>OZ004707.1:93632641-96277641 GCA_963924515.1 Vespertilio murinus | reverse complement strand
TCTTTTACACCTACATACTTGTCTCCTTTTTTAATTTCAGAGAGGAATGGAGAGGGAGAGAGTGATAGAAACATCAGTGATGAAAGAGAATCATTGATTGGCTGCCTCCTGCATGCCCCATAGTGGTTATAGAGCTCACAACCTGGGCATGTGCTCTTGACTAGAGTTAAATCTGGGACCCTTCAGTCCACCAGGTAGGGTAATGTATTTCTCTCTTGAATATAAAGTGAGATCTTATAAATGGTGTATAGTTGGGTCATTTAAAATTTTAATAATATATGCCTTTTAATTTAAGAGTTTAATCCTTTTAATGCAATTACAGGTAAGGGGTTATTATATTTACTTCCATCATTTTGTTCCTTGTTTTCTATATATCTTATATCTTACTTGTTCCTCTATTTTTTGTATTAGCTTTTTAGGTTAAGAAGATATTTTCTAGTGTGCTCTTTTGATTCCCTTTTCATTACTTTATAGATTTTTATTATTTATTTATTTTTTATTAAATTATTATCTGTGTACACATATTACCATTGCCCCCCCCCAAAAAAAACATGCCCTCCCTCCCCAAGAGTTTTGTGTCCATTGGTTATACTTATATGCATGTGTACAAGTCCTTCGGTTGATCTCTTATCTCCCCCATATTTCCCTCCCCTCCCTGCTGTAATTAGACAGTCTGCCTGTTGCTTTACTGTCACTATATCTATCTTATGGTTCATCAGTTTATAATGTTCTTTATTATCCATAAATGAGTGAGGTCATGTGGTGTTTCTCTTTCATTGACTGTCTTATTTCACTCAGGATGATGTTCTCCAATTCCATCCAGGATGCTGCAAAGGATGAGAATTCCTTCTTTTTTATGGCAGCATAGTATTCCATTGTGTAGATGTACCATAGTTTCTTGATCCAATCATCTGCTGATGGACACCTAGGCTGTTTCCAAATCCTAGCTATTGTAAATTGTGCTGCTAGGAAACTTAGGGGTGCATATATCCTTTCTGATTGGTGTTCCTAGTTTCTTAGGATATATTCCTAGGAGTGGGATTACTGGGTCAAATGGGAGTTCCATTTTCAGTTTTTTGAGGAAACTCCATAATGTTCTCCACAGTGGTTGCACCAGTCTGCATCCCCACCAGCAGTGCACGAGGGTTCCTTTTTCTCCACAACCTCACCAACACTTATCGTTTGTTGATTTGTTAATGTTGGCCATTCTGACAGGTGTGAGATGGTATCACATTATTGTTTTGATTTGCATCTCTCGGATAAGTAGTGACTTTGAGCAGGTTTTCATGTGCCTCTTGGCTTTCTTTCCATCTTCTTTTGAGAAGATCCTATTTAGTTCCATTGCTCATTTTTTAATTGACTCATTTATTTTCCTTTTATTGAGTTGAATAAGCTGTTTGTAGATGTTGGAGATTAAACCTTTATCAGTAATATCATTTGCAAATATGTTCTCTCATACAGTGGGCTTTCTTATTGTTTTGTTGATGGTTTCTTTTGCTGTGAAAAAAAACTTTTTATTTTGATGTAGTCCCATTTGTTTATTTTCTCTTTAGCTTCCATTGCCCTAGGAGCAGTATCAGTGAAGAAGTTCTTTTGGCATATGTCTGAGATTTTGCTGCCTGTGGATGCCTCTAGTATTTTTAAGGTTTCCTGTCTTATGTTTATGTCCTGTATCCACTTCAAATTTATTTTTGTGTATGGAGTGAGTTGGTGATCTAGTTTCATTCTTTTGCATGTATCTGTCCAGTTTTACCAACACCTTTTATTGAAGAGACTATCTTGACTCCATTGTATATTCGTGCCTACTTTGTCAAATATTAACTGAGCATAGTGTTTTGGATTGATATCTGGATTCTCTATTATATTCCATTGATCTATATGTCTGTTCTTGTGCCAGTACCAGGCTGTTTTGAGAACAGTGGCTTTGTAATACAGCTTGAAATCTGGTAATGAGATCCCTCCTACTTTACTCTTCTTTCTCAGGATTGCTGAAACTATTCGAGGTTTTTTATCGTTCCAAATGAATTTTTGGAGAGTTCTTTCTAGGTCAGTGAAATATGCCTTTGGTATTTTAATAGGGAGTGCATAGACCCTATAAATTGCTTTGGGAAGTATGGACATTTTGATGATGTTGATTCTACCAATCCATGAACATGGTATGTTCTTCCATCTGTTTACATCTTCCTCTATCTCTTTTTTCAGTGTTGTGTAGTTTGCCGTATATAGGTCTTTTACCTCCTTAGTTAAATTAATTCGCAGGTATCTTAATTTTTTTGGTGCGATGGTAAATGGGTTTGCTTTTTTGGTCTCTATTTCTGTAAATACATTGTTGGTGTACAGAAATGCCATAGATTTCCTGGCTTTAATTTTGTATCCTGCTACATTGCCAAATTCATTTATTAAGTCTATTAGTTTTTTGATGGAGTCTTTTGGGTTTTTTATGTACAATATCATGTCATCTGCAAATAGGGACAACTTCACTTCTTCTTTTCCGACTTGGATGCCTTTTATTTCCTCTTCTTGTCTAATTGCAATGGCGAGTACTTCCAGTACAATGTCAAACAGGAGTGGTGAGAGTGGGCATCCCTGTCTTGTTCCTGTTCTAAGAGGGAATGGCTTTAGTTTTTGCCCATTGAGTATGATGTTTGCTGTGGGTTTATCGTATATAGCTTTTAGTATGCTGAGGTATGATCCTTGTACTCCCACCTTGTTGAGAGTTTTTATCAGGAAAGGGTGTTGGATTTTATCAAATGCTTTTTCTGCATCAATTGATATGACCATATGATTTTTATGTTTCAATTTGTTTATGTGATGTATCACGTTTATTGATTTGCGGATATTGTACCATCCTTGCATTCCTGGAATAAATCCTACTTGGTCATGGTGTATGATCTTTCTGATGTACTGCTGGAGCCGTTTTGCTAGAATTTTGTTGAGGATTTTGGCATCTATGTTCATGAGGGATATTGGCCTGTAATTCTCTTTCATTGTGTTATCTTTATCTGGTTTTGGTATTAGGGTGATGCTGGATTCATAGAATGAGTTGGGAAGTGTTCCTTCCTCTTGAATTTTTTAGAATAGTCTGAGGAGGATAGGTTTTAGTTCTTCCTTGAATGTTTGGTAAAACTCTCCTGTGAAGCCATCTGGCCCTGGGCTTTTGTTTGCTGGAAGCTTTTTGATGACTGTTTCAATTTCTTCCCAAGTCACTGGTCTATTGAGATTTTTAGATTCTTCCTGTTTGAGTTTTGGAAGGTTGTATTTTTCTAGGAATATGTCCATTTCTTCCAGGTTGTGCTGCTTGTTGGAATAGAGATGCTCATAGTATTTTGTAAAAATCCTTTGTATTTCGGTGGGGTCTGTTGTTATTTCACCTCTTTCATTTCTGATTTTGTTTAATTGGGTCCTCTCTCTTTGTTTCTTGGTTAGCCTGGCTAGAGGTTCATCAATCTTGTTTATCCTTTCAAAGATCCAGCTCTTGGTTTTGTTGATCTTATGTATTGTTTCCTTGGTCTCTATGTCATTTATCTCCACTCTGATTTTTATTACCGTATTTGCTGGAGTATAAGATGATTTTTTGGCCCTGAAAAATATGACTCCAAGTGGGGGGTAGTCTTATACGGCGAGTATATAACAAACTCTGTATTTTGAGTGGAAATGTTAGGGGGTCGTCTTATACGCCCAGCCGTCTTATACGCTGGCAAATACGGTATTTTCAGGGCCAAAAAATTGTCTTATACGCCGGCAAATATGGTATTTCTTTCCTTCTGCTTACACTGGGCTTTTCTTGTTGCTCTTTTTCTAACTCTTTGAGTTTTAGAGTTAGATAATTTATAATTTTAGAGTTAGATAATTTACCTTTTATTCTTGTTTTTTGCAATATGCTTGTAGAGATATGAACTTCCTTCTCAAGACTGCTTTTGCTGTGTCCCATATATTTTGAATTGTTGTGTATTCATTGTCATTTGATGCCAGGATGTTTTTAATTTCTTCCTTGATTTCTCAGGTAACCCAGTCCTTGTTTAATAGCATGCTGTTTAGTCTCCATGTGTTTGATATCTTTGGATTATTTTTATTGTAGTTAATTTCCAGTTTTATGCCACTATGATCCGAAAAGTTGCTTGATATGATTTCTACCTTCTTGAATTTGAAGAGACTTTGCTTATGTCCCAACATGTGGTCTATCTTTGAAAATGACCCATGTGCACTTGAGAAGAATGTGTATTCTGTGGCTTTGGGGTGGAATCTTCTGAAGATGTTGATTAATTCCATCTGGTCTAGTGAGTCATTTAGGATTGATATTTCTTTGCTGATTTTTTGTTTAGGTGATTTGTCCAAAGTTGACATGCGGTATTAACATCTCCTCCTATGATTGTATTATAATCAATCTCTCCCTTAATGACCTCCAGCAGTTTTTTTTAATGTATTTGGGAGCTCCCGCATTGGGTGCATATATGTTTACCAGGGTTATTTCTTCTTGTTGGATTGCTCCCTTAAGTAGTGGCCTTCATTATCTCTTTTGATTTCTTTCACTTTGAGATCTAATTTGTCAGATATTAGTATTGATACCCCAGCCTTTTTTTCATTTCCTTTTGCCTGGAATACCTTTTTCCATCCCTTCACCCTCAGTCTGTGTGCATCTTTTTTTCTGAAGTGAGTTTCTTGTAGACAGCAGATAAATGGGTCTTGCTTTCTTATCCAATATGTTACCCTATGTCTTTTGATTGGAGCATTGAAGCCATTTACATTTAAAGTTATTATTGATAGGTAGGTATTTGATGCCATTTTTATTCTATACCCCTGTTGCTTCCTATTTCTTCATTTTTACAGTAAACCCTTTAGCATTTCTTGCATTGCTGGTTTGGTAGAGATAAATTCCTTTAGTCTTTTTTGTCTGTGAAGCTCCTGATTTCACTTTCTATTTTGATTGATAGCGTTGCTGGGTACAGTATTCTTGGATTCAGATCCTTCCTTTGCATGGCTTTGTATATTTCATCCCATTCCCTTCTGGCTTGAGGAGTTTCTGTGGAGAAATCAGTTGCTAGTCTGATGGGGGTTCCTTTATATGTAACTTTCTGTCTCTCTCTGGCTGCTTTTAAGATTCTTGCTTTGTCTTTGGTATTTTGCAATTTAATTATAATGCGCCTAGGTGTTGGGCTTTTGGGATTCATTTTGCTTGGGACTCTGCGAGCTTCTTGTATTTGTGTGGGTTTTTTTCTTCTCTATCTCAGGAAAGTTTTCTGTCATTATATCTTGAAATAGTTTTTCTATGCCTTCCTCTGTTTCCTTTCCTTCTGGAACCCATATTATTCTAATATTGTTTTGTTTTGCAATGTCCCAAAGTTCCCATAGGCTCTCTTCCTGCTTTTTAATTTTATTTTCTTGAAGCTGGTCTAATTGGATATTTTTTTCCATCTTGTCTTCTAGCTCACTGATTCCGTCCTCTGCTTCATCTAGCCTACTTTTCATGCTTTTATTGAGTTTTTTACAGTAGCTATGTCATTTTTCATTTCTTCTTGGTTCTTCTTCATTTCCTCTTGGGAATTACTCATATTGTCAAATTTGTCTTCCATTCTTTTTAGCCATCCTATGATCATTACTCTGAATTCTTGCTCTGCTAGGTTGCTTGCCTCTAACTTGTTTTCTTCCTTTTCTGGTGAGGCCTGCTTTTCTTTGATTTGTGGGTTGTTTCTTTGTCTCCCCATGGTCTCTCTTTTCAGGATGTCTGGTTATGTAGATCTTTCTCCTCTGCGTTGATTTAAAGGCAGAGAATACAACACAACCAGGTGCAACACACAAGGCACTGAACAGAAATGTATTTGCAGTGTTAATAACCTTAAATAAAGGTGACCACTAGGGAAAGGCAAATTAGGGGATAGGAGAGAAAGAAGAAGAGTAAAGAGTGAAGGAGGTGGGGAGAAAAAGAAAAAGATAGGAAAAAAGAAAGAACGGGGGGGGGGGGGGAAGGAGTGTCCAGATGAAATTGGGAAACAGGGAGAGAGAGAGAGAGAGAGAGAGAGAGAGAGAGAGAGAGAGAGAGAGAGAGACTAAGAGAGAAAAGGGGAACAAACTGTATATATGGGAAGATAATTTCAGTAGAGCAACCACTAACCCCAGCAACAGTAACTGGTGAATAATACTAACTACAACACCCACAATATTCAGCAAAGTAAAAAAAAAAAAAAATAACAACAAACAAACAAAACCAAAGCAAGTACAAAAATACCAAGCAACAACATCAACTAAAGATTAAACAAAATAATCTCACTAAAAGCATAAAAATACAATATAATCAATATTCACACAAACAGCATCAAAATGACAGAGGAAAACAATTTTTTTTTGGTAGTTAATACAGCTCAGAGAGGGGTGCATATGCACTTGGCCCAGTGTATTGGAAATTAGCTATATAAGTAGGGTAGAAATTTTAGCATGGGGGAGACAGAAAGATTAGGGAAAATCTAAAGCAGGAATGGGTTAAGATAAACAGGGTAGCATAAGGAGAAAGGGTAGGAAGAGAGTGATGTTTTAAAGGTCTTGTTAAGATAGGGTTAAAAGAAAAATGAATATAGAATGAAGAACACTAATTCCAATGTAAAATAAAGAGACAATAAATTGGAACTTTAAAAATAAATAAATAAATAAATAGATATAAATGAAACAAAAAAGTTAAAATACCAATAGTAATAATGCTGATTGAACCTAAAAATGTAATAATTAAAAAGGTAAAATCATAAGAAGAAAAAAAGGAAACAATTCGTTTCTTAAGTAAAAGATGCAAAAAAATGAAAATAAAATAAAAAATAATAAATAAAAATTAGGGGGAAAAATGTGCAGTTGTGAAGGCAATTCACTTCCTCCTTTATTCTGTTTGGCGCGCCTGTTTCAGTCCAGACAATATTGCAGTTTCCTGCCTTCCTCTACACCTCGGTGTTGTAAGTTAGTCCTTAATTTTAAGATGTTGATTTCTTAGTTTCTTGGTTTTTGATTAAATAAAACTAGTAATAAACAGTCAATTTGTACTCCAGCCCTTAGGTGGCAGTGTTTCTGGATTTATGTTCGTGTTTTTTTGTTTGTTTATTTGTTTGCTTTGTTTTGTTTTGGGGGGTTTTTTGGTTTTGTTTTTTGTTTTGTTTTTTGGCTATTCTAGCCTTTTCTATGGGATTCAATACCAATTTTGCCTCGGAGCTGAATTGCAGCTGGTCTCTCCCCGGCTCTGCTTCCCAGCTTCCAGAAAAGCAGTTTCCCCCTGCAGCCTCTCAGGGCCAGCCAATCCGGGCGGCCTCTCCTTTGTAATCAGAAGCAAAGGGTTTCAGGGGAGCCAGCTTTGGTCCGTAATGGGCCAGTCTGCACACACTTACATACAGACTGTATACCTTTGCAACTATGTTCTCCCTCCATGTCGGATCAAAATGGGTTGCTCTCTGGAGAACCCTAAAATTGGCAACCCTGAGGACCCCGTCCACTCTCTTGGGTCACGCCAGACCCAATAGCGGAGGGCTTTTGTGGACACAGATTTCCGCGGTCCCAGCACAGTCCCAGCGCTCAAGCTTTTGTCTCTGCTACTGCCACTGCTGGGACACAGACACCCACTTATCCCTGGTAAAATCCAACCTTTCTGTGGAATCCGAGTGTCCGCATTGATCAGGGGCCCACAGCTGCTCAGTGATCTCCAAAGTTGTGGCTTTTTCAGATCTCAGATACGATCCCCAGTTGCATCTCTAATGTGGATATGAGAGGCAGCACTTACAAGTGTTTATCTATGCCGCCATCTTCACTTTATAGATTTTTAGGTTTTCTCAATAAAGATATGTTAGTTTATGCTAATGTAGTTAAAATTAATACCAATTTAGCTTCAATAGTATGCTAAAACTGCTCTTATGGTGAGGGTTTGAATATCTCACTGATTGTGATTTTACTGGTTATTGAAGCACATTCTTCAGTACCTGGGAACCTGGACAATACAATTACCCTAAATTGCCTCAGTAGTACAGATAATGCATTCCAGTTGACTCGTGGTCCCAAGACCAGGACAGCACAATTATTCTAAATTGCCTTAGTGGTTCCAGATAATCTGTTTCCATTGATTTAGTAATGTGTAGATCCAAAACTATATTTAATCTTTATAGATAACTAGCTTGCTCAATTTTGCTTCTGTAACTGCTTTGTGCAAACCAGGTTCCTCATCCCAAACCCAAAGATGTAATTGATACCTTTGTGATATTTTGCCTATATAAGCCAAATGTGGCGAGCATTTTGGGATTGCGAGATTTGGAATAAATGACTCCATAATTTGACTTTTTGAGGCATCCTTTGCGAGATTCAGGGTACAATACAACACTATTAAATATGATACCATGGGTTCTAAGAATGTTAGTGATGGCAGCAAAGTGAAAAGGAAAGTCGTGAAAACAATGTTAGAGCTTAAAAAAGAAATAATTGTAAAGTATGATAAAAGTGTTTGTGTATCTGACTAGGTACTGAGTATGGCATGGTGAAATAAATGATTAGCACAATTTAAAAATAAACAGGACATCAGGAGTGCTGGTGTTGCTAAGGGTGTGAAAGTGCATATGAAATAGCAATCACAGGCAATTGAAAGGTAGAAAAATTGTTGTTGATTTGAATAAATGTAATGCAGTTGGCTAGTGATAGCATTTCAAAGGCAATTATATGTGAAAAGTGATGATGCTGCATACTTAACTCCTGAAAAACAAAAACAAAAACCCTGGAATGAGTGCTGAAAATGACTCATTTAATTCTAATAGGGGGTGGTTCAATAAATTGAAGAAAAATACATGACATTCATTGTGTAATGAGGCATGGGGAGGCTGCCAGTTCTAAGAAAGTATGTGCTGAAAATTTCATGAAAGAATTTCAAGAATACAAAGAGGCTGAGACATTTATTTCCCAATATGCATTCAGTTGTAATGAGATAGGACTCTTCTGGAATAAAATGCCAAAGAAGACCTACATCACACAGAAGTCACTGGAAAGACATAGGTCAACGAAGGACAGGTTTACATCATTGTTGTGTTGAAATGCAAAGGGGACTGAAACTTCTACTCATCTACCAATCTAAAAACTCATGAGTTTTCAGGAAAAATAATTTTGTGTAAAAAAAAAAAAAACCCACATAGTATATTATGTCCAGGGCTAATATCAAAGCTTGAGCAACCAGGCATTTTTAAAATGAATTTCTTTATTGATTAGGGTATCACATATTTGTCCTCAACCCCCTATTCCAAGAACCAGGCAATTTTTCATTGAGTGGATTCATTAAGTGCTTGCCCCAAGTGTGAAGAAATAGCTCCAGGAAAAAATAATTGACATTCAGGCTGCTTCTTGTAATAGTCAATGTTCCTTCCCACCCTCCAGGCATGGAGGCCAAGTTGGTGGAGGAGTACACCTTCATCACTGTTAGGTTCTTGCCACCACACACAACTTCTCTCATGCAGCCCATGGACAAACAGATCATATTTGTTTATTATCTTTATTGAAAGTATTAAAGACTCCGCATTTTTGGCCCCATTGACCACATCCACCCCCCCACCTTATCCCTCAGTTTTTCACCACATTATTGTCTATGTCTATGGGTTATGCATATTGTCTTATATAAAAAGGCCTGTGGCCGATAAGCCATAATGCCATCACAACCAAACAAGCAGCAGGTCTTGTGGCAGGCAGGGTGGGGTTCGAGCTACCAGCAGTGGAGAGCTATGAGCACTGGAGAGCTACTAGTGGCAGAGGACTACCAGTAGTGGTGGGCGGGGCAGTGAGCTATGAGAGGCAATTGGTAGGGTGGACAGCTGAAGCAAGTGGAAGCGATCTACTGGCACACAATTTCATGCGTGCTGGGCCTCTAGTATGCTCTTGCCTCCCTTGTAAAATATTATTTGTTTAATTTCTTAAGATTTCTCCACCCACCTGAGATTCATACATTCCTTTTCTTCATTACCTTTTATTGGATTTTAATACTTCAGTTATTATGATTACTTTTCCCCTCTTTTTTCAATAAATGGAAATTTTTAAAAAGTCATCTTTAATCTTTCTTTAAGAATAAATATATTTTTATTAAATTAAATTATTAAATTATACAAGAATCTCTATCAAAGGTGACATTATCTGAACTTTAAAGGAGAAACTAATCTTTACTTTAAAAAGTTTCACCCTGGTCTGATCAGGTGCCTGAATTGGTTGGAGTGTCATCCCATACACCAAAGATTATGGATTTAATTACTGGTCAGGACACATACCTAGGTTGTAAATTTGATCTCTGGTCAGGGGTCTATGGGAGGCAACCAACCAATGTTTCTCTCTCATCTCTCTCTCTCTCTCTCTCTCTCTCTCTCTCTCTCCCATAAATTAAAAATACTCGAGTGAAGATTAAAAAGTCATTTATGTTTAAATTTCACCATGTAATGAAAACTGTGCCATTACTACCTTAAGAGCTACTGAATCTAAACACCAAGTTACTGGGATGATTGGCATATTTCATGTCACCTGTAGAAGGCTCGATACTTCTTCCTACTATTAGAGAAGAGGGGAAGCCATACAAAAAAGACAGATGACAGACTGAGGAATCTCAGAGGAAAAGGGGGGTAGGGAGGTGGGAAGGAAGAGTTTAACCAAAGAGCTCATATGTAAGCATAACCCATGGACACAGACAATAGTGCAATGAAGGCCTGAGGAGAAAGAGCAGGGAGGAGGGGGTCAATGGGAGGAAAAGCAGGTATATCTGTAATACTTTCAACAATAAACATAAATTTTAAAAAGAGGAGAGGCAAATGAGATATACCTGTAAAAACCCTTTTACAAAAGACACTTCTTTTGAGGATGATTCTGGGGGAAATGATGGATTCTTCACAGGGACTTAAAATTTCCTATTCAGTGGTGAGTGATTCTGGCTCAATGCAAAGTTTACTTGGTAGACCATCTGCTCTCAGATAATCATCATATTAGTCACAGAAAGATTTTATTGATATACTAGAGGCCTGGAGCATGAAACTCATGCAGGGAGGGGGGACTGGCAAAGGGGAAGGGGGTGTCCCTCAACCTGACCTGTACCCTACCCAATCTGGGAGTGCTTAAGGTATGTCCTACTGATGGCTTAGGCCCACTCGCCATGGTTCTCTGCTCTCTGTGGGGCCTGCCTGCTCCCCACCACAGCAACTGCCAAACAGGTTGGGTTGGGTGCTGCCTCCTCCCTGCTGTCAGTCTCCATGGAGGCAATGAGGTTAATTTGCATACTCACTCCTGGTTGGATGGTGGGTATCATAAAGTAACAGCCAATTTGCATATTTCTCTTTTATCAGTGTAGACTTTTTTCACTTGTATATAAAGAATTCCAGAATATCATGCCATGCACTGATCACAAGGCACAGTCATTTACTGAATGCACTATATAATAAATGTTCTTGTCATTCACTGGTCCTCCTTTAGAACTAAAATAAATGGACTTAATAAATTTATCCTTTGGGGATAATATTTACAGTGTGTAATAAGGATACTTTCTAGAGTAAACTGAAGTAGGAGCTATGGAAGTGGTGGCAGAACTGAGTGAAATGTTAGTAATTTCCTCTTATTTGACTATACCTCTGCTATGTGTCTGGGAGCCTAGAATTGTACATTGTACATGGAATCATAGTTAATTTTTAATTTTATATCTGTACTTGTAGATTATTTTTTCACAGTAAGCTTGGATTACTAGTTTGATTAGGAATCAAGAAAAAATAACAACAACAATAAAACCCCACACAAGTTAGAAAATAAAAATAAGACAGTTGTATTGGGGGGGAAATTAGGTTTAGAAGATGGAAGGAATAATCTATACCTGTGTATAGCTTGCATGATTTTTTTTGTGACCACAAGTATAAAATGAGTCAAAAGTAAGATGTAGTAGCCAAAAACTACATCCTATATAATAAAGAGGGACTATGCAAATTAACTGTCAATCCACCACAAAGATGGCAGTGCCCACAGTGGAAGCTGAGTTCCCATAATGAGGTTTAAGGAGCAATCAGCAGGGACCTGAGTCTGCGGCCTCCCCACCCCGCCCTGCCATGGGGGGGGGGCGTTGACAGGGGAGACTCAGGCCATGACCCCTACCCTGGCGCTAGGCCAGGGGACCTCAGGCTATGCCCTCTGTCTTAGTGCCAGGCTGGGGAACCTCAGGCCACACCTCCCACCCAGCAGGGCTTGGAGGGGACCTCAGGCCACACCTTCCCTGGTGCCAAGCCTGGGGACTTCAAGCCACACCCCTGGCCCTGACGCCAGGCAAGGGTGACATCAGGCTCATCACCCTCTGCCTGGCAGGGCTTGATGGGGAACCTGAGGCTTTTACCCCTCCCCCCGGTGGGGCTTGACTGTGGACCTCAAGGTGTTCCCCACTGCCCTAGTGCTGTGCCAGGTGACCCAAGGCTGTACCCCCTGCCCAGCAGGGCTTGATTAGAGACCTCAAGTCATGACCCCCACCGAGGCCTGGGTTGGGGAACCTCAGACCAATGCCCCTTCCCCAGCACTGGGCCAGGGAACCTGAGGCTGTGCCCCCTCCTCCCAGCAGGTTTTGACAAGGGTGAGACCAGCTGGGTCTGGATCTAGCCCAATTTTTTGGGGGGTGGGGAGGTGTTCATGACTGGGTCTCACATGATTTTGAAGTGCACGTGAGTGGATGGGGACTTGATCTAGGTCTCGTGGTGCACCCCAGACTCTGACAGCAGGAATATTTTCATATATTTTACTAATTTTCTTTCATCTCTGACACTTCTTTTATAAAGAAAGGGCAAATAGCAATATTAAAATGTTTTCTCTAATTAATTCCCTTTTAATGTGCATGAATTTTGTGTACCAGGCCATTGGTATAAATATAATATGAACTTAGATGTGTTTTTTGTTTGTTTGTTTGTTTGTTTTTGTTTTGTTTTGTTTTTCAATAGAAGAACACTGTCTTGACCAATGTTCTTTACTCAGGTCAGGCCATTTGAAGCATTGTTCTCAATTCCTTATTACTACACTAGAGGGTTGGTGCACAAATGTATACACGAGTGGGGTCCCTCAGCCTGGCAGGTGATCTGGGCTGACCAGGGCCATCTTATCCAGGCCCTATGAGGGCCAATCTGGGTTGGCCAGAGGGGAGAGGGGTGGAAGGTGTGCTTTGGGAGTTCACTGACCACCAGGGGGAAGCTCCTGAATTGAGCATCTGCCCCCTGGTGGTCAGTGTGCATCATAGTGACCAGTTGATCAGTTGTTTGGTCATTTAGGCTTTTTTATATATCGATGAACTCAGGCAATAACTGTTCCAGTGACAGTTGGGGATACCAGGGAAGGATTTATGAATTTGGAAAGAGACTTTTTAAAACTTTATAGTTTTTTTTTATTCTAAAGTTCTCCAATTTTGTATGTTGCTTTTAGACATTAAAAAAAATTATAGCCAAAACCGGTTTGGCTCAGTGGATAGAGCATTGGCCTGCAGACTCAAGGGTCCCAGGTTCATTTCCAGTCAGGGGCATGTACCTTGGTTGCAGACACAACCTGTGGAGGAGGCAGCTGATCAATGATTCTCTCTCATAGATGTTTCTAGCTCTCTATCTCTCTCCCTTCCTCTCTGTAAAAAATCAATAAAATATATTAATAAAAAATTACACACACACACACACACACACACACACACACACACACACACACACCTCAAGGACCAGAGAAGGCAATGACATACTCAAGGCCATATAATTCATTAATGCACCATTTTGTCTAGAGGATACATTATAGCCCACACTTTAAAGAAATAGAGACAGACTTCCATGTGTTTAGAGAATGGTGACATGAATAATTGTTTCCAAGGAACTCCTTTAAAGAACAAGAAAACTGTGATGATGAGAGTATATAATAGTGTTGTCAAATGCAGATGTTTACAGGAAGAATGCCACTTGCAAATAATTGAAATGAGTCAAACTCTATAGAGAATTGAATATTTTTCTTTTTGTCCATCTAAATTACTTATTGTTTAAAGTATTACATGAGTCTCCTTCCCCCTACCCCATTGACCTCTCCCTTGCCACCTTCACCCTCCCAGAACATGTCCTCAACCCCTTAGTGCCTATGTCCAATGGTTATGCTCATATGCATGCATACAAGTTTTTTGATTGATCTCTTACCCCATCACCCTCCATATTTCCTCATTGGTTGGATAGTCTGATGCTTTTAAGACTCAGGTTCTATTTTTGTTCATCAGTTTATGTTGTTCATTATATTCCATAAATGAGTGAAATCATGTGATATTTATCTTCCTCTGACTGACTTATTTCACTTAGCATAATGCTCTCCAGTTCCATTCATGTAGTTGCCAATGGTAAGAATTCTTTCTTTTTTTACAGCAGGTTAGTATTTAATTGGGTAGATGTACCACAGTTTTCTAATCCACTTGTCTGCTTATGGGCACTTAGGCTGTTTCCCAATCTTAGCTATGGTGAATTGTGCTATGAACATAGATGTGCCTATATCATTCCTGATTGGTGTTCTGGTTTTTTGAGATACAGTCATAGAAGTAGAAATACTGGGTCAAATGGAAGTTCCATTTTTAATTTTTGAGGAAACTCCATACTATTTTCCACAGTGGCTGCACCAGTCTGCATTCTCACCAGCAGTGCAAAAGAGTTCCTTTTTATAGGCATCCCCTCCAGCACTTGTCATTTGTTGAATTTTGATGAAAGCTATTTTGACAGGTGTGAGATGGTACCTAATTGTCATTGTCATTTGTATCTCTTGGATGATTAGTGACTTTGTATATGTTTTCTTGTGTCTCTTGGCCTTCTGTATGTCCTCTTTCAAAAAGTGTCTATTTAGCACCTTTTCCCACTTTTTATTAGATTGTTTATCTTCCTTTTGTTAAGTTATATGAGTTTCCTATAAATTTTACAGATTAAACCCTTCTCAGAGATAACATTGGCAAATCTGTTCTCCCATGCAGTGGGCTTTCTTATTGTTTTGTTTATGGTTTCTTTTGTTGTGCGGAAGCTTTTTATTTTGATGTAGTTTATTTATTTGTTTATTCTCTCCTTAGTTTTCATTGTCAGGGGAGCTGTATCAGTAAAGATATTACTATGACATATGTCTGCTATTTTGTTGCCTATAGGGCATTCTAAAAATCTTGTTTTCCAGTCTTATATTTATGTCCTTTAACAATTTCTAATTTATTAGTGTGTGTGGTATAAGTTGGTGATCTAGTTTTTTTTTTTCTTTCTTTTCTTTCTTTTTGCATTTATCTCTCCAATTTTCCCAACACAATTTATTGAAGAAACTGTCTTGACTCCACTGTATGCTCTTGCCTCATTTGTCAAGTATTTAGAATAATGGCTTCAGTCAATTCTTGGGTTCTCTTTTCTATTTTTTAAATAAAATTTTTATTGTTGACAGTAATCCATAGGTCATCCTTTTCCCCCTATTAACATCTTCCAGCCTGCTCTTGCCCTCCCTGGCCCAAGGCCCTTAACATCTCATTGTCTGTGTCCATGGCTTATGCATACAATTCATTGGCTATTCTCTTCCCACCCATCTTCTCCTGCTTTCTGCTGGGGATTAGCAGTCTGTTCAAGCTTCTATGACATTGGGTCTATTGTTGATTATCAATTTATTTGATTCATTAAATTCCATATATGAGTGAGATCATGTGATACTTATCTTTCTCTGTCTTATTTCACTTAGCATACTTTCGAGATCCATCCATGTTGTTGCAAATGGTAAGAACTCTTTATTTATTTTTCATTTTTATTTAATCTTTATTGTTCATCTGTTATTACAGATGTTCCTATTTCCCACCCCCATAGTTCCCCTCCATCTGGTACCCACCTCACTCAAAGGCCTTCCCTCCTCCACCTCATCCATAGGTGTAAGCTCTTTGTCCAATCTCTTCCTGCACACCCACAACCTCTTCCCCCACCTCCCTGAGAATAGTCAGTTTGCTCCCTTTCTATGCCCCTGATTCTATTACATTTACCAGTCTATTCTGATCATCAGGTTTTTTATTCATTTGATTTTTAGGTTCACTTGTTGATAGACATATATTTTTTGTCACTTTGTTGTTCGTAATTTTTTTATCTTTACCTTTTTCTTCTTTTTCCTCTTCTTAAAGAATACCCTTAAGAATTTCATTTAATACTGGTTTGGTGGTGATGAACACCTTTAGCTTTTTCTTGTCAGTGAAGCTCTTTATCTGACCTTCAATTCTAAATGATAGCTTTGCTGGGTAGAGTAATCTTGGTTTTAGGTTCTTAATTGTTTTTTTCTTTTTGCTTTCTGGTTGAGTGTTTTTTGCTTCTTTGTATTTCAAATCTTTGACTTGATTCTTGGGATCCTCTACTCTGTATATTAATCTTTATTTCAGTCAGTGTATGCTTAATTTCTAATTGGTCCTTTTTCATATCCTGGGGGGGCAGGTGTCTCACTAAATTTCTTGGAGTTTTTTCAAAGATTCTTGAGTCATCTTATAACTATGGTTTTGAACTCTACATCCAGTATTTTGCTTTTATCCATTTCTTTAATTTGTGGCTTGTTTCTTTGTCTCTGCATTTTGGCTGAATCCCTGTGTTTGTGTCTATGTACTGGGTAGTTGCTAAGACTCCTTGAGTTGGTAGAGTGACCTTGCATGGTAGGTGTCCTATAAGGCCCAGTGGCTCAGCCTCCCCAGTCACCTGAGGTGGATGCTCTTGGTGCACCCCTTTCTGGTTTATTTGCACAGTTTTGTTGTAGTTAACCCTTGATTGCTGTTGGTAACACTGGGAGAAATTGATCTCCAGGCCAATTGATTATGATGACCAGCTGTGTCTACACTGGAGATCTGTTGCACAGGTGACACCCTTATGGGGCAGGACTAGCTTCAGTGGGGCTTTGGTGATCACTGAGTCTGTCCCTTGAATGTATCTCAGTCCCATACGGTTTCACACTGACCACTGTGTACACTGACTCTTGGGTTTCCAAGGAGGTTCAAGGTCAGACATTTTCTGGGGCCACCCAGCAAGACCTACAGGGACATCTACAGATTCCTCTTCTTTGCATGGGGTTTGGAAGTGCCTACATGAAGGAAGGCCAGTTTCTGCTGCCAAGCCTTGGGCCTTCTTTTGGAAGCTCTGGGGCTCTGACCCAGATGCAGTTTGACAGGTTTTAGTTGTAAAAGGGACAGGCCATTCATATGCAAAAGCCTATGCACACAGCTTGGGTAGAATTGTAAATTGAGTGGAGCATGGTCTCTTGAAATCACCAGTGTGGAGTAAACAGCAATGGCTGTCAGTCAGCCCTGCACTGGAGTGGTCCCCAGGTCTCTGTATCCCGCACCCCTGTGCAGGAACAATGATTGCTGTGAGCACCTCTGAGCAAAAGTCGCCCTTGCATTTCCGTCTCAATGCCACAGTTGTTTGTCCCTGTATGTGTCTGGGACCCCCAGAGTCTCTTCCAGAACTGGAGTTCAGAGCAAATGGGAGCTTGTATCTCTCTATGGATTAAAAGAGCAGCACATCCAGGTGCCAGCACTTTCTGTACCTCCGCACCTCTTACCAGTCTCAATGTGCTTTCTTTACCTCTCTAGCTGTGGAACTTCCACTAAGCCAGCTTTCCCATGGTTCTGGGTGGTAGTTGTTCTTCCTTTTAGTGGTAATTTTGATGTAGTTGTGAGAGGCAGCAAGTTTACCTATGCCGCCATCTTTGGGTTCTCTAATTTTACCCATTGGTCCATATGTCTGTTCTTGTGCCAGTAGCAGGAAGTTTTGATAACAGAGGCTTTGTAATATAGCTTTATATCTGGTATTGTGAGCCCTCCAACATTTTTCTTCTTTCTGAAGATTGCTTAAGCTATTTAGAATCTTTTGTTTTTATTCCAGGTGGATTTTTGGAGATTTTGTTCTTCTAGGTAAGTGAAATATGCCCTTGGTATTTTAATAGGAAATTCATTGAGTATATATATTGTTTTGGGTAGTATGGACAATTTAATGATATTGATTCCAGCAATCCATGAACATGGTATATTCTTTCATTTGTTCATGTCTTCCTCTCTCTCTCTCTCTCTCTCTCTCTCTCTCTCTCTCTCTCTCTCTTTTTAGCATCCTGTAATTTTCTGAGTACAGGTTCTCTACTTTCTTGCTTAAATTTATTCCAAAGTGTTTTAATTTTTTTGGTTCAAGGGTAAATGGGATTGTTTTTTAGTTTCTCTTTCTGTGAGTTCATTATTGGTGTATAAAAAAAGCCATAGATTTCTGGATGTTAATTTTTTATCCTGCTATATTGCCAAATTTATTATTAAGTCTAATAATTTTTGATGGAGTCTTTAGGGTTTTCAATGTACGATATCATGTCATCAGATGAAAATGCCAATTTTACTTGTTCTTTTCCCATTTGGATGACTTTTATTTCTTATTCTTCTCTGATTGTTATGGCTAGCACTTACAGTACTATGTAGACCAGAAGTAGTGAAAGTAGGCATCCTTGTCTTGTTTCTGTTCTTTAGATTTTGCCCATTGAGTATGATGTTGGCTGTAGATTTGTTATATAAGGCTTTCATTATGCTAGGGAATGACCCTTCTATTCACACTTTCCTGAGAGTTTTTATCAGGAAAGGGTGTTGGATTGTCTCAAATGCCTTTTCTGTATCAATTGATATGATTATGTGATTTTCTTCTCTCAATATGTTTATGAGATGTATCATATTTATTTATTTGTGGGTATTGTACCAGCCATTCATTCCTGGAAGTAATCCCACTTGGTCATTGTGTATGATCTTTCTATGTAATGCTGGAACTGATTTGATAGAATTTTGTTGAGGATTTTATTGCCGGTACCTGCCGGCTGCAACAGGTAATCCTGAAGGTAGGGAGGTGAGGCTAAGAAAAGACAGACACAAAAAAGCGGGGATCAGGAGGACTCCAGCTGGATACTGAGGCTGGAGCTGAAGCCCTGTTTTATTTTGCAGTTTCATTTTTATACAGCACAGTCAGGCAGCAAGCCAAGCCTTTGGCAACACTCCCAGACAGTTCTTCTTTCTCAAGGTAACATCACCCTGTTCTTGACCCTTTCTTTTATCCATACAAAATATTTACTGAGAATGTCTGGAGCACACTGAACACATCTGCTATTTGCAGCTTCTATTGATAAAGCTATTGTGGAGTTCTCAGCGCGTACATACTAGGGTTCCATGAAGGGTACACTGTCCTCAACTCACCTTTAGGCAAGGAGGCCTCGCTCCTTTCTGAGGAGAGCAAGTCAAAAGACCCTTGTCTTTGACTTTCAGCTCTACAACTAATCCAGGTACAAGTTTTATAGCTCCCAACATTTTATCATCTATATTAGTCAAGATTATTTATCTATAATTATTTTTCTTTCTACTGCCTTTATCTGGTTTCAGGAATATGGTAATGCTGGCTTCATAGAATGTGCTTGAAAGTATGCCTTCTTTTTGAATTTTTTGTAATAGTCCAAGGAGGATAGTTTTTAGTTCTCCTTTGAATGTTTGGTAAATGTCCCCTGTGAAGCCATCTGGTACAGGTATTTTTGTTTGCTAGGAGCTTATTATTATTACTATTATTATTGTTTTTGTTACTATTCCAATTTCATCAGTAGTTATCAGCCTATTCAGGTTTTTATGTTCTCCCTGGTTGAATTTTAGAAGCCTATAGTTTTTAGGAATATGTCCATTTTGTCGGCTGTTCCCATTCGACTGTAAGTCACAGAGAACTTGAATAACAATTTCTTTTCCAAAAGGAAGAGTTCTAAAGATGGCATTTTACCTATGCTTGCTGACAATGTTAACCAGTTTGAGCTGATTGTTCTGCTACCTAATGAATTGTCTAGGAGTAAGTGACAAAAATCTGTAAGAAATGGGTCACTATTCCATTTCTAGATATTATACATTTCTCAAGGGATTCGTTTGCATACTGTTTTCCCATTAGCATGTGCTCTGGGTTCATTTTATCATTTCATATGTTAAAACAATTAAAATAGACAAGATCCACACTAAGGGCATTTCTTTGTCAGCAGAGCAGGAATTGATCCATTTATGAAACTGTTCATGCAGAAGCATTCTTATGGAAAAGATCTGAGTGTGTTTCCTGTTATTCACACATAAAGTATGTCAGGGACCCTGCAAAACTAATTAGTTTATGTGTGTGTCATTATAGGCTAGAGGTAAAGAAAGACAGTGGCTCAGACACCAAGCTACTGGGGAACTCGATGATGCCAAGATCATTGATGGGCTGACTGGAGAGAAAACCATCTACAGACGCCGGGGGGATCTGGAGCCACAAGTAAGTGACAGTGGTGGAGTCACCTCCAATCTACAGAAGTTGGCCTTCATATATATATATATATATATATATATATATATATATATATATATGTGATTTTTTACAGAGAGGAAGGGAGAGATATAGAGAGTTGGAAACATCGATGAAAGAGAAACATCAATCAGCTGCCTCCTGCACACGTCTGAAATCCCACGTAATGAAATACTACCTGTAGGTGCCTGTGCTGCACTGAGCCCAGGGCCACCTGCTTGCCTTGTAGCTGGTTCTCCGGGGCCTGTGTGAGAGAACCAAAGCCAGTGATGGTTTCCTGGTTCACAAGACTTCTGTTGTGTCCGCCCTCAGGTGGGAATCCCCCAGCAGAAACCCAAGCTTCTGTGCCTGGTGGTGGATGTGTCTGGCAGCATGTACCGCTTTAACAGGGTGGACGGCCAGCTGGAGCGCTCCATGGAGGCTGTGTGCATGGTGATGGAAGCCTTCGAGAACTATGAAGAGAAGTTCAAGGTAACGGCATGAACTAGGCTGGTGGAGGCATCACTGACCATGTCTGCCCAAGAGGCAGCCCCGACTTAAGGCATGATGATGGATAGGTATCTGCAGGCTCCACCCAGAGGGACAGAAATCTTCATCTTCTCATCAATTCACCTATCAGCATAGAGAACATGAGCCTCTGGTTTTATCTGCTGTAATAATAAAAACATGATAATGCCAGAATTTGAAGGAGCACTTACTACAGAAGAAAGCACTGAACTTTACAAGTTGTGTGATGTTAGCCATAATGTTAGGGGAGAGGAGAACAGCGGGCACTTAGAAGAACCACAAGACTCTTCCCCACATTTCTCAGATCTGCCTTCCTCATTCCAGTTTTCCCACCCCACCCCCATTCGTGCCCATCACCAACCAGGCAGCTTCAGAGGTTTGGGTGTACCTCAGAGTATGCTGTTCCCAGCACTGCTTTGCCTCTCCACTTGGGCGGCCTTTACATAGTAACTGGAGTCTCCCCAGCTGACAGCGAAGATGGTAACCCTGAGAGACGTGCAGCCTCCATTCAGATGTTCCCATTCTGCTGTTGCTGGGTGTGCTCTACATCCTCCTGCAGAGCCTGAACACTGAGAAGGGGTCCCCTGGAGCCAGGTTACTGCCTGAGATGTGCCCTTCGATCCTCTCTTACTTTGCAAGCCACAGAGAGCACTCACACTCCGGCCCTTTCCAGAGCAAATAACTGTGAATCAGAAGTTCAGGTGAAAGAAATGGTGCATGTGCAGACATGTATGAGGGGTACACAAAGAAATGGTGCATGTGCAGACATGTGTGAGGGGTACACAAAGAAATGGTGCATGTGAAGACATGTGTGGGGGGTACACAGTCTGTCCATGGACATGCTAGATTGTATTCTGGATCAGGTATGTCCCTCAGGTATCAGTGAGTTTAGATCACTATTTGGCTTGGCATCCCACCCAGACTTCAGGATTGCTGGGTGTTGGTGAATACAGCAAGAATGCCGAAACCCATCGCCTCATTTTCTGTAGGCCAGTTTGTGAGGCTCGGAGTCTCCCAGGGCCCCGGGTATGATGCTCTATAGGAGAGACTCCCTTTGGGATTAATGGTAGGGAAAGGGATGCTCTTTGTTGCCAGGCTCTGTAGAGCACAGGTTACAAATACAAATAGAACATGCACTTTCACTGGGGAGTATAGCTTTGTTTCCCTTAAAGAAGTGGAATGTATTTTCCCTGTGACTAGTAAAAACTAGGGAACTATTGAAGATTCCCTCTTGGTTTTCATTGCCAGGAAAGACCAGCCGTGACCCTTTGTTATGTCTTACGGTTTACAGACCGGTGCTCAGCTTTTCCTTCCTTTGACCCTCCCTCCCTTTAGATATACCTTTTCCTTGATTTTGATATTTTTACCTTTTATGGATTTATAGAAAATGTTTGTTTTTTAAAATATGTTTTTATTGATTTCAAAGACAGGAAGGGAGAGGAAAGTGGTACTTGGGCGAGTGTCTGGCGGGAAGGGACAGGGGCAGGACAGGGAAGGCATACCCAAGTCCTGTCCTGCAAATGCCTCATCATGCCCATGGACTTCAGAACCGGAGTCGCCTCACAGGTTTACTGGCATTTCCTCCTTCCTCAGACAGGAAGCAGACTCAGAAGCATTATGGGCTTTTCCCAGTCAAAGGCTAACTGGAGACAGGGTGGGATGGAGCCTAGGACTCATCTGATTCTTTTCCCTTTTTTTGTTTTGTTTTGTTTTTAAACTGTCCTCTTTACTTCTCAACTTTTGAAAACAAAAAAGTTGAAAGAAGGGTAAAATTAATATCCATATGCCCTCACATAGATTCACCACTTATTACAATTTCCCCTCTTTACTTTGTGTTTCCCTCTAAATATATATATACTTAGCCCCACACCCTGAATCATTTGAAAGAAAATTATATGCTTTACCTCTAAATACTTTACCACAATGCTTTACCTCTAAATACTTTATTCTGCTTCTCCTAAGACTAAGGGCATTCTCTAATGCAGCCTCAGTACAATGATCACATCTAAGAAACTATCAATAATTTCATAACATCTTCTAATATCTAATCTAAAATTCATTTCCCCAACTATCCCAAAAGGGTCTTTTCTACTTGTCCCCCTACACACACACACACACACACACACACACACACACACACAACCCAGGACCCAAAGCCCACACCTTATTTTTGGTTCGTAATGTCTCATTAGCCTCTTTCAAACTGGAACAGCCATCACCAAGGTCACTCAGGTTTTCATGAAGGTCACTGCCTCGAGACTCCAGACCAGTTGTCTGTAGATTGTCCTTCATTCTGGATTTGACCAGCTCTTTTCTAATAGTGCCATTTACCTCATCCGTGTCCCCTGTATCACCAGAATCCTAACAGGCTTTCCCCCCATGCCAGATAGACTGGGGACTTTCTTAATATTCCCGCCACCCCTGCCAATATATCTAAGACTTTGAGTGGCCACAGGCCACCCAATCTCTGCTGGGGCTGTCTAGGCCTCCTTTGTAGAGGGTGCAAAGGGGGTGGATTTGGGGCATCTTCTCAGAGACATTTGATGCACGAACATCAGTGACAGCATAGCATTCTCCTCTGCTCTGTGTCCTTACATCACGTGACCATATTCAACTCATTTCATCCCTCTGTGCTTTCATTTTCTCTTATGTAAGAAGCATAAGAACTAGGAATAAGTCATGAAAGCATGGAATTTACTCAGCAATATAAAGTGATGCATGAGCAAAAGACAGTTTTAGGAACTCCTGGTAAAGATGTATATTCCATAACCCAGGAGGGCACGGCATGTGGTGTCTTGGAATTCAGAAGTGTGCTCTGAGGCCCCATCCAGCTCCAGACAGTTGTTGGTCGTGGTCCTGCAGTCGTCCCTCTGCCGTGAAGGTGTCTAGTGTGAATTTGCTTTGAAATCGTCAGATATAAAAGCAGCCACCAAGTGGCTCCTGACAACCAGCAAAATGTCAGCTGGACTGATCCAGACCCCAGGCCAGCAAGGGCATCCCACCACCTGTCCTGCCCCAGCACCCCTTGGGACAGGATGGCCCCTAAAATAGACACTGGCTACCTGAAGTGTGGCTTTATATTTTCAATGACAATGCTGTCACACAGCCACTTTAGATTAAACAGTGATGGAAGTGTGCTTAAATTAATGAGGGAATGGCTGTCCATATTATGTCTCACCTGATGATGATGATGATGATGACGACGACGATGACAACGACGATGATGACGATGATGACACCAGCTAACATAGATTGCCAGGCTCTTTCTCAACTGATTCCATGTAGTAGCTCATTTAACAAATAACTCATTATAGTAGAAACTAGTTCTTTTCGTTTTAGAAATGAAGACACTGAAATGCATTCTGGTTAAGTAACTTGTTTGAGGTCAGATATCTGATCATGGTGAAGGGAGGATTAGAACCAGGCTGTCTGATTGTAGATAGAGCACATGACCTTAACTACTACTGTAGTTCGCATGCATTAAAGTAATTTGGCGCTTCTTCCCACTTCTCAATATAAATATAATTCCTGGCTGTTATAATCCTAGGCCTTGAGCAGGATATTATAATCCTTTATCATTTAACTATCATCTTAATCCACCTGGCATAGTTGTAAGTTATTGTGGGAAAATATTATGTGGGAATACCATTAGATTTCTAAATATAGATGGTCAGTGAGACATGGGGCACAGAATGTTCACTGCTGTTGTTGTTAGCTTTGTTGGAGAAGAGTTGTTTATAGTATTTGTTTTCATAATCCTTTGTATGTCTGATGGGTCAATTGTTACTTCACCTCTTTTATTTCTGATTTTGTTTATTTGGGTCCTCTTTTTGTTTCTTGTTGAGCCTGGCTAGAGGTACATCAATCTTGCTTATTGTTTCAAAAAATCAGATCTTGGTTCCATTGATAGTTTGTATTATTGTGTGTGTGTTTTGTTGTTGTTGTTTGTTGGTTGGTTTCTAGGTTGTTTATTCTACTCTGATATTTATAATTCCCTCCCTTTTGCTTATTCCTGGATTTTCTTGTTGCTTGCTTTCTAATTCTTTAAGTAGTACAGTTAGATAGCTTATTACCTTTTTGTCTTGTTTTTGAGGTAAGCCTGTAGAGCCATGATGTCCCTCTTAGGACTGCTTTCACTGTGTCCCATAGATTTTGGATTGTTGTGTTTTCATTGTCATTTGTTTCCAGGGCACTTTTTATTTCTCTTTGGTAATCCAATTATTGTTTAATAGCATGCTATTTAGCCTCCAAGTGTTTGATTTTTTAACATTGTTTTTATTGTAGTTGATTTATAATTTTATGCTATTGTGATCTGGGAAGATGTTTGATATTATTTCTATCTTTTCGAATTTGAAGAAACTTTGCCTGTGTCTTAATATGAGATCTATCTTTGAAAAATGTCCTTTGTGCACTTGAGAAGAATGTGTATTCTATAGATTTGTGGTGAAGTAATCTAGATGTCATGTAATTCCATCTGATCTAGTGAGTCGCTTAGTATTAATGTTTCTTTGCTGACTTTTTGTTTAGAGGATTTTTCCAGTGGTCTCAATGGGGTATTAAAGTCCCCTGCTATGATTATATTACTGTAGATCTCACCCTTTGATACCTTCCAGAAGTTTTTTGTTTTGTTTTTAATGTATTTGGGTGCTCCTCTATTGAGTGCATATGTTTACCGGAGTTATATTCTCTTGTTGAATTGCTATCTTTACTATTATGAAGTGGCCCTCCTTATCTCTTGTTATGGCCTTCACTTTGAGGTCTATTTTGGCAGATATAAGTATTTCTATCACAGCTTTTTTTTCATTTCTATTTTCCTGAGAAAATATTTTTCATCCCTTCACTATCAGTCGGTGTGAGACCTTTGTTATGAGGTGGTTTCTTGTAGACAGCAAATATATGGGCCACGTTTTATTTCCCATTCAGCTACCCAATATCTTTTTATTGTAGCATTTAATCAATTTATGTTTAAGATTAATATTGATAGGTGTTTGTTACTTGCCATTTTTATTCTTTATGCCCATGCTCCCTCTTCCCTTTTTATTTATTCTTGTTACATCAGTCCCTTCAGCATTTCTTTTGCATTGCTGGCTTGGTGGCAATAAACTCTCTAGCCTTTTTTGTCTGTGAAGCTCCTAATTTCACCTTCAATTTTGAATGATAGCCTTGCTGCATAGAGTATTCTTGACTTCAGTCCCTTGTTTTGCATCACTTTGTGTATTTCATTCCATTGCCTTCTGGCCTAATGTTTTTCGGTTGAGAAATCAGTTGATAGTTTAATGGGAGATCCCTTGTTGGTAACTTTCTGCCTCTGTCTGGCAGCCTTTAGGATTCTTACTTTATCCGTTCCTTTGTGTTTGCCAATTTAATTATGATGTGTCTTGGTGTCAGGCTTTTGGGTTAATCTTGTTTGGGACTCTATGTGCTTCTGGGACTTGTGTGGCTTTTTTCTTCCCAACATCAGGAATGTTTTCTGTCATTATTTCTTCAAGCTGATTTTTTATTCCTTGCTCCACTTCCTTTCCTTCTGGAACCCCGTTTTTTTGTTATTTCAAATATCCCTTAGGCTCTGCTTCTGCTTTTTAAATTTTCTTTCCAGTTACTGCTGTGGTGTTTGTTTTTTCTACCTTGCCTTCTAATTTGCTGATGCAGTACTCAGCTTCTTCTAGTCTAGCATTGAATCCTTCCATTGTGTTCTTTATTGAAGCTCTGTCATTCTTCATTTCCTCTTGGTTCTTTTGCATGTTGGTGACATTCTCATTCAACTCCTTATAATAAAGATTTTCCCTCTTAGAAAATTATATTCTAGGACTAAAGCTAGGTTACAGTAACTTAGGAGAAAAGGAAGGTACAGATATTTCTAATTGATCTTGGTATTTCTTATTTTCTTTCTTGTTACTAGAACACCAAGGTGTTGAGCTAAGCATCTGGCTGCCCCAATGAAGATTACATCGTCTGACCCCCTGACAGTAAGTGGGTAGTTATGCTTCTTTTTTTTTTTTACAAACTTGCTAAATGTAAGTAACTATATCTATGGTGAATCTAATTTTCACATGTTTCAGGTAATCTATGATTTGGAATGCAGGAGCCTGAAAGCACTGCATGGGCTTTACTTTTGATTTGCTCATCACTCAGAGGTAGGACAATGTCTGTTGTTCAGTTGTTAGAAGGTCAGGTGTTTTCAGAAACTCATCACTGAGGGAATTAGAAAAAACAAGAGAAAATGCAAGTGTGTATACCGTATTTTTCGGACCATAAGATGCACCTTTTCTTCACCAAATAGTGGGAGGAAAAGTGCCTGCGTCTTATGGTCCGAGTTGCAGAGCGGCAGCGGGTCCCCCGGGACCTTCCGTGTCCCTGGGGACTGCATATTTGGTGACTTAAAGTCACATGGTGATTGTTAGAGGAATTAAAATGGAGTTGGCACTTTGTTGGGGGGATTTAGGTACATTAAACCTTCATCTGTCATCAGATGAAGTGAGTGGGTAATGGATAAAATTGCTTCAGCAAGAATTATGGACAAAAACCTAGAAATTTTAGAAAAGTGGAGATCATCTCCAGAAGAAATTGCCAACAAAGTTAATAGTAACCTTTACCTCTTTAAAAATGGTACTGGGCAAGCTGTGTAGAAGGCAGGGCATTCTTGTTCTTAATTTTAGCACTCAGTATGATTTTATTTCTAAATATGAGCACACTTTAGTAGAAATGAACACACATATGACTCTGGCTGTTTCTGAGTTACACCAAATGGTTTTTCAATGTGGGCAAAGTCTGAAAAAACACTGTGCAGAGAAAGCCCCAATATATACTGTCTGGGTTTCCACCCAGAGGCTAGACTGTTTATAATTTTCAGAAAATTTTGCCTTCTTTGGTATGTTCCATCTCTGCTTGTCACAGGAGGGAAAGTACTTTTCTTTAACCCAGCTCTTGATCTGACTTTTACCAAAGTAATTAGTTAGCATTCTGTTTTCTTGTTTTCTCAGAAAGAATTATTGGAGCTTTCAGAATATTAGGACATGATTTTTATTCTGTTGTAAAAATATTTAGCTGGACATGATTTTTTTTAAGAGTATGTATTTTTTTTATTTGAAAATGTTCTTTCGGTATGGCATTTTACTCCAAAAGATGTAGCTTGTTGGATGTTTAAAAATAAAACAAAACCAAACCCTAGTTAATAACAGTGTTAGATCACAAGAGAATTAGCTGCTAGCATCTCATGTGAAAATCTCCTACTATGAGTATCAGATGTTTTCCTATAGATATTATTAATATCGAAAGCCACAGGAAAATAAATACATTTCCCCTCTAACTGCACAAGACCTCTTGCTCACTTTACACACGTTATTTAAGTACATTAGCACATCACATCTTCAAAATAATTTTCTTTAACATTCCTCATTTTATATTATGTGAGTCATTAATCAACCTTTTTTAACTTAAGAATTATACTTTTTCTTCTATTATTGCCAAATTGAAGGTAGCGTGCATTTTTTTTACACCAAGCTCTCTGAAGGTTAGAAGGTAATGTGTTTCAAGCTCCAGAAGGTGCTTGTCCCATGGAAGTGAACTTCAGAGCATTCCCAGGTGCAGCCAGAACTCATCTGAGGGATGCCAGGTCTCAAAGACATTTGGCAGTATTGCCACTGCAGATGTTCAAGTCAGAAGGCCTTTACTTGGCTTCTCTTCAAGGAGAGTGAGGTCTTTGTTAAACTCTAATGGGAACTGGCAGAGTTCTTTGATAGGTGTTAAGGTTTTAAGGGAATTAGATAGTGACATTAAATTTGCAACAGTTATTTTTAAAAACCTTCAAATCCATAGAAATAGACCTATTTCTGCTATGAAATGACTTTTGGACATGTAATGTATTACTTTCACATTACTTTTATATTTGTACACTTGTATATTTTTTTTCCATTTTTCCCCCTACAAGCTGAGTTTCTAGTTTTTGTTTGGGTTCAATTTTAAGTGGTCAGAATAGGTTAAATTCTCTTAAATATGAAGTTTTTCCCTTATAGCCTTCATCAACAATACTCTAACATTACGTCTAAAATCTGGGAATTTCATTTTCACACATCTATAAATAATGAAATTTCAAATGTCATATTTAGTGTGTTTTCTTGCAAACAGGAATCCTATATTATGGAATTATGAAGGAAGATTTGGGCTTTATTTTTATATTCTAAGGGTTAATCTGTCTAGTCCAAAATGTTAGTGTTAGTAATTTCCACAGCTCTGTGAAGGCTCCTCTTATATTATTAACTCAGTGCCAAGATAATGCAACCCATTTTATCCCCTAGGGGAAACTGGAATACTTTCTCAATCCACATTTTCTATGCTACTTAACTCTTCCAACTGCCTCCAGCTAGGACTCTGTCTAACACATTGCTGCCACATTTTCAAAAACAATTTACTGTGTCTGAAAATATAGATGCCATTAATTTCTATGTCTTGTC
Organism: Vespertilio murinus; assembly: GCA_963924515.1. Classification (NCBI taxonomy): domain Eukaryota; kingdom Metazoa; phylum Chordata; class Mammalia; order Chiroptera; family Vespertilionidae; genus Vespertilio; species Vespertilio murinus. Next base: position 96,248,375 of record OZ004707.1, on the reverse strand, counting down.
TGTGGATTCTCCAGTTGTTGGAATAAATGCTGCCCACAAACAGCACTAGATCTTACAGCCTGATAAAACCAAAGACAGTCTGCTGATTTTGTCTCCCAGATATTCTATATGAACTAAGCTCTAGAAGGAATTTTCACAGAAGGTCAGTGGTGCTAGGATACACCCACAGCAATAGCATAGATTGCATCATTTTATATTTATGGTCTTTTGTGAGCCTGCAGCAAAGTTTTTGCTACATTCTAATCACTTTGAATAAAGGAAATGATGTAACATTAGCAACACTATTTTCTCTTGTTCTAGAGTATTTCTGAAGTTTCCTTTACAACTTGAAGTCTTAATTATGCACATACCAAATATTATATTATGTTTGATGCACTGAGACTCTGAAAGTCTACCGAGATATAAGGTATTTTTTAGGCTATTTATCCTAAAACTAAAAGGATGGGTATATTAAACCTTTTGAAAATTGTCTAAATTTTATATTTTTCCCTTTGTATCCCATATATCATTTCTACAAATTTAGATCTCTCAATTTGCTACAGTCAATCTCCTCCAGTGGATATAGAAACTATCAAAGCTTTCTAGAATTATTAGTAAAGTAAGAAAAGGTTCCAAACAAGACATTTTCTAATGGACTCTGCAATGTCCATTTTGGCTTGCGTGGAGTCCCCCCTCCCTTTTATTTTGTATATTTCCCTTTCTTTACTAGATTCTAAGTCTAAGCCATGTTCCAATATTCCATAGAAATGCTGGAAAGCACCATGGATTGGAACTAGACCCCAGGTTTCTTCTTGCACAAGAAAGTTCATGTTGGCAAAAAGGTTGAAAAACCACAGTTCTGGATGGATGAAGTTATTTAACAAATAACATATAGGTAAGTTAATAGGTAAAGTCCATGAAGATATAAAGAGTAGATATATTGAAATCTTCCATTGATAGATGTATTATTTATTGGTAAAATTATAATAAAACATGACCACCCAAACCACAAAACTCTTTAAATAAATAAAAATGGGGAAAGATGAAAGGTTACAGAGTGTTCTAGTTGGTCTTTAAAAATTGGGATTGGCTGATCTTTGGGAGTCATGCTTAAAGCCTTCTCCCTTAATATTAAACTCTGTGAATGTCGAAGAAATTTAATCCATATGTTTTTGATTCAATTAGTCTTAACTCATTAAATGTTTTTTAAAGCTATATGAAATTTAAGAGGCTTTTTTTTATGAGCTTTAGTAATCCTTTGTTATTTGAATTATAAAGGAAAATTTTTCCAAGACTTAATGGTTCTTGAACCTTAATACACTCACAGACATTCTAAACTGGAAAAAAAAAGCCCAGTATTCTGTCACAACCAATGACTTGGATACTTGCAAATTCACTGCCACTTGATACCCTTCACAGGCCCGATGGTGCTGGATTGTTTCTTTTACATGTGGCTATGGGTTTGCCTACAAAATAGTTATTACTGCGCAACTATGGTAACATCTATGAATGGAACACAAATTCAAGTTACAACCAGTCTATTAGGAAAGTTTATTAAATAAAAATCTAATATTCTGGGAAGCAGAAGTCACTATTCTTCTTTACTTTGTTTCTTATTGTTACAAGTCAGAATATATAAATTGGTTAAATTAAACTCAGCAGTCAGCATATAACAGTTGTACCAAGGGAGTGAAAAATTTTCCATTGAAGAGGCACTAAACATTCAAATACAATATTTTCAGGATTCCTCAGAACAATATCTAAAAAGAAACTGTGTTTGACCAGAACCAAGATGGCGGCCTAGGTAGTCTCCTAAGCTGCCGCCTCATCAACAATTTAATTAAAAAAACAACTAAAATCAAAAAGGATTTCACCGCGGAGGACTGAGAAGGTGGGGCAGTTCTGTACTGTGCTGCCTTCCACTGGTTAAGACCTCCAAGAGCAAAGGCCTACTGAGGTGAGGATGCCCCTACTGTCACCTGTAGAGGGGCAGCACTGAGCTGGCCAATATTTGTGGTGGTGGTGCTGCTTGTCCTGGCTCAGGGGAAGTGTTCCACTAAGTCTGAAAGACTAAGACATCGCGGGAACTCTCCGCCACCGCCCGTGGCCTGCTCTGCCACGCCTTCGCGCGCGCTGTGCTGGCGCTGCGCCTTCCATTGGCAGACCCGGAGAATCCTCTCTCCGCTGCCACATGGCCAGGCCAAAGCATCAGACACTACCACCACGCGGATTTTAAAACTACAGGGGAAATTGAGCCACAGGAGCTACCATCGCTGCCGCACCCACCGCCGCCCCCAAGAATGGGAATCCACCGAAATCAGAGCTCACTACACACCGGGCTCATAGAGAGTGTGGCTTCAGAAATTAGCCTCTGCATCCACAGAAGCTCCGCATTCGCAACAAAGAGGACACCATTGAGGGCAGACTCTCCCCATGCAGCCATCGCAGCCCGCCCACAATCTTCCCAGCACACCCACCATGCTGGGAGGGAAATGGAGCGCGCTGGTGAGGAAATGGCACGGTGCCTTCCATTACCCACTCAGGCGAGCCCATCCTCCGATGCCACATGGCCAAGCAGAAGCTCTCACCACCACCACCATATGAACTTTAAAACTACAGTGGTAGTTGAACCACAGGAGCGACCGTCAATATTGCACCTGGCACCGCCACCCACCACTGCCGCTGAGAATAAAGGAAATCCACCAAGAACAGAGCTCGCCACGCCTTAGGCTCAGGGAGTGGGCGACCTCAGAACTTAGCCTCCATGTCTGCAGCTGCTCTGCTCCCAAACCAAACGAGACACCTTTGAAGGTGGTCCCCCCACCTGCAACCATCTCAGCCCAACTGCGGCTGTCCCAGCCTGCCCCCCATGCTAGCAAGGAGCTAGCACGGCGCCTCCAATATGCAACCCCAACACCCTAGAGGGGCCGTGTGCCCCGGGTGAGCCGAGTGTCCCATGGGGCCGAGTGCCCCGGGTGAGCCGAGTGTCCCATGGGGCCGAGTGCCCCGGGTGAGCCGAGTGTCCCATGGGGCCGAGTGCCCCGGGTGAGCCGAGTGTCCCAGAGGGCCGAGTGCCCCGGGTGAGCCAAGTGTCCCAGGGGGCCGAGTGCCCCGGGTGAGCCGAGTGTCCCAGAGGGCCGAGTGCCCCGGGTGAGCCGAGTGTCCCAGGGGACCGAGTGCCCCGGGTGAGCCGTGTGTCCCATGGGGCCGAGAGCCCCGGGTGAGCCGAGTGTCCCAGGGTGCAGTGTGCCCCGGGCAAGCCGTGTGTCCCAGGGGAAGCAGTGGGACCCAGGGGAAGGGGCGGTGAAAACCAGAGGAGGAGCGGACTCTATTCATATGGTCCTGAGATAGTCACCATAAAACAAGCAGACTGCCAAATGAGGAGCAGATTTTATTCATGGGGTCCTGAGATAGTCACCATAAAACAAGCAGATTGTCAAATGACATGGGGGAGGGGAAGGAGAACTGGGGGGAGATAGGAGAACAACTGAGGGACTGGTATGCATGAACATAAGTACAACCAATGAACACAGAACTCTGGGGAGGGAGGGCATAAATGGGAGGTGAGGGGGGGCAATGGTAAACTATGTACACAGAAAATACCTTAATAAAATAAAATAAAATTAGAAAAAAAAAAAAAAAGGATTGCACCAAAACCTCAGGAAAGCTGGCGGAGTGGAATAGCTACAACTAGAAAGAAAGAGAGAGGCTCACGGATCTGACTGGGAGCCGCAAAGCTCTGAAGTAGGGAGACACTCACGCGGAGAGGAAGTGCTGCCGCAGAATGCCTACCTGGCAGCGGGAGGGGAGGAATTTCCGATTGCATGGAACCCTTTCCGACTGTACTGAACCCCAACCTCGGCTGAAATTCAGTGGTCCCAGGCTCATACAGGTGGAGTCTGGACTGTAGAGAAAGGCACCCCAGAGACTCAGAGACTGGGAGACCGGGAACCCGGGAGCCTCAGCCAGCAGGGTCTACAGTCGCGCCTGCGCGAGTGAGTACGAGTTGAGGTCTCTCCATAGTGGAAGGAGTCAGAAGCTCCAGGTCTGACCATGGAGGTTGCCCCCGCATCTGTACAAGGTAGCGGCCTCTCTGTAGCAAAAGGAGTCAGAAGCTCCAGACTACAGAGACCAGCCCAAGTCCGGGCGAGCCCCTGGGACACCCACGCTCTTGCACGGGGAACCTGGGACGGTCAGGAGGAAACTCAGGGAAGTCACAGAAGGCAGAGGTCAGGCGGAAACTCAGGCGACCACACAAGGGCAGGGCAGAAGCCAAGACTGTTAGTTCAGCCCTGAGACTTCGCCCCATTCAAGCTGAGCTGAGGCTTCTGCAGTTTTTCAAGTCTGATCCTATAAGACTGTCTCCAATACAGAAGTTATCCCAGAGTAGACACAGCTGATACCCTCATCCAATTGGCCTGAAGGTCAATTCACAACAATAAAGACTTAGCTACAACAAGGCTGTGCACGCAGTCCACAAAGGGGATCACCAAGAGTGTCTACCTCGGGTAACGGAGGAGGCTGACCCACTGGGCCATATAGGACACCAAACACACAAAGCCATCCTACCAACTCTGAAAAATAGTGATAATGCCAAGACAAGGAAATAGATCTCAAACAAAAGAGATGGAGGATATAGAGTTCAGAACTACGGTTCTAAGGTTATGCAAGAATATCCTAGAAAAGGTCGATAAACTTCATGAGACCCAACTAAAAAGTATACATAAACTGACTAAATTGGAAAATATTATGCAGAGATCCAACAACAGAATGGAAGAACACAAGAATCAGGTCAAAGATCCAAAAGACACTCCTTTGGAGAAGGAAGAAGAAAAGAGAATCCAGAAAGTTGAAGATAGTGTAAGGAGCCTCTGGGACAACTTCAAGCACACCAACATCAGAATTATGGGGGTGCCAGAAGAAGAGGGAGTGCAAAATACTGAAAACATTTGAAGAAATAATATCAGAAAACTTCCCTCACCTGGCAAAAGAAATAGACTTACAAGTACAGGAAGCCTACAGAACCCCAAACAAGAGGAATCCAAAGAAAAATACTTCAAGACACATCATCATCAATATGCTAAGGGTAAAAGACAAAAAGAAGATCTTATAAGCAGCAAGAGAAAAGCAGTTGGTTACTTATAAGGGAGCACCCATAAAACTATCAGCTGATTTCTCAACAGAAACCATGCAGGCCAGAAGTAGCAAGAAATATTCAAAGTGATGAATAGCAAGAACCTACAACCAAGATTACTGTATCCAGCAAAGTTATCATTCAGAATTGAAGGGCAGAAAAGAGCTTCACAGATAAGAAAAAGTTAAAGGAGTTCATCACCACCAAACCAGTATTATATGAAATGCTGAAAGGTATTACTTAAGAAGAGGAAGAAGATCAAGTGAATTAAAAATCTGAGGAATAGAATAAACTGGTGAATATAATAGAACCAGGGGCAAAGAAAGGGAGTGGATAGATAGTTATCAGGGTGAAAGGGGTGTGGGGTGCAGAAAGAGACTGAATTAAAATTGCATAACCTAAGGATGAGGACAATAGTGGGGGGAGGGGTAAGGGCATAGGGTAGGGTGGGAATCGGGTGGAAGGGAGCTAATGGGGAGAAAAAGGAGAAACAATTGTAAAAATCTGAGCAATAAAGATTTATTTTAAAAAAATAAAATAAAATAAAAAGAAACCGTGTTTGCAGAGAACACAGGTTTGCTGAATCATATTGATCACTTGTGTTCCATTAAGTTTATCTGAAGTAGCTATAGATTTTCAAGACTCGAGCTCTGTATTGGACTTGGTGATGATGATGCAAACAGCCATGAAGAAATGTTCTCTCTGACTTAAGAGTAAGAAGTTGTTTTCTGTTTGTTTAATAGGTTGAATGATGAAAACTACTTCTAGAAAGAAAGAAAAAGTATTCAAGACATGTAGAAGCCATATTTTATAACCATCGGGTATTGAGTATGGAATTTGAAGGAGCAATGTATTAGAAATTCCTTTATAGCCGAAACCGGTTTGGCTCAGTGGTAGAGCGTCGGTCTGCGGACTGAAAGGTCCCAGGTTAGATTCCAGTCAAGGGCATGTACACTGGTTGACGGCCCATCCCTGGTAGGGGGTGTGCAGGAGGCAGCTGGTCGATGTTTCTCTCTCATCGACCTTTCTAGCTCTCTATCCCTCTCCCTTTCCTCTCTGTAAAATATCAATAAAATATGTTTTTAAAAAATTCCTTTATAGCCAGAGTCATGGGTCATGTAGATACAAGTTTCAAACAGCTCATACAACAAGTAGAGAAGGCAGCATTATAGAGAGACGGTGGTGATAGCTACTATAATTAAATCCAAGAAAGAATATGCTAGTAGCAAATGATGTAATCAGGTAGGCATCAGTAATACCAACATTATCTTCCCTGTAAGAGATTACATAACACAGAGATAGATGACATTGTAAATCCCCCTGGGTGAGGAGGAGGAATTCCATCTGATGAGACCTGGTTTTTTGTTTGTTTGTTTGTTTGTTTGTTTGTTTTTTGCCTTTTAAGAACTTATTTTATATATATATTAGAGAGGAAGGGAGAGGGATAGACAGTTAGAAACATCAATGAGAGAGAAACATTCATCAGCTGCCTCCTGCACACCTCCTACTGGGGATGTGCCCGCAACCCAGGTACATGCCCTTGCCCAGAATCAAACCCGGGATCCTTCAATCCACAGGCTGATGCTCTATTCCGGTTAGATAATGAGAACTTATTATATTTAATTAAAATTCTTTATTATTTAAAATATTACATGAGTTTCCTCCCCACCCCATTGACCTCTCCCCAGCTGTTCCAAACCCCAGCACTTGTCCTCACCCCTCTATTGTCTCTGTCCATTGGTTATGCTTATATGCATGAATACAAGTCCTTTGATTGATCTCTTACCCCTCAATCCCCAGCCTTCCCTCATAGATTGGATAGTCTGTTTGATGCCTCTATGTCTCTGGTTTTATATTTGTTCATCAGTTTATGTTGTTCATTACTCTATAAATGAGTGAGATCATGTGATATTTATTCTTCTCTGACTGACTTATTTCACTTAGCATAATGCTCTCCAGTTCCAGCCATGCTGTTACAAATGTTAATAATTCCTTCTTTTTTACAGTAGCATAGTATTCCATCATGTAGATGTACCACTCATCTGCTAATGGGCACGTAGGCTGTTTCCCAATTTTAGCTATGGTGAATTGTGCTGTTATGAACATAGGGGTGCATATATCCTTTCTGATTGGTGCTTCTGGTTTCTTGAGACATAGTCCTAGAAGTGGGAATACTGGGTCAAATAGTTCCATTTTTAATTTTTTGAGGAAACTCCATACTGTTTTCCACAGTGGCTACAAAGTCTGCATTTCCATCAGCAGTGCATGAGGGTGCTTTTTTCTCCACATCCTCTCCAGCACTTGTACTTTGTTAATTTGTTGATGATAAGCATTCTGACAAGTGTGAGATGGTACCTCATTGACATTTTGATTTACGTCTCTCGAGTGATTAGTGATTTTGAGCATGTTTTCTTATGCCTTTTGAAAAGTGTCTATTTAGGTCCTTTGTCCATTTTTTGATTGGGTTGTTTATCTTTTGTAAGTTGTATGAGTTCCCTATAAATGTTGGAGATTAAACCCTTTAGGAAATAACATTGACAAATATGTTCTCCCAAGCAGTGGGATTTCTTGTTGTTTTGTTGATGATTTCTTTTGCTGTGCATTATCTTTTGAAGTAGTCCAATTTGTTTATTTTCTCCTTAGTTTTCATTACCCTAGGAGCTGTGTCAATAAAAATATTGCTACAACATATGTCTGCTCTTTGTTGCCTATGAATTCTTCTAAGATATTTATGGTTTCCAGTCTTTTTTATGTCCTTTATTAATTTTGAGTTTATTAGGGAGCAACAAGAAAAGCCCAGAGTAAGCAGAGGGAAAAAAAAAATAAATACCAGAGCAGAAATAAACAACATAGAGAAGGAAAAAAAAAAAAAACAATAGAAAAGATCTATAAAACCTGGTATTTTTTCCCCCTACCAAATCTGTTTGGGAAGATTCATGTGTAAACATAGCAGTATTATGTTCAGTATTGTGATTCAGAGCTTTTAAGTCATGCAGAGTGACTACAAAGATCAAGTTTCTGAAATTGCAACAGTAAGTATATGATGTCTTATTCCATTGGCTTCCAGATAAACACACATTTCATATTGCATTGATAATGTTTATTTTATTTTATTTTATTTTATTTTATTTTATTTTATTTGTCTGATAATTGTAGAAGAAGGTCAAGGATTGCTTTTGAATGGAGGACATAATTGTCAGCACAATACAATCCTTTATTTATATAGAAAAACATGCTTTCAAATAAAATTTCCTAGAAAAATTAACTTTGATTAAGAGTAGGGTATGTAAAAGTTTTGTTAAAATTTCAAAAAACCTTATATCCCATGGAATAAACCCATAATAAAATATATCCAATGCTCTGTAATCAGACTATGCTAAAATGCTGGTGGCAGGAGTTTATATGAGGACACATGGTCTCTCCCCATCTGATTAGTTCTACCTATATAGGCCCATTCAATTTCTTATCTTCAAACCTTGCAAAAAAAGAGGAAAATTTGGCTTGAAAAATTTTTTAAATTAATAACAATATATGCACAAATGAGGCATTTACAGAATCAGAATTTCTTATTTATTTATTTACTGTATTTTTCGCACCATAAGACGCACCTGGTTTTTAGAGGAGAAAAATAGGAAAAAAAATTCTGAACCAAATAGTGTAATAAAATATTTAATAAAGTATAACAGAATAATATTGCCGCTCTGCAACTCGGACCATAAGACGCAGGCACTTTTCCTCCCACTATTTGGTGAAGAAAAAGTGCGTCTTATGGTCTGAAAAATACGGTATTTTTAATTTATTGGGTGGCATTCATTAGTATGATTATATAGGTTTCAAGTGTATATTTTTATCATACCAAATCTGTATATTGCATTGTGTACCCACCATCAAAAGTCAAATCATCTTCCATCACCACATATTAGGCCCCAGAATTTCTTTTTAAAGATAAAACAATATCTGGCATATATTAAATCTTTTTTACAGCACTATAATTTATATATATTGTAACATTTTTAAAAGGTCCACTTGCAATTTTATTTGTTTGTCCTCTTGTCCCTTTTGCAATCTTAGCCATGATAGACAGTGCAGCAGAATCTCCACTAAGTTACCTGAGGTCAGATACACAACTGCCTCAGCTCAGGTTAGTAATGTGAGAAAGAGTAATGAGAATCTTTCAAAAACAAACAAAAGTTATATTTATTTTTTGTGGTTATTAAAAAAAGAATATCCAATTTTTCATGTCAATATACATAGTCTGTTTAATTAAATTTTGTTATTTTTATTCCCTTCTCCTTAAATGTAGGAATCATATGAGGTATGTGAGGCATTAGAAAAATAATCCTGTGTGCAGTAGAGACAAAGATGGTTTCTGTGTTTCATGACTTTCCTCTCTCTTTATTTTTATTGTGGTTTTTAAAAAATAGTTTTTTAATTTGCAGTTGTTACCCTTTTCTGACCAATACAAGTTTTGGGTCCTAAGGAAACCGGGTCCTACAGACCAGAGCAACAGTGTGCAGGATCTGGTTTCCTGAGGCAAAATTAAAATCACTGCCATCTGAGGAGAGACACTGCTGTTCCTCCATTTGAATCAAGAGGCAAACATACTTTGGATTCTCTATCTCTGGCAATGGTTTTAATTCATTGCTTACTCAAAAACCTCAGCTTACCTCAAAGAATTAAGATGATATTATCTTTTTTAATTTATTTATTTTATTGATTATAGTATCACGTAATTGTCCTCATCCCCCCTTCCCATCCCAAACCCCTCCCAACATATGCCCCCACACCCCGGTTGTCCATGGCCACTGGCTAGGCCCATATGCATGCACACAAGTCCTTTGGTTGATCTCTTCCCTTTACCCCACCCTCCCCTACTTTTCCTCTGAGGTTTGAGAGTCTGATCGCTGCTTCTCTTTCTCTGGGCCTGTTTTTGTTCATCCATTTATGTTGTTCATTATTTCCTCTAGGTGTATGAGATCCTGTGATCCAATAAATACCCTTGTAAGAACCTAAACTGTGACAAGCCATAATGGTTATGCTGACAGGCAGATGAATCAGTCTGTAGAGAGTTCCTTTATGGGTCAACAGTTCTTTTGAGTCCCAATTTCAAGGTCAAATAGTTCCTTATCTGTACATGCCAGCCATGCTATTTCAGATCTGGTTGGTGGACAAATGGTGGTGATGCAGGTCCGACTATCTCTGGTTTGGTCCTGGGCATCCTTCAGTAACACACTGCTGCTGTCTGCTGGTATGGTGAGGTGTCGTCAGCACCTTTCATCTCTGAATTGTGTCTCTTCTGTCTTCATGTCTGGAGCACTTCTGCCTATTCCACTCTGTTACAGGATTCCTGATGGTCTTGGAGTTGTTTTCTGAAAATATACAAGCATATTCTTGACCAAAAGTTAATAAAGGGCCAAAAATGAACCTCTTCTCATGGTCCAAGTGCCCATAACTGATACCTGACCTTTCAGTTCATGCTGAGGCTGAAGCACCATGGTGGCTGGTACCATGGATCTCTCGCCCGCCCAGTGGTGGTAGCTGGGTCTTCTCTGAAAAAGAAACATGGGTTCCCAAAACATGGGTTCCCAGTGTCCGGGCATTGCCAGCAGGTGAGGGGTTCCTGAGCAGGTGCTGGGCATGGAGCCCATGGGGACATAGGCTACCAAGGAGACAGAACTAAACCTCACATCACCCTGCTTGGCCCCAGAGGATGGCTGGTTAGCCAGAGATGGGTAAGATTCCTCAGGGAAGGAACAACCTAAGACAGGCACAGTCACAAGGGGCCATCAGGAGAGAACTTGGGGGTCAACAGAGGTGGGGCACAGACCCTTACCACCCACCCCCTGCAACGTGGCAGGCGCCTGAACCTTCTCCCATTCTGAGGGAGGTCTCCTGCCCTCATGGCTGCTTTGCTTCCCATGCACAGCTCAAATTGGGACTCAGGTAACAGACAGAGACTTGGCTGACAGCAGCTGCCCTCTCACTGCAACAAGACTTGTTTTAGAGGTCTTGTAACCATGGTGTGGGCAAGCTGGTTTTTAATATCCAAGTCCAGCCTAGTAGCAGGAATGCTCAGGCTCTTCTCAAGAAGGCAAATAATCAACTCAACTAATACACACATGGTAAATAAGATTGTTGCTAGAATGTTGAGTTTGACAGATGAATAGTAGCCATAGGTTTTTGGCTAAAGCATCAGAAATAGAAAAAGAAGAGACAAGCTAACTTGTATGTGCTGCTGTCACCACAGGATGGCACACAGTAGGAGTGATGGCAAGTGTATGACTTAAGCCTAGTGCCCAATTATGATTCCAAACTTACATTTGTGTGAGTGTGTGTGTGTGTGTGTGTGTGTGTGTGTGTGTGTGAGAGAGAGAGAGAGAGAGAGAGAGAGAGAGAGAGAGAGAGAGATCAGGGAAGGAATTGGGAAGTTGGGGCTTTGAGGAGATATAGTAATGCTGGAGTTCAGGCAAAGTGCTGAGAATCTACTGTTGTTGTTTTCATCGTGCCTAATTTGGGCTCATCTTGTGAGTCAAGAAGACTGGGAGATACATCAACCCTAACAGCCCTCTCTTTATCTATCTTTGTCTATTATTTTCTGTCTATCACTTTCTCAGCCTTAGAGCATCGCTAGCCAGAAGAACAGAACAAAGAATGAGGCCACGCATGTACTTCCAGCTTCTTTAAGGTGCTCCTTAATGAACCCAGAGCAAAAATGTCCAATTTGTTCCTCTGACATCTTGGCCATGTATTTTCTCTATTTTAGAGATGTTTCTATTTCAATGTATTCCAAGACATGAAGTCTGGTCTCATTTCTCAGTGGTGTCTGGGAGTCTTCAAGATGGATACATAGCCTTAATTAGTTACTGGAGATAGCTGTTCTTAAGTAATCTCCCTGTGTTCTATTGGAGATTTTACGAACTGGTCTCTCTCTCTCTCTCTCTATTGGCTTAGGAACTGGGAGGTGGGCCTTGAGTGCAATCTGTAAACCCACCACTAGAGAGGAGGTAGTACAAGAAGACAGAAGAGAGAAATTCATCTAAAGTTGAATGGGGCAGGTGTGATGAGTAAAGTTTCCTGTGATTACACCAGGCAAACTTTTATATTTTAGAGATGTGCTGTCCAATACAGTATCCACTAGCTGTATGTAACCATAAAAATTAAACATTCAGTTCTTTAATTAAGTATCACATGTGGCCAAGGTGACTATCATATTGGTAGCATGCAGAACACCTTTATCATTCCAGACAGTTATGTTGGTAACTGCCTCCTAAGGAGTTCCCAATGAAAATAACTATGGAAGGTGACTTTGGTTATGGAGTTGTCTTCCAGAACTCTGAGTCCAATTAGGAAATCATCCTTTTATATTAAAAATCTATTCTATATTTTATTTGGATAAAAGTTTTCTTTTCTTGTCTTGATGGTAAGATGAGAGGCTATTTTTGAAATCTACTTGTGTACTTAGAATTCCTTTAACCTTTAAAATTATAGTGTCACAATGATTGTCTATGGTGGTTTGAATGTCTAGTTGTCATAGGGCACCTGTTTAATGAGCAGTTGCAGTCTGTACCTACTACAATGAGCTGTCACTGTCTGCCCTTTTCTATTGAGACAAATGAGACTAACAATATTTTTACACATGCAATTAGCAATAAATTAATGACACATTGCATTCAAACAAAACATTTCATCCATTCTAGTTTTTCTAAAGCTTTAAATTAAAGTAATTTCTTTTTTAGCAAAAAAATTGTTTTTATAATTTTTTAAAAAATTCTTTATTGTTTAAAATGTTATATATGTCTCCTTTTCCCCAATTGAGTTCTCCCCAGCTGTTCCCACCCCCCAACATATGCCTTCACCCCCCTATTGTCTGTGTCTATGGGTTATGCTATAGGCATACATAAAAATTCAATCAATCATCCATTCTGGTTTTGACAGAGTTAACATGGTGCCCTACATGTTAATATTTAATATTAATTTTTTTTTCAGAGAAAATACAATTTCTTTAGCTTAGTGCTAAAAGTCCACTTGGTCTCAGCATGGTTGCTCTTCCAGAGGAGAGTACAACACACTGACATTCCACTTAGAATATCTCCTTCAGGAGCAATCCTATATAATAAAGAGGTAATATGCAAATTGACTGTCACTCCAACACACAAGATGGCTTCCCCCATGTGATCAAAGATGGCCACTCCCATGTGGACACAAGATGGCCACCACAAGATGACCAGCAGGAAAGGGCAGTTGGGAGGGACCAGGCCTGGAAGGGAGGGCAGTTAGGGGCAACCAGACCTGCAGGAGAGGGCAGTTAAGGGCAACCAGGCCAGCAGGAGAGAAGTTAGGCATTGATCAGGCTGGAAGGGGAGTGGTTAGGGAGATATCAGGCTGGCAGGCAGAGGCAGTTAGGGGTAATCAAGCAGGCAGACAGGTGAGTGGTTGGGAACTAGTAGTCCTGGATTTTAAGAGGGATGTCAGACTGCCCATTTAGACCCAATTCCAGTGGGTGGGATCAGGCCTAAATGAGCAGTCAGACATCTCTTGAGGGGGTTCCAGATTGGAGAGGGTTCAGGCTGAGCTGAGGGACATACTGCCCCACCCCACCCACACCTGTGCATGAATTTCGTGCACCAGGCCTCTAGTAGGTATGATAATAGTTGTCTATAGAGGCAAGAAACTCTGAGTGTGGAGCCAGTAGCATTTGAGTATGTTTTGAAATGACTTCATTTCCTTGTAAATAAAGCCTTATATGCAACTAATAATATATCTGAATGACACAGTGATTAAGAGGCCTGAATTTGGACATAGACATACCTAAGATCATATTGTGAATGTTCCTAAAAGCAGGTGACCACTGAATTGACAAGTGTCAGTTTTTTTCTACTCTATAAACTCTGAATAACACTTGAATGTACCACATTTTGTTATAGGATCCAATAAGTTAAGAGTTTAACATGATAGCTTTGTACTAAATGTTTATATTTTGTTTAGCTTTTTAAAGAACCACCTCTTGATTTAGGACTAAATTCTTAGTACATAGCTGGCATATTGTAAATGCTCAATGATGATGATGATTTTATTTAAAATATTAAAAGTAGAAACCCTTCAGGGAAAAACCATAGGCTGCCAAATCAATAAGCTGGACCTCAAAGGTAAATGTGTATATATATAACACACAGGAGAGTGGGAACAGAGCCCCATGGCTACACATGATGGTTACTGTAATCAATATATTGAGTGCACAAAATATTGTGGGAGAGGTATTTCCTAATTTCCCTTGGTAGGCTGGGTTTTATTATCTTTAAGAAATTTTATTATATAAATTCATTGTAAACAAAGAGGTAGAAAGGAATATTTGTTTAGGCTCCACTCACCCCAAATCCATGAACTCAACCTAATAATGAGAGAACAATAGAAAATTTTAGTCTCAGGAAAGCTACCTGAGAGCAGCTGAAATTTCATTTTCTTTCTGACATAGGTTGCCTCCCTTTATGAATTAGGAGTGTGTCTGCAGTCAGTGTGAAATCTCCTGAAACACCCACATATGTATTATTTACACAGTGGCCTTTGTTTCTTATGTGACTTGTCACTTCAACTTTCAGGTTTGAAAACAGTGCCACTAAAATATGACCAGTAAATGAGTAAACTAATCATGTTAGTTTTAACAAAAAAACTACAAAGAAGAGTGAATGTATTTTTAGAAATAGTAAATGCAAAAAACATGTAAATGTATGAGTTCCTTAAGAAAGTTTATTCTCCCTGTTTAAAATGTTATCAATTCAATTTTTATGATGTATTTAATAATCTTTCTTAGAAGAGAAATATGATGATAATTAAGAATCACGAGTCAAAATAACAAGTCAAACAAACAAAAGCAAACAAAAAACACATCTGAAATAATTTAAGTACTTAAATATGATGCTTAAAAATCTAGTGTCAAATTGTATTAATTTAAAAGAACATAATGAATCCAATTAAATGTTTGTCAATATTGTTAATTTTTTCAAAGAATCAGCTCTTGATTTCATTGATTTTCTGTATTGCTTTTTTAGACTTTATTTTGCTTATTTCTTCTCTGATCTTTATTATTTCTTTTCCTCTATTCCCTTTGGGCTTTGTTTGTTGTTATTTTTTCAAGTTTCTTTAAGTATACAGTTAGATTGTTTATTTGAGATTGTTCTTATTTCCTGAGATAGAACTTAAAGCTATAAATATCCCTCTACAGGCTGTATTAACAGTGTACCATAGATTTAAGGTAACCTCTACTTGTTGTATTATTTTCATTTATGTCAAGACATCTTTCTTTTTCTTACTTGATCTCTTTGTTAACCCATTCATTATTTAATAATTTATTTAGCATCCATGACTTTGTGTATTTTTTCAGTTTTTTCTTGTGATTGATTTCTAGTATTATATCATTATGATTAGAGAAAATGCTTGATATAATTTTAATCTTCTTAAATTTATTGAGACTTGTGTTGTGTCCTAACATGTGGTCTAGCTTCAAAAATGTTCCATGTGCACTTGCAAAGAATGTATATTCTGCTGGTTTGGGATGAATATACAAACCAGCAGAATATACATTCTTTGCAAGTGCACATGGAACATTTTTGAAGATACCAATGGAATCTATAGAGTTAACAAAATTCCTATCAAGATGCCCTTCTCCATCCTTTGATCAAAAAATAAAATTTCTTCTCTGTTTTACTGAACCCAGTCTTTCTCTACTAGGACAAATGCCACTCTAAAAGACCTTGGTTTGGCTCCCTGACCCAAGAGGTTTGGAACACATTCAACCTCTACTTGTTTCTTTTTCATTAAAAAAATGGAAATGTGGAAATAAAAATAAGTATTATCTTGAGTTTTGCCAGATTATAAAAAAAGAGATTGTTTCCAATATAAAAAGAAATGTATTATTAAACCTATGTAATCTTATTAAGCAATTTCAAATTAATAAATTAAATTAAAAATAAAATATATCTAATAAAACCAAAGCATTATTTTCCTACCTAATAAAAAAGTAATATGCGGCGCCTGCGCGTCTACGGCCAGGGTCAGCAGGCCGATCCCCTGGGCGGAACACCAGCGCCCAGCGGAGCCACGCCCGGGGGGCCCATGGCGATGAGCTACTGCTCGAAGGATGAAGTGGACGGCGGGCCCCCGGGCGCGCCTGGGGGCGCCGCCAAGAGCCGGCGGCCGGATAACACGGCCTTCAAACAGCAGCGCCTGCCGGCGTGGCAGCCCATCCTGACGGCCGGCACGGTGCTCCCGACCTTCTTCATCATCGGCCTCATCTTCATCCCCATCGGCATCGGCATCTTCGTCACCTCCAACAACATCCGCGAGATCGAGATTGATTATACCGGAATAGACCCTTCCAGTCCCTGCAATAAATGTTTGTCCCGGAATGTGACACCTTGTATTTGTACAATTAACTTCACACTGGAACAGTCATTTGAGGGCAATGTGTTTATGTATTATGGACTGTCTAATTTCTATCAAAACCACCGTCGTTATGTGAAATCTCGAGATGATAGTCAACTAAATGGAGACCCTACTGCTTTACTTAATCCCAGTAAGGAATGTGAGCCTTATCGAAGAAATGAAGACAAACCAATTGCTCCTTGTGGAGCTATTGCCAACAGCATGTTTAATGATACATTAGAATTGTTTCTGGTTGTCAATGGATCTTATTCAACGGCAATTCCTTTGAAAAAGAAAGGTATTGCTTGGTGGACAGATAAAAATGTGAAATTTAGAAACCCCCCTGGAGAAGGCTCCCTCGAAGAACGATTCAAAGATACAACAAAGCCAGTAAACTGGGTTAAACCAGTATACATGCTGGATTCTGACCAAGATAATAATGGGTTCATAAATGAAGATTTTATTGTTTGGATGCGTACTGCCGCATTGCCTACTTTTCGTAAGTTATATCGTCTTATCGAGAGGAAAAGTAATTTACATCCAACGTTACCAGCTGGAGACTACTTTTTGAATATCACATACAATTACCCTGTACATTCTTTTGATGGACGAAAACGGATGATCTTAAGCACTATTTCATGGATGGGAGGAAAAAATCCATTTTTGGGGATTGCTTATATCACCACTGGATCCATCTCCTTCCTTCTGGGAGTTGTATTGCTAGTAATTAATCATAAATATAGAAACAGTAGTAATACTGCTGACATTACCATTTAATTTTATATTCCGAAAACAATTTTACCGCATGTACATCAAGGCCAGTTCTATTCAGCCTAGCTTTTGAATGCCGATGTCTGGTTAGTATGTCATTTTTTAAGTTGGCATATAACTTTTTACTTAAAAAACAGTCTTTGTCCTTCACTTATTTCCTATGGATGACTTACGGAAATATATGATTGGTATAAAACAAATTATCTTTATTGATCATGTCAGCACTGTAACTACTGAAATGGCATTCTAATGTTTGCTTTTTGATGGGACAGTCCATATGATGCATAGAGCCTCTATCATGTGAAATGTATCTGCTGCTTAAAATGTTTATGCTGTGTTGATAAATATTATATTGACATATGTGCTGTATATGTGTGCCTTTTGTGTAAAGAGAGGAATTGCAAGATGTATGAGTATAATGATTTGCTAACCTTTGGGATTCAAAGTTATGAAGAAATGAAGAAAGACCAAATCTAAATAAAACACTTCATCATTGTCATGTGTCATGTGTAAAGGCTTAAAGTATAATCTTTGGTGACGTGGTTCCTGTATTTAATTTATCCAGTACAGTTCTTTGTCATGCTTAGTTTTGATTTCACCTTTGAAGTCTTACTTATGCTCATGTCTGAAGAGGTCAGGTAGGAGAATTTAAAATTCCTCTTTCCATTTGGTTAACATGTTACAGTCAGGAACCCCAACTCACTTGATATGTTTTTACATGTGATCATGGAAATACCTCAAGCTGTTTTTTTTACTTTAAAGGTAAGTGTTTTGACTTAAGTACTAATATTACATTGCAGAAATTTTGGGAAATAGTAACCTTCATTTCCTCTATATTTCATTCAATTTTTGCATATAGGTCAAATATGGATGTGTATGAACTATATGTCTTAATCCTCACCTGAGGATTTTTTTTTTTAATTTGAGAGAGAGAGAGAGAGAGAGAGAGAGAGAGAGAGAGAGAGAGAGACATAAACATCCATGTGAGAGGAGAACATTGCTTGGTTGTCTCTTACACACATCCAGACTAGAAATCCAACCCACAACCTAGGTATTTGTTCTGACCGGGAATTGAACCTACAACTTTTTGGTGTATAACATGATGCTTCCAACCAAATGGGTCACCTGGCCAGGCCTAAGAAATATTTTTAAAAAGTGGATATTTAAAATTTCCTTATTAAATTCTGGAGATTTTTGAGTATGTACATGATAAATTATAATATATATGGTTGAAGCTATTGTATGTTCTGTCACTGGAATTATTTTAATATTCCTAATTGAATAAATGTTGTAATTTGTTTGCTATAGAACTTACTCTTGAATGCAAACTTATTTTTTCACATTCATGAAAAAGTATGTCTTAGAGGGTTTAATCTCATTGAAATTGCTTTTTTTCTCTCATATGTTTGTATAGAAGATTGCCTGCTTATTTTGAATTTGTAATTTTGTCCCTCCTGTGTAATTATCAATTTAGTTATATTTTAAATCAGAAGGTCTGGGAAATATATCAATTTTGATTAATATCTTTTTTTAAAAAACTAAAACCAAAAAATAACATAATAGTAGAAATGTGCCACACTTAAGTTTTGTACAGCGTGACTCTTAATTTGTAGGATATCACTTGCATGAGGTACTTAATATATGATTATCCTGAAATTTCTGAGTGCACAGGGTATTCTTTATCTAAAAACAGCCTTGGTTTTGTCATCTTTTAGAATATATTTGTTCTGATAATTGACCCTCTTACCCATGGCAGTTGATCTTCTGGTATCCATTATTGGGGGAGAGGGGTTCCTGCTAGTTGTCCAGATTGAGTTTGTTCTGTTTAAGGAGGACTTCCATCCCGCATCCCTTTTTCTAATCGAGGGACCAAAGGTGCTGCTAAAGAAGTGTTGAAGAGCCCTTCCAACATTTTCTCGTCTGTGGTGAAGATGAAATCTTAAAATACATTTGGAGTTTTATCTATTTTATAACTACATTGATGACTTCAGTTTCTCCTGTCTTCTCCCATTTGAGCTCTAAGAGATTCCTTTTGGTAAATATGAAGAATATGGAACATTTATATGGCCTCTTTCTTGTGGGCTTTATGCTCATTTTTTTGGAAACAATGTAATATTCAACTTTCAAAGGATTATGTTTCATTTTAAGACAACTAGGTTAAATAGAAGACATTGAAGAATGCATTAACTTGCAGGAAATATTTTGATATGTGAAGTTTCTCAATTGAAGGAATTATTGGTGAAAACTAAGAAATGCCATTGAAATAATACAGAAAAAGGCAGTTTAAAAATAAATTGGTAATAACTATTATCAAGTAGAGAATTATTCAACCAAGAGAAGAGTCAAATGAATATTATTTATTGATTAGTAAGTTTATTTGTAACCTTGGTTATGTTAAAAGATAACTTTCTGTTAGTATGTTCTGTATTAATAAAAATGAACAAAATTAAAAAAATAAAAAATAAAAAATAAAAAAGTAATATGCAAATTGACCATACCTCTGTTACACCCACAAGCCACATCCACTAGCCAATCAGAGCAAGTATGCAAATAAAACTAACCAAGATGGTTACCAGGAGGGAGGCTTGGATTTCCCTGGCAACAGAGGAAGCCAAGCTTTCCATACACCCTGGCAGACCCAGGCCTCCACTCAAGGATATAAAGTTTCAATTATAGAAGGTAAACAAATCAAAACAGAAATGGTGGCCACAGGAGGCTTGGCTCCGCTCTAGGCTATAAAGTTTCAATTGTAGAAGGTAAATAAATTCCAGATACCAGGGCCTCCACTTGGATCACCAGGGGTAGTTGGGAGGGGCCAGGCTTGCAAGGAAAGGCAGTTGGAGGCGATCAACCCTGCAAGGGAGGCAGAGAGGGGTGACCAGGCAGGCAGAGGAGGGAAGTTAGGGGCAAACAGGCTGACAGGGGAGCAGTTAGACATCAATCAGACTGGCATAGGAGTGGTTAGGGTGATCAGGCTGGCAGGAAGAAGCAGTTAGAGGCAATCAGAAAGGCAGGCAGGTGAGCAGTTGGGAGCCAGCAGTCCTGGATTGTGAGAGGGATGTCCAACTGCCTGTCTAGATGGGCAGTCAGACATCACTCAAGGGGTCCTATATTAGAGAGGGTGTAAGCTGGGATGAGGGACACCCCCTGTCCCTGTGCATGAATTTCATGCACCGGGCCTCTAGTAACAGAATAAAATGATAAATTTGACTTCCAAAAATTAAAAAATATATGCTCTCTAAAATATATTATAAGATGGATGAAAAGATAAACTCTAAAATGTGTAACACTATTTGTAAAACATATCACCAACAAAACACTTGCATATAGAGTAAAGAGCTATCAATACTCAATATTCAAAAAAAATTAAAGTAAGACTGTTCCACCAAGCCCATGGCTTCAGCCACAGATCCCATGCTATCTGGAACCTGGACCCACCAGTGAGTCCTGAAGTGCCAAAACTCCCAGAAAACCTGACACTTCAGCCACAGGCTGCACACTAACCAGTGCCTGGACCCTCCAGTGAGTCTCAGAGTGCATAACCCTCTCACCAATCCTGTTGCTTCAGCCACAGGCTCACATGTCTTGGTGCCTGGATCCTTTGGTGGGAGAAAAATGGAGAGCCAAAAAACAATCAACAAAGGAAAGAAAGAAAGGAGGCACCACCACAAAAGGAAGTAAATGAAGTTGAGGCATGGAATGTGTCAGTGAAAAAAAAAATCAGAGTAAGGGTCATACAGTTCCTAAACTGGATGGATGAGAAAATGAAAATCCTATGTAAGAACCACAGAGAAATCAAAAATGATATACCTACAATAATAAACAGAACGGAACATTTCAACAGCAAAGTATAAGAAGCAGAGGACCAAATTAGCAAGTAAGAAGACAAGGCAGAAGAAACACCCCCAATCTGAATAGAAATTGGAGAAAAAATATTAGAAAGCAGGAGGAGAGTCAAACAGAGCTTTGGGACAAGACAAGATTAAGTAAATAAGAACAGGTGATTTAGGGAATAAAAGACACAAAAGCACAGAGAGTCCCAAAAAAGATGAACCCAAAAAGACACACACCAAGAGACATTGTAATTACAATAGAAAACATTAATTGCAAAACAAGAATCTTAAAGCTGCAAGAGAGAGCCTGAGAGTTACCTACAAAGGATTCCACATTAGATTTTCAAATGATTTCTCAACAGAAATACAAAAGGATAGAATTGAATGAAATGAAGTAGACAAAGTGATATAAAGCACTGGAATGAATTCAAGAATACTCTATCCCGAAAGGCTATCATTCAAAATTGAAGGGGAAAGAAGGAGCTTCACAGAGTAAGGCTAAAGGAGTTTATCACTACCAAGCCACCAATGCAAGAACTGTTAAAGAGACTGTTGTAAAAGGAATAAATATAAAGGAACACAGGCATAAAGAATAAAAATGGAAGGAGAGGAGAAACCAAGATGGCAGCCTAGGTAAGCACTTAAGCTGCTGCCTCGCACAACAATTTCAAAACAACTAAAAGACAGAAAGGGCATCATCCAAATCCACAGGAAAGTGGGCGGAGTGGGAATTCTACAACTAGAAAGAAGGTAAGAGGCTCACGGATTGGATTGGGAGCCACAGCGTTGAGGTAGGGAGACACTCATGCACAGAAGGGTGACCAAATGCCTGGCTGGTGAGAGGGGAGAGGAAGTCCCTGATTGCACTGAACCCTTTCAGACTGTACTGAACCCCAACCCCGGCCAAAACTCTGTAGACCCAGGCTCATATGGGTAGAGTCCAGATTGTAAAGAAAAGCACCTGGAGACTCAGAGATTGGGAAACTGGGGGAGCCAGGAGCCTCAGCGGGCAGGGTCTACAGTCGCCCGTAAGTGAGTGAGTGCGTGCAGAGAGGTCTGACAGCAGAGGTTGCAGCAGCCTCTCCATAGTGAAAGGAGTCAAAAGCTCCAGACTACAGAGACCCAACCCAATTCTGGGCAAGCCCCTGGGGCACCCACGCTCTTGCACCCGGAATCTGAACTGTTAGGAAGAAACTCAGGGGAGTCTTGGAAGGCAGAGGTCAGGCGGAAACTCAGGGGACCACACAAGGGCAGGGAGGATGGGAAGCCATGACTGGCAGCTGAGCCCTGAGACTCCACCCCATCCAAGCCAAGCACAGAGGCTTTTGCAATTTTGCAAGTCTGATCCAATACGACTGTCTCCAATACAGAAGGTATCCCGGAGTAGATACAGCTGATATATCCAGTGGGCCTGGAGGTCAATTCATCCCAGTGATACCAACAATAATCAAGTATTAACTACAACAAGGCTGTTCACACAGTCCATAAAGGGGAGCACCAAGTGTCTACCTCAGGAAACTGGGGAGGCTAACCCACTAGGCCCTATAGGACACCAAACACATAAAGTGATCCTACCAACTTTGGGAAGCAGTGAAAATGCCGAGACAAGGAAATAGATCTCAAATGCAAGAGATGGAGAATGTAGAGTTCAAAACCATGGTTATAAGGTTTTTCAAGAATTTCCTAGAAAAGGCCGATAAATTTAATGAGACCCAACTAGAAATTAAACATAAACTGACTGAAATAATATATATATATATATATATATATATATATATATATATATATATATTACAGAGATCCAACAGCAGACTGGAGGAACACAAGAATCAAGTCAAAGATTTGGAATACAAAGAGCCAAAGGACACTCCTCTGGAGAATCTAGAAGAAAAAAAATAATCCAGAAAGTTGAAGATAGTGTAAGGAGCCTCTGGGACAACTTCAAGTGTACCAACATCAGAATTATGGGGGTTCCAGAAGAAGAGTACAAGATACTGAAAACCTATTTGAAGAAATAATGTCAGAAAACTCCCCCCACCTAGTGAAAGAAATAGACTTACAAGGACAGGAAGTGCACAGAACCCCAAACAAGAGGAATCCAAAGAGGACCATACCAAAACTCAATATAATTAAAATGCCAAAGGCAAAAGACAGAGAGAATCTTACAAGCAGCAATAGAAAAGCAGTTAGTTGCCTATAAGGGAGCACCCATACAATTGTCAGCTGATTTCTCAACAGAAACTATGCAGGCCAGAAAGGAGTAGCAAGAAATATTCAAAGTGATGAATAGCAAGAACCTACAACCAAGATTACTGTATCCAGCAAAGTTATCATTTAGAATTGAAGGGTAGATAAAGAGCTTCACAATAAGAAAAAGCTAAAGGAGTTCATCACCACAAAACCAGTATTATATGAAATGCTGAAAGGTATTCTTTAAGAAGAGGAAGAAGAAGAAAAAAGATAAAAATTATGATCAACAAATCATAATTTTCAACATATCAACAAGTGAATCTAAAAATCAAATGAATTAAAAATCTGAGAAACAGAATAAACTTGTGAATATAATAGATTAAGGGGCAAAGAAAGGGAGTGGATTTATAATTATCAGGGAGAAAGGGGTGAGAGGGTGCAAGAAGAGACTGGATTAAAATCATACAGCTATGGATGAGGACAATGGTGGGGTGGGGGAGGTAAGGGCAAGGGTGGAATGGGAACTGGGTGGAAAGGAGCTATGGGGGGAAAAGGAGAAACAATTGTAATAATCTGAGCAATAAAGATTTTTTAAAAATGACTACAAACAAGTATATCTCAATAATAACTTTAAATGTAAATGGCTAAAATGTTCTAATAAAAAGACACAGTGTGGCTTAATAAATAAGAAAACATGACCCATATATATATACTGTTTACAAGAGACCCAACTCAGAACAAGGGACTCACACAGACTGAAAGTCAAGGGATGGAAAATATATTTCATGCAAATGGCAATGAAAGAAAAGCTGGGCCAGCAAACTTATATCTGAACAAATATATATCAATGTGAAGGTCATAACAAGCAATAAGAAAAGCTACTTCATAATACTAAAGGGATTGATACAACAAGAGACTATAACTCTGGTGAACATATATGCACCCAATGCAGGAGCACTCCAATACATAAAAAAAACTTTCAGAAGACATCAAGGGAGAGATTGACAGCAGTACAATCATAGTAGGGGTTTTTAATATCCCATTGAAATCACTGTGTAGATCAAGGGTGGGCAAACTTTTTGACTCGAGGGCCACAATGGGTTCTTAAACTGGACCGGAGGGCAGGAACAAAAGCAACCTGACCATGCTGACACTCATCTTGGGCTGCTGGTGAAGGAGCCGAGGGGAGAGCAAGGGAACCCTCCGCTCTTTCAGCTCAGAGGGCTGGATAGAACAGCTGAACAGGCCAAATCCAGCCCGCGGGCCATTGTTTGCCCATGGCTGGTATAGATCCTCTAGACAAAAAAATCACCAAAGAAACAGCAAACCTAAATGACTCACTAGATCAGAGTAACTTACTATACATCTTCAGAACATTTCACCCAAAGCCATGGAATATACATTCTTCTCAAGTGCACATGAGACATTTTAAAAGATAAACCACATTTTGGACACAGGCAGAGTCTTTTCAGATTCAAGAAGATTGAAATCATATCAAGCATCTTCTCAGATTACAATGGCATCCTACCTAATAAAGAGTAATATGCAAATTTACAGTATCTCCGCTACACCCACCAGCCACACCCACCAGGCAATCAGAGTGAGTTTGCACATTAACCCCAACCAAGATGGTTGCAGCCACAGAGAACAAGAAGGAGCCTAGGGTTTCCCAGGCAATGGACGAAGCCAAGCTTTCCACCTGCCCTAGCTGGCCTAAGTCTCCACTCCAGGCTACAAAGTTTCAATTGTAGAAGGTAATTAAATTCCAGACACCAGGGCCTCCACTTGGGTTGCCAGGGGGCATGGCTGGCCTGCAAACTACCACAGGCCCCTCGCCCAGGCTACCCTATGCCTCAAGGGAACCCCAACCTCCAGGACACACTTCAGGGCAAACCAGCTGGCCCCCACACATGCACCAGGCCTCTATCTTATCTAATAAAAGAGTAATATGCATATTTACCATTACTCCAACACACAAGATTGCTGCCCTCATGTGATCAAAGATTCTTGCTCCCATGTGGATACAAGATTGCCAGCAGGGGAGGGTAGTTGGGAGGCACCAGGCTTACAAGGGAAGGCAGTTGGGAGTGATCAACCCTGCAGGGAAAGGCAGTTAGGGGTGACCAAGCCAGCTGAGGAGGGAAGTTGAGAGGAAACAGGCTGGCAGGGGAGCAGTTAGACATCAATCAGGCTAGCATGGGAGTGGTCAGAGGGTGATCAGGCTGGCAGGCAGAAATGGTTAAAGGCAATCAGGAAGGCAGGCAAGCGAGCAGTTGAGAACCAGCAGTCCTGGATTGTGAGAGGGATGTCTGACTTCCCGATTAGGCCTGGTGGGATTGGGCCTAAATGGGCAGTTGGACATCCCTTGAGGGGATCCATATTGGAGAGGGTGCAGGCTGGGCTGAGAGACACCCCCCAACTCATGCACAAATTTCATGTACTGGGCCTCTAGTAATATCATAAATCAACTATAATAAAAAGAACTAAAAAATTCAAATGTTTAAAGACTAAATAGCATGTCATTAAATGGTGGTTGGGTTGACAAAGAGATCAAAGAAGAAATTAATTTTTTTTAAAAAACATCCTGGTAGCAATTGACAATGAAAAAGAACAATCCAAAATCTACAGAAATCCATGAAAGCAGTTCTGAGAAGGAGAGTTGTACTATTATAGGCCCATGTTTCCCCCTCCCCCCCCCCAAAAAAAAACCACAAGAAAAACTGGTAATAAATTTTCTAACTCCACAACTTAAACTACAAAGAGAGCAACAATAATATATGAGTGAGTAAAAGGAAGTAAATATAAAGTTCAGAATGAAATAAAGGATATATATATATATATATATATATATATATATATATATATATAAAAGAAAAGATCATTGAAACCTGGAGCTGGTCCTTTGAAAAGAAGGACAAGATTGATGTGATGAACCACCAGCCAGGCACAATAAGAAGCAAGAGAATAAAAATAAAACCATAAATGAAAGAGGCAAAATAACAACAGATCCTCCTCCCCCTCAAAATACAAAGGATTAAAAAAAATACTATGAATACCTATTCCAACAAGCTGGTTAACCCAGAAGAAATTGACATATTTATAAAAAAATATGACTTTCCAAAACTTAATCAGGATGAATAATAAAATTTAAATAGGCCTTTAACTCTGAAAGAAATTGAAGCAGTAATCAAAAAACTTCCAGCAGAAAAAAGCCTTGGGCTGGATGACTTCTCAGGTGAGTTTTAACAAACATTCAAAGAAGAACTCAAACCCACCCTCCTCAGACTATTCCAAAAAAATTCAAGAGGAATGCACACTTCCAACCTATTTCTATGAAGCTGATATTACCCTAATCCCAAAACCAGATAAAGACACTACAATAACAGAAAATTACAGGCCAATATCCCTGATGAACATAGATGCTAAAATCCTCAACAAAATTCTAGCAAATCAGATGCAGCATTACATGAGAAAGATCATACACCATAACCAAGTGGGATTTCTTCCAGTGATGCAAGGCAGGTACAATATGCACAAATCGATAAATATGATATATCTCATAAACAAATTAAGAGAAGAAAATCACATAATCATATCAATTGATGCACAAAAAGCAGTTGACAAACTCCAACACCCTTTCTTGATAAAAGCTCTCAGCAAAGTAGGAGTAGATGGATCATACCTCAACATAACAAAATCTTTATATGATAAACCTACAGCCAAAATCATACTCAGTGCACAAAAACAAAAACTATTTCCCCTAAGAACAGGAAAGAAACAGGGATGCCAATTTTCACCACTCCTGTTGGACATAGTACTGAAGTCCTAGCAATAATGATCAGATAAAAAAGAGAAATAAAAGGCACCCAAATTGGAAAAGAAGAAGTAAAACTATCATTATTCACAGATAACATTATATTATACATAGAAAACCCTAAAGATTCCATCAAAAAACTACTAGACTAAATAAATGAATGTGGCAATATATTGGGGTACAAAATTAACAGCCAAAAATCTATGGCATTTTTATATGGCAATAATAAACTTACAGAAAGAGAAACAAAAACACAATCCCATTTACCATTGCAACAAAAAACTTAAGATAATTAGAAATATACTTAACTCAGGAGATAAAAGACCCGTACTTAAAAAATTATAGGGCATTGAAAGAAGAGATAAATGATGACATAAACAAATTGACAAATATATGGTGTTCGTGGATTGGTAGGATCAACATCATTAAAATGTCCACTAAAAGCAATCTATAGATTAAATGCAATCCCCATTAAAATCCTGAGAAAGAAGAACAAAGTTGGAGGGATCATAATACCAGACATCAACCTAGATAACAAAGCCATCGTTCTCAAAACTGCCTGGTATTGGCAGTTACCCATCAAAAGGGCTAATATTAAAGACAATGAGGAGAGAGAAAATGGTGAGAGGATAGACAGACATATTCTGAGTCTTGTTCCATAGCAGAAAGAAAAAACAGCTGAGGGTTACACTGGGAGTGTTTGTTAACAAGCTGAGGGATAGGTGAACTCCAGGAGAAGGAGGAGGACTGCTAGATGGGGTTCCCATGACAGGGAAGCACCCACGCCAGCTGGATCCCCTCCCAGAGCTACTGGCTCAGATGGGGAAATCTCACCATCTTGAAAGGAAAAGTGGATGTTCTCAGAGGCCTGAATATCCACAGCTTCAGTGACCACCAAACAGCTGTGAGCCCCACAAACACCATTCCCAAGTGGCACAAACGCTTGTACTCAAAGGAGATCTCCACTCCATCATGGAAAGGAGAGAGAGAACTATATAACCAGACATCCTGAGAAGAGAGACCATGGGGAGTCAAAGAAACAGCTCACATATGAAAAAAAGCAGGCATCACCAGAAAAGTAAGTAAACAAATTAGAGAAAAGCAACCTATTGAGCAAGAATTCAGAGAAATTCTTGGCCATAAGGTGGCTGAAAAGAATGGAAGACAAATTCGACAATATGAGTAACAGCTAAGAGGAAATGAAGAACTAAGAAGAAATGAAAAATGACATCACTGCTGTAAAAGAACTCAATAGAAGGCATAAAGAGCAGACTATAAAAAGCTGAGGACTGCATCAGTGAGCTAGAAGAAAAGATGGACAAAAAATACCCAAGTAGAGCAGCTTTTAGAAAAAAAAATTAAAAGAGGAGAGCCTAAGGGAACTTTGAGACAACACAAAATAAAACAACATTCACATAATAGGGGTTCTGGAAGGAAATGAAACTGAGCAAGGAATAGAACATCTGTTTGAAGAAATGATGACAGAAAACTTTCCTGATATAGGGAAGAAAAACCCCACACAAATCCAAGAAGTTCACAGAGTTCCAAGCAAAATGAACCCTAAAAAAAAAAATCCTCGCCAAGGCACATTATAATTAAATTAACAAACACCAACGACAAAATAAGAATCTTAAACGTGGACAGAGAGAAACAGAAAGTTACATACAAAGGAACCCCCATCGGTCTAGCAACTGATTTCTCAACAGAAACTCATCAGGCCAGAAGGGAATGGAATGAAATATACAAAGTCATGCAAAGGAATTGACTGAATCCAGGAATACTGTACCCAGCAAGACTATAAATCAAAATTGAAGGTGAAGTCAGGAGCTTCACAGTGGAAAAAAAAGGACTTAGGGAATTTATCACCACCAAATCATAAATGTAAGAAATGCTAAAGGGTCTGCAGTAAATAAAAAGAAAAAAATAGGAAGTGAAGAAGGAACACATGGGAATAGAATAAAAATGGTGATAAATAAGTACCTATCAATAATAACTTTAAATGTAAATGGATTAAATTTCCTAATCAAAAGACATAGGGTAATGGATTGGATAAGAAAATGAGACCCATATATCTGCTGTCTACAAGAAACCCACCTCAGAAAAAAAGATGCACACAGACTGAGGGTGAAGGGATGAAAAACTGTTTTTCAGGTGAACAGAAATATTAAAAAAGCTGAGATAGCAATACTTATACCTGACAAATTAGAACTCAAAGTGAAGGATATAACAAGAGATAAGGAAAGCCACTTAATAATACTAAAGGAAGCAATCCAACAAGAAGATATAACCCTGGTAAACATATACACACCCAATACAGAAGCACAAAAATACATAAAATCAACTCCTGGGGGATATCAAGGGAGAGATTAACAGCAATACAATTATAGTAGGAGATTTTAACACCCCATTATCACCATTGGACAAATCCTCCAAACAAAAATCAGCACTGAAACATCAATTCTAAAGAACTCACTAGACCAGATGGAATTAATTGACATCTTCAGAACATTTCACCCCAAAGCCACAGAATATGCATTCTTCTCAATGCACATGGGTCTTTTTTAAAGATAGATCACATGTTGGGACATAGGCAAAATATCTCCAAATTCAAAAAGACAGAAATCATATCAAGCATCTCCTCATATCTCTGTGACATAAAACTGGAAATCAACTACAATAAAAACAATCCAAAGAAATCAAACACATGGAGACTAAAGAGCATGCTATTAAACAATGACTATGTTATCAGAGAGATCAAGGTAGAAATTAAAAAAAAAAAAACATCATGGCAACAAATGACAGTGAAAACACAATAATCCAAATCTATGGGACACAGAAAAATCAGTCTTGAGAGGTAAGTTCATAGTTCTACAAGCCTACTTCAAAAGACAAGTAATGGTAATAAATTACCTAACCCTACAATTCAGAGTTATAAAGAGAGCAACAAGAAAAGCCCAGTGTAAGCAGAAGGAAGGAAATAATTAAGACCAGAGTGGAGATAAATGACATAGAGACCAAAGAAACAATACAAAAGATCAACAAAACCAAGAGCTGGTTCTTTGAAATTATAAACAAGATTGATAAATCTTTAACCAGGATCACCAAGAAGCAAAGAGAGAGGACCCAAATAAACGAAATCAGAGATGAAAGAGATGAAATAACAACAGTCCCCGCTGAAATACAAAGGAATATTACAAAATAATACAAACAACTCTATTCCAACAAACTGGAAAACCTGGAGAAAATGGAATATTCCTAGAAAAAATATAACCTCCCAAAATTCAATCAGGAATAATCCAAGAAGCTTAATAGGCCAGTAACTATGGAAGAAATTGAAGCAGACATCAAAAAGATTCTGGCCAACAAAAGCCCATGGCCACATGGTTTCACAGGAGAGTTTTAGCAAACATTTAAGAAAGAATAAAACCTGTCTTCCTCAGACTATTCCAAAAAATTCAATAGGAAGGAACACTTCCAAATTCTTTCTATGAAGCCAGCATCACCCTAAAACCAAAACCAGATAAATGCATGACAACAAAAGAGAATCACAGGCCAATATCCCTCATGAACATAGATGCCAAAATTCTCAACAAAATTCTAGCAAATCAGCTCCAATAGTACATCAGAAAAATCATACATCATGACCAAGTAGGATTTATCCCATGAATGCAAGGACATCTGCAAATCAATAAATGTGATACATAACATAAACAAACTGAGAAGTAAAAATCACATACTCATATCAATCGACGCAGAAAAAGCATTTGACAAAATCCAGCACCCTGTCTTGATAAAAACTCTCAACAAAGTGGGAATAGAAGGATCATACCTCAACATAATAAAAACTATATATGATAAACCCACAGCAAACATCATACTCAAAAACTAAAACAATTTTCCCTAAAAACAGGAAAAGAACATGGATGTTCCCTCTCATCACTCCTGTTTGACATAGTACTGGAAGTATTACCCATTGCAATTAGACAAGAAGAATAAATTTAAAAAACATTCAAATTGGAAAAGAAGAAGTAAAACTGTCCTTATCTGCAGATGACATGATATTGTACATAAAGAAACCAAAACTCCATCAAAAAACTAATAGACTTAATAAATTAATTCAGCAATGTAGCAGGATACAAAATTAATGCCAAGAAATCTATGGCTTTTTTATAAACCAATTGTGAACTTACAGAAAGAGAGACAAAAAAGCAATCCCATTTACCATCAACCAAAATAAATAAATAAATAAATAAGTAAGATACCTAGGAATAACCTTAACTTAAGGAGGTAAAAGACCTATATGTGGAAAACTACAGGACACTGTTAAAATTAAAAGAGATAGAGGAAGACATAAACGGATGGAAGAACATACCATGTTCATGGATTGGTAGAATCAACATCATTAAAATGTCCGTACTACCCAAAGCAATCTACAGATTCAATGCACTCCCCATTAAAATACCAACAGCATACTTCACAGACCTAGAAAGAACACTCCAAAAATTCATCTTGAATTTTAAAAAGACCCCGAATAGCCACAGCAATCCTAGAAAAGAAGAACAAAGTAGGGAGGATCTCAATACAAGATTTCAAGCTGTATTACAAAGCCACTGTTCTCAAAACAGCACAGTACTGGCACAAGAACAGACATATAGATCAAAAGAATAGAATAGAGATTTCAGATATCAACCCAAATGTCTATGCTCAATTAATATTTGACAAAGGAGGCATGAACATAAAATGGAATCAAGGCAGTCTCTTTAATAAATGGTGTTGGGAAAATTGGACAGATTCATGCAAAAAAATAAATAAAACTAGACCATCAACTTACACAATACAAAAATAAACTCAAAATGGATATAGGACTTAAACATAAGACGGGAAACCATAAAAATATAGAGGCATCCACAGGCAGCAAAATCTCAGACATATGCCAAAAGAACGTCTTCACTGATACTGCCCTTAGGGCACTGGAAACTAAAGAGAAAATAAACAAATGGGACTACATCGAAATAAAAAGCTTTTTCACAGCAAAAGAAACTATCAACAACACAGCAAGAGATCCCACTGTATGGGAGAACATATTTGCAAATGTCATCACTGATCAAGTTTTAATCTCCAACATCTACAGGCAGCTTATACAACTTAATAAAAGGAAGATAAATGATCCCATAAAGATATGGGCAATGGACCTAAATAGAATCTTTTCAAAAGAAAACAGATGTAAGGCCAAAAAACACACGAAAACATGCTCAGTCACTAATTACCCAAGAAATGCAAATATAAACGACAATGTGGCACCATTCACACAGGCCAGAATGGCTACCATCAACAAATCAACAAATGACAAGTGTTGGCGAGGATGCGGATAAAAAGGAACACTCATGCACTGCTGGTGAGAATGTAGACTGGTGCAGCCACTGTGGAGAATAGTTTGGAGTTTCCTAAAAAAACTAAAAATGGAACTCCCATTTGACCCAGTAATCCCACTCCTAGGAATATATCCTAAGAACCTGGAAACACCAGTAAGAAAGGATATATGTACCCCTATGTTCATAGCCGCACAAATTACAATAGCTAAGATTTGGAAACAGCCTAGGTGTTCATCAGCAGATGACTGGATCAGAAAACTATGGTACATCTACACAATGGAATACTATGCTGCGATAAAAAAGAAGGAATTCTCATCATCCAGTAGCCTGGATAGAATTCTCATCATCCAGCAACCTGGATGGAATTGCAGAACATCATGCTAAGTGAAATAAGCCATTCAATGAAAGGAAAATACCACATGATATCACTCATTTATGGATAATAAAGAAAACTATAAACTGTTGAACATAAGATAGGTACAGAGACAATAAAACATCAAACAGAATGTCAAATTACAGTGGGAAGGTTAGGGAGAGGTGGGGGAGATAAGAGATGAACCAAAAGACTTGTATGTATGCATATAAGCATAACCAATGGACTCAAAACTATTGGGGGTTGAGGGCATGTATGGGAATGGGGTAGAGGAGGGGGCAATGATAATACATGTACACATATAATACCTTAATAAAAATGGGAAAAAAATAAAATTGGATGAATGAATAACAAAAAATAATAATATTAGACAATGATATCATCAAGTTCTTGGAAAGATGTGAGAACTTGGTGTTTCATGTGTTGCCAGAAGGATAGTGAAGTGTTATAGGTACTCTAGAAAGCAATTTAGCACTTTGTAATACTAAACATGTATTTACAATAACACACAGAATTTCACTCTTGGACATTTATTCCAGATAATTGAAAAATTAAAATTAATTCAAAATGCCAATCCTTCAGCAACTGTATTCCTAATAGTCAAAGCCAAGAAATCAAGTAGCCCTCATTAGGCAAATAAACATCCATGGTATATCCATACCCTGGAATACTGCTCAGCAATAAAAATGAACTATTAACACACACAAAATCTTATATAAATCTCAAAAAAATATTCTGAGTGAAAAAGCCAAACTCAAAAGTATCACATGATCTCACTCATATGTGGAATCCAAAGAACAAAATAAATTGATGAACAGAATAGATCCAAAGACATAGAAACATGGAACAGGATGATGAATCTCAGAAGAAGGGTTTTTGTTTTGTTTTTTGAGTGGGTGGGTAGGCAAAGATTAACTAAATAACTTATATGCATATATGCATGACCCATGGACATATACAACAGTGTAGTGAAGGTCTAGAATGGCAGGAGGGGGGGCTAGGTGGATTCAATAGAAGAGAAAATAATATGTCTGTATAACTTTCAATAATAAAGATACATTTATAAAAGTTACATACTTTATAAGTCTATATGATATTCAAACACACACACACACACATGCACACACACACAGTATATGTCTTAATAATGTCTGAGTCATATCTGTGGATTGTACCCATGCCAATTTCCTAGTTATGATACTCTGCTACCTTTTGCAAGGTAGTTCTACAATTATTTCAAAATAAATAGTTAAAAAGAAAATAAGTTAACAAAAATATTTGTAATTTTTTTTTCAGGAAAGAGCCACTATATATCCATTAGATAATAAAATTTGTGTGCCCTGGCCAGTGTGGCTCAGTTTGTTTAGCACTGTTCTATGCACCAACAGGTCTCCACTTAAAAATTCCCAGTCAGAACACATATCTGAGTTGCAGGCTTTATTCTCTATAAGGGCATATGCAAGAAGCAACCAATCAATGTTTCTCTTTCATTGATGTTTCTCTTTCTCCCTCTCCCTTCCCTTCTCTCTCAAGTCAATAAAAACATATTTTAAAAATTTTGTGTGCATATATGTATGTGGAGATTTAAATACAATGTCTTTAACTGATGAAAATGCATAAATAAGTGGAGATATGTTATCTTAAATTAACAAAATTAATTAATAGACTTGACAAATAGATCAAAATAACAGGTGTATAATCAGTCTTTTAAGAGTAAACTGCTTTTTCATCTTTAATTTTGAGAAATAAGCTGACCTAATGTAATGTGTAATGTTTAGGGATAGCTAACACTTTATTTTTTAATCTACGATTTCTAAAGAAGCACCCTGGAAATCATAGATTTCAGAGTAGGTAAACCATATGTGGGCAATTTTTAAAAACAATGTGTCACTTTTCAGTTTTTAAATGCTAGATCAGTCTCAACTTTCTCCTTTGCTTTTCTTTAATTACAAGTTTATAGTTGTTCATATGGGAAAATAATACAATTAATAAGTAATAATATAATAATAAGCTCTGTTTTGCATAATCACAACTGTAAACCTACGTTTGCCCCACCCAGTATGTGTTATCTTTTTAAAATATATTTTTATTGATATTTTATAGAGAGGAAGGGAGAGGGATAGAGATTCAGAAACATCAATCAGCTGCCTCCTGCACACTCCCTGGTGGGGATGTGCCTGCAACCAAGTTATATGCCCTTGACTGGAATCAAACCTGGGACCATTCAGTCTGCAGGCCGACACTCTATCCACTGACACAAACCAGTTAGGGTTGTATGTGTTATTTTAGTTCTGATTACTCCATCATCTTTCTTTCGTGGTCATCAATCACTTATGCTGAAGAGAATGCTCACATTTACTGAATTATTGACCAGTGCCCAAAGGAAAGAGAGGGTTAGAATTAACCAGGAGACAAGGGACTCTCATGAATTCATTCATTCTACTTTTTGTGCTCTAGAAAGTAGCAGAAGTTACAGCAAATAAAATGATGGATTATTTCTTAATTATGACAATGATTATAAACTATTACAATGGTATTTTACATTTGATTATCACTTTTCTTCTTTATTACTGAAAATATTAGGGCTGTCCCCTTAGTTTGTTTGTTTTTCCTATGTACTTCCTCCAACCCAAATTTTAGTGCTCCATGGGAGCTTCCTTTGAATCCTACTCTTCTGTTCTATCTGCCAATTCTGGGCTTCCATTTAGGTGCTATCCACTGTCACTCTCTTCCAGTCTTTAAGATTCTTTCTTTGTATTTAATGTTTGCCATTTTAATTATTATATACATATAAGTGTAGGTCTTTTGTTATTCACCTTTATTAGGACTCTGTGTTTACTGCACTTGAATGACTTTTTATTTCACCAGATTGGGAAATTTTCTGCCATTTCTTCAAACAGGTTCTCTGTTCTTTTTCCAGATTTTGTTCTTTCTGGTATCCATATAATGTGAATGTTCTTGTTTCATGCTGTCCCAAAGCTCCCTTAAACTCTGATCCTGCTTTTTATTTTAGTTTTTCAATTTGCTGCTCTGAATGGGTATTTGTTTGTTTTTTTCTTACCTTGTCTTCTAATTCATTGATTTGATTTTCAGCTTATTATAGTCTCCTTTTTAATCATTCTGGGGGTATTCTACGTCATTCCTCACTTCCAGTTGATACTTATTTAATGTTTCAATCACTCCTTTGAAGTTGGTGTTGCTCTCATAAAATATCTTATAATTATCATTAAGTTCTTTATAATTTGCATTAAGTTGCTTGTAGTTCTCAGAGTTATTTGAGCAGAGTTAATAGCATTAATCTGAATTCTTTGTCTAACAAATTGATTGCCTCCATTTCATTTAGTTCCTTTCCTGGTGACTCCTTCTTCTCTTTCATTTGGTGTTTTTTGTTTTCTTTGTCTTCCAGTTTTTGCTATTCCTTTGTTTTTGTTTCTATGAATTAGGTCAAAGTGCTATGCCTCCCAGGCTTTATGTTTTATGTACAAGGTGTTTTCTTTGACCCAACTGTGCAGTCTCTTTGATCTCCTGAGCTCGGTATTCTAGGAAAGACCCTTGTTTGAGTAATTTGGGCAGTTGGGTCTTGAATATTATTTTCCTCTTTGTAGATGGAGTCTCCTCTCAAGAAGGCTGACTATGTGGCTCCTCACCAACCACATCATGTGAGCTGTTGTAGAGGAGTTACCAAACAGAACAAAATACAACACATCAAAAATGCTAAACAAAAACATACACAAGACTCATTTAGCACCAACACAGAAACCCCCATAGAAGAGAGAATTAGAAAAAGAGAAAATAGAGCAAACAACAAAAAAGGGAGAGATGGAGAGTATGTAGATGCAGAGTTGAAATAAAGAAAATAAGAATAAAGAATTAAGGAAATAGGGAAAGGAAACTTATTTTAAATAAAGGAGGAAGAAAAGAAAAGGAAAAAGTTGAAAAAGGCAATAGAACAGAAAGCAGGTAGACCTAAAATCAGAAAGAATATATATATATATATATAGCCAAAACCGGTTTGGCTCAGTGGTAGAGCGTCGGTCTGTGGACTGAGGGGTCCCGGGTTCGATTCTGGTCAGGGGCATGTACATTGGTTGTGGGCACATCCCCGGTGGGGGGTGTGCAGGAGGCGGCTGGTCGATGTTTCTCTCTCATCGATGTTTCTGGCTCTCTATCTCTCTCCCTTCCTCTCTGTAAAATATCAATAAAATATATATTTTTAAAAAGAATATATATATATATATATATATATATATATATATATGAAAGCAGAAGAAAAAGAGAAAAGAAAAGAGAAAAAAATGAATAGTGAAAATAAATTAAGTAGGAAAAGAGAGGAAAATTAGATATGTGAACAAAACAACAGAGACTAGTATAATAAAAAAATCAATAAAGCATATAGATAAGGAAGACGCATTTAAAAAGAGGGGAAAAGAAAAGGAAAGAGAAGAAAAAAAGGGAAGAAAAAAAGTGAAGTGGTATTCCTTTCAGCATATTTTAGTGGCCCATGGGAGCTCCCTTTTATTTTTTATTTTTGTAAAATATATTTTTATTGATATTTTACAGAGAGGAAGGGAGAGAGATAGAGAGCTAGAAACATCAACCAGCTGCCTCTTGCATACCCCCCGCTGGGGATGTGCCCGCAGCCAATGTACATGCCCTTGACCAGAATCGAACCCGGGACCTTTCAGTATGCAGACCGACTTTCTACCACTGAGCCAAACCGGTTTCTGCGGGAGCTCCCTTTTAATCCCACTCTTCTGTTCTGACTGCCAATTCTGGGCTTCCATTTAGGTACTTAGGTGCTAACCGCTGTCAGAAACTGTTCTCCTTTAGTTTTCAGCAATCTACTTAAAGCTCCAAGTGATCCACCGATCCATCATTTTTTCTTTCTCCACAGGAATTGGCTGCAAGTAGGAGGGGCTAACTTGTCCTCTAAAGTAATGGGGCCCAGGGCTGAGCAAACTTCCCCTGGTTTCCTGGGCTCCTCCTCTGCCCACCTTTGCTTGCTAGCCAGCTATCAATCTTAATCACTCCAAAGTCTGTTTCTGAAAGGGCTTTAGGTGGAGGGGGTGCTGTTTAGCTTTCAAGGATTTTGGAAGGTGGGTTTCTCTGTACCAGAGCCACTCCTCTGCAAGTGGCCCAAAATATTATTCTGCCCTTGACTAGACAGAAATCCTTGTGCTCTTGTCTTGGCTGGACAGATACCAGTGGGGTTGGCTAGAAACCTGGAGTTTCTATCAACTCTCTCAGACAGAGAAAGTATCAGTCTGGTTCCCAGAATAGTGAAGTGGACAGCCCCTCCCTCAATCTAGTCACTGACATTCCCAAGACTGTCAAACCCATAGGCTTGGCCTATGCTTTTG
Source organism: Vespertilio murinus (assembly GCA_963924515.1). Taxonomy (NCBI): domain Eukaryota; kingdom Metazoa; phylum Chordata; class Mammalia; order Chiroptera; family Vespertilionidae; genus Vespertilio; species Vespertilio murinus. Next base: position 96,210,131 of record OZ004707.1, on the reverse strand, counting down.
TGTCCTCTAAAAAGTTTAAAATGCAAGATGTATATGCAAGGCCCCTAAAAGTAGAATAGGCTGTATCACCTAAGGCAGTGGTCGGCAACTGCAGCTCGCGAGCCACATTTTGCTCTTTGGCCCTTGAGTGTGGCTCTTCCACAAAATACCATGGCCTGGGTGAGTCCATTTTGAAGAAGTGGCATTAGAAGAAGTTTAAGTTTAAAAAAATTGGCTCTCAAAGGAAATTTTAATCGTTGAACTGTTGATATTTGACTCTGTTGACTAATGAGTTTGCCAAACACTGACCTAAGGCAAGGTTTTTTTCTTTTCCTGTCCTGGGGCTACTGGGATAGCTCTTTCCTCTCAGAAAAAAATGGCGTTTTAGTTTGGGGACCTATGACCAAATGCTCCTGGATACTGCTTTTCTATGTCTCCCTGCAATGCTTCCCATCCCAGCTTCTCTTTAGGCAGCTCAAGTTCACATCTCTATTCCTGCACCAAAACCTGGGGTGAGTATGCTGAAACCAGTTTGGCTCAGTGGCTAGAACGTCAGCCTGTGGACTGAAAGGTCCTAGGTTCGATTCCAGTCAAGGGCATGCATCTTAGTTGCGGGCACATTCCCAGGAAGGGGGTGTGCAAAAGGCAGCTGATCAATGATTCTCTCTCATCGCTGTTTCTAGCTCTCTATCCCTCTCTCTTCCTCTCTGTAAAAAATCAGTAAAATATATATATTTTTAAAAACACACCTTGGGTGACTGTGCTCTGGGTTTTTAAATACAAAAAAGAAATGTGGCTTTTTGACCGAAACAAGATGGCAGCCTAGGAAGTATCCTAAGCTGCCACCTCCTCAACAATTTGGGAAAAAACAACAGCTAAAATCGAAAGGGATAGCACCAGACCCACAGGAAAGCTGGCGAAATGGGAAGGCTACAACGAGACACAAAGCAGGACGGCACTTCTGCCATGTGGAGTTTAAAACTAGGGTGAAACTGGACCTGCTGGAGCTGCTGCCACCAGGAATAAGGGAAGCCAGACCTCACTCCACCCCGGGGCCCAGGGACTGGGCCAGCCCTGCCGGCCGCCATGGGAGCTGATGTGGACCTCCGCCGCGCCTTCGGCTCCTGCCTGGACGAGAAGCCCGTGAGCGCGACCTCCCTGCCCACAACCATCCCGGCCCGCAGCCATCCCAGCCTGCCCACCATGCTGGTGAGGAGCGGGCGTAGCGTCTCCCCTCCCGCAGCTAGCTCAGTCCAGAAATGGGAAGGCTACAACTAGACACCAAGCAGGGCGCCGCTGCTGCCATGTGGAGTTTAAAACTACGGCAAAACCGGACTTGCCAGAGACGCTGCCGCTGGGAATGAGGGAAGCCAGACCTCACTCCACCCTGGGGCCCAGGGACTGGGCCAGCCCACCTGCCCTGGGAACCAGGGAGTTGATATGGGACCTTCGCCTCGCCTTCGGCGCCTGCCCACAACCATCCTGAGGAGCTGGAGTGGTGTCTCCCGGCCCGCGGCCAACTCGGCCCGGCCTCCGCGCACCGTGCTGGTGGGGAGATGGCGCTGCTCCTTCCCTTTGCGCACTGGCGAGTCTTTCCACTGTCACCACCAGCAGCCGGCTCCAAAGCTTCCGCCACTACCACCATGTGGATTTTAATACTACAGGGGAAATTGACACACAGGAGCTACCGTCACTGCCGCCCCCGCCGCTGCCCCCGTGAATGGGAATCCACCAAAATCAGAGCTCACTACACCCTGGGCTCAAAGAGAGTGTGGCTCTGTGTCCACAGCAGCTCCACTTCCCCACCAAAGGAGACACCACTGAGGGGGAACTCTCTGCCGGCAGCCATCTCAGCCCGCCCACAACCTTCCCAGCACACCCGCCGTGCCAGTGAGGAGCCGGCATGGCTCCTTCCGTCCTCCCTCAACTGCTGCATGGCCGGGGCTGAAGCTCCCGCCACTGCCGCCATGTGAACTTTAAAACTACAGTGGAAATTGAACCACAGGAGTGACCATTGATGCAGCACCGGCCACCGCCACCCGCCACCGCCACCACGAATAAAGGAAATCCACCGAAAACAGAGCTCACTACACCCTGGGCTCAGGGAGTGGGTGACCTCAGAACTTAGCCTCCGCGTCTGCAGCTGCTCCACTTCCGCACCGAATGAGACACCTTTGAGGGTGGTCTACCCTCCTGCAGCCATCTCAGCCCACCTGCAACCATCCCAGCCTTCCCACTGTGCTTACAAGGAGCTAGTGCGGCCCCTCTAATACACGACCTCAGTGCTCCAGAGGGGCCGTGTGCCCTGGGTGAGCCATATGTCCCAGGGGGCCAAGTGCCCCGGGTGAGCCGTGTGTCCCAGGGGGCCATGTGCACCGGGAGAGCAGTGTGTCTCAGGGGAAGCAGTGGGTCCCAGGGGGAGGGGCGGTGAGAACCAGAGGAGGAGCGGACTCTATTCGTGTGGTCCTGAGATAGTCATGATAAAACAAGCAGACTGCCAAATGAGGAGCGGATTCTATTCATGTGATCCTGAGATAGTCACCATAAAACAAACAGATTGTCAAATGACAGCAGGGAGTGGAAGGAGACCTGGGGGTAGATAAGACAACAACTGAAGGACTGGTATGCATGAATATAAGTACAACCAACGAACACAGAACTAGGGGAGGGAGGGCATGAATGGGAGGTGGGGTGGGGGCAATGGTAAGATATGTACACCTATAATACCTTAATTAAAAAAAAGAAAAAAAAAGAAAAAAGAAGCATTGATAGAAAAAGAAAAAAAATTCAAGGATATTTTAATGACATGGAAAAATGCTTACAATGCAATGCTAAATAAATAAATATGATAAAAATTGTATATGCAGCATTTTACTATGTTAAATAAAAAGTGCACAGAAAAGACTAAAAAAAAGAAATGTGGCTTTCTCTCTGGCCTGCTCTAGTCTACTGGCTTTAGATTCTATCATCTCCAGCAGCCCTGCTGCCTTTCAAAACTGAATTATAAGTAGGCTGCTGGTATAGGCTCTGGCGCTCCTGCCTATGGAGCCCAGCCTGGGTTCCAGTCCTCTATCTTCTAGTAAGTGGTTCTCAGACTTCCTATTGCCGTGACACTTTAATATAGTTCCTCGTGTTGTGGTGACCCCAACCATAAAATTATTTTCGTTGCTACTTCATAACTGTAATTGTGCTACTGTTATGAATCATAATGTAAATAATCTGATATGCAGGATGTATTTTCATTGTTACAAATTGAACATAATTAAAATATAGTTATTAATCACAAAACAATATGCAATTATATATTGTGAAATATTTATTCTAATTACAAATGAATGAAATTTTGCCTTGAAGCATGGTGAGCATGGGTAACAGTATTAATAACAGTAAATTACATTGCTACATTTTGCGACAGTATGCATAAAAAGTCAATGTCAGTGCAAAGGTTGAGATTGCTTCTTTCTCACCAGATCAGAAATTCTTTGCTAGAGCACAATGAAGATCACCTTCCACAATAAGTCTACTAAATTTAGACTTGATAAGCAATAAGCTGGAAAATATTGTTTCACAAAGATATGTTCTTGGAAATGGAAGAAGGTGCAACACAGTCTCAAACAGAACAGGATATGACTGTAAACACTTGATCCAGAACTTTGTAACTGGCATTGTAGAGAAATCAGTTCTTGATGCATCACTGTTAATAAGTTCAATGAACGCCTCTTGTGCTGTCTCAGGAACATCTTCAACTTTGACTGTGAATGGGCTATTGGCAAGTGCAAATGGAGTGTCAGGTAGATTTGGAAAGTATGATGAAATTTTGTCTGCAAGCATGTGCGAGTGTTCTTTCACAGAAATTATCATAGTGATCCTTTTGTCTAGTTCAATGTCATGTTCCTCAAAGAAAGTACTAGATAAGGTAGGCAACATGTAAATTTTATTTTTATCCATTTTTTTTTGCCAAAGCTGAAATTTCATTTGCAATGATCAGATCTTTTCAGACAAATTGAGGCATGTTACATTTGGTCCTTGCAGTGATAAATTTAACTCATTCAAGATGGCAAAAATGTCAACCAGGTAAGCTATTTTCTGCAGTTCACTTTTATCGCTGAAAAATGCTTCCAACTGTGGTCTTGCTTTCTAATTAAAAAACGTTTTGAGTTCATCACAAAGCCCCAAAACATGTTTTAAAACTTTTCCTCTTGACAACCATCTCACTTCAGGGTGAAATAGCAGAGCATTGTTCAGCACATCCAATTCGTTGCACAGTTGCAAAAACAGTCGACTGTTTAAAGTGGTTGCCTTTACAAAATTGACAGAACTTATGGCAATTTTCATTATTTCTTATAACTCTTGTGGCAGCGTCTTCATTGATAATATTTATCAGTGAATCATACAGTGAGTTCCCATGGCTTTTGGTGACTTATTCAGTACCAGACGTTGAAATCCAGATTGACACCCTTGCATAGTTGGAGAACCATCTGTACAAACACCACAAACCTTTTCCCAAGATATCTTATGCTCTTTCAGAAATGAACCAACTGTGTCAAATACATCACATGCAATAGTTGTCATTTCAAGAGGTTTGCAAAAAAGAAATTCATCTTTAAAGTCACCATCATTAATATACCTCACATAAACCAGTAACTGAACAGTTTGCAACGTCTGTAGATTCATTGAGCTAGATACTAAATATTGGTAGTGGAGCAGATTTAATTTTCTGTTTTACATGATCAAGAATATCAGCAGACATATCATCTATTCTTCTGTGGACAGTGTTGTTAGATAAGGAAATTTCACTCAGTTTTGTAACAAATTCATCTCCGGTCATAACTCAAACAATGTCTTTGGCTGCTGGCAACAGTAAATCCTCAGCAATTGTGTGAGGTTTCATAGCTCTGGAGATTCTGAGTGCCACCAAATATGAAGCTTCAATAGCTGCTATGCTTTGTGGTAATTGCCACCAGTGTCAAGTCAGGCTTTCTTGAGTCCATCAGCTTTGCTTCTAAAATAATTGGTATCCTTGCTGGCAAAGCTCTGATGCTTGCTATCAAAATTATGTTTTATTTTGTTCGGCTTCATAGATTCGGCTGATAGAACTTCACAACAAATAACACAGTGCAGTTTCTCAATTCCTGCTGTAATTATTGAGGTAAAGCCATACTGTAAAAAATTCTCACTATATTTTCTTTTCTTAATGTTCTTCTCTACACAATCCATTGTCATGGGATGGTTTGCTAATAAAAATAATATATAACAATAGCTTTAATAATACAAAAGATGATACATAGTTCAATCAATACAGTTCATTAAAATTTCCTATGGCTTACCATTCTCTGTGGGGTTTTTTTTTAACATACCTATTACTATCACAAGGAGGCAGTATTCTTATCAACCACAGCTGAATATAAAAAGACCAATAAGCATCCAGATTAAGTTCCCATGGTACAGATTTTTTTTGTAGTAGTTGATTTTACAGTACATGATTTTACATTTACCCAATAATTATAATTCATGAAGTCTTGTTTTACCTCCAATACTGCTGCTTTCAACACAGTAGCTGCTTTTTAACAGAGTAACTGCTTTCAACACAGCAGCTGTTTTCTACATAACAGCTGCTCTCTACACATGTGTGACTGGTCCTCATAACTACATTATGGCACCAACCTGTCTCATACACCTGTATTTGTACCAGGTGTATGTGATGGGGTTGGCACGATGATGCCATCACGCCGGATTCTCGCATGTGGGCATATCTGCATGTGGGTGGACCTGCCCGGAGAGGGATAGAGGAGCAATGTCTGGATTCCTAAGACTACCGTAAATATGTGTTTTCTGATGGTCTTAGGTGACCCCATGTGAAAGGGTCGTTCGATCCCCAACGGGGTCACAACCCACAGGTTGAGAATATCTGTTCTAAGGGAACAGACCCTCCTGTAGCCCAGTGCTTTCTCCTCACTCTCCACCTGCCTCCCCTGGAAGCTGAGTCAGCTCCTCTCCCAATCTTCCCATTCTGACTGGTCTCCAGGTGTTTTCTGTCCTTCTTTGATGTAAGTCTCCTCCTCAAATGGCCCTCAGTTGGTAATTCCAGGTGAATGTTCTTCAAATTAGATGTATTTTCAGTCTGACACTGGGACAAGGTGCATGGCAGGTCTGCCTAATTGGCCACCATTTTCTACCTCCCTGCTTATCACTTTTGAGTTTATTTTCCAATAAACTTTCTTTGGACCCTGTTAACAGTCTTTTGAGGTAGATGTGACTTTGAAAACAAACTCAGCAGTTTAAGTTTCAGGGGCAAAGCCACATACCCAAGTGAAAGACTGCCAGGGCTCTAATCATATCATCTAATTGAAATTAGGTCTCTTTTCCCTGTAGCATCTTTGTTCTAAATCATTTGAAATTGTGGAATAGATTTTTTTATAATCTTAATCAGTTTAAACATGCTATAAACATATTTGGTATTTTCATTCAGGAGTGGATTGTAGCAATGGTTGGTCATTCACCTTGTCACTAATGGTATTATAGGAGTTTTTCCTAAAAAGGTCTTTTTTAGCAGTGACTCTATAATGTTGGACTTTAAATATACTACCATCACACTATTTCTCATCTATAATTTCTTTCCTCAAAAACACAAGAATTGAAGTTAATATATCATCCCATCTGCTAATCTCACAACCTGCTGTCAAACCCTTGAATCAAGTCATTTAAAGTATTTTTAAAAAATTCTTTACTCTTTAAAGTATTACATATGTCTCCTTTTTCCCCCATTGACCTCTCTCTGGCCATTCCCACTGCCAAGCAAATGCCTTCACCCCCACCTTCCTACTGTTTGAGTCCATTGGTTATGCTTATATGTATGCATAAAACTCCTTTGGTTGATTTCTTACCCCAAACCACTTTCATCCTCCCCTGCCTTCCCTCTGAGATATGAAAATCTAGTCAATGCTTCTATGTCTCTGTATCTATTTTTATTCATCAGTTTATGTTGTTCATTATATTTCACAAATGAGTGAGATCATGTGATATTTATCTTTCTCTGACAATCTTATTTCACTTAGTATCATGCTCTGCAGGTCCATTCATGCAGTTGTGAATGGTAAGGGTTCTTTCTATTTTGTAGCAGTGTACTATTCCATTGTGCAGATGTAACACCTTTTTTAATCTGCTGATGGGCACTTAGGCTGTTTCCAAGTCTTAGCTATTATAAATTGTGCTTCTATGAATATAGGGGTGCATATATCCTTTTGATTGGTTTTCTGATTTCTTGGGATGTATTCCTAGAAGTGGGATTTCTGGGTCAAATGGGAGTTCCATTTTTTTATGTTTTATTATTAGGATTTATTAAGTCTGTTTCCCACAGTGACAGCACCAGTCTGCATTCCCACCAGCAGCGCAATTGTCATTTGTTGATTTGTTGGTGATAGACATTCTGACAGATGTGACATGATACCTCATTATCATTTTGATTTGCATCTCTCAGATGATTGGTGACTTTGAATATGTTTTCATTTGGCCTTCTGTATATCCCCTTTGAAAAGTGTCTTTTAGGTTCTTTGCCCATTTTTTGATAGGATTGTTTATCTCCTTTTGTTAAATTGTATGAGTTGCCTATAAGTTTTGGAGATTGAACCCTTATCAAATATAACATTTTCTTCTATGCAGTGGGCTCTAATTATTTTGTTGATGGTTTCTTTTGTTATGCAGAAAATTTTTATTTTGATGTAGTCCCATTTGTTTATTTTCTCTTTCATTTCCATTGTCCTAGGTGCTCTATTGGTAAAGATATTGCTAAAATATATGTCTTGTATTTTGCTGCTTATAGATTCTTCTAATATTTTTATGGTTTCCCATCTAATTTTTAAGTCATTTATCCATTAGCTTATTCTTGTGTATGGTTTAAGTTGGGGGTCTAGTTTCATGTTTTTGCAAATATCTGTGCAATTTTCCCAACACCACTTACTAAAAGACTGTCTTGACTCCATTGTATGCTTTTCCCTCCTTTGTTAAATATTAATTGATGATAATGGCTTGGGTCAATTTCTGAGTTCTCTGTTCTGTTCCATTGGTCTGTCTGTTCTTGTGTGAGTACCAGGAAGTTTTGAGAACAATGGCTTTTTAGTATAGCTTGATATCTGTTATTGTGATCCCTCCAACTTCATTCTTTTTTTCCCCGCCTTCAGAATCGCTGTAGCTATTCTGGGTTTTCTTATACCATATGAATATCTGGACAGTTTGTTCAAAGTCTGTAAAATATGCTATTGGTTTTTTAAAAAATAAATCTTTATTGCTCAGATTATTACAATTGTTTCTCCTTTTTCTCCCCCATAGCTCCCTTCCACCTGATTCCCACCCCACCCTCTGCCCTTACTCCCTCCCCCCACTATTGTCCTCATCCATAGGTTATACAATTTTAATCCAGTCTCTTTCTGCACCCCACACCCCTTTTCACCCTGATAATTATCTATCCACTCCCTTTCTTTGCCCCTAATTCTATTATATTCACCAGTTTATTTTATTCCTCAGATTTTTAATTCACTTTATCTTCTTCCTCTTCTTAAGTAATACCTTTCAGCATTTCATATAATACTGGTTTGGTGGTGATGAACTCCTTTAGCTTTTTCTTATCTGTGAAGCTCTTTATCTGCCCTTCAATTCTGAATGATAACTTTGCTGGATACAGTAATCTTGGTTGTAGGTTCTCGCTATTCATCACTTTGAATATTTCTTGCCACTCCCTTCTGGCCTGCATGGTTTCTGTTGGGAAATCAGCTGATAATCATATGAGTGCTCCCTTATAGGTAACCAACTGCTTTTCTCTTGCTGCTTGTAAGATCCTCTTTTTGTCTTTTACCCTTGGCATATTGATGATGATGTGTCTCCAAGTATTTTTCTTTGGATTCCTCTTGTTTGGGGTTCTGTAGGCTTCCTGTACTTGTAAGTCTATTTCTTTCACCAGGTGAGGGAAGTTTTCTGATATTATTTCTTCAAATATGTTTTCAGTATTTTGCACTCCCTCTTCTTCTGGCACCCCCATAATTCTGATGTTGGTGCGCTTGCAGTTGTCCCAGAGGCTCCTTACACTATCTTCAACTTTCTGGATCCTCTTTTCTTCTTCCTTCTCCAAAGGAGTGTCTTTTGGCTCTTTGACCTGATTCTTGTGTTCTTCCATTCTGCTGTTGGATCTCTGCATAATATTTTCCAATTTAGTCAGTTTATGTATACTTTTTAGTTGGGTCTCATGAAGATTATTTAGCTTTTCTAGGATATTCTTGCATAACCTTAGAATCGTAGTTCTGAACTCTATATCCTCCATCTCTTTTGTTTGAGATCTATTTCCTTGTCTTGGCATTATCACTATTTTTCAGAGTTGGTAGGATGGTTTGTGTGTTTGGTGTCCTATATAGCACAGTGGGTCAGCCTCCTCAGTTACCTGAGATAGACACTCTTGGTGATCCCCTTTGTGGACTGCGTGCACAGCCTTGTTGTAGCTAAGTCTTTATTGTGAATTGACCTTCAGGCCAATTGGATGTGGGTATCAGCTGTGTCTACTCTGGGATAAATTCTGTATTGGAGACAGTCTTATAGGATCAGACTTGAAAAACTGCAGAAGCCTCTGCTAAGCTTGGATGGGGCGGAGTCTCAGGGCTGAACTGACAGTCTTGGCTTCCGCCCTGCCTTTGTGCACTCGCCTGAGTTTCCGCCTGACCGTCCCAGTTTCCCCAAGCAAGAGCGTGGGTGCCCCAGGGGCTTGCCTGGACTTGGGCTGGTCTCTGTAGTCTGGAGCTTCTGACTCCTTTTGCTACAGAGAGGCCGCCACCTTGTACAGAGAGGTGGTAGCAGCCTCCGCGGTCAGACCTGGAGCTTCTGACTCCTTCCGCTACGGAGAGGCGGCGGTCAGACCTCAGCGCATTCTCATTCGTGCGTGCACAACTGTAGACCCTGCCATCTGAGGCTCCGGTCCCCGGTTTCCCAGTCTCTGAGTCTCTGGGTGCCTTTCTCTACAGTCCAGACTCCACTCGTATGAGCCTAGGACCATGGAATTTCAGCCGGGGTCAGTCGGAAAGGGTTCCGTGCAATCGGGGAATTCCTCCCCTCCAGCCAGGCAGGCATTCGGCGGCCGCACTTCCTCTCCGCGCTCGAGCGTCTCCCTACCTCAGCGCTTTTCGGCTCCCAGTCCGATCCGTGAGCCTCTCTCTTTCTTTCTAGTTGTAGCTATTCCACTCTGCCAGCTTTCCTGAGGTTTTGGTGAAGTCCTTTTTGATTTTAGTTGTTTTTTTAATTAAATTGTTGATGAGGCGGCAGTGTAGGAAACTGCCTAGGCCGCCATCTTGGTTCTGGTCCTGAACGGAATCTCTGCTATTGGTGTTTTAATGGGGAGTTCATTGACTATAAGTTTGCTTTGGGTAGTATGGACATTGTAATGACATTGATTCTACCAATCTATGAATACGGTATGTTCTTCCATCTGTTTATATCTTCCTTTATCTCTTTTTTCAAAATCCTGTAGTTTCCCAAATACAAGTCTTTTACCTCCTTAGTTAATTTATTCCTAGGTGCCGTACCTTAAGTTTTTTAGTGCAATGGTAAATGGGATTGTTTTTTAATTTATCTTTCTGTGAGTTCATTATATACACTAATAAAAAGTTATATGCCAATTAGACTGGAGATCTTCTGGATGTCATTCCAGACTTCCTTCCTGATGTAGCCAGAGCTGAAGTAAGCCAGTCCACCTACAGAGTGCCTGCTGGTGGCTGTAGGAGGTAAGCCTAAGCCCTGGGCGGTGGAGAGAAGCTGGTGCTGGTAGCCTGGGTCCTGGGTGACAGAGGGAAGCCTATGCCATCAACAGGGGGAAGGAAGGCCTACTTTTGCACAAATTTTCATGCATTGGGCCTCTAGTTGAAGTATAAAAAAATTCATAGATTTCTGGGTGTTAATTTTGTATTCTATTATATTGCCAAATTTATTTATTAAATCTAGTAGTTTTCTGATGCAGTCTTTAGGGTTTTTATGTACAATTTCATGTCATCTTCAAATAATGACAGTTTTACTTCTTCTTTTCCAATTTGGATGCCTTTTACTTCTTCTTGTCTAATCATTATGGCTAGCACTTCCTGTACTATGTGGAACAGGAGTGATGAAAGTGGGCATCCCTGTCTTGTTCCTGATCTTAGGGGAAATGGTTTTATTTTTTGAGCATATAAGGCTTTTATTATGTTGAGGTATGATCCCTCTACTCTCACTTTGCTCAGAGTTTTTATCAAAACAGGGTGTTGGATTTTGTCAATTGCTTTTTCTATTCAATTGATATGATTATGTGAGTTTTGTCTCTCATTTTGTTTATGTGATGTATCACTTTTATACCAGCCTTGGATCCCCAAAATAAATCCTATTTGGTCATGGTGTATAAACTTTCTAATGTATTTCTGGATCTTATTTGCTAATGTTTTGTCAAGGATGATAGCATCTATGACCATCAGGGATATTGGCCTGTAATTCTCTTTATTTGTAGTGTCTTTGTAGGTTTTGGGATTAGGTTAATGCTATATTCATAGAAAGCTATTGGAAGTGTTCCTTACTCTTAAATTTTTCAAAACTATCTGATGAGGGTAGGTTTGAGTCATTCTTTGAATGTTTGGTAAAACTCCCCTGTGAAGCCATCTGGCCCAGGGCTTTTATTTGGCAGGAAGTTTTTATTGTTATCATTTATTATTATTATCATTATTATTATTTACTGCTTCAATTTCCTCCATAATTATCAATCTACTATGATTTTTTATTCTTCCTATTTGAGTTTTGGAAGATTGTATTTTTCTAGGAATATGTCCATTTCCTCTAAATTGTCTATGTGGTTAAATAGAGTATTGCATAGTATTTTTTACAACCCTTTGTATTACTGTGTGGTCCATTGTTACTTCACCTCTTCCATTTCTTATTTTTTAATATGATTTATAGATTTAAGAGAAGAAGGAAAAGGGAGAGACAGATATAAAGATCAATGATGAAAGAGAATCATTGATTGGCTGCCTCCTGTATGCCCTACCGGGGATTGAGCCAACAAACCAGGGATGTGCCCTTTACTGAAATCAAACCTGGCACCTTCAGTCCACAGAAGAATACTCTATACCCTGAGACAAACCAGCTAAGCCTCTGATTGTGTTTATTTTGTTCCTCTTTCTTTGCTTCTTGGTGACCTTGGCTAGAGGTTCATCAATCATGCTTATCCTTTCAAAGAAAGGTTTTATTGATCTTTTGAATTGCTTTTATGGTGTCTGTGTCATTCCCCCCCCCCCCCACCTCCGATCTTTATTATTTCCTTCCTTCTGCTTACTCTGGGATTTTCTTGTCACTCTCTTTCTAATTTTTAAGTTATAGGGATAGATAATTTATTACCAGTTTTTCTTGTTTTATTGAGGTAAGTAATAATGCTATAAACTTACCTCGCAGGACTGCTTTCACTGTGTCCCTTAGACTTTGTATTATTGTGTTTTCATTGTAATTTTTTTAAAAAAATTTTTAAATCTCTTCTTCTATTTTTTTGTTTTTTGAGGTAGGCCTGGAGTGCTATAAACTTCCCTGTCAGGACCACTTTCATTGTGTCCCATTGATTTTGGATTGTTGTGTTTTCATTGACATTTGTTTCCAGTATGTTTTTAATTTATTCTTTGATCTCTTTGGTAACCCAATCATTGTTTAATTCAACTTCCAAGTGTTTGAATTTTCTGGATTGTTTTTATTGTAGTTTTTTCTGATATTATGTCATTGTGGACTAAGAAGATGCTTGATATGATTTCAATCTTATTGAATTTGGTGAGACTTTGCTTGTGACCCAATATGTGGTGTGTTTTTTAAAATGTCCCATGTTCACTTAAGAATGTATATTCCATGGCTTTGGAATGAAATGTTCAAAAGATGTCAATTAAGTCCTTTTGATCCAGTGAGTCATTTAGGATTGCTGTTTCTTTGCTGATATTTTTATCTAGAGGATTTATTCTGTGATGTCAGTGGTGTATTAAAGTCCCCCCTACTATGATTATAGTGTTGTTGATCTCTCCCTTGATATCTTACATAAGTTTTTTTTTTTTTATGTATTCGGGTGATTCTGCTTTTGGTGCATACATATTTATCAGGTTATATCCTCTTGTTGCATTGATCCCTTTAGTATTATCAAGTTAAGGCCTTCACTTTGAGGTCAATTTTGTCAGATATAAATATTGCTACCCCAGCTTTTTTTTTCATTTCCATTTCCCTAAAAGATATTTTTCCATCCCTTCACTTTCAGTCTGTGTGAGTCCCTTGTTCTGAGGTGGGTCTCTTGTAAATAGCATATATAAGGCTCATATTTTTTTTATACATTCACTCACTCAGTGTCTTTTGATTAGAGCATTGAGTTTGTTTATGTTTAAAGTTATTATTGAAAGGTACTTGTTTGTAGCTATTTTTTGTTGTTGTTGTTGTTCCCATGTTCCTTCTTACCTTTTTATTTCTTCTTTTTACACCAGTCCCTTTAGCATTTCTTGCATTGCTGTCTTGGTAGTGATAAACTCCCTTAGCCTTTTTATGTCTGTAAAGCTTCTGATTTCCCATTCAGTTTTGAATGATAGCCTTGCTGGATAGAATATTCTTGGATTCAGTCCTTTGCTTTGCATCACTTTGTAAATTTCCTTCCATTCTTTTCTGGCCTGATGTGTTTCTGTTGAGAAATCCTTTGATAATCTAATGGGAGCTCCTTTGTATGTAACTTTCTGTCTCTCTCTTGCAGCCTTTAAGATTCTCTCTTTGTCCTGAACATTTTTCATCATAATTATGATGTTTCTTGATATGAGTCTTTTGGGATTCATCTTGCTTGGGACTCTCTGTGCTTGTGTGATTTTTTTCTTCCCCACATCAGGGAAATTTTCTGACATTATTTCTTCAAATAGGTTTTCTAACACTTGTTCCTCTTTCTGTTGTTCTGGTTCCCCTATTAGTCATACCTTTCTTTGTTTCATGTTTTCCCATAGCTCCCTTAGGCTCTCCTCCTGTCTTTTAACTTTTTCCTCCAATTGCAGTTGAGTTTGGATGTGTTTTGCTTCCCTGTCTCCTAATTTGTTAATTCAGTCCTCCACTTCTCCTAATCTATTATTGAAACTTCCCTTGGTGTTTTTTTTTTAAATATATTTTATTGATATTTCACAGAGAGGAAGGGAGAGAGATAGAGAGCTAGAAACGTCGATGAGAGAAACATTGACCAGCTGCCTCTTGCACACCCCCTACTGGGGATGTGTCCACAACCAATGTACATGCCCTTGACCGGAATCGAACCCGGGACCCTTCAGTCTGCAGCCCGACACTCTACCACTGAGCCAAACTGGTTTCGACTTCCCTTGGTGTTTTTATTGAAGCTATATCACTCTTGATTTCTTCTTTATTATTACATAAGTTTGATTTTTTCCCTCCTTCTGGATTATGAACTGCATGACCCTTATTCTGAATTTTTTTTTCTGACATATTACATGCTTCTGTTTCCTTTAGCTGCCTTTTTTCTTGCGATTCCCCTTTTTCTTTCTTTTGAAGATTTTTTGGATACACAATTTTGGTCTCACCAATGGATCTAGATTTCAAGTTGCATGCAGGGCTGCTCCTCAGTAGGCAGTGGCTCATCTGGTGAGTGCTGTTCACACCAGTGATGGCTCCTCTGGCTGTTGGGGGAGACTGATCACAGTGCTGCTGCTCCTCAGATGGGTGTGAGCTGCTCTCATGGCTGCTTCTGCTTGGATGAGGCTGGATGCACCCTTCTGCTGTTCCTTGGATGGGTTGGGCTGCTTATGAGGCTGTTGCTCCTTGGAAAGGGGCAGGTTGCTTATAAGGCCACTGTGGCTTCTGCTCCTTGAACATTATGGGCTGTGAAGGGCTGCCCTCGGTCATTGGTGATCTGCTCATGTGGATGCTGCTTCTCGGACTGAGGTGGACTGCTTGGGCAGCTGCTGTTTCTCAGATGGGAATAGGTTGCTCACATAGCTGCTGCTCCTTGGATGAAGGAAGTATGTGGGCTGTGTGCAGCTGTTGCTCCTCAGATGGGGCAAACTTCTTGTGTGGTTGCTACTCCTTGGATGGGGGAGTGGGCAGATCAAACCACTGCTGCTATTTGGACAGGGTCAGGGCACATGAGGCTGCTGCTCTTAAGTCTGAGGTGGACTGCTCAGGGATTGCTTCTCCTTGAACAGGAGCATGCCACTCATGTGTCTGCTGCCCATGCGATCACAGTGCCCTGGGCTAAAGCATTGGGCCAGTCAGAGGGGAGAATGCTTCAGAACTCACAGGAGACTGCATTCAGGGTGGCTGGAGACTCATTGACCATGGGACCAAAGCCGAGGTAGCAGGTCCCTGGCATGTGGGTGTAGAGTCCCAGGTGTTATCTGAGGGCATGTTGGATGAAGTTGAGGCTGGGATCTCGGTAACAGCAGCTCTCGTCTTCAAAAGGGCTAGGCCTCTAAGGAAGAGCCAGTTTCCTGGTACTGTTTGCAATTATAGCAGATGCTACCTAGTTAAGTGAGCCCAGTCAGCCTACTCCTGAAGCTCTGCGGGATCTAACTGTGCCTCACTAATGCACACACATGACCACACACTCCTCTTTTGCTCCCTCACTCACTCACCCTCTCTCCCTCACTGCTGCTTTCTTCCTGCCTCTGTAGTTGGGTCTGGGGTATTGTTGACCCATTTGTGGGTTGAGTTTCCTCTCCAGGTGTCTGGTTATGTGGCTGGCTGCTCGCTCTCTAGCACATTGGCCAAACCGGATAAAGTTCACCTCTACAAGACATGACACAAAGGGAACAAAGCACGAATATACTCATAACACTGATAACACCAATATAAGTGACCACCTGAGAAAAGAGAATTAGGGAAGAGAAAAGAGAGTACAAATGATATCAAAGATAGAAAAAAAAGATAAGAGAGGGGGGAAAAGGAAGAAAAAGGAATATATATATATATATATATATATATATATATATGAGAGAGAGAGAGAGAGAGAGAGAGAGAAATCCCACAGAACCGATAGAAAAACAAAACAAAACAAAACAAAACAAAAATACAAACTCCAAACACCCAGCAAAGAGAATGGGGGCAGAATCTGTAGATGCTGAACTTGTATATGGAAAATAAGGTTAAGAATTAGATGAATATAGGTAGGACTTCAATTCAGTAGAGAGGAAGTAGAAAGGGAATGAGTGGATAAGAAGAAAGAGAATGAGAAGGAAATAATAATAATGATGATAAATTTACAAAAAAAATAATTTAAAATGGTATAAAAATAAAAATATTGAATAAAATAAAATAAAATAAAATAGAGTGATGGAAAACTAATGTGAAAATAAATAGAAAATAAAGGAAAACAAAAAAAGAAGAAAAAAGATAACAAAATATAAATGAAAAAATAAAATAAAAATAAACATGAAAAAGTGAAGTGGATCTTACAGGCTAAAAATGTCAGTCTTTTGTACTGTGCTGTTTCTGAGTTTCCTATGTCTGGGACTGAAGGCCTATCATTAGGCAACACACTGTAGACTCTCAGGGAATATTCAGATTTTTTAAAATCATTTGTGCCATTCAGGGTGGAATCTGGGTGTGTCTATATTGGTTGCCTGGAGATTGGAGGGAGGGGCTATCTCCTCAGGAGGAAATGGCTGCCCAGATATAACTCAGGACCAGACTTGCTGCCATTTCTCCTGGACCCCCTCCTATTCCCAGACTTTCCCCAGACACCACAAGTCCGCACCTTGTCCATTTTGCTGGTCATATTTGGTGTGTTTTCTGCCCTGTCTTCTAACTCACTGATTCAGTTCTCTGTTTCTTCTGGTCTACGGTTGATACCTTCCATTGTATTTTTATTGTTGCTATATCATTGTTCATCTCCTGTTGATTCTTAAATATGTTCATAATTATCACATCCCCTTGGTTTAGGAACTGTGTGACCCTTATTCTGAATTCTTTCTCTGATATATTGCTTGCTTCAATTTCATTTAGTTCCTTTTCTGGTGTGTCCTTATTTTCTTTCCTTTTGAGGTTGTTTCTTTGTCTCCCCATTTTTGCTGACTTTTTCTGGCACCGAACTCCCTATATAGGGTCCATGGGGTTGAAGCCTCTAATGGTTTAGTGATCTGAGACTCTCTAGACCAGTGGTTGGCAAACTCATTAGTCAACAGAGCCAAATATCAACAGTATAACAATTGAAATTTGTTTTGAGAGCCAATTTTTAAAAACTTAAACTTCTTCTAATGCCACTTCTTCAAAATTGACTCAGCTAGGCCATGGTATTTTGTGGAAGAGTCACACCCAAGGGGCCAAAGAGCCACATGTGGCTCGCAAGCCATAGTTTGCTGACCATGACACTAGATTGAAAGGTGCATATGCCTTGAGTTTCACACTTTATTGTCTCTACTCTGAGTTTACACCCTTCTCCCATGGATCTGGTCCCTCAGTTGTCCACTTCAGATTCTTAGAACTGTAGGCACCACATGGCCAGTTCCTCTGGTATGTGACTCCATGTGGGGTCCCAGAGCCCTCTGGCATGCAATGCACTGTGTGGCCTTGGCACCCAATTCAGGATGGCATCCTATGACCCTCTGTTAGCACACATGCAGAGTGATTCTGTTACCTGTGGTTGGGCACACCAGGTCACATCACCAGCTCTCACCTGGGCAGGGGGTAGGGCATGCACCAGGTAACAGCTCTGTCCGCACCAGGCAGTGAAGCCAGCATAGGCTGGAAGACTCTGTCCATGCTGGAGGCAGAGCACTCACCAGTCTGGAGGTTCAGGCAGGCAAGAGGTACTCCTGGCTTGTAGTCACAGCATGAGGATTTATACCACGGGATCCTGAGATGCTGGGTTTGGTTTTCTGTGAGGTGTTTAGGCAATTATATTTAAAAATGGAATGTTAAAAAAAAGTTAGTAGCATAGATGAGGGAGGGGTGTGAATTATGAATATAAACTTGTATTAAAAGATACAACCAAAGTGAGATCAAGTCAATCTCAAGTGGTGTGCACTAACTGCAGAGTTCTGGGACTTGCAGGGTGGTACCATGCTGCACATTGTTGGGGCACAGGGTGGTTCCACGTGTGTTGTGGCTGTAAGCAGCTCTATGAACCCCTCTGGAAGTGGTGTCCAAGTGAAATCTAGATGTTGATATGGCCACACTCCTGTCCTCCATTACTCCACTCTGCAAGATGGCATGGGTTCTGTGCTAAAACTGCACCAACCTCCGAGTGCCCATTGTGGCAGGGACTCCCTGTTTAGGGGAGCCAGATCTTCCAATCCCACAGACTACTGCAATGTCTAATTGTCCCTTATCCCCCCCACACACACACACACACACAGTCACCACACATTTTTCTCCTTTACTTACTAACACTCTCTTCCTCTTTTCTGTCCTGTTGACCATTATGTTTGAATGTTAGAATATTTTTTAAAAAGCTATTTTTTGAGGCAATTGTGTTTCAAAAATGTCTCAGAAGTGTCTATAGTCCCAGAATTTCCATTTCAGCCTTGTTCTCTGAACATGAGCTTGACTTGATCTTGCTTTGTTTGAGTCTTTTAATATAAGTTTATGTCCATACTTCACACTCCTCCGTCATCTATGCTACTATCCTTTTTCTTTTGAACACTCAATTTTTAAATATAATTGTCTAAAGTCCTGTGGTTATGATAGCTGGCTTGTGGCTTACACTTGTAGAGTTTTGTTTGTTTGTTTGTTTGTTTGTTTGTTTTTCATTTGCACTGTACAGAAAAGCACTAAATGTTAACTTTTTTCAATCTCTATGGACTGGTTCTCTAAATTATACTATTTAACCAATAGTGGTGTTTGTCTGGACATGCTTCACATCATAGACATTCAAACAAACTGTAATCTTGTTTTAGGATAGAATTCAAATAGATTAATACTTTGAGATGATATTATAAGAATGTTTTTGAGAAGAGGAGAAATTTGCACTTGTAATCAGTATTAACTACAAAAGGGTGGCCATAAGGACCATTTCCAGGCTGTCAGTCTGCACTAGTTGTCCTGCATTGAAGGCCAATGTCCAATTATCTCCAGCCAGACTTGGATCAGTGTTACTGGGTGGAAAGACAAGTGCCTGAAATACACCAGAAGTCTGATTATAGTGAACATGGAATGAATGCCAAGCCTCCATGGATCCACTAAACCTGTCCAAGTTGGCAATTCATCTTACATTTTTCTGCACAGGATCAACCTTTGGCTCTCAGCAGTATTTGATCTCACCTAGAGATGAAAAGCACAATCAGCCATGCCTTATCCATGTTAGAATCTGTGTGCCATCCATATTGCTACATTTTTCCTTGATGCCAAAGACAATTGCCCTTCATTGTGTGTTCTGATTATAATTATAGTTATGTATTTGTGTGAGTGGACTTGAAAATTTATTTCTATTCACTCAACATGCACACCAGCTCAGGCAAATTTTGTAGACTGATGCATTTTGCATATGTATTTTTTTTCTGTTTTCCCACTTAATGTGACCTTTGATGAATGTGTCATAATTTCATTTTGGTTAAAAAGGGAAAATGCTAGTCAAAAATTTTTGAGAGAACAATTGGACACATCTCAAAAAAGACAGCAATGGAATCCAACCTAGAGATGTGGCTCATCTATGGCATTCCTAAGCACAATGGTAATTTGCCTCCCTTCTCTAGTTCTAGTGCTGGATTTCCCTTGGTGGATTATATGAATTTTATTGGAAATGTTCAGAAAGTCCAAGAAAGCTATTGAATAGGTGGAAGCTACATACATCTCCTTGTGCCAAACCAAATTTACAGAGAAATTATAGAGCAATCAACCTGAATGACTAACTGAAGGACAGCTGAACAGAATTACTATAGTTGATGATTTATATAAGAAGCTTCAAAGATACTGATAAGAAGGAAGGTATGGAGAGGGCTGAGAAACCCTCGGAATATCTCAGCTGCAAAAGAATCTCAGAAGTTTCATGGGGTCTCAACCCTACACTGAAACCTTCAGAACCCCAGAGCTTAGAAAAGTAACATCTGGCAGTGACAATCAGCAAGGACTCTGTCCACTTGGAAGAGGAGGCAGTCTGCTAAAATCTTAGATGCTCTCCTAAATGGCCAACCCACATGATTCTGTTCTTGGTAGTAGGGCTCTGATAGTAGGGCTCTGGTAACTCAGGGCACATGGGAGTCATAGAAAGAAGATCTAGATGGTATGGATCTGGAAATGATCTGGAGGGTTGACTACTAAGATTCTTGTCCTGAGTCAACTGCCAGGACTTCCCTCAGACACCATGTCACAGGGTCAGGCACTCTTTTTCTTACAGCATCAACTGGGAGAGTGAACTAACCTGGTCCTCAAAATACTGGTGACACCACCATGCCAAGCTTGAGTCCATTATAAAAGATTGTTTGCCTCACCCAACAGGGACCTGTGTTAAGCTCTTTTTTTCTGGAGAAACTATAGGCAGACACTTAGATAGTAATTTAACTGTGTGACTTTGCAACGGGGGCTAATCTTTCCCCCATCCTGTGTGTTTGGAAGGCGGCAACCCCAAGGAATACTTCCTTGATCTGATTTCCCACGTTCTGGAGGCCTCATCCTATTGACTTCAGCTATGCAAGGGGAAGGGAACACTGCTCATACCTGAAAATTAAGAGCACATCTCCCTCAGAATCATTTTTCAGGTTTTGATTGTGAGGTTGCAGCGCTACATGGAGGCATCCTCCTTGCTCTCTTCCCATGGATTGACACCATCCCCCATATAAGACTGCTTTGATCTGTTTTAACAATTCCCACTGGCCTAATCCCACTACACTCAGTTTCATGGGGGGAAAGGGACAACTCAGCTCAGAGATAAAACATTTGGAGGCTCTATTCTGGGGCTCCAACAGGCATGACTAAAGAGCTAAAGGAAGGATTGCAGCTCACCCCCTTCCTGTGGTCCATCCAGTTCCAGCACCATTTTAACGCTTTCTTGATATGTTTTCACAAGTTATGGTGGCCCCACCATGCAGAGCTTACTCCTGCAATAGAAACACCTGGCTGAACCCAATCTGAACCTGTGGTATGCTCCTCTGAGGAAAGCTGGAGTTGGAGACTTCTAGAAAAGACTAAGTGGTACAACTGTGTAACAGAGGAATGCCTGACCATGCTGCCCTCAAGTAGGAGACCCACTAGCCTCATCCTGCATACTTGGTAGTCCAACCCTACCAAATGATCCATGCAGAAGGGTCAGTGGGATGCAGCTAGCTTAAGCACACTCCACAGCCTTTCTTCCTAAGATTCAGGAGGAACTATGGGAAAGTTCAACGAGTGGTGGAGTAGCCAACAAGTGGAGGTCAACCTTTTTTAATTTACTCCTAGCTCAGAGAAGCAGGAAACTAACCCTTGTACACAGCCTTCTCTTCCCCCATACACTGAGGCCCAGATGAAAGAAATACCCAAATAGAATTAAATTAAATGGGAGCAACCAAGATGCAGAGTTTTAAGGATGCTCAAGAACCTTAGAGAAAGAATGGATAATTTCAATGAGAACTTAAACAAGCAGATATAAAACATTTAAAGGGAAATAGAAACCATAAAAAAGACCTAGACATAAATGAAAAATACAATACTGTAGGTCCTCGGGTTCTGTCAGATATCTGTTTCTATGGTGCAATGTAATGCGATTTTTGCCCTAAGTCAGAACCCACGTACAAAAATACCTATGTCACTCACATGGAGCAGATACACAGCAATAATAAAGTGAAACACTAAAAAGAAATTTTAAAGTATAACAATTCCTGACCTTTACTTGTGGTAAATAAACAATAAAAAAAACACATAAAACTCATATGTACATACATCTAAATGACATAACTTTTTAAAATAAATGAACTAGAGGCCTAGTAAACGGAATTTGTGCATGAGGGATGTGTGTCCCTCAGCCCAGTCTGAACCCTCTCCAATCTGGGAACCCTCTAGGATGTCCAACTCCCCATTTAGGCCCAACCCTAGGATCAGATCTAAACAGGC
The DNA here is from genome assembly GCA_963924515.1 of Vespertilio murinus. Classification (NCBI taxonomy): domain Eukaryota; kingdom Metazoa; phylum Chordata; class Mammalia; order Chiroptera; family Vespertilionidae; genus Vespertilio; species Vespertilio murinus. Next base: position 96,188,135 of record OZ004707.1, on the reverse strand, counting down.
AGTCAGACATCCCTCTCACAGTACAGGACTGCTGGCTCCCGGTTGTTCACCTGCCTGCCTGCCTGCCTGATTGCCCTAACCACTTCTGCCTGCCAGCCTGATCACCCCCTAACCCCTCTCCTATCAGCCTGATCAATGCCTAACTGCTCCCCTGCCAGCCCAATTGCCTGTATCTGCCCTCCCCTGGCAGCCTAGTCAACCCTAACTGTTCTCCCTTGCCAGCCTGGTTGCTGCTAACTGCCCTCTCTTATAGGACTGGTTACCCCTAACTGCCTTCCCCTGCTTGCTTAGTCACCCTCAACTGCCTTCCCCTACAGGCCTGGTTTACCCCCAATTGCCCTTCCCTGCAAGCCTTGTTCCTCCCTACTTCCCTCCCCTGCAGGCCATCTTGTGGTGGACATTTTGTGTCCACATGGGGCAGCCATATTTGACTACACAGGGGTGACCCTCTTGTGTGTTGGAGTGATGATCAATTTGCATATTATCTCTTTACCAAAGGCCTGGTGCACAAAATTCGTGCACGGGGTAGGGGGGTGTCTCTCAGCCCATCCTGCACCATCTCCAATCTGGGACCCATCCAGGAAAGTTCAACTGCAACTGCCCGTTTAGACCTAATCCTACCAGGATCGGGTCTAAACGGGTAGTCAGACTTCCCTCTCACAATCCAGAACTGCTGGTTCCCAACTGCTCACCTGCCTGCCTTCCTGATTGCCCCTAACCACTTCTGCCTGACAGCCTGATCACCCCCGAACCACTCCCATGCCAGCCTGATTGATGTCTAACTGCTCCCCTGCCAGCCTGATTGCCCCTAACTGCCCTCCCCTACAGGCCTGTTCCCTCCCGACTTCCCTTCCCTGCTGGCCATCTTGTGATTGCCATCTTGTTTCCGCATGGCGGAAGCTATCTTGTGTATTGGAATGGTGGTCAATCTGCATATTACTCTTTTATTATTAGGATAGAAGCCTGGTGCATGGGTGGGGGTCAGCTGGTTTGCCATGAAGGGTGTCCTGGATCAGGGTGTGGGTTCCTTTGAGGTGTGGGGCAGCCTGGGAGAGGGGCCCGTGGTGGTTTGTAGGCCAGCCACGCCCCCTGGAGACCCAAGAAGAGGCCCTGGTATCTGGAATTTATTTACCTTCTACAATTGGTACTTTGTAGCCTGGAGCAGAGCCAAGCCTTAGGCTTGCTCCATGGCTGCCAACATTTCTGTTTGGATTTGCTTAAGTTCTATAATTGAAACTTTGTAGCCTTTAGTGGAGGCTTAGGCCAGCCAGGGCTGCAGAAGATTGGCTTCCTCTATTGCCTCGGAAACCCATGCCTCTCTCCTGCTCTCTGTGGCCACAGCCATTTTGTTTGGGGTTAATTTGCATACTCACTCTGATTGGGTGGTGGGCGTGGCTGGTGGGCATGGCTCTTGGGTGTAGGGGAGTGATGGTTAATTTGCATATTGCTCTTTTATTATGTAGATGACCTAGGAGGAGGGTTGGCAACATAACCACAAAGTGATTTACATAGAGTCCTACATAAGCCGAGGACTGCCTGTATCTGGTATGAAGAATACTCTAGAAGAAACAGAAAAGCAGGTTATATAAACAAAGAATCAAATTAACAATTTAGAGGAGAAATCAAGATGGTGGCATAGGGTAGACACCTGAATGCAGCCTACCACAACAATTCTGAATTTAGACCTGGAAAACAGGTGAAACATCGCCCTGAAGCTCTAGACAGCTGGCTGAGAAGAGGCTCTACCATCCAGGAAGGAGAGAAAAGGCATGCTGACCCTCAAGAACTGTGAAGGTGTGGAGAACTGTGCACGCGAAAAGGCATGCAGCCACAGAGTTCGCTGCTGGCTTGCTTGCTGTGTGTTTAGAGAGTGGGCCGAGTTCACTGATGGCTTACTCCAGGCAGGCAGAGAGGGCAGACAGCTAATGAGCAGCTGGCTTTCTTGTTCAGGAGGAAAACAGAACCACCTTATTGATCTGATAGACAGCCCCAGTCAGGGAGAGGCCAGACTGTCAGGCAGCAGGCAGAGATCTCTTGGAGGTGTGTGAAGCCAGCGGCCATTACTGCAAGACTCAGGGAAGAACTGAAGAGAAACCAAAGTTTGTCTGCACCACCCCGAGACTCCGCCCCATCCAAGTGGAGCACAGAAGCCCTCCAGGAGGCTGGCTTTCTTGTTCACCGACAATAGGACTTTCCTGAGGAGGGATGAATCCAAAGCTTGCCTGCGCCTATACCAGTCATGGGCAAACTATGGCCTGTGGGCTGGATCCAGCCCATTCAGCAGTTCTATCTGCCCCTCGGAGCCAAAAGAGTGGAGGGTTCTCGAGCTCTCCCCTCCGCTCCTTCACCAGCAGCCCAAGATGAGAGTGCCAGCATGGTCAGGTTGCTTTTGTTCCTGCCCTCCGGTCCAGTTTAAGAGCCCATTGTGGCCCTCGAGTCAAAAAGTTTGCCCACCCCTGACCTATACCAAAGAGGTGCTCACACCTGCAATGAATCTCGCAGGACTCACCAAAGGTTGTCTGGGCCACCCAAGAATCTGCACCATCAAGCGGAGTATCTAAGCCCTCCTAGCTGAGACATTGCTGATTCTCACAGCCAATAGGCTTGGAGATCAACACTTCCAATGATACCAACAACAAGCAAGGCTTAACAACAAGACTGCACAAACAGCCCACAAAGGGCTACACCAAGACTATCCACCTCAGGTAACTGGGAAGGGCTCTACCAGAACACCTAGCACACAAAACTATTCCATCAAATCAGGAAAGAAGCTAAAATACAGAGAAGAGGCAGCACACAAAGGAAGGAGATGGAGGATAGTAAAAGAATGGACATAGAGTTAGAAGGTTTTTAAAGAATTTCCTTAAAAATGCCGATAAAATAAATGAGACCTATGAGGTTATGAAAATGGATCAACTAGAAATAAAGAAAACATTGTCTGAAATAAAAAATATTACACAGAATCCTAAAAACAGTCTGGAAGATCGCAGGAATCAAGTCAAAGGTTTGGAACACAAAGAGCCAGAGGACACTCCTATGCAGAAGCAAGAAGGTAAGAGAATCCAGAAAGTTGAAGATAGTGTAAGTAATCTCTGGGACAACTTCAAGCAAACCAACATCAGAATTATGGGGGTCCCAAAAGAAGAGAGAGATCAAGATACCCAAAGAATACTGGAAGAAATAGTGACAGAAAACTTCCCCCACCTGGGGAAAGAAATAGACTTACAAGTCCAAGAAGCCCGCAGAACCCCAAACAAAAGGAATCCAAAGAAGACCACATCAAGACACATCATAATTAAAATGCCAAGAGCAAAAAACAAAGAGAGAATATTAAAAGCAGCAAGAGAAAAGCAGGTAGTTACCTATAAAGAGCACCCATACGATTATCAGCTGATTTCTCAACAGAAACCATGCAGGCCAGATGGGAATGGCAAGAAATATTCAAAGTGATGAATAGCAAGAACCTACAGCCCAAAATACTCTACCCAGCAAAGCTCTCACTCAGAATCAAAGGCCAGATAAAGGGCTTCACAAATAAAAAAAAAAAAGCTAAAGGAGTTGATCACCACCAAACCAGAATTATATGAATTGCTGAAGGGGGTTCTTTAGGAAGAGAAAGAAGATAAAGATGAAAGTTATGAACAACATATACATAACTATCAACAAGTGAATCTAAAAACCAAGGGAATTAAAAAATCTGATGAACAATATTAACTGGTGAATATAATAGAATCAGAGGTATAGAAGGGGAGTGGACTGATAATTCTCAGGGAAAAGGGGGTGGGGTGCAGGAAGAAACTGAACAAAAACTCAGCCTATGGATGAGGACAATGGGGGTGGGGAAAGGGAAGAGGGTGGGGTGGGAACTTGGTGGAGGGGAGCAATTGAGGGGGAGAGGAACATTCAAATTAACAATTTAGAGGACAGGACAATAGAAAGCAATTAAGCAAAGAAACAACAACAAAAAAGAGAATTTTTAGAAAATGAGGAAAGTCTAGGGGACCTCTGGGAGAACATCTATACTAATGATAAAGGAATATGCAAATTGGCCAGGATGCTGTCATGTAATAACTAATCAGGATGGGGATGGGGCCATGGTAGAGATTTCTCAGCATGCCTGTGCCAGGGGTCAGAAGAAGATGGAAAGGAAGAGAGAGCAGATAGGCAATTAGAGTGATCAGTGCAGAGGGGGAGAGCAGCTAGGCAGTTATGGCAATCAGGTCAGGAGGGGAGAGCACATAGGCAGTTAGGAAGATCAGGCTGTCAGGGGAGAGCAGTTAAGGAAGTCAGGCCAGCAAGGGGGAGCAGTTAGAGACTCAGGGCAATCAGGTCAGGAGGGAAGAACAGTTAGGTGGATAAGGCGAGCAGAAGAGAGCAGTTAGGGCCATCAAGCCACCAGGGAAGCAGTAAGGGCCATTAGGCAGGCAGGCAGGTGAGCATTTAGCAGCCAATGGTTCTGGATTGTGAGAGAGATCCTGGATTGGAGAGGGTGCAGACTTGTTGGAAGATCCCCCATGCATGAATTCAATGCACTGGGCCTCTAGTCTTACATAATAAATGATAATATGCAAATTGACCCTAACAGCATAATGATCAGAAACAACCAGTCACTATTATGCACACTCACCATAGGGGGAAGACACTCAGTGTAGGAGCCCACTTGAGTGCACATATTTTTGTACACCTGGCTCTAGTTAAGTATAAAATTTTGACATCATAGAGGTACCAGAAGAAGTAAGTGAGCAAATAATCAAAAAACCTGTTTGAAGAAATAATGGCTGAAAATTTTCCTAACCAGTTGAATAAAAAATACACACTATTTTCAGAAGTACATAGAATCTAAACAAGCTGAACCAAAAAGACTCACACCAAGGCACATCATAAATAAATGACAAAGCTTAAAGATAAAGAAAGAACCTTAGAAGCAGAGAGAGGCCATTAGTTACCTACAAGGGAACTTCCATAGGCTGTCAGCTGATTTCTCAACCGAAACACTTCAAGCCAGAAGTTATTGGCATAAAATATTCCAAGTGTTGAAAATAAGGACCTACAACCAAGCCTATGCTATCCAGCATGGCTATCATATATATATATATATTTTACATAGAGGAAGGGAGAGAGATAGAGTGCTAGAAACATCGACGAGAGAGAAACATCGACCAGCTGCCTCTTGCACACCCCCTTCCGGGGATGTGCCCACAACCAATGAACATGCCCTAGACCGGAATCGAACCCGGGACCTTTCAGTCCGAAGACCGACGCTCTACCACTGAGCCAAACCGGTTTTGGCATGGCTATCATTTAAAATTGAAGGTGAAATAAATAGCTTACCAACCAAGCAAGCAAACAAACATACAAAGCAAACAACTAAAGTAGTTCATTACTACCAAACCAGTATTGCAAGAGATGTCAAAGGGCCTATTTTAAGAAGAAGAAAAAAAAAATAAAGAGGAACAAAATGACAATAAATATCTACCAATAATAACTTTAAATATAAACAGATAAAATGCTACAATTAAAAGACATGTAGTAGCAGAATAGATAAAAATCATGCCCCATACTTGTGTTGTGTACAAAGACCCACTGAAGAGTAATGGATGTACACAGCATGAAAGTGAAGGAATAAAAAATAAATAAAAAAAACACCTTCCATACAAATGGAAACAAACAAACAAAAAAGCTGGGGTAGTAATACTTATATTACACAAAATATACTTTGAAACAAATGCTACAGTAAAAGACAAAGAAGGACACTACATAATGATAAAGGGAGCAATACAACAAGTGGATATAATCTTGAAACATTTATGCACACAACATAGGAGCACCTACATATATAAATCATATTCTGATGAGAGGCCCAGTGCATGAAGTTCATGTCCCTCTTCTATCTGGGACACAATTAAGGACTGCTGGCTCTGAACTGCTTGCCTGCCTGCATTCCTGATTTCCCCTAACTGCTTTTCTGTCATTATTTCTTCAAACAGGTTTTCTATTCCTTGATCTGTTTCCTCTCCTTCTTGGACCTCTATTATGCTGATGTTGTTTTGGTTGGGTTGTCCCAAAGTTCCCTTAGGCTCTCCTCTTGCTTTTTTTTCTAGAAGCTGCTCTACTTGGGTATTTTTCCCACCTTGTCTTTTAGGTCACTGATGTGCTCCTCTGCTTCTTCTAGTCTACTATTGATGCTTTCTATTGAGTTCTTTACAGCACCGATATCATTTTTCTTTTCTTCTTTGTTCTTCTTCATTTTCTCTTGGTTCTTGCTCATATTATTGAATTTGTCTTACATTCTTTTTCAGCCACCTTATGACCATTTCTCTGAATTTTTTTCTCTGACAGGTCACTTGCCTCTATTTTATTTACTTCCTTTTTTGGTGATGCCTGCTTTTCTTTCATATGTGAGCTGTTTCTTTGTCTCCCTATGGTCTCTCTTCTCTATATGTCTGGTTATGTAGTTCTCTCTCTCCTTATCCCAAGCTAAAGCTGATCTTTCCATGGTGGAATGTAGAGCTCATCTGAATCCATGTTTGTGCCAATTGAGGATCAGTGTTCTGGGGCTTGCAGCTGTTCAGTGGTTGCCGCAGTTGTAGATTTTCAGGCTTCCAATAACATTCACTTTCCCCTTCAAGATGACGTGGTCTTCATGTCTGAGCCCATCACATAGTTTCAATTATAGAAGATAAATAAATCCCAACAAAAATGGCTCTGGCTACGGAGTTAGCAGGGGTCTTGGGTTTCCCTAGCAATGGAAGAAGCCAAACTTCCTGCACACCCTGACTGGTCCCAGCCTCCCCTGAAGGCTACAAAGTTTCAATCATAGAAGATAAATAAATCCCAACAAAAATGATTGCAGCCATGGAACTAACAGGAGGCTTGGGTTAGTTCCTTGCCCTGAACTCCACTGAAGTTTCAATTATAGAAGATAAATAAATCTCTGATTCCAGGGCCTCCGTTTGGCTGGGTGGTGTGGCCAGCCTGCAAACCACCACAGGCCCCTCATTCAGGCCGCCCCATACCCTAAGGAAACCCCCACGCTGCTCCGGAACACTTTTAAGGGCAAACCAGCTGGCCCCCATCTGTGCACCAGGCCTCTATCCTATCTAATAAAATAGTAATATGCAAATTGACTGCCACTCCAACACACAAGATGGCTTCCCCCATGTGGTCAAATATGGCTACTCCCATATGTGGACATAAGATGGCCACCACAAGATAGCCAGCAGGATAGGGCAGTTGGGAGGGATCAGACCACTGGGGGGCGCAGTTGTGAGTGATCAGGCCAGCAGAAAAGGGATGTTGGGAGGGACCAGGCCTGCAAAGGAGGGCAGTTGTTGATGATCAAGCCCACAGGGGAGTGGTTACAGGCTGGCAGAGGAGGGACATTGGGGGATACTGGGGTTGCAGGGAAGGGCATTTGGGGGGTACTCAGGCCTACAGAAGAGAGCAATTGAGGGTGACTAGGCCTGCAGGGGAGGGCAGTTAGGGGTGATCAGGCCTTTAGGGGAGGGAATTTTGGTGTGACCAGGCCTACAGGAAAGGGCAGTTAAAGGCAACCAGCCCAGCAGGGGAGCAGTTAGGCACAAATTAGGCTGGCAGAAGAGTGGTTACAGGGTAATCAGTCTGGCAGGCAGAAGTAGTTAGGGAAAATCAGGAAGGCAGCCAGGCAAGCAGTTGAGAGGCAGCAGTCCTGCATTGTGAGAGGGATGTCCAACTGCCCGTTTAGGTCTGATCCCAACAGGCAGTCAGACATCCCTCGAGGGGTTCTAGATTGAAGAGTGTGCAGGTTGGGTTGAGGGACACACACCCCCATACACAAATTTCATATACCACGTCTCTAGTCTTATATAATAAAAGCCTAATATGCTAAGGGTCCAACAATTAAACTGTTCAGTCACTATGATGCACGCTGACCACCATGTGTCAGATGCTCCAAATGGTAGGTTAGCTTGCTGCTGAGGTTCAGCTGATTGGAAGTGGGAAAGATGAGCCAAACATACCCTGGAGCCCTCCCGTGGTCCCTCCCCAGCTCTGATCATGCACTGGTGGTGTCCCTTGGCCTTGCCTAATCTTAGCCTTCTTGCAATTCTGGACACTTCAGGAGTTATCAGAGAACTAATTTCAGCCCAATCCCCATAATCGAGGCCAAGGGACCCTACCAGCACACAAATCTTTGCAGTGAGCCTCTAGGATATAATAAACCCAAAATACTCATCAGAAAGAATATATACACCCCTATTTCATAGCTGCCCAATTTATAATAACTAAGATTTGGAAAAAGCCTAAGTGCCCTTCAACAGGTGTGTGGATTAAAAAAACTATGGTACATCTATACAATGGAATACTATGCAGCTGTAAAAAAGAAAGAACTCTTAACATTTGCAACGGCATGGATGGACTTAGCATTAGCTAAGTGAAATAAGCTAGTTAGAGAAAAAAATCACACGATCTCACTCATTTATGGAATATAATGAACAACATAAACTGATAAAGAAATATAGAGCCAGAGACATAGATGCATCGAGCAGACTGTCAAACCTTCCAGGGAAGGCAGGAAGGAAAAGAGACCAATCAATGAACTCATATGTGGATATGCATAACCCATGGGCACAGACAATAGGGTGGTGAAAGTTGGTAGTGTGGGCAGGGGTAGGATGGCAAAGGTCGATTGGAGGGAAAGGGAACATATGGAATACTTCCAATAATTACAATATTTTTTTAAAAAGACCCCAAACAATGTAAGCAACCTTGAGGAAGGAGAACAATGTTGCAAATATTAAACTACCTGATAACAAAGTATATTACAATAGCATTGGAACTGGGTGAGATGAGCCAGACATGCCATGGAGCTGTATATTACAACAGCCTCATACTGGAATAAGAATGGCATAAAGATCTATGAAGCAGAACAGAGAGATCAGAAATGAACCCACACCTATATTTTCAAATACTACTTGACAAAGGAGGCAAGAATATACAATAAAATTAAGACAGTCTCTTCAACAAATGGTGTTTAGAAAATTGGACAGATACATGCAAAAAAATGAAACTAGGCCACCAACTTACACCACACACAAGAATAAACTGAAAATAGATAGAAGCCTTAAAGTTACTAAATTATAAAAATCCTAGAAGAAATTACAGGCAGTAAAATCTCAGACATCTAATGTAGTAATATTTTTTCAAATATATTTCCTTGGGCAAGGAAAAAAATAAACAAATTGGACTGCAGGAAACTAAAAGCTTTTCTCATCAAAAGAAACAATTCACAAAATGAAAGGCAACCCACTGAATGGGAGAACATACTAGCCAATGACACATCTGATAAGGGGTTAATTTTCAAAATACATAATGGACTTATACAACTCAACACCAAGAAGACAAACAACTACTTACAAAATAAGCAATGGATCTGAATAGACACTTCTCCAAAGAGATATATGAAACAATGCTCAATGTCACTAATCATCAGAAAGATGCGAATTAAAATCACAATTAAATATAATCTCACACCTGTCAGATGGTTGTCATTAATAAATCAATAAACAATAAGTTCTGGTGAAGATGTGGAGAAAAGGGAGCCCTTGTGCACTTTGGTGGGCATGCAAACTGGTGTAGCCACTGTGGAAAACAGTATGGAATTTCCTCAAAAAATTAAAAATAGAATCATCTTTGAACCTAGCAACCCCACTTATGGATATATATAGCCTAAGAATCCTGAAACACCAATCAGTAAGTATATATTACCCTGTGTTCAGCAGCATTATTTACAATAGCTAATATCTGAAAACAACCCAAGTAACCACCAGCAGATGAGTGGATAAAGAAGCTGTGGTGCATTTACTCAATGGAATACTACTCAGCTATAAAATTAAAAAGGAAATCTTATCTTTTGCAACCAATTGTGTGGTTATGGAGATTATTATGCTAAGTGTAATAAGACAGTCAGAGTAATACAAATACCATGTAGTTTCACTTATATGTGAAATCTAAAGGACAAAATATTTAACAAACAAATAAAAGCAGAAACATAGATACATGGAACAAACTGACAGCTCTGAGAGCTGAAAGAGTTTGAGGGATTGGGTGAAAAAAAGGTGAAGTGACTACGCAAAAATATGTATGTATATGTATATTGACTTGGACAACATTGTGGAGATAGCCAAAGGAAGAGATTTGGAGATAGATGGAAGTGGGCAAAGGGTTCACAAATGGTGTCAGAAAGAAACTTTACTTTGGGCAATGTACACACAAGTTATTTTGCAGATGATGTGCTATTTAGTCACACACTTAAAATCTGTATGGTTTTTTTAATCAACTAGAGGTCTGAAACACAAAGTTTGTGCATGGGTAGGGTCCTTAGGCCTGGCCAGCATGCAGGCCAATTTGGGCCTTCTGGCTGCTAACCAGGCCTTCCTCCTCCACTGCTTGATGCTGCTGGGGTCTTCGTTCTTTCTGCATTACCCGCTGGTTGTCAGCACACATCACAGTAAGCAATTGAACTCCCAGTCTTTTGGTCAAAATCCCAAGGGGATACTTTGCTTATTAGCTTTACATATATATATATATATTATATATATATATATATATATATATATATATATATATATGTAAAGCTAATAAGGTTAGAGGCCCGGTGCACAAAATTTGTGCATGGGGTGAGAGGGTGTCTCTCAGCCCAGCCTGCACCCTCTCCAATCTGGGACCCATCCAGAGATTAAACTGCAGTCGGACATCCCTCTCACAATCCAGGACTGCTGGCTCCCAACTGCTCACCTGCCTGCCTTCCTGATTGCCCCTAAACACTTCTATCTGCCAGCCTAATCACCCCCTAACCACTCCCATGCCAGTCTGATTGATGTCTAAATGCTCCCCTGCCAGCCTGTTTGCCCCCAACTTCGCTCCTCTACTGACCTGACCACCCCTAACTGCCTTCCCCAACAGGGTTGATCATCTCCAACCGCCCTTCCTCGCAGACCTGGTCCCTCTCAATTGCCCTCCCTTGCAGACCTGGTCCCTCTCAACTGCCCTCCCTTGCAGGCCATATTGTCATGGACATCTTGTGTCCACATGGGGGCAGGATCTTTTACCACATGGTGGCAGCCATCTTGTGTGTTGGAATGATGGTCAATCTGCATATTATTTTTTTATTAGATAGGATAGAGGCCTGGTTCATGGGTGGGGGTCATCTGGTTTGCCTTGAAGGGTGTTCCATATAAGGGTGGGGATTCCCTTGGGGTATGAGGTGGCCTGGGTGAGGGGCCTGTGGTGGTTTGCAGGCTCGCCATGTCCCCTGGCAATTCCAAGCAGAGGCCCTTATATCTAGAATTTAATTACCTTTTACAATTGAAACTTTGTAGCCTGGAGCAGAGCCAAGCCTCCTGCTTACTCCATGACTGCCACCATTTCTGTTTGGATTGTTTACCTTCTATAATTGAAATGTTGTATCCTTGAGTGGAGGCCTAGGAGGGCCAGGATGTGTGGAAAGTTTGGGTTCCTCTATTGCCAGGGAAACCCAAGCCTCTCAACTGCTCTCTGTGGCTGCAGTTATCTTGGTTAAGGTTAATTTGTGTACTCACTCTGATTGGCTGGTTGATGTGGCTGGTGGGTGTGGCTTGAGCAGGGTGATGGTTAATTTGCATATTACTCTTTTATTAGGTAGGATAGATGTCACTCTAATAGATTCAATTAAAAATATATAAACACACACACACACACACACACACACACACACACACAAATAAATGTTCATGTGTTCCTCACAGGCATCAATTTTTCTTCTTCTTACTAGAAAATTCAGATCAGGAAAATAGGAAATCTACACTTATTGATTTATTCATTTCCCAGAAAATCTACTTTTCTATATTATACACACACAATAGGAATTCATTCAGTAATAAATTGCAAGAGATCGTTTTTTCCTTAAATTTTATTATATTTTCATAGATTGTTACTTGGTTTCTAAATGGAGTAGTGAAAATACTGAATATATGAACTTAAAGGGAGTGTATCATTTTCAAGAGTGTGACTACTATTAAGAAGGCACTAGAACAGTGATTGAAAGCTCCACAGACTATGGGTATGGATGTAGGGTATAAAAGGAAGCAGAGTATCAGGGAGAAAAAAAGGGAGTTGGACTGGTAAGGAGGCAGAGGACATGTTTCTACCTAAATCTGAAGTTTCCTAGACCCTCATCAATTAGGTTAGGTAGGAGAATCAACCCAGAGTTTATGTGTAATAATTTATTTCTTCATAGAATCCAGAGATCCTAGTTTCATCTCACATGCACTTATTTTTACTACTTAGTACGCTTTTAAATTATCCCATCTAGCCAACTCTCCAATCTTTTTCACAGAGACACAGAAAATGACTTTTTTTTCCTCTTGTTGATTTATTGTATCACTTTCCAATTTCTTTCTTGGAACTTGATACCCTTCTAAGTTTTCTTCCTCTGCTCACCTCTCCTCAATGTTGGCAGTTTTTAGTACATAAAGAATGGGTGGTCTAAATTTCAAAAATGAGAAAAATGCTGCTTGTTAATTCTTTTGGAGATGAAATCCATATCCACTTAGAAATTTATGAAACACAGTCATGGAAATTCTACTGCTTATTTCATAATGGGGCTCTGTAATTTCCTCCTGTGAAGTTATCAAATTAGATTTTAACTTCTTTATTCCAATAGAAGAAAATATTATAAAGGCAAGAGGTGAACTAAGTAAGGAGACATTTTTAGATGGTTCTTTGCTGTGAAAGGATTAATGCTTGCTCTCTGGAAGTCCTGTTGATTGGACTCCTTAAGTCTAGCAAGAGACACCATGTTTGTGTAAGACTCCTTTACACAAGTTCCTCCTTATTGATCATCCTGCTGTGCAAAGGCTCTTGACACCAATAGATTCAACAGTTCCTTGGACTAGGAAGCCCTCAAATGAAACTGGAACTACTAGGTATTTAAGCATATGTCACTATAAATTACATCACCATGTAACCTGGAGCATTTGAAGGTACAAGCTCTTCCCTCAAAGAGAAATAAAAGAATCTTGTTTAATAACCTCTATCTCTGTATGACTTAATACTTTGACAGATCTATATTTTTTAAATGAATAAAAAAATAATTCAATCAGAAAGCAACATCTGTAACTAATCAGTGGTCTTGTAAGAGAATCAAAATGGTCTTTTTCTCTCCCCTAAAATCTACTGATAATTTTTTTTATTCTATGCCTTTCATTGATGCATTTACCTGCATCAGATTCTGGAGTTACAAAAATTAATGAAGTTTATGGCATGAGAACAATGGAATGTATAACAATATAATTAGGAGACAAAAGTCTATATTTAATGTAAAGATTCTAATACTATAAAGTAAGATGAATTTTAACTCCTTTATTCTTTGAGGCCAATAGCTAATGTTCATAGCTAATCTTCATACTGAATCTTATTCTATTTTATCTGAGATGATTCTCAGTATCTTTGTTTATGACTGAAAATCATTATAATAAGACACATAAAAGAGGTGACTGGGCAGGTAAAAATGTATAAAACAGTGTTCACTACCCAGTGTAAATGCCAATAATTTTTTAACTTGACAGTCTCTTTTCTGGTAAGCTCAGTGATAATTTTTCTTGTTTTAAAACCTGTCACAGTATTCATTTGTGGCCATTTTTATTCTTGGGATTAGTTGAGCTCTATCAATTTTGAAACTCCAGCTCAACAAATGTCAGCTTTAATCTCTAAGTGCAAAACAATTCAAGAATTCCAAAATGTACCTTTTTAGTTATGATTGCATTTTAAAATAGCACTAAAGTTTATATAATGACCTAAGTCCTCAAAAATTTTAAAATACAAGAGGCCCCTAAATAGAGGCCTTGCCTTTTGTTCTCCCTAAAATCTTTAGCTAAATTATTCACTAGCCCCAAGAGTCAAAATTGACACAACAAAGTGGTTGTGATTGATATGTAGATCCAGGCCACTTCTCATATCTTTAGCTTGCCTAGAATTGAAAATGTTTATACTAGAACCTCACAACTGAAACCTAGGTATACTCTAGACATTTAAAATTTGCATATTTACACACAAAAACAGCAACAACTGTTATCAGATTTGTAGGTCTGTTCCTAAAACTGGGTTTACAGATGTCATCCTGGTATACTAAGGGCTCTACCTCAGCAGTTCTGTAACCCAGTGGTTCTGAAGACTGCTAGCAGAGTCACCTAAGACCATCAGAAAACACAGAGATTTACATTATAATTCATTAACAGTAGCAAAATTACAGTTATGAAGAAGCAATGAAAATAATTTTATGGTTGGAGGTAACCACAACATGAGGAACTATATTAAAGAATTGCGGCAAGAGATTGAGAACCACTGTGATAGAGATTTAGGGAATATGCAAAATACCTTTGATATGGGCATTTGGACAACTTCAAGAAAAAAGGATGAGTGTTTTTCCCCACTCTACCCATGCAGGTGAATTTGGGATATAAAGACTCCTGTAGGCTCATGGATTTTTAGGGACCCTCTGCTCTGTTCCTCAGCTCAGCAGAAGAACGGAAGTGGGAATATGATGCTATGATAAATTTTATGTATTCTCAGAAATAATTATCTCCTGAGAGACTGGAACATTTTATACTTGCCTCTGGAAAGTTTAGCAGAGCACTCCTTCTAGACTTGCCACTAGAGGCTCCAGGAAGAGTGGCCATCCTTTTAGGAGAGCAGGGGAGGACTTCAGAGGTGCTAACTTACCTACGGGGGAAGATTGGTGTATGTATGGAGGCACATGGAAGGACCAGGCACATATGCTCTATGGTTGGCACATCTGGGATACCTAGGACCAGGTGGGTTAGCCAGCCAACAGGATCAGAGTGCCACTGCCACCCAGGATATTAGTAATTGGAAGACAGTGACAGTATCACAAATGGAGGTTCTGTCTCCTTCTTAAGTAGAGTTTCTATACTCTGACTACTAAGTTCAGCTTTTGAGGCCAATGGATGTCCTCATCTCAGTACTCATGCGTGTGACTCTGTGGGTCTGGGTTAAAACTTGGGAATTATTCATTAATTGACTGAGTAATGATTCTGACAAGTTTCAGAACTCCTTCCCTAGACACATTCTTAATATCACCTCATGTATTAAAATGAATAATTAATGATAAAAATACTTTAGTTAATGAATCAATGGTAACTATAGACCAAGGTAGAGGAAGGGAGAGGATACGATGTTCATAGGTTCCTAGGAAATCAAGCTATGATTAAAAATAAAATAGTGGTTTCTAAACAGTAGGATCCACAAAATTCCCTGGGAATATTTTTAAAAATACAGAGTGTTGGCCACACTTCCACAGATTGTGAATCTGTAGACCTGGTATTGAGTCAGGAATCTGATTTTTAAAATGCATCCCAGCTGATTATAATGCAGTGGCCCAAGGATAACCTGACATTAAAAAACAGAACAAAGCAAAAACTGACCAGACCACTTCCCTGGCTTACACATTGTCAGAGGAGGACTATATCTACATTCAGAATATAACTCTACAAGAAAGATTTTTCTCCTCCTTATTTGAGTTAATTTTATGCTGCACTAGGGGAATATCTTGTAATCGACTAAAATAGTTCCCACACACCTGATGAAGCTCTGGCAAAACCCAGAAGGGCAGGCTGGCAGAGTATTCAGGTCTAATGTCAGTTCCAGAAAGAAGCCTGATACACAAGAGACCGTAGCTGTGGAAGGAAGTGACCTTCAGGAATTAAGGTTTTCCATTATCATCAAGAATTGTGATCCAGGAGAAGGAAAATGGCGGAAGAATAGGTAGGCAAGTTCTCACCCGGGTCCCGAAGAGGAAGGAGAGAGCAGCCGAGGGTCGCGCTGGGAGTGCCTGTCAACAAGCCAAGAGAAAGGCGAACACCTGGGGAAACTGGGGGGAGCCTGATCAGGGTGCCCCTGACAGTTAAGGATCACTCACAGCCTGATCCTTTCCCGAAGCAACCTAAGGGCGATGACAGGGAAATCTCGCCATCTTGACGGGAAGAGGTTTGGATTAGAGGACTGAATATCCACGGCCATAAAGACCACCAAGCAGCTGTTGGCCCCTAAATGCTGACCACAATCAGTGTGAACGCTTAGACTCAAAGGAGTGCTCCACCCCAGAGTGAAAAATCAGATTTTGCGGAGATCGGGTGAGTTCCCACTGCAGTGCGCTTCCCCCGCTTCCCCCGTGGCTCTTGCATCCCCTGCGCAGCAGCTCACGCACAGCAGCCTGTGTGCACCAGCTGGGCGCTCCAGCTCGCGCCCACCAGGCGCACAGAGGGGTCTGTGTTTACAAGAAACCCAGAGCTGGGCTGGAGGCACCCCTGACTGTGGTCAGGGCTCCTAAGTGGGGGGATATCTAAGGAGCAGCATGTCTGGATCTGACTCAGAGAGAGTTACAGGCGAGTGTGGTCGGCTCCTCCTGCCCAACTCCCACCCCTCCATAGATCAGGGACACAGAGAGGGGGTAAAAGCTAGAAAGGCCTCAGAACCCTGGCTCTCTGCCACCAAGAAACACCGCCACCTAGAGGCTAGAGTACATATGGACTGTAGAACTGCTTAAAAATCAAGACCTGATTACAACAAGGAAGAAACACAGGGAACTGCAATTACCGCCCAGACTGGAAACTGGTGAGCTAGACAGAACATCAGAGGAAGTGAATGACCTTCATTACTGTAATTTTTTTAAATTTTTGATTTTGATTTTCTAATTGTTTAATGTTTTCTGTTTTTGTTTTTTTTTAAGTTACATTACTTGCAAAGTTTACTTAAATAGATATTTTTTTATCTTTCCTCACTTGATTTTACCTTTTTAATTAATTCATTTTTATATGTAATCAATATTATTTACTACTATTTTGCCTTTTTTACCTTTTTTATCTTATTTTCTTTTGTTTATTTTCATTATTATCTTTTAAGTGCCATATTATATACTTTTTTTCTTTTTTTCTTTTTTTTCTTTTCTCTTTTTTTTCGCCCTTTCAGATTACAATTCAACAGATTATTTATACATTTCCTTCTCCAATGCTCTATTCTAACTCAACCATACCTTTATGTCATCACTCTCTTCCTAACCTTTTCCCTTTGGTGTCCTGCTTATCTTAACTCTTTACTGCTTTAGATTTTCCCTATTTTTTCTATTTACCCCCTTATAAAATTTGATCCTTCCTGTGTACATCTAACTCCCAACCCCCTACTCCAAGCCCATTCACACTTACCTTGTCGCTGTCCTAAAAAAAAAAAAAAATTCTTCTCTCTACCCCTTTGTAGTTGTATGCTAAATGCTAACTATATCAAAGTGTTATGCTTTTTTGTAAGATTGGTTTGCTTATTCTTTTTATTTGATTGTATGATTTTGTTAGCTGGGTTCTAGTCACCTTTATTGGAAGATATTAATATTGCAAACACTTTTCTGTTCAGTGCATTGTGTGTTGTACCTGGTTGTGTTGTATTTTGTACCTTTAAATCTAAGCAGGAGAGAAAGAACTACATGATCAGGCATCCAAAAAAGAGAAACTATGGAGAGACAAATAAATAGCTGGCACATGAAAGAAAAGCAGTCATTACCAGAAAAGGAAGTAAACGAGTTAGAGGCAAGCAACCTACCAGAGCAAGAATTCAGAGTAATGATCATGGGATGGCAAAAAAGAATGGAAGACAAAATTGACAATATGAGTAAAACCCAAGAGGAAATGAAGAAGAACCAAGAGGAGATGAAGGTGACCCAAGAAGAAATGAAAAATGACATCGCTTCTATGAAGAACTCAATAGAAAGCATCAAGAGTAGACTAGAAGAAGCAGATGACCGCATAAGTGAGTTAGAAGACATGATGGAAAAAATAGCCAATTAGAGCAGCTGCTAGAAAAAAAAAATCAAAAAACAGGAGGAGAGCCTACGGGAGCTTTGGGATAATACAAAACAAAACAATATTAGAATAATAGGGGTCCCAGAAGGAAAGGAAACTGAGCAAGATATGGGAAGAGTATTTCAAGAAATAATGACAGAAAACTTTCCTGATGTAGAGAAGAAAAAACCCACACAAATCCAAGATGCTCAAAGGGTTCCCAACAAAACGAACCCCCAAAGATCAACACTTAGACACATTATAATTAAACTGTCAAAAACCATCGACAAAACCAGAATTTTAAAAGCAGCCAGAGAGAGACAGAAATTTACATATAAAGGAACCCCCATCAGACTAGCAACTGATTTCTCAACAGAAATTCATCAAGCCAGAAGGGAATGGGATGACATATACAAAGTCATGTAAAGGAAGGGTCTGAACCCAAGAATACTGTACCCTGCAAGTCTGTCAATCAAAACTGAAGGTGTAATCAGGAGCTTCACTGACAAAAACAGACTAAAGGAATTTAACTCCAACAAACCAGCAATGCAAGAAATGCTAAAGGGTCTACTGTAAAAATTAAGAAATAGGAAGCAAAGAAGGAACACAGGGGAATAGAATAAAAATGGCATCAAATACCTTCCTATCAATAATTACTATAAATGTAAATGGTTTAAATGCTCCAATCAAAAGACATAGGGTAACAGATTGGATAAGAAAGCAAAACCCATACATCTGCTGTCTACAAGAAACCCACCTCAGAAAAAAAGACACCCACAGACTGAAGGTGAAAGGATGGAAAAAGATTTCCCAGGCGAATGGAAATGAAAAAAAAGCTGGGGTAGCAATACTTATATCTGACAAATTATACCTCAAAGTGAAGGACATAACAAGAGAAAATGAATTTCACTTCATAATACTAAAGAGAGCAATCCAACAAGAAGAAATAACCCTGGTAAACATATATGCACCCAATACAGGAGCACCCAAATACATAAAAAAAAACCGCTGGAAGACATTAAGGGAGAAATTAGTAGCAAAACAATCATAGTAGGAGATTTTAATACCCCACTGTCACCTTTGGACAAATCATCTAAACAAAAAATCAGCAAAGAAACATCAACGCTAAATGACACACTAGACCAGATGGAATTAATTGACATCTTCAGAACATTTCACCCCAAAGCCACAGAATACACATTCTTTTCAAGTGCACATGGGTCATTTTCAAAGATAGACCACATGTTGGGACATAGGCAAAGTCTCTTCAAATTCAAGAAGATAGAAATCATATCAAGCATCTTCTCAGATCATAGTGGCATAAAATTGGAAATCAACTACAATAAAATTAATCCAAGGAAATCAAACACATGGAAACTGAATAGCATGCTATTGAACAAGGACTGGGTTACCAGGGAAATCAAGGGAGAAATTAAAAACATCATGGCAACAAATAACAATGAAAACACAACAATCCATAATTCTATGGGATACTGCAAAAGCAATCTTGAGAGGGAAATACATATCTCTGCAAGCCTACTGTAAAAGAAAAGAAAAAATGGTAACAAATTATCTAACTCTACAACTCAAAGGCTTAGAAAAAGAGCAACAAGAAAAGCCCTGTGTAAGCACAAGGAAGGAAATAACAAAAATCAGAGTGGAGATAAATCACATAGAGACGAAAGAAACAATACATAAGATCAACAAAACCAAGAGCTGGTTCTTTGAAAGAATAGACAAGATTGATGAACCTCTAGCCAGGCTAACCAAGAAACAAAGAGAGAGGACGCAAATAAACAAAATCAGAAATGAAAGAGGTGAAAAACAACAGACCCCATCAATATACAAAGGATTGTTACAAAATACTACGAACAACTCTATTCCAACAAACTGGACAACCTGGAGGAAATGGACACATTCCTAGAAAAATATAACCTGCCAAAACTCAATCAGGAAGAATCTAAAAATCTCAATAGACCAGTGACTTTGGAAGAAATTGAAGCAGTCATCAAAAAGCTTCCAGCACACAAAAGCCCAGGACCAGATGGCTTCATAGGAGAATTTTACCAAACATTCAAGGAAGAACTAAAACCTATCCTCCTCAGACTATTCCAAAAAATTAAAGAGGGAAGGAACACTTCCAAACTCCTTCTCTGAAGCCAGCATCACCCTAATACCAAAACCAGATAAATATAACACAATGAAAGAGAATTACAGGCCAATATCCCTCATGAACATCGATGCCAAAATCCTCAACAAAATTCTAGCAAATCAGCTCCAACAGAACATCAGAAAGATCATACACCATGACCAAGTAGGATTTATTCCAGGAATGCAAGGATGGTACAATATCCGCAAATCAATAAACGTGATACATCATATAAACAAACTAAAAGTTAAAAATCATATAGTCATATCAACTGATGCAGAAAAAGCATTTGATAAAATCCAACACCCTTTCCTGATTAAAACTCTCAACAAGATGGGAGTACAAGGATCATACCTCAGCATAATAAAAGCTATATATGATAAACCCACAGCAAACATCATACTCAATGGACAAAAACTAAAACCATTCCTCCTAAGAACAGGGACAAGTCAGGGATGCCCACTCTCACCACTCCTCTTTGACATAGTACTGGAAGTACTAGCCATTGCAATTAGACAAGAAGAGGAAATAAAAGGCATCAAAATTGGAAAAGAAGAAGTGAAGTTGTCCCTATTTGCAGATGACATGATATTGTACATAAAAAATCCAAAAGACGCCATCAAAAAACTAATAGACCTAATAAACGAATTTGCCAATGTAGCAGGATACAAAATCAATGCCATGAAATCTATGGCATTTCTATACACCAATACTGAACTCATAGAAACAGAGACTAAAAAAGCAATCCCATTTACCATCGCACCAAAAAAATTAAGATACCTAGGAATAAACTTAACTAAGGAGGTAAAAGACCTATATGCTGAAAACTACACGACACTGAAAAAAGAGATAGAGGAAGATGTAAACAGATGGAAGAACATACCATGTTCATGGATTGGTAGAATCAACATCATCAAAATGTCCATACTTCCCAAAGAAATTTATAAGTTCAACGAACTCCCTATTAAGATACCAACGGCATACTTTACAGACCTAGAAAGGACTCTCCAAAAGTCCATTTGGAACAATAAAAGACCCCGAATAGCTTCAGCAATCCTTAGAAAGAAGAGTAAAGTAGGAGGGATCTCAATACCAGATTTCAAGTTGTATTACAAAGCGACTGTTCTCAAAACAGCCTAGTACTGGCACAAGAACAGACATATAGATCAATGGAATAGATTAGAAAATCCAGATATCAATCCAAATCAATATGCTCAATTTAACAAAGGAGGCATGAGCATACAATGGAGTCAAGACAGTCTCTTCAGTAAATGGTGTTGGGAGAATTGGACAGATACATGCAAAAGAATGAAACTAGATCACCAAATTGCACCATACACAAAAATAAACTCAAAATGGATACAGGACTTAAACATACGACGGGAAACCATAAAAATACTAGAGACATCCACAGGCAGCAAAATCTCAGACATATGCCTAAAGAACTTCTTCACTGATACTAACCCTAGGGCAATGGAAGCTAAAGAGAAAATGAACAAATGGGACTACATCAAAATAAAAAGCTGCCGAAACCGGTTTGGCTCAGTGGTAGAGCGTCGGTCTGCGGACTGAAAGGTCCCAGGTTCGATTCCAGTCAAGGGCATGTACATTGGTTGCGGGCACATCCCCAGTAGGGGGTGTGCAAGAGGCAGCTGGTCGATGTTTCTCTCTCATTAATGTTTCTAGCTCTCTAGCTCTCTCTCTTTCTCTCTGTAAAATATCAATAAAAAATACAAAATAAAAAGCTTTATTACAGCAAAAGAAACCATCAACAAAACAACAAGAAGTCCCACTGTATGGGAGAACATATTTGCAAATGATATCACTGATAAAGGTTTAATCTCCAACATCTACAGACAGCTTATACAACTCAATAAAAGGAAAATAAATGAGCCAATTAAAAAATGGGAAATGGACCTGAATAGAATCTTCTCAAATGATGACAGAAGGAAGGCTAAGAGGCACATGAAAACATGCTCAAAGTCACTAATCATCCGAGAGATGCAAATCAAAACAACAATGCGATACCATCTCACACCTGTCAGAATGGCTAACATCAACAAAACAACAAATGACAAATGTTGGCGAGGTTGCGGAGAAAAAGGAACCCTTGTTCACTGCTGGTGGGATTGCAGGTTGGTGCAACCACTGTGGAGAACAGTATGGAGGTTCGTCAAAAAACTGAAAATGGAACTCCCATTTGACCCAGTAATCCCACTACTAGGAATATACCCTAAGAAACCAGAAACACCAATCAGAAAGGATATATGCACCCCTATGTTCATAGCAGCACAATTTTCAATAGCCAGGATTTGGAAACAGCCTAGGTGCCCGTCAGCAGATGAATGGACCAGAAAACTATGGTACATCTACACCATGGAATACTATGCTGCCATAAAAAGGAAGGAATTCTCATCATTTGCAGTAACCTGGATGGAATTGGAGAGCATCATGCTGAGTGAAATAAGCCAGTCAATGAAAGAGAAACACCACATGACTTCACTCATTTATGGATATTAAAGAACATTATAAACTAATGAATAGAAAGATAGATATAGAGACAGTAAAACAACAAGCAGACTGTCAAATAACAGCGGCGGGTTGGGGGGGAGATCTATGGGAGATAAGAGATCAACCGAAGGACTGGTATACATATGAGTACAACCAATGGACACAAAACTCTGGGGAGGGAGAGCATGTATGGGAGGGGGGGGCCAATGGTATGCTATGTACACATATAATACCTTAATAAATTAAAAAATAATAATAAAATAAAATAGTGCATATTTTGCACTATTAAACAAATAGACTATTTGTTTAATAGTGCACAAATAGACTATTATTATGACACATACCATAAAAATCATATTCTACTAGATCTTATATTTTTACATTCTGTTTTCTCTCACTAATTTTTAAACCATTTTCTCAGTTGGTCAATTTATGTTTGTTAGATAAGAACTTTAAGAGAACTTTGAAGAGTATGTATATCTAAGTTTAAAAGGAAATTGCAAGTTCTTTTCTTTTTTTAAAAAAAAAATTTATTGATATTTTACAGAGAGGAAGAGAGAGAGAGTGAGAGTTAGAAACGTCAATGAGAGAGAAACATCTACCAGCTGCCTCCTGCACACCCCCTACCAGGGATGTACAGGCAACCAATGTGCATGCTCTTGATCAGAATTGAGCCTGGGACCCTTCAGCCTGCAGACCAATGCTCTACCACTAAGTGAAACCGGTTTCGGTGAAATTGCAAGTTCTTCAACTTTACTTTGCAATAAACTTTTGGTTAGGTTAAAGAAAAGCTATTAAAAAATAACTTACCCAATCTGATTTACCATTAAAATTACAGAGCCGGTTTTCAAAATGACTATGTGACAATTGCCCTGCCATTATTGAGATGCCACCTAATTAACTTCTAGAATATTTTGTTATTTTCCTGAAGTATTGGTAGAAAGGTGAGAAGAGAGCTTATCAAGAATATAAGAAAATTCGCCCTGGCTGGGTTTTTAAATGGTTAGAACTTTGGCCTGCACAACAGAGGCTTGGGTTCAATTCCCATAAAAAGCAAGTACCTGGTTTTCAGGTTTGACCCTCCACTCCCAGTCCAAGTGTGTGTGGGAGGCAAGCAATGGATGTGTCTCTCTTGCATCGATGTTTCTCTCTCGCCTTTCCTCCTCCCTTCCATTCGCTCTAAAAAACAGTGGAAAAAACATCCTCAATACTCGGGTGATAA
Organism: Vespertilio murinus; assembly: GCA_963924515.1. Taxonomy (NCBI): domain Eukaryota; kingdom Metazoa; phylum Chordata; class Mammalia; order Chiroptera; family Vespertilionidae; genus Vespertilio; species Vespertilio murinus. The sequence continues at coordinate 96,164,392 of OZ004707.1, read as the reverse complement.
ACTTTTTTCTTGGGGATTTTATTATATAAATGAGAGAAGAGTCACAATCATGAATGATTTACAATAGTAGGTATAATTAAGTACTAAAATAGAAGTTATTGTTAAATTGTCTAAACAGAGACTACATCATATCTGGAGTTCACAATGCAGAAAATTGACTAAAAGCTTGGTAATTCAGGGAAACTTTCTTTAGGAGGTAAGGCTAGATAAGCCAGCTATTATATACTAGCTGTTGAATACATTTATGTAAATCTAAAATAATTCAAATGACTTTAATCTGCAAATGAGTTCCTAAAATCCTCTGTACTGGGCAACAAGAATTTAGCTTATGTTATTTAAATCAGTTATCATAAGTATGATTTATAGTGTCCATGTTTGAAATGTTGAGTCACTTGCATTTTACTCATAATCAGAAATTCCTGGTTGGTTGACTCCAGCATTCTTTCTCATTATCTTTGGGCTCCCTCCATCTCAAGATACTTTGCTACCCATTCTCTGTGGCCCTTAACCAGTCTCCTTTCTTTCAGGGAAAAATAATATAAGAAATTTAAACTATTTAGCATATTTCTGTAAAATATTAAGTAATGAGTATGCCTACTAGTCATACCCTTTTTCATAAAGGCAGTGCAAAATATGCACTTTAAACACAGCTGACAGAAATACTTAGCAGTGGTTTGAGAAAAGGAGTGAACAACAGGAGAGGAGAAATTCATTGAATGCCATTTTTCTAGGAGCTCAAGGTAAGCCATCTCGTTCTTTGTTCAATGAAACTCTTAGAAATAGAAAACAAGAGGTTTTATAGAGGGGATATCTAAGAAGAGAGGGCCAAGTTTCGGAGAGATGAACTACTGGCCAAAGTCACATAGCTACTGTGTGTTCTGTGACACATCCGTCCTTTTGCCCTATAGCAACCTAAGGAATAGCTTTCAGGGTTACAACACTCCATAGGTTGTAAAACATGTTGAATATAGACAATTTTACTGGATGATAACAAGAAACTTAAAGAAGAGGAACAACAAAGTCACCATTTATTTTTAATTCCCATTTTACTGTTGAAATCCAATTTATAAATGAAGGTTTACAAACAGATGTTAAGTAGCTTGATTAATTGGGTCAAGGTCAATGTATTTTTTTTCTCCATCAGAAAAAATTGTTATCAGTTTGGTTGGGTTTGAAAGTTACTCAAAGGGCAATCTTAATTGAAGAAAATGATTCTAATTACTGAGCTGTTTGGAGATAGTCCTTTCTGGTCCCTCTAATCTCAGAGTATTTTCTTCTAATTCATGTGTCCCCCAAAGATGTGCATGCACTATTGTTGCCATGATTTTTTTTAAAAAACAGACAATTATATATTGGTAGATACATTGTTACATAGTGTCTCAAAACGACCATGATTTATTTACTCAAGTTTCTTCAATTTATGTCAGGCTTAAGTGGGCAGAGCAGTTCTCCTGTTGGTATCACTGGGGTGACTCATGTGTCTATATATGATATTGTGATTAGGGTAAGGTGACCAGATAGTCCCACTTTTGGTGGGACAGTTCAGATTTCTAACAATTTGTCCCCCGTCCCTTAGCGTTTTAAAAAAGTCCCAATTTTTGGGAAGAATGCACGACAAGCTAGGGAACTGCTGGAGACCTGGAAGAGAATATACGGTTTTTGGCGGCCATGTGGCTATTTAGCCAGGATATGAGTTGTATATTATTTTTGTTAATTTTATAATGTTAAAATTTAATAATAACAAATAATTGTTGATAACTGATTATCGAGAACTGCTCATCAAAGTTCGCATTGTTGATCAATTGTTAGAATTGTGGAATACACACTGTCCTTACCAGTAACTAATGCTGTAACTGAACACGTTTTTTCTACGGTAAATAAAGTGTAGACATCAGAAAAATCACAATGAAGGGTTAAGACTTTGAAAGCCATTGTATGTATGAAATATAATTTAACAAATTCTTGTGAAAAATTTCATGACCTTTTAAACAATGACAGCAATCTATAAAAAAATTCACTCAAATGAGAAATATACCAAAGAATAAAATAATACTATACATACATTTTTTAAATTATTTTTTTATTAAGGTATTATCTGTGTACATAGCTTATCATTGCCCCCCCCCCATAGATGCCCTCCCTCCGCAGAGTTTTGTGTCCATTGGTTATTCTTATATGCAAACATACCAGTCCTTCGGTTGATCTCTTATCTCCCCCAGATTTCCCTACCCTACCCCCCCCCCCGCTGTCATTTGCATCTCTTGGACAAAAAAATGTTGTTTTACTATCACTATATCTATCTTTCTGTTCATTCGTTTATAATGTTCTTTAATATCCATAAATGAGTGAGGTCATGTAGTGTTTCTCTTTCATTGACTGGCTTATTTCACTCAGCATGATGCTCTCCAATTCCATCCAGGTTACTGCAAATGATGAGAATTCCTTCCTTTTTATGGCAGCATAGTATTCCATGGTGTAGATGTACCATAGTTTTTCTGATCCATTCATCTGCTGACGGGCACCTAGGCAGTTTCCAAATCCTAGCTATTGCAAATTGTGCTGCTATGAATATAGGGGTGCATATATCCTTTCTGATTGGTCTTTCTAGTTTCTTGGGGTATATTCCTAGTAGTGATATTACTGGGTCAAATGGGAGTTCCATTTTCAGTTTTTTGACGAACCTCCATACTGTTCTCCACAGTGGTTGCACCAACCTACAATCCCACCAGCAGTGCACGAGGGTTCCTTTTTCTCCGCAACCTCGCCAACATTTGTTGTTTGTTGTTTTGTTGATGTTGGCCATTCTGACAGGTGTGAGATGGTACCGCATTGTTGTTTTGATTTGCATCTCTTGGATAATTAGTGAATTGGAGCATGTTCTCATGTGCCTCTTGGCCTTCCTTCTGTCTTCTTTTGAGAGGATTCTATTTAGGTCCTTTGCCCATTTTTTAATTGGCTCATTCATTTTCCTTTTATTGAGTTGTATAAGCTGTCTGTAGATGTTGGAGATTAAACCTTTATCAGTGATATCATTTGCAAATATGTTCTCCCATACAGTGGGTTTTCTTGTTGTTTTGTTGATGGTTTCTTTTGATGTAAAAAAAGCTTTTTATTTTAATGTAGTCCCATTTGTTTATTTTCTCTTTAGCTTCCATTGCCCTAGGGTTAGTATCAGTGAAGAAGTTCTTTAGGCATATGTCTGAGATTTTGCTGCCTGTGGATGCCTCTAGTATTTTTATGGTTTCTCGTCTTATGTTTAAGTCCTGTATCCATTTTGAGTTTATTTTTGTGTATGGTGTAATTTGGTGATCTAGTTTCATTCTTTTGCATGTATCTGTCCAATTTTCCCAACACCATTTATTAAAAAGACTGTCTTGACTCCATTGTATGTTCGTGCCTCCTTTGTCAAATATTAATTGAGCATATTGATTTGGGTTGATGTCTGGATTCTATAATCTATTCCATTGATCAATATGTCTGTTCTTGTGCCAGTACCAGGCTGTTTTGAGAACAGTTGCTTTGTAATACAGCTTGAAATCTGGTATTGAGATTCCTCCTACTTTACTCTTATTTCTCAAGATTGCTGAGGCTATTCGGGGTCTTTTATTGTTCCAAATGAATTTTTGGAGAGTTCTTTCTAGCTCTGTGAAGTATGTCCATGGTATTTTCATGGGGAGTGCATTGAACTTATATATTGCTTTGGGAAGTATGGACATTTTGATGATGTTGATTCTACCAATCCATGAACATGGTATGTTCTTCCATCTGTTTACATATTTCTCTATTTCTTTTTTCAGTGTCCTGTAGTTTTCTGCATATAGGTCTTTTACCTCCTTGGTTAAGTTTATTCCTAGGTATCTTAATTTTTTTGGTGCGATGGTAAATGGGATTGCTTTTTTAGTCTCTGTTTCTGTAAGTTCACTATTGGTGTAGAGAAATGCCATTGATTTCTTGGCATTGATTTTGTATCCTGCTACATTGCCAAATTTGTTTATTAAGTCTATTAGCTTTTTGATGGAGTCTCTTGGGTTTTTTATGTACAATATCATGTCATCTGCAAATAGTGACAGCTTTACTTCTTCTTTTCCAATTTTGATGCCTTTTATTTCCTCTTCTTGTCTAATTTCAATGGCGAGTACTTCCAGTACTATGTCAAAGAGGAGTGGTGAGAGTGGGCATCCCTGTCTTGTTCCTGTTCTAAGAGGGAATGGTTTTAGTTTTTGCCCATTGAGCATGATGTTGGCTGTGGGTTTATCTTATATAGCTTTTATTATGTTGAGGTATGATCCTTGTACTCCCACCTTGTTGAGAGTTTTTATCAGGAAAGGGTGTTGGATTTTATCAAATGCCTTTTCTGCATCGATAGATATGACCATATGATCTTTATCTCTCAATTTGTTTATGTGATGTATCACGTTTATTGATTTGCGAATATTGTACCATCCTTGCATTCCTGGTATAAAACCTACTTGGTCATGGTGTATGATCTTCCTGATGTACTGCTGGAGCCGATTTGCTAGAATTTTGTTGAGGATTTTGGCATCTATGTTCATGAGGGATATTGGCCTGTAATTCTCTTTCATTGAGTTGTCTTTATCTGGTTTTGGTATTAGGGTGATGCTAGCTTCATAAAAGGAGTTTGGCAGTGTTCCTTCCTCTTGAATTTTTTGGAATAGTCTGAGGAGTATAGGTTTTAGTTCTTCCTTGAATGTTTGGTAAAACTCTCCTGTGAAGCCATCTGGCCCTGGGCTTTTGTTTCCTGGAAGCTTTTTGATGACTGCTTCAATTTCTTCCCAAGTTACTGATCTATTGAGATTTTTAGATTCTTCCTGATTGAGTTTTGGAAGGTTGTATTTTTCTAGGAATATGTCCATTTCCTCCAGGTTGTCCAGTTTGTTGGAATAGAGTTGTTCGTAGTATTTTGTAACAATCCTTTGTATTTCAGCGGGGTCTCTTGTTATTTCACCTCTTTCATTTCTAATTTTGTTTATTTGGGTCCTCTCTCTTTGTTTCTTGGTTAGCCTGGCTAGAGGCTCATCAATCTTGTTTATCCGTTCAAAGAACCAGCTCTTGGTTTTGTTGATCTTATGTATTGTGTCGTTAATCTCCACTCTGATTTTTATAATTTCCTTCCTTCTGCTTACAGTGGGTCTTTCTTGCTGTTCTTTTTCTAACTGTTTGAGTTGTAGGTTTAGATAATTTGTTACCATTCTTTCTTGTTTTTTGCAATAGGCTTGTAGGGATATGAACTTCCCTCTCAAAACAGCTTTTACTGTGTCCCATAGATTTTGGATTGTTGTGTTTTCATTGTCATTAGTTGCCATGATGTTTTTGATTTCTTCCTTGATTTCACTGGTAATGCAGTCTTTGTTCAATAGCATGCTATTTAGTCTCCATGTGTTTAATTTCTTTGGCTTATTATTATTGTAGTTGATTTCCAATTTTATGGCACTGTGATCTGAGAAAATGCTTGATAAGATTTCTATCTTCTTGAATTTGAAGAGACTTTGCCTATGTCCCAACATGTGGTCTATCTTTGAGAATGATTCGTGTGCACTTGAGAATAATGTATATTCTGTGGCTTTGGGATGAAATGTTCTGAAGATGTCAATTAATTCCATCTGGTCTAATACATCATTTAGAATTGACGTTTCTTTACTGATTTTTTGTTTAGATGATTTGTCCAGAGGTGACAATGGAGTATTAAAATCTCCTACTATGATTGCATTGCTATTAATCTGTCCCTTAATGTCCTCCAGCAGTTTCTTTATGTATTTGGGTACTCCCATATTGGGTGCATATATGTTTACCAGGGTTATTTCTTCTTGTTGGATTATACCCTTTAGTATTATGAAGTGGCCTTCCTTATCTCTTGTTATGTCCTTCACTTTGAGATCTAGTTTGTCAGATATAAGTATTGCTACCCCAGCTTTTTTTTCATTTCCGTTTGCCTGGAAAATCTTTTTTCATCCTTTCACCTTCAGTCTGTGGGCGTCTGTTTTTCTGAGGTGGGTTTCTTGTAGACAGCAGATGAATGGATTTTGCTTTCTTATCCAATCTGTTACCCTATGTCTTTTAATTGGAGCATTTAAACCATTTACATTTAAAGTAATTATTGATAGGTAGGTATTTGATGCCATTTTTATTCTTTCCCCCTTTGTTCCTTCTTCGCTTCCTATTTCTTTATTATTTCAGTAGTCCCTTTAGCATTTCTTGCATTGCTGGTTTGTTGTGGATAAATTCCTTTAGTCTGTTTTTGTCTGTGAAGCTCCTGATTACACCTTCAATTTTGATTGACAGCCTTGCGGGGTACAGTATTCTTGGGTTCAGACCCTTTCTTTGCATGACTTTGTATATGTCATCCCATTCCCTTCTGGCCTGATGAGTTTCTGTTGAGAAATCAGTTGCTAGTCTGATGGGGGTTCCTTTATATGTAACTTTCTGTCTTTCTCTGGCTGCTTTTAAGATTATGGTTTTGTCAATGTTTTTTGCCAGTTTAATTATAATGTGTCTGGGTGTTGATCTTTGGGGGTTCATTTTGTTGGGAACTCTTCGAGCATCTTAGATTTGTGTTGGTTTTTTCTTCTCTATCTCAGGAAAGTTTTCTGTCATTATTTCTTGAAATACTTTTTCCATATCTTGCTCAGTTTCCTTTCCTTTTGGAACCCCTATTATTCTAATATTGTTTTGTTTTGTATTGTCCCAAAGCTCCCTTAGGCTCTCCTCCTGTTTTTTGATTTTTTTTTCTAGCAACTGCTGTAATTGGGTATTTTTTTCCATTTTGTCTTCTAGCTCACTGATGCGGTCTTCTGCTTCTTCTAGTCTACTCTTGATGCTTTCTATTGAGTTCTTCATAGTAGCGATGTCATGTTTCATTTCTTCTTGGGTCACCTTCATTTCCTCTTGGGTCTTGTTCATATTGTCAAATTTGTCTTCCATTCTTTTTAGCCAACTTATGATCATTACTCTGAATTCTTGCTCTGGTAGGTTGCTTGCCTCTAACTCGTTTACTTCCTTTTCTGGTGATGGTTGATTTTCTTTCACAGGCGGGTTGTTTCTTAGTCTCCCCATGATCTCTCTTTATAGGGTTCCTGGTTACATAGTTCTCTCCCTCCTGCTTTGATTTAAAGGCACAAAATACAACACAACCAGGTACAACACACAAGGCACTGAACAGAAATGTGTTTGCAATATTAATATCCTCCAATAAAGGTGTCTAGAACCCAGATAACAAGAACATACAATCCAATAAAAAGAATAAGCAAACCAATCTTACAAAAAAAAAAAGCATAAACCTTTGATATAGTTAGCATTCAACATACAACAACAAAGGGGTAGAGAGAAGGCTTTTTTTTTGGTGGGGGGGGGCAGTGACAAGGTAGGTGTGAATGGGATTGGAGCAGGGGGTTGGGAATTATATATACACAGGTCAGGTGAAAATTTTGGAGAGGGTAAACAGAAAGAGTAAGGAAAATCTAGAGCAGTAAAGGGTTAAGATAAGCAGGACACCAAAGGTAAAGGGTTAGGAATAGAGAGATGTCATAAAGGTAGGTTTGAGATAGAATAGAGCGTTGGAGAAGGCAAGGTACGAATAGTTTTTAGAATAGTAATCCCGAAGGGGGAAATAGAGGAAAAAAGAAAAAGAGGAAAAAGGAAAAAAAAAGAAAGCAAAAAAAAAAGATTATAATATGACACTTAAAAAGTAGTAATAAAAATAAACAAAGAAAATAAGATAAAAAAGATAAAAAAGGTAAAATAGTAGTAGTAATAATGTTGATTACCTATAAAAAATGAATTAATTAAAAAGGTAAAATATAGTGATGGCAGATGAAAAAAATTTCTTGAGTAAACTTTGCAATTAAAGTAGGTAAAAAACAAAAATTCAATAGTTAAAAAATAAAAATTGAAAATTAAAAATTTAACAAAATTTGCAGTAATGAAGGTCATTCACTTTCTGTGTTGCTATGTCTCGCACGCCTGTTCCCAGTCTGGGCGGTAGTTGCAGTTCACTGTGTTTCACTGTTCCTCCATGTTGATTACAAGACCTGATTTTTAAGCCAATCTAGAGACCATATGTGCTTTAGCCTCTGGGTGGCAGTGTTTCTGGATGACTTCCAGGACTCTAAAGCCTTTCTATCTTTTTCCCCTTCTCTGTGTCTCTGATCTATGGAGGGCGGGGTGGGGCGGTCCGGAGCTGGCTGCACTCCCCTGTAATTCTGCGGATACTTCTTGGACTCAGATCCAGATGTGCTGCTCCTTAGATATCCCTAGTCTTAGGAGCCCTGTCCACAGACAGGCATGCCTCCAGCTGAAAACCCTGGGGCTTCTGTAAATCCAGGACCAGTCCCTCAGCCTCTGTGCGCCTGGCGCCGCGCGAGCTGGTGCGTGGGGGGGGAGGGGGTTGCTGCGCCGAGTGGAACTCAGTCAGAACTACCAGGCCGAGGCGAACTCACCCACTGGATCGCTGCGAAATCTGAGCTCCTCTGAGATCAAGGGTTTGCGCGGACTATGATCAGTTGGTGTTCCTTGGGGCTGGGGATAATCAGGCCTCCGACTCGAACCTCCTCCCTTCCAAGATGGCGAGATTTCCCGTCCGCTCCGGCAAGTATCTCTGGTAAGGGACCCAGCCGTGGGTGGTCAACTGTTGGGGGCTCCCTGATCAGCAGACCCCAAATTTCCTCTGGTGTTTGCCAGACTCCTGGCTTGTTGACGAGCACTCCTAGCGTGATCCTCAGCTGCTCTCTCTCTCTTCCTCGGGACAAGACTCAGAAACCGCCCATCTGCTCTTCCGCCATTTTCTCCTCCTATACATACTTTTTATTTATTATATTTGTAAATTGTACTTATGTTGAAATTATATATATATATATATATATATATATATATATATATATATATATATAAAACAATACTATTTTTGCGTTCTATGAAAATTTTTGTTGCTCCATATAGACCAAATTTTTAATCAAGAACCTCCCTCCACCCCCACCCCAGTCAATGGTGTCCTGCTTTACCAATGTTAAAATCTAGTCATCTTAGATTAGGGCTACATGATCCAAAATAGCTTCACTCAGATGTGTGGCTGTTTGTAAAGGCCCCAAACACTCTGGTTCTAATCCAATAATGTCTTTATCAGGATGACACAGATTTTATACATGGCAGCACATGATTCCCACAGAACAAGCCCCAGTGCTTGAGTACTCAAATGCTTACTCAGTCTTAGTTTCTATTGCTTTTGTTGATGTTCCATTAACCAAAGCAATTCATACTGATAGAATAATGCCCCCCAACAATATTTGTATCTTAATTCTCCAAACCTGTTACCATACATCACAAAAGGTACTTTGTGTTCATGATTAGGTTAAGGATCTTGGAATGGTAAAATTATCTCAGATTATCTGGATGGGCTTAATGGAATCACAAGGGTCCTATAAGAGAAAGGAGGGGGAGATTCAGAGTCCAAGCAGAACTGATGACCAAAGCAGAAGTTTCAGTGGTGTAGTCATGAGTCACAATGCAAAAGGCCTCCAGAAGTGGGACAATGTAGAGAATGAATTCTTTCCCAGAACCTCCACTAAGAACACAGCTCTGCCCACAACTTGATTTTAGCTCTGTAAGAACAATTTTGGACTTCTGAGCTTGAGAACTGTAAACTAATATATTTGTATTCTTTTAAGCCACTAAATTTGTGTAATTTGTTATAGCAGCAAAAGAAAAATAATACATAAGCTATAAATCAAGTCCAGAATCAACATTGGAGGGGCCATCCAGGAAGTGTAAGTCACTAAAGCCCATTAATGTAACAATCTACCACACTGATGATCTAAAAGTTTAATAATAAAGGATTGTCTTAATGGATTATGGGATTTCCCTATAATAAAATGCTATACATTAAAAGAACACAATCATACTGCAATAATAAATAATTGTAACAATAAAATTAAAAATAACTGTCGAATAACATCATATAGTGCTTACATATTATTAAATTTAAAAGAAAGTTACAAAATATCAGGTAAAATATTAACCAAAAATATCAGAGGAAAATCTAAATAAAACATCTGTTTTCAGATGCTAAATAGATAGATAGACAGACAGATGGATAGATATCAATAAGTAGATAGTTTTTGTGTATGTGTATAACCTTTAAATAAAGACTAGAAGCATATATCACACAATGTAAAGTGTGCTTTACACGTGACTTTCTTTTGTTTTATTTCTTCCCAATACTTTCAAATATTCCACAATGAAACATTACTTGATTCAACAGCCACAAATGGAGCTCTAACAATTGCAATACTCCTTTGTCACATGGTAGTCAGGGCTATCAATCAGTGGCCATGAATTCAGGGGAAACTAGAGACTGTGGTAAGGAGGGCAAGAGACAACAGCCTCATCTGTGTCCTCACCTGTTCTCAGCATATACAACAGGTGGCAGGGAAGAAAAAGAATGAGGGAACACCTTTCATCTCCTCTGTATTCTCTGAAAAATAATGAAAGATGGACGTAAAACACCCCAATGTGATATGAAAATAAACTCTTCCATATTACTTACTTTCACAAGAAGACTGTCTAAAGAATTACTGCTCCCATTTGTTGACAAATCCCTGGTAAGTTGGCATCACCTGAAGTTTGTTCAAATGCAGAATATAGTTCTATTTGGTCACAATCTGTATTTTAATAGGGTCTCCATGGGATTCTTATACACAGTAATGATTGAGAAGCACTAGTTTCAAAGCACAAGAGGACCAACATCCTGTTGACTCATCAATAATAATGAAGTGAAAATAAGTTAAATACAAAATGTTAACATTACATTTTTTTACTCTTACATATAACATTTACCGAAAATGGCATTTAAAAAAAACACTAATCGATATCCAAACTTTATTCTATATTTTTCATATTCAATTTCTTGGTCAGTTAAAGCAAAAATTGATTAATTGTAAAGCAGGTGGAGTGATAAAGAAATAAAGATGGTTTCTGTCAGGAAATTTTCACTGTTCAGACTATGTTCCTGCCAGTTTGGGAAGCAAATTATTGCTCAAAAAGTCATGCTTGGAGCATTTGGATTCCACCTCCACTGTTCCAAAATGCATTTTTCAGCTGCTTTTCTGTTTTAACTGTGATTTAGCTATTGTGCTTAAGCTTATATGGGAAAAAATAGATTTATTATTATAACTTACATTAAACTTGATTTAGTGTTCAGCACTTTATACTTTCACATGAATTCAAAACTCCAAATTAAGTTAACCTTAGACTGGTTTCCACTACAATATAGCAGTTGTTTTTCTCATCAGCTTAATCTTGGGGTGATGGCTCTGTAAGATCTTCAGTGGATCTGGATACAAAATAGTGCTGCCTCTTTGAGGTCAGGGAGCTATGGTGCAAATGATCTAATTGTTCCACTGTTCCTGTCCTCAGTGCTCCTTAATGACATGTCTCTCCAGAAATGACTTTAAAAATACACACAGGGCTGAAACTGGTTTGGTTCAGTGGATAGAATGTCAGCCTGCGGACTGAAAGGTCCCGGGTTCAATTCCAGGCAAGGGCATGTACGTTGGTTGTGAGCACATCCCCAGTAGGGGGTGTGCAAGAGGCAGCTGATGGATCATTCTCTCTCATCAATGTTTCTAACTCTATTCCTTTCTCTTCCTCTCTGTAAAAAAAAATCAATAAAATATATTTTAAAAAATACACATAGGAAAATGTGTATACAACACAATACAACAACAATCAAAGCTTAACTACAACAAGGTTGTGCCCACCAAAGGTTGTACCAAGAGTGTCCACCGAAGGTAACTGGGAAACGTGAGCTACTGGGCCAATAAGACACCTAGCACACAAAGCCACTCGATCAACACAGGGAAGCAGCCAAAATGTGGACACAAAGTAACAGGTCACAAATGAAATAAATGGAGAATACAGAGTTCAAAACCACAGTTATAAGGTTTTTCAAGAATTTTCTAGAAACTGCTGATAAATTTAGCAAGACCTTTGAGAATATGAAAAAGGACCAACTAGAAATTAAGCATACACTGACTGAAATAAAAAATATTATTTAGAGATCTAACAGAAGACTAGAGAATAGCAAGAATCAAGTCAAAGATTTAATTACAAAGAAACCAAAAACACTCAACTGGAAAAAAGAAAGAAAGAAAAAAGAATAAAAAATTATGAAGATAGTGTAAGGAGCCTCTGGGACAACTTCAAGCATACCAACATCTGAATTATGGGGATGCCAAAAAAAGAGAGAGAGCAAGATACTGAAAACCTATTTGAAGAAATAATGACTGAAAACTTCCCCCACCTGGTGAAAGAAATAGACTTACAAGTCCAGGAAGCGCACAGAACCCCAAACAAAAAGAATTCAAAGAGGACCACACCAAGACACATCATAATTAAAATGCCAAGGGCAAAAGACAAAGAGATAATCTTAAAAACAGCAAGAGAAAAACAGTTAGTTGCCTATAAGGGAGCAACCATATGACTGTCAGCTGATTCCTCAACAGAAACTATGCAGGCCAGATGGAAGTGGCAAGAAATATTCAAAGTGATGAATAGTAAGAACCTACAACCAAGATTACTCTATCCAGCAAAGCTACAGGTATCATTCAGAATTAAATGTCAGATAAAGAGCATCACAGAAAAGAAAAAGCTAAAGAAGTTCATCACCACCAAACAAGTATTACCGTGTTTCCCCGAAAATAAGACATCCTCTGAAAATAAGACCTACTTATGGGTTTCCTTCTGAGTGAAATATGAGGCACCCCCCCAAAAAAAAAAATAAGGCCCCTGGGCTCTGTCTCAGAATGAAAATTAATTTACCGTAAACTAGTCGCTAGGGCCGCCCCGACTGGTGTCTAGCAACCAATGACGTTACGCGGAGTCCTGACATCACTGCTGTGTGAATGGAGAGAAATCAGCGTGGAAACTTTGTGAAACCTAAACTGCAAGAAGTTGTGACTTGGGTGAAGAATTCATGGGAGAAAATCACTGACAGTTGCATTGCAAATGCACTGCGAGCAGGCTACCTTGACAAGAAGTACTAATTTAAAGACAGTGCTATTGCTAAACATGAGAGATTTGGTCCACTGATTCTGAAAGAAATGGAATCACAAGAAACTCAGCAGGAAATTGAGGAATTGGATTGTTATGATGATGTTCCAGAAGATGATGACATGATTGTCATTGAATAAGTGAGTAAATTCTTGATACTGTAGGATTCACAGTTTGTCTGGTTTGTGTTGACAACTACCGTACTACCGTACCGTATACAGGTAATAAATGTCCTTTATTTTCATTTAACAATAAATGTGTACCATATTCTTCTTCATGGAAAAATCAGACATCCCCAGAAAATAAGACCTAGTGCATTTTTGGGAGCAAAAATTAATATAAGACACTGTCTTATTTTGGGGAAAACAGGGTATATGACATGCTGAAAGGTATTCTTTAAAAAGAGGAAAAGGGGGGAAAGGTAAAGATAAAAATTATGAATCAACAAGTGAATCTAAAAATCAAGTGAATAAAAAAAATCTGATGAACAGAATAAACTGGTGAATATAATAGAATCAGGGGCATAGAAAGGGAGTAGACTGGTGGTAATGTGGTGTGGAGAATGCGGGAAGAGACTGGACAAAAATTGTACACCTAAGAATGAGGACAGTGGGGGTGGAGGTAAGGACAAAGGGTGAGGTGGGAACCCGGTGGGGGGGGGGAGCTATGGGGGAAAAAAAGAGGAACGGTTGTAATAATCTGAAAAATAAAGATTTATTAAATTTAAAAAATAAATAAAATGGTCACTATATGGAAAAGGCAGCCTGCTTTTAAGGCATCCACACACTTTCTAACTGTTATACATTAATTGGATATTTGTTATAATAATGTTATGGTCATAAGGAAACCCCTCTAATGTATGAAATAATTATTGTATGAAATGTTTGCTATGTGGAAGCCCCAGTACTCTGTAACTTCCAAAGTTAATGAACACTCCACTATTTTGATATGAAAACTCTGAGCCCTTAACATGTAAATGCCCTGCTCCTAGCATAAGGCACATCGTCTGGCTCACACTGATAAGGACACAAGTTGTTTACTTCAGTCTATATAAGACGGTGACATCTCCTGCCTGATAAGAGGAGGACTTCACATTGCTCTGAGTAACAAGCCCCTGATTGCTCTGCTGTGTGATCCTGAACCAACTGCAGCTGCTTGCCTATCTCTATTTATGTCCTTCGTCCTTCAGTGTGCATCCCCAGGTGGCCTTTCCTGTAGCCTAGGACTCACTAGGAATATGTAACTAAACCCTGTGTGATTGCATGCTAATTCTGTCTTGTGTGTCATGTGTTATGGTTCAGCTCAGCTCCTTAGACATTGAATTACCAGGGGATAGGCCATTATTGCTAACTCCTGGTCACCTGCGTTTGTCCCACTAAGTCTAGAAAAATAACCAATTAATTGGGGAATAATTGGGACAATATTGAGATTGCATATTGAGAAATAAAATATTTTTTCTTACACAAGATTTTGTTGGTAGTGTTTTGTCTAGATCATCACTTGTAATTGCCTCTCCCTAAAGACTCATTTAGTCAACTTTTCCCTATTCAGTGTGGTTGGTGGGGGTGGAGAATAAAGGGGGGAAACTCACCCCCACTTAATCTACAATGGCACTTTTGAGGGAAGGAGTGGGTGGTATAAATCATGTTAAGTGTATAAGCTAAGAAGTGGATCGATGGAATTGCTTGCACTGGACAAGTCATTTTTCAGTGCTGCCAAGTGGGTTCAGCATATATTAGTTCATCTCTTAGTTTTGTATCCACTTAGGATTTTTTATGGATTAACCCAAGGGTGATGAACCAGAAAGTCCTAAGATTATTGTGGTTTTGTTATGAATTTCTGTTCTTAGGATTTTTCAACTGAGGTGCAAAAAGTTGTTCTGACTTGAAGTGACTTAGAAATTGAGTTAGGAGGTTCAAATTGGGGGGCAAATATTTTCTTAGAATAAGATTGCCTGTTGGTAGCTGAGTTAGGAAAATGACAGAAAAGTTATGAGTTTTAGATGTTTTTAACTCTAATAAAAATGGCATTTGGAGGGAGGCAAGAGAGAAGTGCTAAGCTCTCATTGCCATCTGCAACATCATTGCCTAAATAAAGTATGAACTATATATTAATTTGATTCACAAATTTATTTGTATAATAATCTCATTTCCCCCAACTGCTGTCCTCCACTGGAGGAAAGATTTGTGACAGCAAGTAGTTGTTCTTAGTGGTTCTTTGAGGTGATACTGGTGCTTACACAAGTTTTTGCATGCCCTTGCACCAGCCCTAACACACAGAGACTCCTTAGGAAGCTTGTCCTCAAAACTTGTGGTTTCCTGAACTGCACCAATTCCTGTCCATTCTATCTCTCTGTTCTTTGGCTCACACATATCAAAAACTATAGTTAATAGCATACTATCACCATAGAGTCCATGCATAGCCTTCCCCACTTATTTAATTAGTTTTGTTCATTTATTCATTTCACAACCAATTAAACTCTGGTGTACTTCTACCTAATCAATGACCTTGAACATCCCCACTAATTACATGTTCTTCCCATCCATTTTTATAGCAGCCTAAATAACATATCATTTACAGGTGATGTACAGTGCTTCAGGTTATGATCCTGTATACTCTCTCTGGGGTTGAGTTTTTCATTCAATGTTTCTGTTATGGGCTGAACATTTGTGCCCTCCCAAAATTCATATGTTGAAGCCCTAATCCCCAATATGATTTTAGCATTAGGAATTGAGATCTTTGGGAGGTGATTAAGTTTAGATGAGGCCATGAAGGAGGAGCCCTAATGATTGGATCAGTGCTATTATAAGAGGAGAAGAGAACAAAACTTCCTCTCTTTCTAGGAACATCCATTGAGAATAGGCCATGTGAGCACACAGCACAAAGATGTCCTGCAAGCCAGGAAGAGAATTCTCACCAGGAACCAAATTGGCCTGCACCATAATATTGGACCTCCAGCTTTCAGAACTGTGAGAAATAAAAATGTCTGTTGTTTCAACCCACCCTACCTCCCACCCCAAGTCCATGGAGTTCGTTAAAGCAGCTTGAACAAAGACAGTGACATTGTAAAGATTAATCTGTTATTGTATGAGCTCTCAGTTTTTCATGTATACATATCTTTATTTCCTTATCACTTTCTGTGAATAGGTATTTTCATTATTTACTGTTTTTGTAACTGAGACAAGGGCTTCTATGAGCATTCACGGAATAATTCCTGATAGACATGTAGTTGGGTAAACTCCTGGGTATGGGATTCCTGGCTCACAGACATCAGATCTTCAATTTCCCAAAATATTTTCCATATGGTTGAATAATTTGCATGCCCATTAAGACTTTCTTAATTTGACCCGTGTCCTTTCTAACAGACACCTTAATATTTACAAACTTAAGGAGTTAAAAAGGCAGTTCATTACATTTTTAATTGCATTTCTTTAATTAGTGACTTTGAGTGTCTTCTCCTCCCTATTATCTATAATGGTTCATCTTCTGTGAGATACCTGTTCTTGTGTTTTGTTCAAGTTTTCTCTGGTGCAATTTTTTTCCTTATTCCTTTGAAAAAATGTTTTTGTGGTTTTTGCACATTCTTGATACTAGTCCTTTGTTAGCTTTAGATGTTGCAAATATTTACCCCTTGTTTGTAGCATGCTTTTTGCCTTAAACAAAATGTTTTTTTAAAAAACAGATATTTTTGAAAATTAATATAATCAAATATATATTTTTATTTATTATGTTTTACTTTTTATGTCATATTTTAAAAAATACTTTCCTACTCTTAAGTGATAAGGCTGTTTCTTTATATTTTGTTCTGAACATTTTAAAGTTTTACTTTTGACATTTAAGTTCTTAATCCATCTGGAATTGATTTTTGTACATGGTTCAAAGTAGAGAATCCATTTTCTTTTTTTTTTCCATATGAATAACCAATTTTTCCAGCAGCATTTGTTAAACTACATTTTGTCATCTTTATCAGTTTGATAGTTGCTTTACAAAGAAAGACAAAATAATTCCCAAATGTTTCTCTAAAATTATGAAAAATAATAAGTAAAAAAATTAAAATCATTTTAATTGTTCACATGGAATAATATGCCAGAAAATATGTAGCTATTTAATCACAACAATCTTATCAATTGAGTATATTTGTCATCATTTTATAGAGACATAAAATGACCTAAGATATGTTAAATAGAAGTTGTCCTTTTAATAAAGAGAAATTGAATGCTTCCTGAAGCTGATGAGGGCAGAGAAAGTTATTTAGTTAAAGCCAAGCAGTGTATGCTTTCACTACTTCAACAGAGAGAGATTATATGGGGCGGGGTGCTCCCTTGCTCTTTGTTCAAAATTAAAAGTGAAAATTCCCTAGGAAAAGCAATGTTTCCTTCCTTTTTAGAAGTGTCATATGCTGACACTATCAATTTCTCTCTTTGCCCTATAGTACTGTGTTCCTTGTTCACTGTGACCATCCTTTATTCTAGAGTGAAAAGGAACTTTAGAGGAGATCAAGCCCTGTGCAGAGGCTGGCAGCATTGCCTAGAATTGGTGCTGCCCATCTTGCTCCAAGCCATTCTGACAGTTCATATAGCTGGAAGACCTGCATCTGTGTGAATGAGCTACTCCTCACTCTTAAACTTGGTCTGTGGGATATAAGAGATTTTGAAAGGAGGGCATAACTTTTATTTTAATAAATTTTTTTAATGTTTTTGTAACTTTAAAGAAGACACAGAAAGAAATTTCATGGAACACAAGAAAACACAGACTTAGAACTAATTTATTCCCCTATACTAGCTGCTTGACTTTGACAAGTGCTCTAAGTCAGAAGTCGCCACACTTTTTTTCTTTTGTTTTTGTTTTTTATTGTAAAGGAATCTAAACTAGTAAATTGTTTAGGCTTTGGGGCCACACATAATTTGTCAGAAATTTCAACTATTGTCACAAAACAAAAGTAGGTCCAGGAAGATACAGACATAATGTGTGTGTGCTGTGTAAAAATAAAGATTTATTAAAAGACATTGGAATTTCAATTTTATTTTGTGTCATGAAATATTGTTCTTTTGATTTTTTTAATCCATTTAAAAATATAAACATTTTTATTTCTTAGATCTTAAATAAACAGAGTGGGCCAGATTTGGCTCAAGACAGTAATTTTCTGAGCCATGATCTAAACTCTCTTCAGTTGATTCATCTGTAATATTAAAGTCATAAAATTTGTTTCTGGGTATTAAGTTGTGGCTGGTATGAAATTAATGAGCTGCTTCATCCAAGCCATACACAGAATAGAAATTATATATATAATTTTAAAATTAGAAATTATTATTTTAATTATTAACATGCATTAATAAGTTCTGCTTTTTTGTGTGTGTCAACTCTCATTCTAAGTTCTGGTGCTAGGGTACAGCAGTGAATAAGACAGAGTTTCTGCCCTTTTAGTGTTTATATTCTGGCAGAAGCAGAAGGACAAAGAGATGAAAGGGAACGTTTATAGGCTGTCAGATAGTGATAAATATTGGGAGGCGGTGAGTATAAAGGAAAGATGTAGACTGTGGTTTTAGAATTTTAAATCTATATAATTTCAAGCTAAAGATTTTTTAAAATATGAGCATAAGTATACATCCTACAGGAAAGAGGGTGAGGGTTAGGCACTGAGCTTTTCTACTGTTATGCAGTCAAGGCAATGGAGAATAAATACTTCAGGAGCTGAAAAGTATGGTGAAAATCAGGAGACTGCTCTTCTGAGAGCTGGCTGTTCAAAATGGGGAGAACCAGGGGGATAGAGAGATCACCACTCCAGAACTTCTACATGGTTTAGCAAGTTGAAGCCTGAGCAGTGGCCATACACTCAATAATGTGGAGGTCACTGGTGACCTTGACAAGGCAACTTTACTAGATTGGTTGGGTGCAGGGGGAGCATGGTTGGTTCAAGAGAAAATGGGGAGAAACAAGCAATTGCAAAGGAGTAGAGACATCACTTTCCAGAAGTTTTCTTCTTAAACAATGATAGAAATGTAACAATCACTGGGGGTGAAAGGGTGGGTTAGAATGAGGGACTAGGGAGAACTTTATTTGCTTGTTTTTAATTTCTTTTTTAAGTGGAAGAAATAACAACTTTTAATATGCTGATGAGAAGGATCCAATAGAAAAGGAGACATGGAGAATGCAGTAGAGAGAGTAGCAAGCATCTGGAATGACTGAAAAAGGTTCTGAACTGTGATGAAAATGGGGAGAGATCACATTTTTTCTGACCTACCAAGAGAATTCATCCATAGTGACAAGACAGCAGCATGAGTGAACAGAAGTAAATGCTCATAGGTGGGTATATGCAGTTGCATGAGCTTATAGAGAATCTCTTCTGGTTATTTCTAATGAAATAAGGCTTCATCTGAGAGTAATAATGGGGATCTAAAGTTGAAAAAGAGAAAATATGAGTAATCATCTATGATATCCTACTGTGATTGTTAGATAGTATATAAGGCAGGTTTGTGGTAGAGCACATGAATTTAATAGTTTTATATAGCCTTCAGAATATCCATGGATCCCCTGAAGCTGTAGGGATAACTTTCTCCAAATATACCTTTTTCTGGAAAGGAGTTCTTAGTTCTCTTAAAATTATCTAAATGGGCTCATTAACCACACAATATTTTTTAAAAAAAGACACAATTGCCAGCCAGCATGGCTCAGTAATTGAGCATCGGCCTATGAAACTGGAGGTCACTGTTCAATTCCTGGTCAGGTCACATGCCCATGATGCGGGCTGGATCCCAAGTGTTGGGTGTGCAGAAGGAAGCTGATCGGTGATTCTCTCTCATCATTAATGTTTTTCTCTCTACCTCTGAAATCAATAAAAAATGCTTTAAAAAACACAGGACACACTGATACTGCTCCTAGGGCAATGGAAGCTAAAGAGAAAATAAACAAATGGGACTACATCAAAATAAAAAGCTTTTGCACAGCAAAGGAAACCATCAATAAAACAAGAAAGCCCACAACTATGGAGAACATTTTTGCCAATGATATCAACAATATGGGTTTAATCTCCAACATTTACAGGGAACTCATGCAACTCAACAAAAAGAAGATAAACAACCCAATCAAAAAAATGGGCAACTGATCTAAATAGACATTTTTCAAAAGAAGATAGAAGGAAGGCCAAGAGACATATTAAAACCTGCTCAAAGTCTCTAATCATCAGAGAGATACAAATCAAAACAACAATATGATACCATCTGACACCTGGCAGAATGGCTATTATCCACAAGTCAACAAATGACAAGTGCTGGAGAGGATATGGAGGAAAAACAACCCTCATGCACTGCTGGTGGGAATGCAGACTGGTGCAGCCACTGCGGAGAACAGTATGGAATTTCCTCAAAAAACTAAAAATGGAACTCACATTTGACCCAGTGATCCCACTTCTAGGAATATATCCCAAGAAACTAGAAACATCAATCAAAAAGGATATATGCACTCCTATGTTCATAGCAGCACAATTCACCTTAGCTAAGATTTGGAAACAGCCTAAGTGCCCATCAGCAGATGAGTGGATTAAAAACCTGTGCTACATCTACACAATGGAATACTATGCTATAGTAAAAAAGAAGGAGCTCTTACCATTTGCAACAACATGGATGGAGATGGAGAGCATTATGCTAAGTGAAATAAGCCAGACAGAGAAAGATAAATATTACATTTGTGGAATATAATGAACAACATAAACTGATGGGGAAAACACACACACACACACACACACACATATATATATATATATATATATATATATCCAGAGACAGAGAAATGCCAATCAGAACGTATAACCTCAGGGAAGAAATGGTGAGATAACCAGAAACTCAAGAATGCCCGAGAATACCTTTCTAGCCATACTAGCAATCATCAGATGTATGGAAATATTACCTGTGGCAACTGAGGAAGTATTATGGATTTATGCTCCTGACACTTCATAGATACGACCCCTTACATGGGCTAATCCCCCACCTAATGTAGTCACCAATAATACCTAACACCTTGGTCACCCAGGAAGACCATGGGAGGGGCAAGAAAGTGTAATTACACAGGGGTCTCCACCCAGATTCCCTTTTGTAGGACATAAAATCAAAACACTGCCTCTTCGTGTGTAAAATTAAAGAGCGGAATGGAGAAACCATGATGGCAGCCTAGGTAAATAACAGGTCTGCAGCCTCGCACAACAATTTCAAAAGTAAAACTAATATACAGGATATCTATCACCCAAAACCATGGGAAGGCTGGCTGAAAGAGAAAGGAGCACAAGCGCTAAAAAGCTGAGGAGCCTAGGTAGGAAGCACGTGAATCTGGCTGGTGGCGGACTACTGGGCTTGAGGTTTTTTTTCAACCCAAGGAAAATAAGCTCCTGACCACTTTGTAATCCAGTTTCTGGGGTCACGTAAAGGACCCAGACGCCTATGGGGAGAAGCTAGTCTGTCGGCTACTGGTTCAGAAAGGTAGGGTGACTCTCTTGCAGAGGTGCACACAGCAATCATTGTTTACTGTGCTGGATCGCGGGGATGCGGAGACTTGGAAACGTGGGGACTTGACAACACAAAAGGGCAGAGAAGGCTGATGGCAGCCATCACTGTTAGCCATGCCCCACCCTAGAGAGGTCCTGAGTCCCATCCTACCCTGAGGCCCACCCACACATTCTACAGACACGCCCAGGCACCACACAGCTGCTTTTGCATATAAATCGCCTGTATTGTGGCAGCTTAATGAAATAAACTGCAGCTCAAGCACAGAAGCCCTCCTAGGTGAGACATTGCTGATCCTCACAGCCAATTGGCTTGAAGGTCAACGCTTCCCAGTGATAACAACAACAAGCAAGGCTTAACAACAAAACTGCACACACAGCCCACAAAAGGCTGCACCAAGACTGTCCACCTCAGGTAACTGGGAAGGTTGTACTACTGGGCTCTACCAGGACACCTAGCACACAAAATTATTCCATCAAATCAGGGTAGCAGCTAAAATGCAGAGAAGAGGCAGGACACAAAGGAAGGATATAGAGGAAAATAAAAGAATTGACATTGAGTTCAAAACCATAGTTATAAGGTTTTACAAGAATTTCCTAGAAAAGACCAATAAAATAAATGAGACCTTTGAAGATATGAAAAGGGATCAACAAGAAATAAAGAAACATTGTCTGAAATTTAAAAAATATATATGAATCAGAGTCCTAAAAACAGACTGGAAGATTGCAAGAATCAAGTCAAAGGTTTGGAACACAAAGAGCCAGCGGACACTCCTATGCAGAAGCAAGAAGAGAAGAGAATCCAGAAAGTTGAAGATATTGTAAGAAACCTCTGGGACAACTTCAAGCGAACCAACATCAGAATTATGGGAGTCCCAAAAGAAGAGAGAGAGCAAGATACCCAAAGAATACTGGAAGAAATTGTGACAGAAAACTTCCCTCATCTGGGACAAAAAGTAGACTTACAAATCCAGGAAGTGCACAGAACCCCAAACAAAAGGAATTCAAAGAGGACTACACCAAGACACATCATAATTAAAATTCCAAGAGCAAAAGACAAAGAGAGAATATTAAAAGCAGCAAGAGAAAAGCAGGTAGTTACCTATAAAGGAGCACCCATATGATTATCAGCTGATTTCTCAACAGAAACCATGCATGCCAGACGGGAATGGCAAGAAATATTCAAAGTGATGAATAGCAAGAACCTACAGCCAAAATTCTCTACCCAGCAAAGCTATCACTCAGAATCGAAGGCCAGATAAAGGGCTTTACAAATAAAAAAAGCTAAAGGAGTTCATTACCGCCAAACCAGAATTATATGAATTGCTGAAGGGGGTTATTTAGGAAGAGTAAGAAGATAAAGATAAAAATTATGACAACAAATACATAACTATCAACAACTAAATCTAAAAACCAGGGGAATTAAAAAATCTGATGAACAATATTAACTGCTGAATATAATAGAATCAGAGGTATGGAAGGGGAGTAGGCTGATAATTTTCGGGGAAAATGGGGTTAGGGGGTGCGGGAAGAAATTGAACAAAAACTCAGCCTATGGATGAGGACAATGGGGGGTGGGGAAAGGAAAGAGAGTGGGGTGGGAACCTGGTGGAGGGGAGCAATAGAGGGGGGAAAAAAGAGGAACATTTGTAATAATCTGAACAATAAAAATTTATTTAAATAAATAAATAAAACTAAAGAGCGGTTTCTGGCTAGACACCAAAGAAAGGGTATCACTACTATAACTACTAGCCCCTTGGAGAGGTCCAGAAAATGTAACTAAGACCTGGTCCATAGGAAAAAAAATGGACAACCAGTATGAAATGGAATTGCCATGGCCTAGAACAAAGAATATCCTTACATGATATTATTCTACAATATTATTAAAATTTTCCCAGATTTGTGTTACCCCCAATTACTTATAATAGTACCTTGAACCCTTGGGGATCAATAAAAAATCATCTTTTTGGTGCTTGGAAACAAAGGTAACATATCTCTTAACATTCTAAAATTACAAAAGCATAATATACAATTATCCCAAGAAAACTTCCAAATCAATTCTTTGAATGTCTGGCTGCAATTTAAAAATGACATGAAAGGACTTAATCCCTTCCATTGTGTAGAGGGCCTCATGGGAAGGCACTTGAGCATTCTATATTGGTCCCTCTTGCTCTTTTGGCCAACAGGGACCCTCTTCTCACAATCCAATTGCCCACAGCTGCTACCTGAGCTTTCTGTTCATGTTGAGGTTGAAGCCTCATGATGATTGGTACCATGGATCTGTCTCTCACCCAGTGTGGTGAGCTGGGCCCTCCCTTGAGAAAAAGCCTGGGTTCCCCAAGATATGTGATCAGTGCTGGGGCCCTACCAGCAGGCATGGGAATCCTAAGGCAGGAGCTGGACATGGAGGCTATGGGAGCATAGGATACAAAGGAGACAGAACTGAGCCTCACATCACCCTGTTTGGCCCCAGAGGATGGCTGGTTAGCCAGTGACCGGTAAGGTTCCTCAGGGAAGGAACAACCTAAGACAGGCATAGTTGAAGAGGGGCCATCAGGAGAGAACTTGGGGGTCAACTGAAGTGGGACACAGACCCTAACCCCCAAAACTTTTCAGGGGCCTGAAACCTCACCCCTGCTGAGGTAGTCTCCTGCCCCCATGGCTGCTTAACTTCCCATGCCCAGCTCAAATCGGGACCCAGGTAAAAGACAGAGACTTGGCTGATAGCAGCTGCTCTCACACTACAAGACTTCTTTGAGTTGTCTTGTAAACATGGTGTGGGGAAGTGGGTTTTTGATATCTAAATCCAGCCTACCACCAGGAATGCTCAGGGCCTACTCAAGAAGGCAAATAATCCTTTCCCCTAATATTTACATGGTAAAATAAGATTGTTTTAGAGTAATACATTTGACAGTAAAATAGTAGACAGGTTTTCAGACAAATTTAAATTGGCTAATTGAAATAAGCAAATGTGCTAGAAAAACTAATTGCACTGGACAAAAATCTGTTCCTAAAATGTTAACTAAAATTTTTATTGGTAGTTCATCTCACAAGAGAAAATGAACCTAAAGTAGTCATGTTATAGTGCAAAAAATTAAAATTTAAAAGCTATCAAGACTACATTATAAAATTTTCAAAAGCCTCCTAATATTTAAATAAAAAAGGGGGGATAGTAAGAAAAAATATCCTGAAAGTAAATTATATATATAATTTGTACTTTAGAAAATTAATTTTAATGCTATCAGCAAGACACTCATGAAAAACACACATGGTGTCAAAACAAGACAGAGGAAAATCATTTGGGCAAAAAATGAAAAAGGATCCCAAGTCAAAGTTATAGAAAATATTCCTTTATTAACTTTTGGTTGAGAATATGTTTGTATATTTTCAGAAAACAACTCCGAGACCATGTGGATTCTGACAACAGAGAGGAATTGACAGGGCTACTCCAACCATGAAGACAGAAGAGAAGCAGTCCAGAGATGGAAATCGCTGATGACACTTTACCATAATAGCAGTCAGCAGCTGTGTATCACTGCAGGTTGCCCAGGATCAAACCAGAGAGGGTTGGACCTGCATTACCACCATTTGCCTACCATCCAGAACTGAAATATCATTGCTGACATGTACACATAAGGAACTGTTTGACATTGAAATTGGGTCTCAAAAGAACTGATGGCCCATAAAGAAGCTCACTACAAACTGATTCATATGCCTTTCAGCATAACGATTATAGCTTGTCTCATTTTTTATTCTTATAAGTATATTTTCAGTAGGACATGATCTCACTCATCTAGGGGAAAATAGTGAACAATATAGACTGATGAACAAGAACAGACCCAGAGATGAGGAGCCATGGGTCAGACTGTTGGACCTCAAAGGGAGGGTGGGGATAAAAGAGGAAGATTAACCAAAGGACTTATATGCACACATATGAGCATAACAAGTAGTCAAGGACAATAGGGGTACGGGATTGGAATGGGAGGTTGAGGACAGATATATGATACCTTAATAAAAAAATTAATAAAAATCAATCAATCAATCAATCAATCAATCAATAAAAACACAAGACACAATAAACCTACTGCTGAAAGATTTCAGCCAAGGCATAAAATCAGGCTTTCTCTCACATCTTGCTCTGGCAGCAAAACTGGTAAGCCACTTGCATACGATGCTAGGTTCCTTATTTGAAGCAAGAAAATGAATTATGACCCTGGCTAGGTAGCTTAGTTGGTTAGAGTGTTGTCCAGTATACCCACAACGTAGTGGTTCCATTCCCAGTCAGGGCACATATCTAGGTTGCTGGTCTGGATCCCCATTCTGGACACATATGGGAGGCAATTTATTGGTGATATTTTTCTCCCCCATCGATTTTCTCTCTCTCTTTCAAATCAATGAGAATATATCCTCGGGTGAAGATTAAAAATAAGAAAATGAGTTGTGGCTAAGACCCAAATGCTGGATTCCAGCTCTTGAATCATATTCAAACTGAGTCATCAGAGGGAGACAGATAGTGGATTAGTGTCAAGAGGACTCAACCCAAACAGGAGCCATAGAAATGTGAGTCCAGGTGAGGAGCTAAGACAGTGAGCTGGACACTCCCACTCATCACTGCTCTCCACATACAGGTCATACCCACTGCCAATCCTGACCCTCAGTACCTCCCTTTGCTTGGAAGAATGGTAAGTAATGATAAAATCACCACATTCAAACAAAACACATTCAAAACAATTCAGTTCCCTCAAAGTTAAAACATAAATTTATTTTTAATATTTGAATATGGGAGGGCAAGTACTTAGGTTCAAAGCTGACACAAATTTTCTATTTTAAGAAGATAAGATAGTAGTGAATGATTCCATTGAAGTATTAAATTATTTTGACATTTTAGGCACTTTTTATATGTTTTAATTCATTTAATTTTGCATTCCCAAAAGAGATGATACAAATAAGCAAGGTATTTTATGTGGAATAATTATCATAAAAGGTAAACTGTGATGAAGATAAATTGTCAATACACATTAATCATTTGGAGAATTTAATATATTTTCCATTAAATTCAAAAAATACTATAATTGTTCAATTACTAGCTCTTTTTAGGTAAAAACTGAAAGCACAAAAGCAAAAACACAAGCTTATCTTTATTTGACATTGATACATATCTTCCTAACTTTTACTTCAAAACTGAAGGGAGGGGGGAAAAAAACAACCGACACACCTGATGTTTGCCTCTGGAGGGAAAATGCCTGCCCCAGGCTGAGATGTTAATCACCAAGTTGAAGATTATAGCCAATTGTCACATCCAAGTTATAAAGTCCTTATGAAAACATTGACTTATAATGGAAATTTGGACCCACCTAAGCTCTGGTAAGGCAACATGTTTCAATAATAATAATAATAATAATAATAACAATATTAACAATAAATCTGTTTTTTCTATATTCAAACTCATACTACATTCTTGCTGTGAGGAAAATCCATTTAGATTTTCCAGGGAGGGATTCCAAAGTAGAAATGGGTATTTATCATGACTGAATTGAACTGACAACCTACTCTCATTTTGCACTTTTCCAAATGTTTACATTTGTTATTTTTAAAGGTAAAGTCTTAATGAAAAAAATATTTCATGTTAAAATTGACCTTTCCTCTTAGTTTCCTAAAGAAAGTTACTACCATTCTAATGAAATTAAAGTAGGACTATAATTCATTTAATTAAATATTCCATTTAAAAAAATCCTTTCATAGCAAAGTTTTCACTTGCTTTAGTCTTGGCATTTTCCTCTTTAGCTGCCATCATTTGACTGAAGCATTTACTTTGAAATGTTTGCCAAATATTTTTGCCTGATCCCACAATAACAATGTAGCGAGGTACCAGTGATTTATTCCAGTGAATGTACAACTGCCAAGCCTGCATGGAACACTCTGCAGTCCAAACTGAGGTTTTCTTTTCTCTTTCAGATTGCTAGTAGTCTGTCTAACAAGTGAGTACTATGTCATCTCACATCCCCAGTGTAGTGTAAACACTACCAGATAATACTGGTAGCTTTAACTTAAAACAAGACAAAGAGAAAAAAAAAGTTAAAGTACAAATATCTATACACACATTCATGAATGCATGGATATGTTCAAACACATATGTATATTAGTTATTTTCCCCATCATCCTATTAAGAGTTTTATAGACACAATTTTTATTATATAACTGAAAGCATCTTCTCTTTACTTAAGTGTTTAAAAACCCATTTCATTTCTACCATCCTATCTAGTAAAAGAGTAATATGCAAATTAACCATCACTCCATGATAAAATGGCAGCCCCCATAGCCACAAGATGGTGGCACCCATTCCTCTAAGCCCTGCATGAGTCCGGGCAGAGTAAGTGGCTTGGCAGAATGCTACCCAGAGGCCCTCCTGACCCTTTATAAAAAACAAAAACAAATTCACTCCCCAACAAGTGATCCCATCCCAGCCCCATCTTGGGGTCTCAGCCTGCCAGTGCCCACAGCCCTATGGAGAAATCCTGTCCCACCCCCAGCCTGGGGTCTCAGCCACTGAGTCACACCAGCCAGGCAGATATGGAGGAATCTTAAATGTTTCTTTTTTTAATATATATGTATATTATTTATTTTTTACAGAGAGGAAGGTAAAGGGATAAAGATCTAGAAACACCTATGAGAGAGAAATATCAATCAGCTGCCTTCTGCACAGTCCCCACTGGGTATGTGCCCCCAACATGGCCTTGATCAGAATCGAACCTGGGACTCTTGAGTCTGCAGGTGGTCCCTCCATCCACGGATCCAAACGAGGTAGGGCTGTCCAATATGTTAAAGAAAAAAACCCTATTTAATAAAGAGGGAATATTCAGGCAAGGGCATTTGGGGGTGACCGGACTGTCAGGGGAGGGCAGTTGGGGACAATCAGGCCAGCAGGGGAGCAGTTAGGTGTTGATCAGGCTGGCAGGAGATTGGTTACGGGGTGATCATGCTGGCAGGCAAAAGCAATTAGGGGCAATCAGACAGGCAAGCAAGCAGTTGGGAGCCAGCAGTCCCAGATTGTGAAAGGGATGTCTCACTGCCTGTTTAGGCCCAGCAATCAGAAATTCCCTGAGGAGTTCCAGATGGAGAGGATACAGGTTGGGCTGAGGGACAACCCCCCCCCCCACGCATGAATTTTGTGTACCGGGCCTCTAGTTAATTAATATAAGCATTGTCTTGTTTGAGTTACCTAACTATTAGATGTCACTTGAAATAACCAAAATGAATTTTCAAATTTGTCTCTAGTTTTACTTCTGCTGTGGTTTTTTAAAAACATCCATAATAGAGGAATTGTGCCTGCTATGCCATTCCAGAGGTTGAAGCTTATTCAAAAAGGCCACTGCAGCAAAAGGGGAGATCACCAGTTCTTCTGAATGATTGTTCTTCCCATGGAAACTGAAAGAAGTCCAGCCATCCTCTGGGAAGCATGAAGGCAGGGCTCATTTAGTATCTAGGAACTTTCTGTAGACAGGAACAAAGCAGTAAGAAAAACATCTAGACACAACCCCATGTGTCCTCTCTACCTCATCTTGCTCTTTAAAGGCTGACAGATGGGTATGTGACTGATTACTAACCAAATAGAGGTGCAGTGCATAAAATTCATGCCTGGGGGTCTGTGGGGGGCATTGTCCCTCAGCTCATCCTGCACCCTTTCCAATCTGGGACCCCTCAAGGGAGGTTGGACATCCCTCTCAAATCCAGGACTACTGGCTCCCAACCATTCACCTGCCTGCCTGCCTGATTGTCCCTAACCACTTATGCCTGCCAGCCTGATCACTCCCTAAACACTCCCCTGCCAGCCTGATTGATGCCTAATTGCTCCCCTGCCTGCCAATTGCCCCTAACTGTTCTCCCCTTCCCACCAGGTCACCCTAACTGTCCTCCCCTGCAGGTCTGGTCATCACCAACAACCCTCCCCTGCTGGCCCAGTCACTCCTAACTGTCATCCCTTGCCAACCTGGACCCCACCCCCAACTGTCCTCCCCTGCAGGCCTTGTCTCCCCCAATTTCCCTCCCCTGCAGGCCAGGTCCCCCCTACCCCCAACTTCCCTCCACTACAGGCCTTGTCCCCTCCAGCTATTCTCCCTTGTAGGCCTGGTCCCCCCAACTGCCCTCCCCTACAGACCTTATCCCCTCCGACTGCCCTCCCCTGTAGGTCTGGGTGGCCCCTAACTGTCCTCTCCTGCAGACCTGGTCCCCCCTCTCAACTCTCCTCTGCTGGCCTGGTCACCCCTAACTACCCTCCCCAGCAGGTCTGATCACCCCCAACTTCCCTCTCCTACAGGTCTGGTCCCTCTCAACTACCCTCTCTTGCTGGCCATCTTGTGGTGGCCATCTTGTGTCCACATGGGGTCAGCCATCTTTGATCACATGGGCATGGCCATCTTGTGTGTTGGAATAACAGTCGATTTACACTTTACTCTTTTATTAGATAGGGTAACCTATACATAACCCATGGACACAGACAACAGTGCAGGGAAGGGCAGCAGGGGGAAGGAAGTGTGAGGGTATGGGTCAATATGGGGAAAAGTATCTGTAATACTTTCAACAATGAAGATAAATTTAAAAAAGAAAACAAGATCAAAGTTGGACTGACCCTTTGGAGTGTGTCAACTAGTGCTCTCATACCTCAGTTGCCCTGTTTCCATAGAATGATGGTCTGGTTTGTTTTCTGAAAGGGCTGTTAAGGAAGTGGTCTCAGTGAACTGTTCAATCCCAAATAGGGGACCTCTAACATAAAGATGTGCGCACACTTGATGCCTTGGTATCCAAGTACAGGAGTGAAGAAACACATTCTACTGTGTACAGAGAAAGTTAGGTGATGTGTCCTTGGGGTAATGATTGGGTGTGAGAAAAGATGTCTCATATATAAACCTAGATACATCAAGAAAAATGGACAATGTGCCTTGCCCAAGTCAGCCTGCATGGGTGTGCTATCTATAATAATCCTATCTAATAAAAGAGAAACATGCAAATTGACCATACCTCCACTATACCCACATTGCCCACCAGTCAATTAGGAGTAAATATGCAAATTAATCCAACCAAGATTACAATTAATTTGCATATCCAGGTGCAGAGTGAAGACTGAAGATAGCATAGAAGGAAGCCAAGTGCTTTAAGAGGTAGTGAAGCTGTGGAGAAGCAAGTGGGGCAGCGGAGAAGGGAGGGAAGCAGGCAGGGCAGTGGAGATGGCTACAGGAAGCCCTATTCCTGCAGGAATCTTCCTGCAACTGGCCTCTAGTGAAAGTATAATATGCTAATTAAACTGGATGTTCTTCTGGACAAAGCCAGGACTATGAGGGAAGCCACTGCCAGCAGCCAGCAGAGGGAAGTAAGGCCTACTCTTGCACAAATTCCATGCATGAGACATTTAGTTACTGCAATAAGGCAACTGGGTGACTTCAAATACATCTCACATTTTCCAGGCTGTTTTGCAGGATTTTTTTAAATTTAATTTTGCTCATTGTCAAATAAACTGTTTTGGTTTTGCTGGGAATTTAAATACAATTAAGCAGAACTACTATTTTCAGTGAACTTAGAGTCTAAATAGAGAAGAATACAAATAAGCAGATCTTTCTCTTTAGTGCATTAACACATACCATTTATTACCAGACCTGGCAAATTAGGTAATCAAGACATTTATTGACTAGGCAAATGACTTGTCTAGCACAGTGGGGTTGTTAGTAGGCAATGGATAAATGTAAGTTATCTAAATTATTTAATATTTGTTTTGCATTTTTATATGCATATTTTTAAAACATTTTTATTACAGATCCCTCCCCACCAAAGATGTCAGTAAATTTACTGAGGCCAGACAATATGTTTAATATTTCCTGTCTGAGGCTTCACATATGGAGAGTGCATAGTGAGGGTGAGAATTACATCCTTGGAGCAAGGAAATGTCTTCTTAGTTTGATGGTCTGTCATTAAGTCATTTTAATTTTACAATATGATCATTTTAATATTAAAATAACATTAAAATTCTTTTTATTGATATCTTTCATTGTTATCAAGTGCTTTGATTTTGGAAACCAGGCTGAATAAAAGTGAACTAACAGCAAATATATGAAACTTAGCTTCTGAGAAATTTCTCATCTTTAACTTGTCATAATAGTTTATGAATCCAAACATCTGTCTCTAAGCTTAAAAGGAATATGTATCAGTGGCTTCCTCAGACTCTCAAGGCTCCACCACATGCCTCCATTATACACACAGTGTTCCATATTGCCTTGGACATGTGACATTATATGCATTGATTAAGAATGATGCTAATTTTTAGGCTGTGCTATTCATTCTGTCTGCTCTCAGATCCACCCCCATCTTTTTCTTTGTTCGCTCTGTATTCAGCATTCTTAACTCTGAAAATGTGTTTTTCTTGGGTCTTTTGCCTTTATGTCCACCTGATTTGTGAAATTGAACGCACTAGTATAGAACTGAAGGTTGGAAAAAGGAAGATGCCAGAGACTAGGCCCTTTGCTTTTACTCTGTCCATCTCCAGCAAGTAGATTTCCCCTGTAGCCCTACTACTGCCAAGAAAGAGTGGTTCTTATAATGACACCCTCCTCCAGTTCTTGGACTAATGGTGGCTTCTTACTACCTTTATTGTACTTTAGGCTTTTCCAATAACTTTATTGCCAGTTCTCCATGTTAAGCACCCTCTTTTGAAATGACAAGCATTTGCTCTCCCTTCCTGACTAGACAATGACTGATACTAAGACTTTATACAAAAAGACCTTGTCACTATTTGGAATCATTTATTCTTGAATATGGCAAAATTTTCAACAAATGTATTTCACTTCATACTATTATATTCCATGGGAAGAGTTTTATAATGTTTTTAATTTTAATTTTTAAAATATTTTTTATTTATTTCAGAAAGGAGAGGGAGAGATAGATAGAAACATCAATGATGAGACAGTATCATTGATTGGCTGCTCCTGAATGTCCTTCACTGGGAATCATCTCCAAAACCTCGTCATGGGCTCTGATTAGGAATTGAACTGTGTCTTCTTAGTTCATAGGTATATGCTCAACCATTGAGCCACGCCTGCTACGCTGTTTTTATTGTTGATATTATTACAGATGTTCCCTTTCTCACCTTTTGTCCCCGTCCACTCGGACCCCCTGCCCTCTCATCCCTCTGGCTATAACCATATTGTTGTCTGTGTTCATGGACTATGCATATATGTTCTTTGGCTATTCTCTTCACCTTTTACTATCCTTTATTCACAACAATTTCTCTCCTTCATGTTAGCCTTATAACATAGGGATGAAACAAGAATAAGTACATTAAACATTTGCATTAGTTTATTTGAGCTGTCATAACAAAATTCTATAGATGGGTGTCTTAAACAACAAAATATTATTTTCTCACATTTCTGTTTGTTGGAAGTTTAGGATCTCCAACCATGTTGGTATCTAGTGGGAATTTCTTTTGGGTTGCAAATTATCACCTTCTCTCTGTGTGTTCATGTGGCCTTTCCTTAATGCATGCAGAGGCAGGGTGTTAGGTTCCCCCACGTCCTGCGTGGTTCAGGGTTCAAGTTCAGGATTCAGGTTCTAGAAGAGGGATCATACACAAATGAAAGAGACAAAACAAGAAAGAATTTGGAAATATTGAGGGACAAGGGGAGCCGAGCTCAAGAGGAAGGACTCCTTTGGGGCTCAGGCCTTGAGATCCTTTTATTCAATTTGGGATCCACCTATAGCCCTTAGGCAGGCAATTTCCAGTAACAGTCAGATTATCTTATTAGTAAGGATTTACATGACTGTCTGGTGGGAAAGTTGCTTCAGCTACCATCGTCTCTACTAAATAGTGGGTGCATAGTTCTGACCTTTTCCAGAGTTCAAAGGTCACCAGCCTTCCAGGTTCTTTGTCCACCCCTCTCTGCTAGTGAAGACAATGGACAGCTTCCTGTAGCAAGGGAGAGTGAACTTTTTGCTATCCTTTTCTCGTTTTTAAAATACATTTTTATTGATTTTAGAGAAGAAGGGAGAGGAACAGAGAGATAGAAATATCAATTATGAGAGGGAATCACTAATCAGAGACCAAGCTCACAACCCAGGCATGTACCCTTGACCCGAATTGAACCCAGGACTCTTGAGTCTGCGGGCCAACACTCTATACACTGAGCCAAACTAGCTTGGGCTGATATCTCTTTCTTATAGTGACATTAATACATTCAGATCAGAGCCCCACCCTTCTGACCGCATTTAACATAATAACTTTCTTACTACAAACATAACCCACTTAGGGTATTAGGGCTTCAACACATGACTTTTGTAGGGATACATACCTTAAGTCCATAACAACATCCATTAAGAGAGGCTGTTCATTAGGAAAGTTATTTTACCCAGAAAGTTACCCTTTTTCCGTGAAAATATCTGCAGCATTTTGGATGCATTTGCCAATAAAGTAAAGACAGCAGCTTTCTAATTTGGAATGTGCTATGATTAGTTATAACTTACTATTATATACATTAAAAGCATTATATACATTTTACTCATTCTGAAATAAGAGATGCAATGATATATATATATATATATATATATATATATATATATATATATATATGAAAGCTAAGCAACCATTGCATCCAAAACAACTGAATGGACAACTGAATAGGCAGGCAGTCAGGTGAGCAGTTAGGAGCCAATAGTCCCGGATTGTGAGAGGGATGTCCGACTGCCGTTTTAGGCCAGAACCCAGGATCAGGCCTAAAATGGCAGTCAGATATCTCCACAGGGGTCCCTGATTGGAGAGGGTGCAGGCTGGACTGAGAGGACCCCACCCTCATGCATGAATTTAGTGCAATGGGCCTCTAGTAAATAATAAGAATGATAAAGAATCTGGATAGCACAACATTCCACATTGATATTATTATCATTTGCAGAACATTATATCTAACTAGAGGCCTGGTACATGATTCCATGTACTACCATCAGAAAATTCTCCCTGCAACTTGCCCAAGCTGTGCAAACAGTAACTGGTGACAGGAAATTTGGCCCATTTCCATTATCCTGGCCTGCAGGATCAGGCCAAAACCAGCTCTCCAACATCACCTTAGTGGTCCCAGATTACGAGAGGGTACAGGCCAAGCCAAGGGACCCCACTCGTGCACAATCGGGTCTACGGAGAAATGTGGGAGGTTAGCCAGCCAGGGAGGGAATATATGAGGGCTACAGGGCATGTCTGGCCTGTTTCATTCAGTCCCAATTGGCCAGATCTCAGTAGCAAGCTAACCTACAGGTTGGAGCATCTACCCCTGGTAGTCAGTGCACCTCATAGCTATTGGTTGACTGGTTGACTCTCTGTCTCCTTATGGTAAGTGTATGTCATAGCAAGTGGTTGAGTTGCCTTAGCATATCATTAGCATATTACTCTTTGATTGGTTAAATGGCTGACCAGTTTACTGGAAACTTAGCATATTAGGCTTTTATTAGGTAGGATAACTGCAGAACACACATTCATTTTCTGTAACAAATAAGTATTTACTAAGATCAATCATATGCAGGGCAATAATAAGAACTCAACATTGAAAAAATTGAAACCTTGCAGGATATATTTTCTTACTTCAATGAGAATTAATTTTAAAATTAGTGGGTATAACTATCTATAATAATCTCTATGTATTTGAAAATTAAAAACTATAATTCCAAATAATGTTTCATCAAAGAAGAGAGCATAGAGAAATTTAAAAAGATTCCAATCTGATAGAAAATAAAAACATGATTTATGAGAGGCAGCAAAAGCAATCCTTACATGGAAATTTATGTGCCTAAATTACCAATATAAAACATCTAAAAACAACCTAATCCACATTTCTAAGTTGACTTACTCTTCAGAGAGGCTTTATATAAAAAAGAAAAATCAGAGAGGACATATGTGAACTCTCTGATTTTGAACTGAAAGTGTATAATAACTGGGAGGTGGCAGTGGTGCTCATGCATGTAGCACCTTGTGGGGTGTTTGAGACATGTACACCTGCACCCAAGGAACTCGGTTGATGCTGCTCATTTTATCTTGTGTCTGTTGTATGAAATGTCAAAACTTTGTAGACCTTTGTTTCTCTTAGTCTGTTTGTTTTCATCATCTCCCTGACAGCAGTGTATTTCTTTAAGAACACTTATAACTGGCATCCAGCTCTAGTTCTCAATGAGGCTTTTAGCCCTTGCATTTTTATGGCTTTTTTTGTTTGTTTGTTTTCATTTTCATCTTTAAAACCTTCTTTAAATCTGGCTTTCCTTAACTTTTATGTCAGTGGGAAGAAATGGCAAACTTGACAAGAGAGACATTACATTAGAAAATGTTCACTTACAGCAACCATAGGCAAATTTTAGGGAATTTTGGCTTTGTGTGAGACTCCTTGCATTTCAACCTGAAGAGGAGATAATATTATTGTGTGTGATTTTTCATCTTAACTTTATTTTTTTAATTTATTAAGGTATTATATGTGTACATAGCTTACCATTGCCCCCCTCCCATACATGCCCTCCGTCCCCAGAGTTTTGTGTCCATTGGTTGTACTTATATGCATGTATACCAGTCCTTCAGTTGATGTCTTATCTCCCCCAAATCTCCCTAACTCCCTCCCCTGCTGTCATTTGAAAGTCTGCTTGTTGTTTTACTGTCTCTATATCTATCTTTCTATTCATTAGTTTATAATGTTCTTTAATATCCATAAATGAGTGAAGTCATGTGGTGTTTCTTTTTCATTGACTGGCTTATTTCACTCAGAATGATGCTCTCCAATTCGATCCAGGTTACTACAAATGATGAGAATTCCTTCCTTTTTATGGCACCATAGTATTCCATGGTGTAGATGTAACACAGTTTTCTGGTCCATTCATCTGCTGACGGGCACCTAGGCTGTTTCCAAATCCTAGCTATTGTAAATTGTGCTGATATGAACTTAGGGGTGCATATATCCTTTCTGATTGGTGTTTCTGGTTTCTTAGGGTATATTCCTAGTAGTGGGATTACTGGGTCAAATGGGAGTTCCATTTTCAGTTTTTTGAGGAAGCTCCATACTGTTCTCCACAGTGGTTGCACCAACCTACAATCACACCAGCAGTGCACGAGGGTTCCTTTTTCTCTGCAACCTCGCCAACATTTGTCATTTGTTGTTTTGTTGATGTTAGCCATTCTGACAGGTGTGAGATGGTATCGCATTGTTGTTTTGATTTGCATCTCTCGGATGATTAGTGACTTTGAGCATGTTTTCATGTGCCTCTTCGCCTTCCTTCTGTCGTCTTTTGAGAGGATTCTATTCAGGTACGTTTCCCATTTTTTAATTGGATCATTTATTTTCCTTTTATTGAGTTGTATAAGCTGTCTGTAGATGTTGGAGATTAAACCTTTATCAGTGATATCATTTGCAAATATGTTCTCCCATACAGTGGGACTTCTTGTTGTTTTGTTGATGGTTTCTTTTGCTGTAATAAAGCTTTTATTTTGATGTAGTCCCATTTGTTCATTCACTCTTTAGCTTCCATTGCCCTAGGGTTAACATCAGTGAAGAAGTTCTTTAGGCATATGTCTGAGATTTTGCTGCCTGTGGATGTCTCTGGTATTTTTATAGTTTCCCGTCATATGTTTAAGTCCTGTATCCATTTTGAGTTTATTTTTGTGTATGGTGTAATTTGGTGATCTAGTTTCATTCTTTTGCATGTATCTGTCCAATTTTCCCAACACCATTTATTAAAAAGACTGTCTTGACTCCATTGTATGCTCGTGCCTCCTTTGTCAAATATTAATTGAGCATATTGATTTGGATTGATATCTGGATTCTCTAATCTATTCCATTGATCTATATATCTGTTCTTGTGCCAGTACCAGGCTGTTTTGAGAACAGTGGCTTTGTAATACAACTTGAAATCTGGTATTGAGATCCCTCCTACTTTACTCTTCTTTCTAAGGATTGCTAAAGCTATTCGGGGTCTTTTATTGTTCCAAATGAACTTTTGGAGAGTCCTTTCTAGGTCTGTGAAGTATGCCATTGGTATTTTAATAGGGAGTGCGTTGAACTTATATATTGCTTTGGGAAGTATGGACATTTTGATGATGTTGATTCTACCAATCCATGAACATGGTATGTTCTTCCATCTGTTTACATCTTCCTCTATCTCTTTTTCAGTGTCGTGTAGTTTTTGGCATAAAGGTCTTTTACCTCCTTAGTTAAGTTTCTTCCTAGGTATCTCAATTTTTTTGGTACGATGGTAAATGGGATTGCTTTTTAAGTCTCTGTTTCTATGAGTTCACTATTGGTGTATAGAAAAGCCATAGATTACTTGGCATTGATTTTGTATCCTGCTACATTGCCAAATTCGTTTATTAAGTCTATTAGTGTTTTGATGGTGTCTTTTGGATATTTTATGTACAATATCATGTCATCTGCAAATAGGGACAACTTCACTTCTTCTTTTCCAATGTTGATGCCTTTTATTTCCTCTTCTTCTCTAATTGCAATGGCGAGTACTTCCAGAACTATGTCAAACAGAAGTGGTGAGAGTGGGCATCCCTGTCTTGTTCCTATTCTTAGGGGGAATGGTTTTAGTTTTTGCCCATTGAGTATGATGTTTGCTGTGGGTTAATCATATATAGCTTTTATTATGTTGAGGTATGATCCTTGTACTCCCATCTTGTTGAGAGTTTTAATCAGGAAAGGATGTTGGATTTTGTGAAATGCTTTTTCTGCATCAATTGATATGACTATATGATTTTTAACTTTCAGTTTGTTTATGTGATGTATCACGTTTATTGATTTGCAGATATTGTACCATCCTTCATTCCTGGAATAAATCCTACTTGGTCATGGTGTATGATCTTTCTGATGTTCTATTGGAGCCAATTTGCTAGAATTTTTGAGGATTTTGGCATCTATGTTCATGAGGGATATTGGCCTGTAATTCTCTTTCATTGTGTTATCTTTATCTGGTTTTGGTATTAGGGTAATGCTGGCTTCATAGAAGGAGTTTGGAAGTCTGAGGAGGATAGGTTTTAGTTCTTCCTTGAATGTTTGGTAAAATTCTCCTATGAAGCCATCTGATCCTGGGCTTTTGTTTTCTGGAAGCTTTTTGATGACTGCTTCAATTTCTTCCAAAGTGACTCGTCTATTGAGATTTTTAGATTCTTCCTGATTGAGTTTTGGCAGGTTATATTTTTCTAGGAATATCTCCATTTCCTCCAGGTGGTCCAGTTTGTTGGAATAGAGTTGTTCGTAGTATTTTGTAACAATCCTTTGTATTTCAGCGGGGTCTGTTGTTATTTCACCTCTTTTGTTTCTGGTTTTGTTTATTTGGGTCCTCTCTCTTTGTTTCTTGGTTAACCTGGCTAGAGGTTCATCAATCTTGTCTATTCTTTCAAAGAACCAGCTCTTGGTTTTGTTGATTTTATGTGTTGTTTCTTTTGTCTCTATGTCATTTATCTCCGCTCTGATTTTTGTTATTTCCTTCCTTCTGCTTACACTGGGCTTTTCTTGTTGCTCTTTTTCTAAGTCTTTGAGTTGTAGAGTTAGATAATTTGTTACCATTTTTTCTAATCTTTTACCATAGGCTTGCAGAGATATGACCTTCCCTCTCAAGATTGCTTTTGCTGTGTCCCATAGATTTTGGATTGTTGTGTTTTCATTGTCATTTGTTGCCATGATGTTTTTAATTTCTTCCTTGATTTCCCTGATAACCCAGTCCTTGTTCAATAGCATGCTATTCAGTTTCCATGTGTTTGATTTCCTTGGATTATTTTTATTGTAGTTGATTTCCAATTTTATGCCACTATGATCTGAGAAGATGCTTGATATGATTTCTATCTTCTTGAATTTGAAGAGACTTTGCCTATCTCCCAACATGTGGTCTATCTTTGAAAATGACCCATGTGCACTTGAGAAGAATGTGTATTCTGTGTCTTTGGGGTGAAATGTTCTGAAGATGTCGATTAATTCCATCTGGTCTAGTGTGTCATTTAGCGTTGATGTTTCTTTGCTGATTTTTTGTTTAGATGATTTGTCCAAAGGTGACAGTGGGGTATTAAAATCTCCTACTATGATTGTATTGCTATTAATCTCTCCCTTAATGTCTTCCAGCAGTTTTTTTTTTTATGTATTTGGGTGCTCCTGTATTGGGTGCATATATGTTTACCAGGGTTATTTCTTCTTGTTGGATTGCTTCCCTTAGTATTATGAAGTGGCCTTCATTGTCTCTTGTTATGTCCTTCACTTTGAGATCTAATTTGTCAGACATAAGTATTGCTACCCCAGCTTTTTTTTTTTTTTTTTCATTTCCGTTCGCCTGAAAAACCTTATTCCATCCTTTCACTTTCACTCTGTGGGCGTCTTTTTTTCTGAGGTGGGTTTCTTGTAGGCAGCAGATGTATGAGTTTTGCTTTCTTATCCAATCTGTTACCCTATGTCTTTTGATTGGAGCATTTAAACCATTTACATTTAAAGTAATTATTGATAGGTAGGTATTTGATGCCATTTTTATTCTATCCCCCTGTGTTCCTTCTTCGCTTCCTATTTCTTAATTTTTACAGTAGACCATTTAGCATTTCTTGCATTGCTGGTTTGTTGGAGATAAATTCCTTTAGTCTGTTATTGTCAGTGAAGCTCCTGATTACACCTTCAGTTTTGATTGACAGCCTTGCAGGGTACAGTATTCTTGGGTTCAGACCCTTCCTTTGCATGACTTTGTATATGTCATCCCATTCCCTTCTGGCTTGATGAATTTCTGTTGAGAAATCAGTTGCTAGTCTGATGGGGGTTCCTTTATATGTAAATTTCTGTCTCTCTCTGGCTGCTTTTAAAATTCTGGTTTTGTCGATGGTTTTTGCCAGTTTAATTATAATGTGTCTAAGTGTTGATCTTTGGGGGTTCGTTTTGTTGGGAACCCTTTGAGCATCTTGGATTTGTGTGGGTTTTTTCTTCTCTACCTCAGGAAAGTTTTCTGTCATTATTTCTTGAAATACTTTTCCCATATCTTGCTCAGTTTCCTTTCTTTCTGGGACCCCTATTATTCTAATATTGTTTTGTTTTGTATTATCCCAAAGCTCCCGTATGCTCTCCTCCTGTTTTTTAATTTTTTTTTCCTAGCAGTTGCTCTAATTGGCTATTTTTTCCATCATGTCTTCTAGCTCACTGATGCGGTCATCTGCTTCTTCTAGTCTACTCTTGATGCTTTCTATTGAGTTCTTCATAGAAGCGATGTCATTTTTCATTTCTTCTTGGGTCACCTTCATCTCCTCTTGGTTCTTCTTCATTTCCTCTTGGGTTTTACTCATATTGTCAATTTTGTCTTCCATTCCTTTTAGCCATCCCATGATCATTACTCTGAATTCTTGCTCTGGTAGGTTGCTTGCCTCTAACTCATTTACTTCCTTTTCTGGTAATGCCTGCTTTTATTTCATGTACCGGCTATTTATTTGTCTCTCCATGGTTTCTCTTTTTAGGATGCCTGATTATGTAGTTCTCTCTCTCCTGCTTAGATTTGAAAGTACAAAATACAACACAACCAGGTACAACACACAATGCACTGAACAGAAAAGCGTTTGCAATATTAATATCCTCCAATAAAGGTGACTAGAACCCAGCTAACAAAATCATACAATCAAATAAAAAGAATAAGCAAACCAATCTTACAAAAAAGCATAACACTTTGATATAGTTAGCATTTAGCATACAACTACAAAGGGGTAGAGAGAAGGATTTTTTTTTAGGACAGCGACAAGGTAGGTGTAAATGGGCTTGGAGTAGGGGGTTGGGAGTTAAATGTACACAGGAAGGATTTTATAAGGGGGTAAATAGAAAAAATAGGGAAAATCTAGAGCCGTAAAGAGTTAAGATAAGCAGGACACCAAAGGGAAAGTGTTATAAAGAGAGTGATGTCATAAAGGTAGGGTTGAGTTAGAATAGAGTGTTGGAGAAGGAAAGGTATAAATAGTCTGTTGAATAGTAATCCCAAAGGGGGAAAAAAGAGAAAAGGAAAAAAAAAAGAAAAAGAAAAAAAAGTATATAATATGGCACTTAAAAGATAATAATAAAAATAAACAAAAGAAAATAAGATAAAAAAGATAATAAATGCAAAATAGTAGTAGTAATACTTTTGATTACATATAAAAGTGAATTAATTAAAAAGGTAAAATCAAGTGAGGAAAGATGAAAAAAATATCTTCTTAAGTAAACTTTGCAAGTAATGTAACTTAAAAAACAAAACAATTACAGAAAACATTAAACAATTAGAAAATCAAAATAAAAAATTAAATTAAACTTGCAGTAATGAAGGTCATTCTCTTCTTCTGTTGTTCTGTCTAGGTCACCAGTTCCCAGTCTGGGCGTTAATTGCAGTTCCCTGTGTTTCTTCCGTGTTGTAATCAGGTCTTGATTTTTAAGCAGTTCTAGAGTCCATATGTACTGTAGCCTCTAGGTGACGGTGTTTCTTGGTGGCAGAGAGCCAGAGTTCTGAGGCATTTCTAGCTTTTTTCCCCTCTCTGTGTCCCTGATCTATGGAGGGGTGGGAGTTGGGCAGGAGGAGCCGACCACACTCGCCTGTAACTCTCTCTGAGTCAGATCCAGACGTGCTGCTCCTTAGATATCCCCCCACTTAGGAGCCCTGACCACAGTCAGGGGTGCCTCCAGCCCAGCTCTGGGTTTCTTGTAAACACAGACCCCTCTGTGCACCTGGTGCTTGCGAGCTGGTGCGCGAGAACTGGTGCGCAAGAGCTGGCGGGGGAACTCCTCCGATCTCCGCAAAATCTGATTTTTCACTCTGGGGTGGAGCACTCCTTTGAGCCCAAGCGTTCGCGCTGATTGTGGTCACCAACAGCCACTTGGTGGTCTTTACGGCCGTGGATATTCAGTCCTCTAATCCAAACCTCTTCCCGTCAAGATGGCGAGATTTCCCAGTAGGCGCCTTTAGTTCGCTCCGAGAAAGGATCCGGCTGTGGGTGCTTAACTGTCAGGGACACCCTGATCAGGCGCCCCCCACTTTCCCCAGGTGTTCGCCTTTCTCTTGGCTTGTTGACAGGCACTCCCAGTGTGACCCTCAGCTGCTCTCTTTTTCCTCTTCGGGCCCTGGGTCAGAACTTACCTACCTATTCTTCCGCCATTTTCCCTCCCTTTTATCTTAACTTTAAATGCCTGACATCTCTCCTTTACAAGTGAAAAATTATAAATTCATCCTATATAATAAAATTGTCCCCAGGAGTAAACCAGGGAGGGGGGGAACTGGTGGAAGAAGCAGTAGGTTTCAGGCAACAACAGCCTGGAGAAAGTTGGTGCCCCGGCCACAGCCTCTAGGGACCCTACCTCTGCATAAATGCACTGAGCCTCTAGTTCAATTACAATGTTGAATGTAATATCAGTGAACTGCTGATGGGTGGTGGCCAGAGAAATTACTAGCTTGAGCTTGACACAGATAAGCATTGACAGGGAGAATCTTCTGATGGTAATACATGCAACTTTATAGCCTTTGAAGTCAGCCAGGAATTGTGCTATGTGCCATACTCATCCCCACTAATTGAATACATGGGCAGACACTCTGCCATTCTCACTTAGTAGGAATGAGAGACTTAGAGGTAACTTGTCCAAGCTGTGCAGACAGTAATTGGTGACAGGAAATTTGGCCCATTTCCATTATCTCGGTTTGTGACAACTATACTGTACTACTTTGCATACAAGTAGGTAAACTCCATATCAATATTTTGAGTTTCAATTGGAAAATTATGATGTCATTATTTTAAATCAAACTAAAGCATCTATAAGACTCAATCATAAGGGACAAAGTCATAAAAAGCTGACACATTTTACACAAGATATATCTAAGTGTTAAATGAGATTATTAATGAAAAGCATTTAGAATAGCATGGTGTAAGAGGGAAAACAAGTAAAAAATGGTCATGCGATTGCTTCCTAGAGTAGTGAGCGGGTTCAAGAACTGATCTACCCATCTTAATTTAGCAAACAGACATCATATTATAAGGCACAGTATTGTAGGTCACAATTAAATCTAGAATTGGTCAATATCAGACTATATAATCAAGGAGGTTGGATAATAACAACAGGATGATTTTCCCTGGTAACTGAATTATAAGATATAAAATTTGGAAATATACTCAATCCCCCATTTTTAGCCCTATATATTAGAGAAGCAGAAGTAGAGAAGTAGTCAGCAGAGAGAAAAGAGGAAAGAATGAAGCAAATATGAAAAGAGAATCCCAGACAGGACAATAAGTCCTAATTGTGTTGAGATCAAAAGTCCAGGTTATTTTTGAGGCTTGGCAACATTATTGTCCTTAAGCTTCTTTTCAATGTATGAAAGAGTCCATCTATGATCTCCTTCTATAAATCTGCTTACCCTTCTATTTTTTTCCTCCATAAAACTTACCTATCACTTTCTAGTATTGTGCTATGTATTAATTTTTTATTTTCTAAATTCTTATAAAAAATTGGAGACTTGCTCCCCTCTTCTATTCATAGAC
Source organism: Vespertilio murinus (assembly GCA_963924515.1). Taxonomy (NCBI): domain Eukaryota; kingdom Metazoa; phylum Chordata; class Mammalia; order Chiroptera; family Vespertilionidae; genus Vespertilio; species Vespertilio murinus. The sequence continues at coordinate 96,120,341 of OZ004707.1, read as the reverse complement.
CCTATAGCATAGTACCCAACATATACTCAGTGTTTGCAGAATAAATCAATGATATGATTGAAAAACTCAATCACAATTGTCCTTGTTGCTAAGTCAATTTTAGCTTAATTTATATTTTTTTTTTGAAATTCAGAGTTATAGTTGACCTGCAAGAGTAGCAGTTTGGTTGAAATGCTTAAATGTGCTGCACCAGCATGGCCAAGGGTAAACCTGAGGAGGGGTGGTGAAGGATTGAAAAAAAGACAGACAAGAGAATACAACTGGGGCATGGTGGATCTTCAGTGCCTGATTGAGAACACAAAAGACCCAGCCTGCAAACTGATGCTTTATTTTATAGTATGATTAAAACAAGGTAAATTAACGTGTATACAAATGTTCTTGTTTTGGCAATACTGGCTGCACCTCCCACAGCTCATTAGCTACTTATGAAGGAATTAAGGTGGGCTACAAGGTCAGGCTTAATTATGCTAGGAGAGCTCTGCCCTTCAAGCTGGGAAATGCTTGTGGCCCTGTCACAAGTCATCCAGAGGCTCTACCCTAGAGCCACTTCCTATACCTCCCCCTTTTTTGTTTTTAAGCTACTACAATAAAAGTAAACTTGACTATAACCCTGGCTATTAGAACAATAACAAAACAATGCTAAAGCAACACAGCAAAAAAAGAAAAATCAAACTACAGACATGTTTAACATTTTGGCTACAAAATGAAAGTTTCTTTTTGCTGCTGGTGTATATTTACTCAGAGTTCTCAGACTTGGCTGTGCAAGACTTTGCATAAGATTGGCAGCTAAACAACACTAGCATAGCCAGAAACATGGTTGAGGGAGTAGCTTCCCCTTCTTGTTTTTCTACCTTCTGCTGGGCTTCAGTTGTTAGATTCTTCAGCTGACCCCATGTTTTCCCCTTCATTTTATTCTTATTCTGCATTGCTGTAAACAGGCGACTCTCAGTCTTTTGAACGAAGGGACAAGGAGCTTCTCTGGGTCCATTGTGGTGACACACATAATGTTCTGGCACCCAAATTGGCTGTGCTGCTCATTCTGGAAAAAATACAAGCACAATCTCTGCCCCACATCATTACTGTATCTGGTCCAAACCATTGTCCAGTATGTGCATCCTTCCATTGGGCTAACATGGTGGAGGCTATTGTATTAGAGGCCTTATGACTTTCGGTTGCTCTACAACCCTCTGCATCGCAATTCAAAAAATTTCAAGTATAAAGAGCATGACTGAGTTTGTTTTGAGGTGACACTTAACATCCATCTCCCCATTTTTTTGGTTTTAGTAATTGCATTTTAAGAGTATGATTGGCTCTTTCCACTATAGCTTGACTTTGAGGGTTGTAAAGGGATACCAGTTTTATGACAAATTTGATATTGCTGACAAAAGTGCTGAAAAGCAGAACTAGCATATGTGGGTCCATTGTCTGTTTTTAGTTCTAAGGGAGGTCATAGTAGCACAAAGGCTGCTAAGCAATGATTAATTATGTGCTTGGCACTTTTCCCTGTTTGGGAAGTCACAAAGACAAAGTGGGAGCAGGTATCTACATTAATATGTAACCATCTATGCTTACCAAACTCTAGAAATTGGGTGACATCCATTTTCCAGTTTTGATTAGGTTTAAGACCCCTAGAATTAACCCTTAACGATTGTACAGGCAATGAATTACACACTGAAAGCACTGCTTAACAATTTGGCAAGCTTGCCAAACAGAATTGTTTGTGCAAGGCAGCAGCATTTTGATGATTCTATGCATGGGAGGACTGGACAAGAGAAAATGGGGACAGCCTCTTGTATTACATCAAGGAGGCAATCAATAGCATCATTTACTATAGCTATTGGACCAGAGAGACCTGAATGAGATCAGATATGACCAATAAAGCAGGGAAATTATTGTTCTCTAATAACCTTTTGAAGGCTGAAAAATAAATGAAAAAGTTCCTTCAAATTAGTGTGCCCTATAGTAGCTGTTTCAATAATTTTGGTGATACCACATATGCATATCACTATGTAGGTTGATGGGCTCCCTAGCAAAGTCTGTCAAAGCATAAATAAGAACTTATATTTATACCCATTGTGCTGAAATATAAGGAGTTTGAAGGACTTTTGCTCCCTTGCTGCAGTAGTATCAAGCCTTTCCAGAACTAGATCCATCTGTAAAAATGCTTAATGTCTGAGCTATATAGGCTGTGACTTTGTTACAGAAAACTGGAGAACAACCAAGCAACACTTAGAGAGATGAAATTGTGTTTATTATTATTATTATTATTATTATTATTATTATTATCATGAGCGGGCCCAGAGGAAAATGTCTCAAATTCTAGGCTCCAACATGGAGGAACTTTCCCTATTTATATGTTTTTACCATCTTATATGTGCTGGGGCCTTGAGACCTCAACCAAAGGCCTGGCCTGGTGCTAGCACTGATAACTTCATCCAGGGAAGGTTTAATGGCCTCTCTGAAGTGGGAGTAGATTTATTTTCCTTATTATTTAAGCAAGCATTTAAAGAAGTCAAATAGCAGGGCTAAAATTTCAAACAGCAGTTTTTATATAAGGTGGATGCTTCATTCCCCACTGATTTTATGTACATGAGTCAAATCATTGACTCTTGGTCATTGTCAGGGAGGGAGTTATATTTATCCCTGAGGACTATAATTTTAATTTTCTGCCTAATAAAGTGAATGGGTTTGCTTATAAGATAAGGGCCCAGAATGAGGGCCAGGAGTAATCTTTAGATAGTCCAAAGAGTCTTGGACTCTCTATTTTAGTCTTGGACTCTCAGCTTGGGCTGTCTTAAGCCAAGTGTGATGAAGCCACATTGGGACCCCGTTGACCTTAACTGCTGTGGGGTTGGTCTTTTCCGGGTAGGAGTCAGTCCTTGGGTGGCAAATTTCTTTACCCAAACTGAGTCACCAGAGGGGAAGGAATGAACCGGATCAGAAGTTGGCACAGGCAGAGCATCTCAGATGTGCTTCTGGATTGCTTCCTGGGTAGGCTGTAAAACCTGTAAGAACTTGAGTAAAGATTGGTTATGGGTTTCAGCTTTTCTAGATTGGGTAGGTCAGGGTCTTGAAGAGTCACTAGAATCAGTAGAGGCCCCAATGGTTTTAGGGCAGCCTCACGGGTTGTTTCTTCTGTGGCCCGGTTCCCTCTTGCTTCTGTGGAGACCCCTTACCTTATAAATAGCACTATATATCTGAGCCAATGTAAAGGCGTACCTGCTATCAGTATAAATTGTTACTGATTTTTATTTAGTCTACCAGAGAACCTGAAACTCAGTGACTCGAGTGCTTGACATCCAGCACTCCAGTGTGTTACAGAGTGAAGCCTCAACCACATGTGGGGCAGTTAGGATTAGTTCCTGCCCTAGGGTTAACTTAGTTGCTTTTCCAATAGCATAGCTGTGGCTTCTGCCACCCAGAGGCAAGTAGGTCACCCAAATGCAAAAGGGTCAAGTCTTTTGGACAAATAGGCTACTGGCTTTTTGTAGGGGCTGAGACTTTGGGTGAGTACCTCTTTGGTTATGCCCTTTGTCTTACATACATAGAGGTAGAAAGACTTAGTTACAACTGGTAGGACTAGTTGGCCCATTGTCCTTGCTTTTCTCATATCTGTCTAACTGCCTAATATATTACTTCAAGGATCCTGGCTCTGAATTCTTTTAGGGAAAATTGAATTTCTTTTGTAGCTGCTTCGTGCTGAGGAGAGACAGAGTGTTCTTTCTGAGCCAAGAGATCCTTGCTATCTCTCAGAGGCACAATAAGGCCTAGGCACAGAAGAAGGTGGGCTTGTGACATGGAAGAGACAAATTGTAACAAAGGGTCCAGTGTAAGGGAAAGAAAACATTTCAGTTTTAATAAACTTTATTGAAATAGAATTTTTCCCTGTGTTTATTAATAGAGCTAAATTAAGACCAATTATTGAGAGACCGAAACAAGATGGCGGCTTAGGAAGTCTCCTAAGCTGCCATCTCCTCAACAATTTGGAAAAAAACAACAGCTAAAATCGAAAGGGATCCCACCAGACCCACAGGAAAGCTGGTGAAATGGGAAGGCTACAACTAGACACAAAGCAGGACGCTGCTGCTGCCACGTGGAGTTTAAAACTACAGCGAAACCGGACCTGGCAGAGCCGCTGCCACAGGGAATGAGGGAAGCCAGAACTTGCTCCGCCCCGGGGCCCAGGGAGTAGGCCAGCCCTGCCGGCCGCCATGGGAGCTGATGTGGGCCTCCGCCTTGCCTTTGACTCCTGCCTAGACGAGAATCCCGTGAGTGCGACATCCCTGCCCGAAACCATCCCAGCATGCAGCCATCCCAGCCCGCCTGCCATACTGGTGAGGAGCAGGCGCAGCGTCTCCCTGCCTGCAGCCAGCTTGGGCCAGCCCCCGCGCTCCCTGTGCTGAGGAAGAGATCGCGCAGCGTCTCCCTGCCTGCAGCCAGCTCAGCCCAGAAATGGGAAGGCTACAACTAGACACGAAGCAAGGCGCCGCTGCTGCCATGTGGAGTTTAAAACTACAGTGAAACTGGACCTGCCGGAGACGCTGCCATTGGGAATGAGGGAAGCCAGACCTCGCACCGCCCCGGGGCCCAGGGACTGGGCCAGCCCGCCGGCCGCCGTAGGAACCAGGTGAGCCGTGTGTCCCAGGGGGCCCTGTGCCCCGGGTGAGCCGTGTGTCCCAGGGGGCCATGTGCACCGGGAGAGCCATGTGTCCCGGTGGAAGCAGAGGGACCCAGGGGGACGGACGGTGAGAACCAGAGGAGGAGCAGACTCTATTCATGTGGTCCTGAGATAGTCACCATAAAACAAGCAGACTGCCAAATGAGAAGCGGATTCTATTCATGTGATCCTGAGATAGTCACCATAAAACAAGCAGAATTTCAAATGACAGCAGGGAGGGGAAGGAGACCTGGGGGGAGATAAGAGAACAACCGAAGGACTGGTATGCATGAATATAAGTACAACCAACGAACACAGAACTCTGGGGAGGGAGGGCATGAATGGGGGGGGGGGCAATGGTAAGATATGTACACATAATACCTTAATAAAATAAAATAAAAATAAAAAAATAAAAAAAGACCAATTATTTATTCTATTCTATTTGGCCTGATCATTTGCATAAACACAATAAGAATGGTAACTGACTATCTTTGCTGGAATTTCATGATTGAATCTTAGTATTCCCTGTAAGGTCAGGAAGTCAAAGCCATCCAGCTGCCATCAGGCCTGGCTACAGTACAATTACTGAGTTAGGTTAATCCCTAACCCACCTCAACTCCATCTGGGCCCATGCCCTAGGTTTTAAGGCCCATTTCAGTAGCCCTCCTACTTGTTGAAGCCAAGATTTTGTGGGGGTTCTGCAGGGACACTGATGCGCGCTTATTTCCCCTGTTCTACTCTGACCATCCGCTGGCAATGGTAGGGTATGGGCCTGACACTCCAAAGCCATCTATTTTCAGGGCTCCCAAGCAGTATACCAGGCTTTTTCTGTTGCATTTTTATTGGCTTTAAGTCTTTAGAGTTTATACAGGGCCCTTTAAAACATGATACTCCAGTCAAAGTTTCCAGTCAATAAAACCACTATTGGAAACCAGTCTTATTGAATATATATGCAAAAAAATGTATTGCCATGATTTATTAAGCATTGCCAAATTTTGGAGGAATTATATAAGGATAAAAATATACTTACCTGCTTTAAGATCTGATTTTCCTTGTCAGTCCTTTTTATGGATTCTCCAGAGTAATATAACTGTCTTCAAATGGAAAGAAGAAATTCAAAATGTGTCTATATTCAAAGAGACAGTTACAGCTGTACCTGTAGTAGAGTTCCCCCTACTTGACTTGTCCTTAAATACTATATGGCTACCTAAGATGGCCATAGTGCCAATATTATACTTCATTGTGTTAATAATATGGTATTAACCTTACATATTTAGAACAGAGGGAACTGTTAACTAAGTTAACCCTAGGGAACTGTCTTCTCAGAACAGACTAAGGGAACTTTATTCTTTTACAGGGTCTCACATGTCATAGGACCTCACAGGGTCTGTAATTCCTGTAACAGAGGACTAGTATTTACAGCTTCACTACTTCCCTCTTTTCTAAACATCCCCCACCCAACACTTTCCTAAAGTTGAAGTTTGTGCCACCCCTGACATGGGCATGGTCACACAGGCCTGCAAGACAGTATACAGGCTGACAACTGTCTTTCAATAGAGACCAAAACCAGATGGGTATTTTCCTTGCCAATTTGACAACTGCATTCAAATATGTAAGGTTAATACAATATTATTAACACAATGAAGTATGATATTGGCACTATGGCCACGTTAGGTAGCCAAATCTTTTGTTACTATATATAACACATGGTAGGGCTATATAAATACCTTAGGAAGGTGACTAAAATCTATTCTTGACCTTCCCACACAAAGCAAAATTGTACTTGTCTCTCTGGAGCTATGTCCATGAAGATGGAAGCATTATCTAAGTCTTATACAGTTTTCTGTAGGCCACTCTCAGGGCTGTGTATGGTATAGCCAGTTCTTATTTCTAGCCACAAACACAGTCTTTCTAATTTTCCTAAAATGTATTCTGGCATGGGAGAAAGTTGTTTTGCTATACATGGGCAGCTTAACCTCTACACAACTGTGCCTGGATCTCTGCCTAGCAAACTTCAGTCTGTAAGTTCAATATGCAACTTCCAGTCCTCCTAGCCCATCAGGGACTCGGCCAGTAGCTAAGTCATACTCCTCCTCTCTTGGAGAATTTCAAAGTCCTGAAGGCTCCCCAATCCATGGAGAGTGTCTTTCATTCGCCCTTCTTGTTAACCCTGCTTACTAGTTACAGGGCCCTGCCATAAGCTGCCAGTCCAAAACTGCCAGAGTTGCAGTTAGAAACAGCTTTGCATATTGCAAAAACGCTTCTGTGATAGTGCCTTGGGTATTAGGCCCCTTGTCTCCCTGCCAGTCCTCTTTGTGTGTTAGAACAGCTACCAGGCCTCTCCCAAGGGACTGCTGGAAGGGTATCTCAGCCCCTCCTCTTCCAGCAGCAACAGGTACTGAACCCTTTCAGTACATTTGCAAACAGGGAGCTTTCACTAGCTCTGTCCGGGCTTGCTGCTCTATTCATGGGGCTGTAGGAAGACTAGTAACAGTAAATGGCATCTGGTTTAACTGCTGCAGCCAGCAAACCAAAGGCCTAAGTCTTGTATTGCTTGTTGTAAAATACTCATTACTCACTGAGCAGCTTTAGTGTCAGGTAATGTTTGCTGTCCCCCACTTTTCTCACTGCTGCTGTTTTTTCCAGAGCCACTGCAGGCAGCTTGGGCATTCAGCCTCCCTTCTTTTACCTGGCTCTCGGGGGCTGAGTCTGCCTAGCAACCAGTTCTAAATTACCAGGGAGGCTGTGGACTTCAGCTCTATTTCTCTTCCACTTGGCTCCTGGGAGTTTAGTTTTATGTTATTGTTGTTTTGAAATGCATTAGGATTCTTTATTCTTAGAAACCTCAATCTTTTAATGATTATTAAAAGTGAACAGTCAGCATGTTTAGATTAATCTTTATGAATTTTAAGTATATTGTATCAGTCTAATTTAGTATTGGAAGAGTTAAAAAGAATAAAATGGGGCAGAGAAATATTAATTGTACTTGCAGAAAACTTGTGACCTTGAATATAGTGAAGTTCTGATAAGATACCTGCACCAGACCCCTATGCCAGCAGAGCGATCTGCAGCCAGTAAAAATAAACAAAAACCCCCTCTACCAGCTTCATAATTAACTGACAACACCCCCAGTCCCCTACCCCAGGGCCCGTTTCTTATCTCCCTTTCTTATTGTGAGTCAGAGGAAGACAATTCCTACAGAGGGTAGAAATAGAAACAGTGGTTGTTTCAGAGAAAACTACAGACTACCACTGTAGTAGTCCTCTCTCCTGGAAGCTGGGGTCCGACCTGTGGAGAAAAATGACTCTTAGTTGGCCTGAAAAAATAGCGGATGAGAATAAGGGTGAGTAGGGCAATTTCTTGTGGACTGAAAGCCTAGAGGGCCTCCTGAAAGAAAAGATATTTAATCCAGTTACAGATGCTATCAGAATTAGGATGAGGAAGGAAGGGAAAGACTAGGTTATGTCCTCTATGAGGATCTGTTGTACCAAGATTCCATGATCCCCAAGGACCAGCAGGGAACCGAGTCCGATGCAATTAACAAGAGAGCCTCTTCCATGCTAGCATGGGCTCTGTCCCACTCACGCCAACAGCATGGTGGACGAGAGGCCGAACTTCGACAGGTCAAGGGGTTTTATACGGGTGGTGATGTCACTGCTTTGGCTGACCCTGATTGGTTGGGTGAGGGCTAGGGTCCAGTTACACAAAATGGAGGATAGCTCCTCCCTGCCCTCTCAGATCCTAATAAATAACTGAAAACAGCAAGTCAAACAAAACACACAACCATGAAGACAACAAACCACACAAGACACACAACTAGGGTTAATGGGGTCCATAAGACAGTTAATAATAACTTCAGCCTTAGTTCTGTCTCAGATGGCTCACATTATACTATGATGTCACAGGCAGGGACAGGGCCTCTGCCATGCGGATCTGTAAGCCCTGGAAGTCTCCGACCACAAAAAGAGATAAAAAACCACAAATAAAAGTTCTTTTTCCTTTGAAATTTTACAAATTTATATCTTTAAATTAATCCTAGAACTTTATGCTTTCAACTTAATACAGCAAATTCACAAATCAGAGCAAACTGAAACCCTTACTTATATGAACAGAAACATTTATTAGCTAAGTGGCCTGATTCCCTCTCTGATGGAGAGCAAAAGACTGAGAAAAGGAATCTCCCAGCAGCTAGAGATTTTTGTATTCTGTCACAGAGGGTCCACCCTATCCTTAAAGAAATTAAACAATAGAAAGAGATAACAAATACTCTCATGTGTATAGCCAGAAGGCACAAAGTAGCTTTTGCTTCACACAGCAAGTTAATGAGCAGATAATTATGTCAAGACAGACAAACACCCATGCTCACAGTCTCTCAGTAGACTAGCCCAGACTGGAGCTGAGCAGATAAATGAAACAATTCCCAAAGCCCCATATGGGCATGAGAGCATTCCCAGCACCCATGGTCCTGAACCGAATTGTCAACCAATGTCTTGGTGAGAACCTACCAGAGGAGTTAAGAATGTTTCCAGTCTCCCTTCTTGGTAGCAAATTGGCTAGTCCCACACAAACAGCAGAGTGAAATCATAATTCCTTAGTCAAATCTGAATTCACTCACCTCTGGAGTTCCATATTTATATACCAGAGAGTCAGAGTTTTAGACATCTATCAGATATTTACCCAGAGTTTAAACAATCCACCTGATTCCTGATTAAGTTGCCTGAGGAAGTCCCTGACTTCCAGGGAGGTGATCAAGCTCCTCCTTCCACTCATTCAGAGTGGGCCTTACTGATAAGGGCACCTACCTTACTGATTCTGTCAACAGGTCCAGAAGTGTCTGTCCACTCTTTCCAGATGCAGGCCGGGCCCAGGGCTGAGGTTCGGGATCGCCCGAAGTCCCCCAGTTCAATTCTGCTAAATCATCAGAGAGGTGCCTCCTGGAGGCCTATCTGGCTCCTCCAGCCCCCAAACCCAGCCCATTCACCAAAAGGCCAAACCTATTTATTAGTTTAGGGAACCATTAAAGTTACAGAAAACTGGAGAAGAACCAAATAATGCTTAGAGAAATGGAGTTACAATTATTATTATTATTGTTGTTATTACTAGAGGCCCAGAACATGAAAATCTGTGCACGGGTGTGTGTAGGGGGGTGGGGGGGGAGGGCAGGGGGGTTGTCCCTCAGCCAAGCCTGCACCCTCTCCAATCCAGGACTGCTGGCTCCCAACTGTTCACCTGACTGCCTTCCTAATTGCCCCTAACCGCTTCTGTCTGGCAGCCTAATCACCCCCTAACCACTCTGCCGCCAGCCTAAGTGATGTCTAACTGCTCCCCTGACAGCCCGTTTGCCCCCAACTTTCCTCCTCTGCTGGCCTGGTCACTCCTAACTACCCTCCCCTGCAGGGTTAATCGCCTTCAACTGCCCTCCCTTGTAGGCCTGGTGCCTCCCAACTGCCCTCCCCTACTTGCCTGATCACCTACAACTGCCCTCCCTTACAGGCCTGGTCCCTCCCAACTGTCCTCCCCTGCTGGCCATCTTGTGGTGGCCATCTTGTATCCACATGGAGGCAGTCATCTTTGACTACATGGGGGCTGCCATATTGTGTGTTGGAGTGATGGTCAATCTGCATGTTATTCTTTTATTAGATAGGATAGAGGCCTGGTGCATGGGTGGGGACCAGATGGGTGTCCCAGACCAAGGTGGGGGTTCCCTTGGGTCATGGGGCAGCATGAGCAAGGGGTCTGTGGTGGTTTGCAGGCTGACCACTCCCCCTGGAGACCCAAGCATAGGCCCTGGTATCTGAAATTTATTTACCTTCTACAATTAAAACTTTGTAGCCTAGGGCTGAGCCAAGCTTCCTGCTCACTCCGTGGCAGCAGCCATTTCTGTTTGGATTTGTTTACCTTCTATAATTGAAACCTGGTAGCCTGGAGTAGAGGCTTAGGCCAGCAAAGGCAGGTGGAAAGCTTGGCTTCTTCTGTTTCCAGAGAAACCCAAGCCTCTGTGGCTGCAGCCATCTTGGTTGGGGTTAATTTGCATGCTCACTCTGATTGGCTGGTGGGCATGGCTTGTGGAGCATAGTGGTGGTTAATTTGCATATTATACTTTTATTAGGTAGGATTATTATTATTACGAGCAGGCCCACAGGAAAATGTCTCTCAAATTCTAGGCCCCAACATGGAGGAACTATCCCTATTTATATGTTTTTACTATTTTTGTCTCCCAAATAGGGAGTGTTTCTGACCCCCTTTGCAAGTTCTTAAAGAGCCCCTATGTATTGGGGCCTAGAGACTTCAACCAAAGGCCTGGCCTGGTGCCAGCACTGATAACTTCATCCAAGGAAGGTTTAATGGCCTCTCTGAAGTGGGAGTAGTTTTATTTTCCTTATTATTTAAGCAAGCAAGCATTTACAGAAGCCAAATAGAAGGGTTAAAATTTCAAACAGCAGTTTTTATATAAGATGAATGCTTCAACTTCACTATCTTTAGGAATGTAAAGGTAGTAACTGAGAGAAAATGTAAAACTTTATTTGCAGGATAATGGTTATCAACCTGACTGGAATAATTAGCACCTTTCCAACTTGTTGATTGTTGCTGTAAATGGCACTACAATGAGGTCAGGATTTCAGTCCACTAACTGGCCTGTTCAAAGGCGGGGCTCAAGCTATTAGCTGGGAAACCTAATCATAGAAAGGAGTTAATACCTTAGTCAGAGAATGAGCCAAATATAGCCATTCAACAACTCCAAGAGTATGCCAAATGACCCCAGTGGGTGTATGTGTAGTAAGGAAAATTAAAACCTGTCAAGGAAGGGAGTAATCAATTCTAGTAAGCTGTGCTGAACTTAAGGCATCCTCCACTTTATGTAAGTCTGTCTTGGCTTCCTCTGTCAATCAGAGCAGGGTTGACAAGTATGAATCTCCTCTAAGTATATGAAATAAAGGGCTTAAGTCAGCAGTAGTTAATTTTAAAGCAAGTTTAACCCAGTTAATATCTCCTAATAATTTCTCAAAGTCATTTAATGTAAGTAAAGTATCAGTCCGAATTTGAATTTTCTGAGATTTGATTGTTTTTCCTTCAATAATGCTGCCAATATAAGTAAAATGAAATGTCCTTGAACCTTTTCAGGTGCAATGCATAATTCAGCACAATGCAGGGAAACTATGCAAATCTATATATATAGTAGTTAGAAGCATTTCATTGTTATGAGCTAAGAGAGTGTTATCCATATAATGAATAATATAAGCCTCAGGATATTTTTTCCTTATAGGGTATATGGCTGTGGCCACAAAATCCTGACATAATGTAGGACTATTAGCCATGCCTTGAGGCAATACTTTCCATTGATACCTCTTTATGGGCTCTATAAAATTTATTACAGGGACACTAAATGTGAATCTTTTGCAATCCTCAGGATGAAGAAGAACAGTAAAAAAGCAGTTCTTAAGATCTAATACCAATAAATGATATTGAAATGGGATACCTGTATGGGATGGTAACCCTGACTTGAAGGGGCCCCATAATCTTTGGTTTTATTAATTGCCCTTATGCCTTGCAAGAGTCTCCATTTACAATATTTTTTTCTTTATTACAAATATGGGTGTGTTCCATGGACTGTGTGTGGGTTCAATATACCCTGCCTCAAGCTGTTCTCCAACCAACTCTTGTGCAGCTTTTAACTTCTCTCCTAATAGGGGCCATTAATCAATCCAGACAGGAGTATCTGCAAGCCAGGTCATTTTAGCTGCTCTACTCTGGGTCAAAGAGATAAACAAGGCCCTGTTGAAAATTCTGGTTACCTAATCCGTGCCTCCCCTTTTGAGTGGACATCAAGATAGATGAACATCTCCCTTGCTGGTTCTTTTCTAGTCCCTTTTGGGTGTGAAATCCTTGAATAAGCATTTGAGAAGTAACAATGGAATTGGGACTTGTTATTAAAACCCTCATTTGCTCTAGCATATCTCAATCCCATAAATTAACAGGTAAATGTTGTAATGCATAAGGTTGAAAATAGTCTGTATCTTCCCATCAAAGGAGTTGAGCACTCTGCAAGGGTTGAGTAACATGTCCTTGCAATTCAGAAGTCGTGAGGTTTAAAGACCAGGCCTGCAGCCAATGTCTAAAAGCAATTACTGATGCATCAGCTCCAGTATCTATAGTCCCTTTACAATGCTTCCCATTAATCCTTAGTTCTAACTCAGGCCAGCCTCGCTTAACTATTCTTGCCCAGTATACCACGTCGCTGGATCCAAAGTCCCCTGCACCATGGCGCTGACCGGTTAAAGGTCACCCTTCTGGATAGCAGGGCAGAAGGAGAATTTGTGCTATTTTTGTTTCTGGTAAGACCTGAATTATAGTATTAATTGTTTGTGCTATTACTTAATTTCTCCAGTGTAGTGTTGATCTGTCACCCCAGGGAGAACTTGAAATCCTTTCAATATCAAGCTGTTCCTCCCTAAAATTCATCCCATCATGACCATGGGAAGGGGCCTATACAATCCCGAAGCCTGAGGCCCCATCTCCAGGGTTAGTACATATCGGGAGGGGGGATTGAGGTCCAATCCTGCACTTCCCAGGGTGGCATGGTAAAGGTTTCAAATGGTTGGTTTTGTGACTGAGCCGGCTGGAAAGGTTGCAGCAGGGTCACAGATAAGGCCTCTACTGTTTGGTGGGGCCCCCACTTGAAGTTTCCCTGCCTAGGGGGCATTGGTTTATTATCAACATCAGTCTTGGAGCTGCATTCATTTACCCAGTGTTTTCCTCTTCTGCATCTTGGACATAGTCCAGGCTACTTGTTTCCACTCGCTATAGCCTTTTGACTTCCATTTTTATCATTATAGTCTTTAGCAAAAATGCCTTAGTTTACCACAGTTAAACATCCCCCTTTCTTTTTTTTGCTAACCAGTGAATGTTTCTTTTAATGCTGCAGCTAATACTGATCCTTGAACATAGGCTGTTCCAATGTCAGCACAAATACGAATAAAATCATGTACACTACCATTCTTCCTGTAGGGAAATAAAGCCTCTTGACATACACCATTTGCATTTTTAACAGCTAATTGTTTCATGAATATCATTCCAGCCTCAGGATCAGCCACAACCCTGCCTATGGCTTGGAGGAAGCGAGCCACAAAATCCTGATACGGCTCCTCTGGGCCTTGCCTAATTTTACTTATGTCTAGAGATCTTTTCCCTTTTGTTTGCAGTTGCCTCCAAGCTGCCCAGGAGCATATTAATTGTAATAGGTACCCCATGAGCTTGGTTTCTGTTAGCCTGCACTAAGCTCTGCCCAATTAGATTTTCATAATAAGTAATCTCCAGGTGAGAGACAAGCCTTTACAACAGTATTCCAATCACTAGGAGACATAGCTTCCTCTGATACTGTATGTAATAACCCTAGCACAAAAGGTGAAGTTGGTCCATACATAGAACAAGAAGTCTTCAACTCCTCGAAGTTTTAAAAGCTATAGACTGATGACCACGGAGCATCTGACCTGGATTCTAAGGATCAGGCTGATCAGGGTATAGACTGAATCTTGAAGTATCTTCCACAGTCTGCCTGGCTTCATGCAGAGTCCGCTGCAGTAAAGACAAAGGCACTATATTTGTTTCTGCTTGTTTTAGGGGTAAAAGGAGAGGCTTATGAGCAACAGTAAACTCCCTGAATGCTTGCATCTGATCCCCACCACCTCATTCTTACAGGTGTTGTTCCCTTGCTGTGTTTGAACCTCCCTATTGAATTCTCTGCTCGTTTATTCTATTCTTAAGTTATGTGATTTTGGTACATTTTTTGTATTTTCTATCTGTTTGTTAAAATTCTGACTCCTCTGGCCCTGCTCTCCTGGTCTCAGTGAGCATTTTTATGACAAATTTTGCATCTTTCTATTTGACAAATCACTTATCTTAAGTAAGATCCAATTCAAGAGTTTTTCTTGTTCTTTGGGGGGAGGGGAGGCAGATTCCTTTATTTTTCATTATTTTTCTTAATTATTTGTGTTGTTTTCTGCACATTAGATAAAACAGTCACCTCTCCATGTCTCTAGTAGAAGATGGACCTTGTCAATTAACCCAGCCCGTGCTCCTGGCTATCACTCAAACTTTTCTATTGTTCCAGCTGCTATCTTTGTTCTTAGTGGCTCCCAGGAATTGATGGTGTGCCAAGATCTGTCAGTGTTCTAAAGGGGAGGATCAAAGTCAGCACCTAATTGCAGGCTGGATTCTTATGTGGCAGCTGGGGACATATGTAGTTAGAACTCTTACTGGGAAGAACTGGGAGGTGGGCATTTTTGCTTGTTCTCATTGTGCTGGCCTGGATATATAGTTATGAAGGGGTGTTACATGAGCCCATTTAAAAGTATTTCTGCACTGGCCAGCATGGCTCAGTTGATTGGAGTGTCAGACCATACATTGAAAGGTAGCAGATTCAATTCCAAGTCAGGGCACATATCCAGGTTGTGGGCTTGATCATTGCTCGGGACACATATAAGAGGCAACTGATTGGTATAGTGTTATATCTCTCTCTTCTCTCTTCTCTCTTCTCTCTTCTCTCTTCTCTCTTCTCTCTTCTCTCTTCTCTCTTCTCTCTTCTCTCTTCTCTCTCTCTCTCTCTCTCTCTCTCTCTCTCTCTCTCTCTTTCTCTCTCTCCTCTCTTCTTCCGTCTAAAAAAATCAATGAAAAGCATATTCTTGGGTGACGGTTTTTTTAGAAAAGTCTTTTGTTATGTTCCTGTGGGACTCTTGAATGAAATCTCTGTTGGATATCGGAGACAGGTGATTTAAGAACCTGTTCCTCAAACTGCAGGGACAAAGGCAAGGATACTAGGTATGTATAGGGGGCTTCTTTGAGGGATATACTGAGAATTTGAAGCAGGCTAAAGTGTATGCTGGCTTCCCTGGTCTTCAGGGAAGAGTGCAGTTAGCTCTTGGATGCATGTTCATTTAGTAGCCTGAGATTTTAAAGTATGAAAATAGACACTATTCAGAGAAAGACTGGAAGATGGGCATTTCTGTCGGTTGCTGACTGAATTCTGGGTAATAGCTGAGATTAATGTATATGCACCTGTAAAGAATTATTACTTGGTTTGGCATCATCTTATGGGACTTGTGTACACAAATACTATTGGTCTGAAGAGTTAAGTGTTTTGGGAAACTCATCCTTTGGGTGGAAGTTAAAAGTTCATTGACTAGATGTGAAAGTCAAGCCCTTTGCTCCTCAAGGAGCAAAATTAGGGATATCCTCTCAATTGTATGGCACTGAGCTGGAAGTAGGGATTACGGTGAGAATGTCTACCAGACTTTCCTTCACAATTTAATGTAGGCATTTTCCCATTTGTCTCATGTGTAGGAGTCACTATCACCATCTTCACAGCCACATCATCGGTTTTTATAACTCAGTCCCAAATGTGTTTAAAAATGAAAAATCATGAAAGTATAAAATGTTTTATAATGAACATAATTGTACATCATTTTAAATGTAATCAGGGCTGCTATACACATAGAAATTATTCATTTATCCTACCTAATAAAAGAGTAATATGCAAATTAGTCATCACTCTGCTCAAGCCACGCCTACCAGCCAATCAGAGTGAGTATACAAATTAACCCCAAACAGGATGAAGGCAGCCAGAGAGAGCAGGAAGGAGGTTTGTGTTTCACCAGCAATGGAAGCCAAGCTTTTCACCTGCCCTGGCTGGCCTAGGCCTCCACTCAAGGCTACAAAGTTCAATTATAGAAGATACATAAAACCAAACAGAAATGGTGGCAGCCACGGAGCAAGCAGGAAACTTGGCTCTGCTCCAGGCTACAAAGTTTCAATTGTAGAAGGTAAATAAATTCCAGATACCAGGGCCTCTGCTTGGAATTATGAGGGGGCGTGGCTGGCCTGCAAATCACCACAGGCCCCTCACCCAGGCCAACCCATGCCCCAAAGGAACCCTCATCCTGATCTGGGACACTCTTCAGGGCAAACCAGCTGGCCCCCACCCATGCACCAGTCCTATCTAATAAAAGAGTAATATGCAAATTGACCAACACTCCAACACATAATATGGCTGCCCCCATGTGGTCAAAGATCCTGCCCCCATGTGGACACAAGTTGGCTACCACAAGATGGCCAGCAGGGGAGGCCAGTTGGAAGGCACCAGGCCTGCAAAGGAGGGCAGTTGAGAGGGATAAGGTCTGCAAGGGAGGGCAGTTGGGGGTGATCAACCCTGAAGGGGAGGGCAGTTAAAGGTGACCAGGCTGGCAGAGGAGGGAAGTTGGGGGCAAACAGGATGGCAGGGGAGCAGTTAGGCATCAATCAGGCTGGCAGGCGGAAGCGGTTAGGAGCAATCAGGAAGGCAAGCAGGTGAGCAGTTGGGAGCCAACAGTCCTGGATTGTGAGAGGGATGTCAGAGATCCCTCAAGGAATCCCAGATTGGAGAGGGTTCAGGTTGGGCTGAGGGACACTCCCCCATCCTGTGCACAAATTTTGTGCACTGAGCCTCTAGTTTATAAATAATATTCATGAAAAAATTAGATAATTAAACTCTTCCATCAAATTCAGTTACTGAACTATACTGAGAGGAAATGAAATATTATCTAATTTCAATTAATTAAAATTTAAATTATATTTTGCCACTCTAGTTAATATTGTAACAAGGATGGAAAGGAAAAAAATGTGTTTGAAAAAAATTACGACTAAGTTAAATTTGACATGATAATGATATAAAGGCTTCTCAACCTCAGAAGTACTGATGTTTTGAACTTGGTAATTCTCTAAGAGTCATCCAGGCATTTGCCATCTCTTGTTTCAACTCAGTAGATGTCAACGTCATCTAATCCCCCATAATCATGACTATAAAAATGTCTCTAAAAGTGGATAAACCACAATTAGTTGAGAACCACTGTTATATATTAACATCTTGAGCATCAATGATCAAACAAGTTATGTTGTAAATAAAAAATTTTGATATTACAAGTCAAATATTCTATAAGGCAATAAAATTAGAAAAATTTAAACTAACAAAGCAAATATATTCACATAAAGTACTTATGCTTTAAAACTATTCACTAGCTTTCCTAATGTATTTCAAATGATTATAAATAAATGTACTACCGTGTTTCCCCGAAAATAAGACATCCTCCGAAAATAAGACCTACTTACAGGTTTTCTTCTGAGTGAAATATAAGGCATCCCCTGAAAATAAGGCCCTCAGGCTCTATCTCAGAATGAAAATTAATTTACCGTAAACTAGTCGCTAGGGCCGCCCCGACTGGTGTCTAGCAACCAATGACGTTACGCGGAGTCCTGACATCACTGCTGTGTGAATGGAGAGAAATCAGCGTGGAAACTTTGTGAAACCTAAACTGCAAGAAGTTGTGACTTGGGTGAAGAATTCATGGGAGAAAATCACTGACAGTTGACAAGAAGTACTCATTTAAAGACACTGCTATTGCTAAACATGAGAGATTTGGTCCACTGATTCTGAAAGAAATGGAGTCACAAGAAACTCACCAGGAAATTGAGGAATTGGATTGTTATGATGATGTTCCAGAAGATGATGACATGATTGTCATGAATAAATGAGTAAATTCTTGATACTGTAGGATTCACAGTTTGTCTGGTTTGTGTTGACAACTACCGTACTACCATACCGTATATAGGTAATAAATTTCCTTTATTTTCATTTAACAATAAATGTGTACTGTATTCTTCTTCATGGAAAATTAAGACATCCCCTGAAAATAAGACCTAGTACATCTTTGGGAACAAAAATTTATATAAGACACTGTCTTATTTTCAGGGAAACAGGATATATAGTTCCTCCTTTGACTAGAACTGTTTTACTATTCAGCAGGAGAACATAAGGAAAACAAGCAGTGCAGAACAATAATCCCTAGATATATAATTAGAGATAAATCCAAGTCACACCTAAATTGTAATGTGAAGATCATAAGCCAGCAAAACACAATAGTCCTACTGAACTGAGGCAAATATTATAACTCAGGGAGTGAATCAGCTCAGATGTGTCAGTCAAGAAACTGGAGGGAAGGGAGCAACCAAAAAAAAATGTGTTCTAGGAAACTGAATAAGGGTCCTTGGGGCATTTGGTTAAGTATTTATTTCCATCCTCCTAGGGTAGAATCCCATGATCCCAGGCAAAAAACAAATACCAGAGAATCATAAAGTTAGAAGCTTACCAAGCCTACACAGGTGAGCATTCTGGTTCTGAATGTGGTTACTTAAAACTTACACAAAGAATATAAAAATAAAAACATGGAGCAAGAGAAAAAATACCTAATCCACAAATAAATTAACAACAAAATCCAGAAAATAACATTGTAGATTAAACATTGCAGAAGTAAAAAAAAAAAAAAAAAAAAAGAGTTAATCTAAAAATACAGTAATAAATGCAAACTGAAGAATAGAGATAATAAAATTTAAAAAATGAATAGCCACTTAATGACTTGTGGGAGAATGTAAAATGTGTAACAAGAGACCAAAAAAGAGGGGGCAGATCAAATAGCTGAAGAAATAAGGATCAAGCATGTTATAAAGTGAATAAAAATATAATCCTACAGAGTCAAGAAGTTCAAAATATACCAATCAAGATAAATACAAAGCATAAGGAGACGTTGGAACAAATATGACAAAAATTAATAAGTTGAACACCATAAAATCAGCCTATTTCATGCAAAAAGGCTCTCACTTCATACAGGAAAACAAAGAATGACTGCTAACACCATGAGAAACCATGTGATGCAGAAGAACTGAACAACATTTTTAATCTCAAAATAAAAATAACAATAGAACTGTCAACCAGTAAATTTAAAGATATAATTATTTTGTAAAAATAATTTTCAGAAAAAATCTGAATGAATTTGTCACCAGCAGATCTGCACCATGAGAGACATTTAAAGATCTTCTTCAGGCTGAAAATTAGACCTCAAACTTATACAAGGGAATAAAGAAAATGATAAATAGAATATACATAAGAAAATATGCAAGACTATGTTTTTGGTTCTTTAAATCTTATAAAAAGATACCCCACTATTTAAAAAAGAAATTGCAATTGCTCTCTGTGTTTAATATTATTTGTGGAAATAAACTGTAGGACAATACTAGGAAGAAAAGATGTCACCTCCAGATATGATTCAGTAGATATGGGGTGAAGATTGAGAATTTATTTTTAACAAGTTTTCAGTGATTTTAAGGGTATGTCCAGGACCCACTGCTTGAGAACCACTGAATTATGAATTCTATGCTATTCCAATACAAATATCAGCAAGTTTTTTTCAATTAAATTGACAAACTAGTTGTAAAGAGGTTACAAAAATTAAATTAACATAGAATAGCCAAAATGATCTTTTTAAAAAGTAAGAAAATAGGACTTTGTCTACCTAATTTCAAGATATGTTACATAGCTACAACATTATGCCATAATATTTTTATAAGGATATAGGAACAGAAAATAGATTCCAGACATAGATCAACTTATGTAGGATAAACTTTGTCAATATAATTCAATAGAGTAAAGGATAGTCTTTTCAGCAAATGATGATTAAAAAAACTGTATATACACACAGGAAAAACAACAACAACAACAACCTTAATCATTAAATCATACCATAAATTAAAATAAACTAGAAAATATCACAGGAAAAAAACAAAACTATGAAAATTCTAGCAAATAACTTAGGAGAATATTTTAATTATATTGGAAAAATTTCTTAGAGCACAAAAGGAACAAACCATAACAAAAACAATGTTTAGAGTAGATTACATTTAAATAAAAACCTTTTTCTTCTCAAAGGAGACAATCATGAAAATAAAAGGAAAAACAATGGCAGGGAGAAAATCTCAATTCAAATAGTTAACAAAGGACTTTTATAGACTAAATACATAACATCTTATATAATAAAAGCCTAGGTGACGTCGTCACAAGATGCCCACCATGACTTCATCATAATATGGCTTCCCCCACGTCATCACAAGGTGGCAGCCTCACGTTGTTACAACATGGCCACAACAAGGTGGCCACCACAAGATGTCTGCCATAAGATAGTCATCACAAGATAGCCAACAGGGGCGGGTAGTTGGAGGTGACTGGGCCTAAACGGGGGGCAGTTGGGTGCCACCAGGCTGGCAGGGGAGGGCATTTATGGACAACCAGGTCTGCAGGGAAGGTAGTTGGGAGAAGCCAGGCCAGCAGGGGAGGGCAGTTAGGGGTTACCAGGCTGGCAGGAGAAGACAGTTAAGAGTGACCAGGTCTGCAGGAAAGGGCAGTTGGAGGTGAGATCAGGCCAGCAGGAGAGAGTAGATAGGGATTACCAGGTTGGCAGGGGAGGGAATTTAGGGGTGACCAGGGCCTGTGGGGAGGGCACTTAAGGTGCAACCAGGCTGCAGGGGAGGGAAGCTGGGGGTGATTAGGCTGGCAGGGGAGGGCAGTTAGGGGCCATAGGGCCAACATGGAAGGGCACTTGGGGGCAAAAAGGCCTGCAGAGGAAGGCAGTTGTGGGCAACCAGGTTGGCAGGGGAGTGCATTTGAGGGTGAGATTAGGCCAGCAGGGTAGAGAAGTTAGGGGTGACCAGGCCAGCAGGGGAGGGCAGTTAGGGGCAAGATCAGGCCAGCAGGGGAGTAGTTAGGCATCAAACAGGCCAGCAGGTGAATGGTTAGGGGGCGATCAGGGAGGCAGTCAAGTGAGTGGTTAGGAGCTAGCAGTTCCAATTTGTTAGAGGGATGTCCGCCGACTGTTGGTTTAGGGTTAGGGTTAGGATCAAGTCAAAACCAGCAGTCGGACATCCCCTGAGGGGTCCCAGATTAGAGAAGGTGCAGGTCGAGTTGAGGGAACCCCACCCCCATGCATGAATTTCATGCACGAGACCTCTAGTCCAGGGGTGGACAAACTTTTTGACTCAAGGGCCACAATGGGTTCTTAAACTGGACCAGAGGGCCAGAACAAAAGCAACCTGACCATGCTGGCACTCTCATCTTGGGCTTCTTGTGAAGGAACGGAGGGGAGAGCAAGAGAACCCTCCACTCTTTCGGCTCCGAGGGCCGGATAGAACAGCTGAATGGGCTGGATCCAGCCAGCGGGCCATAGTTTGCCCATGGCTGCTCTAGTCAATAATAAGATAGTAAAAAGTTTGAAGAGACCCTTCTAGAAAAAGACAGGCAAATGACCTATATACATGAAGAAAATGCTCAAAATTATTTTATCACAAGGAATTACACAATACAACTACAGTGATATATCACTATATCTTGATGCTGTGTTCAGATTCCGCTAGAATAGTTAAAATAGAAAAGATCATCAATACCAAATGTTGATGAGGATGTAGAACAGCTGAAGCTCTCCTCACCTACTGTGCTGGGAATATAAAGGGGGGCAATGATTTCAAATTGCTTTTTTAAAGTTCTATAAAGTTAAGCATACACTTGCTATATGGCACAACAATCCTACACTCAAGAATTTACCCAAGAGAAATAAGTATATATATATATATATATATATATATATATATATATATATAAAAGCCTAAGCGACCATCGCAACTGAATGGAAGAGAGAACAGGCTGATGGGACAACCAGGCCAACAGGGGGGTTAATGAGGGGTGACCAAATGACTGAACAGCAGGCTGTTTGGGGTGATCAGGCCCAGAGGGGAGACAGTTGGGGGAAAAGAGGCCAGCAGGGAAAGGGGCAGTTGGGGGGACCAGACCAGCAGGGGGGGGGGGGCAGGCAGCAGGTGAGCAGTTAGGAACCAGTGGTTCTGGAATGTGAGAGGGATGTCCAACTGCCAGTGGACCTGGCTTAAACCAGCAGTTGGACATCCCTCCCCAGAGGGGTCCCGGATTGAAGAGGGTTCAGGCTGGACTGAAGGGACACCCCCGTGCATGAATTTCATGCACTGGGCCTCTAGTATATATATAAAAACTTCTATATGTTCTAATGTTCACAGAAGCTCTATAAAGAAAAGCCCCAAACCGGACACAAGGCTAAATACCCATTAGCCATAGAATGGATAAGTTGTGTCATATGTATGCAATGTAAAAGGTGGCTCAGTTGACTGAACATGGTCCCATGTACCAACTGGTATGTTTCCTGGTCAGGACATATGCCTGGGATGTGGGTTCAACCCCCAGTCGGGGCATGAGAGGGCAGGCGAGCGATGTTTCTCATTGATATTTTTATGTCTATCCCTCTCCCTTCTTCTCTCTCTAAAAAATCAATAAAAACATATTTTTTAAAGTAAAAGAAATAATTTACTGATCCACTTAACACCATTGATGTCAAAAACGTGCTGAGCAAACAAGGTTAGATAGAAAAAATTTTCATATATCTTATGCAACTTCATTTATACGAAACTCCAGGAAAACATTTAATTTATGGTGATGAAAAATAGATTACTTATGGTCTGACTATTGAAGATATGAAAAATCTTTTGGCAGTGATGGAAATGTGCTATACTTTGGGGTGATAGATACATGTGTATATACATTTGTCAAAACTGAGTAAAAGTGGCTGTATTATATTGTAGGTAAATTATACACGAATGTAAGCAATCTCAAAAGAAAATATATAAAGAGGTAATCAGAAGAATCTATATTATATAGGATATAAAGAATAAAGTATTCTTTGTTGAGCAAACATTATTGTAAGCTTTTTAGATCTTAATTTTAATACCACATCTTGAGTAATTTAATTTCTAATGACATGCATTTTACTCTTTCTTTATAGTCCATAATATGAATTATTAGCTGTAGACTTTGAGAAAATATATTCTGGCAGCAATTTATACAATAAATAATATGCATATGTGTACAAAATTCAACAGTTTAGTTTCTTAAAGTTGCAAGTGTATTAATATTATATCATAATATATAAGTATAAAATATTACCCCAAACTCCAGCAAATCATCTAATAACAATGGCTTCCTATAACAAAATATTTATGATTTTGCCTAATGTCTGTGCTTCAAGGATGCAATTATCACCAATAATTATAATCCAAAGACAAAAAAAAAAAACTGAAGAAAGGACCAAGTTTTCTTTATCACTATGACAGTCTAATTTTTTTCTTGGTTAAGTGAAAATGATTGATGGATTTTAATTTCATTTTAACCCTTTAATTCTATAGTAAATAATTAATCTTTTATGATGAAATGCAGTCATGTTTAATAATTCTGTCATTGCCTTTCATTGTAGTTCTGATTCTTACAGCCTTTGACCCTTAGATTAGGTTCAGCAGACTTCCTTTGAATGTGCAAGACAGGCATCTTTCATCAGATGCAGATTAATTGGGATTGGCTAGCTTTCAGAGAAGGGACATCCAGGGCTGTTTTCTGCAATGATCCTTTCTGTAGATTATAGGAAGATGCAATATACAAAATATGACAAATTCTTCAATTTATGACTTGTTTAAAACTAGAGAATAGAGAAAATGGGGTGGAGATGAAATGTAAAACTAGACTTCTGAGTTTAGAAGGAAACAAATATTCAGTGAAGTGAGAAGAGATACAGGGAAACTTTCCTGAAAAATAGTATCTTTCATGAGGAAAATTCCTGGCATGGTTTGTTTTAATGGGGTCTTTCATAGCTTATACAATTCTCCAGAATGAATTTTGAAAGAGAGTCCAGTGAAGGCCAAATATGAGGTTTTCCCTGAAGTCCCAGGAAATAAGTATATGGGTTCTATTTGCAGTCAAATAATTTCTTTAAATCATTAGCAATTGAATTTTCCAAAATGCAGTTCAATATTTTGCAGCTCTCACCTTTAGGAAAAAGCCCATATTTTCTATTATTTTGGGGGTAAAACGTAAGTCATTTTTTATACTTCCAATATCTTGGAGTTACCTAGCCTCAGAAAATATTAGCATCACTATGGTTTAAGCGTCATGGTGCCAGTGTATGTGCACAGTTTCCACACAGAAACACATAATACTTGGCTCAACAGAAAGGAGCATGTAGTCTAGAGAGGAACTCAACAAGTAAAGCTAGCAAGGATTCTGCAACTGTGACACTTTTGGTTTCCCTGGGTGGTTCAACAAAAATTAAGGTGGCAAGCTTTGAGGATCCTAAACATCTTTCAGAGTTTCCCTCACAGTGGGGTGAACATCTACCTCATGTGAGGAGTTATAGGGAACTCAGCTTCACATGTAGCTCTCTCTTTCCTGTACCATCAGGACTGCTCTATTAGCTCATTCCCTTCAGCATACAATTTTATAAATTATTTTTCTTTAAAATATATTTTATTGATTTTTTTACAGAGAGGAAAAGAGAGGAATAGAGAGAAAAACATCGATTAGTTGCTTCCTGCATGCCTCCAATTGGGGATCTAGCCCCAGCCAAGGTACATGCCCTGACTAAAATCTAACTCAAGACCCTTCTATCCATTGGGTTAACCCGATTAGGATGCAGCATAAAATTTTTAAAAATTCCTAGTTAATGTGGCTCAGTGGTTGAGCATCCACCTATGAACCAGGAGGTCATGGTTCAGGGATTCCCAGTCAGGGTACATAAATGGATTACAGGCTCTATCCCCAATATGGGGCATGCAGGAGGCAGCCAATCTATGATTATCTCTCATTATTGATGTTTCTATCTCTATCGCCCTCTCTGAAATCAACAAAAATATATTTTAGAGTATTTCTATAAATCTGTTTAATCTTCCAGCTAAAACTACATTTGGCTCCTTCTATTTATTATAGCAAATACATGAATATATTATATAGGGTGAGGCAAAAGTACTTTTATAGTTGTTCATATGGAAAATAACACAATAATTAATAAAGAATAATAAAGAATAAACTGTGTTTCACATATTCACAACTATAAACCTATTTTGCCCCACCCTGTATTCATACATAAATACATATAAATAATTTATTTATTTACTAGTGACCTGGTATGTGAAATTCATGCACAGGGAGCAGTTTCCTCAGCCCAGCCTGCACCCTCTTCAATTGGGGACCCCTTGGGGAATGTCTGGCCTAAACCAGCAGCTGGACATCCCTCTCACAATCTGGGACCACTGGCTTTTACCTGCTCACCTGTCAGCCTGCCTGATCACCCCTAACTGCCTCTGCCTGTCTGCCTGATTGGCCCAAACTTATCTGCCTGCCTGCCTGATTGAACTTAAATGCCCACCTCTGCCAACCTCATCTTGCCCCTAACTGCTCTCCGCTGCCGAACTGATTGCTCCTAACTGCCTCTGCCTGCCTGATCATCCCTAACTACCCACCTGTGCCGGCCTGATCTCCCTCTCAAATTCCCTCCCCTGATGGCCTGATTACCCCTAACTGCCTCTGTCTTGGCCCCCAACACCATGGATTTGTCCAGAAGAAAGTCGGACATGTGAAAGATGTCCAGTGGACCCATTCTAATTAGCATATTACCCTTTTATTAGTATAGATAGATTGTATAGGATAGGATTGCTTAAATGGGGGGAAAGGCCTTTTTCAGCAGAAGGAGATGCTATTGGCAGACAAAAATACATAATATCTATATCTGGACTGATAGTCAGCCACATGCACTATACTATCAAACTGGTCATTAAAAATTGAACCGGGGAGAGAAGAATCAAGATGGCAGCATAGGTAAAACCTATAGTTGCTACCTCTCACAACCACATCAAAATTACAAGTAACAGACAGAACAGCTACCATCCAGAACCACAGGAAAGCTGAATGAGTGGAATTTCCACAACTAGAAAGGTGAAGAAAACATGTTGATACTGGTAAGAGGTGCGGAGGCACAGAAAGCGCTGGCACCTGGGTGTGCTGCTCTTTTAATCCAGAGAGAAATATAAGCTCCAGCTTGCTCTGAACTCCAATGCTTGGCAAGACTCCGAGGGACCCAGACACTTACAGGGAGAAACTGGGATGTCTGGCATGAGGACAGAAATGTGAGGATGGCTTTCTCTCAGAGGTGCTTGCAGCGATCATTGTTCCTACACAGAGGCAAGGGACATGGAGACCTGGGGACCTCCCCGGTGCAGGGAAGCCATTGCTATTTGTTCCACCATGGTGATTCCAAGAGACCAAGTCCCACCCAATTTACAAACCCACCCAAGCTGTGCATATCAGCTTTCGCATATGAATGGCCTATAGGTTTTCTGCTTAAAACCTGTCAAATTGCAGCTGGGTCAGAGAGCCCCAGATCTTCCAAAAGGCCCAAAGCCTGGCAGCAGCAGATGGCTTTGCTTCACAGATGGGCCTAGCCTGGGCACTTCCAAAACTCATACAAAAAGGGGGAATCTGCAGATGTCTCTGTAGTTCCTGCTGGGTAGCCCCAGACAGTAGATAACCTTACACCTCCTTGGAGAACCAAGAGCCAGTGTACCCAGTAGTCAGACTGAGATAATACCAGATTACAACCCTTCACATCCATAAGAGACACACTCAAAGGGCAGACTCAATGAGCACCACAGACCTACTGAAGCAAGTCCTGCCCCATAAGGGTATCTCCTGTGCAACAGACCTTTCAGTGTAGACATAGATGATCATCACAGCCAATTATCCTGGAGGTCAACTCCTCCCAGTGATACCAATAGCAATCAAGGGTTAACTACAAAAAGATTGTGCAAACAGCCCACAAAGGGGTGCACCAAGAGTGTCCACCTCAGGTTACTGGGGAGGTTGAGCCACTGGGCCCTATTGCACACCTATCATACAAGGCAACTCTACCAACTCAAGGAGACTTAGCAGCTATCCAGTACATAGAAGAAAAAAAAAAAAAAACACAGGGAAGCAGCCAAAATGTGGAGACAAAGAAACACATCACAAATAAAAGAAATGGGTGAAAGCAAAATACTGGATATAGAGTTCAAAACCACAGTGATAAGATTATTCAAGAATCTTTGCGAAACCTCCAAGAAATTTAGTGAAACCCCCCACCCCCAGGATATGAAAAAGGACCAATCATAAATTAAACATACACTGACTGAAATAAAACATAATATACAGAGAGATTCAACAGCAGACTAGAGCAGCCATGGGCAAACTATGGCCCACAGGCTGGATCCGGCCCACTTGGCTGTTCTATCTGGCCCACAGAGCCGAAAGAGAAGAGGGTTCTCTTGCTCTCCTCTCCGCTCCTTCACCAGCAGCCCAAGATGAGAGTGCCAGCATGGTCAGGTTGCTTTTGTTTCGGCCCTCCAGTCCAGTTTAAGAACTCATTGTGGCCCTTGGGTCAAAAAGTTTGCCCACCCCTGGACTAGAGGATCCCAAGAATCAAATAAAAAACTTGAAATACAAAGAAGCAAAAAACACCCAACCAGAAAAGCAAAATGAAAAAAAAAAATCCAAAAATATGAAGATAGTGT
The DNA here is from genome assembly GCA_963924515.1 of Vespertilio murinus. Taxonomy (NCBI): domain Eukaryota; kingdom Metazoa; phylum Chordata; class Mammalia; order Chiroptera; family Vespertilionidae; genus Vespertilio; species Vespertilio murinus. The sequence continues at coordinate 96,092,383 of OZ004707.1, read as the reverse complement.
AAGGAGCCTCTGGGAAAACTTCAAACATACCAACATCCAAATTATGGGGTGCCAGAAGAAGAGAGAGAGCAAGATATGGAAAACCTATTTGAAGAAATAATAAGAGAAAACTTCCCCTACCTTTTAAAGAAATAGACTTACAAGTCTAGGAATCACAGAGAACCCCAAACGTGGAACCCCCAGGTCTCCACGTCCCTTGCCTCTGTGTAGGAACAATGATCACTGCAAGAGGAATCCAAAGAAGACCACACACACCAAGACACACCATAATTAAAATACCAAGGGCAAAAGACAAAGAGACAATCTTAAAATCAGCAAGATAAAAACAGTTAGTTACCTATAAGGGAGTTCCCATATGACTGTCAGCTGATTTCTCAACAGAAATTATGAAGGCCAGAAGGGAGTGGCAAGAAATATTCAAAGTGATGAATAACCATAACCTATAAACAAGATTACTCTACCCAGCAAAGCTATCATTTAGAATTGAAGGTCAGATAAAGAGCTTCACAGACAAGAAAAAGCTAAAAGAGTTCATCACCACCAAACCAGTATTATATGAAATGCTGAAGGGTACTCTCTAAGAAGAAAATAAAAAGGTAAAGATAAAAAAATTATGAACAACAAAGTGACAGCAAATGCATATCTATCAAAAAGGGAACCTAAAAATCAAATGAATAAAAAACCTGATGAACAGAACAGACTGGTGAATGTAATAGAATCAGGGGCATGGAAAGAGAGCATACTGACAATTCTCAGGGGGATGGGGTTTTGGGGAGTTCAGGAAGAGATTGGACAAAGAGTTTACACCTATGCATGAGGTCAATGCAGGGGGGAAGGTCTAAAGTGGGGTGAGAACTGGGTGGAATGGAGCTATTGGAGGAAAAAGAGGAACATCTGTAATAATCTGAACAATAAAGATTTTAAAAAATAAAGTATAAAAGATGAAACAAAACAAAAAATTGAACCGCTTTCTTACATCTTAAACCTCAGCCCCACCTTAGGTTCTACCTTTGCAGTTCACCCAGATTAGGTTCTGATTGGTCGGTTTCTATGCCAGTCAGCATCAAAAGCTCAACCTCCAGCCATTGGCTCCTTACAATTCACCCAGATTTGGTTCTGATTGGTCAGTTTCTATGCCAGTCAGCACCTCCAGGCTTATCTCTGGGCCTGATCATAGAGATGGGGCTGAGCAGCAGCCACCCCAGGCTGCTGACAAGATGGCTGAACTGCTGTCCTTTGGGAGAAAGAGAGAGGGGGGGAGGGGGGCCTCAGCTGCTGGCAAGGTCCAGGAAAGAGAAGAAACCCTGATCAGCCCTTGTACCTCTCCCTCTCTTGAGCCTTACTACAAGACATTTATGAGTGAATAAAATGATGCTTTGGCAAATGTTCAAAGACAGAGATAAAATAAGATCACCAAATATTGACAGGTGATGAATCATGATAATGGAAATAGGAAAATTCATTTTATTTAAATATTGTGCTGTATGTTTGAAAATTCCCATAATAAAACCTAAAACAAAATAATGTACTAGTTAACTTTTTTTCATGTGTATAGTGTAAACAAAACTTTAGATATGCACTTAATAATAAATAGCTGAATTTCTACTCAGCAGTTAGTGCTTAGTTTTAAAAGGAACACAAACGCCTATTTATAAAATAAATTTGGGTTGGCAGTATATTATTTAATAGGGTGCATATAACTATAAATAGAGACTAGGAAACTACATGCCTAGTCAGTTTTGAAGTCTGTTTGCAGAAGTTTCGGAAGCCAGTTTGGCATTTGGCTTAGTTACAAAAAAAAGTTTGATATATTACATAAAATATATTTTACATAAAATTTAAATCATGTATGTATATGGTATGTATATTTTATGTACATATGTATATGGTACTAGAATTAGGTCTACAAATTTTGTAAAAAGACTGCATATAAAGAAGAACTCTCATTCAGCAAAAGCAACTACATAATACCTATTATTTTTCAAATGATTCATGAAAACTATATACCAAACCTTTCTAGGACTAAATCATGTCTTAGATAGTCACAGGCAAGCAATTCATGGATACAATAAAAAAGCAAAGCAAGTTTACCCCTATATTTTCTTATAAGACTCATGTACTAGTAAATTTTCAAAAAAAATGTGGGAGAACAAATTAAATTCCCAGTATAAACCATAGTGTGAATTAGGTTTCTGAAATATGCATATCAAGTTATTTTTACTCAAATGACTAATATTTAAATGTAAGCCTTGTTTTAGATTTACAATTTCTTATCATATGAAGAAATTGTACCTTTTTGAAGATAAGGATAATCTTCAGTACCAATATAACACAAGCTACAAATACAAGTTTTAACTTTCTAGTATCCACATTAAAAATGAAGTTTAAAAATAGATGAAATTAATTTTAGTAATATAATTTATTTAGTTCTATATATCCAAAATATAATTTCAGCATAAAAGCAATATAAAATATGTTAATTAAATAATATATATTTTGTTTTTATACTGTTTCTGAAATCTACTGTGTTTTAGATAATTATAGAACAGCTCAATTTGAATGCTAAATTTTCATTGAAAATACTTGATCTGGTTTTATTTTTTATAAAATTTATAGTTGAAAATGTAGATTCATATATTTGTTCAAATATTTATTTAAATGAAAATTAATAAATTAAAAGCATAGCTCCTTAGTAGTCATATTAATCAAGCATTCAGTAGCCAGCTGGAGCTGGTAGTTACCACAGTAGACAGCTCAGGTCTGTTGTCTTTCAACCTGAGTAGTTGAGATAATGAAAGTAAAGAATGTCTAATATTCATTTATTGTGTATGTTTTAAAAGAAAAACATGAGGAAAATAAAAATTATTTTAGATTTTCCTTTCCCTCAGAAAACTGCAAGACATAATTTAATTATTTAGCTTTTACAGTATGTAGCCACAGATAAAAAAAAAAAATAAGAGTTTTAAAGTCTGTCTCATACTTACCATTATACATTTAAAAATTGTATTATCATTTAGAGCATATGATATTAGCTTCAGAGTAAAACAAAACAAAACAAAAAAACTTTGTAGTTAGTTCTCTTTAAGATACAAAAAAATGCCTTGAAATAACTAGCTTGGACTTTTCCAGTTTTATTTCCAAGCTCCCAAGTATGGGCTGGTTTTAGCCTAAAGAGCTGATGTGGGGCAACTCTAAGCCACAGGTGTCTTTCTGAATACAATCTCACTAACTTGTAGACACACATGTTGCTGGTGGAAATTAACCAGTCTTCTTGAATGCATTATAACACACAATCTCTTCTCTGCCCTCCACTCTAGATTATTTTTTTTACATTCCTCATATCTTTTTTTCTAATTACAGTTGTGTGCAGCTTCACACTGGGGCTGTAGTTCTATGGGTTCTTCAAACACGACAGAGTTACAAGCACATAACATCTTTAACTTCAATAATTTATTCCAGTGTGATTGTAAAAATCGAACACATATAGCACATAGTAAACATGCCCCACACCGATCTAAGAATGTCACTTGTTCAAATTTATTCCATCTTCCCAAAACCCTTCAAAAAATGTATCACCGTCATTCTAATTTACAGGGATAGTAACCATAACACAGACAGGCAATAAGAATAAAGAATAAACTATGGAAATTTTATTTTTAATACTAGAGGCCCAGTGCATGGGTGTGGGCCTAAGCTTGCAGTCACACATCCCTCTAGTAGTCCAGGACCCTCCATCCTTACCACCTGCCTACTCATGGCTCCTTACCACTCAGTTCACTGCTACTTAGCGTTGCAATGGAGGCGGAGGCGGAAGCGGGAGAGGCTCCCACCACTGCTACTGTTCTTGCCAAACATGAGCCTGGTTTCTGGCTGAGCAGCACTCCTCCTGTGGGAGCGCACTAACCACTAGGGGGCAGCTCGTAAATTGAGCATCTTCCCTAGTGGTCAGAACGCATCATAGCAACCAGTCATTCTTCCAGTCATTCACTCTTTGTTCGATTTGCGTAGTAGGGTTTTATTATATAAGATAATCATAAAATAATGATAAGGCAGTTTTGTACATGAATCACACAGAGAAACTCTCCATCATTTTGATCATAGCGGTGGGCATATTTGATGATTAACACTGTTATTAAATTTAAGCTAGTGCCACAACTGCGTGAGGACCACCCCTTCCCTGAGTATTTGTAGATTTTAGATTCTCCCTACTGTTACTGCTTCCACTGAACATTCTGGATTGTCCCGATGTTAGTGCAGTTGTCTTACATAGAAAATAACAGGGGTGTTTCTAATTAGGCTATTGACTATTTTAAAAACATTTCAAACACTATCATGGGAAATGTACAGACTTAACTTTAATTCTATGGGTATGTTCAAGGACTAGATATTGGAGCAAAATATTAAGTAATTGCTTAAGATTTTCTGCTATGTCATTTAACTATGTCCTCCTTGCAGAGGCTCTTATAGGAAAAAAGAAAATATCACAGCCTCCATTTCCCTTTCTCCTATGTCTTTTTGGTGGAGAGATAAAAAGGCTACAGGTTTCAGAATTAAAAACTTGAGTTGTGTGAGGAGAAACACATTAGCTTTGGAGAACTGCAAGTCTTATATATGTCCTAACAGAACATGTTTCTGAGCTGTGATGTGGGAACTCTCTAGCCCAGCAAAAATGCAAGTTATAACTTTGAAAAATTGAAAGTAATTAAAAATATTAAGTTATGATCAAATGAAATTTTCAGATTTTCACAATTTAATCTGTTAAATAGAAGACCTAAATATATAATTAGGTCATGTTAATCTTTTTGAATTTTTTTTATTAAGGTATTATATGTGTACATAGCTTACCATTGCCCCCCCCCCTCCCATTCATGCCCTCCATCCCCAGAGTTCTGTGTTCATTGGTTGTACTTATATTCAAGTATACCAGTCCTTTGGTTGTTCTCTTATCTCCCCCAGGTCTCCTTCCCCTCCCCGTTGTCATTTGAAAATTTGCTTATTTTATGGTGACTATCTCAGGATCACATGAATAGAATCCGCTCCTCATTTGGCAGTCTGCTTGTTTTATGGTGACTATCTCAGGACCACATGAATAGAGTCTGCTCCTCCTCTGGTTCTCTCTGCCCCTCCCCCTAGGTACCACTGCTTCCCCTGGGACACACGGCTCTACTGGGACACATGGCTCACCCAGGGCACACGGCCGCCTGGGACACATGGCTCACCCGGGACACCCGGCCCCTTTGGGGGACACAGCTCACCCGGGGCACACGGCCCCTCTGGGGTGCTGGGGTCGCGTATTGGAGGTGCTGCGCTAGCTCCTCGCTAGCACGGTGGGCAGGCTGGGACAGCTGCAGGTGGGCTTAGATGGCTACAGGCGGGGAGATCACCCTCAAAGGTGTCTCATTCGGTGCGGAAGCGGAGCAGCTGTGGACGCGGAGGCTAAGTTCTGAGGGCGCCCACTCCCTGAGCCCGGGGCATAGTGAGCTCTGTTCTCGGTGGATTTCCTTTATTTGCAGTGACGGTGGCAGGTGGCGGGTGGCGGTGGCGGGTGCGGCAGCAATGGTCACTCCTGTGGTTCAATTTCCACTGTAGTTTTAAAATCCACATGGTGGCAGTGGCGGGAGCTTTGGCTCGGCCATGCGGCAGCGGAGGGAGGACTCACCGGGGCCGCTAACAGAAGGCGCTGTGCCAGCTCCTCACCAGCAGGCACCATCTCCTCACCAGCACGGTGGGTGTGCTGGGAAGGTTGGGGGGGGGGGGGGGCTGAGATGGCTGAGGGCAAAGAGTCCGCCCTCAATGGTGTCTCCTTTGGTGGGGAAGCGGAGCTGCTGTGGACGCAGAGGCTAAGTTCTGAAGCCACACTCTCTCTGAGCCCGGGGCGTAGTGAGCTCTGATTTTGGTGGCTTTCCATTCGTGGGGGCAGTGGTGGGTGCGGCAGCGATGGTAGCTCCTGTGGCTCAATTTCCCCTGTAGTTTTAAAATCCACATGGCGGTAGTGGCGGAAGCTTTGGCCCGGCCACGCGGAAGGACTCGCCGGGACCGCCAACGGAAGGCGCCGCGCCAGCTCCCCACCAGCACAGCGCACGGAGGTCGGGCCAAGCCAGCTGCGGGCGGTGATGGCGGCGGAAGGACTCGCCTGGGCCGTGAACGAAAGGCACCGCGCTAGCCCCCCACCAGTATGGCGCGCGGAGACCGGGCTGAGCCGGCCGTGGGCCGAGAGACGCCGCGCCAGCTCCTCACCAGCATGGCGGGCGGGCTGGGACAGCTGCGTGCCGGGATGGTTGCGGGCAGGGAGGCTTCTCGTTGGGCAGGCGCCAAAGGCTTGGCAGAGGTCCTATATCAGCTCCCTGGTTCCCAAGGTGGCTGGCGGGCTGGCCCACTCCCTGGGCTCCGGGGCGGAGCGAGGTCTGGCTTCCCTCATTCCCAATGGCAGCGGCTCTGGCAGGCCCAGTTTCGCCGTAGTTTTAAACTCCACATAGCAGCAGTGGCGCCCTGCTTGGTGTCTAGTTGTAGCCTTCCCATTTCGCCAGCTTTCCTGTGGGTCTGGTCGATCCCTTTAGATTTTAGCTGTTGTTTTTCCCCAAATTGTTGATGAAGTGGCAGCTTAGGAGGCTGCCTAGGCCACCATCTTGTTTCGCCCATGTCGGTCATGTTAATTTTATTTTTACTTTATTTCTTCATTTCTCAGATAACTATTATTATAGTTAAGTGATTATTTCCAAGGTTAGTTAAACATCATATAAAATACTATAGGCCCGGTACACAAAATTCATGTCACTCACCATTTTCCTCCAGGTGCAAAAATTTCATGTCCCTCAGCCCAGCCTGCATCCTCTCCAATCTGGGACCCCTTGAGGGATGTCCAACTGTCTGATCCCAGAGCCTAAACGGGCAGTCCAAATTCCCTCTCACAATCCAGGACCACTGGCTCCCAACTACTTGTCTTCCTGCCTGCCAAATTGCCCATAACTTCTCCTGCCTGCCATCCTGATCATCCCCTAACCACTCCCCTGCCAGTCTGATCAACACCTAACCTAACTGCTTCCCTGCCTACTTGGTCACCCCTAAATGCCCTCCCCTGTTGGCCTTGTCATTCCTAACTGTCCTTCCCTGCAGGCCTGGTCACCCCCAACTACCCTCCCCTGCTGACCCAGTCACCCCTAATTTCCCTCCTTTGCCAGCCTGGTCACCCCTAATTGCTTTCCCTGAAGGCCTGCCCCCCCACACACACATACCCTCTCCTACAGGCCTGGTAACCCCTAACTGCCCTCCCCTGCTGGTCAGGTTGCTCCCACCTGTCCTCCCCTGCCAGCCCGGTTACCTCTAACTGCCCTCCCCTGCCAGCTTGGTCACCCCCCACACACACACTGACATCCTCTGCATGCCTAGTTTCTCCCAACTGCCCTCCCCTTCAGGCCTAATTTCCTCTGCTGACCATCTTGTGGTGGCCATTTTGTGTACACATGGGGGTGGCCATCTTGTGTGTTGGAGTGACAGTCAATTTGCATGTCATAGCAACCAAGTCATCCCATTCATTCTGTTAGGGTCAATTTGCATATTACCCTTTTATTATATAGGATTCCACAGAACTCTACATTTTTGATCCATCACTCTGAATTCTCTGTTGAGAATAGAAGGGCAAGTATAAAAGTAGGGTGATGAGTTCTGAAGCTATTATAGTATTCCTGGATGAGGCTCACATCCAGGTAATAGCAATGGAACTGGTAGGTCAATGTCTTTGTCTTTTATCAAACTATCCTGCCTAGAACACTATAAACATTAATAAAATTACAACAACAACTACAACCTTGTGAAGCATTGGTAACCAGCTAAGGCATCTACAGCTTCAGTGGCCAAAGATGCTCAGAGATTAAAATGGGCACTGAGGGGAGGTTTATGTCACTCACCATTTTCCTCCTGTATGTATTTTCTAATTTCTAAGGACATGAAAGAAGTGGCAGAGACAATAGCAATTTCACAGAATCAGAGACAAATGTTTAAATGATAATGTTCCAAGGCAGCTTGGTTTTGAGAGAAAAGCCTGGATAAATGGTAATCATAGAGAGGTGACAGAATTTCTCAGAAAGCCATTTGCTTGCTCTCGACCTGGTGGGGTAAGGGAAAGTAGTGGGTGTGAGAGGCCACAAAATCAAGCAAAACTACAGTGACAATTATACATAAAATGAAATGTGTAATTAAGTATTAAGCTGAGAATAGAAACATTGAAGTACAGGACAAAACTAAGAGGAGGAGCCATTTAAACACTATGAGCTTTCAGGTAAGATCTCCAAAATATGATTTTTCTAAGAGAAAGAACAAAATAGAAATTGTCCTTCACCTCGATAGAAGCCCTTTTTGAATCATTTTTGCAAATGTATCAAGTTGATTTTCCCTATTCTGTCTTCCAGATCAAAGGAAATAATCTGTAGGTGAAGGTAATATTTTTCATTTATCTATAACAATTACACATAATGTCCTCCATTCATTATCCAGCTCTTAAGAAACAGAACCAGCCGAGACCAGTTTGGTTCAGTGGATAGAGCATCAGCCCCTGGACTGAGGGGTCCCAGGTTCAATTCCAATCAAGGGCATGTACACTGGTTCCGGGTGCATCCTTGGTGGGAGGTGTGCAGGAGGCAGCTGGTCAATGTTTCTTTCTCATCAATGTTTCTAGCTCTCTATACCTCTCCCTTCCTCTCTGTAAAAGAAATCAATAATATATATATATATATATATATATATATATATATATATTAAAGAGACAGTACCAGCTGATCAAAACCCAAGAGGAAAAAACAGAGACTATCTGAAGCTCCCAGGTGATAAAGAATTATTGATTAATACCTTCAAATGAGTAAGCAATAAGATGGAATAAAAATCTATTAAACAGAACCAAATGGAAATTATTAAGCTATAAAATAAAATAACTGAAATTAGAAACTAAACAATTTCAACAGCAGGTCAGTCATAGTAGAATGGGTTAATAAGCTGCAGGATTTGTCCGTAGAAAATACCCTTTTTTCAAATACAGAAACTTAAAAAAAAAGTATGAAAAATAATAGAGAAATGACATTGTGAAAAATCTTAATTGTAATTCCAGATAGAGAAGAGAGGCCATGAAAGAAATATAATATGTGATTATATAGAGCTCCAAATGTTCACAACTGACAAAAGATGCAAGTCAAAGATTAAAGAAAAATTAACTGTGGACTACAGGCAAAATTAAATTAAAAGAAAAACCATCCACCTGCACATTAGTAGCATAATAAAACTTCTAAAAGGAAAATGAAAAGAAAAGAAAAATTGGAAAGCATCCAAGGACAAATAGATACAATGTCTTAAAAGGAGCAACAATGGTCCTGAAAGCTGAATTCTCAACAGAAATCTAAATAGAGTTAAAATGAAATGACAAACTTTAACATGCTGAAGTATTACAAACGCCAATCCAGAACCTTTATTTGGCAAAATCATTCTCTGAAAATGAAGACTTTTTGGATACACAGAAACTGAAATATTTACTGGCAACCAACCTGCAATGAAATAAGTTATCAAATAATTGAAAAATGGTGGAAATGTAGAACTGCAGAAGGGAATAAACAACAATGAAAATAATGAATTTATAGGTAAATCTAATGACTACTTCTTTACAGAACAATAATTATAATGTCATGTGCTTGAAAATTTATGTATAATTAAAGTGCATAACATTGATGATCCTACCTAATAAAAGAGTAATATGCAAATTAACTATCATCCCACTACACTCACAAGCCACACCCACCAGCCAATCAGAGCAAGTATGTGAATAAACCCAGCCAAGAGATAACCCCCTAACCACAAGAGAGCAGGAGGGAAGCTTGGGTTTCACAGGCAATGGAGGAAGCCAAGCTTTCTGCCTGCCCTTGCTGGCCTAAGCCTCCACTCAAGGCTACAAAGTTTCAATTGTAGAAGGTAAATAAATTCCAGATATCAGGGTGTAGAGGGCCAAACAGGAAGAGACCTGGATATGTTTACTGACTGAGCTAGGATATTGACAGAATCATGCCAGTTACACTCCTGCCCTGTAAGTGCCGAGATGTTCTTAGTTCCTGCTTGTGTTTGTTAGGCAGGAAGGAGTGGGTGGGATCTGGGCCCTCCCAGGCTCCTTGTTTTTCTGTGAATCCTCCTTGTTAGATTGGAGTATAAATAGATGTGCTGCGTGGCTCAGGAGGTCGTCAGTCTGCCTCTCCAGCAGAGGAGGGCAGTGGCCCTCCCGGCTCCCAGCTTAAAATCTTTCTCTATGTCTTCTTTCTTTATTTCTAATATTTCTCAATCCCTGGCCGCCTCCCCTTAGAACCGGTTCGTTCATCTCTCTTTCCGTGCGGGACACGGAGAAGGGAGATCCCGCCACATCAGGCCCCCGCATTCTGGCGCCCAACGTGGGGTGTGGGCCTAAAGAGGCAACAAGAGGTAAGGCAAGGGATCGCTCCCTAGAATTGCGCGCGCCACAGATTTAAGGAATGGTAAGGTAGAGGGAGTGTATTGTTGCGAAATTGAATCAGCTGGGAGTAAAACATGGGTAATCTTTCTAAACGCTTTAAACTACGCTCATGGCTCAAAGAGATTCTGTTAAGCGTAGTCAGATTCTTGATTTCTTTCTTAAGGTTTGTTGATGAAACCCGGAAAAAGGTTAGAAAGCAGTTGTGTGACCAATATTCAGAAAGCCCAGAGAAAATTCCTATTCCTACTTTAATTTTTGATTCAGCACAGGAGAGTTTAAGAATGTTTAAGTGGGGTGCAGCCATGACCTTACAGCCTAGAGTGGAAGGGTGCAAATCTTTAAGAATACCAACTGCACTTCCACCGCCTGCACCTGTAAACTACTTGTAACCAAGTAAAAAAGATTAAAGGAATTTCTTAGCAATTGCCAATAATTCTTTATCTTAAAATCTTTTTCTTTCCTTAAAAATACATAAAAATTGAAAAAGTAATAAAATTTAAAAAAAAATAGATAAACGACGCCAAAAAAGCCACTTTAAGATGCCTCATATTCACCATCTTTTTTCCAGCTAATGACAAAGCTTTTATGCATCGGGGATTTATGTGCACATGTAAGGGGGAAAGGCCAGTTTAAAGAACGAGTGCGCATAGTTTTTGAACTGGGCTTAACTTTTTGCTGAGCACAGAATAAAAACCCCAGACCTTTTAGCCTTATAGGTGGTGGAGATGAATACAGGCTAGTTTTCCAAGACATTTAAAGCAGCACTTAAGATTTCTGCCAGAAGCAAGTAAACACCAGAAAATAGATAGCAAGTTTACAGATGAATGGCTGAGAGTTTATCTCTTGACTTCGCCAGCAGGAAAATTGTGACAGTTTTGAAATTTAGAGAATGGGCCAGGCCTATTGTCTGAAATGTATTGAATTGTAATAAATATGCCTTGCATGAAGTCTAGAGAACTGAAATTAGTCTATTAATTAAATATGCCTTATATTTCTTTTGAAATGTGTCTTTAAAAATGTAAAAGTATTATTGATTTGAGAAATGCTACCTGAAAATTTTAAAGTTCTGAAAGTTTAAAGTGTATTTTTTTTTGCCATGATGCCTGAAACAAATCAGTTTCACTAATTGAGAGATGTTGACAGGAAGCCAGGAAGGCTGGTCAGCAACCTTAATTGCTCTAACCACTCTCCCAGTAAGCTAAAGAAGGTGGTAATTTGCATTGAATGGCTACAAACTTCCTCCAAACTCCTGTGGCAAAATTTTTTTTTTGTAAATTGACTTAATTATATAAATAAAAAAGTAAAGTTTAAATTTGCCTCATAAAAAATCTAGAGGGCAGATTGAAGCTCTTAATTGATTATATCGTGTAAATAAAATGAAGATACCTACTTTAATTACTTAAATAAATTAGATTATCAAATTATAATTGAGATTTTCAGCTAAATGAAAAGCCAATAATTTTATAAACAATTCTAATAAAGACCAGAAACAGCTAGTCATTGCTTTATCAAATAAAAATTAATATGTTACTTACATACATATATTTCAAATTTTATGAAGGTTTTGACCTTTTTAGAAGGGCAAAACGAAGTAACTAAATATTTCTTCCAGTTTGAGATTGTGAACTACCATGGCTAAAGCAAAGAATATCCTTATATGATATTATTCTATAATGTCATAATTTTGATATTTCATAAACAGCATATACCAAACAAGCTTGCAAACTAATTCTTTGAATGTTTGGCAAAATTTAAAAAGCACATGAAAGGATTTAATCCCTTCCACTGTGTGGAAGGCCCCTTGGGAAGGCATTTAAGCAGTCTATATTGGTCCTTCTTGCTCTTTTTGCCAAAGAGGGACCCACTTCTCACAATTCAATTACTACTGTTGCTTGAGTTTTCAAATTTATGCTGAGGTTGAAGCCTAGTGGTGGCTGGCACCATGAATCTGTCTCTTGCCCAAGGGCTTATAAGCTGGACTCTTCATGGAGAAGAAACCTGGGTTCCCCAAGGTATGTGATTGATGCCAGGACCCCACCAGCAGGCGAGGGGATCCCAAGGCAGGTACTGGGCATGGAGGCCATAGGGGCATAAACTACTAAGGAGACAGAACTGAACCTCACATCACCCTGCTTGGCCCCGGAGGATGGCTGGTTAGCCAATGACGGGTAAGATTCCTCAAGGGAGGAACAACCTAAGACAGGCACAGTCGCATAGGGGCCATCAGGAAGGAACTTGGGGGTCAACAGAGGTGGGGCACAGATCCTCACCCCCCCAACATTGCAGGGGCTTGAACCTTCGCCCCTTCTGAGGGAGATCTCCTTCCCCATGGCTGCTTTGTGCTTCCCATGCCCATCTCAGATCGGGACCCAGGCAACAAACAGAGATGTGGCCCAGCTACAAACAAGAGACTTGGTCCAGCTCATATTGAGACCCAGGCAACAGAGAAGTGGCTGATGGCAGCTGCCCTATATCTAAAGCTATCCTAAATCCAGGAATGCTTAGAACTTTCTCAATGATGCATATCATCCCTTTCATTAATATTTACAGGGTAAACTAAGATTGTTGTTAAAGTATTAAATTTTACAGTAAAATAGTAGTCAAGTTTCATATTAATTTTAATTGGCTAACTGAAATAAGTAAATATTCAAGAAAATTTCATTGTACAAAAAGCTGTTCCTAAAATATTAACTAAAATTTCTATTGGTAGTTCATTTCATGGTAAAATTGCTTAAAATGCAATTAACCCTAAAGCAGTCATATTTTTGTACAAAAATTGAAAGTTATCAAAACTGTGTTATAAAAATTTTTTCCGAAAGCCTCCTAATAATTAAATAAAAAAGGGGGGGATAGTGGAAAAATACCATGTAAAGGAAAATATTCTGTGAGTAATTTACATCTAGATGAAAATTTTTACTTTGAAAAATTAATTTTCATTTATAATGCTGGTAACAAGGCACCTATGAAAAATCTTATGGTATCAAAATAGCCAAAGGAAAATCATTTGGACAAAAATCAAAAGGATCCCAAGTCTAATTTATAGAAAAGATTCCATTATTAACCTTTGATCGAGAATATGTTTATATTTCCAGGAAACTCCAAGACTATAGATTCCAGCAACAATGGATCCCGGAGAGGACCTGATAGGGCTGTTTCCAGCCATAGAATAAGTAGGAGCTCACAAGAAAAAGGAGAAATAGTCCACTAATAAGATAATGAAGATGCCTTGCCATTGTAGCAGTCAGCACCTGTGCATTGCTGCAGGTTGCCCAGGACCAAGGGCAAGGAAGGAATGAGAGTTGCCCATTGACAGCAAAGCAGGAGAAGAAAACTGAAAGCTATGCAAGGGACTGTGGTGCCAACATGGAATCATCTGAAGAAGTTAAAGACTGAAGTGGAAGCTACTTCTTCAAACATCTACTAGCTTCCAGTCTTCTGCAAAGTCTTTCACAGCCAAGTCCAAGGACTCTGTAGCAAAAGAAACTTTCTTTCATTTCATAGCTAAAAATGTTAATATGTCCATAGTTCTAATTTCTCATATTGTTGTTTTGAATTGGCATTGTTTGCAATTGTTTTAATTTAGAGTTTTATTCTTAATGTTTAAATTTTTTTAAAAAAAGAAAGGGTGAGATGTAGAGGGCCAAACAGGAAGAGACCTGGATATGTTTACTGACTGAGCTAGGATATTGACAGAATCATGCCAGTTACACTCCTGCCCTGTAAGTGCTGAGATGTTCTTAGTTCCTGCTTGTGTTTGTTAGGCAGGAAGGAGTGGGTGGGATCTGGGCCCTCCCAGGCTCCTTGTTTTTCTGTGAATCCTCCTTGTTAGATTGGAGTATAAATAGATGTGCTGCGTGGCTCAGGAGGTCGTCAGTCTGCCTCTCCAGCAGAGGAGGGCAGCGGCCCTCCCGGCTCCCAGCTTAAAATCTTTCTCTATGTCTTCTTTCTTTGTTTCTAATATTTCTCAATCCCTGGCCGCCTCCCCTTAGAACCGGTTCGTTCATCTCTCTTTCCGTGCGGGACACGGAGAAGGGAGATCCCGCCACATCAGGCCCCCGCATCAGGGCCTCTACTTGAGTCCCTAGGGGGCATGGCTGGCCTGCAAACTACCACAGGCCCCTCTCTCAGGCCACCCATGCCCCAAGGGAACCCCCACCGTGATCCAGGACACCCTTCAGGGCAAACCAGCTGGCCCCCACCTGTGCACCAGGCCGCTATCCATCTAATAAAAGAGTAACATGCAGATTGACCATCACTCCAACACACAATAGCTGCCCCCATGTGGTCAAAGATGGATGCTTCTATTTGGACACAAGGTGGCCACCACAAGATGGCCAGCAGGGGAGGCAAGTTGGAAGGTACCAGGCCTGCAAGGGAGGGCAGTTGGAGGCTATCAACTCTGCAGGGGAGGGCAGTTAGGGGTGACCAGGCTGGCAGAGGAGGGAAGTTGGGGGAAAACAGGCTGGCAGGGGAGTAGTTAGACATCAATCAGGCTGGCAGGGGAGTGGTTAGAGGGTGATCAGGCTGGCAGGCAGAAGGTTAGGGGCAATCAGGAAGACAGGCAGGTGAGTGTTGGGAGCCAGCAGTCCTGGGTTGTGAGAGGGATCCCAGATTGGAGAGGGTGCAGGCTAGGCTGAGGGACCCCAACTCCCATCCCCAGCCCCATGTGCGAATTTCATGCACCAGGCCTCTAGTACTAAATAAAAGGGGTTTAGTGGAATTCAAGCATTTATTGATGAAGAAGATATCTCAGGGAAAACAAAATAACACAGGTTGCTCTTCAAGCATTCTTAACGCATAAAGGCAACAAACAAACCAGGTTGAATACAAAAGATTCAGGTAACATTGTTTCTATGACTCCTTCTTAGTGAAACTGAGAATGAGTTCTCAACAAAGATAATAATTAGGAAACCTGCCCTGCAACAATGGGACTAAAGGTGAGCAGCAATTGTACGCATTTATAGAACTAACAGAAATAGGGTGATTGGTGGGGGAAAGATGTTATGTTAAGAATATAAAAAATGTACAACAAACAAAAATTAGGAGTGGAAAAGATACTGAGAGGGAGAAAAAAAAAGGCAGACAAATAGGTAGACATATCCTGAGCCTTGTCCCAGAGTGAAAGAAGGAGCAACTAAATCAAATAATATCCACCTGGAATTGGTGAATTAGACATAGCTAGTGAGACAATTCGCAGCCAGAAAGGACAGGACACATGCAGAGCAGTAGAATCAGGGTTCTGGGCTGGAGAGAGACATGCAGCCACCAGACTAAGATGATCAGAAGGAAGTTACACTGCACCAAGTCTGTATCCCTTGAGGATAAGCCTAATGTCAGACTGTGTAAAGGAAGTCCAGAAGGCTTCGGAGGCTTGAAAATCTAGATCTAAGTCCAGAGCCCTGAGAGGTTGTTCCCAGAAAGGTGGCTTGAAGAACTGCCCAAGTCTAGCAGTGCCTGGGGAAGAGAAACTTTCAGACATACTGCCTCTGTTTTGTCTTTGTTTTTATTAACTAAACCCAGTTCATAAGACTCTTCAATTATAAGCACTCACCAAGGCTGCAGTGCTGGTGGAGGCTCAGTTTTGTGGAGGCTGGAAAAAGGCTGTGGAGAGGAGCAAGACAGGGAGATGGATCAAGAATCCGGCACTGGGACATTCAGGACTCTCCAAACCTAAGCAACCATTTTTCTCCTAGAGAGCAGCCCCTCCCACAGCCTCATGGCAGCTAGTGCAGCTGCACCCAGCCTAAAGCTTTGCAGAGAAAATAAAGACCTAGAATAGCCCAGGGAGCCCTCCGGAACTGTGTTGAGGAGGGGCATTCAGTCCTGGAAAGAAATACAGTACCACGCAACCTTAAAACCCTGTCAAAAACAGATGCTGGAGTGATCAAGATTGAAAGCAGGCCAACAGGCACAGCAGGTGGATTGATTCTGCCTGCTTGCTGCCAGGGCTGTGGAGTTAGACACAGAGGAGAAGTAGATTGCTTAGAACTTCAACATGGTTCTATCTACCTAACAGGAAACTGAGAAATGGCAGACAGAATAGAAGAGTGGGATCTTAAACCACCCCCTATGGGACATGGCTCACATCCAGGTAGTAGCAATGGATATATTTGCATTTTAAACTATTTATTTTTTCCACCTTTATCTTCCTCACTTTTTTCTTTTTAATCCTGTTATCTCTTCTCCTATCCGCACTTTAATTTTCTCTTTCCTTTCTTTTTCTCCCTTGTTAAAAATTGATCTGCTTTATTGACATGTTATAATTATTGTAGCTTCTGTTGACTTACTCATATATCTAATTTCCTCTACCCTACTCCAAGTCTACGCACCCTTCTCTTTTCTCTTTCTTTGATACCCATTTTTTTCCTGCTTTTGTTTTTCCACTTCTTTCTGGGTCTCTTCTACTAATTGTTTAATTAGTTTCGCTCACTAAACTCAAGCCTCTCTGATCTCCTCTCTATTTTCCTTTTCCAAAAAGAAATGAATGAATAGATGAATAAATTGAGAAAAAGGTTACTTTTATCTTTTTAGTTTTTATTTATTTTTTCTTTTCTTCTTACCCATTCATTCTGTTTCTACCTCCTCTATACTAAACCATGGTCTGTCCCCTATTCATTCAATTCCTTAACTTTACATTCTATATAGAAGTTCTACCTCTACAGATAATGCCCCATCTTTTTTTTTTTGGGGGGGGGGGTGTTGTTTGCATTCCTTAGTTTATTTGTTTTGTGGTATTTTCTCCCCATATTTTTTTCTTTTTTCTTCTTTTTCTTTCCTTCCTTACCTTTTTCTTTTTCATTTTTGCTCTCTTTTATCTCTCTTACTTCTCTTTTATCTATTGGTAACTTTTATTGTGATTATCAAGGTTGTGAGTACATGCATGTTTTGTACCCTTTGTGTAGTGTCTGGTAAAGTTGTATTTTGTGCTGTTCAGTCAACCTGGTAGAGAGTGAGCCACAAAACCAGACACCCTGAGAGGAAATTCCATCCATGAACAGGAAATAACACTCAAGTCCCAACTACACCAAGAGAACCGAAATATTCCAAGTAGGGTGCATCCATAGAATACCCAGCCCAGAAGACCACCACTGGATCAAAAAAAATGTCTACTGTATAAGACAAACAAAAAATATGGGTGACATAGAAGTTTAATCTAATACATAGTAACAATCACAAAAGAAGAGTAAAAATGGGGAGACAAAGAACAACCCCACACAAAAGAAAAGGAAAAATCACCAGAAGAGGATATAAATGCGATGAAGGCAAGCAATTTTCTAGAGAATGAATTCAGAGCAAGGGTTATAAAGATGATGAAGAGAATGGATGACAAATTCAACAACATGTGTGAGAATCAAGTATAAATGAAGAATAAAGAAGAAATAAAGAATGACACAACTGCAATAAAGAATACATGGAAAGTTTTAATAGTAAACTAGAAGAAGATGAGGACCACATCAGAGAGTTAGAAGTCGAGGTAGAAAAATACACAAGCAGAGCAGCAACTGGCAGTTGGGGGGGACAAGCTTAAAAAGCAGGAGAACCTAAAGGAGCTTTGGGACAACATGAAATGAAACAATATCCTCATAATAGGGTGCCAGAAGTCCAAGAAGAGGATCAAGGAAAGAAAAGCTGTCTGAGGAAATAATGACAGAAAATGTCCCTGATGTTGGAAAGAAAAAAGTCATGCAAGTCCAAGAAGCACACAGAGTCCTAAACAAGATGGACCACAAAATACAGACACTAGGATACATCATAATTAAATTGTCAAGCATCAGTGACAAACTATGAATCTTAAAGATTTCCAGAGAGAAAGAGACAGTTACCTACAAGGGATCTCCCATTAGACTATCAACTGATTTCTCAGCAGAAACACATCAGGCCAGAAGTGAATGGAATGAAGTATACAAAGTCATTAAAGTAAGGGACTGAATCCAAGCATACTAAAACCAAAATTGAATGTGAAATCAGGAGCTTCACAGATTTTAAAAAAATGGTCTAAGGGTGTTTATTGCCAGCAATGAAAGAAATGTTAAAGGTACTGCTGTAAAAAGAATAAATAAAAAGGAAAGGAGGAAAACAGGCGTAATGAATAAAAATGGCAACAAACAACTACATATCAATAATAACCTTAGACATAAATGGATTAAATGCTCCAATAAAAAGACATAGGGTAGCTGAATGGATAAGAAAACATTACCCATATATTTTCTGTCTATGAGAGACCCAACTCAGAACAAATGACACACACAGACTGATAGTGAAGGAATGGAAAAAAATTGTTACACAAAGGGAGATGAAAAAAAGGCATGGGTAGTACTACTTATATTGACAAAATAGACACCAAAGTGAAGGCCATAACAATACATAAGGAGGGCCACTTCATAATATTAAAGGGAAGAAATCAACAAGAAGATATGACTCTGGTAAACTTATATGCACCCAAAGCAGGAGCACCCAAATACATAAAAACATGTCTGGAAGATATCAAGGAGAGTTTGACAGCAATAAAATCATGGTAGGGGACTTTAATACCCCAATGAAAACCACTGGATAAATCCTCTAAAAATATCAGCAAAGAACCAGCAATCCTAAATGACTAATTAGATCAGAAGGAATTAATTGACATCTTCAAAACATTTCATGCCAAAGTTATAGTATATACAATTTTTTCAAGTGCACATGATATGTTTTCAAAGATAAACCACATACCGGAACACAGGTAAAGTCTCTTCAATCCAAGAAGATAGAAATTGTATCAAATATCTTCTCAAATCACAATGGCATAAAATTAGAAATCAACTACAATAAAAACAATGAAAAATATCAAGTAACTAAAGGCTAAATAATATGGTATTAAATAATGATTATCTTACCAAACAGATCAAAGAAGAAATAAAAAGCATATGGCAACAAATGACAATGAAAACACAAAAATCCAAAATCTATGGGACACAGTGAATGCAGTCATGAGAGGGAAGTTTATAGCTCTACAGCCCTACCTCAAAACAAACAAACAAAAATACCTAACCCTACAACTTAAAGAATTAGAAAGGGATCAACAAGAAAATCCCAGAGTAAGCAGAAGGAATGAAATAATAAATATCAGCAGAATTAATGACATAGAGTCCAAAAAAAATCAATAAAACCAAGAGCTGGTTCTTTAAAAGAATAAACAAGATTGATGAACGTCTAGCCAGTTTTACCAAGAAACAAATACAATCATAAATGAAAGAGGTAAAGTAACAACAGATGCCACAGCAATAAAAATGATTGTAAAAAATAATACAAACAACTCTACTCCAACAAACTGGGCAAGCTAGATGAAATGGACTAGCTCCTAGAAAAAAAATACAATCTCTAAAACTCATCATAAAGAATAAAAAAACCTGAAAAGGCTGGTAACTATTGATGAAATTAAAGCAATAATAATAAAAAAATAAACTTCCAGTAAACAAAAGTTCTGGTCCCGGTGGCTTCACATGGGAGTTTCACCAAGTATTCAAAAAGGAACTAAATCAAATCTCCTCACTATTCCAAAAAAATTCAAGAGGAAGGCACACTAAGCTTTCTATGAAGCCAGAATTATCCCAATCTCCAAATCAGATAAAGACACTACAAAGAAAGAGAATTACAAGGCAATATATAGATGAACATAGATGCTAAAATCTTCAACAAAATTCTAGAAAATTGGATCCAGCATTACATTAGAACGATCATATACTGTGACCGAGTGAAACTTATTCTGGTGATGCAAGACTGGTACATTTTCTGCAAATCAATAAACGTGATACAGCACATAAACAAATTGAGAAATAAAAACATATAGTCATATCAGTTGTTGCAGAAAAAAAGTATTTGACCAAATCCAACAACCTTTCTTGACAAAAACTCTCAGTAAAGTGGGAATAGAGGGATCACATTTCAACAAAATAACAGACTTATATGGCAAACCTACAGCCAACATGGAAACCCAATAGGCAAAACTAAACTCATTTCCCCTAAGAACAGAAAGAAGACAAGAATGCCCACTTTCACTCCTGTTCAACATAATACTTGAAACGCAAGCCAAGTCAGACAAGAAGAAGAAATAAAAGGCACCCAAATTAGAAAAGAAGATGTAAAACTGTCCTTATTCACAGATAACATGATATTGTATATAGAAAACCCTAAAGATTCCATCAAAAACTATTAGATTTAATAAATGAATTTGGCAATGTAGCAGGATACAAAATGAACACCCAAAAATCTATGACATTTTATATGCCAATAATGAACTAACAGAAAGATAAATTAAAAAACAATCTAATTTATCATTGCAACACAAAAATTAAGATACATAAGAATAAACTTAACAAAGGAAGTAAAGACCAGTACTTTAAAAAGTATAGGATGTTGAATAAAGAGTTAGAGGAAGACATAAACAAATGGAAGAATATACCATGTTCATAGATTGGTAGAATCAACATCATTTAAATGCCCATACTACTCAAAGCAATCCATATATTTAATGCAATCCCCATTAAAAAATGATGGTATATTTCACAGACCTAGAACAAACTCCAAAAATTCTTATGGAGTAAAAAAGACCTCGAATAGCTGCAGCAATGCTAAGAAGACCAAAGTTGGAGGAATCACAATACCAGATATCAAGCTATATTACAAAACCACTGTTCTCAAAACAGCCTGGTACTGGCACAAGAACAGACATATAGACCAATGGAACAGAACAGAGAACTCAGAAATTGACACAAGTCATTATGCTCAAATAATATTTGAAAAAGGAGGCAAAAGCATACAATGGAGTCAAGACAGTCTTATCAATAAATGATATTGGGAAAATTACAGATACATGCAAAACAATTAAATAAGACCACTAACTTACACCATACATAAAAATAAATTCAAAATTAATAAAGGACTTAAATGTAAAACAGAAAACCATAAAAATCTTAGAAGAATCCATAGGCAGCAAAATATCAGGCATATCTCATAGCAATATCTTTACTGATACAGCTCCTAGGACAAAGTAAGATAAGGAAAGAATAAACAAATGGGACTATATAAAAATAAAAACCTTCTTCATAGCAAAAGAAAACATCAACAAAATAACAAGAGAGGCCACTGCATGGGAAAACATATTTGCCAGTGTTATTTCTGATAAGGGTTTATTCTCTAATTTTTTTTAGCTTACTCATATAACTTAACAAAAGGAAGATAATGCAATAAAAAATGTGCAAATGACCTAAAAGGCACTTTTTGAAAGGACATACACAAGTCCAAAAGACATATGAAAACAAGCTTAAAGTCACTAATTAACTGAGAGACACAAATAAAAATGACAGTGAGATACTATCTCACACCTGTCAGAATGGCTATCATCAACTAATCAACAAATGACAAGTGCTAGTGAGGATGTGGAGAAAAAAAGGAACCTTTATGCACTGCTGCTGGGAATGCAGACTGGTGCAGCCACTGTAGAAAACATTATAGAGGTGTTTTTAAAAAAAATAAAAATGGAACTGCCATTTGACCCAGTAATCCCACTTCTAGGAATATATCCCGAGAAATCAAAAACACCAATCAGAAAGGATATATTTAACACCTATGTTCATAGAAACACAATTTCCAAGTTAAGATTTGGAAACAGCCTACGTGCCCATCAACAAATAAGTGGATTCAAAACCTGTGGTACTTCTACACAATGCAATACTCTGCTGCTGTAAAAAGGAAGAAACTCTTACCATTTGCAACAGTATAGTGGACCTGGAGAGTATAATGCTAAATGAAATAAGCCAGTCAGAGAAAGATAAATATCACATGATCTCAGTCATTTGTGGAATATAATATATAACATAAACTGATGAAGAAAAATATAGAAGCACTGGACAGACCTTCTAACTACAGAGGGAAGGCTGTGGTGGGGGAGGTAATAAATCAACCAAATGACTTGTATGCATGATTATAAGCATAACCCATGGACACAGACAATAGGGTGGTAATGGC
Source organism: Vespertilio murinus (assembly GCA_963924515.1). Taxonomy (NCBI): domain Eukaryota; kingdom Metazoa; phylum Chordata; class Mammalia; order Chiroptera; family Vespertilionidae; genus Vespertilio; species Vespertilio murinus. Next base: position 96,069,903 of record OZ004707.1, on the reverse strand, counting down.
ATGTGCTGGTGGGTGGGAATGGCCAGGGTGAGGTCAATGGAGGAAAAGGAAGATATATGTAATACTTTAAATGCTAAAGAATTTAAATTGAAAAAAAAGGTACTGAGAGGTGAAATGCTGTTTGTTTAATCTTTAATAGCATAGAGACAAAGAGTCAAGAATACATAATGCTAAAAACAGGTAAAAAGTAAAAGGATAGACACTAAGAGAGATAACATGTCTGAAATTGGATGATAAAGAAAAAAGAGGGGAAGAATAAGAAATTATATAATTTTACAACAGATTACCATTCAGAAAATTAAATATAAACTTTATTCATACTTGAATAATTTTAAATATATTTCTAGAAGATGTTGTTTAGAGATATTATGTGCTATAATTGGAATATATTATAAACACAGTATATATAAGTTTATTATGATGATTATCCCAGATCCAGGTTTCTGATCTATATCATTTTATTTCTCTCTGAAAAAAATTCTTGTAACATTTCTTGCAAGTCAGATATACAGGCAACAAATTCTTTCATGATTTGTTTGTGTGAGAAAGTCTTTGTTTTTAAGATAATCTTTCAGGGTTCAGAATTCTATTTTCTCCTAACATTTTAAATATCTTACTCCACTCTATGGTCATAAGAGTTTACACCAACAGCCTAGATCCCTGCAACCATACACACATGCTCATGATTTGCCCTTATAGTGCAAATGCACACTACCAGCTATTGCCCCAGCAGCTGCATATGCACCTACAGTTGTCATTAGCTTCATTCACTCTAGCCCTCACCACTGCAAAAGTATCCTCAGCCAGCCTCTGCCACCTCAAAGGCAATCACTGTTGACACCCACAGTCAAGCATGTACACATCACTAGCTTCAATCACCATCACCACCACTTGATCTAGTCTTCCACCACCAGCCCTGCTGAGCCCCCTATAAACCTTGCAGCCACTGAGGATCCTCCCTGGATCTCACCACAGAATATCATGCATTTATTTATGTCAGGACTTCAGCTGCATGAGCCAAGAAAGCACCATGAACACTTGTCATACTGCTGCCATATGTTTCCACACCACTAGATCCTATGTGTATCCACCTGCATGTAAAGGTATTTTCTTACCAAAGCCAGACCATAAAGTCTAGGAGAGATTATTGCTTATTCAAACACAAAGATACCTATGTAAGACTAGAGGGATCATGAAAATTAGGAAACATGACACCTCCAAAAGAATACAATAAACTTTCAGTAACTAAACCCAGAAAAAGGGAAATTCATGAATTGCTTGACAATGAATTAAAAATAGATGCTGTAATAAAGCTCAGGGAGCTACCAGAGAACACAGACTATTTTTAAAAACCAAGAAACTAATACAGGAACAAAATTATAAGTTCAATGATTCGTTAGAAAATATAAAAAGAATCAAACAGAAAACTTGGAACTGAAAAATATAGTGAATTAACTAAAAAGTAAAATAGAGATCCTCAACAGCAGACTCAGTCAAACAGAAGAAAGAATCAACAAACTTGAAGAGGTTATATGAAGATATCCAGTCATTTACAGGAGGGGGGGAGGGGATGAAAAGAAATTAAGGAAACCTGGGGCTTAAGGGAAACTATCAAAATAAACAATATTTACATTATGAATCCCAGAAGGAAAAGAAAAGTAGAATAATACAGAAAATTGATTAAACAAATAATAGCTAAAAACTTTCCAAATAAAGAAAGAGATAAAGACATTCAGGGTGATGAAGCTCAAAGATCCCCATCAGGTTCAACTCAAGGAAGACAACCTATATAATAAAGAGTTAATATGCAAATGGTCATCACACCATCACATCATAATGGCTCAGACACTCAACATTGGAGAGAGAGAAAAGAGTACCAGCCAGGCATAAGTGAGCTCACAAGAGAGGAATAGGGGCCACCCAGGCACAAATGAGCTCGCAAAAGAAGAATGGGGATCAGCCAGGCACAAATGAGAGAGGAATGGGAACCAGCCAGGCTGCAGCCCAAGAGAGGAACAAGCTGCCTGCCCCACAGTCCCAGGTGCCAGCAGCTGGACTGTGGCCCAGGAGAGGGACAAACCACCTGCACCATGGTTCTGGGCACTAGAGGTCGCACCTGTGTTCTGGCTGGGGAGAGATACAAGCCACATGTCTTGTGGTCCTGGGCAGCAGCGGCTGTGCCTGCACCTGTGGCCCAGGAAAGCAATAAGCATTCCACTCCACAGTGCCAGGCACCAGTGACTACACCTGTGCCTGTGGCCTGGTAGAGGGACAAGCCACCTGCCCCATAGTCCTGAGTGCCTGTGGCTGTGGCCCAGGTGAAGCCACCAACCCATGGTCTCATGTGGCTGGCCATGGCAAAGCCAGCCCAGTTCCTTGGTGCCTGTGACCAGAAGGAGGAAAGAATCCTGGGTCCCAAGTGCAGGGCAAGGCAGAGGCGGCTAGAGGTGATCAGGCAGGCAGGCGAGCTGTTAGAAGCCAATTGTTCCAGATTGTAAGAAGCAGTTGGACATCCATGAGGCATCCCGGACTGGAGAGAGTGCAGGCCAGGTGGAGAACCTCCCCTACCCCATCCCACCCCCATACAGGGTGATAAATGGGACCTACTTCCACTATGAAGAGAATATAAACAAAATCTTATAACACTAGAGGCCCGGTACATGAAATTCATGCACAGGAGGAGGGTGTATCTCTGTAATTTAAAATATGTGTCCACAAATCAGAGAAAGGTGAAAAAAATCTGTTATTTTTATATTTTTTAAATTATCCTAATTTACCCTAGGCGTCTTATAGACCCTATTTCAGCAGTTGTAAAAATAAAATAAAGCATCTGAGATTTAGGATAGAGGATAAAAGTGTCATACACTATTATTCTTGAGAATGCAAGCCCAGCCAAGTTTTTGAAATCTTCCCAATCTTCCTAGCATTTTGACAGCTTCTCAGCTAACTCCAGATGGCCAGTAAGAAAGGTTTCTGTAGAAAACACTAGGTGGGGAAAAAGCAAAGGAAAGTGTAACAAGAGACTCATTAGCATAGCAGGCTGCATATCAAGGCCTAAAAGAATCATGAACACAAACACAGAGATATGTATGCATACGAACCAATGCATAAATAATTCCAGATTATTGTTGGGGGTTATAAAGTTAGGTTCTTATCCTAATGAGCAAATGTAACATAACTCACTCAAATGATGCAGAAAATGAAAGAAAAAAAGTGATTCTTAATTTTTTGGTCTCTCATTTAAAAATATTATGAAATTAACACAATAAATAATTAACTTTTTTACATAAATATCTTTATTGTGTTTCTTACTTTAACATTAATTTTTCTTTGTTTAGATAAGAAGGTATGATGAAATTAAAATCTGAGTCTCCTTAACCAATAAAATTATAGCTTCAATATTTCTTTTTTCTGGATGGAGATTTTTTTTAATATGAGTATATGACTTGTTTTAGAGGATCAAGTAATATGAATTAGAAGATATTTAAACAGAAAATGTTTAAAGATACTATTGTTTGTCAAAATTGTAGGGCAGCCAAGATGGAGTCTTTCATTGTTTGACATTTTGAAAGTAGAGTTGATAAAAATGTTGTAGCCATAGTCCTAATCCACAGAGAGCTTCCCACTCTCCAATCTTATGCCAGCTGGCTCATGTATCCTCACACATTTTTGGCAAATGGTCAAATATAGCTCACACTTTAAGCAGCTGGACTAATCTAACAGCCCTTATTAGAATCCTTTCTAATCCTACAGAGACAGAAGACTACTAATTAATTATAGTCTTATTAGAAAACATGTACATATTTATTCCTGATTAATAGAATTATGACACAAAAATGTAACTTTAAAATTCCAAATGAAAGATTTTATTAAAAGTAAAAGTTCGTACATTTATATTTATTTAAATATATATTTTCTTTTCATTTTTTGTTTACTTATATTTTTAGATACAGATAAAGGCAACAGTTAATTTTCTGTATTGCTTGTTTTAAAAAATAAAAATGACACACTACAGAATAGAAATTTCTATAAATAAAGCACTGGAATTCTTAGCTTAGCAGGCATTTTTTTCCCTGAGATTAAAATAAAAACAGTATTGGTCTTTCTTAACATTTCACATTCTTCATTATGATGATATTTCCAGTATTTTAAATGTGAACCATATGTTGTTCCCTAACATATTTAATAGGGGTAGCCAGATGTTTGAACAAATTAGCAGTTAAGTATAATGCTGACCGCTTACTAGTTCTCACAATCTGTCCTCACCTCAGTTAGTAGAAAGAAAAATAAAAATCCACCTTTAGTAATATAGATGCCTGAGACTAAATATTGTGATCAACATTAAAATGTGACAAACTTTCTGAGAAGTAAACCAAAATACCTTTTAAAATATATATGGAGTTCAGAAGAATTCTGAAAACTAGTATCTTGGTCACAATTATACTAAAGTCAGAGGAAAATTCACAATAATTTTATTGTCAACTACAGCCATAAATTTTCAGTGGACTTTTTTTTTCTGCAATTTTAATAACAGACTACATAGTGTTAAAGACTTTTGCTGTCAAAGCCATGCAAATAGATAAAACATATTAGACATTATCTCTTGAAGAAAACATCTAAGGTTAAGTAACTCAACATGTAATACATCACTACCATTCCTTTCTAGACATTAAAGATTGTGTTTTCTTGAAATTGTAACTAATTTTAAATAGGTACTTACTTAGAACTATTATGGCTTTGAGAAAATGCACACATTAAAGGTATATATTTAAAAATAAAAAAATAATAAATACTTTTATACATGTGCTTATAATAGCACTAGACTTAAGTAAAGTAAATCTCCAGCAATTACTAAAAGGATGGTACATAACTAACATAGTGCTTATATATTATAGGACTTCATAGTATTTCAAATCAATCCCTATAACTATCTTATCAAGGTATTGTCTTTATTCATAGAAACCATAATGAGATAGGGAGGAATTAACAAACAAACTACTGGAACTAAATAAGGGGATGATCCAGGAGGAGAAATGAGGATATAAACTAAGCTTCTAAAACCAATTATGAGATCATAGAAGGTAGTGGCTGACAAAAAAGCAGGGAGGAGAGAGTGTAAGGGAGTAAAAGGAGTGAGAGGAGCATGTATGGTGTATGTGTGTGAGAGAGGAACAGTTTACATCTCACAGGAGTACCTGGGACTGGCAAATCAGGCCCTCCTGGACAGGGAGCCCCTGCCACCCTCGTGGACACTCCCAGGCCAATGTAGCTGGGTATGGAGCCCATGCCACTTTGAAGGGAGGTGCAGCAGAGGCCAGAGTGCACCCACACCCACACCAACACATGCCTGGTACTGCTCGTCATACATAACTTGTGTGGTACCACCGTGCACTGGCAATGATTGGTGCCCAACCATGCTGCCAGCTCTCAGACCCACAAAGTGATCATAGGCCAGAGAGACTGCCTGAGCTGCACATCCCTGCCTGAGCTCCCAGACATGGTGCTACCAACCTCGGCACTCCAAGACCTGGCACTACTGACCCTGGTGCTCCAGGACTCTAGCACTTCCAGATCCAGTGCTCCTGACCCCAACATTCCCAGAGACAGTGCTTCCAATCACAAATGATGAGTGAAAGGCAGAGGGAGCTCTGAGGCCCTCACTGCACAGCCTCTGGACCATAACAACTATGCACCTTCTGTGACCCGGGAACCCCAACCCAATAGCTCACATAGCTCCAGAGTCAACTCCTACTATGCTGACCAGGAACACTCAGTCAGGTGCCCACCCAACCCCAAGGACAGCACTGAAAGTTCCAGTCAGGGACACTTGGCCCAGTGTTTGCTCAATCACAAGGACAGTGCAGATGGTGCCAGCTAGTGTCATGGTCCAGAAACTGCCCAGTCTCAAGGACAGCACCAATGGTGCTGGCAAGGAACCACCACCCAGCTCCCTGTTGAGCACTCAGGACCAGACTGACAAGGCAAGCCAGAAGTTACTATGCAACACCCTGTCCTGGACACCGGAGGTTCTTCAATGAATTGCATGCTAGAGGGCTCTTTGGCCTCACAGGGAGTCTCACACCAGTCCCCAGACAACTCTGAGCACCTTCAGCAGACAACTGAAGGACCCAAACCAAGGAGGAAGGGAATACAACTGAAAACAGAGACATTAAAGATGTCAGACTAAAGGCAATCCCATAATCTGGGATAAGGAGTCCTGTACCATTGGAGGACTAGGGACTTCAACTTATAGGGCCTGAAGCAAGTTTCCAAGGGACAGAAATTGTCTACAACACACATTACATAGAAACAAATACAAAGGGACAGCCAAAATGGGGAGACAAAGAAAAACTCCCCAGAGGAAAGAAAATAGAAATCACCAGAAAGGGTAATAAATGAAATAAAGGCAAGCAATATGTCTTAGAAAGAATTTAGAGTAATGGTTATATAGATGCTAAACTATTTGGGTGATTAATTTACTAACATATGTAAGAACCAAGAAGAAATGAGAAATAACATAGCTGCAATATAAAACACAATGGAAGATTTCAACAGAAAACTAGAAGTGGAGGACCAAATCAGCAAGTTATGAGAAGGGCTAGAAAAGCACCCAATCTTAACAGCAATTGGGGGAAAAATTAAAAGCAGGACGAGAGTTTGGGGAGTTTAGGGACAATATGAAATAAAGCAACATTCTCATAATAGGGGTGCTATAAGAGTTGAAGCTGAGCAAGGAATAGAAAACATATTTGAAGAAATAATGAGAGAAAACTTCCCTGATTTGTGGAAGAAGTCACACAAGCACAGAGAGTCCCTAACAAGAGAAACCCAAAAAGACCCAACCAAGACATATTGTAATTACAATGGCAAACTTTAATGATAAAGAAATCTTAAGGGTTACAAGAGAGAGACAGAAGGTTACCTAAAAGAGATCTCCCATTAGATTATAAATAATTTCTCAACAGAAACACATCAGGCCCAAGAGAATAAAATGAAGAATACAAAGAAATGAGAAGAAAGGGACTGAATCCAAGAATGCTCTATCCAGCAAGGCTATCATTCAAAATACAAGGTGAAATCAGGAGCTTCACAGAAAAAAAAAAAAAAAAAAGGCTAAGGGAGTTTATTACCACCAAGCCAGCAAAGCAATAAATGCTAAAGAGACTTTTATAAAATGAAGAAATAGAAAAAGAAGAAGGAACACAGGCACAAAGAATAAAAATGGCTATAAACAAGTAGAAACAAGTACTAATCAATAATGACTTTAAATGTAAATGGATTGAATGCGCCAATCAAAAGACATAGTGTAGTTGAGTGGATAAGAAAACATGACCCAACAAGTAGTGGGGACTGTACAAGATGGTGGCAAAAAAAAAAAATTAAAAGACCTAGTAATAAACTTAACTAAGGAAGTAAAAGACCTGTATTCGGAAAACTATAGGACATTGAAAAAAGAGATAGAGGAAGATATAAAGAAGTGGAAGAAGATAACATGTTCATGGATTGGTAGAATTGACATCATTAAAATGTCCATACTACCCAAATCAATCTATAGATTCAATGAACTCCCCATGAAAATATTAATGGCATATTTCACAGACCTAGAAAAATTCTCTAAAAAATGTATATAGAATTAAAAAAAAAAGACCTTGAATAGCTGCAGCAACCCTGAGAAAGAAGGACAAAGTTGGAGTGATCACAATACCAGATATCAAGCTATATTACAAAGTCACTGTTCTCAAAACAGCCTGGTACTGGCACAAGAACAGACATATAGACCAATGAAACAGAACAGATAACCCAGAAATTTTGTTAATATTTGATAAAGAAGGCAAGATCATACAATGGAATCAAGACAAATGGTGTTGGGGAAATTGGACAGATATAAACAAAACAAAAAATGAAACTGGATCACCAACTTATACCATACCACAAAATAAAATAGATAAAAGACTTAACCATAAGATGGGAAACTAAAAATCCTAGAAGTATCCACAGGCAGCAAACTATCAGTCATATCTCATAGCATTATGTTTACTGATGCATCTCCTCAGATAATGGAAACTAAGGAGAAAATAAACAAATGGGAATACATCAAAATAAAAAGCTTCTGCACAGCAACAGAAACCATCAACAAAACAAGAACACTGTATGGGAGAACATATTTTCCCATGTTATCTCTGACAAGGGTTTAATCTCAAAATGTATAGGGGACTTATACAACTTAGCAAAAGGAAGATAAGTGATCCAATCAAAAATGGGAAAAGGACCTAAATACTCACTTTTTGAAAGAGGATATACAGAAGGCTCAGAGAAATATAAAAGCATGCTCAACATCACTAATCATCTGAGAGATGAAAATCAAAACAACAATGAGGTATCATCTCAGACCTGTCAGAATTGCTATCATCAACAAATCAGCAAATGACAAACACTGGAGAGGATGTGGAGAAAAAGAAACCCTCCTGCACTGCTGGTGGGAATACAGACTTGTGCAGCCACTGTGGAAAACAGTGTGGCGTTTTCTAAAAAAAATAAAAATGGAACTCCCATTTGACCCCGTAATCCCACTTCTAGGGATATATCCCAAAATATCAGAAAGGATATATTCATTCCTACGTTCATAGAAAAGCAATTTACAATAGCTAATATTTGGAAACAGCCTAAGTGTCCATCATCAGATGAGTGGATTAAAAAAAAACTGTGGTATATTACTCAATGATTAACTATGCTAATATATATATATATATATATATATATATATATACACTCTTACATTTGCAACAGCATGAATGGACCTGGAGAGCATTATGCTAAATGAAATAAGCCATTCAGAGAAATATAAATATCACATGATCTCACTCATTTCTGGAATATAATGAACAACATAAACTGATGAACAAAAGTAGATCCAGAAACATAGAAGCATTGAACAGATTGTCAAACCACAGAGGGAAGACAGCAAAGGATGGGCATTGGGATGGAGTTCAGGGGGTTGGAATTAAAAAACAAAATATTACTTTACTACATTAAACATTTTAGATGAATTAATAAAATATTTGTGAGCTCTGTCACTAAAAATCATATGAAGTAATCTAATATTGATGAACGTAAGTGAAAGATAGACACAAATGACCATATGCTATATGAATTCATTTACAGGAATTTCTTGCAAAAATTCTCTGTATTGATATTAACCTTATCATTTGTTTCTCAGAGCAAGCTCGGGTGAAATTGATTGCTAATAGTCATGAAGTAACATTTTGGGAAAATCAAAGTTTTCTACACATTGGATGTGGTCATACTAACATGGGTATGCACATTTGACATCTCATATAACTATACATCTAAAATGGTATGAAGAACAGAAAAAGAGAGACAAATTTCTATCCTTTCCTGACTTAGAAATCATAAGTGGATAGAGGTAACAAACATGAGATTCAAGTAGATAGTTCAAAACAATGCCTTAGGAATTCTACTCTTAACAAAAGTTTTCCCACTGAGAAAAAGTATAAACACCAAGACAAGGGAGATTATGAGGGTAAACCTGACATGTACTTCAGTTGGAAGCTCGATCTCTGGCCCTGGTCTGGGTGCGTGCGTGCAGCAGACAACCAAATGATGTGTCTCTTTCACATTGATGTTTCTCTCTCTGTATCTTCCTTTCCCTTCTACTAGCTCTACAAAAGAATGGAAAAAATATCCTCTGGTAAGGATTAACAAAACAAAACTAAACAAACAACAAAAAAGTAGCTCAGATACCTCAAGACACAGAAGAAAAGGAGAGAACCTGATGTTCTGAGTCACTTTTATCTTCTCATTAATTTTTAAAATTCATCAAGTTTTAAACAACATAAGTTAAGAGAAAAAAATAAATAAATAAAATAAAAAGTGATTGCCAAGAGGTTCATGGCTGAAACAGAGAGACTTCCAGTACTCTACTTTGCAGAGTAGCAAAGTGTTCATGTAGGTAATAATGATAAAGATGGATAATATGTGTAAGAATTAGTGGCTGTCTTGTCTCAGAGTGCTCAGTGACCTCTGTGGTGATAAAGAGAAGAAATGGCAGTGGAAAATCAGCCTCAGTTTGTCAGGGTGGAGATCAGAGTTCAGGACTGGAAAAGCAATTGGATATTTGGTAGGAAAAATTCTAACAGCAAGAGAGTAACACTCCAAATCTAAATATAAAATCTGCCCACATTCCTAACTCTCAAAAAAATCAGTGACAGAGAGAAGATACCAGAAAAGCAGACAGCTACTATAATCTACCTTTGAAATATATAGTTTATCTGGTAATAGTTGTGAGTTGACTGATTTTTCATTGAGTGCACCCAACACTGTACAAAGCCATCTGAATCCTTACAGGCTTGACAAATCAAAGGATAAAACATAGGATTTCATAACAGCTTGAAATTAGAAGGAAAACCACAGAAAGGGAAATTCCCAAGTATAATGATAAGTTTACTCAAATCCATTGCTTCATGAAATAGGCAGGGGCCTGATGAAGGGAGCCCCCCAGGGAGTTGGGCTACAAAAATAGCAGTTGAGAGCTATCGAAACAGATATGCAATATGACAGGTGCACTCTGGGAGTAGGAGAGGGAGATAAGGTTTGAAATTTGAGTCCAAATCCATTATAACTAAAACAATATCAGAACACAACAGAATACAGAATTGCTACAATATATTGTATATAATGCCAAGTTTTCAACCCCAAATTATAATACATGAAATATAAGATCCCAAATGTGTATCTATACTTAGGGAAAAGGCAGTGAATAAAAGGTAGGTGGGTGTAGATGCAGACTTCAAAGCAGCAATTATACAATATACATGTGTGTGCTTTCAAACATTTAAAGAGAAATACAAAAGGAATATATACTATGGGAAAAGTAAGTTTACAGTTGTGAATATATGAAACAGAGTTTATTCTTTGTTATTATTTATTAACTAGAGACCCAATGCATGAAGATTTGTGCAAGAATAGGCTTCCTTCCCATAGTTGCTAGCATTGGCTTCCTTCCAGCAACCGGGACTCAGTCTGCTTCACTCCAGCCACTGCCAGGCATCTGGAACCAGGGCTGCTTCACTCCAGCTACCACTGCTACCGCCACCACTGGGGGCATGCTCTGAGCTGTGCCGTGGCCACTTGAAACATGCCCCCACCCATGGTGTGTGTCCTCTGGGGTGGGGGCATGCTCAAAGTCTCGCCGCAACTGCTCAAAGAATGTCCCCAACTCTGGTGTATGTCCGCTGGGCCTGGGGCAGCACACAGTCCCCTCCCACCCATCTGCACATGCAGCTCCCCTGAATAGTCACAATGCAGCCTCCTCCTGAGCTGGTTGTGACCATTACAGCACCCCAGCCTAATTTGCATATTACTGCTATATATATTATTTTCCATAGAACAACTGTAAACCTACTTTTGTCCCACCCTGTACACCTATCTAATAAAAGAGTAATATGAAAATTAACCATAACTCTGCTACACCTACAAGCCATGCCCACCAGCCAATGAGGAGCAAATATGCAAACAAACCCAACCAAGATGGCTATGGCCACAGAGAGCAAGGCTTGGGTTTCCCCAGCGATGAAGGAAGCCAGGCTTTCTGCTTGCCCTTAGCAGCCCAGGCCTCCACTCAAGACTACAAAGTTTCAATGAGAGAAGATACATAAATCCAAACAGAAATGGCTGCTGCCATGAAGCGAGCAGAATGGCAGCCACAGAGCTGGAAAGAGCAAGAGGCTAGGGTTGACCCCACCAATGGAGGAAGCCAAACTTTCTGCACACCCAGGCTGGCCCAGACCTCCACTAAGGCTACAAAGTTTCAATTATAGAGGATACATGAATCCCAACAGAAATGGCTGCTGCCATAGAGCGAGGAGAAGGCTTGGCTCTGCTCCAGGCTATAAAGGTTCAATTGTAGAAGATAAATAAACCACAGATACCAGGGCCTCTGCTTGGGTCACCAGAGGGCGTGGCCATCTTGCAAATTACCACAGGCTCCTTGTCCAGGCTGCCTCATGCCCCAAGAGAACCCCACCCTGATTTGGGATACCCTTCAGGGCAAATCAGAAGGCTCCCACATGTACACCGGACCTCTATCCTATCTAATAAAAGATATGGATATTGACCATCACTACAACACACAAGATGGCTGCCACCATGTGGATACAAGATGGCCACCACAAGATGGCCAGCAGGGGAGGGAAGTTGGGAGAGACCAGGCCTTCAAGGGAGGGCAGTTGGGGGCAATCAAGCCTGAAGGGGAGTACAGTGAAGGGTGACCAAGTCGGCAGAGGAGGGAAGTTGTGGGTGACCAGGCCTGCAGGTAAGGACAGTTGGGGGGGACCCAGGCCTGCAGGGGAGGGCAGTTAGGGGGGACCAGGCCTGCAGCCAAGGGCAGTTAGGGGCAAATAGGCTGGCAGGGGAGCAGTTAGGCATCAATCAGGCTAGCAGAGGAGTGGTTAGGGGGTGATCAGGCTGGCAGGCAGAAGTGGTTAGGGGCAATCAGACAGGAAGGCAGGTGAGCAGTTGGGAGCCAGAAGTCCTGGATTGTAAGAGGGATGCCCGACTGCCTGTTGAGTCCTGATCCCACCTTGAGGGGTCCCATATTGGAGAAGGTGCAGGCTGGGCTGAGGGACACCCCTGCCTGTTCACAAATTTCATGCACTGGGCTCTAGTATATATATAAAAGGCTAAGTGACCAACCAACTACTCATCAGACCAACACCTCATACTCTGGTACATGTGACATGCACTGGTAATTTAAAAATAAACATTGACTTGCTCATGCATGGTACATATAAAGCTCTCACTGGCGCCAATAGCATGTGTGTGTTTTGATCTGTCATTACTGATCCGTGAGTTTGGTTCTTTATACAAAAAAATGAGCACGTTCATAAATTAAATGAAGAAATTTTGGATATGCTCAATGGAGATTTTCACACCTATTTGAGTGATGATTCCATTGATTCAGCAGATGATGCAGAAAGAAAAATTTTCTCCATGGAATTTCTTAATAGCATTACTCCTTTGGGAATTCTGTGCCATAGATTAAAATTGAAAGTAATTGCAATCATCATGGTACCAAGAAATCTTAAAAGTAAATGAGGTCTTTGTAATGGTACTAGGTTTATTATCAAAAGATTGCTACCTAACATAATTGAAGCAGAAGCAGAGGTTGTTCTGATTCTAAGAATTGATTTGTCCCCAGCTAACACTGGCTTCCCATTTAAATTAATTCAAAGACAGGTTCCTGTGATGCCAGCATTTGTGATGACTATTAATCACAAGGACAAACTCTAGACATAGTAGGACTATTTCTACCTGAAACCATTTTTGGACAAGGTCAATTATATGTTGCTTTCTCTCGAGTTCGAAGAACTTGTGATGTTAAAGTTAAAATTGAAAATACTTCAACACAAGGGAAATTAGTTAAGCACTTTGAAGGTGTTTTACTCTTAATGTGGTATATGGGGAGATATTAGAATAAGTTTAATCAATTTATCAGTCATTGTTTTTATCAATATTGTTTTTATATCATGTTGCTTTTATATCATGTTTTTGTTGTTATATCATGTTGTTATTGTTTATTAATCAATTTATATACTATTTCCATATGCATTCTATTAATTTTCATTCATCTCTGAGACTTCTATTATAGAGAATGTGTGAATAGCAATATTAAAATATTCCTCCTAGTTAATTTCCTTTCAATGTGCATGAATCCAGGCATTGGACCACTAGTCATAAATAAATGGAAGGACAACAAGTCTACATAGAGAAGTAAAATCTATCAATAACTAAAAACTTTACTAGATAAGATCAATGCATATTGGAGTGGCAAAAGAGAGACTCAGTATTCTTAAAGGTAGAAAGTATCAGAATAAAAAATGTTTTGTAAAAATTAGAGCTATTAACAAAGCCTCCAAATCTCTTACCCTTTGGGACAGCATGGATGGACCTGGGAAATATTGTGCTAACTGAAATAAGCCAATCTAGAAAGACAAATATGACAGGATTTCACTTATTTGTGGAATCTAGTGAACAGAATGAATTGACCAACAAAATAAGAGCTGAAGCATGGAGGCATTGAACAGAGTGAGATACCTCAATGTGGGGTTGGGAGAATGAGAAGAGATAAACCAAAAAATTTTATATACGTGTAGGCATAGATCATGGACCTGAGAAATAGGGTAGTGAAAACATGGGGAGTAGGGCCTGGAAAAGGGAGATAAAGGGTGGGTAAAGGAGAGATAACTGTAACACTATAAACAATAAAAATATTTTTTAAAAACACAAAACTTCTGAGTCTGTTCATATTAACTGCATGAATTAAATTAACTGGAGTTTTAGAAGGATAGGGGAAAGAAACAGAGGAGGAATAAAGTATTTAAAGAAATAACAGACAATAGGAGGGTGAAGGCCTGGGGTGGGGGTGTGGACAGGCTTGGAGAGGTCAATGGGGGAAAAGAGGAGATATGTAATACATTCAACAATGAAGATTCAAAGGGAAAAAAGATTGAAATGTTAAAAAATGGCAAAACACTTTCTAAATATGTTATAGAAATCTATACTAATAATAGAGGAATATGCAAATTGTCCAGGATGCCATCACAGAAACAACCAAACATCAGGCTGCATGGGGTGACAAGGCCAGCAGAGGAGGGAGTTGGAGGTGACCAGGCCAACAGGGGGGTCATTGGGGGTAACCAGACTGGTGGGAGAATAATTGGGGGTGACCAGGCTGGCAGGGGGAAGTTGGGGGTGACCAGGCCAACAGGGAGGGCAATTGGGGACCACCAAGATGGGGGGGGTGACCAGGCTGATTGGGGGATAGTTGGGATCAACCGGGCCAGCAGGGGGGGTGGCAGTTGGGAGTGACCAGGCTAGGGGGTGGCAGTTAGGAGTAATAATGCAGATAGGCAAGTGAGCAGTTAGGAGCCAGCAGTCCCAGATTGTGAGAGGGATGCCCAACTTCCGGTTTAGGCCTGATCCCTAGGATTGGGCATAAACAGGCAGCCAGACATCCCCCAAGGGTTCCCAGATTGGACATGGTGCAGACTAGGCTGAGGGGACCCCCAGTGCATGATTTTTGTGCACTGGGCCTCTAGTAACTTACATAAAATATATCAAAAGTGCATCAGACCCCAATCATCATATAAACGACAACAAAAATCACTTTCAGAATCTTTATACTCAAAATGCTTAAAGCCTAAAGATAATGACAAAAGTTTGAAAAGAGCAAGAAAAAAAGTCATGCTACATACAGATAAATAATTATTGCTTCAAAAAAGTAATTATATAGGCCTGAAGACATTTAAATGACAAAATTAAATTTTGTAAAAGAAAAAAAGCATAGCCAAGAGTTTCATACTCAGTGAGAGTAAGCATCATGAATGAAGTTTTAACAAAAATACTTTCAGATAAACAAGAACTAAGAGATCTTACCAGCATATCTATATTATAAGAAATTCTAAAGGAAGTTTTCAGATGAAGGGAAATTATGTCAGATAGCAACTCAACTTATAAAGAACAATTATGAAAATTTTAATATGGGTTAATGTAAAATAAATAAAATTTGAAATTGACTTGGTTTTTGAAATATATGAATAAAACAAAAGTGTAGCACAATATGTGCAAGTTTATATCAATAAATATTATATATTACAACAATAGCACTAACAATGGGCATTTAGTAATAAAAAAAGCATAGTTTTCAGGTTACATATTTTATCAGTAGGAATTTGATATGAATGATAATTTAGTTTAAGAGTACCCAAAGAAAATAGAAATTTGGCAAATGAATAGGAAATGCCATCTTTAAGTACAAATATATCAAGTCAGATTTTAAAAAATTAAGAATACTCTGTAATTTGTTTGGCTCAGTGGATAATGTGTTAGCCTGTGGACTGACGGGTTTTTTGTTTGGTTCTGGCAAGGGCATGTACCTGGTTACAGGTGAGGCTCAATCCCTGGTCAGGGTGCATGTGGGAGGCAACCAATTGATGTGTCTCTCTCACACAGTGATGTTTCTCTCTGTGTGTCTCTCCCCTTCCCTTCCACCCTCTCTAAAAATAAAAATGAAAATATGGGTTATGATTAACAACAACAACTATCAATAACCAGCCTTGGACGAGTGGCTCAACTAATTGGAGCATCATTCTGTACACCAAAAGGTTACAAGTTTGATTCTAGGTCAGGGCACCTACTTACATTGAACATTTAATCTGTGGTCTGGGTACATATGGGAGGCAATTGATGGGTGGCTTCTCTCTCTAAAATGAATAAAAACACATTCTCTAGTAAAGATAAAGAATAAATAACCAATTAAGTGATAGCTACAAGAAACACACTTAAATATTATATACTAGAGGCCCAGTGCATGAATGGGTCTCTAGCAGCTGCCAGCTGCTGGCAGAGGCCTTCCTCCCTTCCCACAGATGGCCTTGCCCACAGGTCAAACAGGTCAAACTCCCAGTCAAAGGGACAATTTGCATACTATACTTCTATTATATAGGATTATTTTATAAATGGAAATTTTACACATAAAAAATAAGTGAAATTTACCATTTTATTGGTAAGTTTCATAACACATTAGACACAACTCAAGAGAGAATAGTGTGCCGAAACCGGTTTGGCTCAGTGGTAGAGCGTCAGTCTGCGGACTGAAAGGTCCCGGGTTCGATTCCGGTCAAGGGCATGTACATTGGTTGCAGGCACATCCCCGGTAGGAGGTGTGCAGGAGGCAGCTGGTCGATGTTTCTCTCTCATCGATGTTTCTGGCTCTCTATCTCTCTCCCTTCCTCTCTGTAAAATATCAATAAAATATATTTAAAAAAAAGAGAGAATAGTGTTTCATATATTATGTAAGCAAGAATAATGGGACTCCAGAACAGAGATGAAAAGGATATAAAATAGTAGATAAATGGTAAATAAAATGGGGCATGATGAAAAGCCTGACATAAGGAGTTTCAGAAACAGAACAAAGTAAAATATTTGAAAAAGTAAGTCAAATATGTTCAAAACCCAATGGTACACAGACTGTTGGCATGGCCCCCACCACCCATGCCTTGTATATGCAGGGGGGGGGGCACTTTTGTATATGATATATACCAACTCAAAAAAAACAACAACAACAACAATCACTGGAGTGTTTTTAAAATCTGTATCTGTATCCATCCTACTATTGACCTCAGCTCAGTTAATGATAATCACCTATTTCCACTATGCCACTTTCTATTACTTGCAACTATGGTCAGAAAACAAATGTAGAGAACAAAAGTCCCAATAGATGGAAATACTAAAGAAATTCAGGGTGGAGAACAGAATTGAAACAAACAAACAAACAAACAAAAACAAAAAAAACCTTGATTGTTCCAGAAAGAAGCTTTTTATTGAATGTCAGAAGAAAAGGCTTCAGGTTTATAGGAATAAGGGTAAAAAGATGAGCAATTACTCTTGTTAGCAAAGCCCATATCTCTGAAGTAAGTCTACATTGAGTGGCTAGATTATTATGACCTCTGAACTCATAATAATCTGGCCACTCAGTATGTGTGTGCATATATATGTATAATATATATATTAGAAGCCCAGTGCATGAATTCCTACATGGGTGGGGTCCAGCCAGCCTGGCCAGGGGAAGGGGACATGGTGATTGGCTGGCTGCCTGCTGGTCGAACTCCTGGTCAAAGGGACAATTTGTATATTAGTCTTTTATTATATAGGATAAACACTGAGTGACCAGATTTTATACTTTCAGAGATCAGAATAATCTGCCCACTCAAAGAGATAATATGCAAATTGAACCTCACACCATCACACACCCATGTGGTCAAAGATGGCCACCACAAGATGGCCAGCAGGGGATGGTAGTTAGGGGTGACTAGGCCTGCAAGGGATGGCAGTTGGGAGTAAGTAGGTTGGCATGGGAAGGCAGTTATGGGAGACCAAGCCTGCTGGGGAAGACAGTTGGGGGCAACCAGGCTAGTAGGGGAGGACCTGGGATGGCAATGGAGGGCACCTGGGCTGGCAATGGAAAGCAGTTAGGGGCAACCAGGTTAGGGAGTGATCAGGCTAGTAGGCAGGTGAGCGGTTGGGAGCCGACAGTCCCTGATTGTGAGAGGTATTGGGCCTAAACCAGCATTTGGACATCCCCTGAGGGGTCCCAGATTGGAGAGGATGCAGGCAGAGCTGAGGGACACAACCCCCAGTGCACAAATTTCATGCACTGGGCCTCTAGTCTATCCTATCTAATAAACGAGTAATATGCAAATTAACCACCACTTTGCTATACCCCCAAGCCACACCCATAAGCCACGCCCACCAGCCAATCAGAGTGAGTATGAAAATTAACCCCAACCAAGTTGGCTGCTGCTACAGAGAGCAGGATGAAGGCTTGGGTTTCACTGGCAATTTAGGAAGCCAAACTTTTTACACAACCTAGCAGGCCCAGGCCTCCACTCAAGGGTACAAAGTTTTAATGATAGAAGATACATACATACAAACAGAAATGGTGGCAGCCACAGAGCTGGAAGAGCAGGAGGATAGGGTTGCCCCGGCAATGGAGGAAGCCAAGCTTTCTACACACCCTGGCTGGCTCAGGCCTCCACTTAAGGCTAAAAGTTTCAATTGTAGAAGATAAATAAATTCCAAATACCAGGGCCTCAGCTTGGGTCGCCAGGGGGCATGGCTGGCCTGAAAACCACCACAGGCCCCTCACCCAGACTTCCCCATGCTCCAAGGGAACCCCCACCCTGATCTGGGACACCCTTCAGGGAAAACCAGCTGGCCCCCATCTGTGCACCAAGCCTCTGTCCTATCTAATAAAAGAGTAATATGCAAATTGACCATCACTCCAAAACACAAGATGGCTACCCCCATGTGTTCAAAGATCCTGCCCTTAACTACCTTAGGGTAGTTGGGAGGCACCAGGCCTGCAAGGGAGAGCAGTTGAAAGGGACCAGATCTGCAAGGGAGGGCAGTTGGGAGGCACCAGGCCTGTAAGGGAGGGCAGTTGGAGGCGATCAACCCTGTAGGGGAGGGCAGTTAGGGGTGACCAGGCTGGAAGAGGAGAGAAGTTGGGGGCAAACAGGCTGGCAGGAAAGCAGTTAGGCATCAATCAGGCTGGCATGAGAGTGGTTAGGGGTGATCAGGCTGGCAGGCAGAAGCAGCAGTTAGGGGCAATCAGGAAGGCAAGCAGGTGAGCAGTTGGGAGTCAGCAGTCC
Source organism: Vespertilio murinus (assembly GCA_963924515.1). Classification (NCBI taxonomy): domain Eukaryota; kingdom Metazoa; phylum Chordata; class Mammalia; order Chiroptera; family Vespertilionidae; genus Vespertilio; species Vespertilio murinus. The sequence goes on along the minus strand of OZ004707.1, from coordinate 96,050,674 downwards.
TGAACTGTGAGAGGGATGTCAGCTTCCCATTTTGACTCAATCTTAGGGATCAGGTCTAAATAGGCAGTTGGACATCTCTTGAGGGGTCCCAGATTAGAAAGAATGCAGGCTGGGCTGAGGAACACGCTCCCCACACATACACACCTGTGCACAAAATTTTTGCACTGGGCCTCTAGTGTGTGTGTGTGTGTGTGTGTGTGTGCGTGTGTGTGTGTATAAGAAAAATATGCTAATTAGGCTGGGACACCATAAGGAGTCTAGACCAAACAGGAGGAGGATGTGCACTCAAAATTGGAAGTGGGGCGGAACTGGGGACTGGCTTCTTTAGTAGTCCCGTGAGGTAAATATCAAGAGGACAGGACAGGCATCAATAGACCAGCACTGCCTGCACAATCCAGACCGCACTGCTGGTCTCCTGGAACTCGGCCTCAAGCACTGAGTCTACTCCCCCTCCCTTAGTAATCCTGCAGGGTGAATTTGAAGAGGACAGGCCAGGCACCAATGGACCAGTGCTGCTGACAGTTGAATGTGAGCAGACAGAAGGAAAAAAGACCTTTAAGGCCTGTCCAAGGTGAGTTTGCACTTAAAACCAACTTGGGTGGTCTGGAGCAGCACTGCTATCCATTGCAGTTTCCATGTCAGTGGTGCCGCTGTGGCTTGGAGTGTGGGGAGTAAGGACCAAGCAAGCCAGAGGCATTGGCTACAAACAGTCAACTAATTTAAGCTCCGAGGTGGGCATAATTGGGGAAGCCTCAACACTTCTATCCTCCAGCCACAGTAGAGAAGACAAGCCTCTTCAGTCTTCAGTCATCTTCAAACTTCAGTTTTCAGCCTTTGCTCCAAGCCTGCACATGCAAATTAACCCACCATCTTTGTTGGTTTAATTTGCATACCCACTTCTGATTGGCTGGTGGTCATTATAGAGGTGTGATAAATTTGCATATTTATCTTTTATTAGTATAAATATTAGCTAGAAACTACAAAGGGCATTTTGTGTGTGTGTGTGTGTGTGTGTGTGTGTGTGTGTGTGTGTGTGTGTTTTAACATTTTTTATTAAATTATTATCTGTGTACATGTCTTTCCATTGCCTCCCACTTACCATACATGCCTGCCCACCCCAGAGTTTTCTGTCCATTGATTATACTTATATGCATGCACACAAGTCCTTTGGTTGATCTGTTAACTCCCTGAGATCTCTCTACCCTCCCCACTGTAATTTCACAGTCTGCTTGTTGCTTTAGTGTATCCATATCTATATTTTGGTTCATCAGTTTATAATGTTCTTTATTATCCATAAATGAGTGAGCTAATGTGGTTTTTCTCTTTCATTGACTGGCTTATTTCACTCAGCATGATGTTCTCCAATTCCATCTGGGCTGCTGCAAATGACACGAATTCCTTCCTTTTTATGGCAGCATAGTATTCTATTGTGTAGATGTACCATAGTTTTCTGATCCAATCATCTGCTGACTGGCACCTAGGTTGTTTACAAATCCTAGATATTCTAAATCGTGCTGCTATGAACATAGGGGTGCATATATCCTTTCTGATTGGTGTTTCTAGTTTCTTGGGATATATTCCTAGGAGTGGGGACAAATGGGAGTTCCATTTTCAGTTCCTTGAGGAAACTCCATACTGTTCTCCACAGTGTTTGCACCAGTCTTCATTCCCACCAAAAGTGCACAAGTGTTCCTTTATCTTCTCAACCACACCAACAATTGTCGTTTGTTGATTTGTCGATGTTGGCCATTCTGACAGGTGTGAGAATGAGAATGTACCACATTGTCGTTTTCATTTGCATCTCTCGGATAATTAGTGACTCATGTGTCTCTTAGACTTCCTTCTGTCTTCTTTTGAGAGGGTTCTATTTAGGTCCATTGACCATTTTTTAATTGGCTCATTTATTTTCCTTTTATTGAGTTGTATATGCTGTCTGTAGATGAAGAAGTTCTTTAGGCATATGTCTGAGATTTTGCTGCCTGTGGATGTCTCTAGTATTTTTATGGTTTCCCATCTTATGTTTAAGTCCTGTATCCATTTTGAGTTTATTTTTGTGTGTGGTGTAAGTTGGTGATCTAATTTCATTCTTTTGCATGTATCTGTCCAGTTTTCCCAACACCATTTGTTGAAGAGACTGTCTTGACTCCATTTTATGCTCATGCCTCCTTTGTCAAATATTAATTGGGCATAGAGATTTGGGTTGATATCTGAATTCTATAATCTATTCCATTGATCTATATGTCTGTTCTTGTGCAGTACCAGGCTGTTTTGAGAACAGTGGCTTTGTAATACAGCTTTAAATCTGGTATTGAGATCCCTTCTACTTTACTCTTCTTTCACAGGATTGCTGTGGCTATTCGGGATCTTTTATTGTTCCAAATGAATTTTTGGAGAGTTCTTTATAGGTTTGTGAAGTATGCTGTTGGTGGCTTCATAAAAGGAGTTTGGCAGTGTCCCTTCCTCTAGATTTTTTTGGAAAATTATGAGGAGCATAGATTTTAGTTCTTCCTTGAATGTTTGGTAAAACTCTCCTGTGAAGCCATCTGGCCCTGGGCTTTTGTTTGCTGGAAGCTTTTTGAAGACTGCTTCAATTTCTTCCCATGTCACTGGTCTATTGAGATTTTCAGATTCTGCCTGATTGAGTTTTGAAAGGTTATATTTTTCTAGGAATATGTCCATTTCCTCCAGGTTGTCCAGTTTGTTGGAATAGAGTTGTTTGTAGTATTTTGTAACAATCCTTTGTATTTCATCAGAGTCTGTTATTTCACCTCTTTCATTTCTGACTTTGTTTATTTGAGTCCTCTCACTTTGTTTCTTGGTTAACCTGGCTAGAGGTTCATAGATCTTGTTTATCTTTTCAAAGAACCAGCTCTTGGTTTTGTTGATCTTATGTATTGTTTCTTTGTTCTCTACGTCATTTATCTCTGCTCTGATTTTTACTATTTCCTTCCTTCTGCTTACACTGGGCTTTTCTTGTTGCTCTTTTTCTAACTCTTTGAGTTGTAGAGTTAGATAATTTGTTACCATTTTTTTTCTTGTTTTTTACAATAAGCTTGTAGAGATATGAACTTTCAAAACTGCTTTTGTTGTGTCTCATAGATTTTTTGGATTGTTGTGTTTTCATTGTCATTTGTTGCCAGGATGTTTTTAATTTCTTCCTTGATTTCTCTGGTAACCCAGTCTTTGTTCAATAGCATACTATTCAGTTTCCATGTGTTTGATTTCTTTGGATTATTTTTATTGTAGTTGATTTCCAATTTTATGCCACTATGATCTGAGAAGATGCTTGATATGATTTCTATCTTCTTGAATTTGAAGAGACTTTGCTATGTCCCATCATGTGGTCTATCTTTGAAAATGGCCCATGTGCACTTGAGAAGAATGTATATTCTGTGGCTTTGGGGTGGAATGTTCTGAAGATGTCGATTAATTCCATCTAGTCTAGTGTGTCATTTAGGATTCATGTCTCCTTGCTGATTTTTTGTTTAGATGATTTTTCAAAGGTGACAGTGGGGTATTAAAATCTCCTACTTTGATTTTATTGCTATTACCGTATTTGCCGGTGTATAAGACGATTTTTTGGCCCTGAAAAATATGCCTCCAAGTGGGGGGTAGTCTTATACAGCGAGTATATAACAAACTCTGTATTTTGAGTGGAAATGTTAGGGGGTCGTCTTATACGCCCAGTCTCTTATACGCCGGCAAATACGGTATTTTTCAGGGCCAAAAAATCATCTTATACGCCGGCAAATACGGTAATCTCTCCCTTAATATCCTCCAGCAGTTTTTTTAAGTACTTGGGTGCTCCTGTATTGCATGCATATTTGTTTACCAGGGTTATTTCTTCTTGTTGGATTGCTCCCTTTAGTATTATGAAGTGGCCGTCATTATCCCTTCTTATGTCCTTAACGTTTAAATCTAATTTGTCAGCCGAAGCCGGTTTGGCTCAGTGGTAGAGCGTCGGTCTGCGGACTAAAAGGTCCCGGGTTCGATTCCGGTCAGGGGCATGTACCTTGGTTGCGGGCACATCCCCAGTAGGGGGTGTGCAGGAGGCAGCTGGTCGATGTTTCTCTCTCATCGACATTTCTAGCTCTCTATCTCTCTCCCTTTCTCTCTGTAAAATATCAATAAAATATATTTTTAAAAAAAATAAAATAAATAAATAAATCTAATTTGTCAGATATAAGTATTGCTACCACAGATATTTTTTTTCATTTCCATTCACCTGGAAAACCTTTTTCCATCCCTTCATCCTCAGTCTATATGCGACTTTTTTTCTGAAATAGGTTTCTTGTAGACAGCAGATATGTGGGTCTTGTTTTCTTATCCAATCTGTTACCCTATGTCTTTTGATTGGAGCATTTAATCCACTTAGATTTAAAGTTATTATTGATAGGTTCTTATTTGATGGCATTTTTATTCTATACTCATGTTCCCTCTTCGCTTCCTATTTTCTATTTTTGCAGTACACCCTTAAGCATTTCTGGCATTGCTGGTTTGTTGGAAATAAATTCCTTTACTCCTTTTTTTGTGTGTGAAGCTCTTGATTTCACCTTCAATTTTTATTGATAGCCTTGCTGGGTATAGTATTCTTGGATTCAGACCCTTCCTTTGCATGACTTTGTGTAGAGGGCCAAATGGGAAGATATTCTTTAGATTGTTGCTGACTGGGCCCGGGATATTGGCAGAATCATGTCAGTTGCACTCCCATCCTGAGAGTGCAGAGATGTTCTTAGTTCCTGGCTTGTGTTTGTCCAGGAGGAAGGAGTGGGTGGGACCGGGGCCCTTGTAGGATTCTTGTTTTTCTGTGAAACCCCCTTGTTAGATTGGAGTATAAATAGATGTGCTTTGTGGCTCAGGAGGTCATCAGTCTGCCTCTCCAGTAGAGGAGGGCGACGGCCCTCCCAGCTCCCAGCTTAAAATCTATCTCTGTGTTTTCTCTCTTTATTTCTAATATTTCTCAATCCCTGGCCGCCTCCCCTTAGAACCGGTTCGTTCACCTCTCTTTCCGTGCAGGACGTAGAAAAGGGAGATCCCGCCACATCAGGCCCGCGCAACTTTGTATATTTCATCCCATTCCCTTCTGGCCTGATGAGTTTCTGTTGAGAAGTCAGTTGCTAGTCTGATGGGGGTACCTTTATGTGTACCATTCTGTCTCTCTCTGGCTGCTTTTAAGATTCTTACTTTGTCGTTGGTGTTTGCCAATTTAATTATAATATGCCTTGGCATCGGTCTTTTGGGATTCTTTTTACTTGGAACTCTGCAAGCATCTTGGATTTCTGTAGGTTTTTTTCTTCTCTATCTCAGGAAAGTTTTCTGTCATTATTTCTTGAAATACTTTTTCCATATCTTGTTCAGTTTCCTTTCCTTCTGGGACCCCTATTATTCTAATATTGTTTTGTTCATGCATGGGTTTTTTTTCTCAGCCCAGCCTGCACCCTCTCCTTGGGGGATGTACAACTGCAATCTGGGACCACTGGCTCCTAACCGCTCATCTGCCTGCCAACTTTATCTCCCTAACTGCTCTCCCCTGCCAGCCTGATCCCCCTAACTGGTCACCCCTGCTGTCCTGATCTCCCCTAACCACTAGAAGTGTAGTATAAGATGGAATACCTATCCATCATCTGCTCTCTCACCTGTGTCGTTAACCTCAATACCTCATTGTTTCAGTCAGTGAGAATTTTAATTTTGTAAGGCAAATTTCTGGTAACTCTGATTGTATCCATTGTTTTAGTAACTCTTTCACCTTTCTTTATTCCTCATGAGGATTTTAATAAGAATGTGGACTAAAGCCGAAACCGGTTTGGCTCAGAGGTAGAGCGTTGGTCTGTGGACTGAAGGGTCCCGGGTTTGATTCCGGTCAAGGGCATGTACATTGGTTGTGGGCACATCCCCGTTAGGGGGTGTGCAAGAGGCAGCTGGTCGATGTTTCTCTGTCATCGACGTTTCTAGCTCTCTATCTCTCTCCCTTCCTCTCTATAAAATATCAATTAAAAAAAATATATATATTTTTTTTTTAAAAAAAAGAATGTGGACTAAAATAAATTAGGCACTAATATTTAGTCATGATTTTAATATGAAAGAATAGAGGTAATCAACTGAATACATTTATGTTAGACTGTAACTTCTAGGCTTTTTTATTCTATTTCAAACTAAGACACATAATGAGGAAAAGCTGTAAAAAGTGAAATATAAATGAACCAAAAATGAGTTTGCTGTTATTCAAAAATAGTATGAAAACAATCATTATAATTGAAATTTGAATTTTTAATCAATTAAAGAATTGAATATTGATTCACTCTATGATTTTAACACAATGTATCATTTTAATTGGAATAACTTTTGAGTTTATGAGAATACTAATTATGCTAAAATTTATTGAACTGAAATAAAAATTGATAAAGATACTCAAGCATTTCACAAGCAGCAGCTAAATACACAAAAATAAGTATTTTTGTTTACACATAATTATTATATTTTCATTAAATACTTATCTGGAATTTTCACTTAATTTAATGTTTTTAATCAACTTTACTAAAGTGTAACAACCTGAAATAAAACTATAATTCTAAGTGCATTTTCATAAGTTTTTACTTCTATCCTTTCTAATAAAGATGGAATATGCTAATTGACCCTCTCACCATCACAAATATGGTGGTGTCCACAACCAATAATAAAGCAATATGGCCGAAACCGGTGTGGCTCAGTGGTAGAGCGTCGGTCTGCGGACTGAAAGGTCCCGGGTTCGATTCCGGTCAGGGGCGTGTACACTGGCTGCGGGCACATCCCCGGTAGGGGGTGTGCAAGAGGCAGCTGGTTGATGCTTCTCTCTCATCGACGTTTCTAGCTCTCTATCTCTCTCCCTTCCTCTCTGTAAAATATCAATAAAATATATTTAAAAAAAAAAAATAAAATAAAGCAATATGATAATTGACTGCCCCTTCCTCAATGATAGCAGTGCCAACAGCCAATAAAAAGGTAATATGCTAATTGACTGCCCCACCTCAAAAATGGTGGCACCCAGAGCCAATAAGGAGAGAATATGCTAATTGACTGTCATGCTCTCAAAGGTTGCAGCACCCATAGCCACAAGATGGCACAGCCCAGTCCTCTCAGCCCCTCCAGGCCTTGCTGTGCACCTGCTTCCAGAGTCTCCCAGTCCCCTCAGCCCCCTAGCCACCCATGGCAAGTCGGAAGTGCAGGCAAGCCTTGGATGGCAGCTTCCCAGTATGAGGCACAGGTAACCAGGGCCAGCCAAAGTTTTTGCTGCCAACAGTGACAACAACAGAGGAGTTAAGGGGGTGTCACCTTCCCCTGATTTCCAGGTTGCCTCCTGCTCCTGAGGGCTCCTGGACTGTGAGAAGAGACAGGCCGGGTTGAGGGACCCCCACCAGTGCATGAATTTTCATGCACCAAGCCTCTGGTCCTAATATACAGAAACCCTGGGTCATAACAACCAGTAACAACCAAGGCTCAAACTACTGGAAGTCAGTCCTGCAAGTCAACACAGAGCAATCCAGCGCTGATTGCTTCCACTGCAGGTATAGTACCCCAGCACTGACTGCTGAGAAGGCTGTGAATCAGGGCCAGAGAGAGGCCTGAAGAAAGAAGCAGGGACTGATCCATTGCCTCTGTGGCAGCTTTTGGTCAGCACTTGCTTCTCTCTTTCTCTCCCAGTCTGGCCAGCAGCTGTGCCTCCATTTCTCTCCAGGCCTCCAAAGGGATTGCTGATCAGTCCTGCCTTTCTGATCAGGCCCTGTTGATAGACCCAGAGATGCTGACTGGCATAGGAACTGACCTATCAGAATCAAATGTGGGTGCTGTGAGAAACCAATGACTGCCTATAAGGCAGAGCTTTTGACTTTGATTGGCACAGGAACCGACCAATCAGAACCAAATTGGGTGCTGTGGGGAGCCAATGGCTGTCTTGGAGGCAGAGCTTTTGATGCTGACTGGCATAGAAACCAACCAGTTAGAACCAAATCTGGGTGCTGTTGGAATCCAATGGCTGCCTAGGAGGTGGAGCTTCTGACACTGACTGGCATAGTAACTATGATGTGCACTGACCACCAGGGGGAAAATACTCAATGCACAGGCATGGAAACATGGAACAGACCGATGAATCTCAGAGGAAAGAGAGAAGGGTAGGGCAGGAAGAGATTAACCAAAGGTCTTATATGCACGCACTGGCCTGTGGGGATTGGGCCAAAACCAGCTCATTTCATGAAGATGTGTGCACTGGTAGGGTCCTTCAGCCTGGCCTGCATGGATAGGGCCAAAACTGTCAGTCCAACATCTCCTGAGGGGTCCTGGATTGCAAGAGGGCTCAGGCCAGGCCAAGGGACCCCACAGGTGCACAAATCCATGCACTGGGCCTTTAGTACATACATAATTCTGTAAACACAACTTCATTCAAGACGTAAAACATTGGAGTGTGGGGAGAGATCTGTTGGCCCTGTCACCTTGCTTGCAATCTGTGGGGTCTTCACCACCTCTTCAGACATTTAAGTGAAATTTAAATTGTGGAGCTCTGTCTATATGGGGAATTCAAGGCCACAATTCATGCTTACCTCTGCCAGCCCAGCACTTCTCCCTCCAGCTTTCAAGAGAGCCCATTTAGGAGTATCTGTGGTGTGTTTCTCAGGGGTGCCAGAACTCGGCTCCCAACCTTGCTGCATCTGCCATTACCACCACTAATGCTGCTGCTCACTCTCCCAGCCTGGAAGCTGCTGCCCTGCACCCAGAAGTCAGGGTCTAGGAGCTTCAGTTTTGGCACAAAGAGGGCAGTTGCCTCCCCAGTGAAAGGTTGTAAGGTCCCAAAGGAGAGGTTTGTAAGATCCCAGCTGAGAGGTATGTGACGCAGAAGCAAGACATGGAATCCAGGCGATTAAGAAGGGGGGTTTTGCCAAAACTGGTTTGGCTCAGTGGTAGAGCATCAGTCTGTGAACTGAAAGGTCCCGGGTTTGATTCCGGTCAAGGGCATGTACATTGGTTGCAGGCACATCCCCGGTAGGGGGTGTGCAAGAGGCAGCTAGTTGATATTTCTCTCTCATCGACGTTTCTAGCTCTCTATCTTTCTCCCTTCCTCTCTGTAAAATATCAATAAAATATATTTTTTTAAAAAAAAAAGAAGAGGGATTTTAATCTGCGCTCCCGGGCGAAGCTCTCTGGTCCGAGGGTCGGTCAGGGAAGTTCATGCCAAAAAGCGGCATAGGTATTTCTTTTATACAGCTGTTTAGGGAGGGGAGGGTGGAGGGCATGAGAGGTGTGGAATTCCTGCCTCGGGCCAGGGGTCTAGGAAGGCCCTAGGAAGGCCCTAGGAAGGTGCCAGCTAGCCAGCTATCTTTTTAATTTTTTTTCTAAAAGCTGCTCTAATTGGGTTTTTTTTTCCATCTTGTCTTCTAGCTCACTGATCCAGTCCTCTGCTTCATCTAGCCTACTTTTGATGCTTTCTATTGAGTTCTTTACAGTAGCTATGTCATTTTTCATTTCTTCTTGGTTCTTCTTCATTTCCTCTTGGGTCTTACTCATATTGTCAAATTTGTCTTCCATTCTTTTTAGCCATCCCATGATCATTACTCTGAATTCTTGCTCTGGTAGGTTGCTTGCCTCTAAATCGTTTACTTCCTTTTCTGGTGATGGCTGATTTTCTTTCATAGGCGGGTTGTTTCTTAGCCTCCCCCATGATCTATCTTTTTAGGACGCCTATTTATGTAGTTCTCTCTCTCCTGCTTAGATTTAAAGGTACAAAATACAACACAACCAGGTACAACACACAAGGCACTGAACAGAAAAGCATTTGCAATATTAATATCCTCTAATAAAGGTGACTAGAACCCAGCTAACAAAATCATACAATCAAATAAACAGAATAAGCAAACCAATCTTACAAAAAAGCATAAAACTTTGATATAGTTAGCATTTAGCATACAACTACAAAGGGGTAGAGAGAAGGATTTTTTTTTTTTAAAGGACAGCGACAAGGTAGGTGCGAATGGACTTGGAGTAGGGGGTTGGGGGTTAGATATACACTGGAAGGGTGAAATTTTAGGAGGGGATAAATAGAAAAAATAGGGAAAATCTAGAGCAGTAAAGAGTTAAGATAAGCAGGGCACCAAAGGGAAAGGGTTAGGAAGAGAGTGATGGCATAAAGGTAGGGTTGAGTTAGAATAGAGTGTTGGAGAAGGAAAGGTATAAATAGTCTGTTGAATAGTAATCCCAAAGGGGAAAAAAAGAGAAAAGAAAGAAAAAGAAGAAAAAGAGAGGAAAAAAAAGAAAGAAAAAAAAAGGATTATAATATGTCACTTAAAAAGTAGTAATAAAAATAAACAAAAGAAAATAAGATAAAAAAGATAAAAAAGGTAAAATAGTAGTAGTAATAATGTTGATTACCTATAAAAATGAATTAATTAAAAAGGTAAAATCAAGTGAGGGCAGATGAAAAAATTTCTTGAGTAAACTTTGCAATTAAAGTAGGTAAAAAACAAAAATTAAACAGTTAAAAAGTAAAAATTGAAAATTAAACAAAATTTGCTGTAATGAAGGTCATTCGGTTTCTGTGTTGTTCTGTCTGGCACGCCTGTTCCCCATCTGGGCGGTAGTTGCAGATCCCTGTGTTTCACTGTTCCTCCGTGTTGATTACAAGTCCTGATTTTTAAGCCGATCTAGAGACCATATGTGCTTTAGCTTCTGGGTGGCAGTGTTTCTGGATGACTTCCAGGACTCTAAAGCCTTTCTATCTTTTTCCCCCCTCTCTGTGTCTCTGATCTATGGAGGGCTGGGGGTGGGGCGGTCCCAAGCTGGCTGCACTCCCCTGTAATTCTGTGGATATTTCTTGGATTCAGATCCAGATGTGCTGCTCCTTAGATATCCCCCCTCTTAGGAGCCAAGTCCACAAACAGGTGCGCCTCCAGCCGAAAACCCTGGGGCTTCCTGCAAATCCAGGACCAGTCCTTCAGTCTCTGTGCGCCTAGCACTGCGCGCGCGCGCGAGTTGGTGCGAGAGAACTGGTGGGCGGGGGTTGCTGCGCCCAGTGGAACTCAGTCAGAACTACCGGGCTGAGGGGAACTCACCCACCGGATCGGAATCGCTGCGAAATCTGAGCTCCTCTGAGATCAAGGGTTCGCGCTGACTATGTTCAGTTGGTGTTCCTTGGGGCTGTGAATAATCAGGCCTCCGACTCGAACCTCCTCCCTTCCAAATGGCGAGATTTCCCCGTCCGCGCCGGCAAGTATCTCTGGTAAGGGGCCCAGCCGTGGGTGGTCAACTGTCGGGGGCTCCCTGATCAGCAGACCCCAAATTTCCTCTGGTGTTTGCCAGTCTCCTGGCTTGTTGACCAGCACTCCTAGCGCGATCCTCAGCTGCTCTCTCTCTCTTTCTCGGGACAAGACTCAGAAACCGCCCATCTGCTCTTCCGCCATTTTCTCCTCCTCTAGCCAGCTATCTTTGTCACCATCCATCCCCAGATGCTTGCATCTGCTCTGGGCTTCCCCCCCTGCATTGACCTAACATCCCAGCCTTTTGGTGATAGGGGGCAGCGAAATCATCTGACTGCTTCCTGCTGAGACTGGATGAAGAGGGTTGGGGGTGTTAGGTCAGGCAGAGGCAGATCTGCAGGCAGCCCAGTTTAGGGATGGAGCAGGAGCTGGTTTACAGTCACCAGAGACATTTCATGCCTCATAAATTTGAGGAGGCAGGGAGCTAGGGGGAAAAAAAGACACAGATTAGATAGAATTAGGGGCCCTATCAGGGGTAGGGTCCAGGTAGCTAAAGGGCTTTGGAGCCAGCCAAAAAGAGATTTGTCCCGTGAGTGTCTTGCACGTAATTCTTCACTCAGCTTAGTCAGGGTCTCCACATTCTGTTCCACCACTCCGGACTCATTGATTTAGTAACAGCATTCTTCTTGAAGGAACATGCAGGTTCCTCCTCTTTCTGCAGTAAGAAGGTCTAAGGCCCTTCAGTTATGCAGGGCTATTTGGGCTACCGATGTTACTTGATGCTGTAGGCAAACTAAGGAGATAGTGGTAGACTCCAGGGCTATCTGGAGTTTGTCATTGGAATCCTGAGCAGAGATTATGCTGTTACCCAGCACCAGTACCCCCAACATGACAGGGAGGAAGGCAGCCAGTGGGTCCAGGAGTAGGATGAAGGCATGACTAGGACCGAGTGGGTTATAAGGCTATTGTCGAGGAGACGTGGAAGGGGCCCGGTGGCCAGTGGCAGGTGGATTTACCGCCAATTCCCATGACTGAGATCGTGGAAGGGAACAGTGGCCCAGAAAAAGAAGACAGAACAGAAAAGGTAGCCCCCATATCGATCAAAAAGGAGATCTGCTTACCCGCTACCTGGAGCTTTACCCGAGGCTCAGCCAGGGTGATGGGGGTAGTTGAACCAGGGCATCTTCAGTCTGCCGGTCCCAGCATGGCCAGTGGCAGGTCATGACCTGGAAGTATGGCCCCTCCACGCTGAGGCGCAGAGGGCCTGCCAATTTTCCAAGGGCAATCACTTTTCCGGTGGCCGCTTTGACAGCATGCAGGGCAGGGCTTGGTTGGAGCACAGGGTTGTGGGCATTGTTTAGGCCAGTGGCCTTCTTTTCCGCACTTGAAGCATCCTTCAGGTGGCGCTCTTCCTTTTGTTGTACCCCCATCATGCACAGCCCCCTCAGGTTCATGCGCGACTGCCGGCCTTAGGGCTGCTACCAAGGCTTGAGTTTGCAGATTCACCTTTTGTCGAAGGCGGGCCTCCCGATCTGACTCTGCCTGCTCTTCTCAGGCATTGAAAACCTTAAATGCCATATTCACCACGGAGGGGAGGAAAGATTCTCAGGGGGTTCAGATAAGGCGGAAAGTGGAGGAGTGTCGGTAGGGAGTGGAAGTTTCTCCCGAGCTAGGAGAACCTGGGTAGTGGAACAGAAGGAGCAGAAGGAGGGACTGGAGCGCAGATAGAAAAAGGCCTGGACATATGGAACCTCCAGCCACTTCCCAGCTCGTTTGCAAAAATTGTTGAGGTCAGTCAGAATGTTAAAATCAAAACTCCCATGTTCAGGCCATCTTGACCCATTGTCCAATTCATTCTGAGGCCATGCCACGTTACAGAAGTAAATGAGGCAGTTAGGACGCAGATCCTGGGACAGGCCTAGCTTAGCCAGATAACAAGACACCCCAGTGGGGTCTTTGGATCTAATTTGGTTTTTTGGTTGCCCATTGTGACGCCTAGGGTCGGTCTGTAGCAAAGGCTCAAGGAACAGTATCCTAAGTGAGTCTAAAGCTACCGGGAACCCGAGGGCAAGGAGTGTCCTCCTCTCGCCTCTCTGGGTCCAGAATGAGGCCAAAGGCCAGAAAGAGCCAGGAAGAAGCAGGAACGTCTTCACTGCTTCCACTGGCTTGGGAACTTCCCTGGGAATTCCCCGGAGGGCTGAGCCCAGAGGCAATCTCTGACAAGGCTGCAATTTACAGAGACAGAGGTGCCAGAAAAAAATGACTCTAGGAATCAATCAATAGGGAATGGGAATCACTGCTGACTCATGTTGCTGAGCTGGAGAGAAATCTGAGGGTTCCTTAGCCACGGGAGTATCCCAGACCAGAAAAGGTCTTACAAGGCAGGGCACTTACCCCATGCCTGGGTTTCACACCAAGATGAAAGGTTGTAAGGTCCCAACGGAGAGGTTTGTAAGATCCCAGCTGAGAGGTATGTGATGCAGAAGCAAGACACGGAATCCAGGCAATTAAGAAGGGGGATTTTAATCTGCGCTCCCGAGCGAAGCTCTCTGGTCTGAGGGTGGGTCATGGAAGTTCACGCCAAAAAGCGGCATAGGTATTTCTTTTATACAGCTGTTTAGGGAGGGGAGGGTGGAGGGCATGAGAGGTGTGGAATTCCTGCCTCGGGCCAGGGGTCTAGGAAGGCCCTAGGAAGGCGCCAGCTAGCCAGCTATCTTTGTCACCATCCATCCCCAGATGCTTGCATCTGCTCTGGGCTTCCCCCCCTGCCTCGACCTAACACCCAGCACCAGTCACCACTGGATCCACAGACTAGATGGCAGTGGGGGATGCCAGAAAGCCAAGCAGAGATGAGGTACTTGAAGGGGAGAAAGTGCCTTACCCGCTTCATACAAGCTACCATATCTACCCAAAGCAATCTATAGATTCAACTCAATATCTATTATATAAAAGGCTAAGCAACTGACTGTCCATCTGACCATGTGATCAACCAAGTGGCTGATACATATGACATGCACTGGCAATTTAAAAAAAAAGGTTGACTCGTGCATGTACAATACATATAAAGCTTTCACTGGTGCCAATCGCACATGTGTTTTAATTTTATAATACTATTAATGGCCCAGTGCACAGATTCATGTACATTGAAAGGAAATTCATTAGAAGAAACATTCATGTGGTAATTATGTTACTACAAAAATTACATGTCAAAATAGTTTATATAATATAGTACTATAAAATTAAGGCACATGTGCGATTGGTGCCAGTGAGACCTTTATATGTATCGTGCATGAGCAAGTCAACATTTATTTTTAAATTGCTAGTGCACATCAGATATACTGGCGGATAGGTCAGTTGGATAGTCAATGAATAAATAGCAATGTGGTTCATGTTGAATGTCAATAAAAACAACCAAATTCATGATCAACAATGACAGATAGAAACACACACACATGCAATTGGCACCAGCAAGAGCTTTATATGTATCGTGCAGGCACGAGTCAATGTTTATATTTAAATTGCCATTGTGCATCATATGTACTGTCGATCAATTACTCAGGTGATTGGCAGGCTAACTGGCCAGTCACTTAGCCTTTTATATATGTAGATATTATATATACTATTTTGACATGTAATTTTTGCAGTAACTTAATTACTGCATGAATCTTTCTTCTAGTTAATTAATTTCATTTCAATGTGCATGAATCCATGCACTTTACTACTAGTACCTATTATAATGCCAACAACATACTTCATAGATCTAGAACAAATACTCTAAAAATTTATAAGGAACAAAAATAATACCCCAAATAGCTACAGCATTCTTGAGAAAGAAGAACAAAGTTTGAGGATTCAAAATATCAGATATCAAATTATACTACAAATCCATTGTAATCAAAACAGCCTGGTTCTGGCATAAGAACAGACATAGATTAATGAACAAAACAGAAAAAAAAAACCAAGAAATTGACCCAAGCCACTATGCTCAATTAATATTTGACAAAGGAGGCAAAGCATACAGTAGAGTCAAGACAATCTCTTTAATAAATGGTGTTGGGAAAATTGGACAGTGCATGCAAAAAACTGAAACTAGACTACCAACTTATATTATATGTAAGAATAAACTAAAAATGGATAAAAGAAGTAAAAGACCATGTGTATCCATAAAAATCCTAGAAGAAAAGATAGGCAGCAATATCTTAGACATCTCGTGTAGCAGAATTTTCACCAATACATCCCTTAGGGCAGTGTTTCCCAAAGTGTGGTACGCATACCCCCAGGGGTATGGGAAGACTTTGGTGGGGGTACGCGTTGCACCGGAGTTTGGTGGGGATATGCACTGCACAGTGCTTAGCTGCACCTAATCCTATGTTCTCATGAGTCAAGTCAATTTCATCCTTTTCATTGATCCAAATAAATGTTATTTATAATATAACTTTTATTTATATTTAATTATGAATAATTTTATTTTTCATTTATTATTATTTTGTGTATATTCCAAAAAAATAAAAAATAAATATATTTTGATTATTAAAATACATCCCTTTTTTTTGACAAGGGGTACTCAGCGTTACAAAAATTATAGAAGGGGTACACATATGTCAAAAGTTTGGGAAACACTGCCCTAGGGTAAGAGAAACAAAGGAATAAATAAATAAATAAATAAATAAACTAAAAGGCTTTTGCACAACAAAAGAAATCATCATCAAAATGAAAAGGGAGCCTGCTGCATTGAGAGGACATATTTGTCAATGATGCCTAAGTGGTTAATTTCTAAAATATATAAAGAACTCGTATAATTAACAAAAAGAACACAAAGAATCCAATTAAAAAATGGGCAAAGGACCTCAGTAGACACTTCTCCAAAGAGGATATACACATGAATAAATGCTGAAGTCACTAATCATTAGATATTTTCAAATTAAAATTACAATGATTTATCACCTTACACCTGCCACGATGGTTACCATCAATAAATCAACAACTGCTGGTGGGAATTTGGTAAAAAGGGAACCCTAGTACACTGCTGGTGGGAATGAAGACCAGTGCAGCCACTATAGAAAACAATATGAAGTTTCCTGAAAAAATTAAAAGTGGATCTAGCATTTGACACAGTGATCCCCCTTCTGGGAATATATCTTAAGAAACCTGAAACACCAATCAGAATAAACTATATATTAATCTCTATGCTCATAGTAGTGTTATTTACAATAGTTACAATATGGAAACAGCCCAAGTTCCAACCAATAGATGAGTGGGGGGAAAGCTGTGGTACATTTTCACAATAGAATACAATGCAACTGTAAAAACTGAGGAAGTCTTACCTTTTGAGATGGTATCTATGGACTTGGAAAATATTATGCTAAGTGAAACAAGCCAGTGAGGGAAAGACAAGTATCACATGATCTCACTTATGTGTGGAATCTAATGAACAAAATAAACTGACAAATAGGTCTAAAGTCATGGAACAGACTGACAAATCTCAGAAGGAAGAGGGGACTGGGTGATTTAAAGAAATTAACCAAAGAACTTATATGTATACATATATCCATAACCCATGGATACAGATAATAGTGCAGTGTAGACCTGGATTGGGACAGAAGCCAGATGAAAAAGAATAATGGGGAGAAAAATGAGGGACATCTATAATGTTCTCAATAATAAAGATAATTTTAAAAGATATGGAACATTTCCATCATTCCAAAGTTCTTTGGTGCCCATTTGCTGGTGACTCACCATCCCCTGTGTCTTCTCCCCAATTCCTGGTCATTTTCTGAAATGATAGTTTTATGTTTTCTAGAATTTTATATACAGAGAATAATACAGTATATGTCTTTTTCTTGGTTATTAGTCATGAGCTTTTTTGTTTGTTTGGTAGTTTTTTTATTGAATGGCAGATTTTGTAAATGTTACATTGGCCCCTGCTGGATTTTGTTGTATTCCTTTAAATAATGTTGGATTATTTTTCTGGCCTGCAATTATATTATTTTATATCAGTTAGATTATTTTAAAATTTCCCTCACATTTTTTAATTTAAATTCTTTATTGATTAAAGTATTATGAGTCTCCTTCCTCCCACCCCATTGACCTCTCCCCTAGCACATCCCCTCACCCCCCTAGTGTCTGTGTCCATTGGTTATGTTCATATGCAGGCATACAAGTCCTTTGGTTGATCTCTTACCCCCTCAAACCCCATCCTCCGTCATAGGTTAAACAGTCTTGTTTGATGCTTCTATGTCTCTGGATCCTTACATTTTGTTATTTCAGAACCAAATAGGCCTTTAAGTAACAAGGAATTTAGCCACACTGTTAGGGTATGTTACTTGCAGTGGCTTTACCTCCAAGTGGAACCACAAACTACTTCCAGCCCTGTGTGGATACTGGGAATTTTATTCTTTCCTTATTGTTCTTTCTCTAGGCTTGTGTCACTTCCTCTCATGCATACACAGATTATGGCTCAGCTGGAACCTCATGTGACCCATCTGCAGCTCTCTTCACAGCTCTCTCCTTAATGTGCCCCACACATTGCAGCTGTCAGCCTCCAAACTCTCTCCTCAGCTCAGAAGGAATTGTAGATTCTGTTTGGGTTCTTCTTCCATTTGTGAATTCTTGAAACTCCCTCCAAGCTTTTAGCTAATACAACCATGAGTTTTTTTTGTTTGTTTGTTTTGGTTTTTGTTCATCTCACTATCTATCTGATATTATATTGTTTAAGTTTTGAGTGGTTGTGTAGGGTAGGGAGGAGAATAGGGTTGATAAACCCAAAATCTCTTGCTTCATCTGCACTGAAATTTACTAGATTTATTTTTAAAGTTATAAGGCCACAACTCTAAAACCACAAAAAATCTATAATTTTTGCTTCTTTAATAATCAGTACAATCTCCAATTCACTCACAAATTCATAAATTTTCATCTGTGTTTTTGAAAAGTACCATTATACATTGTTAATGACAACACTCCTTCACATACACAAACACATATTAATTATGTTGGTTGACTACCATATTCACTTGAAATTAATAATTATGTTAAAGTTAAAAGTCTGAGTTATTAAATTCCCATTTACCTACTTTTAGTATTGTATGTGCATAGCATATAGAAACATAATAGCTGTCATTACAAAACAAATACCAAGTGGAGCAAAGGATGGGAGGAAAGGGAATATTGGAAAGGCTAACAGGATCAGCAAGTAACAGAATCACATACCAAGACATATAGCACATGTGCTTTAACATCAAAATGGTTTCCTGGATCTGCACATTTTCATTTTGAATTTGAAGATAATCAGACCACCCTCTAGTGGCATAAACAAGTACATCAATTAGCCAAATTGCTACAGAAGAAATTCTTGCTGATGTATGCTTTATTATAGTATTTTTCTCCAACTTTCTTTAAGAGATTTCTTCAAACTTAAGAGAATGATAAAACTTAGAATTTTCAAAGTTTTACATATTTTCAAAAGGTTTTAATGATTTATACTCACATAATCTTTGTGAAGTAGAAGGAATTCATAGCCTTATTTTGCAAACTTAGGTTTGAATGTAGCTTGTTTTATTTCATCGGTTGCCTAAAATTACACTGTATTCCCCATTAACTAATATAAAATAATACTGAATGTAAACTGTAATTGAAAATGGAATAAAAATGGAAAAATATATAAATACTTACATTATAAGAATGATGGAAATAACCAGGTAAATATAGTAACTATATTTATGTTAAATTTTATAATTATTTCATCTAATTTTCTTTTTTTATTGTCCAAAGTTTTACATATGTCTCTTTTTCCATAGAATCTTTGTTCATCAAGGATATTGGCCCCTTTTTGTGTATGTGTAGTGTCTTTATCTGGTTTTAGGATAAGGCTTCATAAAAACAGGTTGGAAGTGTGCCTTTTTCTTGAATTTTCTGGAATAATCTGAGGAGGATAGGTTTTAGTTTTTTGAATGCTTGGTAGAACTTCCCTGTAAAGCTGTAGGAACAGAGCTTTTTTTTGTTGGCACATTTTTGATCAGTGCTTCAAATTCTTCAGTAATTATCAGCCTATTCAGGTTTTTTTATTCTTCCTGATTGAATTTTTAGAGCTTGAATTTTTCTCAGAATATGTTCATTTAATCAATGTTGTCCATTTTGTTGAAATAGAGGTGTTCATAAAATCCTCCTAATATATGAAAACCCAGGGTCTATAATGACCAACCATAGGCTATACCAGCCGTGGGCAAACAATGGCCCACTGGCCGGATCCAGCCCGTTCAGCTGTTCTCTCCGGCCCGCGGAGCCAGCTATTCTCTTGCTCTCCCCTCCGCTCCTTCACCAGAAGCTCAAGATGAGAGTGCCAGCACGGTCAGGTTACTTTTTTTCAGGCCCTCTGGTCCAGTTTAAGAACCCTCGAGTCAAAAACTTTACTCAACCCTGGGCTAGACTGAACACTGGAAGTCAGTCGTGCAGTCAATGCTGGGTTGCTGTGGTCACCCAGCACTGACTGCCAAGCGGGTTGTGGATCAGTCTCAGGGAGAGGACTAAAGAGAGAGGTAGGGTATGATCTTCACCCTCCTTGGCGGCTGTTGATCAGCCATTTCCTCTCTTTCTTTCTGGGTTTTGCCAGCAGCTGTGCCTCTGATTCTCTCCAGACATCCACAGGGCTGCTAATTAGCCCTGCCTCTCTGACCAATCCTGAAGATAGGCCCTGAGATGCTGACTGGCATAGAAACTGACCAATCAGAACCAAAGCTGGATCAACTGTGAGGAGCCAATGGCTGCCTAGGAGGTAGGGCTTTTGACACTGACAAGCATAGAAACAGATCAATCAGAACCAAATTGGCAGACAGAGGAGGGAATTGTGGGCAAGATCAGGCTTGCAGGGGAGGGCAATGGGGGCCAAGATTAGGCCAGCAGAGGAGGTAAGTTACAGGCAATCAGGCAGGCATACAGAGGCAGTTAGGGGTGATCAGGTAGGCAGGCAGGTGAGTGGTTAGGCACCAATTGTCGCAGATTTCGAGAGGGATGTCCAAATTTTAGTTAGGCATAATCCCTGTGGAATCAGGCCTATACGGCAGTCAGATATCTCCCAAGGGGTCCCTGTTTGGAGAGGGTGCAGGCTGGGCTGAGGGAATCCCCCTCCATGCACAAATTTCTTGTACTGGGCCACAAGTATATAATAAAATCTAATATGCTACTGTCCTGTTGGCCAGTCAGCTGTTCAACCAATCAAAATGAAATATGCTAATGATATGCTAAGGCCACTCAAGTGCTTGCTATGATCTGCACTGACAACCAGGGGGCAGGTGCTTCAACCAATAGGATAGCTTGTTGTTAGGGTCTGGCTGATCAGGAGTGAGAGATGGGCTGAACACACTCTGGAGCCCTCTCTCAGTCCCTCCCCACCTAGCCAACCTCATAATAGCCCCAATAGTATATCAGTGGAGTCCCTTTGCCTGACCTGTGCCCTCTCACAATCCACAAACCCTCGGGGGGTGTCTGAGGGCTGGTTTTAGCCTGATCCCACAGACCAGGCCAAGGGAACCCACTGGTGTATGAATTTTTGCACCAGACCTCTAGTTTTTTTCATAAACCTTTGTATTTCTGTGGGATCAGTTGTTACATTATCTCTTTAATTTATGATTTTGTTTATGTGGGTCCACTCTCTTTACTTCCTAGTGAGCCTGGCTGGAGGTTCATCAATAATGTTTATCCTTTCAAAGAGCCAGCTCTTTGTATTGTTTTTTTGGTCTCTATAGAATTTATTTCTACTCTGATCTTCATTAAGTCCTTCCTTCTGCCTATGCTGGGCTTTTATTGTTGCTCTATTTCTAACTCTTTGAGTTGTAGGGTTAGTAAATTTACTATCATTCTCTCTCTCTTTCTCTCTCTCTCTTTTGAGGTAGGCCTGTAGAACTATGAATTTTCCTATTAAGACTGCTTTCACTGTTTTCCCATAGATTTTGGATTGTTGTGTTTTCATTGTCATTTTTTGCTACTATACTTTTTATATCTTCTTCAAACTCTTAGGTAGTCCAATCATTGTTTAATAGCATGCTATTTAGACTTGAGGTGTTTAATTATTCCCAATTGTTTTTACTGTAGTTGATTTCTAATTGTATGACATTGTGATCTGAAAAGATGCTTGGTATGATGTCTATCTTTTTTAATTTAAAGAAACTTTGCCTGGAGAAATCAATATGGCAGCCTAGGTAAACACCTAAACTGCTGCCTTGCACAATAATTTCAAAACAACAACTAAAAGACAGAACGAACATCATCCAAAACCACAGGAAAGGTGGCTGAGTGGGAAAATCTACTACTAGAAAGAAGGAGAGAGGATCACAGATCAGGGGAGCCACAAAGTGCTTGCACACAGAGAGGAAGGGCAGCTGAGTGCCTAACTGGCGGGAGAGGAAAGGAAGCCCTGACTGCACCAAACCCCAGTTCTGATTGCACTACATCCAAACCCCTTCTGAAACCCTATGAACCCAGGCTCATAGGATGGAGTCTGGACTGTAGAGAAAAGCACCTGGAGAATCAGAGACTGGGAGACTTGGAGGAGCCGGGAGCCACAGCGGGCAGGGTCTACAGTCGGGCACAAGTGAATGCGGGCAGAGAGGTCTGACCACAGATTGCCACAGCTGCTCCATAGTGGAAGGAATCAGAAGCTCCAGACTACAGAGACCCAACCCAATTCTGAGTGAGCCCCTGGGGCACCTATGCTCTTGCAGAGGGAATATGGACTGTCAGGCAGAAACTCATGGGAGCTGCAGAAGGCAAAGGTCTGAGGTGCATACACAAGGGCAGGACTGACTGGAAGCCAGAACTGTCAGCTCAGCCCTGAGACTCTGCCCCATCCAAGCTGAGCACAGAGGCTTTTGCAATTTTGCAAGTCTGATCCTATAAGACTGTCTCCAATACAGAAAGTATCCCAGAGTAGACACATCTGATACTCACAACAAATTGGCCTGGAGGTCAATTCTTCCTAGTGATATCAACAACAATCAAGGCTTAACTACAACAAGGCTGTGCACACAGCCCACAAGGGGTTCACCAAGAGTGTCTACCTCAGGTAACTGGGGAGGCTGACCAATCAGGCCATATGGGACACCAAGCACACAAAGCCATCCTACCAACTCAGGGAAGCAGCGAAAATGCTGAGACAAGGAAATAGATCTCAAATGTAAGAAATGGAGGAGAACAAAAGACTGGATATAGAGTTCAAAACCATGGTTATAAGGTTTTTCAAGAATTTCCTAGAAAAGGACAATAAATTTAATGAGACCCTTGAGGATATGAAAAAGGATCAACTATATATTAAACATACACTGACTGAAATAAAAAATATTATACAGAGACCCAACAGCAGATCAGAGAAACACAAGAATCAAGTCAAAGATTTGGAATACAACGAGGCAAAGAACACTTCTTTGAAGAAGCAAGAAGAGAAGAGAATCCAGAAAGTTGAAGATAGTGTAAGGATCCTCTGGGACAACTTCAAGCATATCAACTTCAGAATTATGGGGGTGCCAGAAGAAGAGAGAGTGCAAGATATTGAAAACCTATTTAAAGAAATAATATTTAAAAAGTTCCCCCACCTGGTGAAAGAAATAGACTTACAAGAACAGGAAGTCCACAGACTCCCCCAAAAAAAGGAATCCAAAGAGGAACACACCAAGACACATCATAATTAAAATACCAAGGGCAAAAGACAAAGAGAGAATCTTACAAGTTGCAAGAGAAAAACAGTTAGTTAACTATAAGGAAGCACCCATATGACTAACAGCTGATTTCTCAACAGAAACTATGCAGGCCAGACAGGAGTGGCAATAAATATACAAAGTGATGAATAGCAAGAACCTACAACCAAGAGTACTCTACCCAGCAAGGTTATTCAGAATTGAAGGGCAGATAAAGAGATCCACAGATCAGAAAAAGCTAAAGGAGTTCATCACCACCAAACCAGAATTATATGAAATTCTGAAAGGTATGCTTTAAGAAGAGAAAGAAGATAAAAATCATGATAATCAAATACATATATATCAACAAATGAATCTAAAAACCAAGTGAATTAAAAATCTGAGGAATAGAATAAACTGGTTAATATAATAGAATCATGGGCAAGGAAAGGGAGAGGATTGATAATTATCTGGAGGAAAGGGGTATGTGGGGTGGATGAAAATCGTACACCTATGGATGAGGACAATGGCAGGGGGAGGTAAGGGCAGAGGGTGGGGTGGGAACCAGGTGGAAGGGAGCTATGGGGAGGGGAGGAAAAACAATTGTAATAATCTGAGAAATAAAGATTTAATAAATTTGAAAAAAAATAAAGAGACTTTACCTGTGCCCCAATATGTAGTCTATCTTTGAAAATTACCTGTGTGCACTTGAGAAGATGTATATTCTGTGGCTTTGGGGTGGAAGGTTCTGAAGATGTCAATTAATTCCATCTGATCTAGTGAGTCATTTAGGATGGATATTTATTTGCTGATTTTTTTGTTTAGAGAATTTGTCTAGTGCTGATAGTGAGGTATTAAAGTCCCCTACTATGACTGTATTGTTGTGAATCTCTCCCTTGATATCTTCCAGAGGTTTTATTTTATGTATTTTAGTGCTTCTGTATTGAGTGCATATATGTTTACCAGAGTTATATCTTCTTATTTCATTGTTCCCTTTATTATTATGAAGTGTCCATCCTTATCTCTTGTTTGGCCTTCAATTTGAGGTATAATTTGTCAGATATAAGTATTTCTACCCCAGCTTTCTTTTCACTTCTATTCACCTGAAAACCCTTTTCCATCCCTTAACCATCAGCTTGGGTGCATCCTTTGTTCTGATGGAAGTCATGTTTTCTTATCCATTCAGTTATCCTACCTACATCTTTTGATTGTGGCATCTACTAGTAAACCATTTACATTTAAATTTATTATTGATAGATATTTTTTGTCACCATTTTTATTATTTATGCCTGTGTTCCTTCTTCCCTTCCTATTTCTTATTTTTACAGCAGGCCCTTTAGCATTTCTTGCATTGCTGGTTTGGTGGTAATAAACTCCCTTAGTTTTTTTTTTGTTGTTGTTGTTGTTTTTTGTCTGTGAAGCTTCTGATTTCACCCTCAACTTTGATTGATAGCCTTGCTGGGTACAGTATTCTTGGATTCAAACGCTTCCTTTGAATGACTTTGTATATTTCATTCCCTTCCCTTCTGGCCTGATGTGTTTCTGTTGAGAAACCAGTTGATTGTGTGATGGGAGATCACTTGTTGGTATCTTTGTCTCTCTCTGGCAGCCTTTAAAGATTCTTGCTTTGTCATTGGTGTTTGCCAATTTAATTATGATGTGTCTTGGTTTTGGTCTTTTGGGGCTCATTTTATTTGAGACTCTGTGAGCTTCTTAGATTTGTGTGAGTTTTTTCTTCTTTATATCAGGGAAATATTCTTCAAATACTCTTCAAATGTCATTATTTCTTCACACAGGTTTTCTAATAATTGCTCAGTTTTGTCTCCTTCTGGCACCCCCATTCTGCAGATGTTGTTTCATTTTGTGTTGTCCCAAATTTCCCTTGGGCTCTCCTCCTGCTTTTTAATTTTTTTGCTAGAAGTTGCTCTGCTTGGGTATTTTTTCCTACCTTGTCTTCTAGTTCACTGATGCTGTCCTCCACTTCTTCTAGTCTACTTTTGATGGTTTCTATAGTGTTCTTTATGGAAGCTATGTCATTCTTCATTTCTTTTTGGTTCTTCTTCATTTCCTCTTGGTTCTTAAATATATTATTGAATTTGTCTTCCATTGTTTTCAACCTCCTTATGTCCATTGTACTGAGTTCTTTCTCTGACATATTGCTTGTCTTCATTTTGTTTGATCCTCCCTTTTATTTCATATGAGAGCTATTTCTTTGTCTCCCCAATGTTTGCTCCTCTCAGTGTGTCTGGTTATGTAGCTCTCTCCTGTGTTACCATAAAGTCACAAATTACAACATGACAAGACACAATACACAGGGCACCAAACGAAAATGTATTCATGATATCAATAATGCCAAATAAAGTTGATCACCAGAGAAAATAGAATTAGGGGAGAGAAAGAGTGCAAAAATTATATTGAGAAAAGGAAAAAAAATGTAAGAGAGAAAAGGGAAAAAAAGGGAAAAAAATATATGAATATGGGGAGAGAACACCAAAAATTCAAAAACGATTTAAAAAAAAAACCCACAAACAACAAATATCCAAACAATAAACATTCAGATGAATCTGAAAAGGCAGAGTTTGTTTCCAGAAGTTCAAGAAATTGAATGAAAAAGGAAATTGACATAATTTAGTATAGAGGATGTAGAAAGAGAATGAGTGTATAAGAAGTAAAAAAAAAAAAATAGAGAGAAATTCTCTCTCTCTCTCTCTGTGTGTGTGTGTGTGAGTGTGTGTGTGTGTGTGTGTGTGTGTGTATATATATATATATATATATATATATATATATATATATAGTAGATAGGCCTGAGTTGGAGGTTAGTAGAAGAAGATAACTAGGGAGGAGAGGAAAAACCAAAGAAAAGAAAAAAATAATGAACCTAACAATCAAATAAACAATAACAATACAGAAATAAAGAAAAGGGGGTGGTGATTGGAAAGAAAACCATTTGGCTAGTGAAGAAAGAGAAGAGAGAAGTGTGCATGGACTTGGAGCAGGGGAGAGGAAATTAAATATATGATTAAGACCGCACCCGGAGGGGCCTGGCAGCGCTCTCAGAGCCCCTGGAGAGCCCCTCTGTGTCCTGTCACCCTGGCCTGTGGCTGCTGGGATACGGATGGGAAGGGCCGATCCAGCTCAGACCTCCAGCCGCAGGGCTGCCAGTACCGCCTGCTGGCAAGTCTCCTGCCCATCCGCCACCTCCGGCCGCTTCTCTGGGCCACCCAGGCACATGGCTCCATGAGGCAGGAAAAGGCAGCGGGAGGGGTCCCATCTGCCCCGGCTGCGCCTGGTCCGGGAGAGAAGGTACAGAAAGAAAGAATGGAAACGGAAGGAAGAAAATTCATTTCAGAGACAAAATAGCTCCCCTCTTCTGTTATAGCTGTTCCCCTGGCAAGACAAACTTCCTGCGTCAGGTTCTGTACATTCAAGACCGCGAGCACTGAGTCAGATGGGGAAAAGAAGCTGCGTTCCTCCACTCCAGCCCCAGTTAGCAGCAGGCTGTTGTGGGGTCAAGAAGCCCAAGTTATCTGGAAGTGGAACGCACACTCCCGGGAACTAGGCCACCACGGTTCCCAGCTCTAGTTCAGGACCTCTTCAAAACAACCAGCATGTGGATGGCAGCAATGGTCGGGAGAATGTGTCAGACTTAACTCTGGGACCTGGAAACTCTCCCATTACACGAATGAATCACACATCGGAAGCTCTGAGTCCTCTTCCCAGACCGAATGGAACTGCCAACACCACGAAGAATCTGGTGGTGACTGCAGAAATGGGCTGTCACTGCTTTGAGGTCCTCTAAGGCTTCTCTCAGTCACTACTTCCTAGATTCACCAATGACCTCTATCCGCTCTTTGTGACATGGAAGACAGGGTGGACAAGCGGCTTCGTGGCTGCATTGCGACCTTCTCAGCCATGAATCTTCACTCAGGACTCAGTGAATACACGTTAACCAGGTAATTACACGAAGCACACGATTGGTGGAAAAAATGACGATCAAATTTATCTACAGAATCTAAAACAACTGCCAAACGTTAGGTCTTCAAAGTAATAAAGAATGAATGTTGTCTTTTTGTAATCAGAAACTGTGGAGGCTTTAATCTGTGCACTTAAGGACAGTCGATCCTGAGAAGAGCTACCTAAACTTTCCTGCTCTGTCTCCCTCCTCACTAACTTTGAGGATGCCAGTGATTATCTGGACTGGAAGGTAGGGGTCCGTGAGATTTGAATTGAATTCATCAATGAAAAAGGTGTCAAACATACAGCCACATATTTACTTGAGGTTGCTAAGGAGCATGGCTGGGATCAGATCCAGACAATAGACTCCTTGCTCAGGAAAGGTGGTTTTAAGGCTCCAATTACCAGTGAATTCAGAAAAATGATCAGACTCACCAGGTACCAAAGTGAGAAGGTGACAATAAGTTATGCAGAATATGTTGCTTCTCGGCAGCACTGAATCCAGAATGGCACGCCCCTCTATAGTCATTATTCCTGACACATGGCTGCATGACCAGTCCCACCCCCTGTGGCCACCCATGGCTATGACATAATTGGAGCAGATGCCTCCTCTTTCTGGTCCAGTTACTTCTATTACTGCACCATTTTATGATGCTAGCTTCCTTTGCCAAGTCTGCCTCCAGCTGACTCGGGGGTGTGGGGTGGGAGGGCGGGGTTACATTGACTGAAACAGAACAGCCTTTCCTCATTATGGGGTTCCGTTGGATTGGGGCTCCTCCATGACTAGTGAGAATTGCCTGTGGGTTCAGAAGGTCCTTGGCATGCACTTGGCCACCTGCTTGCTGGCTACACAGTGGGAGCTGGAATTACCCCACTTATACCCTTGTAGCCTCCCCAGATCAAGTAGATGTGTTTTCCCCTGGCAGTCTGGGCAACGGAAACCAATAAGACACATTTTTTAGGTTGTTTTAAATTTCTTTTTTTAAACGTCTAGTTTATTGCATACCAACAGTTGGTTATAACCTCCATGCTTCATAAGTAAACACCATGTTCGGGTTGGCCATGGCACCATGAGTCCTGTGAGGCTCCTGGACAGACACCCACTTCCAGATGGAAAGCCCTTTGGATGGCGGGGCAGATCTCATTTGTTGTTCAATCAACCTCCAAGATTTAATTCTAACCCTGCTGTCAGTTGGATTTTCGGGCGCTTTTCTTACATGGAGTCTCCTGGTTACCAACAGAGAGCCCAGTGGTGTCACCTGCTGAGGAATTAACTGGGATGCCTGCAGGAGAGATCCTGACAACCTTGCTGTGTGCAGCATGAAAGGAGAGGCCTCCTCCTCACCACCCGGCTACCTCACTCCTCACATGGTAGCAGTGCCTATAGCTGCATCTAGGTTCACAGAAGACATAGATGTTCAAACACGCACCTGGGTTGGGCTGTAGAAAGACATTGTTACAAGAGAAAATCCAGGGTCTTCAAGCTGTTTGTGTCCTTTCAGGCAAACGTCTTTAAGGGACTTAAAAGCAGAGTTCCTTTTCCTGCTTTCCCAGTAGGAATGAGAAGACAGTTGATTCGGTCTTTACAGGATTTTAGAGCAACCACGTGAATGGTTATCTTATCTAATATGCTAGGAATCTTCACTCCATCCAGGCAGGCTTCCCAACAGCTCCCTTTAGCCTCGGTCATTCCATTTTCCTGTGGCACTTTTCCCTTTCCCGTAGCCTCTAAGTACCTGTCAGCAAGTCCTCCTCCCTCTGGCCCAGCCTCCACTCTCTTGGTGCAGAGCTGATGGCAGTGGGGACCTGGAAGGGGCAGTGACAGGAACCACCATCACAGAGGCACTGCTGGAGGGCTACAGGAGACATGGCCAGTGGGAGGAGAGACTCTGAGGGTGAATTCCAGCAGCACTTGGAGAAATCTTGAAGTGGATTGGATGTCAACCTGGTGGACACAATGTTTTTATTTAATTTATTTTTAAGTTTATGTGGTGGTGGTGTGGCTTTCCAGAATGGGCAAATAGTCAAGTCAAAAGACCTTTTGAATTTTCTTCTGTCAGAATTTGGGAAGGGGGTAGACAGGGGCATGGTGTAAGAAACGACACATGCTATTCTAGGCACAGCTGTCTCGTTTCCTGGAAGAGATGAATAAAGGTGGTCATCCTCTTAGGCTGCGGTGCGTGCAGGGGCAATGGGCTGACATCAGATGCCAGCCTGGGCTGCATTCTCACTTGTGCCCCTTTTCCTTGGAGAGCTAATGCAAAAGCTATTGAAGATGAAGGGATTGTTTCATGATTTCCTGCTGCTGAGAATAATAAATGTTACAAATATTTGTGATGACAATAGAGTCTGGGAATATGGTGGCATAGGTAAACACCTGTACTTGCTGCCTCTCACAACCACATCAAAACTACAACTAGGGATCTTATCTGAGACCTGAATAAACTACAGCTGTAGAGACCACTGAGAAGCTGTGGGGCCCCAGTAGGTGCGGACATGCGGATTCCACAGAAAGGTTGGATTTTACCGGGGATAACGTGGGGTGTCTGGGTCCCAGAGACTGTAGGCACCACAGCGGCAGAGACAAAAGCATGCATGCCGCCAAAACCGGTTTGGCTCAGTGGATAGAGCATCGACCTGAGAACTGAAAGGTCCCGGGTTCGATTCTGGTCAAAGGTTGCGGGCACATCCCCAGTGGGGGGGTGTGCAGGAGGCAGCTGATCAATGATTCTCTCTCATCGATGTTTCTAACCCTCTATCCCTCACTCTTCCTCTCTGTAAAAAATCAATAATATATATATATTTTTTAAAAAGCATGCATGCCGCGAGACCCAGAGGACCACGGAAATCTGTGTCCACAAAAGCCCCCTCGCTGTTGAGTCTGGCGTGATCTATGAGAGTGGACTGGAGTCCTCAAGGTTGTTAATTGCGGTGTTCTCTAGTGAGCAACCCAGTCTGATCTGACACGGAGGGAGAACATAGAAGTTTGAAAGGTATGCAGTCTGTTTGTAAGTGCCCGAAAACTGGTCTGTCACGCACCGGACCTTGTACCCCTGAAACCCTTTGCTTCTGATTACAAAGGAGAGACCACCCAGATTGGCTGGCCCTGAGAGACAGCAGGGGGAAACTGCTTTTCTGAAAGCTGGGAAGCAGAATGGAGAGAGACCATCTGGGAACCAGCTCTGAGGCAGCCCACCTCTACAAACCGATATTGACTACCATAGAGAAAGAAGGCTAGAGCAGCCAAAAAGACGGGGACATCAATCCAGAAACACTGCCACATAGGGGCTGAAGTACAAACTGACTGTGTTTATTATTAGTTTTATTTAATCAAAAACCAAGAAACTAAGAAATCACCAACTTAAAATTAAGGACTAGCTTGCAACACTGAAGTGCAGCAGAATGCAGGGAACTGCAATACTGTCTGGACTGAGAAACAGGCATGCCAAAAAGAATAATGGAGGAAGTGAATGGCCTTCACTACTGCACATTTTTTCTGCTAATTTTTCTATTTTTTATTTTATTTTCATTTTTTTTCATCTTTTACTTAAGAAACGAATTTTTTTCCTTTTTTCCCTCACTTGAATTTACCTTTTTAATTATTACATTTTTGGTTCAATCAGCATTATTACTACTGCTATTTTAACTTTTTGTTTCCTTTTTCTTTTCTTTTCTTTTTTTTAAGTGCCATTTTATTTTCTCTTTATTTTACATTGGAATTAGTGTTATTCATTCTATTTTCATTTCTCCTTTAGCATCATTTAAACCTATCTCAACACGACTTTTAAACCATCAATCTCTTCCTAACCTTTCCCCCTCTGCTGTCCTGTTTATCTTAACCCTTCCTGCTTTAGATTTTCCCTACTCTTTCTGTCTACCCCCTGCTAAAACTTTTACCCTATTTATATATCTAATTTCCAATCCCCTGTGCCAAGTGCATATACAACCCTCTCTTAGATGTATTAACAAAACAAAAAAATTTTAAAAAAAAATTGTTTTCCTCTCTGTCCTATTGATGCTATTTGCATGAATGTTGATTATATTGAATTTTTATGCTGAGATTTTAGTGAGATTATTTTGCTTATTCTTTTGTTGTTGCTATTGCTTAGTATATTTTATTTGCTTTCTTTTTGTTTCTTTTTTACTTCTGTTTTCCCTTGCTTTGCTGGATATCAGTGGGTGTTGTAGTTTGTATTCATCTCCAGGTACTGTTGCCAGCATTTGCTGGGGTTAGTGGTTGTTCTATTGAAATTTTCTCCCCATATATATAGTTTGTTCCCCTTTTCTCTCTTAGTCTCTTTCTTGTCTCTCTTTCCCCTCCCCTGTTTCCCAATTTTATTTCAACACTATTTTTTTTCCTTTCTTTTTCTCTTTCTCCCTCTTTCTTCTCCTTTTTACACTTCTTCTTTCTCTCCTATCCTGTAATTTGTCTTTCCCTAGTGGTCACCTATATTGGAGGTGATTAAGATCACAAAAACATCTCTATTCAGTGCCTAGTGTGTTGTACCTGGTTGTGTTGTATTTTGTGCCTTTAAATCAACGCAGAAGAGAGAGAACTACATAACCAGACATCCTGAAAAGAGAGACAACAGAGAGACAATGAAACAACCCACATATGAAAGAAAAGCAGGCATCACCAGAAAAGGAAGTAAATGAGTTAGAGGCAAGCAACCTATCAGAGCAAGAATTCAGAAAAAGGAACATAATATGGCTAAAAAGAATAGAAGACAAATCTGAAAATATTAATAAGAACCAAGAGGAAATGAAGGTGAACCAAGAAGAAATGAAAAATGACATTGATACTGTGAAGAACTCAATAGAAAGCATCAAGAGTAGACTAGAAGAAGCAGAGGACCAATAAGTGCACTAGAAGAAAGATGGGGGAAAAAAACACCAAATTGGGGCAGCTCCTAGACAAAAAAAAAAATTAAAAAGCAGGAGGAGAGCCTAAGGGAACTTTGGAACAATACAAAACAAAACAATATTTGCATAATAGGAGATTCAGACAGAAAGAAAACTGAGGAAGACATGGAAAATGTATTTCAAGAAATAATGACAGAAAACTTTCCTGAGATAGGGAAGAAAAAAACCTACAAAATCCAAGATGCTCACAGAGTCCTAAGCAAAAAGAATCCCAAAAGACCAACACCAAGGCACATTATAATTAAGCTGGTAAACACCAACAACAAAGTAAAAATCTTTTTTTTTTAATATATTTTATTGATATTTCACAGAGAGGAAGGAAGAGAGATAGGGAGCTAGAAACGTCAATGAGAGAGAAACATTGACCAGTTGCCTCTTGCACACCACCTACTGGTTATGTGCCTGCAACTAATGTACATGCCCTTCACCGGAATCGAACCCGGGACCTTTCAGTCCGCAGACTGACGCTCTACCACTGAGCCAAACCGGTTTCGGCCACAAAGTAAAAATCTTAAAAACAGCTATACAGAGATAGAAAGTTACATATAAAGAATCTCCCATCAGACTAGCAACTGATTTCTCAACAGAAACTCATCATGCCAGAAGGAAATGTAATGACATATACAATATCATGCAGTGGAAGGGTCTGAATGCAAGAATACTGTACCCAGCAAGGCTATTAATAAAAATTGAAGGCATCATCAGGAGCTTCAGAGACCAAAAAAATCTAAGGGAATTTATCACCACCAAACAAGCAATGCAAGAATTGCTAAAGGGTCTCCTGTAAAAATAAAAAAAATAAATAGGAAAAAAACAGGGGTATAGAATAAAAATGGCAACAAATAAGTACCTATCAATAATAACTTTAAATGTAAATGGATTGAATGCTCCAATCAAAAGACATAGGGTAACAGATTGGATAAGTAAACAAGACCCATATATCTGTTGTCTATAAGAAACCAACTTCAGAAAAAAAGACACACACAGACTGAGGGTGAAGGGATGGAAAAATGTTTTCCAGGCAAATGGAAATGAAAAAAAAAGCTGGGGTAGCAATATTTATATCTGACAAATTAGATCTCAAAGTGAAGGACATAATAAGGGATAATAAAGGCCACATCATAATACTAAAGGGAGCAATTAAACAAGAAGAAATAACCCTGGTAAACATATATGCTCCCAATACAGGAGCACCCAAGTACTTAAAAAACTGCTAGAGGACATTAAGGGAGAGATTAATAGCAATACAATAATAGTAGGAGATTTTAATACCCCACTATCACCTTTGACCAATCATCTAAACAAAAAATCAGCAAGGAGATATCAATCCTAAATGACACACCAGACCAGATGGAATTAATCGACATCTTCAGAACATTTCACCCCAAAGCCACAAAATATACATTCTTCTCAAGTATCATTTTCAAAGATAGACCACATGTTGGGACATAGGCAAAGTCTCTTCAAATTCAAGAAGATAGAAATCATATCAAGCATCTTCTCAGATCCTAGTGGCATAAAACTGGACATAAACTACAATTAAAATAATCCAAAGAAATCAAACACATGGATACTGAACAGCATGCTTTTAAATAATGGGTTATGAGAGAAATCAAAGAAGAAATTTAAAATATTATGGCAACAAATGACAATGAAAACACAACAATCCAAAAAAATCTATGGGACACAGCAAAAGCAGTCTTGAGAGGGAAATTCATAGCTCTATAAGCCTAATGCAAAAAAAAAAAAAAAGAAAAAAAGAAAAAAGAAAAAATAGTAACAAATTATCTAACTCTACAACTCAAAGAGTTAGAAAAAGAGCAACAAGAAAAGCCCATTGTAAGCAGAAGGAAGGAAATAATAAAAATCAGAGCGGAGATAAATGACATAGAGACCAAAGAAACAATACATAAGATCAACAAAACCAAGAACTGGTTCTTTGAAAGTATAAACAAGATTGATAAACCTCTAGCCAGTCTCACTAAGAAACAAAGAGAGAGGACCCAAATAAACAAAATCAGAAACGAAAGAGGTGAAATAACAAGAGACCCACCGAAATACAAAGGATTGTTACAAAATACCACAAATAACTCTATTCCAACAAACCAGACAACCTGGAGAAAATAGACATATTCTTAGAAAAATATAACCTTCCAAAGCTCAATCAGAAAAAACCTCAATAGACCAGTGACTTTGGAAGAAATTGAAGCAGTCATCAAAAAGCTTCCAGCAAATGAAAGCCCATGGCCACATGGCTTCACAGGAGAGTTTTATCAAACATTCAAGGAAGAACTAAAACCTATCCTCCTCAGACTATTCAAAAAAAAAATCCAAGATGAAGGAACCCTTCCAAACTCCTTTTATGAAGCCAGCATCACCCTAATACCAAAACCAGATAAAGACAACACAATGAAAGAGAATTACAGGCCAATATCCCTCATAAACATAGATGCCAAAATCCTCAACAAAATTCTAGCAAATTGGCTCCAGCAGCACATCAGAAAGATCATACACCTTGATCAAGTAGGTTTTATTCTGGGAATGCAAGGATAGTACAATATCCACAAATCAATAAACGTAGTACATAACATAAATAAATTGAGAGATAAAAATCAGATAACCATATCAATTGATGCAGAAAAAGCACTTGATAAAATCCAACACCCTTTCCTGATAAAAACTCTCAACAAGGTGGGAGTACAAGGATCATACCTCAGCATAATAAAAGCTATATATGATAAACCCACAGCAAACATCATACTCAATGGGCAAAAACTAAAGCCATTCCCTCTTAGAACAGGAACAAGACAGGGATGCCCAGTCTCAGCACTCCTGTTTGACATAGTACTGGAAGTACTAGACATTGCAATTAGACAAGAAGAGGATATAAAAGGCATCAAAATTGGAAAAGAAGAAGTTAAGTAATCCGTATTTGCAGATGACATGATATTGTACATAAAAAAACCCAAAAGACTCAATAAAAAAACTAATAGACTTAATAAATTAATTCATCAATGTAGCAGGATACAAAATTAATGCCAAGAAATCTATGGCATTTCTATACATCAATAGTGAACTTACAGAAACAGACTGAAAAGGCAATCCCATTTACCATCGCACCAAAAATTTAAGATACCTAGGAATAAACTTAACTAAGAAGATAAAAGACCTAGATGGGGAAAACTACATGGCACTGAAAAAAAATGGATAGAGCAAGATGTAAACAGATAAAGAACATACCATGTTCATGGATTGGTAAAATCAACATCATCAAAATGTCCATACTTCCCAAAGCAATTTATAGGTTCACTGAACTCCCCATTAAAATAGCAATAGCATACTTCACAGACCTAGAAAGAACTCTCCAAAAATTAATTTGGAACAATAAAAGATCCCAAATAGCCACAGCAATCCTAAGAAAGAAGAGTAAAATAGGAGGGATCTCAATACCAGATTTCAACCTGTATTACAAAGCCGCTGTTCTCAAAACAGCCTGTTACTGGCACAAGAACAGACATATAGATCAGTGAAATAGAAAAGAGAATCCAGATATCAACCCAAATCACTATGCTCAATTAATATTTGACAAAGGAGGCAGGAGCATACAATGAAGTCAAGACAGTCTCTTCAACAAATGGTATTGGGAAAATTGGACAGATACATGCAAAAGAATGAAACTAGATCACCAGCTTACACCATACACAAAAATAAACTCAAAATGGATACAGGACTTAAATATAAGACGGGAAACCATAAAAATACTAGAGTCATCCACAGGCAGCAAAATTTCAGACATATGTCTAAAGAACTTCTTCACTGATACTGCCTCTAGAGCAATGGAAGCTAAAGAAAAAATAAACAAATGGGACTACATCAAAATAAAAAGCTTTTTTACAGCAAAAGAAACCATCAACAAAACAAGAAGAAAGCCCACTGTATGGGAGAACATATTTGCAAATCTTATCACTGATAGAAGTTTAATCTTCAACATCTACAGACAGCTTATACAACTTAAAAGGAAGATAAAATGATCCAATTAAAAAATGGGCAATGGACCTAAATAGAATCTTTTCAAAAGAAGATGGAAGGAAAGCCAAGAGGCACATGAAAACATGCTCAAAGCCACTAATTATCCGAGAGATGCAAATCAAAACGACAATGTGGTACCGTCTCACACCTGTCAGAATGGTCAACATCAACAAATCAACAAACGACAAGTGTTGGCGAGGATGCAGAGAAAAAGGAACCCTCAATGCAGACTAGTGCAACCACTGTGGAGAACAGTATGGAGTTTCCTCAAAAAACTGAAAATTGAATTTCATTTGACCCACTCCTAAGAATATATCCCCAAGTGCCTAAACCGATTTGGCTCAGTGGATAGAGCGTTGGCCTGTGGACCGAGGTGTCCCAGGTTCAATTCTATTCAGGGGCATGCACGTTGGTTGCGGGCTAATCCCTGGGGGCCGGAGGGTGTGCAGGACGCAGCTGGTCGATGATTCTCTCTCATCAATGTTCTGGCTCTCTATCTCTCTCCTTTCCTCTCCGCAAAAAATCAATAAAATTATATTTTTTTAAAAAAGAATATATCCCCAAGAATCTAGAAACACTAATCAGAAAGGATATATGCACCCCTATGTTCATAACAGCACAATTTACAATAGTTAGTATTTGGAAACAGCCTAGGTGCCCATCAGCAGATGATTAAATAAAAAAACTATGGTATATCTACACAATGGAATACTATGCTGCCATAAAAAAGAAGTAATTCTTATCATTTGCAGCAACCTGGATGGAATTGGAGAACATCATGCTGAGTGAAATAAGCCAGTCAATGAAAGAGAAACACCACATGATCTCACTCATTTATGGATAATAAAGAATATTATAAACTGATGAGCCAAAAGATAGATACAGAGACAGTAAAGCAACAAGCAGACTGTCAAATTACAGCAGGCAGGGTAGGGAGATATGGGGGAGATAAGAGATCAACCGAAGGACTTGTATGCATGCATATAAGTACAATCAATTGACACAAAACTCTGGGGAGGGAAGGCATGTATGGGATTGGGGTGGAGGGGAGCAATGGTAAGCTATGTACACATATTATAATTTAATAAAAAAGGTAAAAAATAAATAAATAAAATAAAATCATTTTATATATAAAACAAAGTTATTCACTAAACTAGCAATAAAATAGATTGCTATTAAATTTTTATTTTTTATTTTTATTTTTTTAAATTTTTAACTGCATTTCTGAATGATGGATTAACAGTGATTTTTCCTCTTCTATATTCTGTGTGTAGGGTCTTTTAAATAATCTGTATGTATTATTTTATTGAAAACTAAAAAGAATAATTATAGCTCTTTTATAAACAAACAAAAATTCCATGTTAAATGATGTATTACTGTATCTATTTTCCTCTTCCAAACATAGAGTAGGGTGAAAAAAACATTAAATAAATAAATTACCTCCAGTTTTGTTTTTTTTAAAAAATGTGACAACAGTTACTTTTATTTATTTATTTATTTATTTATTTATTTAAATATATTTTATTGATTTTTCACAGAGAGGAAGAGAGAGGGATAGATAGTTAGAAACATCGATGAGAGAGAATCACTGACCAGCTGCCCTCCACACCCCTCCCCCACCGGGATGTGCCCGTAACCAATGTACATGCCCTTGACCTGAATCGAACCTGGGACCTTTCAGTCCACAGACCCACGCTCTATCCACTGAGCCAAACCGGTTTTGGCGACAGTTACTTTTAGGTGCCGGTGCCTTGGATTGATATCAAGGTGGTCAGTTTGAGACTAAATCACCCACCTTCAATTTGTACAACAGTGTTGATCTATCGGCTACACTTCATTATTGTTCAAGTGTTCTATGTTAAATGTTGTATTTAAGGGGGCCGAGTGCCCCGGGTGAGCCGAGTGTCCCAGGGGGCCATGTGCCCCGGGTAAGCCGTACCCCCCAAAAAGGAAGGGTGTCCCAGGTGAGATGTGTGTCCCAGGGGGCCGAGTGCCCCGGGTGAGCCGAGTGTCCCAGGGGGCCGAGTGCCCCGGGTGAGCCGTGTGTCCCATGGGGCCGAGTGCCCCGGGTGAGCCGAGTGTCCCAGGGTGCAGTGTGCCCCGGGCGAGCCGTGTGTCCCAGGGGAAGCAGAGGGACCCAGGGGAAGGGGCAGTGAAAACCAGAGGAGGAGTGGACTCTATTCATATGGTCCTGAGATAGTCACCATAAAACAAGCAGACTGCCAAATGAGGAGCAGATTTTATTCATGGGGTCCTGAGATGGTCACCATAAAACAAGCAGATTGTCAAATGACAGTGGGGAGGGGAAGGAGACCTGGGGAGAGATAGGAGAACAACCGAGGGACTGGTATGCATGAACATAAGTACAACCAATGAACACAGAACTCTGGGGAGGGAGGGCATAAATGGGAGGTGAGGGGGGGGGCAATGGTAAACTATGTACACAGAAAATACCTTAATAAAATAAAATTTTAAAAAAAGTTGTATTTAATTTCTAAAGATTAAAAAAAAAAGCAAAAAAAAATGGTGCTTAAATTTTACCTCTGAGCATGCTCAGTGAAACTGATCATGCAAGTATTTTCAATACCATGCTTTTCAAGCATATTGTTTCTCATAGAAATGCTGCCCTTTTTGTCTTCCCCAATGTATTGTGTGATTTTTTAAAAAAAATCTTATTAGGGGTGGAGTAGGATACC
The DNA here is from genome assembly GCA_963924515.1 of Vespertilio murinus. Taxonomy (NCBI): domain Eukaryota; kingdom Metazoa; phylum Chordata; class Mammalia; order Chiroptera; family Vespertilionidae; genus Vespertilio; species Vespertilio murinus. Next base: position 96,012,196 of record OZ004707.1, on the reverse strand, counting down.
TGCCGTTAAGAAAATGAACAGAAACATTTGAACCCACACACGAGGGGCTGGGGAATCCGCACAGAACTGGCTGATGACGCCCAGCACCAGCCTGAGTGGGCTCCCAGGGCCTGCACTCCATTCAGGCCCAGCAGTGGAGATGTTCAGGGTCCCTTGCTTGTCACGGGGACTCCGGAGTTGACCAAAAGAAGCTAAGTGGCCCTGGAAGGAAGGGTGCCATCCGTGTCCGTCTTCAACAGGCCTAGTCAGGAAGCCGTCTGGGAGTGCACGGTCATTGCCACCTCATGGAGGTGTGGCAGGTGGCTCTCAGGAAAGGCACTCAGTCGACCATCCGGGTGGCGGCTGTGAGAGGGGGTGACCACTCCAAGCTAGACCTGAACTGCTCCTCACTCCACCTGCGCAGCGATGAGGGCAGCCGTCCACGTGTGAGCGGCGGCTTTAAAGAGAAGGAATGGTTTTACTTGTTCCCTCTCTCCTTGGGCTGCTCAAGCTGAACAGTAGGTGACCACTGTTTTCAAGGGACCAACCCCACGTGCGGGTTTGGTTCAGAGCTTGTTTCCTCCCTAGCAGCTAATGCCTTTGGTCTGGAAAGTGAGCTTGTCTCCTGATACCCACAGCGAGGACATTCTGTGTGTCATTATGAACTACGTTTGTCTTACATTAAAGGAGAATGTCTCATGGCTAGAGTTGGTCGATGTTGCAATATTTCTACTGTGAGGCTCTTAAACATTTTTTGCTTCGTAATAAATTAATATTAAAGTAATTCATGTTAGAGATCCTTTCAATATGAAAGGTTTGTAATGGAGACATAACATTTTATTGTTTGTATCAAAAATCTATACAGAAGTCCTAGATGTTAATATTTGCACAAGATCTGTTTTCCATGTTAACACCTACTATTTCACTAACTGTTGATGTTATTTTCTGTTGAGATTCTGGAGCCTGTGTATTTTTTTAATTAATTTTCCTTTTTTTTTTTTTTGAAGCAAGACTTTGTATAGCCTTCAAATGCAAGGACTTCAGACCAATTCTTCATATTATTCTTGGTTGCCTCTTGGCTATACAACTGCTGAGTGCAAATCATTGAACTCTTTAATGAAGTATTGTAGAGAATAAATCATTATGGGTAAAAATAAATAAATAAATAAATAAATAAATAAAATTATATATATATATATATATATATATATATATATATGATTAAGATCAAATTTTTAACAGGGAGTAAAAAGAAAGGAAAGATAAAAACTAAAGCAGGAACAGGGTAAGAGAAACAGGACAAAAAAGGGGGAAAGTGAGGAAGAGAGCATTGGCATAAAGAAAAAATTAAGATTACAATAATGCTAAAATAAAAATAGATCATATGACACTAAAATCAGAAATAAAATTAAAAAAATAAAATAAAACTTAAAAAAGTAAAATAATAGTAATAATAAGAAAGTAAAATCAAGTGAGGAGAAAAAAATTTTAGTTTCTTAAGTAAAAGATAAAAAATAAAAAAGTAAAGTAGTGAAGTTCATTCACTTCACAAAACTTCAATGACCTATGGGGGCTGGTTTAAGAGCCCTCTCTACTGTTCTGCCTGGCACATCTGTTTCCTATCAGATAGTCCGTACAGTGTTGAAGTTCCCTGTGCTCCACCACTTTCCTATGTCATAAGCCACAACCTTGTTTTCAAGAAGAAGGGATCTCTCTTCCCATTTTGTTTCTCTGCCTGCCTTCAGTTGTATTTACACAAGCATCAACTTCTGACACAACACCTGGGTGGCAGTGTTTTTGTGTTGGTTTCCGGGTTCAAATGGCACCTCAACCCTGCTTGTCTCTCCTTATTTTGATACCAAATTTCCACACAAAAATCTTTCCCCTAAAGTCTTTATGAGTGTTTTTAATTGAAAGATCCTATGCACCAGGTTTTTCAAATAAAAGCAAGAAAGTTATCAAGACAAAGCAACCACTCCTCCTCACGTCTTTCTCCTCCCGGAACTGCAAGCTGGTACAGAACTTCAGGATGCCTTTCTGGGCACAGTCTCTCACGGATGTGGGCTTAGATCTAGAGTCCCCCTCTGCCAGCAGACCTGTGGGCCCCCTTCCACATTCAAGGGCTGCGGATTTGGTGGGCACTGTCTCCCTCTGAGACTCTAGTCCCCACTGCACATGTTTCTCCCTCCAGCCTGGATCCCAGATTTCACCTTTCTCTAGGAGATTTCTGACCTTTCTGTCCATGTATTGCCTCACAAGCTATATTTAATTCACCAAGTCTGGGTGGGTGTTATTTAATTTAGCTATTCCTTCTATCTGCTCTGTGAGAAGGTGCAGGAACAGCCTGTGAATTCAGCCACCTGCTTGTCTCCCGCGACACAAACATTTTAGGTGACTGTGGCCAGGGAGGCTGGAGTCTCAGTGTTTGTGAGTTTGCAGCTGAGGCAGCTGGTCCCTGGGTGTGTGATTATAGGGTCCCTGGAGGTATCCCAGGTTGAAGGTAAGGCTGAGATTCTGATCACAGTTGGTCTCCCTTTCATAATCTCTCTGCAGCAGAGCCAGCTTCTCTGGGAGAGATTTGAGCAGTAGTAAAAGCTGGCCTCCCATGGGAGCCTGTCCGCCTGTCCCCAACAGTCCTATGGAATATAACTGTCCCTCACTCACACACACACACACAAAAAAAGACACTCCCTCACGTCTACACACTCTCCTGTAGCTCTCTCACTCACACACTATCTTGCAGCCTGCTGTTTCATTGGCTGCCATCTTGGATATGCTCTAATTTTATTTTTAATAGAGTATTAAATAAATTAATTAATATACTATTTATAACTCTTTGTGTATTTTTATTAAAATGACTTTCCCTCCAGCCAGGAGGCTCAGTTGATTGGAGCTTTTCCCTGTACACCAAAAGGAGATGGGTTATTTTCCTGGTCAGGTTACATATCTAGGTTGTGAGTTCTGTCCCCATTTGAGACAGGTACAGGAGGCACCCAATCAATGTTTCTCTTTTACATCAATGTTTCTCTCTCTCTTCTCTCTCTAAAAAAATCAATAAAAACATATCCTTGATGAGGATTAAAAAAATAATAATAAAATAAAAAATAAATTCACAAATAATTCTTTTAAAAACCAAACTGAGTAATATGATGAAAATCATAAGTCTGGGGTTAGAGTAATGTTTACTATACCATGAAAACTGTGATACAAGGTAACTGATACAATGTGCCTACATCTTTAATAAATGTTCCAGTTTCCCATTTGAGAAAAGTTTTTCCAAGCTTTTTAGCATATGATTTTCATAGTAGTTACCAAGATCATTGCAGAAAAATAAAAAACAAACATCTTCCTAATTTTTATATGAGTTTTTAAAATTCAAGTTAACAGAACCAAATAGCATATATATACTCCCTGAAAAAAATTGCCAAGAATTTTTGGAAAATTTCCTTAGTAACTTCATCTTATTAATTGTATCATTTTTAGAAAGTACTGGGATCTTGAGGAAATTCCTCAGTGCAGGTTTGATTTTGGGAATTTGTTTCAAGGCCCCCTTAACTTTGTTAAGAAACCCTTTGTCTCCATTTATTTGTTGTAGATTTTTGTCTTAGTGGCTAAGATGGATGTAAAGACCAAGACCAATCTAACATCTAATTTTATCTCATATCTCAAAAACATATTTTATACCTATTACCTCAAGATAATAATTAGAAAGAATGGTAATGTGGTTTAATGGTTGAAGACTTAATCTAAGAATTAAAGAACCTTACTCCCACTCCTTGAGATGATTCTATGTCATAGAAAAAGAGAAAGACATGCAACTAATAATTCTATGAGGCATTGGCCTCTAAAAGCATAGATCACTACAACTGCAAATTCAGTTTGAGGTCAGGCAATACCCTGAGTTAAGCACCAGGCAATGGAACAGGAACAAGCTGAAAGGGTGGCCCATACGTTATGGAGTTTCCTAAAAAGTTAAAAATGGAACTCCCATCTGACCCAGTAATTCTACTTCTAGGACCATATGCCAAGAAAACAGAAACACCATTCAGAAAGGATATATTCACCCCTATGTTCAAAGCAGAACAATTTACAATAGCTAAGATATTGGAACAGCCTAAATGCCCATCAGCAGTTGAGTGGATTAGAAAACTGGTACAGCTACACAATGGACTACTACGCTGCTTTGAAAAAGAAGAAATTCTTACCATTTACAGCAGCATGGATGGAACTGGAGAGCATTATGCTGAATGAAATAAGCCAGGCAATTAAAGAAAAATACCACATGATCTCACTCATTTATGGGAAATAAAGGACATTATAACCTGATGAATAAAAATAGATTCAGAGGCAGAGAAGCATTGAACAACAGACTGTCAAATTACAACGGGGGGCGGGGGGAGGGAGCCTCTGAATTAGGTGCATGCAGGCATAGACACATGACTGATGGATGTCAGACACCGGGGAGTGAGGGCATGTATGGGAGTGGGTTTGGAGGGACTTGAGGGGATATAAATATATACTTTAATCAATAAAAAAATGAAAAAAGAAATAAAAAGCCCTTCAGCACAGTTAAAAGCATTTATACCAATTTTAACCTTTCCATAAATAGTTTATCTTAAACAGTAAAGCTGTTCAGAATCAGAAAATGAAGTTTTATTCATGTAATCTAAATGAAAATCTTTCTTCATGTATGTAATCCTCATTTTGTTACTTATATAATATCTATAAAACAGCTTATTAATCAAATATTTTTAAAAATCTATATGATTTGAAGCCCCCAAGTCTTTTCTATGAGATCTGGCTTACCTTCACTGAGGGTAGATAAGGAAGATGGTCATCTACCTTGCTATTATATTATACTGTCTCATTCTCAGTGCCTGACTACTGCAGTGGCAAGTACATAGAAATGCAGAGACAAATGGGTGGGAAGTAGAAGTAATTTCTGTACATAGTGGCCTCATGAATCTCTATGTTCCTTTTGCAAGATACTTTTTCTTTCAGAGAAATGTCTAGGTTTAGAACCTAAATATTTAGTTTTACACCTATGGTAATATTTGATTGGATATACATAGAAGAAAAAGAGGAAAGGAGTTTATAGAAATATCAAAATATCTCTATAGTAGTTTTCAGAACCTGGAAGGCACTACTAGTATTGAATATTCTCAGAGGCCTTCTCTAAGAAGGACTTATCTTCAGGTTTTAATATTCAGATTTGCCCTTATTTCCAAGATAACAGTGAATTTGTATCAGACTTGACAAACAGTTCTTATCATCGCTTATCATTTGAATTCCCAAGAAAACCAGGTAATTTTTAATGCTAACTTTGTTCAATAAATTAGCTTTTTTGCCCAGCTGGCATGGCTCAGTGATTGAGTGTTGTCCTATGAACCTGGAGGTCGAGGTTCAATTTCCTGTCAGGGCACATGTCTGGGTTGCAGACTCAATCCCCAGTGGGGAGGATATGGAAGGCAACCAATCAATGATTCTTTCTCATCATTGATGTTTCTATCTCTCCCTCTCCCTTCCTCTCTGAAATTAATAAAGATATATATTTTTAAAATAAATTAGCTTTTTTAAGTATTTGAGGATTTAAAATGAGCAAACTAATAGAGAATTAGTGGAGTAATTAATGTCATTGTTAAAGACAGAAATGCAGGAGAGCAAAATGTGTTCTGAGAATTTGATACTGGCATTGTTTAATTTATGTTGCAGATAGAACCATGATTCATAGACTTTTTTAAAAGGATCAACCAGTTGCAAAGCCAATCTCAAGAGACCACTGCTGACCTTGCCAGTGTGACTCAGTTGATTGGAGACCCATCCCATATGTGGAATGGGTGTGGGTTCTATTCCTAGTCAAAACACATACCTAGGTTGAGGGTTACATTCCTGGTCAGGACTTGTAAGGAAGGCAACCAACCGATGTTCTCTCCCACATTGTTTCTCTCTCTCTCTCTCTCTCTCTCTCTCTCTCTCTCTCTCTCTCTTTCTCATTTCCCCTTTCTTTAAAATTAATAAGCATATCCTCAGGTGAGGATTTTTTTTAAGTAAATAAATAAATAAGAGACCACTGCTAGCTTTAGGTTGATTCTAATTCTCTATGAAAATATTTCCAGAATCTTGTGGTTGTATACTAATTATTAATTTATGAATGGTTACATATTTAAAAATATTTTCTTAGATAAATTTCAAATTGGAATAAATAATAAGATATTTTAATAATGATACTGCTTTTCATCATTCTATTGTTGGAGAAAATTATAAAACACACATCTAAATTAAATGCCATGCTTGCTCACAATTGTGTATAAGGTTGAGTCTATTACATAACGGAATCCAGGTATGAACCATTCCTTGGAATTTCTCCTAATCCTCTCAGCTGAAATTTTTCTGCTTGCCTACTGCTTGTAACCTATAATAATTTGCCTTTACATTGAACATTAAGAAATTTAAGTTTTAAGAAATTTTAAGAAATTTAAGTTTTGGAGGACCAAAACAAGATGGCAACCTAGGCAGCCTCCTAGGCTGCCACCTCATCAACAATTTGGGAAAAAAAACAACAGCTAAAAACAAATGGGATCGCACCAGACCCACAGGAAAGCTGGCGAAATGGGAAGGCTACAACTAGACACCAAGCAGGGCTCCACTACTGCCATGTGGAGTTTAAAACTACGGCGGAACCGAACCTGCCAGAGCGGCTGCTGCCGGGAATGAAGGAAGCCAGACCTCACTCTGCCCCGGCGGGCCCCGCCACCACCTGAGGGTCCCTCTGCCGCTGCCACCCGTGACCTGCTTGGCCCTGCGTTCACGCGTGCCTGCGGGTCCCTCGGCCGCCACCGCTGCCCGCGACCTGCTAGGCACTACCTTGGCGCGTGCCCACAGGTCCCTCGGCCACCGCCGCTGCCGCCACCGCCACCACCACAGCCTGCTCTGCCGGGTCTTCACGTGTGCTGTGCTGGCGTGGCGCCTTCCGTTGGCAGACCCGGTGAGTCCTCTCTCTGCCGCTGCATGGCCGTGCCAAAACATCAGACACTACCACCATGTGGATTTTAAAACTACAGGGGAAATTGAGCCATAGGAGCTACCATCGCTGCCGCCCCCGCCGCCGTCCCCACTAATGGGAATTCACCGAAATCAGAGCTCACTACGTCCCAGGCTCACAGAGAGTGCAGCTTCAGAAATTAGCCTCTGCGTCCACAGCAGCTCCTCATCCGCACCAAAGGGGACACCATTGAGGGCAGACTCTCCCCCCGCAGCCATCACAGCCTGACCACAACCTTCCCAGCACACCCACCATGCTGGTGAGGAGATGGAGCATGCTGGTGAAGAACTGGCACGGTGCCTTCCGTTAGCGGCCCAGGAGAGTCCTTCCTCAGATGCCACATGGCTGAGCCGAAGCTCTCACCACTGCCGCCATGTGAACTTTAAAACTACAGTGGAAATTGAACCACAGGAGCGACTGTCACTGCCGCACCCACCACCACCACCCGCCACCACCGCCGCAAATAAAGGAAATCCACTGAGAACAGAGCTCACTATGCCCAGGGCTCAGGGAGTGGGCCGCCTCAGAACTTAGCCTCCGTGTCCGCAGCTGCTCCACTTCCACACCAAACAAGACACCTTTGAAGGCGGTCCCCCCGCCTGCAGCCATCCCAGCCTGCCCACCGTGCTAGCAAGGAGCTAGCGCGGCGCCTCCAATACGCGACCCCAACGCCCTAGAGGGGCCGTGTGCCCTGGGTGAGCCATGTGTCCCAGGGGGCCGTGTGCCCCGGGTGAGCCGTGTGTCCCAGGGGGCCATGTGCCCCGGGTGAGCCGTGCCCCCCAAAGGGGACTGGTGTCCCAGGGGGCCGTGTGCCCTGGGTGAGCCGTGTCCCCCAAAGGCGAGCCCTGTGTCCCAGGGGAAGCAGTGGGACCCAGGGGAAGGGGCGGTGAGAACCAGAGGAGGAGCGGACTCCATTCGTGTGGTCCTGAGATAGTCACCATAAAACAAGCAGACTGCCAAATGAGGAGCAGCTTCTATTCATGTGGTCCTGAGATAGTCACCATAAAACAAGAAGATTGTCAAATGACAGCGGGGAGGGGAAGGAGACCTGGGGGGAGATAAGAGAACAATCGAAGGACTGGTATGCCTAAATATAAGTACAACCAATGAACACAGAACTCTGGGGACTGAGGGCATGAATGGGAGGTGGGGCGGCGAGGGGGGTTTCAATGGTAAGCTATGTACACATATAATACCTTAATTTAAAAAATGAAATTTAAGTTTCACAATATGCTCCTGCTTTAATCAAAACTTACTTTTTGAGAGTAGACAGTGTAGAGAAGAATAAACATTTCCATATAAATTCTAATGCTTTTAGTTGTCAAAATTCACAGTTCAAATTGATCATGTAGTAAATAGCAATCACTGATATTTGCTTTCTCAGGAATCATGTGATCATCATTTCCTTGTCCATTCTCTATAATTTTTTCAGATTACTCAGCTAGAGTGGTGCTCTATCTCAATTACACACTTAACCAAAAAGTTCATACAAGGTAAAACTTTATAGAACATAATAATTGCCTAAATACAGGTTCTTATCAGAAGTAGATATGATTCAGTTGTGTTCAATAATATATAGTATTCAGAAAACAGTCTGTCTAAGAAAAAAAGTTCAGGTTTCTCTACAAATTAGGTGTTTAAATAGCAATGCAAATCTTGGTTTTAAAAAGATAAATAGATAGCCAAAACCAGTTTGGCTCGGTGGATAGAGGGTCTAAAGGGTCAGGGGCATGTACCTTGGTTGGGGGCATATCCTGAATGGGGGGGTGTGCAGGAGACAGCTGGTCAATGACTCTCTCTCATCAATGTTTCTGGATCTCTGTCTCTCTCCCTTCCTCTCTGTTAAAAAATCAATAAAATATGTATTTTTTTAAAAAAAGATAGATAGATAGATGATAGATAGATAGATAGATAGATAGATAGATAGATAGATAATAGCATAGAATCAGGAAGCCCAGTGCAAGGCAGTGAAGAAAAATAGGTGCCTGGAATGGGCAGAAGTAGCATAAATGAACAGAAAGAATGAGTTAATATCAAGATGTCACTTCTATGCAGACTGCCTTGGTATAATTCACCATAGAAATTAAAACAGAGTAATTGCAATTTGTTCTGCATCCAGCCTAAATCCTTGGTCTGGCACACCATGGATTCAAGCATGAAATTGATGTCTAGAAGGACATTCATAAGTGTAAGAAATGTTGCCAATGGCCTAAAATTGGCATGCAATTAAACTAAAAATATCCATTTTAATTGTGAAATAGCATCATTCTGTTTAAGTCTTAATTTAAGTGAGCCTTAATCAGGAAACTTGCAGCTTGAGTTTGTCAAAATCTACACCATATGACCAAGAGCTCTGCTCTAGGGCTCCAGAGCAGGACTGTGTAGTCCACATTCCCAGAGGAAGCAGGGCACCTGCAGGAACAAGAATTGAAAGACTATTAACTGGCACCAAAGTGACACAATCTGTTCAGGGGACTTGTTTACCAGCATGGGGTCAGTGTGAAAGAGAAGGATGTGGTACAGATTTTTCTCCCAGCCTAGAGTTACCCATAGATACTGGATGATGTGTGCTGTGTTTTATAGCCAGAAAGAGAGCAGAGAGCTGCATTTGTCAACTTTTACTATAAATGCAAAAGACTTGTTATGTCCTGGATATTGAGGTCCCCCATTTTTATAAAGCAGCAAGCTTTGGGAATGTTGGAATCAGTAATTTCCCTTTGCCTTCTGCCTGGTAGATTAAATTAGACAAGTAATTATTATATTAGCTAAAGTCAAGGCAAGAAAGGAGGAAAAGCAAAACAGAAATACAAGACCTAAATTAAAGAGAAAACATAAGCCTAGATAGGTAGCAATGCAGATAGATTTCTTTTTGGAAATTCAACTCCTTCTATTTTTATCTTGGAAACCCAACTGAATTTTAAAAGAGGCCATACATGAATCTTAGTGTAGCTTTACTTTGTTATTTTGACCAAATGACTCAAAAAGTACTTTAAAAGTATGACTATTGACTATCAAAAAGATAACAAGGGATGAATTGGGCAATCACAGAACTTTCCAGCCTTGAGGCTGTAGGTGTTTCTGAAATGACACTGAGTCTTATACTTCCATCTGCTACTGCCTCCTGCAGAATTAAAGCCTTTTGGACATCTCTCTCAGCACAAGAGAACTGGTATGTAATTTTGTAACAAATACACAATAACTTTTATATATATTTTATTTACATTTAGTAGTGCAAAGTTCAATGCCTCAAAGACTGTTTTGAATAGATCCCTTTCATGAAATACAACTTGAACTGATTTTTTTGCATATATCAACTGTATAAAAAAGGAATAGAAGATATTGAGACAGCTAATAGCTACTGCATCTTGATTGTACTATTTTCCTCCATAATAAACCAATTATTACACAAGAAAGTACAATTGCCAAGCTGGTGTGGATCAGTGGTTGAGCGATGACCCATGAACCAGGAGGTCACAGTTTAATTCCCAGTCAGGACACAAGCCCACTTTGTGGACTCCAAGAAGTCCACCTGGAAAAATTGAAAGATATATTGTTGAATTAATAAACATTTTTGCAGAAAAGTAGACATAGTATAGTATTGTTTTTATATAAATATAGATTGTACGTTAGGATAAGTATTAAAAATATAGAGTTTTGCTTGAGTGGGCTTTTTTGTACACTGGAGAGTAAGATGATGTTAAAAATACTATTTTATCTTTTGAATTACCGTATTTGCCGGCGTATAAGACAACTTTTTGGCCCTGAAAAATATGCCTCCAAGTGGGGGGTAGTCTTATACGGCGAGTATATAACAAACTCTGTATTTTTAGTGGAAATTTTAGTGGGTCGTCTTATACGCCCAGTCGTCTTATACGCCGGCAAATACGTATTTCTCAGGGCCAAAAAAATCGTCTTATACGCCAGCAAATACGGTATACTATACTAACATTATAAGAAATAAAAGTACATTAAAAATAAAAACATAAGCCCCAGAATCAAGAGGTTATTACTATAAATGATGACAGAGGTTGAATAAGAAAAATAGATGGCAACTGCATGTTAGAGAAAACTTTGGTTCTACCTCTGAAGTCAACACTGAGTACCCCTCATCAAAAAAAAGGGATGTATTTTAATAACAATCAAAATATTTTTATTTTTTATTTTTTAGTACATACACAAAATAATAATAAATGAAAAATAAAATTTTCATAATAAAATATAAATAAAAGTTATATTATAAATAACATTTATTTGCACACCAGACCATCTCACACCTCACAAGACTGTCTTGACTTGACTCATGAGAATGTAGAATTAGGTGCAGCTAAGCATGATGCAGTGCATATCCCCACCAAACTCTGGTGCAACGCATACCACCACCAAACTCTTCCCGTACTCCTGGGGGTATGCGTAGCACACTTTGGGAAACACTTCTACACCAAGGTTCCCCATACCCCAGAATTTATAGTTTTACTAGTAAAGGCCCTGTTTTTTCCAAAGTTTGTTCAGATGACAGCTTATATCAGAACATTGAATTAGCCACTGAGCTTGGACAGTAAACAAGCTTTCCTTTTCTCCCTGATATCTTGTGAGATTCTTATGGGGATAAGTGAACTCCAGGTTACCAAAGCAAGGGCAGAAACTGATTATATATTTACAAGTATTCCAATATCTGCAGTGGGGAGTACTTAGTGCAAATGCCTTTGAAAATAACAAAAGATAGAAGCCAAATTTTTTTTACAACTCAGTCAAATACTTAGGAATTATCATTGAAGATTGGATGAACACAGCTATGGCTGCACTGAGTTTAATGCTGTCCAAACAGCAAATTCAAACCTTCTAATAGAAATAATTCACCTTTCCATGATCTCTTTACATTCATTTCACTTTTTGTTTTACTTTTGCTAATGGCCTTTGGTTTCAATTCATCAATGTTTATATCCAGCATGCCAATGAGTTTTTAAAAAAGAGAGAAACTTTCTATGAAGCATCAAGAAGAGAACACTCTTAATGCCAAAAGATTCAAGCTATGCATTTCCAAAGTACATTGACAGAATATACAGAAATTTGAATTAATGATGTCTAGAGCCAAACCTCTTCACACAATGCACTCAGTATAACATGCATTTTGAGAAATGACCCCTATCCATTTTAGATTAAGGAAAATTGTGAACAGGGGTAGATTCAAATTTATTTTTGAATCAGGCGTTCACTGGGTAACCCCGCCTCTCCAAGCACTTTCTTACTTTGAAATCAAGGGAATTAGACTGGTTTAGCAATAGAGTAACATTTCTTTTCCTTTTATTTAGGAAACCTTATTAGAAGAAAATTGAAGGTTTTGGAAAAAACATATGAAAGGAAAACACTTATTCAAGCATTTTCCTCTGAAGCAGCCTGTGAGAGCTGGAAGGAAAAATAAGAATAAAAATGCTTGAGTTTGAATAGTGGAGGAGAACCAAGATGGCGGACTAGGTAAGCATGTAAGCTGCTGCCTTGCACAACAATTTAAAAGCAACTAAAAGAAGGGCGAGAGAAAATGGCGGAAGAACAGGTAGGCAGGTTTTGAGCCTGGTCCCGAGGAGGAACGAGAGAGCAGCCGAGGCTCGCACTGGGAGTGCTTGTCAGCAAGCCAAGAGAAAGGCAAACACCTGGGGAAACTGGGGGTGGGCTGATCAGGGTGCCCCTGACAGTTAAGCACCCACAGCTGGGTCCTTTCCCTGAGTGACCTAAGGGCGCAGATGGGGAAATCTCGCCATCTTGATGGGAAGAGGTTTGTGTCAGAGGCCTGAATATCCACAGCCGCAAAGACTACCAAGCAGCTGTGATCCCCAAAACATTGACCACAATCAACACAAATACTTGGATTCAAAGGAGCACTCCACCCCAAGGCAAAAAGGTCAGATTTTGCGGAGATACGGTGAGTCCCCTGCGGCGCAGCAACCCTTGCGCACCAGCCTGCGTGCACCAGGCACGCAGAGGCTGAAGGACTGGGTCTGGGTTTACAAGAAACCCCAGGGTTTGGGGCTGGAGGCACCCCTGACTGTGGCCAGGGCTCCTAAGTGGGGGATATCTAAGCAGCAGCATGTTTGGATCTGATTCCGAGAGAGTTACAGGGGAGTGCGGTAGGCTCGTCCTGCCCAACCCCCACCCCTCCGTACATCAGGGACACAGAGAGGGGAAAAAAGCTAGAAAGGCTTCAGAACCCTGGAAGTCAGCCCAGAAACACTGCCATCCAGAGGCTAAAGTACATATGGACTCTAGAACTGCTTAAAAACCAGGACCTGATTACAATATGGAAGAAACACAGGGAACTGCAATTACCGCCCAGACTGGGAACTGGTGAGGTAGACAGAACAACAGAGGAAGTGAATGACCTTCATTACTGCAAATTTTATTTAATTTTTAATTTTCTAATTGTTTAATTTTTTGTTTTTGTTTTGTTTTTTATTCACAGTAGTTGCAAAGTTTACTCAAGAAGTTATTATTTTCATCTTCCCTCACTTGATTTTACCTTTTTAATTAATTCATTTTATATGTAATCAATATTATTACTAGTACTATTTTACCTTTTTAATCTTTTATCTTGTTTTCTTTTGTTTATTTTTATTATTATCTTTTAACTGCCATATTATATACCTTTTTTTCTCTTTTTCCCCACTTCGGGATTACTATTCAACAGACTATTTATACCTTTCCTTCTCCAACGCTCTATTCTAACTCAACCCTACCTTTATGCCATCACTCTCTTCCTAACCCTTTCCCTTTGGTGTCCTGCTTATCTTAACTCTTTACTACTCTAGGTTTTCCCTATTTTTTCTATTTACCCCCTCCTAAAGTTACACCCTACCTGTGTATATCTAACTCCCAACCCCCTACTCTGAGCCTATTCACACCTACCTTGTCGCTGTCCTAAAAAAAAAATCCTTCTCTCTACCCCTTTGTATGCTTTATTGTAAGATTGGTTTGCTTTTATTGTAAGATTGGTTTGCTTATTCTTTTTATTTGATTGTATGATTTTGTTAGCTGGGCTCTAGTCACCATTACTGGAGGATATTAATATTGCAAACACATTTCTGTTCAGTGCCTTGTGTGTTGTACCTGGTTGTGTTGTATTTTGTACCTTTAAATCTAAGCAGGAGAGAGAGAACGACATAACCAGACATCCTAAAAAGAGAGAACATGGGGGAGGCTAAGAAACAACCCGCCTATGAAAGAAAATCAGGCATCACCAGAAAAGGAAGTAAAAGAGTTAGAGGCAAGCAACCTACCAGAGCAAGAATTCAGAGTAATGATCATGAGATGGCGAAAAAGAATGGAAGACAAATTTGACAATATGAGTAAGACCCAAGAGGAAATGAAGAAGAACCAAGAGGATCTGAAGAAGAAACAAGAGGAAATGAAGGTGACTCAAGAAGAAATGAAAAATGATGTAGTCACTATGAAGAACTCAATAGAAAGCATCAAGAGTAGACTAGAAGAAGCAGAGGACCACATCAGTGAGCTAGAAGACAAGATGGAAAAAAATACCCAATCAGAGAAGCTTCTAGAAAAAAAAAATTTAAAAAACAGGAGGAGAGCCTACGGGAGCTTTGGGATAATACAAAACAAAACAATATTAGAATAATAGGGGTCCCAAAAGGAAAGGAAACTGAACAAGATAAGGAAAAAGTATTTCAAGAAATAATGACAGAAAACTTTCCTGAGATAGAGAAGAAAAAACCCACACAAATCCAAGATGCTTGCAGAGTCCCAAACAAGATGAATCCCCAAAGACCAACACCTAGGCACATTATAATTAAATTGGCAAAAACCATAGACAAAACCAGAATCTTAAAAGCAGCCAGAGAGAGATAGAAAGTTACATATAAAGGAACCTCCATCACAATACCAACTGATTTCTCAACAGAAACTCATCAGGCCAGAAGGGAATGGGATAACATATACAAAGTCATGCAAAGGAAGGGTCCGAATCCAAGAATACTGTACCCTGCAAGGCTATCAATCAAAATTGAAGGTGAAATCAGGAGCTTTACATACAAAAAAAGACTAAAGGAATTTATCTCCAACAAACCAGCAATGCAAGAAATGCTAAAGGGTCTACTATAAAAATGAAGAAATAGGAAGAAAAGAAAGAACACAAGGGGATAGAATAAAAATGGCATCAAATACCTATCTATCAATAAATAGTTTAAATGTAAATGGTTTAAATGCTCCAATCAAAAGACATAGGGTAACAGATTGGATAAGAAAGCAAGATCCGCCGAAACCAGTTTGGCTCAGTGGTAGAGCGTCGGTCTGAAGATTGAAAGGTCCCGGGTTCGATTCCAGTCAAGGGCATGTACATTGGTTGCGGGCATATCTCCAGTAGGTTGTGTGCAAGAGGTGGCTGGTCGATGTTTCTCTCTCATCGACGTTTCTAGCTCTCTATCTCTTTCCTTTCCTCTCTGTAAAATACCAATAAAATATATTTTTTTAAAAAAAAGAAAGCAAGACCCATACATCTGCTGTCTAAAGAAACCAACCTCAGAAAAAAAGACGCCCACAGACTAAAGGTGAAGGAATGGAAAAACGTTTTCCAGGTGAACAGAAATGAAAAAAAAAAAAAAGCTGGGGTAGCAATACTAATATCTGACAAATTATATCTCAAAGTGAAGGACATAAAAAGAGATGAGGAAGGCCACTTCATAATAGTAAGGGGAGCAATCCAACAAGAAGAAATAACCCTGGTAAACATATATGTACCCAATACAGGAGCACCCAAGTTGTTAAAAAAAAAAAAACTTCTGGAAGACATTAAGCGAGAGATTAATAGCAATACAATCATAGTAGGAGATTTTAATACCCCATTGTCACCTTTGGACAAATCATATAAACAAAAAATCAGCAAAGAAACATCAACGCTAAATGACACAATAGACCGGATGGAATTAATCTACATCTTCAGAACATTTCACCCCAAAGCCACAGAATACACATTCTTCTAAAGTGCACATGGGTCATTTTCAAAGATAGACCACATGTTGGGACATAGGCAAAGTCTCTTCAAATTCAAGAAGATGGAAATCATATCAAGCATCTTCTCAGATCATACTGGCATAAAATTTGAAATCACCGACAATAAAAATAATCCAAGGAAATCAAACACATGGAAACTGAATAGCATGCTATTGAACAAGGACTGGGTTACCAGGGAAATCAAGGAAGAAATTAAAAACATCATGGCAACAAATGGCATTGAAAACACAACAATCCAAAATCTATGGGACACAATAAAAGCAGTCTTGAGAGGGAAGTGCATATCTCTGCACGCCTATCGTAACAGACAAGAAAAAAATGGTAACATATTATCTAACTCTACAACTCAAAGAGTTAGAAAAAGAGCAACAAGAAAAGCCCAGTGTAAGCAGATGGAAGGAAATAACAAAAATCAGAGTGGAGATAAATGACATAGAGAACAAAGAAACAATACATAAGATCAACAAAACCAAAACTGGTTCTTTGAAAGAATAAACAAGATTGATGAACCTCTAGCCAGTCTCACTAAGAAACAAAGAGAGAGGACCCAAATAAACAAAATCAGAAATGAAAGAGGTGAAATAACAACAGACCCCTCCGAAATACAAAGGATCGTTACAAAATACTATGAACAACTCTATTCCAACAAACTGGACAACCTGGAGGAAATGGACATATTCCTAAAAAGTATATAACCTGCCAAAACTCAATCAGGAAGAATCTAAAAACCTCAATAGACAAGTGACTTTGGAAAAATTGAAGCAGTCATCAAAAAGCTTCCAGCAAACAAAAGCCGAGGTCCAGATGGCCTCACAGGAGAATTTTACCAAACATTCAAGGAAGAACTAAAACCTATCCTCCTCAGACTATTCCAAAAAATTCAAGAGGAAGGAACACTTCCAAACTCCTTCTCTGAAGCCAGCATCACCCTAATACCAAAACCAGATAAAGATAACACAATGAAAGAGAACTACAGGCCAATATCCCTCATGAACATCGATGCCAAAATCCTCAACAAAATTCTAGCAAATTGGCTCCAACAGAATATCAGAAAGATTATACACCATGACCAAGTAGGATTTATTCCCAAAATGCAAGGATGGTACAATATCCGCAAATCAATAAATGTGATAAACACATAAACAAACTGAAAGTTAAAAATCATATACTCATTTCAATTGATACAGAAAAAGCATTTGATAAAATCCAACACCCTTTCCTGATAAAAACTATCAACAGGGTGGGAGTACAAGGATCATACCTAAATATAATAAAAGCTATATACGATAAACCCACAGCAAACATCATACTCAATGGGCAAAATCTAAAACTATTCCCTCTAAGAACAGGAATAAGACAGGGATTCCCACTGTCACCACTCCTGTTTGACACAGTACGGGAAATACTAGCCATTGCAATTAGACAAGAAGAGGAAATAAAAAACATCCAAATTGAAAAAGAAGAAGTAAAGTTGTCCCTATTTGTAAATGACATGATATTGTACATAGAAAACCCAAAAGACTCCATTAAAAAACTAATTTACTTAATAAATGAATTTTGCAATATAGCAGAATATAAAATCAATGCCAAGAAATCTATGGCATTTTTATACACCAAGAGTGAACTTACAGAAGCAGATAATGAAACAGCAATCCCATTTACCATCACACCAAAAAAATTAAGATACCTAGGAATAAACTTAACTAAGGAGGTAAAAGACCTATATGCAGAAAACTACAGGACATTGAAAATATAGATAGAGGAAGATGTAAACAGATGGAAGAACATACCATGTTCATGGATTGGTAAATCAACATCATCAAAATACTAGAGACATCCACAGGCAGCAAAATCTCAGACATATGCCTAAAGAACTTCTTCACTGATACTAACCCTAGGGCAATGGAAGCTAAAGAGAAAATAAACAAATGGGACTACATCAAAATTAAAAGCATTTTTACAGCAAAAGAAAGCATTCCAAAACAAGAAGAATGCCCACTGTATGGGAGAACATATTTGCAAATGATATCACTGATAGAGGTTTAATCTCCAACATCTACAGACAGCTTATACAACTCAATAAAAGGAAAATAAATGAGCCAATTAAAAAATGGTCTATGGACCTAAATAGAATCCTCTCAAAAGAAGACAGAAGGAAGTCTAAGAGGCACATGAAAACATGCTCAATGTCACTGATTATCCGAGAGATGCAAATCAAAACAACAATGCGGTACCATCTCACACCTGTCAGAATGGCCAACATCAACAGATCAACAAACGACAAATGTTGGCGATGTCGCGAACAAAAAGGAACCCTGGTGCACTGCTGGTGGGATTGTAGGTTGGTGCAACCACTGTGGATAACAGTATGGAGCTTCCTCAAAAAACTGAAAATGGTACTCCCATTTGACCCAGTAATCCCACTACTAGGAATATATCCCAAAAAGCTAGAAACACCAATCAGAAGGATATATAGCCGAAACCGATTTGGCTCAGTGGTAGAGCGTCAGTCTGCGGACTGAGGGGTCCCGGGTTCGTTTCCGGTCAGGGGCATGTACATTGGTTGCGGGCACATCCCCAGGGGGGGGTTGTGCAAGAGGCAGCTGGTCGATGTTTCTCTCTCATCAACGTTTCTGGCTCTCTGTCTCTCTCCCTTCCTCTCTGTAAAATATCAATAAAATATATTTTTTTAAAAAGAAGGATATTTGCACCCCTATGCTCATAGCAGCACAATTTACAATAGTTAGCTTTTGGAAACAGCCTATGTGCCCATCAGCAGATGATTGGATTAGAAAGCTACGGTACATCTACACAATGGAATAATATGCTGCCATAAAAAAGAAGGAATTCTCATCATTTGCAGCAACCTGGATGGAACTGGAGAAAATCATGCTGAGTGAAATAAGCCAGTCAATGAGAGAGAAAAACCACATGACCTCACTCATTTATGGATAATAAAGAACATTATAAACTAATGAACAGAAAGATAGATATAGTGACAATAAAACAACAAGCAGACTATCAAATGACAGCAGGGAGGGTAGGGAGATCTGGGGGAGATAAGAGATCAACTGAAGGACTGGTATGCATGCATATAAGTACAACAAATGGACACAAAATTCTGGGGCGGGAGAGCATGTATGTTAGGTCGAGGGGGTGGGCAATGGTAAGCTATGTACACAGATAATACCTTAATAAATAAAAAAATAAAAATAAATTAAAAATCTGAGGAACAGAATAAACTGGTGAATATAATAGAATCAGGTGCAAAGAAAGGAAGTGGATTGATAATTATCAGGGGGAAAGGGGTGTGGGGGTGCTGGAAGAGACTGGATTAAAACCATACACCTATGGATGAGGACAATGCGGGAGGGGAGGTAAGGGTAGAGGGTTGGGTGGGAACCCGGTGGAATTGAGCTATGGTGGTGGGGGAAGGAGAAACAATTGCAATAATCTGAGCAATAAAGTTTTGTTTAAAAAAATAAAATAAGCCGAAACCGGTTTGGCTCAGTGGTAGAGCGTCGGTCTGAGGACTGGGGGGTCCCGGGTTCGATTCTGGTCAAGGGCATGTACATTGGTTGCGGGCACATCCCCGGTAGGAGGTGTGCAAGAGGCAGCTGGTCGATGTTTCTCTCTCATTGATGTTTCTGGCTCTCTATCTCTCTCCCTTCCTCTCTGTAAACTATCAATAAAATATATATTTAAAATAAAATAAAATGCCTGAGTTCTCTAGGTGTCACAATGAGAACCCTTCAGGTCCATTGCCTTTCACTCAAATATGGCTCACATTTAAAGTAGTTCTTCAGGTCCTAGTCATTTGGATAAAGCATCAGCCTGAGGATTGAAGGAGTTTGATTCCAGTCAAACCGATGCCCCCCAGGAGGGGTCATGCAAGAGGCAGCCGATTAATGATTCTCTCATCATTGTGTTTCTATCTCTCCCTTCTTCTCTGAAATCAATAAGAATATATATTTTTTAATAAATAAATAAAATAAAGTAGTTCTTCTGGGCTTTTCTTAACACCTAACAAAGGCTCCTCTTTCATAATTTTCTTTATGAAATATATTATATTTTGTCAATATCCTGTCCTTTAAACACCATTTAATTCTCATATCTAGTAGAATGGCTGAGAAGTTTAATTACAGTGAATAATACATATGAAAAAGTGTATAATTTGTGAATTTTGCATTTGGACAAAAGAGAAATACATATGTAAATGTATAAGCACCATCATATTTTGTCTTTTAATTTGAGAAATATTATTGTATTTATCAGCTCAGTGAGTGATGTACTTCGTTGCATATTACATTCCTAAAAATATATCTCATACCAGATGTGAGAAATTTGAATGCATGCATATAAGTACAACCAATGGACACAAAACTCTGGGGAGGGTGGGCATGTATGGGAGGTGGGGGGGAGGGCAATGGTAAGCTATGTACACATATAATACCTTAATACATAAAAAAATAAGAAAATAAAAATATAAAAAACTTCTACAGGACTTTAATGGAGAGATCAGCAATCATAGTCATAGTGAGTGACTTTAACAAACCTCTGACTTCACTGCATAGATCTTCCAGACAAAAACTTAAGAAGAAAATAGATACTCTAAAGGACACACTGGAACAGATGGATTTAATTGACGTTTATAGAACATATCACCCCAACAAAGCAGAATAAACATTTTTCTCAAGTTCCCATGGATGATTCACAAAGATAGATCACATGTTAGGTCACAAAACAAGTTCAAGAAGATTGAAATAATATCAAGCATCTTCTCTGATCACAGTGGAATTAAATGAGAAATTAACTAGAGTAAAAGTAGCCAAAAACATCAAACACATGGAGGCTACATATCATGTTATTAAACAATGAATGGGTTACCAATGAGATCAAGAAAGAAATAAAAACTTCCTGGAAGCAAATGAAAATGAACACACAACAACCCAAAATCTCTTGTACACAGCAAAAGCATATCTGAGAAGGAAATGTATTAGCTCTACAGGCATACCTCAAAAACAAACAAACAAACAAACAAAAAACTAATAACACACAAACAAACAAAAAATAAGAAAAATAAGCAACAAACTACTTAACCCTACAACTTAAAGAACTAGAAATAAAACAACAACAAAAATATCCCAGAGTAAATAGAAGTAAGGAAATAATAACTATTAGATCAGAAATAAATAATATAGAGGGAGATTATATATATATATATATATATATATATATATATATATATATATATATATATTCAGTGACACCAAGAACTGGTTTTTTAAAAGGATAAACAAAATTGATATAATGTTATCCAGACTCATCAAGAAACAAAGAGAGAGGACACAAATAAATAAAATTAGGAATAAAAGTGGAGACAAAACAATGACACCACAGAAATATAAAGGACTATAAGAAAATACTATGAACTACATGATAACAAGCTAGACAAAGTAAATGAAATAGACAAATTCCTAGAAAAATATAATCTCCCAAAACTGAATCAGGAGGAATCAGAAAACCTGAATAGGCCAATAAGAATTGATGAAATAGAAGCAGTTATCAAAAAACTCCCACCAAACAAAAGCCCAGGTCCAGACAGCTTTGCAGAGGAGTATTTCCAAACCTTCAAAGAAGAACTTATACTCCTCAAGGTATTGAAGAAAATCCAAGAGGAAGGAACACTTCCAAACTCTTTTTATGAGGCCAGCATTATCTTAATTCCAAAACCATATAAAACACTACAAAGAAAGAGAATTACAAGCCAATATCGCTGATGAACATATATGCTAAAATGCTCAATAAAATATTAGCAAATTGCATCCAGCTGTGTATTAAAAAGATCATACACTATGATCAAGTAGGATTTATTTTAGGGTTGAAATTCTGGTACAATATTCACAAATCAATAAATATGATACATCACATAAATAAATTGAAAGACAAAAATCACATGATCATATAAATAGACACAGATAAAGCATTCAACAAAATCCAACACCCTTTTCAATCAAAACCCTCAGCAAAGTGGGAATAAAGGGAGCATATCTCAACATGATAAAGACTGTATACAAAAAACCTATAGCTAAGATCATACCCAATGGGCAAAACTAAAACCATTTCCCCTAAGAACAGGAACAAGACCAGGAGGCCCACTTTTACCACTACTGTTTAACATAGTCCCGGGAAATATTATCCATAGCAATAAGATAAGAAGAAGAAATTAAAAGCATCCAAAGTGGACAAAAGGACGCAAACTGTAATTATTTGTAGATAACATATTATTGTACATAGAAAACCCTAAAGAGTTCATCAAAAAACTACTAGACTTAATAAATGAATTTGGCAATGTAGCAAGATACAAATTTAACACTCAGAAATCTATGGCTTTTTATACACCAATAATGAACTCACAGAAAGAGAAACTTAAAAAAATTTCATTTACCCTTGCAACAAAAAAATTAAAATATCTTGGAAAAAAGTTAACTAAGGATGTAAAATGCTTGTCTTCAGAAAACTACAAGACATTGAAAAAGAGGTAGAGGACAATATACACAAGTGGAAAGAATATGCTGTTTTCATGTTGGACTGGTAGAATCAAAATCATGGAAGTGTCCATACTTCCCAAAGCAATTTATAAGTTCAATGCATTCCCCATTAAAATACCAACAGCACACTTCACAGACCTAGAAAGAACTCCCCAAAAATTCATTTGGAACAATAAAAGACCCTGAATAGCCTCAGCAATCTTGAGAAAGAAGAGTAAAGTGGGAGGGATCTCAATACCAGATTTAAAGCTGTATTACAAAGCCACTGTTCTCAAAACAGCCTGGTACTGGCACAAGAACAGACATATACATCAATGGAACAGATTATAGAATTCAGATATCAACCCAAATCACTATGCTCAATTAATATTTGACAAAAGAGACATGAACATACAATGGAGTCAAGATAGTCTCTTTAATAAATGGTGTTGAGAAAATTGGACAGATACATGCAAAAAATGAAACTAGACCACCTACTTAAACCATATACAAAAAGAAACTAAAAATGGATAAAGCACTAAAACATAAGATGAGAAACCATAAAAATCTTAGAAGAATCCATAGGTGCAAAATATCAAACATGTGTCATAGCAGCTCCTAGGACAATGGAAACTAAGGAGAAAATAAACAAGTAGGACTATCCTATGTAATAAAAGCTTAATATCCTGACAATTGGTCAGCTGTTCAACCAATCAAATATGGTAATGATATGCTAAGGCCGCTCAACCTCTCCTTATGACATGCACTGACAATTATGGGGTAGATACTTCAGCCTAGCTTTCCGTCGGGGTCTGGCCTATTGGAACAGAATGAGATGTGCCTGACATGCCCTGGAACCCTCACTTGGTCCTTCCCCGGCTGCCCAACCACTGTGTCTCTCCCCGGCTCTGATTGTTCACCAATGGGGGTCCTTGGAATGGCCTGCACCCTCTTGCAATCCAGGACTCCTCAGGAGATATCGGAGAGCCAGTTTTGGCCTGATCCCACAGAGGGAGTGTCGCTCAGCCAGAAGCTGGGATCACAGCTGGTAAGCACAGTGGCAGTGGCAGTTGGACATCCCCAGAGGGCTTGCAGACTGTGAGAGGGCACAGGCTGGGCTGAAGAACCCTCCAGAGTGCACAAATGTTGTGCACTGGACCTCTAGTCCTACCTAATAAAAGAGTAATATGCAAATTTACCATACCTCTGCTACACACCCACCAGCCACTCCCAGTAGCCAATCAGAGTGAGTATGCTAATAAACCCAACCAAAATGGCTACAGCCACTGAGAGCAGGAAGGAGGCTTGGGTTTCCCAGGCAACATAGGAAGCGGAACTTTCTGCCTGCCCTTGCTGATATAAGCCTCCACTCAAGGCTACAAAGTTTCAATTGTAGAAGGTAAATAAATTTCAGATACCAGGGCCTCCGCTTGGGTCACCAGGGTGCGTGGCCAGCCTGCAAACCACCACAGGCCCCTCGTCTAGGCCACCCCACACCCCAAAGGAACCCCTACCCTGCTACAGGACACCCTTCAGGGCAAACCAGATGCCCCCACCCATGCACCAGGCCTCTATCTTATCTAATAAAAGAGTAATATGCTGATTGATCATCACTCCAACACACAATATGGCTGCTCCCATGTGGTCAAAGATCCTACCCCCATGTGGACACAAGATGGCCACTGCAAGATGGCCAGAAGGGGAGTACAGTTGGGAGGCACCAGGCCTGCAAGGGAGAGCAGTTGAGAGGGACCAGGTCTTCAATGGAGGGCAGTTGGAGGCGATCAACCCTGCAGGTTGGGGTGACCAGGCTGGCAGAGGAGGGAAGTCGGGGGCAAACAGGCTGACAGGGGGCAGTTAGACATCAATCAGGCTGACAGGGGGAGTGGTTAGAGGGTGATCAGGCTGGCAGGCAGAAGCGGTTAGGAGCAATCAGGAAGGCAGGCAGGCAGTTGGGAGCCAGCAGTCCTGGATTGTGAGAGGGATGCCCGACTGCCTGTTGAGGCCTGATCCCACCTTGAGGGGTCCCATATTGGAGAAGGTGCAGGCTGGGCTGAGGGACACCCCCTCATCCCATGCACAAATTTCATGCACTGGGCCTCTAGTATAAAAATAAAAAGAAAAGAAAAAGAAACCATCAACAAAACAAGAAATCCCACTGCACAGAGAACATATTTGCCAATGTTATTTCTGGTAAGGGTTTAATCTCCAAAATTTACAAGGAACTCATATAACTTAACTAAAGGGAGATAAACAATACAATGAAAAATTGGACAAAGGACCTAAATAGGCATTTTTGAAAGAGGACACATAGAAGTCTAAGAGACATATATCAACAGATGCTCAAAGTCACTAATGATTGGAGAGACACAAATCAAAACAAAAATGAGGTACCATCTCAAACCTGTGAGAATGGCTACCATCAACAAATCGATAAATGACAAGTGCTGGCAAGGATGCAGAGAAAAAAAGGAACCCTTTTGCACTACTGGTGGGAATGCAGACTGGTGCAGCCACTGTAGAAAACAGTATGGAGTTTCCTCAAAAAATTAAAAATGGATGGGAGACAAAATGTGGCAAAATAGACAGATGTGTCCTGAGCCTTGTCCTGGAGCAGATAGAGCAAACAACTAAATCAAATAACATCCACCACAAATTGGCAAAGAAAACACAGCTGATGAGACAATTCGTAGCTGGGAAGGGCAGAGGACACCTGGAGAATGGTAAAATTAGGGATGTGGGCTGGAGAGAACTGCGAGCCCTCTGAGCCCTGAGGGTCAGAGGGAAACTGCATATCATTTAGGCCACATCCCTTGGGTCAGGCACTATGTCTTACTGTGGAAAGGAGGTCCACAGGACTGCTAGTGGCAGAGAATTCTAGATCTAGGTCCATAATCACTAGAGACTTAGCCTTGGCATTTAGGATGGCTTCCCAGGCCACAGGGTGCTGGGAAGAGAGGGACATGCAGAGGCACAGCTCTTCCATTCTTTGCTTTTCTACACTGAACCTAGTTCAAAGGACCTTTAGGATATGGACACTCATCCGTGGCTGAGGTGAGGGAAGAGGTGCCGACTTGTGGAGTCTGTGGAGAGGCTGGGGTGAGGACAAGACCCGGGAGAGGTGGCCTCAAGTCTGGTGCTGAGTCATAATTGATGCATGAGACCAAGGTAGCCATTTTCTCCTGCAGAGATAGCCCCTCCCTGCAGTCTCCAGGCAACTGATACAGCCACATAGAGATTATGCCCTGAGTGGCACAAAGGGAAAAAAATATGAGTAGTCCTGGAGAGTCCACAGAACTGGCCTAAAGAGAGGCCTTTAGTCTCAACAACAGATAACTGGGATCACAGACATTATAGAAGGGTGGGATCTTAAACCAGCCAAAGGAAAGACACTTCATTTTTTCATTTTTATTTTATTTTATTATTATTTTGTTATCTCTTTTTTCTTTATTTTCCATTTGTTTCTTTATTTTCTATTTCTTTTTACATTAGTTCTCCATCATTTTAATTTATTTTATTTTTTATCCTATTTTAATTAATTAATTTTTAAAATTATTATTATTATTTTTGAAACCCCTCTTTAACCTTTATTTAGAGTGGTTTTATTTTTTTATTTTTTTATCATTTCATTCATTTTTTATTGATTATAGTATCACATAATTGGCCTCATCCCCCCATTCCCATCCCAAGCCCCTCCTTACATATGCCCCCACCCCCCTGTTGTCCATGGCCACTGGCTAGGCCCATATGCATGCACACAAGTCCTTTGGTTGATCTCTTCCCCTTCCCCCCACCCTCCCCTACTTTCCCTCTGAGGTTTGAGAGTCTGATCGATGCTTCTCTTTCTCTGGGTCTGTTTTTTTTCACCAGTCTATGTTGTTCATTATTTCCTCTAGGTGATTGTTGTTGTTGTTTTCTTCCTTTTCTCTTTCTTCTTATCCACTCATCCTATTTCTACTTCCTCTATACTGAACTGAAATCCTCACCATATTCATCCATTTCTTAAACTTACTTTCTGTATATAAGATTCTGCCCCCACCCTCTTTACTTGGAATTTGGTGTTTATATATGTTGGCTTATCTGTTTGTTCTCTGGTGTTTTCTCCCCATATATATTTTTTTCTTTTCTTTTCTTCCTTTTTCTTCTTTTTTTCTTTTCTCTCATACCATTTTTTCTCTCTTTGATATAATTGTTGGTCTCTTTTCTCCCCCCTAATTCTCTTTTCTCTGGTTGTCCCTTATATTGGGGTTATCGGTGTTGTGAGTTCATTTGTGTTTTGTTCCCTTTGTGTTGAGTCTTGTCGAGGTGAATTTTATTCTGTTTGGCTAATGTGCTAGAGAGCAAGCCACATAACCAGACACCCAGAGAGGAAACTCCATCCATAAATGGGCCAATAACACTCCAGACACAACTACAGAGGCAGGAAGAAGGTAGCAGTGAGGGAGTGAGCATGAGTGAGAGAGAGAAAAAGAGGAGTGTGTGGTCATGTGTGTGTGTGTTTGTGACTGGAGGCACAGTAAGATCCTGCAGGACATTTGAGGACAGACTAACAGTGCTTGCCTAACTAGGCAACCTCTGCTACCATTTCACAAAGTCCCAGAGGGGCTGGCTCTTCCTCAGAGCCCTTGCCTTTTTGAAGGGGAGAACAACTGTGACTAGGAGCCCAGCCTTACCTCCACCCAGGGTGCCCTCAGATAAAAACCTGGAACTCTACAGCCACCTCTGCCAGGGATCTGCTACCTCAGCTGTGGTCCCATGGTCACCAAAACTCCAGACATCCCGGCATAGGCTCCTGTGAGTTCGGAAGTGTGCTCCCCTCTGACAGGTCTAACACTTTTGCCTGGGACACTGTGACCACCAAGCAGCAGATACATGAGCAGCCAGCTCCTGGCCGAGGAGCAGCAGCTTCCCAAGCAGCCCACCCCAGGCTGAGGAGCAACAGCTACATGAGCAGTATGCCCATCTTCCAGGAGTGGTAGCCCCACACAATCCACACCCATCCAAGGAGCAGAAGCTCCATGAGCAGCCCACCCCATATGAGGAGAAACAGCTGCCCGAGCAACCCACCTTGGTCTGAGGAGCAGCAAGGAGGGAATAGAAGGATCATACCTCAACATAATAAAAGCTATATATGACAAACCCACAGCCAACGTCATAATCAATGGGCATAAACTAAAACCATTTCCCCTAAGAAAAGGAACAAGACAGGGATGCCCACTCTCACCACTCCTGTTCGACATAGTACTGGAAGTGCTAAACATAATGATGAGATTAGGAGAAATAAAAGGCACCCAAATTGGAAAAGAAGTAAAACTGTCATTATTCACAGATAACATGATATTGTATATAGAAAATCTTAAAGATACATTAAAAAACTACTAGACTAAATAAATGAATTTGGCAATGTATCAGGATACAAGTCCTATATGCTGAAAAAAGAGATACATAAAGACATAATCAGATGGAAGAACATACCATGTTCAAGGATTGGTGGAATCAACATCAATATTACCCAAAGCAATCTATAGATTCAATGAACTCCCCCATTAAAATATCAATGGCATATTTCACAGACCTAGAAAGAACTCTCCAAAAATTCATCTGGAATTACAAAAGAGAGAGAGAGAGAGAGAGAGAGAGAGAGAGAGAGAGAGAGAGAGAGACCCAAATAGCTACAGTAATCCTGAGAATGAAGAACGAAGTAGATGGGATCTCAATATCAAATGCCAAGCTAAATTACAAAGCTAATGTTCTTTTAAAAGCCTGGTACTGGCACCAGAACAGACACAGATCAATAGAACAGAATAGAGAACCCAGCAGCCAATCCTAACCACTATGCTCAATTCATATTTGACAAAGGAGGCAAGAAAATACAATGGAGTCAAAACATCTCTTCAATAAATGGTGTTGGTAAAATTGGACATATACACACACAAAAAATGAAACTAAACCACCAACTTACACCATACACAAAAATAAACTCAAAATGGATAAAAGACTTAAACATAAGAAAGGAAACCATAAAAATACTTGAGGAATCCATAAGCAGCAATATCTCAGACATATGCTGAGGCAATTTCTTCACAGATACAGCTCCTATAGCAATGGAAACTACAGAGAAAATTAACAAATGGTATCACATCAAAATAAAAAGCTTTTTCACAACAAAAGAAACCATCAAGAACACAAGAAAGCCCACTGCATGGGAGAACATATTTGTCCATCTTATCACCAATAAGGGTTTAATCTCCAACATTTACAGGAAAATCATATAACTTAATAAAAGGAAGATAACCCATTCAAAAAATGGGCAATGAACCTAAATAGATACTTTTAAATACAGGACACAAAGAAGGCCAAGAGACATATAAAAACATGCTTATAATCACCAATCATCCAAGAGATGCAAATCAAAATGACAAGGTGGTACCAACTCTCACCTGTCAATTTAGCTATCATCAACAAATCAACAATGGACAAGTGATTGTGAGGATGTGAAGAAAAAGGAACCCTGGTTCACTGCTGGTGGGAATG
Source organism: Vespertilio murinus (assembly GCA_963924515.1). NCBI lineage: Eukaryota > Metazoa > Chordata > Mammalia > Chiroptera > Vespertilionidae > Vespertilio > Vespertilio murinus. Next base: position 95,983,096 of record OZ004707.1, on the reverse strand, counting down.
CAGACTGGTGCAGCCACTGTGGAGAACAGTATGGAGTTTCCTTAAAAAACTAAAAACGGAACTCCCATTTGACCCAGTGATCCCACTTCTAGGAATATATACCAAGAAACTAGAAACACCAATCAGAAAGGATATATATTCACTCCTACATTCACTAAAGCATAATTCACCATAGTTAAAATTTGGAAACAGCCTAAGTGCTCATCAGCAGATGAGTGGATTAAAAACCTACACAATTGAATAGTATGCTGCGGTAAAAAAGATGGAATTCTTACCATTTTCAACAGATGAATGGAACTGGAGAGCATTATGCTAAGCGAAATAAGCCAGTCAGAGAAAAATAAGTATCACATGATCTCACTCATTTATGAAATACAATGAACAACATAAACTGGTAAGCAAAAACAGATCCAGAGACAGAGAAGTATCAATCAGACTGTCAAACCTTAGAGGAAAGGAAGGGGATGGAGGAGGTAAGGGGAAGAGATAAACCAAAGGACTTAATTGCTTGCATATAAGCCTAACCAATGAACACAGACAATAGAGGAGGTGAGGGCATGAGGGTTGGGTGAGGGGGAAATGGGTTGATAAGGACACATATGTAATACCTTAATCAATAAAGAAAAAAAAACCCTAAAAGTTAAACAAGGACACTTTAAGATGCACAAGCTAATTCAACACAGGAGAATCTGCTCTAAAAGGAAATATTGAAGAGTTATGTAGGTAAATGGGAAATGATCCCAGAAGGAAACAGGAATTGCAGAAAGGAAAGAAGAGCAACAGAAAGGGAGAAATGTGGGTCAACATAAACGAATACTGATTATGTAAAACAATAGGAGTAAGATCTTGTGGGGTTAAAACATGTGACAATAACAGAATAGGTAGAGGGGTACGTAGAAAATGTTAAATAACATAAAAGGCAGAATCAGTATAATTTACTTTACAGTATAATTGGTCAATGATAAATATAATCTCTAGTGCAACAACCAAAAGAACTATAAATAAATGCATAGCTATCCAGTTAGAAGGGGGGAAATTAAATGTTAAAATATCTGATAATTCAAAAAGATATCAATAAAAGGGACGAAAAGGATCACAAAAAGATGCATCAAAAAGAAAAAAATTGGGGGGGAGAAGCATGCTCGAAGAGGTTAATGGGGGAAAAGGAGGACCTATATAATAAAGATTTTTTTAAGTGAAAAAAATTAAAAATGGAACTTCTATTTGACCCATAATCCCACTTATCCTACCTAATAAAAAAGTAATATGCAAATTAACCATCACTCAGCTCAAGCCACACCTACCAGCCAATCAGAGTGAGTATTCAAATTACTCAACCAAGATGGCTGCAGCTGCAGAGAGCAGTTGAGAGGCTTGGGTTTCCCCAGCAATGGAAGCCAAGCTTTCCACACATCCTGGCTGGCCTAGGCCTCCACTCAAGGCTACAAAGTTTCAGTTATAGAAGATAGATAAAACCAAACAGAAATGGCTGCAGCTGGCAGCTGGCAGCTGGAGTGAGTAGGGGGCTTGGCTCCGCTCCAGGTTACAAAGTTCCAATTGTAGAAGGTAAATAAATTCCAGATACCAGGGCCTCCATTTGGGTTGCCAGGGGATGGGGAGGGGGAGAGAAACAAGGCTGGCCTGCAAACTACTACAGGCTCCTGGCCCAGATCGCCCCACACCCCAAAGGAAGCACACCCTAATCCGGGACACACTTCAGGGCAAACCAGATGGCCCTCACCCATGCACCAGGCCTCTATCCTATCTAATAAAAAAGTAATATGCAGATTGACCACTCCAACTCACAAGATAGCTGCCCCCATGTGATCAAAGATCGCCACCACAAGATGGCCAGCAGGGAGGGCAGTTGGGAGGCACCAGGCCTGCAAGGGAGGGCAGTTGGGAGGGATCAGGTCTGCAAGGGAGGGCAATTGGAGATGATCCACCCCATAGAGGAGGGTAGTTAGGGGTGTCCAGGTCGGCAGAGGAGGAAAGTTAGGGGCAAACAGGCTGGCAGGGGAGCAATTAGACATCAATCAGGCTGGCATGGGAGTGGTTAGGGGGTGATCAGGCTGGGAGGCAGAAGCGGTTAGGGGCAATCAGGAAGGCAGGCAGGCGAGCAGTTGGGAGCCAGCAGTCCTGGATTATGAGAGGGATATTGAACTGCCCATTTAGACCCGATCCCAGTGGTATCAAGTCTAAACGGGCAGTTTAACATCTCTCAAAGGGTCCCAGATTGGAGAGGGTGCAGGCTGGACTGAGGGACACCCCTTACCCCATGCACAAATTTCATGCACTGAGCCTCTAGTAGGAATATATCCCAGGAAATCAGAAATACCAGTCAGAAAGTATATATGCATTCCTATGTTCATAACAACACAATTTACAATAGCTAAGATTTGGAAACATCCTAAGTGCCCATTAGTAGATGAGTGGATGAAAAACAGTGGTACCCCAGGGAGAGCCGTGTGTCCCAGGGGGCCATGTGCCCCAGGTGAGCTGTGTGTCCCAGGGGGCCGTGTGCTCCAGGTGAGCCGTGTGCCCCGGGTGAGCTGTGTGTCCCAATGGGGCCAGGTATCCCAGGGGGCCGTGTGCCCCAGGTGAGCCGTGTGCCCCGGGTGAGCTGTGTGTCCCAAGGGGGCCAGGTATCCCAGGAAAGCCGTGTGCCCCAGGGGGCTGTGTGCCCTGGGAGAGCCGTGTGCCCTGGGGAAGCAGTGGGACTCATGGGGAAGGATGGTGTGAACCAGAGGAGGAGCGGATTCTATTTGTGTGGTCCTGAGATAGTCACCATAAAACAAGCAGACTGCCAAATGAAGAGCGGATTCTATTCATGTGGTCCTGAGATAGTCACCATAAAACAAGCAGACTGTCAAATGACAGCGGGGAGGGGAAGGAGACCTGGGGGTAGATAAGAAACAACTGAAGGACTGGTATGCATGCATATAAGTACATCCAACAAACACAGAACTCTGGGGAGGGAGGGCATGAATGGGAGGGGGGGCAATGGTAAGCTATGTACACATATAATACCTTCATAAATTAAAAAAAAGAAATAAAAAGAAAAACAGTGGTACATCTACACAATGGAATACTATGTTGCTGTATAAAGAGAAGAACTCTTACCATTTACAATAGTATGGATGGACCTGGAGAGCATTATGGTAAGCATAATGAGCTAGTTGGAGAAAGATATATATTACATAATCTCACTCATTTATGGAATATAATGAAACAACATAAACTGATGAGCAAAAAATAGAGTCAGAGGAAAAAATATTTTAGAATATAAGAGAAGAATCCTGTTATTTGCAGATTTTTAATATTTTCTAGAACCTTTGTGATTTTATACTCTATTAGTACATTTTTGTTAATATCATTATATTTAAAATCTTTTTTCTTGAAATATGAATGTTTATTGCATGTAAATGGCTAATTATTTTGTATCTACAATCTGGTAATAGATTTATTTTGTATTTGTAAAAATTTTAAAAAGAGGTTGGTTTATGATTCATTGTAATCTAATTAAAATAGCACTTTTTAAAAAATGACATTATTTTATGACATTTCTCTCTTGTCACCTCCAATTAACAGGCCTGTGTACCTTTTTTCAGCTTAAATGTAGTGATCCTTATCTTTTGGGGCCTTTTTCAAGATATGATTAAATTTATTGATTTGGGAAGGGGGAGTCTATATACAGATCACACCCCATTTTGCTTACAAATTCAGGAAATTCCTAGATCTGATTATGTTTTTCCACTAACATCAGTTTAACATCTCCTGACAAAGCATATTTTGCTCCTACAAATGCTATATTTTAGGCACAGCTCTGGCCAGGACAAATTGAAAGCAGGAAAATTATCAGGTGCTATGACTCTGGCTCTGAAGAAACTACGGTAAATTGGAGATAATACACATTCACTTATTAGGAAAATACTAATTCTTTTTTACTGAGCATTTTCAAAGTGCTTAACATAAGTTATTTAATTCTCAAACTAATTCTAAGCATCACTAGCTACATAATTTACAGGCCACTGCAAAATGAAAATGTGAGAGATTGCCTTAAAAATGCAAGAAATCCCTAGCTGGTTTGGCTCAGTGGATAGAACATTGACCTGTTGACGGAAGTGTCCAAGGTTTAATACTGGTCAAGGGCATATGCCTGGGTTCAGGCTTGATCTCTAGTAGGGGGTGTGCAGGAGGCAACTGATCAATGATTCTCTCTCTACCTCTCCTTTCCTCTATGAAATGAATAAAAATATATTTTTCAAAAAGCAAGAAAATCTGTTTTTCTCTAGCAGAGGACTAAAGGGGAACATTTGTAATACTCTCAACAATAAAGATTTTTTACAAGCAGGAAAACTATGCCTATAATGATACTGAAACATAAAGCTCTTTATTTAACTTGTGGTCTCTAGACCAAACTCGATACTTTTCCTTTGGTATTTCTCATTGTCCTCCCTCCTGCACAGAAACAAGTAGTGGGCATACACAGATGCCACAGGCATCTGGCACACCCACCTCCCTCCCCCCCATACTCCAGGCCACCCCTGCTGGGTCCCCTCCATACTCAACTCCCATGGGTCAGTAATGCCAACAAAGTAGACAAATAGTCTAACTATTGCAGCTTCTGTGCCAGTGTGTGTGCTCTAGGTATCTGGATCACCCCTCTGAGTCACCTGTTGGATGCACAGTAGCACTAACATCTAGGGTGTGGATGGCTGCAGCAGGAGACCCTGGGCAGGGCAGGAAGGGGGCCCACTATGACCTGGGCCCCCATGATAAAGAAGCAGGCTCTGAAAACCTAACCTGGAGAGGTGAGAGAAGTGGGAATGGTGCTTGTGTGAGTTGAGGCCTGAGTTCCTCTCATCTCACACTCCATTGTCTCTTTGGACTTTACTTAAGAAACACAGACAGCAGCTGCGTGTTGCTGAAGGATGCCCAGGACTAAACCAGAGATGGTCAGACCTGCATCATCACCATTTGTCCACCACCAGATCTGAAATAGTATGACTGACATGTACACATAAGGAACTATTTGACATTGAAATTGGGACTCAAAAGAACTGTTGGCCCAGAAAGGAACTCACTACAGACTGATTCATTTGCATCTCAGCATAACCATTATGGCTTGTCTCAGTTTAGGTTCTTACAAGGGTATTTCTTGGATCACATGATCTCACACATCTAGAGCAAATAATGAACAACATAAACTGGTGAACAAAAACAGACCCAGAGAAAGAGAAGCAGTGATCAGACTCTCAAGCCTCAGAGGGAAAGTAGGGGAGGGTGGGGGTAAGGGGAAGAGATCAAGCAAAGGACTTGTGTACATTCACATGGGCCTAGCCAGTGGCCATGGACAACAGGGGGGTGAGGGCATATGTAGGGAGGGGCTTGGGATGGGAATGGGGGGAAGAGACCAATTATGTGATACTATAGTCAATAAAAATAAATACAAATAAATAAAAAGTAAAAAATAAAGTAAAATTAATTTTTTTAAAAAAGAAACACAGATTCAAAGCTAAAATTATTTAAATTTTCAGACAAAAGAGATAAAGAACATCCGGGTCTTTGAGTAACTGCCCAAAGCTCACAGAGCTACTAAATGTGAAGCCAGAATTCAAAACCATGTCTGCCTGTTCCAAAGCCAAGTCTTAAATATCAAGGTCACAGTGAGATGGTAATAACATTTGTTAATCAGCAGGGGATCATTCATTCTAATAGCTAAAGCACAACTGCTCACATACTAGTAAAAAACAAAACAAAACAAAACAGGTGGTGTCAGGGGGACTACAGTGAAAGAACCAACAAATCCGTGTAATGCATTACATCTGGAATCAAATAAGAAATGTCATATTCTGAGAAGGAAGGATAAATGAGGTATATAAAGGACTTTAAAATATTTCTTTTCAAATCACAAAAATTGTGAATCCCCACTGAATATTCACTCAGATTTAAATTCTACACTACTGATACTGCCCTGACTTAAGCCCTTTCTTTCCTTACTACAATTTCCTCTTAGTGCTAAATAAATCTGAATATTTTATAGTAATGAACTCCATTCTCTAACTAAGACTCCTTAGAAACAATGAATGAGCAAGACAGTGAATATGCAAACTCAAATATATTGTATGAGACTTCACGTCTGAGGTACTGAAGTTAGGACTCCAATATATGAATTTGGGGATGGGGAAGGTCATGATTCAGCCCATGACAATTGTAACTTTACTTTGTGAGACACAACTCCTGGTGAAGTTTAGGAATAAATTCAAAGAATTGTGTGCATGGTTCCATAGTGAATTTCAAAATCATGATTGTCTTGACTTTGTGTGGTGTCTCACTCCGTATTTATCTTTGGTATTTGGAGGGGATAAAAGTGAAGATGATACTATAATCCCGAAAATTTCTTTCTGGCATTCTTCCAGTGCAAGCGATGCTTTATCCTGAAAGATTGGACCATATCTTAAGTGAATCTAAAGTAAAAAATTATACTCAGCACCTACAGACCACTTGTTAATAGCCACTCTAGTTTTTTACCTTGGGGAAAATTTTTGAGAGAAGTTCTTTTGAAAATTAATTATGGGGAAGCTAAACCGCAAAGTGTTACAAGAGTGTATCACATTTAAAAGTCACATAGTTTGACTACATGCTAATCCTTTATTAAATTAATACATTTAGTTGCTCACAGTTTACAGGTCATTTGCCCCTTAAGACAAGAATTATACAACTATCATGGTACATCTTAAAACAACTTATTTTCTCTATGGGAGACAATCTGATTCAAAACAACAATGCATTCCTTTTTCCCCCTTCAACTGTTATGAAAAATACTTTTTCTAGATTGCCAGCCAACATATCACACTTTAATCCTTCTGGACCTTTATTTGTGCCAAATTGAAAAACCTTTCAACACAGTTGTTAATAGTGGTCTGGGCGGGCTGACTTTTAAGTGCTATCACGCTCCCCTTATTGTAACTTCTCCAACTTTGAAGCTAACACTTAGCTTGCACAGTTTTGTTAAGATCCTATATGTTAGTAATAAAGCAGTCATAAATAATTATTATGTAGCTCTCTAGTTTTCATCAGTCTTTTAGACTTAATACAAAGGCATATTACTGTCTGTGAAACAATGCAAGCTGTGGTAGGTCTGTGTGAGACAAGATTTTACAGCTATGTCATAAAACATATCTAAGTAAAAACACATGGTTTCTTGGTCATTAAGATTTTTCCAACTGAATGGGCCAAGCTTCACAATACAGAAGAATTTAGTTTTTGCTTTGTTACCTGTAATGAATGACTAAATAATCACCAAAGGACATGAATTTTAACCAAAAAAAAAAAAAATTTAACTATTTCTTGAAATTGTTCATGTTCACTGAAGCACATGAGTTAAACTTATTCTAATTTAGCCCAAAATAAAGGAAACCCAAGCTGGCTTCCTGTCCCAAATAATTTATTGGTGATTATGAAAATGTTTTCTCCAAAAAGTTAGTGATAACTACCCTGAAAAGGAATCAAATGGAAGAATAAATCAAATAATCTCAAGTCAGGAAAACATTAACCAAAATTATTTCCTGAAATTCCTCATTTTAACTTATTACAGTTTTTTTTCTTTTTTTCTTCAGACATTGAAAAGAATCTGGCATAATAGAACACACACCCAGAACACACAAATAGTAATTATCCTGAAACAGTACTTCAGGTTTTGGACTAATATCCTGAGTTCAATTTTCATCCCTCCTCAGAGTAGCATTTCTACTGATTTTCTTTTTTAAAAAGCAACTTTGAGCAACAGGCCAAGATGAACTATGCAATAGTTTATCCTTAACACAGAGTGTTTGGAATGAGAATTTCACATTATCTCACAACTCAACTGCTCCCCATCTAGCCCTGGAATTATGATCCCATAACAGCTACAACATAGGAAAGGTGTTATCCATTTAATTTATCTTGGTCTAGGGTCCTGGTAGTATTTTCTCCACACCTACCCTGCCCATATTCTAACTTTGGCCACATACTTTCATAATCAGGGAACTACTGTGAATAAACCAAATGATATATTCATTCTTAGTCCCTTAAACTAAGTGTTTTTAATGCTACTTGGCTTATTCCAGGTTCTTAAGTTATATCCACTCCCAGTATGCTTTCTGGTCTTGGGTGGCCTGGGTGAGTCCCCAGCTCTGTTCCACATACACACTGACCACCAACAGAAGGCTGCTTTGCTGTGGCTAAGAAAGGTGGGAAGCTGCCACCAGTCACAAGGAATGGAGAGGTGAGATGGTTATTTAAAAGTACTAAACACTTTCCTAAGTTGGAGTTCAGTTTCTGGAGCATATTTACATTTCGCCTAAGAAACCAAGTAAAAGAATTTGACACACACACACACACACACACACACACACACACACAGAGAGAGAGAGAGAGAGAGAGAGAGAGCAAAGAAGAAGGAATAGTAAATCATTCTTTGTATTTTAAACAAATACACTAAATGTGAAAGGAGCTTTTATAAGTAATTATCAATAACTAGAACTGATTTGGGATTCCAGCAGAATATTTAAAGTTTTATCTACTAGAGGCATGGTGCACAAAAGTTGTGCATGGGGGAGAGGGGATTAGGGATACCTTGGCCTGGCCTGCACCCTCTCACAATTCGGGACCCCTTGAAGGTTATTCAACTGATAGTTTAGGCCCAATTCCACAGACATCCCTGCGGGATCAGGCCTAAACTGGCAGTCAGACATCCCTCTCTCAATTCCGGACTGCTGGTTCCTAACCACTCACCTGCCTGCCTGATCACCTCTAACTGCTTTGCTTGTCTGCCTGATCACCCAAACACCTCTGCCTGCCTGCCTGATCACCCAACCACCTCTGCCTGCCTGCCTGATCACCCAACCACCTCTGCCTGCCTGCCTGATCACCCCCAATCGCTCACCTGCCTGCCTCATCAACTGCTTCTGCCTAGGCCCCCAACACCATGGCTTCATCAGGAAGGTCTTCTGGAAGGACATCCAGAATGACATCCAGAAGTTCATTTGGCTGTCAAGTCTAATTAGCATATTATGCTTTTATTGTTATAGATGTGGCCAAAATTCATACCTACAATGAACAATTAAGTTACCAATTACCAAAAGCTTTTACCTTTTGTAATTAATAAAGTAATAGATATAATAGATATTAGCATATATTGACCTAGTACTAGCCATCAAATACTGTTTTAAAATTATTTAGTTCACACAATAGCCCATGAGATAAATGGAGACACTGAGACTCAGAGAAATCATGTGACTAGTCCAAGGCCTCATAGCATGCAAGTAGCTGACCTTAGATTTAACCAGAAATCTAATTCTACCCAAACTGAGATCATACATTTAATATACATTGCAGAGTGCTTGCAAAACACTAACTACTCAAATATGTTTGTTACTAGTAATGTTGCTAAAATAGCAGGAAAATGAGTTATTGCTGCTACATTCAAATAACTAATTATTTTGGTAAGTATTTAAAGAAACAGAATATTTAGCATGTCTCAATTAGATAAGTGAATGTTAGACATATTTTCTGACATAAGCATCTTACCTACCCATAATTTATTAGCTTTCTAGTTTTAATAATGCCCTTCTGAAATTCTGAAGCTCTAAAGCAATAAAAGACTAAAATAGCTTAAGTTATTGGAACTGGGGGAGGGAGAAACAAAATTATTTCTTTACTAAAGCTAAGTAGGTACACTCAAATTTTTCATCTCTAAACTAAAGTTGGCAATGGAAGATGTGGATATTAAACTTTTATTGATTATATGTGAATCAAAGAAATACAGATCTAATTGCATTTTTTATTATTAGAGAAGTATTTTAAATGCAGTGGGAAGAGAGTATCTAAAACACCTACCAGTCATAAAGGGTATTGCCTATTGTAAAACTCACAAGCTTTGAGTCTGACAGCTGGATTTGCATTTATCACTATACAAATGTCCCTGGGATATTTCACTCAACCTCCCCAAGTTTCCATTTTCTGGTCTTTAAAAAATTGCCTGTATGGATCACATGAGACAATGCATTTACAGCACCAAGCAATGCTTGCACTATCAGTAAATGGTAGTTTCAAACTGACCTATTTAGTTGGGAGTCAGGAGCCTTTGCATGAGCCAAGCACAGCAATATAGTGCCTTTCTAGGCTTTTTTCTGAGCATTTTTTTTGTCTTCCATTCTGTTATGGGTAGGGGCAATGGTGTGAGAAGAGTGCACATGTCAAGCCTGAGCTGTGCAGCCTTCAGGAAGGTTGGCTAAGAATGGTATGAAAGAGGCTTCCTGGGTAGCCTAACACAAAGTCACAGAACAGGAGGTGTGAGAGCTGCAGGCCAGCCTCTGGGGTGCACTCATTTCTGCCCTTCTCTCCTTCCACTCACAGGGACACACTCACACACACACACACACACACACACACACATACACATACACACACATACATACACACATACACACATACATACATACATACATACACACACATACACACACACAAGAGGGAGGGAGGGAGAGAGAAAGAGAGAGAGAGAGAGAGAGAGAGAGAGAGAGAGAGAGAGAGCGCTTTGTGAGCATACATTCCCAGCACAATCATGGAATACTGTAAATTGTGGAGTTGCAGGATGGAGAAAGGACCAGATTAACCAAATTGAGGCATCATTCATTATTATTGTATCACAGCACTGTGTCCCTACAGTGTCTCTGGGGCAGTCAGCTGCAGACTCAAGCTGAGAGTGAGAGGATGGGTGGAGAAAATATGAGCACAGTCCATGGTGGTTGAAATAGTTTTGTGACATAAAATATTAATTTATATAGAAGACATATCAAAAAGTGAAGGGTGATGGCTATAAACCAAGTCCATCCACCTGGGCTTCTGCAACTTCCCTTTTGCCCCAATGGTCCATATATCTCCAAAAACGTGAGTGAATTATTATCATTCCCACTCTAATTGCCACTGAAAAACATGTTATACAGGCTAGATACATATATCACTTTCTTAGCAATAAACAACTACCCTCTAAATTGTTAATAATTTCACTTGTGTTTCTTCAGATAATTTAACAAATATTTATCACATTCACTGTGGCAAAGAATAACAAAGGTTTTACTGGAAACGTAAAGATGGATGAGGCCCTTTCCCTGACAATATAAGAGCCAGCCATCTAGTGTAGACTTCACAGACAAACACAAAATAGAGCATTGTGGAAACAGGCAGACACTGTCACAGAAGCTCAAAGGAGCTTCCACAGCCAGTCCCAACGTGGTCAGAAGACATCATACTTACAGTGAACAAATAAGTTACCAATTACCAAACGCTTTTACCTTTTGTAATTGATATAGTAATAGATGCTATTTCTATGTTTTTTGCTGTATTTTTGAATAAGAGAAAATAGAATATGGGGGTACAACTTAGATTCTCTTCTTTTTCTTTAAATTTAGTGTGAAAATATTATAACATATTTGATGGGCTTACCAGATGAAGGGAAGTACAGAAAAGACAAACAAGAAAGAGAGAGTGATTTCCAGCACAGCTTGTCTAAAGTGTGCTTGCCATGTGCTTTACAGACACAGACATGTCCAATCTGGCAGTAACCATGGGGCACTACCCACAATAAACAGATCCTAAAAATAATTTCAAGTACTCTCTGAACACCATTGCTTTGCCCAAGTGAAAAATGGCATTAAATGCCATAGTCTAATCCTGGTGGTGGTGGTTGAGTAGATAGAGAGCCCCTGAGCTTTCTTCTCCACTGGTATTGCCACCACACCAGAAGCACAGTTAAGCCCCAAACCAGAGTTGTAAGACTTCTCTATTTCTGATATTAGTCTAATTTAATACATTAAAATATGTAGAACAAGAGCTCACTTTTTATTTTTTCTAATAGTTTCAACCATGCTGTATTCTAACACGGGCAATAGAATAATATTAAAGATGGAAACACAGATCTGTGATAAGAGGAAGTTGTTGTAGGCCAGTTATATTTACTCAATGACCTTCTTTAATCCTTCCTTAAGTCCCTGATCCTTTTTCAACCCCAAACTACATCGATATGCCTGTGTGTATACATGTATATGTATATAAATATATGTGTAATTATAACACTTGGGTTATTTATATTAAATATAAATGCAAGAAGTTCAGCAACATTTAGAGATACTTTCAACCAAATTACTCCAAAGTTTCTTAGAATAAAGAATTAATAGAGAGACTGAAACAAGATGGCGGCCTAGGTAGTCTCCTAAGCTGCCACCTCATCAACAATTTGGAAAAAAAACAACAGCTAAAATCGAAAGGGATCACACCAGACCCACAGGAAAGCTGGCGGAATGGGATGGCTACAATTAGAGACAAAGCAAGGTGCCACTGCTGCCATGTAGAGTTTAAAACTACGGTGGAACCGGACCCGGACCCGCTGGAGCTGCTGCCACTGCCGCGAATGAGGGAAGCCAGAGCTCGCTCCGACCCAGGCCCAGAGAGTGGGCCATCCCGGCCGGCCTGCCATGGGAGCGAGGGAGCCAATGCCAGGCCTCCGCCGCGCCTTCGGCTCCTGCCCTGAAAGAGATGCCTTTGAGCGCAGTCTCCCCACCCGCAACCATCCCAGCCCGCCTGCTATGCTGGTGAGGAGATGGCGCGCTGTCTCCCAGCCCACAGCCATCTCAGCCCGGCCTCTGCGCACACCAAGCTGGTGAGGAGCTGGCACGGCGCCTTCCGTTCACAGCCCCCGCGAGTCCTTCCTCCGCTGCCTCATGGCCGGGCCAAAGCTTCTGCCACTGCCGCCATGTGGATTTTAAAACTACAGTGGAAATTGAGCCACAGGAGTGACCGTTGCTGCCACACCCGCCACTGCCACGAATGAGGGAAGCCCACCGAGAACAGAGCTCACTCCGCCCCAGGCCCAGGGAGTGGGCTGCTTCAGAACTTAGCCTCCGTGTCCGCACCCTCTCCACTTCCTCCCCAAATGAGACACCTTTGAGGGCGGTCTCCCTGCCTGCAGCCATCTCAGCCCGCCTGCAGCCGTCCCAGCCCGCCCACTGTGCTGGTGAGGAGATGGTCCGGCACCTTCTGTTCACAGCCCCGGTGAGCCCTTCGCCGCCCGTCAGGCCCACCGCCTCAGGACCAAGCCGGAGCCTCTGCCGGGACCCCAAGGAGGGGCGCCGCTGCCGCCAAGTGGATTTTAAAAATACAGTGGAAATTGAGCCACAAAAGCCACTGCCTCCGCCACACCTGCCACTGCTGCAGTGAGTGAAGGAAGCCCACCGAGAACAGAGCTCACTCCACCCCGGGCCCAGGGAGTGGGCGGCTTCAGAGCTTGGCCTCTGCGTCCACAGCCGTTCCGCTGAGACTCCTTGGAACACCGTCTCCCCGCCCACAGCCGTCCCAGCCCGCCCACCATGCTAGTGAGGAGCTAGCATGGCGCCTCCAGTTCACGACCCCAGCGCCCCAGAGGGGCTGTGTTCCCTGAGTGAGCCATGTGTCTCAGGGGGCCGTGTGCCCCTGGTGAGCCGTGTGCCCCAGGGGGGCTGGGTGTCCCTGGAGAGCCGTGTTCCCCAGGGGGACATGTGCCCTGGGTGAGCTGTGTGCTCCGGGGGCAGGGTGTCCTGGGAGAACCCTATGCCCCGGGGAAGCAGTGGGACCCAGAGGGGGTGTGATGAACCAGAGGAGGAGCGGATTCTATTCGTGTGGTCCTGAGATAGTCACCATAAAACAAGCAGACTGTCAAATGGGGAGCAAATTCTATTCTTGTGGTCCTGAGATAATCACCATAAAACAAGCAGACTGTCAATTGACAGCGGGGAGGGGAAGGAGACCTGGGGGGAGATAAGAAACAACCGAAGGACTGGTATACATGCATATAAGTACAACCAATGAACACAGAACTCTGGGGAGGGAGGGCATGTATGGGAGGTTGGGGGGGGGGGCAATGGTAAGCTATGTACACATATAATACCTTAATAAATGTTTTAATAAATGAAAAAAAGAATTAATAAATTTCACAAGTGGGAAAATTAAACTTCAGACTTCATGTTTACCCAAACCACTCAAAATGGACATAAAGATATAATTAATGATTTTCTAACTTTAAATTTCATCTACTTGTAGCTCTGTGCTATAGAAATTATTTTTTTTTTAAAAAAAGAAGAGAGACTGTACTCTCTGATATGCAGGTGAATTTTCCAATTCCTCTTGAATCCTAGACAAAGCTGGTTCAGTTCAATTTCCCTTCACAATAATAGTCACCTGAATTAACAGCAAAGCCTTTTTTGTCCCTAATTTCTTAAGACTATATTTAGTAAGAATATTTTATAAGTCACTGTATCATATATAATAGATGGTTGGACCCAGATGTACATGACACAATCCCAAGATAGATGTCAAGTAATCTGCATTCTACAAGTTTACTTCAATCTCCCTAAAAATATATCCAGTCAGCCTTCCCTGCAATTATTTTTGAAGGATGATACTATTGTCATAGAGAAATCTATCTTGTGAGGTGTGACATTTTTGTTTTCACTACAAAACTAAAGCTTGTGGTTTTCAAAATGGCTGATGAGGTGGTTTAGCAGTGTTACTGAGCTCCTGGTAATTGTGCCATCAATCTTGGAGTCACTCAGACTGAACAGACTCTAACAGGTCATCTGCTATTTGAGAGTAGGTTTATTTAATTATTTTCTAGCTGTCCCTGATTATATGGGAGGCAGCACAGTAATGATGTCGCCAAGATACCCTCCCCAACAAATAGCAGCTTGCTCCTCCTGTCACACAGCTCCTGGGTTCCCCATGAGCCCTTTGCATCTCTGCTAATAGGGGTAGACTCAACCCTGCTTGTGTGCGGAATATCCTTGATGTGATCACCACAAGAGAGGAGAAGGGGTGGGTGCAGAGGACATGGTGCTGGTCATGAGGCACTGAAGAGGAAAGTTATTTGTACTTTCTGTTGTCTTTTAGTCCATGGAATTTTTCATCAATTTTTAATCAACAAGATTCTGTTCTGGAATTCAAGAGACTTAGTAATGATGTCAAGTAAAGGCATTATTACAGATGCCTATATGATCCCTTGTAAATACTTCTTTACATTTTTTTAAAATGCCTTCCTTTGAAGAAGAGGTGCCATGAGGGCCTATAGGCTTATACTGACCTCCATATTTTTGCTTTTCAAATATTATAAGCTCACTTTTAACAACCCACCAAGAATTTTTCATAGGAAAGTTTTGAGTTGGATACTTTCTACAATAAATCTTATCTGACAACTCGGGTACTCACTTTTATTACCACAGGTCATTTTCCCAAAAATATACTTACAGGTTCAGAGTTCCATCCTGACCCAGGCCCTGTAGTACATATGCTCTTTGTAAACGATCCTTTTAATTACATAAAAAAATATTCTGTTTCTAGTTACATTTCCTATAGAAAACATATTATATTTTAAATAAATGTCTACAAAGTTATATGAGAGACAAATATCATTAACAAGTATGAAGAATTATTAAACCCAACTTTATACTATCAAATTTTATCAGTAATTATTAACTATCACTATAGAATACTATATAACCATCTTTCTTCTTTTAATGTAAATACAGTTGCTGAGGAAGGGGAGAATTCAAGGTGCTTTAATTAGTTAGGCAACTCAAAGACTGTACCCTATTATGTGTTTACTAGAAGCCCAGGGCACAAAATTCATGCACGGGGGGAGGAGGGGGCTCAGCCAAGCCTGTGCAATTTCATAATCCAGGAGCCCTCGGGGGATGTCTGATTACATTTTAATAAAATCACCCTGTACTAATTTTTTTACTAACTCCTTTTAAACTCACCTCACTCTCACATTATGTTTCTTCTTTTTACTTAACTATTTTGCTGGCCTCATCCCATTTTAGCATCCTTCTCTTTCCTGCTTTCTTTCCCTCTCTCCCTTTGAATCTCCCACGGCCCCTCTCCCTCCCTTCTTCCTTCCTTCTCTCCCTTCATTCACTATGCCTGTCTCCTTCTTACTCTCCCCCCCTCCATTCACCTTTCCCTTGTGAGCCTAAACCCTGCCTCCCTCCCTCTTTTCCTATTATTATCCCCCTCCCACCCTCCCCTGACCATGTTCACTGGTTTCTCTTTTAAACCCTCCCCTTTCATCTCTGGGACCTGCTTGCAGCCCCACCTGAGTGCACTTTGATATTAAAGCTTCTGTTTGGGGGGCATTAACCCCAGCCCAGGGCCCAGCCCTGGCTAGGCCTTCGCTGTCCCCCTTCCCCAGCCTACCTGCCACCATTGTCCTCCCATTCCCTGTATGGAATGCCACAACTTCTGGTCAACAAAGTACACTTAACACTCCACTAACCTAACCCTGGCCAGTGTCTTTGGGGTCCAGCCCTTGGGGACAAAAGCAGTACCTCCATAATGTCCAACTCCACCGCAGCTAAGCTGTGTCTCCCCTCAAAGCCAGGGCACCTGGCCCAGCGCGGCTCAGGCACTGCTGCTGCAGAGCAGGAGCACCTCTGCCTGGAAGGCCTCCACCCCATCCCAGCAGGCCACAATGGGGGCCACCACCCTCCTCCCATGTCTTAGCAGGGCTCCCTGCTCCACTGTGTCTGGCTCCACCCCTCACCAGGTGCAGCTGTTCCACTCCCTCTTCCCTCCCTCCCTGTTGCCACCTTCTCCCAGGTGCAGCCCCATATTTCCTTCCCTTTTCCATTCCTGTGTCTTTTTCCTGTTCCCTTTCTGTATTTTTGTTTCTCCTCTAGGCCTGTCTGCATGAAGGCTTGCCTTCTTCTCCCTCTCCTTTCTTATCCCCTCCTATTATCCTACCTATCCCCAGCCTCACAGCTGCCTGAGCAGGGGGCAGGGACATAACCTACTGAACAGTCATTGAGTGATAGCATCCCTGATGATTTGCATATTCCTCTATTATTCTTATAGACTAGAGGACCAGTGCACAAAATTCATACATGGAGGTTCCCTCAACCTCGCCTGCCCCCAGGATTGGGCCTAAACTGGCAGTCAGACATCCCTCTCACAATCCTGGAACACTGGCTCCTAATCACTCACTTGCCTGCCTGTCTGGTTTCCCCTAACTGCCCCCCAACCAGCCTGATCACCCCTCACTGCCTCTGTATGCTGGCCTGATTGACCCTAACTGACCCCCCATCAGCCTGGTCACCTCTTACTGCCTCCCCTGCTGGCTGGTCACCCCCAGCTACCCCCCTCTGCTGGTCTGGTTGTCCCTAACTACACCCCCATTAGCCTGATCACCCCTTACTGCCCCCCCATCCTGGTTGTCCCAACTGCCCCCCCTTGCTGGTCTGGTTGCCCCCAACTGTCTCCCCTGCTGGCCTGGTAGCCTCTCATGGCCTCCCTGCCAACCTGGTCACCGCTCGCACCCTACTGTTCAGTCGTTTGGTCATCCCTCACTAAACCCCTGCTGGACTGGTCATAGGCAGCCATCTTGTACAGGTGTGAGGGTCAATTTTCATATTACCTCTTTATTATATAGGATAAGTATAGAAAGCTATTTTGTATTAGACTCTTAATGTAAAGAAAAAGGCTGTTAGAGTATCCTTTATCCCAGGGGGAAAAAGAATTTATACTGCTGGTTATAATTATATTTCACTCTGCAGTACTTAAAGGGAGATGGACTGGAGGGAGCAGATGGTGACCAAATAGGCAGACATTTCTTGTACCTCCTCCTAGGGCCAGACTGGAAATACAACTAAATTAAGTTACACTCAATTGGAATTATCGAGATCTAGCTGAGGAGGAGACTTATATCAAGGAAGGACAGAAAACACCTCAAGACTTGTAGGAAGGGTGAAGTCATGAGAGTGACTGACCCAACTTTCACAGGCCATAGGCCTTGAGTGAAGAGGCTATGGGAGGGTCTTTTCCCTGAGAAGATGGAGGCCTGTAACCCAGGCTGGGCTCCAAAACCCTGAGCACCAGAGCCAAGACAAGCCACCCATATAATATCCAGGCAGGTTTGGTACCAAGGAGTCTGGAGATGATCTCAATTAAACCATGTTTGTTTGTTTGTTTGTTTGTTTGTTTGTTTTGTTTTGTTTAAAACACCAAGAACAGTCTGCATGTGACTGACCCGCAGAAGGGAAGAGAGGACTCCTCCTCGGGGCTTCCAGGGAGCAGCGGAGCGGCCGCTTCTAGAGAGCAGCTGAGGATCGCGCTAGGAGTGCTCGTCAACAAGCCAGGAGACTGGCAAACAACAGAGGAAATTTGGGGTCTGCTGATCAGGGAGCCACCAACAGTTGACCACCCACAGCTGGATCCCTTACCAGAGATACTTGCCGGCGCGGACGGGAAATCTCGCCAGCTTGGAAGGGAGGAGGTTTGAGTCAGAGCGAACCCTTGATCTCAGAGGAGCTCAGATTTCGCAGCGATCCGGTGGGTGAGTTCCCCTCGGACCGGTAGTTCTGACCGAGTTCCACTCGGCGCAGCAACACCCCCCCCCCCCCTGCGCACCAGCTCGCGCGGCGCACAGAGGCTGAGGAACTGGTCGTGGATTTACAGGAAGCCCCAGGCTTCTCAGCTGGAGGCGCGCCTGTCTGTGGACAGGGCTCCTAAGACTAGGGATATCTAAGGAGCAGCACAGCTGGATCTGAGTCCAAGAAGTAGCCACAGAATTACAGGGGAGTGCAGCCAGCTCCAGACCGCCCCACCCCCAGCCATCAAAGACACAGAGAAGGGGAAAAAGATAGAAAGGCTTTAGAGTCCTGGAAGTCATCCAGAAACACTGCCACCCAGAGGCTAAAGCACATAGGGTCTCTAGATTGGCTTAAAAATCAGGTCTTGTAATCAACACGGAGGAACGGTGAAACACAGTGAACTGCAACTACCGCCCAGACTGGGAACTGGCGTGCGAGACATAGCAACACAGAAAGTGAATGACCTTCATTACTGCAAATTTTGTTTAATTTTTAATTTTCAATTTTTATTTTTTAACTGTTGAATTTTTGTTTTTTACCTACTTTAATTGCAAAGTTTACTCAAGAAATTTTTTTCATCTGCCATCACTAGATTTTACCTTTTTAATTAATTCATTTTTATAGGTAATCAACATTATTACTACTACTATTTTACCTTTTTTATCTTTTTTATCTTATTTTCTTTTGTTTATTTTTGTTACTACTTTTTAAGTGTCATATTATAATCCTTTTTTTTTTTTGCTTTCTTTTTTTTTTCCGTTTTCCTCTATTTCTTTTTTTCTCTATTTCCCCCTTCGGGATTACTATTCTAAAAACTATTCATACCTTGCCTTCTCCAACGCTCTATTCTATCTCAAACCTACCTTTATGACATCTCTCTATTCCTAACCCTTTACCTTTGGTGTCCTGCTTATCTTAACCCTTTACTGCTATAGATTTTCCTTACTCTTTCTGTTTACCCTCTCCAAAATTTTCACCTGACCTGTGTATATATAATTCCCAACCCCCTGCTCCAATCCCATTCACACCTACCTTGTCACTGCCCCCCCACCAAAAAAAAAAGCCTTCTCTCTACCCCTTTGTTGTTGTATGTTGAATGCTAACTATATCAAAGGTTTATGCTTTTTTGTGTGTGTGTAAGATTGGTTTGCTTATTCTTTTTATTGGATTGTATGTTCTTGTTATCTGGGTTCTAGACACCTTTATTGGAGGATATTAATATTGGAAACACATTTCTGTCCAGTGCCTTGTCTGTTGTACCTGGTTGTGTTGTATTTTGTGCCTTTAATTCAAAGCAGGAGGGAGAGAACTACGTAACCAGGCACCCTATAAAGAGAGATCATGGGGAGACTAAGAAACAACCTGCCTGTGAAAGAAAATCAACCATCACCAGAAAATGAAGTAAACGAGTTAGAGGCAAGCAACCTACCAGAGCAAGAATTCAGAGTAATGATCATAAGTTGGCTAAAAAGAATGGAAGACAAATTTGACAATATGAATAAGACCCAAGAGGAAATGAAGAAGACCCAAGAGGAAATGAAGGTGACCCAAGAAGAAATGAAAAATGACATCACTACTATAAAGAACTCAATAGAAAGCATCAAGAGTAGACTAGATGAAGCAGAAGACCACATCAGTGAGCTAGAAGACAAAATGGAAAAAAATACCCAATTACAGCAGTTGCTAGAAAAAAAAAATTAAAAAACAGGAGGAGAGCCTAAGGGAGCTTTGGGACAATACAAAACAAAACAATATTAGAATAATAGGGGTTCCAGAAGGAAAGGAAACTGAGCAAGATATGGAAAAAGTATTTCAAGAAATAATGACAGAAAACTTTCCTGAGATAGAGAAGAAAAAACCAACACAAATCCAAGATGCTCGAAGGGTCCCCAACAAAATGAACCCCCAAAGATCAACACCCAGACACATTATAATTAAACTGGCAAAAAACATCGAGAAAACCAGAATCTTAAAAGCAGCCAGAGAGAGACAGAAAGTTACATATAAAGGAAACCCCATCAGACTAGCAACTGATTTCTCAACAGAAACTCATCAGGCCAGAAGGGAATGGGATGACATATACAAAGTCATGCAAAGGAAGGATCTGAACCCAAGAATACTGTACCCCGCAAGGCTGTCAATCAAAATTGAAGGTGTAATCAGGAGCTTCACCGACAAAAACAGACTAAAGGAATTTATCTCCAACAAACCAGCAATGCAAGAAATGCTAAAGGGTCTACTGTAATAATAAAGAAATAGGAAGTGAAGAAAGAACACAGGGGGATAGAATAAAAATGGCATCAAATACCTACCTTTCAATAATTACTTTAAATGTAAATGGTTTAAATGCTCCAATTAAAAGACATAGGGTAACAGAATGGATAAGAAAGCAAAACCCATTCATCTGCTGTCTACAAGAAACCCACCTCAGAAAAACAGACGCCCACAGACTGAAGGTGAAAGGATGGAAAAAGATTTTCCAGGCAAACGGAAATGAAATAAAAGCTGGGGTAGCAATACTTATATCTGACAAACTAGATCTCAAAGTGAAGGACATAACAAGAGATAAGGAAGGCCACTTCATTATACTAAAGGGTGTAATCCAACAAGAAGAAATAACCCTGGTAAACATATATGCACCCAATTTGGGAGCACCCAAATACATAAAGAAACTGCTGGAGGACATTAAGGGACAGATTAATAGCAATGCAATCATAGTAGGAGATTTTAATACTCCATTGTCACCTCTGGACAAATCATCTAAACAAAAAATCAGTAAAGAAACGTCAATTCTAAATGACGTATTAGACCAGATGGAATTAATTGACATCTTCAGAACATTTCATCCCAAAGCCACAGAATATACATTCTTCTCAAGTGCACACGGGTCATTCTCAAAGATAGACCACATATTGGGACATAGGCAAAGTCTCTTCAAATTCAAGAAGATAGAAATCTTATCAAGCATTTTCTCAGATCACAGTGCCATAAAATTGGAAATCAACTACAATAATAATAAGCCAAAGAAATTAAACACATGGAGACTAAATAGCATGCTATTGAACAAAGACTGGGTTACCAGAGAAATCAAGGAAGAAATCAAAAACATCATGGCAACTAATGACAATGAAAACACAACAATCCAAAATCTATGGGACACAGTAAAAGCGGTTTTGAGAGGGAAGTTCATATCCCTACAAGCCTATTGCAAAAAACAAGAAAGAATGGTAACAAATTATCTTACCCTACAACTCAAACAGTTAGAAAAAGAACAGCAAGAAAGGCCCACTGTAAGCAGAAGGAAGGAAATAATAAAAATAAGAGCGGAGATTAACGACATAGAGACCAAAGACACAATACATAAGATCAAAAAAACCAAGAGCTGGTTCTTTGAAAGGATTAACAAGATTGATGAGCCTCTAGCCAGGCTAACCAAGAAACAAAGAGAGAGGACCCAAATAAACAAAATTAGAAATGAAAGAGGTGAAATAACAACAGACCCCGCCGAAATACAAAGGATTGTTACAAAATACTATGAACAACTCTATTCCAACAAACTGGACAACCTGGAGGAAATGGACATATTCCTAGAAAAATACAACCTTCCAAAACTCAATCAGGAAGAATCTAAAAATCTCAATAGACCAGTAACTTGGGAAGAAATTGAAGCAGTCATCAAAAAGCTTCCAGCAAACAAAAGCCCAGGGCCAGATGGCTTCACAGGAGAGTTTTACCAAACATTCAAGGAAGAACTAAAACCTATCCTCCTCAGACTTTTCCAAAAAATTCAAGAGGAAGGAACACTGCCAAACTCCTTTTATGAAGCCAGCATCACCCTAATACCAAAACCAGATAAAGACAACTCAATGAAAGAGAATTACAGGCCAATATCCCTCATGAACATCGATGCCAAAATCCTCAACAAAATTCTAGCAAATCGGCTCCAGCAGTACATCAGGAAGATCATACACCATGACCAAGTAGGTTTTATACCAGGAATGCAAGGATGGTACAATATTCGCAAATCAATAAACGTGATACATCACATAAACAAATTGAGAGATAAAAATCATATGGTCATATCTATCGATGCAGAAAAGGCATTTGATAAAATCCAACACCCTTTCCTGATAAAAACTTTCAACAAGGTGGGAGTACAAGGATCATACCTCAACATAATAAAAGCTATATATGATAAACCCACAGCCAACATCATGCTCAATGGGCAAAAACTAAAACCATTCCCTCTAAGAACAGGAACAAGACAGGGATGCCCACTCTCACCACTCCTCTTTGACATAGTACTGGAAGTACTCGCCATCGCAATTAGACAAGAAGAGGAAATAAAAGGCATCATAATCGGAAAAGAAGAAGTAAAGCTGTCACTATTTGCAGATGACATGATATTGTACATAAAAAACCCAAGAGACTCCATCAAAAAGCTAACAGACTTAATAAACGAATTTGGCAATGTAGCAGGATACAAAATAAATGCCAAGAAATCAATGGCATTTCTCTACACCAATAGTGAACTTACAGAAACAGAGACTAAAAAAGCAATCCCGTTTACCATCGCACCAAAAAAATTAAGATACCTAGGAATAAACTTAACCAAGGAGGTAAAAGACTTATATGCAGAAAACTACAGGACACTGAAAAAAGAAATAGAGAAAGATGTAAACAGATGGAAGAACATACCATGTTCATGGATTGGTAGAATCAACATCATCAAAATGTCCATACTTCCCAAAGCAATATATAAGTTCAATGCACTCCCCATGAAAATACCATGGACATACTTCACAGACCTAGAAAGAACTCTCCAAAAATTCATTTGGAACAATAAAAGACCCCGAATAGCCTCAGCAATCTTGAGAAATAAGAGTAAAGTAGGAGGAATCTCAATACCAGATTTCAAGCTGTATTACAAAGCCACTGTGCTCAAAACAGCCTGGTACTGGCACAAGAACAGACATATTGATCAATGGAATAGATTAGAGAATCCAGACATCAACCCAAATCAATATGCTCAATTAATATTTGACAAAGGAGGCACGAACATACAATGGAGTCAAGACAGTCTTTTTAATAAATTGTGTTGGGAAAATTGGACAGATACATGCAAAAGAATGAAACTAGATCACCAACTTACACCATACACAAAAGTAAACTCAAAATGGATACAGGACTTAAACATAAGACGGGAAACCATAAAAATACTAGAGACATCCACAGGCAGCAAAATCTCAGACATATGCCTAAAGAACTTCTTCACTGATACTAACCCTAGGGCAATGGAAGCTAAAGAGAAAATAAACAAATGGGACTACATCAAAATAAAAAGCTTTTTTACGTCAAAAGAAACCATCAACAAAACAACAAGAAAACCCACTGTATGGGAGAACATATTTGCAAACGATATCACTGATAAAGGTTTAATCTCCAACATCTACAGACAGCTTATACAACTCAATAAAAGGAAAATGAATGAGCCAATTAAAAAATGGGCAATGGACCTAAATAGAATCCTCTCAAAAGAAGACAGAAGGAAGGCCAAGAGGCACATGAAAACATGCTCCAAGTCACTAATTATCCGAGAGATGCAAATCAAAACAACAATGCGGTACCATCTCACACCTGTCAGAATGGCCAACATCAACAAAACAACAAACAACAAATGTTGGCGAGGTTGTGGAGAAAAAGGAACCCTCGTGCACTGCTGGTGGGATTGCAGGGTGGTGCAACCACTGTGGAAAACAGTATGGAGCTTCCTCAAAAAACTGAAAATGGAACTCCCATTTGACCCAGTAATCCCACTACTAGGAATATACCCTAAGAAACTAGAAAGACCAATCAGAAAGGATATATGCACCCCTATGTTCATAGCAGCACAATTTACAATAGCTAGGATTTGGAAACAGCCTAGGTGCCCGTCAGCAGATGAATGGATCAGAAAACTATGGTACATCTACACCATGGAATACTATACTGCCATAAAAAGGAAGGAATTCTCATCATTTGCAGTAACTTGGATGGAATTGGAGAGCATCATGCTGAGTGAAATAAGCCAGTCAATGAAAGAGAAACACTACATGACCTCACTCATTTATGGATATTAAAGATCATTATAAACGAATGAACAGAAAGATTGATATAATGACAGTAAAACAACAGGCAGTCTGTCAAATGACAGCGGGTGGGGGGAGGGTAGGGAGATCTGGGGGAGATAAGAGATCAACCAAAGGACTGGTATGCTTGCATATAAGAATAACCAATGGACACAAAACTCTGGGGAGGGAGGGCATCTATGGGGGGGGAGGGGGCAATGATAAGCTATGTATACAGATAATACCTTAATAAAAAAATAATTTAAAAAAAAAAAAAACCTCATTCAAGTATTTGATCTTTCATAGAGAGACATCATGCTCATATTCAATCTGACCCTCCCAGCCACTGAAAGGCGTGTATACTATAAAAAGCAAGAAAATTAGGGAATCATCACTTTCTTACTTATGCCAGGGAAATAAAGAATTATGAGGAAAGGAATAGAGATTTCTTAACAGGACAAGAAACAATTTCCCTTGTAGACCCTCAATGGGATCCTAAAACTGAAATGTGGGAAATAAAGCACTACCTGTTTATTATTATAGACCTCATATGTAGTAAAACAAAAGCTTGTTAATTATTCTAAATTAACCACCATTAATTAAGGGTCTAATGAACATCCCTCAGCCTTTTTGAAAGACTCAGGAAGGCTTTTGGTTAAGCATACCAACATTACCCCAGATTCAGAATTGGGACAACTAATTTTAAAGGACAAATTTATTACTTGGGCTATCCCAGATATCAGGAGGTTGCAAGAATTGGCTATTGGTCCCAAGAGTACTTTTAAAAATCTACTGAAAGTTACCACCTCTGTGTTCTATAATATAGACCAGAAAGATAAAAAAGGAGAACCAGAAAAAACCAGGCAGATAAAAGGCTCTTTGTGCTGCACTTCAGCAAGGAAAGGGCCCCCAGTCAGACCCCAGAGGTGTACAGACAGTCCTAGTCATCTGCTGCAACTATAGATGGGTTGGACTCATGCACAGGAGTTGCCCCAAGGAACATGGTGAACTCCCAAAACCCTGTTCCACCTGTCAAGGAAACCACTGGAAGTTGGACTGTACCTGGAGACTGAGGTCTCTGGGGCAGGGCTGGCAACCAGCTGACTCAGCAGGATTGATAGGGCTCAGGTCTTCCAACCCAGATCCTAAAAAGACTGCCAGCTCCACCCAGGAGCCCTCAGTAAGCCTGACAGAGGAGGGAAAGCCACCTTCTCTGTACTCCTCCAAAACCCTGGTAAATCACCCTCAGAGGTTTCAGTCATTACAGGCATGTCTGGGTAGCTAATCCTATATAATAAAAATGAAATATGCAAATTGACCATCACTTCACATACAAGATGGCTGTCCCCATGTGGTCAAAGATAGCTGTCCCCATGTGGACACAAGATGGCTGCCACCAGATGGCCAGCAGGGGAGGGCAGTTAGGAGCAGTCAGACCAGCAATGGAGGGCATTTGTGGATAATCAGGCCAGCAGGAGAGGGCAGTTGGGAGGGACCAGGCCTACAGGGGAAGGCAGTTGGCGGTGATCAGGCCTGCAGGGGAGGGCAGTTAGGGGCGAATGGGCCAGCAGGGGAGGGCAGTTTGGAGTAATCAGGCAGGCAGGGGAGCAGTTAGGCATTGATAAAGCTGGCAGAGGAGTGGTTAGGGGGTGATCAGGCTGGCAGACAGAAGCAGTTGGGGGCAATCAGGCAGGCAGAAAGGCAAGTGGTTGAGAGCCAGCAGTCTTGGATTGTGAGAAGGATGTCCCAGATTGGAGAGGGTGCAGGTTGGGCTGAGAGATACACTCCCCCCATGCATGAATATCATGCACTGGGCCTCTAGTAAGTAAATATTTTAATCAGACTTTGGGGTATGGCTAGAGTAAGTTCTTGCTTTCTCATGCCTTCCTGATCCTGATGAAAACCTCATACCATATCAGAAAACAGTATTCTCTCAATCCTGAGGCTCTAGAAGGAATCAATATTCTAATATTGATTAGAATATTAGAATTGGGTGGGTGTGGCTGGTGGGCATGGCTTGTTGGTGTAGCAGGGTGATAGTCAATTTGCATATTACCTTTTTATTAGATCTATTTTAGAAGTCCAAAGTTTATTGAAACCTTGTCATAGTTCTTAAAATACCTCCGTCTTAGGAGTACAAGAGCCTAATAGAGGGGGATGACTAGTTCAGGACTTAGAACTAATAAATAAGGCAGTGATTCCTATCCAGCTAATTGTCCCTAACTTTTATGCTTTACTTGCCAGATTCCAGAGGACACAGAGTAGTTTGTAGTACTAAATCTCAATATGCCTTCTTCCATATACTCCTGCCTTCTAACACATAGATCCTATTTGCCTTAAAAGATCTCCCTTATCCCCTCCCCGCCCTCCCCTGCCTTTCCTCTGAGGTTTGAGTATCTAATCCAGGGATGGGCAAACTTTTTGACTCGAGGGCCACAATGGGTTCTTAAACTGGACCTGAGGGCCAGAACAAAAGCAACCTGACTATGCTGGCACTCTCATCTTGGGCTGCTGGTGAAGGAGCGGAGGGGAGAGCAAGAGAACCCTCTGCTCTTTCAGCTCTGCCGGCCGGATAGAACAGCCAAACGGGCAGGATCTGGCCTACGCGCTGTAGGTTGCCCACGCTGAATTCTAACCAATACTTTTCTGTCTCTGGATCTGTTTTTGTTCATCAGTTTATGTTGTTCATGATATTCCACAAATGAGAGAGATCATGTGGCATTTATCTTTCTCTGACTGGCTTATTTCTCTTAGCATGATGCTCTCCAATTCTATCCAGGCTATTGCAAATGGTAAGAATTCCATTGTGTAGATATAGCACATTTTTTTGATCCACTCATCTGTTGATGGGCACTTAGGCTGTTTCCAAATCTTAGCAATGATAAGTTGTGCTGCTATGAAGATAGGGGTGCATATATCCTTTCTGATTTGTGCTTCTTGTTTCTTATTATATACTAGAGGCCCATTGCACGAAATTCATGCATGGGGGTGTGGAATGTCCCTCAGCCCAGCCTCTGAGACCTCTTGAAGGATGTCTGTCTGCCCCTTTAGGCCTGATCCTGGTGAGCAGTCGGACATCCCTATCACAATGCAGGACTGCTGGATCCTAACTGCTCTCCTGCCTGCCTTTATGATTGCCCCTAACCGCTTCTGCCTGCTAGCCTAATCACCCCTAACCACTCCCATGCCAGCCTGATTGATGTCTAACTGCTCTCCCTGCCAACCTATTTGCCTCCAACTTGCCTCCTCTGCCAGCCTGGTCACCCCTAACTGCATTCCCCTCAAGGGTTGATCACCCCCAACTGCCCTCCCTTGAGGCATGGTTCCTCCAAACTTCCCTCCCCTGCTGGCCATCTTGTGGTGGCCATCTTGTGTCCAGATGGGGCAGGATCTTTGACCACATGGGGGCAGCTATACTGTGTATTGGAGTGATGGTCAATCTGCATATTACTTTTGCAGATCTGTTTACCTTCTATAATTGAAACTTTTTAGCCTTGATTGGAGGCTTAGGCATGTTAGGGCAGGCAGAAAGCTTGGCTACTTCTGTTGCTTGGGAAACCCAAGCATCCCTCTTGCTCTCTGTGGCCATAGCCAACTTGGTTGGGTTTATTTGCATAATTACTCCGATTGGCTGGTGGGTGTGGCTGGTGGGCATGGCTTGTTGGTGTAGCAGGGTGATAGTCAATTTGCATATTACCTTTTTATTAGATTGGATTTCTGGAAGTGGGATCACTGGGTCAAATGGGAGTGCCATTTTTAGATTTATTTTCAGCAAATTCCATATTGCTCTCCATAGTGGCTGTATCAGTCTGCATTACACAAGCAGTACACAAGGGTTCCTTTTTCTCTGCATCCTTGCCAGCACTTGTCATTTGCTGATTTGTTGATGATAGCCATTCTCACAGGAGTGAGTTGGTACCGCATTGTCATTTTTATTTGCATCTCTTGGGTGATTTTTATTTGCATCTCTTCATGTTTTCATATGTCTCTTGGCCTTCCTTATGTCCTATAACTAAAAATATCTATTTAGGTCTGTTGCCCCTTTTTTTTAATTGGGTTGTTTATCTTCCTTTTGTTAAGTTGTGTGAGTTCCTGGAATTGTTGGAGATGAAACCCTTATTGGAGATAACATTGGCAAATATGTTCTCCCATGCAGTGGGCTTTCTTATTGTTATGTTGATGGTTTCTTTAGCTGTGCAAAAGCTTTTTTATTTTTATGTAGTCCCATTTGTTTATTTTCTCATTGGTTCCCATTCCGTTAGGAGCTATATAGGTGAAGCATTTGCTTTGGCATCTGTCTGAGATTTTGCTGCCTGTGGATTCCTCTAATATTTTATGGTTTCCCATCTTATGTTTAAGTCTTTTATCCATTTTGAGTTTATTTTTGTGTATGGTGTAAGTAGGTCATCTAGTTTCATTTTTTTTTTTGCATGTATCTGTCCAATTTTCCCAGCACCATTTATTGAAGACTGTCTTGACTCCATTGTATGTTCATACCTCCTTTGCCAAATATTAATTGAGCATAGCAGTTTGGGTCAAATCTCCATTCTATTCCATTGGTCTGTATGTCTGTTCTTGTGCCAGTGCCAGACAGTTTTGAGAACAGTGGCTTTGTAATACAGCTTGATATTTTACTTTGTTCTTCTTTCTCAGGATTACAGCAGCTATTTGGTGTCTTTTTTTTTTTTTTATTCCAGATGAATTTTTGGAGAGTTCTTTCTAGGTCTGTGAAATATGTCATTGGTATTTTAATGGGATTATGTTGAATCTATAGATTGCTTTGGGTAGTATGAACATTTTAATGAGGTTGATTCCACCAATCCATGAACACAGTATGTTCTTCCATCTGTTTCTGTCTTCTTCTGTCTATTCAGTGTCCTGGACTTTTCTAAGTAGAGGTCTTTTACCTCCTTAGTTAAGTTTATTCCAAGGTATCTTAATCTTTTTGGAGCAATGGTAAATGGTTTGTTGTTGTTGTTGTTGTTTGGGGTTTTTTAGTCTCTCTTTCTTTAAGTTCACTATTGGTGCATAATAATGCCATAGATTTCTTGTCATCAATTTTGTATCCTTCTACATTGCCAAACTCACTTATTAAGACTAAAAAATTTTTGATGGAGTCTTTATTATTTTCTGTGTACAGTATCATGTCATCTGCGAATAAGGACAGTTTTACTTCTTATTTTCCAACTTGGATGCCTTTTATTTTTTCTTCTTGTTTGACCACAATAGCTAGTACTCCAAGTACTATGTCAAACAGGAGTGGTGAGAGTGGGCATACCTTTCTGTTCCTGTTTTAGGTGAAATTGTTTTAGATTTTGCCTATTGAGTATGATGTTGGCTGTGGGCTTGTCATAGATGGCTTTTATTACGCTGAGTCAGATCCTTCTATTCCCACCTTACTGAGTGTTATTATCAAGAAAGACTGTTGGATTTTGTCAGATGCCTTTTCTGCATCAATTGATATGACTATGTGATTTTTATCTCAATTTGTTCATGTGATGTATCATGTTTATTGATTTGCAAATATATTACCATCCTTGCATCCCAGGATAAATCCTACTTGGTCATGGTGTATGATCTTCTGATGTATTGCTGGATCTGATTTGCTAGAATTTTGTTGAGGATTTTGTTCATGAGGGATATTGGCCTATAATTCTCTTTCATTGTGTTATCTTTATCTCATTTCGGTATTATAGTAATGCTGGCTTTATACAATGAGCTTGGAAGTGTTCTTCCTCTTAAATTATTTTGGAATAGTCTGAGGAGGATAGGTTTTAGTTCTTTCTTGAGTGTTTGGTAAAACTCCCTGTGAACCCGTCTGGCCCCAGGCTTTTGTTTGCTGGGAGCTTTTTAATGATTGCTTCAATTTCTTCCATAGTTGTCAGACTATTGAGATTGTTTGAATCTTCCTGACTGAGTTTTCGGAGGTTGTATTTTTCTAGGACAGTGGTCGGCAAACTCAGTCAACAGAGCCAAATATCAAAAAGTACAACAATTAAAATTTCTTTTGAGAGCCAAAAACCGAATTCTACTCATGGGCCATGAAGTATCAATTGCACTGCACATGCACGCCTGCATGTGGTATTTTGTGGAAGAGCCACACTCAAGGGGCCAAAGAGCCAGATGTGGCTTCCAAGCAGTAATTTGCCAACCACTGTTCTAGAAATATGTCCATTTCCTGAAGGTTGTCTAGTTTGTTAGAATAGAGTTGTTCAAAGTTTTTTTTTTTTTTAACAATCCTTTGTATTTCTGTGAGTTCTGTTGTTATTTCGCCTCTTTCATTTCTGATTTCGTTTATTTGGGTCCCCTCTCTTTGCTTCATGGTGAGCCTGGCTAGAGGTTCATCAATTTTGTTTATCCTTTCAAAGAAACAGCTCTTCGTTTTATTGATCTTTTGTATTTTTTTTGTTCTCTATGTCATTTATTTCTTTTCTGTTCTTTATTATCTCTTTCTTTCTGACTACTCTAGGCTTTTCTTGTTGCTCTCTTTCTGATTCTTTAAATTGTAGAGTTAGATGATTTATTACCTGTTGTTGTTGGGTTTTTTGGGGGGTTTTTTTTAAGGTAGGCCTCTAGAGCTATAAACTTCCCTCTCAGGACTGCTTTCATTGTGTCCCATAGATTTTGGATTGTTGTTTGTTTGTTTTTTTGTTTTTTGTCATTAGTTTCCGGGATGTTTTCAATTTCTTCTTTGATCTCATTGGTAACCCAATCATTATTTAATAGCATGCTATTCAGCTTTGAAGTGTTTGAGTTTTTTAGACTGTTTATATTGTAGTTTATTTCTAATTTTATGCCAATTTGGTCTGAGAAGATGCTTTGTGTGATTTCAATCTTCTTAAATTTGGGGAAACTTTGCTTGTGACCCAATATGTGGTCTATTTTTGACAATGTCCCATGTGCACTTATATTCTGTGGCTTTGGGGTGAAATGTTCTGAAGATGTCAGTTAAGTCCACCTGATCTAGTGAGGCATTTAGAATGCTTTTTCTTTGCCGATGTTTTTGTCTAGAGGATTTATCCAGTGATGTCATTGGTGTATTAAAGTCCCATACTGTGATTGTATTGCTGTTGATCTCTTCCTTGTTAACTTCCAGGAGGTTTTTTTGTGTATTTTGGTGCTCCTGCATTGGGTGCATATTTGTTAATCAGGGTTATATCCTGTTGGTGTATTGACTCCTTTAGTATTATGAAGTAGGCTTCCTTATCTCTCATTATGGCCTTCACTTTGAAGTCTATTTTGTCATATATAAGTATTGCTACCTCATCTTTTTTTTTTTCATTTCCTTTGCCTGAAAGATATTTTTTCATCCCTTCACTTTCGGTCTGTGTGAGTCCCTGGTTCTGAGGTGGGTCTCTTGTAGACAGCATATATATGGGTCATGTTTTTTGTTTGTTTGTTTGTTTGTTTGTTTTTATCCATTCAACCACTTGATGTATTTTCATTGGACCATTTAGTCCATTTACATTTAAAGTTATTACTAAAAGGTACTTGTTTATAGTCATTTATATTGTTGTGCCTGTGTTCCTTCTTCTCTTAATATTTCTTCTTTTTACAGCATTTCCTTTAGCATTTCTTGCACTTGCTGCTTTGGTAGTTATAAACTTTGTTAGCCTTTTTTGTCTGTGAACCTCCTGATTTCCCCTTCAATTTTGATTGATAGTCTTGCTGCATAGAGTATTCTTGGACTCAGTCTTTGCTTTGCAACACTTTGTATACATTTTTCCATTCCCTTCTAGCTTGATGTGTTTCTGTTCTGAAATCATTTGATAATCTGATGGGGGATCCTTTGTCAGCAACTTTCTGTCTCTCACTTGCAGCCTTTAAGATTTTCTCTTTATCACTAACATTTGCCATTGAAATTATGACGTGTCTTGGTGTGGGTCTTTTGGGATTCATCTTCTTTGGGACTCTCTGTACTTGTGTAACTTTTTTCTTCCCCATATCTAGGAAGTTTTCTGTCATTATTTCTTCAAATAGATTTTCTAATCCTTGTTGCTCTTCTTATCTTTCTGGAAGCCCTATTATACATATGTTGTCCCAAAGCTCCCTTAGGCTTTCTTCCTGCTTTTTAATTTTTTTCTCCAGTTGCTGCTCAGATTGAGCTTGTTTCTCTACCTTATCTTCTAACTCACTAATTTGTTCCTCTGCTTCTTCTAGTCTACTGTTCAAACTTTCCATGGTGTTTTTTATTGTGGCTGTATAACTTTTCATTTATTCCTGATTTTTTGCACAGGTTTCTGATTTTCTATCTATCCAGTGTATGAATTGCATGACCATTACTCTGAATTCTTTTTTGGTCATGCTGCATACTTCAGGTTCTCTAATTTCCTTTCTTGGCAATTTCTCATTTTCTTTCCTCTGGGGATTGTGTTGTCTCCCCATTTTGACTATCACCAGAAGGTTCAAACGTGAGTTGCATGCACCTCAATTGTGTGCAGTAGGAGCTTCACACCACCCAAGTGTCACTGAAGTGTCTGACACTAAGACATGTGGCTGCCATGGGTTGGTGGGAATCAGGCTTGCCCAGGGTCAGTGTTACTAGTGCTGAGTGTGGTCTCATGTGCGCACCTAGAATCAGGAACCCTGCCTGAATCACATTAAACAGAGACCCTGCTGGCATGTGCTGAAAATCAGAGTCCTGTAGCCTATGCCAGGAGTCAGAGTTCCCCTGTGTCTGCACCAAGAATTAAGTATCAGAGTATCTGTTGCTTTGAGTGGCCTCTTACTGAGAACCAGAGTCCCTGTGTGTGCATGCACCAAGAATTGGAGTCACTGACTCTTAGTGTGAATACACTGGGAGTCAGGGATTCCAGGCACACATGATAAGAAACAGAGTCAAGTTGGTGGTGCTCAGTACTGCCTCCTGCCCAGAGAATCAAGGTCCCAGTCAGCTTGTGGAACTGGGTTGCACAATAGCACCGTGTCAGAAGCTGTGCTGTGGAAAACAGACTTCTGTGTGCGCTTTCCCAAAATCAAAATCAGGTGGCACTGCTGCCCTGCATGGGCTTTGGGTTTGGTCACTCAGTTGCATTTTTAGGGAACAGATTCCCAGTGTCCATGCACTCCCAGGCTCAAATTCCTGTAGAGGTGCTGCGGCCTGTGTGAGGGGCGGGTTTATATGTTACTATGGCACTGCCCACGAGCCTGTGGGGATGGGGGATAGGCTCCTTGACTCACAGAAATCTTCAGCCAGGATATCTGAATTCGTATTGTCTGTGGGTCTGCAGCTATAGTCACAGGTCTCTGTCCCCAGGGATGCAGGATCCTGGTTTGCATCTGAGACCAGTCTGGGTGGTGCCGAGGCCAGGATCCTAGTCTCAAGTCACTCTGTTTCTCAAGATGGCTTGCTCTCTGTGCCCACACTGGCTGCCCAGAAATGTCTGAATTGTGTGTGGGACTCTGCTGACTAAGACTGCCCAGTTTGGCAGCCCCTTGGTAGACTTAGAGAATCTAATTGTCCCTAGCTCATACGTACACACACCACACATGTCCACATACTCTCTATCACTCCCTCACTCTCTCATGCTCTCTCCCTCCCTATCTTCCTGCCAGTCACCATCTCCCTTCTCCTGAATACCTTTCATTTCTTCTTGTTGTCTGATTGCTATGGCTAGCACTTCCAGAACTCTGTCAAACAATAGTGGTGAAAGTGGTCATTTCTATCTCATTCCTGTTCTTAGGGGAAACAGTTTTGGATTTTGCCCATTGAGTATGATATTGGCTGTTGTCATATAAGGCTTTTATTATGTTGAGGTATGATTCCTCTATTCAATTTTTCTGTGGGTTTTTATCAAGAAAGGGTGTTGGGTTTTGTGAAATGCTTTTTCTGCATCAATTTATATGACTATGTGATATTTATCTCTCAAGTTATTTATGTGCTGTATCACATTTATTGACTTGGGGATATTGTATCATCCTTGCATCGTGGGATAAATCCTACTTGGTCATGGTGTATGATCATTCTGATGTAATGCCAGATCTGATTTGCTAGAATTTTGTTGAGAATTTTAGCACCTATGTTCATAAGGGATATTGGCCTGTAATTCTCTTTCATTGTGTTATCTTTATCTGGTTTTTGTATTAGGGTGATTCTGGCTTCATAGAATTAGCTTGAATGCACATGTGTGCGCATGTAACTCTACAGTCCCCAAATTGGATGGCGGCCCAGCCCAGCTGGACCCTCCACCAACTCGGATGGGGTAGCACAGGCCATGTTAAGCAAGACACAGCTACATCATTGCTAGGCCCTTCAAAGCCAGTGCAAGAAGGGCCCGAGTGCCCAAACAGAGGTGACTATAGGTCCAAGAGAGGAAAGCAGTCAGTACTAAGACCGGATAAAAAGCATAGAATTTTTAATTATCTTATAAAAAGAGTAAAAATGTGAGGGAGGATAGGAGAAGAAGGGAAGGAGGGGGAGGGAAGAACTTTATAAAGGAGTCAGTAGAGAACAGAGTTAAAAAAGGAAAGAGGATATATGAGTGAACTGTGGGAGCTTTAATGAAAATTAGTATAGTTGTGTACTCGGGACAGATTTTAAAAGTAGGAGTCAGAAAAGAAAAAAGATAAGTAATAGTAAGTAATTAGGCAGGTATATAGATATTAAAACAGTGGAAGTAAGTAGAAAAGAATGTATGGGAAATATAGGATGAGAGAGAAAGAGGGAGGGAATAAAAATTTTAAAGAGGAGCCTGTAAATCTTAAAAGGCGAGTGGGAAGAAGGAAGAAATGGGGTAGGGAGCAAAGCAGGTTTGAGGAAGTGAAGAAAAAATAAGGTGGGGAGGAAGGAAAAGGGGAGGTGAGGAAGGGGTAAAAATAAAGGAGAGAAGGAATGTGGGGAGGAGAGAGGGTAGGAGAAATATGGGAAGAAGGATGATGAAACAGAAGGAGGAAAAAAGTTTATAAATGATGAGTCAGTAGAAAAAAGTGTTACATAAAGCAGGGAGAAAAATTGTGTGACAGGTAGAAGCCAATAAAAAAAGTCAAATACAATTGTTTGGGAAGGGGATAAGATTTAAAAAAAAAAAAAAGTTAATAAGGGCGACCAGGCCTGCAGGGAAGGGAAGTTAGGGGGGGTCAGGCCAGCATGCAGAGTGGTTAGGGCAGTCAGGCAGGTGAGCTGTTAGAAGCCAGAGTTCCCAGATTGTGAGAGGGATGGCCAACTGGCAGTTGGACATCACCTGAAGGCTCCCAGCTTAGAGAAGGTACAGGTCGGGCTGAGAGACCCCCACTCCCCATGCATGAATTTCATGCACCAGACCTCTAGTTGTTTAATAGCATGGTATTCAGCTTCCAAGTGTTTGCATTTTTATTTTTTTTATTTTAGTTTATTTCTAATATTATGTGATTGTGGTCTGAGAAGATGCTTGGTATGATTTCAATCTTATTGAATTTGGAGAGACTTTGCTGGTGACCCAATGTGTTATCTATCTTTGAAAAAATTGCATGTTCACTTGAGAAGAATGTATATTTTGTGGCTTTGGTGTGAAATTTTTTGAAGATGTCAGTTAATTCTACCTGATCTAGTGAGGCTTTTAGGATTGCTTTTTCTTGCTGATATTTTGACTAGAGGATTTATCCATTGATGGGGTATTAAAGTCCCCTACTATGATTGTATTCTTGTCAATCTCCCTTGACATCTTCTAGGAGGTTTTTTTTGTTTTTGTTTTTTTTTAATGTATTTGGGTGCTCCTGCAATGGGTATATATATCTTTACCAGTGTTTTATCCTCTTGTTGTATTGATCCCTTTAGTATTATAAAGTGGCCTGCCTTATCTCTTGTTATGGCCTTCACTTTGAGGTCTATTTTGTCATATATAAGTATTGCTACCTCTGCTTTTTTTTTTTTTCATTTCCATTTACCTGGAAGATATTTTTCCATCTCTTCACTTTTAGTCTGTGTGAGTCCCTTGTACTGAGGAGGGTGAACTGTAGACAGCATACATAAGGATCATGTTTTTTATCCATTCAACCACTTGATGTCTTTTAATTGGCGCATTTAGTCTGCTTACCTTTAAAGTTATTATTGCTAGGTACTTGTTTGTAGCCATTTTTTTTTGCCTGTATTCCTTCTTTCCTTTTTATTTCTTCTTTTTTTACAGCATTTCTTTCATTGCTGTCTTGGTAGTAATAAACTCTCTTAGTTTCTTTCTTTTCTTTCTTTTTTTTTTTTTTTTTTGTCTGTAAAGCTCCTTATTTCCCCTTCAATTTTGATTGATAGCCTTACTGGATAGAATATTCTTTAATTCAGTCCCTTGCTTTGAATCACTTTGTAAATTTCCTTCTATTTTTTTTCTGGCCTGATGTGTTTCTGTTGATAAATCATTTGATAATCTAATGGAGCTCCCTTGGACTTAACTTTCTGTCTCTCTTACAGCCTTTAAGATTCTCTATTTTTCCTGAATATTTGCCTTGAAATTATGATGATGTGTCTTGGTGTAGGTCTTTTCAGGTTCATCTTGTTTGGGACTCTCTGTACTTGGGTGACATTCCCCCCCCCCTCCCCACATCAGGGAAGTATTCTGATATTATATCTTCACATAGGTTTTCTGATACTTGTTCCTCTTCTTGTTATTCTGGCACCACTATTATTCATATGTTGCTTCATTTCATATTGTTCCAAAGCTTCCTTAGCCTCTTTTTCTGTCTTTTAATTTTTTTTCCAATTACAGTTCAATTTTGGTGTGTTTTGTTTCTCTTTCTTCTAATTCACTAATTCAGTCCCCTGCTTCTCCTAGTCTACTGTTGAAACTTTCTATGGTGTTTTTTATTGCAGCCATAACACTCTTTATTTCTTCTTGATTCTTACATAAGTTGACATTTTTTTCATCCATTGAATTTATGAACTGTATGACTCTTATTCTGAATTTTTATTTGACATATTGCATGCCTCCATTTCCTATAACTGCTTTTCTAGGCAATTCCTCCTTTTATTTCATTTGGGGATTTCATTGTCTACCCATTTTGCTCTCACCAAAGGATCTAGGTGTTGAGTCATGCGGAGGCTGCTCCTCAGGCAGCAGTTGCTCCTCAGTTAGTGGCAGCTTCTCTCAAGGGTACTGATTACAGCAGTGGTGGCTCTTCTGCCTGGTAGAGGAAGGCTGATCATTCAGCTTCTGCTCTTCTGATGGTGGCAGGCTGCTCATGCAACTGCTGATCCCTAGATGGGGGCAGACAGCTTGCATGACTGCTGCTCCTCAGATGGGAGCAGACTTCCCATGGGGCTGTTGCTCTTGGATGGTCGTGGTGGCTCATGCAGCTGCTACTCCTCAGATGGTGGCAGGGTGCTCTCCAGCTGCCTCTCCTAGGATGTGGGAAGGCTGTTCAGGTGGCTGCTGCTCCTCGGGCAGGTGCAGGCTGTGCAGGCCTTCACTCCTCAGATGTGGGTGGGCCAATCGTGGCTGCTGCTCCTCAGATGGGAGTGGGCTGCTCATGTGACTGCTGTTCACAAGGTCATAGTACCCTGTGCATTCTCCAGGCATTCTCTGCCCTTCCCAGATGTGAATTTTCTCATCAGCTATATCTATTTCACCAATTTGGGATTCATGTTATTCAACTTAGTTGCTTGTTCTATCTGCTCCAGTACAAGGCTCAGGATATGTCCATCTATTCTGTCACCATTTTGTCTCCATTTTCATTTTTTAAACTGTTCTTATACTGTCTTTTCTTAAATATCAACCTGAACCCTAGGCAGGAGAAAATCTTTTCTGCCCTTACAGGATCCAGAAACACCATAAGATACTCCTACATATAGTGCCTCTCTATATCCCTGGTATAATAAAACTCTCAGGCGTACTGGCTCCCCAAGTTCCTGGCTACTATAAATCTAATTTAGGGTATAATTTAATTAAATCATACCACTATCATAGACTCTTATATCCTTAGGACTAGCAGCCTTAATTACAGCTGTTACACAATTAGTACCACTACCAACAACCAAACCAGGACCACTTCTCAAGTCTATGATCCTTGTTTTCAAGAAGGTCCTCAATCAAATAGGGCAAAATCTGTGCCATAATTAAGCACTTCTTGCTACAAGTAGCTTAGCTAAAGGTAAAAGCCTCAAAATATATAATACCATATCTATTAACTAACTCCGCTCCTCAGACCTTGGTTTATATTGTTTTATTATTACTCATCTTTAACCATTGCTTATTATGTTTCATATCTTTAGAAGCTCTAAAGCTACAAATGGTCTGCCACATAGAACCACAGACAAAGGCCACTACATCCATCATCTGTGGACCCTTAGTTAACCCATTTCCAATGGAACCTTGATTTCCACCTCCCAAACTATAACCCTTTTCCATCATGAAGCAGTCATACAGCCTGGCCCCCATTGTCCCCAATGGTAGTTGGGGTTTCCTGATCAGAGGGGGGACTGAAACAGGAATTTTGGGGGGTGAAAAAGACAGGTTTAGGAAATTTTAGAAATTAAGGGGACCATAGAAGAAACACAGGGCTGCAGAGCATAAGAAAGTTTATTTCCACAGAATAGGGGAGTTGAAAAGCTGCAACAAGTATGCTTCCATAGAATAAGGGAGCTGCAAAACAGTAAAAGGTCTATATTTACAAAATAAAAGGAAGGAGGGGACCGTTTAGCTCAGTAGTTACCATAGTAACCAGGCCAAGGATATCATGACCAACCAAAGGGGATATTAAGGTACAAAGATCTTCAGCCTTTATAAACCATAGGGAAAAGGAACTCAGTGGGACTCTTCTCCCTCCCCACATGGGAATCTATGCTATGAGAATCTTTCCCTTTCCTACATGGGAGCCTGTACTTGTTCTTCAATAAATTTCCACCTTTGCTATACCACCTTCCATCTGTGGATTCATTCTTCAATTCCCACGTTAAAAAATGAGAGGGCAGGGCGAGGCTAACTCCTGACTCCATTTTGTATTGTGGGGCAGGGCAGAATAGAGTGGAGCTATCCTCCATTTTGTGTAACGACCCTAGCCCTCACCCAACCAATCAGGGTCAGCCAAAGCAGTGACATCACCACCCTTATAAAACTGCTGGACTTGTCAAAGTTTGGCCTCTTTTCCGCCATGCTGTTGGCATGAGTGGAATGGAGCCCATGCTAGCATGGAAGAGACTCTCTTGCTAGCATGGAAGAGACTCTCTTGCTAATTGCATCGGATTTGGTTCCCTGGTGGTCCTTGGGGATACAAAATCTGGGCACAACATATGGGGGCTCGCCCAGGATCCCCAAGACCCCGAGGGACCCTAGATCTGGAGAGCCTCATGGCCGCGGTGAGTGTGCAGTATGTCTGTGTTTGTTAGCTGGCTCTGAAGGGATCCCTGTGGGAAGCGCCCAAACGGCCTAGTGGACGCACTATTGAAGGCCTGGGCCAGAGTGGTCAAAAGACGTTTTGATCCTCCTGTAAGCAGGTGGCGTGAGGCTGTCTCGTTAAGGTGGGCAGCATGAAGCCGTCTCATTAAGGTTAAGGCGGTTGGAGTCGTTCAGGCAGTTGGAGTCCTTGAGGCGGTTGGAGTCGTTGAGGTGGCCAGAGTTGTTGAGGTGGTCTGAGTGACGCAATCAGTTAGGCGCTGCTTCAGGGAGTTGGAAGCTGTTCGTCGGGCCCCACCCCTGTCTGTTCCTGTGTTCTTTGTATAACACTGAAGATGATCGGGGGAGTTCTCCTCTTGTTGGTCTTTGTGATTTTCTGTGTTGTGGAGGTTAGTGGGGACTCCCTGACCTCCCTGAGTCTGGAGACCAGCGTGGGCTGTCTCAAATGTGGGAGAAGTTTGGAACTTTTCCCAGGTATGTGTGGCTGTGGCTCGTGGCTGGGAAGTAGCAGCGTGAGGCGGAACCCTGTCGGATGGGGCTGCAGAGTGTGGCTGGGGGTGTGGGACCCTTGGCGATGGGCCGGGGAGCCGGTGGGTGGCCCGGTGTCCCAGGACAGAGCTGGCAAAATGGGTGTGAGACCGGCATGCTGGCACGGGCCCCCTGGTGGTGTCGGGTCCAGGGGAAGGTCTCCCTCGGGGCTTGTGGGCCCAGGGGGCCCAGACACCTAGGCGGGGGTGGCAGCAGCTCTGGACTCGAGCCGGGCCCTTCTGATGGATTGCCCAGGCTTCGGCGGGCGTCCTTGCCGCCTTCGGGCCATGGTTCTGTGCGGTGCATCGCCTCTGCCAGCGCCTAGCAAACGACTTAGAGCTGAGGCAGAGCAGGGAGGTTTCATGGGCGAATTTCTGTGCGCATGTAAAGTGAAAAGGCCGGTTAAAAATGAGTGCGCATAGTTTTGGGCCATGCTTAAACTCTTTTCTGGATACAAAAATGAGCTTAAAAGATGGTAGAGATGAACTGGGAGGTAAATTAAAGCTGGTTTTCCAGGGCAGAAAGAAAAAAAAAAAACGTGGTTTAAAGTTAATTGTTGGATTTTATAAAGGTTTATTAATGGGGAGCTGCTGGATGTTTGACTTGCGAGCTCTGAAGGTTTTGGGATTCTGAATGAATTGGGAAAAGTTATATAATTGTGGTAACTAAATGCTTAGAGTATAGCAACTTGTTTTTGAGACTTAAATTCCTTTTCAGGGATTTTACAGCAGGTGATTTATTTACCAACTGAATTTAAAATTTGTGATTTTGTTTAACAAAGCAAAGTTTGATTAAAGTCAGAATTACTCTGAAGGGACAGATACATGAACCAGTTTTACATGATGGTGTATATTAGAATATGCTGAATAATCTATGTGATGCTTAAGCCCTATCCAGGTTGTTTTATACAGACCTAAGTACAGTGTGCTTCTTGTGAATGGTTTAATTTGTTTGTAATCACATTTTAAGCTTGAATTTAGGTTTGTACCTAAAACAATGTGAAAATGATTATTTGTATTTAACCCCTGCTACTGTGTGGACAACCTTCACTGATGTTCTGGGGAGGGCAGCCCTTAGAGATGCAGATAGGACTGTATCTGTAGGAAAAATGTAGCATTTTAAGGTTTAAAAGTTAGATTTCTGTAAAGGTTGTAGAGAGAATATCCTGACAGGTTAATTAGAAATTCCCTGGTGGACAGCCTATTCAGCTCTGACAGAGCCAATGGGACCCAAACATCAGTCCAGGGAGCTACTGGATATAAAGGAAGGACTGTAGACCTTGGAAGGAACACGTGCTGGAGGAATGCAGCTGCTGAAGTTCAAGACTCAGCACCTGCCATAAGTCTTGCCAGACTCTAGGTACCTGGAAGAGACCTGTTGCCTAAGAGGCTGGACCCTGAGGCAGCAGGGTGGCCAGCGTGCCTCCGGGCAGTGGCCACCACAGCATTGCTGGTGAAGGAGGCAGATAAGCAGACTCTGGGCCAGGAGCTACACTGGCCATCAGCCCTGCTGGCCTGCTTCCGGAAGATGGTCCAGAGGAGCCCATTTGTGGCTGCATGGACACAGCACTGCCATCATCAGAGGCAG
The DNA here is from genome assembly GCA_963924515.1 of Vespertilio murinus. NCBI lineage: Eukaryota > Metazoa > Chordata > Mammalia > Chiroptera > Vespertilionidae > Vespertilio > Vespertilio murinus. Next base: position 95,941,144 of record OZ004707.1, on the reverse strand, counting down.
AGGTAGTCACCCTAGACCACACCATTTGAGCATGGAGACACTGTGCCATCCACAGTGAAAGAAGGTTACCGACTGCAGCCGGAAGGAATTGGCTGAACAGAAGTGAGCCACCGAAGGACCATATGATGGGTAGAGCCTCCAGATGACAAACTGTTGGTCCCAGAGACTCTAGGTCAGAGTTTCCCAGTGACACCAGGTTGCCCACTTAAGTGTCACCAAGACTTCTGAGCTTCCTTCTGTGGGCCAGAGTTGCTAAAAGTACTGTCTGTGCACAGGTAAATGCTAAGTAAGGTAAGGAGTTCGGGGGTCCTCCTAGGAATTCAGGTCCCAAGAAACTTTCCCAGAAGGGCATTGGTAAGTGGATTTCACAGAGAGTAAGCCACTAGCATTTAGGTCTAGTTTTGGTAGAGCAGGACTCTGAAAGGATGTTTGACTAAAATTGGTGAAGATTGGGACCAACCCTCTGTCTTTCGCCCTTTTATGGGCCAGGTGAACCCTTACTGGGATAGTTTCCCGCTTTTTGAGAACCATTCCCTTGCTCAAGTCCTTACAGGCTCAGCAGTTTGCGTGTTCCAGATGCACTGCCAGTACCCACTAGAGACCCTGTAGCCTGGGAACTTGGTGTGGGTAAAGGCCCAAGGACTCAAAAGGATCCCGAGCACGTCCACAGCTGTTGAAGTAGACGGCACCCAGACCTGGCTACATGACTCCCAGCTCCTGCATGGCCTGGATCCTGGAAACTAGTGGCTTCACCTGTGAGACATGGATTCCTATCCCGAGCTCCACGCAGGCCAGGAGGAGATTTGATGCCTGCAGGAGAGAAACTGAACAGTACTGATGGGAACTGTGGTGTTAAAGGTCTTGGTATGATGAGTCAATGGTTTGACTCCATGCACATAAGACAAGGGGGGAATGAGAGGGCAGGGCGAGGCTAACTCCTGACTCCATTTTGTATTGTGGGGCAGGGCAGAATAGGGCGGAGCTATCCTCCATTTTGTGTAACGACCCTAGCCCTCACCCAACCAATCAGGGTCAGCCAAAGCAGTGACATCACCTCCCTTATAAAACCGCTGGACTTGTTAAAGTTTGGCCTCTTTTCCGCCATGCTGTTGGCATGAGTGGAATGGAGCCCATGCTAGCATGGAAGAGACTCTCTTGCTAGCATGGAAGAGACTCTCTTGCTAATTGCATCGGATTTGGTTCGCTGGTGGTCCTTGGGATCATGAAATCTGGGCACAACAAAAACCTGGGAACCAGTCTGCCCAAGGGAAACCACTTGTTCCAGTCCAAAAATTCTGTTTCAGTAATATGTATTTAAAACCAAATTAACCAGATACTGAACCAGAAGGAGAAAATGTTGATTTTTTTAAAGGGAACCTTCCAAGAGGAAACTAGTCTTGAGATTGACTGAACATTTGCTAAATATATTTTCTATATTATTAATTTCCATGAGAGCCTGAGAGATGGCTTAACAGAGTACCTGCCCTACTCAGAATGGCCTAAATATTCCAGAAACTTGCAGAGATGCCTCTAACTCTCTGATTGCTATACATGTTTCTCTGTAGATGGGAAACCAGGCCACAGTGCCCTGAGAGCCCCCCTTTGGAGATATATGCTCTCCAACTAGGAGAAATTTCACTCCAGGTCCCTCAACAAAAAAGGCTAATCTTCTTTTGCAACACAACCTGGCCTTACTAGAAAGTGGACAATGGAGAGGATTGGCCAGTTAGTGGTGCCATTAAGTTTAATGCTACCCTGCAGCTAGACCTGCTTTTCCATTCCCAGGGAAGTGAATGGAACCAGTCTGCCCAGGGGATTCTTAGATAAATGTGTCTTTTACATACATGCAAACTGTTATGACTCTCAGAAATGACTCTCAACTATATGCTACATATAAATCAGGTATCTCTGTAATTGTTATAGAACCTCAGAGAAAAATACTCAAATAGAAAGAAATATTTCAAAAATGGGTAAAGGAATTTGTTACTTTTTTGCCAACATTTGCCAATCATTGAGGAATTAAAAAGAAAGAGAAAAAAAGTACTGTACTTATTTTACAATGCAGTCTTACAGGGTCAGAGGTGTAAGACTCCAGAATATCAAAGCTCACTAAATCCTTTTATGTTCCCTAAAACCTCCCCTGATCAACTCAAAATTCCTGTAGATAGTTGACTTTTGGAAACCAATGTCTGAGGACTTTGAGATGCAAATACCAAGAATTCTTATCTGGGTTTTGATTTTTTTGTTTTTTGTCTTTTTTTTTCTTCCAAATCTCTAGAAGGTAGTCACCTAAGCAAATTGCTTTAACTTACTTTAGCTACTTCTTTCTAAATTAGTAAAATTTAAAGTTATTGATATCTAGATATTTTTAAATAACTTGAAATACTGAAACATTGATAAATCTTAAGTTCGCCTGTTTTTTATTGCTTAAAGTCTTTAAAGTGGATTTGAGCTGTTGATGTAAATTATAAATGACCAGAAACACACCTTTAACAAGACATTAAAGGTGTGTTTCTTGAAAATGAGAGTGTGTTTAAAATGTCTTCATAAACATCAAGGAATCTAAGGAATTCTGGTCATTTATTTATTTATTTATTGTTATTATTGGAAATTGAGGCTTCTAGAAAGAGTTAAAAGTTCAACTTAAGTTGTAAGAAATTATGGTTGTGATCATAGAAGGCTGAGGTATGGAGAAGCATTTTTGAGAGAAAAGAAAGGAATCAACTTGTTCTAAGGACAATTATTTCTGAATGGGTAAAATGTGATAAATTGTAGAAATATTTATAAAATGTTTGGGAAGGTTATAAAAGTGTGAACATTTTAAGTTTATTTTTAAAATCTTGCATTATTCTGAAAAAAAGTAGTAATTTTAATTGTGTTGTGGTCTTTATGTATATAGTCATAATGTGTTATGTATTTGTCAGTGTATTATATGTGGAGAATTTTCAGCCTCTGGATGGCATTACTAGGATATAATATTTTATTAGCTTAGTAATAAAGAAACAATTACATACAAGTAGAACTCTGTGGTCTGGACAAAATATTTAATATTAAAACTGGTTTAAGTTTAATTAATGTGCTTTAGAATTATTACCTTAAAATATGTGTTTTTACATAGATTTACAAAAAGTTTATTATATGAACTTTTGGGGGTTTTTTCAGTTTTTTTTAATTTATTTTTTCTTTTTTTAATTAAAGTATTATATGTGTAAATATTTTTCCATTGATCCCCCACTCCCATACATGTTCTCCCTCCCCAGAGTTATTCGTCCATTGGTTTTGCTTATATGCATGCATACAAGTCCTTTGGTTGATCTCTTATCTCCCCCATATCTCCCAATCCTCCCCACTGTAATTTGACAGGCTGTTTGTTGCTTTACTGTCTCTGTATCTATCTTTTTCTTCATCAGTTTATAAGTTTCTTTATTATCCTTAAGTGAGTGAGGTCATGTGGTGTTTCTTTTTCAATGAATGGATTATTTCACTCAGCATGACGTTCTCCAGTTCCATCCAGGTTGCTGCAAATGATATGAATTCCTTCCTTTTATGGCAGCATAGTATTCCATTGTGTAGATGTACCATAGATTTTGATTCAACCATCTGCTGATGGGCATCTAGGCTGTTTCCAAATCCTAGCTATTGTAAATTGTGCTGCTATGAACATAGGGGTGCATATATCCTTTCTGATTGGTGTTTCCATTTCTAAGGATATATTCCTAGAAGTGGGATTACTGGGTCAAATGGGAGTTCCATTTTCAGTTTTTTGAGGAAACTCCATACTGTTCTCCACAGTGGTTGCACCAGTCTGCATTCCCACCAGCAGTGCACGAGGATTCCTCTTTTTCCGCAACCTCGACAACACTTGTCTTTTGTTGATTTGTTGATGTTAGCCATTCTGATAGGTGTGAGATGGTACCCCATAGTGACTTTGAGCATCTTTTCATGTGCCTCTTGGCTTTCCTTCTGTCTTCTTTTGAAAAGATTCTATTTAGTTCCATTGCCCATTTTTTAGTTGGCTCTTTTATCTTCCTTTTATTAAATTGTATTAGCTGTCTGTAGATGTAGGAGATTAACACTTTATCAGTGATAACATTTGCAAATATGTTCTCCCACACAGTGGGCTTTCTTGTTGTTTTTTTGATGGTTTCTTTTGCTGTAAAAAAAAAAAAAGGTTTTTATTTTGATGTAGTCCCATTTGTTTATTTTTACTTTAGCTTCCATTGCCCTAGGGGCAGTATCAGTGAAGTTCTTTTGGCATATGTCTGAGATTTTGCTGCCTGTGGATTCCTTTAGTATTTTTATGGTTTCCCATCTTATGCTTAAGTCCTGTATCCATTTTGAGTTTATTTTTGTATATGGTATAAGTTGATGATCTAGTTTCAGTCTTTTGCATGTATTTGTCCAATTTTCCCAACACTATTTATTGAAGAGACTGTCTTGACTCCATTGTATGTTCATACCTCCTTTGTCAAATATTAATTAAGCATAATGATTTGAATTGATATCTGGATCCTATAATCTATTCCATTGATCTATATGTCTGTTTGTGTGCCAGTACCAGGCTGTTTTGAGAACAGTGGCTTTGTAATACAGCTTGAAATCTGGTATTGAGATCCTTCCTACTTTACTCTTGTTCCTCAGAATTTCTGTGGCTATCCAGGGTCTTTTACTGTTCCAGATGAATTTTTGGAGAGTTCTTTCTAGGTCAGTGAAATATGCCGTTGGTATTTTAATGGTGAGTGCACTGAACTTATAAATTGCTTTGGGAAGTATGGACATTTTGATGTTGATTCTACCAATCCATGAATATGGTATGATCTTCAATCTGTTTACATCTTGCTCTATCTCTTTTTTTCAGTGTCGTGTAGTTTTCCGCATATAGGTCTTTTCTCTCCATAGTTAAGTTTATTCCTAGGTATCTTAGTTTTTGATGCCATGGTAAATGGAATTGCTTTTTAACTCTCTGTTTCTATAAGTTCACTGTTGGTGTACGGAAATGCCATAAATTTCCTGGCATTAATTTTGTATCCTGCTACATACACTAATTCATTTATTAAGTCTATTAGTTTTTTGATGGAGTCTTTTTGGTTTCTTATGTACAATATCATGTCATCTGCAAATAAGGATAACTTTACTTCTTCTATTCCAATTTGGATGCCTTTTATTTCCTCTTCTTGTCTAATTGCAATGGCTAGTACTTTCTTTTTTTTTTAATATTTTTATTAAGGTATTATCTGTGTACATAGCTTATCATTGCCCCCCCATAGATGCCCTCCCTCCCCAGAGTTTTGTGTCCATTGGTTGTTCTTATATGCAAGCATACCAGTCCTTCGGTTGATCTCTTATCTCCCCCAGATCTTCCTACCCTCCACCCCCCCCCCGCTGTCATTTGGCAGTCTGCCTGTTGTTTTACTGTCACTATATCTATCTTTCTGTTCATTCGTTTATAATGTTCTTTAATATCCATAAATGAGTGAGATCATGTGGTGTTTCTCTTTCATTGACTGGCTTATTTCACTCAGCATGATGTTCTCCAATTCCATCCAGGTTACTGCAAATGATGAGAATTCCTTCCTTTTTATGGCAGCATAGTATTCCATGGTGTAGATGTACCATAATTTTCTGATCCATTCATCTGCTGACGGGCACCTAGGCTGTTTCCAAGTCCTAGCTATTGTAAATTGTGCTGCTATGAACATAGGGGTGCATATATCCTTTCTGATTGGTCTTTCTAGTTTCTTGGGGTATATTCCTAGTAGTGGGATTACTGGGTCAAATTGGAGTTCCATTTTCAGTTTTTTGAGGAAGCTCCATACTGTTCTCCAAAGTGGTTGCACCACCCTGCAATCCCACCAGCAGTGCAGGAGGGTTCCTTTTTCTCCACAACCTCGCCAACATTTGTTGTTTGTTGTTTTGTTGATGTTGGCCATTCTGACAGGTGTGAGATGGTACTGCATTGTTGTTTTGACCTGCATCTCTCGGATAATTAGTGACTTGGAGCATGTTTTCATGTGCCTCTTGGCCTTCCTTCTGTCTTCTTTTGGGAGGATTCTATTTAGGTCCATTGCCCATTTTTTAATTGGCTCATTCATTTTCCTTTTATTGAGTTGTATAAGCTGTCTGTAGATGTTGGAGATTAAACCTTTATCAGTGATATCATTTGCAAATATGTTCTCCCATACAGTGGGTTTTCTTGTTGTTTTGTTTATGGTTCCTTTGATGTAAAAAAGCTTTTTATTTTGATGTAGTCCCATTTGTTTATTTTCTCCTTAGCTTCCATTGCCCTAGGGTTAGTATCAGTGAAGAAGTTCTTTAGGCATATGTCTGAGATTTTGCTGCCTGTGGATGCCTCTAGTATTTTTATGGTTTCCCGTCTTATGTATAAGTCCTGTATCCATTTTGAGTTTATTTTTGTGTATGGTGTAAGTTGGTGATCTAGTTTCATTCTTTTGCATGTCTCTGTCCAATTTTTCCAATACCATTTATTGAAAAGACTGTCTTGGCTCCATTGTATGTTCGTGCCTCCTTTGTCAAATATTAATTGAGCATATTGATTTGGGTTGATGTCTGGATTCTCTAATCTATTCCATTGATCAATATGTCTGTTCTTGTGCCAGTACCAGGCTGTTTTGAGAACAGTTGCTTTGTAATACAGCTTGAAATCTGGTATTGAGATTCCTCCTACTTTACTCTTATTTCTCAAGATTGCTGAGGCTATTCGGGTTCTTTTATTGTTCCAAATGAATTTTTGGAGAGTTCTTTCTAGGTCTGTGAAGTATGTCCATGGTATTTTCATGGGGAGTGCATTGAACTTGTATATTGCTTTGGGAAGTATGGACATTTTGATGATGTTGATTCTACCAATCCATGAACATGGTATGTTCTTCCATCTGTTTACATCTTTCTCTATTTCTTTTTTCAGTGTTGTGTAGTTTGCTGCATATAGGTCTTTTACCTCCTTGGTTAAGTTTATTCCTAGGTATCTTAATTTTTTTGGTGCGATGGTAAACGGGATTGCTTTTTTAGTCTCTGTTTCTGTAAGTTCACTATTGGTGTAGAGAAATGCCATTGATTTCTTGGCATTGATTTTGTATCCTGCTACATTGCCAAATTCGTTTATTAAGTCTATTAGCTTTTTGATGGAGTCTTTTGGGTCTTTTATGTACAATATCATGTCTTCTGCAAATAGTGACAGCTTTACTTCTTCTTTTCCAATTTTGATGCCTTTTATTTCCTCTTCTTGTCTAATTGCAATGGCGAGTACTTCCAGTACTATGTCAAAGAGGAGTGGTGAGAGTGGGCATCCCTGTCTTGTTCCTGTTCTTAGAGGGAATGGTTTTAGTTTTTGCCCGTTGAGCATGATGTTGGCTGTGGGTTTATCATATATAGCTTTTATTATGTTGAGGTATGATCCTTGTACTCCAACCTTGTTGAGAGTTTTTATCAGGAAAGGGTGTTGGATTTTATCAAATGCCTTTTCTGCATCGATAGATATGACTATATGATTTTTATCTCTCAATTTGTTTATGTGATGTATCACGTTTATTGATTTGCGAATATTGTACCATCCTTGCATTCCTGGTATAAAACCTACTTGGTCATGGTGTATGGTCTTCCTGATGTACTGCTGGAGCCGATTTGCTAGAATTTTGTTGAGGATTTTGGCATCTATGTTCATGAGGGATATTGGCCTGTAATTCTCTTTCATTGAGTTGTCTTTATCTGGTTTTGGTATTAGGGTGATGCTGGCTTCATAAAAGGAGTTTGGCAGTGTTCCTTCCTCTTGAATTTTTTGGAAAAGTCTGAGGAGGATAGGTTTTAGTTCTTCCTTGAATGTTTGGTAAAACTCTCCTGTGAAGCCATCTGGCCCTGGGCTTTTGTTTGCTGGAAGCTTTTTGATGACTGCTTCAATTTCTTCCCAAGTTACTGGTCTATTGAGATTTTTAGATTCTTCCTGATTGAGTTTTGGAAGGTTGTATTTTTCTAGGAATATGTCCATTTCCTCCAGGTTGTCCAGTTTGTTGGAATAGAGTTGTTCATAGTATTTTGTAACAATCCTTTGTATTTCGGCTGGGTCTGTTGTTATTTCACCTCTTTCATTTCTGATTTTGTTTATTTGGGTCCTCTCTCTTTGTTTCTTGGTTAGCCTGGCTAGAGGCTCATCAATCTTGTTAATCCTTTCAAAGAACCAGCTCTTGGTTTTGTTGATCTTATGTATTGTGTCTTTGGTCTCTATGTCATTAATCTCCGCTCTGATTTTTATTATTTCCTTCCTTCTGCTTACACTGGGCCTTTCTTGCTGTTCTTTTTCTAACTGTTTGAGTTGTAGGGTTAGATAATTTGTTACCATTCTTTCTTGTTTTTTGCAATAGGCTTGTAGGGATATGAACTTCCCTCTCAAAACAGCTTGTGTTGTATCCCATAGATTTTGGATTGTTGTGTTTTCATTGTCATTAGTTGCCATGATGTTTTTGATTTCTTCCTTGATTTCTCTGGTAACCCAGTCTTTGTTCAATAGCATGCTATTTAGTGTCCATGTGTTTAATTTCTTTGGCTTATTATTATTGTAGTTGATTTCCAATTTTATGGCACTGTGATCTGAGAAAATGCTTGATAAGATTTCTATCTTCTTGAATTTGAAGAGACTTTGCCTATGTCCCAACATGTGGTCTATCTTTGAGAATGACCCATGTGCACTTGAGAAGAATGTATATTCTGTGGCTTTGGGATGAAATGTTCTGAAGATGTCGATTAATTCCATCTGGTCTAGTACGTCATTTAGGATTGACGTTTCTTTACTGATTTTTTGTTTAGATGATTTGTCCAGAGGTGACAGTGGAGTATTAAAATCTCCTACTATGATTGCATTGCTATTAATCTCTCCCTTAATGTCCTCCAGCAGTTTCTTTATGTATTTGGGTGCTCCCGTATTGGGTGCATATATGTTTACCAGGGTTATTTCTTCTTGTTGGATTGCTCCCTTTAGTATAATGAAGTGGCCTTCAATATCTCTTTTTATGTCCTTCACTTTGAGATCTAATTTGTCAGATATAAGTATTGCTACTCCAGCCTTTTTTTCATTTCCGTTCGCCTGGAAAATCTTTTTCCATCCCTTCACCCTCAGCCTGTGTGCATCTTTTTTCCTGAAGTGTGTTTCTTGTAGACAGCAGATATATGGGTCTTGCTTTCTTATCCATTCTGTTACCCTATGTCTTTTGATTGGAGCATTTAAACCATTTACATTTAAAGTTATTATTGATAAGTAGGTATTTGATGCCATTTTTATTCTATACCCCTGTGTTCCTTCTTTGCTTCCTATTTCTTCATTTTTACAGTAAACCCTTTAGCATTTCTTGCATTGCTGGTTTGGTGGAGATAAATTCCTTTAGTCTTTTTTTGTCTGTGAAGCTCTTGATTTCATTTTCAATCTTGATTAATAGCCTTGCTGGGTACAGTATTCTTGGATTCAGACCCTTCCTTTGCATGACTTTGTATATTTCATCCCATTCCCTTCTGGCCTGATGAGTTTCTGTGGAGAAATCAGTTGCTAGTCTGATGGGGGTTCCTTTATATGTAACCTTCTGTCTCTCTCTAGCTGCTTTTAAGATTCTTGCTTTGTCGTTGTTGTTTTGCACTTTAATTATAATGTGCCTAGCTGTTGGTCTTTGGGGATTCATTTTGCTTGGGACTCTACGAGCTTCTTGTATTTGTATGGTTTTTTTCTTCTCTATCTCAGGAAAGTTTTCTGTCATTATATCTTGAAACAGTTTTTCTATGCCTTCCTCTGTTTCCTTTCCTTCTGGAACCCCTATTATTCTAATATTGTTTTGCTTTGTAATGTCCCAAAGTTCCCGTAGGCTCTCTTCCTGCTTTTTAATTTTTTTTTCTAAAAGCTGCTCTAATTGGGTATTTTTTTCCATCTTGTCTTCTAGCTCACTGATCCGGTCCTCTGCTTCATCTAGCCTACTTTTGATGCTTTCTATTGAGTTCTTTACGGTAGCTATGTCATTTTTCATTTCTTCTTGGTTCTTCTTCATTTCCTCTTGGGTCTTACTCATATTGTCAAATTTGTCTTCCATTCTTTTTAGCCATCCCATGATCATTACTCTGAATTCTTGCTCTGGTAGGTTGCTTGCCTCTAAATCATTTACTTCATTTTCTGGTGATGGCTGATTTTCTTTCATAGGCGGGTTGTTTCTTAGCCTCCCCATGATCTATCTTTTTAGGAAGCCTGTTTATGTAGTTCTCTCTCTCCTGCTTAGATTTAAAGGTACAAAATACAACACAACCAGGTACAACACACAAGGCACTGAACAGAAAAGCGTTTGCAATATTAATATCCTCCAATAAAGGTGACTAGAACCCAGCTAACAAAATCATACAATCAAATAAACAGAATAAGCAAACCAATCTTACAAAAAAGCATAAAACTTTGATATAGTTAGCATTTAGCATACAACTACAAAGGGGTAGAGAGAAGGAATTTTTTTTTTTTAAGGACAGTGACAAGGTAGATGCGAATGGACTTGATGTAGGGGGTTGGGGGTTAGATATACACTGGAAGGTTGAAATTTAGGAGGGGATAAATAGAAAAAAATAGGGAAAATCTAGAGCAGTAAAGAGTTAAGGGCACCAAAGTGAAAGGGTTAGGAAGAGAGTGATGGCATAAAGGTAGGGTTGAGTTAGAATAGAGCGTTGGAGAAGGAAAGGTATAAATAGTCTTTTGAATAGTAATCCCAAAGGGGGAAAAAAATAGAAAAGAAAGAAAAAGAAGAAAAAGAGAAAGAAAAAAAAAGAAATAAAAAAAGGATTATAATATGTCACTTAAAAAGTAGTAATAAAAATAAACAAAAGAAAATAAGATAAAAAACATAAAAAAGGTAAAATAGTAGTAGTAATAATGTTGATTACCTATAAAAATGAATTAATTAAAAAGGTAAAATTAAGTGAGAGCAGATGAAAAAATTTCTTGAGTAAACTTTGCAATTAAAGTAGGTAAAAAACAAAAATTAAACAGTTAAAAAGTAAAAATTGAAAATTAAACAAAATTTGCTGTAATGAAGGTCATTCAGTTTCTGTGTTGTTCTGTCTGGCACGCCTGTTCCCTGTCTGGGCAGTAGTTGCAGATCCCTGTGTTTCACTGTTCCTCCATGTTGATTACAAGTCCTGATTTTTAGGCTGATCTAGAGACCATATGTGCTTTAGCCTCTGGGTGGCAGTGTTTCTGGATGACTTCCAGGACTCTAAAGCCTTTCTATCTTTTCCCCCCCTCTCTCTGTGTCTCTGATCTATGGAGGGCTGGGGGTGGGGCAGTCCCGAGCTGGCTGCACTCCCCTGTATCTCTGTGGACACTTCTTGGATTCAGATCCAGATGTGCTGCTCCCCAGATATCCCCCCTCCTAGGAGCCCAGTCCACAGACAGGCGCGCCTCCAACCGAAAATCCTGGGGCTTCTTGCAAATCCAGGACCAGTCCTTCAGCCTCTGTGCGCCTAGCGCTGCAAACGCGAGCTGGTGCACGAGAACTGATGGGCGGGGGTTGCTGCGCCGAGTGGAACTCAGTCAGAACTACCGGTCCGAGGGGAACTCACCCACCGGATCGCTGCGAAATCTGAGCTCCTCTGAGATCAAGGGTTCGCGCCGACTATGTTCAGTTGGTGTTCCTTGGGGCTGTGGATAATCAGGCCTCCCACTCGAACCTCCGCCCTTCCAAGATGGCGAGATTTCCCGTCAGCGCCGCCAAGTATCTCCGGTAAGGGACCCAGCCGCGGGTGGTCGACTGTCGGGGGCTCCCTGATCAGCAGACCCCAAATTTCCTCTGGTGTTTGCCCGTCTCCTGGCTTGTTGACCAGCACTACTAGCGCGATCCTCAGCTGCTCTCTCTCTCTTCCTCGGGACAAGACTCAGAAACCGCCCATCTGCTCTTCCGCCATTTTCTCTCTCTCTGTTCGCTAGTACTTTCAGTACTATGTCAAACAGGAGTGGTGAGAGTGGGCATCCCTGTCTTGTTCCTGTTCTAAGAGGGAATGGCTTTAGTATTTGCCCATTGAGTATGATGTTGGGTGTGGGTTTATCATATATAGCTTTTATTATGTTGAGATATGATTCTTGTACTCCCACCTTGTTGAGAGTTTTTATCAGGAAAAGTTATTGGATTTTTAATCAAAAGCTTTTTCTGTACCAAGTGATATAACTATATGATTTTTATCTCTCAATTTGTTTATGTGATGTAATATCTTTACTGATTTGTGGATATTGTACCATCCTTGCATTCCCAGAATAAATCCTACTTGGTCATGGTGTATGATCTTTCTGATGTACTGCTGGAGCCAATTTGCTAGAATTTTTTTGAGGATTTTGGCATCTATGTTCATGAGGGATATTGGCCTTTAATTCTCTTCCATTATGTTGTCTTTATCTGGTTTTGGTATTAGGGTGTTGCTGGCTTCATAAAAGGAGTTTGGAAGTGTTCCTTCACCTTGAATTTTTTGGAAAAGTCTGAGGAGAATGGGTTTTAGTTCTTCCTTGAATGTTTGGTAAAACTTTCCTGTGAAGACATCTGGCCCTAGGATTTTGTTTGCTAGAATGTTTTTGATGACTGTTTCAGTTTCTTCCAAAGTCACTGGTTTATTGAGATTTTTAGATTCTTCCTGATTGAGTTTTGGCAGGATGTATTTTTCTAGGAATATGTCCATTTCCTCCAGGTTGTCCAGTTTGTTGGAATAGAGTTGTTTGTAGTATTTTGTTAACAATCCTTTGTAGTTCAGTGGGGTCTGTTGTTATTTCACCACTTTCCTTTCTGATTTTGTTTATTTGGGTCCTCTCTCTTTGTTTCTTGGTTAGCCTGGCTAGAGTTACATCAATCTTGTTTATCCTTTCAAAGAACCAGCTCTTGTTTTTTTTATCTTATGTAATGTTTCATTGGTCTCAATGTCGTTTATCTCCGCTCTGATTTTTTTAAACAGGATATTATTTTTATTTTTGTTTTTTTAATTTATTTATTTGTGTACATAGCTTACCATTGCCTCCCCCCTCCCATTCATGCCCTCCCTCCCCAGAGTTTTGTGTCCATTGGTTGTACTTATATGCATGAATACCAGTCCTTCAGTTGATCTCTTATCTCCCCCAGATCTCCCTACTCTTCCCCCTCCCCTTCCCCCCCCTCCCCGCTGTCATTTGACAGTCTGCTTGTTGTTTTACTGTCACTATCCGCTCTGATTTTTATTATTTCCTTCCATCTGCTTACACTGGGCTTTTCTTGTTGCTCTTTTTCTAACTCTTTGAGTTGTAGAGTTAGATAATTTGTTACCATTCTTTCTTGTTTTTTGCAGTAGGCTTGTAGAGCTATGAACTTCCCACTCAAGACTGCTTTTGCTGTGTCCCATAGATTTTGGATTGTTGTGTTTTCATTGTCATTTGTTGCCATGATGTTTTTAATTTCTTCCTTGATTTCTCTGGTAACCCAGTCCTTGTTCAATAGCATGCTATTTAGTCTCCATGTTTTAGATTTCTTTGGATTATTTTTATTGTAGTTGATTTCCAATTTTATGCCAGTATGATCTGAGAAGATGCTTGATATGATTTCTATCTTCTTGAATTTGAAGAGACTTTGCCTATGTCCCAACATGTGGTCTATCTTTGAAAATTACCCATGTGCACTTGAGAATAATATGTATTCTTTGGCTTTGGGGTGAAATGTTCTGAAGATGTCGATTAATTCCATCTGGTCTAGTGCGTCATTTAGGATTGATATTTCTTTGCTGATTTTTTGTTTATATGATTTGTCCAAAAGTAACAGTGGGGTATTAAAATCTCCTACTATGATTTTATTGCTATTAATCTGTCCCTTAATGTCCTCCAGCAGGTTTTTTTTTATGTATTTGGGTGCTCCCATATTGGTTGGGTGCATATATATTTACCAGGGTTATTTCTTCTTGTTGGAATGCTCCCTTTAGTATAATGAAGTGGCCTTCATTATCTCTTGTTATGTCCTTCACTTTGAGATCTAATTTGTCAGATACCATCTCACACCTGTCAGAATGGCCAACATCAACAAAACAACAAATGACAAATGTTGGAGAGGTTGCGGAGAAAAAGGAACCCTCATGTACTGCTGGTGGGATTGCAAGTTGGTGCAACCACTGTGGAGAACAGTATGGAGCTTCCTCAAAAAACTGAAAATGAAACTCCCATTTGACCCAGTAATCCCACTACTAGGAATATACTCCAAGAAACTAGAAACACCAATCAGAAAGGATATATGCACCCCTATTTTCATAGCAGCACAATTTACAATAGCTAGGATTTGGAAACAACCTAGGTGCCCGTCAGCAGATAAATGGATCAGAAAACTATGGTACATCTACACCATGGAATACTATGCTGCCATAAAAAGGAAGGAATTCTCATCATTTGCAGTAACCTGGATCGAATTGGAGAGCATCATGCTGAGTGATATAATCCAGTCAATGAAAGAGAAACACGACATGACTTCACTCATTTATGGATATTAAAGAACATTATAAACTAATGAACAGATAGATAGATATAGAGACAGTAAAGCAACAAACAGTCTGTCAAATTACAGTGGGGAGGTTTGGGAGATATGGGGGAGATAAGAGATCAACCGAAGGCAATATAAACAGAAATTAACAGGCAGGAAAATAACAGAAACTTACAAGGGACAAAATAAGGTGGAGGCTGCTTTAGCTTAACAATATCTCAACTAAAGGTTAAAATAATTAAGGTTGTTGACCAGCCTTCCTGGCTTCCTGTCAACATCTCTTTTTTAAATGAAACTAATTTGTTTTCCAGCAATATGCCAAAAGAACTTCTTCACTGATGCTGCCCCTAGGGCAATGAAAGCTAAAGTAAAAAAAAAAACAAATGGGACTACATCAAAATAAAAATCTTTTTCACAGCAAAAGAAACCATCAACAAAACAGCAAGAAAGCCCACGGTATGGGAAAATATATTTGCAAATGTTATCACTGATAAAGGTTTAATCTCCTACATCTACAGACAGCTTATACAACTCAATAAAAGGAAGATAAATTATCCAATTAAGAAATGGGCAATGGACCTAAATAGAATATTTTCAAAAGAAGACAGAAGGAAGGCCCAAGAGGCACATGAAAACATGCTCAAAGTCACTAATTATTTGAGAGATGCAAATCAAAACAACAATGCGGTACCATCTCACACCTGTCAGAATGGCCAACATCAACAAACAACAAGTGTTGGCGAGGTTGTGGAGAAAAAGGAATCCTCATGCACTGCTGGTGGGATTGCAGGTTGGTGCAACCACTGTGGAGAACAGTATGAAATTTCCTCAAAAAACTGAAAATGGAACTCCCATTTGACCCAGTAATCCCACTCCTAGGAATATATCCCAAGAAACTAGAAACACCAATCAGAAAGGATATATGCACTCCTATGTTCATAACAGCATAATTTACAATGGTTTGGAAACAGCCTAGGTACCCATCAGCAGACGATTGGATCAAAAAAACTATGGTACATCTACACAATGGAATACTCTGCTTCCATAAAAAAGAAGGAATTCTCATCATTTGCAGCAACCTTAATGGAATTGGAAAACCTCATGCTGAGTGAAATAAGTCTGTCAATGAAAGTGAAACACCACATGACCTCACTCAATTGTGGATAATAAAGAACATTATAAACTGATGAACCAAAAGATAGATATAGAGACAGTAAAGCAACAAGCAGACTGTCGAATTACAGTGGGGGGCGGGCGGGTTGAAAGATCTGGGGGAGATAAGAAATCAACCGAAGGACATGTATACATGCATATAAGTACAACCAATGCACACAAAACTCTGGGGATGGAGGGCATGTATGGAAAGGGGGGGGGTCAATGGTAATATATGTACACAGATAATAATTTAATAAAAAATATATTTTTAAAAAATGGCGGCAGCCATGGAGCTGGAGAGAACAGGAGGTTTGAGATGGCCCTAGCAATGGAGGAAGGCAAGTTTCTGTAGCACTTGCCTGCCTTGGTCTCTGCTTAAGGCTACAAAGTTTCAATTATAGAACATAAATAAATCCCAGGTACCAGGGCCTCCACTTGGGTCACTGGAGGGCATGGCTGGCCTGCAAACCACCATAAGCCCCTCACCTTGGCTGCTCCATGCTCCAAGGGAACTCCCACCCTGATCCAGACAACCTTCAGGGCAAACCAGCCGGCCCCCACCCATGCACCAGGCCTCTATTCTAATAAAAAAGAAATATGCAAATTGACTATTACTCCAACACATAAGATGGCTGCTCCTATGTGGTCAAAGATCCTGCCCCCATGTGGACACAAGATGGCCCGAAAGAGAAGGCAGTTGGGAGGGATGAGGCATACAAGGGAGGGCAACGTTGGGTGATCAAGCCTGCAGGGAAAGACAGTTCGGGGAGACTCAGGCCTAGAGGGGAGAGCAGCTGGCGGGGGAGGACCAGGCCTGGAGGGGAAGGCAGTTAAGGGTGACCAGGCCTTCAGGGAAGGGCAGTTAGCGGCAATCAGGCTGGCAGGGTAGTAATTAGGTATCAATCAGGCTGGCAGGGGAGTGGTTAGGGGGTGATCAGGCTGGCAGGCAGAAGTGGTTAGGAGCAATCAGGAAAGCAGGCAGGTGAGCAGTTGGGAGTCAGCAGTCCTGAATTGTGAGAGGGATATCCAACTTCCTGTTTGGGATCAGGCCTAAACAGGCAGTTGGACATCCCTCGAGGGGTCCCATATTGGAGAGGGTGCAGGCTGGGCTGAGGGACACACTCCCTGTGTGTGAATTTTGTGCACCAGGCCTCTAGTATTTCTTATAATTATATCTAGTCCCCAATATTCTATTTCTGTTCCTAACACTTTAACCCAGAAAATAAAAAGTTTTCTACATTCCCTCAAATTCAAATTCAGTCCTATGAAACATCCTCAAGTGAGCTCATAGAAGGCAGATTACATTTTCTCGTCTTTGGTTTTTATATCAGTTCATGGTGCACATAATCTTTGGTATACAAAAGACACTATTTGGAATCAGTACAGGGTCTGAGACATAGATACCCAGATGGAAGGCATTTTTTTAAAAATTTGAATAAAGGAACTTAATTTCTATTTCCTGTCATGCTCCAGTTCCAGCAAGTGGCAGGCAGGAAATTTATCTTAATCACCTGAGGACCTACTTAGACCAGATCCCAAAACCAGGCATTGGTGTGCTGAGCTAGTGGCCTCATTCCCATCATCCAGATACATTACCTTTATTAGGTCCCCAACATCAAACCCAATCAGATATGGCTGGATCACCTTTTTGCAAGGTCCCTTTATATCTGTTGGCACTTTTTCTCAGGCATTACTGATTCCATTCTGAGGAAGCACAGAAGCATTGATTGGTTTTTACACACCCATGCCGTTTCAAAAAACCCCTAGGGCAGCCTCATGCCCTAGCTTTTCCAAAGCCTCACAACAGCAGTTGATAGCAGGTGTCATCATAGCTCCTGCAGAGATGTTTGTTGATTTCATAGGCTTTACCCAGCAAGTAAACCTTCTGAATTTAAATTTTTTTTGAAAACTGGGAGATACTATGCCAACGCAGTAAACTCTAAATCAGAATTTACCTTATTTTTTTCCAGAAATATATCAACAGCTAGTGGATATTAGATATGGTGTGTTCTAATAATTCTAAAGAACAACAACTAAACACCCCTGCAAATAGAAAACCAATTTACAATATAATGGCTAGTCACTGACTTTCCTATAAGTTTTTTTTTAATATATATTTTATTGATATTTTACAGAGAGGAAGGGAGAGGGATAGAGAGCTAGAAACATCGGTGAGAGAGAAACACCGACCAGCTGCCTCCTGCACACCCCCAACTGGGGATGTGCCCGCAACCAATGTACATGCCCTTGACCGGAATCGAACCCGGAACCCTTCAGTCCGCAGACCGACGCTCTATCCACTGAGCCAAACCGGTTTCGGCGACTTTCCTATAAGTTTTATGCTCTAAGTCATTTAAGGCCTAAACTATTTTTCAGACTATTTTTAATTAAACTTTTTGCTTTGAGATAATTGTAGATTTACATGCAATTATGAGAGATCCTAGGTTCCTTTTACCCTGTTTCTTCTATTGGTAATGTGGGAGTTGGGAGTAAGTATATATTCATGCATTCTTTCATTTTTTGCACTTTGTTATGGTGTATTTTGTTCAATACAAACTTATTATTCCTTTTCGTATATTTTTATTTATTTTAGAGACTAAGGGAGAGAGAGATATATAGAAACATATAAATTAATAAAAGAGAAACATGCAAATTTACCATACCTCCACTATGCTCACCAGCTAATCAGGAGCAAGTATGCAAATTAACCCAACAAAGATTATGGTGGCCATGGAGCTGGAGCAAACAGGAAGCTTGGGTTTCCCCCAGAAATGGAGGAAGCCAAGCTTCCCACCACCTGGGCCGGCCCTGGCCTCCACTCAAGGCTACAAAGTTCCAATTATAGAAGATAAATAAATCCCAGATAAGTGCTTTCAACTTGCCCTGGCCTCCACTCAAAGAGGTGCTGGAAAAAAAAGAAAGAAAACAAGGAGGGTCTGGGAACCTGGGTCGCAGGGGTGTGTGGCCAGCCTGAAAACAGCCCTCACCCCCTTACCCAGGCTAGCCACACACCTATGAGGTGAGGGTTCCCACTGGGGGGCTTGGCCAGCCTGCAAACAATCATCAGCCCCTCACTCAGGCTGGCCAGGCATCCCAGTGGGGGCCCCCACCCTGAAGGGAGTGTGGCCAGCCTAAAAATGGCCTTCAGCTCCTTACCCAGGTTGGCCACCCTTATGGAGTAAGAGTCCCCACTGGGGGGCTTGGACAGCCTGCAAACAGCCATCAGCCCCTCACACAGGCTGGCCTGGCACCCCAGCAGGGCCCCCGAACCCTGAAGAGGGTGTGGCCAGCTTGAAAACATCCATCAGCCCCTCACCCAGGTTGACCAGGCACCCCCACTGGAGACCCTCTCCCCATGGGGGCATGGCCAACCTGCAAACCACCACAGGCCCCTTGTCCAGGCTGCCCCATGCCCCAAGGAAACCCCCACCCTGATCTGGGACACCCTTCAGGGCAAACCAGCCGGCTCCCACCTGTGCACCAGGCCTCTATATATACTAATAAAAGAGTAATATGCTAATTAGACTGGGAGACCTTCCAGGAGACCTTCTGGATGTTCTTCTGGACAACACCATGGTGGCAGGGCCAAGGTAGAGGCAGTTAGAGGCCAAGAGGGGAGGGCAGTTGTGGGTGATCAGGCCAGGGTGGGATGGTAGTTGTGAGTGATCAGACTGGTGGGAATGGAGTCATTGGGGGTAAGCAGACCATCAGGTGAGCCAGTTGGGGAGGAGCAGGACATCAGTGGGAGTCAGTTGGAGGTGATCAGGACAGCGGCAGGGGGGCAGTTTGGAGTGAGCAGGCCAACAGGGGGGCAGTTGGGAGCAAGCACACTGACACAGGGGGCAGTTGGGGGTGATAAGGCTTGTGGGGGGGGGGGCATTTAGGGGCAAGCAGCCCAGCAGTAGGGAGCAATTGGGGGTGAGCAGGCTGAGAGGCAGGGTGGGGCGGGGCTAACTTCTGACTCCATTTTGTACTGTGGGGCAGGGCAGAGCTATACTCCATTTTGTGTAACTGGACCCTAGCCCTCACCCAACCAATCAGGGTCAGCCAAAGCAGTGACATCACCACCCCTAAAAAACCCCTTGAACTCGTCTGCCACGCTGTCAGCATAAGTGGGACAGAGCCCATGCTAGCATGGATGAGAGGCTCTTTTGTTTATTGCATTGGACTTGGCTCCCTAGTAGTCTGTGGGGATCATAAAATCTGGGCATAACACAGGCCAGCAGGCAAAGTGATTAGGGGCAATCAGGCAGGCAGGCAGGCAGGTGAGCAGTTAGGAGCCAGCAGTCCCAGATTTCGAGAGGGATGTCTAACTGCCAGTTTAGGCCTGATCCCTGTAAACTGGATATCCTTCAAAGGAGTCCCAGATTGGAGAGGATACAAGCCAGGCTGAAAGACAACTCTCTCACTACCCACCATGCACGAATTTCGTACACCAGGCCACTAGTCAATGATAAGAGAGAATCATTGATTGGCTGCCTCCAGCATGCTTCCTATTGGAGATTGAGCCCACAACCAGGGCATTTGCCCTGACTGGGAATCAAACTGTGACCTCCTGGTTCATAGGTCAATGCCTAACCACTGAACTACATCAGTCGGGCCACAAATTTATTTTTTTTAACATATTAATATTTTTCTTTTTGGTGTTTGCTTTTTATATGTTATTAAAACAAGAAAATTAATGAATGATAAAAAATGACTTTTCCTAATCCAAGGTCATAGAGATATCCTCTACAGAATCATCTAAATATTTAAAGATTTGCTGTTTATGTTTTGACCTTAATTATATGGAGATGACTTTTATAAGGTTATAAGGATCTTATTTATTAAGTAGTCTATTATTTCCCCACTAGTTAATAATGGTACTAGTATCATATATCAAGCCCACTGTTAATATAAGAAACATTCAAACCTGTAAATAATTTTATGAGTTTATTTGAACCAAACTGTGGACAATTGCTGGGAAACAGAATTTCAATGCATTGAGACAATGCTCCAGAGAATGGTGGCTTTTCACCTATTTATATAAATTATTATCAAAGGTGGTAACATGGGTTACATGAAATCCATTGGTATTAGATTAGGAAGGTGGGAGAAAGCAAACTGGCCAAAACATCTGGGATTGGATAAAAATTGAAACAATAGATAGATGCTTCTTTTACATAGCTGAGTACAGGACAGTAAACAGTCAACAATTAACATGATAACAATAACAGTGAGGGAATTTGTGTTTTCTGCCCTGCTGCCCTGGAGGCCTGGTGCATTGGCGTGCCCTGAGAAGTCTGGAAAAAGGGAAGTTACAAGTAAACCTGACATTCCAAAAGTATTTATTTAGATGCAAAAAGACAATAGGCTCAGTTAAGATCAAAGTTTATCTTTGTCGGGAAAGATACTGGCCTGGGACATGACTACCCATTATAGATTACTTTTTAATTTTAAAGTTTTGGTTTTGGTTTTTCTTTTTTGCTGCTCTTTATGCTTTTTAAAAAATTATTATTAATTTTATTGGGATTTCATTACTCTACGTGAACAAACAGGTTACATGTGTGGATTACTAATTTATATAATCTGTATGTAGGACCATGTGCTCACCACCAAAAGTAAAATCTTCTCCTGTCACCTCACATTAGGACCCCTTCCTTTCCCACCCCTCTGGCAACCACCACACTTCTGTTTGTGTACATAAGTTTCAGTTTTATATTCTACATATGCATTAAATCATATAGTTCTTAGCTTTCTCTGTTTGACTTATTTCACTTTGCATAATGTTCTCAAGGTCTATCCATATTGTTGTAAATGATGCTATTTCATCCTTTCTTATGGCCATTAGTACTCCATTGTGTATATATACCACATCTTCTTTATCCAATCCTCTATCATAGGACACTTTGGCTGTTTCCAACTCTTGGCCACAATGAATAATGCTGCAATGAACATAGGGGTTGTATATATCTTTGTGTATAAATGATTTTGAGTTTTTTGGGTATATACCCAGGAGTGGGATTGTTGGGTCATATGGTAGCTCTATTTTTAATTAATTTCAGACCATCCTTTGTGGTTACTTTAGGTCTCTGAGTTTTCAAGGCTGCCATGAAGTCTTTCTTCAGCTAGTCAGGTTAGCATGTGGCCCATTTTCATCCACACCACATGTTTACATGAGTTCTGATCATATTCTTATCAAATTTCTACTCCTGCCTTTTTATTACTTTACGTTTTTAGCTTTACATACATTATTTGTAAAGGTGACTCACTTCTTCTATTATTTCTCTTTATTTTCTCTTCTTCATCTTTTATTTTATTTATAATTATCTTGAATATTCCTTACTTTTCCAATGAACTAAAGGTCAGTCATCAAATTTCAATTTAAAATGCCTTTTAGTAATTGATTAGAATTTCATCAAATCTGTAGAATAATCTGAGTACAATTGCCATCTTTAAAATATTTGTTTTTTCCAAGTTAGCGAAATAATATATATCTACATTTATCTTGGGTTTTAATGTCTAGTAACTTTTTATAATTTATTAAATGTATTCCCAAATACTATACCATATACCTTTTGTTGATAATGCAAATTGCATGTGTTATTCTACCATACTATTTTTTTAGTCTTATAAAAACTCGAGACACAAAGGGAGACAACAAGATGGCGGCAGAGGTAAAAGCCTAACTGCAGCCGCACTCAACAATTTCAAAAAATACAACTAAAATATAGAGTGGACACTATCCAGAACTACAGGAAAGTTGACTGACTGGGAATTCTACAACTAGAAGGAAAGAGAAAACCAGAAGGAAAACCAGAGGAGCTGTAAAAGCCTAAGGTATGGAGGCATGGTGTGCGCGCGCTGGGAGAGCACGGAGCCGGAGAGGAGGGGCGGCTGAGTGCCTGGCTGGCTTTCCCTAGCGGGAAGGAGATAAAAGCTCCGGACCGTGCTGAACCCCAACTGCGACTGCACTGAACCCCAGTTCTGGGCGAGACCCTGGGGTCCCAGGCTCATACAGAGGGAAACCGGGCTGTAAGGCAGAAGCGGAGCTGCGGCGAAAGGCAGAGCCCCGGAGTCGTGCACATTGCGCACAGAGGAGGGACTGTTCACTGAGCTGCTGGATTGCCCCAGCCGGAAGGACTCAAAAGCTCAGGACTGTGCTGAGCCCCAGTTCTGACTGCACTGAACCCCAGTCCTGGGCAAAACTCTCGGGCTCCAGCCTCATACAGAGGGAATCTGGGCTGTAAGACAGAACCTCAGGGGAGTGCGAAAAGCAGAGCCCCTGAGTCGCGCACATTGCATGCACAGAGGACAGACTGTTGTTTGAGCCACGAGATTGCCCTAGCAGGAAGGAGACATAAGCTCCGGACTGTTCTTAACCCCACTTCCAACTGCTCTGAACCCCAGTTGTGGGCTTGTTGGGGGAAAGACTACGTTGTCTGGTAGCGGGCGAAGCTCTAAGGTGCCTTTCTCTCAGAGGTGCTTGCAGCGAGTACCAAAGGACACTGAGGTACACTGAGACTCAGGAACCTCAGAGGGCGGGGCTAACCAGAAGCCAAGGCTGTAGGCTCCACCCTGAAACTCTGCCCCATCCAAGCTGAAATCAGAGAGGCTTTTGCAGGTTTCCAAGTCTAGTGGAATAAGGTTATCTCCTGGCATAGAAACAGCTGATCCTCCCAACCTACCAACTCAGGGAAGCAGCGAAAATGCTGAAACGAGGAAACAGATCACAAACAAAAGAAATGGAGGATAAAAAGTGACTGGATATAGAGTTCAAAGCCACGCTTATAAGGATGTTCAACAATCTCTTAGAAAAGGCGGATAAAATAAATGAGACCTATGAGGATATGAAAAGGGATCAACTAGCAATAAAGAATACATTCTCTGAAATAAAAAATATTATACAGAGTCCTAAAAACAGATTGGAAGATTGCAAGAATCAAGTCCAAGATTTGGAACACAAAGAGCCAGAGGACACTCCTCCACAGAAGCAAGAAGACAAGAGAATCCAGAAAGTTGAAGATGGTGTGAGAAATCTCTGGGACAACTTCAAGCGAACCAACATCAGAATTATGGGCATCCCAGAAGATGACAGAGAGCAAGATACCGAAAACATATTGAAAGAAATAGTGACAGAAAACTTCCCCCACCTGGGGAAAGAAATAGACTTACACGTACAGGAAGCATACAGAACCCCAAACAAAAGGAATCCAAAGAGGACCACACCAAGACACATCATAATTAAAATTCCAAGAGCTAAAGACAAAGAGAGAATATTAAAAGCAGCAAGACAAAAGCAGGTAGTTACCTATAAAGGGGCACCCATACGACTGTCAGCTGATTTCTCAACAGAAACCATGCAGGCCAGACGGGAATGGCAAGAAATATTCAAGGTGATGAATAACAAGAACCTACAGCCAAAAATACTCTACCCAGCAAAGCTATCACTCAGAATCGAAGGCCAGATAAAGAGCTTCACAAATAAATTTAAGCTAAAGGAATTCATCACTGCCAAGCCAGAATTATATGAATTGCTGAAAGGGGTTCTTTAGGAAGAGGAAGAAAAT
Organism: Vespertilio murinus; assembly: GCA_963924515.1. NCBI lineage: Eukaryota > Metazoa > Chordata > Mammalia > Chiroptera > Vespertilionidae > Vespertilio > Vespertilio murinus. The sequence goes on along the minus strand of OZ004707.1, from coordinate 95,916,939 downwards.
AAAGAAAAATATGAACAAACATGTAACTATCAACAAGTGAGTCTAAAAACCAAGGGAAGTAAAAATCATGATGAACAATATTAACTGGTGAATATAATAGAATCAGAGGTATGGAAGGGGAGTGGACTGATGATTATCGGGGAAATGGGGAGTGGAGCGGGGCTGGAAGAGACTGAACATAAACTGCACCTATGGATGAGGACAATGGGGGATGGGGAAAGGGCAGAGAATTGAATGGAAACTTGGTGTAGGGTAGCAATTGGGGGGGGGCAGGAATCAGGAACATTTGTAATAATATGAACAATAAAGATTTAGTTAAAAAAAAAAAACTTGACTATTTTCAAATACCAAATATTTTGCATGTTCCTTTCCAGTTCAAATACTTTAGCTTTGCTTAAAACCTCTAGTGCAATCCTAATATATAAAAATCCTGGGTCCCATCACAACTGGAGGTTTGACCAACCAGAAGTCATTCCTGCAGTCAGTGTTGGGTTGCTATAGCTGCAGGAATGTGACCCAGCACTGACTGCTGAGGGGGTTGCAAATCAGGCTCAGAGAAAGGCCTGAGGAGAGAAGCAGGGTCTGATCTGTAGCCTCTGTGGCAGCTTGTTGATCAGCAGTCGCCTCTCTCTCTCTCTCCAGTAGGCATCCCTCCATATCTTCCCAAGCCTCCACCAGGGCTGTTGATCAGCCCTACCTTTCTGATCAGGCCCCATTGATAAGCCCAGAGATGCTGACTGGCATAGAAACCAACCAATCAGAACCAAATCTGGGTGAAGCATGAGAAGCCAATGGCTGCCTAGGAGGTGGAGCTTTTGATGCTGACTGACTAGCATACAAACTGACCAATCAAAGCATATTTAAAACCTTAATCAATAAAGAAATTTTTAAAAATGAATATGCCCATGAGAGAAAGGTCTATAAAATTCATCTTAATTGGAGAAATGCAGTAAATAAATTTTTCCAAAATAAAATATGGATCAACTGTGAAGAGCCAATGGCTGCCTAGGAGGCAAAACTTTTGATGCTGACTGGCATAAGAACCAACCAATCAGCAATAAATCTAGGTGAACTGTGAGGAGTCAATGGTTGCCTACAAGGCAGAGCTTTTGACACTGACTGGCATAGAAACCAACCAATCAGAACCAAATTGGCCAGCAGAGGAGGGCAGTTGGGGGTGAGATCAGGCCTGCAGGGGAAGGCAGTTGGAGATGAGATCAGGCCGGCAGGGGAGGGCAGTTAGAGGTGATCAGGCAGACAGAGGCAGTTAGGGCAATCAGGCTGGCAGGGAAGGCTAGTTGGAGATGAAATCATGCCAGCAGGGGAGGAACAGCAGGGGAAGGCAGCTAGGTGTGGGGGTGGGGGGGACCAGGCCTTCAGGGGAGAACAGTTGGGGGCTATCAGGCTGGCAGGGGAGGGCAGTTGGGGGGACTAGGCTTGCAGGGGAGGGCAGTTGGGGCGACCAGGCTGGCAGAGGAGGACAGTTTGGGGCAATTGGGCTGGCAGGGGAGGAGCTAGGTGCAAGCAGGGGATCAGTTATTGGGTGATTAGGCTGGCAGGCATAAGTGGTTAGGGGCAATCAGGCAGGCAGGCGAGCAATTAGGATCCAGCAGTCCCAGATTGTGAGAAGGATGTCTAACTGCAGGTTTTGGCTTAATCCCACAGGGGTCTCTCAAGGGGTTCCAGATTGGAGAGGGTGCAGGCTAGGTGAGGGACACACACACCCCAGTGCATGAATTTCATACACTAGGCCTCTAGTATTAAATAATAGGAATAATCCCTCACCTAAATAAAAATAAATCTAAATTTTTATCATTAAATAGCAACTTTTAATAGACATTTTTTAAAATTAAAAAAAAAAAACATCCCATCTAATTTGGTAAAAACTATTGTCATAAATATGCATGACATTTTTTACTACTTTTCATGCATTTATTCTGCTGATTAAAATGTTTCTTTGACCATATTGATATGAGCAGCTGTGATAAAACATTTTATATCATACCAGTATTATATATCTGTAATAAATTCCACTTGTTCTTGCTATGTTTTTTATTAAATATTGCTATATTTCCTATTCTTTCTTTTTTGCTGAGATTTTTAAAAATATGTTCATTAGTAAAATTGCTCTAGATTTTTACTGTATTTTCTTTGTTTAAATTTATTATTAACATTACATTTACCTCATAAAATCTCTCTATATAAAAGCCTAAGTAATTAGAATGACTAAAATGACCAAAATAACCAATTGAATGGTTGTTATGACACACAATGGCAGACTGTCATTGCAGAAGCTGCCTCCTGGTGGTCAGTGCACTATCACAGTGGGAGTGCCGCTCAGCTGACAGACCCGCCCCAGCAGCCCACCTATCTGGTGGAAGCCACTCACTCTCTCAGTAGTCTTACAAACGGGCCAGGCACTGATGGACCAGTGCCACCAGAACAATCCCAACAACACCACTGGCCTCCTGGAAGTCAGCCTCAAGCACTGTGGCCACTTTTTCTACCTAGGTGCCCTTCAAGGAATAAAGAATATAAAAGTGGCTACCAAGTGGCTCCCAATAACCTGTACAAATGTCAGCAGGATGGATCCGGATCCCGGATGGGCAAGGGCATCCCACCACGCACCCGGGGGGCCAATCACATCCTGGCCTCTCCCCACCCTCCTTGGGACTCCATTCGTGTATGAATTCATGCACAGAGCCTCTAGTAAGTCACATAATTTTTTTTTTTTGGCTATGTTATCTGAATAGTTTGTGTTGATGTTTTATTAGGAGTCATTTATTAAAATGTCTAATTTTGTCATTTGAAGGAGGGGTCAGGAGAAAGTAGAATGTCAATTTATTTCCTTTAAAAGTTATTGGTTTAAGTTTCCTTTTTTTGAGACAACTTTGGTAAGGTATATTTTTCTAAATTAGAGAATAATTCAACTATATATTTCAAATTGTTGATATAATGTACGTGGCATTATAGTTATGCCTATTTTGTAATTTTAGTATTATTTGTTCATTTCCTGACTGATCCTGAATTTTTCCTGCTCATTCTGTTCAGATATGATCTATCTTAATCTACTCAGAAAAGTTTAAGCATATGTATTAACTATATATTTTTTCTAACAAAGTATGAACTTCTCTCTAAACTATAAGGACTTAGCATAATAATTCTTCTCCTCTTCTTATTTCTTCTTCTGACTACATGCAGCTTATATTTTTATGGTGAATGTTTAGCTTAGTTATCTTTTTTTAAGGCTAGAAGGGAGTTCGATACTTGTCAGAATGAACTTACTTTGTCATCTGAATTTTCTGCTATATTGCACACAAATCCACAGATCCAAGAGGAGGCATTGTACTGACAAATGGAAGTAGCAGTCCCCAGTGGTACAGAAGACAGGTGTTATGATGAGATTTGACAGCTTGAGTTTGAAACTTTAGAAGGAAAGCCAAAGGACAAGGAGTCAGCGAGGTGGAAAGGAGAAATGGAGTTGAGGGAGGTGGGAAGGAGCCAGTGTGGAGTAACTTGGACTGTTGCCAGGAACTACCATCAGGGTGTGGGGTCAAATAGATCTGGCAGTGCTCCCATATCAGGACTCCCATGAAATAAAAGGGGGACACAATTGATAGCACACACACTTATGTTCTGGGACACAAGAATTATGCCAAGAAGAGACTGAAATTCAGAGTTAGAATATTTAGAGCCTGCTATTTTCTGAATTTAAAGCAATTCCAGAGTTGGAATACATTAAGCCTCAAAGCTTACAAAATTAAAATTACATGATAAGATATGGTATAAGCCAAGTAATTTAAATTTCATTTAAAAATAAACTATTTTAATTGCATTAATAGATCTTTTACTCAATATAAATATTTCATAAAATCATGTATATGTATTCTGTATCTGTACTTTCATTCATTTGAATTCACATGAAGTTTATGCACAGCAAAGAAAACCATCAACAAAATAAAAAGACAATCCACTGAATAGGAGAACCTATTTACTGGTACATATGATAAGGGCTTGATATACAAAATTTATAAGGTACTTATAAAACTCAAGACCAAAATCCCACAAATAATCCAATTTAAAAAATGAGCAAAAGACCTGAATAAGCACTTCTTCAAAGAGGACATAAAGATGGCCAATAGACACATTAAAAAATGCTCAACATCACTAATCACCAGTTAAATGCAAATTAAAACCACAATGTGATATCACCTTATATCTGTGAAGAAAAGGGAGCTCTCATGCACTATTGGTGGGAATGCAGATTTATGCAGTTACTGTGCAAAGAAATATGGCATTCCCTCAAAAAATTAAAAATGGAACTGCCTTTTGACCCAGCATTTTCATTTCTGGGAATATATTCAAAGAAACCTGAAACACTAATTTGAAAGAATATATGCACCATTATGTTCATTGAAGCATTATTTACAATAGTCAAGATTTGGAAGCAGCCCAAGTGCTCATGAGTAGATGCATAGATAAAAAGCTGTGGTACATTTACATAATAAAATACTACTCAGCTGTAAATAAAGAAGGAAATCTTATCTTTTTGCAACAATGTAAATGGACCTGGAAAGTATTATGCTAAGTGGAATAAGCTAGTCAGAGAAAGATAAGTAGCATATGATTTCACCTATATGTTGAATCTAGTAAACAAAATAAAGAAACAAAATAGAAACAGACTCATAGATTCAGAGAATAGACTGATAGCTATAAGAGGGAAGGGGCTTGGGGGCAAGATAAAGAGAAGGTGAAGGACCCTTGCCAGTTTGGCTCACGTCGTTGGACTGAAGGTCGCAAGCGGGAAGCAACCACTTGATGTGTCTCTCCCACATACATGTTTATCCCTCTGTCTCTACCCATCACTTCTACTCCCTCTAAAAATATCCTCATATGAGGATTAACAAAAATAGGTGAAGGGATTAAACAAACAAAGAAAAACCTCATAGACACAGACAGCAGTATGGTGATTACAAGAGGGAACAGGGGAGAAGGAAGGGAAAGGGCAGGTAAAGAATAGATGATGGAAGGAGACATGACTTGGGGTGGTGAACACACAATACAATATGCAGATTATATATTATAGAATTGTATAACTGAAACCTATATAACTTTATTAACCAATGTCACTCCAATAAATTCAATTAAAAATAAGAAATAAAGAAGTTTTAAAAAGAAAAAAAACTTATGTGTTTATCTAATAAGAAAAATAATACAATAAGTCAGAGTTTGTACACAACTAATATATTTTAATTGCCAATTATTGTATACTAGAGGCCCGATGCACATAATTTGTGCAAGGGCTTGGGCCCCAGCCCTCTCCCACTGCCGCATCTGCTGCCAGGGACCTCTACCTCGGTCCCCGCCCACTGTGGCTTTGTCCAGAAGGAAGGATATCTGGAAGAACATCCAGTCTAATTAGTATATTATGCTTTTATTATTATAGATGAAATCAAAATTTGCAATGAATACTCATATCTGTAAAAATATGCAAACAATTTAAATAGACACTTTATTTACAGTAGTTACTTTTCAATATACTAGTACAAGAGGACTATGACAACATTATATCATCATGATTGAAATTTGCAGAAACTGAAGGAAGAGGAAAAAGAGCTCTTTGGAAAACATTCATCTACAATCTATTGCACTAGATTCCTACTGCTATGCCTTCCTCTTCTTAATTTCTGTTTCACCAGTACATGAGTGAAATCATCTTCTTGATAGCAAACAACTATGCTCATGAAATTGATTAGATATTTTGGACTTGAAGCATTTTTTAAAATATGTTTTATTGATTTCAGAGAGGAAGGGAAAGGGAGAGAGAGATAGAAAAATCAATGATGAGAAAGAATTATTTATTGACTGTCTTCTGCAAGCCTAGTATTCCCCATACTAACTGGGAATTGAGCCCAAAACCAGGGTATGTGCCCTTGACTGGAATCAAACCTGGGACTCTTCAGTCTGCAGGCCGATTCTCTATCCACTGAGCCAAACCAGCTAGGGCTGGACTTGAAGCATTTTGAAACATTTGTCATTAACTCACCACAGGGTCCCTATCCCATAATCACAGCATCAGAATATAACAACACCATATAAAATTTTTAAATCAATTCAGTGATAATATTTTAAGAATAGAGTATAAAAATAAATATTTATGGAAGAATCATATATGGTTCTGGGAGTTTAGACTAAGATAGATAAATAAGTTAGTGTTCTCTCAGAGGTTGTAACAGAAATTATTATTTGATACTTTATATTCAGTTAATACTTTAAGAAGAACTAATAGGAATTAGATATATGAGAGGATATCATGTAATGAGAAAATATCACTGAAAGAAGGAAATTGACTCTCAGGAAAGCTTGAATTGCACTAACAATAAATTTTGATCATTTCCTAGTTTTATTAGTGCTGGCACCCTAACAAGACTGTCTTTATAATCCAGATATCTTGCTACTAAATCCAATCTCACAGATTATATTTTCTGAGTAGTCTGATAAGTCTACATCACACCACTGCTCAATGTGAGTCACTGTCCTTTAATTACTTTAGTGCTTACTAAGGTTTTCCCCAGGTTTGATCCACTTTTTAAATCAAACATCCCAGAAGACACCAATCTGTTGGTGATACCATACACACTCTGGAACTGAATCATGCAGGAATTTCTAAGCCTCCATCTAGACATTACAAGCCTAGCTTTCATAATCTAGTCATTTTAAATATTTTTCTACCTTGGAAATTTGTTGTCCAACATTTATGGAATACTAGTGGCCCTGCGCATGAATCCGTGCACAGGTAGCTTACTGCCATTGCCTCATCTGGCCACCCTGCCCACTGCTGCTCATGCTACCTGCCACATGTAACTCACTGCCCTGCCCTCCTATAGCACTCTACAGTTCATAGCTCGCTGCTATGCCTTCCTGCTGATCAGTCATTATGTGACGGTGTCCTGACCAACTTGCATATTACCCTATTATAAGTATAGATATTTGTCATCAGGAATCTGAATTTAAAAAATAAAATAATTTATGGTTGAGGCTACGATACTGATTTTACTCTCTAATAGAAGAAACTAAAAATACTATCATCAAATTATGAATGCCCATAAAATGTATAGTTATATGTAAATTGGTAGCAAATTAAAAATTAATTGAACCATTATCATATTAAACACACATATTCTTTGTGCTCCTTTCTTTGAAATATTGACTTTATTAGGAAAAAATACTGGATTTTCATGAAAGAAAAACAACAGTTCATCTTGTAGATTTTTTAATGAAGTGGAATGTTTTATTGAGTAAGGACAAAATGTCTAAGAAAGATATCATCAGCACAACTCCCTGAGTTTCTTCCTTTGAGTAATTCAAATATTTCCCACACCCACATATTCTATCATCTAATATAATATGTAAACCTAGAACATATGTGTAAACATGTCTCCGTAGAAGGTGGTGGTAATTCTCTTTTCAGGCTGAACTTGAGTCAGTTATTGCCTATTGTTTGGGCCCAGTCTGAGCTGAGTCTTGAACCATGGTGGATGGCTCTGTTACTAGTTCCCATTCAGCTAGATTGAAAATGCCCATTGAGAACACAACTGCTGAATCACATGTTCTCCCCTGTCCATACTACTTTGGTTTTATATTACTAATTACTGTATATCTCATAATTTCCCTTATATTTGTCTGCATATACATGACTTCCTCCTAGAATGTGTCACCTCAAGACATAAACTTTTGTTTCTACTTTTCCACTGAAGTGCCCAACACACAGTTAATATTTGTTAAAAAGTCATTAACTCACTGGGTAGGTGGGTGGATGGGTGGATGGATGGATGGATGGATGGATGGATGGATGGATGGATGGATACACAGAATTTATACTCGTTTCCCCATTTGATGTATTCAATTGTGATAAAATTTCCATGACAACCCATAGTTGTTTTCCTACTTCATTAATAGCAAACTCCTAATAGTCATGAATGTTGAGAATAAATTTTCTTAGAGAGAAATTAAGTGACTATCCAAATGTTTTTTATATTATTATCAATGTTTATACACTATTGATTATAAATATGAACTACCTACAGAAAAGGAATCTTCTTTAGCAAACAGCTAAAGTTAGTTGGGTTACTTACTTACTAAGATTAAAAGCAAAATTACAAATAAAAATGAGAAGCCTCTTTGATCCTTCGTACTCAGCTTTGCTTCCTTATTAGAACATTACTTGTCCCAAATATCTGACAAACCAATATTCTTTCTTATTTGATAAGATTTACATATGAAGTCAGAGATCTTTTTTATCATTTTAAACAACAAAAATGTTACAAATGAATGACAAAAGTGTAAAAAGAAATAAATTAAAACTACCACTTTAGCTAATGCCTTTTTCCTAATAACTTCTACCTGAGAAGACAACACTATTTGACATTGCTCAGGAATAATAGCCCCTCTATTAAATATAAGAAGTTATATTAGTTCAGATGGTTCGGAGTTGCCTTACACACTTAAATAAATGAATTTGGGGGTATACATTGATCTTGGTGCATTTGTTTATCTGATATCTAAAACTTATCTATTTGAATAAAAAATGGTCACAAACTATTTCTTTTTATCTTGTAAAGCAAAAGTGAATTCTTATCTTCGTCATTAATGGAAAGTCAAGCTAGTACTGCACTGTAAGGTGATATTCTCTTCACACTGAAAATTGTTCACTGAGCATACTCAAGTTTATAATTGCTTTTTAAAGTTTTTACAAAAAATTTTAGCTATCTATGCTACTAATTTAATGAGAAGTGATTTAATTACTTCTTCCCAATTTTGTCCCAAATTCTACCTCTATAAACAAAATTACCTAATGTATGCTAGTTATTGAGAACAAAAAGGAAAAGTTAAGATTAAGTGTTTAAACTTCTCAAGTTTGAGAAACTGTCATTGTTTCTAGAGGAGTCCAAAGGATATGATGACTAAATGTACTATAAAATCTAGATGGGATCCAGGAATAGAACATTTGGTAAAATGTAATGAATTCTGAATAACTATTGATTTTCATTAATAATAATGCACCAATATTGTTTCATCGACTGTGACAAACAGCATAGTAATGTAAAATGTTAGTAATAGGGAAAATGAGTGTGAAGTCTGTAGAAAATCTTCACCACCTTCACAGCTTTTCTGTAAGTCAAAACCTCTTATAAAATAAAAATTATTTTAAAATGCTCTCTTACTGACTGAATTATTTTGACCTAGATAAAATACTTTAGGATACTATACAACAGTCAAAATTAGTCTGAAAAGTTATGCAATCTTATCAGTTAAAAGACAAAATTGTGACAAAATATCTCCTACCTTTAATTTTATAAAAGAGTGAATTTTATACTTATTTTCATAAGATTAATAAATCACCTAGGTTAAAATGAGTTGATAAAATTCTCCAAAATAGTAAAGCATTATGAGTTGCTAAATCTAAAATAATTAATAAACAAATTTAGGAATAATACAAAATAGTATTTTCCAGGAAACCAATGCACAGATATAGCTTATTTTTAATAATATTTTATTGTATTCAATAGTTGACAATGGGAGTAAATCACCACATTAAAACTAAGGGGGAGTTCATGTCATTGTAAAATATACATATTAACAAGGTCACACAGGGAACTGCTTTTTAGGATGCAATGCCATGCAAACTGAACAATTACAGGAATCAAAAATGACAAGAACATTTTCCAGTCTTTTATCAAATGATTCTGCAAAATTATATGTTTCTAAAATCTTTGTTTTACTTGATAATAAATATCTACTATAGCTATTTAGCTGTGGTGATGAAGGAAAACAAGTGTGTGTGTGTGTGTGTGTGTGTGTGTGTGTGTGTGTGTGTGTAAAAGCAGGTCATAAGTAATATACACTTATTATATACACTGAGGAAGCTATACACCCCATAAGTGTTTGTGCTTATACCTTTCAGAGCTAGTTATCATTCATGGGTTGTTTGGATTTCTTGTACCCTGTAATAGGCAGTAGAATTGTGTTCAATCTTTCTCATGCTTACATTTATATAAAGTAGCTCTGAAGATTTCTTAAGAAAGCAAAATTTGTAATTAATTAAATTATTAACACATTATTAATTTTGAAATGGATTTTTTCCTCTTTGTGATAAATCTTTCTGCATTCTCCAGTGTGGCTAACTCCTTAAAAAGTTTATAACAGGAGTCTGTGGAAGGGGTTTCTTTCACAAATCCAGATGGGAATGATGTAATCTTCAGAGCCCAGATCCACCTGAAAACCTGTTTAAAATGGAGAAACCATCAACTTCACTCCACATAGTGATTCCAGAGCAGAACTAGGGAGAATGTTTGGGGAAAAGTGCATAAAGGTGAAATATTCCCAGTTAGGCTTTTTACAGAATGGAAAGAGGAACTAAGTATTCTGAACTTATTCCAGATATAGAGATCCCCTTAATATAAAGGAGAGCTTTAAATATGAAAGGAATGTGAGCTATTCAGAATATTCCTGCAAAAAAAAAATATGGGTGCAAAATTCTGGCACTTCACAAACAGTCTGAGTCAGTCCCATAGGAAAATGAAGCCTATTCATGGGGAAGTGCCCTTTTTTTGCTCCCTCAATTTTGTAAAAAAGTTTTATAATTTTTCTTCATTTTATTATGGTGAATTACTAGCATGTCTAGGATCTATTTCTGAAGCGTGGAGACAGCCTTCAGATGATGGGTTACCTGTGTCAAATCCATGCCAATTTGTGACTCCGTGCTCTTGAAAAGGCCAAAATGTTAAAAAAACAAAAACAAACAAACAAACTATTGGAAGCATACATTTGGTTTTTTATAGAAAAGTGAGACCAAAACAGAACCTATCTATGCCCCAAAGAGAAAGGTTCCAGCTGACAGTCCTTCATTTGATCAAGACCGCTTAGGCTAAATCTGTCTGTGATAGCTCTGCAATAGTGATTACTGGGGTCAACTGCCCCCAACACTGTGGATCTCACCTGGCTCCAGGGCACTGTGCATCTCACCTGGCTCCCAGTTTGCCTCACTATGAAGAGAGCAGAGGCTTCCTTCATACCCAGGTATTATACCATGGGTCATGATGGTATGTAATACATGAGCTAAATCCTGAGGCCTGTGGGTTATCATTTCAAGTTGATGATTTCAGAATGTGTGGCTGCGTCCTGAGGAAGAACAGACCTTTACTTAATGTCTATAATCAAACAGTGGTAATTGATAGAGACAGGCTGTGCTTCACACTGGTTTGTAATAAACCTGCCCTGGTGACCTTGGCCTGCACTTCTGAGCAAGCCACCATGCAGGTACAGATGCCTTGTCAACCACTCAGCAGGAATGAATTATGAATGATATACCAGAGATGTATTTCATCACCTGTTTACCTCCAGTGATCAGTTAACCTCCTTTAATTTACCAGAAACACATTTTTTAAGCTACTATCTTTAGAGTGGCCTCTTGTTTGAAGCAGTTATAAAGCAACACCTACTGAGGACTTGGCTCTTTGGAAAGCATTCTGGTTCTAGTACTAAAGTTAAACAGGAAGTGAGGGGGAAAGGACAGGGTTTTCTGAATAGATAAGAAAATTTTAATGCTCATGATTTCTTCCATTAGTACATTTCACGCCTCAAATAAGGACCACAAACAAAGTTAATACATTAGACATAAATTCTCATATTTTAGAATCAATACTGAAGTAAAACTATCCTTGCATATATGATACATCTCATCTCAAATCCAGACCAGAGTAAGTGGGAGAATCCCACAAGCATAATCATACGAGGGAAAAATTACCAGTGCAGGATTCAAACCCTAGTTCTGTGTAACGTCAGGAGTCACTGATCTGCACTTCATTCTTCATGTCCTTATCTGTTAAATGAAGAAGCAAAAGGCTTTCCCATTACAGTGTTGAGTGAACAATAAGAAAAAATTAGAAAATGGTTTTATGGTGTCTGGTGCCAAGTAAGTAGTCATAAATATAATTTTGTTTTCTCTTCCATTTTAAAAACTACATTCAATCTAATTTATTTCAAATCAACAGGTATCTGTACCATTGGGAATAAACAAACATCATTAAATAGCCATAATAAAATAAGGTAGAATAAAACAAGCAATGTCTTTTAAACTTTATATTCTGTTTATATAAGCTTTCATTTTTTTATTTTTCCATTTTAATTTTCATATGAAAATATTAAAATAAATTCCATAAGTTCTAGTTTAATACATCCTACTTTTTAATCCTAATGTCATTTATCCCTGACAAAATTGCAGTGGCTACAATTGCCTACCACAGAGTATGTCTACCTGGTTACTGAAGCTAGATACATTTATTCACTTTTTTCCATGATTTCTTTTTAGAGAGAGAAGGAGGGAAGTGATAGAGAGAGGGGGGGGAAGGAGAGAAAAATATCAATGTGAGAGAGAAACATCCATTGGTTGACTCCTGCACACACCCCAACCAAAAATTAAACCTGCAACCCAGGTATGGCCCTGATCAAGAATCAATCCATGACCCTTGGGTGCATGGGACAGCACTCCAACCAACTGCCACACCATCAGGGCACTCACTATTTTGGTAAACACTAAAGTTGCATGTCACTGAAACTCACACAAACCAGTGTAAACGAAGTAGGGAATAAATTGGCTTCCTTAACTAAGAAGGCAGCAAATCTAACTTGGCATGCTATAGGCATTGGAATCTTAGTCTTCTCCACCTTTAGGTTCAGTTTTCAATTTTCTTGGCTTCCTTTTCAGGTGGGTCCCATAGGATGCCAATGTTTCTCATTATACAGTTAGAAAATGCAGAGAGAAGAAATAATCTATTTTCTAGAAATTATATCAAGAGCCTTGGAAAGGTTGTACCTGGTCCCGTTAAATTATGTCCTCATCCTTGAATCAATCACTGTGGCCAGGTTGATAAAGGTCTATGATAAAGCCAGCTAAGTTTATATGGCAACTTCTATGGCTAAAGAGAAAGGAGGTCAAACACATCAAATGGATTTTTTCCCAAAAAAGATATGTTTGGTTACAGGGAAAATTGTGAAAAAAGAAAAACCAATGCATGATGAGTAGTCTACCACACTCCTCCCTTAAACTGACCTGGTCCATGCATTCATTCTTGCTTGAATACAACTGCTCAGGAACAGGGCACAACAGTCTTCCACTACCTTCATTCAGCACACTAGATTTTGCCTCCCAGGTGCTCTCCTGTAACTTCAGTTTCACAATCTGCCTTGTATTCTTCCTTGTTTCTAAATTCCCATAGCCTTCACATGGCTGGTCTTGCAACTCTCTAATCAATGATTTGCATGAACTTCTGAGCTGACTCTTGAACATGGCTATCCTTAGTAGGCCACCTGAGAATTATCTCCTTTGTGTCCTGGATTTGTCCTGTCAGGCCTTATTTCTAAGAAACCCATGTACACTGCCCAAAATTATTCTCCATCTTCTTTATAAAAAAACAAAACAAAAAACAAAAACCTTTATTGTTGAAAGTATTACATATGCCCCCTTTATTCCTTCATAGGTCTTTTTAGCCCAATCCCACTCCCTTTCCTCCACCCCAGGCCTTCACCACAATATTGTCTGTGTTCATAGGTAATGCATACAAGTTCTTTTGTTAATCTCTTCTCCCCATCAATTCACCCTGCCTTCCCTCTGAGATTCAACAGTCTGTTCCATGATTCTATATTTCTGAATCTATTTTATTCATTAGTTTATTCTGTTAGGTTGCACATATGAGTGAGATCTTGTGATACTTATCTTTCTCTGACTGGCTTATTTCACTTAGCATAATACTCTTCAGGTCCCCCCATGCTGTCTAAAAAGGTAAGACATTTTTTTTTTTACTGCTATATAGTATTCCATGGTATAAATGACAACTTTTTTTGTTTGTTTGTTTCTATTTTTTTTAATTTATTGAGGTATTATATGTGTACATACTTTACCATTGCCCCCCCCCACCTCCCAAATATGCCCTCCCTCCCCAGAGTTTTGTGTCCATTGGTTGTTCTTATATGCATGCATACCAGTCCTTCGGTTGATCTCTTATCTCCCCCAGATCTCCCTACCCTTCTCCCCCCACTGTCATTTGACAGTCTGCTTGTTGTTTTACTGTCACTATATGTATCTTTCTGTTCATTAGTTTATAATGTTCTTTATTATCCATAAATGAGTGAGGTCATGTGGTGTTTCTCTTTCATTGACTGGCTTATTTCACTCAGCATGATGTTCTCCAATTCCACCCAGATTACTGAAAATGATGAGAATTCCTTCTTTTTTATGGCAGCATAGTATTCCATTGTGTAGATGTCCCATAGTTTTCAGATCCATTCATCTGCTGACGGGCACCTAGGCTATTTCCAAATCCTAGCTATTGTAAATTGTGCTGCTATGAACATAGGGGTGCATATATCCTTTCTAATTGGTGTTTCTAGTTTCTTGGGTGTATTCCTAGTAGTGATATTACTGGGTCAAATGGGAGTTCCATTTTCAGTTTTTTGAGGAAGCTCCATACTGTTTTCCACAGTGGTTGCACCAACCTGCAATCCCACCAGCAGTGCACGAGGGTTCCTTTTTCTCCGCAACCTCGCCAATATTTGTCGTTTGTTGATTTGTTGATGTTGGCCATTCTGACAGGTGTGAGATGGTACCGCATTGTTGTTTTGATTTGCATCTCTCAGATAATTAGTGACTTTGAGCATGTTTTCATGTGCCTCTTAGCCTTCCTAACTGACAACTTTTTAAGCCACTCATCTTCTTATGAATACTTGGGCTGTTTTCAGATCTTAGCTATTGTAAATTGTGCTGCTATGAAAATAGGGGTGCATATATTCTTTCTGATGGGTGTTTAAGATTCCCTAAGATACATTCCTGGAAGTGGGATCATTGGGTCAAATGGTAGTTCCATGTTTAATTTTTTGAGGAAACTTCATACTGTTTTCCATAATGGCAGAACCAGTTTGCATGCCTAACAGCATTGTACGAGGGCTCCCTTTACTCCAAATTCTCTTAAATACTTGTCATCTGTTGATATGTTAATGATAGCCATTCTGACAGGTGTTAGGTGATTTTCTTTGTCATTTTATTTTTTAAAAATATATATTTTATTGATATTTTACAGAGAGGAAGGGAGAGAGATAGAGAGCTAGAAACATCGATGAGAGAGAAACATCGACCAGCTGCCTCCTGCACACCCTGACCTGGGATGTGCCCGCATCCAGTGTACACGCCCCTGACCGGAATTGAACCCGGGACCCCCCAGTCCGCAGACCGACACTCTACCACTGAGCCAAACCGGTCTCGGCGATTTTCTTTGTCATTTTAATTTGCAGTTCTTTGATGATCATTGGCTTTGAGCATTTTTTCAATATGTCTCTTGGCATTCTGCATGTTCACTTTGGAAAAGTGTCTATTTAGGTAATTTTCTAAGTTGTATGAATTTCTTATATATTTTGGATATTAACAATTTGCCAGATGTATCATTGCCAAATATGTTCTCCCATGCGGTGGGCTCTCTTGTTATTTTGTTGACGGTTTCCTTTGCTGTGCAGAAGCTTTTTTATTTTGATGTAGTCCCATTTGTTTATTTTCTCTTTAGTTTCTATTGCCCTAGGAGCTGTATTGGTGAATATATTGCTTCGGCATATGTCTGAGATTTTGCTGCCTGTGGATTCCTCTCAACCAAGAGAAATTGCTTTGGGTAATATGGACATTTTAATGATGTTGCTTCTACAATCTATGAATACAGTATGTTCTCCCATCGTTTATGCCTTCTTTTATCTCTTTTTTCAGTGTCCTGTGGTTTTCAGAGTACAGGTGTTTTACCTCCTTAGTTAAGTTTATTCCTAGGTATCTTAAATTTTTGGTGCAATGATAAATGTTATTGTTTTTTTCATTTCTCTTTCTGTGAGTTCATTATTAATGTATAAAAATGCCATCGATTTTTGGGTGTTAATTTTGTATCCTGCAACATTGCCAAAATCATTTATTAAGTCTAATAATTTTTTGATGGAGTCTTTAGGGTTTTCTATGTACAGTATCATGTCATATGCGAATAAGGACAGTTTTTTATCTTCTTTTGCAATTTGAATACCTTTGATTTCTTCTTGTTGTTGTATAATTGCTATGACTAGCACTTCCAGAACTATGTCAAATAGGAGTGGTGAAAGTGGGCATCCATGTCTTGTTCCTGTTCTTAGTGAAAATGGTTTTAGTTTTTGCCCATTGAGTATGATGTTGGCAGTAGGCCTGTCATTTAAGGCTTTTGTTATGTTGAGGTATGATCCCTCTATTCCTACTTTGCTAAGAGTTTTTAATTAACAAAGGGTATTTTATTTTGTCAAATGCTTTTTCTGCATCAATTGATATGACTATCTCTCAATTTGTTTATGTAATATATCATGTTTATTGATTTGTGGATATTATATCATTCTTTTTTTTTTAAATATATTTTATTTATATTTTACAGAGAGGAAGGGAGAGAGATAGAGAGCTAGAAACGTCGATGAGAGAGAAACATCGACCAGCCGCCTCTTGCACACCCCCCACCGGGGATGTGCCCGCAACCAATGTACATGCCCTTGACCGGAATCGAACCTGGGACCTTTCAGTCTGCAGACCAACGCTCTACCACTGAGCCAAACCGGTTTCGGCGTATTATATCATTCTTGAATCCCCAGGTTGAATACTACATGGTCATGGTATATAATCTTTCTGATGTAATGCTGGATCCGATTTGCTATAATTTTGTGGATGATTTTGGCATCTATGTTCATGAAGATTTGTGTGGTAGGTGACCTATAGGGCCCAGTTGTATTGTCTTTATATGGTTTTCATTGTGTTGTCTTTATCTGGTGTTGGTATTAAATATTAAATATTATCACTAATAAGGGTTTATTCTCCAACATTTACAGGGAACTCATATAACTTAACAAAAAGAATATAAACAATCCAATTTAAAAAATGGGCAATAGACCTAAATAGATAATTTTCAAAAGAGGACATAAGGAAGGCCAAGAGACATATAAAAACATTTTCAAAGTCACTAATCATCTGAGAGATGCAAATCAAAATGACAATGAGATACCATCTCACACCTGTCACAACAGGTATCATCAACAAATCAACAAATGACAAGTGCTGGCCAGGATGCAGAGAAAATGGAACCCTTGTGCACTGCTGATGGGAATGCAGACTAGTGCAACCACTGTGGAGAACAATATGAAGTTTCCTCAGAAAATTAAAAATGGAACTCCCATTTGACCCAGCGATCCCACTTCTAGGAATATATCCCAAGAAACTAGAAACATCAATCAAAAAGGATATATGCACCCCTATGTTCATAGCAGCACAATTTACAATAGCTAAGATTTGGAAACAACCTAAGTGCCCATCATCAGATGAATGGATTAGAAATCTGTGGTACATCTACACAATGGAATACTACACTGCTGTGAAAAGGAAAGAACTCCTACCATTTGCAACAGCATGGATGGACCTGGAGAGCATTATGCTAAGCTAAATAAGTCAGTTGGAGAAAGATAATATCACATGATCTCACTCACTTGTGGAATATAATGAACAACATAAACTGATGAACAAAAACAGATCCAGAGACAGAGAAGCATTGATCCGCCATCAAACCTCAGAAGGAAGGCAGGTGAGTGTGGGGGTAAGGAGGAAAGATCAACCAAATGACTTGTATGCATGCATATAAGCCTAACCAATGGACACAGACAGCAGGGGGTGAGGGCATGAGTGGGGGGGGGGCCGCAATGAGGGTATAAGGACACATATGTAAAATACATTATCGATAAAGAAAATAAAAAAATATCAGTGCCAATTAAATTAACACAGGGATTACTCAGCATTCTAAAAAGTCAAAACTTGCTGTGAGTTTGAGTTCTGAGGAAAGTTTTTGTGGACACAGTAGAACTACATCACCAATAAGAATTCTCAGATAATCGCCATTCAGATAGGCTAGAGAAGCAGCCTACATTCCAGACCAGGGATTTATTTTCAGAATCAAAGCTTAATGTTACGGGTAGAAAGCATATTTTCTTACTTGAACAAGCTTATTCGGGATTAAGGAAGTGACAGCCTTTGTAACTCATATTATATGCCAAAGTCCACTGAAGCAAGAGAGATGTTTGCAGAGATTATTAATTTGAGAAATTATTATTCTTCCCCTTTTACATCTATTAGGACTAAGGAAGACATAAATAACAGAATTTGTAAGTCCAATGATTTTTATCAAAGAGATCAGCAATAGAGCAGTTTCCTAATAGAGTTCTAGAAGAAGCATGGAGAAAAATTTATATGATTTCCCAGATATTTTCCATGTCTAGACAGTGAACAGAGATGAATATCTTTAGTTTTACTGCTTGTACCAAAAATCTCCTTTTAAAATGTCTGTCTAGATGGCCAGAGTGGGTGTTCCTAGGAGTGAAATTCAAAGTATGACTCAAACAATAGGAAACTAAAATGAATTAATCTATTTTTGTGTTTTGTTTTTTATAAAGAAACTAATTGTTCCCTTGGTATCATGACTTTTAAAAAAGGGAAAAAGAAAAAAAGAAATTGAAAAGAAAAATAATTGATCCGATTCTGTTGCCTGAGCAGAAAGCCTACTGTCAAATGCTGTTTCTTAAAATTCAACTTTGTCTGAATTTTCCAATGGCATTAGCATAGTTCTATTTTCTATTTCTTAGCCCTCACTTTAGTTTAATTGAATTCCAGTGTGAAAGAGCCTTCAAGAATTCAGTTTGTCCAATCTTCTGCTCCAGAAGCCATGATGGAGTCTATTGTGTGTTTTTCAATGAGTAAATAATCCCATTCTAAGCCAGAAAGTGCTCTGCAGTTATTTTGAAAATGTAAGACTGTCATAAACCAGTCAGAGAAGGAATATGTTGGTACACAGGGACAGATTCATGTCTAGGTATGGAATTCAATAACACCTCTTCAGAGAGAAATAGGATGTTCATGGACATTTATTATGCAACTTGTTAGCTTATTTTAGCTAAAAAAAAAAAAGAAATTTAAAAGGGATAATTAAACCCAAGGAAGAGCAAAATTATATTAGTGTGAGGAAGAACTGTATTACTGCTGCATCCTTGACAGAGGATTCTGACTACTATTTTTTTTCTTTCAATTACAGCCTACTTTCAATATTATTTTATGTTGGCTTCAGGTGCACAGCTTAGTGATTAAACAGTCATATAATTTACATGGTGTTCCTTTCAATATTTCTAGTACCCAACTGGCATCATACATAGTTATAGCAGTATTTTCTATGCTTTACTGGCTACTCTTACATTTAAGTTTTAATTTAGGAACTTTAACAAGCTACTTTCTTATGTGTTTTGCTTGGGGAAAATCAGCACATCTGATGACATGCACTTAGAAATGTTTACATCTTGAAAACATTTCCTTCATCTAAAGTGTCTATGACTTTAAACTTAAAAATATCCACGTTTAACATGGGCATGTTAATTAATGTTAGCACTTTTCAAAATGGCCTTCTTGCATTAAATTTCCTTAATGGTACATGACTGACTCAAAGCATCAAATTTCAAGTCAAAATTCTTTGAATAAATATTAGGTCAAGCAAGTGTTTATTAAATTAAAGCCAATCAATGATTATCCATTTGTGTAGTATGAGCTGATTTTTTTTGTTTTTAAATTTTGTGTTTTCATAGAAGTGGTCAACATAAACAAAGTCATATAAAAATAACAATATGATAATTCTAACTTGGAAAACACTGTCTTACAGTACTGCAACATTATGGGAATTTGTGTGGTAAATTTGGCTTTTACTCTCCAAATCCTCTTTCTAATCTCAGATCCCATGGACCTATAATCTCTGGACTAGAGCTGTATTTCTCAATCCCATACTATAAATATTTTCCTGGGTAATTTTTTATTTAGCAGCATCTCTGGCATTTACCCTCCTGATGCCAATAACCACCAAAACACTCAGAGGGGAAAATGAAATGTCTCCAGTTGTTGCCAAATGTCCCCTGAAGTGTAAAATTGCCCATTGGTTGAGAAACATTAAACTATAGAAAGATTTTTTTAATGTATATTTTTAAATGATAACTTTTACCCCTCCCAGTTCCAATTCAGTAAAGCTCATAAGCATGTTATCCAACAAGGGAGCAAAATCTGTTGGTCTAAGACAATAACCAATAAAAGTTCATTAGAATTAAGAACAATTAAGTTTTTTTCATCAAGACCGGTTTGGCTCAATGGATAATCGGCCTGAGGACTGAAGGGTCCCGGGTTTGATTCCGGTCAAGGGCATGTACCTTGTTGTGGGCACACCCCCAGTGCGGGGGGTGTGGGGGTGCAAGAGGCAGCTGATCGATGATTCTCTCATTGATGTTTCTAACTCTATCCCTCTCTCTTCCTCTCTGTAAAAAATCAATAAAATAATTTTAAAAATAACTAAGAACAATTAAGTTTTTTTATTCCAAATAGTTAATGAAGTTGTGATGCTTTCTAAAGTTTCTTTTGATATTTACTGTTCTTATTAACTTTATGCATAACTCTTCTAAGAACAAAAACCATTAAATTGCTTAAATTTTATCAGTTAGTTGTGACCCACCCTTAAATTTTCACTTTTAAAGACTTAGCTAGAACTTATGAATCATATTTTGTTTTATGCACAAGTACCTATGTATTACTTTAGCCATTTCAAGATAGGCAATTAAGTTGTGAAAATTATGTGGAAGTATCTCTATGCCCAGCAACAATTTAAGATCACTGAGAAGTAATATAGAAAGATTTTGCTTTTTTTTTTTCTTGTGGAGCCAGCTGCCATCCTTTGTCACCTTTCACAAAGCAGCATTTACCACAATCAAAGCCCTGTGATACAGTTAGTGCTACACTTTGGTGATTAACAAAAAGGTCTAAGTATAGTCAAGACATCTATGACTTGTGTTGAAATTAATGCTGCTTGAATGATCAGCATAGACCTTAAGTAGGGATTTTAAAACAGTTTGATTCCTGTTGTTCATAGAGAGAAAAAGGGAGAACAGAGCTGACTGTCAATGGTTCCTGCCAGGATCCTGAATACTGTTATCCACATTTCACTAGAATCTAACCTCATAATCTCAAGAAGCAACTCTTCTTCAGAGGTCAGACATCCCACCTGCATTTCTTAACTGAAAATCTTTCCCAAAGTACCTCAGATGATAGGATTATTTTTAAAATAAAGTTGACCACAAGAAAGTTTCTGGATGATGTATACTGAAATGACACATAGAAAAGTACATGGCCTTATTTCCAAATGTATACTTAAATGACTTCATTTTATTATTATATGACTTTATTTTATTTTTATACTAGAGGCCTGGTGCACAACATTCATGCAAGGGGTGAGAGGGTCTCTCAGCCCGGCCTGCACCCTCTTGCAGTCCTGGACCCCTAGGGAGATGTCCACCTAAGTCAGCAGTTGGACATCCCCCGAGAGGTCCTTAGCACTGCCACAGAGGCAGGAGAGGCTCCCACCATCGCCACTGCGCTCACCAACTATGAGCCCAGCTTCTGGCTGAGCAGCACTCCCCCTGTGGGAGCATACTGACCACCAGGGGGCAACTCCTGCATGGAGCGTCTACTTCCTTGTGGTCAGTGCGCATCATATTGACCAGTCATTCTGCTGTTTGGTCAATTTGCTTACTAGCCTTTTATTATATAGGATGATATTAAGAAATTCTCAAATACAAATGCAACATAAAATACAATCACAGTCCATTATCTTAATTCCTCTAATATTAAAATTTTATGAGAGAACAAAAGAAAATGTATTTAAAACTAGGGTAGTAACATCATTCTAGAAACTAAAAAATTCAAGAAATAAAGAAGTATTGTTATGCAAACTATTTTATACTTAACTCATGAATGACATTATACCCTCAGTAATAGTTGAATGGCAAATTCATAAGTTCGTCATTATTAATGGTTTCTTTTCCAAAAAGCCCAAGCATTTTTCTAGTTCTGCTGCACTCTGAGACTTCTTTTTACCTTTGCCAAAAAAAATTCCCTTTACTTGTGTTCTGATTTGGATTGTGTTTCCTTGATCCTCTGACTTTCTCTAGGATTACTTTTCATTTTAGGGGAATACATTTTCCAGAGTTCTGTGAGAAATGATACTTGGCAGGTCAATTTTTTTTTTTGAGAACTTGCATGTTTAAAAATGTCTTTATTATACTTATTCTTGATTTATGGTTGGCTAGGTATAAAACTTTAAATTTCCTCAGCATTTTAAATGTTTTGTTCCATTGTCTCCTAGCTTGCGGCACTGTTCTTAAGAAATTCAATGCCATTCTGGTAGTTCACTCTTTTTATATGATTTGTTTTTGACCTGTGGGAACTTTTAGACTTTTCAGACTATAATCTTAGGTCAACCTAGAGAGTGCACTCCTTTTCACTAAGCATTAGTCACATGCAATCTAACAAAAACTTCTATTTCTTACTTGTAAAATGTATAACACACTATAATGAGAATTACATTTAAACAGTGCCTTGTGAAATTGTGTGCAAGGAAGAGATTGTCATTTTTTTTAGTTGAATAAAAGTGTTACCTTTCTCCACCAACTAAAGAAACTTCCAGTGCTCCTTTAATTCCAAATCTGATGTCTTCTCTTATTTCTTGTTTCCTTGGACCTTTCTTTAGCTTTAGATTCACCACTCCAGCAGTCTTGAATTTTCTCCTATTTTGTTTCCTATAAATATCCTACTTCCCTTCTCCTGCTGTTTTTTCTTGACTTTCCCTTCTTGTCCCAATTCCTAAATGTGAATATTCCTTTGGGTTTTTTGTTGGATGCTTTCCTGTACTTTATGATATTCATATTGTAAGAGGTCCCATTTAATTTTAGGATATTTAATGTCACCATTATGATTGTTACTTTCAAAATATTTGTTTGGTCTTAATCTATTTTATATGTAGTCTCACATTTTCACCAATATCATCCTTAATGTAGCATATTGAAGGGAAGCTGAACTGAAATCCTAGAGTCAATGTTGGCAAACTTCCTACCTAATAAAAGAGAAACATACAAATGACTGCACCTTCACTATGCCCACAAGGCACGCCCACCAGCCAAATTAGGGCAAGTATGCAAATTAACCCAACCAAGATAGCGGTTAATTTGCATATCCAGGCCAGAGCAAAGACTAAAGACAGCAGAAGCCAAGTGCCGAGTGAAGCTGTGGAGAAGCAAGCAAGTGGGGCAGCAGAGAAGGAAGGGAAGCAGGCAGGGCAGGGAGAAGGGACAGAAGCAGGCAGGGTGGAGAAGGGAGGGAAGCAGGTGGGCTGGGGGAGAAGAGAGGGAAGCAAGTGGGGCAGTGACTGCAGCAGGAAGCCCAATTGCAGGAATCTCCCTGCAACGGGCTATTAATATTTTTATAAAGGGCCAGAGATAAAAATATTTTAGGCTTTATAGTATGCAATATTGCAAATGATCAGTCCTGCCTCTGTAGGGTGGATGCAACCATAGATAATAACTGAACAAATGAGGATGACTGTGTTACACTCAAACTTTTTTTTTCAAACTTTATTTACAACACACAAAGTAAGCCTTATTTCACCCATATGCTTCAGTTTTCCTGGTCTTGAGATTTGAGCTGTGTCTTGAATTTTGCATTAAGTAGCTGATTGACCTTAGGAGACTCAGGCCTACTGAACTATTTATTTTCTTAAATATATTTTATTGATTTTTTACAGAGAGGAAGGGAGAGGGATAGAGAGTTGAAACATCAATGAAAGAGAAACATCCATCAGCTGCCTCCTGCACATCCCCCACAGGGGATGTGCCCGAAACCAAGGTACTTGCCCTTGACCGGAATCAAACCCAGGACCCTTCAGTCTGCAGACCGAGGCTCTATCCACTGAGCCAAACCAGTTAAAGTTGAACTCCTATTTATTTTTTGGCCTGAAATGTCACTTGTTCTATGAAACCTTCCTTTATTTATGCATACAAAATTATGCGTTAAGTATCAGGTACTTGATACCTATCCCCAATCAGAATTTACTACACCTTCTTTTATTCCTACATATTTTGCTTTTATGAGTAAATTAAAACACTCCTCTTGTTCTGTTATAATTGTGTTTTACCTGTCTCTCTTCATCCTTTGATTTTAAGCTTTCCTTTGAAGCCTCAATGTATATTGAAGTACCTGCTATAACTTGTGCTCAACAGTTATTTGTTAAACATTTATGCAGTATAATGGCCTACATGTTCCTTAAGTTGTCTTTCAGCAAATTAATGTTATTATACATGTCTTAAACTAAAATCATCCTCTTTATTCCAACATCTCTTTCTTCTCTTGTTAATGACATCCTCAGTCTTAATTGCCCAAGGCTCAAAATTAAGCCTGTGTGCATTGTGGTCAAGAGAGCAAAATTTCTGTTTGACAGATCCAAGTTTAAAGCCTAGGTCTGCCACTTAGTCAGTGTGGAATCTTGGGAATATTATAAATAACTCTAGGCCTGTTTCTTCATTTGTAAAATTGGGACTCAAAAAGGATGTACTGCCCAAAGTTGTAGACATTAAATAAAACTTCTGTTTTGATTGTGTGACTGACACTCTACAAATGATTTCTGTTGTCTTATTGCACTCTTCTAACATTTTTGGTAACTTGATCATTAACACATTTTTTTCATTTTTTTAAATTTGTCTTTATTGTTGAGCGATATTACAAATGTTTCCCTTTTTCCCCATTGATCCCCTTTACCCCACTCTCATCTACCCCCCAGGTCTTCACTGCCCTATTGTCTGTGTCCATAAGCAATCTACACTAATAAAAGAGAAAAATGCTAATTTACCATACCTTTGCTACACCCACAGCCAATCGGAGCAAGTATGCAAAGTAACCCAATAAAATGGCAGTTAATTTCCATATGCTGAGGGAGGAAGGAGTGAAGACTGAAGACAGCATAGAAGGAAAAGAGAGGAAAGAGGAAAGCAAGGTGGCTGCCAGAGGGAAAGCATGGGTGGGGTGGTGTTGGCTGGGTGGGTGGGGCTGGTGGTTGTGGTGGTGGCGGTGCACGCAGCCATGGCGGCTGCATACAAGAATCTTTCTGAAATGGGCCCCTAGTGCATATATATGTACATAGGCTCTTTGGTTAATCTCTTTCTATTCCCCTTCCCTTCTTCCTTCTGAGATTTGTCAGTCTGTTTCATGTTTCCATGCTTCTGGTTCTATTTTCTTCATCAGTTTATTTTGTTTGTTACATTCCACATATAAGTGAGATCATGTGATACTTGTCTTCTCTGACAGGTTTATTTTGCTTAGCAGAATCTCTCCATGTTGTCTCAAAGCATAAGAGATCCTTCTCATCTTTAACAAATTTTATAGTAAACCTTATTTTCCTTGAACTTTCATTGGTTTGTGATTAAGCTGTCTCATGCCCTTTATCCTAACACATGGCATGCCTGGAACAATTGATGAAAGCTAATTCTTTTGGGAAACAGTCTTTATTTAATACTTGCCCAAACCAGTTTGGCTCAGTGAATAGAGCGTCGATCTGCGGACTGAAAGGTCCCGGGTTCGATTCCGGTCAAGGGCATGTACATTGGTTGCGGGCACATCCCCAGTGGGGATTGTGCAGGAGGCAGCTGGTCGATGTTTCTCTCTCATCGACGTTTCTAGCTCTCTATCCCTCTCCCTTCCTGTCTCTAAAATATCAATAAAATATATTTTAAAAAATACTCAATACATGTTACATTAAATTTTATAGTCAAGAATTATAATTTAGGTCAAGCCAGGAAAGATGGCGGCTGGCAGGACGGAGCTGAGAGAGAGGAAGTGAGTGAGAGTAGGAAAGGAGGGTGTGTGGACCAGCATGGGGTGCGTGTGAGTGAGGGAAAGGTTAAATCACAAAGGAGCAGCAGGAGCCGGCAGAAGGCATCTCCTTGACAAGGAGAGACTAGCACCGCTGCGGGCTCTCCCCAGACAGCGGGATCCCAGCGTGGAGCCCAGGCCATCTTGAAGGGAAGAAGGGCCTTTTTTAGAAACCCATCAACAACACCAACAAGACAGGCCTTGGAACTGCCCTGCGACCCAGCACCAATTCCAGCCAATATCCTCTACCCCAGCTGCAGACTCACGGACCTCCACATCCAAAGATACGCCAATCTCAGCAGCTGTAAGTGCAGTGCTCCCTCCCCAATTACCCCGTTCACCCCTCTCCCCCAGCCTCTGCTCGCACCTCATAGCAAAACCCTGGATGGCCGGCATTCCCGGGTTCAAGTCTGAGCCAGACCCTGGTTCACGAGCCTGGGGGCTCACGCCAGCCCCGCCCCTTCATCCCTACCCCCCCCCACCCACCCCCCACCACCAGCCTCCTTTCGCGGCTCCTTGGGCCCCCAGTCGCGTGTTCCCCGCACCCCGCGCTGAGATTTGCGCATTCGCCGCTCCTCACACTAGCTCTAGCCGGGCAGTAAGACACCAGTTCCTGCACATCTGTGGGCTCGTGCCTGCCCCCACTTCCACCCCCCTCGCCTTCACTCACGCCCAAATTCGGGCGCTCACAGGCTTCTGCCTGATCCTCCCATTTGTGCCCCTCGCGCCCATTCGCACAGGACAGCAAAACCTTGGTTTCACTGGTTAGCAGGCTTGAGCAAGTTAAGGGAAGCAAGAACACCCCACCCCAGGGTTGTGCGCCTATCCTGGGGCAATCATGACTTCAACCCCATAGGCAATAGGACATCCCAATCCAGAGCTACACATCTCTCCTGGGGCAGTGCGAGGGAGACACCAAGAGCACCCAAGAGTGGATCCTGTAAAGACCAGGGCTTGAGGCCCTGCTGTGGAAACTCTGAACACCGTCCTCCTGGAAGCTAGCCCAGCTGCTCAACCAAGGGCCAGGACCCCTTAGGTATACATCGGAACTCAGAGCCCTGAGAGTGTGTATCCCTGGATACACCACTGCAGAGGTGAGGTTCCGACAGGCCTCTGTAAGCCACTAGTGGGAGCCACAGTGAGCTTGCCTTGGATGCAATCTTGAACAAGCAGGAGGCGCACACCCATCCAGCAGTAGAAGCTTTGAATTCACTTTGCCTAGATACTGACACACAGGCACTTCAACTGTGAGACTACACGGCTAGGGCCCTTCAGAGTCATTTAGTGCACCTCACTGGCAATCTAACGTGGGTTTTCCAGTGAACCACCACTGGGTTGTAAGCACCTATTCACCACAAGTGCAACAACATAAGCGTGGTCCACCCATCCCACGACTGCATATCTCTGGGCACCTCAGCCACGCTTTTCCAAATAGCAGGTACCCTGAACCCCAACACCCCAACAGAGGGTTCCTGAGGAACACTGCAAGTCCCTGCAGGGCACACGTGATTACAATTAAGGGTGCAAGTAAGCAAAAATTAAGAAACTCCCCTCCACATCAGCTGACTTGTAGACACCACAGTTGTACCTTCTAAGTTTACAGACCTACATTAAGAGAATCCAAATAGCTAGAGAAGGGAGCTACACTAGATTAACAAGCCCAGGGGAACTGAGAAATTATACCAGTAGCACCATCCCCAAAGGAACCTGGGAAGCAAGGCAATTGGATCTACAATTAAAACACTACAGGAAAACATGAGAAGACAAAAAGCAATCCACAAAAGAAAGGGAATGAAGAATCACCAGAAAGGGAGTTAAATGAATTTGAAGTTAGCAGCTTATCAGAGACAGAATTCAGAGTGATGGTTATAAGGATGTTTAAATGGATAGAGGATAAATGCACACAACTCAATGACAATTACACACAACTCAAATAGAATTACAAGGAGCTGAATGAGAATGTCACCAACATGAAAAAATACCAAGAGGAGATGAAGAACGACATAGCTGCAATAAAAAAAACACAGTGGAAGGCTTAAAAAGTAGGGGAGAAGACCGCATTAGCGAAGTAGAAGGCAAGGTAGAAAAAAACACACAAACACAGTAGCAACTGGAAAGAAGACTCAAAAAGCAAGAGGAGAGCCTAAGGGAACTATGGGACAACTCAAAATGAAACAACATTAGAATAATAGGGATACCAGAAGGAGAGGAAGAAAAGCAAGAAAATCTCCTGGAAGAAATAATGACAGAAAACTTCCCTGATATTGGCAAGAAGAAAACTATCCCAGTCCAAGAAGTACAGAGTCCCAAAGAAACTGAACCCCAAAAGACCGACACCAAGACACGTCATAATTAAGTTGACAAACACCAACGACAAAGCAAGAATCTTAAAGGCTGCAAGAGAGAGACAGAAAGTTACATACAAAGGATCTCCTATTAGAATAGCGACTGATTTCTCAACAGAAACACACCAGGCCAGGAGGGAATGGAATGAAATATAAAAAAAAAAAACAAAGGCCTGAATCCAAGAATACTATACCCAGCAAGGCTATCAATCAAAATTGATGGTGGGATCAGAAGCTTCACAGACAAAAAAGGGCTAAGAGAATTCATCACTATCAAGCCAGCAATGCAAGAAATGCTAAAGGGACTACTGTAAAAAGAAAGAAGAGAAAGGCAAGAAGAATCACAAATGCTAAGGAAGAAAATGACATCAAACAGGCACTTATCAATAGTAACACTAAATGTAAATGGATTAAATGCACCAGTAAAAAGACATAGGGTAGCTGAATGGATAAGAAAACATGACCCATATATCTGCTGTTCACAAGAAACCCACCTTAAAGCAAAGGATTCACACAGACTGAGAGTGAAGAGATGGAAAAACATTTTTCAGGCAAACAGAAATGAGAAAAAGCTGGGGTTGCGATACTTATATCAGATAAAATAGACCTCAAGGTAAAGGCTGTAATAAGAGATAAGGCAGGCCACTACATAATACTAAAGGGAGCAATTCAGCAAGAAGATACAACTCTGGTAAACATATATGCACCAATGCAGGAGCACCAAAATACATAATAAAATCTTCTGGAAGATATCAAGGGAGAGATAGACATCAATACAATCATAGCCGAAACCGGTTTGGCTCAGTGGATAGAGCGTCGGCCTGCGGACTGAAAGGTCCCGGGTTCGATTCCGGTCAAGAGCATGTATGTTGGTTGCGGGCACATCCCTGGTAGGGGGTGTGCAAGAGGCAGCTGATCGGTGATTCTCTCTCGCCGATGTTTCTAACTCTATCCCTCTCTCTTCCTCTCTGTAAAAAAATCAATAAAAAAATACAATCATAGTAGGGGACTTTAATACACCACTGACATCAATGGATAAGTCCTCTCGTCAAAAAAGCAACAAAGAAACAGCAATCCTAAATGGCACATTAGATCAGATGGACCTAATTGACATCTTCAGAGAATTTCACCTCAAAGCCAATGAATATCTGTTCTTCTCAAGTGCTCATGGAACATTCTCAAAAATAGACCACATATTGGGTAACAAGCAAAGTCTCCCCAAATTCAAAAAGATTGAAATCATATCAAGCATTTTTTCAGATCTCAATGGCATAGTATTAGAAATAAACTACAATGAAAACATTCCAAAAAATTCAAACACCTGGAAGCTGAATGGCATGCTACTAAAAAATGATTGGGTTATCAATGAGATCAAAGAAGAAATTAAAAAGACAACACTGCAAATCCTATGGGACACAATGAAAGCAGTCCTAAGAGGGAAGAGTATAGCTCTACAGGCCTACCTCAAAAAACAACAAAAAAGGTTAATAAATAATCTATCTCAACAACTCAAAGAATTAGAAAGAGAGCAATAAGAAAAGCCCACAGTGAGCAAAAGGACGGAAATAATAAAGATCAGAACAGAAATGAATGACATAGAGACCAAAGAAACAATACAAAAAGTCAATAAAACGAAGAGCTTGTTCCTTGAAAGGATAAACAAGATTGATGAACCTCTAGCCAGGCTCACCAAAAAGCAAAGAGAGAGGACCCAAATAAACAAATTCAGAAATGAAAGAGGTGAAATAACAACAGACCTCACAGAAATACAAAGGATTGTTACAAAATACTATGAACAACTCTATTCTAATAAACTAGACAACCAGGAGGGAATGGACAGATTCCTAGAAAAATACAACCTTCCAAAACTTAATCAAGACGATACTAAAAATCTCAATAGGCAGATAACTATGGATGAAATTGAAGCAGTCATCAAAAAGGTTCCAGCAAACAAAAGCCCAGGGCCAGATGGCTTCACAGGGGAGTTTTATCAAACATTCAAGGAAGAATTAAAACCTATTCCAGGAAATTCAAGAGGAAGGAACGCTTCCAAGCTCCTTCTATGAAGCCAGCATCACTCTAATACCATAACCAGATAAAGATAACACAATGAAAGAGAATTACAGGCCAATATCTCTCATGAACATAGACACAAAAATCCTCAACAAAATTCTAGCAAATCGGATCCAGCAGTACATCAGAAAGATCATACACCATTACCAAGCGGGATGCAAGGATGGTAAAATATTCACAAATCAATAAATGTGATACATCACATAAACAAATTGAGAGATAAATATCACATAGTCATATCAATTGATGCAGAAAAAGCATTTGACAAAATCCAACACCCTTTCTTGATAAAAACTCTCAGCAAGGTAGGAATAGAAGGATCATACCCCAACATAATAAAAACCATATATGACAAGCCCATAGCCAATATCATACTCAATGGGAAAAAACTAAAACCATTCTCTCTAAGAACTGGAACAAGACAGGGATGCCCACTTTCACCACTACTGTTCAACATAGTGCTGGACTGATCAGACAAGAAGAAGAAATAAAAGGCATCAAAATTGGAAAAGAAGAAGTAAAACTGTATTTCTTCGCAGATGACATGATACTATACATAGAAAACCATAAAAACTCCATCAAAAAACTATTAGACTTAATAAATGAATTCGGTAAGGTAGCAGGATAGAAAATCAATGCCAAGAAATCTATGGCTTTTCTATACACCAATAATGAACTTACAGAAAGAGAGACTAAAAAAGCAATCCCATTTACCATCGCACCAAAAAAAATTAAGATACTTAGGAATAAACTTAACTAAGGAGGTTAAAGACCTATACACAGAAAACTACATGATACTGAAAAAATAGAGTAAGATGTAAACAGATGGAAGAACATACTATGTTCATGGATTGGTAGAATCAAAATCATCAAAATGTCCATACTACCCAAAGAATTCTATAGATTTAATGCACTCCCTACTAAGATATCAACAGCATACTTTACAGACCTAGAAAGAACACTCCAAAAATTCATCTGGAATTTTTTAAAAAATGATGAATAGCCACAGCAATCCTGAGAAAGAGGAATAAAGTAGGAGGGATCTCAATACCTGATTTCAAGATGTATTACAAAGCCACTGTTCTCAAAACAGCTTGGTACTGGCACAAGAACAGACATACAGACCAATGGAATAGAATAGAGAATCCAGATATCGACCCAAAACACTATGCTCAATTAATATTTTACAAAGGAGGCATGAACATACAATGGAGTCAAGATAGTCTCTTTAACAAATGATGCTGGGAAAATTGGACAGATACATGCAAAAAAAATGAAACTAGACCTCCAACTAACACCATACACAAAAATAAACTCAAAGTGGATACAGGACTTAAACATAAGACAGGAAACCATAGAAATACTAGAGCAATCCACAGGCAAGAAAATCTCAGACACATGTCGAAAGAAATTATTCACTTATAATGCTCCTAGGGCAATGGAAGCTAAAGAGAAAATAAACAAATGGGACTACATCAAAATAAAAAGCTTTTTCACAGCAAAGGAAACCATCAATAAAACAACAATAGATGCAAATCAAAACAACAATGCGGTACCATCTCACACCTGCCAGAATGGCCAACATCAACAAAACAACAAACAACAAATGTTGGCGAGGTTGCAGAGAAAAAGGAACCCTCGTGCACTGCTGGTGGGATTGTAGGTTGGTGCAACCACTGTGGAAAACAGTATGGAGCTTCCTCAAAAAACTGAAAATGGAACTCCCATTTGACCCAGTAATCCCACTACTAGGAATATACCCCAAGAAACTAGAAAGACCAATCAGAAAGGTTATATGCACCCCTATGTTCATAGCAGCACAATTTACAATAGCTAGGATTTGGAAACAGCCTAGGTGCCCGTCAGCAGATGATTGGATCAGAAAACTATGGTACATCTATACCATGGAATACTATACTGCCATAAAAAGGAAGGAATTCTCATCATTTGCAGTAACCTGGATGGAATTGGAGAGCATCATGCTGAGTGAAATAAGCCAGTCAATGAAAGAGAAACACTACATGACCTCACTCATTTATGGATATTAAAGAACATTATAAACTAATGAACAGAAAGATATAGTGACAGTAAAACAACAGGCAGACTGTCAAATGACAGCGGAGGGGGGGGGTAGGGAGATCTGGGGGAGATAAGAGATCAACCGAAGGACTGGTATGCTTGCATATAAGAATAACCAATGGACACAAAACTCTGGGGAGGGAGGGCATCTATGGGGGGGGCAATGATAAGCTATGTACACAGATAATACCTTAATAAAAAAAAATTTAAAAAAAATAATAAAATAAAACAACAAGAAACCCCACTACTTGGGAAAACATATTTGCCAATGATATCAATGATAAGGGTTTAATCTCCAAAATTTACAGAGAACTCATACAACTTAACAAAAAGAAGATAAACAATCCAATCAAAAAATAGGCAACTGAGCTAAATAGACACTTTTTGAAAGAATACAGAAGGAAGGCCAAGAGACATATGAAAATATGCTCAAAGTCATTAGTCATCAGAGAGATGCAAATCAAAACAACAATGCAGTACCATCTTACACCTGTCAGAATGGCTATCATCAGCAAAACAGCAAACAAGTGTTGGTGAGGATGTGGAGAAAAAGGAACCCTTTTACACTGCTTGTGGGAATGCAGACTGGTGCAGCCACTGTGGAGAACAGTATAGAGTTTCCTTAAAAAACTAAAAATGGAACTCCCATTTGACCCAATAATCCCACTTCTAGGAATATATCCCAAGAAACTAGAAACACAAATCAGAAAGGATATATGCACCCCTATGTTCATAGCAGCTCAATTCACCATAGCTAAGATTTGGAAACAGCCTTAATGTCCATCAACAGATGAATGGATAAAAAGCTGTGGTACATCTACTCAATGGAATCCTATGCTGCAGTAAAAAAGAAAGAGTTTCAACCGTTTGCAGAAACATGGATGGAGATGGAGACTATTATGCTAAGTGAAATAAGCCAGGCAGAGAAAGATAAACATCACATGATATCACTCATTTATGGAAGATAGTGAATGGCATAGACTGATGAATAAGAACAAACCCAGAGACTGAGTAACATTGATCAGAACCCCAAACACCAGAGAAGGAGGGGATCACTGGGAGTAAGGGGGAGAAATCACCCACAAGACTTGTGGGTATACATATGAGCCTCATCAATTCCACAGATAACATGGGGGTGGAGTGTAAGTGGAGGATAGGGGATTAGGGGGGGATAGGAATACATATGTAAAATAATGATAGTACTATTATTATTAATATTAACAATAAAATAAGGAGACCAAAACAAGATGGTGGCCTAGGTAGTCTCCTAGGCTGCCACCTCATCAACAATTTGGAAAAAAACAACAGCTAAAATCGAAAGGGATTGCACCAGACCCACAGGAAAGCTGGAGAAATGGGAAGGCTACAACTATAGACAAAGCAGGGCGCCGTTGCTGCCATATGGAGTTTAAAACTATGGCGAAACCGGACCTGCCAGAGCCGCTGCCGCCGGGAATGAGGGAAGCCAGACCTCACTCTGCCCCAGGGCCCAGGGAGTGGGCCAGCCCGGCCTCCGCTGGGGGAGATGATGTGGGCCTCCGCCGCGCCTTGGGCTCCTGCCCGGACGAGAATCCTTTGCCCACAACCATCCTGGCCCGCAGCTGTCCCAGCCCACCATGCTGGTGAGGAGATGGCACAGCGTCTCCCAGCCTGCTGCCAGCTCAGCCCGGCCTCCGCACACGCCGTGCTGGTGAGGAGCTGGCGTGGCGTCTTCCGTTCGTGGCCCCAGCAAGTCCTCCCTACGCCGCAGCATGGCCAGGCCAAAGCTTCCCCCACTACCGCCCTGTGGATTTTAAAACTACAGGGGAAATTGAGCCACAGGAGCTACTGTCGCCGCCACACCTGCTGCCACACCCGCCACCACCGTGAATAATGGGAATCCACCGAAAACAGAGCTCACTCCGCCCCGGGCTCAGGGAGAATATGGCTTCAGAACTTAGCCTCTGCGTCCACAGCAGCTCCACTTCTGCACCAAACAAGACATCATTGAGGGCGGTCTCTTCGCCCGCAGCCATCTCAGCCCTCCCACAACCTTCCCAGCACACCCTCCATGCTGGTGTGGAGATGGTGCGTGCTGGTGTGGAGATGGCATGGCCCCTTCCGTTCCCAGCCTCGGCGAGTCCTTCCTATGCTACCGCATGGCCAGGCCGAAGATTCCGCCACTGCCACCATGTGAACTTTAAAACTACAGTGGAAATTGAACCACAGGAGCAACTGTCACTGCCACACCCGCCACCGCCGCTGCGAATAAAGGAAATCCACTGAGAACAGAGCTCACTACACCCCAGGCTCAGGGAATGGGTGGCCTCAGAACATAGCCTCCGCTTCTGCAGCTGCTCCACTTCCGCACCTAACGAGACACTTTTGAGGCAGTCTCCCCAGCTGCAGCCATCTCAGCCCACCTGCCGCGCTAGCGAGGAGCTAGTGCAGTGCCTCAAATTCGCGACCCGAGCACCCCAGAGGGGCCGTGTGCCCCGGGTGAGCCGTGTCCCCCAAAGGGGCCGGGTGTTCCGGGTGAGCTGTGTGTCCCAGGGGGCCGTGTGCCCGGGTGAGCCGTGTGTCCCAGGGGAAGCAGTGGGACCCGGGGGGAGGGGTGGTGACAACCAGAGGAGGAGCGGACTCTATTCGTGTGGTCCTGATAGTCACCATAAAACGAGCAGCAGATTGTCAAATGACAGTGGGGAGGGGAAGGAGACCTGGGGGGAGATAAGAACAACCGAAGGACTGGTATGCACGAATATAAGTACAACCAATGAACACAGAACTCTGGGGAGGGAGGGCATGAATGGGAGGTGGGGGAGGGGGGTAATGGTAAGCTATGTACACATATAATACCTTAATAAAAATAATTAATAAATAAAAATAATAAAAAAATATGAGAGAGAGAGAGAGAGAGAGAGAGAGAGAGAGAGAGAGAACCTGGGGCTACTGGGTAAATATTTCTGGACTTATGTTCCTAATCCTTCATGGGTGGAAGCCCTTACCTGGACTGATCCTCCTGCCCAAAGTAGTCACTGATGATACCAAACACCTTGGTCATCCAGGAGGACCACAGGTGGGACAAAGAAGTAAAATTACATAGGGTCACCACCCAGCTCCCCTTCTGCATGACACAAATTTAAACCACTGCTCCTTTGTGTGTAAAATTAAACAGAAGTTTCTGGCTGGTGAGGACACCAGAGGAAGGGACCATCACTACTTCCTCCTGGGAGAGGTGTAGAAAATGAAACAAAGACCTTGTCTATACAAAAAGAAATTGACAGCCTGTCTAAAATGGAATTTCCATGGCCTAGAGCAAAGAATATCCTTACATGATATTATTCTACAAGGTCATTATAATTTTCCCCAGATTTGGGTTATCCCCATTACCTATAATAGTATCTCCCACCAAGGGTTATCAATAAAAAATCATTTATTTTATTTTATTTTATTTTATTGGTGCTTGGAGACAAAAGTAACACAGCTATAGATATTTTAGAATTACAACAGCATATTGTACAATTATCCCAAACACACAAACCAATCCTGTGAATGTCTGACAGCAATTTAAAAAATACATGAAAAGACTTCATCCCTTCCACTATGCACAGGGCCCCCTGAGAAGGTACCTGAGCATTCTATATTGGCCCGTCTTGCCCTTTTGGCCAAAAAGGAGCCTCTTTTCGTGGTCCAGATGCCCACAATTGTTGTCTGACCTTTCAGTTCATGCCAAGGTTGAAGTACCAAGGTGGCTGGCACCACGGATCTTCCACCCACCCAGTGATGGCAGCTGGGCCCTCTCTGGAGAAGAAACATGGGGTCCCAAAAATATGAGATCAATGCCCAGGCCTCACCAGCAGGTGAGGGATTCCTGAGGCAAGTGCTGGGTGTGGAGCCCATAGGGGCAAAAGTCACCAAGGAGACAAAATAAAACCTCACATCACCCTGCTTGGCCCCAGGTAAGATTCCTCAGGGAAGGAACAACCTAAGACAGGCACAGTCGCAGAGGGGCCATCAGGAGAGAACTTGGGAGTCAACAGAGGTGGGGCACAGACCCTTACCACCCCTCCTGCAACCTGGCAGGCGCTTGAAGCTTCTCCCATTCTGAGGGAGGTCTCCTGCCCCCATGGCTGCTTCGATTCCCATGCACAGCTCAAATTGGGACCCAAGTAACAGACAGAAACGTGGCGGACAGCAGCTGCCATTTCACTGCAATAATACTTGTTTGAGATGCCTTGTACCCATGATGTGGG
This sequence comes from Vespertilio murinus, assembly GCA_963924515.1. Lineage (NCBI taxonomy): Eukaryota > Metazoa > Chordata > Mammalia > Chiroptera > Vespertilionidae > Vespertilio > Vespertilio murinus. The sequence continues at coordinate 95,880,352 of OZ004707.1, read as the reverse complement.
CAAGTTGGTTTTTAATATCCAAGTCCAGCCTAGTAGCAGGAATGCTCAGGCCCTTCTCAAGAAGCCAAACAATCAATTCCACTAATACACACATGGTAAATAAGATTGTTGCTAGCGTGTTGAGTCTGACAGATGAATAGTAGCCAATTTCTCAGAGAAAATCAATGTGGCTATTGGAAATAAATGAATATTCTAGAAAAACTGAGTGTACTGTACAAAAAGCTGTTCCTATAGTATTAGCAAAAATTCTTATGGGCAGAGCGTCTCATGGTAAAACTGCACAACATGTTATGAACCTAATGCAGTCATAGTGTAGTGCAAGTAATTAAAATGTAAAAGCTAGCCAAAATCGGTTTGGCTCAGTGGTAGAGCATCAGTCTGCGGACTGAAAGGTCCCAGGTTCGATCCTGGTCAAGGGCATGGACCTTGGATGCGGGCACATCCCTGGTAGGGGGTGTGCAAGAGGCAGCTTGATCGATGTTTCTCTCTCATTGACGTTTCTAGCTCTCTATCTCTCTCCCTTCCTCTCTGTAAAATATCAATAAAAAAATAAAATAAAATGTAAAAGCTATCAAGACTACACTATAAAATTCCCAAAAGTCTCCTATTATTTAAAGTAAAAAAGGGGGTGACAGTGGAAGAATATCATGTAAGGAAAAAAATCCTGAGAATAATTTACATCTAAAAAAATTTTTGTACTTTACAAAATTAACCTTTATTTGAAACGCTAACTATTTTTAGATACTCATAAAAATACACACATGGCATCAAAATAGGCCAGAGGAAAGTTATTCGGGGAGAAAAAAATGAAAAAGAATCCCAAGTCAAATTTAAAGAGAATATCCTTTTATTAACTTTTGGTCGAGAACATGTTTGTATATTTTCAGAAAACAACTCCGAGACCATCTCTGAATCCGGTAACAGAGAGGAATAGACAGAAGTGTTCCAGCCATGAAGACAGAAGAGACACAATTCAGAGATGGAAGATGCTGATGACGCCTCACCATACCAGCAGACAGCAGCTGCCTGTTGCTGAAGGATGCCCAGGACCAAACCAGAGATGGTCAGACCTGCATTACCACCATTTGTCCACCAACCAGATCTGAAATATCATGGCTGAAATGTACACATAAGGAACTATTTGACATTAAAATTGGAACTCAAAAGAACTGTTGGCCCAGAAACTCAATACAGACTGACTCATTTGCGTCTCAGCATAACCATTAAGGCTTGTTGCAGTTTAGGTTCTTACAAGGGTACTTCTTGGATCACATGATCTCACACATCTAGAGGAAATAATGAACAGCATGGACTGGTGAACAAAAATAGACCCAGAGAAAGAAAAGCAGCAATCAGACTCTCAAGCCTCAGAGAGAGGGTGGGGGAGAGTAGGGTGGAGGGAAGAGATCAACCAGAGGACTTGTGTGCATGCACATGGGCCTAGCCAGTGGCCATGGACAGCAGGGGAGTGGGGACATGTGTGTGGGGGGGGGTGGAATGGGAATAGGGGGATAAGGACAATTATATGCTACCATACTCAATAAAAAAAAATTAAATTAAAAAATTATAATTTATATATAGTTTATAATTAAATGGTAATATTTAATTAGATGTGACTTTTAAAAACTGTATTATGTCTATAGAAGAAAAACACTTACTTGTTTATATTTTTATTTTATATATTTTTTTTTTATTTCAGTATAGTGGCTAAGAACCTATACTTGCTTATAAATTTAGATGTGCTGGGAAAATCCCAATATGATCTGCATTAATGTATCTTAAATGCATCTAAACACTCTGTTTAGTCTTTGCCTTTTAGTAAAGTGAATAGTACAACTCAAGCATTGTTTTAAGTAGAGTATTTTTCCTTTTATTTTTAGTCATAAATATATATATATATATGTATATATATATATATATATATATATATACTCAATAAAAATTTTAATTTTTTATGTTAATTTAGTGTTTGTGTCTCTCAATCCTTCTTAAAGAATTCTATAATTCCTATTAATACTCCAAGTTGTGTTCTGAAAACTTATTTGGATTAATTTTCAATGTTATTTAACTTTTATAAACTTGTGCTATTCATAAAACTAGATTATATGCTCTATTATAAAATTACATTATTTTATTAATGTTTATATTCTCATACAACATTGTATAGTTCTGCCCATTAGACACGTGTATTATTCTTTCTGCATCATATTAACATAAATGATAATTAAGAAAGCTAAATAAGTCTACATGAGTCTTATTCCACTAACTGAACGAATTTTTATTTTCTTATTTCTTATTGACAATATTACAGATACACCTGATTTTGTTCCTCTTTGTCCCCATCCACTCAGCACCCTGCTCCCAAGGCCTTCACCTATTATTGTCTGAACAGTCTAGCATTAGCGTAATGTTGATTATTTCCTTTGAAAAAAATCACTGAATTAAATATATGTATAATTAATTTTCTCTGAGTGTCTAAATCCTAATTATGCCATCTCTAAAAATCCATAATTCTGCTACAGATATCTAGAAAGTAATTGAGGCTTCAATGTGACTGCCACATCCTACAACTAGACTTCTTTAAAAATATATATTATCTGATTGAAAATTATAATGGCTATCATTTATTTTTACAACTCTCTAAGAATTAAGCTGCTAATACTGGGTAAAGAATTTTAAATAGAATATAAAAGCAAATAGGAAATTTGTCAGACTTACCATTGTAGTAAATGTGGTTAAAAATAATAAAATCTCAAACATAGAAACCAACAAAACAATGAAATCTGTATGAATCAATCTTTGTCCACTAGCTCCACCATATGGCTTTGTGAAATTTTACAGTTTATATTTGGAATGAGAGGACAAAAATCTTACTGAATATTTTAAAATATTTACTCCATAATGAATTAAATCATGTTTTAAAGAAAAAGTTAAAGTGGGAAGAACCAGTCAACCTTTCATGAATAATAAATGTGCAGGAAAAATGATGGCCAAATAGGCAGCAGTGTTGTGTATCTCCTTCCTAGGGTTAGGGCAGAAAAGCAGCTAAATCAGAGAACATCCACCTTGAATTAACAAATTAGACACAGCTGAGGAGACAATCTACACCAATAAAAGAGAAACATGCAAATTGACTATATCTCTGCCACACCCACAAGCCAATCAGGAGCGCTATGCAAATTAACCCAATCAAGATAAGGTAGCTTCAGACACAGAGCGAGCAGGAGGCTTAGGTTTCCTCAGCAATGGAGGAAGCCAAGATTCCTGGCCAGCCCTGGCCTTTGCTCAAGGCTACAAAGTTGTAGAAGATAAATAAATTCCAGATACCAAGGCCTACGCTTGATTTGCCAGGGGATGTGGCTGACCTGCAAACTACCCTTGCAAACAGGCTCCTTGCTCAGCACCCCCCCCCCCGTGCCCCAAGGGAACCCCCAACCTGATCCGGGACACCCTTCAGGGCAAACCAGCCGGCCCCCACCTGTGCACCAGAGCTCTATCCTATTTAATAAAATATTAATATGCAAATTGACCACCACTCCAACACACAAGATGGCTGCCCCTATGTGGTTAAAGATGGCTGCACCCATGTGGACACAAGATGGCCTCCACAAGATGGCCAGAAGGGAAGAACAGTTGGGAGGGACCAGGCCTGCAAGGGAGGGCAGTTGCGGGTGATCAAGCCTGCAAGGGAAGGCAGTTGTAGGTGATTAAGCCTACAGGGGAGGGCAGTTAGGGGTGACCAGGCCTGCATGGGAGAGCAGTTAGAGTTGACCAGGCCTGCAGGGGAGGCTAGTTGTGGAGGACCAGGTCTACAGGGAAGCAGTTAGGCATAAATCAGGCTTGCAGGAGAGTGGTTAGTAGGTGATCAGGCTGGCAGGCAGAAGCAGTTAGGGGAAATCAGGAAGGCAGGGATGGAAGCAGTTGGAAGCCAGAAGTCCTGGATTGTGAGAGGGATATCCAACTGCCAGTTTAGGCCCAATTCTACATCCTTTGAGGGGTCCCATGTTGGAGAGGGTTCAGGCTGGGCTGAGGGACACATCCCCCATGCACAAATTTTATGCACTTAGCCTCTAGTTTTCAATAAGGAAGGGTAGACAGACGACACCTAGAGAACACGGCTTGCCAACCATAACCCATGTAGAACCACCACTGTGTCCTGACATTGAGTGGTGCAGTACCTTCTGGCAGTCTCCTAGATGTCTGCAGGGAGTGCATGCTGCCAGAGTAAGCTCTTTACCAGACCTCCTCACTAGCCTGCTAGTATCCAGCTCTAAGACCCTGTAATGAATGCAGGCCATGGGTAACCCTGTGCCCCACCCTCACCACAGACCCCAGAACTGTACTGCTAACCTGACCTGGAGCTACTCAGCACCCGCTCCATCCCAAGCCCTGGGACCTGCTGCTGGGGCAACCTGAAGCATCCCAGAGCATGCCCCACTCTACGCCATAAGATAGCATGGACTGTGAAACCCATATAAACCTGTGTGACCCAGAGAAATTGGTGTCCACTCCACCCCAGCTCCCTAGACAGCCCTGCTGGGGTGACCTGGAGCAACCCAACACATGCCTAAGAAAGGTCCACAGGGAGCTCCAATTGTAAGACCCAGGCCAACCCATGCCTGCTACCACCCCAGCCACCAGGACAGTCCTGCCAGAGACATCATAGCAACTCAATGTGCACCTCACTCCAGGTGACAAGAGAGCATGATCTGAGTGACAGAGGGCAACCCACCCCTGCTCCACACTGAGAAACAACCCAAGTGCATGTCACACTCCAGGATACAAGAAAGCAAGGACTGTGTGACCCAGAGAAACCTGTACTAACTCCCCCAGAGCTCAGGGTCTTGCTGCCAAGACAACATGGAGTAACCCAGCACATGCCCCACTCAGGCCACAGGAAATTTCTGACTATGTGACACAAAGAAACCTGCACCCACTTCTACCAGCCCCTGGAACAGTCCTGCAGGAGCTACCTGGAGCAATACAGCACACACCTCAATCCTGGCCACAGCAGAGCACTTTCAGGACACCCAGGAGCAAGATGGAGTTCCCAGCCAAGGTCCATAGGACCACTCTGCAAGTGCGCTGTCAGAGTGACCTAGGGTAACACCCTGCCATTGATGCTGCAGCCACACTGTGAATTGCATGCCAGAGAGCTCTAGGCTTTCACAGGAGTCACACACAAAAATAACTATGTGCATGCTCCCACCACCACAAACACCTGAAGCAGAAAACTAAGGGCCTAAATCCAGAGGGGAGGAGGAGATAAAACTCAGAGCAGAATAATAAAGGCAGGACATTCAAGGCAAACCCAGACTCTGGGCTAATACTTTCTGGACCATTTCCCTGATAGGATCTTCAACCTCTCAAACTTCAAAAAGGGTGCTCAGGGACAGAAAGAAATAGTAAAAATAGAGAGAAAAGAACGAACCCCAAAGGAAAGAAAATGAGGAATTGCCAGAAAATGAATTCAATGAAATAGAGGCAGGCAGTATGTCAGAAAAAATGAATTCAGATTGAGGGTCATAGAGTTCATAAACCAGATGGATGTGAAAATCAACAACTTATGTAAGAATAAAGAGGAAATAAAAAAAATGATATAGCTACAATAAAAAAACAATGGGAGAGGAGAGGAAAATGGCGGAAGAATAGGTAGGCAAGTTCTGACCCGGGTCCTGAAGAGGAAGGAGAGAGCAGCTGAGGGTCACGCTGGGAGTGCTTGTCAGCAAGCCAAGAGAAAGGTGAACACCTGGGGAAAATGGGGGGGGGGGGGCGGCTGATCAGGGTGCCCCTGACAGTTAAGCACCCACAGCTGGGTCCTTTCCCGGAGCGACCTAAGGGCGAGGACGGGGAAATCTCACCATCTTGACGGGAAGAGGTTTGGGTCAGAGGCCTGAATATACACAGACTCAAAGACCACCAAGCAGCTATGAGACCCTAAATGCTGACCACAATCAGAGCGAAAACTTGGACTCAAAGGGGCGCTCCACGCCAAGGCAAAAAGTCAGATTTTGCAGACATCTAGTGAGTCCCCCACGGCGTATATCCCGCGTGTAGCAGCCCACATGTAGCAGCCCGCGTGCACCAGCTCGCACGCACCAGGCGCACAGAGGGGTCTGTGTATACAAGAAACCCCAGGGTTTTGGGCTGGAGGCACCCCTGACTGAGGACAGGGCTCCTAAGTGGGGGGATATCTAAGGAGCAGCACATTTGGATCTGACTCCAAGAGAGTTACAGGGGAGTGTGGTTGGCTCCTCCTGCCCAACCCCCACCCCTCCATAGATCAGGGACACAGAGAGGGGAAAAAAGCTAGAAAGGCTTCAGAACTCTGGAACTCTGCCACCAAGAAACACTGCCAACCAGAGGCTAACGTACATATGGACTCTAGAACTGCTTAAAAATCAGGACCTGATTACAACACGGAAGAAACACAGGAAACTGCAATTACTGCCCAGACTGGGAACTGGTGAGCTAGACAGAACAACAGAGGAAGTAAATGACCTTCATTACTGCAAATTTTATTTAATTTTTTATTTTGATTTTCTAATTGTTTAATTTTTTTGCTTTTGTTTTGTTTTTTAAGTTACATTAGTTGCAAAGTTTACTCAAGAAGTTATTTTTTTCATCTTCCATCACTTGATTTTACCTTTTTAATTAATTCATTTTTATATGTAATCAATATTATTACTACTACTATTTTACCTTGTTTATACTTTTTATCTTATTTTCTTTTGTTTATTTTTATTATTATCTTTTAAGTGCCATATTATATACCTTTTTTTTTTCTTTTCTCTTTTTCCCCCCTTCGGGATTACTATTCAACAGACTATTTATACCTTTCATTCTCCAATGCTCTATTCTAACTCAACCCTAACTTTATGCCATCACTCTCTTCCTAACCCTTTCCCTTTGGTGCCCTGCTTATCTTAACCCTTTACTGCTTTAGATTTTCCCTATTTTTTCTATTTACCCCCTCCTAAAATTTCACCCTTCCTGTGTATATCTAACGCCCAACCCCCTACTCCAAGCCCATTCACACCCACCTTGTCGCTATCCTAAAAAAAAATCCTTCTCTCTACCGCTTTGTAGTTGTATGTGGAATGATAACTATATCAAAGTTTTATGCTTTTTTGTAAGATTGGTTTGCTTATTCTGTTTATTTGATTGTATGATTTTGTTAGCTGGGTTCTAGTCACCTTTATTGGAAGATATTAATATAGCAAACACTTTTCTATTCAGAGCCTTGTGTGTTGTACCTGGTTGTGCTGTATTTTGTACCTTTAAATCTAAGCAGGAGAGAGAGAACTACATAAACAGGCATCCTAAGAAGAGAGATCATGGGGAGGCTGAGAAACAACCAGCCTATGAAAGAAAATCAGGCATCACCAGAAAAGGAAGTAAACGAGTTAGAGGCAAGCAACCTACCAGAGCAAGAATTCAGAGTAATGATCATGAAATGGCTAAAAAGAATGGAAGACAAATTTGACAATATGAGTAAGACCCAAGAGGAAATGAAGAAGAACCAAGAGGATCTGAAGAAGAAACAAGAGGAAATGAAGGTGACCCAAGAAGAAATGAAAAATAACATCGCTTCTATGAAGAACTCAATAGAAAGCATCAAGAGTAGACTAGAAGAAGCAGAGGACCGCATCAGTGAGCTAGAAGACAAGATGGGAAAAAATACCCAATTAGAGCAGCTGCTAGAAAAAAAAAATCAAAATCCTGTAGGATGAAACCTACAGGAGATTTGGGACAATACAAAACAAAACAATATTAGAATAATAGGGGTCCTAGAAAGAAAGGAAACTGAGCAAGTTATAGAAAAAGTATTTCAAGAAATAATGACAGAAAACTTTACTGAGATAGAGAAGAAAAAACTCACACAAATCCAAGATGCTCACAGAGTCTCAAACAAAAGGAATCCCCAAATATCAACACCTAGACACATTATAATTAAATTGGCAAAAACCATCGACAAAACCAGAATCTTAAAAACAGGCAGAGAGAGACAGAAAGTTACATATAAAGGAACCCCCATCAGACTAGCAACTGATTTCTCAACAGAAACTCATGAGGCCAGAAGGGAATGGGATGACATATACAAAGTCATGCAAAGGAAGGATCTGAATCCAAGAATACTGTACCCTGCAAGGCTGTCAATCAAAATTGAAGGTGTAATCAGGAGGTTCACCGACAAAAACAGACTAAAGGAATTTATCTCCAACAAACCAGCAATACAAGAAATGCTAAAGGGTCTACTGTAAAAATAAAGAAATAGAAAGCAAAGAAGGAACACAGGGGGATAGAATAAAAATGGAATCAAATACCTACCTATCAATAATTACTTTAAATGTAAATGGTTTAATGCTCCAATCAAAAGACATCAGGTAACAGATTGGATAAGAAAGCAAAACCCATACATCTGCTGTCTACAAGAAACCCACCTCAGAAAAAAAGACGCCCACAGAATGAGGGTGAAAGGATGGAAAAAGTTTTTCCAAGCGAACGGAAATGAAAAAAAAAGCTGGGGTAGCAATACTTATATCTGACAAATTAGATCTCAAAGTGAAGGACGTAACAAGAGACAATGAAGGCCACTTCATAATACTAAGGGGACCAATACAACAAGAAGAAATAACTCTGGTAAACATATATGTACCCAATACAGCAGCACCCAAATACATAAAAAAAACTGCTGGAAGACATTAAGGGACATATTAATAGCAATACAATCATAGTAGGAGATTTTAATACCCCACTGTCACCTTTGGACAAATCATCTAAACAAAAAATCAGCAAAGAAACATCAACACTAAATGACACACTAGACCAGATGGAATTAATCGACATCTTCAGAACATTTCACCCCAAAGCCACAGAATATACATTCTTCTCAAGTGCACATGGGTCATTTTCAAATATAGACCATATGTTGGGACATAGGCAAAGTCTCTTCAAATTCAAGAAGATAGAAATCATATCAAGCATCTTCTCAGATCATAGTGTCATAAAATTGGAAATAAACTACAATAAAAATAATCCAAGGAAATCAAACACATGGAGACTGAAGAGCATGCTGTTGAACAAGGACTGAGTTACCAGGGAAATCAAGGAAGAAATTTAAAACATCATGGCGACAAATGACAATGAAAACACAACAATCCAAAATTTATGGGACACAGCAAAAGCAATCTTGAGAAGGAAGTTCATATCTCTGCAAGCCTATCATAAAAGACAAGAAAAAATGGTAACAAATTATCTAACTCTACAACTCAAAGAGTTAGAAAAAGAGCAACAAGAAAAGCCCAGTGTAAGCAGAGGGAAGGAAATAACAAAAATCAGAGCGGAGATAAATGACATAGAGACCAAAGAAACAATACATAAAAGCAACAAAACCAAGAGCTGTTTCTTTGAAAGAATAAACAAGATTGATGAACCTCTAGCCAGACTAACCAAGAAACAAAGAGATAGGACCCAAATAAACAAAATCAGAAATGGAAGAGGTGAAATAACAGACCCCACCGAAATACAAAGGACTGTTACAAAATACTAGGAAATGGTCATATTCCTAGAAAAATATAACCTGTCAAAACTCAATCAGGAAGAATCTGAAAATCTCAATAGACCAGTGATTTTGGAAGAAATTGAAGCAGTCATCAAAAAGCTTCCAGCAAACAAAAGTCCAGGGCCAGATGGCTTCACAGGAGAGTTTTACCAAACATTCAAGGAAGAACTAAAACCTATCCTCCTCAGACTATTCCAAAAAATTCAAGAGGAAGGAACACTTCCAAACTCCTTCTATGAAGCCACCATCACCCTAACACCAAAACACAATGAAAGAGAATTACAGGCCAATATCCCTCATGAGCATAGATTCCAAAATCCTCAACAAAATTTGAGCAAATCGGCTCCAACAGAACATCAGAAAGATCATACAGCATGACCAAGTAGGATTTATTCCCGGAATGCAAGGATGGTACAATATCCGCAAATCAATAAACGTGATACATCACATAAACAGACTGAAAGTTAAAAATCATATAGTCATATCAATTGATGCAGAAAAAGCATTTGATAAAATCCAACACCCTTTCGTGATAAAGAAAAAAACTCTCAACAAGATGGGAGTACAAGGATCATATCTCAGCATAATAAAAGCTATATATTATAAACCCACAGCAAACATCATACTCAATGGGCAAAAACTAAAACCATTCCCCCTAAGAACAGGAACAAGACAGGGATGCCCACTCTCACCACTCCTGTTTGGCATAGTACTGGAAGTACTAGCCATTGCAATTAGAGAAGAAGAGGAAATAAAAGGCATCGAAATTGGAAAAGAAAATGTGAAGTTGTCCCTATTTGCAGATGACATGATATTGTACATAAAAAATCCAAAAGACTCTATCAAAAAACTAATAGACTTAATAAATGAATTTGGCAATGTAGCAGGATACAAAATCAATGCCAAGAAATCTATGGCATTTCTACACACCAATAGTGAACTTACAGAAACAGAGACTAAAAAAGCAATCCCATTTACCATCAACCCAAAAAAATTAAGATACCTAGGAATAAACTTAACTAAGGAGGTAAAAGACCTATATGCAGAAAACTACACGATACTCGAAAAAGAAATAGAGGAAGATGTAAACAGATGGAAGAACATACCATGTTCATGGATTGGTAGAATCAACATCATCAAAATGTCCACACTTCCCAAAGCAATTTATAAGTTCAATGCACTCTCCATTAAATACCAATGGCATACTTCACAGACCTAGAAAGAACTCTCCAAAAGTTCATTTGGAACAATAAAAGACCCCGAATAGCCTCAGCAATCTTGAGAAAGAAGAGTAAAGTAGGAGGGATCTCAATACCAGATTTCAAGTTGTATTACAAAGCCACTGTTCTCAAAACAGCCAGGCACTGGCACAAGAACAGACAAATAAATCAATGGAATAGATTAGAGAATCCAGATATCAACCCAAATCAATATTCTCAATTAATATTTGACAAAGGAGGCAGGAGCATACAATGGAGTCAAGACAGTCTCTTCAGTAAATGGTGTTGGGAAAATTGGACAGATACATGCAAAAAAAAATGAAGCTAGATCACCAACTTACACCATACACAAAAATAAACTCAAAATGGATACAGGACTTAAACATAAGGCGGGAAACCAAAAAACAGGCAGCAAAATCTCAGACATGTGCCTAAAGAACTTCTTCACTGATACTAACCCTAGGGCAATGGAAGCTAAAGAGAAAATGAACAAATGGGACTACATCAAAATAAAAAGCTTTTTTTTTTTTAACAGCAAAAGAAACCATCAACAAAACAACAAGAAATCCCACAGTATGGGAGAACATATTTGCAAATGTTATCACTGATGAAGGTTTAATCTCCAACATCTACAGACTGCTTATACAACTCAATAAAAGGAAAATAAATGAGCCAATTAAAAAATGGGCAATGGACCTAAATAGAATCCTCTCAAAAGAAGACAGAAGGAAGGCTAAGAGGCACATGAAAACATGCTCAAAGTCACTAATTATCCCAGAGGTACAAATCAAAACAACAATGAGGTACCATCTCACACCTGTCAGAATGGCCAACATTATCAAAACAACAATCGACAAATGTTTGTGAGGTTACAGAGAAAAAGGAACCCTAGTGCACTGCTGGTGGGAATGCAGACTGGTGCAACCACCATGGAGAACAGTATGGATCTTCCTCAAAAAACTGAAAATGGAACTCCCATTTGACCCAGTAATCCCCCTATTAGGAATATATCCCAAGAAACTAAAAATACCAATCAGAAAGGATATATGCACCCCTATGTTCATAGCAGCACAATTTACAATAGCTAGGATTTGGAAATAGGCTAGGTGCCCATCAGCATATGATTGGATCAGAAAAATATGATACATCTACACAATGGAATACTATGCTGACATAAAAAAGAAGGAATTCTCATCATTTGCAGCAACCTGGATGCAATTGGAGAACATCATGCTGAGTGAAATAAGCCAGTCAATGAAAGAGAAATACCACATGACTTCACTCATTTATGGATAATAAAGAACATTATAAACTAATGAACAGAAAGATAGATAGAGTGACAGTAAGGCAACAAGCAGACTGTCAAATGAGGGAGGGTGGGGTGATCTGGAGGAGATAAGACATCAACTGAAGGACTGGTAGGCATGCATATAAGTACAACCAATGGATACAAAACTCTGGGGAGGGAGGGCATGTATGGGGGGGGCAATGGTAAACTATGTACACATATAATACCTTAATAATAAAAAATGGTGGGAAAAACATAATAATATTAAATCAAATATAGAATTGGAAAAGAAAGGAATTTTTGACTTAAAAATAAGAACAAAAAGTAAAGAGAATGATAAAGAAAAAATTAGACAAAAATAAAAGATAGCAATTAGAAAATATAGGGGAGGAAAAGGAGAGAAAGAAAATCCAAGCCAACCAAACAAACAAAAAAATAAGAAGGACGAGATTTGATGTTACTCTCCCCCTTTCCCTTCCCTTCTGAAATCAATAAAAATATATTTAGGTCTATTATCTGTAGAGCTTGCTGGATTTTGCTTTGATGCTGTTGTATCTCGCTCCTTAGTGTGTGGGTTCTGGGTTTCCAGAACAGTTTTCTGAGGCTGGCCTGCCCTGGGAACCCTGGCTAACGCCCAGCACGGGAGATTCTCAAGCAGTCCAGCAGGTGAGGCCTCCCTGCTTAGAGGCTGGGTCTGCTTCCAGGTTCCCTTCTTGAATGTACTTTTTCTGGGCTGCTTCCCCCACCCTATAAATTTGGTCTCTGCAGAGTATTTGGTCCCTGTAAGAAGGAGGTGTGGGTGTACCTTACTCTCCTTCCAGTGCCTCAGCCCTGGCTGGGTTGCTGGTATTCCCTTGTCACTACCGTTAGTAGTTGGAAATTAAAAAAAGAAAAAGGAAAGGATCAAAGATGACTGTCAAAGGGAGGGCAGGCTGCAAGATAGTGTGTGAGAATGAAAGAAGAGTGTGTGGACACATGGGGTGTGTCTATTTGTGAGTGAGGGACAGCTGTATTCCAAAGGATTGCTGGACTGACAGACTGGGCTTCCCTGACCGGGAAGCCTCCACTGCTGCTGAAATATCTTCCAGAGTGACTGGCTCTGCCACAGAGACCACGCCATCTTGAAGGGGAAAGTGGCTGTAATTGGAAGCCTAACCTTCAACAGGGAAGAATTGGATACCTGCCAGGACCCTACAACCACAACACCCAGGACTATCTGCAAATCCATGAACAACATGTCTCAAACAGCACAAATACACAGACTCTAATGAGCTCTGCACCTTCTCATTGAAAGGTAAGATGTTGCATAGAGAAAAGTGAAGTCTGTGATCCAGGATGGAGGGAGAAACGTGTAAAGCGGGATCTAGAGGTACAGAGGAAGTCTGCACCCCACAAAATCCACGGCCATTGGGGCCAGCTTAGTCTGCAAATATGGAAGGGGGGTCTAAAGGGTTGCTGGCAGAAGGGAACTCTAGAAATCAACCCATAGCTGGGCTGGGAACAAAAAGGCAGCCTGAAGTTTTACCAGTATAGCAGCTGCGCTGTGCCGGGGGGGGAAATACGTGCACAGAGTCACACACTTACTCTGGCTCTTTTTTATCTTTAAACCCTTGCTTTTGATTGCTAAACCCAGTGCACAGGAGCACCCAATTAAAAACATTCTCAGAGACTGGAGGGGGAAGGTGTTTGTGTGGAACCTGGGGATCAGAGCAGAGAGAAACAATCAGAAAACCAGCTCTGTGGTAGTTCATTCCCCCAAACCAGCATTAAGTCCAATAGGGAAAACAAAATCTAAATATTATGTAGAGAAGACTTATAGCCCCGGATGTCAATACAGAAACACTGCCACCCAGGGGTTGAATTACAAAATGACTCTTGAAAATACAACTATAGGCAGACTGAGAAACAAAGAAATACTATACTGCCTACTTGAAAACAGAATTGTGGTTTACAACACAAAGGAGCAGTGGAATGCAGGGAACTTCAATATTGTCCTAACTACCTGACAGGAAACAGGCATGCCAAACAGAACAGTAGAGGAAGTGAATGACCTTCATTACTGCATTTTTATTTATTTATTTTTTACTTAAGAAACTAACTTTTTCTTTTATTCTCACTTCATTTTACCTTTTTAATTATTATATTTTTATTTTAATCAGTATTATTACTACTACTAAAGGCCCAGTGCATGAAATGTGTGCACTGGGGGGCGGGGAGGGGGGAGAGAAGGTGCGTTCCTCAACCTAGCCTGTACCCTTTCCAATCTGGTACCCCTCAGGAGATGTGCTACTACTGGTTTAGGCCTGAACCCTCTCACAATCTGGGACTGCTGACTCCCAAACACTTATCTGCCTGGCAGCCTGAGCACCCCCAACCACTCCCCTACCAGTTGATCAATGCCTAACTGCTCCCCTACTAGCCCAATTGCCCCCAACTGCCCTGGCCTGCTGGCCTGGTAATGCACAACTGCCTTCCCCTGTTGGCCTGATCAGCCACAATTACACTCCCCTGCCAGCCATCTTGTGGTAGCCATCATTGACCACATGGGGATGGCCATCTTGTGTGAGAGCATGAGGATCAATTTGAATATTACTTCTTTATTATATAGGATCATTTTATCTTTTTTTAAGTTTCATTTTATTTTCTCTTTATTTTCTTTAATTTATTTTATTTTGGGATTAATGTGGTTTTTTTATGACTATATTCAGAAAACTATGGGACATTGAAAAAAGAGACAGAAGAGAGATAAACAAATGGAAGAACATACCATGTTCATGGATTGGTAGAATCGACATCATTAAAATGTCCATATTACTTAAAGCAATATATAGATTCAATGCAATACCTACTACAATACCAATGGCATATTTCAAAATTCTAGAACAAACTCTCCAAATATTCATCTGAAATTTTTAAAAGAAGAAGACCCTGAATAGCTGCAGCTATCCTAAGAAAGAAGAACAAAGTTAGAGGGATCACAATTACCAAGCCACAGTTCTCAAAACTCCCTGGTACTGGCACAAAAACATACAGACCAATGGAACATAATAGAGAATCATGAAATTGACCCAAGCTATTATGCTCAATCAATATTTGACAAAGGAGGCAAGAGCATACAATAGAGTCAAAACTGTCTCTTTAAATAAATGGTACTGAGAAGGAAGATGGTGGCATTCCACAGAAAGGTTGGATTATGCCGGGGATAAGGTGGGATGTCTGGGTCTCGGCAGTGAAGGGTTTATTCTCCAACATTTACAGGGAACTCATAAAACTTAACAAAAGGAAGATAAACAACTCAATCAAAAAATGAGCAAAGGACCTAAATAGATACTTTCCAAAAGAGGACATTCAGAAAGCCAAGAGACGTATTAAAACATGTTCAAAGTCACTAATAATCCAAGAGATGCAAATCAAAACATAAAGAGGGCCGAAACCAGTTTGGCTTAGTGGTAGAGCGTCGGTCTGCGGACTGAAAGGTCCCGGGTTCGATTCTGGTCAAGGGCATGTACATTGGTTGTGGGCACATCCCCGGAAGGGGGTGTGCAAGAGGCAGCTGGTTGATGTTTCTCTCTCATCAACGTTTCTAGCTCTCTATCTCTCTCCCTTCCTCTCTGTAAAATATCAATAAAATATATATTTTTAAAAACATAATGAGGTATCATCTCACACCTGTCAGAATGACTATCATCAAAAATGACAAGTAATGGAGAGGATGCAGAGAAAAAGGAACCCTCATGCACTTATGGTGGGTATGCAGATTGGTGCAACCATTGTAGAAAACAGTATGGTGCTTCCTCAAAAATTTAAAAATGGAACTACAATTTGGCCCCATAATATCACTTCTAGAAATATATCCCCAGAAAACAGAAACACCAATCAGAAAGTATATATGCACCCCTATGTTCATAGCATCACAATTTACAGTAGCTAAGATTTGGAGACAGCCTAAATGTCCATCAGCAGATGAGTGGATTAGAAAACTATGGTACATCTACACAATGGAATACTTCGCTGCTGTAAAAAAGAAAGAACTCTTATAATTTTCCAACAGCATGGATGGAACTGGAGAGCATTATGCTAAGTGAAATAAGCTACTCAATGAAAGAAAAATACTACATGATCTCACTCATTTATGGATAATAAAGGACATTATAATCTGATGAACAAAAAGATAGATACAGAGGCAGAGAAGCATCAAACAGACTGTCAAATTACAGCGGGAAGGCTGGCAAGGATTGGGGTGGGGGATGGGTAAGGGATCAACCAAAGGACTTGTATGCATGCATATTAGCATAACTAATGGACTCAAGACTCTGTGGGGGGAGAGTGGAAGAGGGCGTGTGCTAGGGCTTCAGGGATGCTGGGGGAGCTCAATAGGGGGAAAATGAGGCATAAGTACTGCTATTTGTAATACTTTAAACAATAGTTTTTTAAAAGCCCACTGTCTCTATAAACTTTCAGCATGGCTGTATCACTGGGTGCAATTTCTGCCCAGGCTCCTACCAGGCCAGATATCCATGTCACCTGTGCCACCATGCCCAGCCTCTTAGGTATAGATTTCTATTTCAGAGCCATTCCACAGGTGGGGCCAGGGAACCTCCTCTTCACTTGATGTGGAGATTATAATACTTCTTTCCCAGGACACTCTGTCTGGCTCCCATCTTATTCTCTGCCAAAATTTCTCTCAGAGAATAATTGACTCCTAAGATTCACTGCTCAGAACCTTTCTCCAGTCCAGAGTTCTGCTGAATGGCCCCTCCCTCCCACAGATACCAATCCTGGGGAGCTTCCCAGGCTTATAATGTAACCAAGTACTAACATTTTTGTCTGGGATTAAACCATCTGAGTCCCCCTGGTGGACTGGATTACCATTTATTCCCATTTTCAGATGCTATGTTTTGCTTTTATTTGGGGATCCTGCATGTGGCTGAGGCCCCATGCTTCCAAGGGATAGATGCTGCACTCTTGCTCCTACCCTCTGGCTTCCCAACCACTGTGCAGTTGCATGAATTGGCTCACCCACTCTGTATCTTCTCTTGTCCTCTCTCCACACTCATTGCTTACAGTATTTCCAATGATTCTTTTTCCACTGTTTTTTCAAGTCAAATTTTCAGAATATTAGCCACAAGTTTGGTCCAGTGTTAAGAGCAAACAGATGGAAGTTCCTTAGACTGAAGCCATCTTTATCCCTTCCTGTTGTTATGTTGTGTGTGTGTGTTGTTCTTGTTCTTTATTCTTGTTGTTTTTAAGATTATTTTTGAATATGTATTCTTGCCTTTAGCAAATTCAAGCATGGAAATGACAAATATATCTTAGGATATTTGCTGCAGGGCTAAAAGCCATAATTACTCTCCAGAGATTTCATCATGTCAATGATGCCTGTAAACTCTGTGGCCACATAACTCCAATCTCTGTCTCTATATTTATATGGCCTTCTCTCTGTGCATTTCTGTATCTTCTTATAAGAGAACATTCCATTAGATTCTGAGTTCAACTGGACAACATAGGATAATATGATATTGTCTTCTTAATTATTTCTTTAAAGACTTTTTCCAAATAGTGTCATCTTCTCAGATTAAGGTTAAGACTTGAATATATCCATTTGAGGGACAGCATTTAATCAACTATAAATGGACACTATTTTTTATTAAGGTATTATTTGTGTACATAGCTTACCATTGCCCCCCCCCACCTCCCATTCATGCCCTCCCTCCCCAGAGTTCTGTGTTCGTTGGTTGTACTTATATTCATGCATACCAGTCCTTCAGTTGTTCTCTTATCTCCCCCCAGGTCTCCTTCCCCTCCCCGCTGTCATTTGACAATCTGCTTGTTTTATGGTGACTATCTCAAAATCACATGAATAGAATCCGCTCCTCATTTGGCAGTCTCCTTGTTTTATGGTGACTATCTCAGGACCACATGAATAGAGTCTGCTCCTCCTCTGGTTCACACCACCCCTCCCCCCGGATCCCACTGCTTCCCCTGGGACACACGGCTCGCCCGGGACACCCGGCCCCTTTGGGGGACACGGCTCACCCAGGGTACATGGCCCCCTGGGACACATGGCCCCCTGGGACACATGGCTCACCCAGGGCACACAGCCCCCCCTGGGACACAGGGATCACCTGGGGCACACAGCCCCCTGGGACATACGGCTCACCTAAGGAACACAGCCCCTCTGGGGCGCTGGGGGCGAGAATTGGAGGTGCCGCTCTAGCTCCTCACTAGCACATCGGGCAGGCTGGGACAGCTTGCTGGCACCAGGACTGAGATGGCTGCAGGTGGGGAGACCGCCCTCAAAGGTGTCTCGTTCGGTGCGGAAGCGGAGCAGCTGTGGACACGGAGGCTAAGTTCTGAGGCCACCCACTCCCTGAGCCAGGTGCGTAGTGAGCTCTGTTCTCGGTGGATTTCCTTTATTCACGGCGGTGTTGGCGGGTGAGGCAGCGACGGTCGCTCCTGTGGTTCAATTTCCACTGTAGTTTTAAAGTTCACATGGCGGCAGTGACGGAAGCTTCGGCCCAGCTATGTGGTGGCAGAGGAAGGACTTGTCGGGGTCGGGAATGGAAGGCGCCACACCATCTCCACACCAGCATGGAGGGTGTGCTAGGAAGGTTGTGGGTGGGCTGAGATGGCTGCGGGCAGAGAGACCACCCTCAATGGTGTCTCCTTTGGTGCGGAAGTGGAGCTGCTGTGGACACAGAGGCTAAGTTCTGAAGCCGCACTCTCCCTGGGCCCGGGGTGGAGTGAGCTCCATTTTCGGTGGTTGCCTATTATTCGCGGCTGCGGTGGGTGCGGTGGTGGGTGCAGCGGCGGGTGTGGCAGCGATGGTAGCTCCTGTGGCTCAATTTCCCCTGTAGTTTTAAAATCCACATGGTGGTAGTGGCGGAAGCTTCGGCCCAGCCATGCGGCAGTGGGGGAAGAACTCGCCGTGGCTGTGAATGGAAGGCGCCACGCCAGCTCCTCACCAGCATGGCGGGCAGGCTGGGACAGCTGCAGGCCGGGATGGTTGTGGGCAGGGAGGCCTCGCTCACAGGCTTCTAGTCCGGGCAGGAGCTGAAGGCACGGCGGAGGCCCTGCATCAGCTCCCTGGCTCCCACGGCGGCCGGCAGGGCTGGCCCACTCCCGGGGCCCCGGGGCGGAGCGAGGTCTGGCTTCCCTCATTCCCGGTGGCAGCAGCTCCGACAGGTCCGGTTTTGCCATACTTTTAAACTCTACATGGCAGCAGCGGCGTCCTGCTTTGTGTATAGTTGTAGCTTTCCCATTTCGCCAGCTTTCCTGTGGGTCTGGTGTGATCCCTTTCAATTTTAGCTGTTGTTTTTTTCCAAATTGTTGAGGAGGTGGCAGCTTAGGAGACTACCTAGGCGGCCATCTTGTTTCAGTCTCTCATAAATTATATCTGGACACTATTTTTGATAGATTAATTAAAGAAGGTAGCTGAGATTGGGATGCCAGGACACAGGCTTTTATTGGAGGGAGGGTACCTCTGTCAGCTGCTTCCAGGGAGAATGAGAGGAAGAGGCCGTAAGACACCAGGGGGTCTACTTTTAAGGGGAGGATAGGGGACGGAGCTTAGGGTACTCAGCACACCCTGATTGGTGATTAGGGACCTGGGGTCTCAGGAATGGGGGCTTAGGGTGTTTGGCACGTGCTGATTGGTGGTTCAGAGCTCAGGAATGTCTGGCCACAGGTGGGGTTTATGTCTGTCAAACAACTGGGGGAAGGGAGGGTCTATCATTCCAGGCTTCTGGTAATATTTTTTTTAAATTGAGAGTCCGGGTAAGGTCAGTGGGGAAAGGTCAGTCTTCAGTAGCTACTTCCAGCTATGAGGGGACATCGTCTCTTAGGGGCTTCTACCCGGGTCTCAAAGATTCTGATGTTTGTTTCTGAATTCAGTGCCAGATAGATCTTTCCAACCTTCTGATTGGTGAATGCCTGCATTCTGTTCTGCAAAAGATTAGTGAAACAACGCATGAGACATGGGCCAAAGAGCAAGATTAAGAGTATAAATACCAGTGGGCCTAATAGTGGGAGGAGCCATGGGTTACATGAGCAAAAAGCAGGTAGCATTTTTCCATGCTAGATGAGGGGTGCAGCAGCATGATTTTCTCCAAGAGACTGATTAGTAAAGAGGGTGATCCTGTTGAGTCACTTGGGAGGTAAAAGCTGGTCCTGAGGCTGCCACGGCATCACTGGTTTTGCTGCTTTTCTGGGCCTGGAACTGAAAAACAACCTGAGGGAGTAAGATTCTTGGGGAGGTAATAAGTGGGGCTCCTTGGTGTAGCCCGGATTCCAATCCAGACCATGGGTAGAAGGTCCAGCTAGGAGCTGCAAATTTCTAGAGAGAGAGAGTTTAGTTAGATGGTCTTTAAGGAAGCTGTTGCTCTTCTGGGTTTTACCTGATGATTGTAGGTGGTAAGGTATGTGCAGTTTCCATGAGATGCAGTGTGGGCGAGGTGAAGAGGGATGAAGGCCATCTCCGGGGTCCATTAGAGTGTTACAATCACGTAGGAGGCTTTCTGACGTTCCTGGGGCTCTAGACACAAGCTTCCATTCACAAACAGAGTTAAATCAGGATTAGAGAGAGGAATCTGAGAGATCTTCTTGGCCTCCTTGATGAGAACAGTGGCTGCACCCAGAGCCCAGAGGCAGAGCTGCAGTCCCTAAACTGTGGGATCAAGCTGTCAGGACAGGTAGGCTATTAAAGATGTCTGGGAGAGAGAGAGAGAGAGAGAGAGAGAGAGAGAGAGAGAGAGAGAGAGAGACCGAAGGGTGTCCTGGAGTTAGAAAAGCTTGGCAAAAGAGGAAGGGTAAGGAGACCTGGTAAGGGCTTAGCTAAGAGAGAAAAATTTGGGATCCAATGATGGAGAAATCCTACCAATGGAGGCCAGCTGTATGCCTCTCAGATGTGTACTGCTGGGTTCTAACAACCATTCTTGGAGGTCTCTGGGTAAGGCCTGGCCAAACAGATGACTTTCTCTGAACCCCTGAGGCAGGATTCAGGTGAGTGGGAGACAAATCTGGAGCTGAAATATAACTGAGACTTAGATGTTATTTTTAGGGGGGAAAGAGTAGGGGTCTTAATTGCCTGATATAAAAGGGGAGAATAGGTTGGAAGTAGGTTCTTGTTTTTCCAGTTTTGCCCCTTGCTGGGCATCCACTTGTGTCTTATAGTTCCTGAGACAGGGTTACAAAGTAGGTAGAGCAGTGGTTACAGGGACAGGTAAAGACTGATTATTGAGGCTGCATCTACACTGGGTGAGAGATAGATGAGAGTATAGGTTCCTGTCCAGCTGATGGGGGACAGATGTATGAGTTTTCCCTACAGAGGAAGAAAAATCCCTGATGGTGGAGACAAGCTGAAAGGTGTAGAGAGAAGAGGTGGACTAACGGGTATGAGATTCCTTTTTCTAGTTCGGCACTCCAAGCTGAGAGAGTAGTTGAATGATTGAGACTGTATTGCAATGAAAGTGGGAGGGAAAAGAGGAAAGAAAGTAGTAAAAGCCAGGGACTTGGATGGTTGGATAAGAGGTTAGAGACTGTGAATAGTCTGGTTTAGCTTAAGAAGTGCTCAGCAATCTTGTCTTGCCAGGCTTGGAGACTGAAGCCTCACTTTCTTTCAGAGAGTACCTTACTTTTTTATTTCTTTCTTAATCATGCCTTAGACATTCCATTAAATATTTCTAAAAGACAGGGGTTGGGGGGAGAGAGGGAACAGGCTCCACAGCCTTTTCTGGCTAGGCAGGTCTCTAGCCACTTGAGTTTTTAAACCACCTGCATTCTTCCTAGAGATAGAGGAGATAAGGAGATTACAGTCACAGGAATGGCTTGACTTTTTGGATTTAGAGATTGAAACTGAGGTAGGTGACTGAGGTTTGGGAAAACTGGGTTTTAAAGAGTGAATGCACAAAAGCATTGATGTGGTAACGAGGTAGAATGAGAAAATAGTGAATGGGGCAATTTGAGGTGGCTAATGGCTGTGAGACTGATCTGTTAACCCCCATAATAGAGACTGAGGAGGGGACAAGGATCCCAGCAAATTCACAGAGGGCAGAATGTGTGGCCCCAATGTCAATGAAAAAGGAGATCGGCTTACCTGCCCCTAGTTACCCAAGGCTCTGACCTGGTGATGTAAGTCTGTGGGGCCCTGTCAGGGCCTGGGCAGCTTCTTTAGTGGCCAGTCCTATGAGGTCTAGGGGCTCCAAACAGGATCCAGAAGGTGGCCATGCTGGACTGGTTGAGGCCAGACCCAGAGGAGCCAGAGGACAGTCTGATTTCCAGTGGCCTTTCCTCCACACCTTGGGAAGGGCACAGGGGATCTCAGGTTTGAGCAGGACTTGGCTCAGTGTCCTTGCTTGCTGCATGTGAAGCATGGGCCCGGAGGAGGATTAGCCCCTGACTTACCCGCTGGAGGACTGGCACTTTCGTTTGGGGTTCATGAGAGTGGTGGCAAGGAGCTGCATGGCCTCCTAATGGGCCTCAGCCTTGATCTGATCTCGCCTGTTGTTGGATTTGGGTCTCCTTGTCTCTATTATTAAAGACCTTAAAGGCCAGAAGAAGTCAAATGGCCATACCAGGCGGGGCCTGCGGATGCGGGACTTACTGGTTTAAAAAGGCGGCCACCTACCTGAGACCAGTGGTTGGAGAGGGGCGGGACCTCAGCACATTTTGCACGGAGGACAGACTGTGGATTGAGCCACTGGATTGCCCTAGCAGGAAGAAGACATAAGCTCCAGACTGCACTTAACCCCACTTCCAACTGCACTGAATCCCAGTTCCAGGCTCATTGGGGGAGAGACTAGACTGCCTGGTAGTAGGCGAAACTCTAGGGCACCTTTCTCTCAGAGGTGCTTGCAGCGAGTACCAAAGGACACTGAGGAACACTGAGACTCAGGAACCTCATAGGCGGGGCTAACCAGAATCCAAGGCTGTAGGCTCCACCCTGAAACTCTGCCCCATCCAAGCTGAGCACAGAGTTTTTTGCAGTTTTCCAAGTCCAGTTGAATAAGGCTGTCTCCTGGCATAGACACAGCTGATTCTCCCACCCTACCAACTCAGGGAAGCAGCAAAAATGCCGAGACAAGGAAACAGATCACAAATGAAAGAAATGGAAGACAAAAAGCGACTGGATATAGAGTTCAAAACCACACTTAAAAGTTTTTTCAAGAATTTCCTAGAAAAGGTCTATAAAATAAATAAGACCTATAAAGATATGAAAAGAGATCAACTAGAAATAATAAAGGATCAACTAGAAATAAAGAATACATTCTCTGAAATAAAAAATATTATACAGAGGCCTAAAACAGAATGGAAGATTGCAAGAATCAAGTCAAAAATTTGGAACACAAAGAGCCAGAAGGCACTCCTCCACAGAAGCAAGAAGACAAAAGAATCCAGAAAGTTGAGGATAGTGTAAGAAACCTCTGGGAAAACTTCAAGCAAACCAACATCAGAATTATGAGTGTACCAGAAGATGACAGAGAGCAAGATACCGAAAACATATTGAAAGAAATAGTGACAGAAAACTTCACCCACCTGGGGAAAGAAATAGACTTATAACTCCAGGAAGTGCACAGATCCCCAAACAAAAGGAGTCCAAAGAGGATCACTCCAAGACACATCATAATTAAAATTCCAAGAGCAAAAGACAAAGAGAGAATATTAAAAGCAGCAAGAGAAAATCAGGTAGTTACCTAAAAAGGAGCACCCATACGAATGTCAGCTGATCTCTCAACAGAAACCAAGCAGGCCACACAGGAATGACAAGAAATATTCAAGGTGATGAATAGCAAGAACCTACAGCCAAAAATACAAGCTATCTTTTGCTACAGCAAAGCTATCACTCAGAATTGAAGGCCAGATAAAGAGCTTCACAAATAAAAGAAAAAGCTAAAGGAGTTGATCACCACCAAACCAGAATTATATGAATTGCTGAAGGGGGTCTTTTAGGAAGAGGAAGAAGATAAAGATGAAAGTTATGAACAACAAATACATAACTATCAACAAGTGAATCTAAAAACCAAGGGAATTAAAAAATCTGAACAATATTAACTGGTGAATATAATAGAATCAGAGGTATGGAAGGGGAGTGGACTGATGATTCTTGGGGAAAAGGGGAGTGGGGGTGCAGGAAGAGACTGAACATAAGCTGCACCTATGGATGAGGACAATGGGGGATGGGGAAAGGGCAGAGGGTGGGGTGGGAACCAAGTGGAGGGGAGAAATTGAGGGGGGAAAATGAGGAACATTTGTAATAATATGAACAATAAAGATTTATTAAAAAATAAAAAAAGAATCAAGAAGAAATGAAAAGTGATATCGCTGTAATAAAAAAACACCATGGACAACAGTAAACTAAGAGAAGCAAAGGACCAAATTAGTGAACTAGAAGGCAGGAAAGCAAAATACAGCCAAACTGAATTGCAATTGGACAAAAAAATTAAAAGATAGGAGGCGAGCCTAAGGGAGCTATGGGACAACATGAAATGAAGAAACATAAGAATAATAGGGTGCCAGAACAACAGGAAGAAGAACAAGGGTTAAAAGAAATATTTGAAGAAATAATGTCAGAAAACTTCCCTGATGTAGCAAAGAAAAAAGTCATAAAAGCTCAGAGAGTCCCAAACAGGATGAACCCGAAAAGACCCACACCAAGAAACATCATAATTACTATGGCAAATATTCAGGACAAAGAGAGAATCTTAAAGGCTTCAAGAGAGAGACAGAAAGTTACATACACTGGAACCCCCATTAGATTATCAAATGATTTCTCAACAGAAACACATCAGGCCAGAAAAAAAATGGAAGGAAGTCTACAAAGTGCTGCAAACCAAGGGACTGAATCCAAGAATACTCTATCCAGCAAGGTTATCATTCAAAATTGAAGGGAAAATAAGGAGCTTCACAAACAACAACAAAAAAATGCTAAGGGAGTTTATCACTACCAAGCCAGCAAAGCAAGAAATGCTAAAGGGACTGGTGAAAAAAGGTAAGGTAAGAGGGAACACAGTCTCAAAAAGTAAAAATGGCTACAAATAAGTACCTTTTAATAATAACCTTAAATGTAAATGGATTAAATGCTCCATTCAAGAAACATCAAGTAGCTAAATGGATTTAAAAAACATGACCCATATAGATGTTGTATACAAGATACCCATCTCACAAAAAAGGACTCACACAGATTGAAAGTGAAGGAATGGGGAAAAAAATCTTTCAGGCAAATGAAAATGAAAAAAAAAAGCTGGGGTAGCAGTACTTATTTCTGACAAAAATAGACCTCAAAGTAAAGGCCATAACAAAAGAAAAAGAATGCCACTTTATAATAATAAAGGGATCGATACAACAAGAGGATATAACTCTGATAAACATATACTCACCCAATGCAGGAGAATCCAAATGAATTTTTTTAAAATCTCCTTGAAGATATCAAGGGAGAAATTGACAACAATACAATCATAGTCAGAGACTTTAATATACCACTGACATCACTGGATAAATCAACTAGACAAAAAATCAGCAAAGAAATAGCAATTCTAAATGACTCACTAGATCAAATGTACCTAATTGACATCTTCAGAGCATTTCACCCCAAAGCCATGGATTCTACATTCTTCTCAAGTGTGCATGAGACATTTTTAAAAATAGACCACATATTGGGTCACAAACAAAGTCTCCCCAAATTCAAAAAGATTAAAATCATATCAAGCATTTTCTCAGATCACAATGGTATAATATGAGAAATAAACTATAATAAAAACACTACAAAAAAATCAAACACTTGGAAGCTGAATAGCATGTTATTAAACAATGATTGGGTTAACAATGAGATCAAAGAAGAAATTGAAAAATTCTTGGAGACCAATGACAATAAAAACACAACAATAAAAAATACTATGAAACATAATGAAAGCAGTCCTGAGAGGAAAATTTATAGCTCTACAGGCCTACCTCAATAAAAACAAGAAAAAGATTTAATAAATAACTAACTCAAAAACTCAAAGAATTACAAAAAGAGAAATAAGAAGAGCCCACAGTGAGCAGAAGGAAGAAAATAATAAAATTCAGAGCAGAAATGAATGACATAGAGAACAAAACACACACACACACACACACACACACACACACACACACACACAACAATACACACCAAAAAAACAAGAAAAATATGAATAATCAATAAAACCAAGAGCTGGTTCTTTGAAAGGATAAACAAGATTGATGAACCTCTAGCCAGGCTCACCAAAAAGCAAAGAGAGAGGACCCAAATAAACAAAATCAGAAATGAAGAGGTGAAATAACAACAGAACCCACAGAAATACAAAGGATTGTTACAAAATACTATGAATAACTCTATTCCAACAAACTAGACAACCTGGAGGAAATGGACAGATTCCTAGAAAAATACAACCTTCCAAAACTTACTCAAGAAGATACTAAATGCCGAGACCGGTGTGGCTCAGTGGTAGAGTGTCGGGCCGCGGACTGAAAGGTCCCGGGTTCAATTCTGGTCAAGGGCATGTACCTGGGTTGCGGGCACATCCCCGGTCGGGGGTGTGCAGGAGGCGGCTGGTCAATGTTTCTCTCTCATTGACGTTTCTAGCTCTCTATCTCTCTCCCTTCCTCTCTGTAAAATATCAATAAAATATATTTTTTTTAAAAAGAAGATACTAAAAATCTCAATAGGCAGATAACTATGGATAAAATTGAAGCAGTCATCAAAAAAAAAAAAAAATTCCAGCAAATAGCCAATAGCCAGACAGCTTCACAGGGGAGTTTTACCAAACATTCAAGGAAGAACTAAAACCTATCCTCCTCAGACTATTTCAAAAAATTCAAGAGAAAGGAATACTTCCAAGCTCCTTCTATGAAGCCAGGATCACCCTAATACCAAAACCAGATAAAGATAACACAATGAAAGAGAATTACAGACCAATATCCCTCATAAACATAGATGCCAAAATCCACAACCAAATTCTAGCAAATATGCTCCAAAAGAACATCAGAAAGATCATACACCATGACCACGCAGGATTTATCCCAGGGATGCAAGGATGGTACAATATTCACAAATCAATAAACATGATACATCACATAAACAAATTGAGAGATAAAAATCACATAGTAATATCTACTGATGCAGAAAAAGCACTTGACAAAATCCAACACCCTTTCTTGATAAAAACTCTCAGCAGGAGTGGGCCAGCCCGGCCAGCCGCCGTGGGAGCCAGGGAGCTGATACGGGGCCTCCGCTGCGTCTTGGGCTCCTGCCCGGACGAGAAGCCTGTGAGCACAGCCTCCCTGCCCACAATCATCCAGGCCCGCAGCTGTCACAGTCCGACTGCCATGCTGGTGAGGAGCTGGCACGGCGCCTTCTGTTCGCAGCCCCAGCAAGTCCTTCCTCTGCCGCCGCATGGCCGGGCCGAAGCTTCCCTCAATGCTGCCATGTGGATTTTGAAACTGCAGGGGAGGTTGAGCCATGGGAGCTACCATGGCTGCTGCACCCGCCACCGCACCCGCTGCCTCCTCAAATAGTGGGATTCCAATGAAAACAGAGCTCACTCCGCCCCGGGCTCAGGGAGAGTGTGGCTTCAGAACTTAGCTTCTGCATCCACAGCAGCTCCGCTTCCTCACCAAAGGAGACACCATTGAGGGAAGTCTCTCTGCCTGAAGCCATCTCAGCCCACCCATAACCTTCCCAACACACCCTCCGTGCTGGTGTGGAGATGGCGCGGCGCCTTCCATTCCCAGCCCCAGTGAATGCTTCCTCCACTGGTGCATGGCCAGGCCAAAGCTTCCACCACTGTCACTATGTGAACTTTAAAACTACAGTGGAAAGTGAACCACAGGAGCAAACGTCACTGTCACACCCACCACTGCCGCCACGAATAAAGGAAATGCACCAAGAACAGAGCTCACTACGCCCCGGGCTCAAGGAGTGGGTGACCTCAGAACTTAGCCTCCGTGTCCGCAGCTGCTCCGCTTCCATACCGAACGAGACATCTTTGAGGGTAGTCTCCCTGCCTGCAGCCATCTCAGCCCGCCTGCAGCCATCCCAGCCTGCCCACCGTGGTAGCGAGGAGCTAGAGCGGTGCCTCCAATTCGAGACCCCAGCACCCCAGAGGGGCCATGTGCCCCCGGTGAGCCATGTCCCCCAAAGGGGCCGGGTGTCCCTGATGAGCTGTGTGTCCCAGGGGGTCATGTGCCCCGGGTGAGCCGTGTGTCCAAGGGGGGCGTGTGCCCCGGGTGAGCCGTGTCCCCCAAAGGGGCCAGGTGTCCCGGGTGAGCCGTGTGTCCCAGGGGGCCGTGTGCCCCAGGTCAGCCATGTCCCCCAAAGGGGCCGGGTGTCCCAGGTGAGCCGTGTGTCCCAGGGAGCCGTGTACCCCGGGTGAGCCCTGTGTCCCAGGGGGCCATGTGCCCAGGGTGAGCCGTGTCCCCCAAAGGGGCCGGGTGTCCCGGGCGAGCCATGTGTCCCTGGGAAGCAGTGGGACTCAGGGGTAGGGGCGGTGTGAACCAGAGGAGGAGCGGACTCTATTCATGTGGTCCTGAGATAGTCACCATAAAACAAGCAGATTGTCAAATGACAGCAGGGAGGGGAAGGAGACCTGGGGGGAGACAAGGGAACAACCGAAGGACTGGTATGCATGAATATAAGCACAACCAATGAACACAGAACTCTGGGGAGGGATGGCATGAATGGGAGATGGGGGGGGGGGGCAATGGTAAGCTATGTACACATATAATACCTTAATTAAATTAATTAATTAATTAATTTTAAAAACTCTCAGCAATATCGGAATTTAAGGATCATACCTCAACATAATAAAAGCCATATATGACAAACCCACAGCCAGCATCATATTCAGTGGGCAAAAACTAAAACCATTTTCACAACAAACAGTGGAATAAAATAATAAAGGTCAGAGCAGAAATTAATGACATAGTGACCAAAAAATGCCCACTCTCACCACTCTTGTTCAACATAGTGATGAAAGTACTAACCATAGCAATCAAACAAGAAGAAGAAATGAAAGACATCGAAATTGGGAAAGAATAAGTAAAACTGTCCTTATTTGAAGATACCTAGGAATAAACTTAACTAAGGAGATAAAAGACCTATATGCAGAAAACTACACGACACTGAAAAAAGAGATAGAGAAAGACATAAACAGATGAAAGACCATACCATGTTCATGGATTGGCAGAATCAACATCAACAAAATGCCCATACAACCCAAAGCAATCTATAAATTCATGCACTTCCCATTAAAATACCAACAGCATATTTCACAGACCTAGAATGAACTTTCCAAAAATTCATCTGGAATTAAAAAATACCCCAAATAGCTACAGCAATTCTGAGAAAGAAAATCAAAGTAGGAGGGATCTCAATGCCAGATATCAGCTAATTACAAAGCCGCTGTTCTCAAAACTGCCTGGTATTGGCACAAGAACAGACATATAGGCCAAAACCGGTTTGGGTCAGTGGATAGAGGGTCAGCATGCAGAGTGAAAGGCCCCAGGTTCAATTCTGGTCAAGGGCATGTACATTGGTTGTGTGCACATCCCCAGTAGGGGGTGTGCAAGAGGCAGATGATTGATGATTTTCTCTCTAGCATTGATGTTTCTAACTCTTTCTTCCTCTCTATAAAAAAAAAATCAATAAAATATATATTTTTAAAAAGGACATATAGATCAATGGAATAGAGGAGAGAACCCAGAAATTGATCCAAATCACTATGCTCAATTAATATTTGATAAAGGAGGCAGGAACGTACAATGGAGTCAAGACAGTCTCTTCAATAAATGGTGTTGGGAAAATTGGACAAATACATGCAAAACAATGAAACTAGATCACCAACTTACACCATACAGAAAAATAAACTCAAAATGGATCAAGGACTTAAAAATAAGAAGGGAAACTATAAAAATACTAGAGGAATCTATAGGCAGAAAAAACTCTGACATATGCCGAAAGAACTTCTTCACTGTTACTGCTCCTAGGGCAATGGAAGCTAAACAGAAAATAAATAAATGGGACTACAACAAAATAAAAAGCTTTTTCACAGCAAAGGAAACCATCAATAAAACAAGAAAGCCCACAACATGGGAGAACATATTTGCCAATGATATTAACGATAAGGGTTTAATCTCCAACATTTATAGGGAACTCATGCAGCTCAACAAAAAGAAGATAAACAACCCAATCAAAAAATGGGCAACTAAATAGACACTTTTCGAAAGAAGACAGAAGGAAGGCCAAGAGACATATGAAAACCTGCTCCAAGTCTCTAATCATCAGAGATGCAAATCAAAACAACAATGTGGTACCATCTCACAGCTGCAGAATGGCTATTATCCACAAGTCAACAAATGACAATTGCTGGTGAGGATACAGAGAAAAAGGAACCATTGTGCACTGCTGGTGGGAATGCAGACAGGTGCAACCACTGTGGAGAACAGTATGGAGTTTTCTAAAAAACCTAAAATTGGAACTCCCATTTGACCCAGTGATCCCACTTCTAGGAATATATCCCAAGAAACTATAAACATCAATCAAAAAGGATATATGCACTCTTATGTTCATAGCAGCACAATTGACCATAGCTGAGATTTGGAAACAGCCTAAGTGCCCATCAGCAGATGAGTGGATTAAAAACCTGTGCTACATCTACACAATGGAATAAATACTATGCTGTGGTAAAAAAAAAAAAATTAATTAAATTTCAAAAGGAGCTCTTACGATTTGCAACACATGGATGGAGATGGGGAACATTATGCTTAGTGAAATAAGCCAGACAGAGAAATATAAATATCACATGATCTCACTCATTTGTGGAATATAATGAACAACATAAACTGATGGGGATATATATATATATTTCTATAATTCACAGGTAAGACCCCTTACATGGGCTGAGTCCCCATTTAATGTAATCACCAATAATACCTAACACCTTGGTCATCCAGGAGGACCATGGGAGGGGCAAGAAAGTGTAATTACACAGGGGTCTCCACCCAGCTTCCCTTTTGTATGACACAAAATCAAAAACACTGCCCCTTTGTGTGTAAAATTAAAGAGCGGTTTCTGGCTTGTGTGGACACCAAAGAAAGGGTGTCATTACTATCACTACTAGCCCCTTGGAGAGTTGCAGAAATGAAACTAAGACCTGGTCCATAGAAAAAGAAATGGACAGCCAGTATGAAATGGAATTGCCATGGCCTAGACAAGAATATCTTACATGATGTTATTCTATAATGTCATTAAAATTTTCCCAGATTTATGTTATCCCCAATTATGTATAATAGTACCTCGAACAGTTGGGGATCAATAAAAAATCATCTTTTGGTGCTTGGAAACAAAGGTACACATCTCTTAATATTCTAAAATTATAACAGCATAATATACATTTATCCCAAGCAAACTTACAAATTAACTCTTTGAATGTCTGGCAGCAATTTAGAAAGAACATGAAAGGATTTAACCCCTTCCATTATGTAGAGGGCCTCCTGGAAAGGCACCTGAGCATTCTATATTGCCCCC
The DNA here is from genome assembly GCA_963924515.1 of Vespertilio murinus. Lineage (NCBI taxonomy): Eukaryota > Metazoa > Chordata > Mammalia > Chiroptera > Vespertilionidae > Vespertilio > Vespertilio murinus. The sequence goes on along the minus strand of OZ004707.1, from coordinate 95,848,742 downwards.
TCTTGCTCTTTTGGCCAACAGGGAACTTCTTACAATTCAATTTTCCACAGCTGCTGCCTGAGCTTTCTGTTCATGTCAAGGTTGAAGCCTCGTGATGACTGGTACCATGGATCTGTCTCTCACCCAGTGGGGTGAAGCTGGACCCTCCCTGGAGAAGAAACCCAGGTTCCCCAAGATATGTGATCAGTGCTGGGGCCCTGCCAGCAGGCAAGGGGATCTTAAGGCAAAAGCTGGACGTGGAGGCCATGGGGGCATGGGATACCAAGGAGACAGAACTGAACTTCATATCACCCTGTTTGGCCCCAGAAGATGGCTGGTTAGCCAGTGATGGGTAAGATTCCTCAGGAAAGGAACACCCTAAGACAGGCACAGTTGAAGATTGGCCATCAGGATAGAACTTGGGGGTCAACTGAGGTGGTGCACAGACCTTTACCTCCAAAACTTTGCAGTGGCCTGAAACCTCACCCCTGCTGAGGGAGTCTCCTGCCCCTATGGCTGTTTAACTTCCCATGCCCAGCTCAAATCAGGACTCGAGTAAAAGACAGAGGCTTGGCTGACAGCAGCTGCCCTCGCACTACAGCAAGACTTGTTTGAGTTGTCTTGTAAACATGGTGTGGGGAAATGGGTTTTTTTATATCTAAACCCAGCCTACCACCAGGAATGCTCAGTACCCACTAAAGAAGGCAAATAATCCTTTCCACTAATATTTACACTTTAAAATAAGATTGTTTTAGAGTAATAAATGTGACAGTAAAAATAGTAGACAAGTTTTCAGGCTAACTTAAATTGACTAAAATAAATGAATATTCTAGCAAAACTAATTGCGCTGGACAAAAAGCTGTTCCTAAAGTGTTAACTAAAATTTTAATTGTTAGTTCATCTCAGGATAAAATCTCACAGCAGGAAATGAACCTAAAGCACTCGTATTATAGTACAAAAAATTAAAATTTAAGAGCTATCAAGACTACATTATAGGAGAAGAACCAAGATGGTGGCCTAGGTAGTCTCCTAAGCTGCTGCCTCATCAACAATTTAAAAAAAAAAAAACTAAAATCAAAAAGAACTTCACCAAAACCTCAGGAAATCTGGCGAAGTGGAATATCTACAAGTAGAAAAAAGGAAAGAGGCTCACAGATCAGAGTGGGAGCTGCAAAGCGCTAAGGTAGGAGACACTCGCGCTCGGAGAGGAAGTGCAGCTGCGGAATGCTTGCCTGGTGGCAGGAGGGGAGGAATTCCCGATTGCACGGAACCCTTTCCAACTGACTTTACTGAACCCAACCCCGGCTAAAACCCCGAGGTCTCAGGCTCATTCTGGTGGAGTCTGGACTGTAGAGAAAGGCACCCAGAGACTCAAAGACTGGGAGACTGGGGACCCAGGAGCCGCAGCCGGCAGGGTCTACAGTCATGCGTGAGTGAGTACACACAGATGTCTGACCGCCGCCTCTCCATAGCAGAAGGAGTCAGAAGCTCCAGACTACAGAGACCAGCCCAAGTCCAGGCAAGCCCCTGGGGCACCCATGCTCTAGCACGGGGAACCTGGGATGGTCAGGCGGAAACTCAGGGAAGCCACAGAAGGCAGAGGTTAGGCGGAAACTCAGGCGAGTGCACAAGGGCAGGGCGGAAGTCAAGACTGTCAGTTAAGCTCTGAGACTCCACCCCATCCAAACTGAGCAGAGGCTTCTGCAGTTTTTCAAGTCTGATCCGATAAGACTGTCTCCAATACAGTAGTTATCTGAGAGTAGACACAGCTGATACCCACATCCAATTGGCCTAAAGGTCAATTCATAACAATAAAGACTTAGCTACAACAAGGCTGTTCATGCAGTCCACAAAGGGGAGCACCAAGAGTGTCTACCTCAGGTAACTGAGGAGACTGACCCACTGGGCCATATAGGACACCCAACACACAAAGCCATCCTACCAACTCTGAAAAACAGCGAAAATGCTGAGACAAGAAAATAGATCTCAAACGAAAGAGATGGAGGATATAGAGTTCAGAACTACGGTTCTAAGGTTATGCAAGAATATCCTAGAAAAGCTCGATAAACTTCCTGAGACCCAACTAAAAAGTATACATAAACTGACTAAATTGGAAGATATTATGAAAAAATCCAACAGCAGAATTGAGGAACACAAGAATCAGGTCAAAGAGCCAAAAGACACTCCTCTGGAGAAGCAAGAAGAAAAGAGAGTCCAGAAAGTTGAAGATAGTGTAAGAAGTCTCTGGGACAACTTCAACCACACCAACATCAGAATTATGAGGGTGCCAGAAGAAGAGGGAGTGCAAAATACTGAAAACATATTTGAAGAAATAATATCAGAAAACTTCCCTCACCTGGTGAAAGAAATAGACTTACAAGTACAGGAAGCATACAGAACCCCAAACAAGAGGGATCCAAAGAAAAATACTCCGAGACACATCATATTCAATATGCCTAGGGCAAAAGACAAAAAAGAAGATCTTACAAGCAGCAAGAGAAAAGGAGTTGGTTACCTATAAGGGAGCACACATTCAGCTATCAGCTGATTTCTCAACAGAAACCATGCAGGCCAGAAGGGAGTGGCAAGAAATATTCAAAGTGATGAATAGCAAGAACCTACAACCAAGATTACTGTATCCAGCAAAGTTATCATTCAGAATTGAAGGGCAGATAAAGAACTTCACAGATAAGAAAAAGTTAAAGGAGTTCATCACCACCAAACCAGTATTATATGAAATGCTGAAAGGTATTACTTAAGAAGAGGAAGAAGATCAAGTGAATTAAAAATCAGAGGAATAGAATAGAAAACTGGTGAATATAATAGAATAAGGGGCAAAGAAAGGGAGTGGATTGAAAATTATCGGGTGAAAGGGGTGTGGAGGTGCAGAAAGAGACTGGATTAAAATTGTATAACCTATGGATGAGGACAATGGTGGGGGGAGGGGGTAAGGGCAGAGGGTGGGGTGGGAATTGGGTGGAAGGGAGCTATGGGGGGAAAAGGAGAAACAATTGTAATAATCTGAGCAATAAAGATTTATTTTAAAAAAAGACTACATTATAAAATTTTCAAAAGCCTCCTAATATTTAAATCAAAAGGGGGGAAAGTAGAAGAATATCATGTAAGGAAAAGTACCCTGAAAGTAAATTACATCTAGAAAATTTGTACTTTAGAAAATTAATTGTAATGCTATCAGCAAGACACCCATGAAAAACACAAATGGTGTAAAAACAAGATAGAGGAAAATCATTTGGACAAAAAATGAAAAAGGATCCCAAGTCAAATTTATAGAAAATATTCCTTTATTAACTTTTGGTCAAGAATATGTTTGTATATTTTCAGAAAATAACTCTGAGATCATGTGGATTCTGGCAACAGAGAGGAATTGACAGAACTACTCCAACCATGACTACAGAAAAGAAGCAGTCCCGAGATGGAAGACACTGATGATGCCTTGCCATAATACCAGTCAGCAGCTGTGTATCACTGCAGCTTATCCAGGACCAAACCAGAGAGGGTTGGACCTACATTACCACCATTTGTCAACCATCCAGAACTGAAATATCATTGCTGACATGTACACATAAGGAATTGTTTGACATTAAAATTGGATCTCAAAAGAACTGGTGGCCCAGAAATAAACTCACTACAGACTGATTCATATGCCTTTCAGCATAACAATTATTGCTTGTCTCATTTTTTATTCTTATAAGTATATTCCTAGTAGGACATGATCTCATTCATCTAGGGGAAATGGTGAACAACATAGACTGATGAACAAGAATAGACCCAGAGATAAGGAGCCATGGGTCAGACTGTTGGACCTCAAAGGGAGAATATGGATAAAAGGGAGAGATCAACCAAAGGACTGATGTGCATACATATGAGCTTAACCAGTGGTCGAGGACAATAGAGGGGTGTGGGCATGAGTGGCAGGGATTGGAATGGGGATTTGAGGACAAGTATGTGATATCTTAATTCAATAAAAAAATTTTTTTAAGAAAATACAATATAAAAACACACAACATAGGAGCAGCAAAAATAACAATTTTAAAAAATGAAGATATCTTAAGAGAACTTTGGGGCCACATGAAAAGAAACAACATCTGCATCATAGCAATACAAAAAAATAGAAGAAATTGAGCAGGGACAAAGAACCTGGTTAAAGAAAAATTGACAGAAAACTTCCATAACCTGGCGAAGAAAAAGTCACACATATTCAGGAAGCATGGAATCCCAATCAAGATGAACATGCTCAAATATAGACCACATGTTAGGACACAACGTAAGACTTAACAAATTCAAGAAGACTGAAATCATATCAAGCATCTTCTCAGATTGCAATTGCATAAAACTAGAAATCAACTACAAATTTTTTTAAAACATTCAAGCACATGAATGAAAAATAGCATTTTATTAAACATTAAATGAATTACTAATGAGATCAAGGAAGAAATCAATAATTTCCTGGAAACAAGTGAAAATGAAAACAACCTAAAATCTATGGGACACACAAAAACAGTCCGGAGAAGAAGTTCATAGAACTAAAGGCCTACCTCAAGAAGCAAGAAAAATCTCAAAAACAAAATCTAAACATTATACCTATAAAAAGAGCAAAAAGACTATAGTAATAAAATGAAAGAAGGGAGAAAGATTAGAGCAGAAATCAATGACATAGAAACAAACACGCACTCATACACACACAAGATCAATGAGAGCAAGAGTTTAATACTTTGAAATGATAAATAAGATGGATGAACCTTCATCCAGACTCATCAAAACAAAGAGACAGAACACAAATAAAATTTAAAATGAAAAGAAGTAACAACTGACATCACAGAACTACAAATAATTGTAAGAAAATATTACAACAAAGTGGATGCTGCACGGACATGTCCCCAGAAACAAACTGGTATTACAACTAAAATACAGCAAAACTTCTTGAATAATCAATGGAAAACTCACAGGAGAGAACCCTGATACCTGAGGACTGAAAGTGGAGAACACATAGAGACTGGTAGGAGGGGTGGAGGCATGAAAGGGCTGCCTGGGCACCCATAGATGGCAACTGAAATCCCAAAGAGATATCTCAGCTGTAGGGGGTTGCCTCTGAGAACTCTGGGATCTAATCCCCAGGTGGGGCCCCTAGCTGAGAGCACCAAAACTGAGGAGGGTACCCACATAACATCAGGCTGTGAAAATCAGAGTATATCAGGGTGCTGTATATCAGAGAGTAACAGTTGAAAATTCAGGCACCCTCTTAAAGGGCCAACACATTAAATTCCCTATAAAGCACCCATTTTGTGCTCCAGTGGAGGGAGGATGAAGTGCACTAGAGCTGTGAGAGCAGAAGCCAGGACTGGAGACTCAAGAGACAGAGCTCAGAAGGCAGACACCCCCAGTTTTCTGGGCTGAGTCATCCCCTCATGCAGCAGAGGACATCTTTCCCACATAGACATCTGCTTTACCTGGGGGAAAACAGTTGAAACACACTATTGGAAAACACCTTGCCCTGAAGATAATTAAGAGATTAAAAATAACAATTAGCCTGTGTTTTTTTTTTTTTTTTGGGGGGGGGGGGAGAAACTCTTGCAGAACCTAAGGATGATTGCCTAGGGGGAAATTCAAGTCAGAATCCTATCAGTCCATAGGCAGAGGTGGTCTCTGGAGGCTTTGAGTCTAAGCCTGATCTAATTAGTCAGAAACAGCCGTTACCACCGTCCTCGAACTAGAGATTGAGATGTGTAGAAGATTTACCTAATACATAGTCACAAAACCAAACAGAAAGAAAAAATGAGGAGACAAAGAAACAATCCAAAAATGAAAGAACTAGAGCAGTGTTTTCCAAACTTCTCTCATGATGAGAATCACCTGGTGGAGTTGTTAAAATAAAGATTCCTGAATCCCAACTAAGAAATGCTAAACTAGAATTTTTGGGAACATATAGGTAAAATTGTATACTTAACTAGTGCTCTAAGCTTAGCAGTGTCTCCAAAATAAGCTTAGAGCACTAGTTAAGTATACAATTTTACCTATATGTTCCCAAAAATTCTAGTTTAGCACTTCTTAGTTGGGATTCAGGAATCTGTATTTTACAACTCCACCAGGTGATTCTTATCATGAGAGAAGTTTGGGAAACACTGAACTAGAGAATCCTCCAGAAGAAGAAATAATTGAAGTTGAAACAAGAAATTGATCTGAATCAGAGTTCAGAGTAATGATTGTAAAAATGCTCAGCAACATGAAAAAGACATAGTAACTATGAAAAAATAACAGTCTGAGATACAGAAGTACATAACACAAATAGAGAACATATTAGAAGGAATACACAGTAAGTCAGGGGAAACTGAGGATCAATTCAGTGAATTAAAAGACAGACTTGAAAATATCACTCAATCAGAGAGCCAAAAAGAAAAAATAATTTAAAAAAAACACAGGAGAACAGCTTCAGAAAGTTGTGGGACAGTGTGGAATTTAACAATATTGGGATAGCAGGTGTGTCAGAAGAGGCAAAAAGGGACAAAGGCATAGAGTATGTGTTTAAAGAAATAATGACATAAAAATTCCCTAAACTGGTAGAGAAAAAAGTCACACAAATTCAAGATGCACAGATAACAATAAACAATAAGAACCCAAACAGCCCCATGTCCATACACATCATAATTAAAATGCCAAAATTGAAAGACAAATAGAGGATCTTAAAGGCGGCAAGAGCAAAGCAAACTGTTCCCTACAAAAATAGCTGCCATAAGGCTGACACCTTATTTCTCATTAGAAACTCTATAGGACAGAAAGGAATGGTATGAAGTGCTCAAAGTAATGGAAAGCAAGAATCTGAGACCAAGATTACTATATCCAGCAAGGCTACCCTTCAAAATAGATGGTGACATAAAGAATTTCCAAACAAACAAAAAAGAGAAAAGGAAAGGAAAGGAAAGGAAAGGAAAGGAAAGGAAAGGAAAGGAAAGGAAAGGAAAGGAAAGGAAAAGGAAAAGGAAAAGGAAAAGGAAAAGGAAAAGGAAAAGGAAAAGGAAAAGGAAAAGGAAAAGGAAAAGGAAAAGGAAAAGGAAAAGGAAAAGGAAAAGGAAAAGGAAAAGGAAAAGGAAAAGGGAAAGGGAAAGGGAAAGGGAAAGGGAAAGGGAAAAGGAAAGGGAAAAGGGAAAAGGAAAAGGAAAGGCTAAAAGAGTACATCACCACCAAGTCAGCAGTACAAGAAATGCTAAAGGGATTGCTGTAATGAGAAGAAGAAACAGAATTAAAATGGCAATAAATAAGTACCTATGAATAATAACCCTAAATGTAAATAGATTAAATGGTTTAATTTAAAATTGTAGGGTAGCCAAACTGGTTTGGCTCAGTGGTAGAGCGTCAGTCTGCGGACTGAAAGGTCCCGGGTTCGATTCCAGTCAAGAGCATGTACATTGGTTGCAGGCACATCCCTGGTAGGGGGTGTGCAAGAGGCAGCTGGTCGATGTTTCTCTCTCATCGACATTTCTGGCTCTCTATCTCTCTCCCTTCCTCTCTGTAAAATATCAATAAAATATATTTAAAAATTGTAGGGTAGCTGAATGGATACCAAAACATGACCCAACTATGTGCTGTCTACAAGAGACCCACTTCAAAACAAAAGACACACACAGGATGAGAGTGAATGGATGGGAGAAAATTTTCCATGCAAATGGAAAGGAAAAAGAAGCTGGAGTAGCAATACTCAATCTGAATATATAGACTTTAAAATGAAGGCCATTATAAGAGACAACTAAAGTCATTACATAATACTAAAGTGATTGAGCCAACAAGAGGATATAACTGTGTAAATATGTATGTACCCAATATAGGAGTACCTAAACATATATATATTAAACTTCTAGAGGACTTTAACAGAAAGATCAACAACAATACAGTCATAATAGGGGTCTTTAACACACCTCAGATTTCACTGGATAGACTTTCAGACAAAAACTTAATAAGGAAACAGAGACTCTTAAGAACTCACTAGATTAGATAGACTTAATTGACATTTATAGAGCATTTCACCAGAGCAAAGTATACATTCTTCTCAAGTGCAAGGATCATTCACAAAGATAGACCACATGTTAGGACACAAAACAAGTCTCTATAAGTTCAAGAACATTGAAATAATATTAAGCATCTTCTCAGTAAAATCAGAAATCGACTATAGTTAAAAAAATATTCAAACACATGGAGGGCAAGTAGCATGTTATTAAACAATGAATGGGTTGCCAACAAGATTAAGAAAGAAATAAAAAAATTCCTGGATACAAATGAAAATAAACACACAACAACACAAAATCTCTGGGACACAGCAAAAGCAGTCCTGAAAGGGAAGTTCATAGCACTAGAGGGGCATACCTCAAAAAAGAAGAAAAATCAGCAATAAAACTATTTAACCCTACAACTTAAAGAACTAGAAAGAGAACAAGAGGAAAAGCCCAGAATAAGTAGAAGGAAGGAAATAATAAAGATTGGGGCAGAAATGGCAAATAAAACGAAAACAATAGCTCTGTTTTTAAAGGATAAACAAAACTGATAAATTGTTATCCAGACTCATCAAGAAACAAAGAGAGAGGACCCAAATAAATAAAATTAGAAAAGAAAGTGGAGAAGTAACCACTGACAACACAGAAATACAAAGGATTGTAAGAAAATACTGTGCCAACAAGCTAGACAATGTGGATTAAATAGATAAATCCTTAGAAAAATACAACCTTGCAAAACTGAACCAGGAAGAATCAAAAACCTGAATAGGCCAATAATAACTGATGAAATAGAAGCAGTAATCAAAAAACTCCCACCAAACAAAAGCCCAGGTCCAGACAGCTTCACAGGAGAGTTTTACCAAACATTCAAATAACAATTAAAACTTTTCCTCCTCAGACTATTTCAGAAAATCCAAGAGGAAGGAGTACTTCCAAACTCTTTTTCTGAAACCAGTATTATTCTAATTCCAAAACCACATAAACATGCTATAAAGAAAAAGGATTACAGGCCAATGTCTCTGATGAGCATAGTTACTAAAATCCTCAACAAAATATTTTAAATCACATCCAACAATATAATAAAAAGATCATACACCATGATCAAGTGAGATTTATTCCAGAGATGCAAGGTTGGTACAATATTCGCAACTCAATAAATGTGATACATCACATAAACAAATTGAAAGACAAAAATCACATGATCATATCAATAGACGCATATAAAGCATTTGACAAAATCCAACATCCATTTTTTATCAAAACTCTTAGAAACTTGGGAGTAGAGGTAGCATATCTCAACATGATAAGGGCCATATATGATAAACCTACAGCCAACTTCATACTCAATGGGCAAAAACTAAAACTATTTCCCTTAAGAACAGGAACAAGATAGGAATGCCCACTTTCACCACATCTTTTCGACATAGTACTAGAAGTACTAGCCATAGTGATCAGAGGAGGAGACAAAATAAAAGGTATCCAAATTGGAAAAGAAGAATTAAAACTGTCCTTATTTGCAGATGAGATGATACTATACATTGAAAACTCCAATGACTCCATAAAAAAACTACTAGACCTAATAAATGAATTGGGCAATGTTGCAGGATACAAAATTAACACCCAGAAATCTATGGCTTTTTATACATCAATAATGAACTCACAGAAATAGAAACAACAAAAACAATGTGGCACCAAAAAAAATTAAGCTTCCTAGGAAAAAACTTAACTAATGAGTAAAAGACTTGTATTCAAATAAACTACAGGATATTGAAAAAAAGAGATAGAGGAAAACAAAATAAATGAAAGAATATACCAAGTTCATGGATTGGTAAATCAACACCATTAAATTCTGCATACTACCCAAGGCAATCTACAGATTCAATGCAATCCCTATTTAAATACCAATGGCATATTTCACAGATATATAATAAATACTACAAAAATTTATATGGAATCAAAAGAGACGCTTAATAGCTTCAGCAATCTTGAGAAAGAAAAATAAAGTTGTAGGAACCACAATACCATATTATAAGTTATACTATAAAGCCACTATAATCAAGACAGCCTGGTCCTGGTGCAAGAACAGACATATAGATTAATGGAACAGAACAGAAAGCCCAGGAGTCAACCTAAGCCATTATACCCAATTAATATTTGACAAAGGAGGTAAGAACATACAATTAAGTCAAGACAGTCTCTTCAAGAGACTGTCACCATTGTGCTGGGAAAATTTAACAGATACATGAAAAAAATTGAAACTAGACCACCAACTTACACCATATAAAAGAATAAATTCAAAATAGATAAAAGACTTAAATATAAGTTGTGAAACAATAAAAATTGCAGAAGAAACCATAGGCAGAAAATCTCAGGCATTTCTCTTACCAATATTTTCCCAGATACATCTCCTAGGGCAAAGGAAGCTAAAGGAGAAAATAAACAAATGGGTCTTCAGGAAGATAAAAAAAACTTCTGCACATTAACAAAACAAAAGAGAGCCCACTGTATGGGAGAACATATTTTGCAATGATACATCTGATAAAAGGTTAATATCCAGAATATATAAGGAACTCATAGATCTTAACACAAGAAAGAGAGAAAATTCAATTAAAAATGGGCAAAGGTCCTAAATGGACACTTCTCCAAAGTGGACATATAGATGACCAAGGGACAAATGAAAAAATTCTCAAAGACACTGATAATTTCAGAGATACAAATTAAAACAAAAATGAGGCACCCACCTCATACCTGTCAGAATGGCTATTATCAACAAATAAACAAATGACAAGTGTTTATGAGGTTATGAGCATAGTTGCTAAAATCCTCACCAAAATATTTCAAATCACATCCAGCAATATAATAGAAAGATTATACACTATGATCAAGTGGGATTTATTCCAGGGATGCAATAGACATCAATAGGGACCCCTAGTGAAGAAAAAAGAACCCTAGTACACTGCTGTTGGAAATGAAGACTTGTGCAGCCATTATGGAAAACAGTATGAAGTTTCCTCAAAATATTAAATATGAAACTTCCATTTGACCCAGTGATTTCACTTCTAGGAATATATCCTAAGGAAACATGAAACACCAATCAGAAAGACTGTATGCACCCCTATGTTCATAGCAGCACAATTTACCATAATTAATATCTGGAAACAGTCCAAGTGTGCATCAGTAAATGAGTAGATAAAAAAGTTGTGGTGCATTTACACCATGAAATACTAAGCAGCAGTAAAAGAAGCATCTCTTACCATTTGAAACAGCCTGGAGGGACTTGGAGAGTATCATGCTAAGTGAAATAAGTCAGTCAGAGATAGACAAGTATCACCTGTTCTCATTCATATGTGGAATCTCAGTAACAAAGTAAACTGGATCCAGAAACATGGAAGCATGGAACAGAGTATAGAATCTCAGAGGGAAAACGGGAAGGGTGGGTGGGTGGGAAATAATCAATCCAAAACCTTGTGTACATATATTTATGGCCCATGGCTACAGACAGTTGAGTGATGAAGGCCAGGGGCAGGGCCCAGAGGGGACCAATGGGAGCAGGAAGGGGACATATGGAATCTATAATAATAAAAGCATAATATGCTAATTATACCAGACAGCCAAACGACCTTCCAGACATCATTCTGGACATTCACGGTGGCAGGGGCAGAGGCAGAGGTGGTTAGGTGTGATCAGGTAGGCAGGCATGCAGAGTGGTTAGGGGTAATAGGAAGGCAGGTGAGTGGTCAGGGGCAATCAGGTAGGCAGGTGAGCAGTTGGGGCAATCAGGAAAGCAGACAGAGTGGTTAAGGGTGATCAAGCAGACAGACAGAGGCAGTTAGGGGTATCAGGCAGTTAGGCAGAGTGGTTAGGGGCAACCAGGCAGGCAGGCAGAGGTGGTTATGGGTGATTAGGTAGGCAGGAGAGTAGCTAGGGGCATCAGGCAGGCAGACAGAGTGGTTAAGGGTGATCAAGCAGGCAGATGAATTGTTAGGGGTGGTTAGACAGGCAGGCATAGTGGTTAAGGGCGATCAGGCAGGCAGGCAGAGTGTTAGTGGTAATCAGGCAGGCAGGCAGGCCAGCAGTTAAGATCCAATGGTCCCAGATTGTAATAGGGTGTAGGCTGGAGGTACCACCCCCACCATCAACCCCATGCACAAATTTCATGCACCAGCCTCTAGTACTTTCAATAATAAATAATTTTTTACAAGAAAGAAGAAGAGAAAAGGTATCCAAATTGGAAAGGAAAAAAATAAAGAAATTCCTAATAATCAAAAGTCCTGAATCAAATGGCTTCACATAGGAGTTTTATCAAACATTCAAAGATAAATTAATATCTATCCTTCTCAAGCTATTTCAAAAAAGTCAAGTGGGAGGAATACTTGCAACCCATTTAAGAAACCATCATTATCCTAATTCCAAAACATGACAAAAATAATACAAAGAAAAAAAATTAGATGGGTATATGCAAAAAATAAAACTAAACCACCAACTTGCAAGGTGTGAAATCATAATAATACCAGAAGAAAACATGGGCAATAGTATATAAACATTTCTCCCAGCAATATTTTTGCCAATATGTCTACAAGGACAAGGGACACTCAGGAAAAGATAGACAAATGGGACTACCTCAAACTAAAAAGCTTCTAAACATCAAAATAAAATAGGAACAATATGAAAAGAGAACCCACTATATGGGAAACCATTAATCCTATAAGGGGTTAATTCCCAAAATATATATATTATTAAAACTCACACAACTCAGCACCAGGAGTGCACACAATCCAATTTAAAAAGGGCCAAAGACCTAAATAGACACTTCTTCAAAAAAGACATACAGATGGTCAAATAGACATATGAAAATAGACACCTGCCAGAATGTCTACTATCAATAAATCAACAAGTCCTGGCAAAGATGGAGAAAAGGGGACCCTAGTTTGTTGTTGGTAGAAATACAGACTAGTGCAGCCCCTATGGAAAACACTATGATGTTTCCTCAAAAAATTAAAAATCAAATTGCCTTTTAACCTAGCAATCCCACTTCTCCTAAAATATCCTAAGAAGCTCAAAACGCCAATCAGAAAGAAAATATGCACTCATATGTTCATCCCGTGTTATTTACAATAGCCATGATCTGGAAACAGCCCAATTGCCCACCAGTACATGAGTGTATATAAAAGCTGTGGTAAATTTTCACAATTGTATATTGCACAGCTGTAAAAATGAAGGTACTCTTACACTTTGCAATAGCATGGATAGATATGTAGAGTGTTAATGTGAAGTGGGGAAATAAGCAGTCAGAGAAAGACAAATGCCATATGATCTCACTAATATATTGGATCTAATGAACCAAATAAATTGACAAACAAAATGAAATCAGAGGCACAGATGCATGGAACAGACTGGTGGGTGCTACAGGGAAGGGCCTGGAGGTGACTGGCTAAAAAAGCTGTAGGGATTAGCTAAAGAACATATATGCATACCATGGACAGGGGCAATAGTGTGGTGAGGCCAAGGGAGGAAAAGGCAGATGTTGGTGGAGGTTGAGAAAGTGAAAGAAAATGGGGACATCTGTAATAATGAAAACATTAAAAATATATTATGAAATAAAAAGGAACTCTTACCTTTTGAGACAGCATGCATAGACCTGAAAATTATAATGGTAACTGAAATAAGCCAGTAAATGAAAGACAAATACCAATACAAATGCTCTCACTTATATGTGTAATCTAATGAACAAAATAAACTGATGAACAAAATAGAACTGGAGGCATGGATACATGGAAAGGACTGATATAGGTCAGGGAAAATGAGGGTTGGAGAGGTCTGGATAAAAGAAAGTGAAAAAAGTATGCAAAAAAAATAATGCATAACCCATGGACACAGACAACAGAGTGGTGAAGGCAAGGGGGGGGGGGGTGGCAGGATTTGGGTGGTGGTGGCCAAAGTGGGGGGAAATGGAGGATATCTATAATACTGTTGACAGGAAAATAAATAAATAATACATAAATAAATTAATAAATAATGATATTTTTAAAATAAAAGCTTAGCACCTGGAAAAAAAAATACCATATTTAGGAAATTATAAATTAATCCAGCATTGATATATCACTACTCACTTATTAGAATGACTAAAACTCAAAACATTGACAGAACCAAATGCTTGGCAGGTTGTGGAGCAACAATAACTCATTCATTGTTAATGAAAATGGAAAATGCCACAGACAGGAGCAGAGTGCTGCTAGGACTTGCCCCCCCCAACCCCCACAGATCAGTGTCACAGAGAGGGGGGGAAAAAGCTAGAGAGGCTTTAAAGAAACAAGAGGAAAAGAAGAAGGACCAAGAAGAAATGAAAAATGACATCACTACTGTAAAGAACTCAATAGAAAGCATCAAGAGTAGATTAGAAGAAGCAGAGGACTGCATCTGTGAGCTAGAAGGCAAGATGGAAAAAATACCCAATTAGAACAGCTTCTGGGGGGAAAAATTAAAAAGCAGGAGGAGAGCCAAGGGAACTTTGGGATAATACAAAACAAAACAATATTAGAATAATAGGGGTTCCAGAAGGAAATGAAACTGAGGAAGGCACAGAAAAAATTTTGAAGAAATAATGAAAGAAAACTTTCCTGAGATAGAAAAGAAAAAACCCACACAAGTCCAAGAAGCTCGCAGAGTCCCAAGTAAAATGAATCCCAAAAGACCAACACCAAGGCACATTATAATTAAAGTGGCAAACACCAACGACAAAACCAGAATCTTAAAAGCAGCCAGAGAGAGACAGAAAGTTACATATAAAGGAACCCCCATCACACTAGCAACTGATTTCTCAACAGAAACTCATCAGGCCAGAAGGGAATGGGATTACATATACAAAGTCATGCAAAGGAAGGGTTGAATCCAAGAATACTGTACCCAGCAAGGATATAAATCAAAATTGAAGGTGAAATCAGAAGCTTCACAGGCAAAAACAGACTAAGGGAATTTATCACCACCAAACCAGCAAAGCAAAAAATGCTAAAGGGTCTGCTGTAAAAATAAAAAAGAAATAGGAAGCGAAGAAGGAACACAGGGGTATAGAATAAAAATAACATCAAATACCTGACTATCAATAATAACTTTAAATGTAAATGGTTTAAATGCTCCAATCAAAAGAAATAGGGTAACAGATTGGATAAGAAAGCAAGATCCATATATCTGCTGTCTACAAGAAACCCATTTCAAAAAAAAGATGCACACAGACTGAGGGTGAAGGGATGGAAAAAGGTTTTCCAGGAGAAATGGAAAAAAAAAGCTGGGGTAGCAATACTTACATCTGACAAATTAGATCTCAAAGTGAAGGACATAAGAAGAGATAACGGAGGCCACTTCATAATACTGAAGTGATCAATCCAACAAGAAGAAATAAACATGGTAAACATATATGCACCCAATATGGGAGCACCCAAATACATAAAAAAAAACTGCTGGAGGACATTAAAGGAGATATTAATAGCAATACAATCGTAGTAGAAGATTTCAATACCCCACTATCACCTTTGAACAAATCATTTAAACCAAAAATCAGCAAAGAAATACCAATCCTCACTAGACCAGATGGAATTAATCGACATCTTCAGAACATTCCACCCAAAAGCCACAGAATATACATTCTTCTCAAGTGCACATGGGTCATTTTCAAAGATAGACCACATATTGGGACATAGGCAAAGTCTCTTCAAATTCAAGAAGACAGAAATCATATCAAGCATCTTGTCACATCATAGTGGCATAAGATTGGAAATCAACTACAATAAAAATAATCCAAAGAAATCAAAAACATGGAGACTGAACAGCATGCTTTTAAACAAGGACTGGGTTACCAGAGAAACCAAGAAAGAAATTAAAATCAAACTGCAACTCAAGGAAGAAATTAAAACATCTTAGCAACAAATGACAATGAAAACACAATAATCCAACATCTATGGGACACAGCAAAAGCAGTCTTGAGAGGGAAATTCATAGCTCTACAAGCCTAATGCCAAAAAAAAAGTAACAAATTATCTAACTCTACAACTCAAAGAGTTAGAAAAAGAGCAACAAGAAAAGCCCAGTGTAAGCAGAAGGAAGGAAATAATAAAAATCAGAGCGGAGATAAATGACATAAAAATCAAAGAAACAATACATAAGATCAACAAAACCAAGAGCTGGTTCTTTGAAAGGATAAACAAGATTGATGAACCTCTAGCCAGGCTAACCAAGAAACAAAGAGAGAGGACCCAAATAAACAAAATCAGAAATGAAAGAGGTGGGGAAAAAAATGAAAGAGGTGAAATGACAACAGACCCTGCTGAAATACAAAGAATTGTTACAAAATATTATGAACAACTTTATTCCAACAAACTGGACAACATGGAGAAAATGGACATATTCCTAGAAAAATATAACCTTCCAAAACTTAATGAGGAAGAATCTAAAAATCTCAATAGACAAGTGACTTTGGGAGAAATTGAAGCACTCATCAAAAAGATTCCAGCAAACAAAAGTCCGGGGCCAGATGGCTTCACAGGAGAGTTTTACCAAACATTCAAGGAAGAACTAAACCTATCCTCCTCAGGCTATTCCAGAAAATTCAAGAGAAAGGATACTTCCATGCTCCATCTATGAAGCCAGTGTCACCCTACTACCAAAAGCAGGTAAAGATAACACAATGAAAGAGAATTGCATACAGGCCAATATCCCTCATGAACATAGATGCCAAAATCCTCAACAAAATTCTAGCAAATCGGCTCCAGCAGTACATCAGAAAGATCATGCACCATGACCAAGTAGGATTTATTCAGGGAAAGCAAAGATGGTACAATATCCACAAATCAGTAAACATGATACATCACATAAACAAATTGAGAGATAAAAATCATATAGCCATATCAATTGATGCTGAAAAAGCATTTGATAAAATCCAACACCCTTTCCTGATAAAAACTCTCAACAAGGTGGGAGTACAAGGATAATACCTCAACATAATAAAAGCTATATAGGATAAACCTACAGTCACCATCATACTCAATGGGCAGAAACTAAAACCATTCACTCTAAAAACAGGAACAAGACAGGGATGCCCACTCTCACCACTCCTGTTTTGTTTGTTTGTTTGTTTTGTTTTGTTTTGTTTTGTTTTAAGTATACTTTATTGTTCTTTTACAGAGAGGAAGGGAGAGGGATAGAGAGTTAGAAACACTGATGAGAGAGAATCATCAATCAGCTGCCTCTTGCACACCCCCTACTGGGGATGTACCAGCAACCAAGGTACATGCCCTTGACCGGATTCGAACCTGGGACCTTTCAGTCTGCAGGCCGACACTCTATCTACTGAGCCAAACTGGTTTCAGCATCATGACTCCTGTTTGACGTAGTACTGGAAGTACTAGCCATTGCAATTAGACAGGAAGAGGAAATAAAAGGCCTCTAAATTGGAAAAGAAGAAGTAAAGTTATCCTTATTTGCAGATGACAAGATATTGTACATAAAAAACCTAAAAGACTCCATCAAAAACTAATAGATTTAATAAATGAATTTGGCAATGTAGCAGGATACAAAATTAATGTCAAGAAATCTATGGCATTTTTATACACCAATAGTGAACTTACAGAAACAGAGACTAAAAATGAAATCCCATTTTCCATCACACTAAAAAATTAAGATACCTAGGAATAAATTTAACTAAGGAGGTAAAAGACCTATATGCTGAAAACTACACGACACTGAAAAAAGAGATAGAGGAAGATATAAACAGATGGAAGAACATACCATGTTCATGGATTGGTAGAATCAATATCATCAAAATGTCCATACTTCCCAAAGCAACTTCTAGATTCAATTCACTCCCCATTAAAATACCAATGACAGCCGAAACCAGTTTGGCTCAGTGGTAGAGCGTCAGTCTGTGGACTGAAAGGTCCCAGGTTCAATTCCGGTCAAGGGCATGTACATTGGTTGTGGGCACATCTCCCGTAGGGGGTGTGCAAGAGGCAGCTGGTTGATGTTTCTCTCTCATCGACGTTTCTAGCTCTCTCTCTCCCTTCCTCTCTGTAAAATATCAATAAAATATATATTTTAAAAAATAAATAAAATAAAATAAAATAAAATACCAATGGCATATTTCACTGACCTAGAAAGAACTCTCCAAAAATTCATCTGGAACCAAAAAAAAAAGAGACCCCGAATAGCCACAGCAATCCTGAGAAAGAAAAATAACGTAGGAGGTATCTCAAAACCAGATTTCAAGCTGTGTCACAAAGCAACTGCTCTCAAAACAGCCTGGTACTGGCACAAGAACAGACATATAGATCAGTGGAATAGAGTAGAGAATCCAGATAGCAACCCACATCACTATGCCAATTAATATTTGATGAAGGAGGCACGAACATACAATGGAGTCAAGACAGTCTCTTCAATTAATGGTGTTGGGAAAATTGACAGATACATGGAAAAGAATGAAACTAGATCACCAACTTACACCATACACAAAAATAAATTCAAAATGGATACAAGCCTTAAACATAAGATGGAAAACCATGAAAATACTAGAGACATCCACAGGCAGCAAAATCTCAGACATATGCCTAAAGAACTTCTTCACTGATACTGCCCCTAGGGCAATGGAAGCTAAAGAGAAAATAAACAACTGGGACTACATCAAAATAAAACGCTTTTTTACAGCAAAAGAAACCATTAACAGAACAACAAGAAAACCCACTGTATGGGAGAACATATTTGCAAATGTTATCACTGATAAAGGTTTAATCTCCAACATCTACAGTCAGCTTATACAACTTAATAAAAGGAAGATAGATGAGCCAATTAAAAAATGGGCAATGGAACTAAATAGAATCCTCTCAAAAGAAGACAGAAGGAAGGCTAAGAGGCACATGAAAACATGCTCAAAGTCACTAATTATCCCAGAGATGCAAATCAAAACACCAATGTGGTACCATCTCTCACCTGTCAGAATGGCTATCATCAACAAATCAGCAAACAACAAGTGCTGGCTAGGATGCAGAGAAAAAGGAACCTGCCGAAACCGGTTTGGCTAGGTGGTAGAGCGTAGGTCTGCGAACTGAAAGGTCCCAGGTTCGATTCCAGCCAAGGGCATGTACATTGGTTGCGGGCACATACCCAGTAGGGAGTGTGCAAGAGGCAGCTGGTCAATGTTTCTCTCTCATTGACGTTTCTAGCTCTCTATCTCTCTCCCTTCCTCTCTGTAAAGTATCAATAAAATATATTTAAAAAAAAAAAAAGAAAAAGAAAAAGGAACCTTCGTGCACTACTGGTGGGAATGCAGACTGGTGCAACCACCGTGGAGAACAGTATGGAGTTGCCTCAATAAACTGAAAATGTAACTCCCATTTGACCCACTAATCCCACTCCTAGGAATATATCCCAAGAAAATAGGAACAACAATCAGAAAGTATATATGCACCCCTCTGTTCATAGCTGTACAATCTACAGTAGCTAGGATTTGAAAACAGCCGAGGTGCCCGTCAGCAGATGATTGGATCAGAAAACTATGGTACATCTACACAAGGGAATACTATGCTGCCATAAAAAAAATAAGGAATTCTTTCATTTGCAGCAACCTGGATGGAATTGGAGATCATTATGCTGAGTGAAATAAGCCAGTCAATGAAAGAAAAACACCACATGATCTCGCTAATTTATGGATAATAAGGAACATTATAAACTGATGAACAAAAAGATCGATACAGAGACAGTAAAAAAACAGACAGACTGTTAAATTACAGCAGGGAGAGGAGGGAGATATGGGGGAGATAAGAGATCAACCAAAGGACTTGTATGCATGCATATAAGTATAATCAATGGAGGAAAAACTATGGGGAAGGAGGGTATGTTTGGGAGTGGGGGGGGGTGGGGATTGGTAAGGTATGTACACATATAATACCTTAATTTAAAAAATTACTACAAAAAAAAGTTGTTTTCCTTTAAATAGTACATTACATATTATATTTTTCACTCTTATTTGTGTTTTCCCATTTGATCCTCCCATCAAAGTTTAACATTAATTATCTCATTTTTTTACAGACAGAGACATATGGCTCCAATTGGTTAGGCTTGTTAGTTACAAAGCTAGAGAGAAAATACTTTCTTCTGTAACCTTCTCTCTACTCCATGATCTCACTACCTCTGTTTTCTGTCTCTACACAGAACAAGAGCAGATTACAGCACAGAAAGAGATTAGAGAATCTGTCCAATTTTTCTTATTACTATGCTTACAGTTCCATACAGGTACCACATGAGTATTCATTCAATCAGGGTTGAGATCAATTTTGATCCAGTATATACAAAATGACATATATTGGATTTGGAAGAGGGGCATTTTGATAACTTACTTTGCTCTTATTTGACAGTCTTAAAAAAGGTATGCATGTGGGTTAATGTTAATCCTTCAAGAAACATTGGTGAACTTCTGATATTCCCAAACTTTTATAAGTATTCCCTTTTCTGTAGGCATTATTTAAATTTTCATTTTAGTATTTTGCCTAAGTATACTTGTAAGGGAAATCTAGCTGAACAATATTGAGTATCAATTTCTCTAAAGTGCACTTTTCTCATGAGTAACATGGAGATGATTAAGGTGTGTCCTTATTAGGTTATTATGCTGATTTCATGTAATAGAACATGTAAAATATTATCACAAAAAGAAAATACAAAGAAAGGCAATCTATAAAATGTTAGTAGGGTCAGTTATAGCTAGAAAGAGTGGTTGCTGGGTCTCCAGTTAGGACACTTCTATAATTTAATGAGTTCCTTAACTAGGGTACTAGAAATAGAAATGAAAAATATGGAACACAGAAGAAAACTATTTTGAATATCTATAAAAAAAAACTTGATAACATTTTATAAAGATAGACAAAGAAATGTAAGAAATCAAATTAACCCAAAGATTTTTGAGCAAAAATAGACAAGACATTGATGCTGCCATTAAATAGAAACTAAGCTTAGTAATTTTTTCCATTTAATTTTATTGAATGGCAGTGGAAAACTGAAGTAAGCTTGAGAAGAATCTATATTTAAGTAGTCTTTGCTTCAAAATAAAAATAGATTTAACTATTTGTTAAATGAATAAATAAACCCACTGTCATCATTAATACCTCTTGCAATTTATTCGCTCCTTTGAAGTTTTTTTAAAAAAAATTTATATTCAGGCTTAGTCGAAAATAATCCAAAAAGGAAATTTCTTAAACCAAAACAAGTAACCTCTCTAATCTTGGGAGAGAAAGGCAGGCAATGTGTGCTTTCTGACACTTAGTTTTAGAAAATTGAATATAGACTGAATATCAGATTTCAGAAAGGAAGGAAGAAGGATAGATAGAAACATCAATGATGAGAGAGATTCACTGATCATCTGCCTCCTGCATGTCCCCAGTTGGATATCAAACCCACAACTTGGGTTTGATGAGAGAATCAAACTGTGACACTCACCAGCCAGGCTGAATATGATAATATGAATGGATTATTGTTAAGTTTTGGTGGTCTATACTGAAGTATTGTATGTGATTTTTGAAATAATTCAACAAAAGAGAAAGAAAAAAGAAATGAATATATAAACAAAATCTCATTAATTATTGAGTCTAGGTGATGAGATTATATTAGCCCTTTCTTTACTTTTATTTATCTTCTTATAAACAGCAAATAAATGATAGTATAAAGACCAAAATCATGTGCCCCAGGGGGCTGTGTGCCCCGGAGAGCTCTGTACCCCAGGGGGCCGTGTGCCCCGGGTGAGCCCTGTGTCCCAGGGGACCATGTGTCCCGGGAGAGCCATGTGCTCTGGGGGAGACATGTGCCCCAGGAGAGCTGTGTGCCCCAGGGAAGCAGTGGGACCCAGGGGTAGGGGCGGTGTGAACCAGAGGAGGAGCGGACTCTATTCATGTGGTCCTGAGATAGTCACCATAAAACAAGCAGACTGCCAAATGAGGATCGGATTCTATTCATGTGGTCCTGAGATAGTCACCATAAAACAAGCAGATTGTCAAATGACAGCAGGGAGGGGAAGGAGACCTGGGGGGAGATAAGAGAACAACCAAAGGACTGGTATGCATGAATATAAGTACAACCAATGAACACAGAACTCTGGAGAGGGAGGGCATGAATGGGAGGGGGGAAGGGGCAATGGTAAGCTGTGTAATACCTTAATAAATTTTTAAAAAAAGAAAGAAAATGGCAGTAATGTCTTCCTGTGGATTTAAGGGAACATTAAGATTATGGGCAGAGCCCAAACCGGTGTGGCTCAGTGGATAGAGCATTGGCCTGCAGACTGAAAGCTCCCGAGTTTGATTCCAGTCTAGGGCATGTACCTTGGTTGTGAGAACATCCCGGTAGGGTGTGTGCAAGAGGCAGCTGATCCATGATTTGCTCTCATCAATGTTTCTAACTCTCTATCCCTCTCTCTTCCTCTCTGTAAAAAAAATCAATAAAATATATTTTTTTTAAAAAGACCGAAATCATGATATTTTGAATGGTGAAACAAAACAGCTGAAAAACTTTGAAACTGCCTTTTTCCAGAATACTTGCTAAATAAATAACAAACATCATGTAATTTAAGCCAATTAGTCTGATTTTTGTTGCTTGTATTTGAACACTTTGAAATCAATGCACCTTGCCCCAAATGCATTTTTATGCCACTGAGAACAGAATATTAAATTTAAATTTAAATACATTACTTTCATAAGGTACATATTTATGATTTTAAGAACTAGCTATAAGATTAACAGAGAATAGTTCCTTTTAAAATTTTAGTGCTCTTTCAAATAGCTAATTGATTATTCTTTACATCTAGCTCATTCAAAAAAGTAGTCAAGTTTTTTCCATATGTGCAATAATATAAGATATGAAAAGTCAAAGAAATCTCTATGCAGAAAAATGAAGTGTTTAGGAAAGTAAAATAAATATATATGCATATAAATATTTTATTTGGCATAAGTTTGAGCTCAGAGACAGTACTGTGATAAGTCACAATCTGTTTTTATACCTAGTGGGATATTCAAAACAAAAATAAATGTCAGTGTCCTGTTTCTCATTACATATTTACAATTTAAGCTACATAGAAAAAAAATTGCTAAATTTGACTTTCTATTAAAATTACATTTTAGCATAGCTAAGAGCATGCTTCACTTCCTTATCTTTATGTACACATACATAATGCCCATTAATAAAGCTGTTTCCTTCAATTAATGTCAAGTGCAAGTTTGGTCATGATATTAAACCAGCTACTTTCCCAGCAGGTTAGTTTCTATCCAAGATATTTTAGTTTAGTTTAGTTTGGTTTAGTTTAGTTTAGTTTAGTTTAGTTTAGTTTAGTTTAGTTTAGTTTAGTTTAGTGTTGTATTTGTGTGTGTGTGTTTTTTTCCAGTTAAACACTATGTATTCAACTATAGAAATGTTATTTAGTCTATCTTATACTTTTCTGAATTTTATCAACCACCATCTAGTTCATAAAGTTTTTAAATGTCTTCACTTAGAATTATTAGTTATTTTAATACGTCACTACTCTTTTGCCAACATTTAAAGATCAATGGTTGCTCTGGGATTCTGTTTTTATTACAAACTGATCAAAAATATATTTCTTTATGAGAAGTATAATTTTTAATTAATAAATATTCAAGGAAATTTAACTTTAATAAACTAAGACCATTTAAATCTGCTTCTTCACTTTCTGAGCAAAGAATACTAAAGTAAAATAAGACATTAAATATGAGTTATGAAATGTGGTTCCATGAAAACAGCATTGGCAAGATAATCTCTATGTTTACCCAAGACACTCCGTGAGTAAAAAAATAATCCAGTTAATTAGAATGCCTTGAAATATTTGCTTTATTGCAAATCATAAAACCAGATAAATAAAATGAAAGCACATTGACATGACCCTAAATATTTGAGGGTTTTTGTTTTTTTTTTTAGTAAAATGGGGACAAAAGATTTATTTCTGTAATTAAAGAATTAGATTAATTTTCCCTTGTTTTCCCATTATCAGCTTTGTTTCTTTCTCCATCCTTTCTCAATTCTTACACAATCATTTGAGCTTCTCTATCACTATATGTGTAATGTATTCCTTGCCCAAGCTTCAAAGAGAAACTCACATTCATAGATAAAAGGCTTCATGTACTGTCCAAGCAAGGACTGCCACAGTCTCAAAGGATGACATGAGCACATGATAAATACTTTCTCTCTCTCTCTCTCTCTCTCTCTCTCTCTCTCTCTCTCTCACACACACACACACACACACACACACACACACACACACACACACAGAATATTTTTGAGGAGGCTCCACACTATAAGCAAACCTTTGTTGCTCTATCTGTGAACTAAAGGATATGTCCTCCCATTGAAAGGCCCCTGAGTACTCCAAGTTGTTGACACCATGGGACAGAACAAAGAATCTGTTCAAGTGTTGATTCCCTTAGTTCAGTGCAGGCCAAGTTCAGCTCAGCCATCTATCAAGGTACTGGAATGTGCAGCAAGTAAATACCCACATTCTGCCAGGGGAAAAAGAAAAGCTGGGTCATTGACTCATCACAAGAGGAAGGAAATTCCTCCACATCAAAAAGGCACCAGCAGCCTTCATTTAGGTCTGCACTGTATAATGGGTAGATTTTCAACAATCGCTCAAAAGACAAATGATGCTTTTATCTTACATTTTCCCCCTTTGCAATAAGAGTTTATGTTAAAGCCACTTAACTGTCTGGAGTGCAGCCTGGTGGATTACCTGTTTGTAGAAATCAAGCACATTACCTGATCATGCGACTGACTGAAGGGAGTGAGAAAGACAGAGATTTTTGTAAAATTGGTTTTGCTTTGAAGGATCTTTAGCAGTTTAGGAAGCCTCACAAAAACTTGTATACATTCTGGTCCCATAACATAAAAGGATTAAACGTGAACAAGATGTCAAGTTGAGATATGGTCTTGCATTTCCAGTTATATTATTAGTTTAGCCTTATTAAATTGCAAGTTCTAAAATCAGCCACTCATTATTGCAAAAAGTTGTGGAGAAGTGGATAAAAAGCATATCTCTAGAATAATCTGCACAGTTTTTGAAGTTAAACATCCAGCAGAATTTTAAGATAAGGCTTCATTGGACAAAGTGAAACAATCCTCTTTGAACTGAAAGCCCCCAAAAGTCACTTCTGGAAGATCAGCATCTTGAGGATAGGAATCTTTTTTATTTTTTTAAAGTTTTACACATGTATCCTTTTCTCTGATTGACCCACCCCCTCCAGCCATTCTCAACCCAGGAGAGCCCCCACTACCCCAGTGTCTGTGTCCATTGATTATGCATGTATACCAGGTGTACCAGTTAATAATGTGGATTTTTAAATAAATGAAAACAGGATAATTTTAAGAGAAATATCAAAAGTGCTTTATTCAAAGTAATGTCCATCGCTAGCTACACATATCCCTCATTTTTTCAGGTAATTTGTGGATACCAACCCAGTAGAATTTTTCTTGTTTTGAGACAAACCAATTTGTCACTTTTTTGTATGTTTTGAAGTGCTGCTCAGAAAGTGCATGTGCTGAAACCAGTTTGGCTCAGTGGATAGAGCGTCAGCCTGAGGACTGAAAGGTCCCAGGTTCAATTCCGCTCAAGGGCATGTACCTTGGTTGTGGGCATATCTGGGGGTGTGCAAGAGGCAGCTCATCAATGATTCTCTTTCATCGATGTTTCTATCTCTATCCCTCCCTCTTCCTCTCTGTAAAAAAATCAATAAAATATTTTTTTAAAAAGAAAGAAAGAAAGAAGTGCATGTGCCATCAATTGGAACAAGTGGTAGTAATGAAGGAACAATGTCTGGTGAATACAGCAGGTAGGTTAATACTTCGCAGGCAAGATCTTTTAACGTGTCTTTTACTGGTTTTGAAGTATGTGATGATGCATCATCATGAAGCAAAATTACTTTGTCGTGTCTTCTGGCACATTCTGGTCATTTCACGATCAAAGCATGGTTCAAATTGGTCATTTGTTGTCAGTAGTGATCAGTATTAATGGTTTCACCTGGTTTTAGAAGCTTATAATACATCACACCTTCCTGATCCCACCAAATGCAAAGCATTGTCTTCTTTCTGAATCAATTTGGCCTTGCAGTCGATGTTGATGGTTGACCTGGATCAACCCATGTTTTTGTGCATTTGGGATTCTCAAAATAAATCCACTTTTCATCGCCAATCACCATTCAATGCAAAAAAATACTTTCTTTTGTGCCATTGAAGCAACATTTTACTGATGACTTTTCAGTTTTCCATTTGTCTTTCGTTCAGTTGATGTGGCACCCATTTTCCTTCCTTTAAAAATATTTCCCATTGGTTGTTAATGATCAGAAATTTTTTGTTGAGCAATGCTTAATCTTTCTGCTAGTTGTTTTTGAGTTTGACTCGCACCTTCATCCAATAATACTTGTAACTGTTCATCTTCAAACTTTTTTGGTTGACTTGGACATTCTTTGTCTTTTACATTGAAATTATCACTTTTAAAGCTTCTAAACCAGTGTTCAGAATTATCTTGAGATGGAGAATGTTTATCATCAGCTTCCTGAAGTATATGATAACTTTCAGCAGCACTTTTCTTCAAAATAAAGTAATGAATGAAAACTTCCCATAAGTGCTTTTTTTGGCACGAAATTAGACATTTTTAAGTGTAAAAATATTTTATGGTGTTAAGACCTTCAGCAAATTTGACATATGAAGTTTTGAAGCTTGCTGTCAACACAACAAAATAGCATACATATCAAATCTCATATTTATCAACAATGTGTAACTTCATCTAATGAAAAAAATCCACATTATTAACCGGAACACCTGGTACAAGTCCTTTAGTTGCTCTCTAACCACCACTACCACCACCTCCACCTGCCCTGCCATTTTTCTCTGGACCTATATTTGTTCATCAAATTACATTGATCATTATATCCCACATATGAATGAGATCATGTGATACTTATCTTTCTCCAACTGGCTTAGCATAATGCTCTCAAGTTCCATCTATGCTTTTGCAAATGGTAAAAGTTCCTTTTTTTTATAGCGGCATAGTATTCCATTGTGTAGATGTATCACAGGAATCTTAAATGTTAAAAAAAAAAAAAAAAGTTGAACTAAAATACCTAAAATGATTAACTGATGAAACTAGCATGAGGTTAGAGCTTTTTTGTTGCTGAAATATATTTTAATTCCAATAAGTTAATTTTTTGTATGTCACCCTGAGTTAACTATTTCCATTTTAGCCATTTTTTTCTTTATATATTTGTAATCTCTCTCCACTGAAGGCACATGATGGATATGATAAAAATGGCACTACCAATATCAAATTATGTTCTATCTTGTTATTAAAGTCTCTGATTTCAAAAGTTGAAAGTAAGCAACTTTAGTTTTAAAGACCAAATAAGATAAAAGCAAATCAAATTGGTTTGAAAAATAAATCTGAAATATTATGATCAACCCGTCCTCGGGTTAATTTTAGAGTATATCTCACTAATATAGAATGTAAATTTAACCTAAAATTCTGTTTTCCATTCTATTTTGGATTTTCAACTCTTCAGCAGACAAAGAAATCATGGACTATTAACTGCATAATAGGAGAGAAAAGTGGATTGATTCTGAAGACTTTCTCTGCCCTGCATACCAATTGTTTGATAAGTAAGCTCTCAAGCTGGAACAAATCATAATCGAGACTCAAATCCAATCTTTGGCCAGGACAGTGGACTTTTAAATAATTCAAGCTTAAAATTCAGGTCTCAATTTCAAATTGACAAAGATTTATGGATTATTATTTGTTGAAAAATAAGTAGATTTTTAAAGAATTTGATAAATGCTCTAGTAATTTATGAATAGTGGATATTTCTAAACACATGGTTTTAAGAGTAAATTATTAGATATTTATTCATATTATAAAAGGTTTATTGACTTTAGCAAAATACCACAGCTTTAGTTATCCAAAGTATAACGTTCTTTAACAGCTTTGTTAACATATCATTGTACCTATCATAAAGTTCACTCATTTAAATGTACAATTTAATAGTTTTTAATATATTTTAAGAGTTGTTGCCCTGAGAGTGTGGCTCAATTGGTTGGGCATCCTCCCATGCACTGAAAGGTTGTTGGTTCAATTCCCTGATCAGCAGATGCCCTGGTAGGCTGCTGATCAATATTTCTCTCTCACATCAATATTTCTCTCTCTCCCTTCCTCACCCTCTAAAAATCTATTTTAGAATTAAAAAATAATAATAATAAAACTTTTTTTTAAAATATATATTATATTGATTTTTTACAGAGAGGAAGAGAGAGGGATAGAGTTAGAAAGACCAATGAGAGAGAATCATTGATCAGCTGCCTCTTGCACACCCCCTACTGGGGATGTGCCTGCAACCAACGTACATGCCCTTGACCGGAATCAAACCTGGGACCTTTTAGTACGCAGGCTGACTTATCCACTGAGCCAAACCGGTTTCGGCAATAATAAAACTTTTAAAAGCCTTTCCCTGTACTGTACAAAATGCTGTTCCTATAGTATTAACAAACATTCTTATTGGCAGAGAGCTTCATGGTAAAATTGCACAACATGTTATGAACCTAATGCAGTCATAGTGTAGCGCAAATAATTAAAATGTAAAAGATATCAAGACTAACAATAAAATCTCCAAAAGTCTCCTATTATCTAAAGTAAAAAAGGGGGTGACAGTGGAAGAATATCATGTAAGGAAAAATATACTGAGAATAATTTACATCTAAAAACTTTTTTTGTACTTTAGAAAATTAACCTTTATTTGAAACGCTAACAGCAAGATATCCATAAAAATACACACATGGAGTCAAAATAAGCCAGAGGAAAATTATGTGTGTGGGGGGGGGGGGGGGAATGAAAAAGAATCCCAAGTCAAATTTAAAGAGAATATCCCCTTATTAACTTTTGGTCGAGAATATGTTTGTATAGTTTCAGAAAACAACTCTGAGACCACCTGGAATCCAGTAACAGAGAGGAATAGACAGAAGTGCTCCAGCCATGAAGACAGAAGAGACAATTCAGAGATGGAAGATGCTGAGGACGCCTCACCATACCAACAGACAGCAGCTGCCTGTTGCTGAAGGATGCCCACGATCAAACAAGAGATGGTCGGACCTGCATTACCAACATTTGTCCACCAACCAGATCTGAAATATCTTGGCTGACATGTACACATAAGGAACTATTTGACATTGAAACTGGGACTCAAAAGAACTGCTGGCCCAGAAAGGAACTCACTACAGACTGATTTATTTGCCTCTCAGGATAACCATTAAGGCTTATCTCAGTTTAGGTTTTTATAAGGGTATTTCTTGGATCACATGACCTCACACATCTAGACGAAATAATGAACAACATAGACTGGTGAACAAAGATAGACCCAGAAAAAGAGAAGCAACGATCAGACTCTCAAACCCCAGAGGGAAAGTAGGGGAGGGTGGGGGTAAAGGGAAGAGATCAACCAAAGGACTTGTGTGCATGCACCATGGACAATAGGGGGGTAGGGGAATATGTAGGGAGGGGTTTGGGATGGGAATGGGGGGATAAGGACAATTATGTGATACCATAATCAATAAAAATCAATTTAAAAAAGTGCCTTTCCCAGGTAGAGGAGCACTCCTAATCTAAACTTAGAGCATTGCTATCAGAGCACTCAATTCTCACTGCTTTCAATTTTTAGTGAAGCACATTTTTTATAAGACTTGGAATATAAAACTCCCAGTTGGAAAAATTATATACAACTTTAGAATGTGTCTTTTTACTCCTTCATTGTATCCTATGTGAATCTAGAATAGTTAGGGTACGTCATAATTTCTCAATGTAATTTTTACTTCAACTTTTACTCCTCTTTCTGTTCCATAAAAATTAGATTATTCTTCATTTGCATTTGTGCCCTCTCTTTATCCAACTATATTACTCTAAATTAAAATTTCAAATTCAATTTTTTCATAAGGCTAAACAATCACCTAACCAAACAAAGGAAAGTCTTTAATGCAGTTCTGGTTTAGAATCTGAAGCTCACCCTGGAAAGTAACCCCGCACCAGAAAAGTGGTGTTATCAGCATGTTTTTAATACTGTTATCTAGGTGTTATTAAAATTTTATAACATGCCAACTTGAGGGGGGGAAATATATATTTTTTAGGTAAGGCACAATCACTTATATCCAAGGAATATATCTGAAAGTAACGTTTCTCACTGTTTTCTGTTACTGTCATTATGAGAGTTGTGAGATGCAAGATTCATAAAGATAGTTACATTACTCCATAAAGTCAACTATATTGTTACTTTATACCTAGTAGCAATTGAATAAAAAATGATACATTTATTTCAGTTTTAGCTTTGGTAAGAATTTTTAATATTTTACCCTAATACCAAAATAAATAAAATATTTGTCCTTTCATCAACCAAACACAATTCAGGGTCTTAAAATATATGAAATTTATCCAAAAGCCCAGTTTATAGTGTTAAACTTTATTTTTAACATAGCATTTTTATATCTAACTATGTATTTTATAGGAATTTTACAATTAATAAGAAGCAGCCCTTTAATACATGCTTGGCAAATACCCCCATTTATAGTATACTAGAGTCCCGGTGCATGAATTCATGTATGGGTGTGGTCCAGCTGCCTGCCGCGGATCGTGGAGGGGGGGAGAAGGTGACTGGGGGTGTGGCCAGCAGGGGGGGGTCTACAAGTGGTTAGCTGGCCAGCCCTTCTCCCCTCCCCCAATCAGGCCAGTTGTCCACCACAGTGGGTGTTATAGCCACCAGTCATTCTGGTCACTCTTGTCATTCATCATTCAGTCACTTGGCTTTTATATATATAGATGGCAATGGTCTATTTCTCCAAATAGAGGTATGCCAGGGACATTAATTGAGAGTCCTTTATCAGTGTGGAGATAAGATATTTTTCTCAAAATAGCTCTCTCTGGGTCATGTTATTTTACCTTTTTTTTCTTGATAAATTAAATGGGTGTCCCATCCCAAAGCTAGTAAATGACAGAATTAGGACCATCTCTATTCAAGTTTGCCACATCATCCTATTTCTGCTGATCAGAAAAGAAGTCTTTAACAAACCATCTATCTGAATAAAAATAATCTGTATTCAAATTTAGTAGATTCCAGGTTAATAGAGTTTTGCTTCACTTTTTCTGAGGTTCTACCTTATTGTAATTGGGGTTTCTTTCCAATTCTGAGTCCCAAGATCTGTTCTTTAAAAATTAATCTCTCTCTCTCTCTCTCTCTCACACACACACACACACACACACACACACACACACACACACGGAATGCATGTATATATTATTATCCATGTTTAGGGAGTTGTAACCTTGTTGACTTCCATATAAATCAATGAGATATAACTTTTTTTTTCCTGGCTGCTTAGTGGATTTATGGTGCCATCATGTGGTAATATGTAGATACACATTGTATTTTTTTTACATAATATTTTTTTCCTTTTTATTGAATTTATTAGGGTAGTACTAGTTAACAAAATTATACATGTTTCAGGTGCACAACTCCACAACACAACTTCTGTGTATTCACCACCCTAAGTCAAGTTTCTGTCCATCACCCTGGTACCTTCCTCCACCTCCCCACCTTTGTAATCACCACACTATTGTCCATGTCCATGAGTGTTTTATCTTTTCTATCGATCTCTTCACCTACCCCACCCAGCTCTGCAATGCCTCCCTCAACAGCTGTCTGCCTGCTCTCTATCTATGAGTCTGTCTTTATTTTGCTTGCTGGTTCATTTTGTTCATTAGAGTCTGCATACGAGTAAAATCATATGGTACTAGTGTTTCTCTGACTGGCTTATTTCACTTAGCATAATGCTTTCCAGGTTCATCTATATCATCTTAAACTTATGATAATATTATAAATGTATTTTAAAAGTACAGAAATATTATATTTACTTCAGATTCCTCTCTTAATTAAAGAAATAAACTTTGCAGATGCAGCCAGGTCAGTCCTCCCCACCATTTCTTCCTATGAAGGTAACTGCAAACTTTTGAAATTTTAGTTTCATTCTTTATTTAAACAAACATATATTTGTTATTTATATATATATAGTCATAATGACAATAAAGTATTATTTTGTAATTTGAACTATATATACACATAGATACATATGGCATCATTCTAAATATATTCTCTTTCAATTTGTTTTTTATATTCTTGCTGATGTGTTGTTATATTGTTGTTGTTATGCCTGGCTCTTCTGGCTAATACTCTACCATGATGTTGACTAGTTGTGACAATAAAAGACATCTTTCTGTAGTGTTCTTGAGTTTAAAGGAATGTTTCTATTTTACCGTTACTTGTAATATTTGCTATAGGTTTTAGTAGATAGCACTTAGAAGGTTAAGAAAACTGGATTTCATTGCTAAGACTTTTATATTGAATAAATACTATTTTAAAAGTCCTTTTCAGAATTTATTGATAGAGTCTAATGTGTTTCCTTTTTGAACAATGAAATGAACCACTTTCATTATCCCTGCCACAGTTGAGCAAATTCAAGTATGTGGATTAACTCTTTATCTTTTATACTAGAAGCCTGGGGCATAAAAGTCATGCACTTAGCAGGGTGGGTCCCTAGCTCAGCCTCACCCTCTCCAATCTGAGACCCCTCTGGGGATGTCCAACTACCATTTTAGGCCTGATCCCATAGGGATGCCCATAGGGATCAGGTGTAAACTGGCAGTTGGACATCCCTCTCACAACCTGGGACTGCTGGCTCCTAAACATTCACCTTCCTGCCTGCCTGATTGCCCTAACCACTTTTAGCTGCCAGCCAGATTGCCCCCTAACTGCTCCCCTGCCAGCCTGACTGACATCTAACTGCTCCCCTGCTGGCCCAATCATCCCCAACTGCCCTCCCCTGCTGGCCTGATCTCCCCCAACTCCCTTCCCCTACTGACCTGATATCTCCCCAACTGCCCTCCCCTGCCAGACTGAGGCCCCCAACTGCTCTCCCCTGCAGGCCTGATTGACCACAACTGTCCTCCCTGCTAGCCATCTTGTGGTGGCCATCTTGTGATGATGTGGGGGCAGCCATCTTGTGATGACATGAGGATGCGAGGAACACCTAGGCTTTTATTAGTATAGATTTTAAATATTACACGGAAAATGACCTTGCAAAGACTCTCTTAGCTAGGAATGCACTACATAACTTTGTTGCTGTCAATGACAAACTGCATATACAATGGTTGTCCCATAGGCTTGTAATGGAGATGAAAAATTTCTATTACCTAGTGGCATCATAACTATCCTAACATTATAATGCTGTAGGTGTCTAACCAGTAGGTTCAGACCAAATCTGGGTTTAGCAGCCTCAGTTCTTAATGTCTGGCTAAGAAAAGAATTCAGAGCCAAGACTCAAACTCACTAGAGAAAATTTATCTGAGCAAGCAAAGAGAAAGTATACTTGAAGAGAAATTTCAAATGGACGGCTCAAAGAGCTGCCCTGGGGAGTGGGCTAGGATTAATTTTAAACCCTCAAAGGGGAAATAATTTGTTACTTTCAAACTGACCTATCAGGGTCTGTCCTGTAGTCTTTAGTTCTTGCATGTGACCAAAAGCATTCTAGGGAGGAGAGAGGTTCTAGGAACAAGACCTTGAACTAAATATTTCCAATATCTGCTCTACCAGTTCTTTCTCATTACTAGGTGTCCAGGATGTGCCTGACCTATTGTCCCTGCTCTGCTCATATCTGTCTAACTGTCTACATACCCCCGACCAAGGATCTTGGCTCTGAATTTTTTCAGGGAAAATGAGTGCAGGGTCTCTTCTGTAGCTGCTTCCTGCTGAAAGGGGGTGATGTTTTTCTTTTGAGCCAAGAGATCCTTGCTCTATGTCAGAGTAACAGTGAGGCCTGGGCATGGAAAGAAGTGGCAATGGTATCCAGAGTTGATAAAGGGCAGTATTTCTGGAGCACAAATAGGGTTTGCAACCTTGAAGAGACAAACTGTGTTATAAATAAAGGTATTATTAGAGAGTAAAAGAAAAAGTCTTTGGGCATAAGGGATTTTGGGCCATTTTCCCTGTTGCTTATAGAAAAGATCCAATTGAGGGTTTTTCAGAATGGCTGTCAAATAGGCAGAAGTGTCGCCCATCTTCTCCTGGGGCCAGGCCAGAAAAGTAACTAAATCAGAGAACATATACCCAGAATTAATTAATTAGACACATCTGAGGAGACAATTTTCAATAAGGAAGGGCAGAGGATGCCTAGCGAATGCCACTTACCAACCATGACCCACATGGAACTACCTTCCATGCCCTGGCAGTGAGTGGTGCAGTACCTCCTGGCAGGCTCCCAGACATCTTTAATGAGTGCTCACCAGAGTGACCTCCCCCACCAAGCCTCCTCACCAGCCAACCTGACCCAGAGTGCCAGGATCCAGCTCCAGGACCCTGCAGTGCATGTAAGCCAGGGGTACCCCAGAGCCCAGCTCAAAGCCTCAGAATCATGATGCCAGTCTAACCCAGGGCCACTTAGTTCCCGCTCCTCCTTGAGCACTAGGACCTGCTTGCAGGGCAACCTGGAACAACCCAGTGCACACCCCACTCTAGGTCACAGGAGAGCAAGGAGTGTGTGACCCAGAGCAATCTCCGCCCACCACTCCACACCAGAGAGGAGAGAACTGGAGCAACCCAGCATGTACCTCACTCTGGGTCACAGGAAAGAAAGGACTGTAACACGCAGAGCAACCCCAAAATTTTCCATACCAGCTCCTGGGATAGTTCCACCAGGGCTACCTGTAGCAACCCAGTACACACCCCACTTAAACCACACAAGAGTGCTGCCTGGGTGACCTGGAGCAATCTTATTTGCCCATCCAGGAGCCACAGGACCATGCTGCAAGTGCTCTACAAGAGGGACCTAGGGTGCCACCCTGCCATGGGTGCTGGGGCTGCGCAGTAAATTACATGCCACAGGTCCTCATAGGGAGTTGCACACAAGAGAAACTGTACATGTGCTCCTGCCAACCTGAGCATCTGAAGTGGACAACTGAGGGATCAGAACCATGGAAGAAGGGGATACCACTTAGAGCAGAGACAATAAAGGCATAAAACTCAAAGCAGACCCAACCTCTGGGCCAGCAATTTCCAAACCATTGTCCTATTGGGTGTTCAGCCTCTCAAAATCCAAGTAGGGTCCTCAGAGCCAGAAAGAGACAGCAATAAATTGGTAGACAAAGAACCACCCCAAAGGAAAGAAAAAGAGGAATTGCTAGAAAAGGAACTCAGTTAAATGAGGCAACCAATACGTCAGAGAAAGAATTCAGAGTAAGTTTCATAAAGTTTGTAAACAGGCTGGATGAGATAATCAACAACATATGGAAGAACCAAGAGGAAATGAAGAATAGTATAATTACAATTAAAAAACACTATGGAAGGTTTCAACAGTAGACTAGAGGAAGTGGAGGAACAATTCAGTGACATAGAAGACAGGGTAGAAAAGCACACCCAATCTAAACAGCAGTTGGAGGAAAAAAATAGAAAGCAGAGGAGAGCTTAAGGAAGAGCTTTGGGACAAAAAGAAATGAAGCAACATTCATGTAATAGGGGTGGCAGAAGGACAAGAAGAGGAGCAAGTATGAGAAAACTATTTAAAGAAACAATGATAACAAACTTCCCTGATTTGGGGATCTTCCATCCCTTTGGGGCTCTGGGTCCTCACAGGGAGTCACACACCAGAGAAACTGTACACATGTGCCCACCACCCTGAGCATCTGATTGGAACATTAAGTGCTCCAATCAAAAAACATACAGTGGCTGAATGTATAAGAAAACATTGCCCATACATATGCTGTCTACAAGAGACCTACCTCAGAACAAGGGACTCACTCAGACTGAAAGTGAATGAATGGAAAAAGTCACATAAGAGAGTCCCAAAAAAGATGAACCCAAAAAGACCCACACCAAAGACAAGTCATAATAACAATGGCAAACATTAATGACAGATAATCACAAGGGTTGCAAAAGAGACAGAGAGTCACTGACAAGGGATCTCCCATTAGATTTTTTTTTTAATATATTTTATTGATATTTCACAGAGAGGAAGAGAGAGAGATAGAGAGCTAGAAACGTCAATGAGAGAGAAACATCGACCAGCTGCCTCTTGCACACCCCCTACCGGGGATGTGCCCTCAACCAATGTACATGCCCTTGACCGGAATCGAACCCAGGACCTTTCAGTCCGCAGACCGACGCTCTACCACTGAGCCAAACCGGTTTCGGCTCTCCCATTAGATTATCAAATGATTTCTCAATAAAAACACATCAGGATAAGAAAGAATGGAATGAAGTATACAAAGTGATGCAAAACAATGGACCAAAACAAAGATATACTCTATCCAACAAGGATATCATTCAAAAGTGAAGGGAAAATTAGGAGATTCACAGCCAAAAAAAAAAAAATTTATTACTACCAAGCCAGGAATGCAGGAAATGCTAAAGGGACTGTTGAAAAAAAGAAGGAGGGGGAGGAGGAAAAAATAACAAGAGGAGAATGAATACAAGAATAAAAAATAACTACAAACAAGTACATATCAATAACCTTAAACATAAATAGATTAAATGCTCCAATCAAAAATCATACAGTGAGAGAATCCAGATATCAACCCAAATCACTATGCTCAATTAATATTTGACAAAGGAGGCACGAGCATACAATGGAGTCAAGACAGTCTCTTCAATAAATGGTGTTGGGAAAATTGGACAGATACATGCAAAAGAATGAAACTATATCACCAACTTACACCATACACAAAAATAAACTCAAAATGAATACAGGACTTAAACATAAGACGGGAAACCATAAAAATACTAGAGACATCCACAGGCAGCAAAATGCCTAAAGAACTTCTTCACTAATACTGCCCCTAGGACAATGGAAGCTAAAGAGAAAATGAACATCAAAATAAAAAGATTTTTTACAGCAAAAGAAACCATCAACAAAACAACAAGAAAACCCACTGTATGGGAGAACATTTTTGCAAATGTTATTACTGATAAAGGGTTAATCTCCAACATCTACAGACTGCTTATACAACTCAATAAAAGGAAAATACATGAGCCAATTAAAAAATTGGCAATGGACCTAAATAGAATCCTCTCAAAAGAAGACAGAAGGAAGGCTAAGAGGCACATGAAAACATGCTCAAAGTCACTAATTATCCGAGAGATGCAAATCAAAACAACAATGCAGTACCATCTCACACCTGTCAGAATGGCCAACATCAACAAAACAACAAACAACAAATGTTGGCGAGGTTGTGGAGAAAAAGGAACCCTCGTGCACTGCTGGTGGGAATGCAGATTGATGCAGCCACTGTTGAGAACAGTATGGAGTTTCCTCAAAAAACTAAAAATGGAACTCCCATGTGACCCAGTAATCCACTACTAGGAATATATACCAAGTAAATAGGAACAGCAATCAGAAAGGATATATGCACCCCTATGTTCATAGCAGCACAATTTACAATAGCTAGGATTTGGTAGCAGCCTAGGTGCCCGTCAGCAGATGATTGGATCAGAAAACTATGGTATATCTACACAATGGAATACTATGCTGCCATAAAAAGAAGGAATTCTTATCATTTGCAACAACCTGGATGGAATTGGAGAACATCATGCTGAGTGAAATAAGCCAGTCAATGAAAGAGAAATACCACATGACCTCACTCATTTATGGATAATAAAGAACATTATAAACTGATGAACCAAAAGATAGATATAGTGACAGTAAAGCAACAAGCAGACTGTCAAATTACAGTGGGTAGGGTACGGAGATCTGGGGGAGATAAGAGATCAACCGAAGGACTTGTATGCATGCATATAAGTACAACCAAATGGACACAAAACTCTGAGGAGGGAGGGCATGTATGGGAGGAGGGGGGGGGCAATGGTAAGATATGTACACATATAATACCTTAAGAAAAAAGGGAAAAAAGATATTTAGAGGCAAATGGTAATTTTAAATATGGCTTTGTTATCAGATTAAATAAGATAATTATTTTGTTAAATGTAACAATAGTATCCTTACTTTCTGGAGATGTATTTGAAGGATAAAAATTACTATGTTTGCAATTTACATTAAAATGATTCATATATATATATATATATATATATATATATATATATATAAAATAGGTGATAGATTGATAGATAGGCAAATGCAAAAAAATGATAACTATTGTTGAAACTAGGTGGTGGACATATGAATATTCCTTGTACTATTCCTTCTTTTTTATTAAAAAAAATATATATATATCATTTATTTCAGACAGAAAGTGAGAAGAAGAGAGAGAAAGAAACACCAATGATGAGAGAGAGACATTGATCGGCCACCTCCTGTACACCCCTACTGGGGATGGACCCTGCAACCCAGGCATGTGCCCTTGACTGGAACCAAACCTGGGACCCTTCAGTCCACAGGCTGATGCTTTATCCATGAGTCAAACCAGCTAGGGTATTCTTTCCACTTTACTGTGTATATTTCACATAACAAAAATGAAAAAATGTATAATAAAATTTTACAAACTAAATGAAGATGACTATAAGATAGAGACTTCAAGTGTTGCCTACCTGGTCCCCTCTCTCAGGGTTCTGTCCAGCTTTGGGGCCCTCCTGCTGTTTCATCCTGGACTCTGAGGCCTGAGTGAGCTTAGAGACTATTGAGCCCTCTAGAACCAGACCAACAAGCACTGGAGGTGGACAACAATTCAGGATTTTATATTTGCATCTTGGAGATGAATATAAACATCTCTCCCATAAGGACAGCCCTGAGAGAGACAGACCCTGTACAGAAAAATAAGAGCCCCTCCTGAGTGTCTCTCTACTTAAAAAAGGAACAGAGTGAACAACACAGCAAGAGATAAGTGTGTCAGATCAACATGTGATATACCTTAAATTTACACAATGTAGTGAGTCATTTGTATCTCAATAAAAATAAAAACAAAAACAAACCACAGTCCTGGCCAGATTGCTCAGTTGGTTGGAGTGTTGTTCCCATACTCCAAAAGGTTGTGGGTTCAATACCCAGTCAGGGTGCATATGGGAGGCAACTGATCAGTATTTTTCTCTTTCTCTCTCAAGTCAATAAAAACATATCCTCAGGTGAGGGGAAAAAAAGAAAAGAGGAAGGAAGGCAGGGAGGAAGGGGAAAAGGGAGGGAGGGAGGGAGGGAAGGAGGGAGGGAGGGAGGGAGGGAAGGAGGGAGGGAGGGAGGGAGGGAGGGAGGAAGGAAGGAAGGAAGGAAGGAAGGAAGGAAGGAAGGAAGGAAGGAAGGAAGGAAGGAAGGAAGGAAGGAAGGAAAGTAATCAGCAGCAAGACTGGGCCCAGAAGTTAGAACCATTTACCAGTGTAGAAAGTCATTCAAAATGAGGTTAATAGTCCCCAAATCAATGAACGGACTTGGCACAATTTCCATAATATACCAGTGAACAACTTTATGAACTTGACAAAAAAAAAGTGAGCCAAAAATACAAGCCTGAAGAATATTTTTGGAGTCTGTAAGCTCCTTGAGAAGAACCATGCCTGGCTTGTCTATCTTTTCATCAAAACCCCCATCAGTACAATAAGGTCTTATACACAATAGATACTAAATAATTTTTTAATTCACTTGAAATGAGTAAGCAACAAACTCAACCACAGAAGCCTAGCAGCCTGTGCTGACCAGATAGCCCTACATTGACATCCTGTGAGGCACAAAGTAAGCAGATCAGCAGCAGCACAGAGTATCAAGGAGCACAGAAGCCTCAAAAGCCAGATTCTAAGAAATACAGCAATCAGATTAATCAGGGCTGGATTTCCTCATAAGGTGGTGCAAATGCTTAAGTATGGACCACAGGGATCTGGGCCTTTGGGCATTTGCATATCAGATGCAGAAGCAAATACCATCTTCAATAAAGATTTACCACTGCTGGAAATGTCTCTAGAATGCCAGCCCTGGCTTTGGAGTTCAGTAGACAAAGATTGGATTATTGGCTCCACCAAAAATTGATTGTTCTTTGAGCATAACTTTTCTCATCTAAAATGGAAATTTTAAAAAAGTTAAATGTTTTATTGATTTTTAGAGAGAGAAGGCACTAATGAGAGATTCCCTATTGGAGATGGAGCCTACAACCTGGCCATGTGCCCTGATCAGGAATTGAATCAATTGAACTGCTGACCTCTTGTTTCCTGAGTCAGTACTCAACCATTGAGCCACACCAGCAGGGCTAAAATGGAAATTATAATAGTACCTCTCTCATAAAAGACTCCTATAAGATAATAAATATGCAAACCTACTGCCAAAATGCATGGCAATCAATAAAAAAGAGCAGGTAGCCCTGGCTGGTATGCTTAGTGGTTAGAGCAGCAGCCCACCCAAGGATTGCGGTTCAATTCCCCGTCAAGGTGTTATAAGATTCCAGGGTAGGAGGAATAGGGAAACTGAGACAGGAAAGTTGAAACAAGGCCAAACAGTGTGGGTAATGTACAGCCATCTTGTAATTAACAAGCTATAATGATCTTCCCCAGCCAAGGACACAGGACAAATGGCTAAAAAACAAACAAACAAACAAACAAAAAACCACCTCCCTAATTAAAGAATGCAGAAAGGGAGGGGAAAAGGGAAAAGGAAAAAAAAAAAGACAGTTTTACTCCCTAGGCAGAGAATCCAGCAGTCTCAAGATGAAGTTGCCAGGTGCTGGCTCATGAATTCTGGGAAGGCCACAACAAAGTGAAAAAAGGGACCTTGAGAATTAATCTGTACCAAAATATTCAACAGAGGAATTTTGAGACCTATAGACAGGAGGGTATATTAACCCCCTCAGATCCCCACCCAATTTGCTCTTCAGATTAACTCAGAGCCCATCTGTGCTTCATGAGCCAGATGTACAGATTTGCCTGCTTTGCTTTTTCAATAAAGGTGCATGCTTAAATTGCTTTAATAGATTGGCTTTTCACAACACAGTCAAGGTCTCTCATATAAACTCATTTATATGAAAAGATAAGGATAGAGGTTGCAAACAGCACTCTCCACTGACTCTGGGAGCTGTCCTGTCCCATAACACCTCTCTAGTGTTGGTGAGAGGTGCCTATAACAAATGGCATGTACATGGGTTTCAGGTTTCATCCCTGGCCCCAGTCAGAGCCCATGTAGAGGCAACCGCTCAATGTGTCTTTTTCACATCAATGCTTTTCTCTCTTTCTCTCCCCTCTTTCCTCTTTTCTCCCTCCTTCCACTCTCTCTAAAAATCAATGGAAAAAATATCTTCAGGTGAGGATTAACAACAACTGCAAAAAGATTGCAAGTATTATTGTTAAGATTGCAAATGCAGTTTACAGGGCACTTCTAAGTGCGACCTACCAGAATAAAATGGTCAGCTCTCTTAAATATAAGAAAGATGTTCCACTATTATCTTTGAAATACATTTATTAGTCAGCTTAATGATTTCTTTTCCTATATTCTTTAAGTTTTTAAGGAGAAATGGGAAATGCACGACAGAATTGTCCTCTGTATAAGTTTTGGCCTACCAACAGCTCGGTCAGCTCTATTAGGATCAGTATCAGGTCATACATGTTTTCAATATTCCTTTGGGTCCAGCAATGTCAGTCAAAGAATAAGTGCTCAACAACCAAAATTGTTAAATCAAACAAAATCCTCCTGAAGGCAAAGAATACTGACTTTATTTTATATAAAGTGGAGCTCAGGGAGCTTCTTTGGGAGGGAAGTGAGCATGGTGCAAGATGTCTGGTGGAGAAGCCACTGATCACAGAAATATGCACATGAAACACTAAAGAAGATGGTATTCTGGCTCTTCTACCATTTAGAATTTTTTGAAGCATCCATCTTATTTAAAAACTGCTGCTCCCACTTCGGAGAGGCCATTAAACCTTCCCCGGATGAAGTTATCAGTGCTGGCGCCAGGCCAGGCCTCTGGTGGAGGTCTCAAGGCCCAGCACATATGGGCTCTTTAAGAACTTGCAAAGGAGGATGGTACAATATCTGCAAATCAATAAACCTGATACATCACATACACAAATTGAAAGATAAAAATCATATAGTCATATCAATTCATGCAGAAAAAGCATTTGATAAAATCCAATACCCTTTCCTGATAAAAACTCTCAACAAGGTGGGAGTACAAGGGTCATACCTCAAGATAATAAAAGCTATTAGAGAAGAAGAGGAACTAAAAGGCATCCAAATTGGAAAAGAAGTAAAGTTATCCTTATTTGCAGATGATATGATATTGTACATAAAAAAAACCAAAAGACTCTATCAAAAAACTATTAGACTTAATAATTGAATTTGGCAATGTAGCAGGATACAAAATTAACACCAGGAAATCTAGGGCATTTCTATACACCAACAGTGAATTTACAGAAACAGAAACCAAAAAAGCAATCCGATTTACCATCACACCAAAAAAATTAAGATACCTAGGGATAAACTTAACTAAGGAGGTAAAAGACCTACATGCAGAAAACTACACGACACTGAAAAAAGAGATAGAGGAAGATGTAAACAGATGGAAGAACATACCATGTTCATGGATTGGTAGAATCAACATCATCAAAATGTCCATACTTCCCAAATCAATTTATAGGTTCAATGCACTCCCCATCAAAATACCAACGGCATATTTCACTGAAGTAGAAAGAACTCTCCAAAAATCCATTTGGAACAATAAAAGACCCTGAATAGCCACAGCAATCCTGAGAAAGAAGAGCAAAGTAGGAGGGATCTCAATACCAGATTTCAAGCTGTATTACAAAGCCACTGTGCTCAAAACAGCCTGGTACTGGCACAAGAACAGACATATAGATTAATGGAATGGAATAAAGAATCCAGATATCAATCCAAATCACTATGCTCAATTAATATTTGACAAAGTAGACCTGAACACACAATGGAGTCAAGACAGTCTCTTCAATAAATGGTGTTGGGAAAATTGGACAGATACATGCAAAAGAATGAAACTAGATCACCAACTTACACCATACACAAAAATAAATTCGAAATGGATACAAGACTTAAACATAAGACCGGAAACCATAAAAATGCTAGAGGCATCCACAGGCAGCAAAATCTCCGACAAATGCTAAAAGAACTTCTTCACTAATACTGCCCCTAGGGCAATGGAAGCTAAAGAGAAAATAAACAAATGGGACTACATCAAAATAAAAAGCTTTTTTTAACAGCAAAAGAAGCCATCAACAAAACAACAAGAAAGCCCACTGTATAGGAGAACATATTTGCAAATGTTATCACTGATAAAGATTTAATCTCCAACATCTACAGACAGCTTATACAACTTAATAAAAGGAAGATAAATGAGCCAATTAAAAAAAATGGGCAATGGAACTAAATAGAATCTTCTCAAAAGAAGACAGAAGGAAAGCCAAGAGGCACATGAAAACATGCTCAAAGTCACTAATTATCCGAGAGATGCAAATCAAAACAACAATGCGGTACCATCTCACACCTGTCAGAATGACCAACATT
The DNA here is from genome assembly GCA_963924515.1 of Vespertilio murinus. NCBI lineage: Eukaryota > Metazoa > Chordata > Mammalia > Chiroptera > Vespertilionidae > Vespertilio > Vespertilio murinus. Next base: position 95,805,219 of record OZ004707.1, on the reverse strand, counting down.
AACAAATCAGCAAACCACAAGTGTTAGCAAGGTTGTGGAGAAAAAGGAACCCTCGTGCACTGCTGGTGGGAATGCAAACTTGGTACAACCATTGTGGAGAACAGTATGGAGTTTCCTAAAAAAACTGAAAATGGAACTCCCATTTGACCCAAGTAATCCCACACCTAGGAATATATCCCAAGAAAATAGGAACAGCAATCAGAAAGGATATATGCACCCCTATGTTCACAGCAGCACAATTTACAATAGCTAGGATTTGGAAACAGCCTAGGTGCCCATCAGCAGATGATTGGATCAAAAATCTATGGTATATCTATACAAAGGAATACTATGCTGCCATAAAAAGAAGGAATGCTTATCATTTGCAGCAACCTGGATGGAATTGGAAAGCATCATGCTGAGTGAAATAAGCCAGTCAATGAAAGAGAAACACCACATGACCTCACTCATTTATGGATAATAAAGAACATTATGAACTGATGAACCATAAGATAGATATAGTGACAGTAAAGCAACAAGCAAACTGTCAAATTACAGCAGGGAGGGTAGGGAGATCTGGGGGAAATAAGAGATCAACCAAAGGACTTATATACATACATATAAGTATAATAAATGGACACAAAACTCTGGGGAGGGAGGGCATGTTTGGAGGGGGGCAATGGTAACATATATACACAGATAAAAATTTAATTTAAAAAATTAAAATAAAAATAAAAAAAGACTTGCAAAGGGGGCCGGAAACACCCATATTTGGAAGACAAAGAAGGTAAAACATATAAATAGGGAAAGTTCCTCCATGTTGGGCTCCAGAATTTGAGAGACATTTTCCTCTGGACCCTCACATAATAAATGTAACTCCATCTCTCTAAGTGTTGCTTGGTTCTTCTCCGATTTTCTGTAACACTTTGACCTGAAAAGGGGGAATTTCCATAGCTTTCTTATGATGAAAGTTTTCATTGGAGCTACAGTTGGGAAATCTGGGTTCAGGAAAATAGTCATTCCAACTGGCTGTGTTATCAACCACCATTATGGGGAATTTTATGGGGCTACCTGGACTATGGAGAAGGAAATGAACTATAGAAAAATAAATGAACATTCTAAAAGGAAGAAAATCTGTAAACCAAAAAAGACCCATGAGATCAGAGCCTCCAGGAAGACCCAGAGAGGGGAAGTGCCTGGCCAGGAACACCTAACATGTTAGTAGCAAAGCAGGTACTAACTAGGAGGTAAGCCTCTGACACCTTATTTACAGCTCTTCAGCTCTTCCCACTCCTTCCTCCACCCAAGACAATCTCCGTCTCTGACTCACAGTTCAACAGTCTCATTACTCCTCCTTGCTCTAATCTCCAAATCAATCCTCCATAGCCTTCCCCATCTCTCCCACCTGTGGCCACCATATAGTCTGAGAGGCATGAGACCTGGGCTCTTCCTGAATTGTTTTGGCTGCTTAAATGAGCTGTCAACCACTGACTACATTGAAGATAAGACAAAAGGCATCTGTGTTTTTTACACTGTCCCCAACTGCCAGGCCCAGTACTAGAGAAGCAGACCCTTTGTGCACCAAGGGGGAGTCAGAAAAAGTCCTCTGGGGGAGGAGAGAGAGGAAATTGTCTATGGAAGTCCAGCAAATGTTTTCATTTAAACAAACAAATGGGGGTGGGAGGAGGGTAATGGAAAACAAGCAAACTTTTGAAATTGCACTGTAACTAATGCACAACTGTTTTCCGGATTTTCATGTGCTGGGAGAGGAGGTGTATTTATTAACCTGGTCAAAAGACTTCAGACAAATTAAACTGCTGCCTCAGCCTTGTTCCCAAACCATTTAGCATGCAAATGAGACATAGGTACTGGGGCATGAAGGGGGGCACAAAGGGGACCACCAAGTAACACTGCACAGGTCTTGATCAGTTGAGAAAGGAAACCCAAATGGGGCTGCCCTGAAAGTGAAGGGAGGCAGTAGGGAGAAGGGAGAAGGAAAGGGCAGCCATCTCATTTCCACCAGGGACAATTTTCATTGGTTTGGTTTGGGCTGATACCAAGACTAGGAGCTAGCTGGTTTGGTCCCCAAGGACTGTGCCAACTTACATATGTGAATACACCAGACTGGAGCCCAGCAGTACATGAGTCTGTGCCAATATTAACCCAGTGGGGCTACCTACCTAATAGTAACCACTGCCCTAAGGACAGGATAGCATTGCAAAGGTATTTGCATAACAGAAACTAGCACAGCAGACCCAAAGAAACCCTTCAGGATGGATGGAGGAAGACTATATTCCCATAATCACTGGTGGTTTTGCTTTGGTTTCAGAACCTATGGCTAAGGCAGAAAGAACCAAGAGGGTCCCTGGCCAGCTTGCTTTTTCTACACCCATCTGCTTCTGTCTCTCTCAGGCACCTGGACAGAAAACAGCTGAGCAGATAAACAAGTCACCACCTGCTCCTATTCCCAAGTCCCACTCCTTCTTCCTTGCACTCTCTCTCCACTCCCAGTGGCAGCTGCTGCAGCCAGCTCTCTCCCCTCCTGTGCATGTTTCCAGCAGCACTCCCCATCAGGGCCCCCTCCGCCTCCTCCTCCCACCAAAGGCAAATGAGGAACATGTGTACAGAGCCCTGGGCTCTCCCTCCTCCCGAAGACCCTTCAAACAAAACAGTGTGCTTTCAGAAATTAATTTTTGGAGCTCTGGGGTCCCCAAGTGAAATGAGTTTATGGCATCCACAACCCTGGAGTAAGTATCTGGCCAGTTGGCCCAAAACCCCTGCACAGGAAAGCGGGAAAGAAGGGGTTAATCTGAGCAGAAAGAGGAGGGGCCTGTCTCCATTTCAAACTGAGGGAGGCAGAGCCTTGGGATGAGGGTGGCCCGAAACAGTTTAAACCCTGAATAAAGGCCACCTTTACCTTTCTAGTAACTTGTGTGTGCGCTCATATTAACAAAATAAAGGTTATCACAACAGACTATGAGTTTTATAGTCAGAAGCTCTGAGTTAGTGTTGTTCAATAAGTCCCCGGTGCCAATGGAAGGCATTCCTGAAGGCCAAGAGCTGTGGTGGTTGGGAGGGTTGAATAGGGAACAGGTGACCTGGCAGTGCCTCCTCCCAGGGAGGTGTGTGCAGGGAGAGAACCCCCAGAGGTTTCCCTGGAAATTTAGTTTAAATTTGGGTTACTATTGGCTCAACCAGCCTGTTTTTACCTGCTAGCTTCCATATTTCCTCAGATCTTTATCTTTACTGGGGGGTTTTTGTTTGTTTCATTTTTACAAACCCTGTGTTGAGGGCTGACTTTTCAATAGATCACAGTGAGGGAGCTGCTCTGCTACTATGAAAACCCGACCAAGAACCAGTCCTATAGAATGGGTTAGCACCAGGTTCCCCATGAACCATGAACATGTGTTGCCTGACAGGTGAAGTGATTGCCCCCTTTCCAGCAGCACCCCATTTCCCAGGATAAGGGGCTCTCCAAACTTGCCCTGCCCCATGCAAGGTGTGACATGACACCACAGCAGAAGACAGGCTATCTGAAGCCAAATGAGACTCCAATTCTGACTTAGAGATGTTCAATGGTAATCCCACAGATAATAGTTTCACCCCATTGGCTCCTGAGCCAAGTATATACACCAAATGTCTGAACTTGAGTCTATCTTTACTGCCTTATAGATAAGGCAAGGCATGGATTTCTTTGAGGAAAAAAAACCTGCCTTCTATTTGCTGTTTCCAATTTGTCTACAGTGCTATTTTGTGGAAAGTAGCAGGAGTACTGACTGAGTGCTGAGCTTAAACAGTCAATGACTATGTGGGCTTTGACAAATTATATAACCTCTGGAGCCTCAGTTTTCTCATTGATAATATGGAAATAATATTTATCTCACACATATAACTATTCTTTATTTTTTAGGTGGAGTTAAGTGACAAAGAAAAGTTACACACATAAAATATCAAGCATTCTGCTGGGGCTGGCTTGATGCTCAATAAAAGTCTCCTCCCCTCTCCCTCCAACCCTCTGCTTTTTTGTATTCTCAGGAATACAAAATGGAAACACCAAATGGACAATATACAGTGGAAGTGTCAGAAGCAAAGGGGACCAAACAGTGATTCTGAGGAGACACCTGTAGGCTCACTGGATGGGGAAGGAGGAGCCAGGTGAAACTTCTCAGAAAGGTAGCTAGTAGACAGTTTTTGTAGAGCAGTGTTTCTCATCCTCAGCATCACTGACATTTTGGGCCATGTACTTCTTTTGTTGTGCCCAGATTTCATGATCCCCAAGGACCACCAGGGAACCAAATCCGATGCAATTAGTAAGAGAGTCTCTTCCATGCTAGCATGGGCTCCATTCCACTCACGCCATCAGCATGGCGGAAAAGAGAGAGAATGTAACATCTCAATGGGTTTTATACAGGGAGGGATATGACCCTGATTGGTTGGGTTAGGGCTAGGGTCCGGCCACAAAATGGAGGATAGCTCCGCCCTGTCCCACAAGGAGGCAGGGTTCTAGCCTCACCCTTTCATTCCCCCCTTGTCTTATGTGCACGGAGTCAAACCATTGACTCATCCGACCAAGACCTTTAGTACCACAATTCCCATCAGTACTGTTCAGTTCCTCTCCTGCAGGCATCAAGTCTCCTCCTGGCCTGCATGGAGCTCAGGCTAGGAATCCATGTCTCACAGGTGAACCCACTAGTTGCCAGGATCCAGGACATGCAGGAGCTGGGAGTCATGTAGCCAGGTCTGTGCGCCATCTACTTCAACAGCTGTGGGTGTGCTCCGGATCCTTTTGAGTCCTTGGGCCTTTACCCACACTGAGTTCCCAGGCTACAGGGTCTGCGGTGGGCACTGGCAGTGCATCTGGAACAAGCAAACTGCTGAGCCTGTAAGGACTTGAGCAAGGGAATGGTTCTCAAAAAGCGGGGAAACCATCCCAGTAAGGGTACACCTGGCCCATAAAAGGGCGAAAGACAGAGGGTTGGTCCAATCTTCACCGATTTTAGTCAAACCTCTTTTCAGAGTCCTGCCTCACCAAAACTAGACCTAAATGCTAGTGGCTTACTCTCTGTGAAATCCACTTACCAATGCTCTCCTGGGAAAGTCTCCTGGGACCTGAATTCCTACGGGGACCCCCGAACCCCTTACCTTGTTTAGCATTTACCTGTGCACAGACAGTACTTCTAGCAATTCTGGCCCACAGAAGGAAGCTCAGAAGTCTTGGTGATACTTAAGTGGGCAACCTGGTGTCACTGGGCAACTCTGACCTAGAGTCTCTGGGACCAACAGTTTGTCATCTGGAGGCTCTACCCATCATATGGTCCTTCGGTGGCTCACTTCTGTTCAGCCAATTCCTTCCGGCTGCAGTCGGTAACCTTCTTTCACTGTGGATGGCACAGTGTCTCCATGCTCAAATGGTATGGTCTAGGGTGGCTACCTCTGCCTCTGATGATGGCAGTGCTGTGTCCATGCAGCCACAAATGGGCTCCTCTGGACCATCATCCGGAAGCAGGCCAGCAGGGCTGATGGCCAGTGTAACTCCTGACCCAGAGTCTGCTTATCTGCTTCCTTCACCGGCAATGCTGTGGTGGCCACTGCCCGGAGGCACGCTGGCCACCCTGCTGCCTCAGGGTCCAGCCTCTCAGGCAACAGGTCTCTTCCAGGGGCATAGAGTCTGAATGAGAATTCTTTTGGCGATGCTCCTTACCTCACTCACGTAAGGCTTCACGACGTCTGGCAAGGCTTATGGCAGACGCTGAGTCTTGAATTTCAGTAGCTGCATTCCTCCAGCACGTGTTTCTTCTGAGGTCCACAGTCCTTCCTTGATGTCCAGTGGCTCCCTGGACTGATGTTTGGGTCCCATCGGCTCTGTCAGGACTGAATAGGCTGCCCCAGTGTCCACCAGGGAATTTCTAATTAACCTGTCAGGATATTTTGTCTACAACTTTTATAGAAATTTAACTTTTAAACCTTAAAATGCTACATTTTCTCTACAGATACAGGCCTATCTGCATCTCTAAGCGCTGCCCTCCCCAGAACATCGGTGAAGGTTGTCCACACAGTAGCAGGGGTTAAATACAAATAATCAATAATCATTTTCACATTGTTTTAGCACAATTCTAAATAAATTACAAACAACTGAATGCACAAAATACAAAATGCAGGTACAAACCTAAATTCAAGCTTACAATGTGATTACAAATAAAGCAAAACAAACAAATTAAACCATTCACAAGAGGCATACTATACGTAGGTCTGTATAAAACAAACTGGATAGGGCTTAAGCATCACATAGATTATTGCTCTAATCCTATGTTCAGCATATTCTAATATACACCATCATGTAAAACTGGTTCATGATGTATCCTTTCAGAGTAATTCCGACTTTAATCAAACTTTGCTTTGTTAAATAAAATCACAAATTTTAAATTCAGTTGGTAAATAAATCACCTGCTATAAAATCCCTGAAAAGAGGTAACTATTTAAGTCTCAAAAACAAGTTCCTATATTCTAAGCATTTAGTTACCACAATTATATAACTTTTCCCAATTCATTCTGAATCCCAAAATCTTTAGAGCTCGCAAGTCAAACATCCAGCAGCTCCCCATTAATAAACCTTTATAAAATCTAACAAATAATTTTAAACCACGTTTTGTGTGTTTTGTTTTCTGCCCTGGGAAACTGAGCAAAAGGCATTCAAAGCAAATGAGCATTCTTTAAAGATAGCTGCTGGCTAGAATTGGATTACCTGTTCTGGGTGGGAAGAGTGGTCCACCCCTTTCTCTATTAAAAATAAGGTGTAGCTTTAAAACCTCTTCATGGCAAGGGAACTTAAACTTTCAGAACTTTAAATAAATTTTTCAGGTAGCAAATCAAATACTTAGCATTTCCCAAATCAATAATAATTATACATTTTAAAAGCAATTCTCTAGACTTCATGTGCCAGAAACCAATTATTGTCTTGCTAATAGAAATAGGCTGGTCAACCTTGAAGCTCTGGAAGGTCAGAGCCAACCACTCCCTATCTAATTGAGACAATGGCAACTGAGGCAACTTCTAGTTCCTGCTGGTTACTTGCCTCAGGGCAGGAATTTCAAAAGCTGCTTAAAATGCCTTGGGAAACCAGCTTTATCTCCCAGTTCACCTCTACCATCTTTTAAACTCATTTTTGTATCCGGAAAAGAGTTTAAGCACAGCCCAAAACTATGCGCACTCATTTTGAACCCGCCTTTTCGTTTTACATGAGCCCAGAAATTCACTCATGAAACCTCCTTGGTCTGCATCAGCTCTAAGTCGTTTGCTAGGCGCCGGCAGAGGCGAGGCGCTGCGCGGAACCACGGCCCCGAAGGCAGCAAGGACGCCCGCCGAAGCCTGGTTGATCCACCAGAAGGGCCCGGCTCGCGTCAAGAGCCGCTGCCGCTGCTGCCCTGGTGTCTGTGCCCCCATAGGCCCGCGAGCCCCGCGGGAGACCTTCCCCCGGACCCGACACCACCAGGGTCGGCTCACACCCACTTTGTCGGCTCCATCCTGGGACACCTCGCATCCCGCTGGCTCCCAGGCCTGTCGCCAAGGGTCCCACACCCCCGGCCGCGCTCCGCAGCCCCATCCAACATGGTGCCGCCTCACGCTGCTATCTGGGAAAAGTTCCAAACTTCTCCCACATTTGAGAGAGCCCTCGCTGGTCTCCAGACTCAGGGAGGTCAGGGCGTCTCCACTAACCTCCACAACACAGAAAATCACAACAACCAACAAGAGGGGAACTCCACCCATCATCTTCAGTGTTATACAAAGAACACAGGAACAGACAGGGGTGGAGCCCTATGAACAGCTTCCAACTCCGTGGAAGCGGCTACAACCACCCTAACGGGACGGCCTCACGCCACCCACCTACAGAAGGATCAAAACGTCTTTTGGCCACTCCGGCCCAGGCCTTCAACAGCGCGTCCACTAGGCCGTTTGGGCGCTTCCCACAGGGATCCCTTCAGAGCCAGCTAACAAACACACAGACACACACACACACTCACCTCGGCCAGTGAGGCTCTCCGGATCTGAGGTCCCTTGGGGTCTTGGGGATCCCGGGAGAGCCCCCATATGTTGTGCCCAGATTTCATGATCCCCAAGGACCACCAGGGAACCAAATCCGATGCAATTAGCAAGAGAGTCTCTTCCATGCTAGCATGGGCTCCATTCCACTCACGCCATCAGCATGGCAGAAAAGAGAGAGAATGTAACATCTCAATGGGTTTTATACAGGGGGGGGATATGACCCTGATTGGTTGGGTTAGGGCTAGGGTCTGGCCACAAAATGGAGGATAGCTCCGCCCTGTCCCACAAGGAGGCAGGGTTCTAGCCTCACCCTTTCACTTTGTTATAGGGGCCCATTCTTTCAGCAACATCGCTGGCATCTACCCACTAGATGCCAGCAGCAGCCCTCCCCCCAGTTATGCTGATCAAAATGTCTCTAGATCAGGGATGGGCAAACTACCACCCGCGGGCTGGTTCTGGCCCATTCGACTGTTCTATCTGGCCTGCAGAGCCGAAAGAGCAGAGGGTTCTCTTGCTCTCCCCTCTGCTCCTTCACCAGCAGCCCAAGATGAGAGTGCCAGCATGGTCAGGTTGCTTTTGTTCTGGCCCTCCAGTCCAGTTTAAGAACCCATTGTGGCCCTAAGTCAAAAAGTTTGCCCACCCCTGCTCTAGATACTGCCAATGTCCCCTGGGAGGAAAATCAGGCTGTGCTCATAGTAGGGAGTCAATAAAGAAGGCTAGAAGAAGGATAACGGTTCATCCATACCTTTGTTCTTTTTTTGTTTTGTTAATCCTCACCTGAGGATATTTTTCCAATGATTTTTAGAGATAGTGGGAAGGGAGAGAGAAAGAAACATTAATATGAGAGAGACACCTTGATTGGCTGCCTCTTGCATGCACCCCAACCAGGACTGAGGATCAAACTTGCAACCCAGATATGTGCCCTTGACCCCTTGACCCCTTGACTAGGAATCTAACCCAAGATCCTTTGGTACTTGGACAGGGCTCTAACTACTGAGCAACTGGCCAGGTTTTCCCTCGGGTGTTTTTTTTAATATATATTTTTAATTGATTTAGAGAGAGTAAGGGAGAGGGATAGAGAGATAAAAACATTGATAACAAGGAAACATTGACTGGCTGCCTCCTGCATGCCCTCTACTGATGATTAAGCCTGCAATCCAGTCATGTGCACTCACTGGTAATTGAACTGTGATCTCCTGGTTCATGAACCAATGCTCAGCTATTGAGCCCCACAGGCTGGGCTGCCATCATATTTTTGGTTCAATAAGTGAGGTTTATGCCCTTAAACAAACCATCTCATCACTCCGCAATTGCCTTTTTGTGCAGTATGGGAGTGGAATCCATGTTCTAAGGTCTCTTCCAACTATAAGCCCTAAGGACCATGATCACCACAAAGTGATTAAATCAACTGGGTAGTTAGGGCATTGTAAAGTTCCATCTTACTGCACTATAAGCCAGTAGGATAATTCTCCACATATCTTTGTTAAGAACTATCATTGCCAAAAATATTTCATAAGTTCTAATGGAAAGCACTGTGCTAGCCACTGTGCAGCATAGAAAGGATTTCCCCTTTTCCTTCAAAGGCTCACAATCTAGGTAAAGAGAAAAATAGTTCCAAGAAAAGGTCATGAATAAAAAATGCCTCACATTCTCCAATGGCTTTGAAGTGAGGCAGGCTGAGTTTGACAACTGGTTCCACCACTATGAGCTCTCTTGCAAGTCACTTAATATCAATGTCTTCATCTGTAAATGGGCATAATAATTAATTGCAATTGTTAATAGCAGATTTTTATTGAATATTCTGCATAGGTACTCTGATAGTCCCTAGGAACAAGATGAGGAACAGGGCTCCTGCCTTGGAGAAGCTCACCAGATGGTAGAGAAACAAAGATCAAGTACAGTGCCCAGAAAGGCCTATGACAAAGTCAGGTAAAAGGGGCATGGACACAGGGAAGGCTTGTGGTCCTGACTACAGGACATTGAGTGGATGTAATTCTGTGCTGGATCTTGAAGCCCAGCCAATGGTCTGCACCCAGGTTAAGCAGGTAGAGCATTCCTGATGAGGGAACACATGTAAAGGAGATATGTAATCTGTGCTTTTGCAAAAGTGAATGCACTTGAGTAAGGCTGAGTGTGTATAGGAAGAAGTGAGCCTGCACATTAGTTCCCAAAAAAAGGGATTTGCTTAGGAAATGTTTCCTTTCTTAATCAGACACACGTTTTGATACACCCACAGGAAGCTCAGAGCTCATTTTTTAGGCTAAAATGTTATAGAATTTGCCTGAATCTAGGTTTTCTGGTGTAATTATTCTATTCCCTTAGCCTCTTTTACCTACTGGTCTTCAACCATTAACCTGCTGTTCTAGTTTTAGGGTATGGTACCATTAATTATAAGTTGTCTTTGAATCCTTTTTTTTTTTTTTTTAATACAGATGGTAAATAAATAAATAAATAAATTATATAATATAAAAGCATATGGATGAGAATGGAGTGAGAACCTTAGGGTGAGCTCCCCAGGGTAGCAAGAGTTTATCTTGTCCACAACAGTGTCCCCAGTGCCTAGGCCAGCACCTGGCACTCTATAGGAGCTCAATAAACCACTGCTGACTCAGAGAGTAACATTAAGAAATATTTCACCTGAAGGAAGCCTTCTCCATAAGGCATACCAGGACTGAACTATGGGGCCATTCACTAGCCTGATAACATGTTTGAGTTCCATGGATTTTTTTGTATATTGTCCCTTAATTATTTGGGCTAAAAGGCTTGCTGCTCCAGCTAGAAGGCACACTATACCTCTCAGGGACAGATGCTTTGCCATATGTCTGTGTATCCCAGAACTGCACCTACCACAGAGCTCATCACAAAGCAAACTCCCCAAATTTCTATGGCTTTAGTCTAATAAACACCCACAAATCTTTGTAGTTGAACAAAGTTAAAAATTGACCCCCTCCAAGTCTGGCCATACATTTGACCATATAGAGTGTGTCACTTTCATTCATCCAGTTAGTCAATGGATATTTAAAAACTTATTCTCTTTTTTTTTTTTATTTAAGGAATAGTTTATTGACTTTTAGAGAGATCAGGAAGTCAAAGGAGGTGGGGGGGGGGGGGAGAAACATACTGTGTTTCCCCGAAAATAAGACCTACTTACAGGTTTCCTTCTGAGTGAAATATAAGGCGTCCCCCCAAAAATAAGGCCCCCAGGCTCTGTCTCAGAATGAAAATTAATTTACCATAAACTGGTCGCTAGGGCCGCCCCGACTGGCGTCTAGCAACCAGTGACATTACGTGGAGTCCTAACGTCACTGCTGTATGAATGGAGAGAAATCAGCGTGGAAACTTTCTGAAACCTAAACTGCAAGAAGTTGTGACTTGGGTGAAGAATTCATGGGAGAAAATCACTGACAGTTGCATTGCAAATGCACTGCGAGTAGGCTACCTTGACAAGAAGTACTCATTTAAAGACAGTTCTATTGCTAAGCATGAGAGATTTGGTCCACTGATTCTGAAAGAAATGGAGTCACAAGAAATTCACCATGAAATTCAATCCAGGAATTGGATTGTTATGATGATGTTCCAGAAGATGATGACATGATTGTCATTGAATAAATGAGTAAATTCTTGATACTGTAGGATTCACAGTTTGTCTGGTTTGTGTTGACAACTACCATACTACCGTACTGTATACAGGTAATAAATTTCCTTTATTTTCATTTAACAATAAATGTGTACCATATTCTTCTTCATGGAAAAATAAGACATCCCCTGAAAATAAGACCTACCCGTATTTGCCGGGGTATAAGACGACTTTTTGGCCCTGAAAAATATGCCTCCAAGTGGGGGGTAGTCTTATACGGCGAGTATATAACAAACTCTGTATTTTTTAATGGAAATGTTAGGGGGTCGTCTTATATGCCCAGTCTCTTATACGCCGGCAAATACGTATTTTTCAGGGCCAAAAAATCGTCTTATACGCCGGCAAATACGGTAGCTCATCTTTGGGAGCAAAAATTAATATAAGACACTGTCTTATTTTCGGAGAAACAGGGTAGATAGGCAAGTGTAACATCAATCGGCTGTCCTACTAGAGATTGAGCCCACAACCCAGGCATGTGCCCTGAGTGGGAATCGAACCAGCAACCTTTTGATGCAGCTAAGACACCCAGCCACACCAGCCAGAGCAAAAACTGTTTTTTATTGGTCCTTTTAAAGCCCTATGGTGAAGGGCTTTGCACACATTTTTCTCAAAGGCCTTATTTGACCCCTTCACATGAAATGCAGAGAAGGGAAGGAGGAGCTTCCAGCCTCCTACAAAAGGGACAGAGGCTCCTAAGGAGCAAAGATGGGGATGGCAGATAAGCTTCTGAAAGCTGCTGCTCTTCGAAGCACTGGGGAACAGTTTCTCTCTGCTATCACCAAGAGTCAACGTCAGGCCAAGGACTGGAATTGGTCACACATGGAATACTCATGTTCTATTTGTGCTCAGCGATTTCTGTGAGCCCCTAGCCCCAAATGGCTTCTCACACACATTTCTTCCTTTAATTTTTTTTTCTCACCTCTTTTCTCTCTCTGCCTTTCTCAGTGAAAGGACTCCTTTAACAAGGGTTATCAAGTTTCAGTTTTCTGTATCCCAGGAAATTACAATATCCTTTCCCCTTTCTCTTTTTAACAAGGATTACATATTCAGGACAAGTTGGCTCCAGGGCCTGCCCAGCTGCTACTCAGTCACAGAGTGGAAGTTCCCAAGCTTGCTCTCTTGTATTTTAAACCCCAAGGATCCTCCCACAGAAATTCTGAGTATACCAGGCATCCTTGCAGAGGTGGAGTAATTCAAGCTGCTGCCATTGGCCAAGCATTTGGTCACCAAGTCTCCTCCCACTCCATCTACAACTACAGCAAGAGGGGGAAAATGGGTAACACAAAGTTATTTGTGATCTATTATCATTTAGAAAGAGAAACATTTGCCCTAACTGGTTTGGCTCAGTGGATAGAGCATAGGCATGCAGACTGAAGTTCCCATATTTGATTCTGGTCTAGGGCACAAGCCCAGGTTGCAGGCTCCATCCCCAGAAGGCAGCTCATCAATGATTCTCTCTCATCATTGATGTTTCTATCTCTCTCTCCTTCTCCTTTCCTCTCTGAAATCAGTAAAAATATTTTTTAAAAGAAAGAGAAACATTTCACTATATATATATAGCCCCTTTGATATATATATATATATATATATATATATATATATATATATATATATCAAATCATTATGTTGTACACCTTAAACTTACACAATATCATATGTCAATTATAAGTCAATTAAACTGGAAAAAAAGAAAGACAAATAAGAGGCCCAGAGAATAGATGGAATTATGAAAATAGAAGAGGTAAAGAAGTGAGGGGAGAAGATAGAAGGGAGGGGTCCCCATAAAGTCTCTTCAACCCTGGACTCTAGCTACCAAGAGTACAATGGAGGAAACAGGCTCTGAGGACAGGGCCCAAACAAGTCTTATTGGGAAAATTAGAAAAGATCAACATATTTATTATGGAAGTATGGGAGACTGAGCAATGTTCACTGGATACAGCTCTGTTCTACAGGACAATTGGGGCAAATTGTTCCTCAGTGTAAAAGTGTGCTCTCTGATCCCTAATTTACAAGGCCTGGGAACTGTTTCCTTTCCCACCATGCATGAGTAGTGGAAGTTGTAAGCTCATCACATTTTAAAGGCTAGCATATACAGAGCCCTCATTTTCCCAGGGGAACATTATGGCTGAGAGGTCATGTGATTTCCTAAGTTCACTTGGAGGCTGAATGATGGAAACCACTCTTTCTGGGAAGGTTTAGCCAGACACATGTATGACCAAAGTAGCTCAGGGTAAAGGTAAGGGGCTAGCTGAAAATGGAAGGCTGCGTCTTTGGCTGTGATTCTGCCAGGGAATGGAAATATACTTACCGTATTTGCCGGCGTATAAGACGATTTTTTGGCCCTGAAAAATACCGTATTTGCCGGCGTATAAGAAACTGGGCGTATAAGATGCCCCCCTAACATTTCCACTCAAAATACAGAGTTTGTTATATACTCGCCGTATAAGACTACCCCCCACTTGGAGGCATATTTTTCAGGGCAAAAAAATCGTCTTATACGCCGGCAAATACGGTACTGTAAGTGGTTACAGAGTGTGCAATTTGTTCCCTAGGAGATCATGGGGGCAGGGTGATGAAGCTGGTTAATTGAGATGGGTGAGGGTGGGGGTAGGCTGGCACTACCAAGCTTTCAGATTCTGTGCCATTCTGGTGAACAAGTGTAACCTTCAGCTCCCTAGAGGGCCTGGGGAGCAAATGTGTGCATCTTGGTCTCTTTCCCAGCAGCTGTTTGCAGGATGCAGTCTCTCCAGATTTCCTCAGCCCCCAACTCAGGAAGTGGAGGTGCTGAGAATCTCTTCTCCAGCCTCCTCTCCAGCCTAGAGAGTCCTCTGTCTGAGCATTTCCTGGCCTAATTAAGATGGGTAATGAGTAGCTAGGAGGGAGGGGGTAAATGCCCTAGGCAGCTTAACTGGACAATTTATGACAGGGGCATCTGCAGTTGGTGATGCTCTTAGGAAAGTTATTTCTCCAAACTCTGGGAAGTTGCATGCTGTTTTCACAGCTGAGTGAGTCACAAGGTAAGCACGGAGACTATTGTGTCTTCAGGTGGACTAGCCAGGCAGCCTGGCTAGGGGGGTCCTGTCAATGATGCTGAGGGTATTGGTGGAGGGTTCTTCCAAGTTTCAGAGCAGTCCAGAACCATCCAGGCTAATGCCCTTAACTTAGCCCCAGGCTGGGATGTCCTTGGCAATTCAATGTGATTCTCAGAGCTTGAATTTCATGTTTTCTTGCTTGAATGGTAGGACTGTGCACTATAGGCCATTTCCTAACACCCTGTCTAGCTCAGAGTAGGGCAATTTGAGCTAGACACCGATCCTGACTCTTCTTCAGTCTTATATTAAGATGCTAAAAAATGTGTTCTGGAAAATAACCAGATACTCTGGAGCCAGGAATGGGCTTAGGGAGCACCCATGCAGGAGCCCTGTGGAAGAGAGGAAGGTTGACATAAGGCCAACAATTCCAGAGTCATTAATATGCTTTATTACAGCATACAGTGTCCAGAGTCACTTAATGGCCAGAAGTTGATTGTTACCACCAGGGGTAGGGAGATCACTTAGAATGACATAGGAGGATCAGAGAGGGCAATCAAAATGACACAGGAGGATCAAAAAGGGTTACTAAAATAGTAATCCCCCCTCTAATTCTCCTGTGCCATTTTGATTCCCTCCTCTGATCCGCCCTGTGTCACTTTAAGTAATCCCCCTCCCCCCACCTTAATACCCCTTAAAAAAATTCCTTTTTCCCCCCCTAGAAATGAGTACAAAAAGAAAAAGCTACTCTGTAGAGTACAAGAAAGGAATCGTGGAAGACTCTTGGGGCCAAAATCTTACTGCTTTCTGCAAAGAGAAGATGTTGAGTATCCGATTGGTCCGAAAATGGCGAGCAGAGTATGGTAACCTCATTGAACAAGTGGACAAGGGAAACGCTAAAAAGCACAAGTGTGGATCAGTTCAGCAACCATTATTTTCCGAGCTGGAAGACCTGATCTGTGAATGGGGTGTTGACAGAAGAGCAAAGGCTTTGGTTGTGAATAGGGCTCTGATTCAAGAATTTGCCCTTGCAATGGCACCACAGTTTGACAGAGCCCCCGAAGACTTCAAAGCATCACAACACTGGCTGGATAATTTCCTTCAACGAAGAGAACTGCCTTTAAGAAGATCTACAACATTGTTTAGGTTGGAAGATACTCAAGTTATTAAGCGAGCACTTGCATTCAAGTCCTTTATTGATGATGCTGACTTCTCTAAATACAATCTTTCCAACATGATTGCTATGGATGAAACTGCAGTATTTATGGACCAATCATCTCAAACAACAACTGAACAGCGGGTGCCTCCTTAGTGTATATTCCCTCCATTGCTTAAGAAAGTGCACGTGTCTCCTGTATTTTGGCAATTTTAGTGCCATCCTGTATGGATGGCACTAAAATCCCACCTTTAATCATTTCTAAGGGCAAGAAGGAAAAGATTGAATGTGTTTTGGGCATTTTTATTCTTCAAACTGAAAAAGCTCGGGCGACAAAAGCAGTTATAAGGAAGTGGGTCAATTTAATGCTGCCACTTGTTATGCGGGGGAGCCAAAGAGATCTGCTAGTCTGGGATGCAGCCAGCACTCACTGCGCTAAAGACATGAAGACATTTCTTCATGAAAGAAAAATAGATCAGATAATGATTCCCGCAGGAATGACGGCCTATCTCCAGACTCTTGATATTGCAATAAAGAAGCCATTCAAAGAGAATTTGCACATGGAAATTAATGACTACATTGAAAATAGAATGGAGAGAAATCAGCGTGGAAACATTGTGAAACCTAAACTGCAAGAAGTTGTGACTTGGGTGAACAATTCATGGGAGAAAATCACTGACAGTTGCATTGCAAACGCACTGCGAGCAGGCTACCTTGACAAGAAGTACTCATTTAAAGACAGTGCTGCCGAAACCGGTTTGGCTCAGTGGTAGAGCGTCGGTCTGCAGACTGAAAGGTCCCAGGTTCGATTCCGGTCAAGGGCATGTACATTGGTTGCGGGCACATCCGCAGTAGGGGGTGTGCAAGAGGCACCTGGTCGATGTTTCTCTCTCATTGATGTTTCTAGCTCTCTATCTCTCTCCCTTCCTCTCTGTAAAATATCAATAAAATATATTTTTTAAAAATAAAATTAAAAAACAAAGACAGTGCTATTGCTAAACATGAGAGATTTGGTCCACTGATTCTGAAAGAAATGGAGTCACAAGAAATTCACCAAGAAGGCTGAAACTGGTTTGGTTCAGTGGATAGAGCATCAGACTGCAGACTGAAAGGTCCCAGGTCAATTCCAGTCAAGGGCATGTGCCTTGGTTGCGGGCACATGCCCAGTAGGGGGTATGCAAGAGGCAGCTGATCGATGATTCTCTCTCATTGATGTTTCTAACTCTCTATCCCTCTCTCTTCCTCTCTAAAAAAAATCAATAAAATACATTTTTTAAATAAGAAAAAAATAAATAAATTCAGGAATTGGATTGTAATGATGATGTTCCAGAAGATGATGACGTGATTGTCATTGAATAAATAAGTAAATTCTTGATACTGTAAGATTCAAAGTTTGTCTGGTTTGTGTTGACAACTGCCATACTGCCGAACTGTATACACATAACAAATTTCCTTTATTTTCATTTAACAATAAATGTGTACCGTATTCTTCTTCATGGAAAAATAAGACATCCCCTGAAAATAAGACCTAGAGCTACTTTGGGAGCAAAAATTAATATAAGACACTGTCTTTTTTCGGGGAAACAGGATTTGCTCCTCCTTACCAAAGTGTATTCCCCGATGTGGAGGAACAAGATGGCGGCTTAGGCAGCCTCCAAGGCTGCCACCTCATCAACAATTTGGAAAACAACAACAGCTAAAATCGAAAGGGATTGCACCAGACCCACAGGAAAGCTGGCGAAATGGGAAGGCTACAACTAGACACCAAGCAGGGTGCGCCTCTGCTGCCATGTGGAGCTTAAAACTACTGCGAAACTGGACCTGTGGGAGCCACTGCCACTGGGAATGAGGGAAGCCAAAGCTCACTCTGCCCGCCCCGGGGCCCAGGGAGTGGGCCAGCTTGCCGGCCTCCGTGGGAACCAGGGAGCTGATACGGGACCTCTGCCGCGCCTTCGGCGCCCGCCAGACGAGATGCCTCCCTGCCCGCAACCATCCTGGCACGCAGCTGTCCCAGCCTGCCCGCCGTGCTGGTGAGGAGCTGGAGCAGCGTCTCCCAGCCCGCGGCCGGCTCGGCCGGGTCTCTGCGCGCACCTTGCTAGTGGGGGAAGGCCTTCCATTTGTGGCCCCACGACTCCATCTGCCACCACCGCCTGCAGCCAACTCGGCTCGGCCTGGCCTCTGCACATGCAGTGATGGTGAAGAGATGGTGCAGCGTCTCCCAGCCCGCAGCCAGCTCGGCCCAGCCTCCGTGTACCGTGCTGGTGGGGGATGATGTGGCGCCCTCCATTTGCAGCCGCGCGAGTCCTTTCTCCACCGCAACATGGCCGAGCCAAAACTCCCGCCACTGCCACCATGTGAACTTTAAAACTACAGTGGAAATTGAACCACAGGAGTGACCGTCGCTACCCCACCCACCACCGCCACCCGCCACTGCCACCGAGAATAAAGGAAATCCACCGAGAACAGAGCTAACTACACCCCGGGCTCAGGGAGTGGGCGCCCTCAGAATTTAGCCTCCGCGTCTGCAGCTGCTCTGCTTCCACACCGAACGACACACCTTTGAGGGCGGTCTCCCCACCTGCAGCCATCTCAGCCTGCCTGCAGCCTCCCAGCCTGCCCGCCAAGCCAGCAAGGAGCTAGCGTGGTGCCTCCAATACGCGACCCCAGCGCCCCAGACGGGCCAAGTGCCCTGGGTGAGCCATATGTCACAGGGGGCCGTGTGCCCAGGGTGAGCCATGTGTCCCAGGGTAACGTGTTTCCCGGGTGAGCCGTGTGTCCCAGGGGGCTGTGGGCCCCGGGTGAGCCGACTGTCCCAGGGGGCAGTGTTCCCTGGGTGAGCCATGTGTCCCATGGGGTCGTGTGCCCCGGGTGAGCCGAGTGTCCCAGGGGGCAGTGTGCCCCAGGTGAGCCTTGTGCCACGGGGAAGCAGTGGGACCGAGGGGGAAAGGTGGTGTGAACCAGAGGGGGAGCAGACTCAATTCATGTGGTCCTGAGATAGTCACCATAAACAAGCAGACTGCCAAATGAGGAGCGGATTCTATTCGTCTGTTCCTGAGATAGTCACCATAAAACAAGCAGATTGTCAAATGACAGAGGGAACGGGAAGGAGACCTGGGGGGAGATAAGAGAACAACTGAAGGACTGGTATGCATGAATATAAGTACAACCAACGAACACAGAACTCTGGGGAGGGAGGACATGAATGGGAGGGGGGGTGGTAAGCTATGTACACATATAATACCTTAATTTAAAAATTAATTAATTAATTAATTAATAGTTTATTCCCCATTCCCATCCTAAGAAACTCTTCTTCATCCTACATTTCAGGAAACCCACCCTGACCAGAGGCTTGATCTCCTCCCAGGATGGACCACACCCTTTCTTCCACAGTCCAGTCCACATCAAGTGTTCTGGGACTTGACCCCTCAAGTCCCACTGAGAGGTCTGGCTGTGGGGTATTATTCTACATGCTAAGTCTTGTAATGAGGTCCAGATCAGTATGAATCCTGATTCAGGGATCCCTTTACAATCTCACTTTCGATGTGAGAATGGTCACCATTTCTCTGCTGTCAGCAGGTTGCTGCTGTACCCAACACACACTGGGGAGGCAGCTTAGCCTAAAACTCAGGAGGCACATCTCTCCTCAGAGCCAGCCCACTCACACTGTCATTCTGAAATGTTCAGTTCCATTCCTTCATGTTCCTCCACATCTCTTCATCCTTTCTCCTTCTGAGAGTCTGCTAGCAAGACAGAGACCTTTGCTGGGTCACAATTCCAGATGCATCTTCTTTAGCTGAACAAAGCTTACAGACCGTGGCTTTTTAAGACTCCAATAATTTCTAATCAAGAGCCCTCCTATATGCCTTCATTTTTTTTTGCTTCTTTGTTTGTTTGTTTTTAATTTATTAAGGTATTATATGTGTACATAGCTTACCATTGCCCCCCCTCCCATACATGCCGTCCCACCCCAGAGTTTTGTGTCCATTGGTTGTACTTATATGCATGTGTACCAGTCCTTCGGTTGATCTCTTATCTCCCCCAGATCTCCCTACCCCCCCTCCCCCACTGTCATTTGACAGTCTGCTTGTTGTTTTACTGTCTCTATATCTATCTTTCTATTCATTAGTTTATAATGTTTTTTAATATCCATAAATGAGTGAAGTCATGTGGTGTTTCTCTTTCATTGACTGGCTTATTTCACTCAGCATGATGCTCTCCAATTCCATCCAGGTTACTGCAAATGATGAGAATTCGTTCCTTTTTATGGCAGCATAGTATTCCATGGTGTAGATGTAACATAGTTTTCTGGTCCATTCATCTGCTGACGGGCACCTAGGCTGTTTCCAAATCCTAGCTATTGTAAATTGTGCTGATATGAACTTAGGGGTGCATATATCCTTTGTGATTGGTGTTTCTGGTTTCTTAGGGAATATTCCTAGTAGTGGGATTACTGGGTCAAATGGGAGTTCCATTTTCAGTTTTTTGACGAACCTCCATACTGTTCTCCACAGTGGTTGCACCAACCTGCAATCCCACCAGCAGTGCACGAGGGTTCCTTTTTCTCCGCAACCTCGCCAACATTTGTCATTTGTTGTTTTGTTGATATTAGCCATTCTGACAGGTGTGAGATGGTATCGCATTGTTGTTTTGATTTGCATCTCTCGGATGATTAGTGACTTTGACCATGTTTTCATGTGCCTCTTGGCCTTCCTTCTGTCGTCTTTGGAGAGTATTCTATTCAGGTACGTTTCCCATTTTTTAATTGGATCATTTATTTTCCTTTTATTGAGTTGCATAAGCTGTCTGTAGATGTTGGAGATTAAACCTTTATCAGTGATATCATTTGCAAATGTGTTCTCCCATACCGTGGGACTTCTTGTTGTTTTGTTGATGGTTTCTTTTGCTGTAATAAAGCTTTTTATTTTGATGTAGACCCATTTGTTCATTCTCTCTTTAGCTTCCATTGCCCTAGGGGCATATGATCATATCAGTGAAGAAGTTCTTTTGGCATATATCTGAGATTTTGCTGCCTGTGGATGCCTCTAGTATTTTTATGGTTTCCCGTCTTATGTTTAAGTCCTGTAACCATTTCAAATTTATTTTTGTGTATGGAGTAAGTTGGTGCTCTAGTTTCATTCTTTTGCATGTATCTGCCCAATTTTCCCAACACCATTTACTGAAGAGACTGTCTTGACTCCATTGTATGCTCGTGCCTCCTTTGTCAAATATTAATTGAGCATATTGATTTGGATTGATATCTGGATTCTCTAATCTATTCAATTGATTTATTTGTCTGTTCTTGTGCCAGTACCAGGCTGTTTTGAGAACAGTGGCTTTGTAATACAGCTTGAAATCTGGTATTGAGATACCTCCTACTTTACTCTTCTTTCTCAGAATTGCTGCGGCTATTCGGTGTCTTTTATTGTTCCAAATGAACTTTTGGAGAGTCCTTTCTAGGTCTGTGAAGTATGTTGGTATTTTAATAGGGAGTGCGTTGAACTTATAAGTTGCTTTGGGAAGTATGGACATTTTGATGATGTTGATTCTACCAATCCATGAACATGGTATGTTCTTCCATCTGTTTACATCTTCCTCTATCTCTTTTTTCAGTGTCGTGTAGTTTTCAGCATATAGGTCTTTCACCTCCTTAGTTAAGTTTATTCCTAGGTATCTCAATTTTTTTGGTGCGATGGTAAATGGGATTGCTTTTTTAGTGTCTGTTTCTATGAGTTCACTATTGGTGTATAGAAATGCCATAGATTTCTTGGCGTTGATTTTGTATCCTGCTACATTGCCAAATTCGTTTATTAAGTCTATTAGTTTTTTGATGGAGTCTTTTGGATTTCTTATGTACAATATCATGTCATCTGCAAATAGGGACAACTTCACTTCTTCTTTTCCAAATTTGATGCCTTTTATTTCCTCTTCTTCTCTAATTACAATGCCTAGTACTTCCAGTACTATGTCAAACAGAAGTGGTGAGAGTGGGCATCACTGTCTTGTTCCTGTTCTTAGGGGGAATGGTTTTAGTTTTTGCCCATTGAGTATAATGTTTGCTGTGGGTTTATCATACATAGCTTTTATTATGATGAGGTATGATCCTTGTACTCGCATCTTGTTGAGAATTTTTATCAGGACAGGATGTTGAATTTTGTCAAATGCTTTTTCTGCATCAATTGATATGACTATATGATTTTTAACTTTCAGTTTGTTTATGTGACGTATCACGTTTATTGATTTGTGGATATTGTACTATCCTTGCATTCCGGGAATAAATCCTACTTGATCATGATGTATGATCTTTCTGATGTTCTGTTGGAGCCGATTTGCTAGAATTTTGTTGAGGATTTTGGCATCTATGTTCATGAGGGATATTGGCCTGTAATTCTCTTTCATTGTGTTGTCTTTATCTGGTTTTAGTATTAGGGTGGTGCTGGCTTCATAGAAGGAGTTTGGAAGTGTTCCTCCCTCTTGAATTTTTTGGAATAGTCTGAGGAGGATAGGTTTTAGTTGTTCCTTGAATATTTGGAAAAATTCTCCTGTAAAGCCATCCGGCCTTGGGCTTTTGTTTGCTGGAAGCTTTTTGATGACCGTTTCAATTTCTTCCCAAGTAACTGGAATATTGAGATTTTTAGATTCTTCCTGATTGAGTTTTGGCAGGTTATATATTTTTAGGAATATATCCATTTCCTCCAGGTTGTCCAGTTTGTTGGAATAGAGTTGTTCGTAGTATTTTGTAACAATCCTTTGTATTTCGGTGGGGTCTCTTGTTATTTCACCTCTTTCATTTCTGATTTTGTTTATTTGGGTCCTCTCTCTTTGTTTCTTGGTTAGCCTGGCTAGAAGTTCATCAATCTTGTTTATTCTTTCAAAGAACCAGCTCTTGGTTTTGTGGATTTTATGTATTGTTTCTTTGGTCTCTATGTCATTTATCTCCTCTCTGATTTTTGTTATTTCCTTCCTTCTGCTTACACTGGGCTTTTCTTGTTGCTATTTTTCTAACTCTTTGAGTTGTAGAGTTAGATAATTTGCTACCGTTTTTTCTAGTCTTTTACAATAGGCTTGCAGAGATATGAACTTCCCTCTCAAAATTGCTTTTGCTGTGTCCCATAGATTTTGGATTGTTGTGTTTTCATTGTCATTTGTTGCCATGATGTTTTTAATTTCTTCCTTGATTTCCCTGGTAAACCAGTCCTTGTTCAATAGCATGCTATTCAGTTACCATGTGTTTGATTTCCTTGGATTATTTTTATTGTAGTTGATTTCCAATTTTATGCCACTATGATCTGAGAAGATGCTTGATATGATTTCTATATTCTTGAATTTGAAGAGACTTTGCCTATGTCCCAACATGTGGTCTATCTTTTAAAATGACCCATGTGCACTTCAGAGGAATGTGTATTCTGTGGCTTTGGGGTGAAATGTTCTGAAGATGTTGATTAATTCCATCTGGTCTAGTATTTCATTTGGCGTTGATGTTTCTTTGCTGATTTTTTGTTTAGATGATTTTTCCAAAGGTGACAGTGGGGTATTAAAATCTCCTCCAAGATTGTATTGCTATTAATCTCTCTCTTAATGTCTTCCAGCAGTTTTTTTTATGTATTTGGGTGCTCCTGTATTGGGTGCATATATGTTTACCAGAGTTATTTCTTCTTGTTGTATTGCTCCCCTTAGTATTATGAAGTGGCCTTCATTGTCTCTTGTTATGTCCTTCACTTTGAGATCTAATTTGTCAGATATAAGTATTGCTACCCCAGCTTTTTTTTCATTTCCGTTTGCCTGGAAAACCTTTTTCCATCCTTTCACCCTCAGTCTGTGGGCGTCTTTTTTTCTGAGGTGGGTTTCTTGTAGAGAGCAGATGTATGGGTTTTGCTTTCTTATCCAATCTGTTACCCTATGTCTTTTGATTGGAGGACTTAAACCATTTACATTTAAAGTAATTATTGAAGCAGAGGACTGAGAAGGTGGGGCAGTTCTGTACCGTGCTGCCTTCCACTGGTTAAGACCTCCAAGAGCAAAGGCCTACCGAGGTGAGGATGCCCCTACTGTCACCTGTAGAGGGGCAGCACTGAGCTGGCCAATATTTGTGGTGGTGCTGCTTGTCCTGGCTCAGGGGAAGCGTTCCACTAAGTCTGAAAGATTAAGAAATCGAGGGGACTCTCCGCCACCACCCACAACCGGCTTGGCTCTGCTTTAGCGCGCGCCAGCGGGACTCTGCGCCACCGCCCACAACCGGCTCGGCCCTGCCTTTGCGCCACACCCGCGGATCCCGTGGATCCCGCGGCCTGCTCTGCCAGGCCTTCGCGCGTGCTGTGCTGGCGCTGTGCCTTCCGTTGGCAGACCCGGAGAATCCTCTCTCCGCTGCCACATGGCCAGGCCAAAGCATCAGACACTACCGCCATGCGGATTTTAAAGCTACAGGGGAAATTGAGCCACAGGAGCTACCAAGAATGGAATCCACCGAAATCAGAGCTCACTACGCCCCGGGCTCACAGAGAGTGTGGCTTCAGAAATTAGCCTCTGCATCCACAGCAGCTCCATATCTGCACCAAAGACGACAGACACCATTGAGGTTGGACTCTCCCCATGCAGCCATCACAGCCCGCCCACAACCTTTCCAGCACACCCACCATACTGGGAGGGAGATGGAGCGCGCTGGTGAGGAAATGGCACGGCGCCTTCCATTAGCCGCCCAGGCGAGCCCTTCCTCCGATGCCGAGTGACCGAGCCGAAGCTCTCACCACCACCACCATGTGAACTTTAAAACTACAGTGGTAATTGAACCACAGGAGTGACGTCACTGCTGCACCTGGCACTGCCAACCGCCACTGCCGCCGAGAATAAAGGAAATCCACCGAGAACAGAGCTCACCACGCCTTGGGCTCAGGGAGTGGGCGACCTCAGGACTTAGCCTCCATTTCTGCAGCTGCTCCGCTCCCACACCGAACGAGACACCTTTGATGGTGGTCCCACCGCCTTCAACCATCTCAGCCCAACTGCAGCTGTCCCAGCCTGCCCGCCATGCTAGCAAGGAGCTAGCGCGGCGCCTCCAATATGCGACCCAACACCCTAGAGGGGCCATGTGCCCCGGGTGAGCCGAGTGTCCCAGGGGGCCGTGTGCCCCGGGTGAGCCGAGTGTCCCAGGGGGGCGAGTGCCCCGGGTGAGCCGAGTGTCCCAGGAGGCCGAGTACCCCGGGTGAGCCGAGTGTCCCAGGGGTCCGAGTGCCCCGGTTGAGCTGAGTGTCCCAGGGGGTCGTGTGCCCTGGGTGAGCGGTACCCCCCAAAGAGGAAGGGTGTCCCGGGTGAGCCATGTGTCCCAGGGGGCCGAGTGCCCAGGGTGAGCCGTACCCCCCAAAGGGGAAGGGTGTCCCGGGTGAGCCATGTGTCCCAGGGGGCCGAGTGCTCCAAGTGAGCCGAGTGCCCCGGGTGAGCCGAGTGTCCCAGGGGGCCGAGTGCCCAGGGTGAGCCGAGTGTCCCAGGGGGCCGAGTGCCCCGGGTGAGCCGTGTGTCCCAGGGGGCCGAGTGCCCCGGGTGAGCCGAGTGTCCTAGGGGGCCGAGTGCCCAGGGTGAGCCGAGTGTCCCAGGGGGCCGAGTGCCCCGGGTGAGCCGAGTGTCCCAGGGGGCCGTGTGCCCTGGGTGAGCCGAGTGTCCCAGGGGGCCGTGTGCCCCAGGGGAGCCGTACCCCCCAAAGGGGAAGGGTGTCTCGGGTGAGCCATGTGTCCCAGGGGGCCGAGTGTCCCGGGTGAGCCAAGTGTCCCAGGGGGCCGAGTGCCCCGGGCGAGCCGTGTGTCCCAGGGGAAACAGTGGGACCCAGGGGAAGGGGCGGTGAAAACCAGAGGAGGAACTGACTCTATTCATATAGTCCTGAGATAGTCACCATAAAACAAGCAGACTGCCAAATGAAGAGCAGATTCTATTCATGGGGTCCTGAGATGGTCACCATAAAACAAGCAGATTGTCAAATAACAGCAGGGAGGGGAAGGAGAGCTGCGGGGAGATAGGAGAACCACCAAGGGACTGGTATGCATGAACATAAGTACAACCAACGAACACAGAACTCTGGGGAGGGAGGGCATAAATGGGAGGTGGGGGGGGGGGGCAATGGCAAGCTATATACACAGATAATACCTTAATAAAATAAAATTTAAAAAAATAAATAAATAAAGTAATTATTGATAGGTAGGTATTTGATGCTATTTTTATTCTATTGCCCTGTGTTCCTTCTTTGCTTCCTATTTCTTTATTTTTACAGTAGACCCTTTAGCATTTCTTGCATTGCTGGTTTGTTGGAGATAAATTCCTTTAGTCTGTTTTTGTCAGTGAAGCTCCTGATTACACCTTCAATTTTGATTGACAGCCTTGCAGGGTACAGTATTCTTGGATTCAGACCCTTCCTTTGCATGACTTTGTATATGTCATCCCATTCCCTTCTGGCGTCATGAGTTTCTGTTGAGAAAACAGTTGCTAGTCTGATGGGGGTTCCTTTATATGTAACTTTCTGTCTCTCTCTGGCTGTTTTAAGATTCTGGTTTTGTCAATGTTTTTTCCAGTTTAATTATAATGTGTGTAGGTATTGATCTTTGGGGGTTCATTTTGTTGGGGACTATTTGAGCATCCTCGATTTGTTTCGGTTTTTTCTTCTCTATCTCAGGAAAGTTTTCTGTCATTATTTCTTGAAATACTTTTTCCATATCTTGCTCAGTTTCCTTTCCTTCTGGGACCCCTATTATTCTAATATTGTTTTGTTTTATATTGTCCCAAAGCTCCCGTAGGCTCTCCTCCTGTTTTTTCATTTTTTTTTCTAGCAGCTGCTCTAATTGGGTATTTTTTTCCACCTTGTCTTCTAGCTCACTGATGCGGTCCTCTGCTTCTTCTAGTCTACTCTTGATGCTTTCTATTGAGTTCTTCATAGAAGCAATGTCATTTTTCATTTCTTCTTGGGTCACCTTCAATTCCTCTTGGTTCTTCTTCAGATCCTCTTGGTTCTTCTTCATTTCCTCTTGGGTCTTACTCATATTGTCAAATTTGTCTTCCATTCTTTTTAGCCATCCCATGATCATTACTCTGAATTGTTGCTCTGGTAGGTTGCTTGCCTCTAAATCATTTACTTCCTTTTCTGGTGATGGCTGATTTTCTTTCATAGGCTGGTTGTTTCTTAGCCTCCCCCCCCCCCTTCATGATCTTTCTTTTTAGGATGCCTGTTTATGTAGTTCTCTCTCTCTCCTGCTTAGATTTAAAGGTACAAAATACAACACAACCAGGCACAACACACAAGGCTCTGAACAGAAAAGCGTTTGCAACATTAATATCCTCCAATAAAGGTGACTAGAACCCAGCTAACAAAATCATACAATCAAATAAAAAGAATAAGCAAACCAATATTACAAAAAAGCATAACACTTTGATATAGTTAGCATTTAACATACAACTACAAAGGGGTAGAGAGAAGGATTTTTTTTTTAAGGACAGCGACAAGGTAGTTGTGAATGGGCTTGGAGTAGGGGGTTGGGAGTTAGATATACACAGGAAGGGTATATTTTAGGAGGGGGTAAATAGAAAAAATAGGGAAAATCTAGAGCAGTAAAGAGTTAAGATAAGCAGGACACCAAAGGGAAAGGGTTAGGAAGAGAGTGATAGCATAAAGGTAGGGTTGAGTTAGAATAGAGCATTGGAGAAGGAAAGGTATAAATAGTCTATTGAATAGTAATCCCGAAGGGGGAAAAAAGAGAAAAGAAAAGAAAAAGAAAAAGAAAAAAAAAGTATATAATATGGCACTTAAAAGATAATAATAAAAATAAACAAAAGAAAATAAGATAAAAAAGATAAAAAGGCAAAATAGTAGTAGTAATACTTTTGATTACATATAAAAGTGAATTAATTAAAAAGGTAAAATCAAGTGAGGAAAGATGAAAAAAAATATCTTCTTAAGTAAACTTTGCAACTAATGTAACTTAAAAAACAAAACAGAAACAGAAAAAATTAAACAATTAGAAAATCAAAATTAAAAATTAAATAAAATTTGCAGTAATGAAGGTCATTCACTTCCTCTGTTGTTCTGTCTAGCTCACCAGTTCCCAGTCTGGGTGTTAATTGCAGTTCCCTGTGTTTCTTCCGTGTTGTAATCAGGTCTTGATTTTTAAGCAGTTCTAGAGTCCATATGTACTGTAGCCTCTAGGTGGCGGTGTTTCTTGGTGGCAGAGAGCCAGGGTTCTGAGGCCTTTCTAGCTTTTTTCCCCTCTCTGTGTCCCTGATCTATGGAGGGGTGGGGGTTGGGCAGGAGGAGCCAACCACACTCTCCTGTAACTCTCTCTGAGTGAGATCCAGACGTGCTGCTCCTTAGATATCCCCCCACTTAGGAGCCCTGACCACAGTCAGGGGTGCCTCCAGCCCACCTCTGGGTTTCTTGTAAACACAGACCCCTCTGTGCACCTGGTGTGCGTGGGCTGCTGTGCACGAGCTGCTGCTTGGGGGATGCGTGCGCTGTTGGGGAAGTGCACCGCTGTGGGAACTCACCCGATCTCCGCAAAATCTGATTTTTCACCCTGGGGTGGAGCACTCCTTTGAATCCAAGCGTTCGCGTTGATTGTGGTCAGCGTTTAGGGGCGAACAGCTACTTGGTTGTCTTTATGGCCGTGGATATTCTGTCCTTTAATCCAAATCTCTTCCCGTCAAGATGGCAAGATTTCCCCGTCTTCGCCCTTAGGTCACTCCGGGAAAGGATCGGGCTGTGGGTGCTTAACTCTTAGGGGCACCCTGATCAGGCACCCCCCAGTTTCCCCAGGTGTTCGCCTTTCTCTTGGCTTGTTGACCGGCACTCCCAGCTCCACCCTCGGGTGCTATCTCCTTTCTCTTCGGGACCCGGGTTAGAACTTGCCTAACTATTCTTCCGCCATTTTCCCTCTTCCTCATAATTTAAATTTTTAAAGAAATGTTTAAGATCAAATGTATATGTCATGTGAAAATCTTTTCTGCCATAATCTCATCTGCAGTACACATAGAAGTGGTCATGGTTTAATGCCATCCGTCATGTTAGTGCAGTCCACATGAGGAGGAGTTTCTTCACTTATTTTACATGACTGAAGTTGATTTAAACGAATACAAGTCTTCTGAGTCAGAGGAGAGCCTCAAAGGCAAAACACACAGGAACCAGCTCCTGGGCAGGAAAACAGGAACAAACTTACCTCCATGCCTTCTGTCTGCAAGAAGAGAGATGGTTTATTTTCCAGCTACAAATTTTTTTGTTAAAGAATCCAATGAAATAAATGTTAAAAATTATCTTCATTGTTTTTTAAAAATACATTTTTATTGATTTTGGATAGGAAGGGAAATAGAAACATCAGTGGTGAGGGAAAATAATTGATCAGCTGCCACCTGCACACCCCACTCTGGGAATCAAGCCTGCAACCTGGACATTCCTGACCAGGAACCAAACCATGATCTCCTGGTTTATAGGTTGACACTCAACCACTGAGCCATGCCAGCTGGACTGATCTTCATTACTGAAATAAAGTACAGGCTTGTACTCTCCACCTTAGTCCCTGCACCTTAGAATGCATGCATTTATTAGGAAATTTGCAAAGATTTTTTTAAAATATAGCAATGGTAGAAATTTATTGAGAAACAAGCACAGACTCCCATGTGGGCAAGGGGAAAGAGTTCCACAGCACAGATTCCCACATGGGGAAGGGGAAGAGACACCCCCCCCCCCAGCTTGGACTCCCTTATCAGGAGAGGAAAGAGTCCAACTGGGTCCCTTTTCCCTATGGCTTATAAAGGCTACAGATCTTTATGCCTTGATATCCCCTCTGATTGGTCACTATCCCCTTCTGATTTGATCACAATAGCAACTCTTTAGTTTAAAGGTCAAACCTCATGTGAGTCTCCCTCCTTCTTCTCCCTTATTATTCTCCTATTCCCTCTGGGCTTTCTTCCTCCCTCTATTTTGTAAATATGTAACTTTTGCTACTCCTAACTCCCTTATGTTATGGAAATGTAACCTTTGCAGCTCTATAGCCATGTACTTTATCCGTGGACCTCTTAATTTATAAAATTTCCTAAACCTACCTATTTTAGCCCCAAAACTCCTTTTAGTACCTCCTCTGATTAGGACACCTCAACTGCCATTGGGGACAGCTGCTGACAAATTGTCTCTTTCTTGGCTTCCCAGACACACCTGCAACAGCTACAGCCTATGAGGATGGTTTTACCAGGGTTTGGGAGGAGTATAGAGAAGATGGCTCCAGCATCAGGGAGGAATTTAATTTCCTTGCCTCCCCATTATCAGGCTTACTCAGGGTTCCTGGGTGGAGATGGCATTCCTCTGAGGAGCTGGGTTGGGGGACCTCAAGCCCCATCAGTCCTGTTGGGCCAGCTGGGTTGCCAGTCCCACCCCCCAAGGGACCTCCATCTCCAGGGGTAGTCAACTTCCAGTGGTTTCCTTGACATGGCCTTGGGAGTTCTCCATACCCCTTGGGGCAGCTCTGGCCCATAACTCCAACCTGTCTACAGTTGTAGGTGACTGGGAATGACCATTTGTCTCCAGGCTCAGACTGGGGGCCCTTGTTTTACTGAAGTGAGCACAAAGAGTCTTAGATTTGGTCTGGCTTTTCTTGTTTCTCCTTTTTCCTCCTTCTGGTCTCTAATATAGAACACAGCGGTGGTAACTTTCAGGAGATTCTTCTAAAGTACTCTCAGGACCAATAGCCAATTCTTGCAACCTCCTGATATCTTGGACAGCCTGAATGATAAATTTGTCCTTAGAATTAGTTGTCCCAATCCTGAATCTGGGGTAATGTTGGTGTGCTTAACTAATGCCTCCCTGAGCCTTTCTAAAAAAGGTGAGGGATATTTGTCAGCCCTTTGATTAATGGTGGTTAATTTAGAGTAGTTGATAGGTTTTCTTTTATTATGTCTGAGGCAGTGCTTTGTAGTATAACTTGATATCTGGTGTTGTGATCCCTCCAACTTTGTTCTTCTTTCTCAAGATTACTGCAGATATTCAGGGTCTTCTTTTTTTATTCCAGATGAATTTTTGGAGAGTTTGTTCTGTTTTTTAAGTATACCTTTGGTATTTTAATAAGATTGCATTGAATATATAGATTGCTTTGGGTAGTATGGACATTTTAATGATGTGATTTTACCAATCCATGAACACAGTATACCCTTCCATTTGTTTATGTCTTCCTATATCTCTTTTTTTCAGCATCCTATGATTTTTTTAATATAGGTCCTTTAACTCCTTGCTTAAATTTATTCCTAGGTATCTTAAATTTTTTGTTACAATGGTAAATGGGATTTTTTGTTTTGTTTTGTTTCTCTTTCTGTGAGTTCATTATTGCTATATAAAAAGCCATAGATTTCTGAGTGTTAATTTTGTATCCTGCTACATTGCCAAATTCATTTATTAATTTTAATAGTTTTTTGATGGAGTCCTTAGGGTTTTCTATCTACAATATCATTTTATCTGCGAATAATGACAATTTTACTTCTTTTCCAATTTGGATGCCTTTTATTTCTTCTTCTTGTCTGATCACCATGTCTAGCACATCCAATACTATATCAAACAGGAGTGGTAAAAGTGGGTATCTGTGTCTTGTTCCTGATCTTAAAGGAAATGGTTTTAGATGTTTCCCATTGAGTATGATATTGGCTATAGGTTTGTCATATAAGGCTTTTATTATATTGAGGCATGATCCCTCAATTCTCACTTTGATGAAAGTTTTTATCAGTAAAGGGTGTTGGGTTTTGTCAAATGCCTTTTCTGCATCAATTGATAAGATTATGTGTTTTTTGCCTCTCAGTTTATGTGATGTATCACCATTGATTTTAGGATGTTGTACCAGCCTTGTATCCCTGGATAAATCCCACTTGATTATGGTATATAATCTTTCTAATGTAATGCTGGATCCAATTTGCTAGAATTTTGTTGAGTATTTTAGCATCTATGTTCATCAGAGATATTGGCCTATAATTCTCTTTCTTTATAGTTTTCTTATCTGGTTTTAGGGATTAGGGTAATGCTGGCTTCATAGAAAGAGCTTGGCAGTATGCCTTCCTCTTGAACTTTTTGGAATAGTCAGAAAGATAGGTTTCAGTTCCTCTTTGAATGCTTGGTAAAACTTACCTGTAAAGCAGTCTGGCCTCAGGCTTTTGTGTGATGGAACTTTTTTGATGAACTTTTTTCTTGAATTTCCTCCTTAGCTATGAGCCTATTGAAAGATTTTTTTCAATCTTCTTGGTTGAGTTTTGGAATATCTTATTTTTATAGGAATATTTCCATTTCTTCTAGGTTAACCAGTTTTTTGGAATAGAGTTGTTCATAGTACTTTTTTTTTTTTTTTTTTTTTTTTTTTTTTAGAATCCTTAGTATTTCTGTGGGGTTTGTTGTTATTTCACCTCTTTCATTTCTGATTTTTTTAATTTGGGTCCATTCTTTTTGTTCCTTGCTAAGCCTGGCTAGGGGTTCATCAATCTTGTTTATCCTTTCAAAGAATCAGCTTTGGTTTTATTGATCTTTTGTATTGCTTTTTGTTTGTTTGTTTGTTTTGGTCTCTATATCATTTATTTCTGCTCTGATCTTCATTATCTCCTTTCTTCTGCTCACTCTTGGCTTTTTTTGTTGCTCTCTTTCTAATTCTTTAAGTTGTACAGTTAGATAATTTGTTACCAGCTTTTCTTATTTTTTTGCAGTATGCTTGTAATGCTATGAACTTACCTCTCAGGATTGCTTTACTGTGTCCCACAAGTTTTGGATTATTATGTTTTCATTGTCATTTTTTCCCAGGATGTTTTTCATTTCTTCTTTGATCACTTTGATAACCCAATCATTTTTTAATAGTATGCTATTCAGCCTCCAATTTAATTGTTTTTATTATAGTTGATTTCTAATGTTATGCTGTTGTGGTCTGAGATGATCTCAATATGATTTCAATCTTGAATTTGGAGAGACTGCCTGTGACCCAATATGTGGTCTATCTTTGAAAATGTCCCATGTGCACTTAAGAAGAATGTATATTTTGTAGCTTTGGAGTGAAATATTCTGAAGATGTCAATTAAGTCCATTGGATATAGTGAGTCACTTAGGATTTCTGTTTCTTTGCTGATTTTTTTGGTCTAGAGCAGTGTTTCCCAAAGTGTGGTACGCATACCCCCAGGGGTATGGGAAGAGTTTGGTGGGGGTACACGTTGCACCAGAGTTTGGTGAGAATATGCACTGCACTGTGCTTAGCTGCACCTAAATTCTATGTTCTCATAAGTCAAGTCAAGACAGTCTTGTGAGGCGTGAGATGGTCCGATGTACAAATAAATATTACTTATAATATAACTTTTATTTATATTTTATTATGAATAATTTTATTTTCATTTATTATTATTTTGTGTATGTACCAAAAAAAAGAAAAAATAAATATATTTTGATTGTTATTAAAATACATTCTCTTTTCTTAATATATTTTATTGATTTTTTACAGAGAGGAAGAGAGAGGAATAGAGAGTTAGAAACATCGATGAGAGCAAATCATTGATCAGCTGCCTCTTGCACAACCCCTACTGGGGATGTGCCCACAACCAAGGTACATGCCCTTGACCGGAATCAAACCCAGGACCTTTCAGTCCACAGGCTGACGCTCTATCCACTAAGCCAAACCGGTTTCAGCTCATTTCTTTTTATTTTATTTTATTTTATTTTTTGACAAGGGGTACTTAGCATTACGAAAATTATAGAATTATATGTCAAAAGTTTGGGAAACACTGGTCTAGAGGATTAATCCAATGATGTCAGTGGAGTATTAAAGACCCCTACTGTGCTCATATTACTGTTGATATCTCCCTTTCAGGTTGTTTTTTTATGTATTTGGGTGCTCCTGCATTGGGTGCATAAATTTACCAGAGTTATATCTCTTGTTGTATCAATCTCCTTAGTATTAAGAAGTGATCTTCCTTATCTCTTATTATGGACTTCACTTTAAGGACTATTTTTTTCAAATATAAGTATTGCTACCCAAGCTTTTTTTTTCTCTTTTCATTTGCCTAAAGGATATTTTCCATCCCTTCACTTTTAGTCTGTGTGAGTCTCTTGTTCTGAGAAGGGTCTCATATTTTCTTATCCATTCAGATAATCAATGTCTTTTGATTGGAACATTTAGTCCATTTACATTTAAAATTATTATTGATAGATACTTGTTTGTAGTCATTTATATTTTTGGTGCCTGTGTTTCTTCCTCCTACCCCACCCCCGCCCTTTTTTTTTTCTTCTTTGAACAGCAGTTCCTTTAGCATTCTTGCATTGCTGACTTGGTAGTGATAAACTCCCTTAGTTTTTGTTTTTGTTTGTTTGTTTTGTTTTTTTCTGTGAAGCTCCTGATTTCCCATTCAGTTTTTAATGATAGCTTTGCTGAATACTCTTGGATTCAGTCCCTTACTTTGCATCACTTTATAAACTTCTTTGCATTCCCTTCTAGCCTGATGTGTTTCTGTTGAGAAATCCTTTGATAATAATGGGAGATCCCTTGGACATAACTTTCTGTCTCTCTTTTGCAGACTTTAAGATTCTCTTTGTCCTGAACATTTGCCATTGTAATTATGATATGTCTTAGTGTGAATTGTTTTGGGTTCATCTTGTTGGGACTCTCTGTGCTTGTCTGATTTTTCCCCTTCAAATCAGGGAAATCTTCTGGCATTATTTCTTCAAATAGGCTTTCTAAACCTTGTTCCTATTCTTGTATATCCCCCTCCCTGAGGCTCGTGGGCAGCACCATAATAACTGATAAACCCATCCCTCGCATGGGCCACAGCACCACTACAGGAATTTGAGCCTGGGAGTGGTGCACAGACACTGGAAATCTGTTCCCCACAATGCAATCAGGCAACCAAACCCGAAGCCTTCACAGGGCAGCAGTGCCACCTGACTTCAATTCTTGGCAAGCACACATGGAAGTCTGTTTTTCAGAGCTCAAGAGTGGACTTCCTGCCAACACAGTGCCACTGTGCAACCAGTCCCCCAACCTGACCAGGACCCCAATTTTCCAGGTGGAAGGCAGCAATGAAAACCAGTGACTTGACTCAGTTTCTTATCATGTGCGCCTGAGATCCCTGACACTCAGTGCATTCACACTAAGAGCCAGTGACTACAATTTTTAGTGCATGCACACACAGAGGCCCTGATTATCAGAATGAGGCTGCAGGAAGCAACAGAGACTCTAATACTTGATTCTTGGTGCAGGCACAGGGGAACTCTGACTCCTAGCACATACTAGAGGACTCTGATTTTCGACAAACTCCAGTGGGGTCTCTGTGAAGACGGGGTCCCTGATTCTAGGTGTACACACAAGAGGCCACACTGAGCACTGGTATTGCTGACCCTTGGCGAGCCTAGTTCCCACCAACCCACGGCAGCCACATGTCTTAATGTTGGAGCTCTTAGGTGACACTTGGGTGGTGCGAAGCTCCCACTGCACATGGCCCAAGCCCATGCAACTCGACGTTTGAACCTTCCGGTGATAGTCAGAATGGGGAGATGATACAATCCCCAGAGGAAATAAATTAAGAGTTGCCAAGAAAGAAAATTAGTGAGATTGAAATATGCAACATGACAGCAAAATAATTCAGAGTAATGGTCGTACAATTCATACACTGGATGGAAGAGAAAATCAATAACCTACTCAAGAATCAGGAAGAAATCAGGACTGAGAACCAAGATGGCAGCCTACGTAGTCTCCTAAGCTGCTGCCTCATCAACAATTTTTTAAAAAAACAACAACTAAAATAAAAAAGGATCACATCAAAACCACAAGAAACCTGGCGGAATGGGAAAGCTACAACTAGAAAGAAGGAGAAACGCCGCTGCCGCCATATGAAGTTTAAAGCCGCAGATGAGCAGCCGCTGCTGCACCACAAGTGAGGGAGGCCCACCAAGAGCAGAGCCTGCCCTGCCCCGGGCTCAGGGAGTGGGCTGCCTCGGAGCCTGGCCTCCACGCCCACAGCCTTCCCGGCCGGCCTGCCATGGGAGCAAGGGAACCAGTGCTGGGCAGCAGCCGCGTCTTCCGCTCGCACCAGGCCTCTGCGCCCACAGCCTTCCCAGCCCCGCCTCCACACCCGCAGAATTCCTGGCCTACCCGCCATGCTAGGGAGGGAGCCAGTGCAGGGCCACGGCTGCGCCTTTCATCGCAGGCCCTTTGCCCATTCAAACTTCTGCGGCCAGGCGGGGCCGGGCCGGGCCAGAGCCTCTGCTGAGCCCCCGAGAACCAGCGCCAAGGTGGAGCAGACTTACTCGTGGAGCATGACGGAGGACCAAGAGGTTGTACCCAGAACACTCTCTGCAGCCTGGGTCTCTAAACACCTAAACCCAGGGGACTCTGAAAGCAGAACATGTGAAATGTGAGTGGCAGAGGATACTATGGCGGAGGAGGCTGGAGCCTCCCCATTCTTCCCCCTCGTCATCCTCCTGCTCACCAGCAGCAACGGGCCTGGGCCCTGGGGGAAAATCAAAAAGGATCACATCAAAACCACAGGAAAGCTGGTGGAGGGAGAAATCTACAACTGAAAGAAGTGCCACTGCCACCATGTGGACTTTAAAGCCGCAGCGGAGTCGCCTCCACCACCGTGCCACCGCCACCGCCACCAGTGAGGAAGGCCCACCTAGAGTGGAGCCCGCCCTGCCCCGGGTCCAAGGAGCGGGCCGCCTTGAAGCCAGGCCTCTGCGCCCACAGACTTCCTGGCCTCCCCGCCATGCTGGCAAGGGAACTAGCGCAGGGACTTGGCCGAGCCTTCCGCTCGCAGCCCCAGCGAGGCCTTCACCCATCTGTCCCCCTGCGGCTGGGCCTAGCTGGAGTGTCTGCGGAGCCCCGGAGAGCCAGCGCCAAGGTGGAGCATACTCATGGAGCATGACGGAGGACCGAGAGGTAGTACCTAAAACACTCTTTGCGGCCTGGGACTCTAAACACCTAAACCCAGGGGACTAAAAGACTGAACGTGTGAAATCAGAGCTGCTGAGGTTGCTAGGGTGGAGTCGGCCGGAGCCTCCCCATTCTCCCCCCTCGTCATCCTCCTGCTTGCTTGCAGCTTGGGCCCTGGGGGATCCAGGATAGGAGGGCATCAATCAACGGTCCCAGAGGGGCCCTGTGGCCCGGGATAGTGATGCGGCCTGAGCCCAGGGGGAGTGTTGGGACCCAAGGGAGCAGTGGGACCCGGGGCAGCCATGTGCCCTTGGAGAGCCATGTGCTCTGGGGGAGCGGTGGAACCTGGGGGAGCCGTGTGCCCTAGGAGAGACTTGTGCCCAGGGAGAGCCGTGTGCCCCAGGGGAGCCATGCTCCCCGGGGGAGCGTGGGACCCGGGAGGGCCATGTGCCCCAGGAGAGCCGTGTGCCCCGGGGGAGCCATGTGACCCGGAGGAGCGGGATGACCTGGAGGAGCCGTGTGTCCCAGAGGGTGGTGTGAACTGGAGGAGGAGCAGATTCTATTCATGTGGTCCTGAGACTTTTGGACAGTCTTCAGCCATTTGTTACAGAACACTATGTTTTATTTCCCTATAGTAGAATCAGGGGCAAAGAAAGGGAGTGGACTGATAATTATCAGGGGGATAAGGGGGTTGGGGAGCAGTGAGAGACTGGATTGAAATCATATAACCAATGGATGAAGACAATGGGGGGGTACGGACAGAGGGTGGGATGGGAACTGGGTGGTAGGGAGCTTTGGGGGAGAAAAAGGAGAAACAATTGTAATAATCTGAGTAATAAAGATTTATTAAAAAATAAATAAAGAATCAGGAAGAAATCAAAAGTGATATACATACAATCAAAAACAACATGGAATGTTTCAACAGTAGACTAGAAGAAACAGAGGACTGAATCAGTGAGTTAGAAGATAAGGTAGAGAAACAAGTTCAATCTAAACAGTAACTGGAGCTGAAACCAGTTTGGCTCAGTGGATAGAGCATTAGCCTACGGACTGAAGGGTCCCAGGTTTGATTCCAGTCAAGGGCATGTGCTTTGGTTGTGGGCACATACCCAGTGGGGGATGTGCAGGAGGCAGCTGATGGATGGATCTCTCTCATCAATGTTTCTAACTATCTCTCTCCCTTCCTCTCTGTAAAAAATCAATAATATATTTTTTAAAATAAATAAACAGCAACTGGAGGAAAACAATTAAAAAGCAGGAGGAGAGCCTAAGGGAGGTTTGGGACAACATGAAACAAAGTAACATATGTATAATAGGGCTGCCAGAAGGACAAGAAGAGCAGCAAGGATTAGAAAATCTATTTGAAGGAGTAATGACAGAAAACTTCCCAGATATGGGAAAGAAAAAAGTTACACAAGTACAAACAGTCCCAAGCAAGATGAATCCCAAAAGACCCACACCAAGACACATGATCATTATATAGCAAATGTTAATAATAAAGAAAGAATCTTAAACACTGCAAAAGAGAGACAGAGAGTTTCCTAGAAAGGATACCCCATCAGATTATCAAATGATTTCTCAACAACAACAAAAAAAAGTGTTGCAAAGCAAAGAACTGACTCCAAGAATACTCAAACCAGTAAGAATATCAATCAAAATTGAAGGGAAAATCAGGAGCTTCACAGAAAACAAAAAGGGGGGGGGGGGGACCTAAGAGAGTTTATCACTACCAAGCCAGCAATGCAAGAAATGCTAAAGGGGATGCTGTAAAAAGAAGAAATGAAAAGGTAAGAAGGAACACAGGCACAAAAATAGAAATGACTACAAACAAGTATCTTTCAATAATAACTTTAACCATAAATGGGCTAAATGCTCCACTCAAAAGACATTGAATGGCTGAATGGATAAAAAACACAACCCATACAATGGAAACCAAAGAGAAAATAAAGAAATGGGACTATATAAAAGTAAAAAGCTTTTGCACAGCAAAGAAAACTATCAATAAAATAAGAAAGCCCACTGCATGGAAGAACATATTTGGCAATGATATCAACAATAAGGGTTTAATCTCCCACATTTACAGGGAACTCATGCAGTTTAACAAAAAGAAGATAAACAACCTAATCAAAAAATAGGCAACTGATCTAAATAGACACTTTTTGAAAGAAGGACAAAGGAAGGCCAAGAGACATATGAAAACATGCTCAAAGTCACTAATCATCTGAGAGATGCAAATCAAAGCAACAATTCAGTATCATCTCAGCACCTGTCAGAATGGCTATTATCCACAAGTCAACAAATGACAATTGCTGGTGAGGATACAGAGAAAAAGGAACCATCGTGCACTGCTGGTGGGAATGCAGACAGGTGCAACCACTGTGGAGAACAGTATGGAGTTTTCTAAAAAAACAAAAAATGGAACTCCCATTTGACCCAGTGATCCCATTCTAGGAATATATCCCAAGAAACTAGAAACACAAATGAGAAAGGATATATGTTCATAGCAACACAATTCACCATAGCTAAGATTTGGTAACAGCCAAATCTGTTTCCAAAGTGCCCATCAGCAGATGAATGGATTAAAAACCTGTGCTACATCTACACAATGGAATACTATGCTGCAGTAAAAAATGAGTTTTTACCATTTGCAAAAACATGGATGGAGATGGAAAGCATTATGCTAAGTGAAATAAGCCAGGCAGAGAAACATAAATATCACATTATCTCACTCATTTGTGGAATATAATGAATAACATAAACTGATGAACAAAAATAGATCTAGAGGCAGAGAAACATCACTCAGAATGTCAAATCTCAGGGAAAGGGACAGAGGGGGTAAGGGGGGAAGATCAACCAAAGGAGTTATATGTATGCATATAAGCCTACTCAATGGACACAGACAACAGGGGGATGGAGACATGAATGGAAGGTGGGGGAGGGGGGTAATGGGGGAATAAGGACACCTATGTAATACCTTAATCAATAAAGAAATTTTAAAAAAATATGACCCATATATATGCTGTCTACAAGAGACATGCCTCAGAACAAGAGACTCACACAGACTGAAAGTGAAGGGATGGGAAAATATATTTCCTGAAAATGGAAATGAAAAAAAGCTGGGGTAGCAATATTTATATCTGATAAAATAGACCGCAAAGTGAAGGCCATAACAAGAGATAAGGAAGGCCACTCTATAATACTAAAGGATCGATACAAGAGGATATAACCCCGATTAACATATATGTACCTAATGCAGGACGACCCAAATACATTAAAAAAAATCCCTGGATGATATTAAGGGAGAGATTGACAACAATACAATCATAGTAGAGGACTTTAATACGGCACTGACATCACTGGATAAATCCTCTAGACAAAAAAATCAGCAAAGAAATAGCAATACTAAATGACTCACTAGATCATAGGCACTTAATTGACATCTTCAGAATATTTCACCCTGAAACCAAGGAACATTATCTTCT
The DNA here is from genome assembly GCA_963924515.1 of Vespertilio murinus. NCBI lineage: Eukaryota > Metazoa > Chordata > Mammalia > Chiroptera > Vespertilionidae > Vespertilio > Vespertilio murinus. The sequence continues at coordinate 95,765,005 of OZ004707.1, read as the reverse complement.
TCTTGAGTGCACAAGGGACATTTTCAAATATAGACCACATATCGGGTCACAAACAAAATCTCCCCAAATTCAAGAATCTTGAAATCATACCACGCATCTTCTCAGATCACAATGGCATAATATCAGAAATAAACTACAATAAAAACAATCCAAAAAACTCAAACACTTGGAAGCTGAATAGCATATTAAACAATGATTGAATTACCAATGAGATCAAAGAAAAAAATTACAAACATTCCAGAAACTAATGACAATAAAAACACAATAATCCATGGGACACAATGAAAGAAGTCCTGAGAGGGAAGTTTATACCTCTACAGGTCTACCTCAAAAAAACAAGAAAAAATGGTAGTAAATCATTTAACTCTACAACTCAAAGAGTTAGAAAAAGAGCTACATTAAAAGGCCAGAGTACACAGAAGGAAGGAAATAATAAAGATCAAAGCAGATAAATGACAGAGATACCAAAAAAAATTAAAACCCAATACAAAAGGTCACTGAAATAAAGAGCTGGTTCTTTGAAAGGACAAACAAGATTTATGAACCTCTACCCAGGCTCACCAAGTAGCAAAGAGAGAGGACCCAAATAAACAAAATCAGAAATGAAAGATGCGAAATAACAACAGACCCCACAGAAATACAAAGGATTGCTAAAAAAAAAAAATACTACCAGCAACTCTAACAAATTAGACAACCTGGAGAAAATGGACATATTCCTAGAAAAATACAACCTTCCAAAACTCAATCAGGAAGATTCTAAAAATCTCAATAGGCCAATTACTATTGAAGAAATTGAAGCAATCATAAAAAAATAAATAAATAAAAAACCTCCCAGCAAACAAAAGCCTGGGGCCAGACAGTTTCACAGGAAGTTATACCAAACATTCAAGGAAGAACTAAAACCTATCCTCCTCAGACTATTTCAAAAAAATTTAAGAGGAAGGAATACTTCCAAGCTCCTTCTATGAAGCCAGCATCAGCATAATACCAAAACCAGATAAAGACAACACAATGAAAGAGAATTATAGGCCAATATCCCTCATGAACATAGATGTCAAAATCCTCAACAAAATTCTAGCAAATTGGCTCCAGCAGAACATCAGAAAGATCATACTCCATGACTAAGTAGGATTTATCCAGGGGATGCAAGAGTGGAATAATATCTGCACATCAATAAAGGTGATACACCATATAAACAGACAGGGAGATAAAAATCACATAGTCATATCAATTGATGCAGAAAAAGCATTTGACAAAATTCAACACCCTTTCTCAATAAAAAATCTCAGCAAGGTGGGAAAAGAAGGATCATATCTCAACATAAAGCCATATATAACAAACCCACAGCTAACATCATATTCAATGGGCAAAAACTAAAACCATTTCCCTTAAGAACAGGAACAAGACATGAAGACCCGCTCTCACCACTCCTGTTTGACATAGTACTGGAAGTACTAGCCATTATGATCAGACAAGAAGAAGAAATATAAGGCATCCAAATTGGAAAAGAAGAAGTAAAACTGTCCTTATTCGCTGATGACATGATATTGTACATAGAAAACCCTAAAGACTTAATCAAAAAATTATTAGACTTAATAAAAGAATTTGACAATGTAGTGGGATACAAAATTAATGCCAATAAATCTATGATATTTCTTTTTACCAATAGTGAACTTACAGAAATAGAGACTACAAAAGCAATCCCATTTACCATAGAAAAATCCACAAAAAAAATTTAAGAGATCTAGGAATAAACTTAACTAAGGAGGTAAAAGATCTATATGCAAAAAACTATAGGACACTGAAAAAAGAGATAGAAGAAGACATAGACAGATGGAAGAATGTACTGTGTTCATGGAATGGTAGAATCAATATCATCAAAATGTCCATACTACCCAAAGCAATCTATAGATTCCATGCACTCCCCATTAACATACCAATGGTCAGAGTTCTCTCATTTTAGGGACAAAATGGCGGCTGAACAGATGGACCTATTCTGACTCTAGTCCCAGAGCAGATAGAAGGAGCACCTGAGAGTTGCTCGAGGAGTGTTAATTGGCAAGCAAAGGGGTACCAGAACTCTAAGAGAAGGTAAAGGGGGTTTGCTGGACAGGATTTCCTGACCAAGCAGCCCACACTGCAGCGGAGACCTCTCTCGTAGCTACGAGCACAGAGATAAAACTACTCCATCTTACAAAGAAAAGAGGATCTTATATGAGGCCTGAAAAACCCACAACAGTGGAGAACACTGAACAGCTGTGATGACCCAATCAGTGCAAACACATGAATTCAAGCGAGTTCTTCAATCACTCACAGAAAGGTCAGAGTTTGCCAGGGATAACGTGAGGGATCTGGGTTCCTGCTTCGGCGGTGGCAGCTGCTCCTCCAGAGCGGAGGGCACTGAGAGAATCGCGCACTGCAAGTCCCAGTGCTGGGTTTGGCGTGATCTTCCCAAAAATCAGGACTTTTTTAAAATGCCAAGGGACGGGACAAATTGTTAAGAATAGGGACTGTCCCACCAAAAGCGGAATATCTGGACACCTTGGCGCAAATCCATCCTGCACCTGGTCCCCTTAATCCCCTTGCTTCTGAGTACTAGGAAGGACTGCCCAGTTTGGCATATCCTGGGAGGCTGCAGGGGGAAATTGCCTGCCTGGAAACAGGGGATCTGAGCAGGAAGAGAACATCTGGGAGCCACCACTGAGGTAGCCTACCTCCACACACCATAGAGAGCGCCATAGAGAAAAAAGGCAACAGCAGCCAAAAGATGGGAAAGGCAATCCAGAAATACTGCCACCTAGGGGCTGAATTACAAACTGACTTTTTTTTTTACTACTTTTTTTTTTTTTACTACTTTTAATTAATCAAAAATAAATGGACACAAATAACTAAGAAATAGCCTACTTAAAATTAAGGACTAGTGCTATCTTCGGCAGCACATATACTAAAATTGGAAAGATACAGAGAAGATTAGCATGGAGCCTGCATGACACCCAAATTCATGAAGCATTCCATATTTTTGCAAACACCAATGACAAAGAATCTTAAAAGCAGGCAGAGAGAGACAGAAAGTTACATATAAAGGAACCCCCATCAGACTAGCAACTGATTTCTCAACAGAAACTCATCAGGCCAGAAGGGAATGGGATGAAATATACAAAGCCATGCAAAGGAAGGGTCTGAATCCAAGAATACTGTAGCCAGCAAGGCTATCAATCAAAATTGAAGGTGAAATCAGGAGCTTCACAGACAAAAAAAAGACTAAAAGAATTTATCTCATCCAAACAAGCAATGCAAGAAATGCTAAAGGGTATACTGTAAAAACAAAGAAATAGGAAGCAAAGAAGGAACAAAGGGGTATAGAATAAAAATGGTGACAAATAAGTACCTATCAATAATAACTTTAAATGTAAATGGTTTAAATGCTCCAATCAAAAGAAATAGGGTAACAGATTAGATAAGAAAGTAAGACCCATATATCTATTGTCTATAAAAAACCCACTTCAGAAAAAAAGACGCACACAGACTGAGGGTGAAGGGATAGAAATAGGTATCCCAGGCAAACGAAAATGAAAGAAAAAGAAAAGCTGGGGTAGCAATACTTATAACTGACAAATTAGATCTCAAACTGAAGGACATAACAAGAGATAATAAAGGCCACTTCATAATACTAAAGGGAGCAATCCAACAAGAAGAAATAACTCTGGTAAACATATATGCACCCAATACGGGAGCACCCAAATACATTAAAAAAAAAAAAAACTGCTGGGGGACATTAAGGGAGAGATTGATAGCAATACAATCATAGGAGGAGATTTTAACACCCCACTGTCACTTTTGAACAAATCATCTAAACAAAAAATCAGTAAAGAAATATCAATCATAAATGACTCACTAGACCAGATGGAATTAGTCGACATCTTCAGAACATTTCACTCAATATACATTCTTCTCAAGTGCACATGGGTCACTTTCAAAGAGAGACCACAGAGTAAAGTAGGAGGGATCTCAATACCAGATTTCAAGCTGTATAACAAAGCCGCTGTTCTCAAAACAGCCTGGTACTGGCACAAGAACAGAGATAAAAACAAATGGAATAGCCGAAACCAGTTTGGCTCAGTGGTAGAGCGTTGGTCTGCGGACTGAAAGGTCCCAGGTTCGATTCCGATCAAGGGCATGTACCTTGGCTGCGGGCACATCCCCGGTAGGGGGTGTGCAAGAGGCAGCTGGTCGATGTTTCTCTCTCATCGACGTTTCTAGCTCTCTATCTCTTTCCCTTCCTCTCTGGAAAATATCAATAAAAATATATTTTTTAAAATCAATGGAATAAAGAATTCAGATATCAATCCAAATCACTATGCTCAATTAATATTTGACAAAGGAGGCATGAGCATACAATGGAGTCGAGAGAGTCTCTTCAATAAATGGTGTTGGGAAAATTGGACAGATACATGCAAAAGAAGGAAACTAGATCACCAACTTACACCATAGACAAAAATATACTCAAAATGGATACATGACTTAAACATAAGACGGGAAACCATAAAAATACTAGAGACATCCACAGGCAGCAAAATCTCAGACATATGCCTAAAGAACTTCTTCACTGATACTGCCCCTAGGGCAATGGAAGCTAGAGAAAATAAACAAATGGGACTACATCAAAATAAAAAGCTTTATTACAGCAAAAGAAACCATCAACAAAACAAGAAAACCCACGGTATGGGAGAACATATTTGCAAATGATATCACTGATAAAGGTTTAATCTCCAACATCTACAGACAGCTTATACAACTCAATAACAGGAAAATAAATGAGCCAATTAAAAAATGGGCAATGACACAGCAGTCCCAGCCTGCCCGCCGTGCTAGCGAGGAGCTAGCCGTGTGTCCCAGGGGGCCATGTGCCCCGGGTGAGCCATGTGCCCTGGGGGAGACATGTGCCCCGGGGAAGCAGTGGGACCGGGGCAGGGGGCAGTGTGAACCAGAGGAGGAGTGGATTCTATTCATGTGGTCCTGAGATAGTCACCATAAAACAAGCAGACTGTCAAATGACAGTGGGGAGGGGAAGGAGACCTGGGGGAAGATAAGAGATCAACCGAAGGACTGGTATGCATGCATATAAGTACAACCAAAGAATACAGAACTCTGGGGAGGGAGGGCATGAATGGGAGGTGGGGGCAGGGGGCAATGGTAAGCTATGTACACATATAATACCTAAATAATTTTTTTAATGAAAAAAAATTATAATTGACATACAATATTATATTAGTTTCAGGTGTACAATATGATTAAACATTTATATAACTTCTGAGGTAAATAAAATAAAATAATAAAAATAAAAAATAAATTTAAAAAAAGAACAATTATAATAATCTGAACAATAAAGATTTATTAAATTATAATATAACATAATAATAAAGATTACACTCAAAACTAAAAAATATATATATATTGGACCAATTGTTTTCCTCATTCACCTGTTGTTTTGTTAATCTCTAAGTATTTCCTCAACAACCTCACAATAGGAGCAGATACTAATAGGAATAGTCCATTAAGGCTAATTAAAGCCATTAAAATTAATTTTGTTTGGCGATTTATTTGGAAATTTAGGACTCCCATTAAGACCACTGATGAGAGTCGGGGTGTCACCCAGCCAAGCCCTTGAAAGGACTGCTGCTGGGGGCTGTGATGTGTGCACTCCCCCCTCCCCTTTCCCCACCGCAGGCCTGGCGCTGGCTCTGAGGGGCTCTAGCGCTCTCACTGCTCAGTTTATCATCACAGCTGCACCTCCAACCCCTTCAGGTTGTGAGAGGAAAGTAAGAGTGTGTGAACCGTGAAGGCCAAACTGAGAGACGTTTTCTCAAGAAGCAGACCCAGCCATCGTTTTTATGATATGGTTTGTGAACCATTAAATGTACACCCTTAAAATATATCTTCAAGGTGTGCCCAGTGCCAGGGAGCCCACAGGGAGCCAAGACTTAAATGTGAGCATTCTGTGCTTTTCAGGGTCTCCTGAAGGTGTACGTCACCTAGAAGGTGAACCCCAGGCTTCAGGGAGGCCTCAGACCTTTGTTCGAACTTACAGCTCACAATGTGTGAAGGCAGGAAAACTAGCCGTGACATTTGCATCCTGTCCCCAGGGGTTACAGGACAACATGCAAAGCTAAATGGGTGGAATTGCGGTGGCGCCTCAGCTGACTGAGGCGGGAGGGTGCCCTAATCCCTGGGCCTCTGTGATCACGGGAGTCCTCACACGGGGTGATAGAGGCAGAAGGAGGAACTGAGGAAGTGTGAGGGACTTGGCTGTTCTTGCTGAAAGAAGAGGCTGGACTCGGAGACAGTGGTTCTCCCGAGCCCCTAGGCAGAGATACGCCTGCCACGCCCAGTGCTGCTGCTGTGACCCAACCGACAGAACTGCAGGTCCATCAGCATGCGCCCCTATCATGCGCCCCACCACAGCGCGTGTGTGGTCCTTCATTACAGGAAGAGGGAAACTGGCCCCTAGGGGGTGGGGTCAGAGGCTCTGTGGCCAATGAGTGAGCAAGTGGGAGGGAGAGACCAGCACTTCAGAAAGTGAAGTGCACTCAGGAATACCCGGGTGGGGGGCGGGCCAGGAGACACTGAGCAGAGCAGGAACACGGGAGCTGGGCAGGCAGACAGCGGTGCTGCAGGAGAGGAGAGGTGGTGGTGAAGGGCAGTGGGCGCAATAAAACCCCTGTGGACTCAGCCAACAGCAGGCCTGGGTCTCACAGGTCCTGTGGTCAGAGTGGGACAGCTTAGCATAAGGTGACCAGACGTCCCGCTTTTGGCGGGAGAGTCCCGATTTTTAACAATTTGTCCCGCATCCTGTGGCAAAGCACGACAAGCTAGGGAACGGCGGGAGAACGGGAAGGGAATGTACAGTTTTCCACGACCATGTGGCTATTTAGCCAGGTTATGAGTTTTATATTATTTTTGTTAATTTTATAATGTTAAGCTTTAATAATAACAAATAATTGTTGAGAACTGATTATCGAGAATTGCTTATCAAAGTTCGCATTGTTGATCAGTTGTTAGAATTCGACCACCATTGTTTGGACTTAATGAACAATGGCATTTTTGGGGGGTTGGCAACGACAAAAACATTTTGTAAACTGTCTCTCAGAGGATATACATCGAAATGAGAGCTAGTAAGCTATTTAAACAAGTGATGTCATTACAAATCAGCTATTCAGATAATTTAGGTAAGTAATTTATTTATTTATTTCATAAATACATATACATATTTTTATTTATTATATTTGTAAATTATACTTATGATGAAATTTTAAAAAATATATTACAATACAATTTTTGCATTCTATGAAAAATTTTGTTGCTTCATGTAGACCAAATTTTTAATCAAGAACTACCTCCTCACCCCACTTTACCAATGTTAAAATCTGGTCACCTTAGCTTAGCGGACCCTTAGCTCCAGCTCTCACACACTATGCAAGGCTGCAGCAAGTGGCCCACGCTGATGGGGACTCTGGCAGAACCCGTCCTGGGGACTGTCTGATTAGAGGTCCAGCTGTGCACTGGCTGTGGACAAAGACTCCCTGAGGTCATAGAGGCATGTCTTCTCTAGTCCTCAAAGGGGCCTCTCCAGTCCACCCCCCCTCCCCTGCTGCTGCCAAGACCCAAGCAGACGCCAGGAATCCACATCCCAGCTCCCTGGCTGGGCTCTTAGGAGCAGCCATAGACTCTCCCACACTTGAGAGGAAACATTCACATGAGGAAGGATACCAGGGTCACTGGGGTCTGCCCACCACAGACACCAGTCACCCTGGACCCTGTCACAGTGTTACCTGAATCCAGTTGGGAAACCTGTGACTCCTGCCAACTGCTTGAGAAGATGATGGGTCCATTCTCCATGGTCCCCATGGGTAGTTGTCAAATCTCCCAGGAGGCCTTGCAGAGGCTGTCTTGCTTGGGAGCCTAGAGACTCAGATCTTTTTGTCAATGTGAAAGGGCCCAAGTCTAGCATGTCAGACACAGATTCCATTGTAAGAAATGTCCAAATGAACAAAACAAAACAAATCTGAGAGATAAGCCGGTGTGGTATCTGTTGGCAGTGTCTCCTCAGAGGGGCACTTGGGGGTCATTGGTAGAAATTCCATCACCTGGGAACCACAGAAAGACTGCTCAGGGCTAGAGAAAGCACTGGAGATGTTCATCAAATAAGTGCATGACAATATGGTCCCCAATTTCTTTAATAGAGGGGACATCTTAGGCCTTACCATGCAGCCTCTGTTATGATATATTTACATCATCCTATATAATAAAAGCCTAATATGCTAAGTTTCTGGTCGTTTGGTCAGCCATTCAACCAATCAAAGCATAATATGCTAATGATATGCAAAGATTGCTCAACTGTTTACTATGGACATGCACTGACCACCAAGGGGCACATGCTCTGACCAGTAGGTTAGCTTGCTGCTGGGGTATGGTCGATCAGGACTGAGCAAGAAGGGCTGGACACATCCTATAGCCCTCCCATCATCCCTCCCCATCTGGCCAATCTCTTACATCCCTCCCTGGCCCTGATCATGCACCAGTGAGGTCTCTTGACCTGGCCTGCACCCTCTTGCAATCCAGAACTCATCAGAGGATCTTGGAGAGCTGGTTTCGGCACAACAGTGGAATGACCAGTCATTATGACATACATTGACCACCAGGAGGCAGATGCTCAGTGCAGGAGCTTCCCCCTGGTGGTCAGTGCACTCCCACAGGAGGAGCACTGTTCAGCCAGAAGCTGGGCTCATGGCTGGCAAGTGCAGCGGCAGTGGTGGGAGCCTCCCCTGCCTCTGCAGCAATGCTAAGAATGTCCAACTGAGGGCTTTGGCCCGCTCCCTTTGTGGAGAGTGGGCCTAAGCCATCAGTTGGACATCCCCTGAGGGCTCCCAGACTGCAAGAGGGTGCAGGCCCGGCTGAGGGACCCCTCCCCAATATATGAATTTTGTGCACCAGACCTCTAGTCTATATATATAAAGATCCAGAGTCATAACATCCACAACAACTGGAGGCTCGACTGAATGCCAGGCTGCACATGCAACAGGCAAGTGGGCTGAACTGCTGACCTCTTGGAGAGAAAGAGGCAGTGGCAGCAGCTGCTGGTGAGGCTGGGAGAGAAAAGCAGGGTGATCAGATCCTGCTTCTCTCTCCCCTAGAGGTCAGCAGTTCAGTCCACTGGCCAGCAGTCTGCAATGGCTGCTGATCAGCCCTACCTCTCTGATCAGGCCTGGAGATAGGCCCAGAGATGCTGACTGGCACTGAAGCCAACCAATCAGAACCAAATTTGAGTGAATTGCAAGGAGCCAATGGCTGCCTAGGAGGCAGAACTTTGACACTGACTGGCATAGAAACTGACCAATCAGACCCAAATCTGGGTGAACTGTGAAGGCAAAACCTAAGGTGAGGGCTGAGGAGGGGTTTTAAGGGCAACAGCTGTTTTGTGTAAGGTGTAATAAAGTGATTCAATTTTTTAATGACCAGTTTGGCATTTAGTGCATATGGCTGGCTATGAATCCAGATACAGTGATTATGTGTTTTTGTCTGCCAAGAGCATCTCCTCCTGCTGGAAAAGACTTTTCCCCCTATTTAAGCAATCCTATCCTATATAATATATCTATACTACTAAAAGGGTAATATGTGAATTAGACCAGGTCAACCTGACATTTTCCAGACGTCCAACTTCCTTCCAGACAAAAACCATGGTGGTGGTGATGCAGAAGCAATTAGGGGCAATCAAGCTGGCAGGGGAGGGCAGTTGGGGGCAAGATCAGGGCAGCAGGGGAGGGCAGTTAGGGGCAATCAGGCAGGAGGCATAAAGATTAGGGTTGATCAGGCCAACTGGGGGTCAAGGTAGGAACAATCAGGCAGGCAGGCAGAGAGGTTAGGGGCAATCATTCAGGCAGGCAGGTGAGTGGTTAGAAACCAGTTGTCCCGGATTGTGAGAGGGATGTCCAACTGCCAGTTTAAGCCTAAACTGGCAGTTGGACATCACCTGAGGGGTCCCAGATTGGAGAGGGTGCAGGTCAGGCTCACGAACCCCCCTCCATGAAAAACTTTCATGCACCAGGCCTCTAGTTAGTGTGTAAAAATGCAATCAATTTCTGGATGTTGATTTTGTACCTTGCCACCTTGCCAAATTCATTTATTCAATTTAGTACCTTCTTGGTGGAATCTTTAGGATTTTCTATGTATAATATCATGTCACCTGGGAATGAGAGTTTTGTTTCCTCCTTTCCATTTTGAATACCTTTTATATCCTCTTGTCTGGTTGCTATGGCTAGGACTTCTAGTACTATCCTATATAATAAAGATGAAATATGCAAATTAATCCTCATGTATTCACAATATGGCTGCACTCACAATGAAGGCAGGGTTCCCATAACGATTAATTAGCAGGGACCTGAGGTTGTGTGGCACCAAGCCGGGGTGGGGACCTCAGGCCTTGTCCCCGCCCTGGTACTGAGCCTGGGGACCTCAGGCCATGCCCCTTGCCCTGGCGCCGGGCCAGGGGACCTGAGGGTGTGCCGGGGAAACCTAAGGCTGCACCCCCAGCCCAGCGTGTGCCAGGAGACTGAGGCTGCAACCCTTGCCCAGTGGGGCTTGACAGTGGGCCTGAAGCTGTGCCTCCTATATGGTGGAGCTTGGGAACTAAAGCTGTGCCACCCCAGCAGGGCTTGATGGGGGTGAGGCCACAGGGTCTGGGTCTAATGCAATTTCAAGGCACACGCAGGTGGGCAGGGACTTGACTCTGGGTCCCACAGTGCACCCAAGGCTCTGACAGGAAGATGATTTTCATATACATTTTCTTTCATCTCTAACATTTCTATTATAGAGAGAGAGGGCAAATAGCAATATTAAAATATTTTTTCTAATTAATTCCTTTTAATGTGCATGAACTTCATGCACTGGGCCACTAGTGCTGAATAAGAGTGGTGAAAGCAGACACCCTTGCCTTGTTCCTGTTCTTAAGGGAAACACTTTTAGTTTTTGCCCATTGAGTATGGTAGAGCAGACCATGAGTGGTAGAGCAGACCAACGCTCTACAACTGAGCCAAATTGGTTTCGGCGGAATGCAGCTCTTTAATAAGAAAAGAAGGTTGTGTGTGAAAGTGTGTCAAGAATTTTGGGGTACCTAAACTTCAGTTATATACAGGCAATTAAAGTGAGAAAACAAGGGTTATATTCTACTGCCACTCCAATTTAATTCTGGGACTGAAATAAGGAGTATCCAGGTCAGGATGTTAGGCAAAAAGAGAGAAGGGGCAATCTAACTAGAAAGGTGAAGCAGCATAATCCAGTAGAGAGAAAACTGGATGAATAATTAGATTTTCATTGTAGTTCTAGTCAGCAGTAATTATGAAAGAAGCCACATTTTTATGTGTCCCATCCCTTCCAAGGTTCAAATAAATCAGGTTATGAATGTGTATAGCTGATCATTTGAAACTTGCTATGGATTTTCCAAAGAACTGTGTTATAAAAAGCTATTCACCTGGTGTTAGGGTAGTTCATGATGACAGGACCTGGGACAGGGACCCCAGTGGCTGATGGGCAGTTCACAGGTCACAACCTCTTTGTTGAGGGACTCCTTGAGTTCCTGCAACTTGCCTTGCAGCAGCTTGACTCTCACTCTCACATCCATGGAGTCAGAGAAAGCCAGGTAGAGCTGCGGGAGCAAATTGACAACCTATGTAGCAAATTGTGTCATATCAATGTGAGTCAGAAAGTGGCCCTGGATCTCTACGCATATGTGGAGAAGCTACTTAATGACTTAAATGCCCAGGAACAAGCTAAGCTGTCTCTATCAACAACATTCTACAGAATGCTCAAGAACCACTGAGGCCTATAACCAGTGTTGCCAAGGAAACAGCCAAAAACAAACAAACAAACAAAAAAAGGCAATGCTGGATTCAGAAGCTTACTATCTTAGTTTCCAAGCAACAGGCCAGAAGATAATACCATGGCCTCAAATAGCACAGGTACTATTTTTCCAGCTGCCTCATTTCCTCCAGGACACCCTGTAAGTCCTATGTCTTATGTTTGAAGCACTTAAAAGTCTTACCCATTTGTAAGGAATCAAAGAAATGTATGTACTCAGAGGATTTATTATAGTCTTGCCTCCTTCCAAGAAAGCTACATACTCAAGGCCCACCTCTACCCTCAAGCCTCGTTATAATTAGAGAGGGGCTTGTTTTAAAAATAAATAAATAAACATTTAAAATATATTTTATTTATTTTTTACAGAGAAGAAGAGAGACGGATAGAGAGTTAGAAACATCAATGAGAGAGAATCATTGATCAGCTGCCTCCTGCATACCTCGTACTGGGGACGTGCCCGCAACCAAGGTACATTCCCTTGACTGGAATCGAACCTGGGACCCTTCAGTCCACAGGTTAATGCTCTACCCACTGAACCAAACCAGCTAGGGCTCTCTCTCTTTTTGAGAAAATATATTTTTATTGATTTCAGAGAGGAAGGGAGAGGGAGAGATAGAAACATTAATGATGAGAGAAAATCATTGATTGGCTGCCTTTTGCATGCCCCATACTAGGGATCAAGCCCACAGCCCGGGCATGTGCCCTTAACCGGAATCGAACCCGGTACCCTTTAGTCCACAAGCTGATGCTCTATCCACTGAGCCAAACCGGTTTCAGCTGAGAGGGGCTTCTTGTTGCATGGCCGGTTGTTGAGTCCTCAGCAGCATGTCCTTTACTTGTGACTTCTCATTTTCCTGTTTACATGGAGGATCTGGAAAGAGCAGGCAAAGCCAAATAGGAATGACCTATATACCCTCTTTTTTTAATTTTACTGGCTTGAACACAGTAGCAATCTTGATAAAACCATTTAATTCAATAAATGCTTAAACATTAAAAGGAAAAAAAAGTGGTTAGTTTCTCATATTCTCTAGAAACTTATATAAATCCCATCATAGCTGAAATTACTGTATATTTTGCAAAATACAGTTGACCCCTGAACAACCCTTGGGGATTAGGAGCATTGACCTTCTGCGTAGTAGAAAATTCAAGAGTAACTTTTGACTCCACAAAAACTTAACTACTGATAGCCTTACTGATAACATAAACACATGCTTTGTATCTTATATGTATTATATACTCTATTCTTTTTAAAAAAAACATATTTTATTGCTTTTTTACAGAGAGGAAGAGAGAGGTATAGAGAGTTAGAAACATCAGTGAGAGAGAAACATCGATCGGCTACCTCCTGCACACCCTTTACTGGGGATGTGCCCACAACCATGGTACATGCCCTTGGCCAGAATCGAACCTGGGACCCTTCAGTCCACAGGCTGACGCTCTATCCACTGAGCCAAACTGGTAGAACTATACTCCATTTTTATATTAAAGTTACCTAGAGAAAAAAAAGTTATTAAGAACATAAGGAAAAGAAAATTTATTTATAGTACTGTATATATTTATTGTAAAAAATCAACATGTAGCCGAAACCGGTTTGGCTCAGTAGATAGAGCGTCGGCCTGCGGACTGAAGGGTCCCAGGTTTGATTCCGGTCAAGGGCATGTACCTTGGTTGCGGGCACATCCCCAGTCGGAGGTGTGCAAGAGGCAGCTGATCAATGTTTTTCATCAATGTTACTAACTCTCTATCCCTCTCCCTTCCTCTCTGTAAAAAATCAATTAAAAATATATTTTATGCCGAAACCGGTTTGGCTCAGTGGATAGAGCATCAGCCTGCGGACTGAAGGGTCCCGGGTTCGATTCCGGTCAAGGGCATGTACCTTGGTTGTGGGCGCATCCCCAGTGTGGGGGGTGCAGGAGGCAGCTGATCGATGTTTCTAGCTCTCTATCTCTCTCCCTTCCTCTTTGTAAAAAAATCAATAAAGTGTTTAAAAAAAAAAAAAAAAATATATATATATATATATATATATATATATATATATATATTTTAATCAACATATAAGTTCAATTAAAAACTGTATTATTCCAGGGTCACTGTATAAATGTTTTTGCAACATTAATAAGCAAAATTGATTAGCCAAACTAATTATTTTTTTATTTTAAAACTATTTTATGATATAAAGTTATACCCAAACTATACTTTATTATTTCTTATACAATGCTACATACTTTAACCTTAGGACATTTGTAAAAGTAATACATTTCAGAAATTCTGGGAAAAATTCCACTAGCTATAAGCTATTTAAGTACTACTTACAAAAACTATCAAAAGATAGCCAGCATCGTGTAAACAACATACACTTAAATAAGAGACAGAAGTGCACATAAGCACAACCAATGGACACAAGACACAAGACACTGGGGATGAGTGCATGTGACAAGGAGTAGGGGAGGTTGCTGGGAGGTCAATTGGGAAAAAAAGTAGATATATGTACTACTATATGTAATATTTTAAACAATAAAATAAAATTTTTTTTAAAAAGAGAAGCTTAACTTACAGAATGCTATGTTCTTTATTCACTGATAAGCTAAAATTCCATTTCTGGATGTTTTTTTCATGCACTTCATTTGTTTTATTAATATGCAAAAGCCCTATTGTAGAGAACCTCTGGGAAGGCACAAGGACATTCTTTTTAAGCTGAGCCCCAGGGCACTGGCAGAATCTGGTTATCAGTACTGATTTCTTATCTTTATCCAAGTGCTTGGAATGAAGAACAAAAAGGACCTTGACCCACCCAGGTCTTGATATGCTAAATCTTGTACCAAAAAAATGAGGAGCTTACCCAGGTCTTGATATGCTAAATCTTGTACCAAAAAAAAAAAATGAGGAGCTTACCCAGATGTTTCTAGCTCTCTCTCCCTCTCTCTTCCTCTCTGTAAAATAATCAATAAAATGAAAAAAAAATTAAAAACCAAATGTTTGCCTCTCTCTGTCCCTTTCCCCCTTCCTCTCTCTCTAATCAATAAATTAAAAATTCTATCTTCTACTTGATAAGTAAGGTCCAAACCAAATCTAGATTGTCATTTGAAGATTCTTGACAGATTATCTTCAAGATAATCTGTGGGATCAGAGAATTTATTGTGTATTTTTTCAAATCAAAACCATTTAATTAGAAGAGAATATGGAACTGAAGGATATATATATGAAAGAAAATTGTTCCTTGGCAATCTTCTCCCCCTCTCCCCCCTCAGAGTTCAAATCCTTTTAATAAGAAGAAAAGAAGATTTAAAATGCAGCACAGTAAGTGGATGCTGCATGGACACCCTCACAAGGACCAAACTAGAATTACAACCAAAAGACAGAAAAACTTCTTGAATAATCAACAGAAGACTCACTAGAGAGCACCCAGATAACCAAGGACCAAAAGTGGAAACTGCATAGAGACTGGTAGGAGAAACAGAGGTGTGAAAGGGCTGCCAGGGATCCCATAGACAACCACTAAAATTCTGGCAAGCTGTGAGGGGTTGTCACTGAGGACTCTGGAGTCTAATCCTCAAGCTGGTCCCCCCCCAGAATTGAGAAGGGTACCACATAACATCTGGATGTGAAAAGCAGCAGGGTTACTGTTTACCAGGGACAGATGACTAGAAATGCAGGCACCCTCTTAAAGGACCGATGCACAAAATTCCCTGTTCAGCCACCCACCTTGTGCTTTGGCAGAGGGAAGGCAGAATGGACTGGAGCTGTGTAAGCAGAGGCCAGGGTTGGGGGCTCTGTGGTTAGAGCACAGAAGGCAGATACCCCAAGGCAGACACCCCATTTTCCTGTGCTGAATCATTTCCTCATGCTGTGGAAGTCATCTTTTTCATGCAGACATTTGCTATACAGGGGGGGAAGACAATTGATCTACCCTATTGGAAAACACCTTTCCTAATGGTATGGAGAAATTGAGAATAACAGTTAGCATCCAGACAAGCATTTGCCCCACCCTGTTGGAAAAAAAACAAACTTGTTGAGGAGAAACCAAGATGGTGGCATAGGTAATCACCTATACTTGCTGCCTCTCACAACTACATCAAATCCACAACTAAATGACAGGACAACTGACACTCAGAACTATGGGAAAGCTGGCTTAGAGGAAGTTCCACAAATAGAGAAGTGAAGAAAGCTCATTGAGACCAGTAAGAGGTGTGGAGGCACTGAAAGTGCTGGCACCTGGATGTGCTGCTCTTTAAACCAGGAGGGAGATACAAGTTCCTGCTTGCTCTGAATTCCAGTTTCAGGTGAGACTCTGGGGACCCAGGCACACACGGGGAGAAACTGGACTTTCTGGCATCAGGACAGGAACATGAGGGCGACTTACTCTTAGAGGTGCTCACAGCAATCATTGCTACTGCATGGGGGTGCAGGACACGGAAACCATGGACTTTCTGGTTCAGAGCAGCCATTGCTTTTTGCTCCACCCTGGTGATTCCCAGAGACCCCACCCCACCCAATTTACAACTCCACCCAAGCTGTGCACAAAGGTCTTTGCTTATTAATGGCCTGTTCTTTCCCCTAAAAGGAACTGCAGCTGGATCAGAGAGGCCCAGAGATTCCAAAAGAAGGCCCACTATCTGGCAGCAACAGTGGCCTTGCTTCACAGCTGGTCCTCATCTGGGCACTTCCAAACCCCAAACAAAGAGGAGGAATATGCAGATGTCTCTGTAGCTCCTGCTTGGTGGTCCCAGACAGTGCTGACCTTGAACCACGTTGGCCATTCAAGAGCCAGTATACCCAGTGGTCAGAGTGATACCATACTGAATTACCAATCTTCACATCCATAAGACACAGTCTCAAGGGGCAGACTCAATGAGCACCAAAGCCCCACTGAAGCAAGTCCTGCCCCATAAGGATATCTCCTGCACAACAGATCTTCCAGTGTATACACAGTTGGTCACCATAGCCAATTGGACTGGAGTTCAATTCCTCCCAGTGATACCAAATGCAATCAAGGGTTAATTATATCAAGACTGTGCAAACAAAGGGGTGCAACAAGAGAATCCACCTTAGGTGACTGGGGAGGCTGAGACACTTAACCCTATAGGATACCAACCACACAAGGCCACTCTATCAACTCAAGGAGACTTAGCAGCTATTGAATATGTAGAAATAAACACAGGGAAGCAACCAAAATGTAGAGACAAAGAAACAAGTCACAAATGAAATAAATGGAGGAAAGCGAAATACTGGATATAGACTTCAAAACCACTGTAATAAGGTTACTCAAGAATCTTCTAGAAACCTCTGAGAAATTAAGTGAGCCCCTCAAGATTATGAAAAAGGACCAACTAGAAATTAAGCATACACTTACTGAAATGAAGAATAATATACAGAGATCCAACAGCAGAATAGAGGATCCCAAGAATCAAATTAAAGATTTGAAATATGAAGAAGCAAAACCACACACAACTGGAAAAGCAAAAAGAATCCAAAAATATGAAGATAGTGTAAGGAGCCTGAGACAACTTCAAGCATACCAACATCCAAATTATGGAGGTTCCAGAAGAAGAGAGAGAACAAGATATTGAAAACCTACTTGAAGAAATAATAACAGAAAACTTCCCCTATCTGGTGAAAGAAATAGACTTACAAGTCAAAGAAGTGCAGAGAACTCCAAACAAAAGGAATCCAAAGTGAACCACACCAAACACATCATAATTAAAATGCCAAGGGCAAAATACAAAGAGAGAATTTTAAAAGAAGCAAGATAAAAACAGTTAGTTACCTATAAGGGAGTACCCATACAATTGTCAGCTGATTTCTCAACAGAAATTATGCAGGATAGAAGGGAGTGGCAAGAAATATTCAAAGTGATGAATAGCAAGAACCTACAACCAAGATTACTCTACCCAGCAAAGCTATCATTCAGAATTGAAGGTCAGATAAAGAGCTTCACAGACAAGAAAAAACTAAAGGAGTTCATGACCATCAAACCAGTATTACATGAAATACTAAAGGGTATTCTCTAAGAAGAGGAAGAAAAAGGTAAAGATAAAAATTATAAACAACAAAGTGACAACAAATGCATATTTATCAACAAGTGAATCTAAAAATCAAGTGAATAAAAAATCTGAAGAACAGAATAAACTGGTGAATATAATAGAATCAGGGCCATAGAAAGGGAGTGGACTGACAACTCTTGGGAGGAAGGGAGTGTGGGGTGTGTGGGAAGATATTGGACAAAAATATTACACCTATAGATGAGAACAATGGGGGTAAGGCATGGGATGGGGTGAAAACCGGGTGAAGGGGAGCTGGCTGAGTGAGAACAGGAACAACTGTAATAATCTAAATAATAAATATATTTTTTTTAATGAGAGAAAAAAAACCTTGCCAAATCTATGGATGATTGCCTGAGGCAATTGAAGACAAAATCCTACCTGTCTGTAACAGAGGAGGTCTCTGGAGGTTTTGAGTCTTCACCTGCTCTAATTGGAAACAGCGTCTAACAGTCCTGCACTAGAGATTAACAGGTGTAGCAGATTAATACAAAGCCACAAACCAAATCAGGCAACCAAAATGAAGAAATAAGGAAACAACCCCCAAATGAAAGAACAAGAAAATTCTCCAGAGGAACAAATAAATGATATGGAGATAAGAAATTCATCTGATACTGAGTTCAGAATAATGATGGTAAAGATGAGTAACAGCATTAGAAAAGATATAGTAACTATGAAAACAGAAATGACAAAGCACAAATGAACACATTGGAAGAAATACACAGCAGATTAGGGAAGGTGAGTATCTCATCAGTGAATTAGAAACAGGGTGGGGGGAAATCACTTAATCAGAGAACAAAAGAAAGAAAGAAAGAAAGAAAGAAAGAAAGAAAGAAAGAAAGAAAGAAAGAAAGAAAGAAGGAAAGAAAGAAAGAAAGAAAGAAGGAAAGAAAGAAAAGGAGGACAGCTTAAGGGAGCTGTGGGACAAAGTGAAATATAACAATATTCAAATAGCAGGTGTGCCATGAGACGCAAAAAGGTACAAAGGGACAGAGAAGGTGTTTGAAGAAATAATGGCAGAAAACTTCCTGAGCCTGGTAAAGGAAAAAGTCACACAAGTTCAGGAGGCACAGAGAACCCCAAGCAAGAAGAACCAAAACAGGCCCATGGTCAGACACATCGTAATTAAAATGCCAAAAATTAAAGACAGAGAATCTTAAAGTCAGCAAGAGAAAAGCAATCTGTTAGAAATGAGTTCCCTTAAGGCTGACACTTGTTTTCTCATTAGAAACTCTATAGGCCAGAAGGGATTGTCATGAAGTATTCAAGGCAATGGAAAGTAATGATCTGAACCCAATATTACTATATCCAGCAAGGCTACCCTTCAAAATAGATAGTGAAATAAAGAGCTTCCCAGACAAAAAAAAAAAAAAAAAAAAAAAAAAAAAAAAAAAAAGATTAAAGGAGTACATCACCACCAAGCCAGCATTAGAAGAAATACTAAAGGGGCTTTTGCAATGAGAAGAAATAGAGAGAGAAACCAAGGCATACAGAATTAAAATGGCAATAAATAAGTCCCTATCAACAATAACCTTAAATATTAATGGATTAAATGCTTCAACCAAAAGGCAGAGGGTAGCTGAATCACTACAAAACATGATCCAGCTATATGCTATCTACAGAAGTTCCACTCACAGGATGAGAGTGAAGGGATGTAAAAACATTTTCCATGCAAATGGAAATGGAACAAAAGCTTGAGTAGCAATACACATAACTGACTAAATAGAATTCAAAATTAACTCCATAACAAGAGACAACAAAGGACACACTGGGTTAGATGGATTCAATTGCACTCCAAAACTGCAGAATATACATTCTTCTCAAGTGCATATGGATCATTTACAAAGATAGACAACACAAGTCCCTATAAATTCAAGATGATTGAAATAATATGAAGCATCTTCTCAGACCAGAGTAGAAAGAAATTAGAAATCAACAACAGTAAAAACACCCAAAAAACATTCAAACACATGGAGGCTAAATATCATGCTATTAAATGATGAATGGGTTACCAGCAAGATCAAGAAAGACATTAAAAAAAAAAAAACTTCCTAGAAACAAATAGAAATGAATACACAGCACCCCTAAATTTATGGGACACAGCAAAAGCAGCCCTGAGAGGAAAGTTCATAGCACTACAGGCTTACCTAAAAAACAACATCAATAATAAACAATTTAACTCTACAACTTAAAGAACTAGAAAGAGAACAAGAAAAGCCCAGAGTAAATAAAAGAGATGAAATAATAAAGATATAAAGATTAGAGCAGAAATAAACAAAAATAGTACAAAAAAAACCCCACAAAAATACAAAAATCAATGAAGCCAATAGCTGGTTCTTTGAAAGGATAAACAAAATTGATAACCCTTAGACAGACTCATCAAGAAACAAAGAGAGAACTCAAATAATTAAAATAAAAAAGGAAAATGGAGAAGTAAATACTTATACCACAGAAATACAAATGATTATAAGAAAATGCTATGAAAAAATTATATGCCAAGAAACTGGACCATGTGGATGAAATGGAAAAATTCCTTGAAAAATACAATCTTCTGCTGTGTGCCCCCAGGGGAGCCGTGTGCCCCCAGGGTGTGTGCCCAAGGGGGGGTGGCGGGACCCAGGGAAGCCATGTACCCCAGGGGAGCAGTGGGACCTGGGGGAGCCGTGTGGCCCGCAGGAGCGGTGGGACCCGGAGGAGCCATGTGCCCAGTGGGAGTGGTGGGACCTAGGGAGCCGTGTGCCCAGTGGGGGTGTGTGCCCCAGGGGAGCTATGTGCCCCAGGGGAGCGGTGGGACCCGGGGGAGCCATGTGCCCAGGGGGAGCAGTGGGACCCAAGGGAGCTGTGTGCCCCGGGAGAGTTGTGTGCCCCGGGGGAGCCATGTGTCCCACAGGAGCAGTGGGACCCGGAGGAGCCATGTGCCCAGTGGGAGTGGTGGGACCTGGGGAGCCGTGTGCCCAGTGGGGGTGTGTGCCCCAGGGGAGCTATGTGCCCCAGGGGAGCGGTGGGACCCGGGGGAGCCATGTGCCCAGGGGGAGCAGTGGGACCCAAGGGAGCTGTGTGCCCCGGGAGAGTTGTGTGCCCCGGGGGAGCCATGTGTCCCACAGGAGCAGTGGGACCCGGAGGAGCCGTGTGCCCAGTGGTGTGGTGTTGTGCCCCAGGGGAGCTGTGTGCCCCAGGTGAGCTGTGTGCCCCGGGGGAGCCATGTACCCAGTGGGGGTGGTGTGCCCCAGGGGAGCTGTGTGCCCCATGGGAGCGGTGGGACCCGGGGGAGCCATGTGCCCAGTGGGGTGGAGGGAACCAGGGGAGCTGTGTGCCCCGGGGGAGCCGTGTGGCCTGGGGGAGCCATGTGTCCTGGGGGGACCCAGGGGAGCTGTGTGCCCCAGGGGAGCGGTGGGACCCAGGAGAGCCATGTGCCGGGGGGGGGGGCGGTGGGACCTGGGGGAGCCATGTGCCCCAGGAGAGCCGTGTGCCCCGGGGGAGTGGTGGGACCCAGGAGATCTATGTGCCCCAAGGGAGCCGTGTGCCCTGGGGAAACGGTGGGACACAGGGGAGCCATGTGCCCCTGGAGAGCCATGTGCCCTGGGGGAGCTGTGTGCCCCAGGAGAGCCGTGTGCCCAGTGGGGGTGGTGTGCCCCAGGGGAGCTGTGTGACCAAGGGGGGCGGTGGGACCCGGGGGAGCCGTGTGCCCCGGGGCAGCTGTGTGCCCCGGGAGAGCTCTGTGCCCCGGGGGAGCCATGTGTCCTGCGGGAGCAGTGGGACCCGGAGGAGCCGTGTGCCCAGTGGGGTTGTGGGACCCAGGGGAGCTGTGTGCCCCGGGGGAGCGGTGGGACCTGAGGGAGCCATGTGCCCCGGGAGAGCTGCATACCCCGGGGGAAAGGTGGGACCTGGGGGAGTGTGGTGACCCGGAGGAGCAGTGTGACCCAGAGGAGCTGGATGACCCAGAGGAGCCATGTGTCCTGGAGGGGCAGTGTGAACCGGAAAAGGAGTGGATTCTATTCGTGTGGTCCTGAGACATTTGGACAGTCTGCAGCCACTTGCTACAGAACACTTTGTTGTATTTCCCTATAGTAGAATCAGGGGCAAAGAAAGGGAGTGGACTGATAATTATCAGGGGGATAAGTGGGTGGGGGAGCAGTGAGAGACTGGATTGAAATAACCAATGGATGAAGACAATGGGGGGAGAGGCGGTAAGGGCAGAGGGTGGGATGGGAACTGGGTGGTAAGAAGCTTTGGGGGAGAAAAAGAAGAAACAATTATAATAATCTGAGTAATAAAGATTTATAAAAAATATATTTAAAAAAAGAAAAGAAAAACGCAATCTTCTAAAACTGAATCAGGAAGAATTAGAAAACCTGAATAGGCCCATAACAACTGAGGATATAGAAGCAGAAGTCAAATAACTCCCATCAAACAAAACCCCAAGTCCAGATGGATTCATAGGGGAGTTTTACCAAACTTCCAAAGAAGAATTAACACCTGTATTTCTCAAACTATTCCACAATATCCATAGGAAGAAACACTTCCAAACTCTTTTATATGAGGCTAGCATTATCCTAATTCCAGAACTTGATAAAGACACTACAAAGAAAGAGAACTACAGGCCAATATCCCTGATGAACATAGATGCTAAAATCCTCAAAAAATATTAGCAAATCTGATCCAGCAGTATATTAAAAAGATCATAAACCACGACCAAATGGGATTTATTCTAAGGATTCAAGGCTGGTACAATATTCACAAATCAATAAATGCAATACATCACATAAACAAATTGAAAGACAAAAATTACATGATCGTATCAATAGATGTAGAAAAAGTGTTTGACAAAATCTAAAACCCATTTTTGATAAAAACTCTCAGCAAAGTTGGAATATAAGGAGCATATCCCAACATGATAAAGGCCATGTGTAACAAACCTACAGCAAATCACACTCAACAAGCAAAAATTAAAACCATTTTCCCTAAGAACAGGAACAAGACAGAGATGTCCACTTTCACCACTCTTATTCAACATAGTACTGGAAGTCCTGGCCAAAGCAATCAGGCAAAAAGAAGAAATAAAAGGCATCTAAACTGTAAAGGAAGGAGTAAAACTCTATTTATTTGCAGATGACATAATATTTCATATAGAAAATCCTAATGACTCCATCAAAAGACTACTAGGTTTAATAAATAAATTTATCAATGTTGCAGGATACAAAATCAATACCCAAAAATCAATGGCTTATTTATACCCCAATAATGAATTCTCAGAAAGATAAATTAAACAAACAATCCCATTTATCATTAGAACAAAAAATTAAAATACTTAGAAATAAACTTAACCAAGGAGATAAAAGACCTGTACTTGGAAAAGTACAGGACATTGAAAAAAATAGATAGAAGATATAAACAAGGGGAAGAATATACCATGTTCATGAATTGGTAGAATAAACTTCATTAAATGTTCATACTACCAAAGGAAATCTACAGATTCAATGGAATCCCTATTAAAATACCAATAGCATATTTCATAGATCTAGAGCAAATACTCCAAAAATTTAAATAGAATGAAAGAAAACCCTGAGTAGCTCCAGTAATCTTGAGAAACAAAAACAAAATGGGAGGAATCACAAAACCAGATTTCAAATTATACTACAAAGCCACCATATTCAAACAGCCTGGTACTGGCACAAGAACAGGTACATAAATCATTGTAACAGAAATTGACCCAAGCCATTATGTTAAATTACCGTATTTGCCGGCGTATAAGACGACTTTTTGGCCCTGAAAAATATGCCTCCAAGTGGGGGGTAGTCTTATACGGCGAGTATATAACAAACTGTATATTTTAGTGGAAATGTTAGGGGGTCGTCTTATACGCCCAGTCTCTTATACGCCGGCAAATACGTATTTTTCAGGGCCAAAAAATCGTCTTATACGCTGGCAAATACGGTAATATTTGACAAAGGAGGCAATAGATTCAAAATCTCTTCAATAAATGATTTGGGAAACTAGACCACCAACTTATACCATACACAAGAATAAACTCGGAGAGACCGAAGCAAGATGGCGGCCCAGGAAGTCTCCTGGGCTGCCATCTCCTCAACAATTTGGAAAAAAACAACAGATAAAACCAAAAGGGACCGCACCAGACCCACAGGAAAGCTGGCAAAATGGGATGGCTACTACTAAACACAAAGCAGGACGTCGCTGCTGCCATGTGGAGTTTAAAACTACAGCGAAACTGAACCTGCCGGAGCCGCTGCCGCCAGGAATGAGGGAAACCAGACCTCGATCCGCCCCGAGGCCAAGGGAGTGGGCCAGCCCCGCCAGCCCCCATGGGAGCTGATGGGGGCCGCCGCGGCCGCCGCGCCTTCGGCTCCTGCCTGGACGAGAAGCCCATGAGCGCGACCTCCCAGCCCGCACACAGTGCTGGAGAGGAGTGGGCCCCTGGGCTCGGCCCCCCCACACTCGCCACCGGGCGGGCGAAGAGATGGTGTAGTATCTCCCCGCCGGCCCAGCCCCCGCGCTTACTAAGCAGGCGAAGAAATCGCGCAGCGTCTCCTGGCCAGCAACCAGCCCAGAAGTGGGAAGACTACAACTAGGCACCAAGCAGGGCGCCGCCGCCATGTGGAGTTTAAAACTACAGAGAAACTGAACCTGCTGCTGATGCTGGAAATGTGGGAAGCCAGACCTCGCCCCGCCCCGGGGCCCAGGGAGTGGGCCAGCCCTGCCGCCACTACGGGAGCTGATGGGGGCCTACACCGCAGCCACCGCCGCTGCCACCGAGCCTTCGCCGCGCCTTTGGCTCCTGCCTGGACGAGAAGCCCGTGAGCGCGACCTCCCAGCCCACCCGCAGTGTTAGAGAGGAGTGGGCGCAGTGTCTCCCCTCCCGCACAACCAGCTCGGCCCAGAAATGGGAAGGCTACAACTAGACCCCAAGCAGGGCGCCGCAGCTGCCATATGGAGTTTAAAACTACGGTGAGCGGAGGACTGAGAAGGTGGGGCAGTTCTGTACCGTGCTGCCTTCCACTGGTTAAGACCTCCAAGAGCAAAGGCCTACCGAGGTGAGGATGCCCCTACTGTCACCTGTAGAGGGGCAGCACTGAGCTGGCCAATATTTGTGGTGGTGGTGCTGCTTGTCCTGGCTCAGGGGAAGCGTTCCACTAAGTCTGAAAGACTAAGACATCGCGGGGACTCTCCGCCACCGACCTCGGCCTGCTCTGCCAGGCCTTCGAGCGCGCTGTGCTGGCGCTGCGCCTTCCATTGGCAGACCTGGAGAATCCTCTCTCCGCTGCCACATGGCCAGGCCAAAGCATCAGACACTACCACCACTCGGATTTTAAAACTACAGGGGAAATTGAGCCACAGGAGCTACCATCGCTGCCGCACCCACCGCTGCCCCCAAGAATGGGAATCCACCAAAATCAGAGCTCACTACACACCAGGCTCATAGAGACTGTGGCTTCAGAAATTAGCCTCTGCATCCAAAGAAGCTCCACATCCGCAACAAAGAGGACACCATTGAGGGCGGACTCTCCCCATGCAGCCATCACAGCCCGCCCACAATCTTCCCAGCACACCCACCATGCTGGGAAGGAAATGGAGCGTGCTGGTGAGGAAATGGCACGGTGCCTTCCAATACCCACCCAGGCGAGCCCATCCTCCGATACCACATGGCCAAGCCGAAGCTCTCACCACCACCACCATGTGAACTTTAAAACTACCTGGTAATTGAACCACAGGAGCGACCATCAATATTGCACCTGGCACCGCCACCCGCCACTGCCGCCGAGAATAAAGGAAATCCACCAAGAACAGAGCTCACCACGCCTTGGGCTCAGGGAGTGGGCGACCTCAGAACTTAGCCTCCATGTCTGCAGCTGCTCCGCTCCCACACCGAACGAGACACCTTTGAAGGTGGTCCCCCCGCCTGCAACCATCTCAGCCCAACTGCAGCTGTCCCAGCCTACCCCCCATGCTAGCAAGGAGCTAGCGCGGCGCTTCCTATATGCGACCCCAACACCCTAGAGGGGCCGAGTGCCTCGGGTGAGCCGAGTGTCCCAGGGGGCCGAGTGCCCCGGGTGAGCCGAGTGTCCCAGGGGGCCGAGTGCCCCGGGTGAGCCGAGTGTCCCAGGGGCCGAGTGCCCCGGGTGAGCCGAGTGTCCCAGGGGGCCGAGTGCCCCGGGTGAGCCGAGTGTCCCAGGGGGCCGAGTGCCCCGGGTGAGCCGAGTGTCCCAGGGGGCCGAGAGCCCCGGGTGAGTCGAGTGTCCCAGGGTACAGTGTGCCCCGGGGGAGCCGTGTGTCCCAGGGGAAGCAGTGGGACCCAGGGGAAGGGCGGTGAAAACCAGAGGAGGAGCGGACTCTATTCATTTGGTGCTGAGATAGTCACCATAAAACAAGCAGATTGCCAAATGACAGCGGGGAGGGGAAGGATACCTGGGGGGAGATAGGAGAACAACCGAGGGACTGGTATGCATGAACATAAGTACAACCAATGAACACAGAACTCTGGGGAGGGAGGGCATAAATGGGAGGGGAGGGGGGGCAATGGTAAAC
The DNA here is from genome assembly GCA_963924515.1 of Vespertilio murinus. Taxonomy (NCBI): domain Eukaryota; kingdom Metazoa; phylum Chordata; class Mammalia; order Chiroptera; family Vespertilionidae; genus Vespertilio; species Vespertilio murinus. The sequence goes on along the minus strand of OZ004707.1, from coordinate 95,738,516 downwards.
TATGTACACAGAAAATACCTTAATAAAATAAAATTTAAATAAAAAAAAAAGAATAAACTCAAGGAGATGAAACAAGATGGCGGCCTAGGTAGCCTTCTAGGCTGCCACCTCATCAACAATTTGGAAAAAAACAACAGCTAAAATCGAAAGGGATCGCACCAGACCCACAGGAAAGCTGGCAAAATGGGAAGGCTACAACTAGACACTAAGCAGGGCGCCGCTGCTGCCATATGGAGTTTAAAGAATAAACTCAAAATGGATAAAAGAATGGACTTACATGTAAATTCAAGTCGTGAAACCATAAAAATCCCAGAAGAAACCATAGACAACAAAATCTCAGACCTCTCTTGTAACAATATGTTTATGGATACAATAGAGGCCCAGTGCATGAAATTTGTGCACAGGTTGTGTGTCCCTCAGCCCAGCCTGCACCCTTTCCATTCTGGGACATCCCTCTCACAATCCAGGACTGCTGACTCCCAACTGCTCACCTACCTGCCTTCCTGATTGCCCCTAATTGCATCTACCTGAAAGCCTGATCACTTCCTAACCACTCCCCTGCCAGCCTGATTGATGCCTAACCGCTCCCCTGCCAGCCCGATTGCCTCTAACTGCCCTCCCCTGCAGGCCTGGTCACTCCTAACTACCCTCCCCTACCAGCCTGGTCATCCCTTACTGCCCTCCCCTGCAGGCTTAATCACCCCCAACTGCACTCCCTTGCAGGCCTGGACCCTCCCAACTGCCCTTCCATGCTGGCCATCTTGTGGTAGCCATCTTGTTTCCACATGGGGGCAGCCATCCTATGTGTTGGAGTGACAGTCAATTTGCATATTGCTTTTATTATATAGGATAGAGGCCTGGTGCATGGGTGGGGGCTGGCTGGAAGCAGGTATCTGGGATTTATTTATCTTCTATAATTGAAACTTTGTAGCATAGAGGGGAGGCCAGAGCAGGCCAGGATGGGTGGGAAACTTGGCTTTCTCCATCACCGGGGACAACCCAAGCCTCATGCTTGCTCCAACTCTGTGGCTGCTGCCATCTTGGTTGGTTAATTTTCATACTCACTCCTGATTGGCTGTGGGTGTGGCTTGTTGGCATAGCGGAGGTAGGTCAATTTACATGCTTCTCTTTTATTAGATAGGATTTCCTAGGACAAAGAAAACTGTGGAGAAAATAAACAAATGGGACTAAATCAAAATGAAAATGAAACCATCAAAAAATGAAAAGGGAGCCCACTGAATGGGGAATATATTTGCTAATGATACATCTAATAAAGGGTTAATATTCAAAATATATAAGGAACTCATACAGCTTAACAAAAAGAGACAAACAATCCAATTAAAAAATGGTCAACAGACCTAAATAGACACTTTTCTCTCTTTTTTTTTTTGTTTAATATATATTTTATTGATATTCCACAGAGAGGGAGGGAGAGAGATAGAGAGCTAGAAACGTCGATGAGAGAGAAACATCAACCAGCCACCTCTTGCACACCCCCTACCGGGGATGTGCCCGCAACCAATGTACATGCCCTTGACCAGAATCAAACCCGGGACCCTTCAGTCCGCAGACCGACGCTCTACCACTGAGCCAAACCGGTTTTGGCAAATAGACACTTTTCTAAAGTGAGTGGACATACAGATGGAACAGAGTGCAGCATCTCAGAGGGAAGGTGGGGAAAGGGGGTATGTGTGGAAGATAATCAACCAAGGACCTTATATGCATATATGAATGTCCCATGGACATGGAGATTGGGCTGTGAGGGCCTGGGGCTGGAGGTGGGTAATGTGGGGAAAAGAGAGACATGTGTAATACTTTCAACAATAAAGTTTTTTTTTTTTTTTAAGTAATAAGAAGAAAGGATCACCTGGCTGGCATAGTACAGAGGTTAAGTGTTGAACTATGAACCTGAAGGTCATGGTTCAATTCCTAGTTAGCGCACATGCCCAGGTTGTGGGCTTGATCCCCTGTGTGGGCTGTGCAGAGACAGCTGATAGATGATTCTCTTTCATCATTGATGTTTCTATCTCTTTCTCCTTCTCCCTTCCTCTCTGAAGTCAATAAAAATACATTTTTTTTAAAAGAAGGCAGTATTTAGTGTTAGTTTTTGTAGTCAAGGCTGGCCAATTGACCTCTGGCACAACTGGAACTCTTAAACCTCAAAGCACACTGGGTTCGAACTTTGTGTTCCCTGGCCCTTTTCCAAATGCCTATACATCTCTTGGCACTGGAGAACCAGAGAGCATGATGGTGCCACAGTCTTTGAGGGAGCCCAGGGCTAGCTAGTCCAAGGTGAAGATCTTGCCCCTGGGTTCCCAGGGTTGCTCACACACTGTGCACACACTTTCAGTTTGAGCATCTTCTGTACACACATATCCTGAGTTATCAGCCCTACAACCACAGTGGTTTTGCCATCCTGGCCAGGAAGTTTCATTCTTCGGATCTTCAGGGGAAGAAAGAGGTGACTGGGTGGTGCTACTTATGAGTAACTTCTTCATCACCACTTGGTTGAACATGGAATTGGTTCATATGTTCATAAACCTGTACTGCTTGCTCAACAGCCTTAGATAGATGTCCTTGCTCTTGGGCTACCTGTCCCCAACCTTTCAATCTGTTGTGGCTGACATAGACTCCCAGGACCAGAAAGAGATAACTGCTTCATGGCCCTTTCAGTGGCAGTAGTTCACAAACAGAAAAGAAGCAAGAGAGAGAAAGGGAAGAAAGGAAGAGCTGTGTATGTTTTTAAGGAATATGATACAACTGTTTAGAGGGTGAAAAAATTGGCCAGCCTGGAAAAAACTGGGAGTGAGACACCAGTTTCAATCAAAGGAAGAAAGGAAGGAGGGAGGGGCGAGTGTCTAGCACAGCCGTGGGCAAACTATGTCTGAGGGCCAGATCCGGCCTGTTCAGCTGTTCTATCGGGCCTGCGGAGCAGAAAAAGCAGAGGGTTCTCTTGCTCTCCCCTTCGCTCCTTCACAGGCAGCAGTGTTAACATGGCAACATCGGGAAACATGGCCGCAGTTCCTTCTTTTGAGTGGGTGGATTTATATCTGCCCATTCAGTAGAAGGAACAACCTCTCAATCTTCAGAGGCTCCTGGTAATGCCCATGGACGCATCTCCCAACATCACCCTGGGAATGTGTAGACACGTTATTGTGGTGATGTAGGGAGACACGCCCCTGGAGAGCACAGTATCAGAGCCTTTCTGAGGTAAGATTAAGAGCTCTACTCAAACACAATTTTTTCCTGTTCCCACATTCTGTACATCACAATGTCTTGTTAATAAATCAACAAAGACTTTTAGCTTTTAGGGCTTGTATCCACTGCAGTTTTTTCCCCAATGCTGACGCACGCACAAGGGAAAAAGACACACAGACGACATGTCACACTAGCCATGCTGTGGCTGCATTTAAAAAAAATTTTTGTTGCGGAGGACTGAGAAGGTGGGGCAGTTCTGTACCGTGCTGCCTTCCACTGGTTAAGACCTCCAAGAGCAAAGGCCTACCGAGGTGAGGATGCCCCTACTGTCACCTGTAGAGGGGCAGCACTGAGCTGGCCAATATTTGTGGTGGTGCTGCTTGTCCTGGCTCAGGGGAAGCATTCCACTAAGTCTGAAAGACTAAGACATCGCGGGGACTCTCCGCCACCGCCCACGGCCTGCTCTGCCAGGCCTTCGCACGCGCTGTGCTGGCGCTGTGCCTTCCATTGGCAGACCCGGAGAATCCTCTCTCCGATGCCACATGGCCAGGCCAAAGCATCAGACACTACCACCACTCGGATTTTAAAACTACAGGGGAAATTGAGCCACAGGAGCTACCATCGCTGCCGCACCCACCGCTGCCCCCAAGAATGGGAATCCACCGAAATCAGAGCTCACTACACACCAGGCTCATAGAGACTGTGGCTTCAGAAATTAGCCTCTGCATCCACAGCAGCTACACATCCGCAACAAAGAGGACACCATTGAGGGCGGACTCACCCCATGCAGCCATCACAGCCCGCCCACAATCTTCCCAGCACACCCACCATGCTGGGAGGGAAATGGAGCGCGCTGGTGAGGAAATGGCACGGTGCCTTCCATTACCCACCCAGATGAGCCCATCATCTGATGCCACATGGCCAAGCCGAAGCTCTCACCACCACCGCCATGTGAACTTTAAAACTACAGTGGTAATTGAACAACAGGAGCGACCGTCAATATTGCACCTGTCACCGCCACCCGCCACTGCCGCCGAGAATAAAGGAAATCCACCAAGAACAGAGCTCACCACGCCTTGGGCTCAGGGAGTGGGCGACCTCAGAACTTAGCCTCCATGTCTGCAGCTGCTCCGCTCCCACACCGAACGAGACACCTTTGAAGGTGGTCCCCCCGCCTGCAACCATCTCAGAACAACTGCAGCTGTCCCAGCCTGCCCGCCATGCTAGCAAGGAGCTAGTGCAGCGCCTCCAATATGCGACCCCAACACCCTAGAGGGGCCGTGTGCCCCGGGTGAGCCAAGTGTCCCAGGGGGCCGAGTGCCCCGGGTGAGCCTAGTGTCCCAGGGGGCCGTGTGCCCCGGGTAAGCCTTACCCCCATAGGGGAAGGGTGTCCCGGGTGAGCCGTGTGTCCCATGGGGCCGAGTGCCCCGGGTGAGCCGAGTGTCCCAGGGGGCCGAGTGCCCCGGGTGTGCCGAGTGTCCCAGGGGGCCGAGTGCCCCAGGTGAGCCGTACCCCCAAAGGGGAAGGGGATCCCGGGTGAGCCGTGTATCCCAGGGGGCCGAGTGCCCCGGGTGAGCCGAGTGTCCCAGTGGGCCGAGGGCCCCAGGTGAGCCAAGTGTCCCAGGGGGCCGAGTGCCCCGGGTGAGCCGAGTGTCCCAGGGGGCCATGTGCCCCGGGTAAGCCGTACCCCCAAAGGGGAAACTTGTCCCGGGTGAGCCGTGTGTCCCAGGGGGCCGAGTGCCCTCGGTGAGCCGAGTGTCCCAGGGGGCCGAGTGCCCCGGGTGAGCCGAGTGTCCCAGGGGGCCGAGTGCCCCAGGTGAGCCGAGTGTCCCAGGGGGCCGAGTGTCCCGGGTGAGCCGAGTGTCCCAGGGTGCAGTGTGCCCCGGGCAAGCCGTGTGTCCCAGGGGAAGCAGTGGGACCCAGGGGAAGGGGCGGTGAAAACCAGAGGAGGAGCGGACTCTATTCATATGGTCCTGAGATAGTCACCATAAAACAAGCAGATTGTCAAATGACAGCGGGGAGGGGAAGGAGACCTGGGGGGAGATAGGAGAACAACCGAGGGACTGGTATGCATGAACATAAGTACAACCAATGAACACAGAACTCTGGGGAGGGAGGGCATAAATGGGAGGTGGGGGGGGGCAATGGTAAACTATGTACACAGAAAATACCTTAATAAAATAAAATTTTTTAAAAAATTAAAGAAATAAATTTTTTTTTTTTTTTTTGCTGATACGGATGGGATATTAGTAATGCTACCGTGGCCACTAACCGCATGTGTTAGTGGCAAAACAAATGCTTTTTGTGCTGCGTTTGCTTCTCCCCCTTCGCCTGTAAAAATGCGTGCTACAGGACATTTGTGTTAACATGCACCACTGCACATTAACATCAACACAAACATGATGGAAACCTGTGTACCCTGCATTAAGCCTAGATGCGCTCCATTGCAGTACTGCACCACACTGCAACGGCAGCACAGCTAATGTGAACGAACCCTAATTCAGTGGGTTTGACAAAAAGATTGTATAGAAATGTGATGAACTAAAGATTTTATTATAAAATCCCTTAATTTCAGGGTTTCAGAAGTAATTGTAGAAATGAAAAACTGAAAATCAAATGTTCATATCTAATACTTGGATGAAACCCTTTCCTGGTAATGACAGCCTGAAGTCTTGTACTTATGGACATCACCAGATGCTGGGTTTTCTCCTTTGTAATGCTCTGCCAGGCTGTCACAGTAGGGATATATATATATATATATATATATATATATATATATCCTGCCATTTCCAGCTTTTAATAAGAAAAACTGTTGCAATGGACATTTAAAAGTGGCACTTGGTTATTTTTATAGAGTCCAGTGGATGCAATCTGACATTGATAATGGACTCTTTCACACTATGTGCACTGCAGCTGTTTTTTTGCCAGTAACAGAAGTGCTAGTGGTAACTACTGGTTACCCATGTTTTGCACTGCCCTAGCACCTCCCATACAAGTGTGTCTGGAAGACACAGCAGTGTGCAGCTATGTGTGTTACCATAAACAAAGGGCCTCTGTGAAAGATACACAGGTTTCCTATGGAGGAAAAAGATTGTTTTCTATGGTCAGGGTGTGCCTCTGTCCCATGTCTGAACTTTTTCAGATGATTTTGTTATATATATATTTTAGAAGCCCAAAAATGTTATAGTAGAACAAATTTAATCACTTGTTTTTATACTTTACTGTCTTATTTTAATAAATAATTTAATAAGAGAATGGTACTGTTGGTTTTAGCCCAATATTAAACATGAGTGGGCCAAAGAAAAGGACAGTGGACAGTGAATGCTGAGTGTTTAAGAGGGAGTGGACAACAAAATATTTTTTCATTGAAGTCTGATCAATGCCGGTATGTCTGATATGCCAGGAAACACTTGCAGTCTTCAAAGAGTACAATCTCAGCTGTCACTTTGCCACAAAGCATGGCAATTATGCTAGCAAGCAGTCACCTCAAGAATGGGAGGCTACTGCACAGAGGTTGATGGCTAAATTACAGGCTCAGCAATCACAGACAAACTGCAATTCAAGAGACAACTACCAAAGCAAGTTTTTAAAAAAATATATATTTTATTGATATTTTACAGAGAGGAAGGAAGAGAGATAGAGAGCTAGAAATGTTGATGAGAGAGAAACACCGACCAGTTGCCTCTTGCACACTTGGGATGTGCCCGCAACCAATGTACATGCCCTTGACTGGAATCGAACCTGGGACCTTTTAGTCCGCAGACTGACGCTCTACCACTGAGCCAAACCGGTTTCGCCTACCAAAGCAAGTTTTATGCTATCATTCAAATTAGCAAAAGCTAGCAAACCTCTCTCTGAAGGCGAGTTTTTGAAAGAATGTATGATACAGACAGCAGGTCTCTTGTGTCCAGAGAGCAAAGGCAAGTTTGAAAAACTGAGCTTATCGTGTAGGACAATGACTCGTCGAGTGGGACTGATTGATGAAGACTTGGCCAGAAAGTTAAATACTAAGGCAGAGTTCTTTAAGTTTTATTCACTAGCATTGGATGAAAGTAATGACGTAAAGGACACTGCTCAGCTCTTAATTTTTATCCGAAGGATTAGTGACAATTTTGAAATTACGGAGGAATTTTTAGCCATGGAGCCACTGAAAGGAAAAACACGGGGAGAGGACTTGTATGACCGGGTGTCTACTGTCATCAAGAAAATGAAGCTACCCTGGAGTTAAACTTGTTAATGTCATGACAGATGGATCTCCAAATTTAACTGGAAAAAATGTTGGACTGATAAAAAGAATTCAGGATAAAGTGAAAGAGGAGAACCCTAACCATGATGTTATTTTTCTTCACCAGGAATCATTGTGCAAGTCTATATTACAACTTAATCATGTTGTTAATCCAGTCGTAAAGCTTGTTAATTTCATTCAAGCAAAGGGACTTCAGCACCGTCAGTTTATTAAGTTTCTGGAGGAAACTGATGCAGATCACCACGACTTACTTTACCACTCTCGTGTCTGCTGGTTGAGTTTGGGCAAAGTTTTCCAACGAGTGTGGGAGCTCGAAGAAGAGATTAGTGCATTTTTAATTTTTATTTACTTATTTATTTATTTTTTTAATACGAAGTCAGTCAAGTGTGGTTGTGTGGAGGAAGAGAATGTTAATCAGCTTAACAATAACCCACAAGATTGGTGCATTTTTTAAATTAAAGGGGAAGTCTGACGAATTTACTGAGCTGAGTGACAAGAATTGGCTATGTGACTTTGCATTTGCTGTAGATATATTTTCACATTTGAATGAACTAAATGTGAAGCTACAGGGAAAAGATCAGTACGTACATGACATGTACACTAATGTGAAAGCCTTTAAATCAAAGCTGATTTTCTTTTCCAGACAAATTTCAGACAACGTCTTCACTCATTTTGCCACACTAGCCACACAGGAGACCATCCAAAATGTGAAGAAATACAGTCAATCACTGGATGACCTGCATGCAGAATTCTGTCATCAGTTTTCTGATGTTGAAAAAAAATTGACCAGCCGAAACCAGTTTGGCTAAGTGGTAGAGTGTAGGTCTGCGGACTGAAAGGTCCCAGATTTGATTCTGGTCAAGGGCATGTACATTGGTTTCGGGCACATCCCCGGTAGGGGGTGTGCAAGAGGCAGCTGGTCGATGTTTCTCTCTCATCTCATCACATTTCTAGCTCTCTATCTCTCTCCCTTCCTCTCTGTAAAAAAAAAAATCAAAAAAAAATCAATAAAATATATTTAAAAAAAAAGAAAAAAGAAAAAATTGACCAGTCACTTCAACTGGTGGACTGTTCTTTGTCACAAAACCCTGAAACAGCACAAGAAGAGGTGTAACTGGAACTCATTGATCTTCAGTCTGACTTTGTCCTAAAGGAGAAATTCAGCTCTCTTGAACTAAGAGACTTTTATGCTTCACTTAATGAAGCCACTTTTCCAAACATCCGAAGGATGGCACAGAAGATACTGGTGCTGTTTGGGTCAACCTATGTTTGTGAGCAGACATTTAGCATCATGAACATCAACAAAGCCTCTCAGAGATCCAGCTTACCTGACAAACACCTCAGATCTATCCTGAGAATAGCCACAACAAAACTAACTCCAGACTTTGATGCATTAGCTAAAAAAGGAGTCCAACAACACTGTTCCCACTGAAGTTGATGTTTTAAAGTCCGAAAACCTTTCAACCCAATCTACATTGCCATCTACATCTACGTCCCAGGCATAATTTGGAAGTTGCACTAAAGAAAATGTTTAATTTACTGTTTACACATTTTGTTCTTTTCTATTTGTTTTAAATTATTTTATTATATTTAAGTTTAATTTGAAAGGCTTTTGTACCTTTCCTTTGTTAGGCAATTTTATTTTTCCTTTGACATCTTCAATATAAGGTATGTTATTGTGCTATGATTCCTCCATTTTTTGAAGTTTCAAATTATAATAATTAGTGTTTACATTCTTCTTGTTAAAATGCTTGAAATGAATAAAACTATTGAAATAAAAAAAGACCGTACCCTTTTATGTAATGAAGTTTACTTTGAATTTATATTAGTTCACACAAACACTCCATCCATGCTTTTGTTCCAGCCCTCCAGTCCAGTTTAAGAACCCATTGTGGCCCTCGAATCAAAAAGTTTGCCCACCCCTGGTCTAGCATCTAGGTACAGGGGTCAGTAATCTAGATTCCAGGAGATTAAGCCAGAAACACAGTCAGAAAATAGATCTGAGGCTGTTAAGTCGCAAGGAAAAGGTGGGACAAATGTTCAAAGCAGGGTCAAAGATTCAGGGTATCAGTTCCAATAGAGGCAGAGGCAGAGGCAGAGGCAGAGGCAGAGGCAGAGACAGGGGTCAAATTATGAGATTCTAGTTAGAACCCAAACTCAGAGAACATGGGAGGCCACACTTTCAGCCAGATCCAAGACATGTAACACTCATTAGCTGCTCGGACCAGAATTAATTCCAGACTGTGGATGAAAGCTGGGGTGAGTGGAGAGCACAGTGAAGAAACCAAGCAAAACTATAGAAACTGAACCAGAGTTAGAGATATATAGAAAGAAGTTTAAAGTTGATGTGCCTATTCATATGAACACTGAGAAGTGGCCCTTAGAAGAAAAAATTAGAAGGCAAATCACTCACAGGGAAAGAAGGTGCACAGGAAGAGATAGGGAGAAGTCTGCGATCACCATCAGTGTTTTTTGTGGGTTTTTTTTTGGTGTGTTGGGGGACACATCCAGTTCCAAGACAGATTTGTTGATTTTCAGCAGTACAGAGGCACTCTGGTGTGCCACAAGAATTCTTAAAATATGCTATGCCTGACTACATAGGCACTGACCTCTTATCCCTTAGATTGTCATGAAAATGACAACAACCAACACAATGATAGCTGTCTGGTGTTAATGCCCTGTCTTGAGCCATAAGCCTATTATATAAGATATTTTTATTATATATCATATATAATAAAAGGTTAATATGCAAATAGACCAAACAGCAGAACAACTGGTCGCTATGACATGTGCTGACCACCAGAGGGTGCGTGTGGAATATGGTGGACGTTGGCCTTGGTGGGATGGTGGAGGTGAGTGGGAGCACCAGACCAAGGTGGGGTGCAGGTCACTGTCATCAGGGCAAGCCTCTGGTGGTTACTGAAAATTCTTTGCTCCCACACTCCATGGTCCCACCAGGCACCTGCACCCACTGCCAGCGCTGGCCCCGCTCCTACCTGTAGCTGGCACCACCACTCACACCTGCTGCTGGTGTGCAGCTCCAGTCCTGATCACTTGGCGCCATCAGTGGGTGTGAGTGGTGGCTGCTGGCCCTGATTGCCCTTGAGGGCTTCTCCATCTCCCCCTGCTCCTGAGGGGTGATTGGGGTAGCAGCCACCACTCACACCCACTGATAGCACTGGCTCTGCTCACACCCGCTGCTGGTGCTGGCCCCAATTGCTCTATGCTGTCAGTGGGTGAGTGTGGGGCCAGCACCACCAGTCTGTGGGAGTGGTGGCAGCAGGAGTGGGCTGCTGGCAGACAGGGGACCGGGAGCTGTGGCTATAAGGGGCTTGTTGTGGGCATAGAGGATTGGCCAAAACCTACCACTGTGCCTACCGCAGCCTCTCAGCCCACAGTTCCTTTCAAGGTGCACAAATTCGTGCACTGGGCCCCTAGTAGGTCATATAATAGAGTTGCATCTTATTGGTCCCATCACATAATAAAGTTGCATATGATTGGTTAATTCCTTTAAAAAAATATATATATATATAAAATTGATTTTTTACAGAGAGGAAGAGAGAGGGATAGAGAGTTAGAAACATCAATGAGAGAAAAACATCGATCAGCTGCCTCTTGCACATCCCTCTACTGGGGAAGTGCCCGCAACCAACGTATTTGCCCTTGACTGGAATCGAACCCAGGACCTTTCAGTCCGAAGGCTCTATCCACTGAGCCAAACCGGTTTTGGCTGATTGGTTAATTCTTGGTACCACAAATCCTTTTACACAAGTATAGACACCTGATTTTTTAAATTATTATTTTTTAATTTTTTTAATCCTCATCCAAGGACACTTTTCCCATTGATTTTGAGAGTGGAAGAGAGAGAAAGACATAAACATTGATGTGAAACACATGGACTGGTTGCCTCCTGCAAGCACCTAACCAGAGCCCACCCGGTCCACATGCCGACACTCTATCCATAAGCCAGTGGTCGGCAAAGTCATTAGTCAATAGAGCCAAATATCAACAGTACAATGATTGAAATTTCTCTTGAGAGCCGAAAACCAACTTCTGTGCATGGACCACGAAGTTTCAATCGCACTGTACGTGTGCGTACACACATGGTATTTTGTGGAAGAGCCATACTCAAGGGGCCAAAAACCCTATGTGGCTCGTGAGCTGCAGTTTGCCAATCACTGCACTAAGCCAAACCAGCCAGGGCTAGACACCTGATTTTTTAAAGTCACTTTGGAGCAAAAGGGTAGGTAATTACTATTACTATTATTTTTGTAAATAAATCAAAATTAAATATTTTTTTTTGTCAGATAGGCAACAAATATATTTCTTGTTTTCCATAGAATTTAGTAATTAGTTTATGTGTGCTATGGGATGAAAAATATTAAAATCGCTAATTTACAGGATTTTGGAGGAGGGAAGAAGACAACAGAGTAGCCTTCAAGTGGAGGTGGGAGAATTGTAACCAGCATTCAATCATACTAGAGTAACCAAAACATGCTTTCTAGCATTGTTAACTGTTCAAGGCACTATTACAAAGCTGGCTAGTGACGAGAGGTCAGGTAAAAGGTTAAACAATGATAAAAGATAAAGGCAAGAATGAAAAGACAGAGGAAAACCAGGAAAAAGAAGGTGGGGAAAGAACAGTCAGGATATAATGGGTTTGAAACAAATGTTAAAGGAAAGCAGTAACCCTTTAATAAAAGAGAGGCAAGTGTGGAAAGTCAAACTGATATGTGAGGAAATGAAGAAAAACAGGGGAAAATGTCCAATTCAGGATATGTGATTAATTCCACAGTGGCTTATCATCCTTTTACATCTTGTCTATTAATAGAATATCTACATAGCAGCCGTGCTTTAGAAACACACCAAAATGTACCCTCTGCTCTTTAAAATATATGGTAGAATTTGAGGATGAATTTTAAATCATTAATAGCTCCAGGTAATAAAAGAGCAAAACTACAAACCTTGGGGCTGTTTCTATGCAGAGGTGGGGTGAGGGTGGGGGGATATTAGAAGATGAAGTATTTTGAAGTAGTTGATTCATAAAAGATACACTGAAATATACATTTTCTTTATGAACTTGTATTTTTTTTAAATGCTGCCTTATAAAAACAAAGCAGGTTATTAAAACTACCAGAATAAAGAGAGGGAGAGGTGGAAGAGAAGTACCCAGACTCCAAAATCTATCACATAGTGTTTATCATGTTTGCCATTCTCTCCAGACTTGACACTGCTCAAAGGTAGAAGATCTTTGATTTCATCACCATACACTTTGTGATGGTACCTGTCACTCAATAAGTACTTGACTAATCTGGGAGAAGCATCGGGAGCAGTGCTTCCCGTCTGAGAGGTCCTTTGAGACTTGAGTAGAATGCAATAAATACGAAATTGCAGTGATCAGTACAAATATCTGGGCATTCGTTGTAGTTTTTCCAAATTTCTGGTCAGTTTTGGAGGTGACTTCCCCTTCCTTCTCCCTCCCCTCCCCCCCTCCCGCCCCCAAGCTTAGAATTCTAACATACTGTAGAATGAAACATTTCGGAAGTGGAGGCCTCAACTTCTTTCTCCTAGTCTTCTCTTAGCCTCCTCACACTATCTCCCTTTTCCCACCCGCCACCTTTCTTATTACACTGTGACGGCAGCTTTTCAGCCGCCAGAGTAGCTAACTGTAGGACTCCAAGCGCGTCTTTTTTAAAAAGCTGGTCTTCTTTAGGGCGGTTTCCGGGGATGATGGGAGGGGGTCGCTCTTTCCACACCTCTGCTGATTGGTGCCTCCCCTCCCCACCCTTCCCGCTGCCTCCATTCTACTGAGTTCCACCTTAATCAGCCCCTTCCTCCTTCTTCCCTTGGAGAAAGCCAGCTCCTTAGAGTTTCTTGTGTGGAATAAAAGTGTTAAAGAACACGTGGAAAACACTTAATTTCTCTAGGCTTTATAGATATCTGCTGAGCACAGTCCACTGGTTCTCCATACCACCATCAGCACAAATAACATCTGACCTCCACGTGCGTCTTTCGGGATCTAGCCTCAGAAAGAACCACCCAGCGGGCCCTTTAAAAGGATGTAACCGCTAAGGCCAAGCTGGGGGTGGGAGAGAGACCCTATTGTCCTTATTCGTCAAAGTCATTAAACTCCTCAGCCCCAGACAAGCGAAGTGCATCTCAGCAGCTCTGAGGGTGCCCCTCACTCCCTCCTACTTGCACTTCTTTCTCGGGGCGCTCACTTCCCTCTCCCCTCCCCCCCTCTTCCCGTGCAGCTGTTCGGGCCGGGTGGGGGCGGGGTTGTTGTGGTGGTGGGCCGGCCCCGCCCCCTCCTCGTGCGGCCCCTCCCCGCCCTCCCCCGCCCCCAGCCCCATCTGTTTTGCTGGCTGTGAGATGATTACTTTGTGCGGGGCTGGGGGCGGCCGCAGGCGCCGCCGCAGCCACAGCCGCCGCCGCAGCCGCAGCCGCGGGATGGGGCGAAGGCGCGGAGCCCGCGGACGGCGGGAGCAGCCGCCGCCTCAGTGACTGGCCCGAGCCGTCGCCCCCCGCGCGCTCGTCCGCCCTCAGCTCAAGCTCCGGCCGAGCGGCGGCAGCAGCGGGAGGAGCAGCCGCCCCCGCCCCCGCCCCCGCCCGAGGAGCTGAGGCGGGAGTCCGGGCGGTCGGGCAGCGTGGGGCCGCCGAGAGCGCGTCGAGCACGGGGCCGGCGTTCCCGCCGCCACCGCCGGGAGATGTGCCCAGAGGAAAGCGGTGCGGCCGGGCTGGGCGAGCTCCGCTCCTGGTGGGAAGTCCCGGCCATCGCGCACTTCTGCTCGCTCTTTCGCACGGCGTTCCGCCTTCCCGACTTCGAGATCGAGGTGAGTGGCCGCGCGCGGCGCCCCTCGGCCCTGCCCGGGTCGTCCGGAATTGCACGCGGCGGGAGCGGCGCCGGAGACCCGGCCGGGCGGCGGCCCCCAGCGGAGGGCTCGGCGGGGCGTGCGGCGCGGCCGGCCGGAGGGCCGGCGCCCGGGCTCCGGACGTTGCCGGCGGCCTCCGCGCGCGCCGCGCCTGCTCCGGCGAGGCGGAGCGGGCGGCCGTGGGGCGGGGGGACCTCGCTTTTGTGGGAGTGGGGCCGCCGCTCTCCCGCGGCTCCCTCGGGGCGGTGGGAGCGGCGAGCCGGCTGCCGTGGCGGGATGGGGCGCCGGGCGAGGCTAACTCGGCGGCGGGGACTGGGGCCTGACTCGGGCTGCGGCGCTGCGGAGGGAAAGTTCGGGACTCCGCGTTGTTACGGATAGTGCCTCCCCCTCGGCACGGACGGCCCCGTGGCGCCGGCGGAGGGCTCTCGGGGTCGACCTCGCCTTTATCCCCACGGGCGGTCGTGGAGGAGGAGGGTGGCTCCGGCAGGCCGAGGTCTTTCACTCCCGGGGCTTTGTGGAGCCGCACGCAGGGTCCTAGCGGCCGGGCCGGGCGGGAGTGTGAGGAGCGGAGGCGCAGGGTCGCCAGAGCACCGGCATCCTCCTTTCTTTTCCTTTTTGGAAGGGGGTGTGAAATTTGCGATTGGTTGGCAGATTGAATTGCTGGCTCGCCTGTAGCAATATGCGTAGTGACTTATCACCTTTTGCCTTTGGAGAAAGACAAGTGGAAACGTGGTCAATTTTTCTCTTCAGTTCTGTCTTTGAGTTCGCCGGTGAAGACATCAAAATAAGAATCACCCATTTGGAGGAGTAAATCGTGGTGGTTGCTTTCCCACCCCCATCTATCTTACTTTTTGCCGTTTTCAGATTGATTTTAATTCGTTTACTCCTAAGGTTTTTGTCTCATCTTTAGTTTTCGATTCTTTGCGCAGATATCATTTGCTTCTCATATGAATGAAGTGTGAGAACTTGCTCTTGTTGCAGAGTTAATGAAATCGGGAAATAAAATGATCAAAAAGGGTAGGGTGGAAGATGAAGAGGAATGCAGGCTAATAAACTGGGACCATTCACTGGCTTTTGGCGATTCTTAGTTTCTTAAACTGGTGAAAATAATGTGGTTAAAATGTTAGGAAGGTATAACTTGAGTATTTTAGGTAGCACCATAGTGTTTATTTTCAAAGTTTGAACGTAACTGTAGAAAGCATGCTTTTTACTGAAAAATTTAGTGGCACAACTGTTTATATTGACTGAAGAGGAGAAACGGGGCTACAAAAATGAAAGGTTAGGGAATGCTGAAAGTCAAGAGATTTAACAATTATTCTGGTAATCCTGTGCTTTCTTTTAGTTGGCATAAAATAGTGAGTAGTTTATATCCTGATCCTCAAAATGGTGGCTGTTGTGGGAGGTGTTGCCTGCAAACGATGCCATCTTGGGCGCTGGTAAACTTGCCTCCAGCCCTAGGTAATGAAACTGAGGTGATTTTAAGGACTTGTTGTAAAAGTACTGTGGAAAAACTCATCTTTCAAAATCTATGTATTCCCAGTTTGTTGATGGAAAAATAGAGGTAACTAACTAATTTTGCCTTAAGTTGTTACAGATCTAGAGTATTCTATAATTTACTTGTATTATGTTCTAAGAAATAAACTTGTGGTTTCTAAGTATTAGCTAGTTTAATTCCTAAAGGAAATGTAAGCTGATCAAAGAGATCAAATTTGTATGTATAACAAATGAAAAAATCAGTTACAGGTGAGTAATGGGGCTATTTGAGATGTCTGTTTCTGGGCAGTGACACTTTTTTGTTGGTAAAGTGTATGCTATTTGAAATACATGTCACACGAATGAATATTTGGACTCCATTTTGGTAACTACTCACACCTGTTTTTATTTGGAGATGTTCAGTAGGTGGATAACAAGTGGTTATCACTTTGCAGTTCTTGTATAATTTTTCTCATTTCTCATGTAAAGTGTGCTTTGAAATGCTTAATGTGAAATTTAACTTAAAATTTTCAGTAGTTATCAGAAATTAAACATTTTAAATTTATTTTAGGCTTCTAATAAATTCAACTCAGTGATAGTGCAGAGCTCATCAGAAACAATATCAGTTTTTATTCTCTTAAGTATAAGTAAATTTATTTTTATTTTGCTTAGGTGATGTTTTAATCGAATAGATTATTGTCCTTACAGTTTGAGAAACAATTTCTTGGTTAGAATTTATGATGCAGTGGAAGACTTTAAAAAATCCTAAAACAGTTCTAATGCTGAGCTGTACCTTGTTAGGCCAGCTAAAAAGGCCTTACAATCTTAATTTATGGCAATCTTAGAAGATAAAATTGATTAATAATACCAAGTGGTAGAAGTTGTATATCAGATTTTAGGTAGCCAGTTTTCACCTGTGGGGAAAATCTCAAGTTTTTACACTGGACTACCAAGCTGAATCCATGGATTTAAAAAAAAAATTTAGGAAGCAGATCCGCAAGGATTTGGCTTCTATTTAAAGTGAAGCAATCTTTTAGAGAGTGAAGGGTTGTGAAGTTTGTGATGCAATTCTGCCAGAGGTCAAGACCTCTTACTTACAGAACTGGTCCCCAAAGTACATACATTATTTTTGCATGTAAAAAAACACGCCTTTGCTCTCTCTTCACCTTGAATGTACAGGATTTCTTCAGAAGAGTCAATATACTTGATTCTTACTTTAGGGATATGTTTAAGGCCTTTATGTTGTAGCCCACTTCCCAAATTGGTGTTCTCTGAACATCAGATAAATGTATAGGTCATGAGTGGGGAACCTTTTCTCTTCCAAGGGCCATATTTATAACATCACTTGCAGGCCATACAAAATTATCAACTTAAAAATTAGCCTACTTTATATAAGTACAACCAATGGACACAAAACTCTGGGGAGGGAGGGCATGTATAGGAGGTGGGGGGGTGGGGACAGTGGTAAGCTATGTACACATATAATACCTTAATAAATTTAAAAAATAAATAAAAAGAAAGAAAAAAATTAGCCTACTATATTTGGTCAAACATTTAATTAACTCATTCCTAATATGAGGCCTGAGAACACCAAAGGAGTTCTCAGGCCTCATATGGCTCATGGGCTGGACATTCCTTATCTTAGTTAGGTAATGCTGTAAGTTGTTCACAATTTCTGGTTTTAAAAATAATAAGTAAGCATTGCATAAAACTTAAAAATTAAAGCAAAATACAGGTCAGAGAATTAGTCACCATAATATCACCACTCAAAGATAAAAACTGTTAACTGTTAACATTGGGTCCCACCACTCAGGGATAACAGCTATTAATTGTTAACAAATTAAGAGATTACCAAATATTCTCACAATGTATTTCCACCATAGATTGGGTGTTCTTTTTATTTTTCAGATGAGGCTATTGAGGTATAGCTGGACAACAGTGGATTAATGACACTGCATTCAGTGTTGGTATTGATTGATCTGTCCAAAGATTTCACACTGATTGTTCTTTTTCCTACCAAATTATTTTTACAGTGAATATAGTATGTCACTTGACCAAGGTAAAGTAGAGGAAGATAGAATCATTTTAGATAATTTGGTCTGCAGTCAGTCATGATGGGTGTGGGGTTGAGAACAGAAATTTCATCACAAACATTTCTGCATGCTTTTTCTAAAGAATTTGAGAACTTGATCTCTTTAGGTGACTATTTGAACATGGTCATGTAAAATTATCTGAATGGTTTCTATATAGTATAGTAGCATGATAAAAAGAACCTATTAATTCTGTTTGCTGCTTTTTCCCCTGAGCTTCCTACTTTTGAGTACTGAAACCATTGCCTTCTTTGTAGCTCCTTTCCGGTTGTGATTGTATGTGGTTAATTAAAAGTCCTCAGTAATCAGCATGCTGATCTGGGGCAGTACCTTTAATTCAGATTCCTGAATTCTACTCTTGGTGTTTCTTTGGATCTAGCCTCTTTGTTAAGACCACCAAGGCATGAATTATTTAGGAAAATAAGAAATAAAAATTGCTGAGGGTACATCAGTGGTTCCTAATCCTGGGGCCTGTGGATGGGCTGTAGGAGTTTATTGTTGGTGTATACATATGCACTTTGCTGGACCAGAGGGACTATCGCTCTCATCAAGTTCTAGAAGTGATTCCCAACTATATCATGTTAAGTAAGAGACCTTGAACTAGATGAAAGAATAAGTTGGCCCTGAATAGGGGAATCAGAAGCCTAGTTTCATGATACAAGATGCATTGGACTAGAGTTAGGAAACTTGAACTCATATTCTAATTGTGCCATTAACTAGCTCTTGTGACTTGTGGCAGGTTAAAATGATCTAGTGATAAATGCTACTTGTATAGTAGCACTTTATACATTTTCCAAATGTTATTTTGTTTTATCCTTAGTCATCATTAACCATCACCATGATGTAGAAGGCATCCTCATTTTACAGATGAGGAAATTGAAAGTTAAGAGAGGCTAAGTTGCTTGCACACAGGCTTTCATTTGGATTACAGGTTCTTTGATACCAAATTTTATGCTGTTGCTACTACCTCACACTGTTTCTGCATCAGTTTTCATTATCTATAAAATGAAGGGCTAGACCAGAGGTGGGCAAACTTTTTGACTCGAGGGCCACAATGGGCTCTTAAACTGGACCGGAGGGCTGGAACAAAGCAACCTGACCATGCTGGCACTCTCATCTTGGGCCGCTGGTGAAGGAGCGGAGGGGAGAGCAAGAGAACCCTCTGCTGCTCTTTCGGCTCCCCGGGCCGGATTGAACAGCTGAATGGGCCGGATTAGGCCCGAGGGCCGTAGTTTGCCCACGGCTGGGCTAGACCTAAGTAATAACCAAGATTCCGTAATGCAAATCTAGAGTTCTTTGGTTTTTAATAATGTGGAATGCCGAAGATGATTTTAAAACTTATGCTTAGCCGAAACCGATTTGGTGGCTCAGTGAATTGAGCTGTCGGCCTGCGGACTGAAGAGTCCCAGGTTCGATTCCGGTCAAAGGCATATATGCCTTGGTTGTGGGCACTTCTCCGGTGGGAGGTATGCAAGAGGCAGCTGGTCGATGTTTCTCATTGATGTTTCTAACTCTCTATCCCTCTCCCTCTCTGTAAAAAATCAATTAACCCCTTATGCTTAATTTAGTGCAGAAGAACAAGTTCACAATTTCATTTGTTTCTTTCTGTAAATATTTTTTGAGCATCTACTGTGTGCTAGGTCACAGTGTGTACTAGGTGCTGGAAGTACAGATGTGAATATAACACAGAAACACCTGCCCTCTCTTTAGCAGAAGGAGACAGACATTAAACTGTCTCAAAGGATGACAGGAAATCAAGTAAGGTAGAGGCTAGCCAAGTTGATCTGGTGGGTTGTTGCAATTTAAAGTAGAGTAATTAGGTATTGCCTCAATGTGAGAAGATGGTATTTGAACATGCTTGGAGATAATTTAAAGTGATTTAAAAATAAATGGTTTGTCACACATATCTATTAAATGTAAGATAACACATGATAAATGTCTTCCAAAGGTTCAGGATCTGCTCCTTTTCTGACAAGGAAAGCCCAAGAACAGGATGTGAATTATAGAGGGGCAAATGTATATGCAGTTTGAAATCCTGAAAGCGGGGAGAGAATGTTCTGTCAGAGTGTATCTCTCTAAAAGTGAATACTAGATCCTTTTCTGTTCATACCAACATCCTGAAAGGGCAGTCTTTGATTGTTTCTTTGTTTCTCAGTTTTTGTCTGTTATGAAGCTTCAAAGGGATAGTTGTAGAAAGGGCAGTACCCTCTCCTCTCTCTGAAGGACAGTCTATATTGGCATCTGACTTGCTTTATGACAGAAGCTCAGTTGGGACTTACTTAATTTTCTGGAACAGTTAGGATAGCCTAAAATAAAACTTGGCTGCATTTGGTACAACCAACCATCTGCCCTTTGATCAGGAGTGTGTTGGATTCTTGCAATTTGTTATTGGTAAGAATGAGGAGCACTACCAGAATGCTGGAAAATACAAATGCAAAAACTGGTTTATGTCAAAATTCAGTGTGAACAGAGCCAAGATGGACAGAACTGCATAGCTTCTAACTATTTGGTCTTAGATCTAGTTAATTGATTTTTAGACCTGGCCATTGTGACTCAGTGGTTAAGTATATTGGCCCTGAAGGGTCCCGGGATCCATTCCCAGTCAAGGGAACATTCTTGGGTTGCAGTTTTGCTCCTATCTTGGTTAGGGAGCCTGCACGATGTGTTCCTCTCACATTGATTTTTTAAAAAAAATATATATTTTTATTGATTTTTTACAGAGAGGAAGAGAGAGGGATAGAGAGTTAGAAACATCGATCAGCTGCCTCTTGCACACCCCCTACTGGGGATGTGCCCGCAACCAAGATACATGCCCTTGACCGGAATCGAACCTGGGACCTTTCAGTCCGCTGGCCAACGCTCTCTCCACTGAGCCAAACCAGTCTTGGCTCACATTGATTTTTTTTTTCTTCTCTCTCTCTCTCCCTATCTCCTCCCCTTCCACTCCCTTAAAAACAAAACAAAACAAAACAAAACAAAACAAAATAAAACACCTTGGGTGAGGATTAATGAAAAAAAGAAGAAAAAAGAATAAGAATAAATTTTCAGAGGGACCAAAGAGACTTAGTTTGTCATTGAATTGTGATCTTAGATCACTTTTGGTTTCAAATGCCCCATTTTTAAAATGGGGCATTTTAAACTAGATGATTTCTTCATAGAGCGTCAACCTGCGGACTGAAAGGTCCCAGGTTCGATTCCGGTCAAGGGCATGTACCTTGGTTGTGGGCACACCCCCAGTAGGGGGTGTGCAAGAGGCAGCTGATTGATGATTCTTTCTCATCAATGTTTCTAACTCTATCCCTCTCTCTCTCTCTGTAAAAAAAAAAAAAATAATAAAAAAATCAATAAAATATATATTTGAAAGAATCATTCCTTTAGCCCAGCCAACGTGGCTCAGTTGGTTGAGTCTCATTCCATGCAACAGGAGGTCACAGGTTCGATTACAGTTCAGGGCACATGCCCATGTTGATCTTGCAGGCTCAAACCCCAGTAGCAGGAGACAGCTGATGGATATTTTTATCTCTCCCTTCTTTCTGAAATCAATGAAAACATTAAAATACAAACAAAAAAGAATAATTCCTTTAGAAGTAGGGAAGACTTAAGTGTTGGTCATTGTATAGAAGGTACACTATGTATGTGAAATAGATGAGTTTTCCCTTCCAATAGTGATTCTTTTTCCTAAATGCAAATCCTACATAATAAAAGAGTAATGTGCAAATTAACCATCACTCCATTACACCCACAAGCCATGCCCACCAGCCAATCAGAGCAAGTATGCAAATAAGCCCAACCAAGATGGCTATAGCCACAGAGAGCAGGAGGGAGGCTTGGGTTCCCCAGGTAATAGAGGAAGCCAAGCTTTCTGCCTGCCCTTGCTGGCCTAGGCCTTCACTCAAGGCTACAAAGTTTCAATTATAGAAGGTAAACAAATTCCAACATAAATGGTGGTAGCCACAAAGCAAGCTGGAGGCTTGGCTCTGCTACAGGCTACAAAGTTTCAATTGTAGAAGGTAAATAAATTCCAGATACTAGTGCCTTCACTCGGGTCGGTAGATGGGGTGTGGCCACCCTGCAAACCACCACAGGCCCATCCTCCAGACTGCCCCACGCCCCAAGGGAGCCCTCACCCATGCACCAGGCCTCTATCCTATCTAATAAAAGAGTAATATGTAGATTGGCCATCACTCCAACACAGTATGGCTGCCCCCATGTGGACACAAGATGGCCACCACAGGATGGCCAGCAGGGGAGGGCAGTTGGGAGGCACCAGGCCTGCAAGGGGGGCAGTTGGAGGCAATCAACCCTGCAGGGGAGGGCAGTTTGGAGTGACCAGGCCAGCAGAGGAGGGAAGTTGGGAGCAAACAGGCTGGCAAGGAAACAGACATCAATCAGGCTGGCATGGGAGTGGTTAGGAAGTGATCAGGCTGGCAGGCAGAAGTGGTTAGGGACAATCAGGAAGGCAGGCAGGTGAGCAGTTGGGAGCCAGCAGTCCTGGATTGTGAGAGGGATCCCAGATTGGAGAGAGTGCAGGCTGGGCTGAGCGGGGGACTCCCCCCCCCCCCCAGTGCATGAATTTTGTGCACTGGGCCTCTAGAATTTAATATTTTTGTTAATATAAGTCAAAGTTGCTTCCAGATGTGCATGTTATTAGCAGTTGCAAATGCTGGGAAACATGTAATTTTTTTCTTTTCTTGTGTAGTCATTTAAGAAGAGTGGTTTGGGGGTAGTAGAGAAGAGAGTGTGAAGCTGACTGGGTCCTATAAATAAAGCCCTTCCTCAGGCAGGGGCTAGTTGCTTGATGTTCTTGTGAAAGAAGTTGTGTTGTGATGCAGCCTCAGGCTGGCTTGCCCTGCTGCCTTTGCCTGTCAGGGCTCAGGCTCTTCTTGAACATTGTTTAGTGGTGGACTGTTGGGGGTGGATGAGGGTGAGGGTTAGTCATAACCAGGTCAAAAGCTCAATGAAGCCTAAGCTCTGTGTTTGTGTGTGTGTTCCAGGCCTGGCATGCACATTTGGAACATTATGCAGATACTAACAAGTTTATTTTCCCAAAGACTTTTCAGTTTAGAACATACCAACCACAGAATCTTTCTTGATGTTGCTCTAAATATCTTTATGGTTTGTCTCATTGGATTTTCCTCTTAGTATGGCGAAATATTTATGGATTTAAATAAATTTTTGTTTAGGTTTAGAGAAAAAAATCTGATGATGACTTAATCAGTGATAAATAGTACATTGTGAAGGACTTTGAGTCTTGGAAGAATAACTGTAGAACTTCAATGGGATGTTATCATTTACCTGTGGCTTCTGAAGGTGTGTGTTTACAGAAGAGTGTCCCTCTTTGTCACCTTGGAGTATCTGGTCCCAGTGCCTTATTTTTCGTTCTTTTTGGCTGGGAAGTAAGACCTGGATACACTTTTTTTTTCTTTCTCTCTTGCTCCACTGTTGTGCTACCCTACCAATATCCTAGAGTTTGTTTGGGCTATGGTGGAGGATCAGTTAAATTTCTGGCCTGCATCAGGTTATAAATTCCAGAATTTGTATAAATAGTATGAAGTCGGTCACTTTTGCAGCCAAAAGTTTTTTTTTTGGAAAGTGATTGATCCTTCAAAGTAATTCTCTTATATGCTCTGTTTTGTACTTAATGATATTCACACCCATTTATAATGTAATGTGGTTTATGTAAAATTACATGGAAGATAGTTTTTCATTTTCCTGTTTAAACTCCCTGACCTCAGGTGATCTTTGTGATAGATATTTGGCTGGCTTAAGTGATGTCATGTTCTTGTAAGTTTCACACTGTAATGGTCAGCTCTTAGCTTGGGTGGGGGCCGGCCAGCCCAGCCCCAATCAGGGCAGATTGGTGCTGGGGCCTGTCAGGAGAAGGAGATGGTGGGAGGGAAGTTGCATCAGGGCCAGGCCGGCTGGGGGAGGGGCCAAGGGTGATTGGCCGTCCAGCTCCACCCTCTACTGGTATGAGGTTGGCAGATCAGGAGCGAGGCTGGCCGGGGGAGGGGCTGCAGGCAGTTGGCCGGCCAGCCATGCCCATGATTGGGGGAGATCAAGGATGGGGCCAGCTGTGGGGGAGGGCTTGGGGGAGGGGTTGCAGCCCAGCACCCCCCCCCCCATGGGGTGGGTTTCTCTGGCCTCAGTGGGTGTCATAGTGACCAGTCATGGCATTTCAGTCGCTGGCTTTATATATTACTTATATTCTTTATTTCTAGTTGATCCATTATCATTTCTTATTGACCTTTTATTATTTCTAGTTGATCCCTTTTCATATTCTCATAGGTCTCATTTATTTTATTGGCCTTTTCTAGGAGATTCTTGAACAACCTTATAAGTGTGGTTTTGAACTCTATGTCCAGTTGCTTGTTGTCCTCCATTACTTTCGCTTGTGATCTGTTTCCTCGTCTTGGCATTTTCGCTGCTTCCCTGAGTTGGTAGGGTGGCTTTGTGTGCTTAAGTGTCCTATATGGTTCAGTGGGTCAGCCTCCCAGTTACCTGAGGTGGACACTCTTGGTGCATCCCTTTGTGGACTGTGTGTACAGCCTTATTGTAGTTAAGTCTTGATTGTTGTTGATATCACTGGGAGGAACTGACCTCCAGGCCAATTGGCTTTGAGGATCAGCTGTGTCTCTACTGGGAGACAGCCTTATTAGACTAGACTTGGGAAACTGCAAAAGCCTCTGTGCTCAGCTTGGATGGGGCAGTTTCAGGGTGGAGCCTACAGCCTTGGCTTCCGGTTAGCCCCGCCCTCTGAGGTTCCTGAGTCTCAGTGTTCCTCAGTGTCCTTTGGTCCTCGCTACAAGCACCTCTGAGAGAAAGATGCCCTCGAGTTTTGCCCACTACCAGATAGTCTAGTCTCTCCCCCAATGAGCCTGGAACTGGGGTTCAGTGTAGTCTGGAGCTTTTGTCTCCTTCTCGGTAGGGCAATCCAGCAGCTCAGTCCATATTCCTTCCTCTGTGCACGACTCTGGGGCTCTGCCTGTTCCCCCGAGTTTCCTCCTTACAGCCCAGGTTCCCTCCATATAAGCCTGGGTCCCCAGGGTCTCATCTAGCACTGGGGTTCAGTGCAGTTGGAACTGGGACTCAGCACTGTCTGGAACTTTTGTCTCCTCACAATCCAGCGGCACAGTCAACAGTCTGTCCTCTGAGAGCAATATGAGCAACCCAGAGGCTCTGCCTTTCGCTGCTCCCCTGAGTTTCCTCCGCCTTACAGCCTAGAGTCCCTCTGTATCAGCCGGGGTTCCCAGGGCCTCACTCAGAACTGGGGTTCAGTGCAGTCAGAGTTGGGGTTCAGCACAGTCCTGAGCTTTTATCTCCTTCCCGCTAGGGAACGCCAGCCAGGCACTCAGCCGCCCCTCCTCTCCAGCTCCATCCTCTCCCCACATGCATACCGTGTCTCCGTACCTTAGGCTTTAACAGCTCCTCTGATTTTCCTTCTGGTTTTCTCTTTCCTTCTAGTTGTAGAATTTCTAGTCAGTCAACTTTCCTGTAGTTCTGCTAATGTCCACTTTGTATTTTAGTTGTATTTTTTTGAAATTTTTGTGTGAGGCTGCAGTTAGGCGTTTACCTATGCTACCATATTGGTTTCTCCAGATAGTTCTTGTTCTTCTTAAGGGAAACACTTTTAGTTTTTGCCCATTGAGTGTTATGTTGGCTATAGGTTTGTCATATATAGCCTGTGTTATATTGAGGTATGATTCCTCTATTGCCACTTTACTGAGAGTTTTTATCAAAAAAAGCTGCTGAATTTTGTCCAATTCTTTTTCTGCATCTATTGATATGATCATGTAGTGTTTATCTTTCAGTTTGTTTATGTGATGGATCACATTTATTGATTTGTGAATATTAGTCCAGCCTTGCATCCCTGGAATAAATCCCACTTTATCATAGTGTTTGATGTTTTTAAAATATTGCTGGATGCAATTTGGTAATATTTTGTTGAGGATTTCAGCATCTGTGTTCATCAGGGATGTTGGCTTATAATTATCTTTCTTTTTAGTGTCTTTATCTAGTTGTGAAATTAGATAATGATGGCTTCGTAAAAAGCTTGGAAGTGTTTCTTCCTCTTGCATTTTTTGTAATATTTTGAGGAGGATTGGTCTTAGTTCTTTGAATGTTTGGTAAAATTCACCATTGAAGCCATCCCGTCCGGGACTTGGTTTGCTGGAAGTTTTTAAATTACTGCTTCAATTTTAGCAGTTGTTATTGGCCTCAAGTTTTCTGATTCTTCCTGATTCAATTTTGGAAGATTGTATGTTTCTAGAAATTAGTCCGTTTCTCCCAGGTTGTCAAGTTTGTTGGCATATTGTTGTTTATAGTATTTGCTTACAATACATTGTATTTCTGGGATGTCTGTTATAATGCCTCTGTCATTTCTGACTTTATTTATTTGGGTCCTCTTTGTTTCTTGATGAGTTTGGCTAGGGAATCATCAGTCTTGTTGATCTTTGGAAGAACCAGCTCTTGGATTTATTGATTCTTTGTAATGTTGTGTTTTGGTTTTAAAAAAATATATATTTTATTGAATTTTTACAGAGAGGAAGAGGGAGGGACAGAGAGTCAGAAACATCAATGAGAGAGAGTCATCCATCAGCTGCCTCTTGCACACCCCCTACCGGGCATGTGCCCGCAATCAATGTACATGCCCTTGACTGGAATCGAACCTGGGACCTTTCAGTCAGCAGACCAATGCTCTACCACTGAGCCAAACCGGTTTCGGCTGTACTGTTGTGTTTTTTCCTTGTTTTGTTTTTTCATCTCTATGCCACTTATTTCTGCTCTGGTTTTTATTATCTTCTTTCAACTATCTCTGCTTTTCTTGCTATTCTCTTTCTAATTCACTTAGTTGTAGGGTTAGACAGTTTATTAGTTCTTTTTCTTATTTCTTGAGATAGTCCTGTAGTGCTATGAACTTCCCTCTCAGTACTGCTTTCACCATGTCCTATATATTTGGGGTGATTGTGTGTTCATTTTCATTTGTTTCCAGGAAGTTTTTAATTTCTTGGCTTGATCTCATTGGTAACCCATTCATTGTTTAATAAATGCTATTTAGCCTTCATTCATTTGAGTGTTTTTGAGTTTCCTTATTGTAGTTGATTCCTTACTTCATGCCATTGTGATCTGGGAAGATACTTGTTTTGTGCCCTAACAGGAGATCTATCTTTGAGAATGTTCCATATGCACTTGAGAAGAATGTGTTTTCTATTGCTTTGGGGTAAAATGTTCTGTAAATATCAGTTAGACCCATCTTATCTAGTATTTCATCTAAGGCCTCTGTTTCCTTATTAATTTTTTGTTTGGAAGATCTATCCAATGATGTCAGTGTAGTGTAAAGTCCCTTTGTGTTAGAAATAAAGCCAGAGGTGGTCCATGTTCAAGCCTAGGCATTTTAATGTGGAGTGAAAAATTACTTCATGGTGTCTTCGGTCTTGACAAAGCTCATGTACCTGGAAAGCCCCCAGGCAAAAATGATGTTAGGAAGAGGGGGAGAATGTATCACAATGAAATGAGGAAGTGGTAAAGACTGTATATATGTCAGAAAGTACATACCCAGGAATGTTTTTCCACCTCAAAGAGACAAAAGGGAGATGGAGACAACTAAAAAGCCTACAGCCCACTTTTATATACCCATTAGGAAATAATGAAACTTAGGCAACATTTAGGAAGAATGTATACCTCATAGTACTCAGCCAATGAGGAACCTGGGAAGGACTTACATACTAGGGATACATTCCTGTTGTAACCATCCTTATTGTGCCTGTCCACTAGACACCTAATCTTGCAAGACCACCATTAAAAGTTTGCTTTCGCTGTACTTCATGTCTTCTGAATCCATTATTTGAGATTGGACAGGTAAGCATGTTTCTCACACATATTATGACTTCTCTCCCTTACAGTTCTTAAATAAATTTTTTTATTTATTTACTTGGGTACTCCTATATTGGGTATATTATATATTTACAAGTGTTATATTTCCTTGTTTAATCATTCTCTTTAGTATTATAAACTGACCTTCTTTATCTCTTGTTAGGGCCTTTGTTTTGAAGTCTATTTTGTCTGTTGAGTATTGCTACCCAGGTTTCCCTCCCCCCCCTTTCCATTTGCATGAAATACATTTTTCCATTCACTCACTCTCAGTCTGTATGTGTCTTTTGTTTTGTTCTGAGGTGGGCTTGTAAATAGCAAATATATAGGTCATGCTTTCCTGTCCATTCAGTCACCATGTATTTTGACTGGAGCATTTAACCCATTTACATTTAAGGTTATTATTATTATTATTTTTTAAATAAATCTTTATTACTCAGATTATTACAATTGTTTCTCCTTTTTCTCCCCCAAAGCTCCCTACCTCCCAGTTCCCTTCCCACCCTCTGCCCTTACCCCCTCTCCCCCCAATTGTCTTCATCCATTGGTTATACGATTTCAATCCAGTTTCTCACTGCTTCCCCACCCCCTTATCCTCCTGATAATTATCAGTCCACTCCCCTTCTTTGCCCGATTCTACTATATTCACCACTTTATTCTGTTCCTCAGATTTTTTTCCCCTTCTCTTTTCTTTTTTTCCCGTACATGAATTTCAAGTGGGACACTCTCTCTCATTTGTTTTTATAGGGAAATACAACAGAGTGTTCTGTAGCTAATGGCTGCAGACTGTCCAAATGTCTCAAGACCACATGAATAGAATCTGCTCCTCCTCTGGTTCACACCACCCCCCTCCCCGGGTCCCACCGTCCCCCTTGTGCACACGGCTCTCCCAGGACACATGGCTCACCCGGGGCACACGGCCCCCTGGGGCACACGGCTCACCCAGGGCACATGGGTCCCCTAGGACCCACCGCTCATGGGGGGTGGTCTGGGACGGCTGCAGGCGCGGAGGCTGGGCTGAGATGGCTGCGGGTGTGGAGACTGCGCTCCATGGCAGTCGGGCGGTAGTGGAAGGTGCGGCTGAGGCCCGTCGTTGGTTCCCTCGCTCCCACAGTGGGCAGGCTGGGATGGCTGCAGACGCGGAGGCCAGGCTCTGAAGCAGCCCACTCCCTGGGCCCGGGGCGGAGTGAACTCTGCTCTCGGTGGGCTTCCCTCACTCGCGGTGACAGCGGCGGGTGCGGCGGGTTCATTTCCACTGTAGTTTTAAAATCCACATGGCAGCGGTGCCCTTCCTCGGCTCGGTAGAGGCTCCAGCCCGGCCAGGCGGCGGCAGGACTGACTGGTGAAGGGCTTGCCGGGGCTGCGAATGGAAGGCGCTATGCCAGCTCCTCACCAGCACAGCGGGCGGGCTGGGATGGCTGCGGGCGCAGAGGCTGGGCTAAGATGGCTGTAGACCGCCCTCCAAGGAGTCTCGTTCCGGGCGGGGGCGGAAGGTGCGGCCGAGGCCCGGCATCGGTACTTTGGCTCCCACTGCGGGCAGGCCAGGACTGTTGTGGACGTGGATGCCATGCTCTGAAGCAGCCCACTCCCTGGGCCCGGGGCGGAGCGAGCTCTGCTCTCGGTGGGCTTCCCTCACTTGCAGTGGCGGCGGTGGCTCCAGTGGCTAAGGCGCCTCAGGCGGGTCCGGTTCCACCGTAGTTTTAGACTCCACATGGCGGCAGCGGCGGTTTTCTTTGTCTCTAGTTGTAGCCATCCCATTCCGCCAGCTTTCCTGTGGGTCTGATGTGATCCCTTTCATTTTTAGCTGTTGTTTTTTTCCAAATTGTTGATGAGGCGGCAATTTAGGACACTAGCTAGGCTGCCATCTTGTTTCGGTCTCTTAAGGTTATTATTGATAGTTATTTACTTATTGCCATTTTTATTTCCTTTATGCCTATGACCCTTTCTCCTTTGCTTTTTTCCCCCTCCTCTTCTTAAAGCAGTCCTTTAACATTTCTTACGTTGCTGCTTTGGTGGTGGTGTACTCCTTTTACCATTTCTTGTCTGGAAAGTTTTTTTTATTTCTTCTCCAATTTTATTTATTTATATTTAAAATCTATTTTATTGATTTTTTTTTTTACAGAGAGGAAGAGAGAGGGATAGAGAGTTAGAAATATCCATGAGAGAGAATCACCGATCAGCTGCCTCTGGCACACACCCGCCACTGGGGATGTGCCAGCAACCAAGGTACATGCCCTTGACCGGAATCGAACCTGGGACCTTTCAGTCCCCAGGCTGACACTCTATCCAGCCAAACCGGTTCTGGCATCTTCTTCAATTTTAAAGGATAGCCTTGTTAGATACAGTAGTTTTGGACTTAGGCCCTTGCTTTTCACTACTTTTGAGTACTTCATGCCATTCCCTTCTGGCCTGAAGTGTTTCTGTTGAGAAGTTAGCTGGCATTCTAATGTGAACTACTTTAGGTAATTCTCTCTCTCTCCCTCGCTCGCTTGCTCTCTTGCTCTCTCTCACTCGCTTGCTCTCTCTCCCTTTAAGATTATTTGTCCTTAATGTTTGCCATTTTAATTTTGATGTGTACATATGGATCTCTTTGGATGCTCTGTGTCTCCTGAACTTGTGTGACATATGCCTTCGCCAGGTTGGAGAAATTTTCCATCTTTATTTCTTTAAGCAAATTCTTTGTTCTTTGCTCTCTCTCTTTCCCTTCTGGCATTCCTGTAATGCGGATGTTATGTTTCATGTCCCAGAGCTCCCTTTAATTCTTTGTGGTTTTTTTTTATTCCACTTTTTTTCTTATTAAATTTTTATCTGTATATATATCTTACCATTGGCCCCCCCCCCCCAACATGTCCTTCCTCCCCAGAGTTTTGTGTCCATTGGTTATACTTATATGCATGCAAAAACTCTTCGTATTTATTTCTTTTTTCTATTTGCTGCTCTAATTGGGTATTTATTTTAAAAAATAATTTATTGATTTTTTTACAGAGAGGAAGGGGGAGAGAGAGAGAGAGAGAGAGAGAGAGCGAGAGCGAGCGAGCTAGAAACATTCAGCCCACAGGCCAACACTCTATCCACGGAGCCAAACCAGTTTTGGCTCTAGTTGGGTATTTATTTCTACCTTGTCTTCCAAGTCACTGATTTGATTCTCTGGTTCATACAATCTACCTTTAATGCCTTCGGATATGTTCTTGATGTTAGATGTGTCATTTTCTCTGTCTCTTTTTAGTTCATGGCCTCTGATTTCCTTTTCATGCTATTGTAATTTTCACAAAAAATTGTAAGCATCTTTATAACTATTGCTTTGAACTCTATGTCTCATAGGTTGCTTGCCTCCATTTCATTTAGTTCTTTTTCTAGAAATTTCTTTTCTCTCATTCGGGGGTTGTTTGTTTCCCCATTTTAGCTGTCTCTTTGTATTTGGTATTATTTATTAGAATTGTTTTGCCTTTGTGGGTTGGCCTAATGTAGAAAGTTAGGTGTCTCTTTGTTCACCTGAGCCGGGCACTCTACGAATGCCCCTTTTGTGCATTGTTTGGGCTCTCTTGATGTAATTGGGATGTGATTGTTGATATCCTGTTCTTGGGAGGGGTCTCCCCTCTGACTTGCTGCCAGTGTAGTTCAACCCCAGTGTCATGCCAGCTGGTATACAGGTGCTTTCTGTTTGCTAATTGTGTGGCTTGCTAGATTTTTCTCTTGATGTTGAATCTGCTCCATGGTGTGTCTATCCTGGGTGTGTCTATCTTGGGAGCTTCTCTAGTGCATGTGAATGTGAGTCACTGTCCCTTTCTGCTTCTGGACACAACCTGATTTAGGTCCAAGAGATTAAAGCTATAGTAGTCTAGTGGTTGGGGACTCCTTAGCCCAGAGGAGGGTGAATCTGCTTTGAATCTCATGCCTTTATTGACCCTGCCCTGAGCAGTGCTCACCTCCCCCACTGAGTTGATCTTGCAGGTCCCAGGCGCTTGAGATCCCACTGGCTTTTGTCTCACCTAAGTGCAGGATTGTGCGTCTGGTGTGTGTGTGTGTGTGTGTGTGTGTGTGTGTGTGTGTTGGGGGGAGGCATATGTGTGAGGTCCCACTGGTGTTTGTGTTTGCCTCCCTGCACTGTCTCCTCCTCTTCCTTTTTTTAAAAATTGAATTTAATTTATTTTTTTATGTGTAAAGCAGCTACCCAGCCCTCCTCAGAGAATTTTAGGGATTGTGTTTTACTTGATGTCGAGAATACCTGTGTCCTCATAACAGTAGAATTTCTTCACTGTGCTTAAATTTCTGTAATTGTAACTCTAAAATAATAGTGAAGTTAAAAGAAAAGAAAAACTTCAAATACCAATCAGCTTCCTATTTGTTTATTATTGGTAGTAGTATTAATGTTCCAGGTGTATGTGACAGGGCTGCTATTCCCACTTCCCTGGGGATTAGAGTTTTATTTTTTTGTTTCTTAAAAGGGTGAGTTGGTAGTAATGATAGTGTAAAACCAATGTTATGTGCCAGATGAGTGGTAGAGAATACAAATTGCTGTAGAAATTCCAAAGCAGGCAGTGATCATATATGAAATGCTTTCTGGGAAAGGCAACCGATCAATGATTCTCATTGATGTTTTTATTTCTCCCCCCCTTCCTCTCTGAAATCAATAAAAAAATATTTTTTAAAAATAAATAAAATTAATAAACATATACTCAGGTGAGCATTAAAAAAAAGAATGTTCTGACTACTAAATATGTATGCACACAGCACATGTTCTTTATCCATTTACTAGAGGCCCATTGCATGAAGATTCGTACAATAGGCCTTCCTCCCCCCGCTGCCACCACCAGTTCTCTGGTACCTGGCACCCAGGCTTTTGCTCTAGCTGCCGCCTTCTGTCTTCATGCCTTTCGTCTTCATTCCAGCCGGAGCCTTCAGTCTTCACTCCAGCCAGAGCACTGCTCCTGTAGTTTCCTCTGCCCCTGCCCTTCTCTTCATAGCAGGCATCCTGCCTGGCTGCTCAGCTTCTGCCTGCCAGCCTGATTGACACTCAACTGTTCCTCTGCCAGCCCAGTCATGCCCAAAGGCTGGGGGGCAGGGCCTCAGCAATCTTTGTTGGGTTAATTTGCATACTCCTGATTGGCTGGTGGGCATCATGAATTGACAGTCAATTTACATATTTCTCTTATTAGTGTAGATTTGCCAACAAACAAGTCTTGACTATTGTAAATCTTTCACAGATATATTTTTTAAGGTAACAGTTTTCACTTCCTTCAGATAAATATCCAGGTAGTTCTTTTTTACGGAGAGGGATAGAGAATTAGAAACATCGATGAGAGAGAAACATCGATGAGCTGCCTTTTGCACACCCCCCACTGGGCATGTGC
This sequence comes from Vespertilio murinus, assembly GCA_963924515.1. NCBI lineage: Eukaryota > Metazoa > Chordata > Mammalia > Chiroptera > Vespertilionidae > Vespertilio > Vespertilio murinus. The sequence goes on along the minus strand of OZ004707.1, from coordinate 95,705,416 downwards.
CCGCAACCAATGTACATGCCCTTGACCAGAATCGAACCTGGGACCTCTCAGTCTGTAGGCCAACGCTCTATCCACTGAACCAACCGATCTTGGCTCAGGTAGTTCTTTTTTAAAAAATAAATAAATCTTTATTGTTCATATTATTACACATGTTCCTCATTTTTTCCACCCTCCATTGCTCCCCTCCACCAAGTTTCCATCTCACCCTCTGCCCTTTCCCCATCCCCCATTTTCATCCATAGGTGCAGTTTATGTTCATTCTCCCCCCCATTCCCCATTTCCCTGAGAATCATCAGTCCACTCCCCTTCCATACCTCTGATTCTATTATATTCACCAGTTAATATTGTTCATCATGATTTTTACTTCCCTTGGTTTTTAGACTCACTTGTTGATAGTTACGTATTTGTTGTTCATACTTCTTATCTTTATTTTCTTCTTCTTCCTAAAGAAACCCGTTTAGCAATTCATATAATTCTGGCTTGGTAGTGATGAACTCCTTTAGCTTAAATTTATTTGGAGGAAGCTCTTTATCTGGCCTTCGATTCTGAGTGATAGCTTTGCTGGATAGAGTATTTTTGGCTGTAGGTTCTTGCTAGTCATCACCTTGAATATTTCTTGCCATTCCCGTCTGGCCTGCATGGCTTCTGTTGAGAAATCAGCTGACAGTCCTATGGGTGCTCCTTTATAGGTAACTACCTGCTTTTGTCTTGCTGCTTTTAATATTCTCTCTTTGTTTTTTACTCTTGACATTTTAGTTATGATGTATCTTGGTCTTGGTGTGGTCCTCTTTGGATTCCTTTTGTTTGGGGTTCTGTGCACTTTCTGGACTTGTAAGTCTAATTCTTTCACCAGGTGGGGGAAGTTTTCTGTCACTATTTCTTCCAGTATGTTTTTGGTATCTTGTTCTCTCTTCTTCTGGGACCCCCATAATTCTGATGTTGGTTCGATTGAAGTTTTGCCAGAGGTTTCTTACACTGTCTTCAACTTTCTGGATTCTCTTGTCTTCTTGCTTTTGAGGAGGATTGTCCTCTGGCTCTTTGTGTTCCAAATCTTTGACTTGATTCTTGCAATCATCCATTCTGTTTTTAGGCCTCTGTATAATATTTTTTATTTCAGAGAATGCATTCTTTATTTCTAGTTGATCCTTTTATCATTTCTTGTTGATTCTTTATTATTTCTAGTTGATCCCTTTTCATATCCTCATAGGTCTTGTTTATTTTATCAGCTTTTTCTAGGAGATTCTTGAACAACCTTATAAGCATGGTTTTGAACTCTATATCCAGTCGCTTGTTGTCCTCCATTTCTTTTATTTGTGATCTGTTTCCTCATCTCAGCATTTTTGCTGCTTCCCTGAGTTGGTAGGTTAGGAGAATCAGCTTTGTCTATGCCAGGTGATGAGTAAATTTCAATGACTGTTCCTCAATTTGGTTTTGTTGAATGTATTATTTTCATGATTAATTCAGGTCCTATGTGTTGGACAGTAGTGCTAGAGAAGTGGTGTTGTGTCCTCTATGCATTCTATCAGGAGTTACCTGATGTTGATGGGTCTCATTATTGGTGGTAGTTGTTATTAGTAGTAACTTTGGTCACTTGGTTTAAGATGGTGTCTGTTAGATCTCTCCACTGTGGAGTTACTGTTTTACTTATCTGATGGGGAGACAAACACTATGTAAATGTCTTGTTTCTCATAAAAATTTCATCAATTATTTATTACTAGAGGCCTGGTACATGAACTTCATGCAGGGGGGAGGGGGCTTGTCCCTCAGTCCAGCCTGCACCCTCTTCAATCTGGGACCCCTTGAGGGATGTCCAACCACTGGGATTGGGCCTAAACAGGCGGTTGGACATCCCTCTTACAATCCAGGACTGCTGGCTCCAAACTGCTCACCTGACTCTCCCTGATTGCCCCTTACCGCTTCTGCCTGCCAGCCTGATCACCCTCCCCCTAACCACTCCACTCTGCCAGCCTGATTGACTCCTAACTGTCCCTGACCAGACTATTGCTCCCAACTGCCTTTTCCTGCAGGCCTGGTCCCCCCTACCCAACTGCCCTCCTCAACTGGCCAGGTCACTCTTTTTATTTTTTAATTTTTTTATTAATGTATTATTTGTGTAACATATCTTACCATTGCCCCCCCCGCCCCCTCCACCTCCCATTCATGTCCTCCCTTCCCAGAGTTCTGTGTTCGTTGGTTGTATTCATGCATACCAGTCCTTCGGTTGTTCTCTTATATCCCCCCAGGTCTCCTTCTCCTCCCTGCTGTCATTTGACACTCTGCTTGTTTTATGGTGACTATCTCATGATCACATGAATAGAATCCGCTCCTCATTTGGTAGTCTGCTTGTTTTATGGTGGCTATCTCAGAACCACACGAATAGAGTCTGCTCCTCCTCTGGCTCTCACCGCCCCTCCCCCTGGGTCCCACTGCTTCTCTTGGGACACACGGCTCACCTGGGGCACATGGCCCCCTGGGACACACGGCTCACCCGGGGCACATGGCCCCCTGGGACACACGGCTCACCCGGGGCACATGGCCCCCTGGGACACACGGCTCACCCGGGGCACAGGGCCCCCTGGGACACACGGCTCACCTGGGGCACAGGGCCCCCTGGACATATGGCTCACCCAGTGCACACGACCCCTCTCGGGCGCTGGGGTCCTGTATTGGAGGGGCCACGCTAGCTCCTTGCTAGCACGGCAGGCAGGCTGAAATGGCTGCAGGCCGGTAGACCGCCCTCAAAGGTGTCTCGTTCGGTGCGGAAGTGGAGCAGCTGCGGACGCGGAGGCTAAGTTCTGAAGCCGCCCACTCTGAGCCCAGGGCGTAGTGAGCTCTGTTCTCGGTGGATTTACTTTATTTGCGGCAGTGGTGGTGGGTGGCGGTGGCCGGTGCAGCAGCAACGGTCGCTCCTGTGGTTCAATTTCCACTTTATTTTTAAAGTTCACATGGCGGCCGTGGCGGGAGCTTCAGCTTGGCCATGCGGTGGCTGAGGGAGGACTCGCCTGGGCCGCTAATGGAAGGTGCCATGCCGGCTCCTCCCCAGCACAGTGGGTGTGCTAGGAAGGTTGTGGGCGGGCTGAGATGGCTGCAGGCTGAGCGTTCCCTCTCAATGGTGTCTCCTTTGGTGCGGAAGCGGAGGTGCTGTGGACACAGAGGCTAAGTTCTGAAGCCACACTCTCTCTGAGCCCAGGGCGTAGTGAGCTCTGATTTACCGTATTTTTTGGATCATAAGACGCACCTTTTCTTCACCAAATAGTGGGAGGAAAAGTGCCTGCGTCTTATCGTCCGAGTTGCAGAGCGGCAGCGGGTCCCCCAGGACCTTCTGTGTCCCTGGGGACTGCATATTTGGTGAAGAAAAACTGCGTCTTATGGTCCGAAAAATACGGTAGGTGGATTCCCATTCTCGGGGGCGGCGGCCGGTGCAGCAGCAACGGTAGCTCCTGTGTCTTAATTTCCCCTGTATTATTAAAATCCACATGGCGGTAGTGGCGTAAGCTTAGGAGCCGGCTGCTGGGGTGGGAGTGGAAAGAGTTGCCAGGGTGCAAAGGGAAGGTGCCGTGCCAGCTCCCCACCAGTAAGGTGCGTGCGGAGACTGGGCCCAGCTGGTCTTAGGCCGGGAGACGCCACGACAGCTCCTCGGGATGGTTGTGGGCAGGCGCCGAAGGTCCCATATCAGCTCCCTGGTTCCCATGGCCGGCGCGCTGGCCCAGTCCTTGGGCCCCAGGGCGGAGCGAGGTCTGGCTTCCTTCATTCCTGGCGGCAGCGTCTCCGGCAGGTCCGGTTTCGCCGTAGTTTTAAACTCCACATGGCAGCAGCAGTGCTCTGCTTGGTGTCTAGTTGTAGCCTTCCCATTTCTGGGCCAAGCTGGCTGCGGGCAGGGCGACTCTGTGTGATCTCTTTGCCAGCACAGCAAGCGCGGGGACTGGGCCTCGCTGGCTGCGGACGGGGAGACGCTGCGCCCGCTCCTCTCCAGCACGGCGCGAGGGCTGGGGTGGCTGCGGGCTGGGATGGGTGCGGGCAGGGAGGTCGTGCTCACGGGCTTCTCGTCCAGGCAGGAGCTGAAGAAGGCGAGGCGGAGGCCCACATCAGCTCCCTGGGCCCGGGGCCGGGCAGAGCGAGGTCTGGCTTCCCTCATTCCCGGTGGCAGCGGCTCTGGCAGGTCCAGTTTTGCTGTAGTTTTAAACTCCACATGGCAGCAGCGGTGTCCTGCTTTGTGTCTAGTTGTAGCTTTCCCATTTCCCCAGCTTTTCTGTGGGTCTGGTGCGATCCATTTCAATTTTATCTGTTGTTTTTTTCCAAATTGTTGATGAGGTGGCAGCTTAGGAAGCCGCCATCTTGTTTCGGTCCCCTCGCTAGCCGCTCTCTCTCTCTTTTTTTTAAAAAAAATATTTTATTAATTTTTTACAGATAGGAAGAGGGAGAATGAGCTAGAAATGTCAATAAGAGAGAAACATCTACCAGTTGCCTCCTGCACATCCCCCACTGTGGATGTGCCTGCAACCAATGTACATGCCCTTGACTGGAATCGAACCTAGGACCTTTCAGTCCACAGACTGACGCTGTACCACTGAGCCAAACCGGTTTCGGCGGCCAGGTCACTCTTAACTGCCCACAACAGCCCTACCCTGCTGGCCATCTTGTGGTGGCCTGCTTGTGTCCACGTGGGGGCAGCTGTCTTTGATCACATGGGGGTGGCTATCTTGTGTCTTGGAGTGGCGGTCAATTTGCATATTACTCTTATTAGGACTAGAGGCCCGGTGCACTGGGGGTGTATGTCCCTCAGCCCGGCCAGCACCCTCTCCAATCTGGGAACCCTTGGGGGGATGTCCACCTACTGGTTTAGGCCTGATCTGACAATCTGGGAATCCTGGCTCCCAATCGCTCATCTGCCTGCTTTCCTGATTGCCACCTAACAGCTTCTGCCTGCCAGCCTGATTGACACTTAACTGTTCCCCTGCCAGCCCAGTCACTCCCAACTGTCCTCCCCTGCAGGTCTGTTCCCCCACAACTTCCCTCCCCTGCTAGCCTGGTCTCCCCCAACTGCCTTCTGCAGGCTTGGTTACCCCCAACTGCCCTCCCCTGCTGGCCTGATCACCCTCCCCTGTTGGCCATCTTGTAGCATCCATCTTTGACCACATAGGGGTGGCCATCTTGGCGAGGGCCTGAGCGTCAATTTGCATATTACCTCTTTATTACCGTATTTGCTGGCGTATAAGACGATTTTTTGGCCCTGAAAAAAATACCGTATTTGCTGGCGTATAAGACGACCCCCTAATATTTCCACTCAAAATACAGAGTTATATACTCGCCGTATAAGACTACCCCCACTTGGAGGCATATTTTTCAGGGCCAAAAAATCGTCTTATACGCCGGCAAATACGGTATGTGTGATTTTTATTTATTTATTTAAAATATATTTTATTGATATTTTACAGAGAGAAAGGGAGAGAGATAGAGAGCTAGAAATGTTGATGAGAGAGAAACATTGACCAGCTGCCTCCTGCACACCCCCCACCGGGGATGCGCCCGCAGCCAATGCATATGCCCTTGACTGGAATCAAACCTGGGACCCTTCAGTCCGCAGATCAATGTCCTACCACTGAGCCAAACCTGTTTTGGCTATATATGACTTTTAATTGATACTTGATTCTTTGCCAAATTCTTTTATATCATAGTTCCTAGTTATTTACAAATTCCATCATTCCTTTTATATTTATAAGTTGGCATACATAGTGTTTATTTGTAGATTTTAAATGTTTGATTAAAAACTTTTTAGTATATGATAATATAATTCTATAAAAATTTTTTTGAAATTTTTTGAAATTTTTCAAGTAAACTATGACAATATTCACAAAGTGAAATCATTTTTTAAAGCTTTCAATATAATTTTCATTTTACTTTTATTTAAAATTTTCAAACTTACATTTAGATTCACCAGTTAACATTTCACTGAATTAGCTTTGTGTTTGCTTGTTTGTTTATTCTGAATCCTTTGAAAGTAAGTTGGCAATGTGGTGATTCTTTATCCCAAATCCCTTTTTTTGTGTGTACATTCCTTTAACTAGGGACCTTCTCCCGATGACCACAATAGCATGTTCACATTTAGTAAAATTAATAATAATTCTCTAATAACATGTAACCAGTCCATATTCAAATACCCTTGGCTCAACAATGACTTTTTTTTTATTTAAGAGAAACATTGACTTGCATTCCTCTTATAGTTCCATTCATTGGATGCTTCTTATTTGTGCCCTGTCGGAGATGGAACCTACAACATTGGCATTTTGCCCACCAACTGTGCTACCAATTAGGGTCCACAATAACTTATACATGCTGTTTCACACCTCTATCCAGGTTCATACATTGTGATTGGTTGTTAGGGGACTAATTTTTAAGCTGGTTGAAGTTAATCCATTTATCCTAGTAATAGGGGAAAATGGTAAAATGATTTAAACTTTAAGTTATAAGTATATTAGGTGAAATAATAAGGGGAAAAAGAGAGTTTATTAGAAAAACTTGGTTCTAGTCCAAGCTGTACTCAAGGTCTGGACAAGCCACTTAACCTCTCTGAGCCACAGCTTCTTCATTGGCAAATTTGTCACTTACTCCATAGACTTATGATAAGATTCAAATGAGTTAAATCAAATGAGGTCCTGGCACAAGCAGATTTCAACAACTGGTATTATTCGTTGTTTTTTTTTTAATGTTAGACTTTGATAGCCTTATTGAGGTATAATTGATATGTTTTATGTTTTCTTCCATAAGTTTTGCAGTTGCTTTTAAAATGTTTTTATTAATAGTGTGTAAGAAAAATTGCTCTTCATTTAATCTTTAAAACATATTTGCATGGAACTGTTTTATCTGGGACAGTCTAGTGGACTTACCCTTAGAAGCAAAATTCTGACTTCTTTTTAGAGCTCAATTTTGAAGTAGAGAGAATCATTCTACACTGGAAAGGACCAATCTCCCTTTTAGGTTGATGAAAAGGGATTTTCCTCATGTTGGTTGCAGTTATGTTGCAGAAGTATAAACATTAATTAATTATTTTTACAGCAGACCCTTTAGCATTTCTTGTATTGCTGGTTTGGTGGTGATAAATTCCTTTAGTCCTTTTTTTGTCTGTGAAGCTCTTGATTTCACCTTCAATTTTGATTGATAGCCTTGCTGGGTACTATATTCTTGGATTCAGACCCTTCCTTTGTATGACTTTGTATATTTCATCCATTCCCTTCTGGCCTGAAGATTTTCTGTTGAGAAATCAGTTGCTAGTTTGATGGGGGTTCCTTTATATGTAACTTTCTGTCTCTCTCTGGCTGCTTTTAAGATTCTTACTTTGACGCTGGAGTTTGCCAATTTAATTATAATGTGCCTTGGTGTCGGTATTTTGGGATTCATTTTGCTTGGGACTCTGCGAGCATCTTGGATTTGTGTGGGTTTTTTCTTCTATATCTCAGGAAAGTTTTCCATCATTATATCTTTTAAAAAATATATATTTTATTGATATTTTACAGAGAGGATGGGAGAGAGATAGAGAGCTAGAAACGTCGATGAGCCCCCTCCTGCACACCGCCCACTGGGGATGTGCCCGTAACCAGTGTACATGCCCTTGACCGGAATCGAACCCGGGACCCGCAGGCCGATGCTCTATCCACTGAACCAAACCGGTTTCGGCCATCATTATATCTTGAAAGAGTTTTTCTATGCTTTCCTTAGTTTCCTTTCCTTCTGGAACCCCTGTTATTCTAATATTGTTTTGATTTGTATTGTCCCAAAGTTCCCCTAGGCTCTCCTCCTGCTTTTTAATTTTTTTGTCTAGAAGCTGCTCTAATTGGGTATTTTTTTTCCATCTTGTCTTCTAGCTCACTGATGCGGTCCTCTGCTTCTTCTAGTCTTACTTTTGATGCTTTCTATTGAGTTCTTTACAGTACCTATGTCATTTTTCATTTCTTCTTGGTTCATCTTCATTTCCTCTTGGTTCTTTATTTCCTTTTGGTTCTTACCCATTTTGTCAAATTTGTCTTCCATTCTTTTTTAGTCATCTTATGATCATTACTCTGAATTCTTGCTCTGGTAGGTTGCGTGCCTCTAACTCGTTTACTTTTCTGGTGATGCCTGCTTTTCTTTCATTTGTGGGCTATTTCTTTGTCTCTTTTCAGATGTCTGGTTATGTAGATCTCTCTCTCCTGCTTTGATTTAAAGGCACAGAATACAACACAACCAGGTACAACACACAAGGCACTGAACAGAAGTGTATTTTCTTTTCTTTTTTTTTTTTTAAAGAAAGGGAGAGAGATAGAGAGCTAGAAACATCGATGAGAGAGAAACATCGACCAGCTGCCTCTTGCACACCCCCTACCGGGGATGTGCCCGCAACCAATGTACATGCCCTTGACTGGAATTGAACCCGGGACCCTTCAGTCCACAGACCAACGCTCTATCCACTGAGCCAAACCGGTTTCGGCTAGAAGTGTATTTTCGATATTAATAAAGGTGACCACTAGGGAAAGTCAAATTAGAGGATAGGAGAGAAAGAAGAAGAGTAAAAAGAGAAGAGGGGGGGGGGAATAAAGAAAAAGATAAGAAAAAAAAACAGGAAAAAAATGGGAGTGTCAAAATGAAATTGGGAGGGAGAGAAAAAGAGAGAGAGAGAGAGAGAGAGAGAGAGAGAGAGAGAGAGCAGAAAGAAAGAGACTAAGAGAGAAAAGGGGAACAAAATGTATATATGGGGAGATAATTTCAATAGAGAGAGAGAGAGAGAGAGAGAGAGAGCGCAGAAAGAAAGAGACTAAGAGAGAAAAGGGGAACAAAATGTATATATGGGGAGATAATTTCAATAGAGCAGCCACTAACCCCAGGAAATGCTGGTAACAGTACCTGGAGAATAATACAAACTACAACACCCACAGTATCCAGCAAAATAAAAAAAAAAATACCAAGCAACAACATCAAAAGATTAAGCAAAATAATCTCACTAAAAGCATAAAAATACAATATCAATATTCACACAAACAACATCAAAAGGACAGAGGAAAACAATTTTTCTTCTTCTAGTTAATACAGTTCAGAGAGTGGTGGCCCAGCACTTGGCCCAGGGGATTGGAAATTAGCTATATAAGTAGGATAGAAATTTTAGCAGGGGGGAGACAGAAAGAGTAGGGAAAATCTAAAACAGGAATGGGTTAAGATAAACATGATAGCATAAGGGGAAAGGTTAGGAAGAGAGTGATGGTGTAAAGGTTTTGTTAAGATAGGGTTAAACAATGCTAAAGGAGAAAAGAAAATAGGATGAAGAACACTAATTCCAATGTAAAATAAAGAGAAAATAAAATGGCACTTAAAAAAGAAAAAGGAAACAAAAAAGTTAAAATAGCAGTAGTAATAATGCTGATTGAACCTAAAAATGTAATAATTAAAAAGGTAAAATCAACTGAGGAAAAAAGGAAAAAATTCGTTTCTTAAGTAAAAGATGCAAAAAATGAAAATAAAATAAAAAAAATTAGAAAAAAAATGTGCAGTTGTGAAGGCCATTCACTTCCTTTGTTATTCTGTTTGGCACGCCTGTTTCTCAGTCCGGACAGTATTGCAGTTTCCTGCGTTCTGCTGCACCTCAGTGTAGTAAGCTATTCCTTAATTTTAAGATGGTGATTTCTTCGTTTCTTGGTTTTTGATTAAATAAACACAGTCAATTTGTACTCCAGCCCCTAGGTGGCAGTGTTTATGGGTTTATGTTCCGTCTTTTTGGCTGCTCTTGCCTTCTTTTTTATGGCACTCAATACCCATCTTGCCTCGGAGCTGAATCCCAGCTGGTCTCTCCCCAGCTCTGCTTCCCAGCTTCCAGAAAAGCAGTTTCCCCCTGCCGTCTCTCAGGGCCAGCCAATCTGGGTGGCCTCTCCTTTGTATAACCTCCAATAAAGGTGACCTCAATAAAGAAGCAAAGGGTTGCAGGGGAGCCAGCCTAGGTGCACAATGGGCCAGTCTGCGTGCACTTACAGACTGCATACCTTTCCAAATATGTTCTTCCTCTGTGTCAGATCAGAATGGGTTGCTCTCTAGAGAACCCTACTATTGTTAACTCTGAGGACCCCATCCACTCTCTTGGATCACGCCAGATCCAACAGTGGAGGGCTTTTGTGGACACAGATTTCCGTGGTCCCAGCTCGCATATTTTGTCTCTACTTTTGCAGCTGCCGCTGCTGGGACACAGACACCCCACCTTATCCCAGGTAAAATCCAACCTTTCTGTGGAATCTGAGTGTCTGCATCGATTGGGGTCCCACAGTTGCTCAGTGGTCTCCACAGTTGTGGCTTTTTCAGGTCCCAGATACGATCCCTATTTTTAGCTCTGATGTGGTTGTGAGAGGCAGCACATACAAGTGTTTATTTATGCCGCCATCTTGGAGCACCTCTCCCCGACTTTTTGCTTTTTAAACACTTTGAAGAGTCTGGAGTAGTTGTCTTATAGAATATTTCATGTTTTGGATTTTTTTTTTACTGTTTTCTTAAGGTTAGATTTAAGTTAAACATCTTTAGTAAGACTGTTTCATATGTATTGTTGAGTACTTTCTGTTTCACATCAGAAGCTTCATAACTTCAAGTTTACTGATAGACTTACTCTCACTTGGTTAAGGAGATTTTAAAATACATATGTAATTATCATTGTTGGCAGTATCATAGATGTCCCCTGTTCCTTTCCCCACACCTCCTTAATAACCTCCATCCAACCCACACCCCAAGCAGGAATTTTTTTTTTTAATTGAGTGATATTAGTAGGCTTTTTAAGTTACCCCTGAGGATAGCTCTGTATAGTGGTCACCCTTATCTGCTGTTTTGCTTCCCATGGTTTCATTTACTTGTAGTCAGCTATGGTCCAAAAATATTACATGGAAAATTACAAAATAAACAATTCATAAGTTTTAAATTGCCTACTGTTCTGAGTAGTGTAGTGAAATCTTTCATTGCCCTGCTCCATTCTGCCAAGGATGTGCTCAATTATTTTGTCCAGTCCACTCTATACATCCCCACTTAGTAGCTGTCTAGGTTCTCACACCAAATGTTTCTGTATCACAGAGTGCTCTATTCAAGTAACCTTGATTTTACTTAAAATTGACTCCAAAGTGCAGGACTAGTGATACTTGCAATTCAGATACGGCAGTGAAGAGCTATAAAGTGCTTCCTTTAAGTGAAACGGTGAAAATTATCAATTTTAAGAAAGAGAAAAAATTGGTTGCTGAAATTGCTAAGATCTACAGTAATAATGTGTCTTCTATGAAATTGAGAAGGAAAAAGAAATATGTGTGGGTTTTCCTGCTGCACCTCCAACTGCAAAAATTAGGATCACAGGGCATGATTAAGTGGAATGGGCATTAAATTTGTGAGTAGAATTCCTGAATAGAAAATGTGTTCCAGTTGACAATTTGTGTCAGAAAGCATTGAGCCTGCATGAATAATTTCTGCAAGGGATTCCCTGAAATGAGATACCACATTCACATAACTTATTACAGTTAATTGTTATAATTGTTCTATTTTATTATTAGTTGTTAATCTCTTACAGCGCCTAATTTGTAATTAAATTTTATCATAAGTAAGTATGTGTAGGAAGAAAAATGATATATACAGTTAAGTCCTCACTTAACATTGTGGACAGATTTTTGTGATTTTAAGCAAAATGGTTAAAACCAATTGTACAACCAAAACCGGTTTGGCTCAGTGGTAGAGCGTTGGTCTGCGGATTGAAAGGTCCTGGGTTCGATTCTGGTTAAGGGCATGGACTTTGGTTGCGGGCACATCCCTGGTAGGGGGTGTGCAGGAGGCAGCTAGATGATGTTTCTCTCTCATCAACATTTCTAGCTCTCTAGCTCTCTCCCTTCCTCTCTGTAAAATATCAATAAAATATATATATTTAAAATAAAATAAATAAAATAAAACCAATCGTACGTAATCTCATCAGCATTGTATTACAAGGACATTATTTGAGGGCCTGCAGTATATAGAATCTGGTGTCTGCAATTTCAGGCATTCGGGGGGATGTCTTGAAATATATCCCCTGCAGATAAGGTGGGGGGGACTACTGTACACTGACAGGTGCCAGAAAGTGAGGCAAAGAGATAGAGTTACTGTCCACAGAGTTTAAGAGATAAAAAATTATAGGAAGAAAAAAGGGGGCCGAATAGGTAGACATGTTGTGCACCTCTTCCCAGGGCCATACTGGAAATACAACTAAATCAGAGAGTATCCATATGGAATTAACACGTTAGGCACATCTGAGGAGACAACTTACAAGGAAGGGCAGGAAAAGCCTGGAGAGAGTAGGAACAGTGGTGTGGGCTTGAGAGGGGTGGTGGGCCAGTGAGCTCAGAGGGAGAGGAGGAAGCTTCATTGCACCAAAGCTGTGTTTGTGGTGGCATGCGTAACATCCAACAGTGAAAATGAAAAACCACTGGTTTGCTAACTGCCAGGGAGTCTGGACCCAAGATCACAGCTGCAAAAGGCAGCCCCTTGAAAGGGGAGGTGGTGGGAGAGAAAGCTACATTTTATTTTGTTTTTATTCTCTAAACAAAGAACACAGACCTTTTCAATTGCAGTCAGTCAGCTGAGGCTTTGGAGCAAGGAGGGAGGCACAGACTTGAAATGCCTGAGGAGGGAGCAGCAGGACAGGGAGACATGGCCAGGAGTCTTACATTGGGATATCCTTAGGCTTCCAAAAATAAGCTGTCATTTCTCTCCAGAAGAGCTTGCCCCCCCTCCCCCCCCATAGCCTCAGGGTAAGTGATATAGCCTGTCATACCCTGCATTTTCAACTTTACAGAGGAAACAAAAGCAGAGGCCAAGCTTATGGATCTAAGTAGTCTCAAGGAGCCTTCAGTGATTGTATTGGAAGAGGGGCCATCCTTTTATTCTGGGAACCAGAATGATAAAAACTCGAGGTTGCCAGCAAGCCCATTAGTCTCCATACAAGGATATCTGACTAACCAAGGCCAGAGTCATATTTTGGGCCACTCTAGGGAGGAGTAGCTCTGGTTCAGGGAAAAAACACATAAATACCCATCTTATTCCCTAAAAGCTATATAGCACCAACCTCACTTCAAGATGCTTCAGTGATTAATATTGACAGCTGGCAGAAAGGCAAAGAGGGCAGTTTGGCCCTGCCTTCTTGCAGCCAGTGTCTCTGGAAACAGAAAAGCAGGATGCTGGTGGATCACATGGAGTTTCAAGCAAGGTTCTAAAAGCCTGATAGTGATCAGTACCTAAGTATCTAACAGGAAGTCCAGAATTGGCAGACAGAATAGAAAAAAGGGATCATAAAATAGCTCCTATGGGACATTAAAAACTGCTGAAGTAAATGACACGCCACTCATATTTTTATTTTTTAAAAAACTTTGCACCTTTTTCTTCTAATTTTCTTCTCCTTTCCCCATTTTAGTTTTCCTCTTTTCCCCTTTTTAAAATTGATCTTGAGCTGCATGATTGATGTATTATTCTATTCTCCATTGGTTTATTCATATATCTAATTTCCTCTTCTTTCTACTGCATTCCCCTTCTTTCTTTTTCTTTACTACATTTTATTCTCTCTTCTCTTGCTCTTTTCTTCTAATTACTTTACTTGTTTCACTTTCTAAATTTAGGCCTATCTGCATTCTCCTCTTCACTTTTTCAAAAAAATTTATTTTGTTTTTTCCTTGTCTTTTTATTTTCCCTCTTTTATTCTAAACCCATCATTCCCTTATTCATCCAATTCCTTAGCCTTACTTACTTTTTTTTAAGCTCTGCATGTACAGATTCTGACATAAACACACACACACACACACACCCACCAATATTTCTGGGTGTTTGTGCTTTTTGGTTTATTTGTTGTTTCTATTGTTTTTTTAATACCTGTATTTCTTTTTCTCTCTATATCATTTTTATTTTTGGTCACTTTTCTCTTTCCTAATTCTCTTTTCTCTAATGATCACTTTTATTGGGGTTCATAGGTGCCTTCTGTACATCATGTTCTATTCCTTCTGTGTCGTGTTGTGCTTTGTGCTGTTCAGTCAATGCCTGCACAGTGGTTGGGACGACATGATAGGTAGTGAACCACATAATCAGACACCCTGAGAGAAGACTCCATCCACAAATGAGACAATAGCATTCAAGATCCAGCTATATCAGGAGGACCCAAATATCTCAAATAGAGGGCCTCCCTAAAACAACCAGCCCAGGAGACCTGAGAGACTGCACCACCGAGTCCCACAAAATATCTAGTACTTAAGACCAATTAGAAAAATCTGGGTGGCATAGCAGTTTGATCTAATACATAAACACAATTACAAAGGAACAGCAAAAATGGGGAGGCATTAAAAAACAAAACAAAACCCAAATGTAAGAAAAGAGGAGTAGCTATAACAGGAAATAAGTGAAATGGAGGAGAGCAATTTATCATAGAAAGATTTCAGAATAATGATTATAGGAATGCTCAGATTTGGATGAGAAATTCATCAATATGTGTGAGAAGGAAGAGGAAATGCAGAAGGATGTAGCTGGAATAAAGAACACAATGCAAGGTTTCAACAGTAGACTAGAAGCTGAGGACCGAATCAGTAAGTTAGAAGATAGGTAGAAAAAAATACCCAATCAGAGCACCAATGTGGAAAAAAAATTAAAAAGCAGGAGGAGAATCTATAGGAGCTCTGGGGCAAAATAAACATCTACATCAGTGTTTCCCAAAGTGTGGTACGCGTACCCCCAGGGGTATGGAAAGAGTTTGGTGGGGGTACACATTGCACCAGAGTTTGGTGGGGATATGCACTGCACCGTGCTTAGCTGCACCTAATTCTACAATCTCGAGTCAAGTCAAGAGAGTCTTGTGAGGAGTGAGGTGGTCTGGTGTGCAAATAAATGTTATTTATAATATAACTTTTATTTATATTTTATTATGAATAATTTTATTTTTCATTTATTATTATTTTGTGTATGTACAAAAAATACAAAATAAATATATTTTGATTGTTATTAAAATACACCTTTTTTATGAGGGGTACTCAGCGTTATGAAAATTATAGAAGGGGTACACATATGTCAAAAATTTGGGAAACACTGATCTACATAATAGTGGTATCAAAAGAAGAGGAAGCTGAGCAAGGACTAGAATACCTACCTGTCTGAAGAAAT
The DNA here is from genome assembly GCA_963924515.1 of Vespertilio murinus. Taxonomy (NCBI): domain Eukaryota; kingdom Metazoa; phylum Chordata; class Mammalia; order Chiroptera; family Vespertilionidae; genus Vespertilio; species Vespertilio murinus. The sequence goes on along the minus strand of OZ004707.1, from coordinate 95,690,269 downwards.
AATAATGGAAAACTTACCTGACTTTCAGAAGAATAAAGGCACACAAGTTCAAAAGTAGAGTTCCAAACAACATGAACTAAAAAAGACCAACATGAAGCTACATCCTACCTAAATTGGCAAATGTCAATGACAAAGTAAGAATCTTATAGGCTGCCAGAGAAAGAAAGTTACCTACAAGAGATTTCCCATTAGACTGTCAACAGATTTCTCAACAGAAACACATCAAGCCAGAAGGGAAAGGGATGAAGTATACAAGGTGATGCAAATAAAGGGACTAAACCAGGGGTGGGCAAACTTTTTGACTCGAGGGCCACAATGGGTTCTTCAACTGGACCAGAGGGCTGGAGCAAAAGCAACCTGACCATGCTGGCACTTTCATCTTGGGCTGCTGTTGAAGAAGTGGAGGATATAGCAAGAGAACCCTCCACTCTTTCGGCTTCGAGGGCTGGATAGAACAGCCGAATGGGCCGGATCCAGCCCGCGGGCCATAGTTTGCCCACGGCTGGACTGAACCCAAGAATATCCAGCAAGACTGTCATTCAGAATTGAAAGGGAAATCAGGAGCTTTGCAGACAAAAAAAGGTTAAGGGAGTTTATTCTCACCAAGCCAACAATACAAGAAATGCTAAAGAGATTGCTGTAAAAAGAAGAAACAGAAAGGGAAAAAGGAACACAGTCATAAAGAATAAAAATGACAACAAAGAAGTACCTGTCAATGATAACCTTAAATGTAAATATATTAAGTGCTCCAATAAAAATAGAGTAGCTGAATGTATAAGAAAACATGCTCTCTACAAGAGACCCAATTTAGAACAAAGGATTCACACAGACTGAAAGTGAAGGGATGGGGGGAAATTTTTCAAACAAATGAAAAATAAAGTAAAAAAGCTGGGATAGCAATGCTTCTATCTGACAAAATGGACCTCAAAGTGAAAGCCATAACAATAGATAAAGGCCACTTCATAATACCAAAGGAATCAATACAGCAAGATGCTATAACTCTGATAAACATATATGTATCCAGTATAGGAGCATCTAAATATATTAAAAACCTTCTCAAGGGAGAGATCAACAGCAATATAATAATAGTATGGGATTTTAATATCCCACTAAAATCACTGGAAAAGTCTTCTAAATAAAAGATCAACAAAGAAACAACAATCCTAAAAAAAAAAAACACTACAACAGAGGGAACTAATTGACATCTTCAAAACATTCCCTGTAAAAGCTATGGAATATACATTTTTCTCAAGTGCACATGAAACCTTTTCAAATATAGACCAAATATAGACCATATATTTGAAGTCTCTACAAATTCAAGAAGATTGAAATCATGTTTATTATCTCAGACCATAATGGCATGAAATTAGAAATCAACAACAATAAAATGCTCAAATATTCAAATACATGGAGGTTAAATAACATGCGGTTAAACAATGGTTTGCCCAAGAGATCAAAGAAGAATAACTTCCTGGAAACAATTAAAAACAGAACAATCCAAAATCTTTGAAACACAGTGAAAGTTCATAGCACTATAAGCCTACTTCAAAACAAACAAACATAAACAAGATAATAAATTATCTTGCCATACAACTTATAAAAAACAACAACTAAAAAGGAAGCAATAAGAAAAACCAAGAGTAAGTAAAAGGAAGGAAATAAAAATCAGAGCAAAATAAATGTCAGAGACAAAATAACAATACATAAGATCAATAAAGCAAAATGCTGGTTCTTTGAAAGGATAAACAGGATTGATGGATCTTCTTGCCAGGCACACCAGGAAACAAAGAGATGACCCAAATACAAAATCTGTGAAAGGTAAAGTAACAACGGACCTTACAGAAATACAAAGGGTTGAAATAAAATATTGTGAATGAATTTATTTCATCAAACAGGACAACCAGGAAGAGATGGACATGTTCCCTGAAAAATACAAGCTTTCAAAATTCAATCAGGAAAAAATCAGAAAATTTGAAGCTGGAGATAATTATTGATGAAATTGAAGAAGTAATTTAAAAAGCTCTCAAAACAAAAGGCCTGGTCCAGATGGATTCACTGGGGAGTTTTACCACATTTTCAAAGAAGAACTAACACCTTTCCTCCTTAAGCTATTCAAAAATTTCAAGAGGAAGGAACCACATACAAACTCTTTCGATGAGGTTAGCATGACTGGATTTCCAAAACCAGAAAAAGAAAACAAAGAACTGCAGGCCAAGATCCCTGTTGGATATAGATGCTAAAATCCTCAACAATATTTTTGCAAACTTGACACAGCAGTACATTAAAATGATCATGACAGTATGACCAAGTCTGGAGATGCAAGGATGGTAAAATATTTGTAACTGCATATATGTTGTCATACAGCACATAGATTGCAAGACAAAAATCTCATGATCATATCAATAGATGCAGAAGAACATTTGACAAAAACCCAACACATTTTAAAAAAATACATGTGGCATATTTCACAGAGGTAGAGGACACACTCCAAAAATTTGCTGTACCTGTCTTGAAGAAGAAGAGCAAAGTTGGAGGAATCACAATACCAGTTGTCAAGTTATAGGGAAAATCCACTGTACTCAAATATATCCTATAAGATGGATTGGAAGAAACAACATAATTAAAATGTCCATACTATCTAAAACAATCTATAGATTCAGTGCACTCCCCATTAAAATACCATAGGCATATTTTACCGACCTAGAATGAATTCTCCAAAAATTCATCTGGAATTTTAAAAGACCCTGATTAGCCACAGCAGTCATGTGAAAGAAGAACAAAGTAGGAGGTATCTCAGTACCAGATATCAAGCTCTATTATAAAGCAACTGTTCTCAAAACTGCCTGGTACTGGCACAGGAACAGATACATAGACCAATGGAGTAGAATAGAGAACTCAGAAATTGTCCCAAACTACTATGCTCATTAATACTTGACAAAGGAGGAAAGAGCATACAATGGAGTCAAGATAGTCTTTTCCATAAATGGTGTTAGAAAAATTGGACAGCTACATTAAAAAAAAACAAAAACACTAGGCCACCATACACAAAAATAAATTCAAAATTAATAAAAGGCCTCAACAAAAGACGGGAAACCATAAAAATCTTAGGAATCCACAGTAGCACAATCTCAGACATTTGCCAAAGCAATTTCTTATTGATACAGCTGCTAGGGCAATGGAGACTAAGGAGAAAATAAACAAATGGGACTACATCAAAATGCAAAGATTCTGTACAGCAAAAGAAACCATCAACAAAACAAGCCCACTGCATTGGAGAACATATTTGTTAATGATATCTCTGATAAGGGTTTAATCTCCATAATTTATAAGGAATGCATATAACTTTAAAAAGGAAGATAATCCAATTAAAAAATGGGCAAATGACCTAAATGGACAATTATCGAAACAGGACATACAGAAGAGCAGGAGTCGGGTGAAAATATTCTTAAAGTCACTAATCGTCAGAGGGATGCAAATCAAAAGGACAGGTACCATTTCACACCTGTCAGAATAGTTATCAACAAATCAAATGACAAGTGCTGGTGAGGATGTCGAGAGAAAGGAAACCTCTTGCATTGCTGGTTGCGAATGCAGATTGGTGCAGGCACTATGGAGAACAGTATCAAGTTTCCTCAAAAGTTTAATAATGGAACTCCAATTTGACCCATTGACTCCACTTCTAGGAATATAACCCAAGAAACTAGAAACACCAATCAGAAAGGTGGTATGCACCCCCATGTTAATAGCAGGACACAGTTTACACTAGCTAAGATTTGGAAATAGCCTAAGTGCCCAAAAGCAAATGAGTGGATTAAAAAACGGTAGATCTACACAATGGAACACTATGCTGTGGTTAAAAAATGAAGGAATTCCTACCACTTGCAAAAGCGTGGGTGGACCTGGAAAGCATTATGCTAAGTCAGTTGGAGAAAGATAAATACCACATGATCTCACTCCTTTGTGGACTATATTGAACAACATAAGCATCAATCAGACCATCAAACCTCAGAGGCAAGGCAGGTGATGTTGGGGGTTAGGGGGAGAAACCAACCAAAGTATATGTATGCATGCATATAAGCATAACCAATGGACACAGACACCATACAGAAAGGGCATGAATCCAGGGGTTGAGAGGGAAATGGTGGGATAAGGACACATATGTAATACCTTTATCAATAAAGAAAAATTTTTAAAAATTAAAAGGTCAGTGAGATATCACCTCACAGGTGTCAGAATGGCTATCGTCAACCAATCACAAGAATTGGTAAGGTTGTGGATATAAGGGGATCCTAGTACACTACTGGCAGGGATGCAGATATTTGCAGCCACTGTGGAAAACAGTATGGAGTTTCCTCAAAAAAGTGAAAATGGAACTACCATTTGACCCATTCATTTCATTTCTGGGAATATATTCTAAGAAACCTGAAACACTCATCAGAAAGAATATATGCACCCCTATGTTCATAGTTGTGCAGCTTATAATAGCTAAGACTTGGAAACAGCCTAATCAAGTGCCCATCAGTAGATGATGGGTAGGTAAAAAAAACTATGGTACATTTACTTAATGGAATCCAGCTATAAAAAAGAAAGAATCCTTACCATTTGCAATAGCATATGTGATTCTGGAGATTATTATGCTGAGCAAAGTAAGTGAGCCATATAAAGATAAGAATGACATGATTTCATTCATATATGGAAACTAATGAACCAAGTAAACAGTTCATAAAAAATAGACCCAGAGTAATAGAAGCATGAATAGACTTGAACCTCAGTGGGAAAGCAGGGAAGAGGATGAGTAGGAAGAGAACAACCAATGAACTTGTACATATATACACATAACCTGTGTATACAGACAATGAGGTGGTGGGGGCCTGGAGAAGGAGAGGATGGGAGGGACCTTGAAGAGGTTGGGGGGAGGACCTATGTAATATTTTCAACAATAAAGATTTATGGTTTTTTTTTTTATAATGATTTCAGAGAGGAAGGGGTAGGAAGAGAGAGATAGAAACATCGATGAGAGCGAATCATTGGCTGCCTCCTGCACATCCCCCTAAAGGAGATCAACCCTAAAATCCAAGTATGTTTCCTTGACTGGAATCAAACTTGGGACCCTCCAGTCCGCAGACAGATGCTCTGTCTGATGAGTTAGAATGGCTAGGTCAACCATAAAGATTTAGAAAAAAACTAAACTATAGGGATGGATGTTTGATGTTCGTTTTAATGGAAGTGTGCAAATTACAGTGGAAGAAATAGTTAAGTCTATTTAAGGGAATTGGGGAATGTTTTGCATCTTGAACAGAGCCTGGAGGGCTGGGTACAAATCAACACCTGGATAGGTAGAGAAAGGGTAACTTGGTTGAGATAACAGGTTGTGTAGAAACTTGGAAGAGAGAGGGGAGTATCAGGTATTTTTAAAAGTTTATTATTTTTTTTATTAAATGTTTATTGTTCAGATTATTACAGTTGTACCTCTTTTTTCCCCCCATAGCTCCCCTCCACCCGGTTCCCACCCTATCCCATTTCCTTACCCCCCCCCACCCCCACCACACACACATACTGTCCTCATCCATAAGTGTATGATTTCTGTCCAGTCTCTTCCCACACCCCCACAGCCCTTCTCCACCCCCAATGATTGTCAGTCCACTCCCTTTCTATGCCCCTAATTCTATTATTTCACCACTTTATTCTGTTCATCAGGTTCTTTATTCACTTGATTTTTAGATTCACTTGATAGATACGTATTTGTTGTTCATAATTTTTATCTTTACCTTTTTCTTTTTCCTCTTCTTAAAGAGTACCTTTTAGCATTTCATATAATTCTGGTTTGGCAGTGAACTCCTTTAGCTTTTTCTTATCTGTGAAGCTCTTTATCTGCCCTTCAATTCTGAATGATAACTTGCCGGGTAGAGTAATCTTGGTTGTAGGTTCTTGCTATTCATCACTTTGAATATTTCTTGCCACTCCCATCGGGCCTGCATAGCTTCTGTTGAGAAACTCCCTTGTAGGTAACAAACTTTTTCTCTTGTTGCTTTTAATATTCTCTCTTTGTCTTTTGCTTTTGGCATTTTAATTATGATATATCTTGGTGTGGTCCTCTTTGGATTTGTTTTGTTTGGGTTTCTCTGCACTTCTTGGACTTGGAACGCTTGAAGTTGTGCCAGAGGCTCCTTACACTATCTTCCTATTTTTGGATTAGTTTTTCTTTTTTCTTTCCCAGCTGGGTGTCTTTTGCTTCTTTGTATTTCAAATCTTTGACTTGATTCTTGAAATTCTCTATTCTGCTGTTGGATCTCTGTATATTATTTTTTATTTCAGTCAGTGTACACTTAATTTCTAGTTGGTCCTTTTTCATATTCTCAAGCGTCTCACTAAATTTATCAGCCTTTTTTTTTTTTTTTTTAGGAAATTCTTGAAGAACCTTATAACTGTGGTTTTGAACTCTATATCCAATAATTTGCTTTCTTCCATTTCTTTCATTTGTGACTTATTTCTTTGTCTCCACATTTTTGCTGCTTCCCTGTGTTGATAGAGTGGCTTTATGTGCTAGGTGTGCTGTGGGGCCCAGTGGCTCAGCTTCTCCAGTTACTTGAGGTGGACACTTTTGGTGCACCCCTTTTTGGGCTGTGTACACAGTCTTGTATTTATCCTTGATTGCTGTTGGTATAAATCGGAGGAATTGATCTCTAGGCCAATTGTCTGTGAGGATCAGCTGTGTCTGTGATAGAAGGACTTCTTTGCTGGAGACACCCTTATGAGACAAGACTTGCTTCAGTAGGGTTTTGGTGCTCACTGAGTCTGCTCCCTGAGTGTGTCTTTTATTGATCTGAGTTATAATCTGGATGGTCCTACCCTGGGTCTTGAATCTCTAAGAAGATGCTAATTTAGCCTCTGCCTGAGGCCACCCAGCAAGAGCTACAGAGAGATCTGAAGATTCCTCTTCTTTGTTTGGGTTTTGGAGGTGCCCAGATGAGACTCAGTTGTGAAGCAATAAAAGCTGCTGTGAGGCCTTGGACCTTCTTTTGGATGTTCTGGGTCTCTCTGACTCAGCTGCAGTTTGTTAGGTAAGTAGCCTGGGCCTTCCTCTTTGGGGTGATCAATCAGGGGCCTCTGCGATCGATTGCCCAGCAGAGGGAGGCCACCCTACCCACCTGGCTGGGGCTCCATGATTGATGACTGCACAGAGGATGGCCTGGGTCTCCTTTTGAAGGGCAATCATGGGGTATTGGTGGGATCCCTGACCAATAGCTTGCACTGCCTTGGCATGGTTGTTCAGAAATGTCGTTTGGACTGTTACTCTGCTCTTTGATCATTCATTGACTTACATATTATGCTTTTATGATTATAGACTAGAGGCCCATTGCACAAAATTTGTGCACGGGGCGAGGGGTCTCTCAGCCCAGCCTGAACCCTCTTCAATCTGCGACATCCCTCTCACAATCCAGGATTGCTACCTCTCAACTCCTTGTTTGCCTGCCTTCCTGATTGCCTCTAAGTGTTCTGCCTGCCAGCCTGAATACTCCCTAACCAATCCCCTGCTAGTCTGAATGATGCTTAACTGCTCCCCTGCCAGCCCGTTTGCCCCTACCTGCCCTCCCATTAAGGCCTGGTCCCCCCCAACTGCTCTCCCCTGCAGGCCTGCATCTCTCCCAACTGCCCTTCCCTGCAGGCCTGGTTGCCCTGAACTTACCTCCTCTGCCGACTTAGTCACCCCTAACTACCCTCCCCTGCAGGCTTGATCACCCCAACTGCCCTCCCTTGCAGGCCCGGTCCCTCTTAACTGTCCTCCACTGCTGACCTGATTGCCCACAACTGCCCTCTCTTTCAGGCCTGGTCCCTTGCAGCTGCCCTCCTCTGAAGTCTATCCTGTGGCAGCTATCTTGTGTCCACATGGGGGCAGGATTTTTTTTTTAACCACATGGGGGTAGCCATCTTGTATGAGACACAAGACATCAACAAACACTCTCATACCGGTGTACACAACACTAAAAATTTATACCGCAGAGCAATGTCTTCTGTCCCTGATTTGGGGCACTGCCCTCCCCAGAATCTCAGCATTCTCCCCAATGGATTATTTTGGGAGAATGTATTTCCCAGGCCTGGAATTTCTGTTTCCCATTCTTGGCCATAATCTTGGGGCCCCTGATTTCATGGAGAGACATCTGCATTGCAAGCAGCGTTCTGCCCCCCTCGCCCCCCTCTTTTAAATATATTTTATTGATATTTTCCAGAGAGGAAGGAAGAGAGATAAGAGAGCTAGAAACGTCGATGAGAGAGAAACATCGACCAGCTGCCTCTTGCACATCCCCTACTGGGGATGTGCCCGCAACCAGTGTATATGCCCTTGATCGGAATCGAACCCGGGACCTTTCAGTCCACAGACCGACGCTCTACCACTGAGCCAAACCGGTTTCGGCATCCCTGGGCCCTTCTTAAAAATTCTTTAGCATATATTCTAAAACAGCAGGTTTAGATGAACTACTTCTCATGTTTGCAGTTAAACCGAGTAATCCCTCCCAGTTGACAGAGACACAGGACAATACAAGGTAGCTTTTGCTTCACCCAGCTCTCACACATTCATGTACCAGTCAGCCTGAGTTTTGACTTCCACCACAGAAAGTCCTGAACTGAGGCAAATAATTTGCCTAAGTAGTGACCAGCTACTTCTTCTGTCCTGAAAGATAGGCCTACACTCAGACTGGTCCCCTGGGAGAAAAATCTCCTCTCAGTTGTCTGGTTCCAGAAAGGGCTTTCCTGTCCTCCTGGGAGTCCACTGGAGCGTGAGCAGAGGCCCCGGTCTTCCAGACTGACAAGGACTTGGCCCCAGTATATTACTGGAGGAATGCCTTCCCATCACCAGGAACTCAGTCGAGTTGGCCCACCTGCCTGCTCTCAAAGGGGAAACTTTGGCTGCGTGTTCCCTGGTTGGGGAATCATTTTTATGTTACAGAATATACCAGGCGACAGGAAAATATACACAGGAGTACTCAGAGCTTCAGGAAAAACCCATTTATTATCAGATGTATCAGAACAGCGACTCAGGGGGGTCAGTCCTCCAAATCTGAGTGAGTGAATATGGAAGAAGCTTTCTCTTTTATAGCCTTTGGTTTTTTTGTTTTCTATCTGTTTCCTAACTACCACGCTGTTGTGATGGGCTTCCATGGACCCTCTTGAGTCAGTTAGAATGGGGAAGTTAGATTTTATCTAAAGCCTGGTCTGGGTGGTGCTAGTGACCTCCCCTCCAGCTAAGCTGTTACCTTCTTTTTATGGCCACTTTGTAAATTGGGAATAATTAGGAAAACAGGTGAGAAAGGCGTAGTGACTTAACTATAGGCTATCAAAAATGTGCATTCCGTTACTGGCACAGATTCAGATTGCTAGCCCCCCTGCCAAATGTCTTATATTCCCCATCACTTCTAGTAAGTAACAGAAACAATGGACAGGGCTTGCTTCATGGAAAAATAAATCTTTTACTAAAGAAATTATATGCCTCCCAGCCAGCATGGCTCAGTGGTTGATCCTTGACCTATGAACCAGGAGGTCAGGGTTCAATTACTGGTCAGGGTTCAATTAAAAAAAAATAGCCCAATGGGAGATAGCAAGATCTAGGCTGAAAACATGAGGGCTGGAACTCACATACAGCAGGACTTTCTTAAGTTTATGTGGATAGAAGGATGGTCACAGGATTCTTTGGAAAACAAATGGCCTGAGGGGTGATACTGGTTCCTGTGCAATCATGAAGTGTCCAGTCATGAAGGGCAAGCAGAAGTGTCCAGTTTGAAGGTGGTGAGGGCATGTGTGGTACACCTTTTTCACTCCTAGAGCAACCAGGATTACATGAAATGGTGCGAACCTATAGGAAAGTCTCAGAGAATGTCTGCTATTCCTTCTGGGTTTTGTTTATTTTAAAATATATTTTTATTGATTTCAGAGAGGAAGGAAGAGGGAGAGAAAAATAGAAACAACAATGATGAGAGAGAATCATTGATTAGCTGCCTCTTGAACGCCCCCTACAGGGGATGGAGCCCATATCCCAGGCATGTGCCCTTCACTGGAATCAAACCTGGGATCCTTCAGTCTGCAGGTTGATGCTCTATCCACTGAACCAAACTAGCTAGGGCTATTTCTTATTTTTACCTGCTTCTACCTCGTGGTAGCTACATAAGTGACTATATAGGCTGGTTATTGAAACTCGTGGCTGCAGTTCCCACATCTTACACAATAGGGACAATAATTGGTCCTTCACAGAGTTGTGAGGCATTAGTAAATTAAGAGCAGAGCAAAAAAGAGATGGTAAAGCGCAAGTGGTCCCCTGCTCCCCACTCCTTCCTCATTGAGAAGGAAGTTGAGAGCAGATAAAACCCCCTCTTGACTGTACCACCATAACCACCCCCTGGCTTCTGTAATCTCACTCGTTTCTTAGAGGGTTGACAGTGAAAAGCAGGGGAGGAAGAGGGCTATGTGCTCACTGCTTGGGGACTTCCCCCTAGGCACAGATAAGGAACTGAGCCCTCCATCTGTAGCCTAGGCAACAGGCCTTCAGCATCAGTGATGCAGGAGAAACAGCCCTGAGCGCTGGGCAACTGAAATGGAAGAGGCGGGTTGCCTTTCCTGCACCTCTAGAGGGGCTCTGCTGAAGCGGTTCCGAGCTCTGCCTGGTTGTGGCGCCCGCCCCTCCTCCCAAACTGCAATAGATTTCCAGAAGCTAAGCACGCAATATAGAAAGAATGTCTAGAATATGTATATATGCCATATGGGAGACAAAAAAAACCTAGGGATGCATATAAGGAACTCTGCCACATTGGGTGCTCAGCCTCTGGAGGGGACTCTGCTGAGCCAGCACCAGTGAGAATAAACAGCCCTTTTCAGAACTTAAGAGTGCATTTGGTTTGTTGTTTCCTGCTGGCCTGACATCTCAGCCTCATTCTTTCTAGCCCCTCTCACCTTTTATTCGTCGTCTTTTTTTTTTTTTTATAGTGTCCCTTTCTTATTTCATGGGTACAATATCTTTTCTTATCTCTCTGAGGCTAATGATGTTAGATGAAGTTTTCTTTTCCCTCCTATTCCCTTTCATTAAAGATATTTTGCTCTGCCATAAGTACCCTGTTTCCCTGAAAATAAGACAGTGTCTTACATTAAGTTTTGCTCCCAAAGATGCGCTAGGTCTTATTTTCAGGGGATGTCTTATTTTTCCATGAAGAAGAATACAGTACACATTTATTGTTAAGTGAAAATATAGGAAATTTATTACCTGTATATGGTTCGGCAGTACGGTAGTTGTCAACACAAACTAGACAAACTGTGAATCCTACAGTATCAAGAATTTACTCATTTATTCAATGACAATCATGTCATCATCTTCTGGAACATCATCATAACAATCCAATTCCTGAATTTCCTGGTGAATTTCTTGTGACTCCATTTTTTTCAGAATCAGTGGACCAAATCTCTCATGTTTAGCAATAGCACTGTCTTTAAATGTGTACTTCTTGTCAAGGTAGCCTGCTTGCAGTGTGTTTGCAATGCAACTGTCAGTGATTTTCTCCCATGAATTCTTCACCCAAGTCACAACTTCTTGCAGTTTAGGTTTCACAAAGTTTCCACGCTGATTTCTCTCCATTCACACAGCAGTGATGTCAGGACTCTGCGTAACGTCACTGGTTGCTAGACGCCAGTCGGCCCTAGCGACCAGTTTATGATAAATTAATTTTCATTCTGAGACAGAGCCTGGGGGCCTTATTTTTTGGGGGGATGCCTTATATTTCACTCAGAAGGAAACCTGTAAGAAGGTCTTAACGGTATTTTCGGAGGATGTTTTATTTTCGGGGAAACACGGTAGCGTTCCTCAAACAATAGTGACTCTTGGCTGTTTGCTTATATTTAAGAGTGGTGTTCTGTACGCCCTGTGGACATGGGGGACAGGTGGTCATTGGCCATACTTTTTACTATTCAATGATCTGGAAAATTCCTGTCAGAATTATTAAGTTTTTTGTCTGGGAAGACTTTTCTGTTTTCTTGACTGTGGGTGTAAGTTGGTTGTTGATGTCTGGGGGACTAATCAGGGGAAAAGGCTTGAAGGACTAAGCATTCAGTATACAAAATTTAAACACTGTCTTAATTTTTAATGTGGTATCTACATCCTTATCTAGGCCAGAAACTCTGACCCTTTCCTGAAAACAAATCTGTAGTACACTGCTGAAGAAAGAGTGGGAGTTCATAGGTGGCTCTCATTTTCATAAACAAAAACCAAACCAAAATAACATATATATTTATGTTCAAAGCCATTGAGTTAAAAAACTTACCCCTCTTACGCTCTTGCTTTAATCAACTTTACTTTTCCTTATTAATTGCTTGTTCCTTCTGTTTCCTTTTACTTTTTTTAAATTTAATCTTTATTACTCAGATTATTACAATTGTTTCTCCTTTTTCTCCCCCAAAGCTCCCTACCACTCAGTTCCCTTCCCACCCTCTGCCCTTACCTCCTCTCCCCCCAATTGTCTTCATCCATTGATTATACGATTTCAATCCAGTCTCTCATTGCTTCCCCACCCCCTTATCCTCCTAATAGTTATCAGTCCACTCCCCTTCTTTGCCCCTGATTCTACTATATTCACTTTATTCTGTTCCTCAGATTTTTTTCCCCCTTCTCTTTTCCTTTTTTCCATATATGAATTTCAAGTGGGACACTCTAATTTGTTTTTGTAGGGAAATAAATACAAGAGTGTTCTGTAGCTAATGACTGCGGACTGTCCAAATGTCTCAGGATCACACAAATAGAATCCGTTCCTCCTCCGGTTCACACCGCTGCCTCCCCTGGGCACACGTCCCCCTGGGGCACATTGCCCTCCCCTGGGGCACATGTTTCCTTTTACTTTTAAGAAATTAATGTTGAACTCTTTTTTAAAAAAATTTATTTAAAAAATATATATTTTATTGATTTTTTTACAGTGAGGAAGTGTGAGGAATAGAGAGTTAGAAACATTGATGAGAGAGAATCATCGATCAGCTGCCTCTTGCACACTCCCTACTGGGTGGGGATGGGCCCGCAACCAAGGTACATGCCCTTGACCGGAATCGAACCCAGGATCTTTCAGTCCGCATGCCAACACTGTATCTACTGAGCCAAACTGGTTTCGGCTCTTTTTCTTTTTATTAAGGTATTATATGTGTACATATTTTACCATTGCCTCTCCCACTCCCATACATGCCCTCACCCCCCAGAGTTTTGTGTCCATTGGTTATGCTTATATATATGCACATAAGTCTTTCGGTCGATCTTTTATCTCCCCCACCTCTCCCTAACCTTCCCGCTGTAATTTGACATTTTGTTTGATACTTTACTGTCTCTGTATCTATCATTTTGTTCAGCAGTTTATAATTTCCTTTATCCATAAATGAGTGAGATCATGTAGTATTTTTCTTTCATTTACTGGCTTATTTCTCTTAGCATCATGTTCTCCAGTTCCTTCCAGGTTGCTGAAATGATAAGAATTACTTCCTTTCTATGGCAGCATAGTATTCCATTCTGTAGATGTACCATAGTTTTCTGATCCAATCATCTGCTGATGGGCACCTAGGCTGTTTCTAAATCTCTGCTATTGTAAAATTTGCTGCTATGAACAAAAGGGTGCATATATCTTTTCTGATTCGTGTTTCTAGTTTCTTAGGATATATTCCTATAAGTGGGATCATTGGGTCAAATTGGAGTTCCATTTTTAGTTTTTTGAGGAAACTCTATACTGTTCTCCACAGTGGCTGTATCAGTCTACATTCCTACCAGCAGTGCAAGAGGGTTCCTTTTTCTCCTTATCCTCACCAACACTTGTTGTTTATTGATTTGTTGATGATAGCCATTCTTGCAGGTGTGAGATGGTACTGCATTGTCGTTTTTATTTGCATCTCTCAGATAATTAGTAACTTTGAGCGTGTTTTCATGTGTCTCTTGACCTTCTTTCTTTCTTTCTTTTGAAAACAATCTATTTAGGTCCATTGTACATTTCTTCATTGGATCATTTATCTTCATTTTACTAAGTTGTATATGCTGCCTGTAGATGTTGGAGATTAAACCTTTATCAGTGATAACATTTGCAAATATATTTTCCCATACAGTGGGTTTTCTTGTTGTTTTGTTGGTGGTTTCTTTTGCTGTGAAAAAGCATTTTATTTTGATGTAGTCCCATGTGTTTATTTCCTTTTTAGCTTCCATTGCCCTAGGGGCAGTATCAGTGAAGAAGTTCTTTCTGCGTATGACTGAGATTTTGCCGCCTATGAATTCCTCTAGTTTTTTTTTAATGGGTTCCCATCTTTTGTTTAGGTCCTATATCCATTTTGAGTTTATTTTTGTGTATTGTGTAAGTTCGTTATCAAGTTTCATCTTTTTGCATGAATCTGTCCAATTTTCCCAACACCATTTATTGAAGAGATTTTCTTGACTCCATTGTATGTTCATGCCTCCTTTGTCAAATATTAATGGAGCATGGTGATTTGGGTTGACATCTTCTATTTTCTATTCCATTGATCTATATGTCTATTCTTGTTCCAGTACCATGTTTTGAGAACAGTGGGAAATCTGGTATTGAGATCCCTGCTACTTTGTTCTTCTTTCTCAGGATTGCTGTGGCCATTTGGGTCTTTTTTATTACAGATTAATTATTCCAGATGAATTTTTGAAGAGTTCTTTCTAGGTCTCTGAAGTATGCTGTTGGTATTTTAATAGTGAGTTCATTGAATCTGTATATTGCTTTGGGTAGTATAGATATTTTAATGATGTTGATTCTACCAATCTATGAATGTGGTATATTCTTCCATCTTTTTTATGTCTTCCTCTATCTCTTTTTTTCAGTGTCCTGTAGTTTTCTGCGAATAGGTCTTTTACCTCCTTAGTTAAGTTTATTCCTTGGTATGAGTGACTTTGTGTGCCAGGTGCACAGTGGCTCATCTTCCCCAGTTACCTGAGATGGACAGTCGTGGTGCACTCCTTTGTGGGCTGTGTGAACAGTCTTATTGTAGTTAAGCCTTAATTGTTGGTATCACTGGGAGTAATGGACCTGCAGGCTAATTGGCTGTGAAAATCATCTGTGTCTATGCTAGGAGATCTTCTGTGCTTGAGACACCTTTATGAGACAAGATTTGTAAAAGTCTCTACTTAGCTTGGATGATGTGGAGTCTCAGGGTGGAGCAGACAGCATTGGTTTACTGTTATCCCTGCCCTATTAGGCCCCTGTTTCTCAGTATTTCATGGCAATCTTTGCAAGCACCTTTGAGAAAAAGTCACCCTCGAGTTCTGCTTGCTACCATACAGTCCAATTTCTCCCTATATGAGTTGGGGTTCCCAGAAACTTGCCAGGAACTGGAATTCAGCTCTGTCCGGAGTTTTTGTCTTCCTCCTGCTTTAGAACACCAGCCATGTACTCAGCTACTCTGCATGTGTGAGTGCCTCCAGTGTTCTGCCTTCTCCAGCTCTCAATTCTCAGAGTGCTTTCCCTTTTCCTGACAGTCCAGATTCCCCTTGAATCTGTTTGGTTTCCCTTTATCTAGGCTAGGATTGGAGGTCATTGCAGTTGGGAGCTTCTGTTTCTCTCCCGCTTTAGAAAGCCTGCCGCACACTCAGCCACATGTGCACACAGTTGCCCGTCCACTCCTTGTGTGCGCATCCGTACCTCCGCCTTTTGCAGCTCTTCTGAGTCTCAATGTACTTTCCTCTTTTCTTCTAACTGAATTTCCACTTAGCTAGCTTTCCTGTGTTCCTTTTCCTGGATGATGTCTGTTTTGTCTTTTAGTTGAAGTTTTTTTTTTTTTTTTTTAAATATATTTTATTGATATATCACAGAGAGGAAGGGAGAGAGATAGAGAGCTAGAAACGTTGATGAGAGAGAAACATCGACCAGCTGCCTCTTGCACATCCCCTACCGGGGAATGTGCCCCCAACCAGTGTATATGCCCTTGATCGGAAACGAACCCGGGACCTTTCAGTCCGCAGACTGACACTCTACCACTGAGCCAAACTGATTTCGGCTTAGTTGAAGTTTTGATAGTGTTTTACGGGGCAGCAATTTAGGTGTTTACCTATGCCGCCATCTTGGTTTCTCTCAATGTTAGTTTTTTGAGGAAATGCTATGGTATTCCTCCATAGTACCTTACACATATTGTTGAATTTGTCTTCCAACCTTTTCAGCAACTAAATGATGATTTCTCTGAAATCTTTCTCTGACATAGTGCTTACCTCCATTTCATTTACTTTTTCCCCCCCTCTCTGATAATGCCTTCTTTTCTTTCATATTTGGGATGTTTCTTTGTCTCCCCATGATCTCTCCTCTCTGGGTGTCTGGTTATATGGCTCTCTCTCCTGTGTTGACAAAATACAACACAACAAGGCACTGAACACAAATGTATTCTCAATATTAATAACTCCAAGTAAATGTGACCACCCGAGAAAAGAGGGTATTAAAAAAACCAAAATGAGAACAAAGAGTGCAGGCATGATATTGACAAAAGAAAAAAAAAAGAATAATAAAAGGTTGAGAAAACTATATAGGGAGAAAACTACAATAGAACAACAAGTAGTCATAAAAATGCAAACAACTAACACCTAGATATATATGCTAACTACAGACAACAACTAATAACAAGTGAGGAGATGGAAAACAGAAGCAAAAAAAAAAAAAAAAAAGAGAATCACACAAACATGTAAACCAATCTGATTAACAGTCAAACTAACAACAACAACAGGACACAGAGAGAAAAGCCGAAAACAAAAAAGACAAAGGGAAGAGAAAAATTTGAATAGTGAAGAAAGAGAAAAGTGTGATGGACTTGGAGTCGGGGATTGAAAATTAGATCTATACGTAGGATGAATTTTTAATGGGATGAAAAGAAGAAATAGGGAAAATCTAAAACAGGAATAGAGTAAAAGAAACAGAACAACAAAAGGGGATAAATGAGGAAGAGAGTGTTTCCATAAAGGAAACGTTGAAATAGGTAATATGCTAAAGGAAAAATGAAAATTGATTATAGAACACTAATCACAATTATAAAATAAAATTAGAAAAAATAAAGTGAAACTTAAAGAAGGAAAGTAAAGTAGTAGTAATAATATTGATTAAAAATAAAAATAGAATAATTAAAAATGTAAAATCAAGTGAGAAAAAAATTTAATTTCTTAAGTAAAAAATAAAAAATAAAAATGTGCTATAGTGAAGGTCATTCACTTCCTCTACTGTTCTGTTTGGCATGCTTGTTTCCTGTCAGGTAGTCAGGACAGTATTGAAGTTCCCTGTGTTCCACAACTCTTCTGTGTCATAAGCCACAATCTTATTTTCACGCAGGCTGTATTTCTTTGTTACTTAGCCTACCTGTAAGTCACTTTGTGATTCAACCCCTGGGTTGCAGTGTTTCTGTGTTGACATCTGGGGCTATAAGTTTTTTCTACCCAGTATTTGAAATTTGTTTTTTCTGCTGGACTTAATACTGGTTTTGGGGTCTGCAATGCCTCAGAGCTGGTTTTCTGATCTCTTCCTGCTCTGATCCCCAGCTTCCACAAAAACAACTTTCCTCTGCAGACTCTGAGAGTTTTTTAATTGGGTGATCCCATGTACTGGCCTTAGTAATCAAAAGTAATCAAAGTAATTAAAGAGTAAAAAGACCAAGAGTAAGTGCGCATACTGGTGACTTTTTCACCCCGGCACTGCACCTGACTCTGTTCATGTCTCTGTACATGGTTTTTACCCCTGCCACAGTGCAACCGGTTTACTGGTAAAGATTCAGGCTGCCTTTTTGTGCCTCGCCCAGCTATCGTTTGATTTCTATAGTTCCCTTCTGCCAGCAGCCCTGTGGACTCCCTTCCACATTTGAGGACTATGCTGTCCCCAATGTCCGCGGATTTTGTGGGGCCTGGACTTCCTCTGAACCTCTAGATCCCTCTGTGCACGTTTCTCCCTTCAACTTGGATTGCAGACCTCACCTTTCTCCGGGCAAAATCTTACCTCACATTTTATTCACTCGGAATTTTTGAGGGACATCTGTAACAGAATTTTTATTTAAAAAATCTTATTTTTACTGGAGAGAGAGAGAGAGAGAGAGAGAGAGAGAGAGAGAGAGAGAGAGAGAGAGGCGCATTGGTTTATTGTTCCCCTTATTTATGCATTCATTGGTTGCTTCTTATATATGCCCTGACAGAGATTGATCCTGCAACCTTGGTGTATTGGCATTACACTAACCATCTGAGCTACCTGACCAGGGCTATAACAGAATTTTTAATTCTACAATAATTTATTTATCATCCAGGATGCTTCTGAGTCACCTTTCCAGATACTGAATTAAGTATCCTTGGATTGATGTGCTTGGAATTAGAAACTAATTTTAGTTTAAGTTCAAATAAAGTGATTATGGAGATAAAGATACCTGCAAAATATAAATTCATCTCATTACTAAATAAATATATTTTGGGTTACCTAATTTAGCACCTAATTTGTATTGCTTTGTAATTTAATCAACACAGGTATATTCCTGTATTTGCGTTCTTGCTTAAAAACCTCCATTGGTCCTGAATGGTGTTGTTCAGTGGTTAGAGTGTCGACTCTCAGATCAAAGGGTCTTGGTTCAATTCATCCTCAAGAGCAGGTACCTGCGTTGCGGGTTCTCTTTCTGACCCCAATAAAGGCATGTGTGGGAGGCAACCAGCTGATGTAGCTCTCTCAAATTGATGTTTTCTTTTTCTTCCCTTTCCACTTACCCTGAAAAACCAATGGGGAAAAAAAAATCTCAAGTGAGGATTAAACAAAAAATAACTCTCCAGTGGCTTCTTGCACTTAGAATAAATTGTAAATTCTTAAAAACATTAATAGTAGGGTGCCCACAAAATTTTTGTTTTCATAGCCTCATCAGCTGTTTTTCTCATAACGTCTTTGGGCCCCTTGGGGTCTTTGTACCAGCTGTTTCCTCGGTTTGAAAGGCATGGGGGTACGTGCCCTATTCCTAGCTGTCAAATCATTTCAGTGAAATTTTCCATGATTATCCTATCTTCTATGTGGCTTGTTTTAATAATTTAAAATGAAGTAAAGAAAACAGTACAGTGAATTTCCATCACCCAGCTTTAACAATTGTTAAGATTTTATGTTCGTAATCAATCAGTTTAAAGTAGTGCTCCACAATTCTTCAGTTTTCTTTTTCTGAAATTACCTTGTTTAATGTATCTGTACCTCCCTAGCCTTGCACACTGTAAATTTCATGGATTTAGGTATACATTCACTCTTGACTCCCTAGTACCTGGAATTGTCCATGTACATAGTAGGTGCTCAATAAATATTTACTGAATAAATGAAATAAACTTCCTAAAAGCAGGGTCAATATTTATTCATATTTATGTCCTTTTTCTAAACCAGTACTGACTCTCTTTAAAAAATTTTTTCATCACCGTTTATTCCCCCTATATCCTCTTCCCATCTTCACTCACCCCTACCACCAATCACCACATCTGTGTCAAGTTCTTTCTCTTTTTCTTTTTTTGCTGAATCTGCATACCGTATTTGCCAGCGTATAAGACGACTTTTTGGCCCTGAAAAATGTGCCTCCAAGTGGGGGGTAGTCTTATACGGCGAGTATATAACAAACTCTGTATTTTTTAGTGGAAATGTTAGGGGGTCGTCTTATACGCCCAGTCTCTTATACACCGGCAAATACGTATTTTTCAGGGCCAAAAAATCGTCTTATACGCCGGCAAATATGGTATTTGTATTTTTAACTGTGCCTAGTAAAGAACAAACTTCACACATACTGGACATTCATTAAACATTCAATCTGATATTTTTTATTTTCCTAAATCAGTGCTCCTCTTTATTGACAATAGATTTGTTTACATAACCCTCTTCAGGATTTCTCTAATAGAAGGGAGGAGAATATACTTGCCTTTCACTTTCTGATCACTCTGCTTATATAAGAACAGGCTTCTTGCTGATTGGTGATTTTTTTTCCCTTTCTCCCTTACAGATTCACTTGTTTTTTTAATCTTTCTTATTGTTTGCTCATAGGTAATTCCTAACATATTATGAAAGCCTGCCTTTATCTTTCCTTTCCTTAATCTCTTGTTTCTAGAACTATAGAAGATGAGATGTGGAAAGGATGTTTGAGATGATTCAGGTTTAACTTATAGTTTTACAGGTGAGGAGTTGCCCAAGGTCATACAGTAAGCAGTGGCTTGAATTGGGATTAGGCCCAAGTCTAGCAGTTAATACTAGGCAAAATCTTAATCTTTTTCTCCCCATTGTTTTCTATTTATGAGCTCTGTTTATCAATTAAATTCCTTGTAAACCGTGATCATGTTTTTTTTGTTTTTTCACCCCCGTTTTTAGTACCTTCCATATGTTTTGGTATTAGCCACAGAGTAGTATTTATTTGGGGGTTAAGAGAGTAATGAGAAGGCATTGCGTTTTTGCATTATTGAAAAGTGAATTTAATGTGATATTTCTACCTGCCTTATGGAAAGAGATAACTGTAGGGTAAATCTTGATTACTTGTGTAATGGACATAAAAAGAATTGGAAATGGAACAGATGACATGAAGAGGATTACCAGAAGGTTGCAGATGGTGTCTTTGCACTTTGGAACGAGTCCCTCAGTTCCTGCTGTCCAAGCCAGTGTGAAAGCTCCATCTGGATCTCCCCTGAGTATAATAATGTGACATAATGACTATAGGATGTAAAAGCTGGTGTTTTTTTAAAAATAAATCTTTATTACTCAGATTATTAAAATTGTTTCTCCTTTTTTCTCCCCCAAAGCTCCCTACCACCTAGTTCCCTTCCCACCCTTTGCCCTTACCCCCTCCCCCCCAATTGTCTTCATCCATTGGTTATACCATTTTAATCCAGTCTCTCACTGCTTCCCCACCCCCTTATCCTCCTGATAATTATCAGTCCATTCCCCTTCTTTGCCCCTGATTCTACTATATTCACCACTTTATTCTGTTCCTCAAGACTTTTTTCCTTCTCTTTTCCTTTTTTCGTATATGAATTTTAAGTGGGACACTCATTTGTTTTTGTAGGGAAATACAACAGAGTGTTCTGTAGTAATGGCTGCAGACTGTCCAAATGTCTCAGGACCACACAAATAGAATCCGCTCCTCCTCCAGTTCACAAACACCCCCCCTCCTCACCCCCCCCCCCACACACGGCTCACCCCGGGGCACAAGGCCCCCTGGGGAAAAGCTGGGTTTTGATTAAAGTAATTTTGAGGTTGGATAGACTTGAAAATGTTAGAGACAAGATGTAAGGAAATGAAAACTTGGTTTAGATAGGTCCTAATGTATGACTCTTTTTCCATTTATTTAGTAAAATAAAGATCATTGGCATCTTGGTTCCTGTCTTCTTTTTATCAAAAAGAAACTTAAAGCCCTGGCCAGTGTTGCTCAGTTGGTTGGAATGTTGTCGCATGCACCAAAGGGTCTTAGGTTTGATTCTGGATAAAGACACATACCTAGGTTGCAGGTTTGATCCCTGGTTGGGTGTATATAGGAAGCAACTGATCCATGTTTCTCTCTCTTCCTCTCGCTCTAAATTTAATTAAAAAATCCTCTGGTGAGGACTAAAGAAAAAGAAAAGTTAAGTATAAATGTAAAATAATGCCTTTTCTCTTAAAAAAAAAAAAAGTTGATTGTAGCTCTTTCCCGTCTTACAAAGTAGTGAGTGAAAAAGCTGAGAAGCTGGATACTAAGAAGAAACCTAAAGCTGAGAAGGCTAATGCCGGTGGCAAAGTTAAGAAGGGTAACATCAAGGCCAAGATGCCTAAAAAGGGAAAGCCCAAGGCAGCCAAAACTATCCTACGCAGAGGAATTGTTCAATATTCCCGATCAATTGTGTATTCCTGAAAGTCCATGCACACGAGGAAGTATTCAAAAGCTAAATCTAGAATTGAAAAGAAAATGAAGAAAGTTCTTGCTACTGTCACAACACCAGTTTGTGGTGGGTGATAAGAATGGTGGTTACCTGAGTGGCCAAACTTTGCAAAATGCTTAGATATTATCCTACTGCAGATGTGCCTTGAAAGCTATTGAACTGTGGCAAGAAACTCTTAAGTCATCATGTGAGAAAACTGGGACCATCATCAGTCCTGGTGAAGCATGGTAGCAATCATCTTGGGTAAAAGCTGCTGTTTAATTTTTCACCCTGCTGTTCTGGCCTCTATAATTGTTTGCTTGCTAAAATAATAGAGAAGTTATTTTGATTTCCTGAACTTATCTAAATCACCCCATTCAATTGTATACCCCATTGATTGTAGTTCTGCTGGTCTTTTTAAATCCATTCCTCTGCACCTGGAGAACAGGACTGCACAATTGCTTTAATTGCTTCAGTGGCTCCAGAAAATGTGTTTTCTATTGACTCTGACTCCAAGACTTAAAACTATAATTAATCTTTGTAGATAACTAACTTACTCAATTTAGCTTCTGTAAATTGCTTTCACAAACCAGTTCCTCATTACAAATCTAGAAATGTAATCCATATCTTTGTGATTTTTACCTTTTATAAGCCAGATGTTACTGCCATTCAGGGCTGTGAGATTTGGAGTACTATGATGCCCCCTCGTAGCTGCCAGCTTATGAAATAAATGTGGCTCCTTAATTTGACCTCTTTAGGTGTCCTTGTGTAATTTGCAGGGTACACTACAACACCCGGACCATTCTGATCATCCTTCTTGAGCACCACAGAGGCAAGAGGGGTAGTTTTCCTGAACTAGCTGAGCAGTGGCTTGCTACTTGAGCCTGGACCTCTGTCCTTTGAGTTCCTCTGCATAGAACACACCAGAAATTTGTTATCCACACCTCTGCCTAAATTGATACCAGTGGTGTGAAAATCCCCAAACATCATACAGATGATTATTTCAAGAAAAGCTGCACAAGCCCAGACACCAGAGGTTGAGATATTCAACACAGAAAGAGAAATACAAGATTACAACAGAGCAGCCCAAAGGCTGTTAAAAAGGACATGGATTTGCAAATTCTGGCCAAAATCAAAGCAGTTCCTCAGCTCCAGGACAATGTTGGCTTTCACAAATATTATTTATTCTCACAAACTGTTGTTCTAAATTTCTTAAGAAGAATCTAATTAAACACTTGATCTGTTTTTTGGTTTTTTTAATTGATTTTTTGCAGAGAAGAAAGGAGAGGGATAGAGAGTTAGAAACATCGATGAGAGAGAATCTCGATCAGCTGCCTCCTGCACACCTCCCACTGGGGTTTCGGCTTGATCTGTTTCTTTTGTGTGTGTGTGTGTTTTTTAAGTTGCTTAAAACTGTAGAAAATTGAGATAAGAAAAAAATGAAACAAAATGGTTATTTATAATTCTTTATTTTAAGCTCATATAGACATATATGTGTGTGTGTGTATGCAGACACAATTTAAAAATACATGGTGCCAAAACCGGTTTGGCTCAGTGGTAGAGCGTCGGTCTGTGGACTGAAAGGTCCCGGGTTCGATTCCGGTCAAGGGCATGTACATTGGTTGCAGGCACATCCCTGGTAGGGAGTGTGCAAGAGGCAGCTGGTCGATGTTTTTCTCTCATCAACGTTTCTAGCTCTCTATCTCTCTCTCTTCCTCTCTGTAAAATATCAATAAAATATATTAAAGTTAAATAAATAAATGAATAAATAAAACTGAAACTCTCTTAAAAAAAGTTTTAAAAAATACATGGTATTATAACAACATATGTTTTACTTCCTTTTGAAAGTAATATATGCAATGGCCGGTTTTACTTAGTGACATACAGTTCTCAGGTTCCATTCCCAGTCAAGGGCACGTACCTTGGTTGCAGGTTCAGTCCCTGGTCCCAGTCAGGGTGAGTGTGGGAGACAGCTAATCCATGGATCTCTAACACATTGATGTTTCTCTTTTCTCTTTCTCTCCCCTTCCTTCTTTCCTCTTCCACTCTCTCTAAAAGTTAGTGGGGAAAATATCTTCACTACTCATGTGAGTGTTTAAAAAAGAAAGAAAGTAATACTATATAATGAACATTTTTTCATCTTCTGTGCTATGCCATTGCTTATTTAACCAACTTTCCTATTGGACATCCAGGTGTTTCTCAATCTTATTTATATAAACTAAACTAACAGTGCTGAGATAACATCTTTGTATGTATGTGTACAAGAAGAAATTCATGGTGAGTTTTTGTGCTCAAGGTTATGTAGCAGATTTTTAAATATATATTATTGATTCCAGAGGGGATAGGAAAGGGAGAGAGAGAAATAGAAACATCAATGATGAAACTAGATCACCAACTTACACCATACACAAAAACAAACACAAAATAGCTAAAGAAATTAAATGGAAGAAGGAAAATCATAAAAGTCTTTGAAGAATCCATAGGTAGTAAAATAATAACAGACATATGTCATAGCAATATCTTTACTAATACAGCTCCTAGGGCAATGGAGACTAAAGAGAAAATAAACACATGGGACTGACTACAAAGCTTCTGCACAGCAAAAGAAACCACCAACAAGACAAGAAAGCCCACTGCATGGGAGAACATATTTGCCAACGTTATCTCCGATAAGGGTTTAATCACCAAAATTTACAGGAAACTCATACAACTTAACAAAAGGAAGATAAACAATCCAATAAAAAAAGTAGGCAAAGGCCCTAAATAGACACTTTTCAAAAGAGAACATACAGAAGGCCAAGATATATAGGAAAACATGCTCAAAGCCACTAATCATCCGAGAGATGCAAATGAAAACAACAATGAGATACCATTTTATACCTGTCTGAATGGCCATCACCAACAAATCCACAATGACAAGTGCTGGAGAGGATTTGGAGGAAAAGGAGCCCTCAGTGCACTGCTCTTGAGAATGCAGACTGGTGCAGCCACTGTGGAAAACAGTATGGAGTTTCCTCAAAAATTTAAAAATGGAACTGCCATTTGACCCAGTGATCCCACTTCTAGGAATATATCACAAGAAATTAGAAACAGCAATCAGAAAGAAAGGATATATGCACCCCTATTTTCAGAGCAGCACAGTTTATTATAGCTAAGATTTTCCATTGATTTCTAGAGACAGTGGAAGAGAAGGGAGAGAGAGAGAAGAGATAGAGATACATACATTGGTTGCTTGTCTCCTGTATGTGCTCTTTCCATGACTGGGGAACCTGCAACTGAGGTACATGCACTTGAACGGGAACCCTTTGATTTGTGGGTGATGCTCTAACCACTGAGAAAAACTAGCCAGGATTCATTTCCATTTTTTAAATTCCCTGTCCTACCTCTCATACTCTTTTAGGTACTTTTCTTGTTTGTGTGACTACATCAGGGCTGGGTTTGTCTTAGCTCCCATGCGTAGAATTAAAGAAGCCTTTTTGGCTTCTTTAAATTCTATAGCACTTGCTAATTTTCACATTGGAGGAGAGATATGAGGAGTATTCAAACTTGCTCCTAACCTTTAACAAAGGTGACTGATAGGTATTGTTTTGGGGTCAGAGAAAAGGTGGAAAACCTTTTTCTAGAGGCTTTGCTAAAGATAAAGTAGGACGTCTGAGGTTGTAGAAATTGTTTCTGGAAATTCCTTAATAATGGCTATCTAGAAATGATCTCTGAAGTGATTTGTGAAACCTAGACCTGATTTGAGTCTCCATTAGTGTGTGCTGTGCCTTTATATGGAGGCTTCCTTAGGGAAGAGGGAGATAGAATTTTCTTGTGGGCCTAAAAATCTATCCATTTATGCCTCTGCATTCTGTCTAGTGAGGAGGATGTTACATTTTTGCAGGTAGGCTGCAGTCTGACTTTTATTACCCATTATTTTAATTTTTCTTCAGGAAATGCCTGACATCGCTGTCTGAAGTGGAGAGTATCAAACCTCAACCTCCACGCCCTCTCTGGTCACACAAACTTTTCTTTGACTATGTTGGACCTTAAATACACCTTTTGCAGAGCCTGTAGTTGTGAGGCTGATTTTAAATGAAGGAAATCTGTAGTGATTGTAAAGAGATAATCAAAATTTATTCTTGTGGTGATCAAGTTTATAGTTCTGTCCTTAGAAGCTAGAGAGTGAAGGAAAATGGGGCCCATTTGTATTCTCACAGCATCAAAAGGTGTGACTTATCCTATCTATTAAAAGAGTAATATGAAAAACAACTATCACTCTGCTACACCCACAAGTGACACCCCGAACCAACCAGGTGTGAGTATGCAAATTAACCCAACCATGGTAGCTGCGAATAGGAGGCTTGGGTTCCCCCTGGTGATGGAGAAAGCCAAGCTTTCTGCACACCCTGGCCAGCCAAGGCCTCTGCTCAAGGATACAAAGTTTCAATTATAGAAGATAAGTTAAATCCCAGATCCCAAGGTCTTGGGTTGCCAGGGGGCATGGCCAGCCTGCAAACCACCACAGTTCCCACGCCCTAAGGGAACCCCCACCCTGATCTGGGACACTCTTCAGGGCAAACCAACAGGCCTCCACCTATGCACCAGGCCTCTATCCTATCAAATAAAAGAGTAATATGCAAATTGACCATCACTCCCAACATATAAGATGGCTGACCCCATGTGGACACAAGATAGCCAGCAGGGGAAGGTACTTGTGAGGGACCAGGCCTGCAAGGGAGGGCAGTTGTGGATGATCAGGGCAGCAGGGGAGGGCAGTTGGGAGCAATCAAGCCTGTAGGGGAAGGCAGTTCTAGGTGATCAGGTCAGCAGGGGAGGGAAGTTGGGGGCAACTGGGCCTGCAAGTGAGGGCACTTGGGAGGGACCCAGGCCTGCAGGGGAGAGCAGTTGTGGGGACCAGTCCTGAAGGGGAGTGCATTTAGTGGTGACCAGGCCTGCAGGAGAGAGAAGTTATGGGCAAACAGGTTGGCAAGGATGCAGGTAGGCATCAATCAAGCTGGCATGGTAGTGGTTACTAACCGTTAGGGGTGATCAGGCTGGCAGGCAGAAGTGGTTAGCAATTATAAAGTCAGGCAGGTGAGCAGTTGGGAGCCAGCAGTCCTGGATTGTGAGAGGAATGTCCCAAATTGGAGAGGATGCAGGCTGGGCTGATGGACACATATCCCTGGCAACAAATTTCGTGCACCAGGCCTCTAGTTCAAAGTAACTAGAGACTTGGTTCATGTTCAGGGCTGAGGATGGACGAGGGAAATTTGCCAGCCATGGAGGTATGTCTGGCCCGCCTCACTCAGTCCCAATCTGCCAGGACCCAGCAGCAAGCTAACCTACCAGTCGCAGCATTTGCTCTTTGGTGCTAAGTGCACATCATAGCGACTTGTCAACCATTGAGTGACCCCTGGTGGTCAGTGCACATTGTTTTGATTGGTTGATCAGTTGACTCTCTGCGCCCTGGTGGTCAGTGTACATCATAGCGAGCAGTTGAGCAGTCTTAGAATGTTATCAGCATATTACACTTTAATTCGTTGAACAGATGACCGGACACTTAGTATATTAGTCTTGTATTCTATAGGATAATATTAATATGTGTGAGTAATTCTTAATAGGATATTATTTAATCACATCTATTTTCAATAGAGTGGTACTTGAGTATACTGTTCTGTTACAGTTCTTTTAAATTACTGTACTCTTTTAAAAAAAATCTTTATTGTTGAAAGTTTTACAAAAGTCCTTCCTCCCCTTTCCCTATTGCCACCCTCCACCCAGTTCCCTCCCTTTCTCAGGCCTTCAGCACCCTATTGTCTCTTTCCATGGGTAATGCATATCTATAATAATAAAAGGATAATATGCTAATTAGACCGGATGACCTTCTGTGCAAAGCTGGGGATGCAAGGGAAACTCAGGTCCTAGGTGCCTGACAGCAGCTGGAGAGAAGCCCAGGTTTTGATTGCCAGAGGGAAGCAGGTGCTGGCAGCCGAGAGAAGGACGGCCTACTCTTGCACAGATGTCAGCATTGCGCCTCTAATATGTATACACTGAGTGTCCAGATTATTATGATCTCTGAACGCATAATAATCAGTCCACGAGGGAGAGGGAGAGGGAGGAGAGAAGAGAGAGATTCACTTCTTGATAGTTAAGTATTTGTTGTTCATAGTTTTTATCTTTATTTTCTTCCTCTTCCTAAAGAACCCCCTTCAGCAATTCATATAATTCTGGTTTGGCAGTGATGAACTCCTTTAGCCTTTTTAAAATTTATTTTATTTATTTGTGAAGCTCTTTATCTGGCCTTTGATTCTGAGTAATAGCTTTGCTGGGTAGAGTATTTTTGGCTGTACGTTCTTGCTATTCATCACCTTGAATATTTCTTGCCATTCCTGTCTGGCCTGCATGGTTTCTGTTGAGAAATCAGCTGACAATTGTATGGTGCTCCTTTATAGGTAACTACCTGCTTTACTCTATGCTTTTAATATTCTCTCTTTGTCTTTTGCTTTTGGAATTTTACCCCCAGTGCACAATCTGGCCAGGGAGGGCTCCAGAATGTGCCCAGTTGGATCGTCTGCCCCCTGATGGTCAGTGCTCATCATAGCAACTGTATTTTCAGTTGACTTCCCCCTGGTGGGCATTGCATAATATAGTGAGTGGTTGAGTGGCCTTAGCGTATCATTAACCTATGAGGCTTTTATTGCATAGGGTATCTTTTTTCATACTGTTGAGCATTTTTAACATTTCTCTTAACTCTGTTTTAGGTAAATTTCATATCTCTGCTTCATTTATCTCTTCTGCAGAATTCACTAGTTCTTTCATTTGGTGGTTGTTTTTTTTCTTCTGATTTTGGTTGTTTTTTTGAGTTTGTGACTACGTATTAGGTGGATCCTCTACACCTCCCAATTTCTAGTGCTGGACATTGTTAAAGGCTGTTTCTGACTAATTGGATCAGGCAAAGACTCAGAGGCCATCTCTTTTACAGACTAATAGAATTCCACCTTGATTTGCCCTCAGGCAGTTGTCCTCGGTTGTAGGGAGATCTTTTTTTTAACAGGTTGGGACAGTTTTTTCTACCTGGGGCCCAATTGTTACTTTTAATCTTTAAAGTGGTGTCAGGGCAAGGTGTTTACCAATAAGGGTGTGTCGAAGATGTCTTCCATTGCATGAGGGAATGACTCAGCTTAGGAATTGGGGTGTTTGCCTTCTGAGCTCTATTCCCCTTCTGTGCTTGTGAGATCAGAACTCAGGCATGGGTTCTGCTCTCATAGCTCCCGTCACTGCCACTGGGGATATCCCAGCATAGAAACAATGGCCCCTGTGAGTACCTCAGTCTGGGAGAAAGCTGCCCCTAAGTTCATGCCCCAATGCCAGACAATCCAGTTCTTCTTAGGATGTGTCTGGGTCCCCTAGATCCTTGGCTTGGCACTGAAGCTCAGAGGAAAATGAGACATTGTAAGTTCAGTTTATTAGCCAGCCCATTAAAAGGAATACCTGAGTATCCACCAGCCTCCATGCCACTGAGTCCCAATCCCTGCTGGTTTTTACAGCCTGTAGTTGTGGGGACTTTCCAGCTCTGGGATCCTGGGCTGGGGATCTGGTGTGGCGTTGGCATCCCTTGTTCCTCACAGGGGAATTGGAGCCTCTGCAGAGACGATCTTGCCGATTAAAAAAGAGTTAAATGTGAGGGCTTGTTCAATATGTTTAGCACCTCTGCCCCTCCTACCAGTCTCAGTGTACTGTCTTCTTTACTTAGTAATAGGACTTTCATTCAGGCGGTTCTGGATGATGTTTTTTTTCTGTATTTTTAGTTGTAATTTTGATGTGGTTGTGGGAGCGGTGAATACAGGTGTTTATCTACACTGCCATCTTGGTTCTCTACCTAAATTACTGTGTATTTTAACAGTTGAAATGTGTGCTGTAGGATAAAATGAGATGTTATAAAATTGTGTAGACCAGTCTGGAAAATCTGTGTCTGGGCCATGGTGGAATAACAGTTATTCTGACTTTTACTGTAGGCCTTCTTGGTAGCTTATCTTCATGAAATGGAGGGTGGGTGTTTATAAATGAGTTTGAAATTTGAAAATGTTCGCCTTAGCAATTTTTGTTTATGTAAAGTCCTTATTTTATTCTGCAAATAATTTAAAGTTTATGGCCCTTTATTGATTTTTTTTTTTTTTAAACAGAGGAAGAGAGAGGGATAGATAGAAACATCGATCAGCTGTCTCCTGCATAACCCCCACTGGGGATGTGCCTGCAACCAAGGAATATGCCCTTGACTGGAGTCAAACCAGGACCTCAGTCCTCAGGCTGACGCTCTATCCACTAAGCCAAACTGGTTAGGTACCTTTCTTTTTTAAAAAAAAAAAAAAAAAAAAAAAAATATATATATATATATATATATATTTATTTCAGAGAGGAAGGGAGAGGGAGAGAGATAGAAACATCAATGATGAGAGAATCATTGATTGACTGCCTTCTGCACACCTCCTTCTGGGAATCCTTCCTGCAACCCGGGCATGTGCCCTTAACTAGAGCTGAATCAGGGACCTTTCAGTCCTCAAGCTGACTTTCTATCCACTGAAACAAACCAGCTTGAGCAAAGTTTTTATCTTTCAATCAATCATCCATTTATTTGATGATTTCTGGGATGAAATTGTTTTTAGAATTGCTTTTAATGTTTCATACCTTTTCCATTCTATTTAAGAAGTTGAAATGGTGAAATTATGAAGCCAGCAATTAGTGCTAAAGGAATTGAGTGCCCTGTTTACTGAAATACCTTTGAATACAGTTCCCTTAACAGATAACAATTTTATGTAAAGTATTTGAACCTAGGCACCTACAGATTTAAAAGGTAAGCTAGAGAAATAAGTAGTGATGTATACAGAGTAGGACAAAAGTAGTATATAGTAAGTATGACAACCAATTGATGTTTCTCACATTAGTTTCTGTCTTATAGTAAGTATGGAAAATAATAGAATCATTAATCCTATATAATAAGAGGAATATGCTAATTTGCTGGGACGCCCTCATGGGTAACATCCCTCAGGAGCAGGTTGGCGTGGCTGCGTGTGGAAGGAGGCCGGGCACGTGAGCTTTGTCAAATAAAAAAAAATGCATTCACAGGCCTGAAGATAACAAGGTTCCAGGAGGAAGGGCTTCAGTTTCGTTTCTCACAACCAGCTAGGAGGACTCCCTGAGGTGGCTCTCCCTTCTGAACCCTGAGCCAGACCCGTGCTCCACTCTGGCCCAGGAGCCCTGAAGGGAGGTGGATTGAAGCGCTCTCCCTGGGAACCTGGAAATCTGCCTCCCAGGGCGACTGCACAGCAGCCAGGCCTGGCAAGCTGCAGAGAGGGCGACCGACCTACCTACCTACCTACCTACCTATCTATCCAGAGGCCATGCAGCTGCCATAGTTGAAGTCACCCTTGATGGGGTAGCGGGGATCAGAGTCCGCCATGTCAGCAATGGAACCCCAGCTCCCCACTGAATGACTAGAACACATGGACCTCAATGGTCTCGGTCACTTCCTGAGCAGCAGTCAGCCCAGACCAGGGAATCAAACCCAAAACTTAAGTAGGTGCCCTGACAGAATGGAACCCAAACCTTTGCTGTAACAGAGGAGCTCCGGCCCACAGCAGGGGCTGGGGCATGCCAGAGGGGTTTTGTTGAAGGGCCCTGACAGGCAGCTCACAGCGCAGTGGGTTAGAACCTCCTCCTGATACAGCAAGGTTGCAGGTTGGATCCCTGGTTAGGGCACATACAAGAAGCAACCAAAGAGAGCATAATAAGTGGAACAACACACTGGTGTTTCTCTTGCTCCCTTCCTCTCTAAAATAATCAATAAAAATTAATAGAAAAAATAAGCCCTCTGGCCCTAACCAGTTTGGTTCATTAGATAAAGCTTCTGCCTGTGGACTGAGGGGTCCCGGGTTCAATTCTGGTCAAGGGCATGTACCTTGGCTGCAGGCACATCCCCAGTGGGGGGAGGGGGGCGAGGGGGGGGCAGGAGGCAGCTGATAGGTGTTTCTAACACTAACCCTCTCCCTTCCTCTCTGTAAAAAAATCAATTATATATAATGAAAATAAACACCCTGGCTTGCTGAAACAGTTAGAAAGCGAAGTCCCATCCCTTCCCATTCATTCAACAAATACTTAATATCCTCCTTCAATAATCACACTGGGGTTGGGTGTTTGTTTGTTTTGGTTAATCCTTACCTGAGGACATTTCTGCATTGCCTTTTTTGTTTGTTTGTTTGTTTTTACAGAGAGTGGAAGGGAGGGAGAAAGACAGAAACTAATGTGAGAAATATCAATTGGTTGTCTCTTGCTAAATCCCCAATCAGGGCCCTGGATTAAGCCTGCAACCCAGGTACGTGCCCTTGATCGGAATCCAATCCAATACTCTTTAGTCCACCTGCAGAAGCACTGACCACTGAACCAAACCAGCATTTTTTTTTTCTTTTTAAGTCCTTCTCTAAGGATATGTTCTTTTCATTGATTCTAGAGAGAGAGGAAGGGAGAGAGAAAGAGAAACATTGATCAGTTGCCCAAGCAATATGACAGGGATGGAACTTGCAATCTGTGTATGTGGCCTCACCTGGAATTGAATCTATGACCCTTTGGTGCGTGGGAGGACACTAACTACTGATCCACACTGACTAGGGCCTGAAGGTACATTAAAAAAAATTTTTTTTTTTTCAGATCTTCCCTGGCTCAATTGGTTGGAATCTCAACCTGTACACCAAATGATTTCCTGTTAGATTCTAGGTTAGGGCACATACTTAGCTTTAGGTTAGATCCTGCTGGATCAGCAGGTGCAGAGGCAACCTACTGGTATTTTTCTATCACCTGAATGTTTCTCTCTCCAATAATCAAATTTCAAAACAACCTCAGGTGAGAATTAAAAATGTACACTAATAAAAGAGTAAAATGCAAATTGACTATACTTTTGTGATGCCCACCAGCCAATCAGGAATGGGGATGCAAATTAACCCAACAAAGATGATGGGTTAATTTGCATGTACAGGCACCAAGTGGCTGGGGGCAGGGCGGGATACAGTTGTTCCACACCATTCCAGCCTCTCTAGGCTTCTGGACAGCGTAGGAAGCCTGAAAGGCGGTCTCGGCCATAGCAAAGGCAGGGCTGACAGCCAGAGGAAGGAAGGCCCATTCTTCATGTATCAGGCCTCTAATATAATAGTAAAAAATTTCCAGATCTAAAATTTTACTTGGTTCTTTTTAAAATATAATAAAACCCTAATATGCAAGTAAACTGAATGGTGGGATGACTGGTCGCTATGAACTGACCACCAGGGGGCAGATGATCAACATAGGAACTGTCCCCCAGTGGTCACTGCGCTCCCACCGGGGAGCACTGCTCAGCCAGAAGCCGGGCTCACCGCTGGCAAGTGCAGCAGAGGTGGCAGAAACCTCTGCAGCAGCACTAAGGCAAAGGGAGCCAAGTGGTAGGGAGCAGCAAGATGGCAGATATTAAGAAGCAAGGGTCCTGGACTGTGAGAGGGCACAGGCCAGGCTGAGTGCACCCCCCCCTCACAACCTCCGTGCACGAATTTCGTGCACTAGGCTTCTAGTAATTAATAATACAAAAATAAACTACTTTGTGTACTCACAACTATAAACCTACTTTTGCCCCACCTTGTATATGTGATTACTAATGATTACTAAAACCAAGCTTAAAATTTTTTAATTTGTGGCTCAAGAAGATGGAATACATAATCCTTTTTTATTGTTTTCTCTTCCTAGATCTTTATTGTCCCTTATATTTTTTTGTTACTTTCTTGGCTGTCAAATGTTGGTAAATTCCTTCTTTCTTATTCATGCTCTGAATGATAAAATGTTAGTTAAGAATTTAAGCTCTAAATCTTAAGTAAGCTGCCACCAGTTTGGACCCTTCAATCGACTTAGTGCTTTTTATATATATGTATGTATAAAAGTACCAGTGGATATCAAATGTGCATATTTGTGATTATTTTCATTTGATAAATTCCTAAAGTTATCAAAGTTATTAATCTTTTTAAAGTCACTTGCTACATATGTCACATTGACATTGTTGTCAAATGTGTTCTCTCACAATAGATAAATTCTTAATCTTTGAAGAATTTAAAATAGCTCTGGCTGGGTATCTCAGTAGGTTAAAGCACCATCCTGATATGCAACAGTTGTGGATTTGATCCCCTATCAGGACACATACAATGAATGCATAAATAAGTGAAACAACAAATTTATGTGTGTCTCCCAAAAAAAATCAGTTAAAATATTTTTAGATAAGAATTTTAAATAGCATTATCAGATAGCTAACAGTTTATTGAATCGTTTACTCTTGCAAATTATTAAGGAAGAGACTTAATTTTTAATGGGTTTTATTACATTCATTCGACAAGTTTCTGTGGTATGTATTTTAGTAGAATAGAATTTAGAACAATTTAAATATAGGCCTAGTGTTACTGAAGGTCTTTGGTGTCAATTCAATAGCAATAGTATTCTCCAGTTTGGGGTGTGGTGAAGAAGGAAATTTTATTGTGTGCAGATAGCTCACGTGATATCTCAGTACAATACAGTGCAGTACAGCTATTAGGATGCCCTGGGACCAGGTCCCTCCTGGGCTAGAAATCTCTGCTCTGCATTGCTCCACCAAGGTTTCCGTGGAAGTCTCTTCCATGGAAAGGGAAAGTGCCCTTTCAGGGGGAGGTGACTTACATAGATGGAAGTCACTGTCCCTGGTCCCTGATTGGTCTGTCTTCATGCAAATAAAAACTCTAGATCGCCGAGATCGGTTTGGCTCAGTGGATAAAGCATCGGCCTGCGGACTAAAGGATCCCAGGTTCGATTCCAGTCAAGGGCATGTACCTTGATTGCAGGCACATTCCCAGTAGGGGGTGTGCAGGAGGCAGCTGATTGATTTTTCTCTCTCATCGATGTTTCTAATTCTCTATCCCTTTCTTTTCCTCTCTGTAGAAAATCAATAAAATATATATATTTTAAAAAGACTCTAGATCATCAAAATTTGATTAGTCCAAAAGGCACTGCCCTAATTGGTCAAGAGGGAGCTGTTCTGGTCAGTAGGTAAATAAGTTGAATTAAGGAGGAGGGTAATATACCTGCATAACTCAGATTGGACAGGAAATTTGTCAATTCTTTGCTTGAAATAGGATTCCAGGAGCTCCCTTATAAGGGCTGATTCGGGTGGCAGAAACACAGTGCAGTACAGGCTTCTCCCTGAAGTACAATTTAGTGTAGAATTGGCTGCTAGGCTTTGTTTTCTTAAATTTGAACCTTGTTAGCCATCTGGAGCCCTTCTTAGTAGGTGTTTTCTTTCTCAGGGTCCCCACTAGCAACAGCCATTAACTAGCTTTTTGTTTTCTTTAAGGGTCACCTCTTCTTTTAAAAAAAATATAATTGTGTTGATTTCAGAGAGGAAAGGAGAGGAGTGCACCCTATGCCTACACTGCATCTAACATGACACAGTTAGAAATGATAAAGAATCATTGGTCATCTGCCTCCTGCACACACGGGGACTGCACACATGGGGGATCAAGCCCACAACCCTGGCATGTGCCCTTGACTGGAATTGAACTTGGGACCCTTCAGTCCACAGGCTGATGCTCTTTCCACTGAGCCAAACTAGCTAGGGCTGAGGATCGCCTCTTCATAATTCAGTTTTGCCTTATAAAATGGAAAATTTTCTGTATTGTGTTTGCTTCTTGGAGAGGCCATAATTATTTATAGTTCTACTATAGGCCTGGTGCATGAAATTTGTGCATGGGGGTGGTGTCCCTCAGGAACCTTCGGGAGATATCCGACTGCCAGTTTAGGCCCAATCCCTATTACAATCTGGGACCTCTGGCTCCTAACCGCTCACCTGCCTGCCACCTGTTTGCCCCTAACTGCTCTCCTCTGCCAGCCTAATCTCCCCTAATCACCTCTGCCTCAGCCCCGTCACCATAGCTTTGTCCAGAAGGACATCCAGATGGATGTCTGGAAGAAGTCTGATCTAATTAGCATATTACCTTTTTATTAGTAGAGATGGAAGGAAAAAAATATATAGCAACTTTAAGTTGTAGTTAGTGAAAGTAATATTGATGAATTCACTGTTTCACTTTTGCAAATAGTAAGGGGGAAAATGTCAGGATGCAAAGTATTATTTGCTACAATCTGTGGCTTAAGGTGAAAGGTAAAATTTTGGCTCTTCGGAATTTCCTTGGAGGCAGGCTTCTGGGTAGGTGAGATTTCTGTACATTGCATTTACCACTGTTTACCACTTGATGGCCTAAACTTTTAATTTACCCATTTTGAGAAGTAATCTTGATGGGAAATGCATTCTACTTTCTAGTCTTTAAAAATAAAAGCTTTATCTAATGTAATAAAGATGTGATACGGAAATTGACTGTCACTCTGCCACAAAGATGTGGAGGGGTTTTCTGTAACACAAGATGGCTGAACCCACACAGTGGAGGCCGAGTTTCTGTAATGAGCCTTAAGGAGCAATCACCAGGGACCTGGGGCTGCACCCCGCCCCCATGGTGCTTGACAGGAAGCCTCAGGTCACACCCCCCAGCCCAGCAGGGCTTGATCGGGGACCTTAGGCCATGTGCCCCATCACCATGCCAGGGGACCTGAGTCCGCACCCCCTTCCTCCTTCTGGTGGGGTTTGATGGGGGCCTCAGTCCAAGGCCCCACCCGGCCTGGCTTGACAGGGGACTTCAAGGCATGCCCCCTGTCCCGGGCTGGGGGATCCTCACACCAGGCCAGGAGACCTGAGGCTGTGCCCCCTGCCAGCGGGGCTTGGATCTGCTGGGTCTGGATCTAGCGCAGTAGGGCGGGCCCGGCCGGTTCTGGACCCAGTTCTCGCACCATTTTGAGCCTCACAAGGTGGGTGGGGACTTGACTCT
Source organism: Vespertilio murinus (assembly GCA_963924515.1). Taxonomy (NCBI): domain Eukaryota; kingdom Metazoa; phylum Chordata; class Mammalia; order Chiroptera; family Vespertilionidae; genus Vespertilio; species Vespertilio murinus. Next base: position 95,653,519 of record OZ004707.1, on the reverse strand, counting down.
GGGTCCCGTAGTGCACCCCACCCAGACTCTGACAAGAAGATTTTCATATACCGTATTTGCCGGCGTATAAGACGATTTTTTGGCCCTGAAAAATACCGTATTTGCTGGCGTATAAGAGACTGGGCGTATAAGACGACCCCCTAACATTTCCACTAAAAATACAGAGTTTGTTATATACTCGCCGTATAAGACTACCCCCCACTTGGAGGCATATTTTTCAGGGCCAAAAAATCGTCTTATACGCCGGCAAATACGGTACATTTTACTAATTTTCTTTCATCTCTGACACTTCTACTATAGAGAAAGGGCAAATAGCAATAATAAAATATTTCCTCTAATTAATCCCCTTGTAATGAGCACTGATTTCATGCACTGGGCCACTAGTTGAAGTATAATTTGCATATAAAAAACTGCACAGACTATAGGTATGCTGTTGAGTCTCAACCACTCTGCACACCTTTATAACCACCAACCCAAACAGAATACAGATAATGTTCATTCCCCCAGAAACTTATAATGCTCTTTAAGTCATATTTATCCCATTCCTCATATACACATACCTGGCCCCTTTCAGTTGCTGATCTGATTTTTGTTGTTAGGGATTAGATTTGCATGTCTTAGAAAAATACATAAAATTATACAATATGTATTTTTTTATATCCTTCCTGGCCTAACATAGTGTATGGGATATACTTTTATCTATCTCTAATAATTGTGCACCCTATGCCTACACTGCACTGTAGCACATTGATTAATTTTATTTCTGTTGATCTTTGATATCTTTGCCCTAATTTTAATAGCTCCACACTTAGGTTTGGAATTAGTTTCTTGTGCTAGCTTTTTAAAAGATTATTTTTGGCTATTTATGTCAGACAACTAAGATACTGCTGTGTTTCTTGGCATTTTATCTGCATTAAATCTTTCACAGGTTGGGCTCTTTAACTGGTCAGACTACCCAGTATGGTGCTACATGATAAATGCACGTAATCTGTGTTCACATCTATGTGGCAAATAGTGTGCACTGACAGGTTCCTATAAACATTGCAGTTATGCAGAGTGATTCTACCTTTCTTGCCGTATGTCCTTTGGCTATTGTTCCATCTGTCACTCTTACTTTGTATCCTAATTCTCCAAGATGTTACATCAGCCAATTTATCCTCCATCAGCCCTTGTAGTTCATCACACTCAATTATCTCTAACCCTCCCCCACTTCTATCCCTAACACACACCCCACGGCTCCTGTCTCATAGGTCTTGATTGATTTCTTTTCCTCTCCTACCAGCTTTCTCTCAAAGGCTAGGTTGTCTGTCAGGTTTTAATGCTGGGGAAAGAATTGTTCCACCCTACACCTAATAGTACATTGTGTAGTCCGACTTGATTTTCAATTTCCTGCCAAGGCTTCTTTGAAAACATGCATTGGGGAGAAGTGCAAAATTGCATCATTCCTTTGAGTTGTAGCTGCATTGTTTTTGCTGGTTTTAAAAACAGCTCAGTGCTGGGCTCTCAGATGACCATGGAAATAATTACTTTGCTTATGTAAGTCATGACTATCTATATAATTTACTTATTTAGTGAAATTATGGCAATGCGTATCATATAATATATGCTAGATTAACAACTGTTAGTTTATTTGACCAATACAATAATCTATTTGTAAATGCTGTTTTCTTAATTTGTTGCTCGTGTTGCATGATTAAGTGGCCACAACTTAAAGAGAACCCTGGTGAATGTAAACAGTATTGATAATCTTTGATTATTAATAATAACTCTGGTCATTTATACACATTTTGCTAGCTATCTGAATGCTGCATCTGTTTTTGCTTAAGCTTGCAGTAATAAAACACAGAAAATTAAGTGACTTTAATATTAAGATTTTAATATAACTTGGCTCCATATCAACTCTTTTTTTTTTTTTTTAAGGGAGAGAGATAGAGAGCTAGAAACGTCGATGAGAGAGAAACATCGACCAGCCGCCTCCTGCACACCCCACACCGGGGATATGCCCGCAACCAATGTACATGCCCTTGACCGGAATCGAACCCGGGACCTTTCAGTCCGCAGACCGACGCTCTACCACTGAGCCAAACCGGTTTCGGCTCCATATCAACTCTTGATACAGATTGCATTATCTCTTTCACAGATCAGGAAACTGAAACTTAGATTAATTAATTAAACTGTTCTCTTCTGGTCTTGAGGATATTTGGTTTAGAGTTATTTTAAAGGAAGACAGTAATGCCTACCTTGCAAGGTTGTTGGGAGGATTATAACTAGTGTGTATGCAAAGCCTGTATACTATCAAACATAGTGCATGACACTGAAATTATTAAATCAACGTTTCCTGTGTCAGTAAATTTATGGTCTAGGACAGGGGTGGGCAAACTTTTTTACTTGAGGGCACAATGGGTTCTTAAACTGGACCGGAGGGCCGGAACAAAAGCATGGATGGAGTGCATATAAGTTCTTTAGTTAACACTTCCCCCACTTCCCTTTGAAATTGTCAGTCTCTTTTTAATAATTGCCTCCAAGTAATTTGATTCAACCTGAATTCAATAAATTACACTTAATCATTATATATATATATGTGTGTGTGTGTGTGTGTGTGTGTGCGTGTGTGTATATATATATATATATATCTCCATGTTAAAATGATACCATTGAGCATTACTTTAAAATGAAAACCAACCACAACCACAAAACTACATTTACTGGTATTTTTCAGACTCTCTTCCCAACTCCACCCAGTAACAATTCATTGAGATATTAGCAGACCATACAATTTACCATTTAAAGTATCCAATTCAATGGTTTTGGTATTTTCATCCCTAAAAGAAACCCCAAATCTTTTGGCAGTCACTTTGTACTCTTCTCTCCTTTTCCATTCTTTGGAAACCATTAGTCTACTTTCTGCCTCTGGATTTGCCTGATGTAGACATTGTCTGTAAATAGAATTAATGAACTATGACCTTTTGTTATTGCGTTCCTTCACTTAGAATAATGTTCTTACGGTCTATCCATGTGTGCAGGTATTAGTACTTCATTTCTTGATTTCCAAGTAATATTCCATTTAATGAATAAAACCACATTTTGCTTATTTATTTGTTGATGTAGTTGTTTCCACATTGGCTATTATGAATAAAGCTACTGCGAACATTTCATATATCAGTTTGTGTGCGCACATAGGTTTTCATCTCTCTTGAAGAGATAATTTTCATACTTTTTTGCACCATTTTCTATTCCCACTAGTAGTGTTTGAGGGTTCCAATCTCTTCATATCCTCACAAACACTTGTTTTTATCTGTCTTTTTTCTTACAGCTTTCATAAACCTGGATGAGCATCAGATAATTGGGTGATGTTAGAGTGACATGTCTGCCTGTTGGTTTTTTTTTTTTTTTTTCCTTTTTCTTTTTCTTTTTCTGGTACTTCTGATTGTCCAAATGCTGCACTGTTTTTGGGGGCTGGGGCACTTACATTCCTGGCAAATTGGAGGGTTAATTCTTTGAACTGATATAAGTGATAAGAACTGGTAAAAAGTCAATGTGTGTGAAAGCCTAATATTACTGTATCTAAAAACAAAACAAAAACAACAACTTTAAAAACACTTTTATGTAATTTATTTCAATAACAGTCAATAGATTTTTAAAAAATACATTTTATTGATTTTTTTTTTTTTTACAGAGAGGAAGGGAGAGGGATAGAGAGTAAGAAACATTGATGAGAGAGAAACATCGATCAGATGCCTCCTGCACACCCCTTACTGGGCATGTGCGTGCAACCAAGGAACATGCCCTTGACCGGAATTGAACCTGGGACCCTTGAGTCCAAAATCTGGCGCTCTATCCACTGAGCCAAACTGATTAGGGCAACAATCAATAGATTTTAATACGAATGCTATTAGTGCAATACTCAGTTTGGGGAAAGTATATACTTGGAATAGATGAAGGTATTTTAAACTTTGTCAGCAATACATATCAACTCTAATCATGTGTTGATTTGGAAAAAGTTAAAAATAACTGTATTGTTTCTTTTGTGTATAGGGTGGAAAAAAAGATTTTTAAGTTATTGTTGTGGTTTGTGGCCTTCTAAAAACTACATAAACTGATATTTATTTTTTTAACATCTATTTTATTGATTTTTTTTTTTTTAAAAGAGGACGGGAGGAGGGGGAGAGTTAGAAACCCCGATGAGAGAAAAACATCAATCAGCTGCCTCCTGGAGACGTGCCCACAAACAAGGTACATACCCTTGACTGGAATCGAACCTTTTGCCGATGCTCTGTTCATTGAGCTAAACCGGTTAGAGCTGATACTTAAAATTGAATTTATTGGGGTGACATGGGTTAATAAAATTACAGATTTCTGAGGTACAATTGTGTAAAAATTATCTGTATATTGTGTTTTGTATTTAACACCCCAGGTCAACACTGTGACACTAAAATTTCATAGTTTGGGACAATTAGGAGGAAAGACTTAAAAAGTTTCCTTAAGAGTGTGATGGTGCAAAAAAGGCTGAGAAACACTTGTCTACTACATAAAAACAAAAGCTAGAATATTAAATACAACATGTGTGCACGGGTGTGGTCCCTAAGCCTGGCCAATAATGAAGGCACAAGCATCTGGCATGGAAGGGCAGGTCCTAGCTGACCTCTGGGGCCTGGGCAGCGCCTGGGAGCTGGGTGGCAGTCTCCCCCACCCAGTTCACCCACTACCACTGCTGGTCATTGTCAGCTTGCACCGCCTTGGCCTGGTACTGCCCGCTTACCTGCCCACCATCATGCCATGGGCCCACTCTCAACGGGGTCAGCAGCATCTCCACTGCCGCCCGCTGGCACCCTTGTTCTCTGCCACCCCCTGATGGTCAGCGCACATTACAGTGAATGGTCAAACTCTAGTTGAGGGGCCAATTTGCATATTAGGCTTTTACTATATAGGAGGGATTAGATCATTAGAGATTGTTTAGTAAGACTATCTCATTGTACAGTTTTAAAGTAGAAACTGAAGTAAAACAACTGATTTCCTTAATGAATGAGTGCCTGCTATGTGCAAGGACTCTACTATTCAGATGGATAAAGAAACTACTGTTGGGACAACTCTTCCATATAATTAAACAGGGAGTGATTATTGCTTTATAGAAGATAAGATGTAATCCAGGTGAATGGGGAAGTACACAGGAAGGGCCATATAAATCACCTTGGGAGAGACAGAAGAGCTAAGAGGAGTACTGTGTGTCAGTTTGTTTTTCTTTAATGCAGTGAAAATTCTGAACAGGCTATACATTTAACTTAGAATAGACCACTGGATCTCCTTTTACCCCCTCCCCCCCCCAAAAAAAATTTTTTTTTTAATAGGGCAGGACTCTCCAATTTAACCCACTTAAATGGTGTTTTCACAGGGTTGTCCTGTTCCCTTAAACACAGTACTGTGTCATTCTGACCTTTAATTAATATGTCAGATGTTCTGAAATATAATCCTACCTAATAAAATAATAATATGCAAATTAACCATCACTCCACTACACCTACCAGCCAATCAAAGCAAGTATGTAAATAAACCCAACCAATATGGCTACAGCCACAGAGAGTAGGAGCGAGGCTTGGGTTTCCCAGGCAACAGAAGAAACCAAGCTTTCTGCCTGCCTTAGCCACCTTAAGCCTCCACTCAAGGCTACAAAGTTTCAATTATAGAAGGTAAACATATCCAAACAGAAATGGCAGCAGCCACAGAGCGAGCAGCAGGCTTGGCTTCCCTCCAGACTACAAAGTTGCAATTGTAGAAGCTAAATAGGGGAAAAACAAAGATGGCGGCCTATATAAGCACCTAAGCTCAACAATTTCAAAACAGCCACCTTGCACAACAATTTCAAAATAACTACTAAAAGACAGGACAGACATCATTCAAAACCACAGGAAAGCTGGCTGAGTGGGAAATCTACAACTAGAAAGAAGGAGAGAGGCTCGTGGATCATGGGAGCCACAAAACACTGAGGTAGGGAGATGAACGCATAGAGAGGAAGGGCGGCTGAGTGCCTGGCTGGCAGGAGGGGAAAGGAAGCCCCCCGGCTGCACTGAACCCTTTCCAACTGCACTAAACCCCAGCCCCAGCCAGAATCCCATGGATCTAGGCTCATATGGGTGGAGTTTGGACTGTAGAGAAAGGCATCCAAAAACTTAAAGACTCGGAGACTTGGGGGAGCGGGGAGCTGCAGCGGGCAGGGTCTAGAGGCACTCGTGTGCGTGTGAATGAGTGTGCGCAGAAAGGTCTTACTGCCGAAATTGCTGTAGCCTCTCCATAGCAGAAGTCAGAAGCTCCAGACTGCACTGAATCCTAGTTCTGACTGCATTGGGAGTAAAAATATTATACAGAGACCCAACCCAGTTCCTGCTGAGCCCCTGGGGCACCCACACACTTACAAGGGGAATCTGGACTGTCAGGCGGAAACTCAGGGAATTCCTGGAAGGCAGAGATCTGAGGTACGGGAACAAGGGCAGGGCTGACAGGAAACCAAGACTGTCAGCTCAGCCCCATCCATCCAAGCTGAGTACAGAGGCTGTTGCATTTTTTGCAAGTCTGATCCTATAACACTGTTTCCAATATAGAAGGTATCCTGGTGTAGACACAGCTGAAACACATCCAATTGACCTGGAGGTCAATTCCTCCCAATGATACCAACAACAATCAAGACTTAACTACAACAAGGCTGTACACACAGTCCACAAAGGGGAGCAACACGAGTGTCTACCTCAGGTAACTAGGGAGGCTGACCCAATGGGCCATATAGGACACCAAGCACACAAAGCAACCCTACCAACTCCGGGAAACAACGAAAATGCTGAGACAAGGAAACAGATCTCAAACGAAAGAAATGGAGTACAACAAGCGACCTGATAAAGAGTTCAAAACCACAGTTATAAGGTTTTTCAAGAATTTCCTAGAAAAGGCCAATAAAATAAATGAGACCCATGAGGATATGAAAAAGGGTCTACTAGAAATGAAGAATACATTGTCTGAAATAAAAAAATATCATACAGAGTCCTAAAAACAGAATGGAAGATCACAAGAATCAAGTCAAAGATTTGGAACACAAAGAGCCAGAGGACACTCTTCTGCAGAAGCAAGACAAGAAAATCCAGAAAGTTGAAGGTTTCAGTATAAGGAACCTCTGAGACAACTTCAAGCGTACCAACATCAGAATTATGGGCGTCCCAGAAGATGACAGAGAGCAAGATACTGAAAACCTATTTGAAGAAATAATGACTGAAAACTTCCCCCACCTGGTGAAAGAAATGGACTTACAAGTCCAGTAAGCACACAGAACCCCAAACAAAAGAAATCCAAAGAGGACCACACCAAAACACATCATAATTAAAATGCCAAGAGCAAAATACAAAGAGAGAATCTTACAACCAGCAAGAGAAAAACAGTTAGTTACCTACAAGGGAGCACCCATATAACTATCAGCTGATTTCTCAACAGAAACTATGCAGGCCAGAAGGGAGTGGCAAGAAATATTCAAAGTGATGAATAGCAAGAACCTACAACCAAGATTACCCAGCAAAGTTTTCAGAATTGAAGCTCAACTAAAGAGCTTCATAGATAAGAAAAAGCTAAAGGAGTTCATCAACACCAAACCAGTATTATATGAAATGCTGAAAGGTATGCTTGAAAAAGAAGAAAAGTAAAGATAAAAATTATGATCAACAAATACAGCCGAGGCTGGTTTGGCTCTGTGGATAGAGCGTCGGCCTGTGGATTGAAGGGTCCCGGGTTCGATTCCGGTCAGGGCATGTACCTTCGTTGCGGGCACATCCCCAGTGGGCTGTGTGCAGGAGGCAGCTTATCAATGATTCTCTCTCGTCAGTGTTTCTAACTCTCTGTCCCTCTCTCTTCCTCTCTGTGAAAAATCAACAAAATATATTTAAAAAACACACAAATACATATATATCAAGTGAGTCTAAAAGTCAAGTGAATTAAAAATCTGAGGAACAGAATAAACTGGTGAATATAATAGAATCAGGGGCAAAGAAAGGGTGTGGGTTGATAATTATCTGGGGAAAGGGGTGTGGAAGAGAGTGGATTAAAATCATACACCTATGGATGAGGACAATGTGGGGGGAGATAAGGGCAGAGGGTGGGGTGGGAACTGGGTGGAAGGGAGCTATGGGGGGGGGGGAAAGGAGAAACAATTGTAATTATCTGAGCAATAAAGATTTATTAAATTTTAAAAAATAAGGTAAATTCCAGATACCAGGGCCTCCACTTGGGCCGCCAGGGGTCATGGCTGGCCTGCAAAACACTATAGGCCCCCTAGCTCAGGCCTTCCCACGCCCCAAGGGAACCCCCACCCTGATCCAGCATGCCCTTTAGGGCAAACCAGCTGGCCCCTTCCCGTGCACCAGGCCTCTATCCTATCTAATAAAAGAGTAATAAGCAGACTGACCATCACTCCAACACACAGTAGCTGCCCCCATCTGGTCAAAGATCCTACCCCCATGTGGATACAATCTGGGCCACCACAGGATGGCCAGCAGGGGTGGGCAGTTGGGAGGCACCAGGCTTGCAAGGGAGGGCAATTGGAGGTGATCAACCCTGCAGGGGCGGACAGTTAGGGGTGACCAGGCCAGCAGAGGATGAAAGTTGGAGGCAAACAGGCTGGCAGGGGAGCAGGCAGACATTAATCAGGCTTGCATGGGAGTGGTTAGGGGGTGATCAGGCTGGCAGGCAGAAGTAGTTAGGGGCAATCAGGAAGGCAAGCAGGCGAGCAGTTGGGAGCCAGCAGTCCTGGATTGTGATCAGACATCCCTTGAGGGGTCCCAGATTGGAGAGGGTACAGACTGGGCTGAGAGACGACCCCCCCCCCCAAAAAAAACAAAAACAAAACAAAAAAAAAACAACCCTTGCACGAATTCCGTGCACTGAGCCTCTAGTCTAATAATAAATTAAATTTTGGGCTATAGAATATGAATTGTCAATAATCCCCCAATGACTATTTTTCCGGTATTGTGTACCAGAAAAGACAAATTCCCTAACTTTTTAACTTTCTTGGGATACAATTTGCTGTTAATTATGCTTAATTACAGTCCAAATTGAATTTGGCCTTTAGAAAAGGTTTTATATACAATAAATTCTATATACAATAATACAGTACTTACACAATAACTGTTTCCGGTTCATCATATTAAAAATTGGAGTAGCTTAAGGAAAATTTTGTCAGTTAATACTTCTTTATATGCTGCTTGCTTATCCCTGCCTTTGTTATGCATTTTAGTAAACTCTCTTAATGATCTTTCATGAGATGCTTGGACTATGTCCCTTTTGAATAATTAATATTTCTTTTTAATTAATTGAAAACCTATGTTTTTACCACTACTAATTTCAACAAACCTTTTCTCAAATTAAGATACTTTATCTGCCTACTTCTCAATGTTGACTGAGTTTGTCACCACTGAGTTTTCACCAAATATGGAAGTCCTATGTGACCAGTATAATTTCTCAGGAAGAGGTTGTATAAATAGCTGTGCACACACACTCTAGAGGAGGGGAAAGAGGAGAATTTGTGCTGGACCCCACATGTGAACTCCTTTTATTTTTGTTTTAGGGTAATTCATGTTTCCTTGGATTGAGCAAAATTTTGGGCTCTTGTACTTCTGGCTTTTATTTCTGAATCATCAACCTGAAGGCATGGGCAGGGGGAATGGAGTTTGTATTTTGTGTCATCCCAAGTAAATGAAGTAACAGAGAGTGGTGTTTATTTAAGCTTTGACTTGAGGCTAGAAAACAGGTTATAGAAGATGAAAACTTCCACCGTAGAATGATAGTGACTTGGGGAGGAAATGGACTGTGAGAAGTCTCTTTTTACACTCTGACTTCCTTTCTTATAGAATCTGTTTGGGTTTGTGGGATTTGCTTCTAGGTTCTTTGGTTGTTAGTGTTATAAGATGGTCTTTCTCCTGTCTGCAATTCTGCCTTCCTGTTCTCTCCCCTTCCCCCACCAAGGCCTTCTAAATTAGATACATTCCTTCCTCTGTTCACAGATGTCTCCATCCACAGTCCCCTGACAGAGCAATCATTTATCAAGTTGTTTCACGCATTGTCTTCCTTTTGTTGGAGCTCCCCAGGATCATCCAGCTTAGTCTCCAGCCAACTGCTGGGAATTGCTGGACTCTAGGAGCAAAAGTTAAAGGGACTGCCTTTCATCTGCTTGCTGCTATGCTACTTCATTCAGTCTTTTATTTTAAACTCCAGCTTATTGGAGCTGCGATCACCTTGTACTCGCATATATACACTTTCTGGATATGTATGTAATCTTAAGTGTGTGTGTGTGTGTGGGGGGGGTGTTCAGTTTGGTTTTTCATTATTTTTTTCCCCTATCCTAGTCACTGAAGATCTGAAAATAGATTTTTATTCACTCCCTTTATTGTTCCTCTCTATCTTCAATTCTTACAGAACCCGTTGGGGTTTGTGGGGTTTACTTCTAGGTTCTTGAGTTGTTAGTGTTATACGGTGGTCTTAACTCCTGTCTCTCCTTCCTTTATTACTATCCCACCTCTTTCTTAGGTAGATTATTATGAATAGATTTAGTAAATGGAAGTTCCTGCTTTTATAACACATCTTTTGGATATGTTTTAACCTATGAAGGTATTCTTTTTCCTGATGTCACTTCACTATGAAGGGAAATATTATTGTTTGTTATTAGGAGTTACACAAGTTATCCAAAGTGTCTAAAAAGATAAAGGGAAAAATGTACTTAGACTTAAGGATGTAGCATGAGTGTTAACCAGTGTTCATTGACCATGAATGTGAAAGATGAATGTTGCTTACTGTAATTCATTTAGAAGGACATTTATTTTGTGAAGTAATAGAAGAAGCTCAGAGGCCCTAGCAACCACAGGCACTGCCTCCTTCTGTGGAAGTCTCTGATATAGCCTCCATTCCCCTCTTCTTGCCAGCCCCAGCACCTCCCCCTCCAAGGCTCAGGCCACTTCCAGCAGGCAGTTCCCCTACCCTGGTCCTGCTGGTTGCCAGCTGCACTCCCCAGCCCAGCCCAGCCCTTCATTCATATATATTACCTCACCATTTCTGTGGATCAGGAGCCCAGCCATGGGTAGTCTGCTCCTGGTTTCATATAAATGAAATCCAAGATAAGCTGGGTTTGTGTTCTTATTTGCAGGCCTGACTGAAGAAGAAACCACTTTAAAATTCATTTAAGTTGTTGGCAGAATTAAATACCTTTGCATGCCTGAAGGCCCCATTTCTGTGCTGGCTATCAGCTGGGGGTCACTCTCAGCTCTAAGAGGCTGCCTGCAATTCCTTGCTATGCATCTGTCTCCGTAGGTGCACTCACAATATGGAGACACACTCCTGTCAAAGCCACCAAGTGATTCTTTTGCTCTAGCCAGCTAAAATGGAGTTCTACGAGTTCTACATAATAGGACATAATGATACCGGAACTGGTGAGAAGGAATGCAGGGCTTTTTCTCAGGGTCTTATCTCACGGATTCAAAGAATGACGCTGCATACAAACACAGGCTCCCTGGTTGGGAGGGAGATTCAACTGGATTACCCCAGAAGCATTCTGCTCTTCCCCTTATATCTGCTAAAGGCCCGCTCTTTGTCTATCTGTGCCACTCTCTGATTGGTTCCTGGCCTTTGTGCAACATTTTATTTTTCACTTGCAAGAAAAACATCCTTGTTTCTAAACACCCTGTTTTTCTACTATCCATGCTATTTTTCTGCCATCTTGCTTCCTACAAAAAACACTTTTTGTTTTCTTTCAGCTAGCTCCTCAGTTCCTCCTCCTTCCACCCCTTACCCTATCTACTAATTCTGCTTTAACTCCTTTCAATAATCAATGACAACCTTTCAGTTTCCATCTGCACCCAGAAGGGAGAGATTACACAAAGGCATGGACACCTGGAGGCAGAAAATCAGAGGGGCCACCTTGGAGTATATCTGCCAGTCAGCCTCAGGAAAGGGTACCTGACACTGGGCTTTATAGCCAGCAGCCCCAAGGCAAGATAAGTAACTTAAATATGGACCTGAGCTGGGCCCCAACAATCTCAAAATAGAGAGGTCATGTCTGAAATAGACACCTTTCTGGGCACAATCAGACCTAGTCCATTGCTTCCACCAAACCTCATTCCCACTCTGACCACACACATACTCTCACTAGTAGGAATCATTCAGATTTATTGAATCCTCACTGGAGACTCAAGTGAGATAGCAAGATTGGGCTCATACCTAGGGGCATGGGGAATCTGCCCTGCAGGTTCTGCTGAGGGTTTCCTGTGCAGAAAAATTATCTCCTTTTTATTTACAACTAAATCTGGTGGGGGGAAGGGAGAGGCAAGAGTATAAGTTATTCAGTCACCTCTGGCTCTTTATAACTCATTGTTGTAAGACAATGGAAACTCATCCTGATGTAAAGATAACTGGAAAAATGAAGTAGCAAGTTCAGTATCATAGACTTCTGGTAAGGACCAAATTAGATGACAACATATTTGAAAGAACAATAAAATGTCAAGTGTGTCCCATCCACCCCACAGTTAGACAACCTGACAGCCTGGCTGTAGAGAGAGAAAACAAGAACAGATGTTTATTTTATAAAGGAGGAAAGCTAAGAAGATTTACAGAAGGAGGCCCTCCCTCAGACACAATATTTAAAGGAAAACAAACTTCTGAGGGTGAAGGAGGAAAGGCTCTCAGAACTTCCAAATATCAATCAAACAAAAACTTAGCACTTAAATGTCCCTTTAACAGGTAATGATGGATACTATACATGAAGAAACCGGAGCAGAACAGGATGACCATGAAGGACAAGGTGATGAGGGTGTAGATGGACATCCGCTTCTCCATAGTTCCCCTGATCAGGCAGAGATAGGGTCCATGGCAGCTATCAGTTCTGCAGTGGATAATGGCTTGGCTCACCAGTGGCAGGTGTTGGTTCATGAGAAGGAACAAAAACACGCACTGCGTGCCAACCTGCAGAAGGAAGTAAAGGAGGTACAAAAGCAAAAGCATCTTCTCCTGGTGGAAATTCAGGATGGACTTCTTTGGAGAGGGGACATGCTCCTGGATTCCCACCATGGAACCTTCCTCCATTTCACCTGCTAATGACTCCACTGACTTGACCTTGATTTGCTTATGCCGAATCTGAGCCATGAAGAATTCCATGAGGAAGAAGAGAGCTAGGAAGATAAAGAAAAAAAAGTACCAAATTCCCACTACAGGACTGCTAAAACTTTTTTCAAAGCACTCAATCAAGCAAGGATAGGTAATGTTGCCATGGCACCAGAAATCTTCATGGATTGAGGACCAGGGCATGCGGACCACATACACCACCACTCCATACACGGCAATGAAACCAAACCACAGCTGCCGCCCTATATAGTAGCCAGATTTGTCACCCGCTACGGAGTGTAACACGGGAATTAGTCCTGCCACTGCTGCTGCAGCCATCTGCTCATCTTCTCAGGGGACCTTGTAATCTGAGACCAGGAGAGCTCCAACCACACCTCAAAGGGAAGGAGAGAGAGAGCAGGATCAGAACATGAGAACAGGTACGAGGAATCCTAAACACATCTGAAAAGCCTTCTCAAGTTTTAGATCTGCCATCGGTACTTAGTTTTTAGAACTTTACACACAGGCTGTATTTGTAGACTCACGGATGGTTTTTCCTTTCTCTATGTCTCAGCCTATGTTAAAGGCTGTTCACATGACCGACCACATTATAATATGTGTATATCTCATCTCTCCTGCTAGATTATAAGTTTCTGGAGGTCAGGATTCAAACTTTGCTCACATTTGCAATGCCTATATCATCCAGGATAGACCATTACATGTAATAAGGACCTAATTAAACTTTATATGAATAAGGGAAAAATGAGTAAGTAAATGAATTTAATATTGTGTCTGGTTGCTTGAGAAGTTCTGCATTGATCTCTTTGTATCTTTGCCACAAAATTTCCTAAGACTCCAGAGAAAAGGAGTAACTATACCTTTTTCTTTCTTGCACATACTTCATCATTTATACTAACAAGAGAGAAACATGGTGATTGACCGTCACTCCACAACACCCACAGCCAATCAGGAGGGAGTATGCAAATTAGCAGAACAAAGATGGCTGCGACCATGGTGCTAGCTGGAGCAGGCAGGAGGCTTGGGTCACCCCTAGCAACAGAGAAAGCCAAGCTTCCCACTCACCTAGGCCACTGAAGGGAAGGGCTTGTGGGCGGCAGCTACAGATTCGGCCGGGGCAAGCAGGAGGCTTGGGTTGCCCTGGCCAGCTGCCAAGGGAGGGCCTGCAAACGGCCCTCAGCCCCTCTACCAGGCTGGACACACCACCATTGGGGTAAGAGTCCCCGCTGGGGTGCGTGGCCAGCCTGTAAACAGCTATCAGCCCCTCACCCAGGTTGGCCAGGTACCCTAGCAGGGACCCCCACCCATTGCACAAGGCCTCTATCTATACTAATAAAAGGTAATATACTAATTGGACTGAGAGACCTTTTAGGAGACCTTCTGGACATTCTAGACAAAGCCATGGTGGCAGGGTCAAGGTAGAGGCAGTTAATGGCCAAGAGGGGAAGGCAGTTAGGGGTGATCAGGCCTCCAGGGTGGGGGAAGTTGGGGAAGAGCAGGCTAGAAGGCAGAGTGGTTAGGGGCAATCAGGAAGGCAGGCAGGTGATTAGGACCCAGCAGTCCAGATTGCAAGAGTGATATCTGGCAACTGGTTTCGGGCCTAAACTGGCAGTAGGAAATCCCCTGAGGGGTCCCAGATTGGAAAGGGTGTAAGCTGAGCTTAGGGACATGCCCTCTCCCCCAATGCACTAGTAATAATAATAAAAACACTGACTACTTATTGACTGCCTATATACGGCAATCCCTGTGTTGGTAGTTTAAATACTCTTACAGAAGAAGAGTCAACAATTTAAATCTTTTTACTAGCTTAATTTGAGTAATTGTGAGTGTTTACCCTCTCTTATAAATGACTAGAGGCCCAGTACATGAAATTTGTGCACAGGTAGGGTTTCTAGGCAATCAGGCCTGATCAGGGCCTTCTGGCTGCCAGCTGGGGCCTCCCTTCCTCGGCTGCTGGCCGGGGCCTTCCTTTGTTCCATTCCACCTCCTGGTGGTCAGCACACATCATAGTAAGTGATCAAACTTCCAAGGGGACAATTTGCATATTAGGTTTTTATATATGTGTGTATGTATATATATATGTATGTAAATGTATACACACACACACACACACACACTAGTGGCCTGGTGCCCGAAATTTATGCACATTAATAGGGAATTAATTAGAGGAGATATTTTAATATTACTATTTGCCCTTTCTCTATAATAGAAATGTCAGAAATGAAAGAAAATTAGTAAAATGTATATGAAAATTTCCCTCCTGTCAGAGTTTGGGGCACACCACAGGACCCGGAATAAAGTCCCCACCTACCACGTGCGCCCAAAATCGCTCCAGACCCAGCTGGCCACACTACTGTCAAGTCCCACCAGGCTGGTGTGCAGTCACAGGTCCCCTGGCTTGGCTGGGATCAAGGCCTGAGGTCTCCTGGCCTGGCACCATGTAGCCTCAGGTCCCTGCTGATCGATTGTCACAGCATGACGACTATTTGCATATTAGCCTTTAAATATTATGACTAGAGGCCTGTTGCACAAAGAGATTCATGCAGTTAGCCTTCCTTCCCTCGGCTTCCAGCACCGGTTTTCCTCTGGGACCTAGGCCTTTGCTCCTGCCAGATTCTACTTCCTTTGCCTCCTTTGTCTTTGCTGCGGCACTCCTCTCCTGTAGATCCCTTTGCCACACACCCTTGCTCTCATAGCAGCCACTCTGCACCTGGAGCAGTTGGGCAGCCACCATCTTTAGCCTTCTAATTTGCATATTCACTCTGATTGGCTATGGGCATAGTGGAAGTGTGGTCAGTTTACATGTTTGTCTATTATTATGTAAAATACTAGGGGCTCAGTGCACAAATTTATGCACCTTGTAAGTAATTGTGGGCCATAAGACTGCAGTGGACACAGGGGTGGGTCTCGGCCCATCCTCCAAAGCCCCTCCCAGCAGGGTTCCCTGTCCCCTGTCAACTGGCAGCCCCGTTCCCACCACCATCACTCCCACATGCTGACGGTGCAAGCTCCGCTTGTACCCACTGAACCACAGAGTGATTGGGATCCGCGCCAGCAGCAGGTGTAGGCGCCAGAGGCTCGCTTCGATGACAGCAACTGGGACCCTACTTTGGTCTGTAGCCCTGTTCACCTGCCCCACCATCCTGCCATGGCCGGCGCCTGCCATGTTCCGTGCATTCCCCTGGTGGTCAACACATGTTATAGCGACCTGTTCTATTATTCTGCCATTTGGTCTATTTGCATATTAGCCTTTTTTAAAATATATATATTTTATTGATTTTTTCAGAGAGGAAGAGAGAGGGATAGAGAGTTAGAAACATCAATGAGAGAGAATCATTGATCAGCTGCCTCCTACACCCCCCCACAGGGGATGTGCCTGCAACATGCCCTTGACCAGAATTGAACCTGGGACCTTTCAGTCCACAAGCCGACGCTCTATCCACTGAGCCAAACTGGCTTCGGCCATATTAGGCTTTTATTATATAGGATAAATATCTACCAATCACTTAACTTGAGGTTTAGAGTACTTAATAATAGCTTTAGGTATTTTATGTGGTAAATTATAAGTACCATAGCATTTTAACTATTTACATGTACAGTTATATGGCATAAATACATTCACACTGCTACGCAGCCATCTCTATCATCATCTCCAGAACATTTTTATCATCCTAAATTAAAACTCTGCACTCATCCTATATAATAAAAGCCTAATATACAAATTGTCCCCTCGACCAGGAGTTCAACCAACCACCCTTGGCCTGCCAATCTCCCATGTCCCTTCCCTCAGGCCATGCACAAATTTGTGCACTAGGCCTCTACTTAATAACTCCTCATCTTCTTCTGTCCAGTCCCCAACAGCCATTATTCTATTTATTACCTTTATGAATTTGACAACTCAGAGGAATGATACCATATTTGTCCTTTTGTGTCTGGCTTATGTGACTTAGCATAGTGTCTTCAAGTTTTATGCAATCTGTAGCATGTGTCAAAATTTTCCTTTAAAAAAAAGTATTTGTATTGATTTCAGGGAGGAATAGATAAGAGAGATGGAAACGTCAAAAATGAGAATCATTGATTGGCTGCCTTCTGCATGCCCCCACTGGGGATTGAGCCCACAACCCAGACTTGTGCCCTTGACCAGAATTGAGCTCAGGACCCTTCATTCCACAGGCCAATGCTCTATCCACTGAACCAAACCAGCTTGGGTGAAAATTTTTTCTCTTTTTATACTTGAATAATATTCCATTGTATGGATATACCACATTTTGGTTAGCCATTCATTCTATTGATGGGCATTTGGTTTTTTGGTGCTTTGTTTTTTTCTTGCTTTTGGAGATTGTGAATAAAGCTGCTATGAACATGTGTGTACAAATATGTTTGAGTCCCTGTGAGTATGTTTGAATCAACTTTTTAGAGTATACAATCAAAGTAGAATTACTGGATAATATTGGGAAATCCATGTTTAATTTTCAGAATTAACACAATGTTTTCCACAGTGACTATGCCATTTTACATTCCTATCAGCAATATACAAGGGTTCTAATTTCTCCACACCTTTGCCAACATGTTATTTTCTGGGTTTTCTTTAAAATGCCATGGTTTTATTTGCATTTTTATTGCATAATTGTCAGAACTAGTGCTTAACATTCTCTTTAAAAGATACCTGAGATGCCTTAGCTGATTTGTCTTGGTGGATAGAGCATGAGTCTGCGGACTGAAGGGTTCTGGGTTCAATTTCGGTCAAGGGCACATGCCTGGATTGCAGGCTCGATCCCCAGTAGGGGGCATGCAGGAGGCAGCCAATCAATGATTCTGGTCTTTGATGTGTCTATCTCATTCCCTCTCCTTTTCTCTCTGAAATAAATAAAAATAATTTTTAAAAAAATCTGAGACTCTAACTTTCTCTAAGTTATCAGGTCACATTTAAGTAGAGCATACATAGGAATCGGGAGAGCCAGCCTTCATGATGAGCTGGCAGATGTAGGACTGCCCAGTCAGCCTGCCAGGAGGGTGGGTGATCAAGCACAAGAGCCAAGGGGGCAGGTGGGGACAATGGAGAAACAATGCATGTCATGAGCATTCTGCTATCAATGAATAAGTATGCATTATTTCATTTCTTAGAATAACTTTCTGGGATAAAAATTCTCAATTTTCAGATAAGAAAACTAAGATTTAGAATAATTAAGTAGCTCCCCTACAGTTATATAGCCAAGTAAATGGAGGCACTACACTTAACAATTATCTGACTAGACAGCCTGCACTTTGGACTTTACCTGCTTCCAAGCTTATGGCCTGAAGATGACAGCCCAGAAAGTTGGAAAGCCATAGTCGGTCCCCTACTCTTACCTGTGAACTCTCTGGAAAATGAAGTGGCTGGTGTTTAAGCCCACCACTCTTGTTTTTCTTCTTTTAATGTAACAGCTATTTGTCCAAATCCCAGTTAGCTCAAAATAAAGAGCGAAATCTACAATAACTCTGCTGAACAGTGACCAGCAGCTTAGGTTCTCACTGCAGCAGCTGAGTTTTCCAGGAATGGATCATGTGCGGACAACCTGTCCCTGCATCTTGTTGCCACAGCTCTGAAGTCCCACTTTTTCTCCCCTCCTACTTAAGACCTCTGCTCATGGACGAACCTCCCTTTCCCACCAACTGCTCCAAATGAAACCTCCCCTTTTCACCATTTGCTCCAACTCCTTAGAATCTTCCAGCCAGCTGCCCCATTGGCTCTGCTACCTGTCTGTTACACAGTCTCTGTCCATGAATCATCACTCTTGGAAAAGCAAGTTTAAAGGAGAATCTTCAGATGAGGTTTGACCTCTTTTTTCCCTTCCTTCTTAAAGAAGACCCTCTTATGTTTTTTGTAATACTGATTTGGTGGTGATGAACTCCTTTAGCTTTTTCTTCTCTGTGAAGCTCTTTATTTATCCTTTGAATTTAATTCCAAATGATAGCTTTGCTTTGTAAAGTAATCTTGGTGTTAGGTCCTTGCTTTTTATAACTTTGAATATTTTGTGCCTATCCCTACTGTCCTACCAAATATCTGTTGAGAAATCTTCTGACATTTTTATAGGAGCTCACTTATAGATCCTGCTTTTTTCTTGCTGCTTCTAAGTTTCTCTCTTTGTCTTTAACCTTTGCCATTTTAATTATGTTGTTCCTTGATGTGGGCCTTCTTGAGTGCATCTTGTTTGGGACTTTCTGCTGTTCCTGCTCTTGAATGACTATTTCCTTAATAAGTTAGGGCAGGTGTTTTTTTTTTGTTGTTGTTTCTTTGTCTTTTCAAATGTGTATTCAATTTCTTGTTCTTATTCTTCTCCTTCCAGCTCCCCCATTAGGGGAATGTTGCAGTACTTTAAGTTGTCCCAGTGGTTCCTTACACTGCTCGTATTTTTTGCTATTTTGATAATGTATTTATTGCTTCCTTATCTTCCAAATTGCTGACTTGATCCTTTCCTTTACTCTACTATTGATACCCTATAATATATTCTTCATTTCAGTTTGTGTATTTTTCATTTTCTACTGGTTCTTTGTATTTTCTATCTATATATATATATTTTTTTTTCGATCTCGCTGTTGAAGTTCTGACCAAATTCCCCAAAGGTTATTGAGCAAACTTATAATCAGTGTTTTGAACTCTGTGTCTGGTAGATTGTTTCATACCATATTATTTAATGTTTTTTTTTTTTGTTTGTTTTAATTTTGTTCTATTCTTTCCTTTGGACATTTTTCTTTCTCCTCATTTCGGCTACCTCTCTGTGTTTGTTTCTGTGTATTAGGTAGAGCTGCTCTGTCTCCCTGGTTTGCTGTAGTAGATATCCTGCAGTGTCCAGTGGCACAGCCTTCTCAATTACCCAAGCTACCAATCTGGGCATTCCAGGTGTTCCTCCCTACCCCCTGTGTGGATTGTGTACAGCCTTCTGTTGTAGTTGAACCTTCCTTGCTGTTGTCACTTCTTGGACATGTAAGTCTATTCTTTCACCAGGTAGGGGGAAGCTTTCTGTCATTATTTCTTCAAATAGATTTTCAATATCTTGCACGCTCTCTTCTTCTGGCACCACCATAATGTGAATGTTTGTACATTTAAAGATGTCTGAGAGGCTCCTTACACTATTTTCATTTTCTTCCCCTCTTTTTCTTTTTGCTCTTCTGATTGGGTGTTTTCTGCTTCCTTATATTCTCCAAATCGCTTTTTTTTTTAAATTCTATTCCTCTACTCTATTGTTGAATCCCTGTAACTTATTCTTTATTTTAATTAGTGCATGCTTAATTTCTGACTTTTTTATGTCTTTGAAATACTTGCTTAGATCCTTGAAAGTCTTAAGTCCCTTGAAGCTCTCATTAATATCCTTGAGCAACCTTATAACTATTGTTTTGAAATCTGTATCTATTAGTTTGTTTGCTTCCATTTTATTTAGGTGGGGGTGGAGGAGTTTCTTCACTTGCATCATGTTTGCTCCACATTTTGGTTGCTTCCCCCTGTTTGTTTTTATGTATTAGGTATAAAGGCTAGATTTCCTGGAATTGGTAGAATGGCCTTATGTAGTAGTTGTCCTATAGGGCACAGTGGCCTAGCCTCCCAGTCACATAAACTGGGCCCTCTAGATGTGCCCCTGCGTGGGATATGTAGCACAGTTTTGTTGTCATTGAGCCTTGATTGTTTTTGGTGTCGCTGGGAGGAGTTGACCTCCAGGCCAGTGGCTGTGAGGACCAGTTGCAACAGCAATGGAAGAGCTGCTGTGCAGGAGAAACCCCTATGGAGCAGGACTTGCTTCGGTCAAACTTTGATGTTCACTATGTCTGCCCCTTGAGTGTGTCACTCGTGGGTATGTGGAGTTATAATCTGGTATGGTGTGAAGTTGTCCGCTGGGTGCACTGGCTCTAGGGTCTCCAGAGAGGTGCAAAGTCAGCCACTGCCTGGGACCACCAGGCAGAAGCTACAAAGCTATCTGCAGATGGCTGCTACTTGTATTGGGCTTGGAAGTGCTCTTGCTGTGAATCAAGGCAGGCTGCTGCTGATGCCAGCTTATGCTTGTTCAAGAGAAAAGTTTGAAGCCTCAGTCAGGACAGGCCATTCATATGGAAAAGCCATTGCAAACAGCTTGGGTTAGGCTGCAAGTTGGATGGGGCAGGGGTCTCAGGGAATTGACTGGATGGAATGAACATTGTAAACCAGGCTGATGGAAACTCAGATATGGCTACTAGTCAGTTCTGTGATATGGGCAGTCTTAAGCATAGGAACATTGATCCCTTGGATCACTTCCAGTCTTGGAGAAAGCTGCCCCCAAGTTTTGCTCTGATGCCAGACAATCCATTTCCTTCCTATATTTGCCTCCATTCCCCCAATCTGATGTCCCGGCACTGGGGCTCAGAGGGAGCAAGTTCATGAATCGGCACTTTAAGAGGAACTCCCTGGGTCTCCAGTAACCTGTGTTACTCAACCACAATCTCCTCTGGTATTTGCAGCCAGAAGTTATGGGGAATTCTCTTCCTAACTCTGAATTTGGGTTGGGGGTCTGGTGTGCACCTGGAACCCCTGCTCCTCACAGAAGGCCTCCGACACCGAAATAATTCATCCTGCTTCATGTGGGTGTTGACCCATCTCATTTAGTGCCTTGACTCCTCCTACTAGTTTCAGAGGGGAGAAAGGGGAATAACCTTTTCTCTTTCACTGTATACTTCATCAAACCACAAATTATGCCTTAACAATACAGTTTTATATTTGCCTCATTTATTTAAATTTTTTCCCCCGGTATGGATCCATAAATGTTTATTTTGTTTTATACTACCACTAGAGGCCCAGTCAGTGTATGAAATTCCTGCAAGGGAGGTTGTGTCCCTCAGCCCAGCCTGCACCCTCTCCAATATGGGACATCCCTCTCACAATCCAGGACTGCTGGCTCCCAATTGCTCCTCTGCCTGCCTTCCTGATTGCCCCAAACTACTTCTGCCTGCCAGTCTTAACACCCCTAACCACTCCCTGCCAGCCTGATTGCCCCTAACTGTCCTCCCCTGCTGGCCATCTTGTGTCCACATGGGGGCAGGATCTTTGACCACATGGCATTTTGTGTGTTGCGGTGATGGTCAATCTGCATATTACAATTTTATTAGATAGGATAGAGGCCAGGTACACAGGTGGAGATCAGCTGGTTTGTCCTGAAGGGTGTCCCAGATCAGGGTCAGGGTTCCCATGGGGCCTGGGACGGCCTGGGCGAGGTGCCTATGGTGTTTTCTAGGCCAGCCACGCTCCCTGGCAACACAAGCAGAGGCCCTGGGATCTGGGATTTATTTATCTTCTACAATTGAAACTTTGTATCCTAGAACGGAGCCAAGACTCCTGCTTGCTCCATGGCAGCAGCCATTTATGTTGGTATTTATTTATCTTCTATAATTGAAACTTTGTAGTGGAGGCCAAGGCAGCCCAGGGCTGCAGGAGCTTGGCTTCCTCCTTTGCCAGGGGTAACCCAAACCTCCTTCTGTCTCCAGGTCTATGGCTGCCACCATTTTTGTTGGAATTCATTTATCTTCTGTAATTGAAACTTTGTAGCCTTGAGTGGAAGCCTGGGCCCACCAGGGTATGTGGAAAGTTTGGGTTCCTCCATCACTGGGGAAACCCAAGCCTCCTACTCGCTCAGTGGCTACAGCCATCTTGGTTGGGTTAATTTGCATACTCGCTCCTGATTGGCTGGTGTGCTTGGCTTGTTGGTGTAGTGGAGTGATGGATAATTTGTATATTACTCATTTATTAGATAGGATAATTAATATCTTTGTTAATTTTGTTATTAAAATTATTCCGTTTTGGCCATTGGGAGTTCTGGTGTGGTTTTCTTTTGTTTTGTGTTATTTTTTTAGCACTTCCCTACTTTTACACAGTAAAAGATGCTCCAGGCTCATCTTGTATATTTGCTGCCCCAGCCCTGCAGTCCAGGGAGTTCTATTTCCTTATTTCATGAGTTATTCTAACCTCCTCCCTCGATTTTTCTGTAAACTCCTACTCCAGTTGTGAGAAAAGTGGCTGTTTAGTTGAAGTATACATGCATACTATATAGCAGTATAAGAACTATTAAGCTATATTCTGTAAATATGATCCCCCCCCTCCACGTCCCACATGGGATTCAGGGTTCGGGTTCTGGAGGAGACCACACATAAATGAAAGAGACCAGACAAGAAAATATTAATTTGGGAATTGGGAGCCAGGCCAAAGCCAATGAGAGGACTAAGCTTTGCTATGGCCTTACCATCCTTTTTATTTAGGTCTGGGGTACACCCATAGCCCTTAGGCAGGCAATTCCAATAATAGCTAGATGATAGCCAATTGATAAGGATTTACATAAGACTAAAAGGTGGAAGTTGCTTCAGCTAGCATTGTCTTGACTAAAAAGTGGGTGCTTAGCTCTGATCTTTCAGAGCTCAAGGTTGACCAGCCTTCTGATTCCTTGTCCATACCTCTCTGCTAGTGAAGGGAATGGGCAGCTTCCTATAATATCCTCATAGGAAACAACTTTGTCAATGAGAATACAGTTTTTCTGTACAGTGTCTTTTGCCTTTTAACCCATTGTATGCCATCAGCATCTGTAGACACAAGTGGCAGAACCTTCCCACTCACCATGCAAGTCTAAAAATAAAGAAAATGTTTTCCCTAAATGACAGCCCTAACCAACTTTAAAAATCATTTTTTCTTTTATATATTTCCCCCCACACACACCATTTTTAAATTAAGGTATTATATGTGTACATTGCTTACCATTGCCCCCCCCCCTCCACCTCCCATACATGTCCTCGCTCCCCAGAGTTTTGTGTCCATTGGTTGTACTTATATGCATGCATACCAGTCCTTTGGTTGTTCTCTTATCTCCCCTAGATCACCCTACCCTGCCCGCTGTCATTTGACAGTCTGCTTGTTGCTTTACTTTCACTATATCTATCTTTCTGTTCATTAGTTTATAATATTCTTTATTATCCATAAATGAGTGAGGTCATGTGGTGTTACTCTTTCATTGACTGGCTTATTTCATTCAGCATGATGTTCTCCAATTCCATTCAGGTTGCTGCCAATGATGAGAATTCCTTCTTTTTATGGCAACATAGTATTTTATTGTGTAGATGTATCATAGTTTTCTGATCCAATCATCTGCTGACGGGCATCTAGCCTGTTTCCAAATCCTAGCTGTTGTAAATTGTGCTGCTATGAACATAGGGGTTCCCCCGGGTCCCACTGCCCACCCCCCAGGTCACTGGGCTCCCCCGGATTCTCCCCCCCCCCCCCCCCCCCCCCCCCCCCCCCCGT
Organism: Vespertilio murinus; assembly: GCA_963924515.1. NCBI lineage: Eukaryota > Metazoa > Chordata > Mammalia > Chiroptera > Vespertilionidae > Vespertilio > Vespertilio murinus. The sequence goes on along the minus strand of OZ004707.1, from coordinate 95,629,101 downwards.
CTCACGGCTGCCCCTGGTCCCACTGCTCCCCCGGGGAACACGGCCTCTCTAGGACCATCTATTGATTCCCTCCTATCCTGGATCCCCCGGGGCCGAGCTGCAGGTGAGCAGGAGGACAACGAGGGGGAAGAATGGGGAGGCTCCGGCCGACTCCACCCTAGCAACCTCAGCAGCTCTGATTTCACAAGTTCAGGCTATCAGTTCCCCGGGGTTAGGTGTTTAGAGTCCCAGGCCACAAAGAGTGTTTTGGGTACTACCTCTTGGTCCTCCATCATGCTCCATGAGTATGCTCCGCCTTGGCGCTGGCTCTCGGGGGCTCCACAGAGGCTCCAGCCAGGCCTGGAGTCGGAGGGACAGATGGGCAAAGGCCTCACTTGGGCCCCGAGTGGAAGGCACGGCCGAGGCCCTGCACTGGCTCCCTAGCCAGCAGTGCGGGCGGGCCAGGAAGTCCGAGGGCGCGGAGGCCGGGCTCCGAGGTGGCCCGCTCCCTGGGCCCAGGGCGGGGCATGCTCTGCTCTCGGTGGGCCCCTCTCACTGGCGGTGGCGACCCCACTGTGGCTTTAAACTCCACATGGCCGCAGCGGGACCTCTCCTTCTTTGAGTTGTAGATTTCCCCCTCTGCCAGCTTTCCTGTGGTTTAGATAGGATCCTTTTCGATTCTCCCCCTGGGCCCTGGCCTGTTGCTGCCGGACAAGAAGGAGGACAACGAGGGGGAAGAATGGGGAGGCTCCGGCTGCCTCTGCCACAGTATCCTCCGCCGCCCACACTTCACACGTTCTGGCTTTCAGAGTCCCCCGGGTTTAGGTGTCCAGAGTACTAGGCCGCAAAGAGTGCTTTGGGCATAACCTCTCGGTCCTCCATTATACTCTACAAGCAAGTGAGCTGGCCCGGCGGAGGGCTCGCTGGGGCTGAGAGTGGAAGGCGCGGCCGTGGCTCTGCGCCAGGCTCCCTTGCTAGTACGGCAGGTAGGCTGAGAAGGCTGCGGACGCGGAGGCCAGGCTGGGACTGCTGAGGGTGCGGAGGCCGGGCTCCAAGGTGGCTCCCTCCAGGCAGGAGTGGAAGGTGTGGCCGCGGCTCGGTGCCGGTTCCCTCGCTCCCACAGCGAGCAGGCTGGGAAGGCTGCGTGTGCGGAGGCCAGGCTCCGAGGCAGCCCACTCCCTGGGCCCGGGACAGGGCGAGCTCTGCTCCCGGTGGGCCTCCCTCACTGGGGGTTGTGGTGGTGGCGGCGGTTCCCGTTCCATTGCGGTTTTAAACTCCACATGGCGGCAGCGGTGCTTTTCCTGCCCTCTAGTTGTAGCTATTCCATCCCGCCAGCTCTCCTGTGGAACTGATGCGATCCCTTACGATTTTAGCTGGGGTTTTTTTTTCCAAATTGTTGATGAGGTGACAGCTTATGAGACTACCTAGACCGCTGAAAACCAAGATGGCGGCGTAGGTGAGCAACTAATTTGCCTCCTTGAACAACAATTTCAAAACTACAACTAAAAGACAAAATGTCTATAACCCCAAACCACAGGAAAGCTGGCTGAAAGAGAAAGGAACACAAGTGCTGAAAAGCTGAAAAGCCTAGGTACTGAGGCACGCGAATCGGGCTGGTGGCAGGCAACTGGGTACGAGGCTTTTTTTCAACCAGAAGGGAAACAAGCTCCCGATCACTTTGAAATCCAGTTTCTGGGGTCACGCGGGGGACCCAAACGCCTACGGGGAGAAGCTGGTCTGTTGGACATCGGGTCTGAAAGTGAGGGTGACTTTTTTGCAGAGGTGCGTGCAGCAATCATTGTTTACTGCACTGGAGTGAGGGGACTTGGAAACACTGAAAGGCAGAGACTGCAGACAGCAGCCATTGCTGTTTGCCACGCCCCAGCCTACTGACCTCCTGAGGCCCCGCCCCACACATTCTACAAACCCGCCCAGGCTCCACACAGCTGCGAAAATGCCCGAGGAAAGCAAGGAGATCTCAAACCAAAGAAATAGAGGAGAACAAACGACTGGATAGAGTTCAAAACCAAGGTTTTTCCAAGAATTTCCTAGAAAAGACTGATAAATTAAAGGAGACCCTCGAGAATATGAAAAAGAAATTAAACCAACTAGAAATTATACATACACTGACTGAAATAAAACTATTAAACAGAGACCCAACAGCAGACTAGAAGAATGCAAGAATCAAAGATTTGGAATACAAAGAGGCAAAGGACACGAAGCAAGAAGAGAAGAGAATCCAGAAAGTTGAAGATAGTATAAGAAGCCTCCTATTTATTGATACTGGGAATGTGTGAATAGAAGCAAGTATAAGGAGGTGAATTTAGAAATTCACGTTTGGTTATGTTATATTTATTATGCCTGTTTGATACTCAGTGGTGAGGTAACCAGTTTGATAAACAAACTTTGGAATTCTAAGAAGTCTAGAGGTACAAATGAGAGAGTTAATTCATCATGGCAGGGGATGTAGATCTACAAGGACAGTTAATAGAGGAAGTTCAAGGACTGAACCCAGAGGTATTCTCTCACATTGAGAATTGGACGAAAAGGACACAAGATGGCAGCTAGGTAAATGTGCATGTCTTAACTGCTCCCACAACTACATCAGAATTACAACTAAAATACAGAAAAGCCATCAGCCGAAATCGGTTTGGCTCAATGGATAGAGCATCTGTCTGGGGATTGAAAGGTCCCAGGTTTATTTCTGGTCCAGGGCATGTACCTTGGTTGTGGGCACATCCCCAGTAGGGGGTGTGCAAGAGGCAGCTTGTTGATATTTCTCTCTCATCGATGTTTCTGGCTCTCTATCCCTCTCTCTCCCCCTCTGTAAAAAAATCAATAAAACATGTAAAAAGAAAAAAGAAAAGCCATCATTCAGAATCTCCTAAAGTCTGGTTGAATGGAAGTACTACAATTAAGGAAATGAGAGAAGCAGGTGGTCATAAAACATACCAGACCCCTAGCACAGTGTTCCAGAGCTGCGAAGAAAAGTCCCCTTAACTTCAGGCTGTAAATGTCAGCAGTATTGTGATTGTTGGCATCCCAGGTGTTTCTCTTATAGGGCCTGTACACAAACTAACAGGATCTCACTTCCTCCATGTACCAGGGCTGAGAGGCAGCTTTAGGAAAATACAGGGAAATACGGGAGTAACTGTACTGTCTGGCATCAGGGCAAGAACTTAGGGACAGCTTTCTTCCAGATAGGGTGTCAGAGGGGTCATTGTTCTTGTGCTGGGACCTCCCTGCATCTCAGAGCTGAATGGCAGCCATATCTAAGTTTTTATCAGCATGACCCTGGTGATTCCCTGAGACCCTGCAACCGCCAATTTGCAACCCCACCCAAGCTGTTGCAGGGCTTTTCCGTATGCATGGCCTGTCCTGATTCAGGCTTCAGACTTTCAAAAATCTCTCAATCAGCAGCTGTTGAAAGTGTGCTCAAGACCTGGCACTAGTACCAACCTGCCTTGCTTCACAGCTGAATCTCATCTGGGCACTTCCTAGCCCAACACAAGCAGCTATCTGCAGGTCTCTCTGTATCTCCAGTATAGTTTCCCTAGTCAGTGGCTTACCTTGCACCTCCTGGGAGACACCAGAGCCAGTGCACCCAGTGGACAGCTTCAGACCATACCAGATTACAACTCTACACATCCACAAGCAACACATTCAAGGGGTAGACTCAGTGAATACCAAAGCCTCACTGAAGCAAGTCCTGTCCCATAAGGGTGAAGCTGTGCCATTGTAGATGCAGCTGGTCCTCACACCCAATTGACCTGGAGCTCATTTCCTCCCAGTGATGCTAACAGCAATCAAGTCTCAACTACAAGACTGTGCATACAACCCACACAAGGGCACAGGTAGAGTGTCCAGCTCAGGGGACTAGAGAGACTGAGCCACTGAGTCCTACAGGAGGATGCCTAATACACAAGGCCACCCTACCAATTCCAGGAGACACAGCAGTTCTACCTAATACATAGAAACAAACACAGGGAAGCAGCCAAAATGTGGAGACCAAAAAAACCCCACAAAAAAACAAAAACAAAAAAAAACATGGTACAAATGAAAGAAATTGAAGCAAGCAAACTACTAGATACAGAGTTCGAGACAATGATTTAACAAAGAATAATTTACAGGGATCCACCAGTAGAGTAGGGGCTTCCTCGAATCAAATCAACAATGTGGAATGTGAGGAAGCAAAAGAACGCCCAATCAGAAGAGCAAAAAGAGTACAAAATATGAAGATAGAGTAAGGAGCCTCTCAGACAACTTCAAACATACCAACATTTGCATTATCGAGTGCCAGAGGAGCAGAGAGAGAGCAAGATATTGAAAACCTATTTAAAGAAATAATGACAAAGCTTTCCCTATGTGGTGAAAGAATTAAAATACACCTGGTACATGTCCAGGAAGCACAGAGAGTCCCAAACGAGGAACCCAAAGAGGCCCACACCAACATACATCATAATTAAAATGCCAAGGTTTAAAAACAAAAAGAGAATCTTAAAAGCAGCAAGAGAAAAGCATTTAGTACCTACAAGGGAGCACCCATATGATTGTCAGCTGATTTCTCAACAGAAACTTTGCAGGCCAGAAGGTAGTGGCAAGAAATATTCAAAATGATGAATAGCAAGAACTACAACCAACATTACTCTACTCAGCAAAGCTATCATTCAGAATTGAAGGTCAGATAAAGAGCTTCACAGATAAGAAAAAGCTAAAGGAGTTCATCAATGCCAAACCAGTTCTATATGAAATGCTGAAGGGTATTCTTTAAGAAGAGTAAGAAGAAGAAAAAGCTAAAGATAAAAATGATGAACAACAAATATCTATCAACCAGTGAATATAAAAATCAAGTGAATTAAAAATCTGATGAACAGAATAAAGTGGTGAATATAATAGAATCTGGCATAGAAAGGGAGTGGATGTGTGGGGGGTATAGGAAGAGACTGGACAAAAATCATACACCTGTGGATGAGGACGGGGGGTGGCGGTAGGTAAGAGCAGAGGGTGGGGTTGGAACCTAGTGGAGGGGAGTTATGGGGGTGGGGGGGAGAACAACTGTAATAATCTGAGCAATTAAGATTTATTTTAAAAAATAATTTAAAAACCAAAATAAGCAAACAACAAATATAAGGGAAAAAATAAACCAAGGAATAAACTAAAACCAGAGCCATAGAAACATGGAATGAACTGATGAATCTCAGGGGGGAACAGAGAGGAAAAGATTATCCATACATCTAGTTATATATGCATTACCAAATGGATGTAGACAATAGGGTGGTTAAGTCCTGGGGTGGAATGGGAACTGGGTGGAGGGGTCAGTGGGGGAATTAAAGGGAGACATCTGTAATATTATTAAGAATAAATATATTTTTAAAAGAGTATCATGAATCATGCACATTTTATTTATTTACTTATTTAAAATATTTTATTGATTTTTTTTTTTACAGAGAGGAAGAGAGGGATAGAGAGTTAGAAACATCGATGAGAGAGAATCATCGATCAGCTGCCTCTTGCACACACCCTCTGGGGATGTGCCCGCAACCAAGGTACATGCCCTTGACCAAAATTGAACCTAGGACCTTTCAGTCTGCAGGCCGACGCTCTATCCACTGAGCCAAACCGGTTTTGGCAACAATAAATATTTTAAAAATAAATCAGAATTAGAAGTGATAAGGAGAAATCAGTAAAGACTGAAAAGGAATGCCAGTGAGGTGTGTGAAATGCTCTGAAGCCACGAGAAGAAAGTGTTTTAAGATAGAGAAGATAATCAACTCATTGAATGCTGCTTTAAGTGTGGTGTGATGAGGGCTGAGAACAGTTCATTAGTGTTGACTTGGTTACAATAGAATGATGGGAATGAAAATTTGTTTGCATCACTAATATTGGCAATAATATTTTACACAGTAATTTTTTTAAAAAGGCATCCACAACATTTGTTTTAAAATTTAAGTTGTCAGAGAATTGACCATATATTGTAGTTTATAACTTTGCTACATCTACTTAAAGACTCAAGGTTTGACAAAAATATCTTTGCTCACAGATTTCTTTTATCATGCCCAATTTCAATTAATTTTGGTAACTACCAACATTTATTTTATGCTCATTAAACTATTCTGTGAGTGTATGATACAATGCTTTCCAACAGTTTTTAAATGTTCTGGCCTATCCTAGAGATATCAGTGTCTTCCATGTATAAATGTCATCAGCCATATTCAGTATTCTACAAAGTATATTATATAACAAAATGTAAGTTTTGTTACAATCACCTGGCAACCCTGTTTCTTGGTTTTGTTCTTTCTTTCCTTGTCTACATCAGTGTTTCCCAAAGTGTGGTACGAATACCCCCAGGGGTACACGGTACACGTTGCACCAGAGTTTGGTGAAGATATGCACTGCACCGTGTTTAGCTGCGCCTAATTCTATCTCATTAGTCAAGTCAAGACAGTCTTGTGAGTTGTGAGATGGTCTGGTGTGCAAATACATGTTATTTATAATATAACTTTTATTTATATTTTATTATGAATAATTTTATTTTTCGTTTGTTATTTTGTGTATGTACCAAAAAAATATTTTGATTGTTATTATAATACATCCATTTTTTTTTTATGAGGGGTACTCAGTGTCATAAAAATTATAGAAGGGGTACACATATGTCAAAAGTTTGGGAAACACTGGTCTACATAAATGAACACTCTATCCTCCAAGTTGTTTCCGTCAAATTCTTTACTCAAATCCAGTCCTTTAATAAAGAACCTTCACGGTTTGTTTTTTCTTATCTTTCAACGCCTTTCTACTATGAAGTTGATATTTCCCACTGCAGATGTAGATTAAACCTGGAAAATATCATTATTTGTTTCATTAGTCCACATGATCAGAAACAAAATTAGTGCAATTTTTGTGGAAGGTGAAAGAGAAAAATAGAAGAGATCTGGAGATTATAAAGATGCCTTCTAGATTGGGCCTAATAAGCCCTAAAAATATGTATTTACTAACTAGAATAATAGCCTATCTGGTGTGTCTCAATGTTTGAGTATCAACCTATGAACCAGGAGGTCACGATTCTATTCCAGGGCTGGGCATTTACCCAGGTTGTGTGCTTGATCCACAGTAGGGTGTATGCAGGCAGCAACTGATCAATGATTCTCTCTTATTGTCTTTTCTATCTCTCTATCCCTTTCCCTTCTCTGAAATCTTTAAAATATATATATTTTAAATAACTGGGATAATAAATGGGATATTGGATGGGGGTGGTTAAAGGGGTATGGTGTACATAGATAGTGAATGTTATCTGATGAGAAACATAATGAACCGAGTTAAACTACATTTTAGAAGAAACAAGATCATTTTAAAATTTTGCTCTGTGTAGCCTTTCCAGATTTTTATGGTCTCTTCCTTTATTAGGTGTCATTCCCTTAGTTACAGTGGAAAGGGCATGAGTTATTGATAAGTTTTGCATGTTGCTACTTCTACTGCAAAAGTTACTTCCCTAATTGTACTAACATGTTCAACTTATCACATATGCTTAAATTTGGGCAATACCTCATCTTCCCAATGAGATGATCCAATAAAACTTTTGGGGAGTGTAGACTTATCATATTAATAGAGGCCTGGTGTACGAAATTCACTCACGAGGGGTGGGGGGCCTTAGCCCAGCTTGCACCCTCTCCAATCTGGGACCCCTTGGGAGATGGGCCTAAACCTCCAGTCAGACATCCCTCTCACAATCCAGGACTGCTGGCTCACCTGCCTGCCTGGTCACCCCTATCTGCCCCCACCCCTGCCTGCCTGATCATTCCTAACCACCTCTGCCTGCTGGCCTGATCGCTCCTAACTGCCCCTCCTGCTGGGCTGGTTGCCCCACACAGCCTGCTGGTTGTTAATGTTTCTTTTACTGTCACTGTGATGGCATCCCGGACAATTTGCATATTCTTCTATTAGTATATATGTATAAACTTTTAGTGATAGATCAAATAGCCAAATTTCTATTTGGAAAATGTATTTTAGCAATTGTACATAAACATTTGGATTTTTTTTCCTCATATATTTTTATTTTTATTCAACTGTAAGTAAATAGCAGAATTAACACAACATTTAGCAACTACAGACTGGCTTTTGATGCACCAACAAAAAGTGATAAATTTAACAGATTCAGACTAATGGATTTCAGATAACCTCTTACCGATCCCTGTAGCTCAAACAGACAAAGAACTCGCTAGATTGCTTTTTCCAGTACTGCTCTTCAAAGGATACTCCTTTAAATTCTGGATTGTTATTCTTATACTGGAGGCCTGGTACACAAGATTTGTGCACTTGGGTGTGTGTGTGTGTGGGGGGGGGGTCCCTTAGCTTGTCCTCTGCCAAATCGCAGTCAGACATCCTTAGTGCTGCTGTGGAAGAGGCTTCTGCCAACTCTGTTGTGCTAGCCAGCCATGAGCCAGCTTCTGATTGGGCAGTGCTCCCCCTATGGAAGTGCACTGACCACCAGATGGCAGCTCCTGCCTTGAGCGTCTGTCCCCTGGTGGTCAGTGCACATCATAGCTACCTGCCTTTCAGTCGATTTGCATATTAGCCTTTTATAATATAGGATTAACAATCTGATGACCACATCATAGTACCAAAATAGTCCCCAAAATGGAGTTCAAATTTGATCAAAACATAAATCTAAGGTGTGTGACCCTGGACAATTAAAAAGGACAAATAGAAGGAAAAGTCACCCTACAGCTCTATTTGTTCATGTCTCACCTGTGAGAGTGGGAACAGGGAAGAGGAGAAATCAACGTGAATCGCTGAACTTGAGAACATTGCTTGGGGCCCCCCAGGGTGATGTCTGTCTCCTGGCTTTCTCCTACTTCCCAATCAGGTGCTCCTAGAGCTTTGGGGACATACCGTAGTCATCCCATTCCGCCTGATAACACATGCTGGCCATTGGGGACCCGAGGTTGTACTTTTTGTAGAACGATGCCACCTTGAATTAGCCATGGTGGTATCCAGATCTGTTGCTAAGAATGGACTCATCACTCTAAGCGGCTTGGCCTATTGGTAAACTAGCCAGACATAGCAGTGAAGGCCTGTGCCCTTAGGAGGCCCAGAGCCCACAAAATCAGAGAGGACGGTGTCACTGCTGATGTCATTGCCCTTCATGTTGACCACCAGGAAATGGTGCCATTCCCTAAATTTGGGGTCCTTTCTGCTTGTAACATCTGGGTCTGTCAAGACCAGTGTGTAGAGTTTACTTGAATCAAGATCATTCCATGAAATACCAGTAGGCTGGTTCTTAACCTGGGTGGGCTTCAGCACTTTGCCCAGCTCATCGACTTCTGCTCGGGAGTATTTGACCTGCAGCAGGTGCTTCTACCTCTCATCTACTCCCTGCAGGCGCAAGGGCCTGGACCCCTGGCTGAGGTCCACCAGTACCGTGTGGCCAAGTGGGGACAACTGGAGAGACAAGGGAGCCAGGAGTTGACCAACAGCACTAACTCCAAGTGGTTCGAAAACAAGCCAGAGACCACATGAGCCCATTGCAGTGGGTTGGGGGGGTGGGGGGTGGGATCACTGCATCTTCCCTCCCCCACTTGAATTTCTTTTCATTTGGAAATAATTGCTTTTTTCCTGTTCTTATTTCCAAAATAATTTGTCCATCATCACTAGAACCACTTTTGAACATTCAACTATAGTTTTCTAGAGCACTTTAACCTCACTGTCTTAAGGTTTTTAATCTACTTTTGATGCTGATGCTGTATCCTAAAAATTTATCCTAAGTCACAAGTACTGTTCATTTAATAGGATAGTTGGGGTTTTCATTTGCTCTATAGGTGTATATTCAACATAAATACTTACACATTTCTATTTCCAGTGATTGTTATAATGATAATTAACACTTTTAATTGATATCACACTCAAAGCAATTGCTGAATAATTTTAAAGTATTCTTTTTATCTCCTTGTAAAGTGGATCGATTCAAATGACATCTGTAAATATCTAAAACTGGCAGTGATTAGGGTTATTTTAGGCTATTGTCTCTTCTCTGATTACTGCTCTCTGAAAATAAAATAATTGAGCAACTATTTTATATTCAACTTTATTTTGTGAAATAATTTGCTGAAAAATCTTTGTCTCAGCCCTACAAAGGCATACTTATACTTGTTTGCCAATTGCTCTTCTGAGACATTCCCTCACTGTTCTGTGCGTTCTCTTTATTTAATCTCTATCTTAAATTGTGATCAACAATTCTTGTCCTCAACTTTGTAGTTTCAAAAACTGAATGATATCATTAGGCTCAGAGTCTCAAAATGACATTTTATTTATTGAAAACAGAGTAGATAAGCTTTATAATCATTATTTTCACATCTGCCATGTCACATATACCACCTTCCTAATACCAGGACCCACTTACTAATTAAGGAGCTGAGAATCAGAAGAGAATGAATTAGTCTTGAGGGGATAATTTCTCCTAAGTCCAATTAGATATTGCTACCTCACAACAAAGATCATTTCAGTGTCTCCCTCAGGATAAAGAAGTTGATAAACTAACTCCCTTGGACATCTTTCCCATTATAAATCGTATATAGGTAGTTTTGGTTATAGCATTTAAAAAAAATGAAAGGTATCATTTTCTTAGTTATAATCACACCCTGGTCATTCCTAGTTTGTCCTGCCTTTCCAGATTTCTTCTCTTGATTGAATTTCTGACATTTCTGAAAATTTTGAATCATACATTCATCTGTTAGACTGGTTGTTCCCACTGGCTAATTTCTTTCCATTTTCTCTGTGAACATTAAATGACTCCTCTGTGGAGGCACTGGGCAGATCATTAAATTTTCATTTTTAACATTTCATTCTTAAAGGTAACCAACATTTTGCTGAGACCATTGCTGTTACTGGTTCCCTTGTGTGTACTGGCCAAGTGCAACACATTGTTCAACTTTTCTAATCTCCACAGCAGCATTTCCTAATCATCACAATTAGTTGAAATCAGTTATTTTTTCCTGTACCCCTTTCTATGTCTTTTGTTACTTCAGGATAGAATTCTCATTATCCTCTTTGCATTCCCCGTACTTAACACAGAGCGTGACACTTAGTATGTATTCATATGCATGGGTTGCCTTTCCATTTGTGTCATATCCCACTGTCACATTCCCCAAAATATGGTGAACTGGTTGAATTTATTGAGTTAAAAGAACCCCAACCCTCAACCCCATACACACATCAAAGTTACATATGAAGTTTTCTGTGTATATGCATTTTTGTTATTCTCATGCACAAGAACAAGACACAATCAGACATGCCCACTTTATTATTATTATTATTATTATTTTTTAATCTTCACCCAAGGATATTTTTCTATTGATTTTTGGAGAGAGTGGAAGAGAGAAGTAAAGACAAGGCCCAAACCAGGAAGGAGCCTGCAACCTGGGTACACGCCTTTAACACAATCAAATCCGGGACTCTTTGGTCTGCAGGCGATGCTCTATCCACTGAGCCAAATCAGCGAGGGTCAGACATGCCCACCTTAAACTTCTAGGACCTTATTTCTAGGACCTTACTTCAAGCATCAAGTCTTTATTGCCTCTATCCCTCTCCTACCTATCATTTATTCAATTTTTATCATCTTCATTTTTGTTTGTATTGTAATCTGGGGGGAGGGGAGGTATGGCCAGAATTAAACTTACCTAAAATTTCCTTGTCCTATTTCTTTTAACACATACTATTAGTTGCAAAATCTTGTTGACTACTTCTGATATTCTTTTTTTGTTTGTTTGTTTTTTATCCTTCCCATTTCTACTGTCATCACTCTAGTACTGACCCCATCACTTCTTCCTTGGACTAGATCAGGGAAATTCTCACCCTAGTCTTTCTCATAAAATGTATCCTGAAAACCATATCTGGATTAACCTTCCAAGTTTGATTATTCTTCAAAAACGTTCCCTGTTCTTTAGTGGCTCCCCGGTACCGAAAATAATTTCAATTAACCCAGTACTGCGTTCCTAAAGGCAGAAAATAAAAACTGCATAACGTTCAAGGTCTTGAGTCATGGTCTGAAGAAATTCCAAACATAAATTGTCTGATGAAGTCTCCTGTTTTATTTTTTTAATTTATAAAATGTTTAAGTTTTAAAAATGTCATTCCACACAAGAAATCAAAGTAAAACTGACACTCTAGGAAGCTGTTCCATTTTTACCTTGTGGTTCCTGTATTCTGTGGAGTCCGAGGAACACACACTATGGAGGCCAAAATAGTGAAGTCTAGATTACTTGACCTGATATCTGAGGCTGTGTATGGACAGCCAGGAACCTCCTTTTCCAGATTTCTTCTCTGCATGGCCATGCTTATCCAATACTAACCTCACTGAACATGTTGAAGCTTTCCAACTTTTTCAGTGCTCAGGAATTGTTATGGCCTGACTTCCTTCCTTCCTTCCTTCCTTCCTTCCTTCCTTCCTTCCTTCCTTCCTTCCTTCCTTCCTTCCTTCTTTTTTTTTTTTTTTTTTTGTGGGAAAGAGGATTTATGAAACTTCTAAGCTTTCTATTACTTCTGGAGCCAGCATTGGTAACTTATACCTTTTCAGAAAATAATATTCTTCTAGATTTACACATTCATTGGTGTAACTTGTATTTTCAGTTAGCCTGGTATTTTAAGGTAGCAGTCATATTTGAGGAGAGGAGCTATTTTGGTTTCCTTTCTGTTTGTATACAACATTATAACCAGTGACATAGCTGTTTCATGGGTCCAGATTAAGAGGAATGGTGTGGTTGCAGCAGAGCATTAGTACAGACAGACCTACTAGCCTTTGGGAAGGTCTCTCAGCATTATACCCACTCATACTGATTTATATTTTACAGTTTAAATTGGCAAGAGGCGGGCCTTTCTGATTAAATTTATACCAAGTTAGAAAGCATCAGCTGCAAAATTCAGGGGTGCCTTGTGGAGTCTAGTATGCTGTAGTCTAAGCCTACCCTCCAGGTGTTCTTTCTTGGATAGAAGCTGGGAGGATCCTTCAGAGGGCCTGCTTTGCATCTCCTTTATGTAAGCAAGGTTCTGGGTCCTATACAGAAGCCACCCCCATTTTTGACTGAGACACTTGCTACATGACAATTGGTTCTTATGCAAACTAAAAAGTTTGTAGCCTTATAAAATCAAATACATCATACATTACTTTCTTTACGCCATTTTTCCTCTCTTTAAACTTAAAGAAATTATTATGCCTGAGTGTCAGTAGTATAAATCTGTCAGGTTTATCCTAACTTGAAAGTTGAAGAAAATAAATTTTTTCTAAAACATCATCTTTAACAAAGGATAAAGAACATTTCTATAGGAATTAGAAGTGTTTCAAGCAGTATCTGTAATATTATTTAAGAAAAAGTGTTTCCCTGGCCAATGTTTCTCAGTGGTTAAAGCATTAGCCCACATACTGAAGGGTCACAGATTCTATTCCTGATCAAGAGCACTTTACCTGGGTTGCAGGTTTGATCCCCGGTACAGTCAGGGCAGTTGCAGGAGGCAACCAATTGATGGGTCTCTCTCACATGGTTGTTTCCCTTTCTCCCCCCACCCTTCACCCCCCACCCCCCTGACTTTCTTTAAAAAAAAAAAAAAATCCTTTGCCTAGTGTTGACAATAAATAAGGAAGAAAGGAAAGAAGTAGGGAAAGGGGAAGAGGCAAGAGGAAGAAAGAAAAAGTGTGAAGTAGGTGGTACATTAAAGAAATTAGTGCCTGGCTGGCATGATTCTCTGGTTTAGCTTCTACCTATAAACTAGGAGGTCATAGTTTGATTTCTGTGCACAAGCCGGGGTTGTGGCTGGATCCCCTGGGTGGGGCATGCAGAAGGCAGCCAATCAATGGTTTTCTATTATCACTGATGTTTTTATCTTTGTCTTCTCCCTCTTCCTTCCTTTCTGAAATCAATAAAAATATATTTTTTTAAAATAGTAATATTCTGTCATTTGACAGTTTTCAGTCTTGAGACGATCTTCATTTATTAGGCAGTTGGAAAATTTTAAAGTGAAGAATTGTTTTTTTTCATGGCATATGCTAAAGGCCCCATTCCCTCCCTCCGTATGACCTGCCAGCTTGGAGTTGTTCCCATTGCCCAGTCTTGAGTTCTGTTCCCAGCAGCCACTGCTTGTTCTTGAGGATGGAGGGAGGTAGGTTGATTTTTAACAGTGTTCTCTAATGAGCTGTGACGCCAGCTGCAGAGGGCAAATTCTGTTACTCCCTCCAGCTACTCTCTAAAGCTGCAGAGCAGCAGTTGGCTCCCTTCTCAATAATGATTTGCTGATTTTTCTGCGTGCACACACACCCCTTCCCAGAACTTCTTGGCAAAGTTCAGGTTTCTGTGCTCTCACAGCTCAGTGCTCACAATGAAAAGGAAATACAAAAAGAGAGGAGAGAAAGGAGGTGGGGGGCTTCTTAGACTTTTTTAAGCTCTGGATGGAAGGCATGAGTATAAGGCTTTCAATAACCTGGGTTTCCAAATAGTTTTTGTTGGGTTATGAACATGGTATGCCACATATTAAAAGAATATGAATTTTTTAGCTTGAACCGGTTTGGCTTAGTGGATAGAGCGTCAGCCTGCGAACTGGAAGGTCCCGGGTTCGAATCCGGTCAAGGGCATGTACCTTGGTTGCGGGCACAAACCCGGTGGGGGCTGTGCGGGAGGCAGCTGTTCAATGTTTTTCTCTCTTTAATGTTTCTAACTTTCTATCCCCCTACCTTCCTCTCTGTAAAAAAATCAATAAAATATATTAAAAAATAAAAATAAAAAATAAAAGTATGAATTTTTATTGTTCTGGGGGGAAACATTTTCTCTTTAGTAGTTACCTTTCTCTCCACACACTATCATTGTGAGGAGGAAGATGAAATAATTGTAATATTAATAGGTTATAGAACATTTATTGTGTGCCAAGTTCCCCTAGCTTTTATAAAGTGTTACCTCATTTAATTATTGCAACAACCCTTGTAAATAGATACTTTTAATATGATTTTTTTCTAAATGTAAAAACCACATAACATAAAATTTACCATTTTAATTATTTTTAAGTTTATAATTCAGTAGTGTTAAGTATATTTACATTGTTGTGAAACGGATCTCCAGAACCTTTTTTTTTCATCTCACAAATCTAACTCCATACCCAATAAAGTAAAAAGTGTTTAATAATCCAGTTATTCTGTTAAGCAGCATTAATATTGCTTTCCCCTTTCTTTTCTTTACCATCTTTCTATAACATTCCTAATCTATATTCACTGTACAGTGGTGAAAACAGGCCTGTATTAGTGTGCCTTGGTTTACAGATTACTAAGTGTTAACAGTTACTAAGGGGAAAGAGAAAAGGCTATTCCCTAGGGGAGGGTGTGGGGTGCATCACCTAGTCCTTTTTTCTGCTCTTTATTGAATCTGGTAGAGGGGGAAGTTCACTGATAACTTTGTCACCTCACAAGTTACCATAGGCCTGCTTTTTTTTTTTTTTTTTGGTTGGTTAACTAGGTAGCTCTGATTTATGAAGCTTAATATTATAGAAATAAATTTTTAAGGGCAATTTTATATTTTGAGTCTCATTTTCTTACCAATTTAAGAGTTTCTGTATTGCATCATTAAAATGGGTAGGCAAGTGGAAGAGGTTAAATTCTTTTTTTAAGTGACATAGAGTTCTCAATACTTTTTGAGAGACAATTCAAATCTACTGGGTTGTCTTTGGAAGAGCTGATCCAACATCCTTGATATTTTACCTTCTATGTCTTCTCTAGTTGCCAATGCACCGTCGTAGTTGTTCTGGAAAAAGTGTTCAGGTTCACTGGGAATAAATTTTTACCAATTCCATTTAGCTCGTCCACCACAGTTGGACAGATCATTGGTAATATTTTGGGGCAAGTCATTTATAATATTTTTTCAAATTAAGATAGGAATGTTAGCACCAAGTTTCTGCTGAGAATGTTAAGAAAACTGTGGTTGAATTGCCAATTAAACCTTGGTACTAAGGCAGGCTGACTATGTAATGAGACAACTTTTTTATTTTTTAAACCTCAGATGAACAGCTTTTTGTCAGTCATAATTCTTGGTTCTTAACACAGTTTCGTCATTGATCTATGGATATTTCCTTTCACTTATAAGTATTATCATCATGTGTGAAAATAGCATCAAAACAGAGTTAGTCCATTATCAGTATCATGCTTCTTTCCAATCAAATCTTCTGCCTCCCAGCACTCATGAGAGTTGTTAAAAATCCAGATATGGAGTAAAAGTTATCTTATATTTAATAAAGATTTTTTTATAAATTAATCATTCAATTTGGCCAGCGTGACTCAGTGGTTGAGCTTAGACCTATGAACCAGAAGATCACGGTTTGATTCCCAGTAAGGGCACATGCTCCGGTTACAGGCTGGATCCTTAGTTCAGGAGGGTGCAGGAGCTAATCGGTGATTCTCTCTCATCATTGATGTTTCTTTCTCTCGCTCTCCTCATTTCCTCTCTGAAATCAATAAAAAATTTTTTTAAGTAATTGAGCAATTAGGCATGCATTTTAAGATATTTCTTAGACTCTGAAAGAATCTATTTATAGATTTGGTTTACTAATTTTGATTTGTCAACTGCCATAGATTAACAAAATGTCAGTATTTTCAAATGTGAAAATTCATAATTTACATGTAAATAAAATGTGGATTTAAAGACATTTTTATCTTTGGCCATGAAACTCTTAACCTTTGTAGGTCTTAGTTTTTACTTTGTCACTGAAGGTCTTGGTTCCAACTCCAGTTGTCTGTAATTCAACTTGATAACTTGTTGGCAACAATAATAAAAAGATATTAATTTTATTTATTTACTAGAGGCCCATTGCATGAAATTTGTACATGGGAGGAGGGAGGTGCCTCCACCTGGCCTCCAATTAGGGACCCCTGAGGGGATATCCGACTGCCCATTTAGGCCCCATCCCTGTGAGATGGGGCTGAAACCAGCAGTTGGACATACCTCTGGCAATCTGGGACCACTGGCTCCTAACCACTCACCTGCCTGCTGGCCTGATCCCCCTAACTGCTTTTGCCTCAGCCCCTGCCACCATGGATTTATCTGGAAGGACATCTGGATAGATTTCTGAAAGATGTCCGGTCTAATTAGCATATTGTCATTTCATTAGTATAGATTTGTTTTAAATATTGAGAGTATTACAGATGTCCCCCTTTTTTTGCCCATTACCCCCTTCCACTACCCTTCACTACCCTGTTGTCTGTGTTCATAAGTAATGCATATATGCATCTAAGTTCTTTAATCTCTTTTCACCAACCCCTCCTCCCTTCCCCCTGAGATTCATCAATCTGTTCCATGTTTCCATATCTCTGGTTCTATTTCATTCATCAGTTTATTTAGCTCATTGGATTCCTCATTTATTTTGATTTTCAGATTCATTTTAGATAGATATATATTTATTGTACATGTCTTTTATTTTATTAACTACTTTTATAATGGAGCTTAAAAAAATTTTATTGATGTCAGAGAGAAAAGGAGAGGGAGAGACATAGAAACGTCACTGATGAGAGAGAATCATTGATCAGCTGCCTCCTCACACCCCCTGCTGTGGGTTGAGGCTGCAACCCATTCATGTGCCCATGACCAGAATTGATCCCGGGACCATTCAGTCCCAAGGCCAGTGCTCTATCCACTGAGCCAAACCAGCCAGGGTTCTCTCACTGTGTTTAAGGATATTTCTTTGTTTTTTGGTTTTTAAAAATTTTTGTTTTTTTAAAATTTATTACGGTATTATTTGTGTACATAGCTTATAATTACCCCTCCCCCACCTCTTATTCATGCCCTCGCTCCCCCGAGTTCTGTGTTCATTGGTTGTACTTATATGCATGCATACCAGTCCTTCGGTTGTTCATTTATCTCCCCCCAGGTTTCCTTCCCCTCCCCGCTCTCATTTGACAACCTGCTTGTTTTATGGTGACTGTCTCAGGACCACACGAATAGAATCCGCTCCTCTTCTGGTTCACACCGCCCCTCCCCCTGGGTCCCATTGCTTCCCCGGGGCACAAGGCTCTCCCCGGGGTACATGTCTCCCCCGGGGCACACAGCTCACCTGGGGCTCACGGCCCCCTGGGACACATGGCTCACCCGGGGCACACTGCCCCCATGGACACAAGGCTCACCCGGGGCACACTGCCCCCATGGACACAAGGCTCACCCGGGGCACACGGCCCCCAAGGACACAGGGCTCATCCAGGGCACACGGCCCTTCTGGGGCACTGGGATCGTGAACTGGAGGCACCACGCTAGCTCCTCACTAGCACGGCGGGCGGGTTGGGATGGCTGCGGGTGGGGAGACCGGGCTCCAAAGAGCCTCAGCGGAATGGCTGTGGGCACGGAGGCCAAGCTCTGAAGCCGCCCACTCCCGGGGCCCAGGGTGGAGTGAGCTCTGTTCTCGTTGGGCTTCCCTCACTCACGGGGCTGCGGGCGCGGCGGAGGCAGTGGCTTTTGTGGCTCAATTTCCACTGTATTTTTAAAATCCACATGGCGGCAGCGGAGCCCCTCCCTGGGGTCCCGGCAGAGGCTCCGGCTCGGCCCTGTGGCAGTGGGCTCGCCGAGCGAAGGGCTCGCTGGGTCTGCAAATGGAAAGTGCCACGCCATCTCCTCACCAGCATGGCGGGCAGGCTGGGTCGGCTGCAGGTGGGCTGAGATGGCTGTGGGCGGGGAGACCGCGCCCAAAGGTGTCTCTTTTGGGGCAGAAGCCGAGTAGCTGCGGATGCGGAGGCTAAGTTCTGAAGCCGCCCACTCCCTGGGCCCGGAGCGGAGCAAGCCCTGCTCTCGGCGGCCCCCCCTGACTTGCGGTGGCGGCGGCGGCAGGTGCGGCAGCGATGGTCGCTCCTGTGGTTCAATTTCCTCTGTAGTTTTAAAATCCTTGTGACAGTGGCAGAAACTTTGGCCCGGCAATGCTGCGACGGCGGAAGGACTCTCGGGCCGCACAGTGTGCGCGGAGGCCGGGCTGAGATGGCTGCAGGTGGGGAGATCCCACGCCATCTCCTCACCAGAACGGCGGGCTGGGATAGTTGTGGGCAGGGAGACCGTGCTCAAAGGTGTCCCGTTCCGGGCAGGAGCTGAAGGCGTGGAGGAGGCCTGGCATCGGCTCCCTCACTCCCACAGTGGGCTGGCCAGGATGGCCCATTCCCTGGGCCCGGGGTGGGGCGGAGCGAGGTCGGGCTTCCCTCATTCCCGGCGGCGGCGGTGGCTCTGGCGGGTCCGGTTCCGCCGTAGTTTTAAACTCTACATGGCAGCAGCAGTGCCCTGCTTTGTGTCTAGTTGTAGCTATCCCATTCCGCCAGCTTTTCTGTAGGTCTGGTGCGATCCCTTTCGATTTTAGCTGTTGCTTTTTTTCCAAATTGTTGATGAGGTGGAAGCTTAGTAGAATACCTAGGACGCCATCTTGTTTCGGTCCTCTAGCACCTATTTCATTGTTTTTAACTTTTTGAATTTTAATTATGATGTATCTTGGTGTGGGCCTCTTTGTGTTCCTCTTTTTTGGGATTCTCTGTACTTCCTGGACTTCAAATCTATTTCTTTCACCAGGTAGGGGAAGTTTTCTAACGTTATATCTTCAAATGGGTTTTCAATATCTTGCTCTCTTTGCTCCTTCTGGCAACCCCATAATGCAAATATTGATATGTTTGAAGTTGTTGCAGAGGCTCCATACACTACCCTGTTTTCCAGAAAATAAGACAGTGTCTTATATTAATTTTTGCTCCAAAAGATGCGCTAGGTCTTATTTTCAGAGGATGTCTTATTTTTCCATGAAGAAGAATACAGTACCCATTAATTGTTAAATGAAAATAAAGGAAATTTATTACCTGTATACGGTACGGTAGTACGGTAGTTGTCAACACAAACCAGACAAACTGTGAATCCTACAGTATCAAGAATTTACTCATTTATTCAATGACAACCATGTCATCATATTCTGGAACATCATCATAACAATCAATTCTTCAATTTCCTGATGAATTTCTTGTGACTCCATTTTTTCAGAATCAGTGGACCAAATCTCTCATGTTTAGCAATAGCACTGTCTTTAAAGGAATACTTCTTGTCAAGGTAGCCTGCTTGCAGTGTATTTGCAATGCATCTGTCAGTGATTTTCTCCCATGAATTTTTCACCCAAGTCACAACTTCTTGCAGTTTAGGTTTCACAAAGTTTCCACGCTGATTTCTCTCCATTCTATTTTCAATGTAGTCATTAATTTCCATGTGCAGCCAAAACCAGTTTGGCTCAGTGAATAGAGCGTCAGCCTGTGGACCGAAGGGTCCCGGGTTCGATTTCGGTCAAGGGCATGTACCTTGGTTGTGGGCACATCCCCAGTGGGAGGTGTGCAGGAGGCAGCTGATCGATGATTCTCTCTCATTGATGTTTCTAACTCTCTATCTCTCTCCTTTTCTCTCTGTAAAAAATCAATAAAAATAATAAAAAAAATTTCCATGCGCAAATTGTCTCTGAATGGCTTCTTTATTGCAATATCAGGAGTCTGGAGATAGGCCGTCATTCCTGCGGGAATCATTATCTGATCTATTTTTCTTTCGTGAAGAAATGTCTTCATGTCTTTAGTGCAGTGAGTGCTGGCTGCATCCCAGACTAGCAGACCTCTTTGGCTCCCTCACATAACATACGGCAGCATTAAATTGACCCACTTCCTTATAACTGCTTTGTGGCCCAGGCCTTTTCAGTTTCAAGAATAAAAACGCCCAAAACACATTCAATCTTTTCCTTCTTGCCCTTAGAAATGATTAAAGGTGGGATTTCAGTGCCATCCAGAAGAAATGCCAAAATTCAGGAAACACGTACTCTTTTGTAAGCAGTGGAGGGAGTGTACACTAAGGAGGCACCCTGCTGTTCAATTGTTGCTTCAGATGATTGGCCCATAAACACTGCAGTTACATCCATAGCAATCATGTTGGAAAGATTGTATTTAGAGAAGTCAGCATCATCAATAAAGGACTTGAATGCAAGTGCTCGCTTAATAACTTGAGTATCTTCCAACCTAAACAATTTTCTTAAAGACAGTTCACTTCACTGAAGGAAATTCCAGCCAGTGTTGTGATGCTTTGAAGTCTTCTGGGGATATGTCAACTGTGGTGCCATTGCAAGGGCAAATTCTTGAATCTGAGCCCTATTCACAACCAAAGCCTTTGCTCTCCTGTCAACACCCCATTCACAGATCAGGTCTTCCAGCTCGGAAAATAATGGTTGCCGACCTGATCTACACTTGCGCTTTTTAGCATTTCCCTTGTCCACTTGTTCAATGAGGTTACCATACTCTGCTCGCCATTTTTGGACCAATCAGATACTCAACATCTTCTCTTTGCAGAAAGCAGTAAGATTTTGGCCCCAAGAGTCTTCCTCGATTCCTTTCTTGTACTCCGCGGAGTAGCTTTTTCTTTTTGTGCTCATTTCTAGGGGTAAAAAAAAGAATTGGGGTATCAAGGTGGGGGAAGGGGGATCACTTAAAATGACAAAGAGCGGGTCAGAAAGGGGAATCAAAATGGCACAGGAGAATCGGAGGGGGGATTATCATTTTAGTAACCCCTTTTGATTCTCCTGTGTCATTGTGATTGTCCCCTCTGATCCTTCTGTGTTATTTTGATTGCCCCCTCTAATCCTCCTGTGTCATTTTAAGTAATCCCCCTCTCCCCACCCCTGTGCCACTGAACACCTTCACCAGACATCCCCCCCTACCCTTTTATGAGACATTTACCCCCTGGGGGTTGCCTGGGGACTGTCACTGGGCTTGCTGGGGCCTGGACCTGGGCTGGAGCAGGGTCTGCCACTGACTGAGAACCTTCAGTCAACATGAAGGCAGCCGCGAGCATCAGGTAGAGTTGCCAGAGACCGACCAGCACTCACCACCTTCGCTGCATCCCGTCGGCTCTAATCCCCCTGTTCTACACGAATCTGCGAAAGTCTCCTCCTCTCTCCCACCCCATGCTAACCGCTCACCCCCACCTCCGCTCCGCCTCCACACAGAAGTGATGTCAGGACTCTGCGTAACGTTACTGGTTGCTAGACGCCAGTTGGGGTGGCCCTAGTGAGCAGTTTACGGTAAATTAATTTTCATTATGAGACAGAGCCTGGGGGCCTTATTTTCAGGGGGCATGCCTTATATTTCACTCAGAAGGAAACATGTAGGTATGTCTTATTTTCGGAGGATAGTTTTTTTTGTTTTTTTTTTTGGGGGGGGGGAAACACAGTATCTTCATATTTTTAGTCTTATTTCTTTTTGCTCTTCTGATCCGGTGTTTGTTTTTTTTTGCTTCTTCATATTTCAAATTGCTGATTTGATTTTCAGAATCCTCTCCTCTACTGGTGAATCCCTGTAAATTATTATTTCTTTCAGTTAATGTATGCTTAATTTCTGACTGGTCTTTTCATATCTTTGACATTCTCACTAAGATACTTGAAAGTCTGACTAACTCCCTTGGAACTCTCATTAAGAGCCTTGATCAACCTTATAACCATTGATTTGAACTCTATATCTATTCTATTGCTTGCTTCCATTTCATTTAGTTTTATTCTGGAGACTTCTTCTGTTCTTCCATTTTTGACATTTTTCTTTGTCTCCACATTTTTACTGTATCCCCGTGTTTGTTTCTATGTATTAAGTAGAGCTGCTATGTCTCCTGGATTTTATAGAGTTGCCTTGTGTATTATGTGTCCTGTAGTGCCCAGTCTCCAGAGCTGGGCATCTAGGTACATCCTTTTGTGGGTTGTCTTATTGTAGTTGAATCTTGCTGGCTGTTGGCATCACTGGGAGGAGTTGATCTCTAGGCTAATTGGCTGTGAGGACCAGCTCTGACTGCAATGGAAGAGCTACTGTGCAGGAGATACCACTGTAGAATAGGACTTGCGTCTGTGGGGCTTTAGTGCTTACTTAACCTGCCCCTTAAGTGTGTTGTACTTGGATGTGCAAAATTGTAATCTGGTATGACCTGAAACTGTCCCCTAGATGCAATGGTTCTGGGAGGTGCAAAGTAAGCGGCTGTCTTGGACTTCTTATTGGTAAATATGGGTCACGCTGTCAACAGCTGCTGCTTATTTGAGAGGTTTGAGGAAACCAAGACCCGCCATTCATATGAAAAAGCCAGGGAATCACCAAGGCAGAGCAAAAAGTGTGATCCAGACTGAAGGAAACTCAGATATGGCTGACAATCAGCTCTGTGATGGGAGGAGTTCTTAGCATTGGAACAGTTACCCCTGTGAACACCCTTACATGAGCGAAAGCCACCTGTGAGTTCCTGACCCAATGCCAGATAGTACAGTTCCTCCCAATATGTCCCTGGATACCACTGAGCCTTAGACCCCATGTTGGAGTTCAGGGGGAGTGAGCCCCTTAAGAGGAACACGTGGGTCTTCAGCAGCCTTCATGTCAGCCACAGTCTCTGCTCATTTTTTTGTGTGTTTAAAAAAAAAAAAAAAATATATATATATATATATATATATTTTTTTTTTTTTATTGATACTTTTACAGAGAGGAAGGGAGAGAGGTAGAGAGCTAGAAACATCGACCAGCTACCTCTTGCACACCCCCTACCGGGGATGTGCCCGCAACCAATGTACATGCCCTTGACCGGAATCAAACCCAGGACCTTTCAGTCCGCAGACCAACGCTCTACCACTGAGCCAAACCGGTTTCGGCTCTGCTCGTTTTTACAGCCTGAAGGTAATGGGGACTTCTCTTCCCAGCTCTTTAGATTTTTTAAATAAAACAGGCTTTGGCTTAACTGTTCTTTTTTTTTTTTTTTTTTTTTTAATATATTTTATTGATATTTTACAGAGAGGAAGGGAGAGAAATAGAGAGCCAGAAAGGTCGATGAGAGAGAAACATCGACCAGCTGCCTCTTGCACACTCCCTACCGGGGATGTGCCCGCAACCAATGTACATGCCCTTGGCCGGAATCGAACCCAGGACTTTTCAGTCCGCAGACCGAAGCTCTACCACTGAGCCAAACCGACCTTGGAGGCTTAACTGTTCTTAAAATTGTCATTTCAATTACCGTATTTGCCGGCGTATAAGACGATTTTTTGGCCCTGAAAAACACATATTTGCCGGCGTATAAGACGACCCCCTAACATTTCCACTAAAAATATAGAGTTTGTTATATACTCGCCGTATAAGACTACCCCCCACTTGGAGGCATATTTTTCAGGGCCAAAGGGTCGTCTTATACGCCGGCAAATACGGTACTACTTTGTAGAAACCAAGATGGCTGCCTAGGTAAGCACCTAAGCTACCACCTTGCACAATAATTTCAAAACAATAACTAAAAGAGAGAACGGACATCATTCAAAACTACAGGAAAGCTGGCAGAGTCGAATTCTACAACTAGAAAGAAGGAGAGAGGCTCACGGATCAGATGGGAGCCGCAATGTGCTAAGGTAGGGAGACGTGCACACTCAGAAAGGAAGGTCAGCTGAATGCCTGGCTGGCGGGAGGGGAAAGGAAGTCCCCGATTGCCATGAACCCTTTCCGACCGTACTGAACCCCAACCCCGGCCAAAACCCCATGGACCCAGAGTCCTACAGGTGGAGTCCACACTGTAGAGAAAGCACCTGGAGACTCTGGACACTGGGGTAGCCGGGAGACGCGAGCCACAGTGGGGAAGGTCTACAGTCCCGCGCAAATGAGTGCGTGCAGAGAGGTCTGTCTGTGGAGGTTGCTGCGGCCTCTCTATAGAGGAAGGAGTCAGAAGCTCCAGACTACAGAGACCCAACCCAACTCCGGGTGAGCCCCTGGCCACCCACACTCTGAATGGTCAGGCGGAAACTGGGGATCAGTGGAAGGCAGAGGTCAGGTGGAAACTCAAGCTAGTGCAAAGGGCAGGGCTGTCTGGAAGCCAAGATTGTCAGCTCAGTCCTGAGACTCCGCCCCATCCAAGCCAAGCACAGAGGCTTTTGCAATTTTGCAAGTCTGATCCAATAAGGCTGTCTCCAATACAGAAGGTATCCCGGAGTAGACACAGCTGATACCCACATCTAATGGGCCTGGAAGTCAATTCCTCCCAGTGATACCAGCAACAATCAAGCCTTAACTACAACAAGGCTGTTTACATAGTCCACAAAGGGGAGCACCATGAGTTACTGGGGAGGCTCACCCACTGGGTCATATAGGACACCAAACACACAAAGCAATCCTACCAACTCTGGGAAGCAGCGAAAATACCGAAACAAGGAAATATATCTCAAACGAAAGAGATGGAGGAGAATAAAAGACTAGATATAGAGATCAAAACCATAATAGATTTTTGAAGAATTTCCTAGAAAAGGCTGATAAATTTAATGAGACCCAACTAGAAATTAAACCTAAACTGACTGAAATAAAAAAAAAATATTATACAGAGATCCCTCAGCAGACTGGAGGAACACATGAATCAAGTCAAAGATTTGGAAACAAAGAGTCAGAGGACACTCCTCCTCAGAAGCAAGAAGAAAAGAGAATCCAGAAAGTTAAAAGATAGTGTAAGGAGCCTCTAGGACAACTTCAAGAGTACCAACATCAGAATTATGGGTGTGCCAGAAGAAGAGAGAGTGCAAGATACCGAAAACCTATTTGAAGAAATAATGTCAGAAAACTTCCCCCACCTGGTGAAAGAAATAGACTTACAAGTCCAGGAAGCACACAGAACCCCAAACAAGGAATCCAAAAAGGACCACTCCAAGACACATCATAATTAAAATGCTAAGGGCAAAAGACAAAGAATCTTACAAGCAGCAAGAGAAAAGCAGTTGGTTACCTATAATGGAGCACCCATATGATTATTAGCTGATTTCTCAACAGAAACTATGCAGGCCAGACGGGAGTGGCAAAAAATATTCAAGGTGATGTATAGTGGAAAACCTACAACCAAGTTTACTGTATCTAGCAAAGTTATCATTCAGAATTGAAGGGCAGATAAAGAGCTTCACAGATAAGAAAATGCTAAAGGAGTTTATCAGTGCCAAACCACTATTAAATGAAATGATGAAAGGTATTCTTTAAGAAGAGGAAGAAGAAGAAAAAGGTAAATATAAAAATTATGAACCACAAATTCATATATATCAACAAGTGAATCTAAAATCAAGTGAAAAAAAATCTGATGAATAGAATAAACTGCTGAATATAATAGAATCAGGCATAGAAGGGAGTGGGTTGATAATTATCAGAGGGGAAAAGTTGTGGGGGGTGCAGAAAGAGACGAGAAAATAGTATACCTATAGGTCAGGACAGTGGGGGAGAAAGGTAAGGGCAGAAGGTGGGGTGGGAACCGGGTGGAGGGGAGCTATAGGGGGAAGAAAGCAGAACAATTATAATCTGAATAATAAAGATTTAAAATTTTAAAAGTCTGAATTCTTTAGAGTGATTTTCAGAGAAGAGTCTCAAGAAATAGGCTTGTCTTTCTATCATTCTCTACCATCTTCTCTTTTCGGAGAGCAATTGGTAATTAATACACTTGCCATGAAGTTTCACTCTTTACCCTTCCTCACTGTGCATCTGTCAGGTAAGAGTCTCCCCATTAAACCACTGTGTAAGTCTTATATCCTTGGCAAATTTTTATTCCACTATTGTCATTTTCTCTAGTTTGTCCCATACCACTTTATATATTTAATATAGTATTTATTACATTATTTCATAATTCTTTGCTATAAAGTCAAGAAAATATTTGAATCTCTACTCTGCATATCATGCACTATTTTAGTTGCTTGGGGATAGCAGTGACCACAATAAAAATAAATAAGTAAAAATGTCCCATTTGATTTAAATTTTTAGCACTTTCTCATTCCTTCCTTTTCTTCTTCCATTCCTCCTATTTGTTTGTATCATTATTGAGACTTTCTTATTCATCTTTGTATCTCTGTTGTCTGTCATATAGTAGGAGAAGTGTGTGTGTGTGTGTGTGTGTGTGTGTGTGGTTAATTTGACCACCTACTGTTTCCTAACTACTGTGCTAATATTATATGTAGGGACTCAGAGTAGAAAACAGGAATGTTTGTTTCTCATCAGCAGCTTATGGCAAAGAAGGTGAATCAAAAATAACACTAATGTGTTACTTTTAAGGAGCGGTAAAAAGGACATTCAGTGACACTATTCCTGCAACATTTTATTTTTGCCTCTTCAGAGTGACAATATTATTGGTAGAAACTGAACAACTAGAACTGGCCTGTGGTGAAAGCAATAGTTGTAAGAAGGAATTCGTCCTTGTCAAAAATTCCCACCTAAACCAAAGAGAGTGTCTGTAGGTGGGAAGTAGGCGATGGAAAAGGAATTAGTAGCATAGTTTGAATTTGTTCCTACAATATTGACTTTTTTTTTAAAGGAATCTCAGGTTAAAAAAAAATCGATGCATATTTTGTGTTTTGCTCTGAAGTGTGGATTGTTTTGTAAAGTTAATGTTTTAAATTATTTACTACACAATAAAAGTGATCCATATGTATTCTATGGCTTCTAGGAATCATGGCATACTTCCACACTGATGTGAGGTAAACTTCTTGCTGTCCCCTCCCTGGTAAAGCCATTAAAGTTTTTATCTGTTCAACTGTTGTCTTTATCATAGCTCATTCTGTTCTTTAAAAACATAAGAAACATCAGTTAATACAGACTACACTACAGTAACTTTAATCAAGAATGACATTATGCTCTTGATTTACAATAGGGAAAAGTTCAGAACACCAGTCGAAATGTGAACATATTCACTGCAGAAGGAGTTGCTGGAGAAACCAGCAAAGTGGAATTTAGCTAGAAACATTTTGTACATAACAGCTTTTCATGTTAAAGGACTAGAGATAGTATGGCTTGGTCAAAGGATGGAGGAAATGGATTTTTTTCTATAGAGAGAATGATACCTATGAAGGCTTGGAGAAAAGAGTGGTGAGGTGGTTATTGTAACTGTTAAAACTATCAGGCTTTTCCAGTGGGAAAAGCACAGGACTGGATAATCCTGGTTTCACTTGGCTGTGATTTGCTGAGTGCAATTGGAAAAGTCACTTTAATCTTGCTAGACCTAGTTTCTTTATTTTTAAACTAGAGGCCTAGTGCACAAAATTCGTACACGGGTAGGGTCCCTTAGGCCTGGCCAGCGATCAGGGCCGATTGGGGTTTTCCTTTTCCTGCCTGCCAGCTGCCTGCTGGGGCCTTCCTTCTTTCTGTGCTGCCCCCTGGTGGTCAGCGCACATCACAGCAAGTGGTTGAACTCCCAAGGGAACAATTTACATATTAGCCTTTTATGATATGATATAGCAGGATTGAGGGAGTTGAAATAATATGATCTGTGATTTACCTTCCAGCTCTAGCATTAAGTAATTCTGGCTTACCTCTCAGATGAGATGGCCTGGAATTTTTTGCTTCAAAGTTCAGTTTTGGTAAATTGCAGTTTTATATTTGCATTTTGAGAATCTTGCTTGCCTAGTGACTATGCTTAAAATATGAGCCATTCAAATCTTCCCCTTTGCTTCACATTTACCTCAGTTAGATCTTGAATTCATGTTTCTCCCTTTTCCTGCTATTTCTCTCATTCAGTAATCCTTCAGACTCTTTCTCTTGGACTGTTGCTGTGTTTAACATTACATCACCTCCCACCCTATGCACTAGAATTTATCTCTTATACATACCAGCTAGATTAATCTCAATGTGCTTTTCCTCTAATTGTGGTGGATCACCACTATCTTCCAAAGAAAGGTCAGACTCATTAACTCACTATTAATTATTGGCTATTAGTCTTGGCTCTCATCACTCCTCTCACATAATCTATAGTATAGTTAACGTGAACCTAATATCCTCGTGGTGCTTTTGCTCATGTTCCTACACTTGGTTATGCCCTGCGTCTTCCCCATTGTCAAACACATCACAGGTTTTTCATCTCAGGTGTTACCCACTAGCTTCATGAAATCCCTCAGGCTTCCCACAGCCAGAAATAATTCCTTTTCTTCTCAACTCCCATAGCACCTTTGCTGTATATAATTACTTTGTTTGGTTGTCTTTTTTTTTTTTTAACTATCTTATCTCTCCTAACTAAACTAAGATCCCCTGTTCAAGGTGGATGCTCAATAAAATATTTGTTGAATGAATGAATTATAGTTCAGATCCTTGTTATCTTTGGTTGATAGTGTTTCTTCTTTTTCTACACAATCA
Source organism: Vespertilio murinus (assembly GCA_963924515.1). Taxonomy (NCBI): domain Eukaryota; kingdom Metazoa; phylum Chordata; class Mammalia; order Chiroptera; family Vespertilionidae; genus Vespertilio; species Vespertilio murinus. The sequence continues at coordinate 95,599,991 of OZ004707.1, read as the reverse complement.
CTAAAAAGAATATAGAAAAGAACTCTGCACAAATGAACTAATAAGCTAATATATAAGAGTAATTATTGCTTTAGATGTGTTAATAATCCCCAAGTTTGTACTTAAGGCAAACAAAGTGTTTTTAAGCTTCAGCCTTCTCTTTTGAGTTTCATTCGCTTGGGCTTTCAAGGCACTATAGAATCCTTTTCAGTTCAACTACTACTTCAAAGTAGTCTGTGTTTTGTTTATTTATGTCCTGTGAAATTTTTGGTTTTTTTAAAGTATATTTTATTGATTTTTTTTACAGAAAGGAAGAGAGAGGGATAGAGAGTTAGAAACATCGATAAGAGAGAATCATCAATCAGCTGCCTCTTGCACACCCCCTAACAGGGATGTGCCGGCAACCAAGGTACATGCCCTTGACCAGAATCAAACCTGCGACCTTTTAGTCCGCAGGCCAACGCTATCAACTGAGCTGAACCGGTTTCGGCTATATCTGAACTATTATTGAAAAACAAAATACTGGTCTGTGGAACAATAAGGGAGACTGTGAGTTGCCAAAGCTTCCAAAAGAAAAGTAGCCAGCTGCACAAGCGAGTTCTGGCTTGAAATATTCAGCAAGGTTTAAGGTCAGAAATTACATCTTACACATACCTGTGCTTTCAGAACTGTTAATAAGATCCTTGAAAGTTTGATAAATCTGGATATGAGCTAATCAAACCATAAGCATAGTGGACCCTGTTTAAAAGAAAACTTTGTATGACTTAGAACATATTCCATCACCTCAGAAAATACTGGTTTTGGGAGATTGAGAAGAGAAAAAGGATGTCCTAATTATCCCCCTGTCACTTTTTGACCTTGTAGCTTCTGAATACTCAACTAATCTTTGTTCAGAATGCTAGGCCAAAACAGGATTTGGCATTGTTTACCTGAACCCTAGTGAAAGTAAGTATATCTCACCTAGGATTAAAGCATTAATACATACATTACCTCACTTCTCTTCAAATGATGTAAGATTAATCTCAGTTCTGGCAATCTATCATCAATCTTGTAGGTGTAATGTACTTAAAGTATTAAAAATGCCATATTAATAACAATGCCCTTTTCAAAATATAGTGGTTGTTTTAAGCTGTTGATAATGGTTTACCTGTTGAAAGTGTTAAGTAAATGAAGAAGATTTTCTATCCCTAGCTGGTTTAGCTCAGTGGATGGAGCGTTGGCCTGCGGACTGAGGGGTCCCAGGTTCGATTCCGGTCAAGGGGACATACAAGGGATTGTGGGCTCAATACCCAGTGGGGGCATACGGGAGGCAGCCAGTTAATGATTCTCATCATTGTTTCTCTCTCTCTCCTTGTTTCTATCCCTTCCTCTCTGAAATTAGTAAAAGTATTTTTTTAATAAAAAAAGTTTCTAATTACTTATTTGCTCCTTTAGTCTCTTGCTGTTAAAAATAGAAAGCCTGTTCTGAGCCTAGACCCAGAGCAGATAGAAGGAGCACCTGAGAGTTGCTCAAGGAGTGTTAGTTGGCAGGCTAAGGGGTACCAGAACTCTAAAGAGAAGGTAGGGGGGGTCTGCTGGACAGGGTTCCCTGACCAAGCAGCCCGCACTGCAGCAGAGACCTCTCCCAGAGCTACAGGCTCAGAGGGAAAACTACTCCATCTTACAAAGAAAAGAGGATCTTATCTGAGGCCTGAAAATCCCACAACAGTGGAGAACACTGAACAGCTGTGATGCCTCAATTGGCGCAAACGCATGGATTCAAGGGAGTTCTTCAATCACCCATGGAAAGGTCAGAGTTTGCCAGGAATAACGTGAGGGGGATCTGGGTCCCTGCTGCTGCGGCGGCGGCAGGGGCAGGGGCGGCGGCGCGGCCAGGTCGGCTCCGAAAGAGGCAGCGGCTGCAGAGAGATTCGCGCATTGCAAGACCCAGTGCTGGGTTTGGTGTGATCTTCCCAAAAATTGGGACTTTTTTAAAATGCCAAGTGACACGGGACAAATTGTTAAGAATTGGGACTGTCCTGCCAAAAGCGGAACATCTGAACACCTTGGTGCAAATCCATCCTGCAGCTGGTCCCCATCATCCCCTAGCTTCTGAGTACTAGGGAAGGACTGCCCAGTTTGGCATATCCTGGGAGACTCTGTAAAAAATGCCTTCCTGGAAACAAGAGATGAGGGCAGGAAGAGACCATCTGGGAGCCAGCACCAAGGCAGCCTACCTCAACAAACCATAGAGTGCCATAGAGAAAGAAGGCTAGAGCAGACATAAAGATGTGGAAGTCACTCCAGAAACACTGCCAAATAGGGGCTGAATTACAAACTGACTTTTTTTTTTTACTATTTTTAATTAATCAAAAATAAACGGACACAAATAACTAAGAAATAGCCTACTTAAAATTAAAGATTAGCTTACAAACCTGAGGTGCAGTGGAATGCAGGGAACTGCAATACTGTCTGGACTGAGAAACAGGTGTGCCAAATAGAATAACAGAACAAGTAAATGACCACTACTGCACATTTTTATGCTAATTTTTCTATTTTGTATTATATATTCATTTACTACATCTTTTATTTTATTTTAATTTTTTACATCTTTTACTTAAGAAGCGAATTTTTTTTCTTTTTTCCTCACTTGATTTTATCCTTTCAATTACTACATTTTTTTAGTTTCAGTCATCATTATTACGACTATTATTTTGCATTTTTTGTTTCCTTTTTCTTTTTTAAGTACCATTTCATTTTCTCTTTATTTTACATTGGGATTACTCTTCATTCTCTTTTCATCTCTACTGTAGCATTGTTCAACCCTATCTCATCTCAACCTTTACACCATCACTCTCTACCTAAACTTTTCCCTTTTCCTCTACTGATTATCTTAACCCTTTCCTGCTTCAGTTTTTCCCTATTCTTTCTGTGTACCCCCTGCTAAAATTTTCACCCTGCTTATATACCTAATTTTCAACCCCTGCTCCAAGTGCATACATAGCACTCTCTTCGCTATCTCAACTATTAAAAAAAACCAAAAAAACCGTTTTCCTCTCTGTACTTTTGTTGTTTGCGTGAATGTTGATTATATTAAATTATTATGCTTTTTAGTTAGATTGATACACTTATTTTGTTATTATTGCTTAGTATTTTTTTAGTTGCTTTGTTTTTGTTTGTTTTTTACTTCTGTTTATCCTTGCCTAGCTTGATATTAGTGAGTATTGTAGTTTGTATTAATCTCCAACTATTGTTGCTGGCATTTGCTGGGATTAGTGGTTATTCTACCGGGGGTTCCCTGAAAATATGACATCCTCCGAAAATAAGACCTACTTACAAGTTTCCTTCTGAGTGAAATATAAGGCATCCCCCCAAAAAATAAGGCCCCCAGGCTCTGTCTCAGAATGAAAATTAATTTATCATAAACTGGTCGCTAGGGCCGACTGGCGTCTAGCAACCAGTGACGTTACGCAGAGTCCTGACATCACTGCTGTGTGAATGGAGAGAAATCAGCGTGGAAACTTTGTGAAACTTAAACTGCAAGAAGTTGTGACTTGGGTGAAGAATTCATGGGAGAAAATCACTGACAGTTGCATTGCAAACACACTGCAAGCAGGCTACCTTGACAAGAAGTACTCATTTAAAGACAGTGCTATTGCTAAACATGAGAGATTTGGTCCACTGATTCTGAAAAAAATGGAGTCACAAGAAATTCACCAGGAAATTCAGGAATTGGATTGTTATGATGATGTTCCAGAAGATGATGACATGATTGTCATTGAATAAATGAGTAGTAAATCCTTGATAGTGTAGAATTCACAGTTTGTCTAGTTTGTGTTGACAACTACCGTACTGCCGAACCATATACAGGTAATAAATTTCCTATATTTTCACTTAACAATAAATGTGTACTGTATTCTTCTTCATGGAAAAATAAGACATCCCCTGAAAATAAGACCTAGTGCATCTTTGGGAGCAAAACTTAATGTAAGACACTGTCTTATTTTCAGGGAAACAGGGTACTTATGGCAGAGCAAAATATCTTTAATGAAAGGGAATAGGAGGGAAAAGAAAACTTCATCTAACATTATTAGCCTCAGAGAGATAAGAAAAGATATTGTACCCATGAAATAAGAAAGGGACACTATAAAAAAAAAAGACGACGAATAAAAGGTGAGAGGGGCTAGAAAGAATGAGGCTGAGATGTCAGGCCAGCAGGTAACAACAAACCAAATGCACTCTTAAGTTCTGAAAAGGGCTGTTTATTCTCACTGGTGCTGGCTCAGCAGAGTCCCCTCCAGAGGCTGAGCACCCAATGTGGCAGAGTTCCTTATATGCATCCCTAGGTTTTTTTGTCTCCCATATGGCATATATACATATTCTAGACATTTTTTCTATATTGCGTGCTTAGCTTCTGGAAATCTATTGCAGAAAGATCGCACACCATGAACAAGTAGTATTTATTCCGGGAATGCAAGGATGGTACAATATCCGCAAATCAATAAACGTTATACATCACATAAACAAATTGAGAAATAAAAATCATACAGTCAGCTCAGTTGATCCAGAAAAAGTATTTGATAAAATCTAACACTCTTTCCCAATAAAAACTCTCAACAAGGAGGGAATAGAAGGATCATACCTCTACATAATAAAAGTTACATATATGATAAACCCACAGCAAACATCATACTCAATGGGCAAAAACTAAATCCATTCCCCCTAAGAACAGGAACAAGACAGAGATGCTCACTCTACCCACTCCTGTTTGACATAGTACAGGAAGTACTAGCCATTGCAGTTAGACAAGAAGAGGAAATAAAAGGCATCCCAATTGGAAACGAAGAAGTAAAGTTGTCACTATTTGCAGATGACATGATATTGTACATTTGACCCAGTAATCTCACTTCTAGGAGTATATCCTAAGAAACCAGAAACACCAATCAGAAAGGAAATATGCACTCCTATGTTCATAGCAGCATAATTTACAATACGTAGGATTTTGAAACAGCCTAGATGCCCATCAGCAGATGATTGGATCAGAAAACAATGGTACATCTACATAATGGCATACTATGCTACCATTAAAAAGAAGGAATTCTTATCATTTGCAGCAACCTGAATGGAATTGGAGAACATCATGCTGAGTGAAATAAGGCAGTCAATGAAAGAGAAACACTACATTGGCGTGGGGTCGAACCCTTGTTTCAAAATAAGACCACCAGAGGCTGATGATCAATTACAAAAAGCAGCCAAAGATTTATTGAAATTACTGGCCAGGGCAGCTGCAATGGCACACAAGCTCGGGGGCTCCAGAAGACTGCACTGTTCCAGGTGTAGACAAGTCTTTTTAAAGGTTCAAACCTCAGGAATTTTCCTTTGTTCTAAATTCTAAAAGCTGGGAACATTGGAATGTGGCCCTATCTTGCCTATAATACATAAGCACAACTCAGGTTAATCTCTAAAGGTTTTCTACAGTTTCTACCCCTAAAGCTACTGAGTCAGTGGGAATCAATCTGTAACTACCCTAATGTTTACGCCAGTAAGCAAAGGTCGAAGTCAGAATAGTAAGGTTTAAATTGCCAAAACCAGTTTGGCTCAGTGGATAGAGCGTCGGCCTGTGGACTAAGGGGTCCCGGGTTCGATTCCGGTCAAGGGCATGTACCTGGGTTGTGGGCACATCCCCAGTGGGGGGTGTGCAGGAGGCAGCTGATCGATGTTTCTCATCGATGTTTCTAACTCTCTATCCCTCTCCCTTCCTGTCTGTAAAAATAAAAATCAATAAAATATATGTTTTTAAAAAAGAATAGTAAGGTTAAAATTGAAACAGCAGTTTTATCCAAGTATGATTGCTACTATATTTCATTCTCCACTGGTTTTATGCGCATGAGTCAAATCATTTACTCATCCTACTTTCTTTAAGGGCATTCTCTGTTTGGTTCTTGCTTTCCAGACCTCTAGCACATGTAGCCTTACTTATCCCTGGACTTTCTCACAGTTAGCAAAAATGTTCTTACGGTTACCAAGACCCCTAAGTATCACATTTCCCATCAGTACTGTCCTCACTGAAGTCCAGATCCCCTCCCAGATACATCAAGTCTCCTCCTGGCCTGCATGAAGCCCAGGCTAGGGATCTCATGGTAAAGCCGCTGGTTGCTAGTATTCCGGCCGTTTTCTGTGCCAGGTCTGGGTGCCGTCTACTTCAACAGCACTCTGGGCGTGCTCAGGGTAACAGTGTAGCATCCCTTTCAGGTTGGAGTGAGTCCTTGGACAGTGAACTTCTTTACCCACACAGAGTCTCCGGGCTGGAAGGAGTGTACAGGATCTGCAGTGGGCACTGGCAGGGCATTTGAAACAGGCATTTGGGTGGCTCTCTGGGCATACTGCAGAGGCTTTAAGGACTTGAGCAAGGTAATGGTTATGAATTTCCAGCTTTCAGTTTTTCCCTGACCCTGGGAAGGATGAGGGGAGTTCTACCATACATGACCTCAAAAAGGGGGGAAACCCATCCCAGTAGGGGGTACAGAGGGCAAAGGTCAGTGGGTTGGTCCAATTTTCACCAGTTTTTACGACAAATTTAATTAAACATTTTATAGTCCTGCTCATTCCTGTCCTAAGGCTTAAGCTATACTTTGAGATACCTTGGCTACAAAGATGGGGTTGTTATCTGATCTTTTGACTACTGGCAGCCCGGATCTACGTATAATCTCCTGGAGTAATTTCTTGACTACTATAGAGACAGTTTCTGTCCTAGTGGGATATGCTTCATCCTAACCTGAGAAGGTGTCTATAAAAACTAGCATGTACTTATACTTTAATGCTGGTGGCTTACTCTCTGTGAAACCCACCTCCCAATGCTCTCCTAGGGAATTTCCCTGGGGCCTGAATTCCCAGGGGACCCTCTTTACCTTGCTTAACATTTACCTGTGCACAGACAGTTCTTCTAGTGATTATGCTTTTACCTTACCTAAGCTTCGTAGTATCTCTCTCACAGAAGTTCAGATGTCTTGGTGACACCTAAGTGGGTAACCTGGTGTACGTGGGCAACTAACGTCTGACCTAGAGCCTCTGGGACCAACAGTTTGTCATCTGGTAGAGTCCACCAACCATCTGGTCCTTTGATGACTTGCTTTCTGTTCATCCAATTCCCCTTTTTGCTTGGTGTAGGTCGGGGTCCAGCAGGGTTACTAAGAATTTTAAAGGCCCCACTGATTTCTGGGCATCTTCCTTAGCAGTTTGGTCTATGGCTCTATTTCCTCTGGCTTCAATTGTCTCCCCTTTCTGATGTCCTATGCAGTGCACTATTGTAAACTGCCTTTGGGTGCCAGATGGCCTCTCCTTTCTGGCTGCAGTTGGTAACCCTCTTTCCCGGGGGATGGCACTGTGTCCCCATTAAAGGGCCTGGATTAAGGCCAAAAGTTTACTGATGTTCCCCTGTTCAGGAACTGACCCAAATGGTATGGTCCAGGGTGACTACTGCTGCCCCTGTATATCAGATCTCATACTGAACATAACTGTTCCCATCCGTGAACAGTTCCTCATCTGGTGATGATGGCGGGACATCTGTTAGGTCTGGGTGAGATGTTGGTACTGCGTCTGTTACCTCTATGCAATCATGAATGGGTTCCTCTGGATCATCATCTGGAAGCAGGCTGGCAGGGTTGATGGCCAGTGTCTTATGGAACCGGGCACAGGGCTGGTCCAGGAGAAAAGAGCTTGGCACTGGGTGATTCTGGTGTTTGACATCCATTTCTCTGGAGCACCTCAAAGGAGGGCCTCAACAGCATGGGGTGTTGTCAGGGCTACCTCCTGGCCCAGAGTCTGCTTATCTGCCTCCTTCACCAGCAATGCTGTGGTGGCCACTGCCCGGAGGCACACTGGCCACCCTGCTGCCACAGGGTCCAGCCTCTTAGATAAGCAACAGGTCTTTTCCAGGGACCTAGAGTCTGAGTGAGAATCTCTTTGGCAATGCCCCTTACCTCACTCACATAAAATGGAAGGGCTTCGTGACATCTGGCAAGGCTAGGGCAGATGCTGAGGCGGGAGCCTTCTTCATCTCCTCAAAGACCCGTTGTTCCACTTTGGTCCAGTTCAGCAGCACGTCTCTCCAGTACATGTTCCTTCCAAAGTCCACAGTCCTTCTTGATGTCCAAGGAAAACAGGCAGTTTGTTCGGTGGCTCCCTGGACTGATGTTTTCTTAGAGGCTCTGGGTCCCATCGGCTCTATCAAGACTGAATAGGCGCCGAAACCGGTTTAGCTCAGTGGATAGGGCGTCGGCTTGCGGACTGAAGGGTCCCGGGTTTGATTCTGGTCAAGGGCAGGTACCTTGGTTGCAGGCACATCCCCAGTTGAGGGTGTGCAGGAGGCAGCTGATCGATGATTCTCTCTCATCGATGTTTTTACATCGATGTCTTTATCCTTTTCTCTTCCTCTCAGTTAAAAATCAATAAATATTTTTTTTTTAAAAAAAGAAAGACTGAATAGGCTGCCCCCATGTCCACCAGGAAACTAACAGGTTTGCCCTCCACTTGTAAGGTTACCCTAGGGGGCTTAATGGAAAGGAGCCCCGGTCCTGTCAGTCCTCTTAAGTTAAAGGCCCTTGGAGTTTGAGTCTCCCCTTTTTGCCTCTCTAGCTAATCTTCCAGAATATTCTGTCTTTCAGTGCTCCTGCTTCTTAGAATAAGCATACTAATTCCGTTCTATTTTCTGCTGGCCTTTTCTTTCTTTTAGCCTTTTCTCTGTTCCTCTTCTCATCACATGCACAACCTTCACAATTTCAAATTAGCCTTCAAACATTCTATGTCCTTCAAGAATGCATAACCATGCCTCAAACCTTTCCTTATTTTAAAATAGGCAGAGGGAGGAGGGAGCAAGCCCAGTACCCTGTTCCCAGGCCTCCAGCTGCTTGAAATTTAAAATGACACATTTTTCCTACAGATAAGGATCTCAGATTCTGATAAGCCTGAAAAGGAGAATGGTGGAATTTCTAATTTCGCCTTTAAGCCCTCTAACAGAACAAGGTGAAAAGTGTCCAAGGAGTTGCCAGGGTTCTTGGGTCTCATTGGGGCACGGGGGGTCACAAAGGAATTTCCCTCCTCGCCACTGCCCAATGCCACCTCCAGCTACTCTAAACAAACCCTTGGAAGGGATCGATGCCCGGTGGTTGGAGACAGGGAATGTGGCTTGGCTTGGGTCCCAGGTGGCGAAGGAAGTGCTCCCACCGAGGCATTTTCATTTGGTAGACTTCTGGGAAAATTGCTTGCCTCCTACCGACGAAAGTGCCGTGGGGGAACTTTGACCCCTACACTGCAATTAGATTCTAACTTTTCTGAAAAGTTCTTCTAAGTGTGTTTCCATTAATATTACTGATTTTAAAATCCTAACTTAAGAGTTGACATACACATACAAGGACCAAGTTGCCCTCAAAACATTTTCCTTTTCTTCTAAAGATTTTTCAGTGTATTGTAATCATTAATCACATCAAACTTAAATGATCAATTGAGACAAATAGTTCTGAAATTGTTCCTCTGCCACTGATGAAGACTAGGTGGAGGCAGGTGTCTGAAATAAGATTCATTTAGTTTTTGAGTTTGCTGGGCAGACTTGGCGACTTTTCCAGCTCAATCTTCCTTCTTGTAAATAGTTAACTTTAGAATTTGGTCTCTGCTTTTAACCTTTTGGACCACAATTGTTACAACTTTATACCTTCAAATTAATAAATATATAAATTTTGTTAGGTGGGCTGACTCCCATCTGATAGAGAGCAAGTATCCCTCGGAAAAAGGAATCCCAGTGGCCACTCAGGGTGGTTTGCTAGCTGTAAGAGCACTCAGCCCTAAATTAAGTGTTTCTTTCTTTCCTTTTTTTCTTTCTCATAGATTTTCACACTTAGATGAACAATAATTAATACCCAAGCAGACAAACAAAATATCAAGCAAACGTCTATACTTATACCTTTTCAGTAAACAAGTACTATTATAATGTTTCAGCAGAACAGAAATGGCACTCATGTTGGACAAAGGAAATAAGACTAATACTCTAGGAACTGTGAGGGGAAAGTTATCCTACAGACCAGCATTGACCTGGGAAAGAGAGTGGTTAAAAAAAAAACCTTAACATCAGAGCCTTAGTCGTCCGCCCATTTCTTGAAGTCCTGAAAATTTTTCAAAAACATTGTAGAGGGGAACACGGAGACAGAGACAAACCTTGACCCATTTTGATCAAAACACAAAACAAATACCCTTTTGAGATCTCAACCTGGGCGCCTTACCTCCTGAGACCACTCTTCCCGATTTCAATAAATCCTTGTGGCTTCTGTCCCCATCTATGGTCCCCCAAAGGTGAGCGGGCCTCCTGTCCCTATTGGGGGCTGCCTCTCTCCTCCCGAGGGAGAGAGAGCCTCCTGTCTCTTCCGGGTATCTCGCTGGGGCCTCCAAATGTTGTGGGGTCGAACCCTGGGTTCAAAATAAGACCACGAGAGGCTGATGATTAATTTTAAAAAGCAGCCAAAGATTTATTGAAATTACTGGCCAGGGCAGCTGCAAGAGCACACACGCAGGTGGGCTCCATAGGACTGCACTGTTCCAGGTGTAGACAAGTCTTTTTAAAGGTTCAAACCTCAGAAATTTTCCTTTGTTCTAAGTTCTAAAGGCTGGGAACATTGCAATGTGGCCCTATCTTGCCTATAATACATAAGCAGAACTCAAAGGTTAATCTGTAAAGGTTTTCTACAGTTTCTACCCCTAAAGCTACTGAGTCAGTGGGAATCAATCTCCTGTAACTACCCTAATGTTTACGCCAGTAAGCTAAAGTCGAAGTCAGAATAGTAAGGTTAAAATTCAAACAGCAGTTTTATCCAAGTATGATTGCTACTATATTTCACACATGACCTCACTCATTTATGGATACTAAAGAACATTATAAACTGATGAACAAAAAGATAGATACAGAGACAGTAAAACAGCAGACTGTCAAATTACAACAGGGAGGATAGGGAGGTATGAGGGAGATAAGAGATCAACCGAAGGACTTGTATGCATGCATATAAGCAAAACCAATGGACGAAAAACTCTGGGGCGGGAGGGCATGTATGGGAGGGGGGGGGGGGCGGCGGCAATGGAAAGGTATGTACACATATAATACCTTACTAAATAAATATATATATAAATAATAGAAATAGAAAGCAACCCTAGCTGATTTACCTCAGTGGATAGAGCACCTGCTTCTAGACTGAAAGGTCTCAGGTTTGATTCCAGTCAAGGGGGCATGCAGGAGGCAGCCAATTAGTGATTCTCTCTTATTGATGTTTCTATCTCTTTTCTTCCTTCCTCTCTAAAATCAAAACTATATATTCTTTTAAAAAATAGAAAGCAGTACAACATAAGTATGTAAGTTAAACTCTGATAATTACCTATACTAATCGAGGGTAATATGCTAATTAGATCGGGAGACCTTCTGGATAAAACCATGGTGGTGAGGCAGAGGTGGTTAGGGGTGATCAGACCAGCAGGGGCGGTGGGTAGTTGAGGACGAGCAGGTCTCTGACAGAGTGGTTAGGTGTAAGCAGGCAGGCAGGCAGGCAGGTGAGTGGTTAGGAGCCAGTAATCCCGGATTACAAGAGGGATATCCCAAATTGGAGGCGGTGCAGGCTGAGCTCTCTCTCTCTCTCTCTCTCTCACACACACACACACACACACACACACACACACACAACTGCTGTACACAAATTTTTTGCACCCGGCCACTAATTGATTAATAAAATGTGGTATGTGTGTACGTATTTCTTTTAGTGTGCTGATACAGGGAATGAGCAAGTGAGAAACTCAATGGAAAAACAGGAAGTTGAACTCGAGTTGCTCCTTTAGCAGTAATTGTGGGGAAAATGGTCAGAGTTGATCCATGACTATCGTTTCTTTTTCTTTTTCTTTTTTTATATTACTCCTTCTTCCCTCCTCCCCCCTCCATGACTAGCATTTCTGTTACACTGACCATTAAGTTGCATAGGGCAGGCATCAGGCAGTGGGGAGGCAAGGCAGATGGATTTTTAAGAAATCTCTTTGAGCTCTCAACTCTCTCTCTCTCTCATCCTTCTCAGGAGTTAGAAGCAGCTCTTCACAGAGATGATGCAGAATTTATTAGTGACCTGATCGCCTGCTTGCTTCAGGGCTGCTATCAACGAAGGGATATCACGTAAGTAATTCTGATCTTTTCTAAATTTTTTTGTAGAAAAAATCAACCAGTCACCACGATGTTTCATGTCTCCTAACATATTGTCAAATTTGTCTTCCATTCTTTTTAGCCAACTTATAATCATTACTCTGAATTCTTGCTCTGGTAGGTTACTTGCCTCTAACTCGTTTACTTCCTTTTCTGGTGATGCTTGATTTTTTTTCATATGCGGCTTGTTTCTTTTCCTCCCCATGTCTCTCTCTCCTGCTTTGATTTAAAGGCACAAAATACAACACAACCAGGTACAACACACACGGCACTGAACAGAAATGTGTTTGCAATATTAATATCTTCCAATAAAGGTGACTAGAACCCAGCTAACAAAAACATACAATCCAATAAAAAGAATAAGCAAACCAATCTTACAAAAAAAGCATAAAACTTCGTTATAGTTAGCATTCAACATACAACAACAAAGGGGTAGAAAGAAGGATTGTGGTTTTTTTGTTAGTTTGTTTCTTTTTTTAGGACAGCAACAAGGTAGGTGTGAATGGGCTTGGACCAGGGGGTTGGGAATTAGATATACAAAGGGAGGGTGACATTTTAGGAGGGGGTAAACGGAAAGAGTAGGGAAAATCTAGAGCAGTAAAGGGTTAAGATAAGCAGGACACCAAAGGGAAAGGGTTAGGAAGAGAGTGATGGTATGAAGGTAGGGTTGAGTTAGAATAGAGCGCTGGAGAAGGAAAGGTATAAATAGTCTGTAGAGTAGTAATTTCCGAAGGGGGGAAAAGGAATATAATATGACGCTTAAAAAAAATAACAATAACAAAAGAAAATAAGATAAAAGTAAAATAGTAGCAGTAATAATGTTGATTACATATAAAAATGAATTAATGAAAAAGGTAAAATCAAGTGAGGGAAGACGAAAAAATAATTTCTTGAGTAAACGTCTCAACTAATGTAAATTAAAAACAAATATTAAACAATTAAAAAATCAAAATCAAAAATTAAATAAAATTTGAAGTAATGAAGGTCATTCACTTCCTCTGTTGTTCTGTCTGGCACGCCTTTTCCCTGTCTGGGTGGTAATTGCAGTTCCCTGTGTTTCACTGTTCCTCCGTGATGATTACAAGTCCTGATTTTTAAGCAGTTCTAGAGACCGTATGTGCTTTAGCCTCTGGGTGGCAGTGTTTCTGGGTTGACTTCCAAGGCTCTGAAGCCTTTCTAGGTTTTTCCGCCTCTCTCTGTCCCTGATCTATGGAGGGATGGGGGTGGGGGGCAGGACCGAGCCGACTGCACTCCCCTGTAACTCTCCGGATATGCCTCGGATTCAGATACAAACGTGCTGCTCCTTAGATATCCCCCCACTTAGGAGCCCTGTCCACAGTCAGGGGCACCACCAGCCCAGAACCCGGGGCTTTATTTTAAACCCCTGCCCAGTCCTCCAGCCTCCGTGTGCCTGGCGCACGTGGCGGGGGACTCACCGGATCTCCTCGAAATCTGACCTTTTCACCTTGGGGTTGATCTCTCCTTTGAGTTCAAGTGATCTCGCTGACTATGATCAGTGTTCTGGGGCTCACAGCTGCTTGGTGGTCGTTGCAGCTGTGGATATTCAGGCCTCTGACACAAACCTCTTCCCATCAAGATGGCGAGATTTCCCTGTCTGCGCCCTTAGGTAACTCCGGGAAGGGACCCAGCTGTGGGTGCTTAACTGTCAGGGGCACCCTGATCAGCCGACCCCAAGTTTCCCCTGGTTTTTGCCAGTCTCTTGGCTTGTTGACCAGCACTCCCAGCGCGATCCTCAGCTGCTCTCTTTCTTCCTTGGGACAAGGCTTAGAACCTGCCTACCTGTTCTTCCGCCATTTCCCCTCCACCCTACAATTGAAACTTTGTATCCTGGAGCAGAGCCAAGCTTCCTTCTCCATCAGTGGCTGCCTCCATTTCTATAATTGAAACTTTGTATCCTTGAATGGAGGCCTGGATCCTCCAGAGTGTGTGGAAAGCTTGGCTTCCTCATCATGTCTCCTAACAAAGCACCACTGATCATTAGCTAAAGTGACAAAACAGTGTAAACTGAGTATTTACAAATAGATTCCCAAGTCCTATGTTTCGTTCTTTCTGTAGTTGACTTTTTAAAAATGTTTTTACTGATTTTAGAGAGAGAAGGGAGACGGGGAGAAAGAGATAAAGAAACATCAAGATGAGTGAAACATCGATCCGTTGCCTCCTGTATGCCTCCTGACCAGGAATTGAACCAATGACCTCTTGGTTTCTAAGCCACACCAGCACAACATTTCTTTTACATCGGTGTTTCTCTTTCTCTTCCTCTCTCTCTAAAAATCAATAAAAACTTTTTTTTTAGTTGTTTTTGCTGAGCTGGTATAGCCCAGTGGTTCAGTGTCAACACAAGCAGCCAGAGATCACCGGTTTGATGCCCAGATTGTAGGCTTGATTCCCAGAGGGTACATGCAAGAGGCAGACAGTAGATGTTTCTCTCTCCTCAATGTTTCTATCTCTTTCCCTGCATCTCTGTAAAAATCAATGGGGTAAAAAAAAAAAAAAAAAAAAAATATATATATATATATATATATATATATATATATATATATATATTAGTTTCCTTTTCTTCTTGATTTTCAGATGTTTTAAAGAAAGGGATACATACACACACACACACACACATACACATACACTGCTAAGTGTCCATCTGTCTGACTGTCTGACCCTTAGCTATGTTGCACACTGACCACCAGGGGGCAGACGCAGGAGTTGTCATTATGTACACTGACCATTTAAAAAAAAAAAACGGCTGAAACGCTCAGTGGATAGAGCGTCAGTCTGCGGACTGAAAGGTCCCCGGTTCGATTCCAGTCAAGGGCATGTACTGTGGTTGTGGGCACATCCCTGGTAGGGGTGTGCAAGAGGCAGCTGGTCGATGTCTCTCTCTCGATGGTTCTAGCTCTCTATCTCTCTCCCTTCCTCTCTGTAAAATATCAATAAAATGTATTTTTTAAAAATAAAATAAAATAAAAATAAACAGCAACACAGTCCTACTGCTGATAAACCAACACTCAGCTTCCCCCAAGTCAGACCCTGCCAACACCCCGGAGCTACTCCCCACCAAATTGCAGCTAATGCTGCCAATACCCCATGGTGCAAAATGCAGCCTCCAGCCCAGCCTGGAAACAGTTGCTGTGGACGCTGGGTAATGATATCACATAGCAACGCCCAGCTTCCTCTCCCTAGCTACTAGCCTCCTTAGAGTTTCTTCAGCCTAGGAACCCAACTTGCTTTATAGCTAGGTGCAAACATTTTACAGTTTAACCAAATGTTTGTGAAGCATTTTCACGTGCCTCTTCTCATTTGATCCTCACAGAAGTCCTGCAGTAGGTAGATAGGAGACTTGGTAGAATCCTATTTTCTTTTCATTAGCAAGAAAACAGAAAGTTAGAAAATTTAGAAACTTGACCCAACTGAGAAGTAAGAAATGTTGGACCTTGAAAATTACTTCAGTGTTTCTCACTGTGGAGCATATAGTCAAACACTGCTGCAGTTAAATATTTTATTCTTTGTTCTTCCTGATGATCTACAATAATAACCTGCTCCATGATGATATTTACTGCTGTGTTGCTGACAATTACCTGAAAGGGAAGTTGAAGTACTTCACTGGGCTGGGAAAAGTTTAGCTAAATCACGAAGCAGGTCTAATTAAGTAAGTTTATTCTATATTTATAAAAGTTGACTCGCACATGCATGATACATATAAAGCTATTTCTGGCCCTAGTCGCATGCATGTGTTTGCATCTGTCATTGTCAATTGTGAATTTGGTTGACACTTCTATTATAGAGAAAGGGTGAACAGCGATATTAAAGTATTCTAATTAATTTCCTTTCAGTGAGCACAAATCTGTGCATCAGGATACTAGTAGATTTATATAAGAGGGTATATTTAGCCAAAACCAGTTTGGCTCAGTGGGTAGAGCGTCGGCCTTCAGACTGAAAGGTCCCAAGTTCGATTCCGATCAAGGACTTGTACATTGGTTGTGGGCACATTCCCAGTAGGGGGTGTGCAAGAGGCAGCTGATCGATGATTCTCTCTCATCGACGTTTCTAACTCTCTATCCCACTCTCTTCCTCTCTGTAAAAAAATCAATAAAAAAATTTTTTTTAAAAAAAGAAGGTATATTTATATACAAGGAAAATGATCGCTTTTTGGCTAAGATCAAGTTTGTATACAAGGAAAATGAATTGTCCCAAATTATAAACTGTCAAGTATCTTGTGGTAAGGTGGTAAAGAAACTGTTAACAAAGTGATACAATTGAAACTGAATAGAATAAAGGTGCTATTGGAAAGGAATATCAAACATACAATTCTTTGGGACAGGTAGAGGCCTTCAGGCAGGTTGTAGGCACAGAGAACAACACTGACCATTTACAGTGTTCGTTGGGTCAGTATGTGTGTGCTTCCATTGCCTCACACTGGAATATGGAAGTTCTCCCTAGCCTGGCCCAGGCTGTCTCCTGCCATATCCTCCAGTGAAGCTATTATTCTGGTAAAATGATCTCAATGTCATGGATTCCACATTTTATTTTAGTCTAGGAAAAATATGCCTTATTGTTTGAGGTGCTTGGTATGCATTAGAAATTCTAGAAAGTATGTGGTAGATAAATGAATTTATTACCAAAGAGATATTGTCTTCTTCATACTCCTCACTACCAAAAAAAAATACTCCATTTTATTTTCAAACTCATCATTGCCACACTATCAGCTTTTTACTACCAGTTTGAACTGCACTTTGTCCACCTCTTCCCTCTTGAATGGGGCATCATCAGCTTCACAGGTCCTGGAGAGAGAAAGTCAGTTTAAACCCACTAAGGTTCAAGCAGTTTTGCATATGCCCATGCTATGAATTTGAATGCTGCAATTGAATCAGATTCTGAGAACCTTGATATTTAAAGGAATTATGCTGTATTGTGATAAACTAACACATACACATTTCCCCCAGTTAAGGTATTTATTATAAAGAAATTATTCTCTTAATGTTTAATTTATTTGCCTAAGCTCCTTTGCTATTTTCCCATGAATATTTCCTCTCATTTTTTTTCTACTAATATAACTACCATAGATTACAAGTTAACATGGTAGTATGCCTCTATGTTTGTTTGTTTTTTAAAATATATTTTATTGATATTTTACAGAGAGGAAGGGAGAGAGATAGAGAGCTAGAAACGTCAATGAGAGAGAATCATCAACCCAGCTGCCTCTTGCACACCCCTACTGGGGATGTGCCCGCAACCAGTGTACATGCCCTTGACTGGAATCGAACCCGGGACCCTTCAGTCCGCAGACCGACGCTCTACCACTGAGCCAAACCGGTTTCAGCATGCCTCTATGTTTTGAATTATTTTACGGGGAGGGGGAGAAACATCGATTGGCTGCCTCCTGAAAACCCTTACTGAGGATTGAGCCCCCAACCCAGACATGTGCCCTGACCAGGAATTGAACTGGTAACCTTGTAGTACCTCAACCAATGGGGCCACACTGGCTAGGGCTGACATATAATTCTTGTAATACATCTTTGCTTAGTGAGGAAAAAAAATTTTTAATCAAGTATTGAAGTGTAGTATAACAATGTGACCATTAAACATTTTATTAGGTACTTATCAAAAAACAGAGAATTGCCAATCAAACTCTAACTGAAAAAATTTAGATTGCCATCAGGCTGCCTTAAATGTTTCCTATTGTTTTTTAAGCCATTATCAGAATTCAGAATATAGTATTTTATAATGTGCCCTAAAATTTATGTGTAACAGAATATAAAATTATAGTTGCACAGTGGAGTGGATACTTATATTCTAGAGAAGTTTTTTTTTTCATATTTGCATTTTAACCTGAAATATAATTAATTAAGCTAGGCAGACATTTAACTTTTTTGTTTGCCATCTAAGTTGTGGACCTAATTTTGAAGTGGCTTCCAAACTTAGTCTCTTTATCTGTATAAGCGAAGGTAAGACTTGGCCTCAGTTTCACAATCCATACCATTGATTAGTAAACTTTTACCTGTTTTACCAGATTATGCTCTTAGTGGTTTAAAATAAAACAACCTGCTCTGTGAGAAATACTTATTTCCTTTGAAATTTGACAATATAAAGTCAGATATATAGTATTATAACATGAGGCTTCAGAGAGGGACTTTCAGACCCTTCCTGTTACTGTCTCTTCATTTTCTGCTTTCGGTTTAAGATTTGTCAGCTCTCGAACTACCAGCTCTCTCTCCCCTGCCCCACTCACTCCCTATATTTTAATGTATTTTTGTATTGGGGGCCATCTGGCTAGGCCTCAGACATTCCACAGCTACCTAGAGGACATCATAAACTACCGCTGGGAGCTGGAGGAAGGGAAGCCCAACCCGCTGAGAGAAGCCAGTTTTCAAGACCTGCCTCTTCGTACGCGTGTGGAGATCCTACACCGCCTCTGTGATTACCGGCTAGATGCAGATGATGTCTTCGATCTTCTCAAGGTGCTTAACTGGCAAGCCCTTGCCCTAGACCAGCAATTTTCAGCCTTTTCACCTCATCGCACACTAAAATTTTGCTGAATACCAAAAAAGATATTTTTGTGTGATCTGACAAAAAAATAGGTATAATTTTGATAAATTCACATAGATTCGGTATTGTTAGCTGTTGTCATTTTCTTTTTAAATGACCTAAGGGAAAAGAGGTCATTGCCCCTGATGAATTAGTCAGGTATTTCATGTTTTGAAATTCTTGCAACACCAGTTGAAAGTCGCTGCTCTAGAGAAAAAACAAAACAAAAAAACATGTGTTTCCTAAAGTCAAAAATTTGATTTAATGTAATTAAAATATTTATTGAAAGTCAAAGACAACCCGTTGATGCCAGTGAAGTTTGTCCCTACATTTTTATACACATTATAAAAAAAAAAGTGCTATAGAAGGAAGGTATAGTTCTTCACTCCCCCTTATTCTATTGTTAAGTATTTAGAAGTCTGTCTCAGAGTGGAAAGGTGTAGGCTATTGCTTTTCATTCATAGGAAGGTCAATCCTGTTCAGTTAGAAATGATCGAATATATTAATGACCTCTCAGTTCAGCCCTACTCATGTACATGATATAAAAATCGTGCAATTTAGCAGTCTTTACTGAAAATTCAAGGACTTTAATAGCAATGAGAAGGCCAGTATAGGTCAGACCCTAAGGTAAAGTGGGTACTGTAGCTTATAATAGATCTACAATAGAGGATCATGTGAGACCGCTTTCATACAGCAGATTCTGCTCTGTTGTAATTGTCTTTTCTTTTATGGATGCACACATAAAATAAGTCAAGCCAATGCTAGAGGCCCGATGCACAGAATTCATGCAGCAGTGGGCCTTCCTTCCTCTAGCTGTCGGCACCCTAGACCCAGGCTTTCCTCACAGAGGGAGGCCCTGCCCACCTGCTGCAGCCCAACCTTTGGTTACCTGGGCCTAACCTCTGCAGGGTGATCATGGGGTGAGAGTTGGACCCCTGACCAATTGCATAGCACCAACCTTGGCTGGCCTAGTGCCAGTGAGTGATATAGCATGGTCCCAGATGATCGTTCTACTCTTTGGCCATTTGGTTGATTTGCATATTATGCTTTTATTATATAGGATTATATAGGACTAGAGGCCTGGTGCACGAAATTCGTGCACAGGGGGTGGGCGGTGTCCCTAAGCCCAGCCTGCACCCTCTCCAAAATGGGACCCCTCAAGGAATGTCCGACTGCCCTTTCACAATCCAGGACTGCTGACTCCCAATTACTTGCCTGCCTGCCTGCCTGCCTGCCTGCCTGCCTGCCTGCCTGCCTGCCTTTCTGCCTTTCTGATTGCCCCTAACCACTTTTGCCTGCCAGCCTGATTGCTCCTAACTGCCCTTCCCATGCAGGCCTGGTCACCCCTAACTGCCCTCCCCTGCAGGCCTGATTCCCCCAAATTCTCTCCCCTACAGATCTGGGTCCCCCCAAATGCCCTTCCCTGCAAGCCCAGTCCCCCCCAATTTCCCTCCTCTGCCGGTCTGGTCCCTCCCAACTGCCCTCCCCTCCTGGCAATCTTGTGGCGGCCATCTTGTGTGTTGGAGTGATGATCAATTTGCATATTACTCCTATTCGATTGGATAGGATGTTCATCAAAATTCCTTTTGATTTCTTTTTTCTAGGTGAAATGGGAGCAATGATGGGGATGGCAAGCATTTTATATGTTTCATATGCCCTAATTGAATATTACTTAGGTACTTGGGCATTTTTAAATATAAGGTATATCTGAGTATAAATTTGGAATCCTCATTTTAGGTTTCTCCTCTTTTGTTCCCCATGTCCCCAAATCTCTTTTTCCTGCTCTTTAAACTAGGGTCTAGATGCAGACAGTCTCCGCGTGGAGCCATTAGGTGAAGATAATTCTGGGGCACTATATTGGTATTTCTATGGAACTCGAATGTACAAGGAGGACCCAATACAAGGAAAATCCAACAGAGAACTCTCTTTGAGCAGGTACATTGTTTAAGATCAGAACTGTGGTACTTACTGTACAGAAATGCCGTTAAAACTAAATGCATCAGCAGCACTATTCTCCCCCCCCCCCCCTTATTAAGGACCCAATTATGTCAGCACACCTGCAAAGAGATAGAAAGATAGTTGTTTCATACAGAAATAAAAAAGGAAGTAAAATGTAGCCACTAATAGCAAGTGGTGAAAGGTACTATTTTGCTGTGAGGTTTCTGAGGAGCACCACTTTCCTTATCAGAGACTATTCTATACAGCAGGTTCTTAGCAGTACAATCATTTCACTGCCATTGTTTTCCTCTTTTGTACTCAATGTCTGAACCATAGCCTTACTATCTGCCCTTAAATGAGAAAGAATCCTTTAGATAGCATCCTGTAATGATGCTACCATCTTTTTTAAAAAAATTTTTAATGTAGGTTTTCTTATTGCTGGGAGCATTGCTCACTATTAGGAAAGTGTTAGGTCTTACTCAGATTTTAATATTGTAAAATGTCAGTTTTCCTTGATTCAACATTCTAATAATTCAAGATAGGAAGTTACCCTTTCCCAGTGATAGCTATATTTAATCCATTTCAGTAGCCTCATGGCTAGGAAAACTGTACTTTTAATACATCAGTACTATGACAAAAAAATTCTATTATGCTGTTTCTTAGGGAAAGTGAAGGACAAAAAAATGGCTCAGGCATTCTTGGGAAAACAGGAAGAAGAAGAGGAAGACCCCCCAAACGGAAGAAACTACAGGAGGAGATTATAGTGAGGTAAGACAATCTTGTTAGTCCTTGATGGTTATAGATCCTCTTGCTGAAAGGAACCTATTTTCGCCTGTTCCTCATGCCATGAGAAGGACATGGGGCCTAGATTATGAAAACCTGGATCAGAATCCTCATGAAATTACAAGTGTGTACTAGAAAATCAGGAAGCTCTAGCTGCGGGACCTCTAGCAAATTACCTATTCTCTCTCTAAGCCTGTTGTTTTATTGGACAATGGGCATACTAATAGAACGATTAACCTGAAGTAGACAGTGTGACAGTGTAACAGATTAAAAGCCATGCTCATTCAGTATGTATTAACTTGTAAAACATTTGTTGTGTCATACATTTTTATAGGAAAATGGAGCAACTTAATTCTGTGATTATGTTGATTAATAATCAGCATTTTAATATATATATATATATATATATATATATATATATATATATATATATATCCCCCACCGGGATTGTGCCTGCAAGCAACGTGCATGCCCTTGACCAGAATCGAACCTGGGGCCCCACAGTCCGCAGACCGACACTGAGCCAAATTGGTTTTGGCTAGACTTATATCTTATACTAGTAACCTATCACATGCAAAAGGCCGCTGGCGGCTTCTGCAGGAGCTGGCGGTAACCCCTCCTGGAGCCATGTTTCGTCCACGGGAGCCAGGAGGGAGTCGCGCTGCTTCCATGGGAAGTGGGCCTGCCTTCTCTTCTCTGGCCCCCTGACTCCAGCAAGGCTGAGGGGACTGGGCGCCACCATGTTTGTGACAGAATGATGATTAATTTGCATATTACTTTTTTATTAGATAGGCTAAGTTTAGGGGTTAGTTTTTTTGTTTGTTTGTTTTCATGTCACCAATTTTTAATGGGTTTTTCCTTTACCAATACACCAGAGAATCATGTAATGCTGCCAGCATTGGATGCGATCCTGGGCCACAAATCTGCACACTCCTTTGCAACGGGTCCTGTGATGGCAGAACCTTTCATTTCCCCTTTATTATTTACTATGAGCCCCACATTATCCTCAAAATAAAGAAACACGCCATCTTTTCTCTGGTATGACTTCCGTTGTCTAATTACCACCGCTGGATGTACCTTCTTCCTGAGCTCTGGTTTGCCGTTTTTTACTGTGGCCATCACCATGTCACCCGCACCGGCAGCAGGAAGCCTGTTCAGTCGTCCCTTGATCCCCTTTACAGAAATAATGTACAGATTTTTGGCTCCTGTGTTGTCAGCACAGTTGATCACGGCTCCCACCAGAAGACCCAGGGAAATCCGGAAAATTTCCCCGGAGGACCCACCACGTCCCTCTCCAGCTCAGACGAGAGCCAAGCACCCCAGCTGCCCATGGCCGCCGCTCCTGGCAAGGCCAGCAGCCAACACGCAGCAGCAGGGGGTTAGTTCTTTACCATTAGGGAGATTTTAGTAGCAAACATGCCTTGTTTTGTTTAGAATTCAATTTCCTAAAATAAAGAAAAGGCAAGTTACTAAAAATGTTTTAATGTATTTTATATTTAATTTTAGCAAAGAAAAAGAGATTCTGTTATACATTTGGGAATTTTTATTTATATGTCATTATCTTTTAGGAAATTGCAGCATGTGAATCTTAGTGAAGGGTTTTCAGAATGTGATCTATGCTATGTAAATATACTTAAGGATCATATCTGTTATTATATACCTGTGGGAGTTAGGTCGTATTCTTAAAAACCAATGACAGTCAATCTCCTTCCCTCTAATTTTAGCACTACTAAATAATCTAAATGCTTAAAGTAAGCCAGAGTTTTTACTTTGTTATTTATTAACCACTAAAATATTTTTAGGAATCAGATTATGAATAAACCTTTCAGAATTTGATTTGATATTACATTTAAGAATCAGTATTATGCTTAACTGTCCAGAAATTAGCACAGATTGCAGCTTTCCTTCCACAGTGTTTCTGAGAAATGTCCTATAATTATGTTCTATGCACACAACATCTGTTTCTAGATTTTGTTAGCAATCTATATATCATTAAGTATTCCAAAAACTGCTTTATATCTATCTCCATTTCACTATAAGTGAAATTAAAGTACCTTAGTGTTAAGAACATAGTAAGCCCTCAATTTTTTGCACCTCAATTTAATGGACTTAGGATTTAATGGACAAAATTTCCAACCCGTATGACATTGTGAAAAATTAACACCTTGTTAATTTTAAAATGCTTTTAACCAAGACTTGCTACAGGTTATTTTTGTTGTTAATTCACGAGGGTTTTTTTGTGTGTTTTTTTTCGTGTGTGTGTGTGTGTGTGTGTGTGTGTGTGTGTGTGCTTTTTTAATTGATTTCACAGAGAAGAAGGGAGATGGGGAGAAACATAGAAACTTTAATGAGAAAGAATCATCAAGTGGCTGTGTCCTACATGCCCTTCACTGGGAATACAGCTCAAAATCTGGGCATGTGCCCTGGCTTGAAATTGGTTTGTGACCTCCTGTTTCACTGAGCCAGGGTTTCACTGTTATTTTTAATAGATTTTCACGAATAGGCCATATTTGGGGGGTGGAGGGTGGGGGGGAGAAACACTTTATTAATTTTGCCAACATAAATGTTACATTCAAATCCAAGAGTTACTTCTTATAAACAATGTTCAACAAATGAATAGCATGTAGTCACACCACATCTCGGGGGGGTAATTGGTTCTCTTGTCACTTGATGTGACTTTCTGTAGCAGTTTCTACTTGTACCATAGATGTTCCCACATGCACTAACTCACTCCCCAGCCATGAGTGGGAAACATTTGTTTACTTGCAGTGACAGGTCAATACAACATTTATTGTATTGGTTCAGTATAAATTTAAAATTACAGTAATACATATAGAAAACTGTGATATTAAACTTTTCATACATAATTTTAATTATACAAATGTGTCTACATTAGTTAAAACAGGTAAACTAAACTAACTTGTCAATTTTTAACATATACATTCAGAAAACCTACTTTATTATATAACGGACTTTTGGCTTTAATGAACAGTCCTCACCCAAATATATTAGTTCATTATGTTGAGTTTTTTACTGTTTAGAATCTTTTATCAAGCATATATAGACTTGTGCTTCTAATGGTGATTTTATTCTTGATAGTTCTGTATTCAAATATTTCTATATTAAGTAAAATTTTAAATTCAGTTCCTCAGTTACATCAGCCACAGCATATTTCAAGTGCTCAGTGGCCACATGTGGCTCATGGCTACCAGATTGCTAGCAACAATATAGCACATTTTCATTCTCACAGAAAGTTCTATGGAATAATATGTCTAATAATTCAGAGCACAAGTAATTATGATCCTTAACACTCATGCTGAGCATTTTTGTATTTTATAATTTAATGCCCATCATTCCTATAAGGTCAACATTATTAATAACTCCATTTTATAGGAACATTAATTAACTTTTACAAGGTCATGGTTAGTTGCAAGCCTTGTTCTTAACCTCTACCTTATATGAGGCTAAATTTAAATATAGGGTTGGCAAAAAAAAGTTTTACAGTTATTAATACATGAAACAAAGTTAATTCTTGTATTATTATTTATTAATTATTTATTTGTTTTACAGCTGCAAACCTATTTTTGACCTTCCTTGTATGTCTTATCTTCAGTGTAGCTCTGAGTAAAAGGAGGACAAGATTGGAATCTTTATGCTTTTTTTTCTTGGTATTTAACTGTTAACACTCCTCTATTTGATATTTTTTGATGTTTTAAAAGTTAATATTTTCCTGTGATTGATGTTACCATAACAATTGGTTCCTATGTCAGTTTTTTCTCTCAATTCCAATACGTTTCTATCTTAGTGTTCATTTTTTCAGTAGTCATTTTTTTATAACCTTACCCTCTTGATACACACACACACACACACACACACACACACACATTTAGTTGGATCTACGTGATAGGGAAAATATCAGTTTTGAACATATCTGTGTTTTAATTGTTAATCTCTTTTTCAGTGAGAAGCAGGACAAAAATTCCATGGTATCTGAGCCACAGACAAGAAATGGTAATTAACTCTGCTGGAGTTTTTAGAAAGGATTAAGTAAATGCAATTGATTTGTATTATGGTGGGGATTCTCGTTTTCCAGAGTCATACACTGCGGTTAAGATTGTTGCAGTGCCAACTAACTAGCCTTGTTGGCCTTCAGTTCTCTCTTCCTTGACTTTATTCTGTGCCTGTCTCTCCTGAAGGATAACTTTATATCAGCAGTAGTTCTTTTCACTTTTGCCCTATTATCTGGCCTGAGTATAATATTTACCCAATCATTTAGATAAATGAGCAACTTCTGAAAGAGCAAGCAATCTTTTTAATGTAAAATGCTTTATTATATAAGAGAGTATACTGGTTTCCTATTGAGATTTCAATTTTGTAATCCAAATCACATAATTTGGATGAGAATATAAATTTAGTAGTAGTATCTCAATGTCTCTGAACTGGGGAATATTGCAAAAGGTCAAATCAAAACTATTTGCATAGAAAAAATATATACATTTAAGCATTTCTACTATATTCACATCTAATCTATCAAGGTCACCAAAGTTATATTGCTTTTGATCAGTATTCACTTTTAGCTGTAAACAGTGATGGTAACAGGAAAATCAAAAGTATACATTATCAATCTTTAAAATAAAAAGGAATAGGTCTTTTTTACTAATTCCCTGGTTTTGTTCATGAGCCAGAGTAAAAACAAAATGGAGAGTTAGTAGGAAAAGAGGATTTATTTAATGAACCCACCCCTTTCTCTTTTGGGGTCCCAAGGGCCAGGTCAAGGCGCTTGGTGGCTCCTGTGCCAAACAGAAGAAGAATGGAGACAGGTCACTGAGAGTTTTCGAGAGAGGACCTCCCTTAGAGAACGGCAGCTCTATAAGCTCCTCAGCGAGGATTTCCTACCTGAGATCTGCAACATGATTGCCCAGAAGGTATGCAAAGGGAGTATTCCTCCCCTCTAGATTAGGTATAAAACTTCATTGTTTAAGGATTATTCATTAGAGCTTTTAATACATTCCACTGTCTCCTGGATGTGGTGTGACCTTTCTCCTTTCTCATAGGACCTCATGTCACTCATGGGCCTTGATTGTGGGCCACATAATTTAATTCTCCTTATCCAAGAAGTCCTCTATCCCCTTCCCTTATCTCATTACTTAGACTGGCTTTTCACAATCAGGAAACATTCCCTGAACCCTCGGGTGTGTCTCATATCACCCTATGCATAACTCTGTATGTATGCACCCCCCCCCCCCCCAATCATCAGCTTATTGTCTGTTTCCCACTAAGCAGCAAGCTCTAACAAGTATTTGTCTTTATATCTCCAGTGCCAGCTCTTTCTCCTGTCTCCATCTGAGCTGTGTGCCCTCTTCTCCAACTTCAGGGCAAGTTGTAGTTTCATAAACCATTACAGCCTATGTTTTAATTTGTGACTTTTGTAATAAACATCTTTTCCCCTCTACTTCCCTACCCATTCAAATACTTGTCTTAACAACTCCACTTAAAAGTCATTATTTCCTTGAGCTGTCCTTTGCTCCTAGTTTTAGGATTGTCTTCCCTAACTTGTTAATTCATCCCTTAATTCTATTATGAATTTAAGCTTCTTTAAATTAGGGACTATGTCCTACTCATCATTTAACCCCAACAGCACCTAATGTAATGTCTTTCCATGTGGGTGGTGAGTAATAATTTACTTTGTTTGTTTCATTGCCATAATTCTAATACATGTTAATAGCAGACAGAAAAAATTTGACAGTCTGCCAATAAAATATGAAAATATTTATAAATTACTAGGGCCCAGTGCACGAATTCATGCATTTGAAACTGTGGGCTGCGAGGTTGTGGTGGGAACAGGGGTGGGTCTCAGCCCATCCTCCGCACTCTCGCCACCTTCACTCCCATGCACCAACAGCACCATCTCCTCTTGCACCCACTGATGCTCAGAGCAGTTGGGGCCAGCGCCAGCAATGGGTGCAAGCGGCAGCAGGGGGAGGTGGAGAATCCTTCAGGGGCAATCAGGGCCAAAAGCTGCCACTCACACCCCCTGGTCGCACCAAGCTATCAGGACCCGTGCCAGGTGCTGGCAGCAGCTGTGGGTGCAAGCTGGGCAGGCACTGGCAGTGGGTGCAAGCTGCAGCAGCAGGTGTGAGAGGCGGCTGCTAGCCCCAATTGCCCTTCAGGAGCAGGAGGAGGTGGAGAAGTCCTGAGGGGTGATGGGGCTGGCTGCCACTGCTTGCACCCACAGATGGTGCCAAGCAATTGAGGCCTGTGCCAGCACCAGGTGCAAGCTCTGGGCAGGTCCATAGCACATGGGAGCAAAGAATGTTCAGTAACCACCAGAGGCTCCCCCTGATGACAGCGACCAGCACCCCACATTAGTCTGCTCCCCCCCACCCCCCACCAGCTGCTGACGCTCACCATGTTCCGTGTGCACCCCTTGGTGATCAGCACACATCATGGCGACCAGTTCTGTTGTTCCACTATTCGGTCTTTTTGCATATTAGGTTTTTATATATATAGATTACTGCAATATCTCCAAGAAAGTACAAAATGACAAGTGTTGTGATTTTAATGCTATTTCTACTTAATTTGTTGTGAATTTAATGCAATTTCTAACCCTGAAGCAGGTTGATACTCTAGGGAAAAGAATATGCATTTCACCATCAATATACCTAATTCCATATACTATCATTACATGTGTTTTTTGTGATCTGCAACTCACTCTGACAATTGTTTCAGGAATTGAAATACATAGTCTTAATTTCCTTAAAATAGCTTTAAAGCAGTAACAATTTTATAACTTTATATCACCTTGAATGTGACTTTATTGATAATGGCTAATGGTGGTAAATTAAATTATACATAAGTTATATACCTAATTAGCTTTTATAATTTTTGCTTTTTTACTGCAATATTCAACCTAAGATCTTTGGGAGGATAATCTCCAAACATTTCAAAAACGGAGAAGGAAATATGGTTTATTCATATGTAAATATTTTAGATCCCTGTTCCTGATAAAATTAAACCTCACTCTCTTCATTCAGTAATATAAATATTATCTTTAATACCAACACATAAAAATCATCTCTTCATCAAAAAATAACACATTGTAAACCATCAGGTTTAAGCCTAAATTTGTAATACTGTCTTATATGTCTTGTATAGTATGATATAATAAAAAGAAGGGTAAGAGACAAAATCTTTAAATGTCTAGCCTGGATGAATATAAATCTACTTATAAAGTCTGCTAATTAGAACTTACTGATAATGCTGGGTAACTAGACTTCTTGCATCACAATCACCTGGCATGCTTATAAAAATCTCAGATACCTGCCAGTGTACCATTCCCAATCACCATCAGAATTATTAGAGGCAATTCTTATGCATAGTAAAGTTTAAAAACCACTGAAAATCCACTTACAGTAGCAATAAAACCAATTTTGTTGTGAACCTAATTACAGTTATACATAGCAGGAGGGGGAAAAACTACAAAATGATTAGTGGTTAGGATATTTTTAAAAAGTTT
This sequence comes from Vespertilio murinus, assembly GCA_963924515.1. Lineage (NCBI taxonomy): Eukaryota > Metazoa > Chordata > Mammalia > Chiroptera > Vespertilionidae > Vespertilio > Vespertilio murinus. The sequence continues at coordinate 95,571,039 of OZ004707.1, read as the reverse complement.
TATGTAAATATGTTAAGACCTCTTTAATTCGGAAAGGAAAGAGTAATTGTACATGTCAGCATTCACCAATATAAACTGAGATTTATTGTATCCTTATCCAAATCCTGGCATAGTAAACATTTTTCTTCAAAGTAACAGGTGAATGTAAATATTGTAAGGCAGGAGCATGGGTATATCCTGTCCTGCCATGTATTGTCACATAAATCAGCACATTAAAAGGGGTGGGCAAACTTTTTGACTTGAGGGCCACAATGGGTTCTTAAACTGGACCGGAGGGCCGGAACAAAAGCAACCTGACCATGCTGGCACTCTCATCTTAGGCTGCTTGTGAAGGAACGGAGGGGAGAGCGAGAGAACCCTCCACTCTTTCGGCTCTACGGGCCAGATAGCACAGCTGAAAGGGGTGGATCCGGCCTGTGGGCCGTAGTTTGCCCATGGCTGAACTAGAAGCATTCTCAAGGAACCTTGATTTAATAGACCAACTGTCATAAATTATGTACTCCAGGCAGTATAGATGTATCAGCTCTCCACAGTCTTTGCTCAACTTTGGCATTCAGCAGTTGTTACATGTTCACAATGGTTAATTGTAATATTTTTACCACCCTGTTTTTTTCCATTGTACTTCTTATTGAATTTATGCTATTCAATATTAAGAAACCAATAAAATGAGGATAAAAATGTCTGTAAAAGTTCTTTTAAGAAATCATTCAATTGCTTCTGAAAAGTTGAGTGTCAAATTAGGGTTTCTATATTTAGATTGCAAGTGTCCATGACATTTCACTTAAAAAATAAATTAATAGCCGAAACCGGTTTGGCTCAGTGGTAGAGCGTAGGTCTGCGGACTGGAAGGTCCCAGGTTCGATTCCGGTCAGTGGCATGTACATTGGTTGCGGGCACATCCCCGTTGGGGGGTGTGCAAGAGGCAGCTGGCCGATGTTTCTCTCTCATCGGCGTTTCTGGCTCTCTATTTCTCTCCCTTCCTCTCTGTACAAAATCAATAAAAATATTTTTAAAAAATAAATTAATTAATAAATAACTGGAAGAACAGATAAAGGTTTAAGAGGTTATATGAAAGAATCATAGAAAACCTTTTTTTTTTTTAAATAAAAAATCTTTATTGTTCAGATTATTACAGGTGTTCCTCTTTCCCCCTCCTCCCCCATAGCTCCCCTTCACTTGATTCCCAACTCCACCCCATGCCCTTACCCCGCCTCTGTCTTCATCCATAGGTGTAAGATTTTTGTTAAGTGTCTTCCTGCACCCCTCAGACACCCTTCCCCCTGGGAATTGTTAGTCCAATCCCTTTCTATGTCCCTGATTCTATTATATTTACCAGTCCATTTTGTTCATCAGATTTTTTATTCACTTGATTTTTAGATTCACTTGTTGATAGGTATGTATTTGATGTCTCTTTATTGTTCATAATTTTTTAAAACTATATATTTTATTGATATTTTACAGAGAGGAAGGGAGAGAGATAGAGAGCTAGAAACGTCGATGAGAGAGAAACATCGACCAGCTACCTCCTGCACACCCCTACTGGGGATGTGCCCGCAACCAATGTACATGCCCCTGACCAGAATTGAACCTGTGACCTTTCAGTCCGCAGACCGACGCACTACCACTGAGCCAAACCGGTTTAAGCTGTTGTTCATAGTTTTTATCTTTACCTTTTTCTTCTTCCTCTTCTTAAAGAATACCTTTCAGCATTTCATGTAATCCTGGTTTGGTGGTGATGAATTCCTTCAGTTTTTTCTTATCTGTGAAGCTCTTTATCTGACCTTCTATTCTGAATGATAGCTTTTCTGCATAGAGTAGTCTTGGTTGTAGGTTCTTGTTGTTCATCATTTTGAACATTTCTTGCCACTCCCGACTGGCCTGCATAGTTTCTGTTGAGAATCAGCTGACAGTCCTATGGGTCCTCCCTTGAAAAACTAGCTGTTTTTCTCTTGCTGCTTGTAAGATTCTCTCTTTGTCCTTTGCCCTTGGTAACTTTAATATGATGTTTCTTGGTGTGATCCTCTTTGGATTCCTCTTGTTTGGGGTTCTGTGCGCTTCCTGTACTTGTAAGTCTTTCTTTTACCAGGTAGGGAAAGTTTTCTTTCATTATTTCTCTCAGTAGGCCTTCAATATCCTGGTCTCTCTCTTCTGGCACCCCAAAAATCTGGATTTTGGTGCACTTTAAACTGTCCCGGAGGTTCCTCAGACTATCCTCACATTTCTGGATCCTTTTTTCTTTCTGCCTCTCTGGTTGGATGTTTTTTTCCTCTTTATATTCCAGATCTTTGGTTTGATTCTTGGGGTACATTTACCTATAGTTGAGTTTCTGTATATTTTTTATTTCAGATATTGTATGCTTAATTTCTGACTTTTCCATTTTTTTGGTGTTCTCTTAAAGGTCTCACCAAGCTTCTTGGAGGTCTCATCAAGTTTCTTAAAGGTTTTAGAAGATTCTTGAGTAATCTTATAAATGTGATTCTGAACTCTGTGTCATCCATTAGTTTACTTTCCTCCCTCTCTCCCATTTGTGACATGTTTCTGTGATTCCTCATTTTTGAGGAAGAACTGCTGCACTGGAGACACACTTTGTTTCATTGGGGCTTTGGTGCTCTCTGAGACAGTCTCCCGAATGTGTCACTTATGGGTGTGAGGGGTTGAAACTGACCACTAGGAACACTGGCGTCTGGATCACCAATGGGGTATAGTTCATTTGCTTGGGACTTGGCAGTTTTGTTGCTGGAGCTGCAATTTATTTCTTTAAGCTGCCGAAATACTGGCCATTTATATGCAAAAGCAGCTTTGTGGTGCCTGGGCAGATCTGTAGAATGTGCTAGAGTGACCTCAGGGCGGGGCAGGGTCTTAGGAGGTCACTAGGCTGAGGCATGGCTAACAGCAATGGCTACCCTTCCGCATTTCCAATTCCCCTGCCCTCCCTGGGATCCAGCACAGTAAACAGTGATTGCTGCATGCACCTATGTAAGAGAGTCCCTCACTTTCGGACCTGATGGCCAACAGACCAGCTTCTTCCCGTAGGCATCTGGGTCCCCCACATGACCCAAGAAACTGGATTTCAAAGTGAAAGTTGAACCACAGCTTGTTTTCCTTCGAGTTAAAAAAGAAAAAAAAAAAGCCCCACACCCATTCACCGCCACCAGCCCGATTTGTGATTCGCCAGTATCCGTACCTCGGCTCCTCAGCTTTTCAGCGGTTGCGCTCCTTTCTCTTACAGCCAGCTTTCCCATAGTTTTGAGTGATAGATGTCCTTTATATTAGTTTTAATTCCTCTAAATTGTTGTATAAGGCGGCAGACCAGCCATTCATCTACGCCACCATCTTGGTTCTCCAGAAAACCCTTCTTGATGGGGCCCTACATCAACTGATTGGTGAATGGCAATTTATACAGTAAGTGCTTGCAGTACATATATTTTTTAAATTCCTTGCTTTGATCAACTATTTTAATCTGCCAAATTGTATTGGCCAAAAGGGACTTATTATAATAAAAAATGCATATGATTCAAATGTGAAATTGAAACATATATCAGCAAAACAGAATGTGATGCTCACAAATAGACATCATTCGCCGAAACCGGTTTGGCTCAGTGGATAGAGCATTGGCCTGTGGACTGAAGGGTCCCAGGTTCGATTCCGGTCAAGGGCATGTACCTTGGTTGCGGGCACATTCCCAGTGGGGGGTGTGCAGGAGGCAGCTGATTGATGATTCTCTTTCATTGATGTTTCTGACTCCTCTCTCTTCCTCTCTGTAAAAAATCAATAAAAATATATTTAAAAAACAAAACAAAAAACAAATAAACATCATTCATTATTAAAATACTAGAGGCCCAGTGCACAGATTCATGCACTGGTGGAGTCCCTTAGCCTGGCCCACAGACATAGGGCCAAAATCTGCTCTCCAACATCCCCCGAGGGTTCCTAGATTGCGAGAGGGCACAGGCCAGGCTGAAGGACCCCACCGGTATACAGTTGGTTCCGGGGAGGACTCCAGGGCATGTCTGGCCCATCTCACTAATTCCCAATCATAGGGACCCCGGCAGCAAGCTCTATCAGTCAAAGTGTCTGCCCCCTGGTGGTCAGTGCACATCGTAGAACCTTCGAACAAACAATCAGACACAGCATATTTGACTTACTATATAGGATAGTGTGTAAAGGAGGTACATGGAACAAATGGGGCAGTGGACAAAGTATTCTTATAGAATAGTGTAAGTCCATGGTAGGTTTTTACCTGTATATAAAGTTCAAGAGTTCTTCCTATCAACATCTTGAAACTTATAAAGGAGTTGCTCATAGGCATAGTTAAGAAAACTGCTAGGGTAATTTCTGTTGGCAGTTGGGATTGCACTCACTGAGGCGACATAGCCATTCTAACAGAAAAGCTTTCTAAAGCTTCCATCTCATTAAATCTGCTGCCATTGTTTGCATTGTGTTTAAGTTGTATTAACCACTCCTTACTGTCACTGAGTTTATTTCTCCTATTTCCTTTTTTCTTGTTATTGCTTCAGGTCTCAAGATTTTCAATTAAGTGGTGCTAAAAGCAAACCTGGATAATACTGATAATGAAATTACTGATTTAGCTTTAAGAAGGCCCTGGCTTATCACCTCTTACTAATATAACAGTGACACTGGGGCTCATCTCACAGAAATTCCAAAACTTATGTTGGCCTTCAAAATAATCACCTCACTTCAGAGTTTTCAAAATTCCTTTGAAATTCCCTGTCAAGCCACTTCAGTTTTCTCCAAGTTCTAATTTTCTCAACGAGCTCTCTGATTCCTAGTCCAAGTCTTTTTCTCACACTGTCTTATTCCTGTGGTTCCAAACCCACACAGCCTCTTCTCAGTACTACCACTGAGCTGCTGCCTCAAAGGGGCTGTTTGCCCTCAGCTGCATATAATGCCCTCTTCACAGCCAGTCCTGCCAGCTAAAGATAATAAAACATGACTTTCCCATCATAATTTGAAAGAAAATACTTTTTAAATGTTTAAACAGTTAAGGGACTTTCTTGCCCATGATAAACATTGACAAAGGAGGTACTTGATATCTGGTTTTTTGTTGTTGTTTTAAGAGAATAACTGGCATGCTATCTTTTGGAGTTGAATGGTCTTTTTTTTTACTGACTGCCTTAAAGATACCATTCATTCTCATCTTAGTAAATCCATCTTGTGTGCCTTTAAGGACACTCTTCTCCTGGCAGCAGCAGCAGTAGCTGAGAACACCCAAATCTATCTTTTCCTCACTCCAGCCTTAGGAAAAGGCAGAGTTACAACCTAGGTGAGTATCTGACCACCTGTCCATGAAGTCCATCAAGCAGGAGTGAATGTGAGAATGGAGAGAAGGAATCTTAAGTGTTCATGAGGATTGTTCTATCTTATATTCCCTTTTATTCTGAACTCTTCATTTAGCTTTACCTCGTTTTTTAAAATTTAAAACTTTTATAGAGCATTCTTGATTTTTAAAAAAGTATATTTTAAGGATATTTTAGAGAGGGGAAGGGAAAAAGAGAGAGAGAAACATTGATCTGAGAAACATCAATCAGATCAAAACCTCAATCCAGGCATTCGTCCTGACCAGGAATCAAACCCACCACTTTCTGGAGTACAGGATGATGTTCCAACCAACTGAGCCACACTGGCCGGGACGGATGTTCTATGCATAAGATGCATTTCTAGAAAGAGTAGGACTTAAGACATGAGGTCAGATTCTTGGGTCTTAATATTTTCCTGGGATAAGCACATCCATATTTAATGTAGATGAGAATTAAAATGCTACAGTAATATGTGTGTAATAGAAATTTATGAATGCATAGTTGGGAGAATCAATGCTGGGCAAAGAAGGGAGCATTAGGTCAAGCAGAACTGTTTCTCCTGCAATTTTTAGGTGGCTAATATTTCAATGATGGACAGTGGGGGTGGAGGAATAATATAAACATAATATTATGTAATATGGCCAAAGAACAGTGTATATTTGGATGTGTCTGGCATGTAAGATTATTGTAATATATGTGGGAGTAAAGGTTGGAACAGATTTTGGAGTCCCCTACCATGCTTATATATTCAATGGTCAGGCTGTAGGAAGGTTTGTTAACTCATTAGATCTTTGTTTTGAGTTGATACCTCTCTGGTCACACCATGATGAACAATTTTGTAAGCAAGAACTGGAAGGTGAGAAATCAGCTACTGAGAAATACTTCCAGCAGGAAAAAGGAGTAGACTCCCTGCTGTATGTTTAGAAAGAAGATGAAAAAAACTGAGCAGAAGTTTCATTAGAGGTAGATAAGAGAGTCAAGTTGCAAGAGATTGAGTAGTTTGTAAAATATTAATTCTTACCATTTATTTGTTATGAAAACAATGATCATAAAAAAATAAAAGTAAGCAGGGTTGAGAAGAGCTTATGACAGGTTCCTGTTTGGGGGATTTTTAAATTAGAGATACAGCATGGACGTGAATAAGACAAATGGATGTAGCTGACTCTCTGAGAAGACAAAATACCTTTAAGACAGGTCGTACCATGGAGTAGAGCTGCTCCCATTTGTCCTAAGTTAAAGAGACAAACTGTTGAGGGGGCAGAAAATTGTTAGGAGTTTATATTAAATGCTTCTCTATCTCTGAAGACAGGTGAACATCAAGTGCAAGTTAAGACAGAATGTTTGATGAAGAGAGAGTGTTTGGAACAACAACTATGTTTAATGTAAGTGTTTTCCAAGCAGCATTCAGGAGACAACTATGTTTCGGTATTTTCATTTTGTAATATGGTTTAGAGTAGTTAAATGTCTTTATCTGGCATCACACTTGTAGGAAGGGACAAAATTGATGTTTTTATTTACTGAGATTTAAAAATTGGCAAGGTGGGGGGAGTAGAATGAGGCCTAAGAAATCTCGGTCCCAGGTAAACATATATTTGACGAAGGAGGTCAAATAGTGAAAAGGAAGGAGGACTATAGGAATAGGAGGAAAACACTGCAAGTGTCCAAAGAGTGATGTCTCCTTACACACTTCTCATTCTGCCCACATCTCCAAGAACACCATCATTTCACTCATTTCTTTCCCCTAAGGTTTTTCTCCTTTGTCTGCTAATCTTTCTCAAGTTAGACTAAGGGTTGGCCACTTTTCATGTTCTACTTTTTAACCATTTTATCTCTCCTTTTAGCATAATGTTTCATGGGATATTTAAATATTTCAGTGGTTACAGAAACTTGTACCATAGATGACTTCAGACCCTGTCTTTGGCTAGCCTATTACAGTATGGGAGCTTCTTTCTGCCTTGCCAGTAAGGTTTTCATGACTCTAAAACTGAAGAGCGACAACATGATAGAATATTACAGAGATCTTGTCATTAAGTATTATTTTCCTAGCTCAAAGATGTGTTCTTGCTAGGAGTTAAATTGCCCAACATTTAATTAGCTTTGAGTCAGCAATTCTATGACTGACTTAGCCATAGTTCTCAGATGGTTTTCGATGTCATTTTGCCTTCCTGGGTCCTCTCCACTATCTTTATTAACTTGATACTTTCTTGAAAGTTCTGTTTCTTGTTTTCTGTTTACTGCCCTGATTTGAGTCCCAAAAGTCTTCATTTACATTTCAGATTGCGTGGTATTACAGACTAATAGCTTCTACATTACTGCAAGCAAAATTTTAACTTCAAATGCTAAAATTTCTTTTAGTTTTTCTTGGCAGTTGGTTGCTTTGTTTTGCTTCAATTTTTAATTTTGCCCTTTAGTTTTAGATGCAAGTAACCATGGTATTATAAGTAATTCTGAATATTTATTATGGCACCAAATGTACTGGAGAAAGCTTAATTGTTGCATGAGTTTTATGCTTCTTTAAACAGCAGGAAACTGTTCAGGCCTTTAAACCCTTACATGCTGGCTTTATGGCCTATATTTATATTGGTCACCAAGGAGTCCAACCTTATTGCCTTAAAAAGTCTTTAATTTTGACTCCTGGAGAAAATATCAGTAATGAGAACTATTGCTGAACTCTAGGGTTAGAGCTAAGAAGGTATTTTTGTCAGGAAACTCTGGACATTGCCCGTTGCAAGGGACTCTTTGTTGTGGTCTAGTCTCCAGTGTGTTACTAAAGTTGGCAAGGTTTGCCAGGGAGTCTGATAACCTGCCCTTGGGAATAGGGAGCTCAGAAGGAGAGTCCTGGGCACCACTTAACCAGAGATTCTACTTATAATTATTCAGCGGATTGCTAAGTGGTGCTTGTAATTAGCTTCTCATTAAAATCCCTTTGCCCTAACCCAGTGGTTGGCAAACTCATTAGTCAACAGAGCCAAATATCAACAGCACAACGTTTGAAATTTCTTTTGAGAGCCAAATTCTTTAAACTTCTAACGCCACTTCTTCAAAATAGACTCGCCTAGGCCATGGTATTTTGTGGAAGAGCCACACTCAAGGGGCCAACGAGCCACATGTGCCTCATGAGTCACAGTTTGCCAACCACGACCCTAACTGGTTTGGCTCAGTGGATAGAGCATGGGCCTGCAGATTGAAGGGTCCCAGGTTCAATTCCAGTCAAGGGCAGGTTCCTTGGTTGCCAGCACATCTTTAGCGGGTGTGTGTGTGTGTGTGTGTGTGTGTGTGTGTGTGTGCAGGAGGCAGCTGATTGATATTTTTCTCTCATCTATGTTTCTAACTAGCCCTCTTTCTTCCTCTCTGTAAAAAAATCAATGAAATATACTTTTTTTAAAATCCCTTTAAGTACAACCCTCACCCCATTTGCAAATGACCACTTTATAAACTACTCAGTTTTCATTTTGTCCATTAATTGTACTTGTTTTTAAAATATTAAAGTTAATAATTTTTTAATTTTATTAAATGTATCTGGGTATGTAAAGTTTAAATTATGAAATGTCTAAAGTTTAGAGCACTAACAAAGTATCTTCAGGAAGTGAGTCCTGTCCTTCATTGATGTTTTCATTAGCATTTGCTTTACTTTAGGGTAGTGTACTGTTGAAAAGCAGCACAGAAATTTTAAAACAGACTGTTGAAACACAGTAGAATTGGTTTTTTTGGTTTTTTTTCAGATATATATGCTACAGTTTCTATAAAATAATATTGTTGGGAATTTATCTAGTGGGAACTGCTAAATTATAACACATGATGAAAGAGAAAGAGGCATGAGAAATGTGACAAAAAGAGGTACCCACCTAAGCAGAGGTGTTTTCAAGTGACCGGGCAATGCTGAGTGTGAAGGAACATCTGGAAAAGGAACCAGAGAACAGATGGGAGGAAAAATATAAGTAGGGGTTAAAACACTAGAAGAAAAGACCATAGTGGGCAAAGGTAGTCAAACCAGTGCCTTTGTAGGTTCTTGACTTTTTTACTTGCTCCCTCAACAATAATGGGCATTCTGGGACCTTTAAGTTGTTGTTTTGTTCTTGTTTTGGGTTTTTTAATTCTTTAAATCTTAATTGGGGATTTTTGTTGTTGGGTTTTTTCTACTTTTTTGTATAATTAACACATAGCATATTTAGTTTTAGGTACACAATATAATACTTTGATGTTTGTATATATAATATATTTGTGTATCTACACTAATCAAAGAGTAACATGCAAATTCACCATCACTTCACTACACTCACCAGCCAGTTAATGTGTATGCAAATTAACCGAATCAAGATGGCAGTTGCCACAGAGCTTGAACGTGCAGGAGGCCTGGAGGGTTCCCTGGTGATGGAGGAAGCTAATTTTCTGGCCCACTCTGGACAGCCCTGGCTTCTGCTCAAGGCTACAAAGTTTCAATTATAGAAGATAAATAAACCCCAACAAAAATGGCGGCAGCCGTGGAGCTGGAGAACGCAGGAAGCTTGCCTATGGAGAAAGCCAAGCTTCCCTCCTGCCCTGGCCTACACTCAAGGCTACAAAGTTTCAATTATAGAAAATAAATAAATCCCAGATACCAGGGCCTCCATTTGGGTCACCAGGGGGCATAACCAGCCTGCAAACACCACAGGCCCCTTGCCCAGGCTGCCCCACGCCCCCAAGGACACCCTGACCCTAATCTGGAATACCCTTCAGGGCAAACCAGCTGGCCCCAATTTTTACACCAGGCCTCTATCCTTTCTAATAAAAGAGTAATATGCAAATTGACAATCACTCCACACAAGACGGCTTGCCCCATGTGGACACAAGATGCCACCAAAAGATGGCCAGCAGGGGAGGACAGTAGGGAAGGACCAGGCCTGCAGGAGAGGGCAGTTAGGGGTGACCAAGCCGGCAGGGGAGGGAAGTTGGGGGCAACCGGGCCTGCAGGGAAGAGCAGTTGTGGAGGGACCAGCCCTCCAGCAGTTGTGGAGGACAGTTAGGGGTAATCAGGCTGGCAGGTACGTGGTTAGGGGATGATCAGGCTGACAGGCAAAAGTGGATAGGGGCAATCAGGAAGGCAACAGGCAAGCAGTTAGGAGCCACCAGTCCTGGATTGTGAGAGGGATGTCCCAGATTGAAGAGGATGCAGGCTGGGCTGAGAAACATGCACCCTGTGCATGACTTTCATACACCAGGCCGTGTGTGTGTGTGTGTGTGTGTGTGTGTGTGTGTGTGTGTGTGTGTGCGCGCGCACTCAACACAATTAAGTCTTAACATTCATCACTGCACAACTACAAGTTTATGGGGATTTTTATAATGCTAACTATTAAGATCTCTCTTATTAACTTTCATATATGATACACTGTTACTCCCTATAGTCATCATGCTATACATTACATCCCCATGACATTAATGTGTTTGGTGTTTTTTTGGTTTTGTTTTATTTTGATTGTATTTAAGATTTCCTATTTAAATGAGACCATACACCATTTGTCTTTCTCTGCCTGCTTTATTTCACTTAGCATAGTCTTCTCAGTCTATCCATGTCATCACTTATGGCAAAATTTCCTTTTTTAATGCTGAATTTCTGTTGATGAACATTTATAATTTGTTAAGGAACCTCATACTGTTTTCCATAATGGCTGCCCCAGTTTATATTCCAACAATAGTGCAAAGGGGTTCCCTTTTTTTCCACATCTTCTCTAATATGTACAACTTGTCTTTTTAATAAAAGACATTTTGTTCAATGTGAAGTGATATTTCACTGTGGTTTTCTTTGTTTTTGGGGGAGGTGGAGTTTATTCTATAAGTTTCAGCATACAGTATTGTTTATCTAACTTACGAAGTGTTCTCCTCAATAAATCTATTACCCACTTTACCATACTAAGTTATTATAATACTAGAGGCCCAGTTCACGAAATTCCTGCATAGGTAGGGTCCCTCGGCTGGCCAGCAATCAGGGCCAATCAGCCTTCCGGCTTCTAGCTGAGGCCTCACTTTCCTGGCTCCCTGCCAGGGCCTCTCTTTGTTCCGTCCTGCCCCCTTGTGGTCAGCACACATCATAGCAAGCGATCGAACTTCCAGTCAAATTCTCAAGGGGACAGTTTGCATGTTAGGCTTATATATATAGATTTTATATACATACAGATTACTAGAGGCCTGGTGCACTGTGCACCAGTAGGGTCCCTCAGCATGGCCTGCAGGGATCAGGCTGAAACTGGCAGTCCCTGTCATTCCTGCCTGCCACTCCTGCTCATCCTGGCCCTGCTGCACCTGCCACTGCCACTCAGTAGGCTCGCTGCAACTCGTTTCTGTGCGCCTGTCCTAGGGTGAGCCAAGCGCTCGCATCCAGGCAGTCCCAATGCCGGTCCTGATCCCAGTCCCAGTCCTGACGAGGGAGGGGTGTACAAGGGGAGTGTTTTTGGGCAAAGTTTGAGCCACCACAGCTTAATTTGCCAACTGTGAGCTGGTGACTGGCACCCATCAGTCAGCTGAGCAGTGGTCCCGCTGTGGGAGCTCACTGACCACCAGGAGTCAGCTGCTGCATTGAGTATCTGCTCCGTGGTGGTCAGTGTACATCATAGCAACTGTTCAAATGGTCACTTAGGCATATATATATATATATATATAGACTGTGCTTATTAATGTATCTAAAATATCTGTTTTTGATTAATATCCAGAGTAAGTAAATCACAAAAATGATTCTGTTTTTGTGAAATATCCAAAGTAAATTCATAGAGGTGCAGAGCACAGTGGTGGTTATCAGGGGTTAGGGTAGTACAGAATAGACAATGGCTGCTTAATGCATACAGGGTTTTCCTTTGGGGTGCTAAAAGTGTTTTGCAACTTAATATAAATAGTGGCTACATAACACTGAGTGTATTAAACATAACTGAATTGTGTACTTTTAAATTATTTTATTGCTTTTTAAATCAGTAAAAAATAGAGTAGTTTGTACATATTTTTTCAAATGATACAGAACCCCTGATGTAGCAATAATCATTTACATCTATAATTTTCCTAAGTGTTTTTTTTTAAGTTAGCACCCAAACCATTTTTTATATATTTTTATTGATTTCAGAGAGGAAGGGAGAGGGAAAGAGATAGAAACATCAATGATGAGAGAGAATCATTGACCAGTTGTCTCCTTCATGCCCCATGCTGGGGATCAAGCCCACAATGTGGGCATGTACCCTTGACTGGAATCGAACCTGGGAACCTTAAGTCCACAGGCTGATGTAACTGATACGGCTCCTTTTTTTTCTTCAAAATATGGTCAAGACTCGATCATACTCACAATGACCAGGGAATGTTCCTTTGTTTTAAAATTCCCGCTTCAGGCGAGACCAGTTTGGCTCAATGGATAGAGTGTCAGCCTGTGGACTAAAATGTTCCAGCTTCTGTTTAGGTCAGGGGCATGTACCTTGGTTGCGGATACATCCCCAGTGTGGGGTGTGCAAGAGGAAGCTGATCGATAGTTCTCTCTCATCCATGTTTCTAACTCTATATCCCTCTCCCTTCCTCTCTGTAAAAAATCAATAAAATAGTTTTTTTGTCTTTTTTTAAAAAATAAATCTTTATTACTCAGATTATTGCAATTGTTTCTCCTTTTTCTTCCCCAAAGCTCCATACCACCCAGTTCCCTTCCCACTCTCTGCCCTTACCCCTTCTCCCCCCAATTGTCTTCATCCATTGGTTATACGATTTCAATCCAGTCTCTCACTGCTTCCCCGCCCCCCTTATCCTCCTGATAATTATCTGTCCACTCCCTTTCTTTGCCCCTGATTCTACTATATTCACCACTTTATTCTGCTCCTCAGATTTTTTTCCTCTCTTCCTTTTTTCCGTATATGAATTTCAAGTGGGACACTCTCTCCCATTAGTTTTTGTAGGGAAATACAACAGTGTTCTGTAGCAGATGGCTGCAGACTGTCCAAATGTCTCAGGATCACACAAATAGAATTCGCTTCTCCTCCAGTTCACACCGCTGCCTCCCCCTCCCCCCCGGGTCCCACCGCTCCCCTGGGGCACATGGCTTTCCGTGAAACACAGGTCACCCGGGGCACATGGCTCTCCCAGGCCTCACGGCCCCCCTGGGGCAAAATATATATATTTTTAAAAATAAAATAAAATTCCCGCTTCATTGTTGCCAAAATACCTTAAATTGTATATAGATGATTTTTAATATCTCACCTTAAAAATCTGTATATTCCATCAGGCTTCTGTGAATTTGGTCCCATGCACCAAGAAGTCATATGTTTGATTCCCAATCAGGGCATATGGCAATTGATTCCCAATAGGAGGCCGTATACAGGAACAACCAATTGATGTTTCTCTCTCTCCCATTCTGGTCCTCTCTGTAAAATCAATAAAAATATAAACAATAAAAAGTTAAACTTAATCTTTTTACAACATGTAATAGCAGTTGGATTTCCTATTTATTTGGGAAGTTCTATGTTCAAAATAATATTCATCCCTTTACAAAAACTTGTGACACAGCATGTGGAAAACTATAGAAGACATAGTAATCTCACAATTAAGAAATCATCACTATTGGTTTGTTTTCTATTTTTGGTACTTTTATTACTTTTTTAATGCTTACTACTGTGTTTCCCCGAAAATAAAACATCCTTTGAAAATAAGGCCCCCAGGCTGTGTCTCAGAATGAAAATTAATTTATCGTAAACTGGTCGCTAGGGCCACCCCGACTCACATCTAGCAATCAAAGACGTTACACAGAGTGCTGACATCACTTCTGTGTGGAGACAGAGCGGAGGTTGGAGTGAGCGGTCAGTGAGGCGTGGGAGAGAGGAGCAGACTTTCGCAGATGCGTGTAGAAGAATAGGAGGATTAGAGCGGATGGGACACAGAGAAGGTTGTGACTATTGGTCTGTCTCTGGTGACACTACCTGATGCTCACGGCTGCCTTCATGATGACTGAAGGTTCTCAGTCAGTGGCAGACCCTGCTCCAGCCCAGATCCAGGCCACAGCAAGTCCAGTTACACTCCCCAGGCAGGCCCCAGGGGGAAAATGTCTGATAAAGGGGTAGAGGGTATGTCTGGTGAATGTGTTCAGTGGCACAGGGCTGGGGGGAGAGGGATCACTTAAAATGACACAGGAGGATCATAGGGGGCAAAACAAAATGACACAGAAGGATCAGAGGAGACAAAATGACACAGGAGGATCAAAAGGGGTTATTAAGTGGTAATTCCCCCTCTGATTCTCCTGTGCCATTTTGATTCCCCTCTTTGATCCCCCGTGTCATTTTAAGTGATCCCTCTCCCCCCACCCTGATACCCCAATTCCTTTTTTAACCCCTAGAAATGAGCACAAAAAGAAAAAGCTACTCCGCGGAGTACAAGAAAGGAATCGTGGAAGACTCTTGGGGCCAAACTCATACTGCTTTCTGCAAAGAGAAGATGTTGAGTATCCAATTGGTCCGAAAATGGCGAGCAGAGTATGGTAACCTCATTGGACAAGTGGACAAGGGAAATGCTAAAAAGCGCAAGTGTGGATCAGGTCAGCAACCATTATTTTCCGAGCTGGAAGACCTGATCTGTGAATGGGGTGTTGACAGGAGAGCAAAGGCTTTGGTTGTGAATAGGGCTCAGATTCAAGAATTTGCCCTTGCAATGGCACCACAGTTGACATATCCCCCAAAGACTTCAAAGCATCACAACACTGGCTGGAATTTCCTTCAGCGAAGTGAACTGTATTTAAGAAGATCTACAACATTGTTGAGGTTGGAAGATACTCAAGTTATTAAGAGCACTTGCATTCAAGTCCTTTATTGATGATGCTGACTTCTCTAAATACAATCTTTCCAACATGATTGCTATGGATGTAACTGCAGTGTTAATGGGCCAATCATCTGAAGCAACTGGTGAACAGCGGGGTTCCTCCTTAGTGTACATTCCCTCCACTGCTTACGAAAGTGCACGTGTTTCCTATATTTTGGCAATTCGTCTGGATGGCACTAAAATCCCACCTTTAATCATTTCTAAGGGCAAGAAGGAAAAGATTGAATGTGTTTTGGGCGTTTTTATTCTTGAAACTGAAAAGGCCTGGGCCACACAAGCAGTTATAAGGAAGTGGGTCGATTTAATGCTGCCGCTTGTTATGCGAGGAAGCCAAAGAGATCTTATAGTCTGGGATGCAGTCAGCACTCTCCACGCTAAAGACATTAAGACATTTCTTCATGAAAGAAAAATAGATCAGATAATGATTCCTGCAGAAATGATGGCCTATCTCCAGACTCTTGATATTGCAATAAAGAAGCCATTCAGAGACAATTTGTGCATGGAAATTAATGACTACATTGAAAATAGAATGGGGAGAAATCAGCATGGAAACTTTGTGAAACGTAAACTGCAAGAAGTTGTGACTTGGGTGAAGAATTCATGGGAGAAAATCACTGACAGTTGCATTAAATGCACTGCAAGCAGGCTACCTTGACAAGAAGTACTAATTAAAGACAGTGCTATTGCTAAACATGGGAGATTTGGTACACTGATTCTGAAAGAAATAGAGTTACAAGAAATTTACCAGGAAGGCTGAAACCGCTTTTGCTCAGTGGATAGAGCATTGGACTGCGGACTGATCCCAGTCAAGGGCATCTGCCTTGGTTGCGGGCACATCCCCAGTAGGGGATATGCAATGAGTCTCTCTCATTGATGTTTCTAACTCTGTCCCTCTCTGTTCCTCTTTATAAAAAATCAATAAAATGCATTTTTTTAAAAGAAATTCACCTGGAAATTGAGGAATTGGATTGTTATGATGATGTTCCAGAAGATGATGACATGATTGTCATTGAATAAATGAGTAAATTCTTCATACTGTAGGATTCAGTTTGTCTGGTTTGTGTTGACAACTATCGTACCGTATACAGGTAATAAATTTCCTTTATTTTCATTGAACAATAAATGTGTACCGTATTCTTCATGGAAAAATAGATATCCCCTGAAAATACGACCTAGCGCATCTTTGGGAGCAAAAATTAATATAAGACACTTTCTTATTTCGGGGAAACGGTATTATTTTTTGTTGTATTTTGGGTTTTTGTTCGCTTTTGCTTTCATCTTTTTATTAAGGTATTATATATGTACATTTCTTATCAATCCTCCCCCTTCCATACATGCCCTCCCTCCCCAGAGTTTTGGGTACATTGGTTACACTTATATGCATGCATACAAGTCCTTTGGTTAATCTCTTATCGCGCCCATATCTCCCACCCTCCCCACTGTAGTTTGACAGTCTGATTGTTGCTTTACTCTCTCTGCATTTATCTTTTTACTCAGCATTTTATAATGTTCCTTATTATCCATAAATGAGTGAGATCCTTCTTTTTATGGCAGCATAGTATTCCATTATATAGATTTACCATAGTTTTCTGATACAATCATCTGCACCGAGGCTGTTTCCCAATCCTACCTATTGTAAATTGTGCTGCTATGAACATAGGGGTGCATATATCCTTTCTTATTGGTGTTTCCAGTTTCTTAGGACATATTCCTAGGAGGGGAATTACTAGGTCACATAGGAGTTCCATTTTCAGTTTTTTGAGGAAACTCCATAATGTTCTCCACAGTGGTTGCACCAGTCTGCATTCCTATCTGCAATGCAGGAGGGTTCCTTTTTCTCTGCATCCTCCCCAACACTTATTAGTTGTTGATTTGTTGATGATAGCCATCCTGGCAGGTGTAAGATGGTACCAGATTGTTGTTTTGATATGCATCTCTCAGATAATTAGTGACTTTGAGCATATTTTTCCTTTTTTTTTTAATTTTATTAAGGTATTATATGTGTACATAGCTTACCATTGCCCCCCCTCCCATACATGCCCTCCCTCCCCAGAGTTTTGTGTCCATTGGTTGTACTTATATGCATGCATACCAGTCCTTCGGTTGATCTCTTATCTCCCCCAGATCTCCCTACCCCCCTCCCCCGCTGTCAATTGACAGTCTGCTTGTTGTTTTACTGTCTCTATATCTATTCTTTCTATTCCTTAGTATATAATGTTCTTTAATATCCATAAGTGAGTGAAGTCATGTGGTGTTTCTCTTTCATTGAGCATATTTTTATATACCTCTTGCCCTACTTCTGTCTTCTTTTGAGAAGATTCTATTTAGGTCCATTTCCCATTTTTTAATTGGATCATTTATTTTCTTTTTATTGAGTTGTATAAGCTGTCTGTAGAGGTTGGAGATTAAACCTGTATCAGTGATATCATTTGCAAATATGTTCTCCCATACAGTGGCTTTCTTATTGTTTTGTTGATGGTTTCTTTTGCTGTAAAAAAGCTTTTTATTTTGATATAGTCCCATTTGTATATTTTCTCTTTAGCTTCCATTTCACTAGCGGCAGTATCAGTGAAGAAGTTCTTTTGGCTTATGTTTGATATTTTACTGCCTATGGGTGCCTATAATGTTTTTATGGTTTCTTACAGTATCCATAAATGAGTGAGATCATGTGATGTTTCTCTTTCATTGACTGGCTTATTTAACTCGGCATAATGTTCTCCAGTTCCATCCAGGTTGCTGCAAATGATAAGATTTCCTTTTTAAAAAAAAAATATTTTTTTGATATTTTACAGAGAGGAAGGGAGAGAGAGCTAGAAACATCGATGAGAGAGAAACATCAACCAGCTGCCTCCTGCACACCCCCCACTGGGGAATGTGCCTGCAACCAAGGCACATGCCCATGACCGGAATCGAACCCGGGACCCCTCAGTCCGCAGACGGATACTCTACC
Source organism: Vespertilio murinus (assembly GCA_963924515.1). Lineage (NCBI taxonomy): Eukaryota > Metazoa > Chordata > Mammalia > Chiroptera > Vespertilionidae > Vespertilio > Vespertilio murinus. Next base: position 95,552,967 of record OZ004707.1, on the reverse strand, counting down.
ACTGACCCAAACCAGTTTCGGCAGATTTCCTCCTTTTTATGGCAGCATAGTATTCCATTGTATAGATATACCATCATTTTCTGATACAATCATCTGCTGACAAGCACCTAGGCTGTTTCCAAATCCTAGCTATTGTAAATTGTGCTGCTATGAACATAGGGGTACAGGACTTATGTTTAAGTCCTAATTCTATTTTGAGTTATTTTTATGTATGTTATAATTTGGTGATCTAGTTTCATTCTTTTGCATGTATCAATTTTGCCAACACCATTTATTGAAGAGACTGTCTTGACTCCATTGTATGTTCGTGTCTCCTTTGTCAAATAATAATTTATCACAGTGATTTCAGTTGATATCCGAATTCTCTATTCTATTCCATTGGTCTATATGTCTGTTTTTGTGCCAATACCAGGCTGTTTTGAGAACAGTCGCTTTGTAATACAGCTTGAAATCTGGTTTTGAGATCTCTCCTACTTTATTCTTCTTTCTCAGGATTACTGTGACTATTCGGGGTCTATTTTTGGTCCAGATATATTTTTGGAGAGTTCTTTCTAGGTCTGTGAAGTATGCCGTTGGTATTTTAATGGGGAGTGCATTAAACCTATAAATTGCTTTGGGAAGTATAGATATTTTGATGGTGTTGATTCTACCAATCCATGAACATGGTATGTTCTTCCATCTATTTACATCTTCCTCTGTCTCTTTTCAGTTCCATGTAGGTTTTTGCATATATTTCTTTTACCTGCTTAGTTAAGATTATTCCTAGGTATCTTAATTTTTTTTTGGTGCGATGGTAAATGGGATTGCTTTTTTAGTCTCTGTTTCTTTAAGTTCACTATTGGTGTATAGAAATGCCATAGATTTCTTGGTGTTAATTTTGTATCTTGCTACATTGCCAAATTCATTTATTAAGTCTATTAGTTTTTTAGATGGAGACTTTTTTATGTACAATACCATGTCCTCTGCAAATACGGACAACTTCTTTTCCAATTTAGATGCCTTTTATTTATTATTCTTGTCTAATTGCAATGGCTAGTACTTCCAGGACGATGTCAAACAGGAGTGGTCTTGTTCCTGTTCTTAGAGGGAATGGTTTTAGTTTTGCCCATTGAGTATGATATTTGCTGTGGGTTTGTCATATATACCTTTTATTATGTTGAGGTATGATCCTTCTATTCCCACTTTGTTGAGAGTTTTTATCAGGAAAGAGTGTTGGATTTTATCAAATGCATTTTCTGCATCAATTTAGATGAGTATACGATTTTTTTTCCTCTCAATTTGTTTCTGTGATGTATCACATTTATTGATTTGCAAATATTGACCATCCTTGCATTCCCAGAATAAATCCTAATTGGTCATGGTGTATGATCTTTCTGATGTTCTGCTGGAGCCGATTTGCTAGAATTTTGTTGAGCATTTTGACATCAATGTTCATAAGGGATATTGGCCTGTAATTCTCTTTCATTGTGTTGTCTTTATCTGGTTTTGGCATTAGGGTGATGCTGGCTTCTTAGAAGGAGTTTGGAAGTGTTCCCTCCTCTTGAATTTTTTTAAATAGTCTGAAGAGGATAGGTTTAATTCTTCCTTGAATGTTTAGTAAAACTCTCCTGTGAAACCGTCTGGCCCTGGTCTTTTGTTTGATTGAAGCTTTTTGATGACTGCTTCATTTTCTTTCAACGTCACTGGTCTATTGAGATTTTTATATTCTTCCTAATTGAGTTTTGGCAGGTTATATTTTTCTAGGAATATGTCCATTTCCTCCAGGTTGTCCAGTTTGTTGGAATAGAGTTGTTGGTAGTGTTTTGTAACAATCTTTTGTATTTCTGCCTCTAAATCGTTTACTTCCTTTTCTGGTGATGGCTGATTTTCTTTGATAGGTGGGGTGTTTCTTAGCCTTTCTCTCTTCTTCTCTTCCCCCCCCCCCCCCATGATCTTTCTATTTTAGGATGCCTGTTTATGTAGTTCTCTCTCTCCTGGTTAGATTTAAAGGTACAAAATACAACACAACCAGGCACAACACACAAGGCACTGAACAGAAAAGCGTTTGCAATATTAATATCCTCCAATAAAGGTGACTAGAACCCAGCTAACAAAATCATACAATCAAATAAACAGAATAAGAGATCCAATCTTACAAAAAAGCATAAAACTTTGATATAGTTAGCATTTAACATACAACTACAAAGAGGTGGAGAGAAGGATTTTTTGAGGGGGTTTTTTGGTTTTGTTTTTTTTAGGTCAGCGACAAAGTAGGTGTGAATGGGTTGGGAGTTAGATATACACAGGAAGGGTGAAATTTTAGGACGGGGTAAATAGAAAAAAAATTGGGAAAATCTAGAGCAGTAAAGAGTTAAGATAAGCAGGACACCAAAGGGAAAGGGTTAGGAAGAAAGTGATGGCATAAAGGTAGGGATGAGGTAGAATAGAGCGTTGGAGAAGGAAAGGTATAAATAGTCTGTTGGATAGTAATCCCAAAGGGGGGAAAAAGAGAAAAGAAAAAAAAATTTTTTTTTTAAAAGAAAAAAAAAGTATATAATATGGCACTTAAAAGATAATGATAAAAATAAACAAAAGTAAATAAGATAAAAAAGATAAAAAGGGCAAACTAGTAGTAGTAACAATATTGATTACATATAAAAGTGAGTTAATTAAAAAGGTAAAATCAAGTGAGGAAAGATGAAAAAAATATCTTAAGTAAACTTTGCAACTAATGTAACTTAAAAAACAAAACAAAAACAGAAAAAAATTAAACAATTAGAAAATCAAAATCAAAAATTAAATAAAATTTGCAGTAATGAAGGTCATTCACTTCCTCTGTGGTTCTGTTTAGCTCAACAGTTCCCAGTCTGGGTGTTAATTGCAAATCCCTCTGTTTCTTCCGTGTTGTAATCAGGTCTTGATTTTTCAGCCGGTCTAGAGTCCATATGTACTGTAGCCTCTAGGTGGCAGTGTTTCTTCGTGGCACAGACCAGGGTTCTGAGGCCTTTCTAGCTTTTTTCCCCTCTCTGTGGCCCTGATCTATGGAGGGGAGAAGGGTTGGGCAGGAGGAGCCGACCACACTCGCCTGTAACTCTCTCTGAGTCAGATCCAGACGTGCTGCTCCTTAGATATCCCCCCACTTAGGAGCCCTGACCACAGTCAGGGGTGGATCCAGCCCAGCTCTGGGTTTCTTATAAACACAGACCCCTCTGTGAGCCTGGTGCGCGCTGGCTGGTGCGCACGGGCTGGTGCTCGCGGGCTGCTATGCGTGAGCTGCTATGCGCGAGGGGGATGCGCGCGCGCGCTGCGGTGGAAACTCACCTGATCTCCGCAAAGTCTGATTTTTCACCCTGGGGTAGAGCACTCCTTTTAATCCAAGCGTTTGCGCTGATTGTGGTCGGCGTTTAGGGGCGAACAGCTACTTGGTGGTCTTTACAGCCTGGCTATTCTGTCCTCTAATCAAAATCTCTTCCCGTCAAGATGGCGAGATTTCCCCGTCTTCGCCCTTAGGTCGCTCCGGGAGAGGATCGGGCTGTAGGTGCTTAATTGCCAGGGAAACCCTGATCAGGCGCCCCCCAGTTTCTCCAGGTGTTCGCCTTTGTCTTGGCTTGTTGACAGGCACTCCCAGCGAGAACCTCGTGTGCTTCGGGAACCGGGTCAGAACTTGCTTACCTATTCTTCCGCCATTTTTCCCTCTTATTAGAGCATTTAATCCATTTACATTTAAAGTTGTTATTGATAGGTACTTATTTGTCGCCATTTTTATTCTATTCCGCTGTGTTCCTTCTTCATTGTTTTTGTCTGTGAAGCTCCTGATTTCACCTTCAATTTTGATTGATAGCCTTGCTGGTACAGTATTCTTGGATTCAGACCCTTCCTTTGCATTACTTTGTATATTTCATTCCATTATCTTCTGGCCTGATGAGTTTCTGTTAAGAAATCAGTTGCTAGTCTGATGGGGATTCCTTTATATGTAACCTTCTATCTCTCTCTTATTGCTTTTAAGATTCTTTATCATTGGTGTCATTGGTGTTTCCCACCTTAATTATAATGTGCCTTGGCGTGTGTCTTTTGTGATTTCTTTTGCTTGGGACTCTGCAAGCTTCTTGGATTTGTGTGGATTTCTTCTTCTCTATCTCAGGAAAGTTTTCTGTCATTATTTCTTTAAACAAATTTTCCATGTCTTCCTCAGTTTTCTTTCCTTCTGGAACTCCAATTATTCTAATATTGTTTTCTTTTGTATTGTCCCAAAGTTTCCATATGCTCTCCTCCTATTTTTTAATTTTTATTTAGAAGCTGCTGTAATTGGGTATTTTTTCCATCTTGTCCTCTAGCTCACTGATATGGTCCTCTGCTTCTTCTAGTCTACTTTTGATGCTTTCTATTGAGTTTTTTACAGTAGCGATGTCATTTTTCATTTCCTCTTGTTTCTTATTCATATTGTCAAATTTGTCTGCCATTCTTTTTTTTTTTAATATATGTTATTGATTTTTTTACAAAGAGGAAGGGAGAACGATAGAGAGCTAGAAACATCGATGAGAGAGAAACATTGGCCAGCTGCCTCCTGCACACCCCTTACTGGGGATGGGCCCGCAACCAATGTACATGCCCTTGACCGGAATCGAACCCGGAACCCTTTATTCCACAGACCAATGCTCTATCCACTGAGCAAAATCGGTTTCAGCTGTCTTCCTTTCTTTTTACAAATCTTATGATCATTTCTCTGATTTCTTGTTCTGATACGTTGTTTGCCTCTAACTCATTTACATCCTTTTCTGGTGATGCCCGCTTTTCTTTAATATGCCAGTTGTTTCTTTGTCTCCCCATGGTCTCTTTTCAGGATGTCTGGTTATATAGTTCTCTCTCCTTTTCGTCGTGCAGTAGAGCTCTCCTTTGAGTCCAAGTGTTTGCGACACCCGAGATCAGCGTTCTGGCGTTCACAGCTGCTCGGCGGTCCCTGCAACTGTGGCTAATCCTTATTGTTAAAAGTATTATATATGTCCCCTACTTGCCCCCATTTTCTCTCACACTCTTCCTCCACACCAACACCCCTATTCTCTGTTTCCATATGTTATGGATATATGCATATGAGTTCATTAGGTGATCTCTTGCCCATTCACTCTCACTCTTCCCTGCCTTTCCTCTGAGGTTTCACAGTCTGTTCGATGCTTCTGTGTCTCTAGCTCTAATTTTCTTCATTAGTGTATGTTATTCATTAGATTCCACAGAATCACTGTTTATATGTCTTTGCTTAAGGCCCTTTCTCAATGCATTTATTACAGAACTGGGATTATTTTACCTTGTAATAGACATACCTGTCATTGACCGTACCTCTACTACACACACCAGCCAATCAGGAGTGGTATGCAAACTAACCCAACAAGATGGTGGTTAATTTGCATACACAATCTCCCGAGCAACTAAGGGTGGGCGGGATGCAGGTGTTTCTCCCTACCCCCTCTCACTCAGGGCCTCTGGGCAGCGTGGGAAGGTAGGGCCAGAGCATTAAGAGTTGGCTCCTGGGTTGAGCTGGAGTGGAAAGGCAGTGCATGCAGCCAGGTAAAGAAGGCCCACTCTAGCAGGAATCTTTGTTCATCGGGCCTCTATTAGTAAATATTAATCTGTGACCTCTATTTTTCCTTTAACATTGTAAAGAATGTGTTTCATCAAATAATCCACAGAAATAAATTTTTTTTTATTAATTTCTTAGTTTACTAGAGGCCTTGTGCACGAAATTTGTGCATGGGAGGTGGTCCCTCACCCTGACCTAAACCCTCTTCAATCTGGGAGCCCTCAGGGGATGTCCTACTGAGGGCATAGGCCCAGTAGGACATAATAAAATTAACCCTTTATTAGATGTATTATTGCCAAGTATATTCCTCCATAACATGGGCTCCCTTTTTATTTTGTTGATGGGTTCTTTTGCTATGCAAAAGCTTTTTATTTTGATGTCCTATTTATTTTCTCCTTAGTTTTTTTTTTTTTAACATGAGATGCATCTGTAAACATGACTACAAGAGATGTCTGAGAATTTGCTGTTTCTTCTAAGATTTCTATTGTTTCACAACTCATTTAAATATTTTGTCCATTTTTAGTTTATTCTTGTGTATGGAATAATTTGATGGTCTAGTTGAATTTATTTTTGCATGTATCTGTTCAATTTTCTCAACACCATTTATTGAAGAGGCTGTCTTGACTCCTTTATCAAATATTAATTGAGCATACTGAGTTCTCCTGTACTGTCCCGTTGATCTATATGCCCATTCTGCTCCAGGCCTTTTTGAGTATAGTGGCTTTGTAAGTATAAGTTTACATCTGGTATTGGTCTTTTTGATTCCATATAAATTTTGGAGTATTTGTTCTAGTATTTGTATCTGTGAAATATATCATTAGTATTATAATAGGAATTGCATTGAACCTTCAGGTTGCTTTATGTAGTATGGAAATTTTAATGATGTTAATTTTACCAGTCAATGAACACAGTATTTTCTTCCACTTGTCTTCCCCTATCTCTTTTTTCAACATCCTGCAGTTTCCCAAGTACGAGCCTTTCACTTACTTGATTGATTTTATTTGTAAGTTTTCTAATTTTTTCTGGTGTAGTGGTAAATGGGATTGTTTATTTAGTTTCACTTTCTTTTTCTTTTTTTTTTAGTGAATTGGGTTTTTTTTTTAATTTTTTTTTTATTAAGGTATTATGTGTACATAGCTTACCATTACCCCTCCACACTTTCCATTCATGCCCTCCCTCCACAGAGTTCTTTGTTCATTGGTTGTACTTATATTCATGCATACCAGTCCTTTGGTTGTTCTCTAATCTTCTCCCAGGTCTCCTTCCCCTCCCCGCTGTCATTTGGCAGTCTGCTTGTTTTATGGTGACTATCTCAGGACCACATGAATAGAGTCCGCTCCTCCTCTGGTTCACACCGCCCCTCCCCCCGGGTCCCACTGCTTCCCTTGGGACACATGGCTCACCTGGGGCACACGGCCCCTCTGGGGAGCTGGGGTCGCGAATTGGAGGTGCCTCGCTAGCTCCTCGCTAGCACGGTGGGCAGGCTGTTTCGGCTGCAGGTGGGCTGAGATGGCTGCGGGCTGGGAGAACGCCCTCAAAGGTGTCTCATTCAGTGCGTAAGCGGAGCAGCTGCGGACGTGGAGGCTAAGTTCTGAGGCCGTCCACTCCCTGAGCCCGGGGCATAGTGAGCTCTGTTCTTGGTGTATTTCCTTTATTCGTCGCGGCGAGTGCTGCAACAATGGTCGCCACAGGAGTTTTAAAGTTTTAAATTTCCACTGTAGTTTTAAAGTTCACCTGGCGGTAGTGGCGGAAACTTCGGCCCGGCCTTGCGGTGGCGAAGGAAGGACTCACCGGTGCCGGGAACGGAAGGCGCCATGCCTTCTCCACTCCAGCACGGAGGGTGTGCTGGGACGGTTTTGGGTGGGCTGAGATGGTTGCGGGCGGTGAGACTGCCCTCAATGGTGTCTGCTTTGGTGCGGAAGCGGAGCTGCTGTGGACGCAGAGGCTAAGTTCTGAAGCCGCATTCTCCCTGAGCCCGGGGCGGAGTGAGCTGTTTTCAGTGGATTTCTATTATTCGAGGCAGCAACGGGTGCGTCGGCGGGAGCCACAGTGACGGTAGCTCCTGTGGCTCAATTTTTCCCTGTAGTTTTAAGATCCACATGGCGGTAGTGGTGGAAGCTTCGGCCCGGCCATGCGGCGGCGGCGGAAGGTCTCGCTGGGGCCTCAAACGGAAGGCGCCGCACAAGCTCCTCACCAGCAGAGCATGCTCGGAGGCCGGGCTGAGCTGGCTGCGGGCGGCGGTGGATAAAGGACTTGCAGGGGCTGCGAACGTAATGCACCGCGCCAGCTTCTCACCAGCATGGCGTGCACGGAGGCTGGGCCGAGCTGGCTGAGGGCGGGGAGACGCTGTGCCATCTCCTCACCAGCACGGTGGGCAGGCTGGGACAGCTGCGGGCTGGGATGGTTGTGGGCAAGGAGACCTAGCTCAAAGGCTTCTCGTCCGGGCAGGAGCCGAAGGCACAGCGGAGGCCCCGCATCAGCTCCCTTCCTCCCATGGTGGCTGGCCGGGCTGGCCTTCTCCCTGGGCCCCGAGGCTTAGCGAGGTCTGGCTTCTCTCATTCCCGGCGGCAGCGGCTCCAGCAGGTCCGATTTCGCCATAGTTTTAAACTCCACATGGCAGCAGTGGCACCCTGCTTTGTGTCTAATTGTAGCCTTCCCATTTCGCCAGCTTTCCTGTGGGTCTGGTGCAATCCCTTTCGATTTTAGCTGTTGTTTTTTTTTTCCAAATTGTTGATGAGGTGGCAGTTTAGGAGACTACCTGGGCCACCATCTTGTTTCGGTCTCTTAGTTTCTCTTTCTGATAATTCATTATTGGTGCTTAAAATTGCCATAGATTCTGGGATTTAATTTGTATCCTGCTATATTGCCAAATTCATTTATTAAAATGTAGTAATTTTTTATGGCGTCTTTAGTGTTCTCTATGTACAGAATCATGTCATCTGTGAATAATGAATTTAACTTCCTTCTTTCCAATTTGGATGCCTTTTATGTTTTCCTCTTATCTAATCATTGTTATTAGGACTTCCAATACCATGTTGAATAAGAGTGGTGAAAGTAGACATCCCTGTCTTGTTCCTGTTCTTAGGAGAAAATGTTTTAGTTTTTGCCCATCTAGTATAATGTTTGCTGTAAGTTTGCCATATGTTGTCTTTATAATGTTGTCATATAATCCCACTATTCCCATTTTTTTTCGAAGTTTCCCCCCCCCCCCATTGGCCAGGCATTTTATTTTAATTTTTTTAAAGAAATCTTTATTGTTCAGATTATTACAATTGTTCCTCTTCCCCCCCCCCATAGCTCCCCTCTACCAGGTTCCTACCCCACTCTCTGCCCTTACCCCCCCACACTGTCCTCATCCATAGGTGTAAGATTTTTCTCCAGTCTCTTCCCACACCCCCACTCCCCTTTTCCCCTGAGAATTGTCAATTCACTCCCTTTCTATGCCCCTGATTCTATTGTATTCACCAGTTAATACTGTGCATCAGATTTATTATTCCCTTGGTTTTTAGATTCACTTGTTAATAGATATGTATTTGTTGTTCATAATTTTTATCTTTACCTTTTTCTTTTCCCTCTTCTTAAAGAATACCTTTCAGCATTTAATATAATTCTGGTTTGGTAGTGGTGAACTCCTTTAGCTTTTCCTTATCTGTAAAGCTCTTTATCTGACCTTCAATTCTGAATGATAGCTTTGCTGGGTAGAGTAATCTTGGTTGTAGTTTCTTGCTGTTCATCACTTTAAATATTTCTTACCATTCCTATCTGGCCTGCATAGTTTCTGTTGAGAAGTCAGCTGAAAATCATGGGTGTTCCCTTGTAGGTAACTAACGGTTTTTCTCTTTCTGCTTTTAATATCCTCTCTTTGTCCTTTGCTCTTAGTATTTTAATTATGATGTGTCTTGGTGTGGATTCCTTTTGTTGGGGCTTCTCTGCGCTTCCTGGATTTGTAAGTCTATTTCTTTCACCAGGTGGGGGAAGAGTTTGGTCATTATTTCTTCAAATAGGCTTTCAGTATCTTTCTCTCTCTCTTTTCTGGCACCCCCATAATTCTGATATTGGTACTCTTGAAGTTGTCCCGGAGGTTTTTTACACTATCTTCAAATTTTTGAATTTTTTTTTGCTTTTCCAGAGGAGTGGGTTTTTTTGTTGCTGTTGTTTGTTTTTTTTGTTTTGCTAGTTTGTATTTCAAACTTTGACTTGCTTCTTGCGATCATATAGTCTACTTTTAGGTCTCTGTATAATATTTTTTTCTTTTAATCACTGTATGCTTAATTTCTAATTGATACTTTTTCATATCTTTGAGGGTCTCATTAAATTTATCGGCCTTTTCTAGGAAATTCTTGAAAAACCTTATAACCATGGTTTTGAACTCCATATCAAGTCATTTGCTTTCCTCCATTTCTTTCATTTGTGAACTGTTTCTTTGTGTCCACAGTTTGGCTGCTTCCCTGATTTGATAGAGTGGCTTTGTGTGCTAGGTGTCCTAGCAGGGTCCAATGACTCAGCCTCCCCAGTTATCTGAGGTGGACACTCTTGGCGTGCCCCTTTGTGGGCTGTGTGTGTGGTTTTCTTGTAGTTAAGCCTAGATTGTTGGTAGTATCACTGGGAGGAGTTGACCTCCAGGCCAATTGGCTCTGAGGATCAGCTGTGTCTATGCTGGGAGAGCTTCTGTGCTCAGAATTGGATTGGGAGGAGTCTCAGGGTAGGTAAGACAGCCTTGGTTTCCCATCAGCCTCGCCCTGAGAGGCCCCTTTGTCTCAGTGTCCCTCAACAATGGCTGCACACACCACTGAGAGAAGCCTGCTCTTCAGTTTTGCCCTCTGCCAGACAGTCCAGTTTCTCCTCTAATGAGTTTGGGTATTCAAAGTCTCACCCAGAACTGGATTTCAGTGGAGTTGGGAGGTTTTGTTTCCCTTCCAAACGAGAGAGCTAACCACATATTAAGCCGCCCATCCTTTCCGCACTCTCAGGTCTTCACACCTCTGTCCTCCACAACTCTCTGAGTTTCAGGGTCCTTTTCTCTTTCCTTCTAGTTGTAGAGTTTCCACTCAGCCAGCTTTACAGTGGTTCTGAACGATGTCTTCCAGTTGCAGTTTTGAAATTGTTGTGTGAAGCAGCAGTATAGGTGTTTACTTATGCCTCCATCTTAGTTTCTCTCCTTTCAGAGAGTTTTTTATCAAAACTGAGTGTTGGGTTTTGTTGAATACTTTTTATGCATCTATTGATATGCTCATGTGATTGTTGTCTTTCAGTTTGTTTATGTGATGTATCACATTTATCCATTTAAGGATATTATACCAGGCTTGCATCCCTGGTATAAACACCACTTGGTTATGGTGTATAGTCTTTTTAATATATTGCTGGATGTGATTTGCTAATATTTTGTTGAGGATTTTTGCATCTATGTTCATCAGGGATATTGGCCTGTAATCCTCTTTCTTTGGAGTGTCTTTATATGGTTTTGGAATTAGGATAATTCTGGCCTCATAAAAAGAGTTTGGAAGTGTTTCTTGGACTTTTTGAAATAGTTTGAGGAGTATACATGTTAATTCTTTGATTGTTTGGTAAAACTCCTATGAGAAATCATCCAGACCAGGGTTTTTGTGTGCTGGGAGTTTTTGTTTGTGTTTTTATTGTTGTTGTTGTTGCTATTGCTTCTACTTCATCAATTGTTACTAGCCTATTCTGGTTTTGGTTTTTTTTATTCTTCCTGACTGAATTTTGGAAGATTCTATAGATTCTATTTTTCAGTAATTTTTCCATTTCTCCACATTGTATCGCTTGTGGGCATGTTCACAGTATTTTTTTTATAATTCTTTGTATTTCTGGGTCAGTTTTTCTTTCACTGCTTTCATTTCTGATTTTAATTATTTGGGTCCTCTTTGTTTCTTGATTAGTCTGGTTCATGGTTCATCAATATAGTTTATATATTTTTTATAAGCTCTTGTTTTCATTGATTGTTTTTGTTTTCTCTATGTCACTTTTTTCTGCTCTAATCTTTACTATTTCCTTCGTTCTCCTTACTCTGGTCTTTTCTTATTGTTCTCTTTATAATTCTTTAAACTGTATGGTTAAATAATATATTATTTTTTTGTTTTGTTTTTTGAGGTATGCCTCTAGTGAACTTCCTTTCAGTACTGCTTTCACTGTGTCCCATAAATTTTGGGTTGTTGTATGTTCATTTTCATTTGTTTTTGGAAGGTTTTTATGTCTTTCTTGACCTCTGGTAACCTAATCATTGTTCAATAGCATGCTATTTAGCTTCCATGTGTTTGAATGTTTGGGAATGTTTTTGCTGTCATTGATTTCTAATTTAATTCCATTGTTACCTAAGAAGATGCTTGTTATTATTTCGATCTTCTCGAGAGACTTGATTTGTGTTTTAACATGTGGTCTATCTTTGAGAATTACCCTTGTTCACTTGATTTATATTCTGTAGCTTTGGGGTAAATTGTCCTATAAATGTCATTTAAATCATCATTTAGAGTCTCCGTTTTCCTGTTATTTTATTGTCTGGAAGATCTATTCAGTGATGTCAGTGGGATATTAAGGTCCACTATATATCTGTATTGCTGTTGACCTCTTCCTTAAGCCCCCTAGTTGCTTTTTGGGTTTTTTTTGTGTGTGTTTTTGTTTTGTTTTGTGGTGTGTGTGTGTGTGTGTGTGTGTGTGTGTGTGTGTGTGTGTGTGTGTGTGTTTGTTTTTATTTTTAGATATTTAAGTGCTCCTGTATTGGGTGCATATATGTTTGCCAGGGTTATATCCTCTTATTCAATTGGTCCCTTAAGTATTATGTAGTGACCTTTGTAATCTCTTTGATGGCCTTCATTTTGAAATCTTACTTTGTCACTTATTTTGTATTACACCCCAGCTTTTTTTTTTTCTTTTTCATTTCTATTTACATGGGAAAACTTTTTACCATGCCTTCACTCTCATCCTGTGTGAGTCTTATTCTGAGATGGGTCTCTATATAGACAGCATATAAATGGGTCATGTATGGGTTTTTCTAATCCATTTTACCTACCCTATATGTTTTTATTACAATATTTAATGTTACTATTGATAGGTACTTATTTATTGCCACTTTAATTCTTTATGCCTGTGTTTCTATTTCTCCTCATTACAGCTGTCCCTTTTGCATTTCTAGCAGTGCTGGTTTAGTGGTGATAAACTCCTTTATCTTTTTTTGTCTGGGAAGCTCTTTATTTCACAATCTGTTTTGAATGATAGCAGTGTTGAGTTTAATAATCTTCATTTCAGATCCTTGCTTTTCATTACCTTGAATATTTCATGACATTCCTTTATGGTCTATAGAGTTTCTGATGAGAAATCAGCTGGCAGTCTTATGGAGTTCCATGTAATAAATTGCTTTTCTCTTACTGCCTTTAAGATTCTCTCATCTTTAATTTTTGGCGGTTTAATTATAATGTGCCTGGCCAAAGGCCTGGTTAGGTTCTTCTTGTTTGGGACTTTGTGCCTCCTGAACTTGTGTGACTTTTTCCTTTACCAAGGTTGAGAAGTTTTCTGCCATTATTTTTTCAGACACAGTCTCTATTCCTCGCTCATTTTTTTCCCCTTCTGGGTCTTTTATGATGTGAATATTGTTGCATTTCATGTTGGCCCACAGCTCCCTTAAGCTGTCCTCATATGGTTTTGTTTTTGTTTTGTTAATCCTCAAACGAGGATTTTTTTTTCCATTTTACTTTTAGGGAGAGTGGGGGAGAGAGGGAAAAACAGAGAGAATCATCAGTGTGAGAGAAACACATCGATTGGTTGCCTCCTGCAGGAGCCTGGGCCAGCGCCCAGGCCAATGGAGGAGCCTGCAACCAACTGAGCGTACTTCAGTCATACCCTTGACGTATACCCTTGACTGGAATTGAACCGGGGACACTTTGTTCCTCAGGCCAATGATCTATCCACTGAGCCAAATCAGCTAGGGCTGTCCTTCTGGTTTTTTAGTTGTTTTTCCTTTTGGTTCTCTTATTGAGTGATTTCATTGATCCTATCCTCAGCTTCCCTTAATCTGTTTTGTATTCTTCCCGCTGTTTTCTTTATTAGTGCTATGTTATTCTTGATAGTCATTGTATCTTTTCTAATGCTGTTGACCACCCTTGCCATCATTATTCTGAACTCTATTTCTGATAACTCCATTTCGTTTAGCTCTTCTTCTGGAGAATCCTCTTGTTCTTTGGTTTGGTGGTGGTTGTTTTTGTCTCCCCATTATGGCTGCTTCTTTGAGTTTGTGTCTATGTATTAGTTAGGTCTGCTATGACTCCCAATTTCTAGTGCATGACAATCTCAGATGCTGTTTGTGAATGGCCCTGAGTACTCTCTTTGTGGATAACAGCAATCCACAGCTTGTGGCTCCTGCTGCTGGGAGTAGGTGTTTTTGGCAAGGATCAAGATGTGCATCAGAGTCTGCTTTTCCTAGTCCTGGGTCCAAAAGGAGATCAGGCAAAGACTCATAGCCTCTGGAGATCCTCCTCTGTCTGCAGTCCAATGGACACTCAGTTTTGATTAGCCTCAGGCTATAGACCACAGGTGGGATGCCTTACCCTCAGACAAAACCGCCTAGATAGCAAAGGTCCACTAGCAAAGAAAACTTGGGTGGCTGCCCTCCAATCTTCAATCCCAGGCCCCTAATATTAGAGTCTCTTAAGAGAGCTCCAGTCTTTCCTACCAGAACCTAAGGTGAATAACTGCACATGAAATTTTTTGCATTGACCCTTTAAGAGGGTGTCTGCATTTCAGCAGTTTCTCACTGGCAGACAGCAATCCTGCTGCTGTTCATAGCCAGATGTTACATGGTTACCTTTCTCAGTTTTGGTGCTTTGGGCTGAGGAGCCCAGGTTGGGTTTAGACCACAGAGTTTTCTATGAGAGCTCTTCTAGTCCTTCCATGCCTCTGCACTTTCTACTAGTCTGTGCTTTCTCCGCTTTCCCTCCTTGGTTGTCAGGGTTCTCTCCAGCTGGTCTTCAATTCATTTTTCAGGGTGGTTTTCCTGTGTTTTAGTTGTATTTCCAGTTTAGTCCTGAGAAAGTGTCAGTATAATTTCCACTTACTATCACCATTTTTTAATCTTCCATTTATTATTAGAGAGTAGAAGGGAGAGAGACAGAAACTTCTATGTGAGAGAGACACATCAATTGGTTGCCCCTTCAACTTGCCCCAACGTGGCTAGGGATCAAACCTGCAACCCAGGTATTTGCCCTTGACTGGGAATTGAACCCATGACCCTTCCATGCATGGGCAGGCACTAACTTTTTAAATATATATATATATATATATATATATATATATATATATATATATATATATATTATTGATGTTTTACAGAGAGGAAGGGAGAGGGATAGAGAGTTAGAAACATCGATGAGAGAGATACATCGACCAGCTACTTCCTGCATACCTCGCACTAGGGATGTGCTCACAACCAATGTACATGCCCTTGACCAGAATCAAACCTGGGACCTTTCAGTTTGCAGGCCAGCACTCTATTCACTGAGCCAAACCAGTTTCAAGAAACACTAACTCCTAAACCACATTGGCCAGGGTAGAAATGAAATTTTTGTTGGTTGTTTTGAATATATAATATCACCTATTAATCTACCACAGAACATTTTTGCCTATCTCATTTTTAAGAAGTGTAAGTATACTCTTTATAAATTCCTCATGCATATCTCCAGATTGTCCTCCAGAAGACGTTTACCAGCCTTTACAATGTGTCACATTGTATCATTTTTAACAATTTTATAAGTGAAAAAGCGATTGTATTGTGCTCTCCCTTTTAATCATTGATGTGGATGGCTTAGTCATCTTCTATATGATTTGTTTGTTTGGGGGATGGCTACTGTTTGTAAGACATCATTACATTCTAAGAATAATAAATCAAGTTTCTTATAAAAATATTTATAGCCAAAACTGGTTTGGCTCAGTGGATAGAGCATCAGTCTGCGGGCTGAAAGGTCCCAGATTCTATTCCGGTCAAGGGCATGTACATTGATTGCGGGCACATCCCCGGTGGGGGAGAGGTGCGGCGAGGTGGGGGGGGGGGGCAGCTAGTAGATGTTTCTCATCGATGTTTCTAGCTCTCTATCCCTCTCCCTTCCTCTCTGTAAAAAATCAATAAAATATATTTTTAAAATAAAAAAATAATAATTTGTATATTGTAAAGATTTATATAATTATCTATTTTTTCCCTTTTTCTCCTTCCATTGACTTAATGTTTAAAATGTCTTCATGTTGTTTTCCAGGTTACTCTGGTGATTTAATATATCTATTCATGAGTCATTTGCTTGCATCTCTTTAGTCCTTATTAATATTCTTGGTCCTATTAATATCCTGTTGTACTCTTTGAATGAAGAATGTTTTCACCATCTGTCCTTTTATCAGAGGCACAGAATGCACACACTTTATTGTTACATGTAAATATGTGCCCATTTTTCTTTTTTATGTGTCTCATTTATAGAAAGTAGTAGTTTTCTTTGAATGAAATAATTCCCTTGACATGACTTAGTTTTCCTCTGTCTCCTACTTTTCTCCCATCATATGAACTTATATATTAACTAGAAGCCCAGTGCATGAAATTTGTGCATGGAGGTGGGGGTCCCCTTAGCCCAGCCTTCACCTTCTCTAATCCGGGACCCCTCAGGTGATGTCCAATTGAGGGGTCCCGCTGATGTCCTACTGCCAGTTTAGGCCCAATCACCTAAACCGGCAGTAGGACATCCCTCTCACAATCCTGGACCGCTGACTCCTAATCACTTACCTGCCTGCCTGGTCACCCTTAACTTCCCCCCCCCCTTGCCAGTCTAATCACCCCTAACTGCCCCCCTGCCAGCCTGGTCACCTGTAACTGCACCCCTGCCAGCCTAATCACCCCTAACTGCCCTCCTGGCCAACCTGTCGCTCCACGCAGCCTGCTGTTTGGTTGTCTCTCACTAACCCCCCTGCTGGACTGGTCATAGGCAGCTACCTTGTGAGGGTGTGAGAGTTAATTCGCATATTACCTATTATATAGGAAGGTAGTATCAGCTTGGAGTCTCTATGTGACTGAAAGAAGCAAAAGTAATTATTTTGGTTTGCTTTGGTTTATTAACTATAATTATATCATAGCTTCTCAGCTGAGGAAAGATTTTGCTTAAATAAGGACATTGAGAGATGTGATAAAGGGAATGGTACCTCATGCATTGCAGCAAAGGTACTTTTTTGACCATTAGTAACTAGAATGACACATTCTTCAGAATTGTCTTCCTTAATGCCAGGACCATCCTCATTTCAGAAACATCTAGCATATGTTCTCTAGTAATAGGATAAAGATTTTGGTGAACTTTAATTCTATTTATGTTTTGAGGTTCCTTATGAGTACAATCTTATATGTAGAATAATAATGGTTAATTTTTGTTTGTTTCATTTTTATCTCCAGATTTTACCTTTGGATAGCAAACTCCTTTTAAGTCAGGCTTACAGAATTTAAATGATAAAAATTATTTATCAAAGGCTATCTAGATGTGACAACTTCCAAAATCTGAATCAAATGGAGAATCAAAACTAGTTTTAAGTTCTATAAAGAAAATGTACAAAATTTTAATAAGCATTTTTAGTGTTTAATTGTGACATATGTAAATAGGAATCTATATTCACTTTTTCCCCCCACATTAAAATCATTTGAACAGTCCATAGCATAAAACTTTTATTTATCTGCATAAAGAGTCTTACATCTCCTTCCTATTGAAAAGATCTTTTAGAAAAAGGGGGGAGGGGCTTCACAGTGCTCTCCCTCCCAGGAGCATGCCTCCCTTTCCCTCCCCTCATTCCCCCCCTCCCACCCCACCCCAAGGTATGCACCTCCTAAACTTGAGACACTTAGGCTTACAACCAGGGAGCAGTGGACAGCAGCATCTGGTCCCCAGTGAACCCCCTGACCCTGTCCCCTAGACCCCTTTTCTCTGACTTAGTGAGCCAAAACAGATTATTTATTTTGGGAAATATACAGAGTAAATATTCAATAAAATGTAGTTGTCCTGTTTTGTGTGTGTGTGTTTACCTTTTCTTTTATTAGATTCCTTAGGCAAATGCTCGGTGTATTTAAGGCAAAAAAAAAAAGTGGTCCTTACTACCATCCCCCTAATTTTATTTTGTTTTACTACTAAATAAAAGTATAAAAGTTAAGGTTTCAGAGTGATGCATATTATTGAAATTCTAAGTCTCTTTTCTGTCTAGTAATATTTTCCATCCTTTTACTTAGATGACAGTACTTTTTAAGGTTTCACTTTCCTCAAATATTAAAGCTGTAAGAGAGTTCTCTGAACTGCTTCAATTTGTTCTCTAGTTCCGTGTATTCTTTTTTTTTTTTTAATATATTTTATTGATATTTTACAGAGAGGAAAGGAAAGAGATAGAGAGCTAGAAACATCGAGAGAGAAACATCAACCAGCTGCCTCTTGCACACCCCCTGCAGGGGATGTGCCCACAATCAATGTACATGCCCTTGACCGGAATCGAACCCGGGACCTTTCAGTCTGCAGACCGACGCTCTACCACTGAGCCAAACCTGTTTCAGCCCGTGTATGCTTTATAGTATTACCTCCCAAACACTACAAATTACGTAAACCATTGTACCCTTTTTAAAATCTCCAGTATTTTTTAATGTTAGTATGTTTACATATATGTTATATATATTCTTTAGGTGATAAAAACGAATTTGGAAGTATGCTATACATTCTCTAACTACCTAATATTATTTATTGAATAGATTGAATTTCATAAAAATATCATCTTAACTCAGAGTGAAGAACTAATCTTAATCTTACATTGTTGTATATTGACTGTACACTTACTGGCTCCTCACAGGAGACTCCTATGATTACCAGAATAGAAAAACAGAAGCGCAAAGAGGAAGAAGAAGAACGTCAACTTCTTATAGCAGTGCAGAAGAAGGAGCAAGAGCAGATGCTAAAGGAAGAGAAGAAAAGAGAGTTGGAGGAAAAGGTCAAGGCAGTGGAAGGTATG
This sequence comes from Vespertilio murinus, assembly GCA_963924515.1. NCBI lineage: Eukaryota > Metazoa > Chordata > Mammalia > Chiroptera > Vespertilionidae > Vespertilio > Vespertilio murinus. The sequence continues at coordinate 95,534,405 of OZ004707.1, read as the reverse complement.
TGGGTTTTCTGTGTAGTCTGGAAGGAATATGTGGCATGGTAATCGCAATCCGATAGCCAAAACCACATCAATCTGGGTTCTGTCATCTAAGCTGTTTCTGGCAACTTTTAACTTGTAAATTCTATTCTGTCTTCTTTATTAATCTAGATCCCGTCTCATTGCCATTGCACACTGTTATTTTTTCATTGTGTGTCTTCCTTTCATTCTCTTGCCTGTTCCCATTTCTGCTAACTTCCTTATAGAGAATGGAGAAAAACTTAAAAGTATTGATGACAATTATTTTCACAGAAATTATTTTGAACTCAAATAAAATGTGCTCAGGAAAAGCCTTAGAGATTTTTTTTTTCCAGCTCTATGAAACTATACACATCTAGAATATTATGAAGGCAAAGTGTTTTCTCAAGCTTGGGTTCTAGTCATAGTTTTAGTGTAATGAAATTATAGCAATGGATAAAAACTGTCTTTAGATGTGTTATGTAGCAGTTATATTTATAAGTTGAGCCTGTTGTGTGTCATGTGTTAACATCATTTGGCTTGTTTGAATACTGACCAATATTTATTTTCTTTTAAATAAATGTATTTTTAAAGCTTTATTTTTTTTCAAAGCTTTCTTTTAAATATCTTTTTATTGGTTTCAGAAAGGAAGGGAGAAGATAGAAATATCAATAAGAGAGAATCATTGACCAGCTGCCTTCTGCGCGCACACACACTAGGGATCGAGCCCACAACCTGGGCATTTGCCCTGACAGGAAACCGAACTGTGACCTCCTGGTTTATGGGTTGATAAGCCATAAACATGAGCCCAGCCAGTGTGCATGTTTACTTCTATTACTCTGTAGTGCCTTCTATTTCTTAAAAAGTTAAACCAATTCCTACCTTGCTTGTTTCTTCATTCTAAAATTCTTAGTGCATTTGTGCTGCAGTTTTAGCCTTTGTCTTAGCCTAGGTAGTATATCCAACTAGTAAGATTTAGCATGTTTTAATTCCAGTGCTAAATTTAAATTCCTCTACATGGTAACTGTAGCTTTTATTTCTTTTCTTTTAGTTTTTTCTCTTTTTTTAAGTGGGATCATTATATAACCCTACTGTAATTTTCAGTGGGGTTATTATTGGGTAACTATTGTCAGTTTGAGTTTTAATTTATGTAGACAGGTCCAAAATTTATTTTTGTGGCTTAGTTTCTATACCTTCAAGATTAGTAATCATATCTGTTATAGATTGTTCTTTAAATCAACATGTTTTTGGAGCACCCATTCTCTGCCTGGCACTGTTGTGGAAATATAGTGGTAAATAAAACAAGATACTTCTTTCATGGAGTTTACGTTGTAATAGTAGGTAAACAGTGAACAAATATTGAAAAACCATAGATACTGGTGAGTAATCTCAAGAAAAATAAAACTGGATATCCAAAATGGCAGTGTAGGTAAACATCTAAACTGCTGCCGTGCACAACAATTTCAAAACTACAACTAAAAGACAAAACATTTATCACCCAGAACCACGGGAAAGCTGGCTGAGTGGAAGTTCCACAACTAGATGGAAAGAGAAAAGAGCATTCCGTGCACAAACGCTGAAACACTGAGGTACAGGGTTGCACACACAAATACGAGCTGGCGGCAGATCCCAGATGGTGGCATGCATTGCTTTCTTTAGCTAGAAGAGAGACAAGCTCCCAATCTCTCTAAAATCCAGTTTCTGGGGAGAAGCTAGACTGTCTGCCATTGGGTCGGAAAGTGTGGGTGGCTTGCTTGCATAGCTGGGTGCAAGAATAATTGTTTGTGTGCTGAAGCGCGAGACTTGGGAACATGTCGGAGAGGCAAAGACGGCTCATTGCCAGCCATCGCTGTTTGCCACACCCTAGCCTAGTGATGCCCTGAGACTCCGCCTCACAAAACCTACAAACAACCCAAGTTCCAAGCAGTGGCTTTTGCATATGAATGACCTTTCCTATTGTAGTTTAACCTAACAAACTTGCAACCTGGTGCAGACAGCTCCAAAGCCTCCAAGCTCCAAGCAGGAAGGAGAGGACTGTAGCTCTCGCTATAGCTCCGGCAGGGTAGCCTCAGACAGTAGATGAACTGCACCCCATTGGAGATCCAAAAGGCAATGTACCTAGTGGTCAGTGTGAGACACCAAATTTCAATTCCTCACATCCGTACTTAACACATACAGGAGGCGGACTCAGTGAGCACCAAAGCCCCACTGAAACAAGGCCTGTACCATAAGCAAGTCTGCAGCATAGCAGTACTAGACACAGTGGGTCCTCACAGTCAATTGGCCTGGAGGTCAATTCCTCCCAGTGTACCAACAGCAATCAAGGCTTAACTACACCAAGATTTTGCACTCAGCCCATAAGGGAGTGTACCAAGAGCAACCACATCGGGTGATTGGGAAAGCTGAGCTACTGGCCCCTATAGGTCACCTACCACACAAAGCCACTCCATCAACACAGGGAGGCAGCCAAAATGGAGAGACACAGAAGCATGTCACGAATAGGAGAGATGGAGGAAAGTAACTACTGGATGACAGAGTTCAGAACCACACTTATAAGGTTACTCAAGAATCTTCTAAAAACAACTGATTAACTTGAAGAGACCTTCAAGGACCTTAATGAGAAAGCCAAAAATATGGAATAGGACCACTCAGAAATTAAGCATACACTGTCTGAAATAAAGAACATACACGTCAAAACCGGTTTGGCTCAGTGGTAGAGCGTCGGTCTGCGGACTGAAGGGTCCCGGGTTCGATTCCGGTCAGGGGCATGTACATTGGTTGCGGGTGCATCCCCAGTAGGGGGTGTGCGAGAGGCAGCTGGTCGATGTTTCTCTCACATCGATGTTTCTAACTCTCTGTCCCTCTCCCTTCCTCTCTGTGAAAAATCAATAAAATATATTTAAAATAAAATAAAATAAATATATTTTTTAAAAAGAATATACAGAAACTCAACTGTAGATCAACATATCCCAAGAGTCAAACCAAAGATCTGGAATATAAGGAAGTAAAAAACACCCAACCAGAGAGGCAGAATGAAGAATCCAAAAGTGTGAAGTTAGTGGAAGGAACCTCTGGAACGGCTTTATGCGTACCAACATCCAGATTTTTGGGGTACCAGAAGAAGAGAGCAGGATATTGAAGGCCTATTGTTAGAAAAATGACAAAACTTTCCCTACCTGGTGAAAGAAATAGACTTACAAGTTCAGGAAGTTCACAGAACCCCAAACAAGAGGAATCCAAAGAGGACCACACCAAGACACATCATAATTAAAATGCCAAGGGTAAAAGACAAAGAGAATCTTGAAAGCACTAAGAGAGTTAGTTACCTACAAGGTAGTACCCATACAACTCAGCTGATTTCTCAACAGAAACTATGCAGGCCAGAAGGGAGTGGCAAGAAGCATTCAAAGTAATGAATAGCAGGAACCTACAACCGAGATTATTCTATCCAGCAAAGCTATCATTCAGAATTGAAGGTGAGATAAAGAGCTTCACAGATATGAAAAAGCTACCAAACCAGTATTATATGAAATGCTAAAAGGTATTCTTTAAGAAGTGGTAGAATGCCGGGGCCGGTTTGGCTCAGTGGTAGAGCGTCGGTCTGTGGACTGAAGGGTCCCGTGTTCGATTCCAGCCAGGGGCATGTACATTGGTTGCGGGCACGTCCCCGGTAGGGGGTGTGCAGGAGGGAACTGGTCAGTATTTCTCTCTCATCGACGTTTCTAGCTCTCTGTCTCCCTTCCTCTCTGTAAAATATCAATAAAATACATATTAAAAAAAAAAAAAAAAGAAGTGATAGAAGAAGGAAAAGGTAAAGATGGACAGCAGGTAAGGGATGTTGAGAGGGACCAGGCCTTTAAGGGAGAGCTGTTGAGAGTGATCAAGCCTGCAGGGGAGGGCAGTTAGGGCTGACCAGCCTTGCAGGGGAGGGCAATTAGGGGCAAACAGTCTGGCAGGGAAGCAATTAGGCATCAATCAGGCTGGCAGGGGAGTTGTTAAGGGTGATCAGGCTGGCAGGCATAAGCAAGTAGGGGCAATCAGGAAAGCAGGCCGGCAAGCAGTTGGGTGCCAGCAGTCCTGGATTGTGAGAGGGATATAAGATGGGCAGTTGGACATCCCCCAAGGGGTCCCAGATTGGAGAGTGTGCAGGCTGGGCTGAGAGACTTTCTTTCTCCCTCCCCCCTACCCCCGCCCCGTGTTTATATTTTGTGCACCAGGCTTCTAGTATACGTATATAAAAGCCCAGCAACCAGAAGAGCAGAATGACCAGAAAAACTGATGACTTTGATGTTAACTGCAGCAGACAAGTGGCCTGATTCCAGCTCTAATCAACTTCCCCCAGCTTGCCCGACCCCCAGTCACCACACCCCCTCCCCGGTCAGGTGTGGGGCCCGCTGACCAACCACCTGTAGTCCCTCCCCAAGGCTAGCCCTGCCAATGGGCTCCAATTGGGCAGGCCAGCTGGATCCCACTTGTGCACATATTCATGCACCAGGCTTCCAGTATGCTAATGGTATGCTAAGGTCACACAACCATCTGCTCACATGCACTGACCATCAGGGGGCAGATATTTCATCCAGTAGGTGAGCTTGTTGCTGGTGACTGGCTGATTCGGGCTGAGCAACATCGGCCCAACTTGCCCTGGAGTATCCTGCACTCCCTTCCCGGCTGATCAATCTCCTTCAACCCTCCCCAGTCCTGATCATGTAGTAGTGGCTTCCTCCACCTGGCCTGTGCCCTCTACCAATCCAGGATCCCTCAGGGGATATTGGAGAGCCACTTTCTACCTGATCCCAAAGGCCAGGCTGAGGGATCCCACTGGTGCACGAATTCATGCACTGGGCCTCTAATTGGTTTATAAAAGAGCTGTAGATTTCTCGGTATTAATTTTATATCTTGCTACATTTCCAAATTCATTTATTCTGGTAGTTTTTTTTATGAAGTCTGTAGGGTTTCCTATGTACAATATCATGTCTTCTGCAAATAGTAACAGTTTTACTTATTCTCCAATTTAGATTCCTTTTATTCTTGTCTGATTGCTGTGGAAACTAAGGGGAAAATAAATCAAAATATAAAACTCTGCACAGCAAAAGAAACCATCAACAAAACAAGAAAACCACTACATGGGAGAACATAGTTGACAATGTTATATCTGATTAGGGTTTAATCTCCAAAACTTATAAGGAACTCATACAATTTAACAAAAGGAAGATGACAATTAAAAAATGGATAAGGGACTTAAATAGACATTTTTCAAAAGTGGACATACAGAAGGCCAAGAGACACATGAAAACATGCCCAAATTCACTGAAATAGAAATCTTGCCTAAGGGAAGACTTTTCTCAGGAACTGTTTTTAGGGGAAATAAAGAAGAGCGGTTAGTTAGTGGGCATACTATTAGTTTGAATTGTGGGTGTGGAGAAATCAGTTTAGAGGACCTCTATTTCTCTCCAGGGAGAAGAACCATAGCTAAAATCCCTGTAAAAGATGAATAGAAATTAAATTTTGAAAGCATAATGGGAAACATCACTGTGAATAATAGTTGGTACATGCAATAGACTATATATATATATACATATGGCATTACCTTATATAATAAAAGGATAATATGCAAATTGACCATCACTCTAACACACAATATGGCTTCCCCCCCCCATGTTGACACAAGAGGGTCAGCAAGGGAGAGCAGTTGGGGGCAATCAGGCCACCTGGCGGGGGGGGGGGGGCAGTTGGGAAAAACCAGTCCTGAAGGGAAGGGCAGTTAGAGGCAATCGGGCCAGCAGGGGAGCCGTTTGGCATCCATATGGCTGGCAGTGGAGTGGTTAGGGGATGATCAGGCAGGCTGGTGAGCAATTGGGAGCCAGCAGTCCTGGATTGTGAGAGGGATGTCTGACTGCTCTCAAGGGATCTCAGATTGGAGAAGGAGCAGGTTGGGCTGAGGGACACACTGCACACGCGCGCACACATGAATTTTATGCACCGGGCCTCTACTCAGATATAAAAAATGATTGTAAATATAAGGGGCAAATAATCTTGATGAAAATATAGGCAGATTCAAAGGAAATAAATAGAACTCTTACAAATGTAAAATACGATTATTGGAATAATAACTTAAAACCAGGTTACAGTTTAGCTACACATCAATAAGAATCAGCAGACTAAGGGATGAGAACAACCGAGGAGAGGTCAATGAGGTAAAAATGAGACATGTAATACTTTAAACAATTAAGAATTTAAATTACAAAAGGGAAATCTTTCTGGCAACTTCAGAGTTCACCTTGTCCACATGGAGCTGTCACTTTTACCCAGAAAAATGCTAGTGGCGTCCAAGGGGCACGGAGAAAGGGTGTGCACTCTCCAGTCACCTTCTGTAAAGGCTCTGCTGCTCCCTGTCTACAGCATTCAAAACAGTACAGGAGTGCTGGGTTTGGCCCTCACATGGAGCAGGTGTGTGCAGAGAATGAGAGAGAGGAGACTGTGGTCAGTTCTTGGCTGGTTCCCTCAGACATCCGCAAGATTCTTCTCGGAAGTCACAGTTCCCTTCTACAAGATTTGTCACCAACTGAAGAAGAGCCAGTGTCCCCTACTGGGGAGGGTGGCATGGACATTGCCTCTGAGAGCACTGGCAGCATCCTCAGCAAGCTCGACTGGAATGCGATTGAAGACATGGTTGACACCGTGGAAGACAAGAGCCTGTCTGTCCAGTGGGCCCTGGATCTGTAAGGCCTACATGTATTCCGTTTGCAGGGCCAGCAGCACAGTGGTGTGGGCTTAAGGAAAGGAAGCAATATAGAGAGTGATGTGAATTTACCACCTACAGCCATATATTACCTGGACAAGCCATTTCAAGAGGGAAAATAAACATTTCTCAATAATTTTGCACTCCTGGGAAAGGGTTCTTTAATTATAGATGTATTATATGTTTTTGCATTTGACTTATATTTGGGCATTATTTTTTAAGTGATAAAAAAGATTAAATGCATCTTTTAAACTGAAAAAAAGAAGAATTTAAATTATTTTTTTAAATCAGCAGGCTGGAATATGTATCCAAGGAATTAGATGAACTCCAGCACTGAGTGTTCAATCATGGAAACTATAGGGGGATAGAGACTGATATATTAATTGTATAAAACTTACATATGGCAGAAACACTGTAAACAAAGAGAAAAGACAAACCATGGAGTAGAAAAAGAAAATTTCATACAAAATCAAAAAGATTATTTAAAACACTTATCCAAATCAATAAGAATTCCAAAATCCATTCTAGACAAGGCTCAAGAGATAGAACGTCAATATGTGGACTAAAGAGTCCAGAGTTTGATTCTGATCAAGGGCACATTGATCAGAATTTCCGGGTGTTGGGCTCGTTCCCAGTAGGGGCTTGAGGAGGCAGCCAATCAGTGATTCTCTCTCATCATTGATTTTTCTATCTCTCTCCCTCTCCCTTCCTCTCTGAAATCAATGAAAATATGTTTTGAAAATTCCGAAATCTACAGGGAAAAATGGTCAAAGTATGCAAGCAGGAAATTCACAGGAGAGGTTTGCTTTAGTGTCTAATAAACTGAAAATTTGTTCATTATCATTTGAATCAGAAAAATGAAAATGAGCCCTTGTCAGTTTGGCTCAGTATATAGAATGTCAGCCCACAGACTGTAGGGTCCCAGGTTTGATTCTGGTCAAGGACACAGATCTCGGTTACAGGCTCAATCTTAGTGCAAGAGGTGGATATTCGATGTGTTTCTTACTTCTCAATTTTCCTCTCTGTCCCTCCCCATCTCTTCCACTTTCTAAAAATGAATGGGAAAATATCCTCAGGTGAGGATTCACAAAAAAATAATGAAACCTTCAAAATTCCATGTCATACCCATTAGTTGGGCAAAATGTTAACTTTTATCATATTTCCTGAGGTTGAGGTACTAAAATCACTATTGAAAAAAAGTTATAGATATCGCGCAGCGTCTCCCCGCCCACAGCCAGCTCAGCCCAGAAATGGGAAGGCTACAACTAGATACCAAGCAGGGCACCACTGCTGCCATGTGGAGTTTAAAACTATGGTGAAACCGGACCAACCGGAGCTGCTGCCCTTGGGGAATGAGGGAAGCCAGACCTCGCTCTGCCCTGGGGCCCAGGGAGTGGGCCAGCCCTGACAGCCGCCATGGGAGCTGATGCGGGCCTCCGCATCGCCTTCAGCTCCCGCCTGGACGAGAAGCCCGTGAGCGCAACCTCCCTGCCCACAGGCATCCCAGCCCACCCCGCCGTGCTGGAGAGGAGCGGGCGCAGCGTCTCCCCGTCCACAGCCAGCTTGACCCAGCCCCCGCGCTCGCTGTGCTGGCGAACAGATTGCGCAGTGTCTCCCCACCCGCAGCCAGCTCAGCCCAGAAATGGGAAGGCTACAACTAGACACCAAGCAGGGCGCCACTGCTGCCATGTGGAGTTTAAAACTACGGCGAAATAGGACCTGCTGGAGACGCAGCCGCCGGGAATGAGGGAAGCCAGACCTTGCTCCGCCCCGGGGAACCAGGGAGCTGATATGGGACCTTCGGCGCCTGCCCACAACCATCCCGAGGAGCTGGCGCAGCATCTCCCGGCCTGCGGCTGGCTCGGCCCAATCTCCACACACACCTTACTGGTGGGAGCTGGCGGGGTGCCTTCCTTTTCCGACGCCCGGTGAGTCCTTGCATCGCCTCCACCGCCCGCAGCCGGCTCGACCCGGTCTCCCTGTGCCATGCTGGCAAAGTGATGGCGCGGTGTCTCCTGGCCCGCGGCTGACTCGACCCGGCCTCTGTGCACTGTGCTGGTGGGGAGATGGCGCGGTGCCTTCCCTTTGTGCCCCTGCGAGTCTTTCCGCCGCCACCAGAAGCCGGATCCAAAGCTTCCGCCACTACCGCCATGTGGATTTTAATACTACAGGGGAAACTGAGACACAGGAGCTACCGTTGCTGCCGCACCCACCGCTGCCCCCGCGAATGGGAATCCACCGAAATCAGAGCTCACTACGCCCCGGGATCAGAGAGAGTGTGGCTTCAGAACTTAGCCTCTGTGTCCACAGCAGCTCCGCTTCCGCACCAAAGGAGACACCATTGAGGGGGAACTCCCGCAGCCATTGAGGGGGAACGCCCGCAGCCATCTCAGCCCGTCCACAACCTTCCCAGCACACCCACCGTGCTGGTGAGGAGCTGGCACGGCGCCTTCTGTTAGCAGCCCTGCCGAGTCCTCCCTCTGCCGCTGCATGGCCGAGCTGAAGCTCTGGCCACTGCCGCCATGTGAAGTTTAAAACTACAGTGGAAATTGAACCACAGGAGCGACCGTCGCTGCCGCCGCCGCGAATAAAGGAAATCCACCGAGAACAGAGCTCACTACGCCCTGGGCTCAGGGAGTGGGCGGCCTCAGAACTTAGCCTCCTCGTCCACAGCTGCTCCGCTTCCGCACCGAATGAGACACCTTTGAGGGCGGTCTACCCGCCTGCAGCCATCTCAGCCAGCCTGCAATCATCCCAGCCTGCCCGCCGTGCTAGCAAGGAACTAGCACGGCCCCTCCAATACATGACCCCAGCCCCCAGTGGGGCCGTGTGCCCTGGGTGAGCCATATGTCCCAGGGGGCCATGTGCCCCAGGTGAGCCGTGTGTCCCAGGGGACCCTGTGCTCTGGGTGACCCGTGTGTCCCAGGGGGCTGTGTGCCCCGGGTGAGCCATGTGTCCCAGGAGAAGCAGTGGGACCCAGGGGGAGGGGCAGTGAGAACCAGAGGAGGAGCGGACTGTATTCGTGTGGTCCTGAGATAGTCACCATAAAACAAGCAGACTGCCAAATGAGGACCGGATTCTATTCATGTGATCATGAGATAGTCCCCATAAAACAAGCAGAGTGTCAAATGACAGCAGGGAGGGGAAGGAGACCTGGGGGGAGATAAGAGAACAACCAAAGGACTGGTATGCATGAATATAAGTACAACCAATGAACACAGAACTCTGGGGAGGGAGGGTATGAATGGGAGGTGGGGGGGGCAATGGTAAGATATGTACACATATAATACCTTAATAAAAAAAATTGGGAAAAATTGGAAGCATACAATATGTCCTTCAATAAGTGAAAGGAAAAAAAAAGAAAGAAAAAAAAAGTTATAACCCTTAATAGCTATAGCACTTTGATAATGCCTCTGTTATCTTCTGTACTTCTCTATCTAGCAATTGCACTGCTGGATTTGTATCATAGAGGGCTTTCATGCATATGCAAAAGAAGAGTTTTTAAAAGAATGGTCGTAACCCATAATAATAAAAGTATAATATGCTAATTAGACCAGGCGTCCTTCGGGATGACCTGGACAAAACTACGGGGGCCAAAGCAGAAGTGGCAGCAAGTGCCATGTTAGTGACGGAGAAGGGCCAAGACCCTTGCACGAATTTCATGCATTGGACCTCTAATCCTATATAATAAAAGCCTAATATGCTGTGTTCAATTGTCCATTCAACCAATCAAACTGTAATATGCTGCTGATATACTAAGACCATTCAACTGCTCACTATAGTATGCACTGACCACCAGGGGGCAGACGCTCAGACCAGTAGGTTAGCTTGCTGCTGGGGTCCAGCCTATCGGAATTGAACAAGATGGGCCAGACACATCCTGAAGCCCTCCCGTGGGCCCTCCCTAGCTGGCCAATCTCCCATACCCCTCCCCAGCCCTGATAATGGACCAGCTGGGTCCCTCAGCCTGAACTGGACCTCTTGCAATCTGGGGGAGGGAGAGAGATAGAGATACGCACACACGCCCACATATGCACAAATTCCGTGTACCGGGCCTCTACTATTGTTATAAATTGCAAAAATTGCAGTCAACTAGAAAAGGATTATTATTAAGTTGAGAAATACTGTATTACAAGTCAAATGAAACTTAACAAGGAAAACACTTTGCAGAATCATGTCATGCTGATACCAATAGAAGACATGGGGCCTATCCCTTAGGGAAGAAAACAAGATCTATCCTGGCTTCTCCCTTCCATTTTTGTATCTGAAATTGTTCTTCATCCCTTTGTGTTTCTCTTTCTCCTGACCTTCCCATTTCCTACTGGCATTGAGTTCCCCATGGATATTCATATGAGCCACACACACACAAAAAAAAATCATACCTGCCTTCCAGTTCAATGCCAATTCCAGCTGGCATCTTTTCTATTGTTCCCAGCCACATGTAGGGATCAGCTGCCGGACTAAGGATTGGTTGAAGAGCACATACTATGGAAGTGCATGGATGTCTTTGTAAACCTTAAGAACTTGTAGATACATATAAAATCTTGTATATATTTGACTTGAAAGTCTGGCCCTAAAAATTTTTGTTACTTTTTTTGTTTTTAATATGTTTTTGTAGATTTTTTTCAAAAGAGAAAGGAATAGGGGGAAGAGACATCAATGAGAGAGAACTATCAATTGACTGCTTTCTGTACACCCCCTATTGGGCATGTCCCTGACTAGGAATTGAACTGGCAACCTCTCAGTGCATGGGACCATGCTCAACCAACTGAGCCACACCAAGCCAACACTGTATGTTGCTTTTTCTTTTTCTAATTTCATTATTCTTCAGCCTTGCTCTTTTCCCTTCTCACATTCAACTGCTTTCCTTATCACCCTCATCACTCTACTTGAACTCAGTATGACTAAGATGAAACAGTATTCCATCTATAGAATCATCATAATTACCAAAAAGAGACTGGCAAAGGAAGCACAGGTGACTTCCTGATACTACTTTGTGATCTTTATTTCTTCCTTCTCTCACAATGATAAGGATATTTAATCAACCTCTTAAGTAGAGAGTACTTACTTAACTCACTTGTACCATGATGCTTTGTGTCCATTGTAGACCGAGCTAAGAGGAGAAAGCTCAGGGAAGAAAGGGCATGGCTGCTGGCTCAAGGCAAGGCGCTCCCCCCAGAGCTTTCCCACCTGGACCCTAATTCCCCCATGAGGGAAGAAAAAAGGATTAAAGACCTGTGAGTATTTAATGATACTAACAGTAGCAACCTGTAACATTTATTAAGCACTTGGGCATTGTACTAAGTACTCTCTCATTTAATCCTTAAAACAATACTCTTTGGTAGGTAATATTTCATCTTCATGAGCTTCTCATTCTATTTTATGCTTTCTTGGGTTATTCTTTATATCACAAATATTCATTAGAGTAAAATAAGACTTGGAAAAGAATGTGCTATTAAATAACTAACATAATGATAATAAAATAAGTTTTGTGTCATCTTTGCTAACCCTCATCTAATTCATAATTATTTTCTGGAGTGTTACCACTGTTATAAACTTATCATTAATAAAAATTATTGGATCTATTCCAAAACTTGGTGCAACCAACTATGTCTGTTTTTGAATTAAAGTTACTATTAATTTTTTATTTGTGATTTACAGCTTTGAGTTGGATGATGATTTCACTGCCATGTATAAAGGTCAGTTCCATTCTCAACTATTATGTTTCTGATCAAAGTACTCCTATGTGAGATTATTAAGCTCTCTTCTTTGGCTCTCAGTTCTAGATGTGGTAAAGGCTCACAAGGATTCCTGGCCCTTTTTAGAACCTGTGGATGAATCATATGCCCCAAACTATTATCAAATTATTAAGGTAGCTAAACCTACTGTGCAATTACACCTATTGTGATGTTTGTTTTTTGCTCTTGCTTTTTGTTGTTGTGTTTTGCTTGAGTTTATTTATTGTTCCTTGAGGGTCAGGGTTGCTGATCGTATGCAGGGTTTTGAGCAACTCAAAACAGCATGATCCCTTTGCCATATATTGATTATGAGATGTTTTCTCCAGCATATTATAATTAAATGTGTCCTGTTTTAGGTCCCAATGGATATTTCAAGCATGGAAAAGAAACTAAATGGAGGCTTATACTGTACCAAGGAGGAATTTGTAAATGACATGAAGACAATGTTCAGGAATTGTCGAAAATATAATGGGGAGAGTAGTGGTAAGTGAGGCAGGAGTTTGCTCTGGGTGCACATTGGCTGAATTATTGTAACCAAGAATAAAATGCCTTTTAGAAATATACATTCTGGCCCTAGCCAGTTTGGCTCAGTAGATAGAACATCAGCCTGCGGACTGGGGGGTCCCAGATTTAATTTGGTCAAGGGCACATGTCCAGGCTGTGGGCTCGATCCCTAGTATGGGGCATGCAAAAGGCAGCCAATCAATGATTTTCTCTCATCATTAATGTTTCTATCTCTCCCTCTCCCTTCCTCTCTGAAATCAATAAAAATACATTTTTTCAAAAAGAGAGAGATCCCTAGCTGGTTTGGTTCAGTGGATAGAGCATTAACCTGTGGACTGAAGGGTCCCAGGTTTGATTCCAGTCAAGGGCATGTACCTTGGTTGCGGGCACGTCCCCAGTAGGAGGTGTACAGGAGGTAGCTGATCAATGTTTCTCTCTCATCGATGTTTTTAACTCTATCCTTCTCCCTTCCTCTCTGTAAAAAAAAAAATCAAAATATGTTTTATAAATAAATAAAAGCGCTGGGATTGGCCATTCTAACCACTTACACAATATGTGTCAGGAATTCTCTCCTATCTCACACAATAGGAGAGTGCAACTGGTGGCAGCTGGGCTCAAGTTATTTCTCATTCTCCTACAGGCCAGTCTAGGTTGTTTTTATTGTGCCTCCTTAACACAGTGTACCACTGATGATAACTCTACCTAGATAGAGCTGATTCTTTTTTTTTTTCTTTTTTTTTTTCTTTTTTTGAGAGTCTGAAACATTTTATTTATTTATTTTTTCCCCACCATTTTTTTTTATATATATTTTATTGATATTTTACAGATAGGAAGGGAGAGATACAGAGAGCCAGAAACGTCGATGAGAGAGAAACATCGACCGGCTGCCTCCTGCACACCCCCCACCAGGGATGCGCCCGCAACCAAGGTACATGCCCTTGACCGGAATCGAACCCGGGACCTTTCAGTCCACAGACCGACGCTCTACCACTGAGCCAAACCGGTTTCGGCTCCCCACCATTTTTTTTTATTAAGGTATTATAGGTGTACATTGCTTACCATTGCCTCCCCCCCCTAACCTCCCATACATGCCCTCCCTCCCCAGAGTTTTGTGTCCATTGGTTGTACTTATATGCATGCATACCAGTCCTTCGGTTGATCTCTTATCTCCTCTAGATCACCCACCCTCCCTGCTGTCATTTGACAGTCTGCTTGTTGCTTTACTGTCACTATATCTATCTTTCTGTTCATTAGTTTACAATATTTTTTATTATCCATAAATGAGTGAGGACATGTGGTGTTTCTCTTTCATTGACTGGCTTATTTCACTCAGCATGATGCTTTCCAATTCCATCCAGGTTGCTCCTAATGATGAGAATTCCTTCTTTTTTATGGCAGCATAGTATTCCATTGTGTAGATGTACCATAGTTTTCTGCTCCAATCATCTGCTGACGGGCACCTAGCCTGTTTCCTAATCCTAACTATTGTAAATTGTGCTGTTATGAACATAGGGGCTCCCCAGGGTCCCACCGCCCCCCCCCCCAGGTCACATGGCTCCCCCGGGTCCCATCGGCCCATCCTTCCCCCCAGGTCACACGGCACCCCTGGGTCCCATCACTCCCGCGGGGTCCACAGCCCTCCCGGGGAACACAGCTCCCCTGGGTCCCACCACTCCCAAGGGGCACACAGCTCTCCCGGGGCTAGATAGAGCTGATTCTTAAATCATTTGGGAAGCATACTTGATTAGCTGTCTATGGGTATATATGGGTCAGGTATGGGAACTTGGAGTCACTTGTGCAGTGGGTCAGAGTGCCTTAGTTTAATACCTAAACAGATTCATTGATTATATTTAGTATTTTTACTGGCTTAGTCTAATGGTTTCTAGAGTTACTATCAGCCATGCAGCCTATAGCCTCTTGGTTCAGAAACTCAGTTTGCCCCAATAGCATCTTTTGTTTATCAGTAGGATAATTGTTTTTGTGGCCTATAAAAACTGTAGCTGGAGGGCAATTCTTGTATCTTCCTGTAGAGTATACCAAGATGTCAGATAATTTAGAGAGATGTTTCCATCGGGCAATGATGAAGCATTTTCCTGGCGAAGATGGAGACACGGATGAAGAATTTTGGGTCAGAGAGGATGAAAAGCGGGAGAAGAGACGGAGTCGGGCTGGGCGAAGTGGTGGAAGCCACATCTGCACCCGCTCCAGGGATTCCGAAGGGCCCAGCAGGAAACAGCAGCCAGTGGAGAATGGAGGAAAATCATTGCCACCTGCACGCAGAGCTCCCTCCTCTGGGGCTGGTCAGAGTGTCAGCTTTTCACAGCTCCCTCCGAAGGTGGGCACACCAAGTAACCAAGGCCTTCCTCGTCCCCTGCATTATGGTGGGATGCCCAACCAGGCACCCCTTTTAAATCAGATGGTAAGAAATAGCAGAAATTCTGCTGATTTTTCTCCTAATTGGTGAAGTCAGAGGAAAGTAAAGCCTTTTCAGTTGGCTTCTCTTCCATGATAATTTTGCTGTATATGGGTGCTTCCCCCCCCCCCCCCCATCTGTCCTTCCTTTTTAAACTAGAGGCCTGGTGCATGAAAATTCATGCACTGGATGGGGATTGTCCTTCAGCCCAGCCTACCCCCTCTCAACAATCCAGGAGCCTTCAGGGGTGGGAGGCAATTGGGGATCAGGGGAAGGCGCAAACCTCAGCTGGTCCTGGTTATTTGAACCTCAGGCAGCTGGGCAACCACCATCCGAGGTATGCCTACACCTTGGGCGTCGGCTGGGCAGCTGCCATCCAAGGCTTGCCTGCACCTTGGGCCAGCCGTGGGCAGTTGGGGGGCTGAGGGGACTGGGGGGCTCTGGAGGTAGGTATGCAGAGCAGCCAGACCCACCTGGGAATGGGCCCGGCCATGCTGCGTGCCTGCCACTTGGGCAGGGCTGAGGGGACTGGGCGCCGCAACCTTGTGGCTGTGGGCGTTGCTGTTTTTGATGGTGTGGTGGTCAATTAGTATATTCCCTCCTTATTGGCTTGGGCACCCTCTTTGTGAGGGTGTAGTGGTCAATTAGCATATTCCCTCTTTATTAAATAGTATCCTGTCTCTTAATCATTTGAACCACACATTATCAACATGGAGGGGAAATTTAATAAAAATGTCTCAAGTCTTATTATAAATAAAAGCACAGAGGTACAGCCCAACCTTATACACCAACAAAATGTCATGTGTTCAATTCCCAGTCAGGGTACATACCTGGTAGGTTGTGGATTCAATCCTTAGGGTATATACAGGAGGCAACCAATTAATGTTTCTCCCCCTACCTCTCCCTCTCTCTAAAATCAACAAATATATCCTTGGGTGAGGATTTTTTTTTTTTTTAAAGCACAGAGAAAGAAACATACAATACATAGGATATACAGCCTATCTATGATTAAAATTTCATGGTGGAGGACAATTAGAGGGGTATATTAGCTAAAAAGGCTCTTGGCAGTGAGGGGGCAATAATGGAAAAGATAAACACAAGTTTGTCTCTCCTAGAGAGGGAAAGTGCTTTGGGCTCTAGAACTAGTCCTACACTATACGGGGTCTTTTATGTTCATCTTCAGGAAAGTCCTTATTTTCTTTCTAATGTCTATTCTTCCTTTCTCCACCCCTCTCCTTGCCTTTACTCAATACCCTCTAGAGGCCAGCAGAACCAGGAACATTTGGCCATCTTCGAGGGTCAGATCCTGCCAGTGTATATGTTTCCTCCAGAGTCCCAGAACCACACCCTGGGGAGCCTATGCAGCAGCATCCACCTTTTTCCTTGCAGGTAAGCAACCTTATTACCTGGAGGTATAGAGAGTCTCCAAGGTAATTTTTAGAAATGCAATATCTAACCAAGTTAAATTTAATTATCTCCTATTCTATAGAGTCTATAGATGAAGCACATTACAAGAGATACCTGATTCTATGGGTCTGGTGAATGCCGCTGTCTTCTCTTTTCTTGTTGCCAGCCTCCAGTTGGAATTAACAAGCATCGAGGACCCAGGCTGGGCACGCCTGAAGAGAAGCAATTGTGTGGGAGGTTGAGGCACCTTTCTAACATGGGATCACATCCTGGTTCCTTGCCTCTTGGGCATATGAGTGGCCCCAGTCAGGATAGAAATATGTATCCCCCAACTCAATTCCAGCCAGGATTTATTCCTCCCAGGCCTGGAGGGGTTCAAGCCCAACCCCCAGACTTTCTTGAGAGCTCAGAAATTCCTCCCAGCCACATGTACCGATCATACAAATACCTGAATCGAGTATACCCTGCTGTCTGGAATGGGAACCACAGTGCTGCAAACCCAAGACCCTTAGGGCCAGATGAAAAGCCCCTCATGGGGCCAGGACCGTCCCACCTGCCTCACACCCTTGGTCACATGATGGATTCCCGAGTGATGAAACCACCACTTCCTCCAAACCAGTGGACTGAACAATCAAGCTTTCTACCTCATGGCGTTCCTTCTTCAGGGTACATGCGACCACACTGTAAATCTGGTGGACATCGGTTACAGCCACCTCTAGCACCAAGTCCCCTGTTTGGAGCACCCTCCCAGGTTCTGAGAGGGGTGCAAGGAGGGGACTCCATGATGGACAGCCCAGAGATGATCGCCATGCAGCAGCTTTCCTCACGTGTTTGCCTGCCCGGTGTGCCTTACCACCCCCAACAGCCTGCTCCCCCACATTTACCTGGCCCTTTTCCACAGGGAGCTCACTCGGCATCAGTTAGTGTGTCAGCCCCCAAGCCTGCCTTGGGGAACCCTGGGAGGACACAGGATAACAGTGAAATAGAAGAGCCTGAAAATGACCGAGGTAATTTGGTCACTTTTATCCTACTTTTGACCCTCTAAGCTGTTCATTCATGAATGATCTTTTTACACAATATCAAGCCAAATATAAACTGATTTTTCAGCCCCCTTTTCTTGAACTACTCATGGTTGGTCCAATCGTGGTATTGTTTTTGATCCAAAAAGATTACTGGCAATAGTGATCACTACACAAATGAGTGCCAGGGACTCTTTTTGAGGCTTTTAGGTATATTAACTCATTTCATTCTCAGAACAAGCCTTCTAGATAGCTGCTATTATTAGTCTAGAAAGTGGTGGAACTGAGATTTGAACCCAGACAGACTGGATCCAACATCCACAGTTGTTTTGTTGTTGTTATTTAATGTATTTTTATTGATTTCAGAGAGGAAGGGAGAGAGAAATAGAAACATCAATGATGAAAGAATCATTGATTGGCTGCCTCATGCACGGCCTCTACTGGGGATCAAGTCCACAACTCGGGCATGTGTCCTTGATCAGAATCAAACCCGGGACCCTTCAGCCCCCAGGCCAATGCTCTATCCACTGAGCCAAACCAGCTAGGGCTGCATCCACATTTTTTATCATGACATCAAACTGCCTTTAAATTTTCTTGTCCTGGAGGTTTATCATTATATGAAATAAGTTTTCAGTATTTTACTTAAAGTCTAATTATTTCTATCCTTTTATTCCCTGGACACATACCAATATGTACTCAGAATGAAGAATAGTGAGATTTCCCCTGGCCAGGGTGGCTTAACTGGTTCAGTATTGTCTCATGCACCGAAAGGCCTATGGGGTGTGATCCCCAGTCGGGGTATGTGGAATAGGCAAACGATCAATGTTTCTCTGTCACATTGATGTTACTCTCTCTCCCTCTCCCTTTCTCTGTCTTTAAAATCAATTTTTTAATTTTTTTTAATAAGATTTTTATTTCATTCAATAAATATTGATTCCCGTTTTGTGCAAATACTGAAGGTATGGTGGGGGACAAAATAAAGTCACTGTGGGAAGACCGAAACAAGATGGAGGCTTAGGAAGTCTCCTAAGCCGCCACCTCCTCAACAATTTGAAAAAAAAAACAACAGATAAAATCGAAAGGGATCTCACCAGACCCACAGAAAAGCTGGCGAAATGGGAAGGCTACAACTAGACACAAAGCAGGATGCTGCTGCTGCCATGTGGAGTTTAAAACTATAGCGAAACTGGACCTGCCGGAGCCGCTGCCGCCGGGAATGAAGGAAGCCAGACCTCGCTCTGCCCCGCCCCGGGCCCAGAGAGTGGGCCGGCCCTGCCGGCCTCCATGGAAGCTGATGTGGGCCTCCGCCGTGCCTTCATCTCCTGCCTGGACGAGAAGCCCGTGAGCGCGATCTCCCTGTCTGCAGCCAGCTCAGCTCAGAAATGGGAAGGCTACAACTAGACACCAAGCAGGGCGCCGCTGCTGCCATGTGGAGTTTGAAACTACAGCAAAACCGGACCTGCCGGAGCCGCTGCCACTGGGAATGAGGGAAGCCAGATCTCGCTCCGCCCTGGGGCCCTGAGAGTGGGCCAGCCCTGCCGGCCTCCATGGGAGCTGATGTGGGCCTCCGCCTCGCCTCCGGCTCCTGCCTGGACGAGAAGCCTGTGAGCGCGACCTCCCTGCCCGCACCCATCCCCGCCTGCAGCCACCCCAGCCCGCGCACCATGCTGGAGAGGAGCGGGCGCAGCATCTCCCTGTCCCCAGCCAGCTCAGCCCAGTCCCTGCGCTTGCTGTGCTGGCGAAGAGATCACGCAGCGTCACCCCGCCCGCAGCCAGCTTGGCCCAGAAATGGGAAGGCTACAACTAGACACCAAGCAGGGCACTGCTGCTGCCATGTGGAGTTTAAAACTACAGCGAAACCGGACCTGCTGGAGACACTGCCGCCAGGAATGAGGGAAGCCAGACTGGGCCAGCGTGCCAGCCATGCGAACCAGGGAGCTGATATGGGACCTTCGGCGCCTGCCCACAACCATCCCGAGGAGCTGTCCCGGCGTCTCCCGGCCTGCTACCAGCTGGGCCCAGTCTCGTCACGCACCTTACTGGTGGGGAGCTGGCACGGCACCTTCCCTTTGCGCCCCGGCAAGTCTTTCCGCTCCCACCTCCAGCAGCCGGCTCCAAAGCTAACGCCACTACCACCATGTGGATTTTAATACTACAGGGGAAATTGAGACACAGGAGCTACCGTCGCTGCCACACCCGCCGCTGCCCCTGTGAATGGGAATCCACCGAAATTAGAGCTCACTACGCCCCGGGCTCAGAGAGAGTATGGCTTCAGAACTTAGTCTGTGTCCACAGCAGCTCCGCTTCCGCACCAAAGGAGACACCATTGAGAGAGAACGCTCAGCCCGCAGCCATCTCTGCCCGCCCACAACCTTCCTAGCACACCCACCGTGCTGGGGAGGAGCCGGCACGGCACCTTCCGTTAGCCGCCCTGGCGAGTCCTCTCACCGCATGGCCAAGCCGAAGCTCCTGTCACTGCCGCCATGTGAACTTTAAAAATACAGTGGAAATTGAACCACAGGAGCGACCGTCATTGCTGCACCCGCCACTGCCACCTGCCACCGCCGCTGCGAATAAAGGAAATCCACTGAGAACAGAGCTCACTACGCCCCGGGCTCAGAGAGTGGGCGGCTTCAGAACTTAGCCTCCGCGTCCGCAGCTGCTCCTCCTCCGCACCGAACGAGACTCCTTTGAGGGGGGTCTACCCGACTCAGCCATCTCAGCCCGCCTGCAGCCATTTCAGCCCGCCTGCAACCGTCCCAGCCTGCCTGCCGTGCTAGCAAGGAGCTAGCGCAGCCCCTCCAATACTCGACCCCAGCGCCCGAGAGGGGTCGTGGGCCCTGGGTGAGCCATAAGTCCAGGGATCCGTGTGCCCCGGGTGAGCCGTGTGTCCCAGGGGGCCCTGTGCCCCGGGTGAGCCGTGTGTCCTAGGGGAAGCAGTGGGACCCAGGGGGAGGGGCGGTGAGAACCAGAGGAGGAGCGGACTGTATTCGTGTGGTCCTGAGATAGCCACCATAAAACAAGCAGACTACCAAATGAGGAGCGGATTCTATTCATGTGATCATGAGATAGTCCCCATAAAACAAGCAGAGTGTCAAATGACAGCAGGGAGGGGAAGGAGACCTGTGGGGAGATAAGAGAACAACCGAAGGACTGGTATGC
Source organism: Vespertilio murinus (assembly GCA_963924515.1). Lineage (NCBI taxonomy): Eukaryota > Metazoa > Chordata > Mammalia > Chiroptera > Vespertilionidae > Vespertilio > Vespertilio murinus. Next base: position 95,513,429 of record OZ004707.1, on the reverse strand, counting down.
ATGAATATAAGTACAACCAACGAACACAGAACTCTGGGGAGGGAGGGCATGAATGAGAGGTGGGGGAGGGGGGCAATGGTAAGATATGTACACAATATAATACATTAATAAAAAAAATAATAAAAATAAAAGGGAAAAAAAATAAAGTCACTGTGGAGCTTATGCTCTGATAGGCCACAAGTTGGGGACTGGCCGCCTGTGAGCCATCATTCCCTGGTCTTCTCACTGTATCAAGTTTTAGAGCTTCCCAGCCGGTCTACAGTTCTAGTAACAGCCATATCCTCCTGCCATACTCCACTGCATCTAGTTGGGAGTCCATGAGTCATCTCACACCCATCCACTAATCTATTGGTGACAACACAGGAAGAAGAACATCTTTATACTTGGCAAACCTTTTGAGTAGCTGTAGAGTTGCTAGATCTTGCCTCCTGGTCTACCAAAGGGAGTGTATAAGGGTCTCAACATTGTGACTCCTTTCAGGGATTCTCAAATTTTCTAGCTGAGGCTTGAATGACTACACATCCACCTCAACCCTTACTCCCCTTATCTGACTGCTTCTCATGTTCTTTTCATTATTACCTCCATTGGTATTATCATTTCAGCTATTGAATTGTTCTTTTGTTATCCATTTTCTTATGCAGATCCCTTACCTGGGCTTGAGAAGCCACCAAGAGTTGGTGCCTCAGAGGGGGTGTACCTCAAACAACTACCTCACACTACACCGCCCTTACCGACCAACTGTAGCAAGCAGAGTTCACCACAAGAAAGGGAAGCAGAAGGCCCAGAGCTCAAAAATGATTCCTCAGCATCTGAAAACGACTGTCAGGCAACAAAGGGCAAAAATACCTGGCCCTCGGAGAGTGGGTACATGAGCCCAGCCGCCCAGGGATGTGTGGGGGACCTCTCCACTCTGGCAGACAGAGGAGCTCTGCCTGAAAACGGAGTGGTGGTTGAAGTACCCACTTGTGGATCAGAAGGGAAGGTCCTTGGTGGTGGTGGTACAGGAAAGCCATTCTGCCCCAGAGGTAAAACCTTGCAGGAAACCATTTTGTGTTCAGGACAGAACCCAGCTACACCTCCCAATGCAGACCCCAATTTGATGGAAAGCACTGTCAGTCAGTTTTCTCCCTTGTACATGTCTGGCCTGGAATACCCAAATTCAGCTACACATTATCACATCAGTTCAGGCCTGCAAGGCCCTGTGATGGGAGGTAAACCCTCAGGATCACATCTTCAGCATTTTCCCTCTAGAGGCTTTCATACTAACAACCCTCATTCTGGAGTCTTTCCCCGTTATCGCCCCCACCAAGGAATGAGGTATTCCTACCAGCCACCACCTCAGCCTTCCTACCATCACTATCAGCGAACTCCTTATTACACATGTCCACAGGGCTTTTCTGATTGGCAGAGACACCTTCATCCCCTGGGAAGCCCAAGTGGCCTCCCACCTAACCAGCCTCCCCCTCCAAGACCCCTCTTCTCAGATAAGAATGCCATGGCTAATCTACAAGGCTGTGAGACACTGAATGCTTCCTTAACTTCCCCAACCTGCATGGATGCAGTGGCTGCTAAGGTCATTGCAACTGATGGACAGAATCCTGGTCCAGAGGAAGAGAAGCCAGATGAATCTATGGAGAGGCCAGAGAGTCCCAAAGAATTTTTAGATCTGGACAACCATAATGCAGCTACCAAGCATCAGAGTTCCTTGTCAGCCAGCGAGTATCTTTATGGGACTCCTCCATCACCTCTGAGTTCAGGGATGGGGTTTGGTTCATCTGCTTTTCCACCTCAGGGTGTGATGCTACAAACAAGGCCTTCCTATACACCTCACCAGCCAGCCAGTCATTTCCAGCCCAGAGCATATTCTTCCCCTGTGGCTGCTCACCCGCCTCACCATCCAGTGGCTGCCCAGCCCAATGGCCTCTCTCAGGAGGGCCCCATCTACCACTGTCAGGAAGAGGGCCTGGGCCACTTTCAGACTGTAATGATGGAACAAATAGGCACTGGAAGTGGAATAAGGAGACCTTTTCAAGAAATGTACAGACCATCAGGGTAAGATTGCATTTGATTTATTTTTCCCTGGGGCGGGGGGGGGGGGGAGTGGGGAGGAGGTAGATGATAGTTTTTAAAAGAAAAATGGCCCTAGGAATGAAGATAAACTTTAGTGGTCTTCTGGGACCAAGAAAAACATGTGAATCGTTGATATGGAGACTTAATGGAAATGTATTAGCCATGAAGTTTGATTTTTATATTTGACCTTTCCCCCCCCCCCCCTCATGAAAATTAGTTGACATTGAAATGACTGTTTAGTTAGATTTTAATACTGGAAACATGATGGCCACAGTTTGTGAGCTGTAATCAAGGGCTTCAACATTGTTTCTGAGTTCATATACTCTGACTAAGGCAAAAGAGGCCCCTTAAACCCTGCAGGGCAACAGGACATCATATTCAAGTTTTATTCCTCATATCAGTTAAAGTTATGAGACCTAATCATGAAACCAATTGTATCCAACTTAAAAACCTACATTCCCCTCCTTAGCGCCAACCTAAGAAAGCCTTACTTTCAAACCCTCCTGCACTTACCATTTTGTCATACTTGTTTTCTACCTCTCTGAATGTTTGGGGTTTTTGTTTGGTTGGTTAGTTTGGTTGTTTTTTGTTTTTGTTTTGCCTTTTCCCCTATACCATCCTAAAGTAAGTTTTAGATATCATGACCCTTTATCCCTAAATACTTCCAGATGCATATCCTGGGAATAATGGTCATTGTCTTGGACCACAATCTTAAAGTATTCATCACACCCAAGGAAAAGGATATAAATAGTATTCTAATACAGAGTCCTAATTGCTCCAGTTCCCAAAATGTCTTTTATAGCTATGATTCTTTGTTTTGATTTTTTTTAAAATATATTTTATTGATATTTTACAGAGAGGAAGGGAGAGAGATAGAGAGCCAGAAACGTTGATGAGAGAGAAACATCGACCAGCTGTCTCTTGCACACTCCCTACCAGAGATGTGCCCGCAACCAATGTACATGCCCTTGACCGGAATCGAACCCGGGACCTTTCAGTCCACAGACCGAAGCTCCACCGCTGAGCCAAACCGGTTTCGGCTGTTTTGATTTTTTTAAATTATTTTATTAATTAAGGTATCACATATTTGTTCTCATCCCCCTTCCCCATTCCCATCCCAAACCCTAGCCCATATATGCCCCCACCCCCTGCTGTCCATGACCACCAGGTAGGCTCATATGCATGCACACAAGTCCTATCCCTACCTTCCCTCGGATTTTTTTTCATTCAAGTTCTAATCAAGGTTTATGTATTTATATTTGGTTATAATGTCTAGTCTCTTTTACAGCATTCCCCTATCATTGTATTGTTTTCTTTTGTCTTCAAGGAGCCCTGGCCAGTTCTCATGTAGTGTCCCAAATTCTGAATTCTTACTGTTTGTGTTTACATTCTAGTTAAACACTAAATAAGTGGTCATGTACTTACTACATTATGCCCTAGATGCACATAATGCCAATTCTTCCCAGTATTGATGATTTCCAGTTTAAGCACATTAATAATTAAGGCAGTAGCTGGCTGAGATTTTCATGATTAAAGAATATTTTTTCCTTCAATTCTTAACTTTCCCTTTCTCATGGCTATAGAATGCAAATGCATCCGGTCCAGGCACAGTCCTCTTTCCCAAAGACCCCAGCACCAGCAACATTGCAGGAAGAGCTGCCACCACATAAGTCCCAAACACTCTCTCTTGATCAGGTAAGAGGAGCCAAAAATTAGAGCTTTATTCCTGCAGATTGTAGTAGGAGATAAGTACCTAGTCCCTATCCGCATTGGGAATCCACTGATGCGGAGAGCTGACTTAAGTTATATGTGGATTTTCAACTGCACGGTGGATCGGCACATCTAACCCCACATTTTTCATGACTTCATTGCTATTCTGAAAAAATATATATATTTTAAGGTGTCCTGTTGATACAGACACTTTTCCCAGAAAGTGCTGCAGGCCCTGTGTTTGAGGTTGGTTGACTCAGCAGTGGAGAGATGAGGAGAAGGCCTCTGGGAGTAGCTTCTCTACCACCCTGTTTCCCCGAAAATAAGACAGTGTCTTATATTAAGGTTTGCTCCCAAAGATGCGCTAGGTCTTATTTTCGGAGGATGTCTTATTTTCGGGGAAGCACGGTACTGCCGCATGTTCCTTTATCCTTTACTTGGGTAATCGGCTATTTGGAGATTATTTAAACTTTATTTTTCCAAACTGGCCACCAGCATGTATTTTTATATAATCCCTTGCCTATTTTATTGTTTCTACCTATTTGATTTTTGAGGAACTATGCAATCAGATTTTTATTTATTTTTATTTTAATATATTTTTATTGATTTTTTGCAGAGAGGAAGGAAGAGGGATAGAGAGTTAGAAACATTGATGAGAGAGAAATATCCATCAGCTGCCTCCTGCACACCCCCTTACTGGGGATGTGCCTGCAACCAAGGCACATGCCCTTGACTGGAATCAAACCTGGGACCTTTCAGTCTGCAGGGCAATGCTCTATCCACTGAGCCTCAGATTTTTAAATAATAGTAGCTATTTTTGAATGCTGCTTCGGTACCTGGCACTGTGCTAAGAGATCCCACGTGCAGTCTTCTCTCACTCATAGTCTCTCCCTCGGCCTCTGCAGAGTAGTTGTCAGTAACAACAGCATTGTCATTCCTGGTGTACAAGAAGTCTGTAGATACTGGTAGGGTTTGAGTGTGAGCCCCCTCTGGAGGTAAAATGGATGGGGAAACAAAATCCAGCCATTTTCCCAAATTATAAGAATAGGTTTTGGCTTATTTAATTTTTTTTTAACAACACAAATGTAAATTTTGTTTAAAACATCCTTGTTTTGCTTTTCCCAGAGCTAGTCCAAGGAGGAAATAACCCCTAAGAAAACAGAAAGCTGCACATGAATACTGGAACATGGAGAATTCCGGGGAACAATCCTCGCCCATCTTTATTCTTGTCATCCTGTCATGCCCCTTCACAGTGTACCACCTCATGCCATCCAGGAGCTGGAACCATGCCCGTAGAACCACTCTGCTCAAATAATTTGACACACAGCTTGCAAAAGTCCTGGTTAGGGATCTCTTGCATGGCTGGAAGTCAAGAACAAATGAATTGTAGTTAATCCTTAATTTTTAAGAACTTTTAAGATGGCTTCCAGGTCCTGAGACATGTTCAGGAAAATCATCTAATACTTAGGAGGGGCATACATAAGCATGGAATGGAGTGGTGCTTGTAAACTTTCATGAGCAGCTAAACTCAGGTATATATTTGGGGAAGAATTACTCATGGTATTGTCTTTGGAGCTGGGTCCAGTTTACAGAATTTTCACGTTGCCTTTTAAAATAATTTTTGTTGGTGGTGGTGAATGTATGTACATAAACTGGGAAGGTGGGTAGGAATCTGGAAAAAATGGAAGTCCTAACTATGGTGGGCACACCACACTGGAGTGATCCTTTTCTGTTTACAATCACATCACACTGAATATATCAATCCAAGAGAGTTTTATTCCACTGCCCCCTAACTGCTCAGTTTCTCAGTTTAGAGGCAGAGTCTCTCATGGCCTTCCAGAAGTTTTCGTCCAGAAGGGAAGACAGGCTGCCCTTTTGTCTGGTGGCCCAGGCCTTAGACTGGGAGATCAGTGCCCTTCCTGGTTTGCCACCAGCTCTACCAGAGCTGTAAACCAATTTCTGGAATTGGGATCACTGGAGTATTTTCTTCTTGGAAGAGACAATGATTTATCCACTTCACAGACCTGCTGGAACTGTGATCTGGAAGGTCTCACACAGCTTTCTGGCACAAATCACATTTTGTGGAAGTGACTACTCAGGTTTGTATATGTTAGTATCAATAAAGAAGTTGCACAGTTTTGAATAGGGAAAATGTATTTTATAGGTTTACAGTTTGAATTTAGTAATATTTCACTATATAGTCCTTATTTTAAATGTAAAATAAGTCATTGGTGGTTTAAAATAGCTATCAAGAACAAATTCTTGGGAATGTTTGTTGTATATGTGATAGGAAACAATTTTACAGTATTAAATTACTTTATTACAGTTTTAGAAGTGAATTACACTGGATTCTCCCTGTTTAGCATTCTGTATTTGATTTTAGTTGAGATGCCACCAAAGTTAGGGCTTATATAAATAACCCACAAAGAAAGAACTAAGGAAAATGCCTTGAAATTAGTAGATTCTTTTTTTTAAGAATAGCATATTTTTAAGCATGCCTTTAAGATAATGGAAAAGCTACCGGAGTATATTGATCTGTCCTATTTACTTATAAATTTATTTGTGAAGTGCCAATAGGACCTTTCACTCCAACATCCTTGAAGAAATGTGAAACTGTCATATTTAAAGTTGCTAAACATATGCTATCCTTAAGAAAAGAAACAGGTTGGAAACATTTATGTTATACACATGGATCCCAAGACACAGCTCCAGTATAAGGGAAATTCATACACATAAAAGCATTCTTGTTGACCTGGCAGTGTGGCTCATGGCTCAGGCAAGACTGAATTGAATAGAGAACACAGGTGCCTGGTGACAACAACATGAATTTTTTTCTAACAGACTTCAATTTTAAATTTGGTGTGCTTTTAAGTGGAATGAGTCTGGAGGCTTTGTTCTAATTTTATCCTAATTTTTGTTAGAAACGTTGTGGGAATAATCTGGTTTAGAGAAATGCAGAGGTCAGCCTTCTCTGCAGGAAGAGCAGATTAGTTTGTGGGTGGGTCTCAACCAGCCCTTAAGCTAGTTAGTGTGGAAGATAGCATGGTGCAAGTATTACTTCTGTTTCTGTGTGTGTGCAAAAGCAAGAAATGACAGACCAATTGGTCTTTATAGCTAGCATAGGTCTGCCTTAGACCTGGTCATGGCCCAGAGCATTCTGTCACTTGACGGCCTTTCTCTTTTTACATTAAAGCTGATTTGAGAGACCTTTTCTCCTTCCTGAATTAGGAACACACTAACCATAGGTCCTCTTCCCTGATGCTAATGCTGTAGGGACTGTTTTGTGCTGAACTCCCTGGAGCACAGAGAGAAGAGTGGAAGCAATAGTTGGCTAATATGTACCCTTTCTTTCCACCCTGGTTGCATTTGAGCAGCTGTGTACATACTGCTTAAGGTAACTAACCCTTTTTCTCACTCCCAGTCCTTTATCTATCCCCTATTGTTAGAAGCTGTGAACAGTATAGGCAAAAAATCAGTGAATTCTTTTATCCTTAATCTTCTTTGGTGTGTAGAGAGGTGATGAAATAATTAAGGCAAATGATAGGAAATTGAACTACTGTATTATATTATCACACTGTGAAAAGGGGCAACAGAAACACGTCAGCCTTGCTATATCCTGTGTGAAAATTTGGTTGTGTGTTACATATACTTCATCCCTGTCTGGCATATGCTGAGCTTTAACTGGCCTTTGAAGTACAGATATTCTAGAAGCCATCAGGAGCTATAGGATTGCAGGAGTGCCCATGGTGAACTGCAATAGGCTACTCGTCCACACGTTCCCCTAGCAAGCTCTTTTTTTTCCTCACCTGTTCTTTCTCCTCTGGCACTCTTTCCGAGGGTCTTAAGCAGATGCATTTGCCATCTTTATTAGGGAATGAATGGTGATAATGTAACATGCATATTAGACAGTAGAGTGTAAGGAGATCCTAAGAAGTCCTGCTCTCAGGCTAGGACTTACACACCGGATCACTGCAGCCTTGTCAGGGTGCTGGCACTCAGTGGTCCCTCAGAAGGTCAGCTGCACTCTGAGGATGAGTCACACCTATTTGATTTTACATTAATGGTAACCTTTATTGGAGTCGATATTTCCCCAAGACCTAAGAGAAACAAAACATCCAGAATGAAAAGGAGAGCCTTTTTTTTTTTAAGATTTATGGTTTGGATTTTTTTCCCCCCTCAGAGTCTGTTCGTTTAAAAAAAAAAATAGCTATTGGCTAAAATTTATTATGGTAAGCATTTGGAGAATACGGAAGGACAAAATATGCAGGTTCTTGTTCATATAGTTTTTCCATCCCAATTTTTAAAAATAAAACGTGAAGTCACTCCATCTCTCCTTAGTTGGTTCTTCTGATCGGTTATCTGGGCTTATTAACGGTGAACCCAACAGCCTTCAAAAGGCAAACTTTTCCATGCTCATCTTCATTTTTTGTGGTAGTTTGTACCTTTTAGTTCAGTCAAACCTCAGCTGGTGAGTGTCTACTTGCCCTAGCCTAGGCCTCAGACCTTGGAAATGCTTGTCCTGACTGACCATTTGGTGTCTGTGGCACTTACCTGCTGCATTATTATTTATACTAACTGCAACACAAAATTCCTTTGTTGGTTGAACTTTTTTCTTGCTTTTTTTTAATGGACTTTCAAATCTATACATAAAATACTGCTCTTAAGATGTGCTTTGAAACTTCACAGTAAGTCTTAATCCAGCAGTCCCAAAGCAAAGACAATTACATAGTGTCAGTCCTGACACGCTTTCAGAGAAACTATTATTAAGGAAATGAAAGGCTTTGTTTTCTAGCATTATTGCTCCCCTTTGTCTGTCAGTCCATTTGCTCTCCCCTCCCCACTACTGGATTCTGCATGGAGTCTAGTTGTAAGAATTGGTTCTGTGTATAAGAGTGAAGGACTGTTCAAAACTGGGGCTTTCTGGGATGCAGTATTCCTGCAGACAGCACTCTGTTCGACACTATAGTGAGAAGATACTTGGAATTTTGGTTGAGCATGCAGAGGCTCACATCACTGTTTGGGAAGCAAGACTGTGATTGATGCTTTCTGTGTGAGAAACCAGACCCCCTCTTTCTTTTTTGGTAGGTTGGAATCTACCATGCATCCTTGGAGCACTGAGACATGCCTTCTCTCATATGAATCGGTGCACAAGCTTTGTCTGCAGAATGAGCTTTATCCTTCTCTGTTTTGTAGGACCTTTGTTAAACAGACTTTTGGAGAAACTGTCTCTTGGCTAGTCTCTTTAATTCTGCTCCAGGGATTTACTGAACCTTTAGATAGAGATGCCTGATAACCAACTAATTTTCCTGTGCATTGGGGTTGGAAACGGGTATGGATATTTAATAAGTTACTGAAAATTCTGAGCCCCTGTTCAGATGCTTGTGGGATCCCTTTTCCATAGCGGGGATCAGGCACCTCACCGTCCTGCCTTGCACAGAGCCCCTGGGAGCCCAGGCCAATGTACACGAGCCTGTGGCACACTGGGTCAGGGATTCTTTGTGCCTGCTGCAAAGGCTTTGTGAACTTTGCTGGCCAATACTGGAAAGGGGAATGGTATTTATTTTTATATTGTGTATATTTTGTCGTGCTCTGCTGATACCCTGTTTAAGAGCGACACTTACCTCAATAGTTCAATATTATGTGTTGGGTAATTTTTTGAAAGAACTTTTTAAAAAGCTTTTTGATCTTTGGAGGTCTGTAGATTTATTTCCATATGAACTGGTTATTTTGTATAAAGTACATTCTTAAAATAGCAAGTCTCTGATATGTGTGAATTGTATGTGTCCATGTGTCACTTTTATTATCAGGGCAAACTCTCAACAAAACAGGTTTATTCTAGGTCCCAAAAGCCATTACTTCAAGAATTCCATCCCAGTCCTGGCTGGTGTTCTTCAGTGGTTAGAGTGTCAGCCCTTGCACCAAGGAATCATGTGTTCAATTTCCAGTCAAGGACACATATCTTGGTTACTGGTTAGATCCACAGCCCACAGTCAGGGCGTGTGTGGGAAGCAACCAATCAATGTCTGTCTATTTTTTCCCCTCCTTGCCTCCTTCCCTCTTTTTCTAAAAATCAATGGAAAAAAATATCCTCTAGTGAGGATTAACAAAAAAGAAAATGTCATCCCAGCCCTGGCTGGTGTGGCTCATTTGGTTGGAGCATAGTTCTGTGTACCAAAGGTTCACAAATTCGATTCCTGGTCAGGGCACATACCCTGATTCCAGGTTTGATTCTCGATCAGAAGGTGTATGGAAGGCAATTGGTTATTGTTTCTCACATCAGTCTTTCTCCCTCTGAAATCAATAAGAACATATCCTAAGGCCCAGCCATCATGGCTCAGTGGTTGAGCATTGACCTATAAACCAAGAGGTCACGGTTCAAGTACTGGTCCAGGTACATACCCAGGTTGTAGGCTCGATCCCCAGTGTAGGGCATGCAGGAAGCAGCTGATCAATTATTCTCTCTCATCATTTATGTTTCTCTCTCCTTTCTTCTCCCTTCTGCTCTGAACTCAATAAATATATATTTTTTAAAGAACATATCCTCAGGTAAGAATTTTTTTAAAAAGTCAAGATGGTGGCATAGGCAAATGTTGGTACTCCATCACCTGCCACAACCACATCAAAGTTATAACCAAAATACAGATGAACCATCATTCAGAACCACCTGAAATCTGATTTAATGTAAGTTCCACAACTAGAGAAGTAAAGGAGAAAGCACATTGAGACTGGTAGGAGAAATGGAATGGGCTGGTCCAACACTCCCATGTAGCTTCCTCCTCCCCCCTCCTCAGGAGGGATACCTTGGCTGCAGAGGCCTCCTGTGAGGAGGAAGAGGTTCCAGTCCTACGCCAGACTCACAGCCAAAGTTTCCAGAGCTCAAAAGTGAAGTTTCCATAAATTGGGGCTGTGAAAACCAATAGTAATTGTGGCTGTGTGTCAGTGAGACTGCTGCAGACCCAGACAGTTCCTCTTAAAGGACCAACACAAATTTACATGGACCCACTGGCAGCAGCTTGGGGAAATCAGTTACATGGAGGAATTTGTTTGTCATCAGGGCAAGAATTTGGGGGCAGCTTTCTCCCAGACAGGTGTTTTTAGGAATCATTGTTCCTGTGCTGGCCACCACCTCCCCTTACAGAGCTGTCTGGCAGCCATATTTGGCTCACACATTCACTTGCTCTGGTGATTCCATGAGGTCATCTAATTTGCAGTCCAATCCTTACTGTTTGTAGCTGCTTTTCCATATGAATAGCCTGTCCTGGCTTAGATTTAAGACTTTACTAAAATCTCTCAAGCAGTAGCTGGTGTCAGCAAGACCTGACACTAGCAGCAGACTGTCTTAATAGCTCTGGCCCAGTAGCCCCAGGCATTGAGTGAGTGCACCTCCCAAGATGCGGGAGCCAGTGCACCTGGTGGACAGCTTCAGACCATACCAGGTTAGAACTCTACACATACTCAAGGGGTAGACTCAGCACTGAAGCAAGTCCTGCTCCATAGAGGAGTGTCCTGCACAGCACCTCTTTCTATTGAGGTCTCAGCAGGTCCTCACAGCCAAAGGGCCTGGAGGTTAGATTCTCCCAGTGATGCCAACAGAAATCAGGGCTCAATTATAACACTGCTACACAGCCCATATAGAGGTGAACCTAGAATGCCATCTGAAGTGATTAGGGAGATCCACTGGGCCCTACAGGACACCTACTACACAAGGCCACTCTACCAATTCCAGGAGATGGCAGTTCTACCTAATACATAGAAACAAACACAGGGAAGCAGACAAATAGAAATTTCACAAATGAAAGAACAGCCTGGCCAGCCCAGTTGAGCATCCATCTATGAACCCAGAGGTCATGGTTTGATTCATGGTCAGAGTACATGCTGGGTTATGGGCTCAATTCCTAGTTGAAGACATGTAGAAGCAGCCAACCAATGATTCTCATGTTTCTACCTCCCTCTCTTAAATCAATATACAAAAACACCAGAGCGGCCTGGTGCATGAAATTTGTGCATGGAGGAAGGAGATGCCTCAACCCAGCCTGCACCCTCTCCAATTTAGGATCTCTCTCACCTGGGAGCACTGGCTCCTAACTGCTGGCCTGCCTGATCACCCCTAACTGCTCCTGTACTGGCCTGATCACCCCTAATTACCTCTGCCTCGGCCCCTGCCACCGTGCCTTTGTCTGGAAAGATGTACGGAATACATCTGTTCTAATTTGCATATTACCGTGTGTGTGTGTGTGTGTGTGTGTGTGTGTGTGTGTGTGTGTGTGTGTCCGTGTCCATATCCATATCCCCAGGGAGGAAAACTAAAAGAAATGGAAGAAAACTATTAGATACAGAGTTCAAAACAATGATTATAAGGATGCTCAAGGATCTTACTGAGAGAGAACTGCAAGGGACTTAGACTTTAAAGGATCTTAGAATTTCAAAGTCAGAAAGTAAATATACATTAACTGCAATAATAATTTACAGGGATTCAACAATAGAGAGGATTCTGATAAATCAATGATTTGGAATATGAGGAAGCAGGAAAGCAAAAAAAAAAAAAAAATCCAAAAATTTGAAAGTAGTGGGACAACTTCAAGCCTACCAGATTATGGGGGTGCCAGAAGTCAAAGAGAGAACAAGATATTAAAAATATGTTTGAGGAAATAATCACAGAAAGCTTCCTCAAACTGATAAAGAAGTAGACTTACCAGGCCATGAAGCACAGAGTCCCAAACAAGAGGAATCCAAAGTGGCACACATAATTAAAATGCCAAGGCTTAAAGACAGAATCTTAAAAGCAGCAAGAGAAAAGCAATTAGTTATCTACAAGGGAGCACACATATGACTGTCAGCTGATCTCAACAAAAACTAGGCTGGAAGGGAATGGCAAAAAATACTCAAAAGTCCATGTGTCCCGGGAGAGCCGTGTGCCCCGGGGAAGCGGTGGGACAGGGGGGGGGGGTTGTGAATTGGAGGAGTGGATTCTATTCGTGTGGTCCTGAGGTAGTCACCATAAAACAAGCAGACTGCCAAATGACAGCGGGGAGGGGAGGGAGATCTGGGGGAGATAAGAGATCATCCGAAGGACTGGTATGCATGCATATAAGTACAACCAATGAACACAAAACTGGGGAGAAAGGGCATGTATGGGAGGTGGGGGGGAGGGCCAATGGTAAGCTATGTACACATATAATACCTTAATAAATTTTTTAAATGAAAAAAAAATATTCAAAAGTGATGAAGGACCTACAACCAAGATTACCCAGCAAACCTCTCATTTAGAATTGTCAGCCCAGCCAGCGTGGCTCAGCAATTCAGCATTGACCTATAAACCAGGAGCTCAATGGTTCAGGGCTCATAGGAGTGTGCAGAAGGCAGCCAATCAATGATTTTTGTCTCATCATTGATGTTTCTATCTATCTTGAAATGTTGAAAGGCATTCTTTAAGAAGAGGGGAGGGGAGGAGAGAAAAGAAAGATAAAATATATGAACAATAAAATGTCAATGAATACATATCAACAACTCAATCTAAAAATCAAAATAAATGAACAAGGAATCTAATGAAGAAAATAAATAAAATAGAACCACATGCAAGGGAACATGGAACAGACCTGAATCTCAGAGGGAAGGGGAGAGGGGGAAGAGACCAACCAAAAGACATATGCATATGTGCATTACCTATGGTCACAATAGGATGATGAAGGCCTGCGATGGGGCAGGATCTGGGTGGAAAGGGGATATCTGTAACATAATCAACAATAAAGTTTTTAATTTTTTTATTTTTTTGTATTTTTTATTTTTTTCATTAAAAAATTATTAAGGTATTATATGTGTACATAGCTTACCATTGCTCACCCCTCACCTCCCATTCATGCCCTCCCTCCCCAGAGTTCTGTGTTCGTCCGTTGGACTTACATGCATTGCATACCAGTCCTTTGGTTGATCTCTTATCTCCCCCCAGGTCTCCTTCCCCTCCCCGCTGTCATTTGGCAGTCTGCTTGTCTTATGGTGACTATCTCAGGACCACACGAATAGAATCCACTCCTCCTCTGGTTCACACACACACACACCCCCGGGTCCCACCGCTTCCCCGGGGCGCACTGCTCTCCCGGGGCACCTGTCTCCCCTGGGTCACACGACTCTCCCGGGACACACGGTCCCCATGGGGCACACGGCTCACACGGGACATACGGCCTCCTGGGACACACGGCTAAAGTTTTTATTTTTAAATCATCCCATCCTATCCTCACTTAGTCAAGGTAAGTGGTATTGGTTGACATAGGAGCTATGGACCCTGTGTAGTTAATAGTTCTGTGCTCCAGAGAACTTAAGAAAAGTAATAAAACACTAGCAGTTCTATACAATGTCATACATTCACCACCACCCCTCTCCCTCATACTACCCACACATTCCCAGTCCTTGATATATCATCTTTAACACACCTATAATGTACTAATTTTGATCTTCCAAAATCTAGGGCCTGGTAAATAAAGTTGATAATGGGTTAGTAATGGGCAGCTCTAGCCTGGAGCCATCTGAATTACAAATGGTCAGAATGAGAGCTACAAGTTAAGTAAGCAGGTACTTTGCTACCTACTCATTTTATTTATTTCTTCTTTCCATGGGAGGGTGTTAATTGGGGGAGGAAGAGCATAGTGATAGTCTTGAGACACCAAAATTCCTGGCCTTGTTTAGCCTTAAATAATTCACCTTGCAAAATAGTTACATTCAGTAAAAAGTCTATCATAGGCAAAACCAACTTCTTAATCTATTGTTCACTGCTAGAGCAATGGCAGGTCTTTCCATCTTGACCTCCAGTTGTTTGTTATCAAATTATTCCACATTATTTCTCAGATTTTTCTGTTGCTATTTTTATTTTTTTTATATGTTTTATTGATGATTTTTTACAGAGAAAAAGAGAGGGATAGAGAATTAGAAACATCTATGAGAGAGAATCATCAATTAACTGCCTCTTGCACACCCCCTACTGGGGATGTGCCCACAACCAAGGTACATGCCCTTGACCAGAATTGAACCTGAGACCTTTCAGTCTACAGACTGATGCTCTATCCACTGAGCCAAACCGGAAAACCATGTTCCATTTCATTCTCCCCTGAAAAACATGTTTTCCATAAAATATTATGTCTATCTCATTTCCTAGTTTTGTAGTATTGCCACGTAATTTTCAAAGCAAGAGAAAATTTAAAGTAAAAAATCATTAGTAAACCCCAGATTTGAAATGGTACTGGTCAGATTGTTTGTCTCACTTTCTGTCCCTCTTTTCTCCTGTTGGGAAAGGGTGGGTGGGGCACTGCTTTGGCCTGGCTTTCTTTGCTATGCTGACACTGGCATGGTCAGCATTAATTCCTCTCTCTGCATAATAGTATCACACCCTTAAAATTTATGTAAAGTTGATTTCTAACTTAGATTACCAACTGAAACCTCTTCTGTAACATGAAATCCTTATCAAAAGCTAAATTTTGACAGTTTTAGCTAATAGTAGGGCTTGACTTTTAATAGGAATTTAGCTCTTAGCAGAGTGCCTGAGTATTGCCAGAAATATCTGCTCAGTACCAAAACTGTTACAGAAAACCAGAGAAGAACCAAGCAATGCTTAGAGAGATGGAGTTACATTTATTATTATTATTATTATTATTATTATTATTATTATGTGCTGGCCCAGAGGAAAATGTCTCAAATTCTGGGCCCCATCATACTGAAAGTTTCCTGTATTTATACCTTTTTACCCTTTTTGTCTCCCAAATATGGGGTTTTCCAGTCTCCTTTGCAAGTTCTTAAAGAGCCCCTATATGCTGGGGCTTTGAGACCTCAACCAAAGGCTTGGCCTGGTGCCAGCAGTGATAAACTTCATATGGAGAAGGTTTAATGGCCTCACTGAATTGGGAGTTGTTTTATTTTCCTTATTATTTAAGCAAGCATTTACAGAAGCCAAAATAGCAGGGTTAAAATTTTAAACAGCAGTTTTTATATAAGATGGTTGCTTCAAAACTGGTCAACTGTTTCAAAACTGGGTACAGTTTAGAAGCCAACCTTCACCCTGAAATCTCTTCCTAAGATAGGTGAATGACCCCTCTCCATTAAACTGTTAGGCAAGAGTTGCCTTTGGAAGGAATGTCATTGGACCTTACCTCCTGAGTGTCCAGTCTATTAATCGTTTTCACTGTCCCCTCCTGCACTGGGTTCTCTGTAAACGGGCCAGCAGATATTTCCCTGGCATCATGATTTTCCCTTAGGTGTTTTTTAAGGAGAATATCTGTGCATATATTGTAGTCCCCTCTCTGTTACCAAGGCTCAGTCTAATTTTAGTTAAAACCTTTAGGGTATAATGAATTCTGAAATGGTAGCCAAGAAGGCAGTTCTGTGACTGGCTTATTTCACTTAGCATAATGTTTTCAAGGTTTCTCCATGTTGTAGTGTGTATCAGAATATCCTTTTTCTTAAATATATTTTTATTGATTTTAGAGAGGAAGGGAGAGAGAGAAATATCAATGATGAGAGAGAAATATCAATGTGTGCAGACCCCCACTGGTGATCAAGCTCACAACACAGACATGTGTCCTGACCAGGAATCAAACTGTGACCTGGTTCATGGGTTGATGAATATCCTTACTTTTTGAGGCTGAATAATGCATTGTATAGATATACCATACCACCTTTTATTTATCTTTTGATCAATCAATGAACATTTGGATTCTTTCCTCTTTGGGCTATCTTCAATAATGTTAATGAACATGGTGTAAAATGTCTGTGTAAGACCCTCCTTTCAATTCTGGGTATATGCCCTAAAGTAGAGTCACTGGACTATAATATAATCCTATCTTTATTTATTTTTTATTTTTTTTTAGGAACTGCCATGCCACTGTACCATTCATTCCACAGTAGCTGCACTGTTGTACATTCCCATCAACAATGCACAGTTCCAGTTTTTCCACATCCTCCGCAGCATGTTTTCTGGGTTTTTTTTTTATTTTACCACACTAGCTGGTATGAGGTGATAGCACTCTAGCACCCTTTCTTGTACACATTTCTATTCCCTCTTTTGCAGCTGCCACTTTAAAATCATGTCAGCAGCTAAACTTGGCTTCCCTCTTCTCTCCTCACCCAATACCAATATAGTGCTCTTGCTGATCCATGTCTCATACCTGGTAATTGTCCTTGGCATGTTCAACCAGATGCCAGGCCCTATTGATTCTTCACAGAAATCTTATCTCTTCCCTCCTGCACACAGGTTCTCAGTTTTATGTCTTGCTTGGATTATTGTAATAACCCTGGCCTGTGCAAACCACTTTGCTGCCATAAACCTGAGCTGTGCCCTCTAATTCCCTACTCTCCATCCCATAGTAGCTTCCCATTGCCCACAGGAAATGGAGGGGGGTAAAAATTAGTGAACACCTTTTATGTGTAGGTACTGTACTAAGTGCTCTACATCCTAGTGTAAATCTCATTTCACATATAAGGAAGCAGGCAAAGAGAAGTAACTTGTTTAACTACACAGATTGTAAGTTGTAAACGAATTCAAATCAGCTCAAAAGCAGTCAAAGCCTATGAGCCACTCTGCTCTCCTGCCTTGTCAATCCCCTTGTGATGTAGAAAAACTCTAAATTAAGTAGCTTGCCTAAAGTGAGGTCATCATTATTAACTTGGGAGCTGGTATTTGAACCTGGGTTTCTTATACCAACGTTTTTCCCCCAAATCCTTGGCCAGGCAACAGGTCCTGTACTATACAACATGGCTCAACAGGTTTATTCTCCCTGTGCTGTCTTACCCTTTGCCCCAAATTGGACAATTCGTTTCTAAAGAGAAGCTGGGTTTCAATTACACCTCTCTAGCTTAGAGCTGAAATGTAGAGCTGTACTCCCAGCTCAGATGTAACTTTCTTCTTGCAGCCCTCCCACTGCTGAGCACAGGCGCCTGAGAAATCCATGCCAAACAAACAAGAGAGTGCCTTGAAACTACTGGACCTGAAGTCTCTATTGCAGGAGTCAGACGCCCACAATTAGAAAAGTGCTTGAGTCTGAGAAGCAGAGATTAGCTTCTGGCACTAAATATCTGGCAGAGTGTTTGCATTGCATTGATTTTCTGTTGTTTTGTTCTCCTCCCTGACCTCCAGGTCTCTGAGTGGGTGGGGAGTCTCCCATCATCACCACCACCCCCTCAGGCTACACACACACACACACACACACACACACACACACACACACGCACGCACGCACGCACGCACGCAAGCACGCACACACACGCTGCCTTGAGCAAATCTCAGCCAGAATTTTTGTTCCAGTCATACCAGCAACCAAGTCAACAGCCACCTTTGGAGAGACAGGGTTGACTGGACCTCTTCGGGGTTTCATTCAAACCCAACCTGCTTGAAGGTGAAAGGGCTGTGGGTGTGAAGAGGCAGGGCCACAAACAAAATAAGGATTCAGCAGGAATCTGGCCTATATCTTGACATCAAGAAAAATCAGAAGGTTCTTACTGAAAACAGGTAAGTTTTTGTGTTGTCTGACTGTATCAAGCTTGGAATCGGCAGGCAAATAAACAGTTGAGGAATAGGTCAGAACAATCAGCACGAAAGGGTCTCATCTCTCCTCTGTTGCTTAGAGTAGGAAGGTAGCAGGCAAGAGGAGGTGGCTCCCTAACTTGGACATCTAAGTCGGGAAGCAGATATTTCCTGGCACTGCTTGTGTAAGGGACTCATACCTGGAGAGCTCTACTTGCTCTGCTTATTAGAGGAAGGGAGAGATGATGGTCATTGGCCTTGCATGTCTCTTCACAATGTGGAGAAATTATGGCCGCTGAAGAACAAGTCTGGGGATAAGACTAACTGCAAAGTTGGATGCAGTGTCACCCTCCAGTTTGCTGATTCAAACATTTGTATTGAATGCCTCTGTATTGAACTCCAAGATACAGTCTCCTTTCACATGACATCATTTTGATGGGGTTACAGATCCGTTAGACAACATGGGAAGAGCTAAAACTAAGTGCTAAATGGAGGGTCACAGGAAAGGACCCCTAGATAACATCTGAGGGACTTGAGAGGAAGCTAAAGCCCAAAGAACAATTTATAATTCATCAGGTAGAGAAGGGAAAAGAGTAAAGAGCACAGTATGAAAATAAAAATAAATAAAGAGAGGGAAAAAATAAAAATAATTACCCAGCCCTAACAACAACAAAAAAAGCACAGTATGTGCGAGGCTCAAATGCAAGAGACTGCCCTGTTCCTGGGAGTGCAAGTTCAGAGTGGCTGGCAGAGAGAGGAGGTGGAGCAGTGATTTGGGAGATGCAGCCAACAGGAATGTAGGGGCCAGGCCAGGGTGAGGAATTGGGAAACTGTCCTAAAGTGTTGTTGGGGGAGGGAGGTGGCGACTGTAGGGAAGAGGAGGGATTGCCAACACTTAAGACAGGGAAGCACTTAAATAGCAGTCGGAAAATGGAGTCCAGATTTGCTCTTTTGCTCACTTGGCCCTACTATAGAGAACAACTTGCAGGGAGCCAGGCTGAAGGCAGAGAGCACACCATGAGGCAGTGAATGATAGCCATGGAACCTAGCATGGCTAGTGACTATGAGAGGCTTAGGTCAGTATTTTTCTACTCATGATAAAGGACCTGCTTTTCTCCCAGTCTGTTATGAAACAATAGGTTTTATTTTCAGTTTTTAAAGATATAATTTTATTTATTTCAGAGAGGAAGAGAGAGACAATTATTGATTAACAGCCTCTTGCATGCCCCCTACTAGGGATTAAGCCCACAACCTGGGCATGATACTCAACCATTGAGCCACACACTCAGACTGGACCAATATTTGTTTTGTAAAATAAGATAAAAATAGATTACAGATAAATAGAATTTAAGGACAAAATGAAAGCCTGCGTTTTTTATTAATAGACTAAAGGCCCAGTGCATGAAATTTGTGCAATCGGGGCAAGGGGGTCCCTCAGCCAGCCTGCACCCTCTTCAATCTGGGACCCAGTGGGGGATGTCTGACTGCTGGTTTAGGCCCAAAAGTATTGGGCCTAAATAGGTAGTTGGACATCCTTCTCAAATTCCGGACTGCTGGCTCCCAACCACACCTGCCTGCCACCTTGATCACCCACTAACCACTCACCTGCCAGCCTGACCAACGCCTAACTGTTCTGCTACTGGCCTGATTGCCCCCAACTTCTTTCCCCTTCTGGCCCAGTAACCCCAACTGCCCTCCCCTGCCAGCCTGGTCGCCCCTAACTGCCCTAACCTGCAGACCTGGTCACCCCCAACTGCCCTCTCCTGCTGGCCCCATTACCCCCAACTGCCCTCCCCGTCAGGCCTGGTACCCCACAACTACCCTCCCCTCCTGGGCATCTTGTGGAAGCCATCTTTGACCACATGGGGGTGGCCATCTTGTACAAGGGCATGAGAGTTAATTTGCATATTACCTCTTTATTATATAGGATTTTAAAATATGATATTACTCATGTTGCCACAAAATTTCCTAAACATTTATCTCAGTTTGGTTTCTGTACTTTTCACAGTCCAGCAATGAATCATATGCCCTTGAAAAATACTGACTTTAGGAAGGATGAACTAGATGACTGACTAGTGTGTGTGTATGTGTGTGTGTGTGTGTGTATGTGTGTGTGTGTGTGTGTGTGTGTGTCTGTGTGTCTGTGTGTGGTGGGGGGGGAGAGTATAAAGGAGAAAGGATAAGTCAATGATGATATGCAGATTTGACCTGGATAACTGAATGGCTACTGTGCTGTTCTCAGAGCAAAGGAACCAGGAGGAGGAACGGCAGATCTGAAAGGGCAGATGTGAATTGGAAGAGGGGAGGGTTGGATGTACTGTGCATGGTGGAACCAGTGAAGTGGGAATGACCAGAGGCAGTAAAATGAAGATGTGAGGTTCAGCAGGCAGCCTGAACTGAACAAACTTGGGAATCATCAGCAAGTAGACCATAACCAAAGCTCAGAAGAAGACAGGCTTGCTCTGCAGAGCTGTGTGGAGGGAAAGAAGTCAGGAACCTTGGCCAGGATTCTGTGGGCACCAGTGACCAAGTGACATTGGTCACAGGAGGCTGAGGAGCCACAGGACTCGAGGAGATAGTGTTTTACGTTGAGGATGAAAAGTGGTGCTATCTGAGGAGCTCAAAAGCCTTGGCCTGCTCTGGTCCCTGTAGCTCACCACCTAGAATCATTTCTCTAAATAGATTTGTCTTTGAACAAATTCACCCCATTGGGTGAGACAACAACCTTCTGTCCCTCCCAATTGGTGTGGTTCAATTGGTTGATCATCAACCCATGCACCAAGAGGTCATTGGATCTATTCCCAATCAGGGCACATGCTTGGCTTGCAATATCAATCTCCATTAGGGGATGTGCAGGAGGTAGCCAATCAATGTTTCTCATTGATGTTTCTATCTCTCCTCCCGTCCTCTCTCTCTAAAATCAATAAAAACTTTAAAAAAAAAAGTTATGTTCTAGCTAACTCATGACTTGGTACCCATTCTACCACCCTAATCCTTCTCTCTTCACTTCATTGGCCTTTCATCCAAAATTTACTTTTCTCAACCCATTCTTTCAAAATTATTGTCTTTATACTACATTTAGAAATGTGTGGTAGTATTCCTCTTAAAAGCATTCAGTATGTGTTTTTTCTTTTTTTTTCATATTAGAATGTTTATAAAACAAGGTCAACATCTGAAGTTAACCTTTCTTTCCAAATCTTCTCTGAAAAAGAATGTGTTCTTCAGCTTAGACTTAGAACTTATTTCTTTAATCTTTATTACTGAAAGTATTACATATGACCCCTTCTAACCCACCCCTGTCCCCCACCCCAGGCCTTCATTTGGTTATGTCTCTGGGTTATGCAAATATACATACAAGTTCTTTAGTCAATCTCTTTCCAACTACCCACACTCTCCCCCTTTCCCTCTGCAATTCTACAGTCTGTTCCATGCTTCTATATCTCTGGATCTATTTTGTTCATCAGTTTATTTTGATCATTAGATTCTATATATTAGTTAGATCATGTGCTGGGGTTTTTGTCCCAGGATTACAAAGGGTTCAGCAATCTGGAGAAAGGCTGTGAGTAGATTAAAAAAGAGTCCAGAGCCAAAATATATTTTTGAAAGGCATTGGGAGTCAGAGGAGCTTTAGCTAAAGGAGCTAAAGACTCTCCTTGTCTCAGGATCCCTTGCTTTTTATTAACACAATTTGTCCTCAGGCAAGGTGGAAACATACACTTCGAAGGGTAGGATTTCAAAGGTTAGGGTTTACAGAAGCATTGTCAGATTGGGGAATAACCTACAGCTGTTCAAGTGTTTGGCCAACAGGAGGCAATGTCATGTAGATTGAGAAGCCCTGAGCTATCTGGCAGTAAACAATCATCTTATTCAGATTTGGGGGAAGTGCCTTTTCAGCTGTTCCAATAAGTAATTACATATGTGACTTAGCCCTTGTTGAGCCCCTAAGTTTTATCAACCTTTTTATTAAAGTCTTGTAATTATGACATGCTGGAATTGGCTCCCGGCAATCATATGATACTTATCTTTCTCTGACTGGCTTATTTTGCTTAGCATAATACTCTTCAGGTCCATTTGTGCTGTTGCAAATGTAAGAGTTCTTTCTTTTTTAGAGCTGTGTAGTATTTCATTGTGTAAATGTACTACACCTTTTTATAAGTACCATGCGCTAACTGATTGCGCCATTGGAGCTCCTGTATTACGCCTTTTTAATCCACTCACCTGCTGATGGGACCTTGGGCTATTTTTAAATCTTAGCTATTGTAAATTGCACTGCCATAAACTAAGGGGTGCATGTATTCTTTATGGTTGGTGTTTTAGGATTATTCCTAGAAGTGGGATCACAAGGTCAAATTGGATTTCCAGTTTTTGATTTTTTGAGGAAAGTCCATACTGCTTTCCATAGTGGCTGCACCAGTTTTCATTCCCACCAGTAGTGTACTGGGGTTCCCTTCTCTCAATATCCTCACCAACACCTGGCCATTTGTTGATTTGTTAATGATAGCCATTATGACAGGTATGTATGAAGTGATACCTCATACTTGTTTTAATTTGCATCTCACTGATGATTAGTGACTTTGAATATTTTTTCATATGTCTCTTAGCCTTCTTTAATAATTCACAGTGGACATACAGAATCAACTGAGGGTCCTTTGCCTGTTGTTTCAGTATTTTAAAATTATTATTATTTTTTTAAATTTGGGTGATATATATTTATTTTATTTATTTATTTTTAAATAAATCTTTATTGTTCATATTATTACAAATGTTCCTCATTTTTTTTCCTCCATTGCTCCCCTCCACCAGGCTCCCACCTCACCCTCTGCCCTTTCCCCACCCCCCATTGTCCTCATCCATAGGTGCACAGTGTATGTTCAGTTTCTTCCCTCACCCCCCACTCCCCTTTTCCCCAAGAATCATCAGTTCACTCCCCTTCCATACCTCTGATTCTATTATATCCACGAGTTAATATTGTTCATCAGATTTTTTAATTCCCTTGGTTTTTAGATTCACTTGTTGATAGTTATGTATTTGTTGTTCATAGTTTTTATCTTTATTTTCTTCCTCTTCCTAAAGAACCTCCTCCAGCAATTCATATAATTCTGGTTTGGTGGTGATGAACTCCTTTTGCTTTTTTATTTGTGAAGCTCTTTTTTTTTTTCTTTTAATTTTATTTTATTAAGGTATTTTCTGTGTACATAGTTTACCATTGCCGCCCCCCTCCCATTTATGCCCTCCCTCCCCAGAGTTCTGTGTTCATTGGTTGTACTTATGTTCATGCATACCAGTCCCTCGGTTGTTCTCCTATCTCCCCCCAGGTCTCCTTCCCCTCCCCGCTGTCGTTTGACAATCTGCTTGTTTTATGGTGACCATCTCAGGACCCCATGGATAAAATCTGCTCCTCATTTGGCAGTCTGCTTGTTTTATGGTGACTAACTCAGGACCATATGAATAGAGTCCACTCCTCCTCTGGTTCTCACCGCCCCTTCCCCTGGGTCCCACTGCTTCCCCTGAGATACACGGCTCATCTGGGGCACAAGGCCCCCTGGGACACACGGCTCACCGGGGGCACTCGGCCCCCTGGGACACTCGGCTCACCCGGGGCACTCGGCCCCCTGGGACACTCGGCTCACCCGGGGCACTCGGCCCCCTGGGACACTCGGCTCACCCGGGGCACTCGGCCCCCTGGGACACTCGGCTCACCCGGGGCACTCGGCCCCCTGGGACACTCGGCACACCCGGGGCACTCGGCCCCCTGGGGCACTTGGCTCACCCGGGGCACACGGCCCCTCTAGGGTGTTGGGTTCGCATATTGGAAGCGCCACGCTAGCTCTTTGCTAGCTTGGCGGGCAGGCTGGGACAGCTGCAGTTGGGCTGAGATGGTTGCAGGCGGCGGGACCACCTTCAATGGTGTCTCGTTCAGTGTGGGAGCGGAGCAGCTGCAGACATGGAGGCTAAGTTCTGAGGTCGCCCACTCCCTGAGCCCAAGGCGTGGTGAGCTCTGTTCTTGGTGGATTTCCTTTATTCTCGGCGGCAGTGGCGGTTGGCGGTGCCAGGTGCAATATTGACGGTCGCTCCTGTGGTTCAATTACCACTATAGTTTTAAAGTTCACATGGCGGTGGTGGTGAGAGCTTCGGCTTGGCCATGTGGCATCGGAGGATGGGCTCGCCTGGGTGGGTAATGGAAGGCACCGTGCCATTTCCTCACCAGCGCGCTCCATCTCCCTCCCAGCATGGTGGGTGTGCTGGGAAGATTGTGGGCGGGCTGTAATGGCTGCATGGGGCGAGTCCGCCCTCAATGGTGTCCTCTTTGTTGCGGATGTGGAGCTGCTGTGGATGCAGAGGCTAATTTCTGAAGCCACACTCTCTATGAGCCCGGCGTGTAGTGAGCTCTGATTTCGGTGGATTCCTATTCTTGGGGGCGGCGGTGGGTGCGGCAGCGATGGTAGCTCCTGTGGCTCAATTTCCCCTGTAGTTTTAAAATCCGCATGGTGGTAGTGTCTGATGCTTTGGCCTGGCCATGTGGCAGCGGTGAGAGGATTCTCCGGGTCTGCCAATGGAAGGCGCAGCGCCAGTTCAGCGCGCGTGAAGGCCTGGCAGAGCAGGCCGAGGGCGGTGGCGGAGAGTCCCCGAGATGTCTTAGTCTTTCAGACTTAGTGGAACGCTTCCCCTGAGCCAGGACAATCAGCACCACCACAAATATTGGCCAGCTCAGTGCTGCCCCTCTACAGGTGACAGTAGGGGCATCCTCACCTTTGCTCTTGGAGGACTTAACCAGTGGAAGGCAGCACGGTACAGAACTGCCCCACCTTCTCAGTCCTCCGCTGTGAAGCTCTTTTTTTTTTTTAAATTTTTTTTAAAAAATATATTTTATTGATATTTCACAGAGAGGAAGGGAGAGAGATAGAGAGCTAGAAACGTCGATGAGAGAGAAACATCGACAAGCTGCCTCTTGCACACCCCCACCGGGGATATGCCCACAACCAGTGTACATGCCCTTGACCGGAATCGAACCTGGGACCTTTCAGTCCGCAGACCGACGCTCTACCACTGAGCCAAACCGGTTTCGGCTGTGAAGCTCTTTTTAAAAATATATATTTTATTGATATTTTCCAGAGAGGAAGGGAGAGAGATAGAGAGCTAGAAACGTCAATGAGAGAGAAACATCGACCAGCTGCCTCTTGCACACCCCCTACCGGGGATGTGCCCTTAACCAATGTACATGCTCTTGACCGGAATCGAACCTGGGACCCTTCAGTCCGCAGATCGACGCTCTACCACTGAGCCAAACCAGTTTCGGCATTTGTGAAGCTCTTTATCTGGCCTATGTTAAGTGATAGCTTTGCTGATATTTTTGGCTGTAAGTTCTTACTATTCATCACCTTAAATATTTCTTGCTATTCCCGTCTGCCCTGCATGATTTCTGTTGAAAAATCAGCTGACAATCATATGGGTGCCACTTAAGAGAAATCAGCCAACAGTCCTATGGGTGCTCCTTTATAGGTAACTATCTGCTTTTCTCTTGCTGCTTTTAATATTCTCTCTTTGTCTTTTGCTCTTGGCATTTTAATTATGATGTGTCTTGGTGTGGTCCTCTTTGGATTCCTTTTGTTTGGGGTTCTGTGTGCTTCCTGGACTTGTAAGTCTAATTCTTTCACCAAGTGGGGGAAGTTTTCTGTCACTATTTCTTCCAGTATGTTTTCGGTATCTTGTTCTCTCTTCTTCTGGGACCCCCATAATTCTGATGTTGGTTCGCTTAAAGTTGTGCCAGAGGTTTCTTACACTATCTTCAACTTTCTGGATTCTCTTGTCTTCTTGTTTCTGAGAAGGAATATCTTCTGGCTCTTTGTGTTCCCAATCTTTGACTTGATTCTTGCGATCTTCCATTCTGTTTTTGGACTCTGTACAATATTTTTTATTTTAGAGAATGTATTCTTTATTTCTAGTTGATCCCTTTTCATATCTTCATAGGTCTCATTTATTTTATTGGACTTTTCTAGGAAATTCTTGAAAAACCTTATAACCATGGTTTTGAACTCTATATCCAGTCACTTGTTGTCCTCCATTTCTTTTGTTTGTGATTTGTTTCCTTGTCTCGGCATTTTCACAGCTTCCCTGAGTTGGTAGGGTGGCTTTGTGTGCTAAGGTGTCCTATATGGTTCAGTGGGTCAGCCTCCCAGTTACCTGAGGTAGACACTCTTGGTGCACTCCTTTGTGGACTGTGTGTACAGCTTTATTGTAGTTAAGTCTTGATTGTTGTTGGTATTACTTGGAGGAAATGACCTCCAGGCTAATTGGTTGTGAGGATCAGCTGTGTCTATGCTGGGAGACAGCCTTATTCAACAAGACTTGGAAAACTCCAAAAGCCTCTGTGCTCAGCTTGGATGGGGCAAAGTTTCAGGGTGGAGCCTACAGCCTTGGCTTCCAGTCAGCCCCGACCTATGAGGTTCCTGAGTCTCAGTGTTCCTCAGTGTGCTTTGGTACTCGCTGCAAGCACCTCTGAGAGAAAGGTGCCCTCGAGTTTCACCCGGTAACAGACAGTCGAGTCTCTCCCCCAATGATCCTGGAACTGGGGTTCAGTGCAGTTGGAAGCGGGATTGGAAGTGGGGTTCAGTGCAGTCTGGAGCTTTTGTCTCCTTCCCGCTAGGGCAATCTAACAGCACAGTCAACAGTCCATCCTCTGCGCACAATGTGCATGCCTCCGGGACTCTGCCTTTCGCCGCTCCCTGAGTTTCCAACTTATAGCCCAGATTGCATCCTTATGAGCCTAGGTCCCCAGGGTCTGGTCTAGAACTGGGGTTCAGTGCAGTCGGAACTGGGGCTCAGCACAGTCCGAAGCTTTTGTTTCCATCCCGCTAGGGAATGCCAGCCAGCCACTCAGCCACCTCCTCCCCTCCATCTCAGTCCTGTCCCCACATGCACACCATGTCTCTGTACCTTAGGCTTTTACAGCTCCTCTGATTTTCTTTTTGGTTTTTTCTTTCCTTCTAGTTGTAGAATTTCCAGTCAGTCAACTTTCCTGTAGTTCTTGATAATGTCCATTTTGTATTTTAGTTGTATTTTTAAATATTGTTGTGCGAGGCTGCAGTTAGTTATTTACCTATGCCACCATCTTGGTTTCTCCCCCTTTGCCAATTTTTTAATTGGATTATCTTCTCTTTATTAAATTGCATGAGTTCCATATATATTTTGGAAATTAACCCTGTATAGGATGAATCATTGGCAAATATGTTCTCCCATGCAGTGGGTTGTCTTTTCATTTTGTTGATGGTTTCTTTTGCTGTGCAGAAGCTCTTTATTTTGATGTAGTCCTACTTACATATTTTCTTCTTAGTTTCCTTTGCCCTAAGAAATGTATTGATAAACATATTGCTACGAGAGATGTCTGATATTTTGGTGCCTATGGTTTATTCTAGGATTTTGATTGTTTAAAAACTTACATGTAAGTCTTTTATCCATTTTGAGGGTGTTTTGTGTGTGTGTGTGTGTGTGTGTGTGTGTGTGTGTGTGTGTGGTGTAAATTGGTGGTCTAGTTTCATTTTTTTTTTGTATGTATCAGTCTAATTTTCCCAACATTTGTTGAAGTCTGTCTTTATTCCATTGTATGCTCTTGCCTCCTTTGTCAAATATTGAGTATAATTACTTGAGTCAATTTCTGGGTTCTCTATTCTGTTCCATTGATCTAGTTGCTTGTTCTTGTGCCAATATTAGGCTTTTTCAAATATATTTTTATTGATTTAATAGAGAAAGAGTGAGAGAGAGAGAGAGAGAGAGAGATTCAGTGATGAGAGAGATGATTGACTGCCTCCTGAATGCACTACACTGGGGATTGAGCCCACAACCCAGACATGTACCCTGACTGGGAATTGAATTGTGACCTCCTGGTTCATAGGTCAATGCTCAACCACTGAGCTACACCGGCTGAGCAGTGCTAGGCTGTTTTGAGTACATTGACTTTGTAGTATAACTTGATATCTGGTATTGTGATTCCTCCAACTTTGTTCTTTCTCAAGATTGTTCTGGCTATTTGGGGTCTTTTTGGTTTCATATAAATTTTTGGAGTGTTAGATCTGTGAAGTATGATACTGGTATTTTAATAGGGATTACATTGAGTCTATGGATTGTTTTTGGTAGTATATACATTTTAATGATGTTGATTCTTATACAGTATTTTCTTCCATTGGTTTATATCTTCCTCTATTTCTATTTTCAGCATCCAGTAGTTTTCCAAGTACTGGTCTTTCAGTTTTTTGGATAAGTTCATTCCTAAGTATCTTTTTTGTTGTTGTTGCAATAGTAAAAAAGAGCCCTAACTGGTTTTGCTCAGTGGGTAGAGCATTGGCCTGCTGACTGAAGGGTTTCAGGTTCGATTCTGGTTGAGGACATGTACCTTGGCTGCGAGCACATCCCCAATAGGGGGTGTGCAGGTGGCAGCTGATCAATGTTTCTCTCTCACTGATATTTCTAGCTCTCTATCCCTCTCTCTTCCTCTCTGTAAAAAAAATCAAATACATATTTTTAAAAAATAGTAAAAAGGATTATTTTTTATTTTCTCTGAGAATTCATTATTGGTGTATAAAAATATCATAATTTTCTGGGTGTTAATTTTGTATACTGCTACATTGCAGAATTCATTTATTAAATCAAGTAGTTTTTTTTATGGATGATTTTTTTTTCTTGTCTGATCACTATAGCTAGGACTCCCAGTACTATGTTGAACAGGAGTGGTAAAAGTGGGCATCCCTGTCTTATTCCTGTTCTTAGGGGAAATGGTTTTATTTTTGCCGATTGAGTATATGGTTGGCTGTAGGTTTGTCATATAACTTTTATTCTGTTGAGGTATGTTCCCTCTATTCCCACTTTGCTGAGAGTTTTTGTAAAAAATGGGTGTTAGATTTTGTAGAATTATATTTCTGTATCAATTGGTATGATCATGTGATTTTTGTCTCTCAATTTGTTTATGTGATGTATCACATTTATTGATTTGCAAATATTGTACCAGCCTTGCCTCCCTGGAATAAATCCCACTTGGTCGTGGTGCATGATCTTTTTAATTTATTGCTGGATCCAATTTGCTAATATTTTGTTGAGGATTTTAGCATCTATGTTCATCGGGGATATTGGCCTGTAATTTTCTTTCTTTGTAGCATCATTATCTGGTTTGGGAATTAGGATAATGCTGGCCTCATAAAAAGAGCTTCTTGGTGTTCCTTCCTCTTGAATTTTTTTGGAATAGTTTGAGGAGGACAAGTGTTAGTTTTTCTTTGAATGCTTTGTAAAACTCCCCTATGAAGCCTTTTGGACCAAGGCTTTTGTTTGCTGGAAGGTTTATTTATTTATTTTTATTTTTAAAAATATATATTTTATTGATTTTTTACAGAGAGGAAGGAGAAAGGGATAGAGAGTCAGAAAAATCGATGAGAGAGAAACATTGATCAGCTGCCTCTTGCACACCCCCTACTGAGGATGTGCCCGCAACCAAGGTACATGCCCTTGACCAGAATCGAACCCAGGACCTTTCAGTCCACAGGCCGACGCTCTATCCACTGAGCCAAACCAGTTTCGGCTGGAAGAAAATACTGCATTAGAATCAACATCATTAAAATGTATATACTACCCAAAACAAGTAATTTTTTTAAATTTACTGCTTCAATTTTATCAGTAGTTATTGGCCTATTCAGGTTTTTTAGTCTTCCTGATTGAGTTTGGGAAGATTGTATATTTCTAGGAATATGTTCATTTCATCCAGGTTGTCCAGTTTGTTGGAATAAAGTCACTTATAATATTTTTTTTACAATCCTTTGTATTTCTATGAGGTCAGTTGCTACTTCACCTCTTTCATTTCTGATTTTTTAAAATATAATAAATCTTTATTGTTCAGATTATTACAATTATTCCTCTTTTTTCACTCCGTAGCTCCCCTCCACCAGGTTCTTATTCCACCATCTCACATTCTGCCCTTACATCCCCTCCCCCACTGTCCTCATCCCATAGGTATATACTTTTTGTCCAGTCTCTTCCCACACCCCAAACTCCCCTTTTCCCCCAAGAATTGTCAGTCCACTCCCTTTCTATGCCCCTGATTCTATTATATTCATCATTTAATACTGTGCATCAGATATTTTATTCCCTTGGTTTTTAGATTCACTTGTTGGTAGATACATATTTGTTGCTCATAATTTTATCTTTATCTTTTTCTTCTTCTTCCTCTTCTCAAAGAATGCCTTTCAGCATTTCATATAATTCTGGTTTGGTGGTGATGAACTCCTTTAGCTTTTTCTTATCTGTAAAGCTCTTTATCTGGCCGAAAGCCGTTTGGCTCAGTGGTAGTGCGTCAGTCTGCGGACTGAAAGGTCCCGGGTTCGATTCTGGTCAAGGGCATGTACATTGGTTGCGGGCACATCCCTGGTAGGGGGTGTGCAGGAGGCAGCTGGTCAGTATTTCTCTCTCATTGATGTTTCTAGCTCTCTATCTCTCTCCCTTCCTCTCTGTAAAATATCAATAATATATACTTATATTTAAAAAAAGCTCTTTATCTGACCTTCAATTCTGAATGATAGCTTTGCTGGGTAGAGTAATCTTGTTTGTAGTTTCTTGCTGTTCATCACTTTGAATATTTCTTACCATCCCTGGCTGGCCTATTTCTGTTGAGAAATCAGCTGACAATTGTATGGGTGCTCTCTTGTAGGTAACTAACTGTTTTTCTCTTGCTGTTGTGAATATTCTCTCTTTGTCCTTTGCTCTTGACATTTTAATTATGATGTGTCTTGGTGTAGTCCTCTTTGGATTCCTTTTGTTTAGGGTTCTCTGCATTTCCTGGACTTGTAAGTCTATTTCTTTCACCAGGTGGGGGAAGTTTTCAGTCACTATTTCTTCAAATAGGTTTTTAGTATTTTGCTCTCTCTCTTCTTCTGGGACCCCATAATTCAGATGTTGGTATGCTTGAAGTTGTCCCAGAGGCTTCTTACACTATCTTCACCTTTTTTTATTCTTTTTGCTTTTTGCTTTCCAGAGGATTGTTTTTTGCTTCTTTATATTCCAAATCTTTTACTTGATTCTTGCGATCCTCTAGTCTGCTTTTAGGTCTCTTTATAATATTTTTTATTTAGTAAGTGTATGCTTAATTTCTGATTGATCCTTTTTCATATCTTTGAGGTTCTCATTAAACTCATCAGCCTTTTCTAGGAAATTCTTTAAAAACCTTATAACCGTGGTATTGAACTCTATATCTATTTGCTTTGATCCATTTCCTCCATTTGTGGCCTGCCTCTTTGTCTCTGCATTTTGGCTACTTCCCTGAGTTGATGAAGTGGCTTTGTGTGCTAGGTGTCCTATAGGGTCCAGTGGCTCAGCCTCCCCAGTTACCTAAGGTGGACACTCTTGGTTCACCCCTTTGTGGGCTGTATGTGCAGTCTTGTAGTTAAGCCTTGATTGTTGTTGGTATCAGTAGGGGAAGTTGACCTCCAAGTTGACAATTGGCTGTGAGGATCAGCAGTGTCTCCACTGGGAGAGCCTCTGTGCTCAGCTTGGGTGGGGCAGAATCTCAAGTCTGAGCAGACCGCCTTGGTTTCCTGGTAGCCCTGCCCTACAAAGGCCATGTCTCAGTGTCACACGGCCATGACTGCACCCACCTCTAAGAGAAGGCTGCCGCGAGTTTTGCCCACTGCCAGACATTCCAGTTTCTTCCCAAATGAGTTTGGGTACCCTAAAGTCTCACCTGGAACTGGAGTTCAGTGCAGTCAGGAAGTTTTGTTTTCCTCCCGAACGAGGAAGCTAGCCGTGCACATTTGCTGCCGGTCTTCAACACAGTGAGTCTCTGGGCAGCACTGTGAGTCTCTGGGCAGTGCGAGTCTGCCAGCCACGTATTCAGCCCACCCTTTCCACGCACGCAGGTGTTTGCACCTGTCCTTCATAGCTCCTTGGGGATACAGTGTCCTTTTAGTTTTCCTTCTAGTTGTAGAATTTCAACTCAGCCAGCTTTCCAGTGGTTCTGGACGGTTCCGCTCTGTCTTCCAGTTGCAATTTTGAAATTGTTTTGCTAGGCAGCATTATAGGTGTTTATCTTATACTGCCATCTTGGTTTCTCTCATTTCTGATTTTACTGATTTGGGTCCTCTTATTTCTTGATGAGTCTGCCCACTATCACCACTCTTATTCAACATAGTACTGGAAGTCCTAGCCATAGTGATCAGACAAGTAGAAAAAAAAAAGACATTCTCACCGAAACTGGTTTGGCTCGGTAGATGGAGCATCGGCCTGCGGACTGAAGGGTCTCAGGTTCGATTCCAGTCAAGGGCATGTGCCTTGGTTGCGGGCACATCCCCTGTGGGGGGTGTGCAGGAGGTAGCTGATTGATGTTTCCTCTCATCGATGTTTCTGGCTCTCTGTCCCTCTCTCTTCCTCTCTATAAAAAATCAATAAAATATTTTAAATAAATAAATAATAAAAGATCCAAATTGGAAAGGAGGAAGTAAAACTCTTATATTTTCTCATATTGTACATGATATTGTACATAGAAAGCCCTAAAGACTCCATAAAAAAAACTACTTGATTTAATAAATGAATTTGACAGTGTTGCAAGATACAAAATTAACACCCAGAAATCTATGACATTTTTATACACCAATAATGAACTCTCAGAGAAAATAAAAACAATCCTTTTTACTATTGCAACAACAACAAAAAAGATACTTAGGAATTAACTTAACCAAGGAAGTAAATCAATCTTCTTTATCTTTTCAAAGAACCAAAGAACCAGCTATATATATAAATATATATAAATTTATATATATAATATATATATATAAATTTATATATATAAAATATATATACAATTTCCATGTGTTTGAATGTTTTTATTATAGTTGATTTCTAATTTGATGCCATTGTGATCTGAGAAGATGCTTGATATGATTTCAGTCTTCTTGAACTTGTAGAGACTTAGTTTGTGTCCTATCATGTGGTCTATCTTTAAAAATGTCCCATGTGAACTTGAGAAGAATGTAAATTCTGTAGCTTTGAGGTGAAATGTTCTAAAGATGTCAATTAATTCCATCTGATCTAGTGTGTTATTAGGATGGCTATTTCCTTGTTGAATTTATGTCTAGAAGATCTATCCAGTGATGTCATTGGGATATTAAACTACCCTACTATGATTGTATTTCTGTTTATCTCTTCATTAAAATCCTCCAGAAGTTTGTGTTGTTGTTTTTTTAAATATATTTAGGTGCTCCTGTATTGGGTGCATATATGTCTACCAGAGTTATATCCTCTTATTGTATTGATTCCTTTAGTATTATGACACGGCCTTCATTATCTCTTGTTAATGGACTTCTCTTGGAAGTCTATTTTGCCAGATATGAGTATTGCTACACTAGGGGTTTTTTTCCCCCATTTGCCTGGAAAATTTTTTCCATCTCTTAATTTTCATTCTGTGTGAGTCCTTTTGCTAAGATGATTCCCCTTGTAGACAGCATATACATGGATCATGCTTAAATCCATTCATTTACCCTGTGTCTTTTTATTGGAGCATTTAAGCCATTTACTTTTTTTAAAGACCTTTAAAATATATTTTTGTTGATTGCAGAGAGGAAGGGAGAGAGATAGACAGCTAGAAACATCAATCAGCTGCCTCCTGCACACCCCCTACTGGGGATGTGCCCACAACCAAGGTACATGCCCTTGACCAGAATCGAACCTGGGATCTTTCAGCTTGCAAGCCAACACTCTATCCACTTAGCCAACCTGGTTTTGGATCTTCCTGCTTTTTAATATTTTTTCCATTCGCTGCTTTGAATGGATGTTGTTTTTTTTCTTCTATATTGTATTCTAATTCACTGATTTAATCTTCAGCTTCTTCTAGTCTACCTTTGAATCCTTCAGAGATGTTCTTTTAGGGGAAAGTATATATATATGTTTTTTACAGAGAGGAAGGAAGACAGATAGAGTTAGAAACATTGATGAGAGAGAAACATCAATCAGCTGCCTCCTGCACGCCCCCTACTGGGGATGTGCCTGAACCCAAGGTGCATGCCCTTGACCAGAATCGAACCCGGGGCCCTTGAGTCTGCAGGCCAATGCTCTATCAACTGAGCCAAACCAGTTAAGGCCAGAGGTATTCTTTATTTTAGCTGTCCTCATTTCCAATGGATTCTTTTTTAAAATTTATTAAGGTATTATATGTGTGCATAGCTTACCATTGCCCTACCCACACACCTCCCATTCATGCCCTCCCTCCCCAGAGTTCTGTGTTTGTCCGTTGGACTTATATGCATGCATACCAGTCCTTCGGTTGATCTCTCATCTCCCCCCATGTCTCCTTCCCCTCCCCGCTGTCATTTGGCAGTCTGCTTGTTTTATGGTGACTATCTTAGGACCACATGAATAGAATCCGCTCCTCCTCTGGTTCACACCGCCCTTCCCCCTGGTTCCCAACTGCTTCCCTGAGGCACACGGCTCTCCCGGGGCACATGTCTCCCCTGGGGCACCCGGCTCACCCGGGGCACATGGCCTCCTGGGGCATACGGCTCTCCAGGAACACCGGGCCCACCTGAGGCACACGGCTCACCGAGGGCACACGGCCCCCTGGACACACGGCTCACCCGGGGAACATGGCCCCCCCTGGGATTGCGAACGGGAGGCGCCACGCCAGCTCCTCGCTAGCATGGCCGGCTCGGAGGCCAGTCTGAGATGGCTGCAGGTGGGGAGACCACGCTTAAAGGTGTCTCGTTCGGGGTGGGAGCGGAGCGGCTGCGGACGCTGCTCACTCCCTGGGCCCGGGGCGGAGTGAGCTCCGGTCTCTGTAGGCTTCCCCCACTCTTGGCGGCGGCAGTGGATGCAGTGGCTCAATCTCCATTGTAGTTTTAAAATCCACTAGGCAGCAGCGGCAGAAGCTCCGGCCCGACCATGCTACGGCGGACAAAGGACTCGCCGGGGCCACAAACGGAAGGCGCCGGCTCCAATGGATTCTTATTTATTGTTTCAAACTATATTTTTTTATTTTCTTAAGTGATTACATTTGCTTCTTTTTATTTTTTTTATTGAATAAGGTATTACATGTATGTCTTTATCCCACCATTGCTCCCATCCCCTCTCACTCATGCCCTTGCCCCCTGGTGTCTGTGTCCATGTTTATATTCATGCATACAAGTCTTTTGGTTGATCTCTTCCCCTTACCTCCACCCTCCGTTACCTATCCTCTGAGGTTTGAGCATCTGATCCATGCTTCTCTGTCTTTTGATCTGTTTTTGTTCATCAATTTATGTTGTTCATTATATTCTACAAATGAGTGAGATCATGTGATGTTTATCTTTCTCTACCTGGCTTATTTCACTTAGCATAATGCTCTCCAGGTCCATACATGCTGTTATAAATGGTAGGATTTCCTTCCTTTTTACAGCAGCGTAGTATTCATTATGTAAATGTACAACAGTTTTTTAATCCACCCATCTACTGATGGGCACTTAGGCTTATTTCAAATGCCTTAGCTATTATATATTGTACTACTATGAACATACAGGTACATATATCCTTTCTGACTGGTGTTTATAGTTTCTTGGGATATATTCCTAGAAGTGGGATCATTGGGTCAAATGGGAGTTTCATTTTTACTTTTTTGAGGAAATTACAAAATGTTCTCCACAGTGGCTACACCAGTCTGCATTCCCACCAGCAGTGCACAAGGGTTCCTTTTTCTCCAAATCCTCGACAGCACTTGAAATTTGTTGATGATAGCCATTCTGACAAGTGTGAGATGGTACCTCATTGTCGTTTTGATTTACATCTCTTGGATAATTAGTGACTTTGAACATGTTTTTATATGACTCTTTGCTTTCCTTATGTCTTCTTTCAAAAAGAATCTATTTAGGTCCATTGCCCATTTTTTAAATTGGGTTGTTTATCTTTCTTTTGTTAAGTTGTATGTCAAGCTATCTTTTCATGTTGGTGTGGCTCTCATTAGAACCCACATAATTCTCATAGTTTGTAGTTCTCACTGAATTGTTTAAGCATCCTTAGTCTGAATTCATTACTCTGGATTCATTATTCTGAATTCTTTATTTGGTAAATTGTTTACCTTCATTTTACTTAGTTCATATTTGGTGATTCCTCCTTTTCTTTCATTTGGGTTTTTTCTCATCTCCCTATTTTTGCTGTCCCTTTGCTTTTGTTTCCATATATTAGATAAAACTTCTATGCTTCCCAGATTTTGTGGGATGGTTTCAGGTAGTACGTGTTTTGTGGGACCCAGTGGTGCAGTCACTTAGATTTCCTGATCTTGGTGTTCTAGAAAAGCCCCTTAATCAAGTTATTTGTGTTATCCTGCTGCAGTTGGGTCTTCTACTTTTTTATATTTTTTATTGATTTCAGAGAGGAAGGAAGTGGGAGAGAGAGAGATAGAAACATCAATGATGAGAGAGAATCATGGATCAGCTGCCTCCTGCAAGTTCCCCACTGGGGATCAAGCCCACAACCCTTGACCAGAATTGAACCTGGGACCTTTTCGTTTGCAGGCTGATGCTCTATCCACTGAGTCAAACCGGCTAGGGCTGTAGTTCAACCTTGAATGTTATTGTCCCGTTCATGGATGAAGTCTCCTCTTAGGCTGTCTGAGTATGTGGCCTACCCACAACCACATCACAGGAGCTGTTGTGAAAGTGCTGACTGAGCAGAACAAAATACAATACAACAAAACAGATGAAACAAAACAAAACCTACACAAGGCCACTATAGCACCAACAAAAGCAACCACCAGAGAAGAATCAGGAAAGAGAGTAAGAATAGCAGAAAAAGAGAAAGAAAAAAATATGAAGAGAAATCAAAGCAAACAACAAAGGGAGGGGGCTACACAGAATATATAGATGCAGAGCTAAAAGAAAGAAAATAAGCTCCAGCTGGTTTGGCTCAGAGGATAGAGCATTGGCCTGCAGACTCAAGAGTCCCAGGTTCGATTCCAATCAAGAGCATGTAACTTGGTTGCAGACACGTCCCCAGTAGAAAGTGTACAGGAGGCAGCTGATCAATGTTTCTCTCTCTTTGATGTTTCTAACTATCTATCACTCTCCCTTACTCTCTGTAAAAAAATCAATAAAATATATTTTTAAAAATAAGAGTAGCTGAATGGTGAGGCTTAGTAGGTAAGCATCAACCTGTGAACCAGGAGGTCAACTGTTTGATTTCCAGTGAAGGCACATGCTTAGCTTGCGGGCTTAATCCCCATTGGGGGGCTTGCAGGAGGCAGCTTATCAATGATTCTCTTTCATTAATATTCCTATCTCTCTCTCTCTCTCTCTCTCTCTCTCTCTCCCTCTCCTTTCCTCTCTGAAATCAAAACATATATAGCTTTTAGATTTTAAAAAAATATAAAATAAGAATAAAGAATTAAAGGAATAGGGGAAGGAAAATGGTTTAAAATGAAGGAGGGAAAAAATAAATGAAAACACAATTAAAAAAAACTTGGAAGGAAAAATAGAGGAGAAATAGACCTAAAATAAGAAACAGAAAAAATGAGAAAGCAGGAGAAAAAGAAAAGAAAAAGAATGGAAAAATGCGTAGTGAAAAAAATGAGTAGGAAAAGGGAAGAGGAAAATTAGGTATATGAATGAAACAACAGAGACTAGAATAATAAGTCAATAAAGCAGATAGATAAAGATGATAAATTTTAAAAGGGAAAAAAGAAAGAAAAGATAAAAACTTTTAAAAAAGAGAAAAGTGGGGGGAAATAGTTAAAAGAAAAAAACACACACAAAAAAACCAAGATGGCAGCATAGGAAAACACCTAACTGCAGCCTCACACAACAATTTCAAAAAATACAACTAAAATACAAAATGGACATTATCAAGAACTACAGGAAAGTTGATTGACTGGAAATTCTACACCTAGAAGGAAAGAGAAAACTAGAAGGAAAATCAGAGGAGCTGTAAAAGCCTAAGGTACAGAGACATGGTGAGCGCGAGGGGAGAGAACGAAGCTGGAGAGGAGCGGGTGGCTGAGTGCCTGGCTGGCATTCCAACTGCACTGAATCCCAGCTCTCGGTGAGACCCTGGGGACCTAGGCTCATAAAGAGGGAATCTTGGCTGTAAGGCGGAAACTCAGGGGAGCAACGTAAGGCAGAGTCCTGGAGTCACATGCATTTTGCACAGAGGATGGATTGTTGACTGTGCTGTTAGATTGCCCTAGCGGGAAGGAGACAAAAGCTCCGGACTGCACTGAACCTCACTTCCAACTGCACTGAACTCCAGTTCCAGGATCATTGGGGGAAAGACTAGACTGTTACCGGGCGAAACTCCAGGGCACCTTTCTCTCAGAGGTGCTTGCAGCGAGTACCAAAGCAGAGAGTACCAAAGGACACTGAGGAACACTGAGACTCAGGAACCTCATAGGTCGGGGCTGACTAGAAGCCAAGGCTGTAGGCTCCACCCTGAAACTCCACCCCATCCAAGCTGAGCACTTTTGCAATTTTCCAAGTCTAGTAGAATAAGGCTTTTGCAAGAGGCTTTTGCAATTTTCCAAGTCTAGTAGAATAAGGCTGTCTCCCAGCATAGACACAGCTGATCCTCACAACCAATTAGCCTGGAGGTCAGTTCCTCCAAGTGATACCAACAACAATCAAGACTTAACTACAATAAAGCTGTACACACAGTCCACAAAGGAGTGCACCAAGAGTGTCTACCTCAGGTAACTGGGAAGCTGACCCACTGAACCATATAGGACACCTTAGCACACAAAGCCACCCTACCAACTCAGGGAAGCTGTGAAAATGCCGAGACAAGGAAACAGATCACAAACAAAAGAAATGGAGGACAAAAAGTGACTGGATATAGAGTTCAAAACCACGGCTATAAGGTTTTTCAAGAATTTCCTAGAAAAGTCCAATAAAATAAATGAGACCTATAAGGATATGAAAAAGGATCAACTAGAAATAAAAAGGGATCAACTAGAAATAAAGAATACATTCTCTAAAATAAAAAATATTGTACAGAGTCCTAAAAACAGAATGGAAGATCGCAAGAATCAAGTCAAAGATTGGGAACACAAAGAGCCAGAAGATATTCCTCCACAGAAGCAAGAAGACAAGAGAATCCAGAAAGTTGAAGATAGTGTAAGAAACCTCTGGCACAACTTTAAGCGAACCAACATCAGAATTATGGGGGTCCCAGAAGAAGAGAGAACAAGATACCGAAAACATACTGGAAGAAATAGTGACAGAAAACTTCCCCCACTTGGTGAAAGAAATAGACTTACAAGTCCAGGAAGCATACAGAACCCCAAACAAAAGGAATCCAAAGAGGACCACACCAAGACACATCATAATTAAAATGCCAAGAGCAAAAGACAAAGAGAGAATATTAAAAGCAGCAAGAGAAAAGCAGATAGTTACCTATAAAGGAGCACCCATACGACTGTCAGCTGATTTCTCAACAGAAACCATGCAGGCCAGACGGGAATGGCAAGAAATATTCAAGGTGATGAATAGCAAGAACCTACAGCCAAAAATACTCTACCCAGCAAAGCTATCACTCAGCATAGAAGGCCAGATAAAGAGCTTCACAAATAAAAATAAAAAAGCTAAAGGAGTTCATCACCACCAAACCAGAATTATATGAATTGCTAAAGAAGGTTCTTTAGGAAGAGGAAAAAAATAAAGATAAAAACTATGAACAACAAATACATAACTATCAAGTGAATCTAAAAACCAAGGGAATTAAAAAATCTGATGAACAATATTAACTGGTGAATATAATAGAATTAGAGGTATGGAAGGGGAGTGAACTGACGATTCTCAGGGAAAAAGGAAGTGGGGAGTGCGGGAAGAGACTGAATAAAAACTGTGCACCTACAGATTAGGACAGTGGGGGGTGGGGAAAGGGCAGAGGGTGGGGTGGGAACCTGGTGGAGGGGAATAATGGAGGGGGAAAAAATAAGGAACATTTATAATAATATGAACAATAAAGATTTATTTTTAAAAAACCTGCAGTGACATTTGTTTTTCAACCAAGTTTATTGCCCCCTGGGAGCTCGCTTTGGATCCCACTCTGTGTCTGCCAATTCTGGGCTTCTTCTTAGGTACTTAGGTGGTAACCACTATCAGGCACTGTCTTTTTGCAACCTGCTTGAAGCTCTAAGCAATCCACTGATCCACAGGCTTTGGCTGCAAACAGGAGTAGCCAATCTGACCTCTAACGTAGGTTTGTTAGCAGCTAAGGACCAGGGCTGGGCCATAAAACTTCCCCTGGCTCCCAGGCTCTGCCTTTATCTATCCTAGACAGGTGTCAATCTTTTTTTTTTTAATTTAATTTTATTTTATTAAAGTATTATCTGTGTACATAGCTTACCATTGCCCCCCCCCCACCTCCCATTTATGCCCTCCCTCCCCAGAGTTCTGTGTTCGTTGGTTGTACTTATGTTCATGCATACCAGTCAATCTTGATCACTCAACGGTCTGTTTCTGAAAGGTCCTTAGGTAGGGGAAGTGCTTTCAGGGAATATGGTGGGTGTGTTTCTCTGCCCCAGACCTACTTCTCCACAGATGGCCCAAGATATTACTCTGCCCTTTACTGGACAGATTCTTGTATGGAGACCAATGGGGTTAGCTGGCAACCTGGAGTTTTTTCAGTTGGACCATGAGGAAAAATTACTGATCTGGTTTCCAGGATAGTGCGGCGGACAGCCCCTCCCCCAATCCAGTCACTGAAGCTCCGGAGATTGTTCAAACCCATAGGTTTGGCCTCTGTTTTTGTTTCTTCTGAAAAGCTCAAAATGCAGGGTGTGGCATGCATGGCACCTGAGAGTGTAGTGGGCTGTATCACCTAAGGCCGGATTTTTCCCTTTCCCTGCCCTGCGGCTGCTGCTCCTCTCAAGAAAAATAGCCTTTTCTGTTTGGGGGCCTCAACCAAATGCTCCTGGCTGCTGTTTTCCCAAGTCTCCCCTCTCAGTGCTTCCCACTCCAGCCTCTCCTGAGTCACTCCTCCAGGTCTCCCTCCCTACACCAAAACCTCGGGTGAGTAACTGCAACTGAAAAGTCACTGTGCTCTGGGTAAAACAAACAAAACACACTGCGCCTTTCTCTCCTACGGGCTCCAGCTCTGGTCTACCAGCTCCACACTCCGCCGTGGCCAGCAGCCCTGCCACCTTTCACCACTAGATGTCATCGGCCTTGAGTCTTGGCTCTAGGGCTCTGGGCTATGGAGCCCAGCCTGGGTTCCAGGCCTCTATCTTCTGAGGGAACAGATCCTCTCTCCTCAACCTTGACCTGCTGCCCCTGGGAGCTGGGTCAGCTCCTTTCACAACCTTGTTCTTCCTACCGATCTCTGAGTGTTTCCTGTCCTTTCTTGATATAAGTCTCCTCCTCAGCTGGACTTCAGTTGGTAATTCCAGGTGAATGTTCTCCATTTTAGTTGTATTTCCAGTATTACGACAGGTCTGCCTCTTGGGCCGCCATTTCCCACCTTCCCAAACCCCATTGCATTTAGTGTTTTCTTACTACCTTCAGGATCAAATTTTCCAAAAATTACCTATTGCTGGGGGGTAGGAGTTGCACACCCTATATGTGGGAATCCCTGGACTAACCTATCTGTGCTACTCTGCTGAGCCAACAAGGTGGTATACTATACCCTCATCCCTTTCTTAACACAGGACTCTTCTACTTGTAAATTTTGCTTTATTCTCTAAGGCCACTGTAGCGCCTCCAAGCCAACCCATAATGACCTCACATTTGTGAAACCTTACAGCACTCATAGTCTAAGCAGCTCAATTACTAATAACTGGAAGATGAGGGGCTCTTAAAATTTTTTGTTTAGCCAAAACCAGTTTGGTTCAGTGGATAGAGTGTCGGCCTGCGAACTGAAAGGTCCTCGGTTTGATTCTGGTCAAGGGCATGTGCCTTGGTTGTGGGCACATCTCCAGTGTGCAGGAGGCAGTGATCAATGTTTCTCTCTCATCTATATTTCTAACTCTCTATCCCTCTCCCTTCCTCTCTATAAAAAATCAATAAGATATATATTTTTTAAAATTTTGTTTATTAATTAAGGACTCTGGTTACCCATGTTACAAAAACTAACTTGCTTAAGAGAATATGTCAATTCATTTGAAAGAGAGTGGAATATTGATACCTAAGATCAGGAATGAAAGGAAGGGGTAACTTTCATCAGGGTTTCTTATCAGTACACTTTCTTATCTCTCCTTATCTCTGTGGTACTGCTTTATTTACCTATCTTTTCCCCAAACCATATGACAGTAAACACAACTGCTTACTGGGTACCAAGTTTTTCTGCAGAAAAAAAAGGCTCCTTGAAAGAGACTATACAATTTCTCTATTAAAATTCCTATGGAAAAATAAAAAATAAAAAAATTCCTATGGAAAAGACTGAATAACCTAACTTAAGTTAGGCACTCATCCTCAGACAGTCAACATTACCCAAAGGATAGCATCAGGTTTTAGGAATATGGTAGTTCCCACTGCACCCAGGTGGAATGTTGAGAGGGACAGAGGGAATTCCTGGAAATTGGATAATCTACATGCTACCCTTTCATGCTTTGGGACATGCAAACATACTATTTCCCATATTCCTCCTAATACAGTTCAATTATCACCTGTAAAATTGTAAGTACACTTGTCTTTCCAATGTGAGA
This sequence comes from Vespertilio murinus, assembly GCA_963924515.1. Classification (NCBI taxonomy): domain Eukaryota; kingdom Metazoa; phylum Chordata; class Mammalia; order Chiroptera; family Vespertilionidae; genus Vespertilio; species Vespertilio murinus. Next base: position 95,470,521 of record OZ004707.1, on the reverse strand, counting down.
TACCTCAGTGTCATGAGCAAAGACTGCATCCAGAAGCAATGACATGAGCCTCTGGTATCCAGTCCTTGTCTCCTTTGATCCCAAAGAGTTTCAGATGTAGCTCCTTATAATCCTGCATTCCAGAGCTTAACTGATAAATTTTACAACCCAAGTACTCCTTAAATACTGTTTTTCCTAAATTCCATTAGGAAAGAAAGTAGGGTAAATCTACACATATAAAGAGGTAATATGCTAATTTGTCCATGATGGTGTCCCCATAACAACCTATTTGCATATCCATGCGTGAGCAGCAGGGGGCAGGCAGCCTAAGCCAAGTTCCCTGAGGTCTGAGGAGACTGCCTGTCAGGAGCCTGGACTGCAAAGAAGGAAGAGGAAGTGGCCACCAGGAGCTCTTCCAATCCCCACCCTCTCCCGGCACAGACACCCTACCCCGCCGCCGCACCCCCGGGGAACAGGGAGGCTAACCCAACAAGACCTGGCCTCAGGGGTAGCTGCAACCCATACCTCCGACTCTCAGTCTTTTTCCCTGCCCTCCTGCCAGGGGCACCCACAACAATAGCATGCTGGCAATCACTCATCAGCACCCCTGGGGCCAAGGCCAGGCACTGCTGGGCACACCTCTCCTCCCTACAACTCCAGACCCAGGTGGAGGCAGGCCTGAGCTGCCCCCCAGGGTCAGACACCCCCTCCCCCTGCCGCCCCGCCCCCACACCACAGCAGTAGCACTGTCTCTTGCTGGGGGTATGGCTAAACCCGTTCTCCTAGCCTGCCTGGCTCCAGGAAATTGGAGCCCCTACCTGAGCAGGTACAGATGCGAAACAGCCATGTACAATTTAAAGAATTGTGCTGCTGAAACTGGTTTGGCTCAGTGGATAGAGCATCGGCCTGCGGACTGAAAGGTCCCAGGTTCGATTCAGGTCAAGGGCATGTACCTTGGTTGCAGGCACATCCCCAGTAGGGGGTGTGCAGGAGGCAGCTGATTGATGTTTCTCTCTCATTGATGTTTCTAGCTCTCTATCCCTCTCCCTTCCTCTCTGTAAAAAATCAATTTAAAAAAAAATTTAAAAAAAGAATGGTGCCAAGCAGAAAGCTTGACAGTTACTTTCCTTTGGGCCTCACCGCCCCTACAGCCTCCAGGATGGCCACCACTGCAGGGCTGCTGGCCAGGGCCCCCCCTCCGAGGCCTGCAGAACCCTCTGCAGAGCTTCCACAGCTACAGTCCCAGGACACAATCTTGCCCTCCTCCCCTAATCAGCCCCTGCTACCTGTGAGGGTACCCATGAGCTTAAAAATAACAGTACCTTCCCATTTAGACATCACTTACCTGATGAAACATTTCTAGGTATATTAGCTCAGAACCTCCTCATGACAACCCAGTGAGGTAGGCAGAGAAGAGATTACAATTCCTGTGGTATATGCGTAAGTATTCAGAAATGAAGCTCAGAGAGGAAAAGTGTCAAGCCCAGTGGTTCCCAAGGTGCAGCTCACACCCCACGGGGTAGGGGAGAGGCAATTTGATTTTAAGTGGGGGTAATTTTTTTGCATTTCTTATGGTGCTAGGGGGCCTCATCTACAGTATATCCTACATTATAAAAGGCTAATATGCAAATGACCCAATGGTGGAATGACTGGCCACTAGGATGCGCAATGACCACCAGGGCCAGACACTCAACGTAGGAGCTGCCCCTGGTGGTCAGTGCACTCCCACAGGGGGAGTGCTACTCAGCCAGAAGCCAGGCTTATAGCTGGCAAGCACAGCAGCAGTGGTGGGAGCCTCTCCTGCCTCTGTGGCAGTGCTAAGGATGTCCGACTAACATCTTAGGCCCGCTAAGCCGCCAGACATCTCCCCAGGGCTCCTGGACTGAGGGACCCCCCCCCCCCCCACCACCACCAAGTGTGCAAATTTTGTGCACTGGGCCTCTAGTATTAAATATTGGCCCTAAAACATGGAGCACATCTTTGTAAAAAAGTACTTGTCCTGCTGGAGTGGCTCAGCAGATTGCAGGCGCAATCCCTAGAGGGGAAATGTGTAGGAAACAGCCAATCAATGATTCTCTCTCTTCATTGAGTTTCTAGCTCTTCCTTCCTCTTCCATCCTCTTTGAAATAAATCCAAATATGTATTTTTTTTAAATGCCAAGACTTGCCCTGGCTGGTGTTGTTCAGTAATTGGAGTGTTGGCATGCACACCAAGGAGTCACGGGTTCAATTCCTGGTCAAGGGCCAAGTTTGGGATTTTTATGGTTGATATGATTCCTTTAAAATCTTGGCTGGCGCCAAAACCAGTTTGGCTCAATCGATAGAGCGTTGGCCTGCAGACTGAAAGGTCCCGGGTTTGATTCGGGTCAAGGGCATGTACCTTGTCTGCGGGCACATCCCCAGTAGGGGGTGTGCAAGAGGCAGCTGATCGATGATTCTCTCTCATCGATGTTTCTAGCTCTCTATCCCTCTCTGTTCCTCGCTGTAAAAAATCAATAAAATATATATTTTTAAAAAATCTTGGCTGGCTGCCTGGCCAGGTAGCTCAGTCAATTGGAGCGTCACCCAAATACACCATGTTTTCGGGTTCAATCTCTGATCAGGACAATACAACAAGCAACCAATGAATGCATAAATAAGTAGAATAAAAAATCTATCTATCTATCTATCTATCTATCTTCTATTTCCCTTTCTCCCTCTCTCTCAAATCAATCAATCAAAATCTTGGCTGGCTGGAAATTGACTGCATTTCCTTATTACCAGTTCAAGAAATGTTGTCAAGTCATAATCTTTGAATACTAAATCTACTAAAGGGAACTCACAGGTCTGGAACTAAGCACAGCCTCAGGATGGCGAGGCTGGTGCCCTGAGATTCAGGTCACCATTGCTCAACTACCTAGTGGAGGACCTAGGTAGTGACCCGGGGGTTGAGGTATCCTTAATTTCTTTGGCTTCTCTTAAATACCCCTATTCCAATAGGCAGCAACTTAGAGAACAGTAATTTAGTTGTAGAAATAGGAAATGTGGCTACAAGAGTCTCAATTATTTGAATCTTTGGCTTTAGACAGAAAGGGTTTCTTACATGTTGTGTTGTTTCCTATTAATTTTTAAGGCAACTATCTTGAATTACAGTGTGTCTATCATAACAATTTATTAAATGTCTCAAAGAACAGCCAACACCCTTTAATTTCCTGACATTTTGCCATTACACATCCATTAGAACCTAAAGAGAGGACAAATGATACTGTATAAGACCTGACAGCTTAATTAATACAACATGGGGGTTCTTCAAGCCTATGCCCCACTTTCTCTCAGCCCATTCCATACTTTTCGGTCTGTAGTGTGCAAATTTTCATTTCCTTTGCTATTTTTGAAGATAATTAAGACTTCTTTGAGAAACCAAATTCTAACAAGCAATAATGACCTAATTTATTAACAGGACTGAGTCCAAGGACAGGAATGCAACTGGCATTCAGGAACAAGCTGGAAGCAGGGATATAAACATTAGTAATATCTCCATCTTTTGTTTCTCCTGCATATGTGCTTGCTTCACTTTTTTGCTTCTTTTTCCAACAGATCCAAGCTTTGTATGTTCTAGTGCAAAACACCATGTTATAAGCCTTTTCTTCAAGTTCTTACTCACAACTTTGATCGCCCCTTAACTACTCATTTTCTCTCTTACAGCTGAACCATTAACCTTCAACATACATCCATAATTAGACTACTTCTCACCACCACCCTCTACCACACTTCTGACAGGCAAGCAATCACCTCTTGCCTAGAATACTGCAATAATTTAATTGGTTTTTCTACTTTTGTCTTTGATCCTCCGCTGTCTATTCTTAACACAGCAGCCAAATAGTCCTGTATAGAGCATGTCACTTCTATACTGACAACTCTCCCATTGTTTCTCTTTTTATTCAGAATAAAAGCCAAAGATCTTATGAGGCCTTGCATTCACCTCATTATCTCTATGACTGTGTCCACATTCATCCATGTTCACTCTTCACTGGCCACTGTTATTCCTCCAGTTCACTAGTCTCACTGCTCTCTGGGCCTTTGCTCTGCCTTGAATGATGTCTCAGACCCTCACTCCTTTTGGATTCTCAAGTCACCTCAGTGAATTCTTGGTCAATCCACCATCATCCCCACTCCACTGACATTTTCTATCTTCCTTTCCTTCTGATTTTTTTTTCTTGTGTATTTATCACTATCTGGCATCCTTAGGATTTATTTATTTCATTTATTCTCTGTCTTTGCTTTTAAAATTTAAGTCCTTGCCCTGGTCGGTGTTGCTCAGTGATTAGAGTGTCTGCCCACAAACCCAAGGGTCATGGGTTCAATTCCCTGGCAAGGCCATGCACATACCAGGATTGTAGGTTCACTCTTCACACCCTAGTTGGAGCACATTTGGGAGGCAATAAATTGATGTTGTCTCGCACATCAATGTTTCTCTCTTTCTCTCCCTTCCACTCTCTGGAAAGCAACGGGAAAAAAATATCCTGTGGTGAGGATTACCAACAAAAATTTAAATCCCTAAAAACAATGATTTTAGTCTTTTGTTCACTACTGTATACCCAGACCTGGAATAGTGAGTGCCTGGCACTCAAATTTTTTTCTGGCTAGATCAATATACAACAGGGGAAAACTGTTCTGTCTTTTCTACCTCAAAACAAAGTACCTGGAGAGAGCAGAGAATTTCTGATAGCCTAAGGAACAATAAGGAGCATGGAAGAGGAAGGAGTGTTTACACAATTTGAAGGGAGCCTGGGGAGAAGAGACTGCTCGGAACACAAGCCAGCCTCCACCAGAGCATCAGGATTCAGGGATCCCCTATCTTTCTGGCTTGAACCAGGACCTTTCCTCAGGAGCTATAACAACTATTACAACTGTAGTTTTGACTTCCTGGCACTGTCCCTGGTGCTTTCCATGTGCATCAAGTACAAATCCATAGTCTTTTTTAAAAAAATATATTTGATTGATATTTTACAGAGAGGAAGGGAGAGAGATAGAGAGCCAGAAACGTCGATGAGAGAGAAACATCGACCAGCTGCCTCTTGCACACCCCCTACCGGGGATGCGCCCGCAACCAATGTACATGCCCCTGACTGGAATCGAACCCAGGACCCTTCAGTCTGCAGACCGATGCTCTACCACTTTTGGCAAATCCATAGTCTTAATGCAGCTCAGTTTTTCAATGGGGTCACAGGAAGTTCAGAAAACACATTTTAAGAGCCAAAATGTAACTTCATAATATTTCAAGTGTTTTGGGGTTATCATTTTTTTTTGGGGGGGGGGTGTTATCATTTTTATTTTTTTATTTTTTTAAAAATATATTTTATTGATATTTTACAGAGAGGAAGGGAGAGAAAGAGAGAGAGAGCTAGAAACATCGATGAGAGAGAAACCTTGACCAGCTGCCTCCTGCACACCCCCTACTGGGGATGTGCCCGCAACCAATGTATATGCCCTTGACCGGAATCGAACCTGGGACCCCCCAGTCCGCAGACTGACGCTCTACCACTGAGCCAAACCGGTTTCGGCTCATTTTTATTTTTTTATCTCAAGTATTTTATTATAGTTTTTGAACACTATGCGAGTGATTCTGAAACCACAGCAACTCTCCTTAAAATGCCTGTTTCAGATCCCATCAGCTTTCCTCACCATTGCTCCATGCGGCTCACCTAAATGCCCCCAGAACTCCGCTCCCCAGCCTTGGTTTGGGCCCATTATTCTTCCCTCTCATCATCTTCTTATCTCAATTCCCAAATTTCAAAAGGTTTAGGAAGGGATCAACTTGACAGTATTAATACAAGAATAATGTTCTGTCCTACCACAGATGTGGCTCTCAAACCATGAGGTGAGTGTCAGTCTGATCAATTTATAGAGGAGGAGGCTGAACTTGAGGAGCTTGTGACTTGCTGGAAAGGTGGCTCCAGCACTCTTCACCAACACCCCACTTTGCCAAGGTGAGTGAGAGTCAAGGATCCAGACACATCATCCAACCATCTGCCCTGAGGAGTGAACAAGCAGCCTCTGTTCCAGGACCCACCAGAGTCTTCAGCCCCCTGAAGAATGTCCAAGCAGGATTTGAGGTAAAATCTGGCTAATATAGCCCTCATCTCTGGACTAAGGTTAGGGAAAGAGCTGCTGTGGGGATAACACATCACTAAGCTTCCCTTCCATAATTTCTAAAGTATTAGCTGAGTCCTGGGGAGCAGCAAAAGGGACCCATTTCCTATATACAAAAAAAATTACTTATTTATAGATACATATACTTAAATATAATTTATAATTATTTGGACTGCATCTCTTCAGCCTGAAAAATTTAAATCTATTATCTGCTCTTACCACTTCCAGGTAATCTGCCTACAGATATTTTGCTCATGCCCTAACCAGTTTGGCTCAATGGATAGAGTCGGCTTAGGGACTAAAGGGTCCCAGGTTCAATCCCAGTCAAAGGCATGTAACTTGGTTGTGGGTACATTCCCAGTAGGGGGTGTGCAGAAAGTAGCTGATTGATGTTTCTTTCTCATCGATGTTTCTAGCTCTCTATCCCTCTCCCTTCCTCTCTGTAAAAAAAAAATCAATGAAATATATTTTAAAAATATTTTGCTCACATCTGCCTCTGGCCAGAGAGATAAGAAAATGTTACTAGACTCCATTTTCTATTTTCAGACTTAAAAAAAAGATGAGAGGGACTTTTCTTTACGTTTGACTAGATAATATAAAATAACCCGGGTTATATCATGCTGACTAGAAACTCTCATGTCAGAAAAGTGTGTTCTCTTATTAATAATAACTATCATTTACCAAGTGCATGAGCCAGTTGTACAGAGGGGAAAACAAAGGATCAGTGAAGTGAGATAATTTGCTTAACTAACAGAATAGCCAGGATTCACAATCAGTTCTGATGACCTTAAGTCTGAAATAAAAGTTCAGTGTGTTTGAAAATGTGTCCATATGTGGCCCTGTGGATGTGGTTAAGCCAGAGAACCTTGGGTGGAAACTCTGAAGGGGATACTCTGAGCACCCTAGTGGGGCCCCAGGGGACAGAGTTGGCACTCTGGCATACTTCCCAGAAGCCTTGGCAGTGTCCTAGCTTTATGAACATCTCCCTGTAGGGTTAGGGCAAGATGCTTCAGCCCTGGTAGTGCCCCTGAAGGAAGTGGCCATGCCCTCTGGGTCCTGGCCCCTAACTTGTGTCTGGAACTGGACCAGGTGAGGGAGGCATGGCACGTTGACCAGAAGGGTTGCTGGAGTAGGAGCAGGAGGCTGAGGAGAGGGGTCCATGGATGCCTGTAGGGCTGAAGTCAATGGAGTTGCCATTCCTATGCTTGCTCCGCTCTGTTACTGCTTTCCTGCTGGCCTCTCTCCATGTCCCCTTCCAGTCCTGGCTGTGGGTAGCTCTCTGAAGCCAGCCTCCTTCCATGCTCCTATGCCTGTGCTTCCCTCATTCACTCTGTGCCTCCCTCCTTCCCATGGCCCAGTGTCACAGCAAAAGTCATCAATGGAGGCGTGGCAGGGTTCCTGGGGGTGACCTGTGTGTTCCCCATTGACTTGGCCAAGACTCGACTTCAGAACCAGCATGGAAAAGATATCTACAAAGGAATGTAGGTATTTGTGAAGAAGGGGGTAAGAAGAGGGAGCTCCCAGAGGAGGGATGTAGGGAGTAAGATTAGAGTGTGAGGGAGGGAGGTGGAGGTGGTCAACTGGGGTGAGCCCAACAGGATTTGAGCATTGGGTGAAGGCAAGGGGGTTGTGGTACAGCCTCCTGTTCACTATTAATTTCTCTTTCTGGCCTCTGCTTCTAGGATAGATTGCCTGATGAAGACGGCGAGGGTAGAGGGCTTTCTGGGCATGTACCGAGGTAGGCTCATTAGGTGTCCTGGGGGAGGCCTGGCTTGTGAGGCCAAGTGAGGACAGAGGGTATGGCACAGGGGAACCAGATTTTTGTGAATTTGTAAGACATTGGAAAGCAGCATTCTTTCTGCCCAGGGAACTCCTAGGATGGGCCTGGGTTACCAGGTGCTTTTGGACTACGTGTCTTGGTAGACACAGTAGTTGCAGTGAGGTTAGGGAAATGCCAGTGAATACACTGAAGAGCCCAGGAGCCCTAGGTCCCATCCTGGCACAATCACTGGAGGCAAGTGAACCCCCAAACACCCCTTCTCCCCCTACCCCTCTCTCAGGCTGTCAAGGCATCCAACCACCAACAGCAGAAGAGGTAGACACTGACAAGGACAGAGAATGGAAAGGGTTTTGAGCTCCTGGAAAGGAGTTACTGAGTGGCTCTTCCTTGACATGGCCAGTGCTGTCCCTGTTTATCCTGTAGCGATCCTATCCAAGATGGCACAACCATGGTATGCCTTGGAAAATGGATACAAAGCTGGAGTTGAGAAGGAAATGATTTGATAGCACCCCTTAGGAACGAAGTAAAAAAGTCTTTGTGACCCACAGAGCTGCCAGTGGGCCTGGCAAACAGCACAGAAATGAAAACCAATCCCTGCCCCCAGGGCCTTTTTATTGGGGATTAACTTGGGGAGCTGCTTATTTAGTATCAGAGACCGGCGAGCTTAGCAAGGACAGATTTCCTAATAACTGCACCAACGAGTCCATAAAGGAAGTAAATACACCAAAAAAGGAAAATGTGGTGGGAGGGTAGTGGAAGTAGGGAGGAGAAAGGAAATTTATTCAATAAGATAAGCAGACAAACCCTCCTTGACCTCAGAGACCATGTTTACTTCAGAAACAACTTCTGCGAGGAGGTTATCTACATGAGTGGCATGTTCCTGGCACTGGTACATCCAAGATGGCCTTACCTCTTCATCTTTGTTGTTTACTTCCAGGAGCTGCAGTGAACCTCACCTTGGTCACTCCAGAGAAGGCCATTAAGCTGGCAGCCAATGACTTTTTCCGACAGTTGCTCATGGAAGATGGGTACGGCCAGGTGGGGGCTGGGGATAGAAATCCTTCACTGTATGTCTACTTTTTTTGGAAGATAGCAGGCAGAGGATTGCAACTCTGCCTCAGTTTACTTGTGTGTATTTTTATAAATATGTATACACAAATAGCTGAGGGTTAGTGTGTTTTAGCAGATGGAAAGTAAAGGGAGAAAATGAGCTGGTATACTTTGGAAGTTCCAGATAGATAAATATACCATATAGAAAATATATACATCAACTAGTTGATGAATATTTTTGCAATTTTGAGATATAATTGACATACAACACTGTATAAGTTTAAAGTGTACAGCATAATGACTTGACACACATATATTATGAAATGATTACTGCAATGTTAATATCTAGCCCCTCAAAAAGTTATAAATTTTTTCTTGTGATGAGAACTCTTAGCAACCATTGAGCAGTATTTAACTATAGTCATCCTGTTGTACATTACATTCCCAAAACTTATTATAACTGAAAGTTTGTGCCTTTTGATCACTTTCATCCAATTTCTTTTCCCTCACTTTCATAACCAAAACTTTGATCTCTTTTGCTATGAGTTTGTTTCCAAGTCTTGGCTCTTATAATTAATGCTGCAATGAACATGGGGGAACAGAGGTCTTAACAGTGATTTTGTCCTTTTTGGATATATACCTAAAAGTGGGATTGCTGAATCATATGGTAATTCTGTTTAATTTTTTGAGGAAACTCCACACTGTTTTCCATAATGGCTGCACCAGGCAATCCCACCAATACTGAGTGCACAGGGTTCCCTTTCTCCACATCTCGCCAACACTTATCATCTCATCTTTGTTATGACATTCTAACAGGTGTGAGGTGATGTCATTATGGCTTTGATTTACATTTTTCTGATGATTAATGATGTTGAACATCTTTTGATGTACCTGCTGTCCCACTTAAATATATTCTTTGAGAAAATGTCTATCTAGGTTCTTTGCTCATTTCTAATTGGATTATTTTTAAATTATTAAGTTGTATAAGTTCTTTAAACATTTTAAATATTAACCCATATATGTATGATTAGCAAATATTTACTACCATTCTATAGATTGGTTTTTCATGTTGTTGCTATTTCCTTTGCTGTGTAGCTTTTTAGTTTGATATGGTCCCATTAATTAATTTTTGCTTTTGTTGCTTGTGCTTTAGGTTGACCTATGTCAAGGAGCTTTTTCCCTCTTTCCTTCTAGTTTTATGATTTCAGATCTTACATTTAAGTCTTTAATCCATTTCAAATTAAATTTTGTTTTATAAAATAGGGCTCTTGTCTCATTCTTTTACATGTGAATATCCAGCTCTCCAAGCACCATTTATTGAAGAGACTGTCTTTTCTCCATTGAATGTTCTTGGCTCCCCTTGTCAGATATTAGTTGAGTGTATATGCAGGAGCTCTTGATTCTGGGCTTGCTGTCTGTTCCATTGATTATGAGTCTTTTTTATGCTTATGAATTTTTCTTAAAAATTATTTTTAGAGAAAGGGGGAGAGGGGGGAAAAACATTGATTTGTTGTTCCACTTATTTATCTATTCATTCATTGATTCTTATATGTGTCCTGACTGGGATTCAAACCCACAACCTAGTGTATGGGGAAAACACTCTAACCAACTGAACTACTTGGCCAGGGCTATGCTAATGATTTTTAAGTTCTCCTTGTGCCTCCCATCACCTTAGTAATATTGCTTAAGGGATCGGGAACAATCAAGTTCCTGCAATGGGCATTTTCACTGTACTAGTTTCAACTTCTATGCAGGTGCTACCTCCCTGGCAGTCTGTTTTAAAATTAGTGTCATATCTTTAAGGAGACTGAGCCTGATGGCCAGGTAATTGTTTATTCAGCTGGCTAAGTGGCAGTCAATGGGAACAAAGCTAAATGCCATGCATGGAAAGTTTCAACCACCAAGGGAGAGTAGATGGCTAGGGTGGGATAGGAGGACTGGCCTGTGACTGAAGGATGCCAACTCCTGGTCTCATAGGATGCAGCGGAATCTGAAAATGGAGATGCTAGCTGGATGTGGAGCTGGAATGTGCCAGGTGGTGGTTACCTGTCCCATGGAAATGCTCAAGATTCAGCTGCAGGATGCTGGGCGCTTGGGTGAGTCCTATCCCAACTTCACGTGGAATCAATAAAGGCTATGATCAGAATAGATTTTTACACATCTGAACTCATTTGCTAGTCTGTGTGACCCAATCAGATTTCTAGGTTAGAAGATGTCTTACTTTAATGGTTATAATTCTAGATTTAACACTTTCAGTTCTACAACAAAGATCAGAAATGAGAATATTGATTTGGGAAGGACAGAAGTCTCACCCTTCTACTTCTATCTTATTGCCTTAACATTTAAGCTTGATTTCCCAAATACCTTAAGAAATGTCAATGGCTTGCTCATGAACACTTCAGTAAATAGAAGCTAATATATTATGATATATTATGCTATAGATGGTGCTTTAGTGGGAATGCATAAAAAGAACCATCTTTATCCTTTTGGTTTTCTCTGGAAGAGAAGTTTGGCCCTTTGCTAAATCCTGGTCCTCTCAAAAATTTAGAGTGGAATAGGTACCAAAGCATATATTAAAAAGCAATGATCGGCTGTCTAATAGAAGGAAGCTAACCCTGCTGGGGTGGGACAGAGGGTTTCTCCTCAGAGCTAAACCACAGTGTCTGAATTTAATAAACCAACATGTCATGTGCCCAACAGAGCACCTGGCAAGGTCTTCAATAAATATGTGTTCCCTTCCCCGCCTCAATCCAACTATGTACATGTGCTGTGCTTTTCAGGTGGAGCAGTCCAGCCTAAAGCAAATAAAACTGCAGAAATACAATTCAGGCACTGGAAAACCCTCACTGTTTTGCTTTGCAGAGTGAAAAGCTTTGTAATGTTTTGTTTTTCAACTTGGATAAGAAGTTTTAGTATTCCTAAAACATTTTAAAAGAAGAGAAAGCTAGGATATGGGTTATGTGCGCCTAAAGGAGACATGAGGAAAATAACGTTCATTAATTAGAACTGTTTGAGGCCTGCAACTCTAGATTATTAGCATAAGACAATATGTTGTCATTAGCTTCTTAGTATGAAATGCTGCCCTGATGTATATCAAACAAAACTGGGACATTAAATTGCTTTTTTTTCAGCAAAAACTTATAATCTATGCAAAGCTTCTCAAACACTGAGAATTAATCAGTATTTACACAATTTCATTGCGTTGAACCTTGTGGTCATTAATGGGACTCAACCACATTTTAAATGCTTGTATTTAATATGTTCAAGAAAAAAAGAATTCCATTCTATTTATTAAATGTTTAACCCATTGTTTTATGAGCTCTGAATTATTCAACTAAAATGGGTTAACATGTCGAGAATCAAATTCTATGAAATGATGCAGAGAATAAAGGACATGATCACCTAATCTTAGAATGGTAGAGAGGAGGCTCTGATGAAGTCTGAATTTTTTTCCTTGTTGTATTTTTGAGACAGAGAGAGAGAGGAAGAGAGAAACATCAATGGGTTGCCTCCCACACGCACCCCAACTGAGGATCGAACCCACAACCTGGGTATGTACTCTGACCAGGAATCGAATCTGAGATGCAATCTTTCGTTGCATGGGATTATGCTCCAACCAACTGAAGGAGATACCCTGTTTCCCCCAAAATAAGCCAGTGTCTTATATTAATTTTTGCTCCCAAAGATGCGCTAGGTCTTATTTTCAGGGGATGTCTTATTTTTCCATGAAGAAGAATACGGTACACATTTATTGTTAAATGAAAATAAAGGAAATTTATTACCTGTATACGGTATGGTAGTACGGTAGTTGTCAACACAAACCAGACAAACTGTGAATCCTGGGGGCCTTATTTTTGGGGGATGCCTTATATTTCACTCAGAAGGAAACATGTAAATAGGTCTTATTTTCGGGGAAATACGGTAGTGTTTTTTAAATCCTCATCCAAGGAGTGAGGATATTCTTTACCATTGATATTTAGAGTGTGTGTGTGGGGGGGGGGGGAGGGGAAGAAAATGAGTGGGTGTGGAAGAGAAAGAGATAGAAATATCACATTGATTGGTTGCCTCCTACATGCTTCCTCACTTGGGGCAGGTACATGCCCTTGAACAGTAATCAAATCCTTGACCCTCTAGTGCACAGGCCGATCCTCTAACCACAGAGCACATGGACTGCAGTTGAAGGAGAATTTTTAAACAAACAAAAAGAATTTGCTGCTTTGCATCAGGCAGAAGACATATGGGATTCTTCCACCCCAAAGACCCAATAGGATGAAACTATATAAATGGTTCAGAGATGATTTAGACATGAAAGACAAATCACAAACACAGGAGGGAGCCATACACTTGCGAACGTTTTACAGTGCCTGTTGGGGCCTAGTTTGTGATGGAAAGTCTGTCCTTCCCCTTTCAGCAGTCCATCATCATGGTTCGGCCTCAGCACCTTCCTCTAGGTCCTATACCATTGGATCGGCTTCCACACATAAGCATCCATCTGCCACCATCATTGCCTGGGAGCTGCTTCGAACTCAGGGCCTGGGTGGTCTCTATAAAGGTTTGGGTGCCACTCTCCTCAGGTAAGACTTTCTTGCCAAACTTGGGACAGAGGGCCCCAAGTGAATAGGGAGATTGAACAGAGGGCCAGAGGGATTGCTACCCCAACCTGCCTATTTTCAAATATCTCTATGCTTCATATTTTGTTCACAATTGAGCAGGATTACAGACTGGGTGTCTGAAAGACTACTTTTAGGCCCCTTCTCCAGTGGCCAGGTCCACACGGCTATTGGCTGTTCTATGGTCCAAAGGCATCTAGAATGTACTGTATACACAGGACTGTGGGTCATCTATAAAAAAATGAATGTATATAAGCCCTTCATTTTACTGTGCTACTTGGCCAAAAAAAATATTTTAAAATATATTTTATTGATTTTTTACAGAGAGGGATAGAGAGTTAGAAACATCGATGAGAGAGAATCATCAATCAGCTGCCTCTTGTATATCCCTGTTGGGGATGTGCCCGCAACCAAGGTACGTGCCCTTGACCGGAATTGAACCTGGGACCTTTCAGTCCGCAGGCCAACACTCTATCCACTGAGCCAAACCAGTTTTGGCCAAAATATTATTTTAAAGAGAGAGTTTATTTTTTTTTTAAATTTTATTTATTGATTTTAGAGATGCAGGGAGAAGTATCAATTTGTTACTTATGCATTCATTGGTTGCTTTTTATATGTGCCCTGCAGCCTGGCTAGTGTGGCTCAATGGTTGTGCATTGACTGAACCAGGTGACAGTCTCGATTCCTAGTCAGGACACATGCGTGGGTTGCAGGCTCAATCCCCAGTATGGGGTGTGCAGGAGGCAGACAATCAATGATTCTCTCTCTCACTGATGTTTTTCTCTCCCTCTCCCTTCCTCTCTGAAATTAATAAAAATATATTTAAAAAACCAATGCCGGCAGCCTTGCATATTGGGATGATTGTCTATCTAACTGAGCTAACTGGCCAGGGTAGGGGTTAATTTTCTTGTCTCTGGGCAATAAATGAACTTCACCTTCCTGTCCATCCCATCCCTTCAACACTTACCTTATAGCTCTTCACCAGCCACTTGCTCAGCTTAGTAACTCTTCCCTTAGCCTGCCTACCCACTTTTATAGAACATATTACCAGTCTTTGAATCTGTAACTGGCTCCTCATTAAGCTGCAGGTGCTGGAAGGACAGAGGAAAGAACTGGGATGGTGGGGGAAAGCAAATCAAGCTGATCTCTGATGCTTTCACCCCATGTTGTCATGGGATGCCAGAGCAGGCATACGGAATTGTAGGCTTGTCTCTGACCTATCTATAGCTAGCTCACGGACTCACTGTATGACCTTGGATAGAAGCCCCAGAGGGGCATGAAGCTCAGTGTTTTTCTTTATCTCCTACAGAGATATTCCCTTCTCCATCATCTACTTCCCTCTGTTTGCCAACCTCAACAACCTTGGTTTCAATGAACTTACTGGGAAAGCTTCCTTTGTTCATTCCTTTATGTCAGGCTGTGTTGCAGGTTCCATAGCGGCTGTCATAGTAACACCTCTGGATGGTAAGTGCCTCAAATTAGTTACCTGTAGAGTCATTTATAGGATAAGTAGTAATACTTATAGAATAGAGACAAAATAGCCCCAACCTAAAAACTCTTGGCCACTGTCAGGTCCACCCACAGAACGTGGGGTCTAGTTCTTACCACTGACAAATCCCCTTGCTTTCTAGGTACTGATTTCACTAATTTTTGTCCCCCAATAGAGTTGTGAGCATCAACTATAAATATTGCTGATTCTTTAAAATTGAAGGCTAAAGGCAGGAGCTATACCCTGAGACAATGCTTCCTCTATCTTTAGACAACAGACAGCTCCTCTAACATAGGTGGATCTTCCCATAGAATGAGTGAACTAAAGGATAGTGTTGTTTCAAATTCTTTCATTTCATAAATGAGGCCCAAAGAGGGAAAGCTCAATTACATATCCCACAATGATAGAGATAACCTCAGGATCCAGTTTTATGTATGCTGGCTATACCAAAAGCAAAATGTTCCCTACTAATTTTAACTTATATTTTAGTTTTGAAAACTCGAATTCAAACTCTCAAGAAAGGTCTGGTTGAGGACAACTACAGTGGGATCACTGACTGTGCCAGGTGAGAGTCCTGTATCCCTTTACAGATGTGGCTGGGACAGTTCCCTGTGTTGGTGTGCACCTACACTCAAACTACAGAACAATTTTATCACTATACTACTTTGAGGTCTGTATTGCTTTGAATTCTGTTGCTTTCCCTTACCTCAACAAAAGCAGGTTGTACTTGGAGCTTTTTCTTTGCATCCCTACAGTATCTTTCTCCCAGAAGTCTAGCAAATTGAGCCAATTTTCCATGGACTGGACCCAACTGCTTAGTAACCAAACTACATACACATAATGGGGGAGGCATGGCTTCCATAGTCCTGTAGAAAGTGACACCTGTCTTCAAAGAAAATATGTACAAACATTGGAGGAGAGGGTGTCACTGAGCACTGCTTGGTGTGCTTCTGCTCATTCAGCTCACAGGGCTCTTCTTTCTCCCCAGGAAACTCTGGATTCAGGAGGGACCATCTGCCTTCATGAAAGGAGCAGGCTGCAGGGCCCTGGTCATAGCTCCTCTCTTTGGGATTGCCCAAGGTGTCTACTTCATTGGTATTGGAGAACAGATCTTAAAGTGTTTTGAATAAATATAGCTGAAACTCAGGTCTCTTCACTGGCTTCCATCTCCCTGTCCCACCATGTAATTTGCCCTCTAACTTGTAGTGCCACCCTAGTCTCAGAAGAAACAACCTTATTCTAATAAGCAAGCTGGCTACAGCTCTATTCTGCCTCAGAAGCCCCTAACCATCTACTTTTCAACAAAAGTAGTACATACTTTGGTTGTATTAACTGTAGGACTTTAACAGACAGTAAAGACAGAAGGGTTGTTTCTACATTTTACATTTCTTTTCTTTTTAAAAAAATATATTTTTATTGATTTTTAACAGAGAGGAAGAGAGAGGGATAGAGAGTTAGAAACATCGACAAGAGAATCATCGATCAGCTGCCTCTTGCACACCCCCTACTGGGGATGTGCCCGCAACCAAGGTACATGCCTTTGACTGGAATCGAACCTGGGATCTTTTAGTTCACAGGCCGACATTCTATAGACTGAGCCAAACCAATTTCAGCTACATTTTACATTTCTATTTCACACCTCAAGCTCAGTATATTCGAGTCATTTGGAGGATTTAGATTTGTTATTCTGAGCTAAATAACTTAAGGTTAGTCCTAGACTCATTTTGGGCAAAAATAATCAAAAGCTTAAGGGGACCATGTAAGTCCTCAAAGTCAGCACCTAGTTTAAAACCAACCAAATCCTTTAAAATTATGGATGGCTGAGGGATAAGGCCAACTGAAACCAAGAAGCCAGGGCAAAGTCAGGGCAGCCATCCTGCCCCATCTTTCTGAAAAGCAGACTCTTAAAGACCAACTAGAGGCCCGGTGCACAAATTCACGCACCAGTGGGGGCCCTCCATCTGGCTTACGAGATCAGGCTAAACCTGGCTCTCAACATCCCCCAAGAGATCCCAGATTGTGAGAGGGTGCAAGCCAGGCCAAGGGACTCCACCAGTGCACCAGGGCTGGAGAGGGACGCGGGAGGTTGACCAGCCTAGAAGGACCTCGAGAGGGCTCCAGGAAATGTCTGGTCTGTCCTGACTGGCCCGACCACAGCAGGAAGCTAACCTACCAGTCTGAGCATCTGCCCCTGGTGGTCAGTGCACATCATAGTGAGCGATTGAGCAGCCATAGCATTTTATGCTTCGATTGGTTGAACAACCAGTCGATGGGACACATAGCATTATTAGACTTTTATTATATACTAGAGGCCTGGTGCACAAAATTCGTGCATGGGGGTGTGTGTCCCTCAGCTCAGCCTGCACCCTCTCCAATCTGGGGCATCCCTCTCATAATCCAAGACTGCTGGCTCCCAACTGCTCGCCCGCCTGCCTGATCACCCCCTAACCACTCCCATGCCAGCCTGGTCACCCCTAACTGCCCTCCCCTGCAGGCCTGGTCACCCCTAACTGCCCTCCCTTGCAGGCCTGGTCACCCTAACTGCCCTCCCTTACAGACCTGGTCCATCCCAACTGCTCTCCCCTGCTGGCCATCTTGTGTCCACATGGGGGCTGCCATCTTGTGTGTTGGAATGATGGTCAATTTGCATATTACTCATTTATTAGATAGGATAGAGGCCTGGTGCACGGATGGGGGCCTGCTGGTTTGCCCTGAAGAGTGTCCTGGGTCAGGGTAGGGTTCCCTGGGTCAGGGTAGGGTTCCCCAGCGACCCAAACAGAGACCCTGGTATCTGGAATTTACTTATCTTCTATAATTGAAACTTTGTAGTTTTGAGCAGAGGCCATAGCAGGCCTGGGCAGACGGAAAGCTTGGCTTCCACCATCACTGGGGAAACACAAGCCTCCTGCTCGCTCTGTAGCCACAGCCATTTTTGTTGGGATATATCTGTCTTTTATAATTGAAACTTTGTAGCCTTGAGCGGAGGCCAAGGTATGCCAGGAAGCCTGGCCTCCTCCATCTCTGGGGGCAGCCCAAGCCTCCTGCTCTCCAACTCTGTGGCTGTCATTTTTGTTGGGGTTTATCTTCTATAATTGAAACTTTGTAGCCTTGAGTGGAGTTCAGGGCCAGCCAGGGTGTGCGTGAAGCTTTCCTTCTGATTGCTCTGTGGCTGCAGCCATCTTGGTTGGGTTAATTTGCATACTCACCCCTGATTGGTTGGTGGGGGTGGCTTATAGGTATAGTGGAGGTATGGTCAATTTGCATATTACTCTTTTATTAGATAGGACTAGAGGCCCAGTAAATGAAATTCATGCATGGGGGTATGTTTACCTCAGCCCAGCCTGCACCCTCTCCTATCAGGGACATTCCTCTCAGAATCCAGGACTGCTGGCTCCCAACTGCTCGCCTGTCTGCCTTACTGATTGCCCCTTACTGCTTCTACCTGCCAGCCTGATCACCCCCTCACCATGCCTCTACCAGCCTGATTGATGCCTAACTGCTCCCCTGCCAGCCTGATTACCCCTAACTGCCCTCCCCTGCAGGTTTGGTCCCCATCAACTGGTTTCCCCTGAAGGTCTGGGTCCCCTTCCCCATCCCCCGGACCTCCCAACTGCCCTTCCCTGCAGGCCCAGTTACTCCCAGCTTCCCTCCTCTGCTTACCTGGTCACCCATAACTGCCCTCCCCTCCAGGCCTGGCCCCTCCCAATGGCCCTCCCATGCCGGCCATCTTGCATTGGAGTGATGGTCAATTTGCATATGCATGGATGGGGGCCAGCTGGTTTGCCCTGAAGGGTGTCCCAGATTAGGGTGGGGGTTCCTTTGGGGTGTGGGGCAGCCTGGGTGATGGGCCTATGGTGGTTTGCAGGCTGGCCATGCCCCCCGGTGACCCAAGTGGAGGCCCTGGTATCTGGGATTTATTTATCTTCTATAATTGAAACGTTGTAGCCTTGAGTGGTGGTCAGGGCTGGCCAGGGCAGGTGGAAAGCTTGGCTTCCTTCATTGCTGGGGGCAACTCAAGCCTCCTGCTTGCTCTGTGGCTGCCACCATATTTGTTGAGTTAATTTGCATTACTCGCTCCTGATTGGCTTATGGGCGTGGCTTGTGAGCATAGCAGAGGTTCGGTCAATTTGCATGTTTTTCTTTTATTAGATAGGATGATGTCCATGGAACACTTTGAAATAAAGTTGAACTAGTTATAATCTCATCTTATAATTAGCAAAGGAAGCAGGCAGTCTGTTTTCTACCTTTCTGTGTAAATTTCAAAACTGGCATGAAAATGAGTGGGAGGAAGAAAAGTGTTTGTTTAGGCCTAACACACAGTTAAATGCTCCCCGTCACCCTGCAACCCGCGTGTTCCCCCCCCACACACACACACACTTTAGTTGCTTTTTGACACTGCCAAAGCTAATAAAAACTATTTCCTCAATAAAGCTGTCAAGCCCTCTAGAGGACAGATAATAGTAAACAACCTTATGTGTAAGTGTGAAAGACCGTAAGGGGCTGAATGGAACATAAAAGGAACACTTCTGAGTAAGGATCTAGTAAAAATGAGCAGAAAGTGCCAGAGGACCCAGGGAGGGTTAATGGATTCAAGTACTGACAGCTGTCAACCAGCTACTGAAATATGGACAACGGTGTCTTTTTTAGATAATTACACTTTGAAACTGCACACTTTGAGTGTCTTGCATAATAAGTTACAATTAAATTCACTTAAATTTTTTGTTTTAATTAATAAAGCATCATGGCTTAGATTTGAAATCACATTTACAGATAAGAAGCATTTCGAAGCCCAAACAGGTAACAGTGAAGCTACTACTGCTGGAAGGAATGCATGCTCCACACGTGTGTTAAGCTTAAAGAGCAGAGAGTTACCAGCAGAGCACACCATACACATGACTTCTAGACTAGATAACTAGAAGCAGAGGAAGAACACAAGTTTGGGTAAGTCCATGCAACCACCACCTTATTTCTTCTCCTTCATGCTGCAGAACCAACTTACAGCTGTGTTACTTTTAGATGAGCCAGAGGCAGGCTTCCTGATCATATTAAATGAAATTTTCTCCCATTGTTAACAATTAGGCTAAGGGCATTAGTATAGAAGGATATCCACGAATAAATATAGTGTATTAGAATAGCAAAGAAAAAGCTACATAGATCATCTTGTTTGTTCAGATATCAGAAACTTTTACATCATTATAGTGCATGAATTCCACCTCCCAAAGGCTTAGTCCAAAAACTTCCTGTTGGCATTTGCACCAAACAAGGCTCCTCGTACTTCTGGCATCATCTGTAAAGAAATGAGATCTTTAATAAATAAGTGTTGCAATTGGAGAACTT
The DNA here is from genome assembly GCA_963924515.1 of Vespertilio murinus. Classification (NCBI taxonomy): domain Eukaryota; kingdom Metazoa; phylum Chordata; class Mammalia; order Chiroptera; family Vespertilionidae; genus Vespertilio; species Vespertilio murinus. The sequence goes on along the minus strand of OZ004707.1, from coordinate 95,450,145 downwards.
GGGAAGAACTGTATATATTTTTAAATTTTTAATGAACTTATTGAGGTGCCATTGGTTAATAAAATACATAGGTTTTAAGTACAAAATTCTATGATATATTATTTGAATGCTGTACTGCGTGTTCACTACCCAAAGTAAAATCTCCTACCATCATCATTAACACAGATGGCAAGTCATGAAACTGAATAGCTGGGAAGGAAATCAATCACAAAGCTAAAAGCATCAAATCTGTCCTTTACTTATCCAAAGCACTATCACAGAATCCTCAGTGAGAACTTATTTTAAAATTCTTGTATTTTTTTTATAATATATTTTTATTGATTTTTTTACAGAGAGGGAGAGAATTAGAAACATCGATGAGAGAGAATCATTGATCAGCTGCCTCTTGCACACCCCCTACTGGGGATGTGCCTGCAACCAAGGTACATGCCCTTGACAGGAATCGAACCCGGGACCTTTCAGTCCACAGGCTGATGCTCTATCCACTGAGCCAAACCGGTTTTGCCCTCAGTGAGAAATTTAACCAATAAAAAATTTTGAGTCAAGACTAACTGCTTTAAAGGAGACAAAGAAGAGGAAAAAAACCTAAAAAACTAAATGTGGCCTGGCTAGTGTCACTCAATTGGTTGAGCATCATCATGTGCACCAAAAGTAGAAAGTTCAATTCCTGGTTTCAGCACATACCCAGGTTGTGGGTTCAATCCTTGGTTAGGGTGAGTGCTACTGATTGATGCTTCTCTCCCTCTAAAATCAATAAAAACATTAAAAACAAAACAAAAAACTAAAGGCATTACTGTCTAAGGCTTCTATTATGTTGTGATGGAAGAAGAGCCTATTAACAGTTGCATATCATCATAATATTCTGTATTACCTACATTCTTTATTTCAAAAAATATTTATTAAATGTATATGTATCAAGCAGAAAAGATATAATGCAAGCTGTGATGAGGTACTTGCTATTGCAACTGAAAATCCTTAGGATTTAACCTCAAACTTCTAAGGCTGTGTGTTGAACAGAGTAGCCCTAGCCACATGTGGTTACTGTGCATTTGAAATGTGGCTAGTGCATATAAGGAACTGAATTTTTAATTTTACTTAAATATCCATTTGTAGTGAGTGGATTACAAGAAGATGACATACTCAATATCAAAGTGTTTAGCTATAAGTCAGGTTAGCAGTAGACCACCACTACTGGAAGATGCTCAGCACATTGAAATAATTGAAATTTCCTGCCTTGCCTTAGCTGGTTTGGCTCAGTGGATAGAGCGGTGGATAGAACGTCAGCCTAGACGTTCCCAGGTTTGATTCCAGTCAAAGCAGGTACCTTGGTTGCGGGCACATCCCCAGTAGGGGGTGTGCAGGAGGCAGATGAATGATGTTTCTCTCTCATCTATGTTTCTAACTCTCTATCTCCCTTCCTCTCTGTAAAAAAATCAATAAAATATATTTTTAAAAAGAAATAAAAATTTCCTACCTTGTTTCCAAATAATTTATTTGTGCAAACATGGGAATAATTAATTTGTTTGTGCAAACACGGGAATGATTTACTTGTGCGAACACAGGAATGATTTATCTGTGCAAACACGGGAATACTTGAAGAGCAAACACCCTGTGGCAACTTCTTTAAACAGGTGTTTCCTTTCGCTGCCATGACTCTTACTAGAGAAACAGCTTTGGTCAGCATCTCCACTTGCAGTAAACGTATACATTATTACTCTTATTTAAACAAAATCCTTTTTCTAACACCAAATCCTCCCCCAGATAAATGGTACTGACTCAGTAAATGCCACTAAATGCTTCATCCCATATCTTTTAAGAAAATGTAAAAAAATAAGAATAGAGAGTAACAAATCCCAAATACCAGTGAATGGATGTGTTATCTGTATCACTTCAAAGTAACAGACCAACTAACAGAAGTATTTCCACACTCACCTGCTGCGCTATGAGATCCAGTCGGCTTTCTAGGGTATTGGAAACTTTTATTTTACGATCCCCATTATAGATCTCAACTCCACCAGCTCTACAAAGAACAGGGGAAATAATTTTTAAAGATTTGAGGAAGACAGGAAAGTTTTTGGGTATGGAGTGTCTAAATACTACAATGGGCCAGGCTGGTATGGCTCAATGGTTGACCATTATGAACCAGCAGGTCAGGGTTTGATTTCCAGTTGGGGAACATGCTCAGGTTGTGTGCTTGATCTCCAGTGTGGGCACGCAGGAGGTAACCAATCATGATTCTCTCTTATCTCTGATGTCTCTCTCTCTCTTTCTCTCTTTCTCTCTTCCTCCCTCCCTCCCTCTCTGAAATCAATAAAAAATAACTACCGTATTTGCCGGCGTATAAGATGATTTTTTGGCCCTGAAAAATACGTATTTGCCGGCGTATAAGACGACTGGGCGTATAAGATGACCCCCTAACATTTCCACTAAAAATACAGAGTTTGTTATATACTCGCCATATAAGACTACCCCCCACTTGGAGGCATATTTTTCAGGGCCAAAAAATTGTCTTATACGCCGGCAAATACGGTATATAAAAGCCGAAGCGACCGAATGACCGGTTGACCGGTTGCTATGACAAGCACTGACCACCACAGGACAGATGCTCAATGCACATTATCAGGCTCCCTTCTGTCTGGATTGGGCCTGTGAGGGCTGGGCCAAAACCAGCTATCCAACTTCCCCTGAAGGGTGCCAGATTGCTAGAGGACATAGGCCAGGCCGAGGGACTCTCCACTGGTGCACCAATTCATTCACCTCTAGTATTTTAAATAAATAAATAAATAAATACTGTAAGGAGCCAATACACATAAGCGATAAGCTTGAAATAAATTTAAAAAGCTTCTTAGGATTTAAGATATGGATGTTGATAAATGTCATTTACCAAGTGACTGCTATGTGCCAATTTGATTTTCTGAAATAGCACCAAATTTAATTCTAAAACCCAGCAAATCAGAAGGGGGAGGATTTAGTCCTAGTTTACAAATTAACAGATAATGAATCCTTATATGCATATTTCCTGGAGGCCCCATCCTGCTAATTACCAGGGGTATTGATAAGGCCAAGCTGTGTGTCAGATAAAAGATACCATTGTTAACGTTGTACCAAAATCCTTCTTAGAAAGTCATGCCTCTAGCCATACCTCACTTTTATCATTCCATTCCTCAGTTTCTCAGCACTTAATAGGCATAAGGCAAAAAGGGTCAAATTTTATTACACCAAGCCTCAGGGAATGAAATTCTTTTGCTATACCAAAATTTTACTTTTATCAAAAAATATTTCTTAAATAAGCAGGCTATGACACAAAGGGTGGGTAAGGTTTTGCAAAGTTTCTTTGGTAAATTTTAATAGACCATGATCTTATTATTATTATTTTCTTACTTCATCTTCCCTCCCAGTCATTGTCTATCTGGCTAATCAGGAAGAACCACAGCAGAGTACTAATAGGAAAAGACAGCCACACTTTTATCCTTAAGGCAAAGAGTGTCTTGGTGAAAACTCCCTTTACAACAGGCATAAAAGCCATTCTCCCAGTGAATGAAAGCCAGATATTAAAAGCAGAAATACTCCTTACATCTCCTCAGGTAGATAGACCTCCTGATCAATTTGGACATCAACATCTTTATTGGTGGCAATTTTGTACATAGGGATTGCTTTTTGCACTGCAGCCTGGAAAAGCAGAAAATGAGGTTTTAGCAGAAACTTTTTTCCCCCTCAAAATAAAAATCTACAAACTATAAGCAGCTATATATTTCAGGTAAGAGAACAGATGAATTACTAATAGAATGTAAAATAGTACAACGACTATAGAAAATAGTGTGGCAATTCCTCAAAAAATTTAACATAGAGTTAGTATATGATCCAATAATTCTACATTTGGGTACATCCAAATAAAGTAAAAGCAGAGACTCAAACAGATATTTGTACACCAATATGCATGGCAGCATTATTCCCAATAACCAACAGTGAGAAACAACCCAAGAGTCCATTGACAGATGACCAGATAAACACAATGTGGAGTGTACATACAATTCAGCCTTAAAAAGGAAGGGAATTCTAACTCATGCTATAATACAAGATGAACCTTGTCTAAATGAACTAAGACACAGCCGGAAAAATACTATATAATTCTACTTATATGAGGTACCTACAATAGTTAAATTCAGAGACAGAAAGCAGAATGGTGGTTGCTAGGGGCTGAGGATAAGGTGAATGGGGAGTTAGTGTTTAATGGGGACAGAGTTTCAGTTCAGAAAGATGAAACTGTTCTAGAGATGAATGGTGGTTACTATATGATCCAACAATTCTATATCTGGGTACATACAAATAAGTAAAAGATGGTTGCACAACAATTCATGTACTTACTGTAATTAAAGCAACTGTACATTTAAAATGGTTAGTTTTTTTGTTATGTACTTTTTACCAATTTCATAAAGAAAGGAGCTTACTGGGGGGAAAACCAGATTAAAGTGAATTTTTAACTCCTATACTGCAATTAGTATGATAAAACATAATTAGTGGAAAGTCCTTTGAGCAATACTGTACACACTGTACAAATGTAAATGACATTTTCTTTGAAGGAACTTTAAAATTTTTCTCTGACAATATTACCAGTTGAGCAGATTTATGCATATATTCTACTCTTCCCTGCTTCTCAAATCTAATATAGCACCACTTTGGAGAAATACTCATGACACTGGATGTTAATACTTATTTAGTTTCAAGAAGAAACTTGCTTAACGCCTAATATTATCATTGTGTCATCCAAAAATGGCCATTTGGCAGTTGGACCTGCTTCAATAGCAAGATTATCACCCTAGTGAATTTTGATGAGTTTTCCTCTCTGTTGTAGAAGTTCATAAACAAGGCTGTTAACACAACATGTTACTGACATGGTTTATAAACTAGAACTATAATTTACTAATATATCATGGAAACTAAGGGGAATGAATACCAAGTAATGTGGCTGGTACATTTTTTTCCCTAGGAGACAAAGGATTTGGAGAGACAAATTATAGTAAGAATGAAAATATATCATCCTATAGAATAGAGAGGTAATATGCAAATTGACCATCATTCTAATACACAAGATGGCCAGCAGGGGAGGGCAGTTGGAAGAGACCAGGCCTGCAGGAGGGGCAGTTGTGGGGGAGGGCGGGTCTGCAGGGGAAAGCAGTTGGGAGGACAAGGCCGGCAGGGGAGGGCTGTTAGGGGCAATCGGGCTGGCAAGGGAGGAAAGCTGGGGTGACCAGGCCTGCAGGGGAGGGCAGTTGGGGGCAACCAGGCCTGCAGAGGAGGGCAGTTAGGGGTGACCAGGCGACCAGGCCTACAGGGGAGAGCAGTTGGGGGTGACCAGACCAGCAGGGGAGGGGGGCAGATAGGAGTGACCACGCTGGCAAAGGAGGGCAGTTAGGGGTGACGGGGCCAGCAGGGAAGGCAGTTGGGAGTAACCAGGCCCGCAGGGGAGGGCAGTTAGGGATGACCAGGTTGGCAGGGGAGCAGTTAGGCATCGATCAGGCTGGCAGGGGAGTGGTTAGGGGGTGATCAGGCTGGCAGGCAGAAGCAGTTAGGGGCAATCAGGAAGGCAGGCAAGTGAATGGTTGGGAGCCAGCCATCCTAGATTGTGAGAGGGATCTCAGATTGAAGAGGGTGCAGGCTGAGCTGAGGGACATACCCCCATCTGTGTACAAATTTTGTGCACCAGGCCTTTAGTGTATTATAAATGTATTTATAAGAAATGTGATTGCTAAGAGACTAAGTGAAATCAAGCTACATCAAAGAATTTTAATCTGAAGAGCAATTTGATAGCACAGAATCATAGTTAGGGGAGTCCATTCTATGACTTGTGGCTTAGCAGCCACAGGCTCCTTCAGCATAGAGGATCAACCTACTACTACAACCTAGGTACATGTCATGGGGCCAGCAGGTCATCCTTCAGCCAGGGAATCTTCTTTCTTGGAAAGGGTATGGAAGAGCACCTTAATATTTGTCCTTGGGATGCTGATCAACCTCTTTTCTGGTAGCCACCTTCTTTCTCTAAGTATACAAATGTAATAGGTTAGAGCAGCCGTGGGCAAACTACGGCCCGCGGGCCAGATCTGGCCCGTTCGGCTGTTCTATCCGGCCAGCGGAGCGGAAAGAGCAGAGGGTTTTCTTGCTCTCCCCTCCACTCCTTCACCAGCAGCCTAAGATGAGAGTGCCTGCATGGTCAGGTTGCTTTTGTTCTGGCCCTCTGGTCCAGTTTAAGAACCCATTGTGGCCCTTGAGTCAAAAATTTTGCCCACCCCTTGGTTAGAGCCAAGCCTTGATGGTCTGAGAGCAGTTTGCCACTTTAAGATAGTGTTATCTATGTTTGCTCAATTCTACTAAGTGCTGCCTTTATTGTTGCATTTTCAAAAGAATACGGTATTCTGAAATCTCCAAAAAGGGGGAGGGTACTAATTCAAATGGCAATGTGACCTCTTTAAGAAATTGAAAGCTGAGGTCACTTAAATGAATACCTACAATTTGTTAAAACTCCTCTAATCCCCATGATTGAGCTGTCATCTAAAGATCAGACATTCAGAAACTCAGGATGCATTTCATTCCTAAGTTTCTTATCTTTAAAAAAAAGAGAATGTTTCTTTCTCTAAGCTCTTTACCTTTACCAGAGGGAAATCCTGTTTCCGGCAACAAACAATCATCCGGGGCTCCAATAACTGGTACAAACCCTATGACACAAACAGATGCAATTATTAAGGAAAAAATAGAATGTTTTATGATTCTTCCATCTAGTTTTGAAAAGAATGCCCCCTTGTAAATTTTCCTAAAAGACAGCGCATAATATGAGAACAAGGAAACATGATCTTGTTATCACACAAACCAAAAAATATACCCACTGCTCAGGTGACTGAAACAAAATTCATATGGGAGTCTTATCTTACACCAACTAAGCTGGAGACAAATATTAGCGGCATAAGTAAAATAAGGATTCACAGTCAAGCAGTATACAGTTAAAATGTATACAGTCTTTGGGCTGAACGTCAATATCAAAAGCAAATATTAGTGATAAAATCAAATTAGGAAAACTAATTTAAAGCTTTAAAAGTTAAAGCTGAAGCCCAGCCGGTGTATCTCAATGGCTGAGCATCGACCTATGAACCAGGAAGTCATAGCTCGATTCCCGGTCAGACACAGGCCCTCATTGTGGGCTGGACTCCAATGTGGGGCAGGCAGGAGGCAGCCAATCAATAATATTCTCTCATTATTGATGTTTCTATCCCTCTCTTCCTTCCTGAAATCAATAAAAATGTATTTTCAAAAAAATAAGTTAAAGCTGGAGATTGCAAGCAAATTTGACCTTTGAGTTATTTAAAAAATTAAAAATATAAAAAAGTGGCAGCCAAAACCGGTTTGGCTCAGTGGATAGAGCATCGGCCTGCGGACTGAAAGGTCCCGGGTTCGATTCCGGTCAAAGGCATGTACCTTGGTTTCAGGCACATCCTCAGTGGGGGGTGTGCAAGAGGCAGCTGATCGATGATTCTCTCTCATCGATGTTTCTAACTCTCTATCCCTCTCCTTTCCTCTTTGTAAAAAATCAATAACATATATTAAAAAAAAAAAAAAAAAGAGTGGCAAACCTGGAAGTCTTACTCAACCTGACAGACATTACTGTCTACTCATTCAGTATACATTTCTCTATTAGACAAGGAAAAGAGCAAACAAAAAAAAGCTAAGCCCTAGCCGGTTTGGCTCAATGGATAGAGCGTCGGCCTGTGGACTTGAAAGGTCCCAGGTTCAATTGCAGTTAAGGGCATGTACCGTGGTTGTGGGCACATCCCCAGTAGAGGGTGTGCAGGAGGCATCTGATTGATGTTTCTAACTCTATCCCTCTTCCTTCCTCTCAGTAAAAAATCAATAAAATATATATTAAAAGAAAGAAAAAAGCTAAGATGAGAAAAGAAGAAAAAAATAGCTGGCCTCTAATGTATCTTGTCAATTTTTTAAGAACTATGGCTATCAGCTGTAATAGATCTATAGAGTACCTGGAGGACCAGTCCATCCAGCAGCACTTGGTATCTAGTTGTATCTTTTACCACCTTGCCGAGTCTCTGTTTTGCTTCATTTAGTAGGTCCTACAATGAGTAGAAAAGAAAGAAGTTATCTATACGTGAGGCTGATACTAGCTCATATGCTTGCTTCAGTTTATTGCTGTGCTTCCATTCAACACATTCTCTGAGATATATGATAAACTAGGTGCTGTCCTAAGTACATTGATACAAATAAGCACAAAGCAACATCATGGCTCCCAGGGAGGTCACACTCTAGCTAACCCCGAATAGCCCAGATTATTCATCAGTTCAGAAACCTACACAACTGACTAACATGGGAAGAGTTATATGATACAGATTTGAAAAGCTATTAAGAGTTATACAAGATGATTCTATTTTTATTTAAAGAAAAAAACAGGTAACATCTAGATGGAGATGTTACCAATGAGTTATCTGCAATAATTCCCTGTGTACCTCTAAAAGGCTAGATTATCAACAATTTTAGTATTCTTTATGCTAGTTTGAAAGGTAAATTATGATCAATAATGTTACAAAACACTAATATCCTAGTGACATTCTTTGATTCTAAATTTAAACAACTTTCTTATTATACTCTGGTTCTCCATGCAGCTTTTCCAAGGAGATGTATAAATTTCTACAGTTGGTGTGTCAGCTTACACATCAGCCTTTTATGAATTTGCTAGGGCAAATTGTCCACTTGAACCTAGCTGCCTTTATGAAGTCTGAAAATAACAGAATTCTGGAGTTGGAAAGCAGAAAACCAAAAGTTATGATGTCAACCTCAAAATCATGTCTACTTGGGTCCTGCCTAGTTTGAAGAGTTAGCAGACAACCCTCAAAGACATTTCTATCTCATCTCTCTTTAAACCACAACACTAGAAATTTCTACTTCAAGATCAATGGATCAGAATTTAAATGTATTTTTTCATCTCCCTAAACACACACACACACACACACACACACACACACACACACACACACTGTGAGATCTAGCAAAGTGATAAAGAGCCATCATTCATCCAACACATATTTTGTGCTAGGCATTATTTAAAAAATATATATATTTTATTGATATTTTACAGAGAGGAAGGGAGAGATATAGAGAGCTAGAAACGTCAATGAAAGAGAAACATCGACCAGCTGCCTCCTGCACACCCCCCACCGGGGGTGCACCCACAACCAATGTACATGCACTTGACCGGAATCGAAACCGGGACCCTTCAGTCCGCAGACCGACGCTCTACCACTGAGCCAAACAGGTTTCGGCTAGGCATTATTTTTATCATTTTACTTAGGCTATCTAATTTAATTCTAAATAAGCTTCAGGTATGCTTTTTCCACTGTACAGAAAACTAGAGGACCGGTGCACAAAATTTGTGCACTGGGGAGAGAATGGGGCTTCCCTCAGCCCGGCCTGTGCCCTCTCACAGTCCAGGAGCTCTTGGGGCCTAAGTTGGCAATCAGACATCCTTAGCACTGTTGCAGAGGCGGGAGAGGCTCCTACCTCTGCCCCTGAACTTGCCAACTGTGAACCCAGCTCAGGGCTTCTGGCTGAGTGGTGCTCCCTTGTGGGAGCACACTGACCACCAGGGGGCAACTCCTGCATTGAGTGCCTTCCCTCTGATGGTCAGTGCATGTCATAGCAACTGGGTTGTTCTGCCATTCAGTCGATTTGCATTATTAGCCTTTCAGTATATAGGATGGAGTGTAACAGACATTCAAACCTCAAAGGAATTCCAAAGCTCTTAAACCTAGAAAGCATCTGAGTAGGAAAGGAAAAAGGATGAACAGCAGAGAAAAATAACTAAAAGACTGCAAAGAGACCAAACTTGGTAGCAAAACACCTTGCCTATTTTCTTTTCATTTTCACCCTGGTTCTCTATTTTTCATCTTCCTTTTATCTTTTGTCAATATCTTTGTTCTAGCAAACTGCTTGAAAACTTTCTTTCAAAACTTTTTACTCCATGGATAAACTAGAAATAAAAAACATCGATGAGAGAGAAATATCGATCAGCTGCCTCCTGCACACCTCCTACTGGGAATGTGCCCACAACCAAGGTACATGCCCTTGACCGGAATCGAACCTGCAGGCTGACACCCTATCCACTGAGCCAAACCAGTCTCGGTGAAATAAAATGTTTTAAAATAGCAAAATCATGCCATAGCTGGTTTGGTTCAATGGATAGAACATTATACTGTGGAATGAAGGGTCCCGGGTTCAATTCCTGGTCAAGGGCACATACCCAGCTTATCCCAGCAAGGGGCATGCAGGAGGCAGTTGATCAATGTTTCTCTCTCATCATTGATGCTTTATCAAAAGATCACTGTGTTTTTTCCTACTTGGATTCCTTGAAGCATAAGATACTACCCTGTTTCCCCGAAAATAAGACAGTGTCTTATATTAATTTTTGCTCCCAAAGATGAGCTAGGTCTTATTTTCAGGGGATGTATTATGTTTCCATGAAGTAGGTCTTATTTTCGGGGAAACACAGTATATTAGATTACTATTGTGTTCAAGGGTTTTTTTGTTTTTTTTTAATCTTCACCTGAGGATGCGTTTATCCTATATAATAAAAGGATAAAATGCAAATTGTCCCCTCCACCAGTTCGACCAGGGGGCAGGGCCAACCCGCCAACCGTCCAGGGCCCCTCTCCCTGGCTAGGCACGAATTCATGCACTGGGCCATACACACACACACACATACACACACACACACACACACACACACACACACACACACACACACAAACACACACACATTTCAGAGAGGAAGTTAAATGGAGAGGAGAGACAGAAACATCAATGATGACAGAGAATCACTGATCAGCTGCCTCCTGCATGCCCCACACTGGGAATTGAGCCTACAATCTGGGCATGTGCCCTGAATGGGAATTGAACCGTGACCTCTTGGTTCATAGGTCAATCACTGAGCAACACCAGCTTAGCTGGAGGATATGTTTTTATTGACTTTACAGAGAGAGAGAGAAAAACAAACAAACATTGATGTGAGAAACATTGGTTGCTTCCTATATGCACCTCAACCTGGGATTGAATATGTAACCTAGGTATGTGCCCAGACCAGAAATTAAACCTGCAATGTGTGTTGTATATGTACACACATGGAACAACACTCCTACCAACTAAGCTACCCAGCCAGGGCAGTTCAAGTTGTTTCCATGGCTTTTCCTTATCCTGCCACAATATGTTTACTTTTCCCTGTGTTTCCTTCCCTTAGCAATCTCTTATTTTCCTGCACCGTACATATGATGCTCCACAGTGTTGACCCTCTTCTAACTCTACATCTATGACCTTCGTGACTTCATATTGTAGCTCTACCTGGGACTTCTGTGCTATCCATGTGTCCCAACTCTCTCCTCAGCCCAACTCAGAACACTTCACTTGAATTCCTAAGGCAATTCAAATCCCAAAGTTTATCAGCATCATTTACTTGCTCCTCCTCCTGCGTTTATTATTTTATGATAAAAATACAATATTTTTTATTTGTGGATGAATATAATATATCCAAATTCCTTGAGATTAAAATTTATAACACCAATCCTGGCTAGTGTTGCTCAATTGGTTAAGTGTCATCCCATGCACCAAAGAATCACCGGTTCAATTCAGATCAGGGCACATGCCTGAGTTGCAGGGCTCGATCCCTAGTAGGGAGTGGACAGCTGATGAATGTTTCTTTAGAGATCAACGGAACCCTATTTTTAAAAATGTTATAACACTAACTGGTATTATAAAATATCTTTTTATTTGAGTTTTACACACTTTAACATAAATCAACCCTTTGAATAAAATATATCATTTAATACTTAATTTAATTTCTTTTTTAAACTTTATTCTTCAATTATACTTTACATTCAATGTTATTTTCAAAGTTTCAGGTGTATAGCATAGTGGTTAGACAATCATATACTTGAAATGTACCTGACATTTCAAGTACCCACTTTGCACTGTACACAGTTATTACAATATTAATGACTATACCCCGCCGAAATACAAAGGATTGTTACAAAATACTATGAACAACTCTATTCCAACAAACTGGACAACCTGGAGGAAATGGACATAGTCCTAGAAAAATATAACCTTCCAAAACTCAATGAGGAAGAATCTAAACAGCTCAGTAGGCCAGTAGCTATGGAAGAAATTGAAGCTATCATCAAAAAGCTTCCAGTAAACAAAAGCCTGGGGCTTTTCCGGGGACGGCTGCGGGGTCGGAAGCCGCCACAGAATCCGGAGCCATTGTATCCCCTCCCCTCCCACTCCCCGTTGCAACCAATAAAGGCCCGGCCGTTAGTACCGTCAAAAAAAACAAAACAAACAAAAACAAACAAAACAAAAGCCTGGGGGCAGACGGCTTCAAAGAAGAGCTTTGTCAAACATTCAAGGAAGAATTAAAACCTATTCTCCTCAGACTTTTGCAAAAAATTCAAGAGGAAGGCACACTTCCAAGCTCCTTCAATGAAGCCAGCACCACCCTAATACCAAAACCAGATAGACAACACAATGAAAGAGAGTTACAGGCCAATATCCCTCATGAACATTGATGCCAAAATCCTCAACAAAATTCTAGCAAATCAGCTCCAGCAGTACATCAGAAAGATCATACACCATGACCAAGTAGGATTTACCCCGGGAATGCAAGGATGGTACAATATCCACAAATCAATAAATGTGATACATCACATAAACAAATTGAGAGATCAAAATCATACAGTCATATCAATTGATGCAGAAAAAACATTTGATAAAATCCAACACTCTTTCCTGATAAAAACTCTCAACAAGGTGGGAATAGAAGGATCATACCTCAACATAATAAAAGCTATATATGATAAACCCACAGCAAACATCATACTCAATGGGCAAAAACTGAAACCATTCCCTCTAAGAACAGGAACAAGACAGGGATGCCCACTCTCACCACTCCTGTTTGACATAGTACTGGAAGTACTAGCCAATGCAATTAGACAAGAAGAGGAAATAAAAGGCATCTAAATTGGAAAAGAAGTAAAGTTAGGAATAAACTTAACTAAGGAGGTAAAAGACCTATACCCGGAAAACTACAGGACACTGAAAAAAGAGATAGAGGAAGATGTAAACAGATGGAAGAACATACCATGTTCATGGATTGGTAGAATCCACATCATTAAAATGCCCATACTTCCCAAAGCAATTGATAGGTTCAATGCACTCCTCATTAAAATACCAACGGCATATTTCACAGACTTAAAAAGAACTCTCCAAAAATTCATCTGGAACAAAAAAAGACCCCGAATAGTCACAGCAATTCTGAGAAGGAAGAACAAGGATCTCAATACCAGATTTCAAGCTGTATTACAAAGCCACTGTTCTCAAAACAAACTGGTACTGGCACAAGAACAGACATATAGATCAATGGAACAGAATAGAGAATCCGGATATCGACTCAAACCTCTATACCCAATATTTGACAAAGGAGGCATGAACATACAATGGAGTTAAGAAAGTCTCTTCAATAAATGGTGTTGGCAAAATTGGACAGATACATGCAAAAAGATGAAACTAGATCACCAACTTACACCATACACAAAAATAAACTCAAAATGGATACAGGACTTAAACATAAGAGGGGAAACCATAAAAATACTAGAGGCATCCACAGGCAGAAAAATCTCAGACATAAGCCGAAAGAACTTCTTCACTGATACTACCCCTAGAGCAATGGAAGCTAAAGAAAAAATAAACAAATGGGACTACATCAAAATAAAAAGCTGCCAAAACCGGTTTAGAACATCCCTCTGAGGACTGAAAAGTCCCGGGTTCGATTCCACTCAAGGGCATGTACCTTGATTGTGGGCACATCCCCAGTAGGGGGTGTGAAAGAGGCAGCTGATAGATGATTCTCTCTCATCGATGTTTCTAACTCTCTATCCCTCTCTCTTCCCCTCTGTAAAAAAAAAATCAATAAAAATATATTTAAAAAAATAAAAAGCTTTTTTACAGCAAAAGAAACCATCAGCAAAACAACAAGAAAGCCCACTGTATGGGAGAACATATTTGCAAATGTTATCACTGATAAAGTGTTAATCTTGAACTTCTACAGACAGCTTATACAACTTAATAAAAGGAAGTTAAATGAGCCAATTAAAAAATGGGCAATGGACCTAAATAGAATCTTTTCAAAAGAAGACAGAAGGAAGGCCAAGAAACACATGAAAACATGCTCAAAGTCACTAATTATCTGAGAGATGCAAATCAAATCGACAATGCGATACCATCTCACACCTATCAGAATGGCTATCATAAACAAATCAACAAACGACAATTGTTGGCAAGGATGCAGAGAAAAAGGAACCCTCGTGCACTGCTGGTGGGAATGCAGACTGGTGCAACCACTGTAGAGAACAGTATGGCGTTTCCTCAAAAAACTGAAAATGGAACTCCTATTTGACCCAGTAAATCCACTCCTAGGAATATATCCTAAGAAACTGGAAACACCAATAAGAAAGGATATATGCACCCCTATGTTCATAGCAGCACAATTTACAATAGCCAAGATTTGGAAACAACCTAGGTCCCCCTCAGCAGATGATTGGATAAAAAAATTATGGTATAGCTACACAATGGCATACTATGTTGCCATAAGAAAGGAATCCTCACCATTTGTAGCAACCTGGATGGAACTGGAGAACATTATGCTGAGTTAAATAACCCAGTCAATGAAAGAAAAACACCAGATGATCTCACTCATTAATGGATAATAAAGAACATTATAAACTGATGAACAAAAAGATATAGCAACAGTAAAGTAACAAACAGACTGTCAAATTACAGCGGGGAGGGTAGGGAGATCTGGGGGAGATAAGAGATCAACCGAAGGACATGTATGCATGCATATAAGCATAAACAATGGACGCAAAACTCTGGGGAGGGAGGGCATGTATGGTTGTGTGTGGAGGGCAATGGTAAGATATGTACACATATAAAATCTTAATAAAAAATGAAAAACAAAAACAAAAAACATTAATGACTATATTCCCTAAGCTTTACTTTACATCCCTGGGACTATTTTGTGACTACCAATTTGCAGTTCTTAATCCCTTCACTTTTTTCACCCAGGGCCCCAGTTGTCCTCCCCTTTCACAATCATCAATCTGTTCAATGTTACCTATGTCTGTTTCTATTTTCTTTGTTTATTTTGCTCTTCAGATTCCACACATAATTTCCATTTCCTGCATGTATTGTCAAATTAAGGGCTCTGTTTTTTGTTCAAATTGTTCCATCTCATCTCCTAGCCACTGACAAATCATATGGTATTTGTCCTTCTGACTTATTTCATTTAGCATAACCTCTAGGTCCATCTATGCTGTCACAAATGGTGAGATTTCATTCATTTTTTATGGCCAAGCACTATTCCATTTGTATATGTATCACTGCTTTTATATTCACTCATCTATTAATGGATACTTAGGTTGCTTCTATATCTTAGCTAGGTCTTATTCTTGGCATTTTACCTAGGTTATCTAATTCACTTCCAAATAAGCTTCAGTTATGTTTTTTCCACTTTATAGAAAATAGAGTGAAACAGAAATTCAAACCTCAAAGGGATTCCAAAGTTCTTAAACCTGGAAAGTATCTGGGCAGGGAAGGAAAAAGGATAAATATTAGAAAGAAAAGAAAAAAAGACTATGCAACTGAGACCAATAATACATCAGTGAACACAGGGATCCACCTATTTCTTCGAATTAGTGTTTTGAGTTTCGTAGGAGTGCAACCATTGAGTCAAAAGGCAACTCCATTAAAAAAAATCTATATATCTATATATCTATCTATATACTTATTTCTGAGAAGGAGAGGGAGAGAGAAATAGAAACATCATTGATCGGCTGTCTCCTATACACCCCCTACTGGGGATTGAGCTGGCAACTGGGTCATGTGCCTTTACTGGGAACTAAACCATGACTGCCTGGGTCATAAGTCAATGTTCAATCACTGAGCCACGAAAGCTGGGCCTATTTTTTATTTTTTGTGGAACTTCCATGTTTTCTATAGTGGCTGCATCAATCTGCATTTCCACCAACAATGCATGAGGGTTTCCTTTTCTCCATATCCTCAACACTTGTTTGCTGACTTATTAATGATAGCTGTGAAGTGTTATTATGGTTTTAATTTGCATTTCTCTGCTATTAGTGACACTGGGCATCTTGCCCTATCTGTCTTCTTTGGAGAACTGTCTATTCAGGTCCTTGCGACCCCCACCTCCCCTCTGGGGTAGGGGTAAATATAAAATATTTATTTTATTTACAGATGTCTGCCTACTCCCTATGAGTCTGTGTCTATGTTGTTGAGTGTGTTTATTAAATTCCACATGAGTGAAATCTTATGGTACTTCTTTTTTTGACTGCTCTATTCATTTTTTAATTGGACTCTTTCCTTCTGTATTTCTAACCTTCATCTATTTAATTGCCTAACTCACTAACCCTTAAGTCATTCTTAACTCCTTTCCACTCGCTCATCACAACTTGTAAGTCACCAAATCCTGTGTACTCTATCTTTTTAGTATCTCTGGAATGAGGTTCTTGTCTTTTTTGTTGTGGCCTTTTTACTTCTGACTTGAAAGTTAAGCCATAACCTTCTGGCTTCCACTCCCCAATATTGCCAGGTCTCTCTAACACAAATCTAAGACTACAACAGCAGTTTTCAATGAGATTTCCAGACCACCAACATCAAGATTACTCTGAGCTGTTTATTTAGTGATTCCTGACAAAAATATAAAAATCTCTGGAATATAGCCCGGCTGTGGTGGCTCAGTGGACTGAACATCATCCCATGGAAAGAGAGGTCCTTAGGCTCGATTCCCAGTCAGGGCACATGCCTGGGTTGTGGGCTTGATCCCCAGTAGGGCTGTTAAGGAGGCAGCCAATCAATGATTCTCTCTTATCATTGATGCTTCTACCCTGTTTCCCTGAAAATAAGACAGTGTCTTATATTAATTTTTGCTCCCAGAGATGTGCTAGGTCTTATTTTCAGGGGATGTATTATTTTTCTTTTTCTTTTTAAATAAATATTTTATTGATTTTTTACACAGAGAGGAATTGAGAGGGATAGAGAGTTAGAAACGTCGATGAGAGAGAAACATTGACCAGCTGCCTCTTGCACACCCCCCATTGGGTATGTGCCCCCAACCAAGGTATGTGCCTTGACCGGAATGGAACCCGGGACCTTTCAGTCTGCAGGCTGACACTCTAGCCACTGAGCCAAACCGGTTTCGGCGAATGTCTTATTTTTCCATGAAGAAGAATATGGTACCCATTTATTGTTAAATGAAAATAAAGGAAATTTATTACCTGTATACGGTACGGTAGTACAGTAGTTGTCAACACAAACCAGACAAAGTGTGAATCCTACAGTATCAAGAATTTACTCATTTATTCAATGACAATCATGTCATCATCTTCTGGAACATCATCATAACAATCCAATTCCTGAATTTCCTGGTGAATTTCTTGTGACTCCATTTCTTTCAGAATCAGTGGACCAAATCTCTCATGTTTAGCAATAGCACTGTCTTTAAACGAGTTCTTCTTGTCAAGGTAGCCTGCTTGCAGAGCATTTGCAATGCAACTGTCAGTGATTTTCTCCCATGAATTCTTCACCCAAGACACTTCTTGCAGTTTAGGTTTCACAAAGTTTCCACGCTGATTTCTCTCCATTCTATTTTCAATGTAGTCATTAATTTCCATGAGCAAATTGTCTCTGAATGGCTTCTTTATTGCAATATCAAGAGTCTGGAGATAGGCCATCATTCCTGTGGGAAATCATTATCTGATCTATTTTTCTTTCATGAAGAAATGTCTTCATGTCTTTAGCGCAGTGAGTGCTGGCTGCATCCCAGACTAGCAGACCTCTTTGGCTCCCCCGCATAACAAGCGGCAGCATTAAATCGACCCACTTCCTTATAACTGCTTGTGTGGCCCAGGCCTTTTCAGTTTCAAGAATAAAAACGCCCAAAACACGTTCAATCTTTTCCTTCTTGCCTTTAGAAATGATTAAAGGTGGGATTTTAGTGCCATCCAGACGAATTGCCAAAATACAGGAAACACGTGCACTTTCGTAAGCAGTGGAGGGAATGTACACTAAGGAGGCACCCCGCTGTTCAACTGTTGTTTCAGATGATTGGCCCATAAACACTGCAGTTTCATCCATAGCAATCATGTTGGAAAGTTTGTATTTAGAGAAGTCAGCATCATCAATAAAGGACTTGAATGCAAGTGCTCGCTTAATAACTTGAGTATCACCGAGACTGGATAGAGCGTCGGCCTGCGGACTGAAAGGTACCGGGTTCGATTCCGGTCAAGGGCATGTACCTTGGTTGCGAGCACATCCCTGGTGGGGGGTGTGCAGGAGGCAGCTGGTCAATGATTCTCTCTCATCGATGTTTTTAACTCTATCCCTCTCTCTTCCGCTCTGTGAAAAATCAATAAAATATATTTTAAAAAATAATAACTTGAGTATCTTCCAACCTAAACAATCTTCTTAAAGACAGTTCACTTCACTGAAGGAAATTATCCAGCTAGTGTTGTGATGCTTTGAAGTCTGCGGGGGATATGTCAACTGTGGTGCCATTGCAAGGGCAAATTCTTGAATCTGAGCCCTATTCACAACCAAAGCCTTTGCTCTCCTGTCAACACCCCATTCACAGATCAGGTCTTCCAGCTCGGAAAATAATGGTTGCTGACCTGATCCACACTTGCGCTTTTTAGCATTTCCCTTGTCCACTTGTTCAATGAGGTTACCATACTCTGCTCACCATTTTTGGACCAATCGGATACTCAACATCTTCTCTTTGCAGAAAGCAGTAAGATTTTGGCCCCAAGAGTCTTCCACGATTCCTTTCTTGTACTCCATGGAGTAGCTTTTTATTTTTTGTGCTCATTTCTAGGGGTTAAAAAAAGGAATTGGGGTATCAAGGTAGGGGGAGAGGGATCACTTAAAATGACACAGGGGGGATCAGAGGGGGAAATCAAAATGGCACAGGAGAATCAGGGGGGGGGGATCACCATTTTAGTAACCCCTTTTGATCCTCCTGTGTCATTTTGATTGTCCCCTCTGATCCTTCTGTGTTATTTTGATTGCCCCCTGTGATCCTCCTGTGTCATTTTAAGTGATCCTCTTTCCCCCCACCCCTGTGCCACTGAATACCTTCGCCAGACATCCCCCCTACCCCTTTATCAGACATTTACCCTTTGAGGCCTGCCTGGGGACTGTCACTGGACTTGCTGGGGCCTGGATCTGGGTTGGAGCAGGGTCTGCCACTGACTGAGAACCTTCAGTCATCATGAAGGCGGCCGCGAGCATCAAGTAGTGTCACCAGAGACAGACTAGCACTCACCACCTTCGCCGCGTCCTGTCTGCTCTAATCCTCCTGTTCTTCTACACGCATCTGCGAAAGTCTCGTCCTCACTCCCGCCCCACGCTCAACGCTCACGCTAACCTCCGCTCCGCCTCCACACAGCAGTGATGTCAGCACTCCACGTAACGTCACTGGTTGCTAGACGCCAGTTGGGGTGGCCCTAGCGACCCGTTTATGGTAAATTTATTTTCATTTTGAGACAGAGCCTGGGGGCCTTAATTTTGGGGGGTGCCTTACATTCCACTCAGAAGGAAACCTGTAAATAGGTCTTACTATCGGAGAATGTTTTATTTTTGGTATCTCTCTCCCTCTCCCTTCCTCTCTGAAATCAATAAAAATATTTTTTAAAAATCTCTGGGATATAAATATTAAGATCCTCTAAGGGATTTTTATGCCTATTATGGTTTGAGAACTAGCCAAAGGATAAAGTCCATAATCAACAGGCATTCAAGGCTCTGTTAACTGAACCCAAATATCTGTCTTATTTCATCTCATACCACTACCCACTCTACTAGACTATTTCCATTTCCTGCATGTTGTTGTCAAATTAAGGGCTGTGTTTTTTATTCAACTTGCTCCATCCCATCTCCTAGCACTGACTAATTTTTTATGGTCATGCTCAAAAGGCTGTTCAGGAACACCTTGTTTTATTGTGCTTTACTTTATTGAACTTCATGTTGTAGTTTTTATAAATTGAAGGGAAAACCTTCCACTAACAAAGATTATGATTCACTTTATTTCGATCTCACTGTAAGGCGGTCTGGAATCAAACCTGAAAATACCAGAGATTTGACTATATGTATACATTTTCTCCTGTATAGATCTAGATAAGCTGCAGACACATATAGGGCCTAGCAAATGCAAGACAAGTGTAAGTATACTTTGAAATCCAAATAGTTTACTGTCTCAAAGGAACCCAGCTCAATTATGAAATGAAAATACAGGAGTGAAACTAAAAGATCAAGTTAGTACTGAAAAGAGAATTTTATTTGTGATAATTTCAGTGTTAAGCAAACACTCTGGTTACTTAGG
Source organism: Vespertilio murinus (assembly GCA_963924515.1). NCBI lineage: Eukaryota > Metazoa > Chordata > Mammalia > Chiroptera > Vespertilionidae > Vespertilio > Vespertilio murinus. Next base: position 95,429,654 of record OZ004707.1, on the reverse strand, counting down.
GAAGATATGTGGTATGAACTAGAATTGCTGATTGTTTCAAAATTATGAAACGTAACCCTCTTCCTCTAGCCTAGTGGCTGGCAAACTGCGGCTCGTGAGCTATATGTAGCTCTTTGGCCCCTTGAGTGTGGCTCTTCCACAAAATACCACGTTTTTAGCAAAGGCCAGCTTAGGAGTACCCTTATCAAGTTAATAACAATGTACCTACTTATATTGTTTAAGTTTTAAAAATTTGGCTCTCAAAAGAAATGTTGATATTTGGCTCTGTTGACTAATGAGTTTGCTGACTAGTGCTCTAGCCCATCTCTTGAAGAAAAGGATGGTTAACAATATTTTGAAAAGCTATCTGAAGTTGAATCTTTTCCATTTATAAAAATATGTTCATTCCACAAAACTCCCCTCCCTCAAAATTTGAAAGTCACCGTGTATGATGGGAGATGTTACTAAAATGTACCAGTATAACAACTGTGTAAATATCATGGAGAGAAGAAAAAAGTTGAGAAGCACTGGTATTAAAAATATAAAAAATTTCATTAAAAAAAAAGAAAGAAAATCTAGATTTTTCTTATATGTATTTTTATATTTAAAAAAATATATTTTATTGATTTTTCACAGAGTGGAAGGGAAAGAGAGAAAGTTAGAAACATTGATGAGAGAGAAACATCGATCAGCTGCCTCCTGTACATCCCTACTGGGGATGTGCCTGCAACCAAGGTACATGCCCTTGACCGGAATCGAACCTGGGACCTTTCAGTTCGCAGGCTGACGCTCTATCCATTGAGCCAAACCAGTTTTGGCTGAAATTCAGTATTTGGTGTTGAACTTGGAAGAGGAGGAATCAATCGTCAACATCTAGAACATCTTCCTATAAAATGTGTCAACCTTGACACTGTGCCATATTCATCTAGTATGAATCACATCATATAGTCTCAGTTTGTTTCTTTAATTATTCAAGAAAACGGAATGTTTTCCATTTACTCAAGTTTTATAGCTTTTTCATAGAGGTATAATTCACTTAAATTTATTCCCAAAAATTAAATGATTTTTGTAGCTATTATCAAGAGATCTGCTTTTATTTTACTTGCTAATTGGTTATTGTTGGCATAGAGAAAAACTCAATTCCTGTAAGTTCTCTGTGTAACCAGTCATCTTTTGAAAGAATTACTAGTTCTTACTGTTTTTTGGATGTTATATTTTCTATATAGATGATTATATGTGCAAAAATAATTGTATCTTCCTTTCCAATATTTTTATAACTTATTTTTCCACTTTATAAGGAATCTAGGTCCTCTAAAATAACAAGGAATAACAGTGGAATATCAGCAGGCATCCTTGTTTAGTTCCTGAATACAAGTCTATTAACTCTAGGCTTTCTCAACTAAATGGCATGTTTTTGGAGGTTTTCCATCCTCTTCCTAGGACAAGACTACTTCCCAAATGGTTTTCTTTTTAAAAAATATATTTTATTGATTTTTTTACAGAGAAGAAGGGAGAGGGATTGAGAGAAATATCGATGAAAGAAACATTGATGAGCTGCCTCATGCACACCCCTTAGCAGGAAATACCCCACAACCAAAGTACATGCCCTTGAAAAGAATCAAACCTGGGACCCTTTAGTCCACAGGTGGATACTCTATCCACTAAGCCAAACCAGTTAGGGCCCAAATAGTTTTATTGTGTCTAACCTTTTCCCTGTTAAACTTAGCCTATACACTCATACATGGATCTTTAATTATGGTAGTCCAGATAAAATAAAAACTTCAATTAAACTTTCTATTGAAAGTAGCCAAACCTTTTTAACCTGTACTTATGCCTTAGATTAACTCTAGCCTACATTTCTAGCCTCCATAATGCCTATCACCCTCATACGTGTTGTCAATCCATGACATAATCCAGAAGGATCTATGAGCTCTGTTAGATAAGAGGGTCCTTTAAGACAGGAACATAACTTAATCATTTTTAAATTTATATTCTCTGGTTCTCAAAATCACCCTATATAATAAAAGCCTAATATGCAAATCGTCCCGTCAGGGGGTCATTCAACCACTGGCTATAACACGCGCTGACCACCAGGGTGCGGCACAAAACATGGAGGACATCGTAGACATGGCCCTGGCAGCAGGCAGCAGTGGAGGTGCTGCTGGCCCCAATGGGCCCTGAGAGAGTGGGACCATGGTGGAGCAGATGAGCAGGCAGCGCCAGACCAACATTGGTGCCACCTGGGCCTGATTGCCCCGAAGATGCAGACGGGACCAGTGGGTCAGGCTGGGGGAAGGCGCCGCTGGCTCCCAGGCACTGAGGGAGCCAGGTGGGAGCCCGATAGCCCTGTCCACTGCCCAGTAGACAGTGACCAGTGGGGGGCAGGGCTGCCATCCAGCTCCAAGGTGCTGAGGGAGAAAGGGCAAATAGCAATATTAAAATACTTCTTTTAATTATTTTTCCTTTCAATGTCCACAAATCCATTTTGGGGCCACTAGTTCAACTCTTTAATTAGCTAATGTTAACTAGTAAGTTCTCTATAAATACAATTTAATAACTAACAGAAACTAATTACTCACTGTAATAAGATCATCTCTTGCTCTGAGGACTTTGAGTCTTGCTTGATTCATCATATTGGACATCTGACTGCAAAAGATAGAAAAAATATTAGTAAAAAAGAAGAAAATATTAGTACAGTATAAAAAACAAAACCATAGGGAAGTGTACTAAAATTTACTTAATTATTTCTACCAACTTGTTTTTTTCTTTTAAACCTTCATTGTTGAGGATAGTACAGAGGTCACCCTTTTTACTCCCATTGGTTCCCTCCACCCCAGGCCTTCACCACCATACAGTCTGGGTCAATAGATAAGACATTTGGTTAATCTCTTCCCCTTCCCCCCAACTTCACTCTGAGATTTATCAATTTATTCCACATTTCTGTGCCAATTAAAATTTTTTTTAAATATATATATTATTGATTTTTCACAGAGAGGGAGAGAGAGGGATAGAGAGTTAGAAACATCGATGAGAGAGAATCATCGATCAGCTGCCTCTTGCACACCCCCTACTGGGGATGTGCCCGCAACCAAGGTACATGCCCTTGACCGGAATCGAACCTGGGACCTTTCAGTCCCCAGGCCGACGCTCTATCCACTGAGCCAAACCGGTCCCGGCCCGATTAAATTTTATTCACCAGTTTATTTTGTTCATTAGGTTTATAGTTGGTTATTTTGATTTTTATACTTAGTAGATAGATATGAATCTATTGCCTTTTATTGTTCATATATTTTATCTTTCTCCTTCTTCTCCTTCCTATTCTTACAGAGTACCTTTCAACATTTCATGTAATACTGGTTTGGTGGTGATGAACTACCTTAGTTTTTTTCTGGTTTGTGAAACTCTTTATCTGACCTTCAATTCTAAATTAGTTTTGCTGAGTAATCTTGGTTGTAGGTCCTTACTATTCATCACTTTCAGTATTTCTTGTCCACTTCCTTCTGGCCTGCAAAGTTTCTGTTAAGAAGTCAGCTAACAGTCCTATAGGCTCTCCCTTTTTTGGTAACTAACTGCTTATCTTGTGCTGCTAAAGATTCTGTCTGTCTTTAAGCCTTGGCATTTTAATTATGATATATTATGGTGTGGGCCTATGTTGTGGGCCTTGAGTTTCCTAGGCTTGCAAGTGTATTTCTTTCACCAGGTAGGGGAAGTGTTCTGTCATTATTTCTTCAAATAGGTTTTCAATATTTTGTTCTGTCTCATCTCCTTCTGACACCCCCATAATGTAAGTGTTGGTACGCTTGAAGTTGTTCCAAAGGCTCCTTACACTATCTTCATATTTTTGGACTTTTTTCTTTTTGCTGGTCTGATTGGGTGTTTTTTGCTTCCTTACATTCCAAATCCTTGATTTGATATCAGAATCCTCTACTTGTTGAAACCTTGTAAATTATTCTTTATTTCAGTTAGTATATACTTAATTTCTGACTGGTCCTTTTTCATATCTTTGACATTCTCACTAAGATCCTTGAAAGTCTCATGAAGATCCTTGAATAAGTTTATAACATGATTTTAGAACTCTGTATCCAGCAGTTCGCTTGCTTCTATTTCTTTCATTTGCCACATGTTTGTCTCCTCATTTTGGCTGCTTCCTTGTGTTTCTTTTATGTATTAGGTAGAGTATCTGTGTTTCTTGGAGTTGGTAGGATGGCCTTCTGAAGTAGGTATCCTGTAGGACCCAATGGCTCAGCCCCCCAAGTCACCTGATATGGCACTCCAGGGACCCTGTGTGAACTGTGTGCAGTCTTATTGGAATTGAGCTTTGATTGCTGTTGGCGTCACTGGGAAGAGTTGACCTCTAGGACCAGCTGCAACTACAGCGGGAAAGTTGCTGTGTAAGATACACCCCTATGGAGCAGGATTTACTTAAGGGAGGTTTTCATGTTCTTGAGTGTGTTACTTCTGGATGTGTAGTTGTAATCTGGTATGGTCTGAGGCTGTCAAATGGGTGCATTGGCTCTGGGGCTTCCCGGGAGGTACAAAGGCAGCCACTGGAGTCACCCAGGAGGAACTATAGACAGATCTGCAGATGACTGCTACTTGTATTGGGCCTGTGAAGCAAGGCAGGCTGGTGCTAGTGCTGGGTCTTGGGCCTTTTATTAATAGGTTTGGGGGCATGCTCTCAACACCTTCAGCTTGTTTTTATTTTTAACAAGATTTGAAGCCTGAGCCAGGACAGGCCATTCATTTGGAAAAGCAACCGCAAACAGCTTGGATCGAGCTGCAAACTTGATGGGGCAGAGTCTCAGGGAATCTTCAGTGTGGAACAACCAGTTTACTCCAGGCTGAGGGAGATTCAAATATGGTTGCTAGTCAGCCCTGAGAGAGGGGAGGTCCCAGCACCGGAACAATGTCCCTTGTGAGTATCCCGTCTGGGAGAAAACTGCCCCCATGCCAGACAATCCAGTTCCTCTCCATATGTGCCTGGGTCCCCTGGTATTGGAGCTTGGAGGAAGTGGAACTGTGTAAGATTGTACCTGGGCAATTTAAAAGGAAAACCTGGGACTCCAGCAGCTTCTCTTATTCAGCCACAACCCCAACTGGTTTTTACAGCCTGTAGTTGGGGAGCTTCTCTACCCAACTCTGGAAACCTGAGTTAGGGTACTAGTGCGGTGCTAGGATCCCCTGCATCTGAAAGGCGGCCTCCGCAGAGACAGTCTCCCTCCTGATTAAAATAATGGCACATGTGGGTGTCAGATCAGCTTGATCCAGATCTTTGCCCCTCCTACCAGTCTCAATGTACTTCCTTCTTTACTTCTCTAGATATAGAACTTCTGATTAGCCAGATTTCATGAAGTTTTGAATGATGGTTGTTCTGTATTTTAATTGTTATATATATATTTTTTATTTATTGATTGATTTCAGAGTGGAAGGGAAAGGGAGAGAGATAGAAACATCAATGATGAGAGAGAGTCATTGATCGGCTGCCGCCTACACAGCCCCTAATGGGATAGAGCCCAAAACCGAGGCATATGTCTGACTGAAAGTGAACCCAGGAACCTTCAGTCTGCAGGGCGATGCTCTTTCCACTGAGCCAAACCAGCTATGGCTTTAGTTGTAATGTTGATGTGGTTATGGGAGGCAGCGAGTACAGGTGTTTACTATGCTGCCATCTGGGTTCTCCTCTATCAACATATTTTCAAATATAAAGAAATATTTATTAAGTGCTTACCAAGTGGCAAGCAATTTTGTATATGTTATTCCAGTTTAAGCTTTCAATAATTCTATGATTCTATTATCACAAATGAGCAAAGAAAAGTTAAGCAACTTACCCAAGGTCAGACATGTAGTAAGTAATCCATTAAGACAAGAACCCATACTTGCTTGACTTCAAAGCACCTGCTTTGTCCTCTTGTCCCACTGTCTTTGTAAAACTTCTTTAGTTTTAGACTGTAACCAGGATTTACTTACATTTTTTTCTGCTGCTCTATCTGCTTTTCTTTCTTCTCATAATATTCCATAATCTTCAGTCTTTGGGTTTGCACAAGACGACCTTTCTCAATGTTGAACTCTTCTTCTGCCTACAAGGGAATCAGTTTGTGAGCAAAACTAGCTAGGGCATAACATTGACAGTTTTGAGACTATCCCTTTCTTTAGGCTGGTGTTATAGGTTTTGGGGAAAATACCACATTGGTGAAGTATTCTCTTTCTACTATATAAATGGGTAAACTGATGAATTACCCACATCCCTGATGATTTAACTGTGATAAAGTTGGTTAAGTCATATTTGTCCACCATAAAGTTAATATTCTTGCCTTTTCCATATTCTATTCTTTGGAAGTTGGTCCCTAAGTTCAGCCCACACTCTGATGAGGATGGTAGTTGGGAAAAAGATTTAATCTCCAATTCCCTGCAGAGGGAAGTTATCTACATAAATCAGCTGGAATTCTCCTCTAAGGTATATGTGTCTTTTATCCCCCACCATTACTTTTCAAATTCCTACAGTAAAATTTAAGGGTACTTACAAATCAGAATGTTTTGAAAGGAATATTTATTTATTTAATCCTTACCCGAGGATATTTTTATGCTTATTTTTAGAGCTAGAAAGTGGAAGGAGAGAGGGGTAGAGAGAAAAAAACAACAACACTGTGTCCTTCTCACATTGATGGGGTTGCCTCCTGCACAAATCCAGACCAGGGCTGAGGACTGAGCCTGAAACTCAGGTACTGAAACCTAAGAACTTGTCCCTGACCGGGAATCAAACCTGAAATCCTTCTGTATGTGGGTTGACACTATAACTACTGAGACACACGGGCCATGGCAGGAAATTTATTTGTAATATTAAATATGAGATGTGTGTGTGTGTGTGTGTGTGTGTGTGTGTGTGTGTGTGTGTGTATTTTAAACCAAACACAATTTCGTGATCACAGCACAAACATATTTATGACAGTTAACAAGGAAGGGCATAGAAGAAGCAATAGGAGAGCCCAGGCTGGGCTGCTTTGCCTCACTGGGAAGTCAGAGAAAAGGGAGCTTTGGAGGCAGGTTCAGGGGGTTAGTTCAGGACAAGCACTGCCCATTGTTCACCTTGTTGCAAGTCTCATTGGGCCCCTTAGAGGTTAGGTATATGTGCGGTGTGTGTGTGTGTGTGTGTGTGTGTGTGTGTGTGTGTGTGTAATGACATGGATGAACTCCCTGGAGGGAGAGTGTGCCTATAAGAGATATTCTTATTAGTCCCATGCAATGCATTGTTAAACAACTTCACTACTTACTATTTAGCAAAGCAAAACAACATAAAACTTTATAACTTCTTAAACCTAGAAACATGATTTCTTACTTTTGCATCTATTTCCTCTGCTTTTTCATTGGCTTCTTGTTCAATAAAAGCCATCATATGCTTAATCTATAAGAAAAAAAAGAAAGATTATTTTACTTTTTAATATAAAAAGAGAAGAAAATATATCTTTTTTGATTCATTCATCTATTCATTTATGACCTATTATGTGTCAGGCTCTGTGTATAAGAAAAATTAGATAACTTCTGTCCTCAGGTAACTTACAATCTGGAATTTGCTCTAGCAAATAGACAAGATGAAATATGAAATAACACAGGTAAATAGGGCATTATCATACTCTCAAAGTTCTTGGGGACCATGGAAGAAGTGTATTTCATACCCTCCTTAGCCAGCACTTCTGTCTTCACCATTTCTAATTAACTATATCAAAGAGCTATCTCTTTTTACTATTTCAACTTACTTACCTCCTACTCTGCATGCACTTCATTTTGATTTCGACCCCTTCCAATTCAATGAAATAACACTCATGAAATTACAACAAACTCCTAGCTCTTAAATCTTGGCCTTATCTTACTTGATAAGTAAATATCTCTTGATATGCTGGCCTCCCTCCGTCACAGTTACCAGCATGAGAGAAGATCTAACCAACAAAAGGGACAACAATCAAGACTCACTTACATGGAAGAGCCCAAATAACCCACAAAATAGACATTCTACAGCATCCATCTCAGGAGTTTAAGGAGAATGCACTACTAGGCCCAGCAGGACATTTACAACAAAAGGCCACCCACAAGACCAGGAGTCACAACTCATATATCTATTAAACAAAAAACAGGGGAATAATCCCCAAACAAAAGGAGGAATCTCCACAAAAAGAACTAAATGAGATGGAGTTAAACAATTTATCAGAAATAGAGTTTAAAGTAATGGCTACAGAGATGCTCAAGGAACTTAGGAAGAACTATAAGGAACTTAGTGGAACAACATCAGCATGGAAAAGGATATAAAAACCATAAATAAAACAAGTCAGAAATAAAAAATACTACTTCTGACATCAGAATACATTGGAAAGGATTATAAGGTTAATGAAACAGAGGATCCCTGTTCCCCCGAAAATAAGACAGTGTCTTATACTAAGTTTTGCTCCCAAAGATGCGCTAGGTCTTATTTTCAGGGGATATCTTATTTTTCCATGAAGAAGAATATGGTACACATTTATTGTTAAATGAAAATAAAGGAAATTTATTACCTGTATACGGTACGGTAGTACAGTAGTTGTCAAAACAAACCAGACAAACTGTGAATCCTAAAGTATCAAGAATTTACTCATTTATTCAACACAATCATGTCATTATCTTCTGGAACATCATCATAACAATCCAATTCCTGAATTTCCTGGTGAATTTCTTGTGACTCCATTTCTTTCAGAATCAGTGGACCAAATCTCTCATGTTTAGCAATAGCACTGTCTTTAAATGAGTACTTCTTATCAAGGTAGCCTGCTCGCAGTGCATTTGCAATGCAACTGTCAGTGATTTTCTCCCATGAATTCTTCACCCAAGTCACAACTTCTTGCAGATTAGGTTTCACAAAGTTTCCACGCTGATTTCTCTCCATTCTATTTTCAATGTAGTCATTAATTTCCATGCGCAAATTGTCTCTGAATGGCTTCTTTATTGCAATATCAAGAGTCTGGAGATAGGCCATCATTCCTGTGGGAAATCATTATCTGATCTATATTTCTTTCATGAAGAAATGTGTTTTTTTGTTTTATTTTCTTCCTATATTTTCTTTTTGTCCATCATTCTTACTCTCTTTTCACTTTCCTAATTCTCTCTTCTCTAGTGGTTGCTTCTGATGGTGATGTTGGGGTTTTGTGTACATTCTTGTTTTGTTTCTTTTGTACCATGTTTTGTCTTGTATTTTGTTCTGTTAGGTCAACAACTCCAAAACTGTTTCTACAACATGGTCAGGAGTATGCCACATAATCAGCCACCCTGAGAGGAGATTCCATCCACAAAATAACATTCAAGAAGCAACTACAACAGGAGAACCCAAATAATTAAAGTTACAGGCTCTCCTAAAACACCCAGCTGAGGAGATCTAAGAGATTGCACCACTGAGTCACCCAAAACACCTACTATATACAACCACCCCACAAAGACTGGGAGGCATAGAAGTTTGGTCTAATGCATATAAGCAAACACAAGGGGACAGCAAAGATGGCGAGAAAAAGAAACAACCCCAAATAAAAGGAGGAATTGCCAGAAGAGGAATGAAATGAAATGGAGGAAACTAACTTGTCAGATAAAGAATTCAAAGGGATGTTTATAAGGATGCTTAAACATTTGAGTGAGAATTACAAGCAACTCAATGAGAATTATAAGGTGCTGAATGAGAAATACACCAGCATGAATCAAGAGGAAATGAGGAATGACATAGTTGCCATAAAGAACTCCCTGGAAGATTTCAACAGTAGTCTAGAAGAAGCTGAGAACCGAGTCAGCAAGATAGAACACAATTGGAAAAATAATTAAAAAGCAGAGGTCTGGAATGAAGATGGCGGCATAGGTAAACACTCCTAAACAGCTGCCGTGTACAAACAATTTCAAAAATACAACTATAACACAAAACGTCTATCACCCAAAAACCAAGGAAAAGCTGGCTGAAAGGAAGCCCTACAACTAGACTGAAAGAGAAAGAGGAGAATTCAGGGCACAAGAGCTGAAAAACTGAGGTAGGGGGGCGTGGATGCAATATAGCCTGGCAGCGGGTCCCGGCTGGCGGAGGGTGGTGCTTTCTTCAATTTGAAGAGAGACAAGCTCCTGATCTCTCTGAAATACGAGTTTCTGGGGAGAGGCTAGTCTGTCTGCCATCAGGTCAGAAAGTAAGGTTGGCTTGCTTGCAGAGCTGAGATTGTTTGCTGTGCTGTGGTGCAAGACAAGGGGAGACGTGGGGATGCAAGGACTTGGGGACGCTGGGACTCCATCGAAGAGGCAGCGGGTGGACAGCCATCGCTGTTGGGCACGCCTCAGCCCTACAAACACTCCCAACCTCCAAGTAGTGGCTTTTGCATATGAGTGGCCCTCTCTGTTGCAGTTTAGCAAACTTGCAACCTGGGGCAAACAGATCCAAGGAGGACAGGACTGTGGTTTGTGCTGTAGCTCCTGCAGGGTGGCCTCAGACAGTAGCTGAACTACACCACACTGGAGACCCAGAAGCCAGTGTTTTAGTGGTCAGTTTCAACCCCTCACACCCATAAGTGACACGTTTGGGAGACGGACTCAGTGAGCACCAAAGCCCCACTGAAACAAGGCGTGTCTCCAGTGCAGCAGTTTTTCCTTTATAGACACAGCAGGTCCTCACAGACAATTGTCCTGGAGGTCAATCCCTCCCAGTGTACCAACAACAATCAAGGCTTAATTACACCAAGCCTTTGTACTCAGCCCACAAAGAGATATACCAAAAGCGACCACCTCAGGTGATTGGGGAAGCTGAGCTACTGGCCCCTATCAGTCACTGACCACACAAAGCCACTCCATCAACACAGGGAAGCAGCCAACATGAGGAGACACTGAAGCATGTCACGAAGGGGAGAGATGGAGGAAAGCAAACTACTGGATGACACAGAGTTCAGAATCACATTCATAAGGTTACTCAAGAATCATCCAAAAACCTTTAAGAATCTTGATGAGACCTCCAAGAAGCTCTGTGAGACCTTCAAGGACCTTAATGAGAATACCAAAAATAAAAAATAAAAAAGGACCAGCCAGAAATTAAGCATACAAAGCCTGAAATAAAGAATATACAGAAACTCAACTATAGATCAACATGCCCCAAGAATCAAACCAAAGATATGAAATATAAGGAAGCAAAAATCACACAACCAGAGAGGAAAAAGAAGAATCCAAAAGTGTGAGGATAGTGTAAGGAGCCTCCAGGACTGCTTAAAGCATGGGTGGGCAAACTTTTTGACTCAAGGGCCACAATGGGTTCTTAAACTGAACCGGAGGGCTGGAACAAAAGCAATCTGACCATGCTGGCACTCTCATCTTGGGCTGCTGGTGAAAGAGCAGAGGGGAGAGCAAGAGAACCCTCCACTCTTTCAGCTCCGCAGACCAGACAGAACAGCCGAACGGGCCGGATCCTGCCCGCGGGCCGTAGTTTGCCCACAGCTGGTTTAAAGCATACCAACATCTAGATTTTTGGGGTGCCAGAAGAAGAGAGAGAGCAGGATATTGAAGGCCTATTGGAAGAAATAATGACAGAAAACTTTCCCTACCTGATGAAAGAAATAGACCTTACAAGTACAGGAAGCACATAGAACCCCAAACAAGAGGAATCCAAAGAGGACTACGTACATCAAGACACATCATAATTAAAATGCCAAGAGCAAAAGGCAAAGAGAAAATCTTACAAGCAGCAAGAGAAAAACAGCTAGTTATCTACAAGGGAGCACCCATATGACTGTCAGCTGATTTCTCAAAAGAAACTATGCAGGCCAGAAGGGAGTGGCAAGAAATATTCAAAATGATGAATAACAAGAACCTACAACCAAGATTACTCTACCCAGCAAAGCTATAATTTAGAATTGAAGGTCAGATAAAGAGCTTCACAGACAAGAAAAAGTTAAAGGAGTTCATCAACACCAAACCAGGATTACATGAAATATTGAAGGGTATTCTTTAAGAGGAAAAAGAAGAAAAATGGAAAAGGTAAAAAATTATGAACAACAAAAAGATATCAAATACATACCTACCAACAAGTGAATCTAAAAACCAAGAGAATAAAAAAAATCTGAAGAACAAAATGGACTGGTGAATATAATAAAAAATAATAACAGAAAGGGATTGGACTAACAATTCACAGGGGGAAAGGGGTTTGAGGGGTGCTGGAAGAGATTGGACAAAAATCTTACACCTATGGATGAAGACAGTGACAGGGGTAAGGGCATGGGGTGGGGTTGGGAATGAGGTGGAGGGGAGCTATGGCGGCAGGGGGGGGGCACCTGTAATAATCTGAACAATAAAGATTTGTTATTTTAAAAATAATTTTTAAAATTCCTTGAAATATGGTTTAAAAAAAAAGAAAGAAATCTATGGCAGCTTTAGAACAACATAAAATGAAATAACACTCAAAATCCATAGGGGTGCCAGAAGAAGCCAGCAAGGAATAGAAAACCTGTTTGAAGAAATAATGGCAGAAAACTGTAGCACAAGTCCAGGAATCACAGAGAGTTCCAATCAAAATGAGCCCCAAAAGAACAACAGCAAGACACATCATAATTTAAAAGGCAAACATTAAAGATTAAAAAAAAAGAATCTTAAAGGCCGCAAGAGCAAGAAAATTACCTACAAGGGAACTCCCATTAGACTATCAACTGATTTCTGAATAGAAACCCTTTAGGTCGGAAAGGAATGGCAGGAAATATACAAGGAAATGAAAAACAAAAGGAATTAATACAACATTATTCTAATCCAGCAAGGCTATTATTCAAAATTCAAATTAGGCAGTTCGCAAACATAAAAAGGCTTAAGGAGTTTATCACCACCAAAACAGCAAAGGAAGAAATGCTAAAGAGACTGTTGTAAAAAGAAGAAATTGAATGAGAAAGAGGAACACGGGCACAAACAATACAAATGGCAAAAAACAAGTAACTATCAATAATAACCTTAAACGTAAATAGCTCAAATGTTCCAATCAAAAGTCATAGGATAGCTGAATGGATAAGAAAACAAGAACCTTATATATTCTGTCTATAAGACCGGATATGTACCTTGGTTGTGGGAACATCCCCCGTGGGGGCTGTGCAGGAGGCAGCTGGTCGATGTTACTCTCTCATCAATGTTTTTAGCTCTCTATCCCTCTCCCTTCCTCTCTGTAAAAGATCAATAAAATGTATATTTTTAAAAAAAATAAAAATAATGAAGTCCACTTCATAATACTAAAGGGATCGATAGCCGAAACCGGTTTGGCTCAGTGGATAGAGCATTGGTCTTAGGACTGAAAGGTCCCAGGTTCGATTCCAGTCAAGGGGTATGTACATTGGTTGCAGGCATATCCCTGGTGGGTGGTGTGCAGGAGGCAGGTGGTTGATGTTTCTCTCTCATCAATGTTTCTAGCTCTCTATCCCTCTCCCTCCTCTCTGTAAAAAAATCAATAAAATAGATTTTTTAAAAGAGAATTTAAAAAATAAATAAAGGGATTGATACAAGAGGATATAATTCTAGTAAACATATGTGCATCCAATACAAGAGCATCCAAATCACTTCTATAATAATAAAAGAGTAATATTTTAATTAGACCCAACAGCCAAACAACCTATGAACAACCTTCCGGATGAAGCCAGGGCTGAGAGGGTCAAGCCCCTTGCATGAATTCCGTGCATTGGGCCTCTAATATAAAATAAATTCTTAAGGACCGGAACCAAGATGGTGACCTAGGCAGTCTCCTACGCTGCTGCCTCATCAACAATTTAATTAAAAAGCCAACTAAAATCAAAAAGGACTTCACCAAAACCTCAGGAAAGCTGGCGGAGTGGAATAGCTACAACTAGAAAGAAAGAGAGAGGCTCACGGATCGGACTGGGAGCCGAAAAGCGCTGAGGTAGGGAGACGCTCGCACGGCCCCTGAATGCCTGCCTGGCGGTGGGAGGGGAGGAATTCCCCGATTGCACAGAACCCTTTCCAACTGTACTGAACCCCAACCCCGGCTGAAATTCCGTGGTCCCAGGCTCATACGGGTAGAGTCTGGACTGTAGAGAAAGGCACCCAGAGACTCAGAGACTGGGAGGCCAGGGACCAGAGCCGCAGCCGGCAGGGTCTACAGTCGTGCACGGGCGAATAAGAACACGCTGAGGTCTGACCGCCGCCTCTCCGTAGCGGAAGGAGTCAGAAGCTCCAGACTACAGAGACCAGCCTAAGTCCAGGCAAGCCCCTGGGGCACCCACGTTCTTGCTTGGGGAAACTGGGACGGTCAGGCGGAAACTCAGGCGAGTGCACAAGGGCAGGGCAGAAGCCAAGACTGTCAGTTCAGCCCTGAGACCCCACCCCATCCAAGCTGAGCAGAGGCTTCTGCAGTTTTTCAAGTCTGATCCTATAAGACTGTCTCCAATACAGAATTTACCCCAGAGTAGACACAGCTGATACCCACATCCAATTGGCCTGAAGGTCAATTCACAACGATAAAGACTTAGCTACAACAAGGCTGTGCACGCAGTCCACAAAGGGGATCACCAAGAGTGTCTACCTCAGGTAACTGAGGACGCTGACCCACTGTGCTATATAGGACACCAAACACACAAAGCCATCCTACCAACTCTGAAAAATAGTGATAATGCCGAGACAAGAAAATAGATCTCAAACAAAAGAGATGGAGGATATAGAGTTCAGAACTACGGTTCTAAGGTTATGCAAGAATATTCTAGAAAAGCTCGATAATCTTCATGAGACACAACTAAAAAGTATACATAAACTGACTAAATTGGAAAATATTATGCAGAGATCCAACAGCAGAATGGAAAAACACAAGAATCAGGTCAAAGAGCCAAAAGACACTCCTTTGGAGAAGGAAGAAGAAAAGAGGATCCAGAAAGTTGAAGATAGTGTAAGGAGCCTCTGGGACAACTGCAAGCGCACCAACATCAGAATTATGGGGGTGCCAGAAGAAGAGGGAGTGCAAAATACTGAAAACATATTTGAAGAAATAATATCAGAAAACTTCCCTCACCTGGTGAAAGAAATAGACTTACAAGTACAGGAAGCCTACAGAACCCCAAACAAGAGGAATCCAAAGAAAAATACTGCGAGACACATCATCATCAATATGCCAAGGGTAAAAGACAAAAAGAAGATCTTACAAGCAGCAAGAGAAAAGCAGTTGGTTACCTATAAGGGAGCACCCATAAGACTATCAGCTGATTTCTCAACAGAAACCATGCAGACCAGAAGGGAGTGGCAAGAAATATTCAAAGTGATGAATAGCAAGAACCTACAACCAAGATTACTGTATCCAGCAAAGTTATCATTCAGAATTGAAGGGCAGATAAAGAGCTTCACAGATAAGAAAAAGCTAAAGGAGTTCATCACCACCAAACCAGTATTATATGAAATGCTGAAAGGTATTACTTAAGAAGAGGAAGAAGATCAAGTGAATTAAAAATCTGAGGAATAAAATAAACTGGTGAATATAATAGAATTAGGGGCAAAGAAAGGGAGTGGATAGATAATTATCAGGGTGAAAGGGGTGTGGGGTGCAGAAAGAGACTGGATTAAAATTGTATAACCTATGGATGAGGACAATAGTGGGGGGGGGGTAAGGGCAGAGGGTGGGGTGGGAATCAGGTGGAAGGGAGCTATGAGGGAGAAAAAGGAGAAACAATTGTAATCTGAGCAATAACGATTTATTTAAAAAAATAAATAAATTCTTAAGAATATCAAGGGATAGTAATCTGAGCAATAAAGATTTATTTTTTTAAAAAACTGGGGGAAAAAAGAATATCAAGGGAGAAATCGACAACAATACAATCACAGAAGGGGATGTTAACACCCCACTTCACTGGAAAGATTTTTTTTTTAATATTGTTGAGAGCATTATAGATATTCCCCTTTTGTCTCTGAAATCAATAAAAAATATATGTTCTCCTCTACTATTAAATTCCTGTAAATTATTCTTTAATTCAGTTATCAAAGGCTTAATTTCTGACTGGTTTTGTATATTTTACATTCTCACCGAGATCCCTGAATGCCTCACTAAGTCCCTTGAAGCACTGTTTGAGATCCCTGAAATCCTTATTAAGATCCTTGAGCAGCCGAAACCAGTTTGGCTCAGTGGATAGAGTCGGCCTGTGGACTGAAGTATCCTGGGTTCGATTCCGGTCAAGGGCATGTTCCTTGGTTGCGGGCACATCCCCAATAGGGGGTGTGCAGGAGGCAGCTGATCGATGATTCTCTCACATCGATGTTTCTAGCTCTCTATCCCTCTCTCTTCCTCTCTGTAAAAAATCAATTTAAAAAATATATATTTTTTTAAAAAGATCCTTGAGCATTCTTATAACCCTTGTTTTGAACTCTGTATCAAGTAGTTTGCTTGCTTGCTTCCGTTTCTTTCATTTGTCTCCTTATTTCACATTTCGGCTGCTTCCCTGTGTTTGTTTCTATGTATTAGAGGTGCAATGTATCCTGGAATTCTTAGAGTGGCCTTGTGTGGTAGGTGTCCTGTAGGGCCCAATGGCTCAGCCTCCCCAGTCACCTGAGATGGGAAATCTAGGAAAACCTGTGTTCACTGTGTGCATAGTCTTATAGTTGAACCTTGATTGCAGTTGGAGTCATTGGGAGGATGGGAGGAGTTGAAGTCCAGGCCATTTGGCTGTAAGGGCCAGCTGCAACTACAGTGGAAGAGCTGCTATTCTCTGAAATACTCCTATCAAGCAAGATTTCATTCAGTTGGGCTTTGGTACTCATTGAGTCTGGCCCTTGAGTGTGTTGCTTGTGATATGTAGAGTTGTAATCTGCTATGCTCTGAAACTGTCCACCAGGTGCACTGGCTCTAAGACTTCCAAGGAGGTGCAAAGTTAGCCACTGCCTGGAGTCACCCAGCAGGAGAGAAATCTGCAGATGGCTACTATTTGTTTTGGCTAGGTAGTGTCCAGCCAAGGCCCAGCTGTGAAGCAAAGCAGGCTGCTGCTAGTTTCGAATCTTGGGCCTTTTACTGATAGGTTTGGGGCACACTGATGCCAGCTGCAGCTAGTTTTAGAGCTTTCAGCAATGTCTGAAGCCAGAGCCAGCACAGACAATTCACATGGAAAAGCTGCTGCAAACAGCTTTGGTGTAGCTGCAAATTGGATGGGTAGGGTCTCAGTGAATTCCCAGGACTGAGCAAATACTGTGAGTCAAGCTGATGGAAACTCAGATGTGGCTGCCTGCCAGCTCTGTGTTGATGAAGGTCCCAGCACAGGAACAATGACCCCTGAAAGTACCTCTTTATGGCAGAAAGCCTTCCCCAATTTCCTGTCCCAATGTCAGTCAAGTTCCTCCCTATATGTGTCCGGGTCCCCCAAAGTTGCTGGTGCTGTAGCTCAGAGCAACCAAGTACAAGTAATTTGTGTGCCAGCCCTTTAAAAGGAAAAACTGGGTCGCAATCAGCGTGCATCTCAGACACAATCGCTGGTTTTTACAGTGCGCAGTTGTGGGGACTTCTCTTCCCATCTCTGTAACTCTGAGTTGGGGCCTGGTGTGCTGTTGGGATCGCCTACTTCTCATAGGCACCCTCCACAGAGATGATCTTGCTCCCGATTAAAAAACACAGCACACCTGAGTGTTGGACCAGTGTGTTCAATGTCTCTGCCCCTCCTAATAGTCACAATGAGCTTTCTTGTTTACTTCTCTTGTTGTAGGACTTCCAATCAGTCAGCTTTCAGGTGGTTCTGAATGACGGTTGTTCTGTTTTTTAGTTGTAATGCTGATGTAAGTGGTTATGGGAGATGGCACATACTTGCATTTACCTATGCTATCTTGGTTCCTCTCTGGACAGGTCTTCTAGACAAAAAATCAACAAGAAAACAATGACCCTAAATGACACACTGAGTCAGATAAAATTAATTAACATTTACAGGACATTTCTCAACAAAGCTGAAGAATAATCATTTTTAATAAAATGAACATGGTTCATTCTCAAAGCTAGACCACATGCAAAACAGAAAATAAGTCTCTACAAGTTCAAGAAGATTGCAATAATATCAAGCATCTTTTCAGATCACAATGGAATAAAATTAGAAACCAACTATAGCAAAAATACTCAAGTATATTCAAACACATGGAGACTAAGTAGCATATTGTTAAACAATGGATGGGTTACCAATGAGATCAAGCAAGAAATAAAAAACTTCCTGGAAATAAATTAAAATGAACAAACAACACAAAATCTATGGGACAAAGGGAAAACAGTCTTGAGCAGGAAGTTCATAGCACTATAGACCTACCAGAAAAACACAAAAAAATAAAAATAAACTAATAAACTGTACAACTTAAAGAATTAGAAAGAGAACAACAAAAAGACCCCAGTCATTAGAAGGAAGGAAATAATAAAGATTAAAGGAGAAATAAATGATAGACTAAAAAACAAAGTCAATAACACCAAGAGCTGGATTTTTGAAGAGATAAACAAGATTGATGAGAGTCTAGCCAGACTCATCAAGAACCAGAGAGGACGCAAATAAACAAAATCAGTGAAGTAACAACACAGAAAAACAAAGGATAGCAAAAAATAAAAATAAAATACTACGAATGACTATATCTCAACAAATTGGACAACCTAGACAAAATAAACATAATCCTAGAAAAATACAATCTTCCAAAACCCAATCAGGAAGAATCAGAAAACCTGAATAGGCCAATAACTACTGGTGAAACTGAAGCAGTAATAATAATAAAAACCTTCCAGCACACAAAAGCCCTGGTCTGGATGGCTTCATAGGGGAGTTTTACCAAACATTCAAAGAAGAATAACCCCTATCCTCCTCAAACTATTCCAAAAAATTCAAGAGGAAGGAACATTTTCAAACCTAGTCAGCAGTATCATAATTCCAAAACCAGATAAAAACACTACAAAGAGAATTATAGGGTAACTAGAGGCCCGATGCATAAAATTCATGCATGGAGGACAGGGTGTCCCTCAGCCCAGCCTGCACCCTCTCCAATCCAGGACTGCTGGCTCCCAACTGCTTGCCTGCCTGCCTTCCTGATTGCCCCTAACTGCTTCTGCCTGCTAGCCTGATCACCCACTCCCCTGCCAGCCTGACTGATACCTAACTGCTGTCCCCTGCAGGCCTAGTCACCCCTAACTGCACTCCCTGTAGGCCTGGCCCCTCCAACTGTTCTTCACTGCAGGCCTGGGTCCCCCCCCCCCAAACTGCCCTTCCCTGTAGGCCCAGTCACCCATAACTGCCCTCTCCTGCAGGCTTCATCACCCCCAACTGCTCTCCCTTGCAGGCCTGGTCCCTCCCAACTGCCCTCCTCTGCTAGCCTTCTTGTGGTAGCCATCTTGTGTCCACATGGGGGAAGGATCTTTGAACACATTGGGGCAGCCATCTTGTGTTGGAGTGATGGTCAATCTGCATATTACTCTTGTATTAGATAGGATAGAGGCCTGGTGCATAGGTGGGGGACAGCTGAAGGGTGTCCTGGATCAGGGTGGGTGTTCCCTTGGGGCATGGAACGGCCTGTGCAAGGGACCTGTGGTGGCTTGAGGCCGACCACGTCCCCTGGAGACCCTAGAGGAGGCCCTGACATTTGGGGTTTATTTATCTTCTATAATTGAAACTTTGTAGCCTGGAGGGGAGGCCAAGGCAGGCCAGGGCTTCAGAAGCCTGGTTTCCTCCACTGTCGGGGGCAAACCTAGCCTCCTGCTCTTTCTAGCTCCATGGCTGCCGCCATTTCTGTTTGGATTTATTTCTCTTTCTATCATTGAAAAATTGTAGCCTTGAGTGGAGGCCTAGGCCAGCAAGGGCAGGTGGAAAGCTTGGCTTCCTCCAAGACTCCCTCCTGCTCTCTGTGGCCGCAGCCATCTTGGCTGGGTTTATTTGCATATTTGCTCCTGATTGGCTGGTGGGCATGGCTTGTGGGTGTAACTGAGGTATGGTCAATTTGCATATTACTCTTTTATTAGATAGGATATGCCTAAAGATCATAGATGCTAAAATCCTCAACAAAATATTAAGAAACTATAGCCTAGATGCATGGATTTGTGCGCATTGAAAACAAATTAATTAAAAGTGGGGCGGGACTGGGCAAAATGGGCCAGACACACACTGGAGCCAACCTCCCATGGTTTCTTCCTGGATGCCCACACCTGGGGTGGCACTGGGGCTCAAGGGGTATCTGCAGAGTGAGCATGGTCTCCCCAACAAGTAGGATTCCTTGGCCTGGCCTGTGGTGATTGGGCCAAAACCGGCAGTCCAACATCCCTCAAGAGGTCCTGAAGTGTGTGAGGGCACTCTGCAAAGCTGCTGTCGCTTGGCAGCTACTGTGTTGAGCGTCTGCCTCTAATGGTCAGTGTGCATCATACCTACCCGCTAGTTGGCCTGTCACTTACATTGTGACCAGCAATACATTAAAAGGATTCAGCAATACATTAAAAAGACCACATATCATGACCAAGTGGTTTTCTGCCATGATTTCTTCAAATATCTTCTCTATGCCTGTCTCTCTTTCTGCCTTTTCTGACACACCTATTCTGTTATATTTTAAAATGTCCCAAAGCTCCCTTAAGCTGTCCTCCTGTTTTTTAATAGTTTTTCCTTTTTGGTTCTCTGATTGACATTTTCAACTCCTTCTAATTCACTAATTCAATCTTCAGCTTCCCCAAATCTGCTATGATTTCTTCCAATGTGATCTTTATTTGTATTGTGACATTCTTTGTCTCAGACTTTTCTTTTTTCATAGTTACTATACCCTTTTTTCATGCTATTCATCATTACTCTGAACCAGCCATGGGATCCGGCCCGTTTGGCTGTTCTGTCCGGCCCATGGAGCTGAAAGAGTGGAGGGTTCTCTTGCTCTCCCCTCCGTTCCTTCACCAGCAGCCCAAGATGAGAGTGCCAGCATGGTCAGGTTGCTTTTATTCCGGCCCTCCGGTCCAGTTTAAGAACCCATTGTGGCCCTTGTGTCAAAAAGTTTACCCATCCCTGCTCTGAACTCTTATTCAGATAAATTTCTTATCTCTACTTCATTTATCTCTTCTTCTGGAGAATTTTCTAGTTCTTTCATTTGGAGGTTTTTTCTTTGTCTCCTCATTTTGGCTATTTAGGTTTGTGACTATGTATTAGGACAGTGGTCACCAACTGGTGGTCCATGAAGTCTAAAAGGTTGGCAGCTGCTGGCTTAAGAAAACCTTTGGAGTAGCAGGTGATCATGGACCACTGGTGGTCCATGAGGTCTGAAAGTTTGGCAACCGCAGTATGAGGTAGCTCCTCTACACCTCTCAATCTCTAGTGCAGGACAGTGTTAAAGCCGTTTCTGGTTAATTAGATCAGGCAAAGACTCAAAGCCTCCAGAGACCACTTCTGTCTATAGACAGATAGGATTCTGACTTGAAATGCCCTGCAGGTAATTATCCACAGGTTTGGTGAGAGTTTTTGTTTTGTTTTGTTTTCCCTCCAACAAGGTAGGGAAGTTGCTTCTTCCTGTAGGTTAATTGTTATTTTTAATCTCTTAAGTGGCCTCAGAGCAAAATGTTTTCCAATATGGTGTGTCAACTGTCTTCTCCCCAGGCAAGGCAAATGTCTATGTGGGAAAGATATCCTCCTCTGTGTGAGGGAATGATTCAGCACAGGAAACTTCGGGTGTCTGCCTTCTGAGCTCTATTCCCAGAGTCTCCAGTCCTGGTTTCTGCTCTCACAGCTCCAGTCCACTTCACCCTTCCTCTGTCGGAGCACAAGTTGGGTTGCTCCACAGAGAATTTAGTGCATTGGCCCTTTAAGAGGGTGCCTGAGTTTTCAGCGCCCATTCCCTGGCAAACAGCACCCCACTGCTTTTTCACAGCCAGATGTTACGTGGGTACCCTCCTCAGTTTTTGTGCTCTCTGCTGGGGGGCCCAGCTTGGGGACTAGATCCCAGAGTTCTCAGTGGCAACCCCCCAGCTGATAATTCTCTGGGACTTCAATTGTTGTCTGTTGGTGCCCAGCCAGCCCTTTCACGCCTCCACTCCTCATACCAGTGCAGGGGTGGGCAAACTTTTGGACTTGAGGGCCACATGGGTTCTTAAACTGGACTGGAGGGTCGGAACAAAAGCAACCTGACCATGCTGGCACTCTCATCTTGGGCTGCTGGTGAAGGAGCAGAGAGGAGAGCAAGAGAATCCTCCGCTTTTTTGGCTCCACGGGCCGGATAGAACAGCTGAATGGGCCGGACCTGGCCCTCGGACCATAGTTTGCCTACGGCTGTACTAGTCTGTATACAATCACCACTTTCAGTCCTCAGGTATCAGGGTTCTCACCTGCAAGTTTTCTGCTGAGTGTTCAGGAAGTTTTTCTGTGTTTTAGCTGTAATACCAGTTTGTTCCTGGGAGCATGTCTGTGCAGCATCCGCTTACTCTGCACCATTTTTAATCTTCCCTCCCAAGTGGGATTTATTCCAGGGATGCAAGACTAGTACAATATTTACAAATCAATAAATGTGATACATCATATAAACAGATTGCAAGACAAAAATCATATGATCATTATCAATTGATACAGAAAAATAATTTCACAAAATCCAACAGCACTTTTTGATAAAAAAAACTCTGTAAAGTGGGAGTACATGGATCATACCTCATACCTACAGCCAGAATCATATTCAATGTACAAAAACTAAAACCATTTCCCCTAAGATCAGGAACAAGACAGGGATGCCCACTTTTACCAGTTTGTCCAACATAATACTAGAAGTCCTAACCACAGGAATCAGACAAGAAGAGATAAAAGGCATCCAAATTGGAAAGGAGGAAATAAAACTCATTATTTGCACAACATGATAGTGTACATAGAAAACCCTAAAGACTCCATCAAAAAACTACTAGATTTACTAAATTCAGCAATGTAGCAGTATACAAAACTAATACCCAGAGTTCTATAGCATTTTAAACATCAATAATAAACTTTCAGAAAGAGAAAACAAAAATCCCATTTATCAGTGCAACAACAAAAATAAGATACTTAGAAATAAACTTAACCAAGAGGGTAATAGACTTTTACTCGGAAAACCACAGGACACTGAAAAAAGATTGAGGAAGATGTAAACAAATGGAAGAAAATACTGTGTCATGGATTGGTAGAATCAACATCATTAAAATGCCCATACTATCCAAAGAAATCCATAAATTCAATGCAATCGCTTTTAAAATACCAAAACAAATGGGGCTACATCAAAATAAAAAGCTTTTGCTTTTAAAAGAAACCATCCACAAAATAACAATGGAGCACATGGTATAAAGAATATATTCGTCAATGAATATCTGATCAGGGGTTAATCTCCAAAATATGTAGGTAACTCATACAACTTAACAAATGGAAGACAATCCTATTTAATAAAGAGCTAATACAGCTGTGGGCAAACTATGGCCCGCAGGCCAGATCTGGCCCATTCGGCTGTTCTATCAGGCCCTCAGAGCCGAAAGAGCAGAGGGTTCTCTTGGTCTCTCCCCGGCTCCTTCACCAGCAGCCCAAGATGAGAGTGCCACCATGGTCAGGTTGCTTTTGTTCCAGCCCTCCAGTCCAGTTTAAGAACCCATTGTGGCCCTTGAGTCAAAAAGTTTGCCCACCCGAGTTAATATGTAAATGGTTATCACACCGTCACGGCATAACAGCTCAGACACTCAACACTGGTGAGAGAGGAATGGGAACCAGCCAGGCTGCGGCCCAGGAGAGTGACAAGCCACTCACCATGCAGTCCTGTGTACCAGTGGCTGCACCTGGGCCTGCAGCCCAGGAGAGGGACAAACTGCCCACCCTGCAGTCCCAGGCGCCAGTGCCTGCACCTGCAGCCCGGAAGAGAGACAAGCCACCTGCCCCACAGTCCCCTGCAGCTACCGTCGGTCTGAGTAAAGCCGATCCAGGTCCAGGGTCCCGGGTGCCTATGACCAGCCAGAGGGAGGGAAGCCTGGGTCCCTGATGCCTGTGACCAGCTGGAGAGAATCCTGAGACTCTGGTGTGGGGCAAGGCAGAGGCAATTAAGGGCGAACAGGCAGAGGTGGTTAGGAGTGATCAGTTAGAAGCCAGTGGTCCCAGATTGCAAGTGGCAGTCGGACATCCACCAAGGAGTTCCGGATTGGAGAAGGTGCAGGCCTGGCTGAGGAACCTCCCCTACTCCTGCATGCACGAATTTCCTGCATGGGGCCTGTAGTCCGATTTAAAAACAGCAAAGGACTTTCTCCAAAGTGGATATACAGAAGGCCTAGAGATATATGAAAAAATGCTCAAAGCCACTAATCATCAAAGTCATTAAGACAACTATGAGGTATCACCTCACACCTATCAGAATGGCTATCAATGATGAAACCGGTTTGGCTCAGTGGATAGAGCGTCGACCTGCGGACTGAAGGGTCCCAGGTTCGATTCCGGTCAAGGGCATGTACCTTGGTTGCAGGTACATCCCCAGTAAGGGGTGTGCAAAAGGTGGCTGATCGATGTTTCTCTCATCAATGTTTCTAATTCTCTATCCCTCTCCCTTCCTCTCTGTAAAAAAATCAATAAAACATTTTTTAAATTGGCTATCATCAACAAATCAATACCTGTCAGAATGGCTATCATCAACAAATAGACAAAGGATCAAGTATTGGTGAGGATGTAGAAACAGAACTCTAGTACACTGCTGGTGGGAATGCATGACTGGTGCAGGCACTATCAAAAACAGTATGGAGTTATCTCAAAAAATTAAATATGGAACTACTGTTTTTTTTCTGCAAAGGGTTTGCTGCCAGAACGCAGGTGTCATGAAAACCACCATTAACTTAAACCCAAGATGGGAAAGGAAAAGACTCACATCAACATTGCCGTCACTGGACAAGTAGATTCCGGCAAGTCTACCACTACCAGCCATCTCATCTACAAATATGGTGGGACCGACAAAAGAACCACTGAGAAATTTGAGGAGGCTGCTGAGATGTGGAAGGGCTCCTTCAAATATGCCTGGGTCTTGGATAAACTGAAAGCAGAAGGGGAACGAGGTATCACCATTGATATTCGAGACCAGCAAGTATTATGTGACCATCATTGATGCCCCAGGGCACAGAGACTTCGTCAAAAACATGATTACAGGCAAATCTCAGGCCGACTGTGCTGTCCTGATTGTTGCTGCTGGTGCTGCTGGTGATTTTGAAGCAGGCATCTCCAAGAATGGAGAGACCCGGGAGCATGCCCTCCTGACCTACACACTGGGTGTGAGACAGCTGATGGTTGGTGTTAACAAAATGGATTCCACTGAGCCACCCTACAACCAGAAAAGAGGAAATTGTTAAAGAAGTCAGCACCCACATTAAAAAAATTGGCTACACACTGTTCTCAAAACAGCCCGGTACTGGCACAAGAACAGACATATAGATCAGTGGAATAGAAAAGAGAATCCAGATGTCAACCCAAATCACTATGCTCAATTAATATTTGACAAAGGAGGCATGAACATACAATGAAGTCAAGACAGTCTCTTCAATAAATGGTGTTGGCAAAATTGGACAGATACATGGAAAAGAATGAAACTAGATCACCAACTTACACCATACACAAAAATAAATTCAAAATGGATACAGGACTTAAACATAAGACAGGAAACCTTAAAAATACTAGAGGCATCCACAGGCAGCAAAATCTCAGACATATGCCAAAAGAACTTCTTCATTGATACTGCCCCTAGGGCAATGGAAGCTAAAGAGAAAATAAACAAATGGGACTACATGAAATAAAAAGCTCCTTTACAGCAAAGAAACCATCAACAAAACAACAAGAAAGCCCACTGTATGGGAGAACATATTTGCAAATGTTATAACTGATAAAGGTTTATTCTCCAACATCTACAGACAGCTTACACAACTTAATAAAAGGAAGATAAATGATCCAATTAAAAAAAATGGGCAATTGCCGAAACCGGTTTGGCTCAGTGGTATAGCGTCGGTCTGCGGACTGAAAGGTCCCGGGTTCGATTCCGGTCAAGGGCATGTACATTGGTTGCGGGCACATCCCTGGTGGGGGGTGTGCAAGAGGCAGCTGGTTGATGTTTCTCTCTCATCGACATTTCTGGCTCTCTATCCCTCTCAATTCCTCTCTATGTAAAATCAATAAAGTATATTTAAAAAGTAAATAAATAAATAAATAAATAAATAAATGGGCAATGGAAGTTCGTTTAATCTTTAAAAAGTGGTTTTAAAGTTTTAAAAAAAATCTTTATGTAGAGTTGTCACTGGATATTGTTTTTGTGGTGACTTATAGCTGAGGTTTGCCGATGTCAGGTGTGCGAATTCCTGTACATGCGTTCAAGGTGCCCTTTAGCTACACATGGAAGGGTGCTTGCATTATGTTAGAGGTGTGAGGCAGTAGGTGGGTGGAACTATTCCAGTTCCAGATTTATAATTCATTCCATTACTTTTCTACGTTCTTTTTTTGTGTGTGTGTAAAAGTTCACTTCAAGATAATAGCCTTCTCTCCTATTCTAAAAAGCATTTGAGAAAAGTTAAAAAAAAAAGGGGGGGGGGGCAATGGACCTAAATAGAATCTTTTCAAAAGAAGACAGAAGGAAGGCCAAGAAACACATGAAAACATGCTCAAAGTCACTAATTATCTGAGAAATGCAAATCAAAATGACAATGCCATACCATCTCACACCTATCAGAATGGCTATCATAAACAAATCAGCAAACGACAACTGTTGTAGAGGAAGCGGAGAAAAAGAAACCCTCATGCACTGCTGGTGAGATTGCAGGTTGGTGCAACCTCTGTGGAGAACAGTATGGAGTTTCCTCAAAAAACTGAAAATGGAACTTCTATTTGACCCAGTAATCCCACTCCTAAGAATATATCCTAAGAAACTAGAAATACCAATCAAAAATGATATATGCAAAAAAAAAAAAAAGATATATGCACTCCTATGTTCATAGCAGCACAATTTACAATAGCTTGGATTTGGAAACAGCCTAGGTGCCCATCAGCAGATATGTGGATCAAAAAACTATGGTATCTACACAATGGAATACTATGCTGCCATAAAAAAGAAGGGATTCTTATCATTTGCAATGACCTGGATGGAATTGGAGAACATTATGCTAAGTTAAATAAGCCAGTCAATGAAAGAAAAACACCACATGATCTCACTCATTTATGGATAATAAGGGACAATATAAACTGATGAACAGAAAGATAGAGACAGTAAAGCAACAAACACACTGTCAAATTACAGCAGGGAAGGTAGGGAGATCTGGGGGAGATAAGAGATCAACCGAAGGACTTGTATGTATAACCAATGGACGCAAAACCCTGGGGAGGGAGGGCATGTATGGGAGTGGGGGGTGGGGTGGGGATTGGTAAGGTATGTACACATATAATACCTTAATTTTAAAAATGAGGGGGAAAAAAGAAAGAAAATTGGCTACAACCCTGACACAGTACCATTTGTGCCAATTTCTGGTTGGAATGGTGACAACATGCTGGAGCCAAGTGCTACTATGCCTTGGTTCAAGGGATGGAAGGTCACCCATAAAGATGGCAATGCCAGTGGAACCACACTGCTTGAAGCTCTGGATTGTATCCTGCCACCAACTCATCCAACTGACAAGCCCCTGCATCTGCCCCTCCAGGATGTCTACAAAATTGGTGATATTGGTACTGTCCTTGTGGGCAGAGTGGAGACTGGTGTTCTCAAGCCCGGCATGGTGGTCACCTTTGCTCCAGTCAATGTTACAACTGAAGTGAAGTCTGTTGAAATGCACCATGAAGCTTTGAGTGAAGCTCTTCCTGGGGACAATGTGGGCTTTAACGTCAAGAACGTGTCTGTCAAAGATGTTCTCTGTGGCAATGTGGCTGGTGACAGCAAAAATGATCCACCAATGGAAGCAGCTGGCTTCACAACTCAGGTGATTATCCTGAACTACCCAGGCCAGATCAGTGCTGGATATGCACCTGTGCTGGATTGTCACACAGCTCACATTGCTTGCAAATTTGCTGAGTTGAAGATTGATCGTCGTTCTGGGAAAAAGCTGGAAAATGGCCCCAAGTTTTTGAAATCTGATGATGCTGCCATTGTTGACATGATTCCCGGCAAGCCCATGTGTGTTGAGAGCTTCTCTGACTCCCCTCCTCTGGGCCGTTTCATTGTTCATGACATGAGACAGACAGTTGCTGTGGGTGTCATCAAAGCAGTGGACAAAAAGGCAACTGGAGCTGGCAAGGTCACCAAGTCTGCCCAGAAAGCTCAGAAGGCTAAATGAATATTACTCGCAACACCTGCCACCCCAGTCTTAATCAGTGGTGGAAGAGGGGCTCAGAACTGTTTGTCTCAATTGGCCATTTAAGTTTAATAGTAAAAGACTAGTTAATGATTACAATGCATCGTAAAACCTTCAGAAGGAAAGGAGACTGTTTTGTGGACTATTTGGTTCTTTTGTGTGTGTAGCAATTTTTAAGTTATTAGTTTTTAAAATCAGTACTTGTTAATGGAAACAACATGACCAAAATTCTGTCACAGAATTTTGAGACCCATTAAAATAACAAAGTTTAATGAAAAACCTGTGTGTTCTTTTGGTCAACACTGTAACTTTCCGTTATACTAATTAGGTAAAAGGCTTCAGAATTGCCCATGACCTGTTTCCAGTGTTATATCTGCTGATAAACTTAACAATTGGGAAGTTCTGTTAACACTTTTTTTCCTGGGTGGGAACTTCAGGGTTTTTTTGTGGGAAATTTTTTCCCCACTGAATCATCTGTCTCTGCATGGTAAAAGCTATTGGGAAGGGGGAGTCTGTTGGTGTAACACTGAACAGGTTAGGACGGGTAAGCAAGGAGTAACTATGTTTGTAAGCTAGTTTCTAAAGACCAAATTCTGTAAAGGCCACGTGTTAACATAAAATTTTGTAGTTACATCAATATTGAGTAAATTTGTTGGTATGCCAAATTTTAGTTTTCCAGTTTTACTGGAATGTCAATTCACATTTACAAATGTTGAGGTAGTTTAAGAACCTTAAGCGAGGTTTGAATGGTATTGAGCACTGTCTTGCTGCAGTCATTGTATCCAAATTCTAGGAAAAATAAATTGATGCTGGAAAAAAAATAAATATGGAACTGCCATTTGACCCAGTGATCCCACTTCTAGGAATATATCATAAGAAACACAAAACCCTCGCCGAAACCGGTTTGGCTCAGTGGTAGAGTGTCAGTCTGTGGACTGAAAGGTCCTGGGTTCCATTCCGGTCAAGGGCATGTACATTGGTTGCGGGCACATCCCTGGTAGGAGGTGTGCAAGAGGCAGCTGGTCGATGTTTCTCTCTCATTGACATTTCTGGCTCTCTCTCTCTCTCCCTTCCTCTCTGTAAAATATCAAAAAAATATATTTTAAAAAATAATAATAAAATAAAAATAAAAAAAAGAAAGAAACACAAAACCCTAATCAGAAGACATAAGTGTTCAAAGCAGGGCAATTTACAATAGATAATAAGATTTGGAAACAGCCCAAGTGCCCATCAGGAGATGAGTGGATATAAAAGGTCTGATACATTTACACAATGGAATACTACACAGCTGTAAAAAAAAAAAGAAGTCTTACCATTTACAACATCATGGATGAACCTGAAGAATATTATGCTAACTGAAATAAGCCAGTCAGAGAAAGACAAGTATCACAGGATCTCACTCATATGTGGAATCTAATGAAAAAAATAGATCCAGAGACATAGAAGCATGAACAGACTGTAGAACCTCAGATGGAAGGCAGAAAAAAAGGGGTGGGAAGAGATCAACCAATGAACTTGTATGCATATATTCATAACCCATGGGTCAGACAATAGTGTGGTGAAAGCTTGGGGTAGTGGGCAAGGGTGTGCAAGAAGAGGCCAATGGGGAAAAAAGGGAACATATGCAATACTTTCAACAATAAAGATTTTTCTTAATGTTTAAAAAGAAATACAAATTGGTTATTACAGAATAGTCATGAGGATGTAAAGTACAGCATAAGGAATAGAGTCAACAATATTGTAATATATATATATATGGTGTCAGATTTATATGTGGGAGATTTATCAGGATGATCACTTAGTAAGTACTGCAGTGTCTAGTCACTGGATCACTGGCGTATACACCTGGAGCTAATATAATTATGTATGTTAACTGGAATTGAAAAATAAAAATGATTTTAAAATGGAAAACTTTTTTTAAGAATAACATGAGGGGAATTAAAGAATATACAAGCAACACAGCTAATCAAATTCACTGGTGGTTTCATTTCATAGGGGTCCACCTAAAACAAAGAAAGGGAATTTTTTTTTAAAAAGCAGTTCGGAGGAACAACCAAGATGGCGGCATAGGTAAACACCTATACTTGCTGCCTTTCACAACCACATCAAAACTCCAACTAAAAGACAAAACAAATATCATCCAGAACCACAGGAAAGCTGGTTGAGTGGAAGCTCTACAACTAGAAGGAAATAAAAAAAGTGCATTGAGCTGAAACTGGTTTGGCTCAATGGATAGAGCGTCAGCCTGCAGACTGAAAGGTCCCGGGTTCGATTCCGGTCAAGGGCATGTACCTTGATTGCGGGCACATCTCCAGTAGGGGGTGTGCAAGAGGCAGCTGATCGATGATTCTCTCTCATCGATATTTCTGACTCTCTATCCCTCTCTCTTCCTCTCTGTAAAAAAATCAATAAGATATATTTTTTTAAAAAGACAAAAATTATGAACAACAAAGTGACAACATATCTATCAACAAATGAATCTAAACATCAAGTGAATAAAAAGTCTGATGAACAGAATAAACTGGTGAAAACAATAGGATCAGGGACATAGAAAGGGAGTGGATTTACAATTCGGGGGGGGGGATGTGAGGGGTATGGGAAGAGGCTGGACAAAAATTGTATACCTATGGATGAAGACAGTGGGGGAATGAGGGCAGAGGGTGGGGTGGGAACCAGGTGGAGGCAGCTGTGGGGGGAAAAAAGAGAAACAACTATAATAATATGAATAAAGATTTATTAGTAAAAATATATATATATTTTTGTGTCTTGTCCTTTTTTATTCCTTTTTCATTTTCTTTTGTGCTATGGGAGGGGGGGAAGAACAACAATCTGAATAAAGATTTTTTAAAAAGCAGTTGCACTGGTCACTATGCTCAGTGGTTAGATGGAGGGTTTGAGTAACCATTAAGGGCATGTAACTGGATTGTGGGTTCACTCCCTGCCCTGCTGGTTAGGGCACGTGTGGGAGGCAACAACCAAATATGTCTCTCTCACATTGATATTTCTCTCCCTCTTCCTCTTTCTCTCCTCCCTGCTTCCATTTTCTCTTTGAAAATCAGTGGAAAAAATATCCTCAGATGAGGATTAACAACAGCAAAAAGCAGCTGATTGTCCTTTTTTTTTAATCTGCACCTGAGGATATTTTTTCCACTGACTTTTTGAGAGTGGAAGGGAGAGAGGAGGGGGAGAGAGAGAGAGAAACAATGATGTGAGAGGGACAAATCAATTAGTGGCCTCCCCTTCGCACCCCAACTGGGGCAGTGATCAAGCCTGCAACTGAGATTATGTGTTCTTGACTAGGAATTGAACCTATGACCTTTTGGTCTGCGGGCCTACAAGCTAACCAGTGAGATAAACAGGCCAGAGCAGCTTATTATCTTTTAAACCACTGTAACTTCAATAAAACACAAAAAAGAAAAAAAACTCACTGCAAACTCTGAACATGGAACTGCCACCATAGCAGTTGCTCAATAAATATTGGTGCATGAATGGAATATGTTCATAGTTTCAAGCCTTCTAAATTATTTCAAGTATTTTATAGAGTTTAACAATCCAAAAACATTTCCAACTTCTCCATGTTTTCCAACTTCTCCATGTAACACAAGATACCATAAATCTAAGGTACACATAAGTGTACAAAAGTGAGTTAAGATTTGTTTCACAAGAATGTAAACATTCTTAACACTACTGAGCTATACACTTAAAAATGTTTAGGATGGCCCTAGCCAGTTTGATTCAGTGGTTAGAGCGTCAGCCCATAGGCTGAAGGGTCTCAGGTTCGATTCTGGTCAAGGGCACACGCTTAGGTTGTAGCCTCGATCCCCAGCCCTGGTGGGGAGCCTGTGGGAGGCAACCAATCAATGTGTCTCTTTCACATTAAAAATTTTCTGTCTCAACCCCTCCCATGCTCTCTAAAAATCAATGAGAAAAAAATGTCCTTGGGTGAGGCTTAACAATAACAAAAAAAGGTTAAGATGGTAAATTTTATGTGTTGTGTTTTATAAAAATTTTAAACAGTGACTTAAGAAAACCCTGTGGAATTAATGTCTTAAAGAAAATATACAGTATGGTTTAGAAGGAAAAAAATTTTAATAAAAATTTTTTGAAGCTATCCCACTCTTGATGATTAAAATAAGTATGATAATTAGAGCCTATTTTAAAAGTAACACGAAACTGGGGTCCACTCGTCCCCTGGAGAAGTAGCCACCACAGTGAGGAAACATGGTTAGGAGTGTGGAGGAACCAAGGTTTTACAGCTCTTTAAAACATTGCACAGGACCAGACAGCAAGTTTTAAAAAATAATACCAGAGCATTAAAAGCAGCCAGAATAAAAATAAAGAATTCAAAAGTAATAAAAATGTGCCCTACCCGGTTTGGCTCAGTAGATTGAGCATCAGCCTACAGACTGAAGGGTCTCAGGTTCAATTCTGGTCAAGGACACATGCCCGGGTTTCGTACTCAATCCCCAGTTGGGGTCAGCCAATCAATGATTCTTTCTCATCACTGATGTCTCTGTCTCTGTCTCTGTCTCTCTCTCTCTCTCTCCCTCCCTCCCTCCCTGCCTCCTTCCCTTCCTCCCTCTCCTTTCCTCTCTGAAATCAATAAAGATATATTTAAAAAATAATAATAAAAATGAAGCTTCTCCTAAGAAAATAGAAGAGCTAATAAAAGAGATTCGGGTGTGGAATTGTTACTCAGAACATCCGTTATACAAGGTATTCACACAAATCACAGTATACTGAAATTGGTCCCTACGAAATACCTTTTATAGAAAATGTGCCACTAAATTTTTTAGGATAAAATCAAGTTTTTGTGATTTTTTTATTTAAAAATATATAACTGCAACAAAATCCTGGAAATACAAATATTCTCCTCTGAACTGGCATGTTGAAAATGAGTCAATTATAGTTTTATAATTAAATTTAACATTAAAAGGATATTGCTGAAAACTGCAGGCCAGAGCTAAGTATTTCTAAAGAGAACATTAGATATTTCATTTTCATTGAAAATCAAAACTTTACAAACTGATATAAATGCTTAGGGAAACATATTATACTAGAGGCCCGGTGCATGAAATTAATGCACATGGGGGGGGGGGGTCTCCTAAGCCTGTCCTGCACCCTGCACTCCACTCTCTCGTAATCCAGGACCTCTGGAAGGATGTCCAATTGCCACAGTCGCACATCCCTCTTGCAATCCAGGACCACGGGCTCCTAACCACTTCTTGCCTGATTGCCCCTAACCACTCTGCCTGCCTTCCTAATCACCCCAACTGCTCATCTGCCTACCTGATCACCCCTAACCGCCTCTGTCTCGGCCCCTGCCACAGCAGCTTCATCCAGGAAGTCATTTGGCTGTCCAATCTAATTAGTATGTTATACTTTTATTACTATTGATTTTACTTCTCTTTAATTTTGATGAGCATTTTGTTCTTAATGTAACTATTTGAGAATGCCGTATTTTGACAAGTTGATGGGTTTTCCTCCTATGTGAAATGAAAACTATTAAATTAGAATTATTCAATTAAATTGATGTTTAGTCCCAAAAATATATAAATTGGTCAAAGAGTATAGTGTGTGGCCCTGGCCAGGTAGCTCAGTTGGTTAGAGCATCTTCCCGATAGGCCAAAGTTGGAGATTCAATCCCTTTTCAGGACACAAGAATCAACCAATGAATGCAAACATAAGCAGAACAACAAATTGATGTCTCTCTCCCCCTACCCTCTCCCTTTCTCTCTCTAAAATCAATGGGGGGAAAAATGTTTTTAAGTAACATAATACTTGTAAAATTTCAAGGTTTAAAATATTCAGGTCTTTCTTTTCTGCTCTAGGCCTGAATGGCTGCATTCAAAATGGGCAATAGTATGAAACCCGGGAGGTGGTGCTGGTCCTGGCCGGACGCTGCTCCGGACGCAAAGCTGTCATGGTAAAGAACATTGACAATGGCACCTCGGACCCACAGCCATGCTCTGGTGGCTGGAATTGATCGTTACCCCCGAAAGGTGACAGTTGCCATGGGCAAAAAGAAAATTGCCAAGAGGCCAAAGATCAAGTCTTTTGTGAAAGTTTGTAACTACAATTACCTCATGCCCACCAGGTACTCTGTGGACATCCCCTCGGACAAAACTGTTGTCAGCAAGGACATTTTCAGAGACCTTGCTCTAAAACGCAAGGCCCAACGGGAGGCCAAAGTCAAGTTTGAAGAGAGGTATAAGACCGGCATAAACAAATGGTTCTTCCAGAAGCTGCGGTTTTAGATATTTTTTGTTTCTGTCATTAAAAATCCATAAAAATAATAATACAAAATAAATAAATAAAATATTCAGGGCACCTAATCCAGAGTTACATGTACAGAAAATCTCTGTGACCTTGCAAAAAGGATTAGCCCCCTATAAATCCAAGTCTGTGGTTGTGGTGAGAATGGTAGTTCCTCCAGTTCAGTTTGAAGCCGCAGTGAACTCAGTCTGGAATTTTAAAAGTAATTTAACTAAATATGGTAATCAAATCAGATGTTTATAAATACTACAGGGCATATTTGGCCTCTGTGGGTGAAAACCCTGATTCAAACCTGCATTATCTGCCTTTACCACTCAAGCTGAACTATTTGCTACCAAATCTGACAGCCTAAAACAAAACAACACTATTTAACCCAGGTCAGAGAAGCCTGTTTACAGTCAACATGATCATATTTTCTCCTTAAGAATTCCAACAAGAGAAACAGTCAATCCCTTAAGGACATTTAACTCCACCCCAAAGGCAGAAAAACCTGACGTTTAAAAAATACTTTCTTCTTCCAGCTAACGCAGTAATTTAATTTTTTGGAGTCAGATAGATTCCTTTGAAAATCTGATGAAATAAAGGCCCAACTCCCCAGACAAAAAAATAAATATATACAAGTACATTTTTTAAGACTTTTAATTAATTTTGAGAGAGGAAGGGAAAGGGAGAAAAATACCTAAGGAGATCAAGCATGCAACCTGGGCATGTGCCCAGATCAGGAATGGAACTGGCAACCTTTCGGTACATGGGGTGAGGCCCAACCAATGAGCAACACTGGCCAGGGTGATATACAAGTATTTTATACAATGGGAGATAGTAAGGGAACCTAGAGTTTATTAAGCACTACTATGTGCTTAATGTTTGGCCTATTCACAGCTGAAAATACAGGAAACAAAACACACTGCCCTCCAGGAGCTTATATGTGCCAGGAGCAGGCGGATTTCTTCATTCTTTCAATTTTACAGAAAGAAAAAATGGTTTTGACCTAGATTCCAAGGAAATAAACTGCTTTAACTTTATATTTTTCCTATGAAAGCCTTAATCTTTAGTACATTATAACAAGGGAGGGAAGATAAAGGAACCAGAGTAAGAAGAGAATCAGTACTATTGATGGGACTTCCTAAAGTATCTGGAGGGCATTGTACTTTTCCACTGTATCAAGTTTACCTACAGTAAAAATTAAAGCAGCAGTGATAAATGTTCAAAAAGGTCGCTGTCCTGTAAGAATATTGAAAGACTTCTTGAAATTCTCCAGATACTATTTTTGTCACCCCTTTTTATTTTGTGATTAGCACAAGAACCACTAAAATGAGGAAATAATTCACTCTTCTTAGTGCATTAGGTTAAGAATAAAATGCAAAGGTATTTTCAATGAAATGGAAAAAATCAAAGAAAAAAACATCGTATTGCTCATCTAAGAATATTCATAAGCCAGTGAGTGAGATTTAGTCAGGGAATTTTCCTACTTCAAAAAGAAGTAGTCTTAGTTCTCTAAATTATGCAGAGATTAAAGTGCAGCCTTAAGCTTCCTTTTCTGAAAAACCTATTGGCAATATGATTCTTAAATGCAAGGACCCTAATTTCAGAGGATCTATTGGCAGGACAAATGGAAATCATTTTTTCTTTCTCATGTTATAGGCCTTTAGATGCCACAATATTCTCCTGAGAGATTTTTGCACTCCTTACTGCCTACAAACTTGAAGGTATGGCTCATTAAAAAAAACAACAACACTAAACCCTAGCTATTTTGGTTCAGCGGATAGAGCGTTGGCCAGTGGACTGAAGGGTCCTGGGTTCGATTCTGATCAAGGGCAAATGCCCAGGTTGTGGGGTTGATTCCCAGTATTGGGAGGGGGTAGTGTGCAGGAGGCAGCCAATAAATGATTCTCTCTCATCATTCATGTTTCTATCCCGCTCTTCCTCTGAAATCAATAAAAATATATTTAAAGATAATTAATAAAACACTAAAGCTTTGGGATGAGGGGTGTGGGTGGAGGAGGAAGAAGGCATAGAGGGGATAAATTATGATGGAAAAAATTAGTTTCCCATTTGCAAAATTAATGTACATTCAAACAATGTTTCCCATAAAACCTCGACTCATCTACTTTATGCCAAACACTATTTAGGCGCTGGGGCTCATAACATATATATATATATATATATATATATATATATATATACACATATATATATTAAAGAGTTCTGTACTTGAAATTTTTAAAAAATATATTTCTATTTATTTCAGAGAGGGGAAGATAGAAACATCAATGATCTGAATCATTGGTCAGCTGCCTCCTGCATACTCCGCAATGGAGATAGAGCCCGCAAACCGGGCATGCGCCCTTGACTGGAATCAAACGCGGGACCCTTCTGTCAGCAGGCCAACACTCTTATCCACTGAGCCAAATCAGCCAGGGCTTGACAAACATTAATGTGCAGACTGATGGAAGATCAACCATACAATTCACTGTGACAGGAGACTCCTCCAAAATGAAAATTAACAGTTCATGAAAATGAATGACCTCAAAAAAGTGGAAGCAACTCTTTTCTCTCAGCACTCTTTGTTTCCGCGTATTGTAAACCTTTCCATCAGAGTTAAAAACCAAATGAAAAGGGTATTTTCAACCCTTGCATTCAATTTGCATTTCAACCCTTGTTTTCACCTCTCTGCTCTACCAAGCACAGCAGATATGGTCAAATAGGGAGAGACGAAGCAAGACCCAAAGAGCGTTCGAGAAGGCGGCCCGCAAAATTCAAGCAGAAGTCACGAATTCCGAGGTTATTCCCGGATTAGTCAGATTCCCTCCCGCAGACAAACCACCAGGACACCGGATCTTGGGGCAAAGGACCTTCCTCCGGCTTCAGGACTGACAGGGCCGCGCCTTCCCAAAGCCGGGATCCAGACCATCACCCCGGACCGGCTCCGCAACCTCGCGGGGCCCAGCCCCAGCCCCTCACCTGCTTTTGCACGTCAGCATCACTGAGGGCCATAGTGAAAGCGATGCCAGGCCGGTGGGCAACTAGCTCGAGGTTAGGTCTGAAGGAGCTAGACGGTGGAGAAATGGGAAAAGAAACGCCAGCGCAGGTTCCTCTTCCCTTTGTTTTATAACCCCAGGTTCCGGTTCCTGTCAAGTGACCGCGCAGCCTAGACACGTGAGCCTTCTCAGCCAGTAGGAAAAAAGCAGGCCTCCCAAAGCCCGCCCCTGCCCCCCTTCGTAGCTAAGCACTTGGCCAGGGCGTGGCCTCTGCTCTTAACGTTTGCCATTAATTTCTCCCTGTTGTTTTCCTCAACAGCTTTCATATCAATAAAAGAGGGAAGATCAGGAATTCTGGCATCTGAAATTAGTGAAGCTGTGTGAATTTCTCCAGTCTTACAGCCCTTGCAGTTTTGTTTTGTTTTTTAAATTTTAAATATTTTGCCCTAGCCGGTTTTGCTCAGTGCATAGAGCATTCTTCTGGTCCCCTGGTTGATTCTGGTCAAGGGCACATGCCTGGGTTGCCTGCTCCATCCCCAGTGGGGGGCATGCAGGGAGCAGCCTATCAATTATTATCTCTCATCATTGATGTTTCCATCTCTTCCTCTCCCTTCCTCTCTGAAATCAATAAAAAAATATATTTTTAAAACGTTTAAATATTATTTAAAGTTCTTTTTTTAACATTTTATTTATTTTTTACAGAAGGAAGGGAAAGGGGTAGAGAGTTAGAAACATCAATCAACTGCCTCCTGCACGCCCCACACTGGGGACATGCCCGCAACCAAGGTACATGCCCTTGACCGGAATCGAACCTAGAATCTTTCAGTCTGCAGACCGATGCTCTATCCACTGAGCCAAACCGGTTTTGGCTAAATATTATTTACAGGGAACTCATACAACTTAACAAAAGGAAGATAAACAACCCAATCAAAAAATGTGCAACAGAGCTAAATAGATACTTTTCGAAAGAAGACAAGGAAGGCAAGAGACATGAAAACATGCTCAAAGTCACTAATCATCCAAGAAATGCAAATCAAAATGACAATGCAGTACCATTTCACACCAGTCAGAATGATTATCAGCAACAAATCAACAAATGACAAGTGCTGCGGAGGATGAAAAAAAGGATCCCTCAAGCACTACTGGTGGGAATGAAGATTGGAGCAGCCACTGTGGAGAACAGTATGGAGTTTCCTCAAAAAAACTAAAAATGGAACTCCCATTTAACCCAGTGATCCAATATATCCCAAGAAACTACAAACACCAATCAGAAAGGATATATGTACCCCTATGTTCATAGCAGCACAATTTACCATAGCTAAGATTTGGAAACAGCCTAAGAGCCCATCAGCAGATGAGTGGATTAGAAAACTGGGGTACATCCACACAAGGAAATACTACCCTGCAGTAAATAAGGAGTTCTTACCATTTGCAGCAGCATGAATGGAGCAGGAGAGCATTATGCTAAGTGAAATAAGCCAGGTAGAGAAAGGTAAATATCACAAGATATCATTTATGGAAAACAATGAACAACATAAACTGATGAACAAAAACAGATCCAGAGACAGAGAAAAATCGATCAGAACATCAAACCTAAGGGAAGGTGGGGAGATTGGGGGTAAGGGAAACAGATCAACCAAAGGACTTGTATGCATACATATAAGCCTAACCAGACCACAGGGGGTAAGGGCATGAATGGGGGGGGGGGGGGGGGTTTGAACAGGTAATGGGGAATAAGGACACATCTAATACCTTAATTAATAAAGAAATTTAAAAATAAATAAATAAAAAGTAAAAATATTTTATTTATACAAAAAGATAATTTAATATTTTACTTTCTTGGTCTCCAATAAGGAAACTTGATAATACCTACTAATTTTTTCTTGTTGTTAATCCTTACCTAAGGATATTTTTCCATTGATTTTTAGAGAGAGTGGAAGGGAGGGGGAGAGATACAGGAAAGAAGCCTCAATCTGTTGCCTTTGCACAATTCCCACCAAGGCTAGGGATCATGCCTGCAACTGAGTTACAGGTCTGAGGGCCAACTGCTCTATCTACTAAGCCAAACAGGCTAGCCTATTGACGATTTTATTTATTTATTTATTTATTTATTTATATTTAAATATATATATTTTATTTATTTTTTTACAGAGAGGAAGAGAGAGGGACAGAGAGTTAGAAATATCAATGAGAATCATCGATCAGCTGCCTGCTGCACACCCCCTACCAGGGACGTGCCCTTGACTGGAATCAAACCTGGGACCCTTCAGTCCACAGGCTGACACTCTATCCACTGAACCAAACCAGTTTTGGCAACAGATTTTATTTAGACTTATAGAAAAATTTAGCAGATAGAGCAGAGAGTTATCAGATAGATATCTTTGTCACCCTCAAAGGGTTTCCCCTGTTTTTTGGCCACAAATATGAGAGTTTGTTTCCCAGTTGTACCAGTTATTAATATCTTTTTTTTTAGATTTGAGTTTTTATTAAGGTATTATATGTGTACATATCTTAACATTGTCCCCGCCCATCTCCCATTCATGCCCTCCCTCCCCATAGTTCTGTGTTCGTTGGTTGTACTTTTATTCATGCATACCAGTCCTTCGGTTGTTCTCTTATCTCCCCCAGGTCTCCTTCCCCTCCATGCTGTCATTTGACAATCTGCTTGTTTTATGATGACTATCTCAGGATCACATACATACAGTCCGCTCCTCATTTGGTAGTCTGCCTGTTTTATGGTGACTATCTCAGGACCACACGAATAGAGTCCGCTCCTCCTCTGGTTCTCACCACCCTTCCCCCTGGGTCCCACTGCTTCCCCTGGGACACACAGCTCTCCAGGTGCACACGGCCCCCTGGGACACATGGCTCACAGGGCCCCCTGGGGCACACGGCTCACCCGGGGCACATGGCCCCCTGGGACACATGGCTTACCAGGGGCATACGGTCCCCTGGGACACACAGCTCACACGGCCCCCTGGGACACACGGCTCACCCAGGGCACAGGGCCCCCTGGGACAAACGGCTCACCCGGGGCACACGGCCCCATGGGACACACGGCTCACCCAGGACACCCTGCCCCTTTAGGGGACACGGCTCACCGGGGACACATGGCCCCCTGGGACACACGGCACACCCAGGACACAGGGCCCCCTGGGACACACGGCACACCCAGGACACACGGCCCCCTGGGACACACGGCTCACCCGGGACACCATGCCCCTTTAGGGGTCACGGCTCACCCGGGGCACACGGCCCCCTGGGACACACGGCTCACCCGGGACACCCTGCCCCTTTAGGGGTCACGGCTCACCCGGGGCACACGGCCCCCTGGGACACACGGCTCACCCGGGACACCCTGCCCCTTTAGGGTACACGGCTCACCCGGGACACCCGGCCCCTTTGGGGGTCACGGCTCACCCAGGGCACACAGCCCCCTGGGACACACGGCTCACCCAGGGCACAGGGCCCCCTGGGACATATGGCTCACCCAGGGCACACGGCCTCTCTGGGGCACTGGGGTCGAGTATTGGAGGGGCCGCACTAGCTCCTTGCTAGGACGGCAGGCAGGCTGGGGCAGTTGCAGGTGGGCTGAGATGGCTGCAGGCGGGTAGACTGCCCTCAAAGGTGTCTCGTTCAGTGCGGAAGCAGAGCAGCTGCGGACACGGAGGCTAAGTTCTCAGGCCGCCCACTCCCTGAGCCCAGGGCGTAGTGAGCTCTGTTCTCGGTGGATTTCCTTTATTCGCAGCGGCGGTGGCAGGTGGCGGTGGTGGGTGCAGCAGCGACGGTCCCTCCTGTGGTTCAATTTCCACTGTAGTTGTAAAGTTCACATGGCAGCAGTGGCGGGAGCTTCGGCTCGGCCATGTGGCGGCTGAGGGAGGACTCGCCAGGGCCGCTAATGGAAGGCTCCATGACGGCTCCTTACCAGCACGGCGGGTGTGCTAGGAAGGTTGTGGGTGGGCTGAGATGGCTGCAGGCCGAGAGTCCGCCCTCAATGGTGTCTCCTTTGGTGCGGAAGCGGAGCTGCTGTGGACGCAGAGGCTAAGTTCTGAAGTCACACTCTCTCTGATCCCGGGGCGTAGTGAGCTCTGATTTTGGTGGATTTGCATTCTCAGGGGCGGCAGCGACGGTAGCTCCTGTGGCTCAATTTCCCCTGTAGTATTAAAATCCACATGGCGGTAGTGGCGGAAGCTTTGGAGCCAGCTGCTGGAGGTGGCAGCGGAAAGACTCGCTGTGGCGCAAAGGGAAGGCACCGCGCCATCTCCCCACCAGCACGGTACGCGGAGGCCGGGCCGAGTAGGCCGTGTGCCGGGGGACACCGCGCCATCTCTTTGCCAGCACAGCTCCCCAACAGTAAGGTGCGTATGGAGACCAGGCTGAGCCGGCCGCAGGCCGGGAGATGCCCTGCCAGCTCCTCGGGATGGTTGTGGGCAGGCGCCGAAGGCGCGGCGAAGATCCCATATCAACTCTATGGTTTCCACAGCCGGCGGTCTGGCCCACTCCCTGGGCCCCGGGGCAGAGCGAGGTCTGGCTTCCCTCATTCCCGGCGGCAGCGTCTCCAGCAGGTCCTATTTCGCCGTAGTTTTAAACTCCACATGGCAGCAGCGGCGCCCTGCTTGGTGTCTAGTTGTAGCCTTCCCATTTCTGGGCTGAGCTGGCTGCGGGTGGGGAGATGCTACGCCATCTCTTCGCCCGCACGGCAAGTGCGGAGGCTGGGCCGAGCTGGCTGGGGATGGGGAGACGCTGTGCCTGCTCCTCACCAGCACGGCGGGCGGGCTGGGATGGCTGCGAGCCGGGATGGTTGAGGGCAGGGAGGTTGTGCTCACAGGCTTCTTGTCCAGGCAGAAGCTGAAGGCGATGCAGAGGTCCGCATTAGCTCCTATGGCGGCCGGCAGGGCTGGCCCACTCCCTGGGCCCCGGGGCGGAGTGAGGTCTGGCTTCCCTCATTCCCGGCGGCAGCGGCTCCAGCTGCATCGGTTTCGCCATAGTTTTAAACTCCACATGGCAGCAGCAGCGTCCTGCTTTGTGTCTAGTTGTAGCCTTCCCATTTCGCCAGCTTTCCTGTGGGTCTGGTGCGATCCCTTTCGATTTTAGCTGTGTTTTTTTTTCCAAATTGTTGAGGAGGTGGCAGCTTAGGAGACTTCCTAGGCCGCCATCTTGTTTCGGTCTCCCCAGTTATTAATATCTTACATTCCTATAATATATTTGGTATAGTTAACTAACCAATATTGGTGTATTTACTAATGTCAATAATTTATTTGGTTTTCCTTAGTTTTAATCCAATGCTCTTTTCTGTTCCAAGATACTACATTTTGTTTAGTTATGTCTCTTAAGTTTCCTCTTTACTACGACAATTTCTCAACCTTTCATTGTATTTACGGTAATAACCTTGGAAGTTTTCAGGGTACTAATTAGGTATATTATAGGATGCATCTCTACTGGAAATTTTCTCATGATTGATTGTGAGTTACGAGTTTTTGGTAGAAAGATTACAGATGTAAAGTGCCATTTTTATCATGTCATATCAAGGATTCATGCTGTCAACATTTTTTATGACTTTCTTTTCTTTTTTGTTAATCCTCACCCAAGGATATTTTTTCTATTGATTTTCTAGAGAGTGGAAGGGAGAGAGAGAGAGGAAAAAAAGAGAGATACATGGATTGGTTGCCTCCCGCATAGCTAGGACCCATGGCAATGGCCGAGGATTGAATTGCAACCAAGGTAATTTCCCTTGCCTAGGAACCAAACCCGAGACCCAAGACAATACTTAAGATAATTGCCCAATTATAGGCTAATTTAAATGTTCGTGGGCCGATGATACCAACCACTGAACAACACCAGCCAGGGCTCCACATCATTTTTTACTATTGGTGTTGACCTTGATGGCCTGGCTGATGCAGTTTTTGTCATGTTTCTCCATTGTAAAGTAACACATATACCCATACTGTACTCTTTAGAAGGAAGTACTAAGGAGTGGGGAGTGATGCTCCACATCCTTTAGGGTGGAGTATCAACATAGTTTATTTCAAATACTTATGAATGGCTCTATGTCTTTTTTAAACACTATTCCCCAAAACCACTGAGAGGGACTTATTCAGAAAATTAGGCCAGAAATTCCTTCAGTCTTGTTTGCTTCAAACTCCCATACCCCCCCCTCCCCCGGCCCCAGCTACAGAAGCAAAGACTGAAAAAAAAAGTTATTTTTAGGATAGACTCCTAGTAGTAGACTTATGGGTTAAAGGGTTCATACATTCTTTTTTTTTTTAATCCTCACTGATGATATGTTTTTTATTGATAAGAGAGAGAGAGAGAGAGAGAGAGAGAGAGAGAGAAACTAATCTATTGCCTCCTGCAATCATGCTCCAACTGGCAAGCCAACCCACAACCTGGGTAAGTGTATGTGCCCTGTCTGGGAATAGAATCCAGCACCTTTTGGTGTACGGGACAACACTTCAACCATCTGAGTCATACCTGCCAGGGTGCACACACATTTTAAAAAATATGTTTTTATTAATTTTTTTAGAGAGAGAAAGGGAGAGGAAAAGAGAGAAAAACATTGATGATAGAGAAACATTAACATCAATTGTCTACCTCCTCCTGGAAATCAAGCCGAATCCATGGCATGTACCCTAATCGGGAATCAAATCAGTGACCTCTTGGAGCATGGGCTTTCTTGTTGTTTTGCTGATGGTTTCTTTTGCTGTAAAAAAGCCTTTTATTTATTTTTATTTTTTATTTTTAAATATATTTCTATTGATTTTTTAACAGAGAGGAAGGGAGAGAGATAGTTAGAAACATCGATGGGAGAGAGTCATCAACCAGCTGCCTCCTGCATATCCCCTACTGGGAATATTCCCGCAACCAAGGTACATGCCCTTGACCGGAATCGAACCCGGGCCCCTTCACTTTGCAGGCTGATGCTCTATCTACTGAGCCAAACAGGTTTCGGCCAAATACAGTAAGTTGTAACAATAGTACAAATCAATTCCCTTCACCTAGATCCACCAATTGTAAACATTTTTCTATATTTGCCTAATCACTTTTCATACACTGACAGTCCTCAACTTACAATAGCTAGGCTCAATATTTTTTATCTTATTTTATGATAATGGGAAAGCAATATGCTTTCAGTAGAAATTTTTCCTCAGAATTTTAATTTTAATCATTTCCCAGGCTAGTGATATGCAATACGAGGAATAAACTCTCTCATGATGCTGGGCACTGGCAGTGAGCCATAGCTCCCATTCAGTGCTGAGATCAGCAAGATAAACAATGCAAGAGTTGAAAATATCCAGTATGAGACCTGAGAAATCATTTGGTCTAACCCTACCGAGACAGTAGGGTTGAGTTAATTAAATGTTTGACTAAATATAATAGGCTAATTTTTAAGTTGATA
The DNA here is from genome assembly GCA_963924515.1 of Vespertilio murinus. Lineage (NCBI taxonomy): Eukaryota > Metazoa > Chordata > Mammalia > Chiroptera > Vespertilionidae > Vespertilio > Vespertilio murinus. The sequence continues at coordinate 95,384,770 of OZ004707.1, read as the reverse complement.
ATTTTTTTTTAAAATATTTTATTGATATTTTACAGAGAGGAAGGGAGAGAGATAGAGAGCTAGAAACGTCAATGAGAGAGAAACATCGACCAGCTGCCTCCTGCACACCCCCTACCGGGGAATGTGCCCACAACCAATGTACGTGCCCCTAACCGGAATCGAACCCGGGACCTTTCAGTCCGCAGACCGACGCTCTACCACTGAGCCAAACCGGTTTCGGCTAAGTTGATAATTTTATACGGCCCACAAATCCTATATAATAAAAGCCCAGCGATGAACGGCAGAATGACCAGTCACTATGATGTACACTGACCAACAGGGGGGCAGATGCTCAACACAGGAGCTTCCCCCGGTGGTCAGTGCACTCCCACAGTGGGAGCACTGCTCGGCTGACAGGGATGAGCGGTGACACCAAAGCAGGCGATCCTCTCTGGTCACGCCCCCCATCAGTGCACAAATCCCATGCACTGGGCCTTTAGTGATGTTATAAATATCCAAATGGCCCTTGGCAAAAAATTCCCACCCCTGAGTAGGGATAACCCTTTAACCAACCAAACTATCTAGCAAAGTCCTGATAATGACATTTTTGAAGAGTATAAAACATTTGAAGAGGCCAGTTCTAGAAAATCCCTCAAGCCCTGGCTGGTTTGACTCAGTGGATAGAGCCTTGGCCTGTGGACTGAAGGGTTCAGGTTTGATTCTCGGTCAGGACACAAGATCAGATTTCGGGCTCAATCCCCAGCAGGGAGCAGCTATGATTCTCTCTCATCATCGATGTTTCTATCTCTTCCTCTCTGAAATCAATAAAAATACTTTTTAAAGAAAAAAAATTTCTCGATTTGTTTTTTTCTGACCATTTCCTCATAATTAGATTCAAGTTGTGCATTACAGAAAAACTACATGTGTAGTGTGTCCTCAGTGAAGCACCTGTTGGTTTGTCCTTTTGATAGCAATGGTATACATTTAAAAATTATTTTTATTGATTTCAGAGATGAAGTAAGAGAGAAATATATAGAAACATCAATGATGAGAATCATCGATTGGCTGCCTCCTGCATGCCCCTCACTAAGGATTGAGGTAACAACCCGAGCAAGTGCCTTAACCTGGAATTCAACTGTGACCTCCTGGTTCATAGGTTGATGCTCAACCATTGAGCCACACTGGCCAGGCAATGGTCCACATTTTTAAGGCTAACAAATTGTTTTCCAGCTCTATTAGAATATAATATTCTTTTTTCCTTTTAAAAGTATATTTTATTGAGACCAACAGAACAAGATGGCGGCCTAGGTAGCCTCCTAGGCTGCCACCTCATCAACAATTCGGAAAAAAACAACAGCTGAAATAGAAAGGGATCACACCAGACCCACAGGAAAGCTGGCAAAATGGGAAGGCTACAACCAGACACTAAGCAGGGCGCCGCTGCTGCCATGTGGAGTTTAAAACTATGGTGAAACTGGACCTGCCGGAACCGCTGCCGCCGGGAATGAGGGAAGCCAGACCTCGCTCCGCCCAGGGGCCCACAGACTGGGCCAGCCCTCCGGCCGCCATGGGAACCAGGGAGCTGATACGGGGCCTCCGCCGCGCTTTCGGCTCCTCCCTGGACCAGAAGCCTGTGAGTGTAGCCTCCCTGCCAGCAACCATCCCGGCCAGAAGCTATCCCAGCCCGCCCGCCGTGCTGGTGAGGAGATGGCGCGGCGTCTTCTGGCCCGCGGCCAGCTCGGCCCGGTATCCGCACACGCCGTGCCGGTGGGGAGCTGGCGTGATGCCTCCCGTTTGCAGTGGCTCCCATTTGCAGCACCTCCCATTTAGGGTCCTGGCAAGTCCTTCCTCTGCAGCCGCCCGCAGCCGGCTCGGCTCGGCCTCCGCGCACACCGTGCTGGTGAAGAGATGGCGCAGCGTTTCCCAGCCCGCAGCCAGCTTGGCCTGGCCTCCGCATGCCTTGCTGGTGGGGAGCTGGTGCAGCGCCTCCTGTTGGCGGCTCCGGCGAGTCCTTCCTCCGCTGCCACATGGCCGGAACGAAGCTCCCGCCACTGCCGCCATGTGAACTTTAAAACTACAGTGGAAATTGAACCACAGGAGCGACCGTGGCTGCTGCACCGCCACTGCCACCGCTGCCGCAAATAAAGGAAATCCACCAAGAACAGAGCTCACTACACCCCAGGCTCAGGGAGTGGGTGGCCTCAGAACTTAGCCTCCACGTCGCAGCTGCTCCGCTTCCGCACTGAATGAGACCCCTTTGAGGGCAGTCTCCCTGCCTGCAGCCGTCCCAGCCTGCCCGCTGTGCTAGCGAGGAGCTAGCGCAGCGCCTCCAATACGCAACCCCAGCGCCCCAGAGGGACCGTGTGCCCAGGGTGAGCCATATATGTCCCAGGGGGCTGTGTGCCCCGGGTGAGCCCTGTCACCCAAAGGGGCCAGGTGGCCCGGGGTGAGCCATGTGTCACAGGGGGCCGTGAGCCCCGGGTGAGCCGTGTGTCCCAGGTGAGCCGTGTCCCCCAACGGGGCCGGGTGTCCCAGGCGAGCCACGTGTCCCAGGGGGCCATGTGCCCCGAGTGAGCCGTGTGCCCCGGGTGAGCTGTGTGTCCCATGGGGCCGTGTGCCCTGGGCGAGCTGTGTATTCCAGGGGAAGCAGTGGGACCCAGGGGGAGGGGCGGTGAGAACCAGAAGAGGAATGGACTCTATTCGTGTGGTCCTGAGATATTCACCATAAAACAAGTAGACTGCCAAAATAAATAAATAAAAATATATTTTATTCATTTTTTTTACAGAGAGGAAAGGAGAGCGATAGAAAGCTAGAAACATCGATGAGAGAGAAACATCAATCAGCTGCCTCCTGCACACCCCCCACCGGGGATGTGCCTGCAACCAAGGTTCCTTGACCGGAATCGAACCTGGGACCTTTCAGTCCGCAGGCCAATGCTCTATCCACTGAGTCAAACCGGTTTGGGCCATATACCTTCTTTCAAAAATTTTTTTTTATTGTTGACAGTATTACAAATATCTCCCGTTCTTCCCCTCCTCCCAGCTCCAACCCCTCCCTCAAGAGATGAATACCTTCTTGTTCATTGTTTCTGTGCATCCAGGTTAACCTACCTTTGAAACAAATTCTAACTACCTTCCAAGAGCAAATAATGTTAACCATCATGTAATCCAATCCCTACCTTGCTTTCTTCCACCATCAGGTAATCTTTCTTTTATTCCCTCCTTAATTACAAATACATAAAAGAATCTGCAAAACTTTTACTCTCTGGAGCATGAAATTTTGCTCCCTGGTATATGTCATCAGTTTGGCTCAAATAAGCTCATAAAAATTCTCTACAGGTTTGTATGTTGCTTACATCAATCATACAATGAATAATTCAAATACATATAATAATGTACAACACCCAGAATTGACAATTAATATTTGTCACATTTTCCTAAGACTTCGTCTATACTAATAAAAGGGTAATATGCTAATTAGACCAGAAATCCATCTGGACAAAGCCACAATGGTGGGGGACAAGGCAGAGGCAGTTAGCAGCAACCAGGCTGGTAAAAGAGGGCAGTTAGGAGCAATCAGGCAGGCATACAGAGTGGTTAGGGGCAATCAGGCTGGCAGGCAGGTGAGCAGTTAGGAGCCAGTGATCCCGGATTACAAGAGAGATGTCCCAGATTAGAGAGGGTGCACTGGGCCTCTAGTTTTTAAAATAAAAGTGTTAGAGATATAGTTAACATATCCCCCACGTTAATGCTCTTCACAACTAGTTTCTGCAGTGTTTTGCTGTTTACAACTAGTTTCAGCTATATTTTGCTGTCTGATAAGAATGTGGTAAGTTTCACAGATAGTTTCTGGAGTGAAAAAGTTATTGTTAGTAGATGCAAAAACTAACTATTGGTAGTTTCCTAAATCCAGTTTTCTTCTGCACTAGCTTAGGTCTTTTTTTTTTTTTTAATATACATTATTGATTTTTTTACAGAGAGGAATGGAGCGGGATAGAAGGCTAGTAACATCTATGAGAGAGAAACATCCATCAGCTGCTTCTTTCACACCCCCTACTGGGATGTGCCAGCAACCAATGTACACGAACTTGACTGGAATGGAACCTGAGACCTTTCAGTCCGCAGGCTGACGCTCTATCCACTGAGACAAACCAGTTTTGGCAGGTCTTGTGGAGAAACTTTATTAAAACAGCTTTACAGGTAAATTCAAAAGTCCTATTCCTAGATAAGCCTACTTATCTATGGCTTCTCCAAAATCACTGATGCAAATTCCTGTCAGGTACATCACAGAGGTGGTTTGCTAACTCATTATCTCACCCAAACTGAGGCTTCAGTCTGTGGTTTAATTAGAAATTGAGTGAACAGAATATCCTTTTTTTCATTGTTCACTAGTATATGCCTTTATTATTTTTTCCTGGTGATATATTCTTTAATTTGATAAAATCTTTAAAGTCTATCTATCTGTCTATCTATCTATCTATCTATCTATCCATCCATCCTGAGAGGCCAGATTATTATGATCTCTGAATGCATAATAATCTGGCCACTCAGTGTATATCCTATATAATTAAAGGCTAATATGCAAATTGTCCCCTTGACCAGGAGTTCAACCAGCAGGTAGCCTGGCCAACCAACCATGTCCCCTTCCCCTGGTCAGGCTGGTCTGATCCCACCCATGCATGAATTCATGCACTAGGCTTCTATTATATATATATATATATATATATATATATATATATATATATATATATATATATATATTTACTAGAGGCCCGGTGCATTAAATTCGTGCACGGGGGTTGGGGGGGTGTCCCTCAACCCAGCTTGCACCCTCTCCAATCTGGGACCCCTCGAGGGATGTCAGACATCCCTCTCACAATCCAGGACTGCTTGCTCCCAACTGCTTGCCTTCCTAATTGCCCTTAACCCCTTCTGCCTGCCAGCCTGATCACCCTAACCACTCCATGCCAGCTTGATTGATGTCTAACTGCTCCCCTACCAGCCTGTTTGCCCCCAACTTCCCTCCTCTGCCAGTCTGGTCACCCCAACTGCCCTCCCCTGCAGGGTTGATCGCCTCCAACTGCCCTCCAGTGCAGGCCTGGTCCCTCCCTTGCTGGCCATCTTGTGGTGGCCATCTTGGGGGCAGGATCTTTGACAACATAGGGGCAGCTATCTTGATCTTGTGTGTTGGAGTGATGGTCAATCTGCATATTACTCTTTTATTAGATAGGATAGAGGCCTAGTGCACGGGTGGGGGCCAGCTGGTTTGCCCTGAAGGGTGTCCTGGATCAGGGTTGGGGTCCTCTTGGGGCATGGGTCGGCCTGGGAGAGGGATCTGTGGTGTGTTTTTTTTAAAAATAAATCTTTATAGCTCAGATTATTACAATTGTTTCTCCTTTTTCTCACCCATAGTTCCTTCCACCCAGTTCCCACCCCACCCTCTGTCCTTACCCCACCCCTGCCATTGTCCTCATCCAGTCTCTTTCTGTACCCCCACACCCCTTTCACCATGATAATTATCAATCCACTCCCTTTCTTTGCCCCTGATTCTATTATATTCACCACTTTATTCTATTCCTCAGATTTTTAATTCACTTGATCTTCTTCCTCTTCTTAAGTAATACCTTTCAGCATTTCATATAATACTGGTAATCCTTTGTATTTCAGCAGGGTCTGTTGTTATTTCACCTCTTTCATTTCTGATTTTGTTTATTTGGGTCCTCTCTCTTTGTTTTTTGGTTAGCCAGGCTAGAGGTTCTTCAATCTTGTTTATTCTTTCAAGGAACCAGTTCTTGGTTTTGTTGATCTTATGTATTGTTTCTTTGGTCTCTATGTCATTTATCTCCACACTGATTTTTGTTATTTCCTTCCTTCTGCTTACACTGGGCTTTTCTTGTTGCTCTTTTTCTAACTCTTTGAGTTGTCGAGTTAGATAATTTGTTACCATTTTTTCTTGTCTTTTACAATAGGCTTGCAGAGATATGAACTTCCCTCTCAAGACTGCTTTTACTGTGTCCCATAGATTTTGGATTGTTGTGTTTTCAATGTAATTTGTTGCCATGATGTTTTTAATTTCTTCCTTGATTTCCCTGGTAACCCAGTCCTTGTTCAATAGCATGCTATTCAGTCTCCATGTGTTTGATTTCCTTGGATTATTTTTATTGTAGTTGATTTCCAATTTTATGCCAGTATGATCTGAGAAGATGCTTGTTATGATTTCTATCTTCTTGAATTTGAAGAGACTTTGCCTATGTCCCAACATGTGGTCTATCTTTGAAAATGACCCATGTGCACTTGAGAAGAATGTGTATTCTGTGGCTTTGGGGTGAAATGTTCTGAAGATGTCGATTAATTCCATCTGGTCTAGTGTGTCATTTAGTGTTGATGTTTCTTTGCTGATTTTTTGTTTAGATGATTTATCCAAAGGTGACAGTGGGGTATTAAAATCTCCAACTATGATTTTATTGCTATTAATCTCTCCTTTAATGTCTTCCAGCAGTTTTGTTTTTTTTTTTTTTTTACTGTATTTGGGTGCTCCCGTATTGGGTGCATATATGTTTACCAGGGTTATTTCTTCTTGTTGGATTGCTCCCCTTAGTATTATGAATTGGCTTTCATTATCTCTTGTTATGTCCTTCACTTTGAGATATAATTTGTCAGATATAAGTATTGCTACCCCAGCTTTTTTTTTCATTTCCGTTCGCCTGGAAAACCTTTTTCCATCCCTTCACTTTCAGTTTGTGGGCGTCTTTTTTTCTGAGGTGGGTTTCTTGTAGACAGCAGATGTATGGGTTTTGCTTTCTTACCGAATCTGTTACCCTATGTCTTTTGATTGGAGCATTTAAACCATTTACATTTAAAGTAATTATTGATAGGTAGGTATTTGATGCCATTTTTATTCTATTGCCCTGTGTTCCTTCTTTGCTTCCTATTTCTTTATTTTTATAGTAGACCCTTTAGCATTTCTTGCATTGCTGGTTTGTTGGAGATAAATTCCTTTAGTCTTTTTTTGTCTGTGAAGCTTCTGATTTCACCTTCAATTTTGATTGATAGCCTTGCAGGGTACAGTATTCTTGGATTCAGACCCTTCCTTTGCATGACTTTGTATGTCATCCCATTCCCTTCCGGCCTGATGAGTTTCTGTTGAGAAATCAGTTGTTAGTGTGATGGGGGTTCCTTTATATCTAACTTTCTGTCTCTCTCTGGCTGCTTTTAACATTCTGGTTTTGTCGATGGTTTTTGCCAATTTAATTATAATATGCCTAGGTGTTGGTCTTTGGGGATTCATTTTGTTTGGGACTCTGCGAGCATCTTGGATTTGTGTGCATTTTTTCTTCTCTATCTCAGGAAAGCTTTCTGTCATTATTTCTTTTTAAAAATATATATATTTTATTGATATTTTATAGAGAGGAAGGGAGAGAGATAGAGAGCTAGAAAAGTCAATGAGAGAGGAACATAGACCAGCTGCCTCTTGCACACCCCCTACTGGGGATGTGCCCGCAACCAAAGTACATGCCCTTGACCGGAATTGAACCCAGGACCTTTCAGTCCGCAGACCGACGCTCTACCACTGAGCCAAACCGGTTTAGGCTCTGTCATTATTTCTTGAAATACTTTTTCCATATCCTGCTCAGTTTCCTTTCATTCTGGGACCTCTATTATTCTAAAATTGTTTTTGTTTTGTATTGTCCCAAAGCTCCCATAGGCTCTCCTCCTGTTTTTTGATTTTATTAGGTAGGATATATACCCTCTCAAATTGGGTACCCTTTGGGTACCCACACACACAGACACACACACATACACATTGAGTGGCCAGATTATTATGCATTCAGAGATCATAATAATCTGGCCACTCGGTGTATAAAAAAGCCAGAGTCCATAATGTCTAAAATGACTGAAGGGACAACTGAATGCCAGGCTGTGCACAGCAGGCTTGACTGGGCAGGGACTGCTGAGGAGGCTGAACTACTGACTTCACAGAGAGAGATAGAGGCAGGGCTGATCAGCAGCTACTCCCGGCTGCTGGTGAGGCATCGGAGAGGTCAGCAGTTCAGCCCACTTGCCAGCAACCTGGGATGGCTGCTGATCAGCCCTGCCTCGCTGATCAGGACTGGAGATAGGCCTTGAGACACTGACTGGCATAGAACCGACTAATCAGAACCAAATCTGCGTGAAGTGTGAGGAGCTAATGGCTGCCTAGTAGGCGGAGCTTTTGACACTTACTGGCATAGAAACTGACCAATCAAAACCTAATCTGGATGATCTCTGAAGGCAGAACCTAAGGTGGGGGCTGAGGAGGAGTTTTAAGGGAAATAGCTATTTGGTATAAGGTATAAGAAAGCAGTTCAATTTTTTAATGACTGGTTTAGCAGTATAGTGCATATGACTGGATATCAGTCCAGATACAGGGATTATGTATTTTTGTCTGCCAGAAGCATCTCCTCCTGTTGAAAAAGCACCCCCCCCCCCCGGGAGGGGGAGAAGAGGAATACATTTGTAATAATCTGAACAATAAAGATTTATTTTTTAAAAATAAAAAAAAATGAAAAAATGAAAAAGGCTCCTCCCATGTAAGGAATCCTATCCTATATAACCTACCTATACTACGAAAAGGGTAATATGCTAATTAGACCAGGTGAACCGGCCATCTTCCAGATGTCCGACTTCCTTCTGGACAAAGCCATGGTGGTGGGGGCTGAGGCAGAGGCAGTTAGGGACGATAAGGCTGGCAGGGGAGGGCATTTGGAGTCAGGCAGGCAGAGATGTTAGGTGTGGTTAGGTAGGCAGGCAGAGGGATTATGGGCAATCACGCAGGTAGGTGAGCAGTTAGGAGTTAGTGGTCCCAGATTGTGAGATGGATGTCTTACTGTGAGAGGGATTGGGCCTAAATCAGCAGTCAGATATCCCCCAAGAGGTACCCAATTTGAGAGGGTGCAGCTGGGATGAGGGAATGTTCCCACCCCCCCCACACACACACCTCATGCATGAAATTTGTGCATTGGGCCACCAATAAATATAATAAAAAAAGCTAATATGCAAATTGTCCCCTTGATCAGGAGTTCGACCAGCAAGCAGGCTGGCCAACCACCCATGTCCCCTCCCCCTGGGTAGAGTCCCCACCCATTCACAAATTCATGCACTGGGCCTCTAATATATACATATATCCCCTCCCTCTGGGGGGAGGGAGGAGCTGACAGAGTGTATTAACCCTAGATCAGTTTGCAAAGTGACAGTTTCGTAAGAATTACTTTTGTTTGGATTTCTAAAAATCAAAGTTGCAAGGGCCCAGGGTCACCCTGGCCGATGGCAGTCCCCACAAGGCAGGTATTTCCAGGGTGAGAAGGGTCCTACCCTGGGATCAGGATGGCTCAGGGTACAAGTGACCTCACACATTCAGAGGGTGTGGGTGGAGGGTCAGGTCCGTATGATCAGGGCCATAGTTGAGATAGCAGGGATGTCAAAACCAAAGAGGGGCTAAGGTGCTAAGGAGTCAGATGGAGGGTTCCAGGCCAGAAGGGTGGTCATAGGTCCAGGGGCTCCCTGGGTTCCAGCTTCAGGAAGACAAGGTCCAGGATGAGCTCCTGAAAAGACCTACTGGCCACCACCTGGTCTGGCCAAGGACTGGCTGTGTGTTGTGTGTCCAGCATCTCACCTCAACCACTCCCCACCCCAGGGAAGGCAGGAAAAGCTTATGAGAGACTGGGAGGGGGCGGGGCGAGAGATCCAAGGCTAGGGGTGGTCTTGGACCTGAGCTGGCCAGTGGCAGCAGCAGGAGGTGGCCCACCCACTGGCCCTTCACATGCCCTTCCAATTCTGGATTGGAACGCACTGGGAGGTGTGGGTCTGCAGAGGGGACAGGGCTGAGGCTGCCTGTGTCTCTTGGGAGGGGGTTTCAGCGAGGGGGGGTACATCTCCTGCACACAGATGGCTCTTTGTCAGGGCCCAGCCTTGCTCACAGGCCTGGTGCAGGTGGCACAGCAGCCAGGATGAGGGACAGGGGACAGCCAGGGGATGCCCAGGGCAATGCCTACCCCCAGGGTCCTGGCACCATCCGTGCTACAGGCCACACTTGTTGGTCCAACGCCCAGCTCCTCTGGCCCCCACTGCCCAAGGTCCCTTCCCACTCCTTTTTCCAAACCAGGGCCTAAAAGGGTGGCAGAAGAACAGCTGTTAGCTGGGCCCTACAGGGAAGTCTCTGCATGTACTTCTGAGTCCTCACTCGACCCACAAAGCCAACGGCCACCTCGCTGGACTGTCCTGACCCGAGAGAGATGCCCATTCCACTTCCACTACTGGTGGCCTAGGGGCTGAGCTCTGTCCAAAGCTGGATGGGCCTGGAGCCCAGGGTGCTGCTTCTTTGGGGACCCTATGGCCACCCATCATGTACTCTGCCCCACTAAGGCCAGGCCCAGCCACAGCAGGGGCCCTCTGTGTCTGGGTGGTGGGATCCAGACAAGGCTCAGCAGGGCTCCCCCAAGCCTGGCCAGCTGCTGCGGGCACTGCGCCTGGAGCTGGTGCAGCATCTTCTTCAGGCAAGCCTCCTGGCTCTTCAGCGCCCCAATCACCTCAGCAAGCCTGCAGGCCCGGTCCCCCTAGCCACCCAGCCTCAGTTCTCATCTGCCAGTGGGGCCTGGTGGGGCTGAGCCCGGGCCCCACCTCGTTCCTAGGCCTGCCATAGGGCAGCCAGTCAGTTCCCCACCCATGGCCTCTGGTGCGGCGTTCCACTCAGGATCCTGGCCTGGAGTTCCTCCTGCAGGGCCTGCAGCTCCCGTACCACCAGGTCCAACGCATCAGCCCTGTGCCCGCGTCCTTGGAGACCAGACAAAAATGTGGGCTGAGGAGACTGAAACAAGATGGCGGCCTAGGTAGTCCCCTAAGCTGCCACCTCATCAACAATTTGGAAAAAAACAACAGCTAAAATCAAAAGAGATCGCACAAGACCCACAGGAAAGCTGGTGAAATGGGAAGGCTACAACTAGACACAAAGCAGGACGCTGCTGCTGCCATGTGGAGTTTAAAACTACGGCGAAACCGGACCTGCCGGAGCCGCTGCCACCGGGAATGAGGGAAGCCAGACCTCGCTCCGCCCCGGGGCCCAAGGAGTGGGACAGCCCTGCCGGCCGCCGTGGGAGCCAGGGAGCTGATGCGGGGCCTCCGCTGTGCCTTCATCTCCTGCCAGGACTAGAAGCCTGTGAGCGAGGCCTCCCTGCCCACAACCATCCCGGCCCACAGCTGTCCCAGCCTGCCTGCTGTGCTGGTGAGGAGATGGTGAAGCGTCTCCCAGCCCTCAGCCAGCTCGGCCCTGCCTCCGCGCACACCGTGCTGGTGAGGAGCTGGCACAGCCCGCAGCCAGCTCAGCCCAGCCTTCACACACGCCGTGCTGGTGAGGAGCTGCCGCGGTGCCCTCCGTTTGCGGCCCTGGCGAGTCCTTCCTCCACCACCGCATGGCCGGGTTGAAGCTTCTGCCACTACCGCCATGTGGATTTTAAAACTACAAGGGAAATTGAGCCACAGGAGCTACCGTCGCTGCCGCACCCGCCACCACCATGAATAATAGGAATCCACCAAAAACAGAGCTTACTCCGCCCCAGGCTCAGGGAGAGTGCGGCTTCAGAACTTAGCCTTGGCGTCCACAGAAACTCCGCTTCCACACCAAAGGAGACACCATTGAGGGTGGTCTCTCTGCCCGCAGCCATTTCAGCCCAACCACAACCTTCCCAGCACACCCTCCATGCTGGTGTAGAGATGGCACGGCGCCTTCCATTCCCGGCCCCAGCGAGTCCTTCCTCCGCTGCTGCATGGCCGGGCTGAAGTTTCCGCCACTGCCGCCAGGTGAACTTTAAAACTACAGTGGAAATTGAACCACAGGAGCGACCATCGCTGCTGCACCCGCCATCGCCGCCGCGAATAAAGGAAATCCACCAAGAACAGAGCACACTACGCCCCAGGCTCAGGGAGTGGGCACCCTCAGAACTAAGACTCTGCGTCCGCAGCTGCTCCACTTCCACACCAAACGAGACACCTTTGAGGGCGGTCTCCCCGCCTACAGCCATCTCAGCCCGCCTGCAGCCGTCCCAGCCTGCCTGCCGTGCTAGTGAGGAGCCAGCACGGTGCCTCCAATTCACGACCCCAGCACCCCAGAGGGGCGGTGTGCCCCAGGTGAGCCGTGTGTCCCAGGGGGCCGTGTGCCCTGGGTGAGCCGTGTGTCCCAGGGGGCTGTGTGCCCCAGGTGAGCCGTGCATCCCAGGGGAAGCAGTGGGACCTGGGGTTAGGGTCAGTGTGAACTAGAGGAGGAGCGGATTCTATTCATGTGATCCTGAGATAGTCACCATAAAACAAGAAGATTGTCAAATGACAGTGGGGAGGGGAAGGAGACTTGGGGGGAGATAAGAGAACAACCGAAGGGCTGGTATGCATGAATAAAAGTACAACCAATGAACACAGAACTCTGGCGAGGGAGGGCATGAATGGGAGGTGGGGGGGGGGGCAATGGTAAGCTATGTACACATATAATACCTTAATAAAAAATAAATAAATAAAGTGTTATATCCTCAAAACTTAAAAAAATATTAAATTGGTGGCCCTAATTTTCCATTTATAATAATAAAAAGGTAATATGCTAATTTCATTTTATTTTTTAAATATATTTTATTGATATTTTACAGAGAGGAAGGAAGAGAGATAGAGAGCCAGAAATGTCGATGAGAGAGAAGCATCGACCAGCTGCCTCTTGCACACCCTCCACCGGGGATGTGCCCGCAACCAAGGTACATGCCCTTGACCGGAATCGAACCTGGGACCCGTCAGTCCGCAGACCAACGCTCTACCACTGAGCCAAACCGGTTTCGGCGTAATATGCTAATTTAAAAAAAATGTGGGCTGAGAAGCCTCTGGGAGTCAGGCCCCCAAGATCATGTCCATCCATTGACAGATCAGCTCCTGACGCTGCCACTCCAGCACGGTCTCTAGGCAGGTGTTCTCACTCTCCAGCCTCCGCAGCAGCTGCCCGCTACCCTTCGGGTCCCCGAGCAGCTCCGTTTCGGCCACAGACAGGTGGCCAAGGCTGCGGTCACTGTTGCAGCCACAGGTGTACGCGTGAATCTTGCCCAGGAGGGGGCACGGCTCCTGCTGACTGCCCATCAAGTTTCGCCACCGAAATCGCAGCTTTGCCATCAGCTACTGCAGGTGGTGCAAGTCCTCAGGGCCGTCTGCTTGCATCCGCAGAGCAGGCAGGCGGCCGCTGACCTGGGACCCACACTCAAACACAAGACATCTCGTTGTCCAGCCGCACGCGGGTCTGTGCAAGAAGCCGCTCGAGTAGGGGCTCGCGGGCCAGGAGCCAGGAGAGGGCCAGGAGCAGCTCGCGGCTGCCCTGGGAGCCATCTTCCGGTAGCCCAGCTAGCCCGCTCCAGGGTAAACCTGGGAGAGCAGCGCCGCCTTCACCCAGAGGGCCTGGGCCTACAGGGTGGGCGAGATGATTAGATACTTTGGGGAGGGTGTCCATGGAGGCATGGTTTACCAGAAGGGGAGCGGCCAGTGATTAGTGGATAAAGCCGAGTCCACGTGGGCGGAGCTGGAGAGCTTACCCTGAGCGCAAGGCCAAGGCGCTAGAATGCGGGCGCCCAAAGTTGCCCCAGAGTGAGGGATCTCTGCTGCCATCTAGAGCTGTGTATACTGGCAGCTCGGGGCAAGCTTTCCTGTGCACCTGCTGCCCACTGTGTCCCCAGCCCAGCTCAAACACTGTCCACTGAGAACCTAGCATCAAGCTCTAAAAAAATATTTTTATTTATTTATTATTTTTTCATTTAAAAAATTTATTAAGGTATTATAAGTGTGCATAGCTTACCATTGCGCCCCCCCCCACTTCCATTCAACCCCTCCCTCCCCAGAGTTCTGTGTTCGTTGGTTGTACTTATATGCATGCATACCAGTCCCTATTTTTCTTTTTTTTATAAATCTTTATTGTTCAGATTATTACAGGTGTTCCTCTTTCCCTTCTCTTCCCCCATAGCTCCCCTCCACCTGATTCCCAACTCCACCTGGTGCCCTTACCCTGCCCCCATCTTCATCCATAGGTGTAAGATTTTTGTCTAATCTCTTCCTGCACCCCTCAGACCCCCTTCCCCTGAGAATCGTTAGTCCATACCTTTTCTGTCCCTGGTTCTATTATATTCACCAGTACATTTTGTTCTTCAGATTTTTTGTTCACTTGATTTTTAGATTCACTTGTTGGTAGGTATGTGTTTGATGTCTTTTGTGTTCATAATTTTTATCTTTACTTTTTTCTTCTTCCTCTTGTTAAAGAATACCCTTCAGCATTTCATGTAATCTTGGTTTGGTGTTGATGAACTCCTTTAGCTTTTTCTTGTCTGTGAAGCTCTTTATCTGACCTTCAATTCTGAATGATAGCTTTGCTGGGTAATCTTGGTTGTAGGTCCTTGTTCATCATTTTGAATATTTCTTGCCACTCCCTTCTGGCCTGCATAGTTTCTGTTGAGAAATCAGCTGACAGTCATATGGGTACTCCATTGTAGATAACTAGCTGTTTTTCTCTTGCTGCTTGTAAGATTCTCTCTGTCTTTTGCCCTTAGCCTTTTAATTATGATGTGTCTTGGTGTGTTCCTCTTTGGATTTATCTTGCTTGGGATTCTGTGCGCTTCCTGAACTTGTAAGTTTATTTCTTTTACCAGGTAGGGAAAGTTTTCTTTCATTATTTCTTTCAGTAGGCCTTCAATATCCTGGTCTCTCTCTTCTGGCACCCCAAAAATCCAGATGTTGGTATGCTTTAAGCAGTCCCAGAGGCTCCTTACACTATCCTCACACTTTTGGATTCTTCTTTCTGCCTCTCTGGTAAAAAATATTTTTAAAATTGATTTCATAGAAGAAGCGAGAGGGAGAGAGAGATAGAAACATCAATGATGAGAGAGAATAATTGATTGGCTGCCTCCTACATGCTCCGTTTTGGGGATAGAGCCTGCAACTTGAGGATGTGCCCAGACCTGGAATGAACCATGACCTTCTGATTCATACATTGACCCACACAGGCTGGGTGATAAACCAACTCTTGAGTTTGTTTGCTGGGGAGGACACACAGAGAGACTCAAAATGAATATAAATTATCTCTATCTTTGAATAATGAGGAATGAATTTTACAAAGAAAACAAATCATAGAAAAAAGTAGTGAAACTCTAACTTAAGCACTGGCATTTTTTGCTCCTTTCCAACCAATTTTCCTCACAGCATGGTTGAAAACATAGATGGCATCTAGCCCCAACTTATAATCATCTAATGGTTTCCATTTGCTTGTGTTAAGTGCTGCCTGATCTGGTCCTACTTGTCTGACCTCATTATTCCTCTTCCCTTGTTCTCCACTTCTAAGTTTTATTGGTTTCTTTTCAGTTCCCAGAAAACATCGAGCATTTCACCTGAGAAATTATTTTTCTCTACTTATCCCTTAGCTCTTTTTAGGTCTCAACTTAAAATATCCCCTCCTGGGAGAGAGCTTTTTTTTTTTCTTTTTTCTTTTTCCCTAAATACCCTTTTATTTATTTTCTATTCCAGTCCCTTTTTTGTTAACTTCAGGACATGCCACAATTAAAACAATTTTTTTCTCTTATTGTTTTTTTTTTTTTAATGTTTTTGGTTTTTTTCTTCTTCAATAAAAACATCAGTTTTAAAACAAGGACCATGTCTGACTTACTCATCATTGTTTTTGTCAGCATTCAGCACATTGTTTGGTACATAGTGGGAGTTTAATAAATAATTGATGAAATTAGAATAAAATGCATCTCATGTTTAGAATTTATAATCACATTTGGCTGAGGCTAGCACTCTGCATCACTCATAAGACCTGTAAAAACAAAACAACCCCACACAATGATGTAGTGAAAATAAAATAATTTCTGTAAAAGACTATATTATTTTACATCATCCGCTGAAAAAACTATCCCTTTCCCCACTGAATTGCCTTGACACCTCTGTCCTGACCAGTTTTGCTCAGTTATGAGAGTGTCAGCCTGCACACTGAAGGGTCTCAGATTCGATTCCCCATCAATTGCACATAACTGGGATTCAGGTTTGACCTCTAGCCCCAGTCAGGGGTCTGTGTAGGAGGCAACCAATTGATGTATCTCTCTCACATCAATGTTTCTCTCTCTCTCCCTTTTCCTTTCCACTCTCTCTAAAAAAAATCAATGGAAAATAATATCCTCAGGTTAGGATTAACAACAACAACAACAAATCAATTGACTATTCTGACTTTCTATTTTGTTCCATTCACCTATATGCTATCCTTATGATAGTCATTAAAAAAGTAATAAAAATATTAAAAAAATAAGGAAGGTAAGCAACCTGAAAAAAATGAATATAATCTTTTGACATAACTACCCAGAATTATTTCATGTTATTTTTAGGAGAGAAATTTACATATAATAAACTGAATAGTACTAAAAAGTACAAGTAGATGAGTTTTTTTATATCTGTGTGATTACCACCCCTAACAAAATACTGAATATTTCTATCACCTAGAAAGAAAGTTCTTTTCCTGTCAATCTCACACCTCCTACCCCCAGGGAACAGTGTGCTGATTTCTATAACCTTTGATGAATTTAGCTTGTTCCTAAAATTTATATAAACAGGATCACACAGCATGTACATTTTTGTCTCTGACTTCTTTCATTCAATATAATATTAAAAAATATAAATTTATTGATTTCAGAGAGGGAAGGGAGAAGGAGAGATAAAAACATCAATGCTGAAAGAGAATCATTGATTGGCTGCCTCCTGCACACCCCCTCCTGTGTATTGAGCCCGCAACCCAGGCATTTGCCCTTGGCCGGAATTGAACCTGGGACCCTTCAGGCTGCAGGCTCTATCCACTGAGCCAAACCAGCTAGGGCAGTGGTTGGCAAACTCATTAGTCAACAGAGCCAAATATCAACAGTACAATGATTGAAATTTATTTTGAGAGCTGAAAACTGACTTCTGTGCATGGGCCACGAAGTTTCAATCGCAAGGTATGTGTGCGCCCGCACGTGGTATTTTGTGGAAGAGCCACACTCAAGAGGCCAAAGAAGCCATAAGTGGCTCAAAAGGCGCAGTTTGCCGACCACTGGCCTAGGGCAATACAATGTTTTTTTAAAAATGTATGTTTTTATTGATTGAGAGAGAGAGGAAGGGAGAAAGATAGAGAGAAACATCAATGAGAGATCAGCTGCCTCAAGCACACCCACTATGGGGGATCGAGCCTGCAACCTGGGCATGTGTCCTGATCAGGAATCAAACCAGTGACCTCTTTGTGGTCAATGCCACATGGGCTAGACCACTACAGTATTTTTGAGATTAATTTGTATTTCCTCATATAACTGATTTATTTTGTGTATGAGGTGTAATTTCCATTGTATGAATAGACTTCAAAAGGTTAATGTTATTAAAAGACTAGGAGACAGCATGCTGGTTTCACTCAGTGGTTGAGCATCGACCTATGAACCAGGAGGTCAAGGTTTGATTTCCGGTCAGGGCACATGCCAGGGTTTCTGGGGTGATCCCCAGTAGGGAGCGTATTGGAGGCCAATCAATGCTTTTCTGTTATCATTGATGTTTCTATCTCTATCTCCCTTCCTCTCTGAAATCAATAAAAAAAATATTTTAGCCCTAGCTGGTTTGGCTTAGTGGATAGAGCATCGGCCTGCAGACTGAAGGGTCCCGGGTTTGATTCTGGTCGAGGGCACATGCCCAGGTTTCGGGCTTGATCCCCAGTATCTCAATAACTCTCTCTTATCATTGCCGTTTCTGTCTCTCTCTTCCTCTCCCTTCCTCTCTGGAATCAATAAAAATATATTTAAAATATTTTTTAAAAATGAGACTAGGACACAAATAAAAGATGTAATAATCAAATGCAATGCATGATCCTGGTATTAAAAAAGAAACAAAAGTCATAGATCCATTACTTCAACAACTGTTAAAATTTAAACATGTACTGGTTATTAAATATTATTAAGGAATTTTGATAGTTTTCTTAGCTCACTAAACCTTGTCTGTCCAATTTCTATATTAATGGCACCACTGTTTTCTCAGTCACTCACACTAAATTCTTTTTTAAAAAAATATTTTATCGATTTTTCACAGAGAGGAAGGGAGAGGGATGGAGAGTTAGAAACACCGATGAGAGAGAAACATCAATCAGCTGCCTCCTCCACACCCCCCATTGGAGATGTGCCCGATACCAAGGTACATGCCCTTGACTGGAAACCTGGGACCCTTGAGTCCGAAGGCTGATGCTCTGTCCACTAAGCCAAACCAGTTTGGGTACTTAATTCTTTAAATTTTATTTTTTATTTTATTGAGAGAGAGAGACCTTTGATTTGTTGTTGCACTTATTTATTCATTCATTGGTTGCTTCTTGTAGTACCCTGACTGGAGATTGAACTCACAAACGTGGCATATGCGGACAACACGCTAACCAACTGAGTCACCTGGCCCAGGGCCTCAGGCTTAGTTCTTATGATGCCAACTCCAACCTTAAAAAATTTTATTTTATTTTTATCCCTATTCACTCTCATGATGTTAATGGAGAATGAAGAGTTAGACCTTGGTCCTTGATTTTGGCTAAGAAAGAATTCTGTGTCAAGGACTGTAATGCAAGAAGTTTATTTAGAAAGTCACAGAGGTAGAAGTGAGCCTGCTGTCCTACATGTACTCAGGAAACATATTACAGATGTTCCTATCTCTCCCTTCTTCACTCTGTAATCAATAAAGACATATTTTTAAAAAAGTTACAGCCCTGGCTGGTTTGGCTCAGTGGTTGGTTAGAGTGTCAACTGGCAGACCGCAGGGTCTTGGGTTTGATTCTTGACCCAAGGTACCCACCTCAGTTGCAGGTTCAATCCCTGGTCCCGGTAGGGGTGTGAGTGGGAGGCAACCAATCTATGTGTCTCTCTCACATCAATGTTTCTCTCTCTTCCCTTCCTCTCCCTCCCTCCCAGTCTCTCTAAAAAAAATCAAAGGAAAAAATATCCTTGGGTATTAAAAAAAAATGAGTTTCAAAGGCAAAATAGGGCCCTTGTGGCTTAGGAAAAAGTAAAAAATACATGGCTAAGGAAAGGACAGGGGTGGGGGAGGAGAGGGAGGCACAGGTATGCCATTGAGAGAGAGAAAGAAAAAGAGGGAGGGAGGGAGAGATGGAGAGAGAGAGAGAGAGAGAGAGAGAGAGAGAATTCACTGGGTCCTTTGTCTTAAGAGTTTTTATCAGTTCTCTGAAGGTGAAAATTTTAGAGGAGGTCTCAGTAGAGTATCTCAATAGAAATATTCATCAGCTTTCCAAGTGTATCTTTTCAGAGTCTCCACTGATTGACCAGCTGCACTAGAGGAGGGGGTCATTAGTTTTTGCATCTGGTCCTGATGTAGACCATGGCCTTGCTTCATCTGGTTTTGCTGCTTTTCTGGGCCTGGAGATGAAACACAATTGAAGCCTAGATGTTATCTCTAGTTTGACCAAAACTGTTGTGGTCACAAGACCAACAGACCCTTCTTGTCCTGAGGACTTAATGCTTAAGGGAGTGGTATAGCAAAGCCTTGTATGAAGTCCTATGAGGCTTTTCTCCACCCCTTGTTCCTCCTCTAATGGGAGAATGATTAACAATATGAAAGGTCAGGGGGTCTAAATCACACGACTAGGGAGGAAATATCTTCTTAGAAGGAAGGTCCTACTCTACGATAGTTGTTTTTTCTAGTTTTGCCTGTTGCTAGGCACCTGGGACTTTCAGCTCTGGTGACATTCTATACCTGGCCTATGGTTCCTGCACTGCTCATGCCTTTTTAACTGCCCACTCTATCAATATCAATTCTTATCACATTTTCCTCTATAGCTTAATTGAGCTATGGATGCCATACAATTCGCTTATTTAAATATATTCAAGTATATTCACGGAGTTGTGCAACCATCACTCAAAAAAGAAATTGGTACCCATTAGCAATCACTCTTCATCAGGCTTTTATTGCTCCTGATCTGACTCCTGGCAATAGCCTTCTTTAAAAAAAATATATATACTTTATTGATTTTTCACAGAGAGGAAGAGAGCGGGATAGAGAGTCAGAAACATTGATGAGAGAGAATCATCGATCAGCTGCCTCTTGCACACCCCCTACTGGGGATGTGCCCGCAACCAATGTACATGCCCTTGACTGGAATCGAACCTGGGACCCTTCAGTCGGCAGACCGATGCTCTATCCACTGAGCCAAACCGGTTTTGGTAGGCAACAGCCTTCTCATTTTTAACACTTCCCTTTTTCCAATTTATCTCATGTACATTACAAGCCATTTGATTTCCCTAAAGGACGGTTTACATATTATACTCTCTCCACTAGATACCTTCAGTGACTCCCGCAAAGGCGCTGAGTTCAAGTATACATCCATTAACACACATTCTATTCTAGGTCCAGTGCTAGGTCCTGTGAACGAAATGAATTACCACTGACGATTCCTTTAATCTCCACAGTGCCTCTACTCATGCAGGGCCCTCTACTTAGAATGACCTCTTTACCTCCACACCACCCCCTCCCCCCCCTCTGAAATTTCTCCCAACTTTCAAGGTCCCTCTTCTCCTCAAACTGACTGCGAACTTCGCAGCTCTCCTGGAACTTCTCTATCACGCTTGCTTGCATATACTAAAAGCTCAGTATTTGCTTTTGGATACAGAACATGTTCTGTGGACGCAGCAACGCTCCTTACTCTGGGAATCGCTAGCCTCTCTCAAAGCACATCTGTATACCACCTCCCTTTCTCTGGTAATCGACATCTACACCAACCCAAGGAACCACGGGTTTGAGCCGCTCCTGGGAAGAGCGGGATAGGAGAGGTCAGCTCTTCCGGGTCACGTCTGCGCACAGAGACCTCCAGGCCTCTATGGCTCGCACTTCCGCTGGGGAAGAGAGCCGCCCCTTTCGGCGCTCCGCGGCGCCCCCTGCTCCCGCGACGCCGGCGGTGACGGAAGCTCGTCGTGGGTGACCTACCCTCCCAACATGGCGGTAGCGGTAGGCTAGGCAGCGGGTCGAAACAACCGTCGCCCCTGGAGCACTCTGTTGGAAACAACTGCCGCTGCCGCCGCCTCTTTCATTTCTTCTGGGTCAGGGACCGCGTCAGGTGAGGGGCTTGGGGTTCCGGGCAGGCGGAGCTAGTCCTCACCGGCGTCTCAGGCGGCCTCGCCGTGCAGGAAGGTGTCCGGAGACCGCGCCGCACCACCGACTCCGCAGTGGCTCCGACGGCGCCCGAGTGTCAGTGACTGTGTGACCGTGACCGTGACTGTGCAAGTGCGCGCGTGTCCCGGCTCCTCTCCAGCGTTCTGGAAGTTGAAAGGGCCCATTCCATTGCAACTGTGCCTGCCTGTCCACCGCGAACGCTCGTGGAGCGGGGCTTTCTGAGTGTGGTGCGGGAGGCGAAGGAAGTCGGCTCTTGCTGTGTACCCTCACACAAATCCGGCTCCATTTTTAGAACAAGGCTGGGAAATGTGGACATTCTTTGGGTGTCTTGTGATTTGTTTAGAATGATAATAGATTAGCTCTGCCAATTCTGGTAGTTTCTGGTGTTAGAATTTTTCAAATTCTTTCGTTGGTGTCCTGACACCATTATTATTATTATTATTATTTTCTTCAGAAAACCTTCCTTATCCTTGGAGGCAATACTACTCACAGTGTGTCGTTTCTACCTGTGATTTAAAAAAAAATATTTTTTATTTTTTACAGAGAGGGAGAGAGGGATAGAGAGTTAGAAACATTGATGAGAGAGAAACATTGATCAGCTGTATCCTGGGGATGTCTATCCACTGAGCCAAACCGGTTTTGGCTCTACCTGTGATTTTTATCCTTTCACCATTCCACGGAGACCCCAATTTTTTCCCTTCATAACCAACTATGAAGGAAAACTGCTAGACTTTGTGAGTTGAGGCTTTAGCCTAGGGTGAAAATTGGACGGATTTGGAAGTTATTCGCAGGTTCATTTATTCAAAATAGATCTCACTGTGTTTATTTAGAAGTTTTAAACTAAACCAATAGCATCCCCTTTTATATTATATAAAGTAAAACAGAAAAGTCTTTTTGCCAAGTTATCAGTAAGATTTCCCCTGGAGGTTTGTGGTAAACCAGAATGTTGATCTCTGCCCTCACTTGTGTGACCTTGAATGAGTTGCCATACTCTTATAATACCTTCTTTTTTTTTTTTTCCCCCATAAAATTAAGCAAATGTTTGTATAGGTAGTGAACTGTTTCTACTTAATATACACAGTTAGATACATGTACAGTGCACATTTATACCTGCAAATTGAAAATGTTCATACCACCGAAACCGGTTTGGCTCAGTGGATAGAGCGTCAGCCTGTGGCTGAAAGGTCCTGGGTTCAATTCCGGTCAAAGGCATGTACCTTGGTTGTGGGCACATTCCCAGTAGGCAGTGTGCAAGAGGCAGCTGATCAATGATTCTCATTGATGTTTCTAACTCTCTTCCTCTCTGTAAAAACTCAATAAAATATATTTAAAAAATGTTCATACCATTATTTTATTTTTAAAATATATTTTATTTCTTTTTTACAGAGAGGAAGGGAGAGAGATAGAGTCAGAAACATCGATAAGAGAGAAACATCGATTAGCTGCCTCCTGCATACTCCTTACTGGGGATGTGCCTGCAACCAAGGTACATGCCCTTGATTGGAATCAAACCTGAGACTTTTCAGTCTGCAGACCGATGCTCTATCCACTGAGCCAAACCTGTTTCGGCTGTTCATACCATTATGAAAAATGTTTTGTTTTGTCTTGTTAATCCTTATCTGAGGTATTTTTTACATTGATTTTTAGAGAGAGTGGAAGAGAGGAAAGGAGAGGAGAGGAGGGAAGGGGAGAAGAAGAGAGAGGAAATTGATTGACTTCGGCACAGGCTCTGACTGGGGTCGGGGATAGGACCTGCAACTTAGGTATGTGCCCTTAACAGGGAGTCAAACTTGAGACCCTTCAGTGCTTGGGCCAACACTCCTACCACAGATTCATCAGCCCGGGCGTGATATAGTCTTCATTTAATGATAGGCTACTAAGGATTTTTTTTTTAACTCTGACTAGTCAGGTACTATTCTCAGTCACCCCTCCTCCCAAAGACTTATTTTCTTTTCTTTTAACATATTTTATTAATTTTTTACATAGAGTGATAGAGAGTTAGAAACGTGGATGAGAGAGAAACATCGATCAGCTGCCTCCTGCACACTCCCTACTGGGGATGTGCCTGCAACCAAGGTACATGCCCTTGACTGGAATTGAACCTGGGACCCTTCAGCTCATAGGCCAATGCTCTATCCATTGAGCCAAACCGGTTCAGGCAAGATTTATTTTCTTATGGAGGATTATACCCAATAGTTGAGTTCAGTGGAAGGATATGTAAGGTTGAGTCCAACCAGATTAGTAAAGAAAAGATGTACTTACTAGCATATCAGTTAATGAAGATTTACTTAATATTGTATACAGTAAGCTTTGAGGACAAATGATTTACAATAATCATAATAATTGTTTTATTTATTTATTTAAATTTTAAATGTTTATTGTTGAGAGTATTACAGATGTTCCCCTTTTTCCACCCATTGCCTCCTTCACCTGGTTTCCAACCTACCCCAGGCCTTCAACACCCTACTGTCTGTATCCATTGGTAAAATCTTTGGTTAATCTCTTCCTGCTCCCCATTCACCTTTCCTCTGAGATTCGTCAGTCTGTTCCATGCTTCCATGCTTCTGATTCTATTTTATTCACAAGTTTATTTTGTTCATTAGATTTCTTGCTCTTTATTTTGATTTTTAGATTCACTTGTTCATAGATATGTATATATTGCCATTTTATTCATATTTTTTATTTCTTCTTCCTCTTCTTAAAGAATAACCTTCAACTTTTTATGTAATATTAGATTGGTTGTGATGAACTCCTTTAGTTTTTTCTCATTTGAGAAGCTCTTTATCTGATCCTCAATTCTAAATGAGAACTTTGCTCGGTAGAGTAATCTTGGTTGTAGGCCCTTACTTTTCTTTTCTTTTTAATGTATTCATCACTTTGAATATTTATTGCCACTCCCTTCTGACCTGCAAAGTGTTTATTGAGAAATCAGCTGACATTCCCATGGGAGCTTCCTTGTAGGTAACTAATTGCTTTTCTCTTGGTGCTTTTAAGATTCTCTCTGTCTTTAACCCTTTGCAATTTAATTATGATGTGTCTTGGTGTGGGCCTTTGTTTGGGACTGTCTGTGCTTCCTGGACTTGTAAGTCTATTTCTTTCACCAGGTAGGGCAAGTTTTCTGTTATTTCTTCAAATAGGTTTTCAGTATTTTGCTTTCTCTCATCTCCTTCTGGCAACTCCAATAATGCAAATGTTGGTATGCTTGAAGTTGTCACAGAGGCACCTTACACTATTTTCATATTTTTAAAATATATTTTATCTATTTTTCACAGAGAGGAAGGGAGAGGGAGAGAGAGTTAGAAACATTGATGAGAGAGAAACATCGATCAGCTGCCTCCTGCACACCCCCTACTGGGGATGTGCCTGCAACTAAGGTATATGCCTTTGACTAGAATTGAACTCAGCTCATAGGCTCTATCCACTGAGCCAAACCGGTCAGGGCTAGTTTCATATTTTTAAATTCTTTTTTCTTTTTGCTCTTCTAATTGGTGTTTTTTGCTTCCTCATATTCCACATCATTGATTTGATTTTTGGAATCTTCTACTCTACTGTTGAAACACTATAAATTATTTTAAAAATATATATAAATTATTGATTTTTTACAGAGAGGAAGGGAGAGGGATAGAGAAACATGGATTAGCTGCCTCCTGCCCACCTTCTACTGGGGATGTGCCTGCAACCAAGGTATATACCCTTGACCTGAATTGAACCTGGGACCTTTCAGTCTGCAGGCCGACGCTCCATCCACTGAGACAAACCAGTTAGGGCTATAAATTTTTCATTTTTTTTTTCATTTTAAAAAAATTTATTAAGGTATTATATGTGTACATAGCTTACCGTTGCCCCCCCCTCTCATACATGCCCTCCCTCCCCAGAGTTTTGTGTTCGTTGGTTGTACTTATATGCATGCATACCAGTCCTTCTCTTATCTCCCCCAGATCTCCCTCCCCTCCCCGCTGTCATTTGACAGTCTGCTTGTTTTACGGTGACTATCTCAGGACCACACGAATAGAATCCGCTCCTCCTCTGGTTCACACCGCCCCCCTTCCCCCGGGTCCCACGCTTCCCCGGGGCACATGGTTCCCCCAGGGCACACGGCTCACCCGGGGCACACGGCCCCCCTGGGGCACACAGCTCACCCGGGGCACACAGCCCCCTTGGGGCACACAGCCCCCCTTGGGGCACACGGCTCCCTGAGGCACATGGCTCTCCCAGGGCACACGACCCCCCTGGGGCACATGGCTCACCCGGGGCACATGGCCCCCTGGGGCACAGGGCTCTCCCGGGGCACATGGCCCCCCTGAGGCTCTGGGTCTCGAACGGAAGGCACCACGCCAGCTCCTCGCTAGCACGGAGGGCGGGCTGGGGCGGCTGCAGGCTCGGAGACCGGGCTGAGATGGCTGTGGGTGGGGAGACCGCGCTCCAAGGCGTCTCGTTCCGGGCAGGAGCGGAACAGCTACGGACTCGGAGGCCAAGCTCCGAAGCAGCCCACTCACTGGGTCTGGGGTGGAGCGAGCTCTGTTCCCGGTGGGCTTCCCTCACTCGTGGCGGTGGCAGCGGGTGTGGCGGCGACGGTGGCTCCTGTGGCTCCATTTCCACTGTAGTTTTAAAATCCACATGGCAGCAGTGGCGCCCCTCCTCGGGGGCTCTGCAGAAGCAACGGCCTGGCCATGAGGTGGCGGGACTGACGGACGAAGGGTTCACTGGGGCCACGAACGGAAGGCGTTGTGCCAGCTCCTCACCAGCACAGCCACTGGTGAAAAGCTGGTGTGGGCTGGGATGGCTGTGGGCGGGGAGACCGCGCTCCAAGGTGTCTTGTTCTGGGCGGGAGCGGAAGGTGTGGCCGAGGCCCGACATCAGTTCCCTCGCTCCCACGGCGGGCAGGCCGGGAAGGCTGTGTACGCAGAGGGCATGCTCCGAAGCAGCCCACTCCCTGGGCCCGGAGCGTAGCGAGCTCTGCTCTCGGTGGGCTTCCCTCACTCTTGGTGGCGGCGGCGTTCCGGTTCCACCGTAGTTTTAAACTCCACATGGCGGCAGCGGGGCTTTTTTTTGTCTCTAGTTGTAACCATCCCATTCCGCCAGCTTTCCTGTGGGTCTGATGTGATCCCTTTCAATTTTAGCTGTTGTTTTTTTCCAGATTGTTGATGAGGTGGCAGCTTAGGAGACTACGTAGGCCGCCATCTTGTTTCGGTCATCGCTATGTAAATTATTCTTTGTTTCAGTTAATGTGTGCTTAATTTCTGACTGGTTCTTTTTCACGTCTTTGACTTTCTCACTAAGATCCTTGCAAGTCCCATGAAGATCCTTCAGTAATTTTTTATAGCCATGGTTTTGAACTCTGTGTCCAGAACTTTGTTTGCCTTCATTTTTTTCCCATTTGTGACATGTTCCTTTGTCTCTGCATTTTGGCTGATTTCCTGTGTTTGTTTGTATATCTCCTGGAATTGGTAGAGTGGCCTTGTGTAGTAGATGCCCCAAAAGGCCCAGTGGCTCAGTCTCTCTGGTCACCTGAGCTGGGCACTCTAGGTGCGACCCTATGTGGGCTGTGTGCCCAGTCTTGTTGTAGTTGAGCTTTGATTGCTGTTGGCATCATTGCAAGGATTTGACCTCCAGGCCTATTGGCTGTGAGGTCCAGCTGCGACTACAGGGGGAGAGGTGCTGTGCAGGAGCAGGACTTGATTCAGTGGGGCTTTGGTGCTCACTGAGTCTACCTCTTGAGTGTGTTGCTCATGGATGGGTAGAGTTGTAATCTGGTAAGCTGTCCACTGGTGCACTGGCTGTAGAGCCTCCAGGAATGTGCAAAGTTAGCCACTGCGGGCTACCTGGTGGGAGCTACAGAGGGATCTGCAGACAGCTGCTATTTGCTGTTTGTGTTGGACTTGGAGGTGCTCAGGTGAAGCCCAGTTCTGAAGCAAGGCTGGCTGGTGGTAGTGCTGGGTCTTGGGTCTTTTACTGATAGGTTTGGGGCATGCTGTCACCAGGTTCAGCTTGTTTGAGAGATTTTAGCAAAGTCTGAAGCCTGAGCCAGTACAGACCATTCATATGGAAAAGCTGCTGCAAGCAGGTTGGGTGGGGCTGCAAATTGGATGGGGCAGGGTGCTAGGGAATTCCCAGCACCAAGAAAACAATATATTCCAGGCTGATGGAGATTTAGATATGGCTGCCAGTGATTGGGCAAGTCTCAGCACAGGAATAATGACCCCTGCAAGCATCCCCTGTCTGGGAGAAAGCTGCCCCTGAATTCCTGCCCCAATACCATACAATCCAGTTTCTCCCTGTAGGTGTAAGCTGTCCAGTGGTGGGAGTCCAAGCAAGTTTGTGCCTTAGTTCTTTAAACAGAACACTTGAGTGTCCAGCAGCTTCTGTGTCCCTCAGCCACAATCCTCACTAAAAGTACAGGGACTTTTCTTCCAACTCTGGAACCCTAGGCTGGGGGAGTCTGGTATGGGGCTAGTACCCCTTGCTTCTGACAGGTGGCCTCCACACAGGGAATCTCCCTTTCAATTAAGAAAATGCATACGTGGGCGTTGGACCAGTCTGTTCCTCGCCTCCACCCCTCCTACTAAGTCACTGTGCTTTCTTCTTTACTTATCTAGTTGCAGGTTTCCATTCAGCTAGCTTTCAGGAGGTTCTAAATATGATTGTTCTGCATTTTAATTGTAATTTTGATGAGGTTGTGGGAGACAACTGAGCCACACAGACCAGGGCAGGAGTCATTCTTTTTATTTTTTAATTTATTTCATTTTATTTTTTCCACCACTATTTATCCTTTTTTCTATGCTCTTTTCCCCCTCTGCTCCCTGCCCCTGCAATCATCACACTGCTGTCCATATCAATAAATTCTCTTTTTTTTCTCAATCCCCCACTCTTCCATCTGCCTGACTGCTGTCTATGAGTTTGTTTCTATTTTGTTTGGTAGTTCAGTTTGTTCACTAAATTCCACATAAGAATGATATCATATAGTAATTGTCTTTATCTGACTGGTTTATTTTACTTAGCATAATGTTCTACAGGTGCATTTGTGCTAAGGGTAAAATTTTGTTCTTTTTTATGGCATAGTAGTAGTATTCTGTTATAGAAATGTACCATAGCTCTTTTATCCACTCATCTGCTGCTGGACACTTGGGCTACTTCCAAATCCTGGACAGCCTATCTAATAAAGAGGGAATATGCTAATTGGCCTTCACACCATTGCAAAGATAGCGGCACCACAGCCAAGAAGGAGGGAATATGCTAATGTGACTGTCATGCCATCAAAGATGGTGGCACCCACAGCCAAAGTGTTGCCCAGCCCCCAGATGGGCCCAGCTGCTCTGTGGGCTTGCCTCGAGTCCCCTAGACCCTACAGCCCCCCAGGCACCCAGGGCAAGCCTCGGATGGCAGCTGCCCAGTTTCCCAGGGCCGCCTGAGGCTCATGTAACCAGGACCAGCCGAGGCTTGCGCTGTCGGCAGTGGCAGCAGCAGAGGTGTGATCACGGTGTCGTCTTCCCCTGATCACCAGGTTGCCTTCCACCCCTGAGGGCTCCCAGACTGTGAGGGGCAGTCTGGGCTCAGGGAACCCCCCTCTAGTGCATGAATTTCCATGAACTGGGCCTCTACTAGTTGCAATGAACAGAAGGGGCACATATATTGTTTTGAATTAGTGTTTCGAGTTTCTTGAGATAAATATCCATAAATGAAATCACTGAGTCACAGGCAGTTCCATATTTATTTATTTATTCTTTTTAAAAAATTTATTTATTTATTTATTTATTTATTTAATAAAACTTTATTGTTCACATTATTACAAATGCTCATTTTCCCCCCTCCATTGCTCCCCTGCACCAGGTTCCCACCTCACCCTCTGCCCTTTCCCCACCCCACCCCACATTGTCCTTATCCATAGGTGCACAGTTTATGTTCAGTCTTTTCCCGCACACCCCACTCCCCTTTTCCCTGAGAATCATCAGTCCACTTCCCTTCCATACCTCTGATTCTATTATATTCACCAGTTAATATTGTTCATCAGATTTTTTAATTCCCTTGGTTTTTAGATTCACTTGTTGATAGTTACATATTTGTTGTTCATAATTTTTATCTTTATTTTCTTCCTCTTCCTAAAGAATCCCCTTCAGCAATTCATATAATTCTGCTTTAGCGGTGATGAACTCCTTTAGCTATTTTTTATTTGTGAAGCTCTTTAATTGGCCTTCAATTCTGAGTGATAGCTTTGCTGGGTAGAGTAATTTTGGCTGTAGGTCCTTGCCATTCCCGTCTGGCCTGCATGGTTTCTGTTGAGAAAGCAGCTGACAGTCGTATGGGTGCTCCTTTATAGGTAACTACCTGATTTTCTCTTGCTGCTTTTACTATTCTCTCTTTGTCTTTTGCTCTTGGCATTTTAATTATGATGTGTCTTGGTGTGGTCCTCTTTGGATTCCTTTTGGGGTTCTGTGTGCTTCCTGGACTTGTAAGTCTATTTCACCAAGTGGGGGAAGTTTTCTGTCACTATTTCTCTCAATATGTTTTTGGTATCTTGCTCTCTGTCATTTCTGGGAAGCCCATAATTCTGATGTTGGTTCGCTTGAAGTTGTCCCAGAGGTTTCTTACACTATCTTCAACTTTCTGGATTCTCTTGTCTTCTTGCTTCTGCAGAGGAGTGTCCTCTGGCTCTTTGTGTTCTAAATCTTGGACTTGATTCTTGAAATCTTCCATTCTGATTTTAGGACTCTGTATAATATTTTTCATTTCAGACAATGTATTCTTTATTTCTAGTTGATCCTTTATTATTTCTAGTTGATCCCTCTTCATATCTTCACAGGTCTTGTTTATTTTATCAGCTTTTTCTAGGAGGTTCTTGAACAACCTTATAAGCGTGGCTTTGAACTCTATATCCAGTCGCTTTTTGTCCTCCATTTTTTTCGTTTGTGATCTGTTTCCTCGTCTCGGGATTTTCGCTGCTTCCCTGAGTTGCTAGGGTGGGAGGATCAACTGTGTCTATGCCAGGAGACAGCCTATTTGACTAGACTCAGAAAACTGCAAAAGCCTCTGTGTTCAACTTGGATGGGGCGGAGATTCATGGTGGAGCCTATAGCCTTGGCTTCTGGTTAGCCCCACCCTCTGAGGTTCCTGAGTCTCAGTATACCTCAGTGTCCTTTGGTACTCGCTGCAAGCACCTCGGAGAGAAAGGCGTCCTAGAGTTTCGCCCGCTACCAGACAGTCTAGTCCAAGGGTGGGCAAACTTTTTGACTCAAGGGGCACAATGAGTTCTTAAACTGGACCGGAGGGCCAGAACAAAAGCATGGATGGAGTGTTTGTGTGAACTAATATAAATTCAAAGTAAACATCATTACATAAAAGGTACGGTCTTTTTTTATTTTTATTATTTCAATAGTTTAGAACAACCATCTGGCCCATGGGCCATAGTTTGCCCACACCTGGTCTAGTCTCTCCTCCAACAAGTCCGCAACTGTGGTTCAGTTCAGTTGGAAGTGGAGTTAAGAGCAGTTGGAGCTTATGTCTCCTTCCCGCTAGGGCAATCCAGTGGCTTAATCAACAGTCTGTCCTCTGCGTGGAATGTGCGCGACTCGGAGGCTCTGCCTTTCGCCGCTCCCCAAGCCTCCTCCTTACACCCAGATTTCTTCTGTATGAGCCTGGGGCCTGAGGGTCTCGCCCAGAGCTGGAGTTCAACGCAGTCAGAACTGGGGCTCAGCACAGTCCAGAGCTTTTGTCTCCTTCTTGCTAGGGAAATCCAGCAGCTCAGTGAACAGTCCATCTTCTGCACACAATGTGCATGACTCTAGGGTTCTGCCTTTCGCCGCTCCCCTTAGCTTCCGCCTTACAGCCCAGATTCCCTCTGTATGAGCCTGGAACCCCAGGGTCTTGCCCAGAACTGGGGTTCAGTGCAGTCGGAATTGGGGTTCAGCACAGTCTGGAGCTTTTTTTCCTTTTCTTTTCAATAAAAAAAATTATTAAGGTATTATATGTGTACATAGTCCCCCCCCCCCCACATGCCCTTCCTCCCTAGAGTTCTGTGTTCATTGATTGTACTTATATGCATGCATACCAGTCCTTTGGTTGTTCTCTTATCTCCCCTCCAGGTCTCCTTTCCCTCCCCACTGTCATTTGACAGTCTGCCTGTTTTATGGTGACTATCTTAGGACCACACGAATAGAATCCGCTCCTCCTCTGGGTCACCCCGCCCTTCCCCCCCCCCCCCCCAGGTCCCACCGCTTCCCCGGGGCACACGGCTCTCCAGGGACTCACAGTCCCCTGGGCCACACGGCTCAACCGGGGCACACGGCCCCCTGGTGAACATGACTCACCGAGGGCACACGGCCCCCTAGGACACACGGCTCACACGGGGCACATGGCCCCCTGGGACACACGGCTCAACCGGGGATCATGGCCCCCTGGGGAACTTGGCTCACCTGGGGCACACGGCCCCCTGGGACACATAGCTCCCCCGGGGCTCACGGCCCCCTGGGGCACTTGGCTCACCTGGGGTATATGACCTCCTGGGATACACGGCTCACCCGGGACTTACGGCCCCCCTGGGGCGCTGGGGTCACGAACTGGATTCGCCGTGCTAACTCCTCGCTAGCACGGCAGGTGGGTTGTGACGGCTGCGGGCGGGGAGACTGAGCTCCAAGGAGTCTCAACGGAATGGCTGCTGATGCAGAGGCCAAGCTCTGAAGCTGCCCACTCCCTGGGCCCGGGGTGGACTGAGCTCTGTTCTCAGTGGGCTTCCCTCACTCACGGCAGCGGCGTCGGATTTGGTGGAGGCGGTGGCTTTTGTGGCTCAATTTCCACTGTATTTTTTAAAACCGACATGGCGGCAGCTGCGCCCCTCCCTGGGGTCCCGGCAGAGGCTCCGCCTCGGCCCTGTGGAGGTGGGCCCGACGGGCTAAGGGTTTGCCAGGGCCGCGAATGGAAGGCACCGCGCCATCTCCTCACCAGCACAGCGGCCGGGCTGGGACGGCTGCAGGCAGCCTGAGATGGCTGTGGGCGGGGAGACCGCACTGAAAGGTGTCTCGTTCGGGGTAGAAGTGGAGCAGCTGCGGATGCGGAGGCTAAGTTCTGAAGCCGCCCACTCCCAGGGCTTGGGGTTGAGCGAGCTCTGTTCTTGGCGGGTTTCCCTCATTTGCTGCAGCGGGTGCGGCAGTGATGGTCGTTCCTGTGGTTCAATTTCCCCTGTAGTTTTAAATTCCACATGGCAGCAGTGGCAGAAGCTTCGGCCCGCCCATGCAGCGGCGGAGGAAGGACTTGCCGGGGCTGTGAACGGAAGGCGCTGCACCATCTCCACACCAGCACGGCGCGCGGGTTGGGACGGCTGCAGGCGGGCCAAGACATCTCTGGGTGGGGAGACTGTGCTCAAAGGCGTCTCGTTCAGGGCGGAAGCGGAGGAGCTGTGGATGTGGAGGCTAAGTTCTGAAGCCTCCCACTCTCTGGGCCTGGAGTGGAGCGAGCCCTGCTCTTGTCGGACTCCCCCCCCCCCCCCCCACTCGCAGCGGCGGCGGGTGTGGCAGCGATGGTCGCTCCTGTGGTTCAATTTCCCCTGTAGTTTTAAAATCCACATGGCAGCAGTGGCAGACGCTTTGGCCCGGCCATGCGGCGGCGGAGGAAGGACTCACCCTGGCCACGAACGGAAGGCGCTGTGCCAGCTCCTCACCAGCACGGCGGGCTGAGACACCTGCGGGCTGAGATGGTTGCGGGTGGGGAGACCGCGCCGGGCTGGAGCCGAAGGCGCGGTGGAGGCCTGGCATCGGCTCCCTTGCTTCCACGGCGGGCTGGCCAGGATGGCCCACTCCCTGGGCCCGGGGTGGGGCGGAGCGAGGTCGGGCTTCCCTCATTCCCAGTGGCGGTGGCTCTGGTGGGTCCGGTTTCCCCATAGTTTTAAACTCCACATGGCAGCAGCGGCGCCCTGCTTTTTGTCTAGTTGTAGCCATCCCATTCCGCCAGCTTTCCTGTGGGTCTGGTACGATCCCTTTCGATTTTAGCTGTTATTTTTTTCAAATTGTTGATGAGGTGGCAGCTTAGGAGACTACCTAGGCCGCCATCTTGTTTTGGTCTAAACTTTATTTTTTAAAATTTATTTTTAAAAAATATATTTTATTGATTTTTCACAGAGAGGAAGAGAGAGGGATAGAGAGTTAGAAACGTCGATGAGAGAGAATCATCTACCAGCTGCCTCTTGCACACCCTTTACTGGCGATGTGTCTGCAACCAACGTACATGCCCTTGATCGGAATCGAACCTGGGACCTTTCAGTCCGCAGGCTGACGCTCTATCCACTGAGCCAAACCGGTTTCGGCTAAACTTTATTTAAAAAAAACAAAACATTTTTATCAGTGATGAGAGAGAATCATTGATTGTCTGCCTCCTGCACACACACTCACTCCTCCCTCCCCGTCCCCCTGCCTTTACTTCCAGGAGTTGAGCCCACAATCTGCGCATGTGCCTTGACCTGGAATCAAACCATGACACCATGACTCTTGGTTATAGTTTTGTGCTTAACCACTGGTGACAACAGCTGGGCAGCATGTAATAAACTTTAAACTGAAAAAATGCTTTCATATTTTTAGGTTTTACACATCTGTTACTAGACCTTTTTGGAACTCTGCCTCCCAACTCAATGGCGTCTTCTACTTCTGTGCCTCTGGGATTTCACTATGAAACAAAGTATGTTGTTCTCAGCTACTTGGGACTCCTCTCTCAGGAAAAGCTACAAGAGCACCATTTTTCCCTGCTCCAAGGTATTATCTTTGGATTATGATGGTTATATTTAGTAGCAATAATTACATCATATATAAAAGCATATATATCTAAATAATTTATATTTATGGTTTTTGATCAAATAATACCAGTGAGCTTAAAAAAACCTTTCTTGTTGAGAGTATTACAGCTATCCCTCCATTACTCCCCCTCCTGCTGGTTCCTGCCCTCTCCCAAGTCTTCACCACTTTATTGTCTGTCTCCATGGGTAATGAATATACCGTATTTGCCGGCGTATAAGACGACTTTTTGGCCCTGAAAAATATGCCTCCAAGTGGGGGGTAGTCTTATACAGCGAGTATATAACAAACTCTGTATTTTTAGTGGAAATTTTAGGGGGTCGTCTTATCCGCCGGCAAATACGTATTTTTCAGGGCCAAAAAATCGTCTTATATGCCGGCAAATACGGTAAGTTCTCCGGTTAATCTCTACCCTTTCCCGCCTTTCCCTCTAAGATTCATCAGTCTGTTCCATATTTCCATGCCTCTGGTTGTATTTTATTCATCAGCTTATTTTATTCATTAGAAGTCTTGTTTATTTATTTTGAATTT
The DNA here is from genome assembly GCA_963924515.1 of Vespertilio murinus. NCBI lineage: Eukaryota > Metazoa > Chordata > Mammalia > Chiroptera > Vespertilionidae > Vespertilio > Vespertilio murinus. The sequence continues at coordinate 95,350,295 of OZ004707.1, read as the reverse complement.
TAGATTCAGTTGTTGATACCGTGTTTCCCCGAGAATAAAACATCCTCCGAAAATAAGACCTACTTACATGTTTCCTTCTGAGTGAAATATAAGGCACCCCCTGAAAATAAGACCCCCAGGCTCTGTCTCAGAATGAAAATTAATTTACCATAAACTGGTCGTTAGGGCCGCTCCGACTGGCGTCTAGCAACCAGTGACGTTACTCGGAGTGCTGACATCACTGCTATGGAAGCGGAGTGGAGGTCGGAGTGAGCAGGGAGCGAGGGGCGGGAGAGAGGAGGAGACTTTCGCAGATGCGTGTAGAAGAACAGGAGGATTAGAGCCGACTGGACGCAGCGAAGGTGGTGAGTGCTGGTCTGTCTCTGGTGACACTACCTGATACTCATGGCTGCCTTCATGATGACTGAAGGTTCTCAGTCAGTGGCAGACCCTGCTCCAGCCCAGATCCAGGCCCCAGCAAGCCCAGTGACAGTCCCCAGGCAGGCCCCAGGGGGTAAATGTGTGATAAAGGGATAGGGAGGATGTCTGGTGAAGGTGTTCAGTGGCACAGGGGTAGGGGGAGGGTGATCACTTAAAATGACACAGGAGGATCAGAGGGGACAATCAAAATGACACAGGAGGATCAAAAGGGGTTATTAAGTGGTAATTCCCCCTCTTATTCTCCTGTGCCATTTTGATTCCCCCTTCTGATCCCGTCTCTCATTTTAAGTGTTCCCCCTCCCCCCACCTTGATACCCCAATTCCTTTTTTTTACCCCTAGAAATGAGCACAAAAAGAAAAAGCTACTCCATGGAGTACAAGAAAGGAATCGTGGAAGACTCTTGGGGCCAAACTCGTACTGCTTTCTGCAAAGAGAAGATGTTGAGTATCTGATTGGTCCGAAAATGGCGAGCAGAGTATGGTAACCTCATTGAACAAGTGGACAAGGGAAATGCTAAAAAGCGCAAGTGTGGATCAGGTCAGCAACCATTATTTTCCGAGCTGGAAGACCTGATCTGTGAATGGGGTGTTGACAGGAGAGCAAAGGCTTTGGTTGTGAATAGGGCTCAGATTCAAGAATTTGCCCTTGCAATGGCACCACAGTTGACATATCCCCCAAAGACTTCAAAGCATCACAACACTGGCTGGATAATTTCCTTCAGCAAAGTGAACTGTCTTTAAGAAGATTGTTTAGGTTGGAAGATACTCAAGTTATTTTTTTAAAAAATATATTTTATTGATTTTTCACAGAGAGGAAGAGAGAGGGATAGAGTTAGAAACATCGATGAGAGAGAATCATTGACCAGCTGCCTCCTGCACACCCCCCACCAGGGATGTGCTCGCAACCAAGGTACATGCCCTTGACCGGAATTGAACCCGGGACCTTTCAGTCCACAGGCCGACGCTCTATCCACTGAGCCAAACCGGTCTCGGCGATACTCAAGTTACTAAGCGAGCACTTGCATTCAAGTCCTTTATTGATGATGCTGACTTCTCTAAATACAAACTTTCCAACATGATTGCTATGGATGAAACTGCAGTGTTTATGGGCCAATCATCTGAAACAACAGTTGAACAGCGGGGTGCCTCCTTAGTTTACATTCCCTCCACTGCTTACGAAAGTGCACGTGTTTCCTGTATTTTGGCAATTCGTCCGGATGGCACTAAAATCCCACCTTTAATCATTTCTAAGGGCAAGCAGGAAAAGATTGAACGTGTTTTGGGCGTTTTTATTCTTGAAACTGAAAAGGCCTGGGCCACACAAGCAGTTATAAGGAAGTGGGTCAATTTAATGCTGCCGCTTGTTATGCGGGGGAGCCAAAGAGGTCTGCTAGTCTGGGATGCAGCCAGCACTCACTGCGCTAAAGACATGAAGACATTTCTTCATGAAAGAAAAATAAATCAGATAATGATTTCCCACAGGAATGATGGCCTATCTCCAGACTCTTGATATTGCAATAAAGAAGCCATTCAGAGACAATTTGCGCATGGAAATTAATGACTACATTGAAAATAGAATGGAGAGAAATCAGCGTGGAAACTTTGTGAAACCTAAACTGCAAGAAGTGTCTTGGGTGAAGAATTCACGGGAGAAAATCACTGACAGTTGCATTGCAAATGCACTGCGAGCAGGCTACCTTGACAAGAAGTACTCGTTTGAAGACAAAGCTATTGCTAAACATGAGAGATTTGGCCCACTGATTCTGAAAGAAATGGAGTCACAAGAAATTCACCAGGAAATTCAGGAATTGGATTGTTATGATGATTTTCCAGAAGATGATGACATGATTGTCATTGAATAAATGAGCAAATTCTTGATACTGTACGATTCAGTTTGTCTGGGTTGTGTTGACAGCTACCATACTACTGTACCATATACAGGTAATAAATTTCCTTTAGTTTCATTTAACAATAAATGTGTACCGTATTCTTCTTCATGGAAAAATAAGATATCCCCTGAAAATAAGACCTAGCGCATCTTTGGGAGCAAAACTTAATATAAGACACTCTTATTTTGGGGGAAACAGGGTAGATCTTTCAGACAGAACATTAACAAGATGATGTGGCCTTAATGATACATTAGATCGTCCAACCCAAAGCAGCACGATATACTTGGAACATTTTATTGGGTAGATCACATTTTAGGACATAATACAAGTTTCAGTAAATTTGGAAAGATGGAAATCTCGAGCATCTTTTCTGACCATAATGGTATGAAACCAGAAATCAATCACAGAAGAAAACTTAACACACAGCAACATAAGGGCTGAAGTACATGTCACTAAACAATGAATGAGTTAACAATGATGTTAATGAAGAGATCAAAGGATATTTTGAAAGAAATGAAAAAGAGCACAATAACCCAAAATCTATAGGGCAAGGGAAAGCATTCCTATAATGGAAATTATTTTTCGGATCACAGTGGCGTGAAACTAGAAATCAACTACAATAAAAAAAGTCAAGCCCTAATCTGTATTGCTCAGTGGATAGAAAGAGTAGAGTGTTGGCCTGCAGAGTGAAGGGTCCCAGGTTCTATTCTAGTCAAGGGCATGTACTTTGGTTGTGGGCACATCCCCAGTGGGGGGTGTTCAAGAAGCAGCTGATTGATGTTTCTTATCAATGTTTCTAACTCTCTATCCTTCTTCCTTCCTTGCTGGAAGCTAATTCCAGCAGGTCATAAATGCAAGAAGTTCATCAAAAGCTTGGTGGATCTTGAGCCTTCAGCAAGGGCTGGCCAGCACTTCCTCTCTGTAAAAAATAAATATATTTAGCCATCATTCAGACATCCTTAGCACTGCTGTGGAGATGGGAAAGGCTTCCGCCACTGCTGCTGCACTTGCCAGTCATGAGCCTGGCTCAGGGCTTCTGGCTGAGTGGTGCTCCTCCTGTGGGAGCACACTGACCACCAGGGGTCAGCTCCTGCATTTAGCATCTGCCCCCTGGTTGTTAGTGTGTGTCATAGTGACCGGTTATTCTGCTGTTTGGTCGATTTGCATATTAACCTTTTATTATATAGGATTGAATACTTCATATTGATACCGTTATTTTTATCATTTTGAGGATTAATTTAAACATTATTGGATGAAATCAGGTGCTAAACTCTAATAATAGCCTTTTATTACATAGGACTAGAGGTCCAGTACATGAATTCATGCTTGGGTGGTGTCCGTCGCGGTGGCCTGTGGGGATTGGACTCCAGCTCGCGCACCTAGGCTCGCAGCCCCATTGTGTGCCCCCAGCTTCGCAGCTCTGCATCCCTGACTGGTGCCCCACTGTGGCCTGGTACTGACCCCTCCCTGCTCCACCATCCCACCTGTGGGGTGATTGATCAGGGCCAGGCTCCTCGACACCCCCGCTGGTCGCTGTCTTCAGGGTGATTGGTTGGGGCAATTGGGCTTCTGCTCACACCTGCCTTGGCTTGGCGCTGTCCGCTCATCTGCTCCACCATCCCGCTGTGGTCCCGCTCTCATCAGGGCCCATTGGGGCCGGCAGCATCTCTACTGCTGCTTGCTGCCAGTGCTGCATCGCTTGCTATGTTCCACACTGCTCCCTGGTGGTCAGTGTATGTCATTATGCCTGGTCGAACTAGAAGTTGAACAATCAGCATATTAGATTTTTATATATATAGAACAGAGGCCAAGTGCATGAAATTTGTGCATGGGAGTGTGTGTCCCATAGCCCAACCTGCATTCTCTCCAATCTGGGACATCCCTCTCACAATCCAGGACTGTTGGCTCCCAACTGCTCACCTGCCTGCCTTCCTGATTACCCCTAACTGCTTCTGCCTGCCAACCTAATCACCCCCTAACCACTCCCCTGCCAGCCTGATCGATGTCTAACTGCTCCCCTGCCAGCTTGTTTGCCCCTAACTGCCCTCCCCTGCTGGCCTGGTCACTCCTAACTGCCCTCCCCTGAAGACTTGGTCCCTCCCAACTGCCCTTCCCTGCAGGCCCAGTCGTCCCCAACTTCCCTCCTCTACCAGACTGGTCACCTCCAACTGCCCTCCCCTGCAGGCTTGATCACCCCAAACTGTCCTCCCTTATAGGTCTGGTCCCTCCCAACTGCCCACCCCTGCTGGCCATTTTGTTGTGGCCATCTTGTGTCCACAGGGGCAAGCCATCTTTGACTACATGGGGCAGCCATCTTGTGTGTTAGAGTGATGGTCAATTTGCATATTACTCTTTTATTAGATAGGAGTGGGGCCAGCTGGTTTGACCTGAAAGGTGTCCCGGATCAAGGTGGTGGTTCCCTTGCTGCAGTGGTTCCCAAACTTGTCTGCACCTTGGAATCAATGGAGCCTTTACAACTACTAATGCCTTTGTTTCACCCTAGAGATTGTGATGCACTACCATAGTAACTGATCTGGGGTGTGGCCCGGGGCTTTGGAAATGTTAATAGATCCCTAAATTATTAGATCCCATTGACTCATGCAGAGGCCCTGGTGTCTGGAATTTATATTGTAGCCTGGAGTGGAGCCAAGCCTCCTGCTTGCTCCATGGCTGCAGCCATTTTTGTTGGGATATATTTATCTTATATAATTGAAACTTTGTAGACTTGAGTGGAGGAGGACAAGGCAGGCCAGGGCTGTGGAAGGTTGGCTTCCTCCATCGCGGGGGGCAACTCAGCCTCCAGCTCTGTGGCTGCTGCCATTTTTGTTGGGATTTATATATCTTCTATAATTGAAACTTTATAGCCTTGAGTGGAGGCCTGGGTCTGCCAGGGTATCCGGAAAGTTTGGCTTCCTCCATTGCTAGGGAAACTCAGGCCTACTGCTCACTCCATGGCTGCAACCATCTTGGTTGGGTTAATTTGCATACTCACTCCTGATTGGCTGGTGGGCATGGCTGGAGGGTGTAGCAGAGTGATGGTTAATTTGCATATCACTCTTTTATTAGATAGTATGGCACAGAGAAGTGCATTAGGATATGTCTATATTAAGTACAGTATTTGGTTTGAAAACTATCTCTTAATGTGATTCTGGATAAAAGCTAAAGAAATGGCAGTAAAATGCAATTAAAATAAATGTTAAAACTATCTGGGGACCTAGATTCTATGTACGTATTTTTCTGATGATCTAGCTTAATATGAATATAAAATCTAGAAGAGGGATGAAGGAACTGCCTGTCATGTAAGGAAAATTATAAAAAAATCATATCTAGCCTTGACTAGTGGCTCAGTTGGTTGGATCATTGTCCCATACACCAAGAGGTTGCGGGTTTTGTTCTGGGTCAGGTTGCTGGTTAAATTCTTGGTCAGCATGTGTATTGGTTGCAATTCATTGATGTTTCTCTTTCTCTGTCTCTAGAAAAAAACACACCAATAAATACATATCCTTGGATGAAGATTAAAAAATTAAATCCAACAGGTTGTATTTTTTGCCAAGAACCCAAAATGTTTAGGTGTTCTATATTTCTGATTAAGGGCAGGTTAAGAGCACACTAGCAGATGTTAAATTTGAAAAGATATTGCAGAACTTAAAAGGTTAACCAAAACTTTATCAGCATGGCTGTTACCTTAATTCTGTCATGGAAGTATGTTTGAAAAAATATCAGTATGTATAAAAAGAATTTCTCTAAAACACTTCCATTCACTGTAGCTCATGACAATGATTGATCCAAATTCTAACATTCTTGATTATGGCAGAGATTATTTTAGCCTGGAAAATGTTTGAAGTCATATCTTTTGGAGGCAAGTCACACCTGGAAGCAGAAAACCATGGAACATCTGGTATGCAGGAATGAAGCTACTTAATAAAATGTTTTAGATGAATTTATTGTGCATTTGCCCTTATATTTTATTTATTTATTTATTTATTTATTTATTTATTTATTTATTTCAGAGAAGAAGGGAGAGGGAGATAGAAACATCAATGATGAGAGAGAACCATCCATTGGTTGCCTCCTGCATGCCCCCAACTGGGGATTGAGTCTCCCACCTGGGCATATGCCCGTGGCAGGAACTGAACCCAGGACCCTTCAGTCCATAGGCTGATGATCTATCCACTGAGCCAAATCCACTAGGGCAAGCCTTAAATTTTAAAATGAGCTGCAGTGCTTGATTCCAAAGCTTATCTTCTACTTTACTGATCTGCTTTCCAGGAAGCCAGAGGCAAAAAGAATTTTATGGAAAGAAATAAGATTGACCTTAAACTTTTTTGGATATATGCTCATGAAAAAAAAGATTTTGGTTTTAGATCTATTGATATTAAGTCTCTCTTTTGCAGCAATTGAAGAGCAAGAGTAACTGTCCATCAGGATTTCTCCTAGTTTGTATTGTAACAGTCTTATTTTATGTCACTTGACATTATCGATACTCTCAGAAGATTTTTTCCTGTTGATCCCAACACTTAGAGTACAGAAAGCAGATTCTGTATTAGCATCATTGATTAGAAATCTATGATGAACTGATTATGTTCACAGAGACAGGAGAAAGATTACTGTCAAATAATAATACTTTATTTATTTATTTATTTATTTATTTATTTATTTATGTTAATTATCACCTGAGGATATTTTTTCCATTGATTTTAGAGAAAATGTAATGGTGAGAAGGAGGGGGATAGGCAGGAGAGAGACCGAGAGGATGAGAGAGTAAGAATCATCCATGTGGGAGAGACACATGGATTGGTTGCCTTCCCTGCAACCCAGGCGTGTGCCCTTGACTAGGAATCAAATTGCACTTTAACCACTGAGCACACCACCTATGGCAATAGTAACAACATTTTTATTTTATTTTATAAATCTTTATTACTCAGATTATTACAATTGTTTCCCTTTTTTCTCCCCCAAAGCTCCCTACCACCCAGTTCCCATCCCACCCTCTGCCCTTACCCCCTCTCTTCCCCCTTGTCTTCATCCATTGGTTATACGATTTCAATCCAGTCTCTCACTGCTCCCCGACCCCCTTCCCCCCTGATAATTATCAGTCCACCCCCTTTGCCCCTGATTCTACTATATTCACCAGTTTATTCTGTTCCTCAGATTTTTTTTCCCATCTCTTTTCCTTTTTTTCTGTATATGAATTTCAAGTGGGACACTCTCTCCCATTTGTTTTTGTAGGGAAATACAACAAAGTGTTCTGTAGCAAATGGCTGCAGACTGTCCAAATGTCTCAGGACCACACGAATAGAGGCTGGGACGCTCCTCCTCCGGTTCACACCGCCCCTCCGGGACACACGACTCCTCTGGGTCACACGGCTCCCCTGGGGCACACGGCTCCCCTGGGGCACACGGCTCCCCTGGGGCACACGGCTCTCCCGGGGCACATGGCCGCCACCCCTGATCCCACAGCGCCCCCGGGGCACATGCCTCCCCCCCCCCCCCCCCGTCCCACAGCTCCCCTGGGGCACGCGGCTCGCCCGGGGCACACGGAATAGTAACAACATTTTATTATTTTTATTTTATTATTATTATTTTTTAGTAACATTTTAAAGAATCAAAAGAATTGGTGAGGGGGTTGGGGATGGTTGGGGAGAGGTCAATGGGGGGAAAAGTAGACTTATGTAAGACATTAAATAATAAAGAATTTTAAATAAAAAACAAGCAAGCAAAACTATTTTCATAATATAAAAAAGAATTCATGAGTGGCTGCTACTATTAGTTGAGCATTTTTTAAAATACATTTTTTATTGATTTTTTTTTACAGAGAGAAAGAGAGATGGATAGAGAGTTAGAAACATCGATGAAAGAGAATCATCAATCAGCTGCCTCTTGCACACCCCCTACTGGGGATGTGCCCACAACCAAGGTACATGCCCTTGACCGGAATCGACCCTGGGACCTTTCAGTCCTCAGGTGGACGCTCTATCCACTGAGCCAAACCAGTTTCGGCTAGTTGAGCATTTTTGATGTAATGAGACATATTATTCCTTGTGGTAAGTGCTATTTCCCCATTTTACATAAGAGAAAAGGTACAAGATTATTTTTCTTGCCCAACATTATATGGAGTGATGAGCTAAAGTACTTGACATCAAAGCTTTTCTTCCACTTTACTGACCTGCCTTCTAGGAAGACACAGGGAGAAATATAATTTTACTGAAATAATATTGATCTTAAATAAATTTACCAGTCTGTGCCTTGTTTTAATAATCCTATTAATAAAAGCCTAATATGCTAAGTATCTGGTTGGCGATTCAACCAATTGAAACATAATATGCTAATGATATGCTAAGGCTGCGTAACCATTCACTATGACATTCACTGACCACCAGGGGACAGAATATAGGAGAACTTAAGTATGTAAAAAAAAATGTCTACAGGACTTTAAGGAAAGGATAGACAACAATACAGTCACAGTAGGGAACTTTAATACCCTGCTGACTTCACTGGATAGTTCTTCCAGAAAACAGCAACAACAAAAAAACAAACTTAAGAAGGAAACAGTGACTCTAAAAGATACACTGGATCAGATGGATTTAATTAACATTTGTAGAACATTTCACCCCAAAGTAGCAGAATATACATTCTTCTCAAGTGCACATGGATCATTCACAAAGTTCGAAAACATTAGGATGCAAAACAAGTCTCTACAAATTCAAGAAGATGGAAAACACATCCAGCCTCTCACATCACAATGGAATGAAATTAGAAATCAACTATAGTAAACACATAAAAAAACACTCAGATTCATGGAGATTAAGTAGCATGTTGTTAAATAATGAATTGGTTACCAATAAGATAAAGAAAGAAAGAAAAAAATTACTGGAAAAAAGTTAACACAAACACTTAACCTCAAATCTCTGAGAGCAAGATCATTCTGGCAAGGTAAGTTCAGGGCACTACAGGCCTACATAATAAAACAAGAAAAAGCAACAATGAATTATTTAACCTTACAACTTAAAGCTGTAGAAAGATAACAACAAGCAAAGCCCAGAGTAAGTAGAACAAAGGAATAAAATAGAGATGAGATAAATGACATAGACTAAAAAAAACCCAAAAACAACATAAAAAAACACTATTAAAAAATTGATGAAACCAATAGCTGGTTCATTGAAAGGATAAGTAAAATTGATGAACCATTAGCCAAACTCAGTACCAAAATAAATAAAATCAGAAACGAAAGCAAATAACCACTGACATCACAGAAATACAAAGAATTGTAAGGACATACTATGAACAACTATATTCCAAGAAGCTGGACAATGTGGATGAAATGGACATATTCCTAGAAAAATATAATCTCCCAAAAGTGAATAATCAGAAAATTTGAACATGCCAATAACAACTGATGAAATAGTAGCATGGCAGGGGCACATACCCAGGTGTGGCCTCGATCCTGTGTGGGCATGCAGAAGGCAGCTGATCAATGATTCTCAACATTGATATTTGTGTGTCTCCCTCTTCCTTCCTCTCTGATACCAATAAAATAAAAAATAAAATAAGGAAAGTGTCTTATGTGGCTTAAAGGAAAATTACTTTTTAAAAAGTACATATATTTTATTGATTTTTTACAGAGAGGAAGGAGAGAGGGACAGAGAGCTAGAAACATCGATGAGAGACATCGATCAGCTGCCTTTGCACACACCCCACATGTGCCCGCAACCAAGGCACATGCTCCTAATCGGAATTGAACCTGGGACCTTTCAGCCTGCAGGCTGACACTATCCACTGAGCCAAACTGGTTTCGGCAGGAAAATTACTTTTGTCAATTTTAAAATCTAAGTTATAGAAATGTTTAACCTTTTGTTTTTCAGAGGTATTTTAAAGACTCATAGATGCTATAATCAAGTTTCTTAGTCTAAATTAATAAACTTATCTTTGAATTCAGAATATTTTGCTTGCAAAAATGAAAACATAAACAGCTAAATCCCCACTTTATAAAACTTGTCAGTGATAAAAAACAAATTATATGAACAACTGGAAATGTAATATAAGTACATTCTGAATAGGAGGGGTAGAGAGTATCATATTTGCATTCAGTGTTTTAGAAGAAATGATGAAGTTTTGCAAATATCTGAGGCAGGAGAAATTAGTAAGTAGTTAAGTATCTGGTATAATTTTTTCCTTCATACTCTTTCCCTTAGTTCTCCATTTTGTGCTAGAGAACAAGACCTCTTTTTCCCTTTTATTACATGAGAATATTTATAGTTTTCTTAAGTTTGTAGAATATAAATCTTTTGATGATTATAGGCTTTCTCTTGGGCTGTAGTTTGGGTAATGATAAGGAACCATAAAGATTAGTATCAAAATACACTGATCTAGACAACCTTTCAGATTTCCTTTTCTTTCTTCTTTTAAATATATTTTATTGGTTTTTCACAGAGAGGAAGAGAGAGGGATAGAGAGTTAGAAACATTGATGAGAGAGAATAATCGATCAGCTGCCTCCTGTACACCCCCTACTGGGGATGTGCCCGCAACCAAGGTACATGCTCTTGACCGGAATTGACCCGGGACCTTCCAGTTCGCAGGCTGACGCTCTATCCATTGAGCCAAACCGGTTTCAGCAGGTTTCCTTTTCTTTAATGCCAAAAATGTTTCTGAGATACCTCCTTTCTAGTCACACAACCAGAAAATGAGGACAGCCTGCATTAATAGTTTTGTATTCATATTGACCTGAGTTCCAATCATAGCTTCTCCATAGTAGTGATATATCCTATCCAAGCTTCACCTTTATCATTTTTAAATATCATCCATCTCCCTGGCCTTGATAATTTAATTTTATATTTGTTAGTTAATAGTTAAAATATTACCCATTACTAATGGCTTATCTCTACCTCTCTCAATAATAATCTTTCTATTGGTTTCAGGAGTTCAACAAGATGTAGCTTCACAATCTCTGGATCAAGAAGTTTTATTAAAAGTTAAAACTGAAATTGAAGAAGAGCTAAGATTTCTGGACAAAGAAATTTCTGAAGGTCTCTTTATTCTTACTTTCCTAGTTAATTAGAAGATTCTGTTTGGTGTGGTTTACGATTGGTTTAATTTTTTTTTTTTTTTTTTTACAGTAGAGGGTTCTCAACATTACACAGCTTCATTGGTATAGGATTATAAAGGTGAAACTAGTGATTTTTCTTTTAGGGATATGTTTCTAAATTTTTCCTAACTGTATACAACAGTTTAAATGAAGCCTTTTCTGATGTTAAGTGGTGGGTTCAATTATCATGTTAAGGTACTTTCCATTCAACATCATTAAGGGGGAAAATGTGACTAAACTGCTTTCAGTTTTGCATTATATATGCTATAGATCAGCCATCACCAACCTTTCAGACCTCTGCGGGCCACTGGTTGGCGACCACTGATATATATAGTTTTAATAGTAATATAGATGTAATTTTATAGCCATATATTTTATACTTAACATTATATCATAAACTTTAAAAATTGTTATTATTGTAGTAACTAAATTAAATTTGATGTATTAAATGACTGTTCAATCACTCCCTTATTATTGAGGAGAGCATTTGGATTATTTTGAATCCACAATATGGGCATGTACCCTGACCAGGAATGGAACCAATGACTTTTCAGTGCAGTGACTTTTCAGTGCCTAGGATAATGCTCAACCAGCCAAGCCAAACTGGCCAGGACCTAGTACAAGTTTTTGTGTGGGTATATACTGTTTCAAAAAATATATTCTTGGGGACAGGACCAGATCGCTGAAGCTCGGGCAGCGCCTCTCTTCGGTGGCCTGGCCCAGCTCTGGCCCCAGCCCGGGCGATGCTCCCTGCGGCTTCAGGATGAGCCAGTGACTCTGCTGGCCTGGGCATAGCAGACCCAGTGGCGAGCATTGCAGGCTCAGCAGCCAAGAGTGAGACCGTTCCACTTGAGTGAGGTCTATGTGGAGGCCATGAAGGAGGACTAGGCCGAGTGGCTCAATGCCTTGTACGGCCTGGGTCTGCTCGGTGGGGGTGATGGCTTCCTGATGTGACTGGCCACAGGCAACACTCGGTGACAACATGCCAACGCTGTCACTGAGGCTACCCACGCTTCGGCTGCTGCCTGTCCTGCCCGAGGTGTGGCCTTCCAGGCTCATAGCGTGGCGCCGGACTCCTTGGTCCGAGACAACGTGGCTACCTTCATCGGCTGGTGCCAGGCGGAGCTGGGCGTGCCCAAGGTGCTCATGTTTGAGAATGAGGACCTGGTGCTGCGCAAGAACGAGAAGAGCATGGTGCTCTGCCTGCTGCAGATGGTGCGGCCCGCCTCGGCCTGCTGGCCCCTCGCCTCGTGCAGTTTGAGCAGGAGATTGAGCAGGAGCCGCATGCTGCACCCTCAGTCCCCCAAGCTCCAACTGCTGAGGATGAGAAGGGCACCCCTGAAACTGCTGCTGCACCAGGAGCTTCCATCTAAGGGCTCTGCATGATGCCCATGGACCTGCACAACCTTGACAAGCTGATGAAGGAGATCCTGGGCCACTGCGACTGCCCAGACCAGTTTCCCATGATCAAGGTCTCCGAGGGCAAGTACCGTGCCAGAGACTCCAGTCTGCTCATCTTCGTGCAGGTGCTGAGGAGCCACATATGATCCGCGTGGGTGGTGGCCGGAACATGCTGGAGCACTACCTGGACAAGCATGACCCTTACCCACTGCTCCTCCACAGCACACTGCCCAGCCCAGCGGAGGGCCCAAACATTCTCCCGGCAGAGGGTGTCACCCACTTCCAACCCCAGAGCTGGCAGCCCAGCCCCAGGGGGTGAGCGGTGAGGCTCCCCGCCAGAGGTGACACCCGTGAGCTTACAAAGCTAAAAGGAGGGGCATGAGACCCTACTCAGGGCCTGGGATCCGCTACGCCCCCATCCCAGCTCCCGACACTACTCTGGGTCACAGTGACTCTTCAGCCTCCTCAGCCCAGAGTGGCCCCCTTGGTGCCCGAAGTGATAATTTGGGCACTGGCTCCTGGAGGGAGCTGCCCAGTCAGCAGCTGACCACAGGCACCCCAGCCTCTCCGAGACGACCCCCTGTCCCTCGTAACCAGTTCAGAGACAAGCTAGATTGGGGGGCCGCTCCAAGAGGCCCCAGGAGGCAAGAGAGCCCAGTTGTCAACGCCCAGCCCTGCCCGGCGGGCCCAGAGCCAGAGCCGCGAGGAGCAGGCTGTATTGCTTGTGCGTAGGAACTGAGACAGGCAGCACTCTTTTTTTTTATTTTTTAAATATATTTTATTGATTTTTTTACAGAGAGGAAGAGTGAGGGATAGAGAGTTAGAAACATTGATGAGGGAGAATCATCAGTCAGCTGCCTCTTGCATACCCCCCACCGGGGATGTGCCCACAACCAAGGTACATGCCCTTGACCGGAATCGAACCCGGGACCTTTCAGTCTGCAGGCTGACACTCTATCCACTGAGCCACACCGGTTTCGGTGAGGCAGCACTCTTGGGTGCCTCGAGGTAGAGCCGGTGGGGGCTTAGGCAGGAGCAGCCCCCACACTCCCTGTGCCCACAGCCCTGCAGCCTCCTGGCCTCCCCCGGTCTCCAGCCCTAGTCCAGAATTGGGCACCACACCTGCCAGCGTCTTCTGCAACCCCTTGAAGCTTGACCCCGAGCATGAACAGCAACTGTTTCAGCTCCTGGAAGAGGAGTTCCTGGCCAACGTCCCAGCCCTTGAGCAATCCCCACTGGACCAGCCCCTGACCCAGCTCAGGCCCCAGACACTCCGGGCCCTGACTCATCCTACTATTCCTCCAGCTCCTCCTCTTTGTCCTCAGTGTCCTGGGTGGCAAGTGTGGCCAACCAGGAGACTCTGGTCGGATGGCCAATGGGCTGCCTGGGTGCCGGGGTCCAGCCCTGTCCAGCTCTTCCAATGAAGGCAGCCCCTGCCCTGGTGTGTGTGGGGGCAGCCAGATGCATCTGGGAGTCACCTGGTTGGCCCTGAGTCCCCAAGGACCTGGGCATGGGGCTGGATGGACACACAGCCAGACTGGAAACCCTCACGAATTTCCACGCCTTGGGAAATTCCCACCGCCCGTCTGAACCCATGGTGCCCAGGGCCTGGCATGCCCTGCACTGGGTCAGCCCCAGGGTGGAGCCGGATTCCTGGATATGACCGACCAGCCCAGCTGCCTCCAGGCCCCGTTCCTCTTCCTTTTCCTTTGTGGCCTTAACCCCTCTGCACCAGGGAACACCCCATCCCCTGCACCTCTTGGGTACCAGACCTCACGGGACCAGGCCCCTTACATGGCACAATGGGACCTCTGTTTATATTCTGATTGGGGGATGAGCATTGCTATTTAATTACTGATATTATTGAATGCCTTAGAGAAGCCCAGCGAGGACCCTCCTGGGGTCCTGCGGCCCTGCAGAGCCTGACAGTAAAGTTTTGTTCCAGCCCCTTAAAAAAAAAAATACACACACACACACACACTCTTTTCAATTTCAGAGAGAAAGGGAAAGGGAGGAAGAGATAGAAGCATCAATGATGAGAGAGAATCATTTATCAGCTGCTCCTTGCATACCCACACTGGGGATTGGGGTGTGCAGGAGGCAGCTAATCAGTGATTCTCTCTCATCATTGATGTTTCTATCTCTCTCCCTCTCCTCTCTGAAATCAGTACAGATATATTTTTTAAATAGTGCCACATTTATAAAGGTAAAAACAAGCTTAAAGGAAAATATTAAGAGAGGTATGATAGATCTAGCAGTTGCCTCTCATTTATCATTCTTATATCACATTGGTCTGTAATAATGCACTAAATTGGTTTGTGTATTTTAACATTTCAGTTTAGTCTTTTTCTTATGGAACCTACTAAGATTTTCCATAAATATCTTTCCTTAAAACAAAATCTCTAAATATAGAACATATCCAGGAAAGATTAATATCTTGTATTAATTATCTGACCTCTATAAGTGACTTATAGCTTAGATCATTCTCAGTAGCAGTTGTCTTAATCCCCTGAGCTTTTATAGTACAACTTTTGATAATACTTATTAAATTAGATTTTCTTTTGCCCTGTCTTAGCCTTCACCAACACAGGCTTTGACCAGCATACATCTCCAGTGTTCAGCCCTGCTCACCCAGTAGAACACTGCTTGGCTCATCTTGGAGAAAGAGTGTTCCAGGAACTGAAAGAGCCTCTACATAAGGCATTGCAAATGCTCCTCAGCCAGTGAGTTACCATTGCTTTTCTAAGTAGTCTTCTGCACTAGGTTGGTTAAGGCTTTGTTTTATGTAAACGGTGTAACTTCTTTTATCACTTATACTTTTTTTCACTCTTTTCTTCTCTTGATTTTCCAAAGATCTCTGTGTTTTGAGTGACAATATTTGCATGAAAGAAGTGATTTAACTATACCAACATGGATTTGACTATTTGTATTTTCTTGTTGAGCTGTCAGGTTTCAGCAAATACTTTCACCGAGTAAATAAAAGCAATATTATTTGTCCCAACCACTTTTACTACCATTCTCTAGTGACCAACACAAATATAATGGCTCAGATTTTATGTCTTATATTGGGGATTAATATTACATCTGTATTTTAGGTATCCCAGATGTTGCTGTACTTTGGGGTTGTACCATCTGCCCATGGAAATACTGCTACATTCTTATAGTGTGAACTCAGCTCCTAACTATGGTTCTGACTCTCTCTTTCCTCCTCCATCCCTTAAAGCTAAAGGCAAGAGGCTTATAGTGAAAGTATATTAAAATAGAACCACATCATTTATTATAAATCTTAAAAATTTGTTTTTCCCATTTTTTTTTGCTGAGAATCATTAAGGAATTAATATGAGTTAGAAAAAAATGTTTTAATGAATGTTGACAACTATCTAAAATAGGATGACATCTCTTCTTTTTCTAAAAGGGACAAAATTCAGCCCTAACTGGTTTGGCTCAGTGGATAGGGCGTCAGTTGTGGACTAAAGGGAATTTATTCTGCTCAAGGGAATTTACCTTGGTTGCAGGCTCAATCTCTAGTAGGGGACATGCAGGAGGCAGCTAATCAATGTTTTTAACTCTTTGTCTACTTCTGGTGGCAGTACTTGTACATAGTAAGTACTCACTATGTATAAGTACTCTCCCTCTCAGTAAAAATCAATAAAATATAAAATGAATAAATCCTATATAATAAAAGGGTAATATGCAAATTGACCAAATGGCAAAACGACTGGTCGCAATGACACGCACTGACCACCAGGGGGCAGACACTCAATGCAAGAGCTGCTCCCTTGTGGTCAGTGTGCTCCCACAGGGGAAATGCCACTCAGCCACAAGCTGGGCTGATGGCTGGTGAATGCAGCAGCAGTGGCAGGAGCCTCTTTGTGGCAGTGCTAAGGATGTCTGACTGCAGCTTAGGCCTGCTCCCCACCTAAGCTATCAGTCGGACATCCTCAGGGGGCTCCTGGACTGCTGAATGGCGCAGGCCGAGCTGAGGGGATCCCCCCTCCCCACCCCGTACACAAATGTTGTGCACCAGGCCTCTAGTAAATAATAAAAGGGCCAAAATTCAAGTGCTAAAGTGCTGTTGTAGTAAAGTTATTCCTTTTATGTAGGCAGATTTATGTTACCATTTATTAGAAGAAAGCAATATAGATTTAAGGAGAATTCACTTTATTAAGGTGATATGAGCAAGTGTAAAAATGCAATTATACATAGGAAACAGTGAAATGAAAATCACTTTTGAATCTTACTAACCTTATATATAGGAAAGTTTAAAACAAATGTGGAGCCCTGACTGGTTTTCTCAATAGTTAGATTGTCAGCCCCATGCACTGAAGGTTTGCAGGTTTGATTCCCCATCAAGGGCACATACTTGTGTTGTTGGTTTGATCCCTTGCCCCAAATGGGACATGTGTGGGAGGCAATCAATCATTGTGTCTCTCTCACATCGAAGTTTCTCTTTCATTCCCTGTCACTCCTTTCAAATCTCTCTAAAAATCAATGGAAAAGCCCTAATCAGTTTGGGCTCAGTGGATAGAGCATCAGTCGCAGACTCAAGAGTCCCAGGTTTGATTCCGGTCAAGGGCATGTACCTTGGTTGCCTGCACATCCCCAGTGGGGGTTGTGCAGCAGGCAGCTGATTGATGTTTCTCTCATCGATGTTTCTAGCTCTCTCTCCCTCTCCCTCCCTGTAAAAAAGAAATCAATAAAATAATTTAAAAAATCAATGGAAATAATATCCTTAGGTGAAGATATACAAAAAATAAAAATAAATAGAGAGGAGATAACATTATAGGTGTTGGGAAATAAGACAATAGGAGGTATGGCTATGGATTTCAAAGTATTCTATGAAGCCTTCTAGGGGCCCTTGCAGAGGTGAAGACAGGATATTTTCTCACTGCAAAGTAAGTGATATTTAAAAAATTCTTATTTTTGATGAATATTATTTATTTATTGTTCTCTAGACTGAATACTAATATAATTATTTTTGAAATTGGTATCTTTGGTGGTTAGGCACCTGAATAAATTTTTCTTCAGAAATCTTTTTTTCCTTTAGTATTGCTTTTATTTTCAGCATTTTTCTTCTACTCAAAGATAAGTATTTAAATATATATATATATATATATATATATTTCAAAGAGGAAGGGAGAGGGAGAGAGAGATAGAAACATCAATGATGAGAGAGGATCACCGATTGGCTGCCTCCTGTATGCCCCACACTGAGGATCAAGCTCGTAACCCAGGCATGTGCCCCTGACCGGGAATCGAACCTGAGACCCTTTAGTCCACAGGCTGACGCTCTGTCCACTGAGCCAAGCCAGCCAGGGCAAAGATAAATATTTTTACTTTTAAGACATGTTAAGATGTTTCCTTTATAGAATCTAAATGATATGTGATGTAATTTTCAAATAGCAAATAGTAAAGCAGAGGTCTTTTATTTTTTAAGAAATATTAAACACAACATATATCCTGTTTTAGCAGTCAAAAAGAAATGTTCTAGTAGATTTTAGCCAATTTAGAAATAAATACGTGTGATTATCAGAAATACACTTTTGAAAGTTGTTAAGTGCTATTACTAATACCTTAAAAATAAGTATCTGATGATGAACTAGATTTATTTTTTGTTGTTGAACCTCACTTGAGGATATTTTTTCATTGATTTTTGGAGATAGTAGAAGGGAAGAAAAGAGAGACAGAGAGATAAACATTGATGTCAGAGAGACACATTGATGATGCTTGTCGCTCAGTGATTTGAATTTTGGCATAACTAAAACATTCATGGAAACAATCAGAAAGGCTTCTCTCTCTGCCCTCTAGGATTTTATGTTATAAGACACCAAGTTAAAAATAGAGCTCGGTTTATTGGCCTTGTTTATTCCAACTTCTTGTATCCTCAATTTGAAAAATGTTCCAGTGACATGTCTTTTTAATTTAAAAAAATATATATTTTATTGATTTTTTACAGAGAGGAAGAGAGAGGGATAGAGAGTTAGAAACATCGATGAGAGAAACATTAATCATTCGTCTCCTGCACAACCCCTACTGGGGATGTGCCTGCAACCAAGTTATATATGCCCTTGACTGGAATCGAACCTGGGACCCTTCAGTCCACAGGCCGATGCTCTATCCACTGAGCTAAACCAGTTAGGGCCCAAATGTTTATGTTTATATACAATATAGAAATACTGTTGGGTAACTTTAATGCAATTATAAAAATCTATTACTACTTTTTATTATTACTTGTTATGTTAACTGATTTCCAAACTGGTAACATGATTCTCAGACTCTTCAGAATGCTTGAAGAAAAGTGTATACCAAATGTTAAAAGGCAAAACTCAATACAAAATAATATGTTGAATTATCTGTATTAGTTTTGTAAAAAGTTCATACAACATTAGAGTAATGACTGTATATTTATTCACCTGGAAGTTTAGAATTTTTCTACTTAGTGACACAGACTTTTAAAAAAATTTTCTACAGGCCAGTGACATATCAGTCATATCGGGAATGTACTCTGGAGATCACAGTTCATGCCAGCGGCTGGAATAAGGTATTAACAAAATTATCTCTTCTCTTATAAGATTTTAGTGTGTTAATGATAAAGTATGGGAGGAATTGCTAACATCCTATAAGAGAAAACTGTTAGAGTCATTATTTGACGCTTAAGTCCATTATTTTGATGTGTAAAGTGATTATTTTTTTTAGAACAGGATCCATATTTTATTTACATTTTAAGACCAACTTTAATTTAAAAAATTACATATCCATTCACCTATTTCCTTTTTGCTGATTTAACTTAAACTTAAATGCATGGATTGTCAAACAAAGATGGTAAACAAATATTTACCATGTCTGTTACATGTAACACACAGAAACAGCTTTCAACAGAAATTCATTGACCTTCCCCATATATTATTTTATTATAAATGCATGTATCAAAACAATCCTGAACACAGACAGACACACACATACACACACACACACACACGTGTGTGTGTGTGTGTGTGTGTGTGTATTTTTTCTTTTGCAAAATTTGTTTTATTGTTTTTTTACCCCCGTTGCTCCGCTCCACCAGGTTCCTACCCTCTCCATCCTTACCCTCCCAATGTCCTCCTCCATAGGTGTACACTTTTTCTTCAGTCTCTTCCCACACCCCACACTCCCCTTTGCCTCTGAGGATGGTCAGTCTACTCCCTTTCTATGCTACTGATTCTGTTATATTTACCAGTTAATACTGTTCATCAGATTTTTGATTCCCTTGGTTTTTAGATTCACTTGTTGATAGTTACGTATTTGTTGTTCATAATTTTTTACCTTTTCCATTTTTATTCTTCCTCTTCTTAAAGAATACCCTTCAATATTTCATGTAATCCTGGTTTGGTGTTGATGAACTCCTTTAACTTTTTCTTATCTGTGAAGCTCTTTATCTGACCTTCAATTTTAAACAATAGCTTTGCTGGGTAGAGTAATCTTGGTTGTAGGTTCTTACTATTCATCACTTTGAATATTGCTTGCCTGCATAGTTTCTGTTGGGAAATCAGCTGACAATCGTATGGGTGCTCCCTTGTAGGTAACCAACTGTTTTTCTCTTGCTGCTTTCAATATTCTCTCTTTATCTTTTGCTCTTGAAATTTTAATTATGATGTGTCTTGGTGTGGTCCTCTTTGGATTCCTTTAGTTTGGGGTTCTGTGTGCTTCCTGGACTTGTAAGTCTATTTCTTTTACCAGGTGGGTGAAGTTTTCTGTCACTATTTCTTCAATTAGGTTTTCAGTATTTTGCTGTCTCTGTTTTTCTGGCACCCCCATAATTCTGATGTTGTTATGCTTGAAGTTGTCCCAGAGGCTTCTTACACCATTTTCAACTTTTTGGATTCTTTTTCCTTTCTTTCTTTTTTTCTTTCTTTTCTTCTTTCTTTCTTTCTTTCTTTCTTTCTTTCTTTCTTTCTTTCTTTCTTTTAAAAAAAGCGCAACCATTTCTTTATTAAATTATACAAAAAGGGGAGGAGAGGGGGACAACTGTGGGGCTTCGTCTCAACCCTGGCCCCATCCTGGCCTGGCACTGTCTGAAAGAAGGGGATCTCAAGGAGACCCAGGGATCAGGCAGGGTAGGGATGGGCAGGACAGAAAAGTATCATGCAGAGGTTCTGAGGGAGAAGCTATTAGAGAAGGGGTGGGAGTGAGGGAGGAAGAGAAAAAGAGGGAAAGGGGGCAGTTGGGGACAAGCTGGGGAGCTCAGATGGCACAGGTCAGGAGGTGGAACAGTGGCAGAATGAGGATGGAAGGGCAGTGTCTGGAGAGGTGGGGATGAGAAGGCTGGGGAGAAGGAGGTGAGTAGCTCTGGTGCACGGCCCAGAGCAAGGAGTCAGGTGAAAAATAGCTGCTCTGAACTATTCCTGCCCCATCCCCAGGCTTTGAGGGGCCTAATTCCCCAGCCCTTTGGCAGGGGGCTCATGCCGATGCCCCATTTTCTGTCTTCTGCCACATCTTCCTCAGCTTCACCCCCCTCTTCAGCAGTTCTCTTTAGCGCGGGTCCCTCGTCGTCGTCATCTTCTTCCTCATCTTCTTCTCCGTCCTCAGCAGTTACCTCTTCTTCCTCCTCAGCTCCATTATCCTCCTCCCCCACCACTTCTTTCTTTCACTCTTTCCAACTTGTCTTCTCCTCCACCTTCTTTTTCTTCTCCTCCAGCTCCTTGGTGCTCAACTTAGCCGCTGCCTCCATGGTCTTCTACGACATGGTGCCAGGGCCGGAGCTGGCGGGGAGCTGGAGTCCTGGGGTTGGGATGGAGGGGCACTGGATGGCGGGAGGTGGCTGGAACCTGGTGTGGTGGTGGCAGCAGTGGCAGCGGTGGCTGCTCAGCCTGGATTCTTTTTGCTTTTCTTGAGGAATGCTTTTTGCTTCTTGGTATTCCAAATCTTTGACTTGATTCTTGCGATCCTCTAGTCTGCTTTTATGTCTCTGTATAATATTTTTTATTTTAGTCAGTGTATGCTTAATCTCTAGTTGTTCCTTTTTCACATCCTCAAGGGTCTCATTTAATTAACGGCCTTTTCTGGGAAATTCTTGAAAAATCTTATAACCGTGGTTTTGAACTCTGTATCCAGTCTTGTGCTTTTCTCCATTTCCTTCAATTGTGGCCTGCCTTTTTGACTCTGCATTTTAGTTGCTTCCATGAATTGATGGAGTTGCTTTGTGTGCTAAGTGCCCTAGCAGGGCCCAGTAGCTCAGCCTCCCCAGTTACCTGAGGTGGACACTCTTGGTGCACCCCTTTGTGGGTTGTGTGTGCAGTCTTGCTGTATTTAGGCCTTGATGGTTGTTGGTATCACTGGGGGGAGTTGACCTCCAAGCCAATTGGCTCTGAGGATCATCAGTGTTTCCTCTAGGAGAGCTTCTGTGCTCAGCTTGGATTGGGCAGAGTCTCAGGGTGGTGCAGACAAGCCTTGGTTTCCTGTTAGCCCCGCCCTAAGAGGGCCCTCTTCTCAGTGTTCCGCAGCAATGGCTGCATGCACCTCAGAGAAGTTTTTGTCCAATCTCTAGCCCGCTGCCAGACAGTCCACTTTCTCCCAGACCAGAGCTGGATTTCAGTGCAGTCAGGAGGTTTTGTTTTCCTCCTAAATGAGAAAGCTAGACGCCTGTTTGCTGCTCGCCCTCTCCGTGTACCATGAGCAAGCCAGCTGCATATTCAGCCTTCCGCCCTTTCTGCATGCACGGGTTTCTGCACCTCCACAGCTTCTGAGTCTCAGTGTCCTCCTCTCTTTACTTCTAGATGCAGAATTTCCACTTAGTCAGCCCTTCGGTGGCTCTGGATGATGTCCACTCTGCATTCCTGTTGTAGTTTTAAAATTGTTGTGGTAGGCAGCAGTATAGGTGTTTACCGTATGCCGCAGTCTTGGTTTCTCACTGAACATATATATTTTTTAAAAAATATATATTTTATTGATATTTTACAGAGAGGAAGGGAGAGAGATAGAGAGCTAGAAACGTTGATGAGACAGAAACATCGACCAGCTGCCTCCTGCACACCCGCTAATGGGGATGTGCCCGCAACCAATGTACATGCCCTTGACCGGAATCGAACCCAGGACCTTTCAGTCCGCAGACCGACACTCTACCACTGAGCCAAACCGGTTTTGGCTGAACATATTTTTGATACTATTGGTAGTTAGGACCCACACCACTATTAAGATAATTTGAGACAATATTCATTCTACCTGGGGCTTTAGACAATTTAAATTGAAGCTCTTTCACTAATTAAAATGGATAAAGCATGCCATTTTTCTTTTTCCTTCTTGAGATTTTTACTTTTTAGTAAAAATCACCATACTTTTATTTCGTAAACCTGAATTCTATTTTTAATGCTCCAGGTTTATGTTTGTTTGTTTATGTATGTATGTATTTATTTATTTATTTAAATCTTTATTGTTCAGATTATTACATTTGTTTCCCCCCCATAGCTCCCTTCCACTCAGTTCCCACTTTACCCCATGCCCTTAGTCCCCAACTGTCCTTGTCCATAGGTGAAAAGTTTTTGTCCAATCTCTTCCCGCACCCCTTACATCCCCTTTCTTCTGAGAATTGTCAGTTCACTATGCTCATGATTCTATTATATTCATCAGTTTATTCTGTTCATCAGATTTTTAAAAAAAACTTATTTTGAGATGAAGTTTATTTTTTTTAAAGTATATTTTATTGATTTTTTACAGAGAGAAAGGAAGAAACATTAATGAGAGAGAAACATCGACCAGCTGCCTCCTGCATACCCCTATTGGGGATGTGCCCGCAACCAGTGTACATGCCCTTGAATGGAATCGAACCTGGGACCCGTCAGTCCATAGACCAATGCTCTATCCACTGAGCCAAACCAGTTTTGGCCAGATTTTTTATTCACTTGATTTTTAGATTCACTTGTTGATAGATTTGTATTTGTTGTCACTTTGTTGTTCATAATTTTTATCTTTACCTTTTTCTTCTTCTTCTTCCTCTTCTTAAAGAATACCTTTCAGCATTTCCTATAATACTGGTTTGGTGGTGATGAACTCCTTTAGCTTTTTCTTATCTGTGAAGCTCTTTATCTGACCTTCAATTCTAAATGATAGCTTTTCTGGGTAGAGTAACCTTGCTTGTATGTCCTTGCTATATTCATCACTTTGAATATTTCTTGCCACTCCCATCTGGCCTGCATTGTTTCTGTTGAGAAATCAGCTGACACTCATAGGGTACTCCCTTGTAGGTAACTAACTGTTTTTCTCTTGCTGCTTTTAATATTCTCTCTTTGTCTTTTGCCCTTGGCATTTTCATTATGATGTGTCTTGGTGTAGTGCTCTTTGGATTCCTCATGTTTGGAGTTCTCTGTGCTTCCTGGACTTGTAAGTCTATTTTTTTCCCCAGGAAGGGAAAGTTTTCTGTCATTATATCTCCATATAGATTTTCAGTATCTTGCTCTCTCTCTTCTTTTGGCTCCCCCATAATTTGGATGTTGATATACTTGAAGTTGTCCCAGAGGCTCCTCACACTATCTTCATATTTTCGGATTCTTTTTTCTTTTTTTTTTTTCTTGTTGGGTGTTTTTTTGCTCCTTCGTATTTCACATTTTTGACTTGATTCTTGAGATCTTCTAGTCTGTTGTTGGATCTCTGTATATTATTCTTTTTTTAAAATAAATATTTTATTGATCTTTTACAGAGAGGAAGGGAGAGGGATAGAGAGTTAGAAACACCGATGAGAGAGAATCATCGATCAGCTGCCTCTTGCACACCCCCCACTGGGGATGTGCCTGCAACCAAGGTACATGCCCCTGACTGGAATCGAACCTGGGACCTTTCAGTCCACAGGCCGACGCTCTATCCACTAAGCCAAACCAGTTTCGGCATGTATATTATTCTTTATTTTAGTAAGTGTCTGCTTAATTTCTGATTGGTCCTTTTTCATATCCTTGAGGGTCTCACTATATTTCTCGGAGGTTTCTAGAAGATTCTTGAATAACCTTATAATTGTGGTTTTCTACTCTACATCCAGTATTTTGCTTTCATTTATTTCTTTTATTTCTGAAATATTTATTTGTCTCCACATTTCATTTGCTCTTCTGTGTTTGTTTCTATGTACTAGGTAGCTGCTAAGTCTCCTTGAGTTGATAGAATGACCTTGTGTGGTTGGTGTCCGATAAGGTCCAGTGGCTCAGCCTACCCAGTCACCTGAGGTGAATGCTGTTGGTAAACCCCTTTGTGGGCTGATTTCAGAGTCTTGTTGTAGTTAACCCTTGATTGCCGTTGATATCACTGGGAGGAATTGACCTCCAGGCCAGTTGGCTGTGATGACCAGCCTGTCTACACTGGAAGATCTTTTGCACAGAAGCCCTTATGGGACAGGACTTGCTTAGTGGGGCTTTGGTGCTCACTGAGTCTGTCCTTTGAGTGTGTCTCTTATGGATGTGAAGAGTTGTAATCCGGTATGGTCTTACTCTGACCATTGGGTACACTGGCTCTTTCATCTCTAAGGAGGTGCAAGATCATCCATAGTCTGGGGCCACCCCGCAGGAGCTACAGAGACATCTGCAGATTCCTCCTCTTTGTGTGGGGTTTGGAAGTGCACAGACAAAGCCCATCTGTGAAGCAAGGCCGACAGGGCCTTGTGCCTTCTTTTGCAAACTCTGGGCCTCTCTGACCCAGCTGCTGTTTGACAGGTTTTAGGGAAACCATAGGCCATTCATATACAAAATCCAAAGTGCACAGCTTAGGTGGGGTTGTAAATTGGGTAGGGTGGGGTCTCTGGGAATCACCTGGGCAGAGCAAACAGCAATGGCTTCCAGTCCACCCTAACTAGAGAAATCCCAGGTTCTCTGCTGCAAACTCCTCTAAGAGAAAGCTGTCCTTGCCTTCCTGTTCCGATGCCAGACAGTCCAGTTTCTCCCCATATGTTCCTGGGTCCTCCAGAGTCTCACCCGGAACTGGAGTTCAGAGCCAGTGGGAGCTTGTATCTCCCTCCAGATTAAAAGAACAGTGCATCCAGGTACCAGCACTTTCTGTGCCTCTGCACCTCCTACCAGTCTCAATGAGCCTTCTTCACCTCCCTAGTTGTAGAACAGCCAGCCTTCCCACGGTTCTGGGTGGTAGTTGTTCTGTCGTTTAGTTGTGGTATTGATGTGGTTGTGAGAGGCAACAAATATAGGTGCTTACCTATGCTGCCATCTTGGTTCTCTGTCTCCAGATTTATGAGAGTCCTAAAAAATTGTGCTGCAATTTTTCTCCTGTCACCTGAAAACATAATGTGTGTACATATATTAAATGTATTTTTAGAAATGTCCAGGTCATTTTTACCAGTTGGCATTCTTTTACTTAATGTGTGGGTATTTTACATAGTGATATTTAATGAAGACATTAACATGAGTGGGGGATTGTTGATTTAAGACAAGTTTGAGATCCATTAAAATGAATTATTGTATATTTGTCCTTCTGATGGCTGTGGAAGCTTCATATTTTCTTTGGACATCATTAGATGTCTTAGTTCTTGAAGTACAACTTTAATGCTATATGAATTTTGCCTTTTTGATAATACTGGTATGCTTTGTCTGTCTGCCATTCCACTGGAATTATTTATTCCATTCATATTAATTTTGGTTACAAATTTAACTGATGGAGAAGCTTCTGGGTATTTAGGTCCACATTCTACTTTCAGGCTATATATTCTGTTTTCATAATTTGTCCTTCGTGGCCCAATAATTATGCCTGTTTATCTTGTAAGTGTCATATCTTCATCATCTTCAAGGCCCTAGCTAACTGTACCATCACCCTACTCCTTTTTGTTCTTCAAGTTCTTCCAACTAACAAAAATTATAAGGAACTTTAACTCCTGTGGAGACCGCCATCTTCTTTGCACATCAAGGTGGATACTTTTATTAAAGCAGCTTTTAGATTAATGCTGCATGGTATGCTTGGACCCAAAATATATATGTCCTATAGTACAGTGGTCACCAACCTTTTGGACTCACGGACCACTAGTTTGCAACCACTGTTCCAAAGGTTTCCTATAGTATGTCACTCTCATTTTCCTTTAATTTCCCATCATTTTTTCCAGTTTTAACTTTACTGTTTAAAAAATACAAATACAAAATATTGTACGTGTATACTTTTTTACTACATAGAGATGGAATAGTGCATTTATGTTTTTACTAGAATCTTGTCACCTACTACTATTACTATAAGGTTTCAACATGAATAAAATAAAATAAAACGTAAGTTTTTTCAACCATTGTTTTTAATCTTAATATTCTTATTCAGCTGCTTTGGAGAACAGCTAAGAAATGCAAAATCACCTTAGCCAACAGTTTTGATTGAAATTTTGATGAAATTTTGTTATTTCATCTTGGCTGAAATCTCCCTTATGCTGGCATTGCAAAGATAATGTGCACTTACTTACCTTGTTGAGAGTTTTTATCAGGAAAGGGTGTTGGATTTTATCAAATGCTTTTTCTGCATCAATTTATATGACTATATGATTTTTTATTTTTCAATTTGTTTATGTAACGTATCATGTTTATTGATTTGCGAATATTGTACCATCCTTGCATTCCTGGAATAAATCCTACTTGGTCATGGTGTATGATCTTTTGGATATTCTGCTGGAGCCGATTTGCTAAATTTTGTTGAGGATTTTGGCAATTATGTTCATGAGGGATATTGGCCTGTAATTCACTTTCATTGTGTTGTCTTTATCTGGTTTTGATATTAGGGTGATGCTGGCTTCACAGAAGGAGTTTGGAAGTGTTTCTTCCTCTTGAATTTTTTGGAATAGTC
This sequence comes from Vespertilio murinus, assembly GCA_963924515.1. Lineage (NCBI taxonomy): Eukaryota > Metazoa > Chordata > Mammalia > Chiroptera > Vespertilionidae > Vespertilio > Vespertilio murinus. The sequence continues at coordinate 95,322,723 of OZ004707.1, read as the reverse complement.
TGAGGAGGATAGGTTTTAGTTCTTCCTTGAATGTTTGGTAAAACTCTCCTGTGAAGCCATCTGGCCCTGGGCTTTTGTTTGCTGGAAGCTTTTTGATGACTGCTTCAATTTCTTCCCAAGTCACTGGTCTATTGAGATTTTTAGATTCTTCCTCATTGAGTTTTGGAAGGTTGTATTTTTCTAGGAATATGTCTATTTTCTCCAGGTTGTCCAGTTTGTTGGAATAGAGTTGTTGGTAGTATTTTGTAACAATCCTTTGTATTTCAGTGGGGTCTATTGTTATTTCACCTCTTTCATTTCTGATTTTGTTTATTTGGGTCCTCTCTCTTTGTTTCTTGGTTAGCCTGGCTAGAGGTTCATCAATCTTGTTTATCCTTTCAAAGAACCAGCTCTTGGTTTTGTTGATCTTGTGTATTGTTTTTTTGGTCTCTATGTCCTTTATATCTGCTCTGATTTTTATTATTTCCTTCCTTCTGCTTACACTGGGCTTTTCTTGTTGCTCTTTTTCTAACTCTTTGAGTTGTAGAGTTAGATATTTGTTACAATTTTTTCTTGTTGTTTTGCAATAGGCTTGTAGAGCTATGAACTTCCCTCTCAAGACTGCTTTTACTGTGTCCCATAGATTTTGGATTGTTGTGTTTTCATTGTCATTTGTTGCCAGGATTTTTTTTTCAGTTCATTATTTTTTTTGTTAAGTTATTATATGTGTACATATCTTACCATTGCCCCCCCCTTCACCTCCCATACATGTCCTCCCTCCCCAGAGTTTTGTGTCCATTGGTTGTATTTATATGCATGCATACAAGTCCTTTGGTTGATCTCTTATCTCCCCTAGATCTCCCTACCCTCCCCGCATTAATTTGACAGTCTGCTTGTTGATTTACTGTCACTATATCTATATTTTGGTTCATCTGTTTATAATGTTCATTATTATCCATAAATGAGTTAGGTCATGTGGTGTTTCTCTTTCACTGACTGGCTTATTTCACTCAACATGATCTTCAATTCCATCCAGGTTGCTGCAAATGATGAGAATTCTTTCTTTTTTATGGCAGCATAGCATTCCATTGTGTAGATGTACCATAGTTTTCTGATCCAATCATCTGTTGATTGGCAACTAGGCTGTTTCCAAATCCTAGCTATTGTAAATTGTGCTGCTATGAACATAGGGGTGCATATATCCTTTCTGATTCTTGTGGACACATATTTCCGCAGTCTTAGTGTGTGTGATTTTGTCTCTGTTGCCGTGGCGGCCGCAGCTTCTGCAGCTGCTTCCTCTGCTGCCAGGACCCAGACTCCCCACGTTATCCCCAGCAAAATCCAACCTTTCTGTGGAATCTGCATGTCCGCACTGACCGGAGCCCCACAGCTGCTCAGTGATCTCCACAGTTGTGGTTTTTTCAGGTCTCAGATAAGATCCTCATTTGCACCTTTGATGTGGTTGTGAGAGGCAGCAAGTACAAGTGTTTACCTATGCTTCCATTTACCAGCATGACTGTTATTATTAACTCTGTATGTCCTCCTCCCCTTGATCCTGGGGTTATCTTAAAAAACTTAAGTAAGCAAAACCGGATTGGCTCAGTGGATAGAGCGTTGGACTGCAGACTGAAAGGTCCTAGGTTTGATTCCAGTCAAGGGCATGTACCTTGATTGCGGGCACATCCCCAGTAGGGGGTGTGCAAGAGGCAGCTGATCGATGATTCTCTCTCATCAATGTTTCTTACTAACTCTCTGTCCCTCTCTCTTCCTCTGTGTGGAAAATCAATAAAATATATTTTAAAAAAACAAAAACAAACCAAACTTAAGTAAACCCCAGCCTTCACTGTCTCTCTTCATGTATCCTTCCCCCCCTACTTTGTTTTAGTTCCTCATCTGGCCAAGGACTAACTGTTCATTTTAAAGTCTGTGGCTTGAATACCTCATATAAATGAGGCATGACAATTAGAATATTTATTTACTTCATAATATATGTAATATGTAAAAAATAGTATAATAATATTAATAATACTTTCTCTGCTTAACCCAGTATAACTCTCCTTCTAAGTCATCTAGGCTGAAAAGAATTTGGCTTATGATAGGCAACAGGACTCATATTCCCAACCAAAATCATATAGGCTAATTTGAAGCAGTTAGCTAATATTTCACATTTTGATGAATGTCTGCAAAATTCTGATATAACATTGTTATATATGAATTTGGCGGTCTGGCAGATAAATGAGTCTCATCAGAGGGAAGAAATATCCATCAGAGAGAAGAAAAAAGTGTCCAGAAAGCATGTCAGGTTACGGGACAAACTGAATATGGGACAAACTGTATAAGGATAGTAAAAGCATCATACTTGGTCATACTCTCTAAATACATCAGAAGAAGCGGAGAAAGAAAGCTGGTCACGAACCTGTATTAATAGTATGATTTTCTTTAAGTACACATATTAATGTTGACTATGATATATATATATATATATATATATATATATATATATGCCTAGAAAAATAATGAAATATGTGCCAAAATATTGGATAATACATAGTAATTACCTCAGGATTGTAGGTAAATTTCTTTTGTCTTTTCCCTGATTAGTTTTTTTTTAAATAAATCTTTATTGCTCAGATTATTACAATTGTTTCTCCTTTTTCTTCCCCAAAGCTCCCTACCACCCAGTTCCCATCCCACCCTCTGCCCTTACCCCTTCCTCCCCATTGTCCTCATCCATTGGTTATACGATTTTAATACAGTCTGTTACTGCACCCCAACCCCTTATCCCCCTGATAATTATCAGTCCACTCCCTTTCTTTGCCCCTGATTCTATTATATTCACCAGTTTTTCTGTTCCTCAGATTTTTTTCTTCTTCTTCTTTTTGTGTTTGAATTTCAAGTGGGACACTCTCTCCCATTTGTTTGTGTAGGGAAATACAACAAAGTGTTATATAGCAAATGGTTGCAGACTGTCCAAATTTTTCAGGACCACATGAATAGAATCTGCTCCTCCTCTGGTTCACACCACCCCTCCGGGACACACGGCTCCTCCGGGTCACACGGCTCCCCCGAGTCTCATGGCTCCCCTGGGTCACACAGCTCCCCCAGGTCACACTGCTCCTCCAGGTCACATGGGTCCTCCGGGTCCATTGATAGATGTTTTCTTATCCTAAATCCCCCGGGGCCCGGGCCCGCTGTTGTCTGTGAGCAGGAGGACGGCGAGGGGGAAGAATGGGGAGGCTCCGGCTGACTCTGCCATAGTAACCTCCGCTGCTCTCATTTCACATGTTAAGGCTTTCAGAGTCCCCGGGTTTAGGTGTTTAGAGTTCCTGGCCACAAAGAGTGTTCTGGGTACAACCTCTCGGTCCTCTGTCACGCTACACGAGTAGGTCTGCTCCGCCTTGGCACTGGCTCTTGGGGGCTTGGTGGAAGCTCCAGCCAGACCTGGCGGTGGGGGGACAGACGAGCGACGGCTTGATTGGGCTGTGAGCAGAAGGCACAGCTGCAGCCTGGCGCTGGCTCCCTCGCTCACATGGTGGGTGGGTTGGGAAGGCTGCAGGTGCAGAGGCTGGGCTCCGAGTCTGCTCGCTCGGGCTGGGAGCAGAAGGCATGGCCGAGGCCCGGCGCTGGTTCCCTCGCTTCCATGGCGGGCAGGTCGGGAAGGCTGAGGGTGCGGAGTCCAGGCTCCGAGGCTGGGCTCCAAGGCAGCCCCCTCCCTGGACCCGGGGCGGGGCTGGCTCTGCTCTCAGTGGGCCTCCCTCACCGGCGGCTCCGCTGTTGCTCTAAACTCCACATGGTGGCAGCAGCGCTTCTCCTTGCTAGTTGTAGATATCCCATTCCACCAGCTTTCCTGTGGGTTTCATGAAATCCTTTTTGACTTTAGTAGTGTTTTTTTTTTTTTAATTGTTGATGAGGCAGCAGCTTAGGAGACTACCTAGGCCGCCATCTTGGTTCGAGTCCTTCCCTGATTAGTTTTTTCTCTCTTCTGTAAACTTATTTGCTTATAGAAAATAAAAGAAAAAAATGACCGTCAAGAAGAAAAAGGCACCATGACTGGAATAGCTCAGTGGTTGAGCATCAGCCTATGAACCAGGAGGTCATGGTTTGATTCCTGGTCAAGGCACATGCCTGGGTTGCAGGTTCAATCCCTAAAGTGGTGTGTGCAGGGGGCAGACAATGATTCTTGCTCATCATTGATATTTCTATATTTGCTTCTCTCTTGTCTATAAAATCAATAAAAAACCTTTAAAAAAATAAGAAATGAAAACGGCAACTAGAATGTTCATGTATGATGTTCACTGTATAATAAATGGACTTTGGAAAAATAATAGGAAAGATAAATGAATTATTTGCCTTCATTAATTTTAGTGGAATATTAAATCACTAATCTTTTAAAATTTTATTATAATTTTCAGCATATACAGAAGTGGAGAGACTTTTATAACCCCATGTATCCATGACTCAATTTCAACAATTATTATTAGTTTTTATTTATTTTTAATAAATCTTTATTGTTCGGATTATTACAGTTCCTCATTTCGCCCCCCATAGCTCCCCTCACCCGGTTCCCACCCCATCCTCTGCTCTTACCCCGCTTCCCACCCCCCTTCCTCATCCATAGATGTACAATTTTTGTCCAGTCTCTTCCCGCACCCCTTATACCCTTATCACCCTGAGAATTGTCAGTCCACTTCCTTTCTGTGCTCCTGATTCTATTGTATTCACCAGTTTATTATGTTCATTAGATTTGTTATTCATTTGACTTTTAGATTCACTTATTGATAGATATGTATTTGTTGTTCATAATTTTTATCTTTACTTTTTTCTTCTTCTTCCTCTTCTTAAAGAATACCTTTCAACATTTCATGTATTCCTGGTTTTGTGGTGATGATCTCCTTTAGCTTTTTCTTATCTGTGAAGCTCTTTATCTGACCTTCAATTCTGAATGATAGCTTTGCTGGGTAAAGTAATCTTGGTTGTAGGTTCTTGCTATTCATCACATTGAATATTTCTTGCCCACTCCCTTCTGACCTGCATAGTTTCTGTTGAGAAATCAGCTGACAGTCATATGGGTCTCCCTTGAAGGTAACTGTTTTTCTCTTGCTGCTTTCAATATTCTCTCTTTGTCTTTTCCTCTTGGAATTTTAATTTTGATGTGTCTTGGTGTGGTGCTCTTTGGATTCCTTTTGCTTGGTGTTCTCTGTGCTTCCTGGACTTGTAAGAGTATTTCTTTCCCCAGGAAGGGAAAATTTCCTGTCATTATTTCTCCAAATATGTTTTCAGCATCTTGCTCTCTCTCTTCTTCTGGCATACCCATAATTCTGATGTTGTTATGCTTGAAGTTGTCCCAGAGGCTCCTTACACTATCTTCATATTTTTGGATTCTTTTTCTATTGCTTTTCTGGTTGGGTGTTTTTTGCTTGTTTGTATTTCAAATCTTTCACTTGATCCTTAAGCTCCTCTAGTCTGCTCTTAGATCTCTGTATATTATTCTATATTTCCGTCAGTGTATGCTTAATTTGTAGTTGGTCCTTTTTCATATCAAGGGTCTCACTAAATTTATTGGCCTTTTAAAGAAAATTATTGAAAAACCTTATAACTGTGGTTTTTAATCCAATATCCAGTAGTTTACTTTCCTACATTTCTTTAATTTGTGACATGTTTCTTTGTCTTAGCATTTTGGCTGCTTTCCTGTGTTGATAGAATGACTTTGTGTGCTAGGTGTCCTATAGGGTCCAGTGACCCACCCTTCCCAGTTACCTGAGTTGGACACTCTTAGTGCACCCCTTTGTGGGTGTGTGCACAGTATTGTTGTAGTTAAACCTTGATTGTTGTTGGTATCACTGGGAGGAATTGACCTCCAGGCCAATTAGCTGTGTCTACGATGGGAGAACTTCTGTACTGTAGACACCCTTATGAGGCAAGAATTGCTTCATTGGGGCTTTGGTACTTACAGAGTCTCCCCTGTAAGTATGTCCCTTATGGATCTGAGGAGTTGTAATCTGGATGGTCCCACTCTGACTATTGGGTACACTGACTCTTGGATCACTAAGGAGATGCTTATTTAGCCTCTTCCTGAGGCCATCCAGAAGGAGCTACTGAGTGATCTTTAGATTCCTCTTCTTTGTTTGTGGTTTGGAGTTTCCCAGATGAGGACCAGTTTTGAAGCAGTGTATGATGTTGTGGGGCCTTGGGCCTTCTTTTGGATGTTCTGGGTATCTCTGACTCAGTTGCAGTTTGTTAGGTAATTTTATATTGCAAAGGGCCAGGCCATTCATATGCAAAAGCCTCTTGGCACAGCTTGGGTAGAGCGGGGTCTTAGGGAATCAACAGGGTGGAGCAAACAACTGTGGCTGATCCTCAGCCCTGCCGTAGATGCTCAGGTCTCATTGTCCCCTGATAATTGTTGCGTGAATCTCTGAGAGAAAGTGGCTCTCGAGTTTTGCCCAATGCCAGATAATCCAGTTTCTCCCCATAAGAGTTTGGGTTCCCAGAGTCTCGCCTGGAACTGGAGCTCAGAGCAGTCGGGAGCTTTTGTCTCCCGTCTGATTGAAAAATACAACCCAATACTCATTTGCCAGCCCTTTCCTCCTGCACCTCCATACCTCTGCATTTTACTTCCCAACCTCCTCTGAGTCTCAGTGTGCTATTCTCTTTCCTTCTAATTGTAGAATTTCCACTCAGCCAGCCTTCCTGTGGTTTTGGATGATGTCTATTTTGTCTTTTAATTGTAGTTTTGAAGTGGTCGTGCAGGCAGCAATTTCAGGTGTTTACTATGCCATCTTGGTTTCTCCCAGCTTCAACAATTATTAATATACTAGAGGCCTGGTGCACGAAATTCGTGCATGATGTTGGGGGTGACCTCAGCCCAGCTTGGACCCTCTCCAAACTGGGACCCCTTCAGGGATGTTCGACTGCCCGTTTAGTTCTGATCCCACCTGGTTTAGACCAGGATCGGGTAAACAGGCAGTTGGACATCCCTCTCACAATCCAGGACTGTTAGCTCCCTAACCACTTCTCCTGCCAGCCAGATCACTCCCTAACCACTCCCATGCCAGCCTGATCGATGTCTAACTGCTCCCCCACTAGCCTGTTTTTTGTCTCCAATTTCTATCCTCTGCCAGCCTGGTCACCTCTAACTGCCCTCCCCTGCAGGGTTGATCGCCTCCAACTGCCCTCCCCTTTGTCCATCTTGTGGTGGCCATCTTGTGTCCACATGGGGGCAGGATATTTGACCACATGGTGGTAGCCATCTTGTGTGATTTAGTGATGGTCAATGTGCATATTACTCTTTTTAAAATATATATATATTTTATTGATATTTTACAGAGAGGAAGGGAGAGAGATAGAGAGCTAGAAACGTTGATGAGAGAGAAACATCAACCAGCTGCCTCTTGCACACCCCCTACTGGGGATGTGCCCACAACCAATGTACATGCCCTTGACCAGAATCGAACCTGGGACCTTTCAGTCCGCAGACCGACGCTCTACCACTGAGCCAAACCGGTTTCAGCGCGTATTACTCTTTAAAAAAAATTATTGTTCATATTATTACAAATGTTCCTCATTTTTCCCCCCTCCATTGCTCCCCTCCACCAAGTTTCCATCCCACTCTCTGCCCTTTCCCCATCCCCCAATGTCCTCATCCATAGGTGCAGTTTATGTTCAGTCTCTTCCCACTCACACCTACTCCTCATTTCCCTGAGAATCATCAGTCCACTCCCCTTCCATACCTCTGATTCTATTATATTCACCAGTTAATATTGTTCATCATGATTTTTTCTTCCCTTGGTTTTTAGATTCACTTGTTGATAGTTACGTATTTGTTGCTCATAATTTTTATCTTTATTTTCTTCCTCTTCCTGAAGAACCCCTTTTAGCAATACATATAATTCTGGCTTGGTGGTGATGAACTCCTTTAGCTTAAATTTATTTGTGAAGCTCTTTATCTGGCCTTCATTTCTGAGTGATAGCTTTGCTGGATAGAGTATTTTTGGCTGTAGGTTCTTGCTAGTCATCACCTTGAATATTTCTTGCCATTCCCGTCTGGCCTGCATAGTTTCTGTTGAGAAATCAGCTGAGATTCATATGGGTGCTTCTTTATAGGTAACTACCTGCTTTTGTCTTGCTGCTCTTAATATTCTCTCTTTGTCTTTTGCTCTTGGCATTTTAATTATGATGTGTCTTGGTGTAGTCCTCTTTGGATTCCTTTTGTTTGGGGTTCTGTGTGCTTCCTGGATGTGTAAGTCTATTTCTTTCACCAGGTGGGGGAAGTTTTCTGTCACTATTTCTTTCAATATGTTTTCGGTATCTTGCTCTCTTTCATCTTCTGGGACACCCATAATTCTGATGTTGGTTTGCTTGTGCCAGAGGTTTCTTACACTATCTTCAACTTTCTGGATTCTCTTGTCTTCTTGCTTCTGCAGAGGAGTGTCCTCTGGCTCTTGTGTTCCAAATATTGGACTTGATTTTTGCAATCTTCCATTCTGATTTTAGGACTCTGTATAGTATTCTTTATTTCAGAGAATGTATTTTTTATTTCTAGTTGATCCCTTTTCATATCCTCATAGGTCTTATTTATTTTATCGGCCTTTTCTAGGAGATTCTTGAACAACCTTGTAAGAGTGGTTTTGAACTCTATATCCAGTCACTTTTTGTCCTCCATTTCTTTCATTTGTGATCTGTTTCCTCGTCTCAGCATTTTCGCTGCTTTCCTGAGTTGGTATGTTGGGAGGATCAGTTGTGTCTATGCCAGGAGACAGCCTTATTCCACCAGACTTGGAAATCTGCAAAAGCCTCTGTGTTCAGCTTGGATGGGGGGGAGTTTCAGGGTGGAGCCTACAGTTAGCCCCACCCTCTGAGGTTCCTGAGTCTCAGTGTTCCTCAATGTCCTTTGGTACTTGCTGCAACCACCTCTGAGAGAAAGGTACCCTAGAGTTTCGCTCACTACCAGACAGTCTAGTCTCTCCCCCAACGAGCCTGCAACTGGGGTTCAGTGCAGTTGGAAGTGGGGTTAAGAGCAGTCCGGAGCTTATGTCTCCTTCCCGCTAGGGCAATCCAGTGGCACAGTCAACCATCTGTCCTCTGTGCCAAATGTGTACGACTCGGAGGCTCTGCCTTTCGCCGTTCCCCTGAACCTCCGCCTTACAGCCCAGATTCCCTCTCCATGAGGCTGGGGCCCGAGGGTTTTGCCCAGAACTGGGGTTTAGTGCAGTCAGAACTGGGGTTCAACACAGTCCTAAGCCCCTGTCTCCTTCCCACCAGGGCAATACAGCAGCTCAGTGAACAGACCGTCCTCTGTGTGCAATGTGCGCGACTCCGGGGCTCTGCCTTTCGCCGGTCCCCTTAGCTTCCACCTTACAGCCCAGATTCCCTCTGTATGAGCCTGGGACCCCAGGGTCTCACCCAGAACTGGGATTCAGTGCAGTCGGAGTTGGGGTTCAGCACAGTCTGGAGCTTTTATCTCCTTCCCACTAGGGAACGCCAGCCAGGCACTCAGCCACCCCTCCTCTCCGGCTCTGTCCTCTCCCCACATGTGTAACGTGTCTCTGTACCTTAGGCTTTTACAGCTCCTCTGATTTTCCTTCTGGTTTTCTCTTTCCTTCTAGTTGTAGGATTTCCAGTCAGTCAACTTCCCTGTAGTTCTGGGTAGTGTCCACTTTATATTTTAATTGTATTTTTTTTGAAATTGTTGAATGAAGCTGCAGTTAGGCATTTACCTATGCTGCCATCTTGTTGCCAGTTCCGTATTAGATAGGATAGAGGCCTGGTGCATGGGTGGGGGTTAGCTGGTTTTCCCTGAAGGGTGTCCCGGATCAGGGTGGGGGTTACCTTGTGGTGTGGGATGGTCTGGATGAGGGGCCTGTAGTGGTTTTCTGGTCAGCTATGCCCCCAGCAACCCAAGCGGAGGCCCTGGTATCTGGAATTTACCTTCTAAAATTGAAACTTTGTAGCCTGGAGTGGAGCCAAGCCTCCTGTTCACTCTGTGGCTGCTGACATTTCTGTTTGGATTTGTTTACTTTCTATAATTGAAACTTTGTATCCTTGAGTGGAGGCCTTGGCCGGACAAGGTGTGTGGAAAGCTTGGTTTCCTCTATTGCCGGCGAAACCCAAGCCTCTCAACTGCTCTCTGTGGCTGCAGCCATCTTGGTTGGGATTAATTTGCATATTCGCTCTGATGGGCCGGTAGGCATGGCTGTTGGGTGTGATTTGTTGTGGAGTGATGGTTAATTTGCCTGTTATATTTTATTAGGTAGTACTAGTGCCCAGTGCATGAAATTTGTGCATTGGGAGGGTTCTCCTCAGCCCAGCCTGCATCCTCTCCAATCTGGGACCCTTTGGGGGATGTCAGACTGCCAGTTTAGGCCCATTTCCAGGAGATCTGGCCTAAACCAGCAGTCAGACATCTCTCTCACAATTCGAGACTGCTGGCTTCTAATTACTCATCTGCCTGTCTGCCTGATCGCCCCTAACTGCCCATCCTTCCAGCCTGTTTTCCCCCAATTACCCCCCCCCCGCCCCTCTTTCCTGGTTGCCTCTAATTGCCCTACCTGCCAGCCTGGTCGCCCCTAACTGCTCCCCCTGCCAGCATCATCGGCCACAACTGTGCCCCTGCACCACGCCGACCGGTTGCCTGTTTTTTTTTTTAATCTTTATTTTTCAGATTATTACAGGTGTCCCCCCCTCATAGCTTCCCTCCACCTGATTCCTAACCCCACCCCATGCCCTTACTCCTGCCACTGTTTTCATCCATAGGTGTAAGGTTTTTGTCCATTCTCTTCCCACACCCCTAAGACCCCCTTCCCCCTGAGAATTGTCAGTTTACTCCCTTTCTATGTCCCTAATTCCATTATATTCACCAGTTCATTCTGTTCTTCAGACTTTTTATTCACTTAATTTTTAGCTTCACTTGTTGGTAAGTATGTATTTGATGTCTTTTTGTTCATAATTTTTATCTCTACCTTTTTCTTCTTCTTCCTCTTCTTCTTAAAAAATGCCCTTCAGCATTTCATGTATTCCTGGTTTTGTGGTGATGAGCTCCTTTAGCTTTTTCTTGTCTGTGATGCTCTTTATCTGACCTTCAATTCTGAATGATAGCTTTGCTGGGTAGAGTCATCTTGGTTGTAGGTTCTTGTTGTTCATCACTTTGAATATTTCATACCACTCCCTTCTGGCCAGCATAATTTCTGTTGAGAAATCAGCTGACAGTTGTATGGGTGCTCCCTTGTAGGTAACTGACTGTTTTCAAGATTCTCTCTTTGCTTTTTGCTCTTGGTATTTTAATTATGATGTATCTTGGTGTGGTCCTCTTGTTTGGGGTTCTGTGCACTTCCTTAACTTATAAATCTATTTCTTTCACCAGGTAGGAAAAGTTTTCTGTTATTATTTTTCTTTGAATAGGTTTTCAATATTTTGCTCTCTCTCTTCTTCTGGCACTCCAAAATTTTGGATGTTGGTACACTTAAAGTTGTCCCAGAGGCTCCTTACACTATCTTCATATTTTTGGATCCTTTTCTCTTTTTGTTTTTCTGGTTGGGTGTTTTTTGTTTCCTCATATTTCAGATCTTTGGTTTGATTCTTGGGTTATGTTGCTCTACTGTTGAATTTCTGTATATTCTATATTTCAGACAGTGTATGCTTAATTTTTGACTGGTCCTTTTCCATTTTTTTTTAATTTTTTTTTTGGCATTCTCATTAAGGTCCTTGAAGGTCTCATCAAGTTGCTTAGCGGTTTTTATAAGATTCTTGAGTAGCCTTATAAATGTGGTTTTGAACTCTATGTCGTCCTATAGTTTGCTTTCCTCCATTTCTTTTTTTCATATCATGTATCCATGTCTCTACATTTTGGCTGCTTCCTTGTGTTGATGGAATGGCTTTATGTGGTAGGTGACCTATAGGGGCCAGTAGCTCAACCTCCCCAATCACCTGAGGTGGACGCTCTTGGTGTACCCTTTGTGTTCCTGCAGGCCCAGTCTCCCCCAATCAACCCCCCTGACATCCCAGTCACCTGCAACTGCCTTCCCTTGCAAGCACGATGGTCCCCAACTGTCCTCCCCTACCAGCCTGGTGGCCCCCAGCTGTCCTCCCCTGCCATCTCGGTTGCCCCTAACTGCCTTTCTTTGCTGGCCTGATATTGCCCCAAACTGCCTCTGACTGCCTGATTACCCCTAACTGCCCTCCCCTGCTGGCCTGATCTCATTCCCAACTACTAGTTTTGAAGATAAGGGGAATCTCCAAGGGGAGGGCTGCCTTCTCCATCCCTGCCTGTGGCTTTGCTCTCCTGCTCACTTCTGAGCAACACACATGATTTGGGGAGGGGTTGATGAAACATTTCAGTTCCTGGCCCCCACAGGCCTCCCTTCGATCCACGCCTCTTCAGGCCCAGTCTGTTTTGTTTCCATCTCTCCATCCCAGTATCTCCCAGTCCCTGTTTCTCTTTGTGTCTCTCAGCAGTCCTCCAGGCTTCCCTGCCTCCCTTTCTCCTTCTTCTTTTTTCCAGGCTGGGAAGTGGTGAGGCCAGTGGAGTCAGATCCACCTTCTGCCTGCTCTGGGGCCTCATTCTGAGAGAGGCTCTGAGAGTGAGCTGGGAGGGAGGGAAGGAAAAGGAGAAAATGGTGTGAGCTGGTAGGCACTGTGTGTGTCTGTGTGTGTCTGAGCGTGTGTATGGTTGTGAGTGTGAGTGCTGGCCCTCCCTCCCCTGGCCCTGTTCCCGCTGCCACATCAGAGCCTGCTGCAAGCGCAGACTGGGTGTTAAGTTGAGCCTTCGGTTGTGGATGTTATGGACCCTTTATATATATAGACTAGAGCCCCAATGCATAATAAATTTGTGCAGGGGGGGGGTAAGGGGGATGGGCCCCTCATCCTGGCCTTCACTCTCGCACAATCCGGGACCCCTTGGAGGATATCCAACTGCTTGCTCCTTCCACCACTGCTGTGCTCATCAGCTATGAGCCTGGCTTCTGACTGAGCAGTGCTCCCGCTGTGGGAGCACACTGACCATGAGGGAGCAGCTCCTGCGTTGAGCGTATACCCCTTGGTGGTCAGTGCACATCATAGCAACTTGTCATTCTGGTTGTTCCACCATTACGGTCACTGGGCTTTTATATATAGATAGACAGACAGATAGATAGATAGATAGATAGCTGGACTTCTTTTACAGGTAGGAAAATCCTTCCCCACGCATATAAACACATTCTTCCTACTTTCCCCTAGATTATTTTGAGGTAGACCCTAGACATATTATTTTATTCATAAATATATTAGTATGTATTTGTAAGAACAATGTATCCCTTTTTTAACCAGCTGATAATACCATTGTTACATATCAAATATTCATAGTAATTCTAATAACATATTATCCTTCATATGTGATGGAAAGATTTGTAAAGGTATTTTTAAAAGCTAGTTTGTTTGAAAAGGATCTAAACAAGGCCCTTATATTTGGTTGATATGTATCTTAAGTCTTTCCTTTTTATTTTCTAGCAGCTTTATTGAGATAGAATGTCTTGCAGTTTACTTTTTTGTGGGGGGCATTAATCCTCACCCCGAGGGAGACCTTCCAGACGTCCTTTTGGACAAAGCCATGGTAACGGGTCTGAGGCAGAGGCAGTTAAGGGCCAATCAGGCCAGGAGGAGAAGGCAGTTGGGGATGATCAGGCCGAAAGTGGGGCCAGTTGGAGGTGAACAGGCCAGTAGGGGTGGGAGGGATAGATGCAGGTAATCAGGCGGGTGGGGGGGGGGCAGTTGGATGCAATCAGGCCAGCAAGGGGGGGCAGTTGGAGGTGAAAAGGGCAGTTGGAGGCGAAAAGGCCGGTAGGGGGGCAATTGGGGCGAGCAGATTGGCATGCAGAGTGGTTAGGGGCGTTCAGGCAGGCAGGCAGGTGAGCTGTTAGAAGCCAGTGGTCCCGGATTGTGAGAGGGATGTCTGACCTTTGTGGGATTGGGCTTAAACTGGCAGTCGGACATCCCCTGAGGGGTCTTAGATTGGAGAGGGTGCTGTCTGGGCTGAGGGACACCTTCTGCTGTGCATGAATTTTGTGCACTGGGCCACTAGTGTGTGTGTGTGTGCATTGTTTTTTAGAATTTTGTTTATTGTTTTATTTTATTTATTTATTTATTTATTTATTTATAAAAAATATATTTTATTGATATTTCACAGAGAGGAGGGGAGAGAGATAGAGAGCTAGAAACATTGATGAGAGAGAAACATCGATGAGAGAGAAACATCGACCAGCCGCCTCTTGCACATCCCCCACTGGGGATGTGCCCGCAACCAAGGTACATGCCCTTGACCGGAATCGAACCTGGGACCCTTCAGTCCGCAGACCGACTCTCTACCACTGAGCCAAACCGGTCTCGGCTATTGATTTTTTTTTTTTTAGAGAGAGGAAGGGAAAGAGAGAAACATCAATTTGTTTCTATTATTCATAAACTCGTTGGTGTTTTATTTTTTAATTGAGTTGTTTGAGAGAGAGGGGAAGGGAAAGAGAGAGAGAGAGAGACATTGATTTGTTCTACTTGTTTGTGCATTTATTGGTTGATTCTTGTATGTGTCTTGACCAGGGATCGAACTTCCAACCTTGGTATATGGGACGATACCCTAAACAACTCAGCTACCCAGCTAAGGCCTCATTATATAATTGACGTTCCTTATCCTCTTTATTCTCACTACATCCTTATTTTTCTTTGGTAACCTCCATACTGTCTATGAATTTGTTTTGTTTGGGTGTAACTTTCTGCTTTTTATCCCACATATGAGTGAAATTATATGATTCTTGTTCTTTTCCATCTGACTTATTTTGGTTAACATGATATCTTTCACGCATTTTGTTGCAAACAGCAGCATTTTATCCTTTTGTATGACTGAGTAGTTGTTCTATAGCATTTTGTTTAATGTTCACATATTTGTGGTTTTTTCCAGGTTTTTTCTTGTAGCTAACTTGCAAGTTCTTATTATTTTGATTGAATATGCTTGGTATTATTTCAGTCTTAAATGTTTTGAGACTAGTTTTGTGTTCCAAGTGCACTTGAGAACAATGTATATTCTGTCATCTTGGGATAGAAAGCTCTATAAATAATGACTATGGTCTAATGTGTTGTTAAGTCCAATACTTTCTTACTGGTTTTCTATGTCAATTATTCATTGCTGTCAGTGGGGTATTCAGGTCCCCTAATATAATTGTTTTGTTGTTGTTTTAGTTCCTTCCTTTAGGTTTATTAGTAATGGCTTTATGTATTTTGATGCTCAAAAGTTGGGGGCATATATATTATTAAGTGCTATTTATTCTTGATGAATTGGTCCCTTTATGTCCATTTTTGTCTCTTAAAATCTTTTTTTTTTTCTGATATAAGTATGGCTACACCAACTTTTCTCTGGATTCCATTTGTTTATAGTATTGTCTTCCACTCCTTTGCTTTGAGTCTGTTTGTTTTTATAACTGAGATGAATCTTTTGAAGGCAACATATAGGTGGGTGATATTTTGTAACCCATCCTCCTAATCTTTGCCATTTGATTGGTTAGTTCGTTCCATTTATATTTAAGGCTTACATCTATTTTACCTTTAGTTTTCAGGTTGCTCTGTGTTTCCACTGTTTATATTTCTTTTCTTTTCTCTCTGCTATTTTAGTTTGGTTGTTCCTCTGATTTTCCCTCTATTTCCTCCGTCTTTATGCTACATGCCTCAGTTCTGGATTTTTATTTTGTGGTGACCATTAGATTTATATAAAAGGAGGTTCATGCATATAATAGTCTTGTTTCTTCTAATTGTGTCTTATCTTTATTCACCTGTGTAAGTTCATTACCTTTTCCACTTCCTTTTTGTTTTTGTTGTCACAATTTATACCCTTTTTATGTTCATTTTCAAATTGCAGAAGTTAGTCTTTAAAAATATTTTTTTTTCAGTTTACATTTATTATTTTATAGTTATAGGTGGAGAGCATAGAAAGTTAGACATATATCTTATGAAGTGATCCGTCTGATAATTCTAGTAGTAGCCACCTGAATCATGCATAGGTATTATAATACTATTGACTATATTCTCTATTCTGTACTTTCCATCTTTACGAAAATTTGTAACTGTCACTTTCTATTTAATCCCTTCCCTCTTTTTACCCAGCTTCTTTTTAAAAAAAATATATTTTATTGATATTTTACAGAGAAGAAGGGAGAGAGATAGAGAGCTAGAAATGTCGATGAGAGAGAAACATCGACCAGCTGTCTCTTGCACATCTCCTACTGGGGATGTGCCCGCAACCAATGTACATGCCCTTGACCGGAATCGAACCCGGGACCTTTCATTCCCCAGACCGACGCTCTACCACTGAGCCAAACCTGTTTCGGCTTTACCCAGCTTCTTAATCCCACTCCTATCTGACAACCTTAGTTTGTTCTCTGTTTATGAGATTGTTTCTATTCTTCGTTGTTGTTTTATCTTCACCCAAGTATATTTTCCCATTCATTTTTAGAGAGAGTGGAAGGGGTGGGGAGAGGCAGAGAGAAACATCAATGTGAGAGAGACACCTTGATTTGTTGCCTCCTGCACTCGAGGCTGATGCTCTATCCACTGAGCCAGACCAGCTAGGGCTGTTTTTAAAAAATACATATTTTTATTGATTTCAGAGAAGAAGGGAGAGGAGAGACAGAAAGATCAATGATGAGAGAGAATCATTAATTGACTGTCTCCTGCATGCCCCGACTAGGTATTGAACCCTCAACCCGAGCATGTACCCTTACCAGGAATAGAACTGTGATTTTCTGGTTTATAGGTCTATTAGAGGCCCAGTGCACGAATTTTGTGCACTGGGGGGTGGGGGAGGTTGTCCCTCAGCCCAGCCTGCACACCCTTCAGTCTGGGACCCCTCGGGGGATGTCCGACTGCCTGTGGGATGGGGCCTAAATCAGAAGCCAGACATACCTCTCACAATCCGTGACTGCTCGCTTCCAACTGGGCTCCTGCCTGCCTGCCTAATTACCCCTAACTGCTTCAGCCTGCGAGCCTGATCACCCTCTAACCACTCCCCTGCCAGCCCAATTGACGCCTAACTGCCCCCCTGCCAACCTGATTGCCCCTAACTGCCTTCCCCTGTTACCAGGTTGCCCACAACTGCCCTCCCCTTCCAGCCTGGTTGCCCCTATTTGCCCTCCCCTGCTGGCCTGGTTCCTTCACAACTTCCCCCCCTCCCCTGCTGGCCTGGTCACCCCCATGTGCCTTCCCCTGCCGGCCCGGTCACCCCTAACTGCCCTCTCTTGCAGGCCTGGTTGCCCTTAACTGCCCTCCCCTGCAGGTCTTGGTCCCCCCCAATTGCCCTTGCTCCCCTGCAGGCCTGGTCACCTCCAACTGCCCTCCCTGCTGACCCAGTCACCCCTAACTGCCCTCCCCTACCAGCCTGGTCGCCCCCAACTGCCCTTCCCTGATAGCCTGGTGGCCCCTAACTGCCCTCCCCTGCTGACCTGATCACCTATAATTGCCCGGCCATCTTGTGACCACCTGGGGACAGCCATCTTTTGCAAAGGTTGTGGCGGTCTATTTGCATATTACCTTTTTATTAAATAGGATACTCAGCCACTGACCCACACCAGCCAGGCAATATTTGTCTTTTTATTTATTATTTATTTATTTATTTACTTAGGTCCATTGCCCATTTAAAAAAAAATAAATCTTTATTACTCAGATTATTACAATTGTTTCTCCTTTTTCTCCCCAAAGCTTTCCCTACCACCCAGTTCCCTTCCCACCCTCTGCCCTTACCCCTCTCCCCCCAATTGTCTTCATCCATTGGTTATACGATTTCAATCCAGTCTCTCACTGCTTCCCCGCCCCCTTATCCTCCTGATAATTATCAGTCCACTCCCCTTCTTTACCCCTGATTCTACTATATTCACCACTTTATTCTGTTCCTCAGATTTTTTTTTCCTTCTCTTTTCCTTTTTTCCGTATATGAATTTCAGGTGGGACACTCTCTCTCATTTGTTTTTGTAGGGAAATACAACAGAGTGTTCTGTAGCAAATGGCTGCAGACTGTCCAAATGTCTCAGGACCACACAAATAGAGGCTGGGATGCTCCTCCTCCGGTTCACACCGCTCCCTTACCCCCCACCCCCCGAGTCCCCACCACTTCTCCAGGGCACACGGCTCTCCCGGTGTACACGGCTCCCTGGGTCTTACCGCCCCCCTTGGGCACATGGCCCCCAGGGGAACACGGCTCTCCAGGAACACACGGCCCCCCTGGGGCACACGGCTCCCTGGGGTACACGGCTCACCTGGGGCACACGGCTCTACCGGGGCACCCAGCCCCCCTGGGGCACACGGCTCACCTGGGGAACACGGGCCCCTGGGGCACACTGCTCCCTGGGTCCCACCACCCTCCTTTGGCACATGGCCCCAGGGGCACACGGCTCTCCCGGGACACACGGCCCCCCTGGGGCACACGGCTCTCCCAGGGCACCAGGTCCCCTAGGGCACACGGCTCACCTGGGGAACACGGCCCCTGGGGCACATGGCTCACCCGGGGCACATGGGTCCCCGAGAACCCCCTGCTCATGGCAGGCGGGCTGGGACAGCTGCAGGCACGGAGGCCGGGCTGAGATGGCTGTGGGTGTGGAGACTGCGCTCCAAGGTGTCCGGGTGGGAGTGGAAGGTGTGGCTGAGGCCCATCGTCAGTTCCCTCACTCCCACTGTGGGCAGGCTGAGGACGCGGAGGCCATGCTCTGAAGCAGCCCACTCCCTGGGCCCGGGGCGTAGCGAACTCTGCTCTCGGTGGGCTTCCCTCACTCTTGGTGGTGGTGGCGGCGGCGGCGGCTCCGGCCACTCTGGTTCCACCGTAGTTTTAAACTCCACATGGTGTCCGCAGCGGTTTTCTTTGTCTCTAGTTGTAGCCATCCCATTCTGCCAGCTTTCCTGTGGGTCTGATGTGATCCCTTTTGATTTTAGGTGTTGTTTTTTCCAATATTGTTGATGAGGCGGCAGCTTAGGAGACTACCTAGGCCGCCATCTTGTTTCGGTTCCCATTGCCCATTTCAATATTTGTCTTTTTAATTATGACTTGTCTTGTATAGTCCTCTTTGGGTTCACCTTGTCTGGGACTCTGTTTCATGGGCTTTTTTTTTTTTTTTTAAATCAGATTAAGGAAGTTTTCGTTCATTATTTCTTCTTCAAATGGGTTCTCAATTCCTTGCTATCACTCTTCTTCTGGTACCCCTATGATGTCAATGTTGTTATGCTTGATGTTGTTCCAGATGTTTCTTAACCTGTCCTCATTTTTAAAAATTATTTTTTCTTTTTGCTGTTGTGATTTCCCCTCCATTACCTTGTCATTCAGATCATTGAATTGATCATCTGCTTCATCTAATCTGGTGTTTATTCAAGATATTGCATTCAGTTCAGTTATATTCCTCACTTTTACTTTTGACTGGTTCTTTTTTTTTTAAGTTTATTGATTTTAGAGAGAGAAGTAGGGAGAGGGAGAGAGAGATAGAAACTTTGATGAGAGGGAAACATCAACATCAGTTGGCTGCCTCTTGTACACCCCTTGCTGGGGAGCAAGCCTGCAAACTAGGCATGTGCTCTGATTGGTAATTAAACTTGCAACCTCTTGTTGCATGGATTGATGTTCATCACTGAGCAACACCGGCTGGGCATTGAGTAGTTCATTTTAGGGTTTTTGTCTTTTTGTGTAAGTTCTTACTGAGATAATATATTTTCCCCCTAAGTTCATTGAGCATTTTTATAACCAGTGTTTTGAACTATCTAGTAGATTGCTTGCCTCCTTTTTATTTTGTTTTTCTGGAATTTTCTTTTGTTTTTTTCATTTAGGACATGTTTCTTTGTTTTCTCTTTTTACTTGCCTTCCTGTGTTTATTTCTTTATATAAGGTAGATCTGCTACATCTTTCGGTCTTTGCATGGTGGCATTACTAACACTGTGGGGCTCAGTGTTAGAGACTCCTTTGAGGACTGTCGATGACTATAGAGGATGAGCTTTTATGCAGGAGGGAGATTAGCTTTACCAGAGCTCTGATACCTGCTAATTCCACCTTTTGGGTGTGCCTTTTGTTGAGCTAATTGGGTGGTCCTCCTGTTTTGTCTGAATCCAGCCAGTGGCTGTGTTGGCTCTGGGGCCTCTTGGGTGGAGCTCTGATGGAGGACCATCTGAGCCACTGCCTGTGCCTGGCTCCCAGCCACCTGATAGGAGCTGCAAAGTGAGTGGAAGCTGGTAGCTGCTTGTACTGGCCTTGGAAGCACCTGGGAAAGGTTATGCTGAAAATGTAGGCCAACTGCCACTAGTGTTGGTCTTGGGGCAACTTAGCAAGAGGTACAGGTCATGCTGAGGCCATCCTCTTTTTTTGAGGATTTGTGGACTTTTGAGAGATTTTTGGAAAGTCCACATGTTGAAGCCGGCTCCTTGTGTAGAACAGCTATTAAAAGAGATTCAGGCTTGTGTGTGAGTTGGATGGAGTGGAGGTCTCAAGGAGTCAGCAGGATGGAGGAGTGGTGTTAGACAGTTTCATAATAGTCAGGTATTTCATGTTTTAAAAATTCTGCTTTACACCAGTGTGTACACAGTTCAAAATCCCTGCTATAAGGCATAAAACCTATATGCATAATTCACAAAAATTCTAATAGGGGTCAATGATTTATTTTCCTTATTGCAATAAGAATGAAATTTCATATTAATGCATTTAGTATGATTTTCTAGTACTTGAACTAGTAAAATGAATTATAAGTATTTAACTTTGTGTTTTCATTCTCTTATCTTTACATTGAAGATTTTGGTGCCACTGGTTTTGCTACAACAAATGCTTTTGGAGTTGACAAGGCGTGGTCAAGAACCTTTGAGTACATTGCTGCAATTTGGTGTGACATATCTGGAAGACTATGCAGCAGAATACATCATCCAGCAAGGTGGCTGGGTATGAGTTCTACTTTTTTAAAAAAATCATTATTATTGAAAGTATTACATATGTCCCCTTTTCCCCTTATTCACCCCTTCTAGCATGCCCCCGCCTCCCGCCCCAGAACTTCACCACCCTATTGTCTGTGTACATGAGTTATGCATATATGCATATAAGTTCTTTGGTTGATTACTTCCCACCTACCCACCCTCCCCTGCTTTCCCTTTGAAATTCCATAGTCTGTTCCATGCTTCCATGTCTCTGGATCCACTCAGTTCATCAGTTTATTTTGTTGATTAGACTACACATATGAGGGAGTTATGTGATATTTGTCTTTCTCTGACTGGCTTATTTCACTAAATACAATACTCTCCAGGTACCTCCATGCTTGTCTCAAAGGGTGAGAGATATTTTTCAAAAAATATATATTTTATTGATTTTTTAAAAATTTTATTTACAGAGAGGAAGGGAGAGAGATAGAGAGTTAGAAACATAGATGAGGGAGAAACATTGATCAGCTGCCTCCTGCACATCTCCCACTGGGGATGTGCCTGCAACCAAGGTACATGCCCTTGACCAGAATCAAAACTGGGATCTTTCAACTCTATCCACTGAGCCAAACTGGTTAGGGCAAGATCCTTCTTTTTACTGATGCATAGTATTCCATGGTATAAAGGTACCACAGCTTTTTAAAAAATATATATATATATTTTATTGACTTTTTACAGAGAGGAAGAGAGAGGGATAGAGAGCTAGAAACATCGATGAGAGAGAATCATCGATCAGCTGCCTCTTGCACACCCCCCACTGTGGATGTGCCCACAACCAAGGTACATGCCATGCCCTTGACCGGAATAGAACCCAGGATCTTTCAATCTGCAGGCTGACGCTCTATCCACTGAGCCAAATCGGTTTTTGTGGTACCACAGCTTTTTTATCCACTCATCTACTGATGGTCTCATGGGCTGTTTTCAGATCTTAGCTATTGTAAATTGTGTTGCTATGAACAGAGGGGTGTATATAATCCTTCTGATAGGTATTTCAGGTTTCTTACGATATATTTCCAGAAGTGGGACCGCTAGGTCAAATGGCAGTTCCACATTTAATTTTTGAGGAAACTCCATACTGTTTTCCATAATGGCTGCACCAGCAAGCATTCCCACCAGCAGTGTACTAGGGTTCCCTTTTCTCTACTTTGTTGCCAGCACTTTTCATTTGTTGATTTGTTGATGATAGCCTTTCTAACAGTTGTGAGGTGATACCTTGTTGTCATTTTAATTTGCATCCCTCTGATGATCAGTGACTTTGAGCATTTTGTCATGTTTCTTGGCCATCTGTGTGTCCATTTTGGAGAAGTGTTTGTTTAGGTCCCTTGCCCATTTTTTAATTGGATTGTCTTTCTTTTGTTAAGTTGTATGAATTCCTTATATATTTTGAATATTAACCTTTTACCAGATGTGACATTGCCAAATATGTTCTCCCATACAGTGGGCTCCCTTTTCATTTTGTTGATGGTTTCTTCTTTTTTTAATATATATTTTATTGATTTTTTACAGAGAGGAAGGGAGGGGGATAGAGAGCTAGAAACATCGATGAGAGAAACATCGACCAGCTGCCTCCTGCACATCCCTCACCAGGGATGTGCCTGCAACCAAGGTACATGCCCTCGACCGGAATCAAACCTGGGACCCTTCAGTGTGCAAGCCGCTGCTCTATCCACTGAGCCAAACCGGTTTCGGCTAATGGTTTTTTGTGCTGTGCAGAAGCTTTTTATTTTGATGTAGTCCCATTTGTTTATTTTCTTCTTTTTTTCTCTTTCCCTAGGAGATGTATCTGTAAACATATTGCTACAAAAGATGTCTGAGCTTTTGCTGCTTGTGGTTTCTTCTAGGATAGTGGTCGGCAAACTCATTAGTCAACAGAGCCAAATATCAACAGTACAACAACTGAAATTTCTTTTGAGAGCCAAATTTTTTAAACTTAAACTTCTTCTAATGCCACTTCTTCAAAATAGACTTGTCCAGGCTATAGTATTTTGTGGAAGAGCCACACTCAAGGGACCAAAGAGCTGCATGTGGCTCGTGAGCCACAGTTTGCTGACCATGGTTCTAGAATATTTACGGTTTTACAAGTTACATGTAAATCTTTTATCCATTTTGAATTTATTCTTGTGTATGCTATAAGTTGGTGATCTAGTTTCATTTTTTCACATGTATTTGTTCAATTTTCCAAATTTCATTTATTGAAGAGACTGTCTTGACTCCATTGTATTTTCTTGCCTACTTTGTCAAATTTTAATAGAGCGTAAAGGCTTGGTTCAATTTCTAGGGTCTCTATTCTATTCCATTTATCTATATTGCCTGTTTCTGTGCCAATGCCAAGCTGTTTTGATTACAGTGGCTTTGTAGTATAACTTGATATCTGGTATTGTGATTCCTCAAATTATGTTCTTTCTCAAGATTGCTGCAGCTATTCAGGGTCTTTCTGGTTCCATGTAAATTTTTGGAGTATTTGTTATAGATCTGTGAAATATGCTATTATCATTTTAATAGGTGTTGCATTGAATCTGTAGATGATTTGATGGATATTTTAATTATATTAATCCTATTAATCTATGAACATTGTATTTCCCCCCCACTTATTTACATCTTGCTCTATCTCTTTTTTCAATATCCTATAGTTTTCCCAGTATATGTTTTTTACTACCTTTGTTAAGTTTATTCCTAAGTATCTTAATATTTTTGTTGAAATAATAAGTGGAATTGTTTACTTTGTTTCTCTTTCTGAGAATTCATTATTGATGTATAAAAAAGCCATCAATTTTTAGGTGTTGATTTTGTATTCTACTACATTGCCAAATTATTAAGTCTAGTAGTTTTTTGGTGGAGTCTATTTAGAGTTTTTTATGTACAATATTATGTCTTCTGTGAATAATGAGAGTTTTACTTACTCACTTTCAATTTGGATGCCTTTAATTTCTTCTTGTTTGATCGCTGTGGCCAAGACTTCCAGTACTATGTTGAATGACAGTGGTGAAAGCATACATCCCTGGCTTGTTCTTGTTTATAGAGGAAATGGTCTTAGTTTTAGTCCATTGAGTATCTTTGTTGTAGTTTTGTCACATATAGGCTTTATTATGTTGAGATATGCCCCCTTTATTCTCACTTTGCTGAGAGATTTTATAAAAAATTAGAGGCCTGGTGCACGAAATTTGTGCAGGGGGTGGGGGTCTCCTATCTGGGACATCCTTTCACAATCTGGGACTGCTCACTCCTAACCGCTTACCTGTCTGCCTGCCTGCCTGATTGCCCCTAACCATTTCTGCCTGCCAGCCTGATTGCCCCCTAACTGTTCCCCTGCTGGCCTGATTGACACCTAATAGCCCAATCACCCCCAACTGCCCTCCCCTGCCAGCCTGATCACCCCTAACTGTCCTTCCCTGCAGTCCTGGTCACCCCCAACTGCCCTTCCCTGCTGGCCTGGTTGCCCCATCTGCCCTGCCATGCAGGCCTGGTTGCCCATAACTGCCTTCCCCTGCAGGCCTGATCTTGCCCCTAATTGTCCTCCCCTGTCGGCCATCTTATGTTGATGTAAGAGTGGTCATCAACATCATGTGACGCCACCTAGGCTTTTATTATATAGGATGGGTGTTAAATTTTGACGAATGCTTCTTCTGCATCAATTGATATGATTGTGTGATTTCTGTGTTTCAATTTGTAAGTGATATATCACATTTATTGATTTGATGATATTATACCAGCCTAGCATCCCTGAAGTAAATCCCATTTGGTCATGTTGTATGATCTTTTTAATATATTGCTTGATCTGATCTATTAGTATTTTTGAGGATTTTAGCATCTATGTTCTCTATATATATTGATCTATAATTCTTTCTAGTTTCTTAGGATATATTCCTAGGAGTGGGATTACTAGTCAAATGGGAGTTCCATTTTCAGTTTTTTGAAGAAACTCCATAGTGTTCTCCACAGTGGCTGCACCAGTCTGCATTACCACTATTAGTGCACGAGGGTTCCTTTTTCTCTGCATCTTGGCCAACATTTGTCGTTTGTTGATTTGTTGATGATAGCCATTCTGACAGGTTTGAGATGGTACTGAATTGTTGTTATGATTTGCATCACTTGGATAATTAGTGACTTTGAGCATGTTTTCTTGTGTCTCTTGGCCTTCCTTCTGTCTTCTTTCGCAAGGATTCTATTTAGCTCCATTGCCCATTTTTTAAATTGAACCATTTATCTTACTTTTATTAAGTTGTATAAGCTGTTTGCAGATGTTGGAGATTAAACCTTTATCAGTGATAACATGTGCAAATATGTTCTCCCATATAGTGGGTTTTCTTGTTTTGTTGACGGTTTCTTTTGCTCTGCAAAGCTTTTCATTTTGATGGTAGTCCCATTTGTTTGTTTTCTCTTTAGCTTCCATTGCCGTAGGGGCAGTATCAGTGAAGATGTTCTTTTGGCATATGTCTGAGATTTTGCTGCCTGTGAAAGCCTCTAGTATTTTTATGGTTTCCCGTCCTATGTTTAAGTCTTGTATCCATTTTGAATTTATTTTTGTGTATGGTATAAGTTGATGATCTAGTTTCATCTTTTTGCATGTATCTGTCCAATTTTCCCAACACAATTTATTGAAGAGACTGTCTTGGTTTTATTGTATGTTCATCCCTCCTTTGTCAAATATTAATTGAGCATAGTGATTTGGATTTATATCTGAATTCTTTATTCTATTCCATTGATTTTTATCTCTGTTCTTGTGCCAGTACCAGGCTGTTTTGAGAACAGTGGCTTTGTAATACAGCTTGAAATCTGGTATTGAGATCCCTCCTACTTTACTCTTCTTTCTCAGGATTGCTGTGGCTATTCGGGGTCTTTTATTGTTCCAAATGAATTGTTGGATAGTTCTTTCAGGTCTGTGAAGTATGCCATTGGTATTTTAATGGAGAGTGCATTGAACATATAAATTGCTTTGGGAAGTATGGACATTTTGATGATGTTGATTCTACCAGTCCATGAACATGGAATGTTCTTCCATCTGTTTACATTTTCCTCTATCTCTTTTTTCAGTGTCGTGTAGTTTTCTGCATATAGGTCTTTTACTGCCTTAGTTAAGTTTATTCCTAGGTATCTTAATTTTTTTGGTGTGATGGTAAATGGGATTGCTTTTTTAGTCTGTTTCTGAGTTCACTATTGGTGTATAGAAATGCCATAGATTTCTTGGCGTTGATTTTGTATCCTGCTACATTGCCAAATTCATTTATTAAGTCTATTAGTTTTTTGATGGAGTCTTTTGGATTTTTTATGTACAATATCATGTCATCTGCAAATAGGGACAACTTTACTTCTTCTTTTCCAATTTTGATGCCTTTATTTCCTCTTCTTGTCTAATTGCAATGGCTAGTACTTCCAGTACTATGTCAAACAGAAGTGGTGAAAGTGGGCATCCCTGTCTTGTTCCTGTTCTTAGAGGGAATGGTTTTAGTTTTTGCCCATTGAGTATGCTGTTTGCTGTGGGTTTATCATATATAGCTTTTATTATGTTGAGGTATGATCCTTCTACTCCCACCTGTTGAGAGTTTTTATCAGGAAAGGGTGTTGGATTTTATCAAATGCTTTTTCTGCATCAATTGATATGACTATATGATTTTTAACTTTCAGTTTGTTTATGTGATGTATCACATTTATTGATTTGCCGATATCGTATCATCCTTGCATTCCCAGAAAATCCTACTTGGTCATGGTGTATGATCTTTCTGATGTTCTGTTGGAGCCGGTTTGCTAGAATTTTGTTGAGGATTTTGGCATCTATGTTCATGAGGGATATTGGCCTGTAATTCTCTTTCATTGTGTTATCTTTATCTGGTTTTGGTATTAGGGTGATGCTGTCTTCATAGAAGGAGTTTGGAAGTGTTCCTTCCTCTTGAATTTTTATGGAATAATCTGAGGAGGATAGGTTTTATTTCTTCCTTGAATGTTTGGTAAAATTCTCCCGTGAAGCCAACTGGCCCTGGGCTTTTGTTTGCTGGAAGCTTTTTGATGACTGCTTCAATTTCTTCCCAAGTCACTGGTCTATTGAGGTTTTTTGATTCTTCCTGATTGAGTTTTGGCAGGTTATATTTTTCTAGGAATAGGTCCATTTCCTCCAGGCTGTCCAGTTTGTTGGAATAGAGTTGTTCGTAGTATTTTGTAACAATCCTTTTTATTTCGGCGGGGTCTATTGTTATTTCACCTCTTTCATTTCTGATTTTGTTTATTTGGGTCCTCTCTCTTTGTTTCTTGGTTAGCCTGGCTAGAGGTTCATCAACCTTGTTTATTCTTTCAAAGAACCAGCTCTTGGTTTTGTTGATCTTATGTATTGTTTCTTTGGTCTCCAAGTTCCTTTATATCAGCTCTGATTTTTGTTCTTTGGTCTCTAAGTTCCTTTATATCTGCTCTGATTTTTGTTATTTCCTTCCTTCTGCTTACACTGGGCTTTTCTTGTTGCTCTTTTTCTAACTTTTTGAGTTGTAGAGTTAGATAATTTGTTATCATTTTTTTCTTGTTTTTTGCAATAGGCTTGTAGATAGATGAACTTCCCTCTCAGAACTGCTTTTGCTGTGTCCCATAGCTTTTGGATTGCTGTGTTTTCATTATCATTTGTTGCCAGGATGTTTTTAATTTTTTTTCCTTGATTTCTCTGGTAACCAGTCCTCGTTTAATAGCATGCTATCTAGTCTCCACGTGTTTGATTTCTTTGGATTGTTTTTATTGTAGTTGATTTTCAATTTTATGCCATTATGATCTGAGAAGATGCTTGATATGATTTCTATCTTTTTGAATTTGAAGAGACTTTGCCTATGGCCCAACATGTGGTCTATCTTT
Source organism: Vespertilio murinus (assembly GCA_963924515.1). Lineage (NCBI taxonomy): Eukaryota > Metazoa > Chordata > Mammalia > Chiroptera > Vespertilionidae > Vespertilio > Vespertilio murinus. Next base: position 95,294,982 of record OZ004707.1, on the reverse strand, counting down.
GAAAATGACTCATAGGAGAACCAAGATGGTGGCGTAGATGAATGGCTGGTCTGCCGCCCCACACAACAATTTAGTGTAAATAAAACTAATATAAAGGACATCTATCACCCCAAACCACAGGATTGCTGGCTGAAAGAGAAAGGAGTGCAATTGCTGAAAAGCTGAGGAGCCGACGTACGGAGGCACACGGATTGCAAATCAGGCTGGCAGCGGTTATTGGGCACGCGGCTTTTTTTTCAAACCAAAGGGAAACAAGCTGCGCATCACTTTCACTTTGAAATCCAGTTTTTGGGGTCAGGTGGTGAACCCAGACACCTACAGGGAGAAGCTTGTCTGTCGACTATTAGGTCCGAAAGTGAGGGACTCTCTCTTCCAGAGGTGCGCGCAGCAATCACTGTTTACTGGGCTGGATCCCAGGGAAGGGGGAACTTTGAAACGTGGGAGGGCAGGGACGGCTGACGGCAGCCATTGCTGTTAGCCACACCCCAGCCTAGTGAAGTCCTGAGACTGCTCCTCACCCTGAGGCCCTGCCCTTTAGCCCCGCCAGAACATTCTACAGACCCACCTAGGCACTACACAGCTGCTTTTGCATATAAATGGCCGGTGTTGTGGCAGCTTAACTAAATAAACTGCAGCTCCAGCAACAAAACCACCAAGTCCCAAGCCAATGAACTGTACCCCATTGGTGATCCAGAATGCAGTGTTCCTAGTGGTCAGTTTCAACCCCTAACACCCATAAGTGACATATGTGGGAGACGAACTCAGAGAGCACCAGAGCCCCACTGAAACAAACCATGTCTCCAGCATAGCAGTTCTTCCTCTAAAATGAGGAGACACAGAAACATGTCACAAATGGGAAAGAGGGAGGAAAGTAAACTAATGGACGACACAGAGTTCAGAATCACATTTATAAGATTACTCAAGAATTTTCTAAAAACCTTTGAGAAACTTGATGAGACCTCCAAGAAGCTTGGTGTGACCTTCAAGGACTTTAACAAGAATACCCCCCCCCCCCAAAAAAAAGGGAAAAGGATCAATCAGAAATTAAGCATACAATATCTGAAATAATGAATATACAGAAACTTGCTGAAACCGGTTTGGCTCAGTGGTAGAGCATTGGTCTGCAGACTGAAAGGTCCCGGGTTCAATTCCTGTCAAGGCCATGTACATTGGTTGCGGGCACAAACCCGGTAGGTGGTGTGCAAGAGGCATCTGGTCGATGTTTCTCTCTCATCGACGTTTCTGGCTTTCTATCTCTCTCCCTTCCTCTCTGTAAAATATCTATAAAATATATATCTTTAAAAAAGAATATACAGAAACTCGACTATAGATCAACGTACCCCAAGAATAAAACCAAAGGCCTGGAATATAAGGAAGAAAAAAATCACCCAACCAGAGAGGCAGAAAGAAAGAAGAATCCAAAAGTGTGAGGATAGTCTAAGGATCCTCCAGGATGGCTTAAACCATACCAACATCCAGATTTTTGGGGTGCCAGAAAAGAGAGACCAGAATGTTGAAGGCCTAATGAAAGAAATAATGAGGAAAATTTTCCCTACCTAGTAAAGGAAATAGACTTACACGTTCAGGAAGCTCACAGTACCCCAAACAAGATGAATCCAAAGAGAAACACACCAAGACACATCATAATAAAAATGCCAAGGGCAAAAGACAAACAGAATCTTACAAGCAGCAAGAGAAAATCAGCTACTGGTAGTTACCTACAAAGAATTACCCATATTACTGTCAGCTGATTTCTCAACAGAAACTATATAGGCCAGAAGGGAGTGGCAAGAAATATTCAAAATGATGAACAACAAGATCCTACAACAAAGATTACTCTATCTAGCAAAGCTATCATTCAGAATTGAAGGTCAGATAAAGAGCTTCACAGATAAGAAAAAACTAAAGGAATTCATCACCGCAAAACCAGGATTACATGAAACGCTGAAAGGTATTCTTTAAGAAGAGGAAGAAGAAAAAGGTAAAGCTAAAAATTATGAACAACAATAAGACATAAAATACATACCTACCAACAAGTGAATCTAAAAAGTGAATAAAATATCTGTTCAACAAAATAGACTGGTAAATATAATAGAATCAGGGACATAGAAAGGGATTGGACTAACAATTCTCAGTGGGAAGGGAGTCTCAGAGGTGCAGGAAGAGATTGCACAAAAATATTATACCTATGGATGAAGAACAGGGTGGGGTAAGGGCACGGGGTGGAGTTGGGAATCAGGTGAAGGTGAGCTATGGGGGAGAAGGGGGGAAAGAGGAACACCGGTAATAATCTGAACAATAAAGATTTTTTTTATATAAAAAAAAGAAAGAAAATGACCCATGTGCACTTGAGAAGAATGTATATTCTGTGTCTTTGGGATGGAATGTTCTGAAGATGTCCATTTAATTCCATGTGGTCTAGTGCATCATTCAAGATTGATGTTTCTTTGCTGATTTTTTTGTTTAGATGATTTGTCCAAAGGTGACAGTGGGGTGTTAAAATCTCCTACTAGGATTGTATTTCTGTTAATTTCTCCCTTAATGTTCTCTAGTAGGTTTTTTTTTTTTTTAATGTATTTGGGTGCTCCTGTATTGTGTGCACCCTGGTAAACATATATATATATATATACATATATATATACATATATACATATATATATGTTTACCAGGGTTATTTTTTGGATTGCTCCCTTTAGTATTATGAAGTGGCCTTCATTATCTCTTGTTATGTCCTTCACTTTAAGATCTAATTTGTCATTTATAAGAATTGCTACCCCAGCTTTTTTTTTCCATTTCCATTCGCTTGGAAAACCTTTTTCCATTCCTTCACCCTCAGTCTGTGAGCGTCTCTTTTTCTGAAATGGGTTTCTTGTAGACAGCAGAATATGAGTTTTGTTTTCTTATCCAATCCGTTACCCTATGTCTTTTGATTGCAGCATTTAATCTATTTATACTTAAAGTTATTATTGATAGGTACTTATTTGACGCCATTTTTATTGTACACCCCTGTGCTCCTTCTTCACTTCCTATTTCTTTTTTTATTTTTACAGTAGACCCTTTAGCATTTCTTGCATTGCTGGTTTGGTGGTGATAAATTCCTTTAGTCTTTTTTTATCTGTGAAGCTCCTGATTTCACCTTCAATTTTGATTGATAGCTTTGCTGGGTACAGTATTCTCAGATTCAGAACCTTCCTTTGCATAACTTTGTATAATTCATCCCATTCCCTTCTGGCCTGATGAGTTTCTGTTGAGAAATCAGTTGCTAGTCTGATAGAGATGCCTTTATATGTAACTTTCTGTCTCTCTCTAGCTGCTTTTAAGATTCTTACTTTGTAGTTGGTGTTTGCCAATTAAATTATAATGTGCTTTGGTGTTGGTCCTTAGGGATTAATTTTGCTTAAGACTCTCTGGGCTTGTTGTATTTGTGTGGGTTTTTTCTTCTCTATCTCAGGAAAGTTTTCTGTCATTATTTCTTGAAACAGGTTTTCTATGCCTTCCTCAGTTTCCATTCCTTCTGGAACCCCTATTATTCTAATATTGTTTTGTTTTGTATTGTTCCAAAGTTCCCTTAGGCTCTCCTCCTGCTTTTTAAATTTTTTCCAGAAACTGTTCTAATTGGGTACTATTTTCCATCTTGTCTTCTAGCTCACTGATGCGGCCTTCTGCTTCTTCGAGTCTACTCTTTTTTTGTTTTGTATTTTTTGTGATTTTTTGTTTGTTTGTTTGTTTTTGACCTTTTTAAGACGATAATTTTATTTCTTTTTTTTTTAAATTAAGGTATTATATGTGTACATAGCTTACCATTGCCCTCCCTCCCCAGAGTTCTGTGTTCATTGGTTGTACTTATATTCATACATACCAGTCCTTTGGTTGTTCTCTTATCTCCCCCCAGGTTTCCTTCCCCTTCCCGCTGTCATTTGACAATCTGCTTGTTTTATGGTGACTATCTCAGGACCACATGAATAGAGTTCGCTCCTCCTCTGGTTCTCACCGCCCCTCCCCCTGGGTCCCACTGCTTCCCCTGGGACACACGGCTCGCCCGGGGCACACGGCCCCTTTAGGGTACACGGCTCATCCGGAGCACACGGCCCCCTGGGACACAGGTTCTCACCAGGGACACACGGCTCACCCGGGGCACACGGGCCCCCTGGGACACTTGGCTCACCCGGGGCACATGCCCCCCTGGGACACATGGCTCACCCGGGGCACATGGCCCCCTAAGACACACGGCTCGCCCGGGGCACACGGCCCCTGGGACACACGGCTCACCCGGGGCACATGTCCCCCTGGGACACTTGGCTCACCCGGGGCACACGGCCCCCTGGGACACACGGCTCACTGGGGGCACATGGCCCCCTAAGACACACGGCTCACCCGGGACACACGGCCTCCTGGGACTCACGGCTCACCTGGGGCACCCGGCCCCCTGGGACACACGGCTCACCCGGGGCACCCGGCCCCCTGGCACATATAGCCCACCCAGGCCACAGGGCCCCTCTGGGGCACTGGCGTTGCGTATTGGAGGCACCACGCTAGCTCCTCGCTAGCTCGGCGGGCAGGCTGGGACGGCTGCAGGCGGGCTGTGATGGCTGCAGGCGGGGAGACCGCCCTCAAAGGTGTCTCATTCGGTGCTGAATCAGAGCAGCTGTGGACGCGGAGTCTAAGTTCTGAAGGCACCCACTCCCTTAGCCCGGGGTGTAGTGAGCTCTGTTCTCGGTGGATTTCTATTATTCGCGGTGGCGGTGGCAGGTGCGGCATCGACGGTCGCTCCTGTGGTTCAATTTCCACTCTAGTTTTAAAGTTCACATGGCGGCAGTGGCGGGAGCTTCGGCTCGGCCATGCGGCGGCAGAGGAAGGACTCACCTTGGCCAGGAACAGAAGGCGCCATGCCATCTCCTCACCAGCACGGCGGGTGTGCTGGGAAGTTAGTGGGCAGGCTGATATGGCTGTGGGCGGAGAGTCTGCCCTCAATGGTGTCTCCTTTGGTGCGGAAGTGGAGCTGTTGTGGACGCAGAGGCTAAGTTCTGAAGCCACACTCTCTCTGAGCCCGGGTCGTAGTGAACTCTGATTTCGGTGGATTCTCATTCTCGGTGGTGGCGGTAGGTGCGGCAGTGACGGTAGCTCCTGTGGCTCAATTTCCCCTGTAGTTTTAAAATCCACATGGCGGTAGTGGCGGAAGCTTTGGCCCGCCCATGCGGCGGCGGAGAAAGGACTCGCCGGGGCACAAATGGAAGGCGCCGCGCCATCTCCCTACCAGCACGGGGCGCGTAGACTGGGCTGAGCTGGCTGTGGGCTGGGAGACGCTGCGCCATCTCTTCGCCAGCATGGCGTGCGCACATGCCTGGCCGAGCCGGCTGGGCAGTGGATGGACTACCCGGGGCCGCAATCGGAAGGCGCCAGCCCCCCACCAGCATGGCCCGTGTGGAAACCGGGCCAAGCTGGCCACGGACCGGGGCAATGCTGTGCCAGCTCCTCACTGGCACGGCGGACGGGCTGGGACAGCTGTGTGCCTGGATGGTTTCGGGCAGGGAGACTTCTCATCCGGGCAGGCGCCGAAGGTGCGGCAGAGGTCCCGTATCAGCTCCCTGGTTCCCACGGCGGCCGGTGGGCTGGCCCAGTCCCTGGGCGGAGCGAGGTCTGGCTTCCCTCATTCCCAGCGGCAGCGGCTCCGGCAGGTCCAGTTTTGCCGTATTTTTAAGCTCCACATGGCAGCAGCGGCACCCTGCATGGTGTCTAGTAGCCTTCCTATTTCGCCAGCTTTCCTGTGGGTCTGATGCGATCCCTTTCGATTTTAGCTGTTGTTTTTTTCCAAATTGTTGATGAGGTGGCAGCCTAGGAGGCTGCCTAGGCTGCCATCTTGTTTCTGTCTCCTCTAGTCTACTCTTGATGCTTTCTATTTAGTTCTTTACAGTAGCGATGTCATTTTTCATTTCTTTTTGGTTCTTCTTCATTTCCTCTTGGTTCTTACTCATGTTGTCAAATTTGTCTTCCATTCTTTTTAGCCATCTTATGATCATTACTCTGAATTCATGCTCTGGTAGGTTACTTGCTTCTAACTCGTTTACTTCCTTTTCTGTTGATGCCTGCTTTTCTTTCATTTGCAGGCTGTTTCTTTGTCTCCCCATGATCTCTCCTTTCAGGATGTCTGGTTATGTAGTTCTATCTATCCTGCGTTGACTTAAAGGCACAAAACACAACACAACCAGGTACAATACACAAGGCACTGAACAGAAATGTGTTTGCGATATTAATAACCTCCAATAAAGGTGACCATTAGAGAAAGGCAAATTAGGGGGTAGAAGAGAAAAAAGAAAAAAAAGGAGTGGCAAAATGAAATTGGGAGGAGAGAAAAAATAGAGAGAGAAAGTAGAACAATACTAAGAGAGAAATGAGGAACTAACTATATACATGGGAAGGAAACTCTAATAGAACAACCCTAAATCACAGTGAATGCCAGCAACAAGTATCTGGATATTAATACAGCTTACAACTCCAACTAATATCAAGCTAGGAAAGGTAAAGTAGAAATACTAACCAACTAAAATACAGCCAACAAAAACACAATCAAACAGAAAGAATAAGCAAAACAATCTCACAAAAAAGCATAAAACTTCGATATAGTTAACATTCAACATACAACTTCAAGGGGATAGAAGAAAGACTGTTGGTGTGTTTGTTTTTTTTGTTTTGTTTTGTTTTGTTTTTTAGTACAGCGGAAAGGGAGGTGTATATGGGCGTGGAGCAGGGGGGAAATTAAGTATACAAAAGTAGGGTGAAATTTTATGAGGTCGTAAACAGAAAGAATAGGGAAAATCTGTAGCAGGAAAGAGTTAAGATAAACAAGACACCAAAGATGAAAAGGATAGGAAGAGAGTGATGGCATAAAAGTAAGGTTGAGATAGAATAAAGCGTTGGTGAAGGAAACGTAAAAATAGACTGTAGAACACTAATCCCAAAGTAAAATAAAGAACAAATAATATGATACTTAAAAAAATAATAAAAATAAAGCAAAGTAAAGGAGATAAAGAAGGTAAAATAGTAGTAGTAATAATGCTGATTACAAATAAAAATGTATTAATTAAAAAGGTAAATTCAAGTGAGGAAAAAAGAAAAAATAATTTCTTGAGTAAATGTTGCAAACAATGAAAAAAAAACCAAAAATTAAAAAATTAAATAAAATTTGTAGTAGTGAAGATCATTCAGTTCCTCTATTGTTCTCTTTTGCATGCTGTTTCCCAGTCAGGACAGTATTGGAGTTCCCTGTGTTTCACTGCTCTTCAGTGTTGTAATCCGGTCCTGATTTTTAAGCAGGCCTTGCTTTGACTTTTTTTTTTATTACACTAGGGTCCATTTGTGATTTAGCCTCTGGGTGTCAGTGTTTCTGGGTTGACTTCCAAGGCTCTAAAGCCTCTCTAGCTTCCCCCCCCTCTCTGTGGGGTGGGGGTGGGGGGAAAGTCTGAGTTGACTGCACTCCCCTGTAATTCTCTGGAGAAAACTTCGAATCAGGTCAAAACGTGTTGCTTTTTAGATATCTCCCCATATTAGGATCCCCATCGACAGTCACGGGTGACACCAGCCCACCAGCCCAAACACCGCCCCAGTCCTCCAGTTTCCAGGCACGCCCAGTACACGGGCTTTTGTCTTCCGCCGCAGGGACTCACCCTGTCTCCGCGAAATCTGACCTTTTCATCATGCAGTGGAACGCTCCTTTGAGTCCAAGTGTTCGTGCCACCTGGGACCAGCGTTCTGGGGCTCACAGTTGCTCTGCAGTCCCTGCGTCTGTGGATATTCAGGCCTCTGACAAGAGCCACTCTTCCTTTAAGATGGCGAGATTTCCCCTCCAAGCCCATAGGTAGCTCCGGGAGGGGACCCAGCCCTGCCGCAGGTGCTTCCCTGTCAGGATCACTTTGATCAGCAGACCCCCCACTTTCTCCTGGAGTTTGCCTGTGTCTTAGCTTGCTAATAAACACTCCCAGCGCAACCCTCAGCTGCTCTCTCTTTCTGCTTTGGGAAAAGGCTCAGAATCTGTCCATCTAGTCTTCCGCCATTTTATCTCCACCCTAGAAATTCTTTTAAAAATATATATGTATATTTTATTGATTTTTTTTTTTACAGAGAGGAAAGGATAGAGATATAGAGTTAGAAACATCGATGAGAGAGAAACATCGACCAGCTGCCTCCTGCACACCCCCCACTGGAGATGTCCCCACAACCTATGTACATGCCCTTGACTGGAATCGAACCTGGGACCCCTCAGTTCACAGACCAATGCTCTATGCACTGAGCCAAACCATTTTTGGCTGAATTAAAACTTCTTGAAAATTCTCTTTTTTGGCATGAAATTCGACATTTTTATGTGTAAAATTATCTATAATGTTATATCTCCAGAAAATTTGACATATGAAGTTTTAAAGCTTGCTATCAATACAATAAAATAGCATACGTATCAAATTGAATATATATCAACATATGTGTACCTTCACCTATTGAAAAAATGTGCATTATTAAACGCTACACCTGTATAACCAGACTAGATGACCAATGCAAGAGATTCATGTAAGAGTAGGCCTTCCTTGTCCCTAGCTTCCCTCTGGCACCTAGGACCTGGGCTTCCTTCCAGCTGCTGGTAGGCACCCAGGACCTGCTCTTCCCTCACAGACCCAGCTTTGTCTGGAAGGACCTCCACTGTAACTAGCATATTACACTTTTATTATTATAAATATGCCTTTTGCTTTCCATGCATTGGCTTCATGCTTGACCTTTCCTACTTCTCTATCTTTATCTTTCTATATTCCTCATCTTATGCTTTAGAATACTGAAGAACTTGTAGTTGCCTGTATATGCTATGATACTGCTTGGCACTGTGATTTTATTTACACTTTTCTACTGCCTCTTTCTCATTTATTTGGTCCAGCAATTCTTTTTCTTTTTTTTAATTTTATTTTATTAAGGTATTATCTGTGTACATAGTTTACCATTGCCCCCCCACCTCCCATTTATGCCCTCCCTCCCCAGAGTTCTGTGTTCGTTGGTTGTACTTATGTTCATGCATACCAGTCCCTCGGTTGTTCTCCTATCTCCCCCCAGTGGTCCAGCAATTCTTATTCTTTAAGATGCAGCTTTGATGTTATCTCTTCTAAGAAGCCTTTTGTAATTCCCCAAATAAGTTTTTCTCTTTGATACTCCTAGAATACTCTGTGTTTATCTTCTTAACTAGGTTTTAAACTATATTTGAAATTCTTTAAGGGCAGAGATGAGTGTTTTATCACTCACATGCACATAGCATAGTTCCCAACAGTAAGAAACAACTACATCAGGAATAAAAGGAATCGAGTATAACTCCTAGGTTTTTTGTTTATCTGGACAGGAAGTGGTGCTTTTCATCTACAAATAGGAGTACAGGTTCAAGAAGATAGGAAGTCTTCTTGTTCGTTTGGCTCAGTGGATAGAGTGTTGGCCAGGGGACTGAAGGGTCCTGGGTTCAATTCCCATCAAGGGCACAAGCCCGGGTTCTGGGCTCGATCCCCAGTAGGGGGCAGGCAAGAGGCTGCCGATCAATGATTCTCTCTTATCATTGATTTTTCTAACTCTCCCTCTCCCTTCCTCTCTGAAATCAATAAAAAATATTTTATAAAGAAGAAAGCCACCGAAACCGGTTTGGCTCAGTGGTAGAGCATCGGTCTGCGGACTGAAAGGTCCCGGGTTCAATTCCGGTCAAGGGCATGTACATTGGCTGCGGGCACATCCCCGGTAGGGGGTGTGCAAGAGGCAGCTGGTTGATGTTTCTCTCTCATCGACGTTTCTGGCTCTCTATCTCTCGCCCTTCCTCTCTGTAAAATATCAATAAAATATATTTAATAAAAATTTTAAAAAAAGAAGAAGAAAGCCACAAAAATTTTTTGATTGGCTTATGGGTGGTAAGTCTTGCAAGGACATGAATTACTTTCCTAAGAAGCAACTTTCAACCAATTTTGGACAGTATTCAGTGAATACACAACCCAGCCTTTTCTCCTCTTGGTGTAAAATTCCAAAGGTTACCTTCTCATGCCTCACCTGATGCTCTGGTATAGCAATCAAAAGTCAGGTGCCTATTTTTCCATTACTGTCATAACTATAGTTCTTTTAATATATATATATAATTGATTTTTTAAAGAGAGGAAGGGAGAGGAGAGAGCTAGACAGCTAGAAACATTGATGAGAGAGAGACATCGACCAGCTGCCTCCTGCATACCTCACACCAGGGATTTGCCCGCAACCAATATACATGCCCTTGACCGGAATTGAACCTGGGACCTTTCAGTCCACAGACCGATGCTCTATCCACTAAACCAAACCAGTTTCGGCAATAACTATAGTTCTTGACACAGTGCCCGGCCCACAGTAAGGGCTGATTAAATTGTGGCAGCCTGCTCTCCTCCAAGGAGCAGCAGCCGTTCACAGCCCACTCTAGTCTGAGGAGCAGGAGCTGCATAAGCACCCACCCACTACATAAATAGCACCCACCCAAGGAGCCACAGAAAACTGAGGAGCAGTCGCTGCCATGACTGCCCAGGAAGCAGCCATTGCCCAAGTAGCCACTGCTACACAAGAAGTAGCCTCCGCACGACTTGACACCTAGATCCTTTGGTGAGAGCAAAAGAGTATAGACAAAGAAATGCCCCCAAGGAAAGAAAATGAGGAATCACTAGAAAAGGAGCTAAGTGAAACAGAGCATGCAGTGTCAGAAAAACAATTCAAAATAAGGGTCATACAGTTCATAAACCAGATGGATGAGAAAATCAACAAGTTATGTAAGAATCAAGAGGAAATAAAGAGTGATATAACTACAATAAAAAACACTGTGGAAGCTTCAACACTAGAGTAGGAGAAGTGGAGGACCAAATTAGCCAATTACAAGATAGGGAAGCAAAACATGCAAACTGAACTGCAACTGGATGAAAAATTAAGAGATAGGAGGAGAGCCTAAGGAAGCTTTGGGACAATATGAAATGAAGCAACATATGAATACCCCGTTTCCCCGAAAATAAGACAGTGTTTTATACTATTAATTTTCACTCCCAAAGATGCACTAGGTCTTATTTTCAGGGGATGTCTTATTTTTCCATGAAGAAGAATATGGTACACATTTATTGTTAAATGAAAATAAAGGAAATTTATTACCTGTATACGGTACAGTAGTATGGTAGTTGTCAACACAAACCAGACAAACTGTGAATCCTACAGTATCAAGAATTTACTCATTTATTCACTGACAATCATGTCATCATCTTCTGGAACATCATCATAACAATCCAATTCCTGAATTTCCTGGTGAATTTCTTGTGACTCCATTTCTTTCAGAATCAGTGGACCAAATCTCTCATGTTTAGCAATAGCACTGTCTTTAAACGAGTACTTCTTGTCAAGGTAGCCTGCTTGCAGAGCATTTGCAATGCAACTGTCAGTGATTTTCTCCCATGAATTCTTCGCCCAAGACACTTCTTGCAGTTTAGGTTTCACAAAGTTTCCACGCTGATTTCTCTCCATTCTATTTTCAATGTAGTCATTAATTTCCATGCGCAAATTGTCTCTGAATGGCTTCTTTATTGCAATATCAAGAGTCTGGAGATAGGCCATCATTCCTGTGGGAAATCATTATCTGATCTATTTTTCTTTCATGAAGAAATGTCTTCATGTCTTTAGCGCAGTGAGTGCTGGCTGCATCCCAGACTAGCAGACCTCTTTGGCTCCCCCGCATAACAAGCGGCAGCATTAAATCGACCCACTTCCTTATAACTGCTTGTGTGGCCCAGGCCTTTTCAGTTTCAAGAATAAAAACGCCCAAAACACATTCAATCTTTTCCTTCTTGCCCTTAGAAATGATTAAAGGTGGGATTTTAGTGCCATCCAGACGAATTGCCAAAATACAGGAAACACCTGCACTTTCGTAAGCAGTGGAGGGAATGTACACTAAGGAGGCACCCTGCTGTTCAACTGTTGTTTGAGATGATTGGCCCATAAACACTGCAGTTTCATCCATAGCAATCATGTTGCAAAGATTGTATTTAGAGAAGTCAGCATCATCAATAAAGGACTTGAATGCAAGTGCTCGCTTAATAACTTGAGTATCTTCCAACCTAAACAATGTTGTAGATCTTCTTAAAGACAGTTCACTTCACTGAAGGAAATTCCAGCCAGTGTTGTGATGCTTTGAAGTCTTCGGGGGATATGTCAACTGTGGTGCCATTGCAAGGGCAAATTCTTGAATCTGAGCCCTATTCACAACCAAAGCCTTTGCTCTCCTGTCAACACCCCATTCACAGATCAGGTCTTCCAGCTCGGAAAATAATGGTTGCCGACCTGATCCACACTTGTGCTTTTTAGCATTTTCCTTGTCCACTTGTTCAATGAGGTTACCATACTCTGCTCGCCATTTTTGGACCAATTAGATACTCAACATCTTCTCTTTGCAGAAAGCAGTAAGATTTTGGCCCCAAGAGTCTTCCACAATTCCTTTCTTGTACTCCATGGAGCAGCTTTTTATTTTTTGTGCTCATTTGTAGGGGTAAAAAAAGGAATTGGGGTATCAAGGTGGGGGGAGGGGGATCACTTAAAATGACACAGGGGGGATCAGAATCGGGGAATCAAAATGACACAGGGAGGATCAGAGGGGGAAATAAAAATGGCAAAGAAGAATCAGAGGGGGGGATTACCATTTTAGTAACCCCTTTTGATCCTCCTATGTCATTTTGATTGCCCCCTCTGGTCCTCCTGTGTCATTTTTTAAAAATATATTTTTTTTGATTTTTTACAGAGAGGAAGAAAGAGGGATAGACAGTTAGAAACATCGATGAGAGAGAATCATTGATCAGCTGCCTCTTGCACACCCCCTACTGGGGATGTGCCCACAACCAAGATACATGCCCTTGACCAGAATCAAACCCGGGACCTTTCAGTCGCAGGCCGACGCTCTATCCACTGAGCCAAACCGGTTTCGGCCTCCTGTGTCATTTTGATTGCCCCCTCTGATCCTCCTGTGTCATTTTAAGTGATCCCCCTCCCCCCACCCCTGTGCCACTGAACACCTTCACCAGACATCCCCCTACCCCTTTATCAGACATTTACCCTTTGAGGCCTGCCTTGGGACTGTCACTGGGCTTGCTGGGGCCTGGATCTGGGCTGGAGCAGGGTCTGCCACTGACGAGAACCTTCATTCAACATGAAGGCGGTCTCGAGCATCAGGTAGTGTCACCAGAGACAGACCAGCACTCACCACCTTCGCTGCGTCCAGTCCGCTCTAATCCTCCTGTTCTTCTACATGCATCTGCGAAAGTCTCTTCCTCTCTCCCGCCCCACGCTCACCACTCACTCCGACCTCCACTCCCCCTCCACATAGCAGTGACGTCAGGAGTCCGCATAACGTCACTGGTTGCTAGACGCCAGTCAGGGTGACCCTAGCGACAAGTTTACGGTAAATTAATTTTCATTCTGAGTCAGAGCCTTGGAGCCTTATATTCGAGTGATGCCTTATATTTCACTCAGAAGAAAACCTGTAAGTAGGTCTTATTTTCAGAGGATGTTTTATTTTCGGGGAAACACTGCCAGAAGACAAGAAGAGGAACAAGGGTTAGAAAACCTATATGAAGAAATAATGTCAGAAAACTTCCATGGTTTGGGGAAGAAAAAAGTCACACAGGCACAGAGAGTCCCAAACAAGATGAACCCTAAAAGACCCACAGGAAGACATGTCGTAATTACGATGGCAAACGTTCAAACAAAGAGAGAATCTTAAAGGCTGCAAGTGATACAGAAAGTTATATACAAAGGATCTCCCTTTAGATTATCAAATGATTTCTCAATAGAAACACATCAGGACAGAAAGGAATGGAAGGAAGTATACAAAGTGATGCAAAGCAAGGGACAGAAACCAAGAATATATAGCAAGACCATCATTCATAATTGAAGGGGAAATAAGGAGCTTTGCAGACAAAAAAAAAAAAAAAGGCTAAGGTAGTTTATCACTATCAAGCCAGCAATGCAAGAAATGCCAAAGGGACAGGGTGTAAAAAGAAGAAATAAAAAGGGAAGAAGGAACACGGGCACAAAAGACAAAAATGGCTACAAACAAGTACCTAACAATAACTTTAAATGTAAATGGACTAAATGCTCCAATCAAAAGACATCAGATGGCTGAATGTATAAGAAAACATAATCCATATATATGCTTTCTACAAGACACTCACCTCGGAACAAGGGACTCACACAGACTCAAAGTGAAGGGATGGAAAAATATCGTTCAGGCAATGGAAATGACAAAAAGCTGGGCCAAATCTGTGCGCTGGGCCTCTAGTATTAGAATAATAGCAGAAAATGTTGATAGAAAAGGAAAATATATTTATATACAGTAAGATATATTTAAGAAGAAGTATTTTTGAGATGCACATTTAGTAATTAATGATTAAATAGAAAGGCATGTGATGAGATAGATGCTAGGTAAAATAAATTTTTAAATATATGAAAACATAGAGAAATGATATAGAAGTGGTATTTGTAGTTTATATTCTTCAGTAGGATAAGCATTACCTTCTGGCTGTCTGTAATTAGTGATCTGCTATTGATGGGTATATGGTCTTTTTGTACTGCATTTGTTTGTTAAGGAACTCTTTGCAGTTGGTCATTAGTGATATTCTGGGAGCTATTTGAGTGGTTTTACATTACAACCACAGCCTGGCCTGTGGGATTGGGCTGAAACTAGCTCTCTGATAGCCCCTGAGTGGTCCTGGATTGTGAGAAGTTGCAGGCCAAGTTGAGGGACTCCACAGGAGCATGATCGGCCAGGGAGGGATGCAGGAGATTAGCCAGCTGGGGAGGGCCCGGGTGAGCGCTCCAGGGCATGTCTGGCTCTTCTCACTCTATCCAGATTGGCCAGGCCCCTGCAGGAAATTAACCAATAGGTCAGATCATTTGCCCTATGGTTGTCAATGCACATCATAGTGAGAGATTGAGTATGTTTAGCATATCATTAGCATATTGCGCTTTGATTTAATGGATGAGTGGACACTTAGCATATTAGGCTTTTATTATATAGGAATATAATGATGAAAATATAATGAGAGTTTAAAGGAGATCAAATCCTCTAAGGCTAGAACTGTATCTCTTTTCCTCATTTGTGGTTTGAAACTTGGGAAAGTAATTTATATGAGAAATGGCACTAATGGCAGAGATCTTTTTCTTTCTTTTTTTTTAATGGCAGAGTTTGTTTTGTTTTTTTTAATAACTATTCCTGGCTAATGTAGCTCAGTTGGTTGAGTGCCATCCTGTGCACCAAACGGTTGCCGGTTCAATTCTCAGGTCAGGGCACATACCCAAGTTGCAGGTTTGATCCCCAGCGTGAGGGAGGCAACCAATTGATGATTAGTGTTTCTCTCCTTTTCTTTCTCTTTCTCCCCTCCTCTCTTACCCTTCCAGTCTCTCTTTTAAAAAAATCAATAAAAATGTGAGTGTGTGGGTTTTTTTTTTTTTTAAATAAAGCTTTAAAAAAATAAACTAGCATAGGTTACTGGTTACTTTGGTACTTTACCTGTGGCAGTATGCTTTCTCTGGATTCAACCCCCAAACAATTGGTAACTTAAATATCCAACTGTATCAGTCTTGTTTAAGAATAAAAGTTAAGTCTTTTTTTCAAATATATTTTTACTAGAGGCCTGGTGCATGAAATTCATGCATGGGGGAGGTGGGGTGGTGGTGTCCCTCAGCCCAGCCTGCACCTTCGCCAATCTGGGACCCCTAAAGGGATGTATGACTGCCCCCTCACAATCCAGGACTGCTGGCTCCAAAATACTTGCCTTCCTGCCTTCCTGATTGCCCCTAACCGTTTCTGCCTGCCAGCCTGATCACCCCTAACCACTCTGCTGCCAGCCTGATTGATGTCTAACTGCTCCCCTGCCAGCCAATTTGCCACCAACTTTCCTCCTCTGCTGGCCTGATCACCCCTAACTGCCCTCCCCTGCAGGGTTGGTCACCCCCAACTGCCCTCCCCTGCTGGCCATCTTGTGGTAGCCATCTTGTGTCCACATAGGGGCAGGATCTTTGACCACAAGGGGGCAAGCCATCTTGTGTGTTGGAGTGATGATGAATCTGCATATTCATTCTATCTTATTAGATAGGATGAATTTCAGAGAGGAAAAAAGAAGGGGTGAGAGAGAAATATCAATGATGAGAGAGAATCAACAATTAGCTGCCTCCTGCATGTCCCCTACTGGAGAGTGAGCTCACAACCTGGTCATATGCCCTTGACCAGAATAAAACCTGGGACCTTTTAGTTGCTCTGTCCACTTAGCCAATGCTCTATTTACTGAGTCAAATCAGCCAGGGCAATAGTTAAATCTTTTAACAGTCCTATATAATAAAGAGGTAATATGCAAAATGACCATTACTCCAACACACAATATGGCCACCCCCATGTGGTCAATGATGGCTGCCCCCATGTGGACATAAGATGGCCACCACAAGATGGCCAGCAGGGAAGGGCAGTTGTGGGAGAACCAGGCCTGCAGGGAGGGCAGCTGCAGGGGCCATAACTGCAAGAGAAGACAGTTAGAGGCGACCAGGCCAGCAGGGGAGGGTAGATAAGGGTGACCAAGCCAGCAGGGGAGGCAAGTCAGGGGCAATTGGGCTTGCAGGGGAGCAGTTAGGTGTCGAACATGCTGGCAGGGGAGTAGTTAGGGGATGATCAGGCTGGCAGGTAGAAGTGGTTAGAGACAGTCTGTCAGGCAGGCAGGCGAGCGGTTGGGTGCCAGCAGTCCTAGATTGTGAGAGGGATCCCAGATTGGAGAGGGTACAGGTGGGGCTGAGGGACACACACTGCCCCCTGGGCATGAATTTCATGCACTGGGCCTCAAGTTCAATAATAAAAAGACAAGTTAAAAATAGGCAGCAGATTTGAATAAATGTTCCAGAGATATACAAATAGCCAGTAAGCACATGAAAAAATGTTCAGCATCATTAGTCATTAAGGTAATGCAAATCAAAACCACAGTGAGTACCACTTCCCTTCCCTAATATGTCCTCTTTCAAAAAAGTGTCTTTTTAGGTCCTTTGCTCATTTTTTTATTGGATTGTTTATCTTCCTTTTGTTAAGTTGTATGAGTTCCCTGTAAATGTTGGAGATTAAACTTTTATCAGAGGTAACATTGGCAAATATGTTCTCTCATGCAGTGGGCTTTCTTGTTGTTTTGTTGGTGGTTTCTTTTGTGCAGAAGCTTTTTATTTTGATGTAGTCCTATTTGTTTATTTTCTCCTTAGTTTCCATTGCTCTAGGAGCTGTATTGGTGAAGATATAATTACAATAAATGTCTGCTATTTTGCTGTTTATGGATTCTCTAAGATTTTTATGGTTTCTCGTCTTATGTTTAAGTCCTTTATTCATTTTGATTTCATTTTTTTGTATGGTGTAAATTGGTGGTCTAGTTTCATTTATTTGCATGTATCTGTCCAATTTTCCCAACATCATTTGTTGAAGAGACTGTCTTGACTGTATGCTCTTGCCTCCTTTGTCAAATATTGAGTATAATGGCTTGGGTGGATTTCTGGGTTCTCTGTTTTGTTCCACTGGTCTATATGGTTCTTGTGCCAGTACAAGGCATTTTTTAGAACAGTGGATTTGTAATACAGCTTGACATCTGGTATTTTGATCCCTCCAAATTTATTCTTCTTTTAATATTTCTGTGGCTATTCAGGGTCTTTTTTTATTCCAGATGAATTTTTAGAGAGTTTGTTCTAGGTCTTTGAAATATGCTGTTCATATTTTAATGGGGAGTGCACTGAATCTATAGATTGCTTTGGACAGTATGGACATTTTAAAGATGCTGATTTTACCAAACCATGAACACAGTATATTCTCCCATTTGTTTACCGTATTTGCTGGCGTATAAGACGACTTTTTGGCCCTGAAAAATATGCCTCCAAGTCGGGGGTAGTCTTATACGGCGAGTATATAACAAACTCTGTATTTTTTAGTGGAAATGTTAGGGGGTCGTCTTATACGCCCAGTCTCTTATACGCCGGCAAATACGTATTTTTCAGGGCCAAAAAATCGTCTTATATGCCGGCAAATATGGTATGTCTTTCTCTATCTCTTTTTCCAATGTCTTAGAGTTTTCCAAGTACAGGTCTTTTACCTCCTTAGTTAATCCATTAACTCCCACAGATCCAAAATGGAAACTATCCCCACATGCCATGATATTTTGAATTTAATTTTTTAAATCAATTTGCAGTGACTATTATAAAAATATATTACAATTTGGATATTCTTAAATATTTTCAGTTGATAATTCTCATGGAAAATGACTTTTTAAAGCATCTATAGACACTATGGCACACAAAAGGTTTACTCCTAGGTATCTTAATTTTTTGTACTTGAAATGGTAAATGGGTTTGTTTTTAACACCAAAGAGAAATGTAATTTCTCTTTACATAAATTCACTATTGGTGTATTAAAAAAGCCATAGATTTCTGGTGTTAATTTTGTTTTCTGCTACATTGCAGAATTTATTAATTCTAATAATTTTTGATGGAGTCTTTGGGGCAAGCATGTCAAACTCAAAGGCTAACAGGACAAATAAACAGGATTTAAGTTTATGTGGGCACCCCAAAAAACAAAAGCTTTAATTTTCTATTCTTTTTTTAAAATATATTTTATTGATTTTTACAGAGAGGAAGGGAGAGGGATAGCGAGTTAGAAACATCAATGAGAGAGAAACATGGATCAGCTGCCTTCTGCACACACCCTACTGGGGATGTGCCAGCAACCAAGGTACATGCCCTTGACTGGAATAGAATCTGGGTCCCTTCAGTTCACAGGCTGACATCTATCCACTGAGCCACTTGATGTCTTTTGACTGGAGCATTTAGTCCACTTACATTTAAGGTTATTATTGTTAGGCACTTGTTTGTATCCATTTTTATTTTTTGTGCTTGTGTTCCTTCTTCTCTATTTCTTCCTTTTACAAATACCTTTAGCATTTCTTGCATTGCTGGCTTGATAGTGATATACTCCTTTAGCCTTTTTTGTCTGTGAAGCTCCTGATTTCCCTGTCAAATTTGAATGATTTGACAGGGAAATGGTCTATTTGTTGGATAGACTATTCTTGGATTCAGTTCCTTTCTTTGCATCACTTTGTATACTTCCTTCCATTCCTTTATGTCCTAATGTGTTTCTGTTGAAAAATCATTTTATAATCTAATGGGAGATCCCTTGTAGGTAACTCTGTCTCTCTTACAGCCTTTAAGACTCCCTCTTTGCCATTAACGTTTGCCATTGTAATTACAAGTCCAGGTGCAGGTCTTTTGGGTTTATCTTTTTTGTGACTCTTTGTGCTTGTATAACCTTTTCTTCCCCAAATCAGGGATGTTTTCTGACATTATTTCTTCAAATAGGTTTTCTAACCCTTGTTCCTCTTGTCATTCTGGCATCCATAATATACATATGATGCTTCATTTCATGTTGTCCCAAAACTCCCTTGGGCTCTCCTCATGCTTTCTAATTTTTCCCTCCAGTTGCTGTTCAGAATGTGTATGTTTTGCTTCCCTATCTTCTAATTCGCTAATTCGGTCATCAGCTTCTCCTATTCTACTGTTGGAACCTTCCATACTGTATTTTATTGTAGCTATATCACTCTTTATTTCCTCTTTATTCTTACATAAGTTGTTGATTTTCTTATCCAGAACATTTAAAAACTATATGACCCTTACTCTGAATTCTTTTTCTGGCATGTTGCATGCCTCTGTTTCCTTCAGAGCCTTTCCTGGTGACTTCTCTTTTTCTTAGATTTGGGTGTTGTATCTTTGTCTCCCCATTTTTGCTCTTACCAAAGGATCTAGGCATTGAGTCACATGGGACCTGTGGCTGCAGTGGTGGGCTTGGTGGCAGGTTGCATGGTCATAGGGTCCTGGTTTCAAGCAGTGGGCCTGGCAGTGGCTCCCACGGTCATGGTCCCTTGGTTTTCAGGACTTCTTAAGGACATTGAAGCAGGGGTTGAGGTAGAATGTCAGGCACTCATAATGTTGACATTATGATCATGCATTTTGCTTAGTTGTATATCTGTTTTTCTCTTCTTAGTGGGGTGACTCGAGGGACTACTGATTTATATTAGACCCTTAGTAAACACTGAAAGATTTTTTAAATCTTGATTGAAGATTAAAATTACTCTAAGTCAGCCATAATCACAGATGAAATAGGATTTGCATATCCT
Source organism: Vespertilio murinus (assembly GCA_963924515.1). Lineage (NCBI taxonomy): Eukaryota > Metazoa > Chordata > Mammalia > Chiroptera > Vespertilionidae > Vespertilio > Vespertilio murinus. The sequence goes on along the minus strand of OZ004707.1, from coordinate 95,274,751 downwards.
ATTTAAATTCTCTAGCATTTATGAGTGCCACCCAAACTTTTTGTAAAATTTCCTGTAGATCTCTTGACATTACACTCAATTGGTTCTCTTCCTGTGTTTTTCATTATTTTTTTAATATATATTTTATTGATTTTATACAGAGATGAATTGAGAGGGGTAGAGAGTTAGAAATGTTGATGAGAGAGATACATCGACCAGCTGCCTCTTGCACAATCCCCACCGGGGATGTGCCCGCAACCAAGGTACGTGCCCTTGACCGGAATCGAACCTAGGACCTTTCAGTCCGCAGGCTGACACTCTATCCACTGAGCCAAACCGGTTTCGGCTCATTATTTCTTTCTTTTTCTTTTTTTTAAAAAATATATTTTATTGATATTTTACAGAGAGGAAGGGAGAGAGATAGAGAGCTAGAAACGTCAATGAGAGAGAAACATAGGCCAGCTGCCTCTTGCACACCCCCTACTGGGGATGTGCCCACAACCAATGTACATGCCCTTGACCGGAATCGAACCCGGGACCTTTCAGTCCACAGACTGACGCTCTACCACTGAGCCAAACCGGTTTCGGCGGCTCATTATTTCTTAACTTCTGGGTTCCCCTAGCGCTCTGTGCATACATCTATCTTAAAATCCATATCATACTGAAATTCATTATTCACATGCCAATTTTACATCTAGACAGTGAATTAAATATATATATATATATCCACACACATTTGTATTGATTTCAAAGAGGAAGGGCATGGGAGAGAGAGATAGAAACATCAATGATGAAAGAAGATCATTGATTGGCTGACTCCTGTATGCCCCACACTAGGGAGCAATCCCACAACCCTGGCATATTCCTTTGACTGGGAATCGAACCTGGGACCCTTCAGTCCACAGGCTGACGCTCTATACACTGAGCCAAGCCAGCTAGGGCTAGATGGTGAATTTTTTAAGAACAAGAATTGCGTCTCATTCTTCTTATAACTTTAGTGCCTAACACTGCAATAGGGTCCTATTAAACTAACCTGTTAAATGTGGAAAGAAAAATGATACTATTTGCTTTTTGTAGACTCTTGTTAAAGGAGGGAAGCAAGAGAGTCCCACATTTCTGGTGTTCCTTCATCCTGCTACTGCTGTCAAAGTAATTGTAAAGTAGGGCTTTGTTGTTTTGTAGCTCAAAGACTTAATTGAGTAAACATTTCCTATTAAATATAAATTCATATTTCTTAGCTTTCTGTCAAATTCCTCACGGTGCATCATAACTGAACTTTCTATTCTTCTTCATGTGTACTTTATAGATGCTGCTTCCTTCATGAAGTTTTCAGTCATCTCCTTGCCCTCTCCAGCCTCTACCAAAACATTATTTCCCCCTCTGAACTCTTAATTAGACTTTGACTGTGGTAAATTATTATTTTTGTATCCTATTAAGTCATAAGTTCCTTGAGAACACGGTTCTTGTTTTTGTTTTTTTTCTATTTTGCATTAATAATTGAATTGAGTATAAATTAACTTTAAAAAATGTTTTACCATGTTGTTAAAAATTCTTCTTCTAAGTAAATGCACTTAATCCAGAGAGTGTGTAGGTTTAAATAATGTATTTATTCCTGCAACTTCAGTTTAAGAAATAATTTTTGTTCCAGATTTACATTTATTTAAAATATATTTACCATTCTTTGTATTGACTCTCCTACTTTTCTAGGGCACTGTCTTTAATCTTGAGTCCAAGGAGGAGGAATACCCTGAAGTTGTTGCCGAAGATAGCAATGACATTTATATCCTTCCCAGTGACAACTCTGGACAAGTCAGTCCTCCAGAGTCTCCAACTGTGACTACTTCTTGGCAGTCAGAGAGCTTACCTATTTCCCTGTCAGTCAGCCAGAGTTGGCATACTGAAAGCCTCCCAGTGTCCCTGGGTCCTGAGTCCTGGCAGCAGATCACAATGGATCCCGAAGTAAAAAGCTTAGATAGCAATGGGGCTGGAGAGAAGAGTGAAAACAATTCTTCTAATTCTGACATTGTGCATGTTGAGAAAGAAGAGATACCTGAGGGTGTGGAAGAGGCTGCTGTGACATCTGTAGTCTTGTCAACAAGGGAGCTGCAAGAGGCACTCCCTAAAGCCCCAGCTCCCTTGCTTCCACATATCACTGCCACTTCCTTGCTGGGCATGAGAGAATCTGACACAGAAATGACTGCAGTTAAGAAAGTCAGCCCAGCTACATCATTATTCCTAGAACTTGATGAAGAAGAGATGAAAGCAGCTATAATTGAACCTATTGAACGAGAGGAGATGATCCCTATACTGGAACCCACAAAAACACTGTTGAGTGAAGAGATGACTATAAAGAAAAAGAATCTTATGGAAGGGTCCTACCCTGCTGGAGAAGAGAAGTCTATGGCATTGCCTGAGGGCAAGTCTATACTGTTGTTTGGAGGGGCTGCTGCTTTTGCTATCCTGGCTGTGGCAATTGGAGTAGCATTGGCTCTGAGAAAGAAATAGTATGTTTTAGAAGAGAAGACAAAAAGGATATTAGGTTTTAGTTGTATCGACTGAATTTGAACTGCCAGCAGATGATTGTACATTTGTGGAACACTCTTGGATAATTAGAGATTTTTTGCTTGAGGTAGAGGGTGTTCATGTTTGTCTGATTATAAGTTCCAAAGGTCTTGCCTCATGGTAGATTTTGGATCTTAAGAGTAAAGTACTTCCTCTGGTACAGGTTTCTCAAAATCTGCATTAATTATATCTTGAAATGTCTTTGTTGTAGGAATTTGTCCTGTGCATTGTGTTTAGCAACATCCCTGTCCTGTGCCCACTAAATACCAGTAGAAACTCTCCCCCAGTTGTTAAAACCAAAAAATATCTCCTGGCATTGCCAAATGTCCCTGGGAGTAAAATTATTCCCTCTTATGGGCCACAGCTTTAGAGGGAGAGGGTTAATTTAGGAGCATCTGTGATAGAAGTTCCCAGGCAAGAGGCCTAGCTGTGTGCTTCTCAGCTACTCACACAGTCCTGCCCTTGGAATTTCATCTTTTCTGATGAACATGCTGTGTTTGCAGTCATTCCTTTTTGGCTTTTTTTTCTTCCCCAACTTTTTAGTCCTATAGTCTGAGAGTATTCTCCTCTTATGTCACAGCTGCTTCTCAGGTACCACACTCTTCACCTCCACGTTTCTCCTAACATCCATTGAGTGTGCTTGCTCTATACCTATCAAGTCTCTGATGCTTCTTATAGTTTCACTTTGTAAAGATACTGCCTTTAGTAATCTGTAAAAAGCGGGGAGGGGGCTCCCTACCTATAAATGCTATGACAAGTAACTGATAAGAGAGAAATCTGTCGCGTTTAGAAGCAAGAAAATGGCTTAAATGACTTCTGGAGCTCTTTTGTGTATGGCCATCCTACTGAATTTATGGCTACCCACCAGCAGCATCTCCCTTGCTGGATGGTCACTGTCTATAACTTGGGCTAGGGTTTTTCCCTATACTATCTGGCCTTAGTGTTAATGGTTCACCATCTAACTCCTTTGCAGTCCTTTACTGCATTTTTATACTTAGCTTACAGACCAATTGAGTTTTAACTCTCATGAAATATAGAAAGTCTCCTAAATATCATTGAAATAAAAAGTATGAAAAGAGAAGCTTGACTTTCTTGGTTATCCTTGAGTTCTAATTTGGCTTTCAGGCTTCTTCACTGAAATCTTCACAGTCCAAATGCCAGTAAGATAAACCACAATGATCCTAATTATATGTACTAGTTGAGAATCAGCATAATTTTCTTTCATCTGGCTGATCCCACCTCTGGAAGGGTGAGAAGTGTCATTTTATGCCTGAGGATCATGGTGTCACTAGCAGGACATACTTGTTTGATACATAGGTCATCTCAGATTTACCTTAGTAAATGAAACAAATTATTTTTTTTTAGATCATGAAATTTGTAGTAAAATTACTTTGCCTTATACTGGTCACAAAAATGTGTTTTAAATGTGCTTTCTTTTTAAAATATATTTTTAAAATTTAAATCTTCTCCCTAATAACTTTTAAATGCTATTTAAAAGTTGGCCAAGAAAAGTTCTGAAGTATGTTTATGTGCCACTTCAGCTTTATCATGGGGTATATCTTTATGTTCTGAGTTTTAGTGTCCCCATTTAGTGAGTGATGTTTTTAAGGATTTTGATGCGTATTGAATAATACAGCTAGGGGTAAGGGGGGAAATGGGATTCATGTAGTAAAGAATTATTTCCTTCTTGGGCTCTGACTGTTGCAGTGGATTACTCTGTCCTAATTGCTACATTTGTGTTTTCATAGGGTAAGAGCAAACTGGTGTGTTATCTTAATCCCCCCCCCCCATATATACCGTATTTGCCGGCGTATAAGACGATTTTTTGGCCCTGAAAAATACATATTTGCCGGCGTATAAGACGACTGGGCGTATAAGACGACCCCCTAACATTTCCACTCAAAATACAGAGTTTGTTATATACTCGCCGTATAAGACTACCCCCTACTTGGAGGCATATTTTTCAGGGCCAAAAAGTTGTCTTATACGCCGGCAAATACGGTAATAAAAGGGTATTATAGAAATTGACCAAATGGTTGAACAACCGGAACACCTGCAGCCCCTCGCCCTGGCCATCCCTACCCTCAATTGGCCCCCACACCAGTTGGCCCACTGATGTCCCCCATGGGGGAGGGCCTGCTGGACCCCACCAGTGTAAGAATTTATGCACCAGGCCTCTAATTTATAATATAATATTTTCCTTCCAGAGTTCACACTTTTAAACTCTGTATCCTCAAACCCAATGGCTAAACACATTTAAGCACTATTGTAAACCAAGTTCATTTCTGAGCTGCTAGAATAAGGTGACCAGACATCCCGCTTTTGGCAGGACAGTCCCGATTTTTAACAATTTGTCCCGCGTCCCACGGCGTTTTTAAAAAGTCCAAAAGATTTAAAAGAATATTTCCAAAAGTCAGTACTTTTTTTTGGGGGGGGGGTGTTTTTTTTTTCTTTTATTATTATCTGTGTACATATCTTCCCATTGCTCCCCCTCCCACCTCCCCGAAAATCGGGACTTTTTTAAAACGCCGTGGGACGCAGGACAAGTTGTTAAAAATCGGGACTGGTCACCTTATGCTAGAGAGATAGATATGTGGCTTAGGATATTTGGGCCTGTGTTCTCCATTAAAGAAAAGAGTAAGACATGTGATACGATGCTACCATTGCTGCTTTATTTTCCTGTCTCTTGAACATTAACCCAAAGTTATCTGGCCAATTGGATTTTGCTGTATAATGGTAAATAAGATATTCTTTTCTATCGGCTTTCTCTAGATTGAACTGTTGAAAGTTCCTAAGTTAATAGGATGATTAGTGTCCACGTTTTTCTTCATTTCCTTATCTTCTGCCTCTGGCAGTGGAAGGGAATACCCTAATAAGGACTGCTGCTTACAGCAGCTCCTATTATATATTTAAAAGAAAATCATTTGTTACCTGCCCTTTTTTTATGAGGGCTGGTAGTAGGAGGCTGTTCTCTTCTGTCCCAACTTATAGAGCACCTAAATCTAAGAAAAAAGGACAATTCGCAATAAATCCAACTCAAATGCAGAATTAAGAATATCACCACTTATCATTTCTCATTCTTTGAACTATTGAGGAAAAGTTTTTGTTAGTCTTATAGAACTCTTCTTAACTGTTCTTTTAAATATGGTTTCTGATCACTTGGCAAATGTTAGTGAATGTTTAAGAAAAATACTAGAATTAAAGGATGCTAATTTATCTTCTCTAATAAAATGATCATTCTGAGCCCAAAGAAATCCATTTCTATAGTGTGCCTTAGGGGGACTCTGATGGTCATCACTGCCCTCTAGAAAGAAAGCTTTCTAGATGAAGAAAAACAACCGTTGACCTTCTGGTTCACACATTTACCATCCAAAGTCATCCTTGATACCTCCTCTTGCCCGTGTTCCATCTCTTGTATTAAATGCAGCTACTACTGCCTGGGTTTGTACTGGGGGAATAAATGGCAAACACAGAACATGGTTTTTTGAACCACAGCTACCATTCCTCAGCTTCAGTGCTGATTCTCTCTAGTAATATAAAAGTGATGCATGCTCTCTTGCTTTTTTCCTATAAGTATGACATGTGGACAAATGCCATACCTATAGAATTTTTCAATTATTTTAAGAGATGTTTTCTAGAAATAAAAGGTATTGCAGGTAAGAAAAATTTTCCCTTTTCTCTTTTATGTTTTTTTATACAAACATCTTTCAAAAAATTTGAGATGATGATATTTATACCATCAGGAGGGCTGGTCCTCCTGATGAAATATCACTATCTGATCACTTCATAGAAACAGCTTCCAGCCTCTGAACCAATACCCTCACAAGCATTGTTTCATTTAAAATCTCAGCAATACACTTAATGCCCGAAAGTTGCCTCTTCCGTGGTGGACCAAGATATGCCATTAGTAATAATCTATTATAACTGCGAGGGTTCAACCGTGACATGGGTTTGAATTCAGGGTGCACATTTTTCCATATTAGAATATCCTTTTTCTAATAAGTGTGGGTAATTATAATTTCAGCAAATATTAGTTGAACATTTACTAACTTTTCTAAAGTGTTCTAGCATATGAGAGGCAATGATTGGAATTTTTCTGACTCCAAGTCTAGTGCTTTTTCAAGTTTTTACTATTTTTTTTTTTTGTGACCCTGCAAAATAGTATTGGCAGGCTCTCTGCACACAGCTGTGCCAATTGTCTGCTGCACAAGAGCAACCTACGCTTACCATATTGTGTGCCCTAATTAGTAAATACTGAGCACGTTGTCCCAAACAAATGAGATGTCCAGGATTATTCCCAATTCCTAATTATACCAAATGTTTTGCCTCTAAATATTGAATGAGATGCCTTATGAATAATTAGCAGCTATCAATTGCTTTCTTACTTAATGTGTTAAATATTTCTTGTGAACAAGGGTAAGGCAATCTGACACAGGAATCATCACTGAATGATTTGAAGGTAGCACCATGACTCTTCCTAATTTCCTAGTTTGTTACCTTTTGTTCTGTTTACCCTGCCTGTGCTATGGGCTGTGGAGGCAAACTCTAGGCATTGGTAGACTTTTCAATACTCATTCAAGAGGGTTAAGCAGACACAGCCAGGGGCCTGTCTTGCTCAGAAGCTGGCAATAAGTTGACTCTGTGCAAACCTTCCATTCATTCCATAGTACACTGGGGAATGTAAAGTTAATAGTAACCTTGCCTATAGAATACTGATTTTAATTCAGTCACTATTGTTTAGTTCAATATAACCCTCCATGGAGAGTTAGAATCTGTCATGTTACTGTATTTATTGATTAATAAATCCTTTTTCCTTTACACAAAACTAACCTTTACCTACCTTTTTACCAGGGTCTTCCACCTGTGAACTCTGTTTACAATATCCCTAGCCAAGTAGCTTATGCTCAGGTTGGAATTGTTCTCAGGTATATTTGCAAGGCTCTTTTCCATTTGTTTAGTCAACTACTTTTAAATTGCTCTTTCTGGAAGAAAATATCTACCCCCAGTGAGAATCTGGTTATATGGATGAGAGTGTATGTAAGTATATGTGTGGTTAATGTTTCTGATATGTATCCGTTGGGGGGGAAAGTCCATTGCAAAACATTCATAATAATAGCATTACTAAAAAATGTTTTCCAAATGATGGCATTCATACCGCATGACATCTATTTGCTTTTAATATTTGCAACATATTGCAGATATCAGATTGAGCCCCAACTCTAGTGTTTCAAGTATTTAATGCGGAATGATAGTCATTTTTTCTTTTGATTAATTTAAATACTCAAGAAACATAAAATTGATAACAAGGAACTATGTATTAGTACTTCATTACTCTTATTCAAATCCTTCTCCAGAGAGTCATGTTCACAGTAACAAGAGTATTAGTATAGAGTAAAAGGTAATGTGTGTGACATGGACCCAACATCCACCATCATACATGCAAATGTAACCTTAGGAAACAATTGTTGCTTGGAACCATAGACACGTTGGCAGTATTTTAAATGTATGCGCTCCCTGGTTGATTTGGGCATACCTAAAAATTTTGATTTTGTTATTGTACTCTAACTGTATCCCTAGAAAAGGCAACTATTCAACTGTTGAATTTTTAAGTCTTGTTTTTCACTTCTTTTAAAATATATTTTTTATTGATTTCAGAGAGAAAGTGAGAGGGAGAGATAGATGATGAGAGAGAATCATTGATTGGCTGCCTTCTTGCACACCCTACACTTGGGATCGAGCCTGCAACATAGGCATGTGCCTGACCGGGAATGGAATCATGACCTCCTGGTTCATGGGTTGATGTTCAACCACTGAGCCATGCTGGCCAGGCTGTTTTTTATGCCTAGAAAAACCTGTTCGCTCCTGATATAACCTCTTAAGCTTGAATTGAGGGGGATAACTGGAAAATGAAAATACAAGATTATTAGCAGACAGTCCTCACATAATGTATGCAGTAGTGTCTGGTACGCCACCTTGACTTCTTAGAAAAAGAAAATGTGCCTTTAGATACCCAGTTTTGGAAATTTGGTGACACTCGCCCTTAAATCACCTCCACACCTTTTTCTTGCCTATGGTTTTTCTTGACTCTTAATAAAAGGAAATCAAGTTGAAAAAAGTCCAACATGCTCTGAATCCAGAATCTCCTGTACTGTCTGGTTTTTAAACCAGAACACTATTCTTTAGTAGTATTAAGAGGTCCCTGTTCTGTGAGGAATTTTTCTTTGTAAGGGATATGTGCTTTCTTCCTCTGGTCTTTGCTCCCCTTACACAACACTACTGTAAGACTATGCCCTGAGGTTGCACTTTAATAAACAGTAGATGGTTTGTTTTTTAACAAAAAACATTGTTTTATTTCTTTTGCCTTATAAACTGTTTTTAATTTTAATGTTCAAGTGAAATAAGATAAAGGCACAATGTATAAGATAAAAAATGGGATCAAGTTTGTTCAAATATGTCCAAGTTGACATTTTTATTCAAGTATATTACTGTAGAGATTCCTGAATGGGTCACGGGACCTAAAACATCACCTTTAAAAATAATGAGAAATAAATAACTGTTATCTTGTGCCTGTCTTCTCTAAGAACTCTAAATGGTCACAACTCCATCTCCACCAGAGGCAGCTAACTGCTGTCCTGTATCAAGTTTTAGCCAGACATGCTTTGTAGCCATCCATTCAGTCCATCTCCTAGATCAAGAAAGGAAAAACAAGAATTAGCCAGTATAATTCCCCCCTCCCCCCCAATATAGTTAGTCATATTTCTAACATTTATTTTAAACTAGAGGCTCGGTGCATGAATCCATGTACCAGGCCTCTAGTATGCATATAAGATCTTTGGTTTATCTCTTCCCACCTTCCCTCCTTCTCCCCTTTCCCCCCCTCTGAGATTCATCAATTTGTTCCATGTTTCCATGCCTGTGGTTTCCACTCCTGTGTTGAGCATCTGCCCCCTGGTTGTCAGTGCGTGTCATATAGACTGGTTAGGTTTTTTTATCTATGGAATTCTTTTTTATGACTTCCTATTTACTGTTTCTCCCTCTTTTCTAACTTGTATTGAATGACCATGCTTTCTTTTTCTTTCCTAACAGCAGGGACACTTTCTGTTATGGCCCAGATAATATTTTAGACTCTGTAGGCCACTCAGTCTTGGCCATATGCTCTTTGTCACAATGGCTCCATTCTGATGTTTCAGTGTGGAAGCAGCCAGAGAAAATACACAAACGAATGAACATGGCTGTATTACAATAAAACTTTGTTTATAAAAACAAGCAGCAGGCTAGATTTGGCCTATGGCCATTATTTACCAATCTTTGTAAATGATTAGAAGTTCTACATCCTTCACTTTTACCAAATGTACATTACATTTATTAGAATGTACATTCAATTTCTATGACAGGTCATCTAAATATGACTTAAACAAGATTTGTTTATTTCTCTAATTATATGTCAGCAGTCAGTCTTGGGATCCAGGAGCCTGTCTTACTGATCTTTATCACTAAGATAAAGTCCTCACCTATGTATCCATACCCTCATACACACTTCAACCTATGAACAGGGAGAGAAGTAGAAGGCAGATCCCTTCTCTTTAGGGACACAGTACAGAGATACATGTATCACTTCTGCCTGCATCTCTTTAATCAAAAGCCATAGGTCACACCTGGCTTACAAAGGAACCTGGGATATGTAGACCAAAATGACCCAGTTATAAATCCTATAACTACAGAAGATAGGAAGGACAGATATTGGGGGCATCTAACAATATCTGCCAAAACTTTTGAGTTTCTGATTGGCTTTAAGGATTAATTATAATCTATAACTCCTCACCCAACCAACATAAAACCTTTAGTATATATTTATTTAGCACCTCCAAAATACAGTTTCTATTACTGCCATCTCCACAGATTTGGGTTAACTCCCATGTGAGTTTTTTAGTGCTCCACACCTATAATTTAATAGATGTTACTGCTTTATTGATGATCATTTTCTAAAGTCTAAATTAGCTGTTTTAATTTCCAAGCCAGAATTCAGCCCTTAAGAACCCCAGTGCCATAAGAAATACAAGTGAAACTGAGAGTTCTGCAGAAACATGTTCTCTGGAACCCTGTCATCTTTATATCCTTGCATCCTATGTTTTGCTCCATGAGAGCAACTGCAAAAACAGACCTTCAAGGTTCTGAGAGATGTGGATATTCCCATTTTTGGGTCACTTAATGTGCCAAGAGACATCTTAGGTCCAAGGAATCAAGATTCTGTTTGAGCCGTTCAGTATTTGGTAAGCTGTTAATACAGACTGCTGTTGATGTCTTGCCCATTTACTCCCCTTGGGTGGTGGTTGGTGAACACTGTCCAGGAACTTTCTCAGGTGTACCTGCTTCCAACAATTCAGCATGGTTTAATACCTGATTTGAGATTTATATTAATTCTCCTGTTTCAAAATGCTGGTATAACTAAAGTCCAAAGCAGATCGAGAAAGCTTTTAATGTTTATCACTAATTTTAAGAGGGTTGGATGCCTGAGTAATGCTTCTGATACATAAAATCCCAAATACTAATATTTTCAAATTTAGAGAAAAGATATATCCATTGAAGATCCAGTTGGCTCTATGAAACTGAAGCAGCAGACATTAAGGACTATCTAGACTTCTTGGGCAACATCATGAACTGTGACTTAATATCCAAATGTTTTCTGGGAACGGTTCTAGATAACTTCTTCCTGCTTTTTTTTTTTTTAATCTCCTTTTGTTCTCTCTCACCTTCATCTTTCTTGGTGAGCATGTTTTCATTTGTTTGTTTTCTAAGCATGTCTTTAAAGAATTTAATTATACTTATTTTTGTGACAAGGTGAAGTTGACAGCAGATCAGGGGATGCTCAGCTTGGATTCCTCAGCCACTTTCTTTCATGCTCTAAGTGTCTATACCACTTATATCACACTAGTACAATTCTATGGACAATATGAAATAAGCCTTCCCCCAATGATAGTAGCAATCTTAAAAAAAAAAAAAAAAAAATGAAGCTTCCCAGCCAGCATGGCTCAATGGTTGAGCGTCGACCAATGAACCAGGAGATCACAATTTGATTGCTGGTCAGAGCACATGCCCAGGTTGCATGCTCGATCCCAAGTGGGGGGCATGCAGGAGGCAGCTGATCAATGATTCTCTCATTGATGTTTTCCTCCCTCTCCCTTTCTCTCTGAAATAAACTTTAAAAAATAAATTTTTAAAGGAAATGAAGCTGATAAAGCTCAAAAGCTTTCATTTTTCATTGCCACCTCCTACTACATAACGTTCTTGTTCATGAAAGCAAAACCAAGCCTTTTTGCCTAAACGGGAAGGTTTATAATAGCCTTCCTTGTTGTTCGGTCATCGGAAGCAGAAGTAAGGGAGGAAAGTAGCAGAGGTCTCTGCTTAGTTTCCTGACCTTAGAGGGAAATGGATGTAGGCAGACACCAAGAGGATTTAGTGAAATGCCAAGGAGCTGACAACACTGGTTCTTACATTTCTGACTAAGTTTCTCACATAGGTGAGTAGGTTCTGATTAATAAAATTCACTGTTGTGCGAAAGACATCACGGAGCAAAGATGGTGTGTGATCGGCCACCTTTTTGGCCAACAGCATGGTCAACATCAGCATAGTCTTCTCCTTCTCCATGTCTTTAGGATGTGTCTGCATGACCTGCTCCAGGGCAGCAGCAAAGCACTCCCTTCTGTCCTGTACAGAGGTGAAAGCAGAAGGCTAGGTCACTAATATTCTTCTCTTTTAAATGAAAAGTAGTCATCCAGTGGAAAGCATGAAGAAACATGCTCTCATTTCACAAGGTATTATTTACTAAATAGCTAAGGTGGTTGAAAGAGAGAATGAGAAACAATTTAGTTCTAAGAGGAGATGGAAATGGAAGACTGAGATTACTCCCTAGAGTGGAACACTTATTAACCAAATGCGTGGTCACTGAGCATCTTGTGTGCACACTCAACACTGATGGAACTAAAGCAGCCAAGTTACTCCCTACCTCTGAAGCACTTCAAATCAAGAATTAGTTAACTACCCAATATATTGCATGCCCAGTTACTGGTACAGACCTTGCTGACTAGAGGGAGGGAGGAGGGACTGCATGTGATATTCCCACCTGGAATAGGCACACCATAGAACATTAGACTTGAGAGGGCCTGCAGGCTCATTACTTTCATGGAGAGTTAACATTGCAGGAAAGGTCCCAGGCAGAACATCACTGGATGCTTATAGATTCTGTGACAGCTAGGGAGACCATCATCTGGGAAGAGACCACTAAAGAGGGGATAAGCCTTGCAGGCAGGAGACCTGGCCTGACTGAACATTGGAGGATTAATACATTTCTATGTAGTGAGAAGTACTTGCATTTTTAGCTGGTAGTCAAAAAAATACCTTGGGATATTTCTCCCACTAAGTTTCCTAGTGTCTTAGACCTATTTTTGTATCCCCACAATGCTTGGCTAATGATAGAAGCTCTATAAGTATTAGTATGTGGATTACAACCATGAAGCCAAGAGTAGGAGGCTAACATGTTGCTTTTCCTGTCACACCTGGGTAAGTGACTTAAAGTTCTCTGTTGGCATTTTTATTCAGCTCCCTACAACTAAATAAAGTTATTTCTGGAAGAGTCATATACATTTTGTTCATCTTTTTAGAGGCTCTTATCCCAAAATTCTTTGACTCATTTCTAAATGTCAAATAACAATTTTTCTGAAAAACAACCATGCTATAATTTCTATTTCCAATGCTTTTGTGGACAGTCATGAATTGAGTTACCTCACTGAACACTGGTCTGTCTGATAGCAGACAGAGGACAGACCTTGTTGGTTAAACTGACAATACAAAAAGCACTTACACTTCTCAACCCAGAGAAGGCACCAAAGCATTTATCACTTACTTCCTCTGACAGGTTCCCATTCATGAATTGTATCGCCAGATGATTCACCAGTCTTGGGGGGACGCTGCGGTCCATCCTGTCCCCTATATGGGCAAGTTGCCTGGCGATATTCTGGATGATTTCGTCTTGACTCTCAGAATCTGAATGTTCAGGCAGGAGCAGCAAAGACAAAGCAGACTCAGACATTGGTCTTGTTCTACACCCTCATCCCACTGCACCCCACTGCAGAAAGGAAGGAATTCTCTTTAAAACAAAGCTAGCTCCCACTTCCATAGCACACCATGGTGGGATGGGGAGAAAAGAGGGAGTCACCAGAGAATGGCCCTGAATGAGCAAAAGTTTGGCTGAAGAAGCAGACTTCTCCCTGAATACACATTCAACATCTGCTGACAAAAAGGATCAGTGATACTGTGACACCCATGACTATGGACACCTGAGGCTTGAGCCTGGCAACAGCCTTAAGGCTGCTAGTTATGTGTATCCCATCATTTAACAGGTTTCAGACTCAGAAGTTGTTAGGATAGAAGCTCTGCAGTCATACTGAGTTAGAGCCCCATCTCTGCCAATCCCTCGTCACGAGACCTTGACACATCCTCTCCTACTGTCTTCACAGGGTAGCTATGGGGATCACTGCTTTCCCTAGTCATATCTCACTAAGTAAAACCTGTCATCACTCTGACCTAGAAGGCTTTGTACAATCTGCCCAGCCCCTCTAACAGGAACTCTTCCCACTTCTCCAGCTACACTGGCCTCTGTAGAGAGCAAACTTCTTTAACTTCCTTGGTTCTACACAAATGCCACTCTGTCCAAGATCAAACCTCACTTTCCCTATAGTTTTAAACTCCACATGGCAGCAGCAGCGTCCTGCTTTATGTCTAGTTGTAGCCTTCCCATTTCGCCAGCTTTCCTGTGGGTCTGGTGCAATCCCTTTCGATTTTATCTGTTTTTTTCCAAATTGTTGAGGAGATGGCAGCCCAGGAGACTTCCTAGGCCGCCATCTTGCTTCAGTCCGATAGGTGTAAGATTTTTGTCCAATCTCTTCCTGCACCCTTCACACCCCCTTTTCCCTGAGAATTGTCAGTCCACTCCCTTTCTATGCCCCTGATTCTATTTTATTCACCAGTTTTTCTGTTCAGCAGACTTTTTTATTTTATTATTATATTTTATTTATTTATTTTTATTTATTAAGGTATTATATGTGTACATAGCTTACCATTGCCCCCACAACTTCCCATACATGCCCTCCCTCCCCAGAGTTTTGTGTCCATTGGTTGTACTTATATGCATGCATACCAGTCCTTCGGTTGATCTGTCTCCCCCAGATCTCCCTACCCTCCCCACTGTCATTTGACAGTCTGCTTGCTTTACTGGCACTATATCTTATCTTTCTGTTCATTAGTTTATAATGTTCTTTATTATCCATTGTTCATCAGACTTTTAATTGACTTGATTTTTAGATTCATGCGTTGATATGTATTTGTTGTTCATAATTTTTATCTTTACTTTTTTCTTTTTCCTCTTCTTAAAGAATACCTTTCAGCATTTCATATAATATGGGTTTGGTGGTGATGAACTCCTTTAGTTTTTTCTTATCTGTGAAGCTCTTTATCTGACCTTCCATTCTGAATGATAGCTTGGCTGGGTACTCTTGGTTATAGGTTCTTGCTATTCATCACTTTGAATATTTCTTGACACTCCTTTATGGCCTTCATAGTTTCTGTTAAGAAATCATCTGACAGTCATAGGGGTACTTCCTTGTAGGTAACTAACTGTTTTTCTCTTGCTGCTTTCAAGATCCTCTCTTTGACTTTTGCTCTTGGCATTTTAATTATGATGTGTCTTGGTGTGGTCCTCTTTGGATTCCTTTTGTTTGGGGTTCTCTGCTCTTCCTGGACTTGTCTTTCTTTCACCAGGTAGGGAAAGTTTTCTGTCATTATTTCTTCTAATAGGTTTTTAATATTTTGCTTTCTCTCTCTTCTTCTGGCACCCCCATAATTCAGATGTTGGTACACTTAAAGTTGGTCCAGAAGTTCCTTACACTATCT
This sequence comes from Vespertilio murinus, assembly GCA_963924515.1. NCBI lineage: Eukaryota > Metazoa > Chordata > Mammalia > Chiroptera > Vespertilionidae > Vespertilio > Vespertilio murinus. Next base: position 95,259,265 of record OZ004707.1, on the reverse strand, counting down.
TCATATTTTTGGATTCTTTTTCTTTTTGCTTTTCTGGTTTGGTGTTTTTTGCTTCCTCATATTTGAAACTTTGGTTTCATTCTTGGCAGTCTTCTAGATGGATTTCTGTATGTTCTTTATTTCAGACAAGTATGCTTAATTTCTGACTGGTCCCTTTCAAATTTTTTTTGGCATTCTCATTAAAATCCTTAAGTTCTTTGGAGGTCTCATGAAGTTTCTTGGCGGTTTCTAGAAGATTCTTGAGTAACCTTGCAACTGTGGTTTTGAACTCTTTATACAGTAGTTTACTTTCCTCCATTTCTTTCTTTGTCTCTGCATTTTGGCTTCTTCCCTGTGTTGATGGAGTGGCTTTGTATGGTTAGTGACCTATAGGGGCCAATGGCTCAGCCTTCCCAATCACTTAAGGTGGACACTCTTGGTGCACCCCTTTGTGGGCTGGGTGCACAGTCTTTTTGTAGTTAAGCCTTGATTGCTGTTGGTACACTGGGAGGAATTGACCTCTAGCCAATTGGCTGTGAGAATCAGCTGTGTCTATAATGGAAGAACTGCTGTGCTGGAGACACCCTTATGGGGCTGGACTTGCTTCAGTGGGGCTTTGGTTCTCACTGAGTCTGCCCCTTGAATGTGTCACTTATGGATGTGTAGAGTTGCAATATGAAGTCTTACCCTGACCACTAGGTACACTGGCTCCTGGATCTCCAAGGAGGTGCAAGTCAGCTACTGTTTGAGGCTATCCAGCAGGAGCTACAGCAAGATCTGTAGATTTCTCCTCTTTTTGGGGGGTTTGGAAGTTTTGGAGCTCTCTGACCCAACTGCAATTTGTTAGGTTAAGCTGCAAAAGGGCAGGCCATTCTTTTCTTTTTTTTTTTTTTAATTTATTAAGGTATTATATGTATACATAGCTTACCATTGCCCTGTCCCCACCTCCTATACGTGCCCTCCCTCCCCAGAGTTCTGTGTTCATTGGTTGTACTTATATGCATGCATACCAGTCCTTCGAATGATCTCTTATCTCCCCCAGGTCTCCTTCCCCTCCCTGCTGTCATCTGACAGTCTGCTTGTTTTATGGTGACTATCTCAGGACCACACGAATAGAATCCGCTCCTCCTCTGGTTCACACCGCCCCCCTCCCCCCGGGGCCCACCGCTTCCCAGGGGCACAAGGCTCTCCCGGGGCACACGGCTCTCCCGGGGCACACGGCCCCCCTGGGGCACACGGCTCACCCAGGGCACACGGCCCCCAGAGGCACACAGCTCTCCTGGGGCACATGGCCCCCCCTGGGGCACTGGGGTCTTGAACGGAAGACGCCGTGCTAGCTCCTTGCTAGCACGGTGGGGAGACTGCGCTCCAAGGAGTCTTGTTCCGGGCGGGAGCGGGAAGAGCTGCGGACACAGAGGCCAAGCTCCAAAGCAGCCCCTTCCCTGGGCCCGGGGCGGAGCGAGCTCTGCTCTTGGTGGGCTTCCCTCACTCGCAGCGGCAGTGGTGGTGGGTGCGGCAGCTGTGGCAGTGGCCCCCATGGCTCCACTTCCACTGTATTTTTAAAATCCACATGGCGGCAGCAGCGCCCCTCCTCAGGGTCTCGGCAGAGGCTCCGGCTCTGCCCTGCAGCGGCTGGCCTGACAGGCGAAGGGCTCGCCGGGACCACAAATGGAAGGTGCCGCGCCAGCTCCTCACCAGCATGGCAGGCGGGCTGGGACGGCAGCGGGCGGGCTACGATGGCTGGGGGCAGGGAGACCATGCTCAAAGGTGTCTCTTTCATGGCGGGAGCGGAGCGGCTGCGGACACTGAGGCCAAGCTCCGAAGTTGCCCACTCCCTGGGCCTGGGGCGGAGTGAGCTCTGTTCCCTGTGGGCTTCCCTCACTCGCAGCGGCAGTGGATGCGGTGGCAACGGTGGCTCCTGTGGCTCAATTTCCACTGTAGTTTTAAAATCCACATGGTGGCAGCGGCAAAAGCTCTGGCCCGGCCATGCAGCAGCGGAAGAAGGACTTGCCAGGGCCTCGAATGGAAGACACCGCGCCAGCTCCTCACCAGCATGGCGGGTGCGGAGGCCGGACTGAGATGGCTGCGGGCGGGGAGACCACGTTCAAAGGCATCTCATTCCAGGCAGGAGCGGAAGGCGCAGCCGAGGCCCGCCATATGCTCCCTCGCTTCCATGGTGGGTCCGACCAAGAAGGCCCACTCCCTGGGCCGGGGACGGAGCAAACTCTGCTCTCAGTCGGCTTCCCTCACTCTCGGTGGAGGTGGCAGTGGTGGTTCCAGCGGCTCCCGTTCCGCCGTAGTTTTAAACTCCACATGGCGGAAGCAGCGCCTTTCTTTGTCTCTAGTTGTAGCCATCCCATTCCGCCAGCTTTCCTGTGGGTCTGATGTGATCCCTTTCGATTTTAGCTGTTGTTTTTTTCCAAATTGTTGATTAGGTGGCAGCTTAGGAGACTACCTAGGCCGCCATCTTGTTTCGGTCTCCGGGCAGGCCATTCTTATGCAAAATCCACTGCACACAGCTTGGGTGGGTTTGTAAATTGGGTGGGGCGGGATTACAGGGATTCACTAGGGTGTAGCAAACAGCGATGGCTGCCAGTCTTTGCGTCTCTGCATTTCCGCATCCAGACCTAGTTCACTAAACAATTATTTCTGCAAGCACCTCTGTGAGAAAGCCACCCTCACTTTCCAACCCGATGCCAGATAGTTCAGTTTCTCCCTGGGATTCAGGGTCCCCAGAGTCTCGCCTGAAACTGGAGTTCAAAGCAGTTGGGGGTTTGTATCTCCTTTCTGATTGAAAAAAAATTCACACCCAGTCGCCAGCCCAATTTGCGCACCTCTGTACCTCTGTTTTTCTGCGCCTCTGCACCTTCTACCCAGTCTCAATGAGCTTTTCTCTTTCCTTCTAGTTGTAGAACTTCTACTCAGCCAACTTTCCCATGGTTCTGGGTGATAGTCTTTTAGTTGGAGTTTTGTCTTTTAGTTGGAGTTTTGGTGTGGTTGTGAGAGGCAGTATATACAGGTGTATACCTTATGCTGCCATCTTGGTTTTCTGGTTGCTCTGTATTTTAGTTGTAATTTTGATGTGGTTGTAGGAGGCAGCAAGTAACTGCCATTTTGGTTCTCTCAGGGCTTTGATTTTTTTAAATGTTTTATTGCCAAACATGCAGTACTGAAAACAATGCAAGGCACATAGAAGATGCTAAATAAACAATTTTATGAACAAATGAATAAGTGATTAAACCCTGTACCTAGCTCCTAGTAAATTTTCAATAAATTCCAACTATTGTTATTTCTCCAATTAAATCTTATACTGTGGAACTTCACTTCTTGAACTTAATTTGTTCCAGAAGGCTGTTCAAAAAGCACTTTGTTCGAAAACATCATTTTCCCCATTAAAAATAATGTAAATTGAATTAATCCATTCCAAATCCCAAATCATTCCCTCTTTTAACCTACTGAATTGCCTGTGTTCAATGTTTCCTTAGCATTTTCATACCCTTAGCAACATCAGCACTATTGATGGCCTCTTTATGTTTTAAAATTGTGCTAATCATGGATTACAGTCTCTTCTCACCCCATTATCACTGTCCTCCAGTCCACTCTCCATAGTATACTTGGGCCACCAAGGCACTTACAGGTGAAGATGAGAGGGCATTGAGAGCAGTGAGTGCCTCCTTGCATTTTATACTGTGGCACATGAGTATCAATATGACATCACTTTCTTACTCAGAATTTGCCACATGCTCAACTCTACTGAAGTGAAAAATTACCACCCAGCCTCAAATCACCCTGAACTTCAATTATTCCCTTCAAATGCTCTAGTTAAAGTCAACTATCCACAGGACCTTTCCCAAGCCCTGGCATTTTGATCTTCAAGGCTTTGCTTAAGCTATTGCCATTCCCTCTTCCTAATCTCCAGAACAAAACTACAGCTTCACCGCTCAGCTCAATTCCACTGCAGCCATGAAATTTCTCCTGATTTCACACAGAGAACGAAGTACTCACTACTTTTTCCATAGCTCCCACAGCTCTGACTCTGCCTCACTAATCTCCCTAGGCATTTCTCCCATTTCAGCAACTTCAGGAGTCATGGCTGATTCATCTATGTGCAGCTGAGTGAATAAATTCACCATGAAATTTATAGTGGCCAGAGCCTTTATTTCTGCCCTATTCTTCCAAATCTTGTCAGGTACTTACAACCAGAGGGAGAGGTTAAGTGTACAGCCCCATAATCAGTTTTTAAAATGCCATTTGAGTCAAGCCAGACTTTCCAGCCTACAAGGGAAGGTACAGAACAGCAAAGGAGAGCCCGGGGGACAACCTCTAGCGATAGTTACTCTTACTAAGAGTTTCTGCCAGCAAAGCCATTCCTGCCCCTCCCTTCCTAAAGGGTCCAGGTGCTCTTATTCCAGTTTAGGGCCAGAAGACATGCTAGCTGGATTCTAAGGCAGCTAACATCTGGCACACCCTGATTAGTGGGGAACTCTTTATTACACATCCCTATCCACCAGCTGTGAGACAGAGCTAGGGGTCCCAAGGCTGGTCTCCCTTAAGGCCACCAGAGGGCAGTTCAAAAGCCCAGAAATGTTAGGGTATCAGGATTTTACTCCTGTTCCTAAGTAGGGAGGCTTAGGGTCTAAGTCCTTAGAGTCACCTTAGGCTTTTAAGGCAGTGAAACTATCCAGGGCATACACCGGAGTCTCCCATCCTAGAACACACTGGTTCAGGAAGCTGGAGTAGGGGTCAGGGACCAGGCATTTTGAAAAAGTTTTTCTTGGAATTCCAGTATGCATACTACTAAGGGCCACTGTTCCCTAATCTGGGAATGGCTAAGCATTCAACATGCTCCCCAGCCTTGCTCCCTCAGTCATCTACTTGGGATAGTCTCCATCAGTGAAGGCAGCATCAGCAATTAGGAGGAGAAAAAACTGAAGTTGGAGGACAGCACAAGGATGTGGGTGAGGAAAGGTGAAAGAAGTCTGGAAACTGTAATGTACCGAGAGGCATTAGCAACCATGGGAAGATGGGGCCCAGCTCAAGGAAAGAGGCCTTTCATTTGGTATTTATGCTTTTCTGGGCCTCAGTTTCCTCATTGGAAGTGATATTCAGAATACTTCAATGCCACATCCTAATATATAAAAACTCTGGGTCATAACGATTAATAACAACCGAACCTTGACCAATGGGAAGTCAGTCCTGCAAGCGCGGTGCTCCAGCACTGACTGCTGAGGGGGCTGCAAATCAGGGCCAGAGAGAGACCTAAGAGAGAAGCAGGGACTGATCCATTGCCTCTGAGGCAGCTTTTGACCAGCACTTGCCTCTCTCTCTCCCAGTCTGGCCAGCAGCCTCGCCTCCATTTCTTTTTTAAATTTCTTTTTATTTTTTTTATTGCCTCCATTTCTCTCCAGGCCTCCACCAGGGCTGCTGATCAGCAGCACCTTTCTGATCAGGCCCTGTAGATAGGCCCAGAGACAATGACTGGCATAGGAACCAACTAATCAGAACCAAATATGGATGCTGTGAAGAACCAACCGCTGCCTAGGAGGCAGAGCTTCTGATGCTGACTGTCATAGACACCGACCAATCAGAACCAAATCTGGGTGCTGTGGGAAGCTAATGGCTGCCTAGCAGGTGGAGCTTTTGATGTTGACTGACCAATCAGAACTTAATTGGCCAGCAGAGGAGGGCAGTTGGGGGCGAGATCAGGCCTGCAGGGGAGGGCCATTGGGGATGAGATCAGACAGGCAGGCAGAGGCAGTTAGGGGCGACTGGGCAGGCAGGCAGGTGAGCATTTAGGAGCCAGCAGTCCCAGATTGCAAGGGGGATGTCTGACTGCCAGTTTAGGCCTGATCCCTGTGGACCTAAACTGGCAGTTGGACATCCCTCAAGGAGTCCCCAGTTGGAGAAAGTGCAGGCTGGGCAGAGGGAAGCCCCCCTCTGTGCATGAACTTCGTGCACTGGGCCTCCTGTGTGTGTGTGTGTGTGTGTGTGTGTGTGTATGTATTTATATTTATAAATGTAAGGTGCTATACAGATATAGTCATTATAAAAAAAACTGAGTGGACTTTCAACTAATTGGAAACTCAGCGAGGCTTGCTCCACTGGAGGAACCTAGTATCACACGACACAAACATCAATGGTGGACTAACAACACACAGGTGGAGCTGAACCCAAAGGTCTCTTCTAGCACTCTGGATCCCTAAATGCCACTGGTGACAGCAAGGCAGAAAAGACTGGGCCCAATGCTTACCTGCCTCCTGGCTCTCCAGGACAAAGTGACTGTACTGGCTGCCATCAGTCTGCAGTTCATCATCATGGTTTTCCCGTAGGCAAGTTGGCAAATATAGGTCATGGCCCAACACTTGCAGCTCTTTTTGGAAATTGTCGTTGGAGCAGTTTTGAAGGAAGCCAAACACCAGCAAGTCTGTAATGCGCTCATCCTGGAGGCCTGAACCATTGTTTCCCTAAGATGAAAGGGGGTCAGGAAGGCTGAGCAGGCAGAAGGGCTCTGGGTAGTATGGGGCCTCAAATAGCCTCATTAGCCCAAGAGATCTGAATAACCCTGTGGGCACAACAGTCCTGCAAGAGATCTCACTGGGCAGAGACCAACTCTGCAACAACTGTATGTAGATGCCAAAGAGAAAGCTCCAGTTCTGCACAAGTTGGTTATCTACCATTTAATTGACATCCCGACATTAGCTGGAGTAAGCTTGCTTTGGGGGGAGGAAGCCCAAAGACTGTTTTAGGACGTAAAGTAAATATCATCATGTAGAAAACACTCTTGCTTTTGCTGAGTCCCTTGTGTCTTTTACCAAACTGAGCCCAGCCTTACTGGCCATGGATCTAGCAATTAGAAGCTCATTCCTCTCCATAATGTCCTTTATGGGCCCAGTATGGATTGTGCAAACAGCAGATTTTTAATAAATACTGGTAGTAGAAACCAGATACCCTCTCCCCTTGAGCAGGCTTGGGAGGATGTGCTTCTTAACCAAAACCCACAGAGAGCACAGCTCCAGCTCCAACCCAGAGGGCTGGTGACGGTGACCCGGCAGGTCTCCATCCAGGAGCAGTTCCACAGCAGTAGCTCAGTTACGCCTCTGTGCTATGGAGACAGCGTGGCATTTCTGGTATGCTGACTGCATTTGGGGCAGTGTTCTTAACAAACACGGGTGAGCACTTGTGGCATCAGCAGTTAGGTATGCTCAGAAAAATCAAAGATCTAAGATGAAAGAGGGAGTAATCTGAAAGGCCAGGCATCCAAAGATCTGCCTGTATAAATGTAAAGTTGACATGCTGGATGGTATGAGGTCAGTAGAAAATGAAAGTGCAGGTAAAATTTATTCCTATATTCTAAGTCCTTAGTAGTTTTCTTTTAAAAAATATATTTTCTTATTGATTTTTAGAGAGAAAAGGAGAGAAAAAATAAATAAATGTAAGAGAGAAACATCGATCAGCTGCCTCCTGCACGCCCCCTCCTGGGGATCAAGCCCTCAACCTCAGCATGTGCTCTAACCAGGAATGGAACTTTCAACCTTTTGGTGCATGGGACAATGCTCAAACAATTGAGCCATTCTGATCAGTGCAGTCCTTAATATTTTTCATTAGAAAATTCAGAAAACATTTAGAGGACAGTTTTTAGGAGGCAAATAGTTTTCAATAAAATGCATAAAATAAAATGCTTATATATTGTTATTCAGCCCTTAGTTCTCTAAAATTATTTCTTAAAAAATGGGGAGCCCAGCTGGCATGGCTCAGTGGCTGAATGTTGACCTATGAACTAGGAGGTCACAGTTTGATTCAGGTTAGGGCACAAGTCCAGATTGTGAACTCAATTCCCAGTAGGGGACATGCAGGAGGCAGCTGATCAATAATTCTCTCTCACCATTGATGTTTCCATCTCTCTCTCCCTCTCCCTTCCTCTCTGAAATCAATGAAGATATATTTAAAAGAGGGGTGGTAATGTTATACAAAAGCTCTACTGTCAAGCCCTGCCCAGTTTGGCTCAGTGGTTAAAGTGTCAACCCATGGTTTGATTACCACAGTGCAGGTTAGATTGCAGATTTGATTCCCAGCTGTGTGGAAGGCAACCAGACCATGTGCCTCTCTCACATCAGTGTCTCTCTCTCTCTCTCTCTCTCTCTCTCTCTCTCTCTCTCTCTCTCTCTCTCTTTCTCTCTCTCTCTTTCTCCCTTCCCTCTTTCCTTCCCTCCCTCCCTTCCACTCTGTCTGAAAATGAATGGAAAAAACATCCTTGGGTCAGCATTTAAAAAAAACCACACACACACAAAAAACTTTCCCTAGCTGGTTTGGCTCAATGGATAGAGCGTTGGCCTGCTGACTGAAGGGTCCTCGATTCCAGTCAAGGGCACATGCGATCATAGCTTGGTCCCCAGTGGGGGGGAGGTGCAGGAGGCAGCCAGTCAGTGATTTTTTTCTCATCATTGATATTTCCTTCTCTCCCTCTCTTTTACTCTCTGAAATCAATGAAAATATATATTTTTTAAAACTCTATTGAGAAATAATTGTAGTTAGGCCAGAAGGAGCTTAGAAAGTCAAGGACGGGCTTCATTTCTACCTCATGGTGATGTATTGGTTCCAGAGAAGACTGGGGCAGTGTTGTGGGGTGAACTGTGTTCCCCAAAAGGAAATATTTAAGTGCTAAGCACAAGTACCTGTGAATGTGACCTTATTTGGAAACCAAGTTAAATATCAAATCATTCTGGATTAGGCCCTAATCCAATGGCTGGTGTCTTTATGAGAGGAGACAGAGTTTTGTAGAGACACAAAAGGACAATGGCATGTGAAGACAGACTGAAAGTAGAGTGATGTGCTTAACAACCAAGGAGCACCAAGCACTGTTGGTAGCCACCAGAAGCAGGGAAAGAGGCATGGGACAGATTCTTCATCAGAGCCCCACGAGGATCCAACATTGCTGACACCTTGATTTCAGACTTCTAGCCTCCTGAACTGAGAGAGAAAACTCTCAGCTTGTGGTATTTTGTTTCAATAGCCCCAGAAAACTAATATAGGCAGTTTTTGCCTGACGACTTCTTTCGTTGATAAGTGTTCAAAGTCTGGATGTAGAGCTGTTTTTGCTAACCACTATGCCAGATCAGCTTATCAAATATAACTTCAGTAATTTTGGCTTTTGCCATGGAAAATTAAAAGAACAGAATTGGCAGAGAGGAAGAAGCCAAGAGTGACCCATGCAGCCAAATGTTGAGCACTAGGCTGGCTGAGCAGCAGTATGAGCAGACTCTATTCTTTTTTTTTTTTTTTAATATATTTTTATTGATATTTTACAGAGAGGAAGGGAGAGAGATAGAGAGCTAGAAACATCGATGAGAGAGAAACATCGACCAGCTGCCTCTTGCACACCCCCCACCGGGGATGTGCCTGCAACCAATGTACATGCCCTTGACCGGAATCGAACCCGGGACCTTTCAGTCCGCAGACCGACGCTCTACCACTGAGCCAAACCCGTTTCGGCTGAGCAGACTCTATTCTAATAAATAGGCTGAACTGTTCCACAGAATAGGCAGTAGGTTCAGATGACTGACAGTATTGAACTCTATGAACAAATAAGAACCAGTGATAGTATGACCTTTTTTGACGCTTCCAGTAATGAAAGTTAAAATGGGTATCTCAAAAAGATAAAATATTTGATAGTTGTTTATCTTTAGGTCAGAGGGGGAAAAATTAGAAGAAATGATCAAAACTTAGAAGTTAAAACTCAAAATTACAAAACTTTGTAATATTTCTTGCTAGAAATATTACAAAATTCATCTAAAGGAGGCATGCTATAAAGTCTGTTATGGTGCAGACAAAAAGATGGAAAGCTATCCAAGCATAATCCTGGTTCCCAAACCTGGTGAAAAGAGCAGCAAATAAACAGAAAAATAAGACAAAATCAATCTTACTTACTTTCTAAAAAAAAACAAAGAAGAATGCTACAATATGGATGAATAGTACCATACAAGTAGTAAAAAAAAAAATAATTAAATTAAATTAAATCCAAACCCAAGACATTATTATGGTAAGTGAAATAATCCAGATACCAAAGGACAAATATTATGTGACTACCTCTATGAGGTACTGGAATTCATCTGATTCAGAGAGACAGAAAGGAGAGTGGGACTGGAGTGATTGGAAGTGAATGTTTAATGGGGACAGAGTTTCCAACTGGAGATAAAACTTCTGTGGACGGTGGTGGTGATGGTGGCACAGCAATGTGAATGTACTTAATGCCACTCAACAGACATTTAAAATGGTTAAAATGATACATTTTATACTATGTATGTTTTACCACAATATTTAACATTTTACCACACTTTAAAAACACTGAGACAAAATAATTGAAGAAAAAAGTAAGAAGAATCTATAACAGGAATAAAATTCTGATGGTGGGTGAAGAGGCCAAAACCTGACATGTCAGCAGAAATTGCTGTTTCACTGTGAACCCTGATTCTGTGGGACACTGGGAAACTTGTGCCTGTTTTCTCACTTTGAAGGGGAAACAAAAATAACATGAAAAGTAATTTGAGAGTAATTATATCTACCTTCCTAAATTGAAGGAATATCAGGAGAAACAGGATGCTGTGGGAGACAGTGCTCCTAAAGTTGATGAGCTACTCGAGCATAAGGAGGCAGTGTGGTTCTAACCCAAAGACAGCTCAAGAATACAGAAGAGGAGACAGATCTGCAAGATGTAAGGGGCAACAATTGGTAGGTTTAAAGGACCAGAACAGAAGAGTGTTTTGGTTTTTGAATAGGCCTTTTTCAGCACAGGAAGCTCTCTTCTGTTCAAGCATCTACTGTCTGCTAAGCTTGAGATGTCTCTGGTCCTCCAGCTGCCAAGCAGTTCGCATTCTTTAGAAGGCTGTTCAACAGTACCTATGGCAAACCTTAGGTGCCAGGTGCTGCTATATGGCTCAGGATCAGAACTTGCACGTCACTGGGAGAAGCAGAAGGCTAGGGTGTGCAGACGGGCCAGCCCTGGTGCTGGTGGCCTTGAAAACATAGAATTTGGCAAAGAAAGGAAATAGAAAGACTTATAGTAGGTAGATAAATAAAGAACAATTGATTGGATATACCATGATTTTCTCTTCTAAGCTCATTCAACAGTATGACAAGGCACAGGTTAAGTACCATCCTATTGAAGGCAGGGGGAATAACTTATACGACCTCTGGGTGACCTCTTCCAAGAACGCTATATCTTTTATTCTTTCGTGTGTGTGTGTGTTTATATACTTTATTTTTTTTTAATTTATATTTAATGTTCAAAGTATTACATGTCCCCAAAACTCTATACCTGTGGTCGGCAAACTGTGGCTTGCGAGCCACATGCAGCTCTTTGGCCCCTTGAATGTGGCTCTTCCACAAAATACCACAGTCTGGGCAAGTCTATTTTGAAGAAGTGACATTAGAAAAGTTTAAGTTTAAAAAATTTGGCTCTCAAAAGAAATTTCAATCGTTGTACTGTTGACTAATGAGTTTGCCGACTACTTCTCTATTCCACACACACACACACACACACACACACGCACACACACACAAACACACACCAGGCCAACACACACACACACACACACACACACACACACACACACACTCTGAGTGGCCAGATTATTAGGACCACCACATCAGTATTTCATTGGGCCACCTTTTGCCTTCAATACTGGGGCGATTCTTCTTGACACTGACTCCATGAGATGTTGAAAGGTGATGCGAGGAATCTGACACAAAGCCTGATGAATAGCACTGTCCAATTCTGTGAGATTTGATGATTGTGAAACCAGCTGCCTGATGGCTCTTTTAATTTTGTTCCACAAATGCTCAATAGTTTGAGATCTGGTGATTGTGGGGGCCACCTAAGCAAGGTAAAGTCTCCCTCATGTTTTTGAAACCACTCCTGCACAATACGAACACCGTGGCATGGCTCATTGTCATGTTGGAAGAAGCCATCTCCATTGGGATACACATCAACATGATAGGATGAACTTGATCAGCAATGATTCTTAGGTATGTTGTGCTATTCAGACGTTGTTCCACACGAATTAAAGGGCCCAAATCTTGTCAGGAAAACATGCCCCAAACCATAACACTACCCCCACGAACTTGAAGGGCTGTACTCATGCATGTGGGGTACATGTTTTCATGCTGTTTCCGTGAAATTCTCACTCCACCATCTGCATGATTCAACTGGAAACATGACTCATCAGACCATATGACTTTTTCCCAATGCTCGAATGTCCTATCCTTGTGTTTCTGTGTGAACTGGAGACATTTTATCTTGGTAACTGCAGACAGCAAAGGTGTTCAAACAGGCCTTTGGCTTCCATAGCCCATATGATGCAGTGTACAGCTAATGTGCTTACAAATGTCAGGTGGTCATAATAATCTGGCCACTCAGTGTGTGTGTGTGTGTGTGTGTGTGTGTGTGTGTGTGTGTGTGTATTTATATATATATATATATCTTATCTAATAAAAGAGTAATATGCAAATTGACTGTCACTCCAAGACACAAGATGGCCGCCCCCATGTGGACACAAGATGGCCTGGAGGGGAGGGCAGTTGTGGGCAGTTGGGGTGACCAGGCCAACAGAGGAGGGCAGTTGGGGGAGATCAGGCCAGCAAGGGAGGGCAATTGGGGGGCACCAGGCCTGCAAGGGAAGACAGTTGGGGGGGGACCCAGGCCTGTGGGGGAGGGCAGTTGGGTGGGACCAGGCCAACAGGGAGGGCAATTGGGGGTGGGGACCAGGACTACATGGGAGAGCAGTTGGGGGGGACCAGGCCTGGAGGGGAGGGCAATTGGTAGGGACCAGGCCTGCAGGGGAGGCAGATTGGGATGTGGGGGCAGGCCTGCAGGGGAGGGCAATTAGAGGTGATCAGGCCAGTAGGGGAGGGCAGTTAGGGGCAATTGGGCTGGCCATGGAGCAGTTAGGTGTCGATCAGGCTGGGAGGGGAGTGGTTAGGGGGTGATCAGGCTGGCATGCAGAAGTGCTTAGGGACAATCAGGCAGAGACAGGTGAGCAGTTGGAAGCCAGCAATCCTGGATTGTGAGAGGGATGTCAGACCACCCGTTTAGGCCCGACTGGTGGGGGTCCCAGATTGGAGAGGGTGTAGGTTGGGCTGAAGGATACCACCCCTGTGCACGAATTTCGTGGACCTGGCCTCTAGTGTGTGTGTGTGTGTGTGTGTGTGTGTGTGTGTGTGTGTGTGTTTATTGATTTCAGAAAGGAAGGAAGAAGGAAAGAGATAGAAACATCAGTGATGAGAGAGCATCATTATTGTCTGCCTCCTGCATTCCCCACACTGAGGATTGAGCCCCAAACCCAGGTATGTGCCCTGACGGGGAACTGAACCTATAAACCTGGTTCATAGGTTGACACTCAACCAGTGAGCCACATCGGCCAGGCACTCTATAGCTTTTAAATGGTCTCAAATCAGAAAGCCTCCTTAACCCTGGCCGGGTATCTCAGTTGGTTAAGCGTCATCCTGATTCACCATAGTTGTGGGTTTAATCCCCAGTCAGAGCACATACAATAAGCAACCAAGAATGCATAAATAAGTGGAACAACAAATCTATGTTTCTCTCTCTCTTTTCCCCTTTCATCTCTCTCCCTCTCTCTAAAGTCAATCAATCAATCAAAATTTTTAAAATGAAAGAAAAAAGAAAGCTTCCTTGAAGCCAGGCAGAAGGTATAGGAGGAGGGCTGGAGAGCAAAAGAGAAAAGGAGGAGAGTAGGAAAGGACAGAGGTAAGAGGGGCTTTCTCTCCTCTATTTATTGCATCCCAGTCAGCTGGAAATGTGAGGCCCCTTCTACAGGACTGTAACACAAGGTGGGCTGGTCTTACTGGTCTTAAGCATAAATAAGCTGGTCTCAGCTGCCCTTGCTTCCCACATCCCTCCTCCAGAAGCATCTAACCTTGGGATCCATGGCACAGGCAGCTGGAGGCTTGATTGTATTCTGGTTCACAGGAGTCCAAGGCAGCAGACTGGAAGGGGACACAGACACATAGGGTGAGTGCTGGGTCCCTGTAGTGATAGCCCTCTGGGATCCTCCTGAAAGAATCAAGAATGCTGTCCTGAGCCCTGGCCTGAGGCACTCCAGCCCCAAAGTGGGCTCCCCTCACCATCCCACCAGCTTGCCTTGGATGGCCACTTTCCTCAGTAGAGACTTGCCAAGGTGCTGAGGGCATCCCAGGCTCCCTCCAGCCTCAGGGTCCACTCTTCCATCCAGCTCACTGAGCAGGCAAGGAGAGCAGTCTGATTATGAATACGGTTTAAGTAAATACTTACTTAGTGAGTTTCCTATAAGAATAAACTTAGCTAATAAAGCATACCTAGAAGTTTTTAGGAAATCCATTTTATTATTACATTAATAGGGCCACTACAACTTTTCCTTCTCACAACAAAAGTGAAAGGAGTTTTAGAGATAAAAATAGGCATGTTTAGGAATAAAGAGGGTCCATGGGGGAGGAGTGTATAGGTGAGGGCTTGGAGCTGCCAGAAGGCACACATTCACAGAGGGGAGAGAAAGTGTGCCACAGCATAAGGGGAGAAGAAGACATCCATTTACAGAAGATAAGGGAAAGCCACAGGGTATACGAGGAAGAGGAAGACATCCCTTCACAGGAGATAGAGAAATGTTACAAGACAAGGGGGAAAGGAAGAGGGGGGCACTACGTGGAGGTTGGGCTTTGATGCTATAAAAAGAGTGACCAATTGGAAGGCAGCATTAAGAGACATAGAACTACAGCCTTTATAAACCTTAGCAAAAAAGAACTTAGTGGGTTACCCCCTTGAGACCCCCTCCCTTCGTGGGAGTCTGTATTTACTTCTAATTTCCACCCTTTTCATCTACCAACTTTTGTCCATGGCTTAATTCTTCAAATCCATCTAGAAAAGGACCCAGGAAAGAAATCAGCCTTGCATCCTGCGCAGGAAAACAACCCAAATCAAAAGCACCAACCTATCCCCTCAGCATACTAGTACAACAGTTCTCAGAGCTCCACACTATCACCATTTTGTTCCACACAGCATGCTGGGAAGCAGGCGGTGTACAGTTCACTTAGTAGATGAGGAGATAAGGTTTGGAGAGTAAGAGACAGCGAGGAAGGTCAGTTCTCTCCACAGGCCAGATAAGATAATTTGTTCATATAGAAAGAGTTCCTATTTATAACAAAAGAGAAAGAATGCATAGTTGATAATTACACAAAAGATTAAAGTTCCATATGGCATATATTCCAACTAAATAAACCATCATAAACAATTGACCAGACAAAAGTCAACTGAGGATTGAGTTAAAAAGATTACATCATAAAATGGAATATATATTAACTATGAAAAGGAACAAGAGATCTGTGAGTGCATCCATACAGAGATGTCCAAACTGAACAAAATGAGTGGACTCTGGAGCTCTCCTCAGCATGGAAACTTGCCATGGTGCTGAGAGCATCCTGGGCTCCACCCTCCAGCCTCAAGGTCACTCATTTTTTAAAAAATATATATTTTATTGATATTTTACAGAGAGGAAGGGAGAGAGACAGAGAGCTAGAAACGTCAATGAGAGAGAAACATTGACCAGCCGCCTCCTGCACACCCCCAGCCAGGGATGTGCCCACAACCAGTGTACATGCCCTTGACCGGAATCGTACCCGCGACCTTTCAGTCTGCAGACCGACACTCTACCACTGAGCCAAACCGGTTTCAGAAAGGGTCGACTCATTTTAATCCCATTTTAAAATACATTCCTGTGTGTGTGTGTGTGTGTGTGTGTGTGTGTGTGTATGTGTGTTCAAACAAAATATTAGGGAGAGCACCAGGTCATCCACAAAAATCTACTCTGACCTCTCTTGCCAGTTGGTTGGTTATATACACACCAGGGAGAAGATACCCTGTTTCCCCAAAAATAAGACAGTGTCTTATATTAATTTTTGCTCTCAAAGATGCGCTAGGTCTTATTTTCAGGGGATGTCTTATTTTTCCATGAAGAAGAATACGGTACACATTTATTGTTAAATGAAAATAAAGGAAATTTATTACCTGTATATGGTATGGTAGTAAGGTAGTTGTCAACACAAACCAGACAAACTGTGAATCCTACAGTATCAAGAATTTACTCATTTATTCAATGACAATCATGTCATCATCTTCTGGAACATCATCATAACAATCCAATTCCTGAATTTCCTGGTGAATTTCTTGTGACTCCATTTCTTTCAGAATCAGTGGACCAAATCTCTCATGTTTAGCAATAGCACTGTCTTTAAACGAGTAGTTCTTGTCAAAGTAGCGTGCTCGCAGTGCATTTGCAATGCAACTGTCAGTGATTTTCTCCCATGAATTCTTCACCCAAGTCACAACTTCTTGCAGTTTAGGTTTCACAAAGTTTCCACGCTGATTTCTCTCCATTCTATTTTCAATGTAGTCATTAATTTCCATGCGCAAATTGTCTCTGAATGGCTTCTTTATTGCAATATCAGGAGTCTGGAGATAGGCCGTCATTCCTGCGGGAAATCATTATCTGATCTATTTTTCTTTCATGAAGAAATGTCTTCATGTCTTTAGCACAGAGAGTGCTGGCTGCATCCCAGACTAGCAGACCTCTTTGACTCCCCATGCATAACAAGCGGCAGCATTAAATCGACCCACTTCCTTATAACTGCTTGTGTGGCCCAGGCCTTTTCAGTTTCAAGAATAAAAACGCCCAAAACACGTTCAATCTTTTCCTTCTTGCCCTTAGAAATAATTAAAGGTGGGATTTTAGTGCCATCCAGACGAATTGCCAAAATACAGGAAACACGTGCACTTTCGTAAGCAGTGGAGGGAATGTACACTAAGGAGGCACCCCGCTGTTCAACTGTTGTTTGAGATGATTGGCCCATAAACACTGCAGTTTCATCCATAGCAATCATGTTGGAAAGATAGTATTTAGAGAAGTCAGCATCATCAATAAAGGACTTGAATGCAAATACTCACTTAATAACTTGAGTATCTTCTAACCTAAACAATGTTGTAGATCTTCTTAAAGACAGTTCACTTCGCTGAAGGAAATTATCCAGCCAGTGTTGTGATGCTTTGAAGTCTTCGGGGGATATGTCAACTGTGGTGCCATTGCAAGGGCAAATTCTTGAATCTGAGCCCTATTCACAACCAAAGCCTGTGCTCTCCTGTCAACACCCCATTCACAGATCAGGTCTTCCAGCTCGGAAAATAATGGTTGCCGACCTGATCCACACTTGCACTTTTTAGCATTTCCCTTGTCCACTTGTTCAATGAGGTTACCATACTCTGCTCGCCATTTTTGGACCAATCAGATACTCAACATCTTCTCTTTGCAGAAAGCAGTAAGATTTTGGCCTCAAGAGTCTTCCACGATTCCTTTCTTGTACTCCACGGAGTAGCTTTTTCTTTTTGTGCTCATTTCTAGGGGTAAAAAAAGGACTGAGGGTATCAAGGTGGGGGGAGGGGGATCACTTAAAATGACACAGTGGGGATCAGAAGGGGGAATCAAAATGGCACAGGAGAATCAGGGGGGATTACCATTTTAGTAACCCATTTTGATTCTCCTGTGTCATTTTGATTGCCCCCTCTGATCCTCCTGTGTCATTTTAAGTGATCCACCTTCCCCCCACCCCTGTGCCACTGAACACATTCACCAGACATACCCTCTACGCCTTTATCAGACATTTACCCCCTGGGACCTGCCTGGGGAGTGTAACTGGACTTGCTGGGGCCTGGATCTGGGCTGGAGCAGGGTCTGCCACTGAGAACCTTCAGTCATCATGAAGGCGGCCGCAAGCATCATGTAGTGTCACCAGAGACAGACTAGCACTCACCACCTTCGCCGTGTCCCATCTGTTCTAATCCTCCTGTTCTTCTACACGCCATCTGCGAAAGTCTCTTCCTGTCTCACACGGACCTCCGCTCCGCACAGCAGTGACATCAGGACTCTGCGTAATGTCAAGACTCTGCATAACGTCACTGGTTGCTAGACGCCAGTTGGGGAGGCCCTATCGACCAGTTTACGGTAAATTAGTTTTCATTCTGAGATAGAACCTCGGGGCCTTATTTTCGGGGGCAGGGGGGATGCCTAATATTTCACTCAGAAGGAAACCTGTAAGTAGTTCTTATTTTCAGAGGATGTTTAATTTTCGGGAAAACATGGTAGTTACATGCAGCTTCGAGCTACAGGTGTAAAGATTATTGTGTAAGGCAAAACCTGTCAAATCTGGCAAATTCTTTTTTAAAAAAACCATTTTATTGATATTTTACAGAGAGAAAGGGAGAGACATAGAGAGCTAGAAACGTCGATGAGAGAGAAACTGACCAGTTGCCTCTTGCACACCCCCCACCGGGGATGTGCCCGCAACCAATGTACATGCCCCTGACCGGAATCGAACCCGGGACCTTTCAGTCTGCAGACCGACGCTCTACCACTGAGCCAAACCTGTTTCGTAAAATCTGGCAAATTCTTGTGGCTCCTAAATACACAGACCATAAAAAACAAAGAACAACCACTGTCTTCAGTAAAAAAAAAAAAAAAAAAAAAAAGAGCAAGACTCTATCGCCCATTACACACACCTAACCAAGCACCATGCAAACCTCAAGGTCACTCAACATTACACCCCAACCATCCCTGCCCACCACTTAATCACCTATCTGACACGATATTTTGAGTTGAATTAGAAAATATGGCACTCATTTTGAGCTTGTTTAATGCAGACACAGTGTTCGGGGCTAGAAGAACAATGACACGAATGACCCACAGGTCCCTGCCCCATTAAAGCATATTTACCAACAACACAAAGAACTATAAATACAAACAGTATTTTTAAAAGTGTGTGCTGTATAGGAACCCAATCATTAATGTAGCCATCAAAATTCATAGTGCCTATGAGAGTGGGGAAGGACATGTAATGAGAATAGAGCCACAGTTGTCTAATAATTATTCACCTCACTAACTATAGATAGGACGTTTTCTTATGACCTTGGGAAACCAGGATGAAATAAGACTAAAAAGATAAGATGCCTCAATGGACCCATTACTCAGAAAATAAATATATATTTTTAAAATACTAGTTTATCTTTATTGATTTCAGAGAGGAAGGGAAAGAGAGAGATAGGAACATCAATGATCAGTGAGAATCATTGACTGGCTGCCTCTTGCACATCCCCTACTGGGATCAAGCCCGCAACCAAGACCCTTGACCAGAATCGAACCTGGGACCCTTCAGTCCGCAGGCTGACACTCTATCCACTGACCAAACCAACTAAGGCAAGAAATACATTTTGAGACAGACCAAGGACAGGGCACGCTTTGCTTTGGTTGCTACACCTGGACCTTGACCCAATCTGGGAGTTTTTCTCAGGAACGCTGACTATGCTCCGGTCCCAGGAATGGGCTAAGCTGTTTGTAACATCAAAGATTAGCCACCTGGTTATCAGACTTTGAACTCCTGAAGGCCGGACTGCAGACTCTATCATCCCCTTTCCATGGTACACTTGTAGCTCGTAGCTGCATGTAACTATCTTCTCCCTGGTGTGTATATAACCAGCTAACTGGCAAGAGGAGTCAGAGCAGATTTTTGTGGTTGACCCGCTGCTCTCCCATTCTGCTGATATTATTGGAATAAATGCTCACATATGATTCAACCCTTTCTCTGCTTAATTGGCTCAAGTAGTGGCAGGTAGCCCAGACCCCTTGGTTATCTAGTTATACCTACTGCATGCCAGGAAAAGCTATATGTAATATATAGATATTCATATATATATTTTTAGAGATATATCTTTATAAAGATACTAGAGACCCAGTGCACAAATTTGTGCATGGGTGGGGTCCCTCAGCCTGGCCGGCAACTGAGGCCTATCAGGGGACCAACTGGCCAGGGGGAGGGACCCCAGAAGGTTGGACAGCCGGTCCCGGATCAGAGCCTATTGGGGGGCCACTTGGGAGGGGGTAGGGATCACAGGAGGTTGGCCTGCTGGGGGGAGGGACCAAGGGGAGTTGGCTGGGAGGGGCAGCAGGAGGTTGAATGTGGGAGCGCATTGACCACCAGAGGGTGGTCAGTGCAAGTCATAATGACTGGTTGACCTGTGGTTCCAGTTGTTCAGTCATAGTGGTTGCTTAGGCTTTTATATACAGTAAGTCCTCGGGTTACATCAGAGATCCGTTCCTATGGCACAATGTAATGCAATTTTCGCCCTAAGTAGGAACCCACTTACATAAGCACCTATGTCTCTCACATGGAGCACATGCATAGTGGTAATGAAGTGAAACAGTAAAAAAAAAAAAAAAAAAAAAAGGAAAAGAAAGATAATAATTCCTGACCTTTACTTGTGGTAAATAAATAATAAAAAACATAAAGCACATATGCACATACATAAAAAAATGAAGAAACTTTTTTTATATAAATAAATGGATGATGGCCATGTAACCACAAAACGCGTATATAGAGTCTGACATAACCCAAGGACTGCCTGTATACATAAATAGATATTTTTATATACAGGTTGAGGCAAAAGTAGGTTTACAGTTGTTTGTATGGAAAATAATACAACTTAACCAATTAACTGACACGATATTTTGAGTTGAATTAGAAAAGGTCTGCCACTTGCATCTACAGACACAAATGATTAATATTAACACAAGAATAAACTCTGTTTCACGTACTCACAGCTGTAAACTTACTTTTGCTCTACCCTGTACATAAGGATAAAAATGAAGACATAGATATAGAGTAATATGTAGAAACCAACCCAGACTGGGGATCCAGAAGAGAAAGTGCCACCTGAAAGAGAGAAGCAGGACAAAGAGCTAGTCCACTTTTCTGGGCCTTGATGTTGAGGAAAGAGTGAAGGAACAAAAGGGAGCCACCACAACTAGGTTAACAAAATTACTTAAATTTCACCATGGGCTGAAACATGGAGAATAGGTTTTTTGTTTCATTTCTAAGAACAAGTCTTTTTGTTCTTCCCCTTTCCTCCCTTTCCCTTCCCTTTCTTTATTTTAATCCTCACTCGAGGACATTTTTCCATTGATTTTGAGAGAGAGCAAGAGGAAAGGGGAGAGACGCAGAGAAACATCGATGTGAGAGACACATACTCGATTGTTTGCCTCCCGCACATGCAGGGCTTCACTAGTTTCTTTTTATCATAATCATTAGTGATCCCTTGAAGTTCATGCCATTTCTCTGTTGAATTTTTATCCTATATAAATAAAAAGGTAATATGCAAATTAACCATCTCTCCAACACACAAGATGGCCACCCCATGTGGTCAAATATGGCCCCACCACTTGCAGAAACCAGTTTGGCTCAGTGGATAGAGCTGCCTGTGGACTGAAGGTCCCAGGTTCGATTCTGGTCAAGGGAATATACCTTGGTTGCGGGCACATCCCCAGTAGGGGGTGTGCAAGAGGCAGCTGATCGATGATTCTCTCTCATCGATGTTTCTGACTCTCTGTCCCTCTCCCTTCCTCTCTGTGGAAAATCAATAAAATATATTAAAATATATATATATGGCCACCACCATGTGGACACAAGATGGCTGCCACAAGTTGGCCAGCAAGGGAGGGCAGTTGGGGGGGGGGGGGTGTCCAGGCCTGCAGGGGAGGACAGTTAAGGGTAATCAGGCCAGTAGGGGAGGGCAGTTAGCAGAGACCAGGCTGGCAAGGGAGGGAAGTTAGGGGTGACCAGGCCAGCAGGGGAAGACAGTTGGGGGTGAGCAGGGGAGCAGTTAGGCATCGATCAGGCTGGCAGGGAGTGGTTAGGAAGTGATCAGGTTGGCAGGCAGAAGCAATTAGGGGCAATCAGGAAGGCAGGCAGACAAGCAGTTGAGAGTCAGCAGTCCTGGATTGTCAGAGGAATGTCCAACTGCCCACCGGGATTGGGCCTAAATAGGCAGTCAGACATCCCTCAAGGGGTCCCAGATTGGAGAGGGTGCAGGCTGGGCTGAGGGACACGCCCCCCCCCTCGTGCACAAATTTCTTACACCAGGCCTCTAGTATGGACATAATCTTCAATGCCAGGAGGAAAGAGAGCATCACCCCCAACATGTCCAGAAGTTCAGAATGAGTCACTCCAAGATGTGCTTTTGTGGTATGCAAATTGTTTTGAGCTTATGGTGATTTTAACTTTAGACTCAAAAGAACTTCTGCTTCGTCCTTTAACTACCTTGAGATAACCATTTAGACCCACCTATATGGCAGAGCAAACTTTTATTAAACATCTGCTCTTATCATTCTGTAATGACCTTCTGAAGCCCCTCATCCCTAGCTCAGACTGTCTTCTATATCTCAATCCCCCTTTCTATCTCTGAATCTCTCCTGCATATGGAGTCTCTCATGTATATGGGATTCCCATACATATGTATGTATTAAATTTGGGTATTTTCTCTTGCTAATCTGTCTCATGTCTATTTTATAATTAGGCAGCCAGAAAAACCTTGAGGGGGAAGGGAAGGAAGTTTATTCCATTCCCACACTTGCATCAGCAACAAAGGTCAAAGGAGTGGAGGCTCTGGGTGGCAGACATAGGATTCCACCGTGGAAAGGTGTGCAAGAAGCGGGAGAGGGGGAGGAGGAAGTGCCAGGAAGTGAAAGGGTTCATGGGGGAGGCTACTGAGTCCGAAGTGGCAGCTCAGTGACTGGGGCCAGGAATAGATTTTATTTACTTTAACTAGCCTGAGAACTTAACCTTTTGAACTTCTCAGTTATCCACTGATGCATGGCGATGTATCAATCCTATTGATAACCCTCTGAAAAACTAAGGAAGGAATATCCACATGTCTAGACCATTGGACATCTGGAAGATTACCATCTTGGACCAACCCAAAAGCTAGGATTCTTCCCTAGAATGTACTTTTTACTATCCTCAACATTTTCCTTTTCTTTGGAACACCTGGCAATACTACCTCAGTTGCAAATGTTAAGACCCTTGAATAAAACTTTGTCATTCAATTCTAGTGAAGCCTCTTGATTCATTTAGACTTAATACACAGTGTACTCCTCAGTAAAATTGAGTTTGGAGAAGGTGAATTCCCTTTTTCTCCCCCTAATTAAATTAACACATATTAAAGATTTTATTCAATTCACCATTTAATGGGGGAAACAATAAGATGTTAAAAACATTAAAAGGAATCAATATTCCTTTAGACCTATACCTACAGGCAAAGCGGAAGCTAAAATGAATTTACGAATAGATGCAAAACTGGTCAATATCCACAAAGAGGTCCATTTATCAGTTTTCTGCAACTTAGAGACATAAAAAACTCAAAGACAACAAAAAGCAAAGAAAACCCAAAAGGATGCTCTAACAAGAACATCAAGTTATTTTTTAATTTAGGGGAGTGGGGACATCTTAAATGTTCCACAATTTTTCTTTTAAAAATATATATATTTTATTAATATTTTACAGAGAGGAAGGGAGAGAGATAGAGAGCTAGAAACACTGATGAGAGAGAAACATCGACCAGCTGCCTCCTGCACACCCCCTACTGGGGATGTGCCCGCAACCAATGTACATGTCCTTGACCGGAATCGAACCTGGGACCTTTCAGTCCACAGACCGACGCTCTACCGCTGAGCCAAACCGGTTCCAGCCCACAATTTTTCTTGACTGCCTACTATAAGGATCTCAAAGGTTATTCTTTGACACAAGAAAAACGGGCTGCTCTCATTGTATTAGCCTGGGAACTGACATCTATGCAGCAAGAGTGCTAGTTACCACCTAAGCCTCTTTATGTTTAGAATCATGCACTTTTGAACTACTAGGGGCACAAAATCAACTTCTGCCATAAATTTTCATAAGGGATCTCAGATTGGACTTTAAGCATCTCTATTACTTGTTATTCTGAAGGTAAGAAACCCAATCTAAGCAATTCCACCAGGTTCCACTTGCATTTCCTATAAATTCCTCTGTGGAAATAAAGGAAGCTCAACAAAATGGGAACAAGAGTCATTTATTCAGATACTTGCATTTGGAAGAGACTCTAATGCAGGCTGAGGGGGGAGGAAGATTTATATTGAAGAAAGAAGGCTTCGGGTGTCCCCCATAGGAGGCCAATGGCCTGGGGAGCTGGAGACAGTGAATTATGAGCAGGGCACCTGATGTGACTGGTCAGGGTGCATATTTGGCTTTCTTTGGATGGCCCTAAATTGAAAGCAGAGACAAAAAAAATAAAGAAGCTGTTAGTTATTAACCAAATCCTTGGAATTTGGGGCTGATTATTGCAGAAATTATTTTTAGCTTCCAGGACTGTTATGAAACACAAAGGTCTGATTTCCTGCAAGTCTGACATATAGAAGGCTTATTTCCTTGGCTGGTTATCATAAATATGGGATTTGATTTTCTGGGTAGGTTGCTGAAAGTTATGGGTTAAAGTTCTGTTTTCATATATGGTTCTGCCATTGTTCATTTGTTTATTCAGTCACACACCTCTCTTATTCTGAGATAAGGTATGTGGTTAAATGGCTATAATGGATAACGGCTACAGAGACTGTCAAGGAAATAGACCAACTCACAACACATTTATGGCTTAGAACCAGCAGAACACCAGATCAATCCAGACACTAATTTTGGACTAATTAAGTGACCCCTAGTTTCATTATACACTCATTGCAATACACTAGCATTCTAAACGACACACCCTGCACCTCCAAAATCAGAAATGGAAAGCCCATATAAGGACACAAAATGGTCAACAGGGTTCTTCTCTGAAGCCTCCACCCTTTCCTGGAAAAATCCTGAATATCCACCCCCGCTTTACTGAATGCCCTCCCCCTGGATTAAATGGCCTCAATAAAAGAAGTAAACCCCACCAGGAGGGCAGCTGTCTGTGGAGTAGCCCACTCTCTGTCTCACTGCTTCACTAATAAATTGCTAACTTTATATTTATGCTGGCTCACATTTGAATTATTTTCTGAGTGAAGCCAAGAACACATTGTATCTCCAGACCCACAGAATGCCTTCATCAATTCCAGTCCCCCACATATCTTAAATTCCATGGCCTGGCAGAAAGTGACCTTCCTTACCACCTTTGTAACCAGGGCCAGGCCAGTTTTCCTGGGAGGGCTTTTAAAAATATATATATTTTATTGATTTTTTACAGAGAGGAAGGGAGAGGGATAGAGAGCTAGAAACATCGATGAGAGAGATACATCAACCAGCTGCCTCCTGCACATCCCCCACTGGGGATGTGCCAGCAACCAATGTACATGCCTTTGACCGGAATCGAACCTGGGACCTTTCAGTCCGCAGACCAACGCTCTACCACTGAGCCAAACCGGTTTTAGCCTGGGAGGGCTTTGTAGGCTCCATAAAGTCAACCTTAGTTCCATGAAAAGTGCCGTGGCCAGGTGGCTTGGTTGTTTAGAGTGTTATCCCCTACACCAAAAGGTTGTGGGTTCGATCCCCAGTTGGGGTGGGTGTAGGAAAGCAATGGATCAATATTTCTCTCTCCCCCTTTATCTAAAATCAATAAGCATATCCTTGTGTGAGGATTTTAAAAAGTGTATTGTCATAGCTGATTACATAAGTATCATTCAGAAATATGACATTCTAATATCCTGGTTGAACTATCAATTTGTTCAATTATATTATATTTGGTTAAAAAAAAGACAGTGAGGGTTCAGAGCAGGATCCCCACACTTGGGCATGAGCACCAGACAATTTAGAGTGCAAACTCCTGAGAAACTTTTATTGCTCCCTTAAATTTGGGGCCTTGCCCACAGTAATAGTTATCACCAGAGATAACTTATTGTGAACCATCTGTATAGCGGGCAAACATGTACCGTATTTGCCGGCGTATAAGACGACTTTTTGGCCCTGAAAAATATGCCTCTAAGTGGGGGGTAGTCTTATACGGCGAGTATATAACAAACTCTGTATTTTTAGTGGAAATGTTAGGGGGTCGTCTTATACGCCCAGTCGTCTTATACACCGGCAAATACGTATTTTTCAGGGCCAAAAAATTGTCTTATATGCCGGCAAATACGGTAATTAGTGAATATCTGTTCTTCTTATGCTGTGAATGATCTTTATCCCCTCTAAAGCCCCCACAGCACCTTACTTCATCCTTGGCTCAGAATGCCATGTTATACCTCATTTCCCCCTTATGTCTCTAAACCTATGTACATATACAATTAAATTTGGTTATCTTCATTTATTAATCTGTCTCGTGTAGATTTAATTATTAGACCAGACAAAAGAGCATGGAAGGAGTTTCATCCTCCCCTGGAGCTGGTGCGGTGAGCAGGATACCTCAGAGGCTGGACACTGCTCACCCAGAGGCTGCTGCAACAAAAAGATCCTGGAACCTTGAGCATGAGCCAGCAGAAGAATTCTTCCCAAGGCAGACTCCCAGATCTCTACCTGCAGAGTTTAGTGTAAATACAGTGATAAAACTCTTCTTTTTCTTTTCTAAATTTAGATTAGCAGAAGAAAATATTTGTGAAACTAGTTTCTAGGGCTAAGCCACTCTTGGTTATGTGGTATTAGTACTCATAGGTTTTCTTAATTTTGTTTGTCTGTTTGGTATCTATCCTCTCATCTTGTTATATGTCTGAAGAGTTTGGTCTTTATGACCAGGAAGAATATTTTCTCTCTGGCCTCCACCATCCAGAAGATATACCGACTGAGCTGGACCTTGCCCTCTATCTAACCAGGCCAATCAGGCTGGCAGGGGAGTGGTTAGGGGGTGATCAGGCTGGCAGGCAGAAGCGGTTAGGGGCAATCAGGAAGGCAGGCAGGCAAGCAGTTGGGAGCCAGCAATCCTGGATTGTGAGAGGGATGTCCGACGGCTGGTTTGGGCCCAATCCCACTGGAATCAGGCCATCGGACATCCTCGAGGGGTCCCTGATTAGAGAGGGTGCAGGCTGGGCTGAGGGACACCCCTCTCTCGCCCCCATGCATGAATTTTGTGCACTGGGCCTCCAATATCTTAATAAAAAAGAAAAGGGCAGCCTCAGAGAGGGTGGTATAAAGTATAAAGGCACAAGGGTCTCTTTACCAGATAATTCAGGCCATCCCCTCACATAGCTCTGCTGTTCCCGACATGTCCTCTGAGTCCATCATCCTGAGGTCTAAAGGCCTCCAGGACCTAGGTTCTCCTGACTCCCCTCACATGCTCAAGCCCTGGGCTTCTACAGGAATTGTGAGCAATGTGTAGGGCAAGATGGGCTAGAGGGAAGGAGACAGGTGTTCCAGGGGCTACTGCAAAACATCTAGGTTGAACTTTGATAGTCTCACTGCCTCGCCTGTCAAAACTGGACAATTATCCTCCTCTTAGATAAGGGAGAAAAAGAGCATTGCCAAGGCCAAGTCAGAACCTCAGCTGATTTCATGTCACCCTTCTGGGCCAGAGCCGGCAGGAGGGCCACCAAGCATGGGCAGAAGGACCTTTCATGGATAACAACATTCCTCCCATCTCCCCAAGTCCTGGCAGGAAATGGTTTCCTCATTTACAAAAGGGAGTACGGTGTAGTTCATTGGAGTGTAAAAATACGGTCAACGCAGTCACTTCACATACTGGTCAGCATAACCCCAATGAGATGCTATGACCAACAAAGGCCCTGGAACCAGCTCCCTGGTGAGCCAGTTAAGAGTTTGGGAGGTTAGATACTGCCAAAGTTTCTAAGAGATTCCCCAGAAAGAAAACAAGGCTTTTTAAGAAATGGTGAATGCCTAGAGAGCCAGTCTTTGCTGTCTGAAACTCGAGGTGTAACAAAAGGAGATATTTGCAAGGATGTGGACTAAAGACAAGAATCTTCCTGAAGGCTGTGCTGTCACCCAGTCCCAGGAGCCCACCAGCCTGGGCCTGCTCACCAGCTCACAGCAACCCTCTTTAGGGCAAGGCGAGGAAATTCCCAGAGAGGTTCCAGTCAAGGGCAGTCTAATCTCCTCAATCAGAGCAGAGCCTGTCTTTATTCCAGGTCTCTAGATGGTGTTGAGCCTGGCTGCGGTCCCTCGGCCCCTCCCTACCCTCAATTTCCTACTACCAAGGACACAGAAGCACCTGGGCCCAGAAAGGGAGCAGTCCCAAAGCAGTGACGTCCCCCACCAGAAGCCAGCAACCAAAGCTCAGGTTCCCAACGGAAGCCTACAGGTGGTCTCCTCGGTCCTGTTTCCAAGGAGAGTCCCGGATGGTGCCAGGAGCCGTTCCCAGCCTTTTCTGACACATATCTGCCTTCCCAGATGGCTAGTCCCTTATTAAGAATGAATTCGCTGATGCTGAGAGGGGCTTCTGGTAGGTGTGATCATTTGCCCAGCTGGCCTGCTCCAAAACAGAGGCACATATATGCTGAGGCCTTAGGCCTGGTTTTATTGTCACAGAACCAGGGTTACTTAGCTCCAGGTCCCTCCTGCACTCACTTCCCTTCCCTGGTAGGGCACAGGGTGCTGCTTCCCAGATGCCTTCATGCCTCAGCCTCCATTCTACTCCCACCTGCTACCACCTCCTACTACACCCTCCCTGGCACTGGGGTCCCTACCTTGTCATGTACTCCTGCTGCCCTAGCTCCTAACTAGACTCCACTTCTCCCAGCTCTGATTTCATCTGATTTCTAGGCTCTCCCTAGAAAAACAGATCTAAACTTCAGGAAAAAAAGAAAAGAAAAACACCCCTCATCTCCTTAAGACTCCAGGGTAGGGCAAAGCAGTATGTTAAAAGACCCACGTATTCTTAGCTTATAGAGGGATCCTCTGAAGGTAGACAGATGGAGGGTTCACGGCTAGCTCTGCACCTGTCACATGACCTCACTTTCTCCATCTGTAAAAAAAGGCACCACATACCTTATGGTATCAAACAAGATAACAGAGAAAGTGCCCAACATATAATAGCCATTCAAAAGTCTCTCCCTTCATTTTTTGGGGGGGTGGGGTGGGGGTGGGGAAAGGGTGATTGAGGGAGGGAGGGATTCCAAGCAGAAGCTCTTCGGATATGGCCAGTCCTGGATGAAAGGGTGAGGCTAGAACCCTGCCTCCTTGTGGGGCAGGGCAGAGCTATCCTCCATTTTGTAGCTGGACCCTAGCCCTCACCCAACAATTCAGGGTCAGCCAAAGCAGTGACATCACACCAGAGTAAAACCCTGGGAATTGTGGAAGTTTGCGCTCTCATCTGCCATGCTATCAGCGTAAGTGGGTCGGAGCCCATGTTAACATGGAAGAGGCTCTCTTGCTAATTGCATCGGATTTGGCTCCCTGCTGGTCTTTGGGGATCATGAAATCTGGGCACAACATATGGGGGCTTGCCCGGGACCCCCCAAGGCCCCGAGGGACCCCAAATTCGGAGAGCCTCATTGGCAGCGGTGAGTGTCTGTGTCTGTGACTGAAGGAGTTAAGGATTAGTGTCGACAGAGCCCAAAGATGTCTGGCAGATGTGCCATAAAGGCTACGGGCCGGAGGTTAGAGGAGACGTCCCTGACCTCCCTGAGTCTGGAGACCAGTGTGAGCGGAGGTCTCAAATGCGGGAGAGGCTTGGAGCTTTTCCCAGGTATGTGCGGCTGCAGCTCGTGGCCGTGGAGTGAGTTTTGGAGTAGGCGGTGTGAGGCGGCACCATGTCGGAGGGGCTACTGAGCGTGGCCAACGGAGGAGCCGCAGCTGGGGGTGCCGGACCCTTGGCAGCGTGTGCCCAGGAGCCGGCGGGCGGGCGGCGCGGCGCCCCCGGATGGGAAGCAGGGCTGTGAGGGCGGCCTGAGGGGGTGGGTCGCCAACTGCCAGCTGCCCCAAGCTCTCAGAGCGAGGGGTCGCAGCGGAGCCGCGGGGCTCTTGTCAGAGCGCAGCTGGGCGGTAGCTGCGGTAGCTTTGCTCGCAGAGCGGGGCCCCTGGATCGCCCGGCTGCAGCGGGCACAGGGCCACGGTTCCATGAGGCGCCTCGCCCCGGCCGGCGCCTAGCAACCGACTTAGAGCTTATTCGGACCAAGAAGTCAAACGTGTGCGAGTCAAGGGCTCACACGAAAGCTGCGGTGGCCCGTGGCAGCACTGAATGGAGCTGGTCTAGGCGGCCTCGCTCGGGAGGCAGGCACCTGGGTTAACTTTGGCTGCCTGGAGAAGGGGGGCAGAGCTGGGGAGCTGGAGGGGCAGCCCGGCTCCCTCCGGGGCCCGCCTCCTCAGGGGCCGCGGAGCAGGCAGGAGGTGACCGAGGGGAGAGAGGCCTCAAGGGCGAATTCGAATGGTTTTGGACTGGGTTTGTTTTGTTTGTGTACAGAATGAGCTTAAGAAATGGTGGAGATAAAGAGGGAAATAAATTAAAGCTAGTTTCCCAAGACAAAAGTCCTTTTGAAATCTCCCGCCCTGAGGCAGATAACTAGAGATAGCAAGTTTACATATGAATGGATGGGAGTCTTCAGCTAAAGTATGTGTTCATTTGCATTTGAATGGCTCACTAGACAAGGGAAATTGGGTGAAGTTAATTGCAGTAACTAAATGCCTAGAAAATAAGATATGTTTTCAAGAATTTAAAATATATTAGTTGTTTAGTTTGATTTAAAAAAGAAGAAAGGCTAAATGCTCTGATGGCTAGCAAACCACCCCAAGTGGCCACTGGGATTCCTTTTTTCCCAGGGGTGCTTGCTCTGTCAGAGGGGAATCAGCCCGCATAATTTATTTGAAAATATGAAATTGTAAGCAGGAGCTGGGCCACGCCTTGCAAGTGGCCAAGGTCTCCGCCGCTTCAGTGGGGCGCCTTTAGGAGCGCCTGCCCGAGGTAAAGGCCCCCTCCCCTGGGGCTCTGGCAAGAAGAGGAAGTTTCAGCCTCTTTTCAGGGATTCTGCAGCAGGTGATTTATTTACCAAATGAATTTGAAATTTGTGATTTTGTTTGACAAAGCAAAGTTTGATTAAAGTCAGAATTACTCTGAAGGGACAAATACATGAACCAGTTTTACATGATGATGTATATTAGAATGTTAAATGGCAGGCTGAACTGTATTACATAGGATTAAAGCAGTACTTTTCAGTTAAAATGATCAAAGATCTCAAGGATTGATTTGTTCTCATTTGCCAGATGAGGAATCTATGTGATGCTTGGGCCCTATCCAGGTTGTTTTGTACAGACCTAAGTATAGTGTGCCTCTCGTAAATGGTTTAATTTGTTTGTTTTGCTTTATGACTTGATTTTTTTCTCATCCATTGTTATTATTA
This sequence comes from Vespertilio murinus, assembly GCA_963924515.1. Taxonomy (NCBI): domain Eukaryota; kingdom Metazoa; phylum Chordata; class Mammalia; order Chiroptera; family Vespertilionidae; genus Vespertilio; species Vespertilio murinus. Next base: position 95,228,144 of record OZ004707.1, on the reverse strand, counting down.
TTTGTAATCACATTGTAAGCTTGAATTTGGGTTTGTACCTGCATTTTGTATTTTGTGCATTAAGTTGTTTAAACTTTGGGAGTCATTTCTTATTTCAGTCATGTGTGTCTACTTTATAGATTTAAGTAGACTTCTGTGAACGAAAAGAGCCACATGCTGACCTGATGAGCTCAGGGAAGGCCTGTGTGGCAGTCTTGAAAACTCAGAGACCTGAAGTAGCCACAAAAGATGGTTTAAAAATCAAATATCTTACTACCAACAGGTTATAGTGGGCAGTCATTTTCTAGGCCAATATTTTCCCAAAGATCAACTTTGATCTTTACTGAGCCCATTTGCCTTTTTACCTCTAAGATAACCTATCTATGAGATGTCTGAGTAACTTGTAACTTCCCTTTTCTCTGGAGCCCCTGGGGTACAACCAAATGTGGTGGGCGCCAGGACAGATGCCTCAAATTCCTTCGTTATCATGTTAATTGTTCCTGCACTCACCTAAGTGAGCGTCCATCATTTTACTTTTTATCCAATCCCAGGGCTTTCCCACAGGCTTGCTTTCTCCCGCCTCCTTACTCCATCACCAATGAATTTCATGTAACCCACCTATGTCCCTCCTTTGATGGCAATGTATAAATACAGAAACGTAACCGGCCATTCTCCGGAGCATTATCTCAATCCGTTGAGGTTCTGCTTCCCGGCAATTGTCGACAGTTTGGCTCAAATAAACTCACAAAATTTCTTTACAGGTTTCAATAGTTTTTTTCCGTTAACACTTCATCACGAAGGTTTGTAATTTATTTAGAATTGTGCTAAAACAATGTGAAAATAATTATTTGTATGATTTAACCCCTGCTACTGCTTGGACAACCTTCACCGATGTTCTGGGGAGGGCAGGGCTTAGAGATGCAGATAGACCTGTATCTGTAGGAAAAATGTAGCATTTTAAAATTTCAAGCGGCTGGAGGCCTGGGAACAGGTATTGGGCCTGTCCCCTTCTCCCTTGCCTTTTCTGTAAGATTTGAGGCATGGTTATGTATTTTTGAAGGATACAGAAAGAAAAGAGAATATCCTGACAGGTTAATTAGGAGAGGCAAGCCTGTTAATTCTCTGGTGGACACTGGGGCAGCCTATTCAGTCCTGACAGAGCCGATGGGACCCAAGCATCAGTCCAGGGAGCAACTGGACATCAAGGAAGGACTGTGGACCTCGGAAGGAACACGTGCTGGGGGAATGCAGTTGCTGAAGTTTAAGACTCAGCACCTGCCACAGCCTTGCTAGACATCGTGAAGCCTTACGTGAGCGAGGTAAGGAGCATTGCCAAAAGAATTCTCATTCAGACTCTAGGTCCCTGGAAGAGACCTGTTGCCTAAGAGGCTGGACCCTGAGGCAGCAGGGTGGCCAGCGTGCCTCCGGGCAGTGGCCACCACAGCATTGCCGGTGAAGGAGGCAGATAAGCAGACTCTGGGCCAGGAGCTGGCTTTTCCTCTTCTCTACACTGGCTGTCAGCCCTGTTGGCCTGCTTCTGGATGATGGTCCAGAGGAGTCCATTCGTGGCTGCATGGAAGTGACGCAGCACTGCCATCATCAGAGGCAGTGGTAGTCACCCTGGACCACACCATTTGGGCACCGTTCCTAAACTTTTGGCCTAAATCTAGGCCCTTTGATGGAGACACTGTGCCATCCACAGAGAAAGAGGGTTACTGACTGCAGCCGGAAGGAATTGGCTGAACAGAAGTGAGGCACCGAAGGACCAGATGATGGGTGGACCCTCCAGATGACAAACTGTTGGTCCCAGAGGCTCTAGGCCAGAGTTGCCCAGTGACACCAGGTTACCCCCTTAAGTGCCACAATGACTTCTGAGCTTCTGTGAGGCAGAGTTGCTAAAAGTACTGTCTGTGCACAGGTAAATGCTAAGCAAGGTAAGGGGGACCCCCTAGGAATTCAGGTCCCAGGAAACTTCCCCAGGAGAGCATTGATAGGTAGATTTCACAGGGATTAAGCCACCAGCATTTAGGTCTAGTTTTAGTAGAGCAGGACTCTGAAAAGAGGTTTGAAAGATGTCCTAAATGTAGGACAGAGACCTGGAAGAGACCTGGACATGTTTACTGACTGAGCTGGGATATTGACAGAATCATGTCAGTTACACTCCTGCCCTGGAAGTGCCGAGATGTTCTTAGTTCCTGCTTGTGTTTGTCAGGCAGGAAGGAGTGGGTGGGATCTGGCCCTTCCTAGACTTCTTGTTTTTTCCTGTGAAAACCCCACCTTTTGTGTATTTGAGAATAAATAGAGGTGCTGTGTGGCTCAGGGGTCATCAGTCTGCCTCTCCAGCAGAGGAGGGCAAGGCCCTCCCAGCTCCCAGCTTAAAATCTATCTCTGTGTCTTCTCTCTTTATTTCTAATATTTCTCAATCCCTGGCCGCCTCCCCTTAGAACCGGTTCCTTCATCTCTCTTTCCGTGCGGGATGCGGAAAAGGGAGATCCCCCCACATCAGGCCCCCGCACCTAAAATCGGTGAAGACTGGACCAACCCTCCGAGCATGTCCACAGCTGTTGAAGTAGACGGCACCCAGACCTGGCTACATGACTCCCAGCTCCTGCATGGCCTGGATCCTGGCATCTAGCAGCTTCACCTGTGAGACATGGATTCTTAGCCTGAGCTCCACACAGGCCAGGAGGAGACTCGATTCCTGCAGGAGGGGAACTGAACTTCAGTGAGGACAGTACTGATGGGAATTGTGGTACTAAAGGTCTTGGTAACTGTATTTGTTGTTTAAGTAGGATGAGTCAATGATTTGACTCCGTGCATATAAGACAAGGGGGGAATGAAAGGGCTAGAACCCTGCCTCCTTGTGGAGCAGGGCGGAGCTATCCTCCATTTTGTGGCTGGACCCTAGCCCTCACCCAACCAATCAGGGTCAGCCAAAGCAGTGACATCACCACCGGAATAAAACCCCGGGAATTGTGGAAGTTCGCGCTCTTATCTACCATGCGGTCTGCGTGAGTGGGACAGGCCCATGTTAACATGGAAGAGGCTCTCTTGCTAATTGCATTGGATTTGGCTCCCTGCTGGTCTTTGGGGATCATGAAATCTGGGCATAACACTGGACACAGGGCTGCAATCCACTGAACACTTGTTCAAACATGAGCATATATATATATATGAGAAACACCCCGACCATGGAGGTTTCACATCTGCATAACTTCACAGAATTAGCATGAGAATTAAAATGAGATATATGGTTATGCAAATTAAATCAAGTACAGATGCAGAGATGTCCACTGATAGAAATACATTATCGTTGGCATTAGATAAAGTTCGGGGCCAAAGGTCTACATAGGACAAGCATGGGAATATTCAGCAAGTTGGACTCCCTACACACACACAACTGCATTTGGAATTTCAACTATGGACCCTCCACAGCTGCACTCACTTCCTTTCCTCTAAAGAAAGGGGGTTTGTTAAGTACGAGCATATGAGGTGAACATTGACCTGTCCACTGGTCAGTAGAGCCATCAGCAGGGCAGGAGCTTTTCTTAAAATATATTTATTGTTGAAATTACAGATGTCCCCCCTTTTCCCCAATCCATTGGCTCCTTCCACCCCATTCCCACACTGCCCCAGGCCTTCAGCACCCTATTGTCTGTATATGATAGGTTATGCATATCCTATATACTGTTTCCCCGAAAATAAAATATCCTCCAAAAATAAGACCTACTTGCAGGTTTCCTTCTGAGTGAAATATAAGGCACCCCCTGAAAATAAGGCCCCCAGTCTCTGTCTCAGAATGAAAATTAATTTACAGTGAACTGGTCAGTAAGGCTGCCCCGACTGGCGTCTAGAAACCAGTGACGTTACGCGGAGTGCTGACATCACTGCTGTGTGGAGGCGGAGTGGAGGTCGAAGTGAGTGGTGAGCGCGGGGTGGGAGAGCGAGGAGACTTTCGCAGATGCGTGTAGAAGAACAGGAGGATTAGAGCAGACAGGACACGGTGAAGATGGTGAGTGCTGGTCTGTCTCTGGTGACATTACCAGATGTTTGCAGCAACCTTCAATGATGACTGAAGGTTCTCAGTGGCAGACCCTGCTCCAGCCCAGATCCAGGCCCCAGCAAGCCCAGTGACAGTCCCAAGGCAGGCCCCAGGGGGTAAATGTCTGATAAAGGGGTAGGGGGATGTCTGGTGAAGGTGTTCAGTGGCACAGGGGTGGGGGGAGGGGGATCACTTAAAATGACACAGGAGGATCAGAGGGGACAATCAAAACGACACAGGAGGCCGAAACCGGTTTGGCTCAGTGGATAGAGCGTCGGCCTGTGGACTGAAAGGTCCCAGGTTCGATTCCGGTCAAGGGCATGTATCTTGGTTGTGGGCACATCCCCAGTAGGGGGTGTGCAAGAGGCAGCTGATCAATGATTCTCTCTCATCGATGTTTCTAACTGTCTATCCCTCTCTCTTCCTCTCTGTAAAAAATCAAAAAAATATATTTAAAAAAAATGACACAGGAGGATCAGAGGGGGGCAATCAAAATGATATAGGAGGATCAAAAGGGGTTACTAAAATGGTAATCCCCCCCTCTGATTCTTCTTTGCCATTTTTATTTCCCCCTCTGATCCCCCCTGTGTCATTTTAAGTGATCCTCCTCCCCCCACTTTGATACCCCAATTCCTTTTTATTACCCCTAGAAATGAGCACAAAAAGAAAAAGCTACTCCGTGGAGTACAAGAAAGGAATCGTGGAAGACTCTTGAGGCCAAAATCTTACTGCTTTCTGCAAAGAGAAGATGTTGAGTATCCGATTGGTCCAAAAATGGCGAGCAGAGTATGGTAACCTCATTGAACAAGTGGACAAGGGAAATGCTAAAAAGCGCAAGTGTGGATCAGGTCAGCAACCATTATTTTCCGAGCTGGAAGACCTGATCTGTAAATGGGGTGTTGACAGGAGAGCAAAGGCTTTGGTTGTGAATAGGGCTCAGATTCAAGAATTTGCCCTTGCAATGGCACCACAGTTTGACATAGCCCCCGAAGACTTCAAAGCATCACAACACTGGCTGGATAATTTCCTTCAGTGAAGTGAACTGTCTTTAAGATCTACAACATTGTTTAGGTTGGAAGATACTCAAGTTATTAAGCGAGCACTTGCATTCAAGTCCTTTATTGATGATGCTGACTTCTCTAAATACAATCTTTCAACATGATTGCTATGGATGAAACTGCAGTGTTTATGGGCCAATCATCTCAAACAACAGTTGAACAGCGGGGTGCCTCCTTGGTGTACATTCCCTCCACTGCTTATGAAAGTGCACGTGTTTCCTGTATTTTGGCAATTCATCTAGATGGCACTAAAATCCCACCTTTAATCATTTCTAAGGGCAAGAAGGAAAAGATTGAACGTGTTTTGGGCGTTTTTATTCTTGAAACTGAAAAGGCCTGGGCCACACAAGCAGTTATAAGGAAGTGGGTCGATTTAATGCTGCTGCTTGTTATGCGGGGGGAGCCAAAGAGGTCTGCTAGTCTGGGATGCAGCCAGCACTCACTGCACTAAAGACATGAAGACATTTCTTCACGAAAGAAAAATAGATCAGATAATGATTTCCCGCAGGAATGACGGCCTATCTCCAGACTCTTGATATTGCAATAAAGAAGCCATTCAGAGACAATTTGTGCATGGAAATTAATGACTACATTGAAAATAGAATGGAGAGAAATCAGCGTGGAAACTTTGTGAAACCTAAACTGCAAGAAGTTGTGACTTGGGTGAAGAATTCATGGGAGAAAATCACTGACAGTTGCATTGCAAATGCACTGTGAGCAGGCTACCTTGACAAGAAGTAAAGACAGTGCTATTGCTAAACATGAGAGATTTGGTCCACTGATTCTGAAAGAAATGGAGTTACAAGAAATTCACCAGGAAATTCAGGAATTGGATTGTTATGATGATGTTCCAGAAGATGATGACATGATTGTCATTGAATAAATGAGTAAATTCTTGATACTGTAGGATTCAGTTTGTCTGGTTTGTGTTGACAACTACCTTACTACCATACCATATACAGGTAATAAATTTCCTTTATTTTCATTTAACAATAAATGTGTACCATATTCTTCTTCATGGAAAAATAAGACATCCCCTGAAAATAAGACCTAGCGCATCTTTGGGAGCAAAACTTAATATAAGACACTGTCTTATTTTCGGGGAAACAGGGTAGTAAGAGACGAATATTCTAATTATCTGTTAGGCCTGAGTCTTAATGACCAACCATTCAGCTGAAAGGTGGGGCATTTAGTTACAAGCAGGAGGCAGACAGCTACAGGAGGTGGCAGGGCAGCAAGCTATGGGGGGTGGGGGGGAGGAGGTTGAGGGGAGCTACAGGAGGGCAGGGCAGCAGGCAGAGTTCCAGGAGGGCAGGCAGCAAACTACTAGCAGCGGAGAGCTACCAGCTACCAGCTATCAGCAGTGGGCGGGTGGCCAGCTGAGGCAAGCAGCAGCAAGCTACTCATGTATGGATTTTTGTGCAGGGATACTAGTATACCGTATTTGCCGGCATATAAGACGACTTTTTGGCCCTGAAAAATATGCCTCCAAGTGGGAGGTAGTCTTATATGGCGAGTATATAACAAACTCTTTATTTTTAGTGGAAATGTTAGGGTGTCGTCTTATACGCCCAGTCGTCTTATACGTCGGCAAATATGTATTTTTCAGGGCCAAAAAATCGTCTTATACGCCGGCAAATACGGTACATATAAGGTATTTGGTTAATCTCTTCCCGCCCTCCCAAACACCCCCTTTCCCTCTGAGGTTCATCAGTCTGTTCAATGTTTCCATGCTTCTGGTTCTATTTTATTCATCATTAATTTTGTTCACTAAAATGTTTATTTCTAATTTTTAGACTCAATTGTTGATAAGCATTTATTGCCATTTTACTGTTCATATTTTTTTATTATCCTCCTCCTCCTATTTCTTCTTTCTCTTCTTTAAAAACACCCTTCAAGCTTTCTCTCCAAGCAGGTGGCAGTGGCGGCTTATTCAGCCATGGCCAAAATTAAGGCTTGGGACCTTCTTGCTATGAAGTAGCAGCTGCTAAAACACCTGGATGATTTGAAGGTGGAGCTATCCCAGCTGTGTGTAGCCAAAGTGACAGGCAGCACAGCTTCCAAGCTTTCAAAGATCTGAGTTGTTGGCAAGTCTATCACCCGTGTTCTTACCATCATTAGCCAGACTCAGAAAGAAAACCTCAGGAAATTCTTCAAGGGCAAGAAGTACAAGCCCCTGGATCTTCAGCCCAAGAACACATGTGCCATATGCCTCCATCTCAACAAGAATGAAAAGAATCTAAAGACCAAGAAGCAGCAGCAGAAGGAGCAGCTATACCCCCTGCAGAGGTACACCGTCAAGGCCTGAGCATCATCCAGTCAATAAAGCAAAAACTGGCTGACATTGAAAAAAGTATCCTCCAACATTTCATGTGATACTTGTCTGGTGTTGATGAACTCCTTTAGCTTCTTCTAGTCTGTGAAACTTTTTATCTGATCTTCTTATAGATTAGGGGTGGGCAAACTTTTTGACTCGAGGGCCATAATGGGTTCTTAAACTGGACCGGAGGGCTGGAACAAAAGCAACCTGACCATGCTGGCACTCTCATCTTGGGCTGCTGGTGAAAGAACAGAAGGGAGAGCAAGATAACCCTCCACTCTTGGCTCCGCAGGCTAGATAGAACAGCCGAACGGGCCAGATCTGGCCTGCAGGCCATAGTTTGCCCACAGCTGTTATAGATCCTTCTTTCCCCCAACTGATGGACAGAGTATGACATAACTTGTACCTGCAGCATAGACATTCCTGAGCACCTAACAGGCACCTTAATCAGCACCTGCCAAATACCCTAAGCCCCTGATTCCTAAGTCCCTAGATCCCTAATCATGTGCCTTACATGAAACCACCAATCAGCGTGTGATGAGTGCCCTAAGCCCTTTCCCTTCCTTTTCCTCCCTCCCCTCAAAAGGCGTGTTCACCCCAGCACATGAGCTCTTTCTCCCTCTGGAAGGTAGCCGGCAAGGTCTTCTCAATAAAGCCTGTGTCCTGGTCTCCTGGTCTCTAGCCCTCTGTCTCATCTTTCATATTGGTGCCAAAAAACCTGGGTGAGCATGGACGATCCTCCAACCTAGCCCCGAGCTTCTGACTCCTGCTCTGGCTCTGCTCAGTGGCATGGTTCTGAGTCGATTGGCCTGCTCAGAACACTTCTCAAACACTGCCATACCAGGACACATGGGAATCTCATCTCTTCCTTCTAACCGGTAGGCTTCGGGGACTCTCCTGAACCCCCACCCCACCCCCACTCCCACCCCCAGTTCCCTTGACCTGGAAGGGCCTCAGAGTTTTCCTGTCTACTCAGCTATGTTCTACAAAAGCCCAGGTACCTGGCCGGGACAACTCTGCTCTACTCCCTGGGAAAGGTCTCGGGGTGACGACCTTGCAACCTTCTCTCGTCTCTTTCTTTTTACAGGTTGGCTAGGGGGAAAAGAAGGATACTTCTTATTCCTTTCCCAACTTCTCTTTCCCTCCGGTCATGAGAACCTCTCAATCCAAAACCCCTCGAAACACACCTTTAGGGTGTCTTCTCACTAATCTCTCAACCCTTGGTCTTTCCAGCTACATCAAACCAAAAAAGCTCATTTAAAACGGCACCTTCGATTCCAATATCCTCCAAGATCTAGATAATTTTTGCCACCAAACAAGGAAACCTTAGAGATTCCTACGAACAGGCTTCCCCTCCCTGCCCACCCTGCTCTCACCCCTCGCTTTACTCCTCATGTTCCACCCATCACACCCTCCTCTGGAAGTCCTCTTTACCCTCTCAATCCCCTTTTTCTGTCTTCTGGCTCTTTCAACCCAGTGGATCATATCTCTCCACATGTCTCACTTCCGCCACCTCCTTACAACCCTAAATCTGTCCCTCTCTGACTAAGCACTCTTTTCCCCAGGTCAGCACTGGAGTGCAGGAGTCCTTGGCGGACTCCAGGAGTATACTTAACCGTTTTCTTCCTTAACACACACTGGTCCTGCCCACTGACCTGCGGGGGTGGCGGCAGCGGCAGCATGGCAGTGGTGCTTGGGCGCCCCCTCCTGGTCCCGCCCTTGTAGGGTGGGGCATTTCTACCTCTGAGAATTCTAACTGCCCATCTTCCCCTGTGGTCTCCACCTAATCTCTGCTTCTGTGGCCTCCCGCAAATGAATTCAAATGAAGTGGCTGGCCATTTCCCTTCTCACTCTCTGATCTTTCTCAAATTGAAAAACGCCTAGGCTCTTTCTCTGCAGACACTCTTAACCAGCAGCTGCCTTCTCCCAGTCCCTGCGAGCTCAAATCCTGAGAACCGGAGCTCCAAAACAGCCTTTCCCATCTAACACTCGTTCTCAGGCTCAACAGCTGCCTTCCGCAATAGCCTTTTCTATTCCCACGTCCATTCTACCCTGAGGGAGGCAGCAGGAACTGAGCGCAGTCTGAGTCCATGTCCCATTCTCTATGTCTAGCCTCACAGATTAAGAGGCATCTCAAGTTTCTTTTTCCACTGACCTGACCACCTTTACTCCCCAAGATATGCCACAAACTTCAAAAAATAGATACAGGTCCACAAACCCCTCAAAAAATACCTCATTAACCTAACCTTTAAGGTCTTTAATAATAGAGACAAGGAGACCCAACTCCAAAGTCAAAGGCGAGATCAGGCCAAGGCTGAGGACCAGTAGGAGGCCTTCCAGCTCCTAGCCACTGCTTTGAAACCCCAAACGAAGTGCTGGTCCTCCAATTGTGGGTAAGTCAGGGCTAAGCCTCCTTCGGGCCCGTGCTTCAAATGCAGCAAGGAAAGACACTGGGCCAGGTCCTGCTCAAACCATGACCCCTGCCCGGGAGGAAGGCCACTGGAAATCAGACTGTCCTCTGGCTCCTCCGGGTCAGGCCTCAGCCAGTCACGAGAGGCCGCCCTTTGGATCTGGTTTGGAGCTCCCAGACCTCCTGGGACTGGCCACCGAAGAAGCTTCCCACAGACTTACATCACCAGGACAGAGCCTCAGGTAACAATTGTGGTGGCAGGTAAGCTGATCTTTTTAATTGACACTGGGGCCACTTATTCTGCCCTCTCTGAATTCCCTGGGACCCCTGTCCACTCCTCAGTCTCCATTATGGGGTTGATGGATTAGTCTCACAGCCATTAGCCACCTCACGTCTACACTGCATCTTACTAAATTCCCCCATTCATTCTTTTCTCATTCTACCTCAGTGCCCAGCCAGGGCTACCAGGCATTCCCTCATAAAACCCAGTTGTCCCAGCCGAAACCGGTTTGGCTCAGTGGATAGAGCGTCGGTCTGCAGACTGAAAGGTCCCGAGTTCGATTCCGGCCAAGGGCATGTACATTGGTTGCGGGCACATCCCTGGTAGGGGGTGTGCAAGAGACAGCTGGTCGATGTTTCTCTCTCATCGACATTTCTAGCTCTCTAGCTCTCTCCCTTCCTCTCTATAAAATATCAATAAAATATATTTTAAAAAACACAATTGTCCCAAACCACAGTTACCTATCTCAGTTTTACTCTCTCATCCCACAAGGCCAAGCCATTCCTTGGACAGTAAACGCCTTATCTCTATGATCATTATCTAGAGGAAGAATGTGGCCACTTGGGATTGAAGTAGCTAGAGACCTGGCTAGCTTGGGAACAGGCTGCAGAGCCTGCTCCCCACCCTGCCCACTGCCTTTTAGAAATACTTAATAGAAGGTCTAAGGCATGGTTATGCATTGTTGAGGGAAATAGAAAGAAGGTTTGAAGCCTAATTTGAAAGTGAAATTTGTGAAGATTTGTGCATGTGGTGAGATGGAGAAGAGAAGGAAAAAGAGACAGAGAAATGAAAAGAAAGGAAGGAAGGAAGGGAGGGAGGGAGGAAGGAAGGAAGGAAGGAAGGAAGGAAGGAAGGAAGGAAGGAAGGAAGGAAGGAAGGAAGGAAGGAGAAAGAAGAGAGGAGAGAATAGGGAGAAGAAAGCAAGAGAGAGAGAGAGAGAAAGAGAGAAAGAAACAAAGAAACAAAGAAATTACTCTCAGCAAGAAAGTGAGGCTCAGTCTCCAAGCCTGGCAGGACAAGGTTGCTGGGCACTTCTTAAGCTAAACCAGAATATTCAGTGTCTAACCTCTTATCCAGCCATCCAGGTCCCTGATTTCACTACTCCTTTCCTTCCTTTCCCTCCCACTTTCACTGCAACACAGTCTCAGTCACTCATCTGTCACTCTTATTGGTAGCGCCATGGTGATTCCTCTCTCAGCTTGGAGCGCGGAACTAGAAAAAGGAATCTCATACCCTTTAGTCCACCTCTTCTCTCTACACCTTGCAGCTTGTCTCCATGACAGGGATATTTCTTCCTCTGTAGGAAAAACACATACATCTGTCCCCCATCAGCTGGACAGGAACCTGTCTCTCATCTATCTCTCACCCAGTGTAGATGCAGCCCCAATAATGAGTCTTTACCTGTCCCTGTAACCTGTTATATCTGACACAAAAAGAGGAATCCAGATAATCCCTCTCCTCATAACCCTCAGCATCAAGCAGGAGTTGGAGCTGCCATAGGGAGCTTAACCACTGCTCTACCTACTTTGAAACCGTGTCTCAGGACCTACAAGAAACACATGGATGCCCAGCAAGGAGCAAAACTTGGAAAACAAGAAACTACCCCCAGGATAACCTATTCTCCCCTTTCATATCACTGATGAGGCTGATCCCTATTCTTTCCCCCCTAATAATAACATCTTGGTCTCAGTTGTATTTCAGCTCCAGGCTCAGAAAAGCAGCAAAACCAGTTAAGTGATGCTGTGGCAGCCTCAGGACCAGCTTTTACCTCCAAGAGACTCAACAGGATCGCTCTCAAGACTTCACCAACTAGCCCCTTGGGGAAATTATGCTGCTGCACTCCTCGTCCAGCCTCCCATCATTAGGCCAACTGGTGGCGATTTCTTTAATTTTCCTCTTTACCCCATGTGCTGTGTCACTAGTCTTTTGCAGAACAGAATGCAGGCGTTCACCAACCAGAAGGTGGGAGAGATCTATCTGGCCTGAATTCAGAACCTAATACCAGAATCCTTGAGACGCCGGCAGACGCCCCTAACAAAGCTCCCTCTCAGCTGGAAGCAGTTACAGAAGATGGACCTTCAGCCCCTGACCTTGCCCGGACTCTCAATTTAAAAAAAAAAAATTATCAAAAGCCTGGAATGATAGATCATCCCTTCCCCCAACTGATAGAGCATGACGTAACCTGTACCTGCAGCATAGACATTCCTGAGCACCTAACAAGGCACCTTATATGGACTATATGTACATTGAACCACCAATCAGCACCTGCCAAATACCCTAAGCCCCTGATTCCTAAGTCCCTAATCATGTGCCTTACATGAAACCACCAATCAGAGTGTGCTGAGTGCCCTAAGCCCCGTCCCTTCCTTTCCTCCCCTCAAAAGGCATGTTCACCCCAGCACATGAGCTCTTTCTCCCTCTGGAAGGTAGCCGGCAGGGTCTTCTCAATAAAGCCTGTGTCCTGGTCTCCTGATCTCCTGGTCTCCTGGTCTCCAGCCCTCTGTATCATCTTTCACCTTCAATTCTAAATAACAGCTTTGCCAGATATAGTAATCTTGGTTGTAAGTCTTGCTATTCATCACTTTGAATATTTCTTGCAACTCCCTCTGGCCTGCATGCAAATTTTCTGTTGAGAAATCAGCTGACATTGTATGGGTGTTCCCTTGTAGGTTTTCTCTTGCTGCTTTTAATATTTTCTCTTTAATTATGATGTGCCTTGATATGGGTCTCTTTGGGTTCCTCTTGTTTGGCACTCTGTGCTTCCTGGACTTGTAAGTCTATTTCCTTCACCAGGTAGGGAAAGTTTTCTGACAATATTTCTTTAAGTAGGTTTTTAATATCTTGCTCTCTTTCTGTTCCTCTGGAACCTCCATAATGAGAATGTTGATACACTTAAAGTTGTCCTAGAGGCTCCTTATATTAGCTTCATTATTTTTTATTGTTTTTTCTTTTTGCTCTTCTGGTTGAGGGTTTTATGCTTCCTCATATTCCACATCGTTGACTTGATCCTCATAATCCTCTCCTCTACTATCGAATCCCTGTAAATTATCCTTTATTTCAGTTAGTGCATGCTTAATTTCTGACTGGTCCTTTTTCATGTCTTTGACATTCTCACTAAAATCCTTGAAAGTCTCACCAAGTCCTTTGCAGTTCTCATTAAAATCCTTGAGTAACCTTATAAATGTTGTTTTGAACTCTGTATCTGGTAGTTTGCTTCCATTTTATTTACTTCTTTTTTCCAGAGTTTCTTGTTCTTTCATTTGTGACCTATTTCTTTGTCTCCACATTTTGGCTGCTTCCTTATGTTTATTTCTATGTATTAGGTAGAGTTTCTATGTCTCCTGAAATTGGTAGAGTGGCCTTGTGTAGTAGGTATTCTGTGGGGCCCAATAGCTCAGCCTCCTAGGTCACCTAGGCTGGGTACTCTAGGTGTGCCCCTGTGTGGGCTGTGTACCACAGTCTTGTTGTAGTTGAGCCTTGACTTCTGTTGGCATCACTGGGAGGAGGTGACCTCCAGGCCAGCTAGTTGTGAGGACCAGTGAGACTAGAGAACAGGGGTGGGCAAACTTTTTGACTCGAGGGCCACAATGGGTTCTTAAACTGGACCTGAGGGCCGGAACAAAAGCAACCTGACCATGCTGGCACTCTCATCTTGGGCTGTTGGTGAAGGAGAGGAGGGGAGAGCAAGAGAACCCTCCACTCTTTCGGCTCCGCAGGCCAGATAGAACAGCGGAACGGGCCAGATCCGGCCCACAGGCTGTAGTTTGCCCAGGGCTGCTATAGAAGAACTACTATGCAGGAGATACCCTATGGAGCAGAACTTGCTTCAGTGGGGGTTTGGTGCTCACTGAGTCTGCCCCTTGAATGTGTTGCTTGTAGATGTATCAAGTTGTAATATGCTATGGTCTGGAACTGTCCACTGGGTGCACTGACTCTGGGGCCTCCAGGGAAGTACACAAAGCCATTGCCTGGGGCCGCTAGGAGCTACAGAGCCATCTGCAGATAGCTGGTACTTGCATTGGGCTTGAAAGTACCCAGGAGAGGCCAAACTATGAAGCTGCTGCTAGTGCCAATTCTTCAGCCTCTTATTAATAATTATGGGGCATGCTGGTGCCAGTTTATGCTTGTTTAAGAGATTTTTAGCAAAATTTGAAGCCTGAGCAAGAACAGGCCTTTCTTACAGAAATGCTCCTGCAAACAGCTTGGGTAGGGCTATAAATTGGAAGGGACTGAGTCTCAGGGAGTCAACAGGGTAGAACCAAACTCAGATATGGCTGCCATTCATCTCTGGGATGGGGAAGGTCCCAGCAAAGTAATAATGACCCTTGCAAGCACTCTGGTCTTGGAGAAAGGCACCGTGGAGTTCCTGCCCCAAATGCCAAACATTCTAGTTCCTCCCCATATGTCTCTGCATTCCCCCCAAAGCTGCTGCCCCAGTGCTAGAGCCCAGAGAGAGCAATTCCCAGTTAAGTTTGTGCACCAGCCCTTTAAGAGGATCTTCCTGACCGACAACAAGATGGCGGCAGAGATAAAAGCCTAACTGCAGCCGCACTCAACAATTTCAAAAAATACAACTAAAATATAGAGTGGACACTATCCAGAACTACAGAAAAGTTGACTGACTGGGAATTCTACAACTAGAAGGAAAGAGAAAACCAGAAGGAAAACCAGAGGAGCTGTAAAAGCCTAAGGTACTGAGACACTGTGCACGCGTGGAGAGAGGACGGAGCCGGAGAGGAGGGGCGGCTGAGTGCCGGGCTGGCGTTCCCCAGCGGGAAGGAGTTAAAAGCTCCGGACCGTGCTGAACCCCAACTCCGACTGCACTGAACCCCAGTTCTGGGCGAGACCCTGGGGTCCAGGCTCATACAGAGGGAAACTGGGCTGTAAGGCGGAAGCGGCGAAAGGCAGAGCCCCGGAGTCGCGCACGTTGCGCGCAGAGGAGGGACTGTTCGCTGAGCTGCTGGATTGCCCCAGCGGGAAGGACTCAAAAGCTCAGGAATGTACTGAGCCCCAGTTCTTACTGCACTGAACCCCAGTCCTGGGCAAAACCCTCGGGCTCCAGCCTCATTCCGAGGGAATCTGGGCTGTA
Source organism: Vespertilio murinus (assembly GCA_963924515.1). NCBI lineage: Eukaryota > Metazoa > Chordata > Mammalia > Chiroptera > Vespertilionidae > Vespertilio > Vespertilio murinus. The sequence goes on along the minus strand of OZ004707.1, from coordinate 95,212,966 downwards.
AGACAGAAGCTCAGCAGAGCGGCGAAAAGCAGAGCCCCTGAGTTGCACACATTGCGCGCAGAGGACAGACTGTTGTTTGGGCCTCGAGATCACCCTAGCGGGAAGGAGACATAAGCTCCGGACTATTCTTAACCCCACTTCCAACTGCTCTGAACCTCAGTTGTGGGCTTGTTGGGGGAGAGACTACACTGTCTGGTAGCGGGTGAAACTCTAGGGCGCCTTTCTCTCAGAGGTGCTTGCAGCGAGTACCAAAGGACACTGAGGAACACTGAGACTCAGGAACCTCTGAGGGCGGGGCTAACCGGAAGCCAAGGCTGTAGGCTCCACCCTGAAACTCCGCCCCATCCAAGCTGAACTCAGAGAGGCTTTTGCAGGTTTCCAAGTCTAGTGGAATAAGGCTGTCTCCTGGCATAGACACAGCTGATCCTCCCAACCTACCAACTCAGGGAAGCAGCGAAAATGCCAAAACGAGGAAACAGTTCACAAACAAAAGAAATGGAGGACAAAAAGCGACTGGGTATAGAGTTCAAAGCCACGCTTATAAGGTTATTCAACAATCTCTTAGAAAAGGCGGATAAAATAAATGAGACCTATGAGGATATGAAAAGGGATCAACTAGAAATAAAGAATACATTCTCTGAAATAAAAAATATTATACAGAGTCCTAAAAACAGATTGGAAGATTGCAAGAATCAAGTCCAATATTTGGAACACAAAGAGCCAGAGGACACTCCTCCGCATAAGCAAGAAGACAAGAGAATCCAGAAAGTTGAAGATGGTGTGAGAAACCTCTGGGACAACTTCAAGCGAACCAACATCAGAATTATGGGCGTCCCAGAAGATGACAGAGAGCAAGATACCGAAAACATATTGAAAGATATAGTGACAGAAAACTTCCCCCACCTGGGGAAAGAAATAGACTTACACGTACAGGAAGCACACAGAACCCCAAACAAAAGGAATCCAAAGAGAACCACACCAAGACACATCATAATTAAAATTCCAAGAGCTAAAGACAGAGAGAGAATATTAAAAGCAGCAAGACAAAAGCAGGTAGTTACCTATAAAGGGGCACCCATACGACTGTCAGCTGATTTCTCAACAGAAACCATGCAGGCCAGACGGGAATGGCAAGAAATATTCAAGGTGATGAATAACAAGAACCTACAGCCAAAAATACTCTACCCAGCAAAGCTATCACTCAGAATCGAAGGCCAGATAAAGAGCTTCACAAATAAATTTAAGCTAAAGGAATTCATCACTGCCAAGCCAGAATTATATGAATTGCTGAAAGGGGTTCTTTAGGAAGAGGAAGAAAATAAAGATAAAAATATGAACAAACACGTAACTATCAACAAGTGAGTCTAAAAACCAAGGGAAGTAAAAATCATGATGAACAATATTAACTGGTGAATATAATAGAATCAGAGGTATGGAAGGGGAGTGGACTGATGATTCTCGGGGAAATGGGGAGTGGAACGGGGTGGGAAGAGACTGAACATAAACTGCACCTATGGATGAGGACAATGGGGGATGGGGAAAGGGCAGAGAATTGAATGGAAACTTGGTGTAGGGGAGCAATTGGGGGGGGATGAGGAACATTTGTAATAATATGAACAATAAAGATTTAGTTTAAATAAATAAATAAATAAATAAATAAATAAATAAATAAATAAGAGGATCTTCCTGGGTCTCCAGCAGCCTCCTTGTCACTCAGTCACAATCCCAGCTGGTTTTTACAATCTGAAGTTATGGGGCTTCTCTTCCCAGATCTGAAACCCTGGGCTGGGGACCTGGTGTGGGAATAGAAGGCCTCCACAGCAGAGATATCCCTCCCAATAAAAATAAAAATTTAAAAAAACACACACATGGGTGTCAGACCAGCCATTCCAAGCCTCTGCCTTTCCTACTAGTCTCAATGTACTTTCGTTTTTACTTCTCTAGTTGTATGATTTCCATTCAGCCAGATTACAGGCAGTTCTGAATAATGGTTGTGCTGTATCTTAGTTGTAACTGTGATGTGGTTGTGGGAGGCAGTGAGTGCCAGCATTACCTACATCGCCATCTTGGTTCCCCTTATGGCAGGAGCTTACTAACTGCCAACGGAGGTTCTCATCCAGACCAGGCAGAAGCTCTGACATGAAGCTTTGCAAAAGCTCCATGGGAGCCGAAACCAATGTGGCTCAGTGGATAGAGAATCTGAAGGGTCCCGGGTTCGATTCCGGTCAAGGGCATGTACCTTGGTTGCGGGCACATCCCCAGTGGAGGGTGTGCAGGAGGCAGCTAATCGGTGTTTCTCTCTCATAGATGTTTCTAACTCTCTATGCCTCTCCCTTTCTCTCAATAAAAATATATATTTTTTAAAAAGCTCCATGGGACCCTGGCATCCTAACCCCAGTACACAGGCCTCTCTCGGCATGGTAGCAGCTCCACTTCCGTGCAGCCCTCTCCTAGGCATTTACATTCTTCCACTAGAACAGAGTACCTATTCTAGGGCCTGAGGTAAGTGGTCTTTTAAATCTGGTTTATAACTTCAAAGGTACTCTTTTCCCCTTTGAAACTCCACCTCCAGCACCAGTAACGCCATCCAGAAACGGAGAGGAATACTGAGGGGAGGGGGTAACTTAAAACAAACCACTTCCTTGTTTTCTAAGTTGGTAGCTTCTAGGACCCTTGACACAAATACCAAAAAAACTCCACAACAACCTAGACTTTTATTTGCAGGGCTGCAGAACCTCCTAAAGTAGTTGTTTTGTGTTTCATCTAGGTGGTCGTGTTTGCCTTACATTCCTATCTTCCCCATTTTGACTGATGCAGGCAGGAAGAGGAGGGGGAAGGACTATATCAGGGGTAGGGGCTGCAGGGCCTGAGGGGATGGTTCTTGAGGAAACATCCCATGGAGAGAGTCCGAAACAGTGCCCTGAAAGCATCACCCTCTCCTATGCACATCATTATTATCTTGTCACCTGGGCTACCTTCAAGAGAGAATTATAGAAAGATCATGATCCTTCTCTCAGTCCCTTACTGTCAACGTCTATCAGGTCTGAGATGCAAAGGTGGATGGGGCCTATTTGGGGAATGGAGCAGTGAGAAGCTGAGAATCCAGGCAGAGCAGAGTAATGGTTACACTAGAACTCCAGAGTCTGACTCCATCAGTTGTGACTCAGGGGAAGTTACTTAACCTTTGAATGCCTCAGTTTTCCCATCTAAAGAACAGGGATAAGGAGAAACCAAGATGGCGGCATAGGGAAGCACCTAAACTGCTGCCTTGCAGAGCAATTTCAAAACTAAAACTAAAAGACAGAAGGGACATTATCCAGAAACACTGGAAAGCTGGTTGAATGGGAATTCTACAACTAGAAGGAAAGACAAAAACTCACAGAGAATCAGAGGAGCTGCAAAGGGCTGAGGTATGGAGACACACGCACCAAGAGAAAGGGCGGCTGAATGCCTGACTGACTTTCTCTGGCGGGAGGGAGAAGGAAGCCCCTGACTGCACTGAACCCCAGTTCTGGGCAAAACCCCATGGACCCAGGCTCATATGGGGGGAGTCTGGACTGTCAGGTAGAAAGAAAGGCACACAGAGACTCGGAGACTCAGGGAAGCCGCGGGGGGCAGGGGTCTAGAGGTGCACGCACAGAAGACTGACTGCAGAGGTTGCCACTGGCTTGCACTAGCAGAAAGGAATCGGAAGCTCCTGACTGCACTGAACCCCAGTTTCGACTGCACTGAACCCCAGTTCCAGGTGAGCCTCTGGGGACCCACACTCTTACGGGGGGAATCTGAATGTCTGGTGGAAACTCAGGGGAGCCATGAAGGCAGAGGTCTGGAGGCGCATGCACAAGGGCAGGGCTGACGAAAGCCAAGATTATCTGCTCAGCCCTTAGACTCCGCCTCATCCAAGCTGAGCACAGAGGCTTTTACAATTTTGCAAGGCTATTTCCACCACAGAAGATTTCCCAACGTAGACATAGCTGATACTCACAGCCAACTGGCCTGGAGGTCAGTTCCTCTCAGTGATATCAACAACATCAAGACTTAACTACAAGGCTGTACACCCATTCCACAAAGAGGTGCACCAAGAGTGTCCACCTCAGGTAACTGGGGAGGCCGACCCACTGGGCCATAGGACACCTAGCACACAAAGCCACCCTACCAACTCAGGGAAGCAGTGAAAATGTGAAGACAAAGAAACAGATCACAAATGAAAGAAATGGAGGAAAACAAACGACTGGATATAGAATTCAAAACCACGGTTATAAAGTTTTTCAAGAATTTCCTAGAAAAGGCCGATAAATTTAGCCCGACCCTTGAGAATATGAAAAAGGACCACTAGAAATTAAACATACACTGACTGAAATAAAAATATTAATCAGAGACCCAACAGCAGACTAGAAGAATGTAAGAATCCAAGTCAAAGATCTGAAATATAAAGAAGTAAAAAACACTCAACCAGAAAAGCAAAAAGAATCCAAAAAGTTGAAGACAGTGTAAAAAGCCTCTGGGACAGCTTTAAGTGTACCAACATCATAATTATGGGGGTCCAAGAAGAAGAGAGAGAGCAAGATACTGAAAACCTATTTGAAGAAATAATGACAGAAAACTTTTCCCACCTGGTGAAAGAAATAGACTTACAAGTCCAGGAAGTGCACAGAACCCCAAACAAAAGGAATCCAAAGAAGACCAAACCAAGACACATCATAATTAAAATTCCAAGAGCAGACATATACATGAAGCTATTTGCAAAACAAGATGGCGGCCTAGGTAGTCTCCTAAGCTGCCGCCTCATCAACAATTTGGAAAAAAACAACAGCTAAAATTGAAAGGGATCACATCAGATCCACAGGAGAGCTGGCGGAATAGGATGGCTACAACTAGAGGGCAGGAAAAGCACCACTGCCACCATGTGGAGTTTAAAGCCGAAATGGAACAGGAGCCGCCGCCACCGCAGCCGCCGCCAGTGAGGGGGGGTCCACCAGGAGAAGAGCTAGCCCCGCCCTGGGCCCAGGGAGTGGGCTGCCTTGGAGCCCGGCCTCTGCACCCACAGCCTTCCCAGCCTGGCCTCTGCGCCCGCAGCCTTCTTAGCCTGCCCGCCGTGCTAGCGAGGGAACTCGGCACAGGGCCGCAGCCGCACCTTCCGCTCTCAGCCCCAGCAAGCCCTCGGCCGGGCCGACCTACTTGCTTGTGGAGCGTAATGGAGGACCGAGAGGTTGTGCCCAGAGCACTCTTTGCGGCCTGGGACTCTGGACACCTAAACCTGGGGGACTCTGAAAGCTAGAACGTGTGAAGTGTGGGCGACAGAGGATACTGTGGCAGAGGTGGCCGGAGCCTCCCCATTCTTCCCCCTCGTCGTCCTCCTGCACGCCTGGCAGCAGCGGGCCAGGGTCCCGGGGGAGAATCGAAAAGGTTCCCGCCTGAATCGCGGGAGAGCTGGTGGAGGGGGAAATCTACAACTGAAAGGTGAGGTGCCACTGCCACCATGTGGAGTTTAAAGCCACAGTGGGGTCACCGCCTCCAGTGAGGGGGGCCCACCAAGAGCGGAGCCCACCCCGCCCCGGGCCCAGGGAGCAGGCCACCTCGGAGCCCGGCCTCTGCGCCCGAAGACTTCCCGGCCCGTCCACCTTGCTGGCGAGGGAGCCAGCGCAGGGCCTTGGCCGCGCCTTCCACTCTCAGCCCGAGCGAGGCCTTCGCCCATCTGTCCCCCCCGAACTCCAGGCCTAGCCAGAGCCTCTGTGGAGCCCTCAAGAGCCAGAGCCAAGGCGGAGCATACTCATGGAACAGGACAGAGGACCGAGAGGTAGTACCCTAAACACTTAAACCCAGGGGACTGAAAGCCTAAACGTGTGAAATCAGAGCTGCTGAGGTTGCTAGGGTGGAGTCGGCCGGAGCCTCCCCATTCTTCCCCTTGTCATCCTCCAGCTCACCTGCAGCTCGGGCCCCAGGGGATCCAGGATAGGAGGGCATCAATCGACGGTCCCAGAGGGGCTGTGTGGCCCGGGAGAGACTTGTGCCCCGGGGGAGCGGTGGGACCATGGGGAGCCATGTGCCCCAGGGGAGCCGTGTGACCTGGGGGGACGGTGGGGCCCGGGGGAGCTGTGTGCCCCTTGGGAGTGGAGGGACCCAGGGGAATCTTGTGCACCGGGGGAGCTATGGGACCTGGGGGAGCCGTGTGTCCTGGGAGAGCTGTGCGCCCCTTGGGAGCGGTGGGACCCAGGGGAGCCATGTTCCTCGGGAGAGCCTTGTGCCCCGGGGGAGCGGTGGGACTAGGGGGAGCCGTGTGATATGGGGGGACAGTGGGGCCCGGGGGAGCTGTGTGCCCCTTGGGAGCAGAGGGACCCAGGGGAGTCTTTTTTTTTAATTTATCTTTTTTTTTTTTTTATTAAGGTATTATATGTGTACATAGGTTACCATTGCCCCCTCCACCTCCCATTCATGCCCTCCCTCCCCAGAGTTCTGTGTTCGTTGGTTGTACTTATATTCATGCATACCAGTCCTTCGGTTGTTCCCTTATCTCCCCCCAGGTCTCCTTCCCCTCCCCGCTGTCATTTGACAATCTCCTTGTTTTATGGTGACTATCTCAGGACCACACAAATAGAGTCCGCTCCTCCTCTGGTTCTCACCGCCCTTACCCCTGGGTCCCTCTGCTTCCCCTGGGACACACGGCTCGCCCGGGACACACTGCCCCCTGGGACACACGGCTCACCCGGGGCACACTGCCCCCTGGGACATATGGCTCAGCCAGGCCACAAGGCCCTTCTGCAGCACTGGGGTCCTGTATTGGAGGCGCCGCTCTAGCTCCTCGCTAGCACAGCGGGCAGGCTGGGACGGCTGCAGGCGGGCTGAGATGGCTGCAGGCGGGGAGACTGCCCTCAAAGGTGTCTCGTTCAGTGCGGAATCGGAGCAGCTGCGGATGCAGAGGCTAAGTTCTGAGGGCGCCCACTCCCTTAGCCCGGGGTGTAGTGAGCTCTGTTCTCAGTGGATTTCCATTATTCGTGGCAGCGGTGGCGGGTGGCGGTCGTGGGTGCGGCAGCGACAGTAGCTCCTGTGGCTCAATTTCCCCTGTAGTTTTAAAATCCACATGGCGGTAGTGGCGGAAGCTTTGGCCCGGCCATGCGGAGTCAGAGGAAGTACCCACCGGGGCCACCAATGGAAAGCGCAGCACCAGCTCCCCACCAGCAAGGTGCGCAGAGGCTGGGCCGAGCTGGCTGCGGGGTGGGAGACGCTGCGCCATCTCTTCGCCAGCATGGTGTGTGCAGAGGCTGAACTGAGCCGTCTGCGGGCGGCGGCGGCCGGAGGACTCCCCGGGGCGCAAAGGGTAGGCACCGCGCCAGCTACCCACCAGCAAGGCACGTGGAGGCTGGGCCGAGTTGGCTGCAGGGTGGGAGACGCTGCGCCATCTCTTCGCCAGCACGGCGTGCACAGAAGCCGGGCCAAGCTGGCTGTGGGCGGCAGTGGCGGGAGGACTCGCCGGGGCCACAAACGGAAGGCGGCCGCGCCAGCCCCCCACCAGCACGGCAGGCCGGCTGGGACAGCTGCGTGCCGGGTTGGTTGCGGGCAGGGAGGCTTCTCGTCCGGGAGGCGCCGAAGGTGCGGCGGAGGTCCCGTATCAGCTCCCTGGTTGCCACGGCAGCCGGCGGGCTGGCCCAGTCCCTGGGCCCCGGGGCAGAGCGAGGTCTGGCTTCCCTCATTCCCGGCGGCAGCGGCTCCGGTAGGTCCAGTTTCGCTGTAGTTTTAAACTCCACATGGCAGCAGTGGTGCCCTGCTTTGTGTCTAGTTGTAGCCTTCCCATTTCGCCAGCTTTCCTGTGGGTCTGGTGCGATCCCCTTCAATTTTAGCTGTTGTTTTTTTTCCAAATTGTTGATGAGGTGGCAGCCTAGAAGGCTGCCTAGGCCGCCATCTTGTTTCGGTCTCTCCCCAGGGGGAGTCTTGTGCCCAGGGGAGCAATGGGACCCGGGGGAGCCATGTGACCTAGGGGGGTGGTGGGACCCGGGGGAGCCCCTATGTTCATAGCAGCACAATTTACAATAGCTAGGATTTAGGAACAGGCCAGGTGCCCATAAGCAGAAAACTATGGTACATCGACACAATGGAATACTATGCTGCCATAAAAAAGAAGGAATTCTCATCATTAGCAGCAACCTGGATGGAATTGGAGAACATCATGCTGAATGAAATAAGCCAGTCAATGAAAGAGAAACACCGCATATCCTCACTCATTTATGGATAATAAAGAATATTATAAACTAATGAACAGAAAGATAGATATAGTGCCAGTAAAGCAACAAGCAGACTGTCAAATGACAGCAGGGAGGGGAGGGTGATCTAGGGGAGATAAGAGATCAACCGAAGGACTGCTATGCATGCATATAAGTACAACCAATGGACACAAAACTCTGGGAAGGAAGGGCATGTATGGAAGGGGGGGCAATGGTAAGCAATGTACACATATAATACCTTAATAAAAAAAATGGTGGGGGAAAAATAAAATTCCAAGAGCAAAAAACAAAGAGAAAATATTAAAAGCAGCAAGAGAGAAACAGTTAATTACGTACAAGGGAGCAACCATAAAATTGTCAGCTGATTTCTCAACAGAAACTATGCAGGCCAGACAGGAGTGGCAAGAAATATTCAAAGTGATGAATAGCAAGAACCTAAAACTTAAGATTAATTTACCCAGCAAAGCTCATTCAGAATGGAAGGTCAGATAAAGAGCTTCACAGATAAGAAAAAGCTAAATGAGTTCATCACCACTAAACCAGTATTATATAAAATGCTAAAAGGTATTCTTTAACAAGAGGAAGAAAAGATAAAAATTATGAACAACAAATACATATCTATCAACAAGTGAACCTAAAAATAAAGTGAATTAAAAATCTGAGGAACAGAATAAACTGGTGAATATAATAGAATCAGGGGCATAGAAAGGGAGTGGACTGATAATTCTCAGGGGGAAAGGGATATGAGGGTGCAGGAAGAAACTGGACAAAAATCATTCACCTATATGGATGAGGACAGTGGGGGGGGTAGGTAAGGGCAGAGGATGGGGTGGGAACTGGATGGAGGGGAGCTATGGGGGGAAAAGAAGAAACAATTGTGATAATCTGAACAATAAAGTAAAAGAACAGGGATAGCCTAGTTTCTGTTTACTGTAATGTCCAAATGAGCTACTTAATGCACATAAAATTCTCTGTGAGTGCATCTGACTTACAGTGAGCTCTGTATGTCATGGTCACATCCTCAATTAGCTGTCCTTTGCAGACCTGTCACTGGCTTTGGACAAGAATACATGCAGTAGCCTCTAGAGGTGGCCAGTTAGGTGTGGCAACCAAGGAGCTGCTAATCAGATCCTGTGTGGGATACCCAACTGGGTGGGCAGCTGGCCTCAGGAGACATACCAGGCTTGTATTGCCCTCCACAGCTCCAGCCTGGCAAATGGGCACCTGAGGTGCAATCACAGGAAGCACTTCCTGTGGCCACAAATCTAGAGTTCTCATGAGCTGAAAGCCCGGAGCCAGCATCACCAGGACACACATAATCCTTGATTAGGATGGCTGCTTGGCTGTGAACACTGACAGTTACAGCTTCTCATCCCAGTCCCCAATCCCTTTACCATGCACTAAACAGAGAGAACATCATTCACTATCCGTCAAGACTCCTGCCCTGGAAAGCTCCATCATCAAATATCATTCTTCCCCTGTATGCCCTCATCCTTCCTGAGTCCAGGGCCTGGGGCTCCTGGACAAGCTATTCTCATTAACAAATGAGTGGAACCTCTAGATCTCCAATTAGTCTCCCAGGCTGGCTAAGGCTGTGAGCTGTCCTGGGCAAGGCCTCGCAGCAGGGGAATGCAATGCCTTTCCCATCTGGAGACACCCCTTTTCCATTTAGGCAGCTCTCCTGCAGAGTTCCTTGCTGCCCTGAGTGCACCTTTCTTCTGCAGCTGGCAAGCTCCTATTAATCCTTCAGAGTCCATCTCAGATAGCCTAAACTCCCCTGGGAGGGGAGTTGGGAGACTGGGCGAAAAAAAGTGAAGTGATTGAGAAGTACAGATTGGCAGCCATTCAGAGGTAAAGTACAGCATAGGTAATATCTATAATAATAAAAGTGTAATATGCTAATTAGACAGGACAGCTGAACAACCTTCCAGGCGACAGCCTTCTGGCCAAAGCCGAGGCAGCCACCACGGTGCAAGGTCTGAGCCCCTTGCACGAATTTCATGCATTGGGCTTCTAGTAGTCAATAATATTGTAATAACTATGTATGGTACCAGATGGAAATATCAGGGGGAACACTCAGTTAAGTATGTAATTGTCTAACCATTATGCTGTATACCTGAAGTTAATACAAAATAATACTGACTATAAACTAATTGGAAAAAAAAAACAACTAACAGCAACTTATCCCATGTTCCCACCCTTATTTGCAGCAACACCATCAAGGCCTGCATCCCAACACTGCGTCTCCATCCCCATAGAAGCACCCTGTCCCTCATGACTCTGTGCCCAGCAAGCAGACATCCCAAGTACTCAAGGGAATCTGTGAGATGTTGCCTTTAAGTGTCCCTTCTGGGGGTGCTGCCCTGCATCTCTCCTTGTGTTCCTCCCACCCCAGGAGGGACAAAACAGTTCACACTCTGGGCAGCAGGTGTCCCTTTCCCAAATAGGCCTCACTAAGAGGTCTCTCTGCCTAACCTTTATTTTTTAAAAATATATTTTTATTGATTTCATAGAGGAAAGGAGGAGACAGAAACATCAATGATGAGAGAATATCATTGATCGGCTGCCTCCTTGCACGCCCCCCACTTGGGATCAAGCCTGCAACCTAGGAATGTGCCCCTGACAGGAATTGAACCCAAGACCCTTCACTCTACCCACAGGCCAACCCTCTATCCACTGAACCAAACCAGCTGGGGCTGTCCACCTAATCTTTAAAACCACAGGACTCCCCTCCCTTTTTCCTCCTAGCTCTGAGACCTCTCTTCCAGAACAGTTATTTCCAGTGGAGTCCCAGGCCCCAAGATGGCATAGCCTTAGGTCCAGGTGTGTCCTCTCCAAGTTAGAGCCTGCCATGTACCTCAGATGAGTGGAGATGGAATGTGGAAAAACCACTCCTTCTGCCGCTCCCTCAACTCCCTTCTAGAAAGAGGCCACTGAATGAGGCTTGAGCTAACAGATATGACTTGGCAGGAAGGCCAGGCAGGATAGGTAGGCAAGCCTAGTGGTGGAATGAAGCAGTTGACTGAAAAGGTGGGGGCACTCTATGCTGGGTTCCCCCCCACCCTCCCAATCCTACTCCTCAACCCTTTCCAGGCCCATCAGATGAAGGCCAATCCAATCCCAGAAGGCACAGGCCCAAAGCCAGAGGTCTTAACTGTGCTCCTCAAGCTGGTCCCTCTCTGTCCTACCACTAGCCCAGCACTGGCTGCACATTCCTGCTGGCGGGTGAATGAATAAATAAACCCCTGCCACCAAAACCTCTTGGTTACTGAGGATTTCAGAGCGCTCCCAGAGTCTCCCTCGTCATTCAAACTGTTTTCTACCACCGGTCAGTATTTGTACATAATTTCTAATAGTTCTAAGGCAGGCACTCTGACCTCACAGAGGCAGGTGTTGGGGAAAGTGCTATAGACCAGAGCCAAGGTCTGCGTCAAATTTGGGTTCCGGATCTGGGGGCCATCCATCCATTCTCGTTTCTGGGGTCCAGTCTAACCTACACGCGGCTGAGTGTCTGGAAGTCCTCACCCAACCTCCACTCTGCGCCCCTGCGTTGTGGCTGGCTGAGGCCACAGACTGCTGCCAGAGCCGAGGTCCACGCGGGGCGGAGAGCACCACACCTCTCCCAACCCCCAAAAGGCCCGGCCTTCTGGGCGAAGGGAGTGAACCATGGAGCCGAGCGGGTCTCCGCAGAGAGCCTCCCAGCGAGGTCCGGCACCCGGGACCGGGTCGGGGCCGACCAGACCAGGGCGGCCCCAGCGCCGGGGGGAGGACCGCGGTGCGCCCGGGGCGCCCGGCCTTCCGTTCCCGCCCCGGGGCGCTGGCGGCCAGGGGCCACCCCGGGGCCGGGCCGGCGGCGCACACCTCGTCCCCGAAGCCTGGGGTTCCTCGCAGATCCTAGGAGGGCACAGGAGCCGAAAGCCGGGGCCTGGCGGCTACTCACCCCCACAAGCCGCGGAGGCCGAGAGAGGCGGCGGGGCGGGCGCGGAACCCGAGGAGGAGGCGCCGCTCCCGACTTCCTCCTTCGGGGCCGCGGCCCCCGCGCCCCGCGGCGCCCCTCCCCCGGCCCAGCCCCGCCCCCGCCTCCCGCCCGCCGCCTCCCGCCCGCCGCCTCCCGCCCGCCGCCTCCCGCCCGCCGCCTCCCGCCCGCCGCCTCCCGCCCGCCGTGCGCCCCGCGCCTCGCGGCAGAAAGGCCTGGCAGATAAGCCGATATTCAGAGGGGGTGGTCCTTGCCAAGGGAGCCCTATGGGAAGGCTGGCCACACTCAGGCGCCGCAGGGTAATTAGCAGTGTTTCTTGCGTGGAACTGCTTTCAGAATGCCCCGGACTGGTTTGAAGAAGCCTCCGGGATGCCTGGTCCCCGGAAGCAAAGATGGAGTCAAAGCCCCTCACCGCCCCGTGCTCAGATGGCCCCCGAATGACCTCTGGCCGCCCTAAGCCAGAATCAATTGTGGCCCCAAGAAACAGACTCAAACAGAAAAGTGAGTTTCTAGAAAGGATGAGGAAGCAAATAGGACCAAGGAAGTTGCTCTACCGGAACATAAAAATAGAAACTGAACTTTAAAAAAAAATATATATATATATATATATATATATATATATATATATATATATATTAAACAGAGAGGAAGGGAGAGAGATGGTTAGAAACATTAGAAACATTGATGACAGAGAGTCATCGGCCAGCTGCCTCCTGCACACCCCACACTGGGGATATGCCCGCAACCAAGGTACACGCCCTTGACGGGAATCAAACCCGGGACCCTTCAGTCCGCAGGCCAACGCTCTATCCACTGAGCCAAACCAGTTTTGGCTAGAAACTGAACTTTTTAAAAAAAGAAGAGAAAGACTGAAAGGACTACCAGTATAACCAAAAATAATCACATGGTTACATTAAAACAATAGAAATCACAATTGGTTTTCTAATTTCTACTTAATTTTGTATTTTCCAATTATGAGAGTGAACCAGTGATCTTTTCTGTCAAAGAAAGGAGCTCCCCGCTATCATAGGTTCTGACATTTTGATTTGACCTTCAGAGTCTCAGGGGGCTGCAATCTTAGGCTCCAGCATACCCGCCCCCTCCTCTGAATTAGCCAACTGCACAATAATGGAATCTAAGCTCTGAGCTCTGACCAATCAAGTCAGAGTAAAGGGCAGGGCAGACCAGTCAGGGAATAAAACCCCAAGAGACTTACCTTTGGTGTGCTTTGCCCATGATTTTCAGCCTGCAACCTAGCCCTTTTGAAGAAGTAAATCTGCCTTGCCCACGCACTTTTGAGTGTTTGTCTTGTGAAGGAAAAAAGCCACATGCTAACCTGACAAGCTCAAGAGAGGCTTGCGTGGCAGTCTTGCAAACTCAGAGACCTAAAATAACCACAAAAGATGATTTGAAAATTAAATATCTAACTACAAACAGGTTATAGTGGGTAGTCATGTCCTAGACCAATATTTCACCTGACAAAGATTAACTTAGATCTTCTTTACTGAGCCCATTTGCCTTCCTGCCTCTAAGATAACATATCTGTGAGATGTCTGGGTAACTTGTAACTTCCCTTTTTCTGGAGCCCCTGGGGTACAACCAAATGTGGTGGGCGCCAGGACAGATGCCTCAAATTCCTTCGTTATCATGTTAATTGTTCCTGCACTCACCTAAGTAAGCGTCTGTCATTTTACTTTTTATCCACTCCTAGGGGTTTCCCACTGCTTTGCTTTGTTTCCCACTGCTTTGCTTTCTCCACCTCCTTAATCCAGCACCAATGGATTTCATGTAACCCACCTATGTCCCTCCTTTGATTGCAATATATAAATAGAAATGTAACCCACCATTCTTTGGAGCATTATCTCAATCCATTGAGGTTCTGCTTCCCGGCATATGTCAACAGTTTGGCTCAAATAAACTCACTAAAATTCTCTACAGGTTTCAATGTGTGTTTTTTTGTTGTTGTTAACAGTCTCATTCCTGTGAAACTGTTGACCAGTGTTTCTAACACAATTTTTTTAAAATTACAGTTGACATGCAATATTATATTAGTTTCAGGTGTACAACTCTGTGATTACACATTTATGTGACTTATGAAGTGATCACCCCAATAAATCTGGTACCCATCTGATACCATATATAGTTACAAGAGGCCTGGTACATGAAAATCCATATACTGGATGGGGGGAAGGGGGGTAGTAGGATGGGGGGTTCCCTCAGCTCAGACTGGCTCCTCTCACAGTCCTGGAGCCCTCAGGGGCAGGAGGCAACCCAGCATCAGGGAAAGGCAATGACCCCATCACAACTCTGCTGTTGCCACTGTTGGCAGTACAAGCCTCAACTCACCCTGGTTACCTGAGCCTCAAGCATCCCTGGGCAGCTGGGCAGCAGATATCTGAGGCTTGCCTGCACCTCAGGCTGGCCCTGGGTGGCTGGGGAACTGAGGGGACTGGGGACTCCAGAGATAGTCGTGTGGAGTGGCCAGACATGCCTGGGGGCAGGCCCAGTTTTGCCATGTGCCTGCTGCCCCAGTGGTGTTGAGGGGACTGGGCACCACCATCTTTTGTAAGAGTGTGACAGTCATTAGCATATTCCCTCTTTATTAGATAGGATTACAATATTATTTTTTCTTTTTTTATTGTTTAAAGTCTTACATATAGTAGTACATATATATCCTTTTATTTTCCCCATTGACTTTCCCCCAGTCTCCTCTGTGGCATGCCCTTATGCCACCCCACCAGTGTCTTGTGTCTATTGATTGTGCTTATATGCATGCATACTAGTCCTTCAGTTGATCTCTCTCCCCCGCTCCCCAACACTCCCCAGCCTTCCCTGTAATTTGACAGTCTTTTTGATGTTTTACTGCTTCTGTATCTTTTTGTTCATCAGGTTATAAAGTTTATTTTCCATAAATGAGTGAGATCATGTGGTATTTTTCTTTCATTGCCTGGCTTATTTCACTTAACATAATGCTCTCCAGGTCCATCCATGCTGCTACAAATGGTAAGAATTTCTTCTTCTTCTTCTTCTTCTTCTTCTTCTTCTTCTTCTTCTTCTTCTTCTTTTCTTCTTCTTCTTCTTCTTCTTCTTCTTCTTCTTCTTTTAAAATATATTTTTATTGATATTTTACAGAGAGAAAGGGAGAGATAGAGAGCTAGAAACGTCGATGAGAGAGAAACATTGACCAGCTGCCTCTTGCACACCCCCTACCAGGGATGTGCCCGCAACCAATGTACATGCCCTTGACCGGAATCGAACCTGGGACCTTTTAGTCTGCAGACCGACGCTCTACCACTGAACCAAACTGGTTTTGGCAAGAATTTATTATTTTTTATAGCAGTGTAGTATTCCATTGTGTAGATGTACTATAGTTTTCTAATCCACCCATCTGCTGATGGGCATTTAGGCTGTTTCCAAATCTTAGCTATGGTGAATTGTGCTGCTATGAACTTAGGAGTGCATATATCCTTTCTGATTGGTGTTCCTAGTTTCTTGGGATACAATCCTAGAAGTGGGATTACTGAGTCAAACGGGAGTTCCATTTTTAGGTTTTTGTTTTTGTTTTTTAAAAAAATATATATATTTTATTGATTTTTACAGAGAAGAAAGGAGGGGGATAGAGAGTTAGAAACATCAATGAGAGAGAGACATTGACCAGCTGCCTCCTGCACACCTCCTACTGGGGATGTGCCTACAACCACAATACATGCCCTTGACTGGAATCGAACCTAGGACTTTTAAGTCCGCAGGCTGACACTCTATCCACTGAGCCAAACTGGTCTCGGCTCCATTTTTAGTTTTTTGAGGAAACTCCATACTGTTCTTCACAGTGGTTGCACCAGTCTGCATTCCCACCAGCAGTGCACGAGGGTTCCTTTTTCTCTGAATCCTTGCCAGCACTTGTCATTGTTAGGATGCTTCTTACAAAGGCAAGATATAGAGTCAGAAAACAGATCAGTGGTTGCCATAGATTGGTAGCGGGTGAGACTATGGAGGAACAGCAGGGAATTCTGGGGGTGATAGAATTCACCAATATCCTGATTGTGCTGGTGGTTACATAACTGTAAACTTTT
Organism: Vespertilio murinus; assembly: GCA_963924515.1. Taxonomy (NCBI): domain Eukaryota; kingdom Metazoa; phylum Chordata; class Mammalia; order Chiroptera; family Vespertilionidae; genus Vespertilio; species Vespertilio murinus. The sequence goes on along the minus strand of OZ004707.1, from coordinate 95,196,701 downwards.
GTCAAAATTATAAGAACTCTCTCAGAACTCCTTATTAAAAGGTGAATTTTGCTATGTGTAAAAATAATATCTTAATTTAAAAAATGAAATAAATACACAAATAAATAAACAAGAGAGAATAATGTACTTAGTAATGAAAACCATACACAAACCTAGGGAAGTTTTGACTGAGAAGGTATTGTAACTATCTGAGCAAAGTCAGAATCTAACAGTTTCACTTTTCCCCGAAGGTTTTTATTTGTTGCACCTGCTGTCTGCACTGCTCCTCCTGAGAAACCCCATCCCTCTTCCTAATTCCTTTTATTGCTGCAGAGAAAGGCTGGCATTTTCATAAACATCTTTAAGGAGATTCATTTGTTTCTACAGCCCACTGTTATGGGCTGAATTGTGTCCCACCAAAATCCATATGTTAAAGCTCTAAAGCCCCAGCCCCTCAGAATGTAACTGTAACTGTGTTTGGAGATGGGCCTTTAAAGAGGTGAGTAAGATTAAATGAGGTAATTAGGGAGGAGTCCTAATCCAATCTGACTGTGGTCCTTATGGGAAGAGGTGATTAGCACACACACCCACAGAGGAAGAAGGAACATGTGAGGTCACATGGAGAAGGCAGCCATCTACAAACCAAGGAAAGAGGCCTCAGAAGACAACACCTGACAACACCTTCATCTTGGACTTCTGACCCCCAGAACTGGGAGAAAATCAATTTCTGTTCTTTAAGCCATCATGGGTGTGGTTCTTTGTTATGACAGCCCTAGTGAACTACTATACCCACCTTCCACTGAGTCACTGGTAACTAGTCCGAGCAGGCTGGATTCCTTCCCTTTTTACTCCCTGCATTCCTTCCTAGGTACACTTTCCTCTCCTGGTCCTGGGGAGGAGGTCTCATACCTATCTTCTCCTGCTCCAACCTCAAGGGCAAATCTTACTCTCTCTCTTTTTTTTTTTTTTTTTTTTAAACAAAATTAAAATATTTTCCTTTTTCTCAAGCTTGGGTCCTTCACATTCTCTTCATAGGCTGTTTCAGGCTAGGTGTCCACTGACTTTAGGGGAGCAGTACTGGGCCTCCCTGAACTCCTGGTATGACCTGATTTCCAGTTCTGGCCCTGGCCCAGGTCATACTCGCATCCAGACCCAGGCTTTCAGAGAAACTAAACCCAGGCCTGGACCCCAAGCCTCAAACACCTGCCCTTAGCTGTCAGGAGGGCTTGGTGACAGCTCTGTTTGAAGTCCCTGTTTACACTCTTGTGTCCAAGGCTGTGCTTGGAGAGAACTGAGGTTACAAATGCCTAAGGTGTTCCTGGGTGAGGACAACTCAGGAGTGAAAATTGGTTTAGGAAGAGGAACCATGTAACACCTGCTCCATTGTAGATGGAGAGAAACAGACATCTCAGGAATCGTCAAAAGTTGGCTCCCCTTTCCCCAACCCAGCCTTAATTTAATTACCGTATTTGCCGGCGTATAAGACGATTTTTTGGCCCTGAAAAATATGCCTCCAAGTGGGGGGTAGTCTTATACGGCGAGTATATAACAAACTCTGTATTTTTAGTGGAAATGTTAGGGGGTCGTCTTATACGCCAGCAAATACGTATTTTTCAGGGCCAAAAAATCGTCTTATACGCCGGCAAATACTGTAAGGCTGAAAGGTCTGCAGCTGAAGACATAGTAACTATGTGAGAAATGCTCACCTGTCTGAATTCAAATAACAGACTCAGAGACAGAGGTATGGTGAAAGGAGACTTTTAATACTTTCTTGAGAGCGGGTGTCTGTCTGGTTGTACAGGCACAGTGAGGCAGCAATCACAGCCCATTTATTTAGTCTCTCATCTGGTTCCTCTGGCTAAGTACTATGGGTCACCTGTTTCCTCATATGTCACCTAGGTCTTATTGTGTCCTATTGAGCCATTTTAAAAAATTGGGCTGAGGCCTTTTCTAGTTGCCTTCACTCCCCCCTGTCTACCTGAGACAGGTGCCTGGGGCAGCGTGGGGAGGTTGGGGGATAGGGGGTGGTTTCCACCATGATGCTGGCCCACGTGCACAGTTCTTTGCTCTTATACCTTCTTCCCTCCTCCCTACATTCTCAAGTTTCTTGAGTTCCTCTTTCCTTTCCTCTATTGATGCATAGTGGTCCCTCCTTTGGAAGAATGGCTGTTTGAAACTGCTGTTTGAACTACTGGGTTATTCTTAGTCTCTTATTCTGTAGGTCAACTCTGTTATTTTTAGACTGTAAAATAGCTTTGTTTTTAGGTTGAATAGTAGAAAATATGAACTTGATTATCTGACCTTTCAAACTAGCCATCTAACTGATACACTGATATTGATGCCAGGTGACTGTATAGATATGATACTCAAGGTTACAGGTGTTTGTTAGATATGATATGTACTCAAGGTTGCAAATTGTCTGTAAAAACAACTCACACAAGGACCCAAAAAGATATAAAAAGAGAATGCTTCCTCCTTTAGGTGTTCAGAATTTGACAAAGGTAATCTGCTCTGAATCTGCTCAAATTAAAGATGACTTCTAACTAATTTGGCTGATTAAGGTGTCTTGTCCAGCTCACTGATTTGTGATACAACACTATAAAAGAAAATAATAATATTTCAAAGTAGTATATGAATAAATAAAATATATAAAAGATCTTTGGCACAGTGTCTGGCACATGGTAAGTTCTCAGTAAGTAGGGGCTGTTGTTATCATTACTCAGTAGTCCCTTCAGAGGCTTTCAAGTCTTGTGTGGTGTGAGAGTGATTGTCTGAGAGAGATCAGGGTGCAGAAAGGTGGTTCAGGAAGTAGGAGCTCAATAGCTGGGGTTTCTCAAGGGGCATGAAAGGAGAAAGGAGAAGAGAGGGAGGCTGCCTACTTGTTCCCCCATTTCCTTCCTCTGGTTGTTACCTCCTGAGTGGCCCTCCTCATTTGCCTCTTGGTTGCTTGCACTCCACACACCTGAACTTGATAATGAACTTATTCTGCAGGCAGCTCTCATTTTCCAGCATGGTTAGTGTCCAGCATTGCCTCTAAGCACTGTTTAGACCTTAGATGCTCCTGGAAAACTGAAGGGTGAAGGAGAAAAGGCAGCAGGGCCAGTTTCCCTGGGTGTTGTCAGCTGAGCTCTGAGAGGTCAAGGCTGTGGCTGCCTTGTTCACAATTGGTTTTGGTGCCTGGCATATTGTTAAGTTTGTGTTTAATAAGTCAGTCATTTCTTGGCCTTGTTTTGGTGGGCGTCTTGTCCCCTCAAATAGCAGGAGAGATAGCCTCTAACTTCTCCCAGAGACAATGAGATGGAGTAGAGGCTCTGGATAGCAAATGGCCGTACACTCTATCTTCTGGTGCCCATGTCCCACAAGCACCCTCCTCCAGCCTCTTTAGATGTATCAGTCTTAGGGTCAGAATTTCCAGAAACCCACAAATGCCACTTCTTTCTCTCTTCCCAATGCTTACAAAAGCTGACAGCTGTAATGCCCCAGCTGATTTCTAATTTATGGAATCAAGCTTTCTTCCATTCTGGCCACCCTTACCTCAGGGATAAAAACTGACAATAAATTCCTGCTCAAGACCTGGGGTAGTGAAAAGGAAGTGAAAGGTAACATCTTGTGGGGGAGAAATGTGTATGTAGCTCAGGCACTGCACAGAATATGATGTACATAGCCAGTTCTCCATAACTGCTCACTTTGTGACAGGAGTAGGAGCTGGAGGGTTGCAGGCTTACCAAGGCTCTCTAAACAACAGTCTAACAGAGGGCAGAAGAGCATGGTCTTCAGGATCCTGCAACATCCACGTGAGTAAGCACTTAAAGCTCCTTCTCTGTGCCCCACATGGACTCTGTCCTAGGATCCAAGAGAAGGGTCAGGCTTCCCATCTCTGGGGAATACTGAGTTGACACACAAGAACAAACAGTGGGATTAAGGGGCCACAGTCAGAGAGTCCAGTCTGGTAGGCTCAGGGAGGACTGATGGAAAATGTTTGGAGGCAGAGGAAAATGGCCTGTGTGGAGGGAAGATTCCACTGCACCCATAAATGTGTATACAGGGGCTAGGAGCCACAGACAAGATGTCTGGAAAGGAAAGGGTCCAGACTTAGGTGGGTGGTAGACCAGCACCCCCCCCCCCCTAAAGTACTCCAAGACAGAATCTAGGCTCTGGACCTTGAAGGACAGGTGGATTTGGGAGGCAGAAGAGTCTAGACAGAGGAAAAGAGAGCAAGTCCTGCTGAAGGAGAGGGGTAGATGGATACATCCAGGACCAGGACCTGTAGGGCTATGCTCCATTAACATCCTCCACCCCATGTCCACCCCCATTAGAGTCGCCTTAGGTGAGCAGTCAGAGCTGAAACCTGTCTGGAGCTCTCCCACCTTGTCCAGTGCACCCTGGTGGGTGTCACCCTGGGGGCAGCTGTGAGAGGCAGACCCAGCTATGACTCAGTGCATGTGCCAGCTAAACAACCAATCCGACATTTCCAATGTTACCTTAAGCAATCTTTCCCTTTGGACCTTTTTATTGAGGTCAACAAACAATAGCTGCTAATGAGGATTTGCCCAGGGAATCAAAACAGTGACTCCAGGCTGGCTCTCAAGACTTGAGGACTAGAGAACTCCAGAAATGTTCCTCCCAGAGTCTAACTGTGGTCAGAATGAACTAAAAAAAAGAGAGAGAGAGAGAAAGATGAGAACTTCCTGTGGGGGTAGGTGGACTCTGCCAAAGAGTTGGATCCCTGCCCTGGCTGGTTTGACTCAGTGGCTAGAATACAAGCCTGTGGACTGAAGGGTCCCAGGTTTGATTTTCGTTAAAGGCATGTACCTTGGTTGCAGACTTGATTCCTGGCCCTAGTCAGGGTGCATGCAGGAGGCAACCAATTGATGTGTCTCTCTCATATCCATGCTTCTCTCTCTCTCTCTTTCTCCCTTCTTTCCACTCTCTCTGAAAATCAATAGAAAGATATCCTCCGGTGAGGATTAACAACAACAACAAAGAGCTGGGTCCTCCAGCATTTACTGGTCCTCCAGGGCTGGCTAGGTTGTAGGGTCTCCAGGCTTTCCTTCATCTTATTTCTGTCTTTCAGGAAACCAGCTCTTTGGAGTTGGCTGTCACTCTACACCAAGAGAAGGGTGTGGGGGTCAAGGCATGCATGGGGCAAGGGCCTGGCCATAACTGGTTTTTACATGGTGATTTATTAGAGGGAGGGATATTAAGAAAGAGAGGGCAAATGGGTATGCTCAGATGGAGGATGCCATGTAGAAGAATGAGTGCCACATATAAGACTTGGTGTTCCTTGAGGGAAGGGACTATGACTCTCATTACTGTAGCCTATGTTGGATTTCCCACCAACCCTGTGGATTTCTTTCCTACAAACGCAGCACTAAGCTTTGAGTTTCATCACTAATTTCCTGGAAACCAGACTTGAGCAGCTCCTGCTCCTCCAAAGACATTGCATATCTATGGCACCGTGGGTAGCATATCTTATCAGCCACCAAAGGATAGGCACAGTGCCCACAGACTCAGCACACAACCCATCTGACCTCTTTTCAGTCCTACACCCACTTCATAGAGCAGAGAGTGAATATTATTTTCCCATTTCAAGGGTCATCCAGCCAGATAGTGACCAAGGTGGGGCCAGCTGCCAGATAATATTTGTGTCCCAGTGCTCATTTTACATGGCTAATAACCTCCAATAAAGAATTTTCTCCTGGGTGGAGGCAGGAGAGAAGGGTGTAGGACTTGGGATCATCTTTAGAGGAGCATAAGGACAAAGGAAAGGTGCTGAGATCATCTATTGGCTTAGAGGATAAGAAGGATGGTAAATGTTTAAAATTGGACTTACACAAATCTCATGGGACCAAGCACACCAGCTTAAATACTACACAGCAGTACTGGCTGAACTCACTGCTCAGCTCTCAAAGTCATAGTCAGTTCGTAGGTACCTGAAGAACTAGATAAACCTGTGTTCCTCAGTTGCCAGGTCCAGGGGGGATAGTTCCCCACCTCCTTATTGAGGGAGGCTTCCCAACATCCTTCTCAATCACTAGCCTGCTCAGCATGGTGAGCAGCTTTTCCCAGATCCCACTGTCATAGCCAGTCAAGAAAGTAGTTGTCTCTTAGCTCTCCCCCTGGTCCTTGGAGTATTTCTCTCTAAGGAGGAGGAAGTATGGGGTTTGGGATGAAGAGGCATGGGGGTGGACATTGTTCTGTTGCTTCACTTGCTTTAAGCATGAATTTCTTTTAAAAAATAGATTTTAGAGAGAGGGAGTGAAAGAAACATTGATATGAGAAAAATCTATTGGCTACCTCTCAACATCAGGGATTGAACCTGCCACCATTTAGTGTATGGGAGGATGCTTCAACCAAGGCGCACTGGTCAGGACTAAGCATGTTCTTCACCAGCCTTCAACTCTTGAACCTGATGGTAGTAGGCAGTACACGCTCCCCAGGCTGGATGCACAAGGTGGGCCAGGCTGCTGAGATGCTTCAGGAGTGAAGAGACCAACTCTCCCAGTCTCTGTCACTCAGGCTCTGGTGGGCTGGACTCTATTTAGTGTCACCTAATAACTCCTGCTCATTGAGTCCTGGGAGCATATACCTCTGATCCTATGTTGGAGGTAGGTGAAGAGCTTAATCTTAAATTAAGTGGACATGCTGGTGGAGAGGGTCTGTCCTCTGCCTGGGCAAAAAGTTTGGGAAAGAAGATGATTTTTCTGCCTAACATTTTCCAGGCAAGATATATACATGCACACCTCGCTTTATTGTGCTTTGCTTTATTGTACCTCATAGGTGTAGCATGTATTTTTTTAAAATATATTTTTATTCAGGAGAATTTTACCAAACATTCAAAGAAGAACTAAAACCTACCCTCCTCAGACTATTCCAAAAAATTCAAGAGGAAGGAACACTGCCAAACTCCTTCTATGAAGCCTGCATCACCCTAATACCAAAACCAGATAAAGACAACACAATGAAAGAGAATTACAGGCCAATATCCCTCATGAACATAGATGCCAAAATCCTAAACAAAATTCTAGCAAATCAGCTCCAGCAGTACATCAGAAAGATCATACACCATGACCAAGTAGGATTTATTCCGGGAATGCAAGGATGGTACAATATCTGCAAATCAATAAACGTGATACATCACATAAACAAACAAATTGAGAGATAAAAATCATATAGTCATATAAATTGATGCAGAAAAAGCATTTGATAAAATCCAACACCCTTTCCTGATAAAAACTCTCAACAGGTTTGAGTACGAGGACCATACCTCAACATAATAAAAGCTATATATGATAAACCCACAGCCAACATCATACTCAATGAGCAAAAATTAAAACCATTCCCTCTAAAAACAGGAACAAGACAGGGATGCCTACTCTCACCACTCCTGTTTGACACAGTACTGGAAGTGCTAGCCATTGCAATTAGACAAGAAGAGGAAATAAAAGGCATCCAAATTGGAAAAGAAGAAGTAAAGTTTTCCTTGTTTGCAGATGACATGATATTGTACATAAAAAATACAAAAGACTCCATAAAAAAAAACCTAATAGATTTAATAAATGAATTTGGCAATGTAGCAGGATACAAAATTAATGCCAAAAAATCTATGCCAGAGGACTGAGAAGGTGGGGCAGTTCTGTACCGTGCTGCCTTCCACTGGTTAAGACCTCCAAGAGCAAAGGCCTACCGAGGTGAGGATGCCCCTACTGTCACCTGTAGAGGGGAAGCACTGAGCTGGCCAATATTTGTGGTGCTGCTTCTCCTGGCTCAGGGGAAGCGTTCCACTAAGTCTGAAAGACTAAGACATCGCGGGGACTCTCCGCCACCGCCCGCGACCAGCTCGGCCCTGCCTTTGTGCCACACGCACGGATCCCGAGGCCTCCACTGCTGCCACCGCCCGCGGCCTGCTCTGCCAGGCCTTCGCGTGCGCTGTGCTGGCGCTGCGCCTTCCATTGGCAGACCCGGAGAATCTTCTCTCCGCTGCCACATGGCCAGGCCAAAGCATCAGACACTGCCATGCGGATTTTAAAACTACAGGGGAAATTGAGCCACAGGAGCTACCATCGCTGCTGCACCCGCCGCTGCCCCCAAGAATGGGAATCCACCGAAATCAGAGCTCACTACGCCCTGGGCTCACAGAGAGTGTGGCTTCAGAAATTAGCCTCTGCATCCACAGCAGCTCCACATCCGCACCAAAGAGGACACCATTGAGGGCGGACTCTCCCCATGCAGCCATCACAGCCCGCCCACAATCTTCTCAGCACACCCACCATGCTGGGAGGGAGATGGAGCGCGCTGGTGAGGAAATGGCACGGCGCCTTCCATTAGCTGCCCAGGCGAGCCCTTCCTCCGATGCCGCATGGCCGAGCCAAAGCTCTCGCCACCACTGCCATGTGAACTTTAAAACTACAGTGGTAATTGAACCACAGGAGTGACCGTCACTGCTGCACCTGGCACCACCACCTGCCACTGCCACCATGAATAAATGAAATCCACTGAGAACAGAGCTCACCAAGCCTTGGGCTCAGGGAGTGGGCGACCTCAGAACTTAGCCTCCATGTCTGCAGCTGTTCTGCTCCCACACCGAACGAGACACCTTTGAAGGTGGTCCCCCCGCCTACAACCATCTCAGCCCAACTGCAGCTGTCCCAGCCTGCCTGCCATGCTAGCAAGGAGCTAGTGCGGCGCCTCCAATATGTGACCCCAACACCCTAGAGGGGCCGTGTGCCCCGGGTGAGCTGAACCCCCCAAAGGGGAAGGGTGTCCCGGGTGAGCCGTGTGTCCCATGGGGCCGAGTGCCCCGGGTGAGCCGTGTGTCCCATGGGGCCGAGTGCCCCGGGTGAGCCGAGTGTCCCAGGGGGCCGAGTGCCCCGGGTGAGCGGTACCCCCCAAAGGGGAAGGGTGTCCCAGGTGAGCCGTGTGTCCCAGGGGGCCGAGTGCCCCGGGTGAGCCGAGTGTCCCAGGGGGCCGTGTGCCCCGGGTGAGCCGTGTGTCCCATGGGGCCGAGTGCCCCGGGTGAGCCGTGTGTCCCAGGGGAAGCAGTGGGACCCAGGGGAAGGGGCGGTGAAAACCAGAGGAGGAGCGGACTCTATTCATATGGTCCTTAGATAGTCACCATAAAACAAGCAGACTGCCAAATGAGGAGCAGATTTTATACATGGGGTCCTGAGATGGTCACCATAAAACAAGCAGATTGTCAAATGACAGCGGGGAGGGGAAGGAGACCTGGGGGGAGATAGGAGAACAACCGAGGGACTGGTATGCATGAACATAAGTACAACCAATGAACACAGAACTCTGGAGAGGGAGGGCATAAATGGGAGGGGGGGGCAATGGTAAGCTATGCATACAAATAATACCTTAATAAAATAAAATTTAAAAAAAAGAAAAAAATATGAAACAGCAAAAAAACAACAAAAACAAAACAAAACAAAACAAAAAAAACACACAAAAAATCTATGGCATTTCTATACACCAATAGTGAATTTACAGAAACAGAGAATAAAAAAGCAATCACATTTACCATCACACCAAAAGATACCAAGGAATGAACTTAACTAAGGAGATAAAAGACATATACACAGAAAATTACACGACATTGAAAAAAGAGACAGAGGAAGATGTAAACAGATGGAAGAACATACCATGTTCATAGATTGGTAGAATCAACATCATCAAAATGTCCATACTTCCCAAAGCAATTTATAGGTTCAATGCACTCCCCATTAAAATACTAATGGCATACTTTACAGACCTAGAAAGAACTCTCCAAAAATTCATTTGGAACAATAAAAGCCCCCGCATAGTCACAGCAATACTGAGAAAGAAGAGTAAAGTAGGATATCAATATCAGATTTCAAGCTGTATTACAAAGCCACTGTTCTCAAAACAGCCTGGTACTGGCACAAGAACAGACATATAGATCAATGGAATAGAATAGAATCCAGATATCAACCCAAATCACTACACTCAATTAATATTTGACAAAGGAGGCACGAGCATACAATGGAGTCAAGACAGTCTCTTCAATAAATGGTGTTGGGAAAATTGGACAGATATATGCAAAAGAATGAAACTAGACTACCAACTTACACCATACACAAAAATAAACTCAAAATGGATACAGGACTTAAACATAATAAGGGAAACCATAAAAATTCTAGAGGCATCCACAGGCAGCAAAATCTCTGACATATGCCAAAAGAACTTCTTCACTGATACTGACCCTAGGGCAATGGAAGCTAAAGGGAAAATAAACAAATGGGACTACATCAAAATAAAAAGCTTTTTTTTTTTTACTGCAAAAGAAACCATCAACAAAACAATAAGAAAGCCCACTGTATGGGAGAACATATTTGCTCATGATATCACTGATAAAGGTTTAATCTCCATCTACAGACAGCTTATACAACTTAATAAAAGGAAGATAAATGAGCCAATTAAAAAATGGGCAATGGACCTAAATAGAACCTTCTCAAAAGAAGACAGAAGGAAGGCCAAGAGGCACATGAAAACATGCTCAAAGTCACTAATCATCCGAGAGATGCAAATCAAAACAACAATGCGGTACCATCTCACACCTGTCAGAATGGCCAACATCAACAAATCAACAAATGACAAGTGTTGGTAAAGTTGCGGAGAAAAAGGAACCCTTGTGCACTGCTGGTGGGAATACAGACTGGTGCAACCACTGTGGAAAACAGTATGGAGCTTCCTCAAGAAACTGAAAATGGAACTCCCATTTGAACCAGTAATCCCACTCCTAGGAATATATCCCAAAAAACTAGAAACACCAATCAGAAAGAATATATGCACCCCTATGTTCATAGCAGCATAATTTACAATAGCTAGGATTTGTCAGCAGATGTTTGGATCAGAAAACCATGGTACATCTACACAATGGAATACTATGCTGCCATAAAAAGAAGGAATTATCATTTGCTGCAACTGGATGGAATTGGAGAACATCATGCTGCGTGAAATAAGCCAATCAATGAAAGAGAAACACCACAAGCCTTCACTCATTTATGGATAATAAAGAACATTATAAACTGATGAACCAAAAGATATAGAGATAGTAAAGCAACAAGTAGACTGTCAAATTACTGTGGGGAGGGTAGGGAGATCTGGGGGAGATAAGAGATCAACCGAAGGACTTGTATGCATGCATATAAGTACAACCAATGGACACAAAACTCTGGGGAGGGAGGGCATGTATGGAAGTGGGGAGGCAATGGTAAGATATATGAACAGATAATAATTTAATTAAAAAATTAAAAATATAAATAAATAAACAAATGAATAAATATATATTTTTATTGATTTCATAGAAGAAAGGAGATGGAGAGATAGAAATATCAATAATGAGAGAGAGTCTGTGGCTCAGTGGTTGAGTGTTGACCTATGAACCAGGAGGTCATGTTTGATTCCCAGTCAGAGCACATGCCTGAATTGTGGGCTTGATCCCCAGTGTGGGGTGTGCAGAAGACAAACAATCAATGATTCTCTCTTATCATTTATGTTTCTATCTCTCTCTCTGAAATAAGTAAAAATTTTTTAAAAAGATTAGAGGGAATCATGTGCCCTGACCAGGAATCAAACATGACCTCCTGGTCCATAGGTCAAGGCTCAACCACTGAGCCACATGGGCTGGTACAGGTGTAGCATATTTTCCAAATTGAAAGCAAGACCAGCAAAAAGATTACCACTTGCTTTATTGTGATACTGGCTTTAGTACTTATTACAGTAGTCTGGAACCAATCCTTCAATATCTCCAAGTTCTGCATGTATAATGTTAAGGGAAAGAGGAATGAGAATCTTACTATCCAGCAGTGGCCCTCTTCCAACCCAAACAAGCCAACAAAGGAGATAGTGAGTGGAAGAGGAGAAGTGGAAGAAACACGGCTCTCACTCCCTACTCCAGGAACATGCCCTGCTGGGGACCAACTGGGTGGTCTTATCACTGGCCTGGATGGGCAGGTGGTCCTGGTGCTGGGGCCTCAAAGAGGGAAGGCCCTTTCAGCTCTCAATTTAAGGGCACATCCCAGCACCGCTGAGGGTGTGAATTTGCTTATTGAGAGGACAAATTATCCTCTTCCACACAGAAGAAAAAAATAATACTGACTTTATTTTGATAGTTGGCTATATAAGTGGGAACAGCTGGAGTATAACTGGTATGCACCCCACCACATACAACTGAAGAAGGTACTTTCTATTTGGTTCCCTTTTTGTTTTGCTCCAATGACTCAAAATCATGAAGAATCGGCAGTGCCTTTCACATCTACAGGCATAAACTTATTCATATGTAACTACTGCCAAGTCAGCACAAAGGGGCATTCCCCTCTACCAGAAAATTTGTCCTTTCTCAATGCTTCTAAGTATCTTCCCATAGAACTTGGCAGGCCCCTGGGACTGCTTTCACATCTGTCAGGAACAGGGGCTGAGGCCTTTCTGAGGTGATTCCTTTAGAGAAACACCTGGGACCACCAATCCTCAGGAGCTGAGGCTCTGGGCTCCTTCTCTAGGTGGCAGATGAAGCAGCAGGGAAGCTAGGCATCTCCTTGAACTAAGAGCTCATTGGTTTCCAGGAAGGCACCATGTGCCCACGCAGACGCAGTACTTCCCATCCTCAGGCACACACCCAGCAGCAGCTCATCTGAATGTTCTGGGAATATTGCCTGTCTATAGCAATCCATTTCTAGTAAGTTAAGTTTCTAAAACAGATCAGCCCAGCATTTAAAATAATTAAAAATAATGCCTAACTCTGTTGGCTCACCAGATCTGAGATGTTTTGGGGCAGCTGGGAGCCAGCCCCTAGAGCTCCTTCCCCTTAGCTCTCCTCAGGTTTCTTATCCTTCCTCAAGGTGAACCTTAGTTACCTTCAGAAAGATGTCTGTGCCCTGGTTCAAGAATTTGAAACCTTAATGCACTGTCCTCCCTGATCCTATGGGCTGGTTACCAGGTGAGACAGAGAGAGAGGCATTGAGCAACTATGTGCCTAAGGCTATGTCTGAAGTTGGGAAGAGGCAGGGACAAGTTTCATGTCTCACACCCCTACTGCCCTCTCACGTGTGGATAGACACCAGAAATCTTGCCCTCATTTCTGCGTGAGTCGGGCACTATGTGGGCCTCTTCTCATGGGCCTGGGGGATGGGCCATCTGCCTATTCTGGAGAACAGGCTGTAGCCTTCCAGGTCCAAGCTGTTGAAGGTGGCAGGAAATTCCTCAACTTGGATTTTGCCTATCTCTGGGGCTTGGGCCACCACCACAGTTGCCCCACTTGGGGCCAAAGGCTGCAATCCAGCCTACTTTAGAACTGAAAAGCACACTCTGGTTCAGAAAGACCATGCTGGGTGTGAAAATGTATGTATGCATCACAGGACTTTGTCTCTCCTTCCTTGTTTGTCTTGGTAACAGGTGGCTTCTCAGGCAGAGGCAGCCAGCACATGTGGCCTACCCACAGAAGCTGAGACTCCAACTTTCTCTTATAAGCCCCAGTTGCATCAGGATCATAGGGAAAGGGACACAAAGAGTGAGGCTATCACAAAATGCAACCTAGTTGATCCCCAAGTTCTCTCCTGATGACCCCTCTGTGACTGTGCCTGTCTTAGGTTGTTCCTTCCCTGAGGAATCTTACCTGTCTCTGGCTAACCAGTCATCCTCTGGGGCAAGTAGGATGATGTGAGGTTCAGTTCTGTCTCCTTGGTAGCCTATGCCCCCATGGCCTCCATGCCCAGAACCTGCCTTGGGATCCACTCGCCTGCTGATGGGGCCCCAGAACTGATCACATATCTCAGGGAATTCAGGTTTCTCCTCCAGGGAGGGCCCAGCTCACAAGATTGGATGAGAGACAGATCCATGATACCAGCCACCACAAGGCTTCAAGCTCATCATGAACAGAAAGCTCAGGCAACAGAGGTGGGGCACAATCCCCTCCCCCCCCCACACCCAACCTTGCAGGGGCCTGAACCCTCACCCCTTCAGAGGGAGATCTCCTGCCCCATGGCTGCTTTGCTTCCCACACTCAGCTCAGATTGAGCTGAAGTTGGGAAGAGGCAGGGACAACTGCACATAGTTGGTCAATGCCTCTTTCCCTGTCTCACCTGGTAACCAGCCCATAGGATTGGGGAAGTCAGTGCATTAAGGTTTCAGATTCTTGAACCAGGACACAGGAGATAGACAGAGACTTGACCCAGCTCAGATCAGGACCCAGGTAACAGACAGAGATTTGGCGGACAGCAGCTGCCCTATATCTAAATCCAGCCTAGCACCAGGAATGCTCAGGGCCTACTCAAGAATGCAAATAATCCTTTCCACTAATATTTACAGGGTGAACTAAGATTGTTGTTAGAGCCGAAACCGGTTTGGCTCAGTGGTAGAGCATCAGTCTGCGGACTGAAAGGTCCCGGGTTCGATTCCGGTCAAGGGCATGTACCTTGGTTGCGGGCACATCCCCGGTGGGGGGTGTGCAAGAGGCAGCTGGTCGATGTTTCTCTCTCATCGATGTTTCTAGCTCTCTATCTCTCTCCCTTCCTCTCTGTAAAATGTCAATAAAATATATTTAAAAAAAAGATTGTTGTTAGAGTATTAAATTTGACAGTAAAATAGTAAATAGTAATCAAATTTTCAGATTAATTTAAATAGGCTAATTCAAATAAGTGAATATTCAAGAAAATTTAATTGTACTGGACAAAAAGCTGTTCCTAAAGTAGTAACTAAAATTTCTATTGGTAGTTGATCTCATGGTAAAATCTTGAACATGCAATGAACCTAAAACAATCATTTTTTGTGTGCAAAAAATTAAAATTTAAAGTTATCAAGACTGCATTATAAAATTTACAAAAGCCTCCATTAATAAAAAAAAAAGGGGGGGTGTGATAGTAGGGTAATACCATGTAAGGAAAAATATCCTATAAGTAAATTACATCTAGAAAATTTTTACTTTACAAAATTAATTTTCATTTGTAATGCTAACAGCAAGACACCCATGAAAAACACACATGGTGTCTAAATAAGACAAAGGAAAATCATTTGGGCAAAAATAAAAAGGAGCCCAAATCAATTATATAGAAATGATTCCTTTATTAACTTTTGGTTGAGAATATGTTTGTATATTTTCAGAAAACAACTCCAAGGCCAGGTGGATTCCTGCAACAGAGAGGAATTGACAGGATTGCTCCAACCATGAAGAGGAGAAACAGTCCAGAGATGAAATAACGCTGATGACGCCTTGCCACGCTAGCAGTCAGCAGCTGTGCATTGCTGCAGGTTGCCCAGGACCAAACCAGAGAGGGTCAGATCTGCATTGCCACCATGTGCCCACCATCCAGATATCATTGCTGACATATACACATAAGGAACTGTTGGACATTAAAATTGGGACTCAAACATTTGTTGTTATTATATGTTTATTTCTAGTTTGCAGAGGCAAGATTTTTTAAAGGAAAGAAATGGGAAAAAATAGATACAGAGTCAAAGAAGCATAAATTACAGTGGGAAGGCAGGGGAGATTGGGGGGGGGGCTTTAAGAGATCAACCGAAGGACTTGTACTCATGCATATAAGCATTATCAATGGATACAAGATACTGGGGGGGGGGGCAGATTAGGGCATGTACTGGGGGGTAGGAGAGGTCAGGAGGAAGTCAATAGGGGGAAAAAGGAGACACATGTACCACTATTTGTAATACTTCAAATAATAAAAGAAAGAAAAACACCCAAAAAACAAAACGCTAGTTAGTAAAGTTCAGCAGCAATAGGCTATCTGGGAGTATCACTGAAGGGCCTGTGACCCCAGGTTTCTGGTCTACCAGGCTTCTTGGTTAGCTGTGTTTTTGGTGGGACATAACCCACCTAAGAGGATAGTTTCTTACCCTCTTCACTGAAAATGGCTGATCTTCTGAGCAGTTAACAGAAAGGAGGGATCTCCTTAAGTGAACCAGCATGGCCAGCTCATAAAGTGAAATAAAGCAGCACATTCTCTCCATATATCATTTTCCACTATGATTTCTAAGAAGAGTCCATGAAGATTCAGGGATAAGAAGGGATTTATAAGCCATCAGACACGTGGGTTTTTGGACAGAAAGGAGCGGTGCTTCTAATGGGCTATTCCCGGGTAATTCGAACATCCTTCCTTTCTGGTTGCTTGTCTGAAAAACCACAATCAACGTTTCCTGACACCAGGGGTTACTGTGAACTGCTGTGGACTCCTGCCTGCTTCCAGCTCCAATCAAAGTGAGCCCCCTCCGAAACCGGTTTGGCTCAGTGGATAGAGCGTTGGCCTGCAGACTGAAGGGTCCCGGGTTCGGTTCCCGTCAAGGGGATGTACCTTGGTTGCGGGCACATCCCCGGTGGGGGGTGTGCAGGAGGCGGCTGATCGATGTTTCTAACTTTCTATCCCTCTCCCTCTCTGTAAAAAATTAATAATATATATATATATTTTAAGTGAGCCCCTTTGAGGGACAAAAGGCATTTGGGACCAGCACAGGTGACTTCCAAACTCCTCTTCTTTCCCAGCAGGCATGCACCTCGATCCATCTTTCTTTTTAGTAATCTAGGGCCACGGTACATTCACTCACGCTGGCTCTATTGTTTCTTCTACCTGAGATGTGTACATCTGTATCAGTGAGGCCCTTTTCTTCCTCCTGGAATAGCTGCCAATACAGCCAGAAGGTTGTGGACCCAGCCTCTAAGGCTGATCTCCAGGGTGGGCAAGACTCACTTCTACCCATCTATTGCCATTTTCTTCTCCCTTGTTACAGTTCCCAAGAGCAGCATCATGAGGGATTAGCTCTGTATTCCTGATGGGTCAACACAAAGGGAGGGGGAGAGTGCTGGAAAAGCAACACAGGAGGCTTCTTATAGCAAAGAGAGGAATGTCAGTCAGGATTATTTTCTTCAATTTCTCGGGGATTTTTCCATTCTAAAGAAGGGTGATGTTAGCTCTCTCTAAGACCCTGTGCACGGAACTCGGGGACATTCACACATCTGCATGATGAGGCCTGGAGGCTGCAGACCCCACAGCACTGGCTCCCAGGTCAGCTGTGTTCAAGGCCAGTGCCTAGGAAGCCTGAAAGCAGCATTGGCAAGGAAGGCTGCCAGGACCCAGGTTCACTCTGACTTGGATAATTTCTAGAACATGCTTCTTTTCAAGAGAAAATACTGGGGTTTGGTTTTAAAGAGCAGCTTCTTACCACATTGGGTGCTTCATATTTTCTCAAGTGATAACAGTTGATGGCTGATAACAGTTGATGGCTGAGCCAGGATAATAAAAAAAGCGCAAGCGCATGTGCGCGCACACACACACACTCACGCCAAAAAAGTGTCTTTAAACAACCTTGCACACATTCACACATACATTAGACATAAAATGACTTGCATCAATACCACCTACCTGAAAAAGGCAGGTGGTAGATTTGGACATGCATCTTGGTGCACTACCAAGTCCAGTACCATGATTTAAGAAACACGCTGTGTATTCCTTTTAAAACTTTTATTGTGCATAAAATGGCCCATACCCCTTTGTAGCTCAGTTTTTACCACTCATTAAAGGGCAAATTTTTTCCCTTTAAATTCTTTCCACTTCCTGTCTGACTGAAAATGTCTTCTTTTGGAAGGGATAAAGAATAACCTATCTTTGCTGGTCAAAAGATGCTGGAGAGTAACTCCTGAGGGCTAAGGCTCAAACATGCCATCTGAGCAGGGTTAGAACCTCCCATTCCTGTTGGCCAGCCCCACACAGTGACTGACTCGGGGTGGTGGTGCCTGCTGTTGCCCTGGGTGATGCTGAGCATGGAGCCCCCTGTGTGTGGCCTGGTGTTTGGGGCTCACTCAAACTCAGGCGTTTCAAATGACTATATATGCTCTTCTCCCTGCCTTCAAGGGGACTTAACTCTTGAGAAGAAAAACCTGCCTGAGGCTGCATGCATTTCCAGAGCTGGAAAACATTTCGTGCAGCATGTCACCAGGTACTGAATAAACTGCAAACTAGTGGTTATAAAATGGAAGCTTTGAAAAAAGTACTGTTGGGAGTGCAGTGCAGAGGAACATTTCATAGGCTTGTGAATTTTTAAAACTCTGCAAAGTCTTCAGCCCCTTTCTAGCAACTGAAGGAAGCAGTGTGCACTTTGGAAGGATGCAGTATTTATTGGCTGGCAGCAAGAGGCAGGCAATAACATTTCATGCCCCTGCTACAGTAAGCCACTTAGAGAGGATCACCATGGCCACATCCCTTCCAGCCACTTCCTAAACTGCTTCCTTGGCTGAAACCGGTTTGGCTCAGTGGACAGAGCGTCGGCCTGTGGACTGAAGGGTCCCAGGTTGATTCCGGTCAAGGGCATGTACCTTGGTTGCGGGCACATCCCCAGTAGGGGGTGTGCAGGAGGCAGCTGGTCGATGTTTCTCTCTCATCAATGTTTCTGACTTTCTGTCCCTCTCCCTTCCTCTCTGTAAAAAATCAATAAAATATATTTTTAAAAAATCAATAAAATATATTTAAAAAATAAATAAAAATAAACTGCGTCCTTGTCCTGGAGTTAGCAGGAGCTACAATGGAGGGAGGCAGCTCTCCTGGGGCATGGTAAGGTATGGTGGCCTTTGAGAGGTGGAGGGTTAGGGAAAAGGCCACAAAGGCAATAAAGGTTCTGACTCAAGTCCAATTTTATTGGAAGTTGGGGTTTAAAGATGGACTCTAGACACCCTTCTCTCCCCCTTTTAAGAAAAGAGAATAAAAACAGAGACTCTGCCTGCCTCATCTGAAAACAAGAAGTGAAGAAGTCAGAGCTGTGGTGGCTGCCAGCTGCACACTCCTGGGTTTCCATTGGAGGGAGATGGCAGCTTCGGGACAAAGAGAAGAAGAAGACAGGTTCTTTGCTCCTTTGCAGTGAGAACGAATGTTCAAGTTGAGGCACAGTGTGGTTTCCCATGGAAGTTCCAAGGTCAGCACGGATGCCCAATCTGTCCTGCCCTCAGGTGGCCTTTAAGAGTTGCCATGCCTCTGTTCTCTCTACATTGGCCCCTCTGCACAGGAGTTGGCTAGAACACCCTCCCAGTCTGGCCTGGCACTGGTGGGCCTCCTCCTTGGGCTCACCATGAGCTAATTCTGTGGATGGACAATTGGTGATCCACCAGGTTTCCCCAGACAGTGACTGAGCTGAAAGAAATAAGCAGTTTGGCTCAAGGAGCTAGTTACATGGTGCTTTATCATCCTTTTCCCCCCACCTGAAGATCCAGGAACTGTGGAGGTCTGGGCTGGAGCTGTTACTAGTTTGGAGAGACCAACCTAAACCCCAATACCTAAGACCAACCTGTGCATGTCTATCTGGTTGGGTTTGAGGCTGGGCTGAGGGAATCCTAATCAGATGGATACAAGGTCCTACAGGCACTGTCTCAGCCAGCCTAGAAGAGAGCCTACCCCCAATTTTCTATAATAAATGTGTTATGGGAGGTTAAAAAACCCTGGTACCAAAACTGAGAAAAAAATAGATTCTGCAGAGCCAATATTCCCACAGGGAGAGACAAGTGGCATCTGTGCCTGCTGGTCTGGCTTCAAACAGTGCTGACATGTCTCCTTGACAAGTAGGTGGTGTAGGCATAAAGTTTGGTGCCAGAGTGAGAACAGGGTATTAGGTGGAGGAGGAGGAAGATCCAGAAACAAAGTATAGGAGGGGACAGAAGAGCTGTGAGTGGGGGGACCTCATGAGGGACTCACTGCTTTCTTATGTCAGTGGGGTCAGTAACTCTATAAAGAAGGTGATCTAATAAATAGATGTATGTAGCAAGAATGCAGGCAGGCTGGCATGGTTACCTCTGTCACTTCCACACCAGGTGCCAGGTGATCAGTGTTTTTAGTAAAGATATAAAAATGAATTTTTTTCAAGTATTAGAAAAATAAGTTAATTGAAAAAAAGGAGTCTGAAGTGGGTGAGTGTCTTGCTAGATTGTCAGCTTCATTTCGATGTGCATATGCAGGAAAAACACCAAGGAGGATCACTCCTGCCCCAACTGGAGTACTGAACAGTGACTGGGGCTTGAAATGTAGAGCCTCACCATCTCCCAAAGTCAATATTTTCCAGTGTTAAAATAGTTGTGAATTAAAAGCAACATGCAGCAATATACAACCCTCAGGCCATAGTCAGAGGGAGGCCTGGCGCATTTGGCCATCTGAAGTCCAGTGTGAGGTGTGGGGCTGGGGAGCATACTCCTCCTGGATCCTTACTTGCATAATGAACTCAGGAACTGGGGTTCCCTCAGCTTCCAGGTGATGCAGGGTAGGCATCACCCTGACTGGCCACGGCCTCTCCCACTCTTAGTTCACGTGTAGTTTTCCTGGGAATCTCCTTTGTTTGGTGGTGCTTCAGGGAGCATGAAGACAGTTGCCCCTTCCTCTCTGTGGGGTGCACTCTGGTGGCTGTGGTTTTGACGGAGGGGGAGCGGCTTCCTTCTCTCATCACACGTGCCTGCACAAGTAGGAGTGCTGGTTACTGCGCATCCCTGGGGAACTTTCTTTTCCCCACATTAATCCTCTGCACTCCACAGCCTTCACTCCTTGGATCCAGAAGTCAGGGTGAGTCTATTCAAGGAGGCAGAGCCGCTTCAGATACTCATCTTCACTTGGTATTCCCCACAGCACAGACACTTGATCTGCTTTCTAAGAGGCGTGAACATTTGAGTGCAAACTCCCAGAAGCTGCTAGGCCTTCTCAGATCTTGGATCTAGGTGGTGTAGAAGAGCCCAGCTAGGTCAGGTGGATTATACAGACCAGCTAGTAGAGCATGGTGGGAGCTCAGGACCAGTTTAGGCTGAAGCCCTTTGATAGCATGACAGCCTCCAAGTCTTTGTCTTCCTCTTTCTCTCGGAGGCGCTGTTCCTCTAGTAAGGCCACAAGGGCATCTCTCTGCTCCACTACCTCCAGCATCTCATTCAGGATCTTCTTCTCCTCTGACAACTCCTCTTCGGTCTTAAGATGATCTGGACAGTAGCAAAAGACAGTTCTGTAGGGCTAAGAGGCTACACCCAGCCTACCCATGTACAGCTCAGCCTTGTTTCCCTCTTACCTTCCATTGCCATTCGCTCCCGCAGTTCCTGCTGTAGTCGGCTCTGCCGGTCTTCCAGTTCTAGCTCCCGGGCGCTGGGAAGGTAGGAAAGGAGACAAGCAATAGTGACTTGGAGACCATATCTCCTTACCCCCTAAATTAGGAAGGAGCTGTGCTCCTGTCATGATAGGCACTGAGCTCACAGCTGGGTCCACTCACAAGATCATCAGCTCTGACTCATAGCGCACCATGGCATTCTTCTCTTGTACCAGCCTGAACCACTCCTGCATCAGCTTGGGGTCATCCTTCTTGCCCATGCCTGCAGAAAGAGGGAGAGTCAGGCACACAAAGGGTTTGCTGTCTACTTGGCCAGCAGGAGTCACCATCACACTGGGGCAAATGTGCAAAGAGAGCAGAGCGAGATGCTGAAGGAACATTCCCAAGCCAGGTTCAGTGTTTGCCTGCTGCCCAGAGGGGGCGCCATGCCCACCCCCAGGGCCTACTTGAGCCTGTACTTTGAGTTTGTCCTTCCCAGGGCCGCCCTCACCTCTCAGTAACCTGGTCACTACTATTTGGACTACTCTTGCTCAGTGTTTTTTCTTTGGTATATTTTAAGTGCTTTGCCCTCTTTTTCCTTTTCCTTTTCTTCCTTCCTTCCTTCCTTCCTTCCTTCCTTCCTTCCTTCCTTCCTTCCTTCCTTCCTTCCTTCCTTCCTTCCCTCCCTCCGTCCCAACTTTCCCTCCCTCCATTTACTATTTACTTGGTACTTGCTATGTACTAGGCCTGCTTTGAAGAAACTATCCTAATGATGGAGGTAAATGTGAAGTTATATGCCACACTTGTTCTCTTTTTAAGTCACACTCACTAACTCAGCTCTTTCTGGGCACTGACCCCTTGGGGCCTCCTCATTTCTTTTATCCTGACCAAACACTCTTCCATTGGATCCTATATGGTATATGAGATACATCCCAGGAAGGCTAGCACATTTCTTACTGAGGTCAGAGAAACAATAGCAGACCCTAGAGACTAAATGAGGTGGTACACTCACTCAACCCAACCATAGCAGCAGTGTCTGGGCTGGCACCTGCCTAACTCAGGCTGCCCTGCACCATGGCATTGCTGAGACCTAGACCTCCACCAGGAGTATCCTGACCCCGCTGGGTTTCATTGTAGTAGGAGGATGAACAAAAGAACTTTCCAAGAAATCAAAAAATCCAAAGAGGGAAAACGCCTTTTCTTTGGAGCATAAAGAAGCTATAGTGTGGTCCTGCCTGAAGGCAAATGACAAACTATGTCAGTGGCTCTTCAATATTTTTTTAATTACAAACCATCTCGAGAATCTCAGGAAAGCTTGGGACTCCCTTCCTAGAAAAAAATGCATGCATATACATCCAACAATTTAATTTCATACAGAATTTCAGGGTGTTCATGGGATTCCTGAAATCCATCCATGGGCCCCAGGTGAAGAGGCACTGCACTGGGAAGTCTTTAAAGTGCTTTCCATTTTATGAGTAACTTGGTTGGATGTTCTATCCCGGTAAAGACTAGACCTAGAAACATATGGAGTACACCCTCAGCTGGGATGACCTCATGTATCAAACTCCTACTGACTGCTTTCTTACATTCTTCACACCTGACTTTTTTACACGTTGTTCAAAGACAACTCTCTCTCTGCAATGCTGTTTGCTTGACACACACAAGGTCCAAGCCAGTTAGTCTTTCAATGGGGCCACACACTGGAGAGGCAGAAACGAATCACGTTCATACAAGCAGGGGTTAATGAATGCACTGTGTGGTGCACATGCAGCTGGGCTCCCAAGGTGAAGTCTTGCCCCTGAGTCCTACTCTGAAGGATGGAAGCTCCCTTCTGACTATCAAGCCTGCTACTGTGGAGTGTGTGTCGGAGTGTCTGGGGACCAAAGCTATTCTCACCCAACCCAATAGACTTGGTTCTTTGGCTGTTAAAGCAGCCTACAGCTCAGTTCCATGCATTCCTTTCTGAGTGTCTCTGCACAGTGTGCCCACATGACCATGGAAGATGGAGCCTGAGGCATGCAAGCTATCCAGTGTGGCAAGCTGTAAATGCACTAGGAAGCCACTTCCTCCTTCCCACCTCCCCAAAATTCCACAGGGAAACCTCCAAATACCATTCATGAGCTTTGGTAGATTGTTCACAGCCAATAAGCAAAAGTATATGGTGGGGTGGGTGAAAGTCAAATGTGAGCACAGGAAGAGATTAGCAAGGGTTAGTCATGAACACACTCCCCTTCCCCTTCCCACATGCCTTTCAAGAACAATCTTATCACCACAAAAGACTTCAAATCAGACAAACTTAAAAAAAAATCACACACACTCAGCAAGACACAGGGTAGAGAAGTTTGCTTTCAGTAGTTGTTTGGGGAAAAAACTGAGGGGCATTTGTATAGACCAGTCTTTGTAAGGACAGTATTCCTCGACTCCATCAATACAAATCGTTGCCATACAGGCAGGAAGTTCCTCACCCGTGAATCTGGACCCTCTATCTGCTGGACTTGAGACTGAAAAGTCCAACCACAAATGGTGGTACAATATTATGGAACTCTCTGCTGCTGCTGAGAGGCCTGCCTCGGAGGCTCTTTGGCTTCACTCCATACCCCGTTTCTCCCCTGAGACAGTCAAAGGGATACTGTACCTTGTAAGAAACTGCCACATACTCATGAAGTTTTGTAACAGGGCTATCAAGTATCAGAGAAAGAAAGACAGCTGGGTGTGGCTCCCTCTTTAACTAGTGTTACTATGGCCTGAGAGGCAGTGGGGATGAGGTTGGGAGTTACGTTACCTTCCTGGACACAGCAAGGGCAGAAGGAGAGAGGTCTACGCCGTGGAGTCCCGCCACTGGGCTCAACTTCAAAAAGGACCAAACAAAGAAGAGGAGGAGGAGACAGAGAAAGACAAAAAGAAAGAGGAGGAGTAGTTTGGAAGTGAAGAGGGACAGGGAGACAGTGAAATAAAAAAATAAGCAGAGGACAAAAATAATAAAAGTGAGAGAGGAACAAAAGGAGGAAAAGAAAAAAAAATACAAGAAACAGAAAGGCAGAAAAAGGGGAAACAAAGTCTACAAATGAATTAAGTCCCCTTTTCGGCATGGAAACTCAGTAAGAGAGACCCAGGCCCGGGTGACCACCACCAGCAACTGTTTAACACCCATTCCGGTGACAGGCGAGTTAAAGAGCAGCAGAATATTGTCATATAGTAAGGTATGTTTCATCATATTCTTGTGATGCATGCAATAATCAAGTATAGTGCTTTAACACTCTCACACGTGTTATTTCATTGATTCATACATGAATGTATGAATTAGTGTATCTATTTTGAAATGGGTGATATGAGGATCAAAGAAGTTAAATGTGGCACAACCTGACTAAAATCTGGATTTTCCTTTCCCACGCTGAACTAAGTTTGCCCTCTTTAAAGGGGCAACAAAGGCTCTAGGTCAGTGGTTCTCAATCTTTCTAATGCCGCAACCCTTTAATACAGTTCCTCATGTTGTGGTGATCCCCAACCATAAAATTATTTTCATTGCTATTTCATAACTGCAATTTTAATAAATTAATGAATCATAATGTAATGAATCATAATGTAAATATGTTAATGAATCATCGGAAAAATGAGAACCCTGCTAGCGGTTCTCAACCTGTGGGTCGTGGCATTAGAAAGGTTGAGAACCACTGCTCTAGATAAATCTAACAATAGGTAGCTACTGGAAACTGATCCTATTTATAATGCCAGGCCTGGAGAAGAGTGGTACTGTCACCCTGTCCTTCAGTTTCAGAGGCCAGTGAAGCTTGGACTTGACTTAAGATCTTGCCTTTCTAAGTTAGGGGTGCTCTCCACACTACCACTTTGCCTCTGACCCATGAGCCACCTCACTCCAGGTCCTGCCTCTTGTGTGGCCCAGGGCTGTGGAGCAGTTGGAAGTTGGAAAAAGCAAATAATCTTATGGCAACTCCCCCTTCTCTATACTTGTCTTTCTATATTTCCATCTTCCTCTAACTTTCTCATGAAGGCTTTGTCTAAGACACTTCACCTCAAAGTACTGCACCCTCCCCTCCTACCCTATTAGTTAATTGAGTGAAATGTTAGCCTACCTGAAAAACACCAAACTAACCAACTCAGTCTCAGGACCCCGAGTGTAGATGCTCATATGTGATGTACACAAATCTAAAATGACTTCAGTCCTTTTGGTTGTCAAAATCCCCTGAGACTGAGAGGCAAAGAAGGTCTGGCAGTTTTCTCACAAGGAGAGGTGAGGATGGTAGGAAGTATGGAGGCGATAAAGGATTGACTGGGTTCCCACAGACAGAGATGAAGTATGGAGAGATATCTCAGCTCAGGTTCCTACTGAGAACTTTGGGGTCTTAAACCCCAAGCTGGGCTCCCCAGCCCAGAGCACCAGAACTAAGAAAGGTGCCCACATAACATCTGGCTGTGAAAAGTAGCAGGGTTGCTGTCTTAAAGGGCCAACACAAAATTCTGTGTGCTACCACTAACCTGGGGATCTGGTAGAGGGAGGGCAGAGTGGACTGGAGCTGAGTGAGCAAGCCAGGATTGGGAGCTCTGGAGTTGGAGCTTGGAGGGCAGCCACCCTGGTTTCCTGTGCTGAGTAATTTCCTCATGCTCGGGGGAAGTTTTTCTCTGGTGATGGAATTTTGCTAGCCAAGCAGTTTTGACTGAGAGGGGAGGCAATAGCCCCCCCTGTTAGAAAATCTCTTGCCCTCCTTACACTGTGGTCAATGGCCTGAGGCTAATCACGTCTAAGTGTCAACTGAACTGGAGGCAGGTCTCAGGAGGTTTTAAGTCTTTTCCTCATCTAATCGTGGGTCCAGGGCTGTGAAAATCAGACCTTGGTGCACATCTTGGTCCTTTCTAAAAGCATCCTGCCCCAGCAGAGAGAGTCACAAGCTGTGGATTGCAAACAAGATACTCAGTGCCAAACAAGGTACTCAGGGCCAGTCACAAAAAGGGCTTGACATTGCCTAGGCTGGTTTGGGTCAGGCTTGTTTGGCTCAGTGGATAGAGGGTTGTCAGCCTGAGGACCAAAGTGTTCAAGGTTTGATTCCAGTCAAGGGTACGTACCTTGGTTGTAGGCTACTCCTCAGGATGAGGAGACAACCAATTGAAGTGTTTCTCTTATCAATAGTTCTATCTTTCCCTCTCTCTTCCACTCTCTCTAAAAGTCAATGGAAAAATATCTTTGAGTGAGGCTAAGAAAAAGTGTCTGGCATTGTCCTGCACTAGAGATTGAGAGTTATAGCATATCTACTTAATACACACACACAAATCCTAACTGGCAGAGAAAAGTGGAGACAAAAAAACAACAACAAACAAATCCTAAATGAAAGACCAAACAATTCTCCAGAAGAAGAGCTAAATAAAATGGAGTTAAGAAACTTATCAGGCATAGAGTTCAGAATAATGATGCTAAAGATGCTCAATAGCATGAGAAAATAAATAGTAACTATGAAGAAAGACACAGCAGAAATAAAGGGCTAAGTGGAAATAATATACAGAAGATTAGGGGAAGCTGAGGATCGCATCAGTGAATTAAAAGACAGAGCAGAAAAAAATCACTCAAAGGACCAAAAAGAAAAAGCAATTAAAAAACAGAAGGACAGCTTAAGGGAGCTGTGGGACAACATGAAACATGACAATATTCATATAATAAGTGTGCCAAAAGGTGAAGAAAATGAGCAAGGGATAGAGAACATGTTTGAAGAAATAATGGCAGAAAACTACCCAAACCTGGTGAAGGGGAAAGTTTAGGAGGCACAGAGAGTCCCAAACAAGAAGAACACAAACAAGTCCATGTACAGACACATAATAATTAAAATGCTGCCTTGCCAGCATGACTCAGTGGTTGAGCATTGACCTGTGAACCAGGAAGTCATGGTTTGATTCCTGGGTGGGGCACATGCCTGGGTTGTGGGCTTGATCCCCTGTGAGGTGTGTGTAGGAGGCAGCCGATCAATGATTCTCTTTCATCATTAATGTTTCTATCTCTCTCTCCCTCTCTCTACCTCTCTGAAATCAAGAAAAATAATTTAAAAATGCCAAAAACTAAAGACAAAGAGAGAATCTTAAAGGCACCATGATAAAAGCAAACTGTTATCTACAAAGGAGTTCCCATAAGGCTGACACCTGACTTCTTATCAGAAACTCTACAGGCCAGAAGGGAATGACATGAAATATTCAAGATAATGAAAGCAAAGATCTGAAAACAAGATTACTATACCCAGCAAGGCTAGCATTCAAAATAGAAGGTGAAATAAAGAGCTTCTCATACAAAAAAATAAGAGGCTAAAAGGACTTTATCACCACCAAACTAGGACTGCAAGAAATGCTAAAGGGACTGCTGTAATGAGAAGTACAGAGAGAAACAGAGAATTAAAATTGAAATAAATAATTACAATAATAATACTGTACCATCAACAATAATCTTTAATATAAGTGGTTTAAATGCTCCAATCAAAAGACATAAAGTAGCTAAATGGATAAAAAACACACAATGCAATTATATGCTGTCTACAAGAGACCCACCTAAGAACAAAACAATCACACAGGATGACTGAAGGGATGGAAAATTTTTTCCATGAAAATAGAAATAAAATAAATAAGCTGGAGTAGCAATAATCATATCTGGCAAAATTGACTTCAAAATGAAGGCCATCACAAGAGATAACAAAGGTCACTATATAATACTAAAGGGAATGATCCAACAAGAGGATATAACCGTGGTAAACATATATGTACCCAATATAGGAGCACCTAAATATATAAAAAACACTTCCAGGGTATTTTAAGGGAGAGATAGAAAACAACACAGCTATAGTAGGGGACTTTAACACCATACTGACTTCACTGGATATATCTTTGATCTTCCAGATAAAAACTTAACAGGGAAATAGTGACTCTAAAGGACACAGTGGATCAGATGGATTTAATTGACAATTATAGAACATTATACCCCAAAGCTGAAGACTATACATTCTTTTCAAGTGCACATGGGTCATTCTCAAAAACAGACCACATATTAGGACACAAAACAAGTCTCTACAAGTTCAATAAGATTGCAATCATATCAAGCATCTTCTCAGATCACAGTGCAATGAAATTAGAAATCAACTACAGTAAAAAACCTCAAACACTTGAAAGCTAAATAGCATGTTATTAAACAATGAATGGGTTACCAAGGAAATCAAGAAAAACATCAAACACTTCCTGTAAACAAATGAAAATGAACACACAACAACCCAAAATCTATGGGACACAGCAAAACCAGTCCTGAGAGGGAGATTCATAGCACTACAGGCCTTCCTCAAAAAACAAACAAACAGACTTACATCCAAGATGGCAGTGTAGGTAAATACATAAACTGCTGCCTTGCACAACAATTTCAAACTACCATTAAAAGACAAAACGTCTATCACCTAGAACCATGGGAAAGCTGGCTGGATGTTCTATAACTAGAAGGAAAGAGAAAAGAGCATTCAGTGCACAAGCTCTGAAAAGCTGAGGTATGGAGGTGCGCACAAACTGGGTTGGCAGCGGGCGTTGCTTTCTTCAACCTGAAGAAAAACAAGCTCCTGATTTATCTGAAATTCAGTTTCTGGGGAGACATTGAGGGACCCAAACTCCTACAGGGAGAAGCTGAACTGTCTGCCATTGGGTCGGAATATGGTGGCTTGATTGCTTAGCTGTGTGCAGGAATAATTGTTTGCTGTGCTGGGGCATGGAACACGGGGACATGGTTGGATGAGCAGAACCAGCTGGCTGGCAGCCATCATTGTTTGCCATGCCCTAGCCTGGTGACACACTGAGACCCTGACCTGCACAACCTACAAACCAACCCATGCTCCAAGCAGCAGCTTTTGCATATGAATGGCCTTCCCTATCTCAGCTTAACCTAGCAAACTTGCAACCCAGTTCACACAGCGCCAAAACCTCCAAACCCCAAACAAAGAGGAGAAAATTGTAGTTCTCGCTATAACTCCTGTAGGGTGGCCTCAGACAGTAGCTGACCTGCACTCCATTGGAGATCCAGAAGTCAATGTATCTAGTGGTTAGTGTGAGATACGAAATTTCAACTCCTCACATCCATAAGTGACACATTCAAGAGGCAGACTCAGTGAGCAACAAAGCCCCACTGAAACAAGTCCTGAACCATAAGTGTGTCTCCAGCACAGCAGTTCTTCCATTATAAACACAGTGGGTCCTCACAGCCAATTGGCCTGAAGGTCAATTCCTCCCAGTGTACCAACAACAATCAAGGCTTAACTATACCAAGACTTTGCACTCAGCCCACAAAGGGGTACACCAAGAGCATACACCTCAGGTGATTGGGGGACTGAGCAACTGGATGCTATAGGTCACCTACCACACAAAGCCACTCCATCAACACAGGGAAGCAGCCAAAATGCAGAGACACAGAAACATGTCACCAATGAAAGAAATGGAGGAAAGCAAACTACTGGATGACATAGAGTTCAAAATCACATTTATAAGGTTACTCAAGATTCTTCTAAAAACCGCTGAGAAACTTGATGAGACCTCTGAGGAGCTTAATAAGACATTCAAGCACCTTAATGAGAATGCCAAAAAAAAAAAAAAAAAAAAGGAAAAGAACCAGTCAGAAATTAAGCATACATTGTCTGAAATAAAGAATATACAGAATCTCAACTGTAGATCAACATACCCCAAGAATCAAAACAAAGATTTGAAATATGAGGAAACAAAAAACACCCAAACAGAAAAACAAAAAGAAAAAAGAATCCAAAAATATGAAGGTAGTGTGTGGAGCCTCTGGGACATCTTTAAGCATAGCAATATCCACATTTTTGGGGTGCCAGAAAAGAAAGAGCAAAATATTAAAAACCTATTAGAAGAAATAATGACAGAAAACTTCTCCTACCTGGTGAAAGAAATAAACTTACAAGTCCAGGAAGCACACAGAAACCTAAACAAGAGGAATCAAAAGAGGACCACACCAAGACACATCATAATTAAAATGCCAAGGGCAAAAGACAAAAAGAGAATCTTGAAAGCAGCAAGAGTAAAACAGTTAGTTACCTACAAGGGAGTACCCATATGACTATGAGCTGATTTCTCAACAGAAACTATGCATGCCAGAAGGAAGTGGTAAGAAGTATTCCAAGTGATGAACAGCAAGAACCTACAATCAAATGACTCTACCCAGCAAAGCTTTCATTCAGAATTGAAGGTCAGATAAAGAGCTTCACAGACAAGACAAAGCTAAAGGAGTTCATAACTACCAAACCAGGATTACATGAAATGCTGAGGGGTATTCTTTAAGAAGAAGAAGAAGAAAAAGAAAAAGGTAAAGATAAAAATTATGAACAACGAAATGACATCAAATACACACCTACCAAGTGAATCTAAAAATCAAGTGAATCTGAAGAACAAAATAGATTGGTGAATATAATAGAATCAGGGACATAGAAAGGGAGTGGACTAACAATTCTCGGGGGGAAAGGGTCTGAGGGGTGCGGGAAGAGATTAGACAAAAATCTTACTCCTAAGGATGAAGATAGTGGTGGGGGATAAGGTCATGGGGTGGGGTGGGGATCAGGTGGAGGAGAGCTACGCCCGGGGAGGTGTGGGGGGAGGAGGAACACCTGTAATAATCTGAGTAAAGATGTATTTTTTAAAAATAAAAAATTAAAATTATCATACCAAAGCAAACTAAAAACAAAAAAGAAAAATTAATAATAAACAATTAACCCCTGAGTTAAATAATTAGAAAGAGAACAACAGGAAAAGTCCAGAATAAATAATAGAGAGGAAATAATAAAGATTAGAGCAGGTTAAATGACATAGAGACTAAAAAACAATACATAAGATCATTGAAATCAAGAGCTGGTTCTTTGAAAAGATAAACAAGACTGATGAACTGTTAGCTAGATTCATCAAGAAACAATGAGAGAGGATCCAAGTAAACAAAATCAGGAATGAAAACAGTGAAGTAACCAGACATCACAGAAATACAATGGATTGTAAGAAAATATTATGAGCTACTATACGCCAACAAGCTGGACAATGTGGATGAAATAGACAGATTCCTAGAAAAAAACCAATATTCCCAAACTGAATCAGAAAGAATCAGAAAACCTGAAGAGGTCAATAACGACTGATGAAATTGAAGCAGTAATAAATAAGTAAAAACTCCCAGCAAACAAAAGTCCAGATCCGGATGGCTTCACAGGCAAGTTTTACCAAACACTCAAAAAAGAATTACCGTATTTGCCGGCGTATAAGACGACTTTTTGGCCCTGAAAAATATGCCTCCAAGTGGGGGTTAGTCTTATACGGCGAGTATAGAACAAACTCTGTATTTTTTAGTGGAAATGTTAGGGGGTCGTCTTATACGCCCAGTCTCTTATACACCGGCAAATACGTATTTTTCAGGGCCAAAAAATCGTCTTATACGCCGGCAAATACGGTAACACCTATTCCAGAAAAATTCAAGAGGAAAGAACACTTCCAAGCTCTTTCTATGAGGCCAGCATTATCCTAATCCTAAAACCAGGTAAATAAATACATGACAAGGAAACAGAACTACAGGCCAATATCAGTTTAAACATAGATGCTAAAATCCTCAACAAAATCTTAGCAAATCAGATCCAACAATATATTAAAAAGATCATACACCATGACCAAGTGGGATTTATGCCAGGGATACAAGTTTGGTACAATATTCGGGCCTGTGGACCATGGGTCCTGGGTTCGATTCCAGTTGACGGCACGTACTTTGGTTACAGGCTCCTCCATGACCCAATCCTGGGTTGGGGCTCATACAGGAGGCAACCAATCAATGTGTTTCTCTCACTTCTACTCTATCTAAAAATCAATGGAAAAATATCCTAGGGTGAAGATTAACAACAACAAAAAACTCATATTATCATATCAATAGATACAGAAAAAGTATTAGACAAAATCCAACATACATTTTTTATAAAAGCTATCAACAAATTTGGAATAGAAGAAGAATATCTCAACAAAATAAAGGCCATGTGAACCTACAGCCAACATCATACTCAATGGGCAAAAACTAAAAGCATTTCCTCTAAAAGCAGGAACAAAATAGGGATACCTTCTTTTACCGCTATCGCTCAACATAGTACTGGAAGTCCTAGCCATAACAATCAGACAACAAGAAGAAATAAAAGGCAATCCAAATTGGAAAGGAGGAAGTAAGACTGTCACCTGCAGATGACAAGATACTTTACATAAAAAACCCTAATGACTCCACCAAAAAACTACTACCATGTTTCCCTGAAAATAAGACATCCTCCGAAAATAAGACCTATTTAATGGAAACATAATACATCCCCTGAAAATAAGACCTAGCGCATCTTTGGGAGCAAAAATTAATGTAAGACACTGTCTTATTTTCGGGGAAACAGGGTAGATTTAATAAATGAACTTGGCAATGTAGCAGGATACAAAATTGATACCCAGAAATTGATGGCATTTTTATACTCCAATAATGAATTGTCCAAATGAGAAACTAAACAAACAATCCCCTTTACCATTACAAAAACAAAATTAAGATACTTAGGAAAAAACGTAACCAAGTAGATAAAAGACTCAGAAAAATAAAAGTGGAAGAATATATTGTGTTCATGGAGTGTTAGAACTAATATCATTAAAATGACCATATAGCCCTAACTGATTTGGCTCAGTGGATAGAGTGTTAGCCTGCAGACCGAAAGGTTCCAGGTTTGATTCTGGTCAAGGGCATGTACCTTGGTTGTGGGCACATCTCCATAAGGAGGTGTGCAGGAGGCAACTGATCGATGTTTCTCTCTCATTAATGTTTCTAGCTCTCTATTCCTCTCCCGTCCTCTCGGAAAAAAAATCAATAATATTTATTTTAAAAAAAGACCATGCTACCCAAAGCAATCTATAGATTTAATGCAATCCTTATTAAAATACCAATGGCATATTTAACAAATCTAGAACAAATACTTCAAAAACTTATATTGAATCAACAAAAACCCCAAATAGCCCCAGCAATCTTGAGAAAGAAAAACAAGGTTGGAGGGATCACAATCCCAGATATCAAGTTATACTACAAAGCCACTGTAATCAAATCAGCCTGGTACTGGCATAAGAATAGGCATATAGATTATGCAATAGAACAGAGACTCCAGAAATCAACTCAAGCCATTATGCTCTATTAAAATTTGACAAAGTAATCAAGAGCATATAATGGAGTCAAGACAGTCTGTTCAATAAATGATGCTGGGTAAATTGGACAGATACATGCAGAAAAATTAAACTAGACCTTCAACTTACACCATACACAAGAATAAATTCAAAATGGAAAGAAGACTGGAAATAAGCTGTGAAACCATAAAAATCCTAAAAGAAGCTATAGGCATATCTCAGACATCTTGCAGATTTACCTCCTAGGGCAAAGGAAACTAAGGAGAAAATAAACAAATGGGACTAAGTCAAAATAAAAAGCTTCTGCACAGCAAAAGAAACCATCAATAAAATATAAAGGGAACTACCTGTATGAAAGAATATATTTGGCAATGATATATTTGATAAAGGGTTAATATCCAAAATATATAAGGAACTCATACAATTTAACAAAAGGAAGATAAACAATCCAATTTAAAAATGGACATAAAGACACAAAATGGCGGAAGACTAGATGGACCGGTTCTGAGCCTTGTCCCGAAGCAGAGAGAGAGAGAGCAGCTGAGGGTCGCACTGGGAGTGTTTGTTAGTAACCTAAGGGATAGGCAAACTCCAGAGAAGGTGGGGGACTTCTGATCAGGGTGCCCCTGACAGGGAAACACCCACAGTGGGGCTGGGTCCCTACCCAGAGCTACCTATGGGCTTGGACAGGGAAATCGTGCCATCTTTAAAGGAAGAGTGGATCTTGTCATAGGCCTGAATATCCACAGCTACAGCGACCACTGAGCAGCCGTGAGCCAAAGAACGCTGGTCCCAGGTGGCACGAACACTTGGACTCAAAGGAGCGCTCCACCGCATACCGAAAAGGCCAGATTTCGCTGGGATAGGGTGAGTCCCTGTGGCGGAAGACAGAAGCGCTCACCACGTGGAAGCTGGAGGACTGGGGCGGTGTTTACAAAGAGAAGCCCTGGGATGTTGGGCTGCTGTGTCCCATAACTGTGGAATGGGCTCCTAATAGGGGAGATATCTAAAGAGCAACATGTTTTGATCTGACGCGGAGGGATATCTGGAGAATTACAGGGGAGTGCAGTTGGCTTGGACTTGCCCCTCAGCCTCCACAGATCAGTGTCACAGAGAGGAAAAAATAAAAACAAAAAAACTAGAGAGGCTTTAGAGCCCTGAAAGTCAACTCAGAAACACTGCCACCCAGATAGTAAATTACATTAAAAAAATCAAGGCAAGGCCTGCTTAAAAATCAGGACCAGATTACAACACTGAGGAGCAGTGAAACACAGGGAACTGCAATACTGTCCGGACTGGGAAACAGGCGAGCCAAACAGAATAGAGGAAGTTAATGTCCTTTACTACTGCTCATATTATTTAATTGTTTTATTTTAATTTTTTAATTTTCTAATTTTTGTTTTATTTTCATTATTTGCAACATTTACTCAAGAAACTATTTTTTTCTTTTTTCTTCACTTGAATTTACCTTTTTAATTAATTAATGCATTTTTATTTGTAATCAGCATTATTACTACTACTATTTTACCTTTTTTTTTTATCTCCTTAACTTTGCTTTATTTTTATTATTTCTTTTAAGTGTCATATTATTTGCTCTTTATTTTACTTTGGGATTAGTGTTCTACAGTCTATTTTTACGTTTCCTTCACCAACGCTTTATTCTATCTCAACCTTACTTTTATGCCATCACTCTCTTCCTATCCTTTTCATCTTTGGTGTCTTGTTTATCTTAACCCTTTCCTGCTCTAAATTTTCCCTATTCTTCATGTTTACCACCTCCTAAAATTTCACCCTACTTTTGTATACCTAATTTCCAAACCCCTGTTCCATGCCCATATACACCTCCCTTTCCGCTGTACTAAAAAACAAAACAAAACAAAAAAACAAACAAAACAAAAACACCCCAACAGTCTTTCTTCTATCCCCTTGAAGTTGTATGTTGAATGTTAACTATATCGAAGTTTTATGCTTTTTTAATGCTTTTTTTGTGAGATTGTTTTGCTTATTCTTTTTGTTTGATTGTATGTTTTTGTTGGCTGTATTTTAGTTGGTTAGTACTTCTACTTTCCCTTTCCTAGCTTGATATTAGTTGGAGTTGTAAGCTGTATTAATCTCCAGATACTTGTTGCTGGCATTCACTGTGATTTAGGGTTGTTCTATTAGAGTTTCCTTCCCATGTATATAGTTAGTTCCTCATTTCTCTCTTAGTATTGTTCTACTTTCTCTCTCTATTTTTCTCTCCTCCCAATTTCATTTTGCCACTCCTTTTTTTTCTTTTTTCTCTTCTATCTCTCCTACCCCCTAATTTGCCTTTCTCTAATGGTCACCTTTATTGGAGGTTATTAATATCGCAAACACATTTCTGTTCAGTGTCTTGTGTGTTGTACCTGGTTGTGTTGTGTTTTGTGCATTTAAGTCAACGCAGGAGAGAGAGATCTACATAACCAGACATCCTGAAAAGAGATCCTGGGGAGACAAAGAAACAGCCTGCAAATGAAAGAAAAGCAGGCATCAACAGAAAAGGAAGTAAACGAGTTAGAAGCAAGTAACCTACCAGAGCAAGAATTCAAAGTAATGATCATAAGATGGCTAAAAAGAATGGAAGACAAATTTGACAACATGAGTAAGAACCAAGAGGAAATGAAGAAGAACCAAAAAGAAATGAAAAATGACATCACTACTGTAAATAACTCAATAGAAAGCATCAAGGGTAAACAAGAAGAAGCAGAGGACCGAATCAGTGAGCTAGAAGACAAGATGGGAAAAAAATACCCAATTAGAGCAGCTTTTGGAAAAAAAAATTAAAAAGCAGGAGGAGAGCCTAAGGGAACTTTGGGGCAATACAAAACAAAACAATATTAGAATAATAGGGCTTCCAGAAGGACACTGAGGAAGACATAGAAAACCTGTTTCAAGAACTAATGACAGAAAACTTTCCTGAGATAGAGAAGAAAAAACCCACACAAATCCAATATGCTCGCAGAGTCCCAAGCAAAATGAATCCCAAGGTACATTATAATTAAATTGGCAAACACCAATGACAAAGTAAGAATCTTTTTTATAATAAATTTTATTTATTTATTTACAGAGAGGAAGAGAGAGGGATAGAGAGTTAGAAACATCGATGAGAGAGAAACATCAACCAGATGCCTCCTGCACACCCTTTACTGGGGATGTGCCAGCAACCAAGGTACATTCCTTTGGCTGGAATCGAACCCAGGACTTTTAAGTCCACAGGCCGACGCTCTATCTACTGAGCCAAACTGGTTTTGGCAAAGTGAGAATCTTAAAAGCAGCCAGAAAGAGACAGAAAGTTACACACAAAGGAACCCCAATCAGACTAGCAATTGATTTCTCAACAGAAAATCATCAGGCCAGAAGGGAATGGAATGAAATATACAAAGTCATGCAAAGGAAGGGTCTGAATCTAAGAATACTGTAGCCAGCAAGGCTATCATTAAAAATTGAAGTTGAAATCAGGAGCTTCACAGACAAAAAAAGACTAAGGGAATTTATCACCACCAAACCATTAATGAAAGAAATGCTAAAGGGTCTGCTATAAAAAAAGAAAAAAAAGAAAAGAAATAGGAAGTGAAGAAGGAACACAGGGGTATAGAATAAAAATGGCAACAAATAAGTACCTGCCAATAATAACTTTAAATGTAAATGGATTAAATGCCTCAATCAAAAGACATAGAGTAACGGATTGGATAAGAAAACAAGATTCATATACCTGGTGTCTACAAGAAATTCATTTCAGAAAAAAAGACGCACACAGACTGAGGATGAAGGGATGGAAAAAGGTTTTCCAGGCGAATGGAAATAAAAAAAAGGCTGGAGTAGCAATACTTATATCTGACAAATTAGATTTCAAAGTGAAAGACATAACAAGAGATAATGAAGGCCACTTCATAATACTAAAGGGAGCAATGCAACAAGATGAAGTAACCCTAGTAAACATATATGCACACAATACAGGAGCACCCAAATACATAAAAAAACTGCTGGAGGACATTAAGGGAAAGATTAATAGCAATACAATCACAGTAGGTGATTTTAATACCCTACTCTCACCTAAACAAAAAATCAGAAAAGAAATATCAATCCTAAATGATGCACTAGACTAGATGGAGTTAATCAACATCTTCAGAACATTTCACCCCAAAGCCACAGAATATACATTCTTCTCAAGTGCACACAGGTCATTTTCAAAGACAGACCACATGTTGGGACATAGGAAAAGTCTCTTCAAATTCAAAAAGATAGAAATCATATCAAGCATCTGCTCAGATTATAGTGGCATAAAACTGGAAATCAACTAGAATAAAAATAATCCAAAGAAATCAAACACATGGAGACTAAACAGCATGCTATTAAACAAGGACTGACTTACCAGAGAAATAAAGGAAGAAATTAAAAACATCCTGGCAACAAATGACAATGAAAACACAACAATCCAAAATCTATGGGACACAGCAAAAGCAGTTTTGAGAAGGAAGTTCATATCTCTACAAACCTATTGCAAAAAACAAGAAAAAATGGTAACAAATTATCTAACTTTACAACTCAAAGAGTAAGAAAAAGAGAAACAAGAAAAGCCCAGTGTAAGCAGAAAGAAGGAAATAAAAAAAAATCAGAGCAGAGATAAATGATATAGAGACCAAAAAAACGATACAAAAGATCAACCAAACCAAGAGCTGGCTCTTTGAAAGGATAAAAAACATTGATGGACCTCTAGTCAGGCTAACCAAGAAACAAAGAGAAAGGACCCAAATAAACAAAATCAGAAATGAAAGAGGTGAAATAACAACAGACCCCACCGAAATACAAAGGATTGTTACAAAATACCACGAACAACTTTATTCCAATAAACTGGACAACCTGGAGGAAATGGACATATTCCTAGAAAAATACAACCTTCCAAAACTCAATCAGGAAGAATCGAAAAATCTCAATAGACCAGTGACTTGGGAAGAAATTGAAACAGTCATCAAAAAAACTTCCAGCAAACAAAAGCCCAGGGCCAGATGGCTTCACAGGAGAGTTTTACCAAACATTCAAGGAAGAACTAAAACCTATCCTCCTCAGACTATTCCAAAAAATTCAAGAGGAAGGAACACTTCCAAACTCCTTCTATGAAGCCAGCATCACCCTAATACCAAAACCAGATAAAGACAACACAAACTTCATACTTAATGGGAAAAACTAAAACCATTCCCTCTAAGAACAGGAACAAGACAGGGATTCTCACTCTCACCACTCCTGTTTGACATAGTACTGGAAGTACTAGCCATTGCAATTAGACAAGAAGAGGAAATAAAAGGCATCCCAATTGGAAAAGAAGAAGTAAAGTTATCCTTGTTTGCAGATGACATGATATTGTATATAAAAAACCCAAAAGACTCCATAAAAAAACTAATAGACTTTAATAAATGAATTTGGTAATATAGCAGGATATAAAATTAATGCCAAGTAATTTATGGCATTTCTATACACCAATAGTGAACTTACAGAACCAGAGACTAAAAAAGCAATCCCATTTACCATCGCACCAAAAAAAAATTAAGATACCTAGGAATAAACTTAACTAAGGAGGTAAAAGACATATACGCAGAAAACTACATGACACTGAAAAAAGAGATAGAGGAAGATGTAAACAGATGGAAGAACATACCATGTTCATGAATTGGTATCAACATCATCAAAATGTCCATACTTCCCAAAGCAATTTATAGGTTCAATGCACCCCCCATTAAAATACCAACCACATATTTCACAGACCTAGAAAGAACTCTCCAAAAATTCATTTGGAACAATAAAAGACCCTGAATAGCCACAGCAATACTGAGAAAGAAGAATAAAGTAGGAGGTATCTCAATACCAGATTTCAAGCTGTATTACAAAGCCACTGTTCTCAAAACAGCCTGGTACTGGCACAAGAATAGACATATAGATCAGTGGAATAGAATAGAGAATCCAGATATCAACCCAAATCACTATGCTCAATTAATATTTGACAAAGGATGCACAAACATACATTGGAGTCAAGATAGTCTCTTCAATAAATGGTGTTGGGAAAATTGGACAGATACATGCAAAAGAATGAAACTAGATCACCAACTTATACCATACACAATAATAAACTCAAAATGGATACAGGACTTAAACATAAGACAGGAGCCGAAACCGGTTTGGGTCAGTGGTAGAGCATCAGTCTGCGGACTGAAAGGTCTGGGTTCGATTCTGGTCAAGGGCACATACCTTGGTTGCGGGCACATCCCCAGTAGGGCGTGTGCAAGAGGCAGCTGGTCGATGTTTCTCTCTCATTGGTGTTTCTAGCTCTCTATCTCTCTCCCTTCCTGTCTGTAAAATATCAAATATATATATATATATATATATATATATATATATATATATGTATTAAACATAAGACAGGAAACCATAAAAATACTAGAGGCATCCACAGGCAGCAAAATCTCTGACATATGCCAAAAGAACTTCACTGATACTGCCCCCTAGGGCAATGGAAGCTAAAGAGAAAATAAACAAATGGGACCACATCAAAATAAAAAGCTTTTTTTACCGCAAAAGAAACCATTGACAAAATAACAAGAAAGCCCACTGTGTGGGAGAACATATTTGCAAATGATATCACTGATAAAGGTTTAATTTCCAACATCTACAGACAGCTTATACGACTTAATAAAAGGAAGATAAATGATCCAATTAAAAAATGGGCAATGGACCTAAATAGAATCTTTTCAAAAGAAGACAGAAGGAAGGCCAAGAGGCACATGAAAACATGCTCAAAGTCACTAATTATCCGAGATATGCAAATCAAAACGACAATGCAGTACCATCTCACACCTGTCAGAATGACTATCATCAACAAATCAGCAAACGACAAGTGCTGGTGAGGATACGGAGAAAAAGGAACCCTTGTACACTGCTGGTGGGAATGCAGACTGGTGCAACCACTGTAGAGAATGGTATAGTGTTTCCTCAAAAAAACTGAAAATGGAACTCCCATTTGACCCAGTAATCCCACTCTTAGGAAACACCAATCAAAAAGGATATATGCACCCCTATGCTCATAGCAGCACAATCTACAATAGCTAGGATTTGGAAACAGCCTAGGTGCCCGTAAGCAGTTGATTGGATCAGAAAACTATGGCACATCTACACAATGGAATACTATGCTGCCATAAAAAAGAAGGAATTCTTATCATTTGCAGCAATCTGGATGGAATTGGAGAACATTATGTTGAGTGAAATAAGCCAGTCAATGAAAGAAACACCACATGATCTCACTCATTTATGGATAATAGGAACATTATAAACTGATGAACAAAAAGATAGATATAGAGATAGTAAAGCAACAAGCAGACTGTCAAATTACTGTGGGGAGGGGAGGGAGATCTGGGGGAGATAAGAGATCAACCGAAGGACTTGTATGCATGCATATAAGTACAACCAATGGACACAAAACTCTGGGGAGGGAGGGCATGTATGGGAGGTGGGGGGAGGGGAGGGCAATGGTAAGCTATGTACACATATAATACCGTAATAAAAAAATGAGGGGGGGAAAAAGTAAGGAACAAAGAAACTACAAACCAAAAATAAAATAAAAATAAAAATGAACATAGGATCTAAATAGACACTTCTCTAAAGCCACAGTGGACATAGAGAATGCTAAGAGACACATGGAAAAATGCCTAGTCACCAATCATCATCAAAGAGATACAAATTATGACAATGAGGTATCACCTTACACATGTCAGAATAGCTACAATCAACAAATTAACAAATGACAAGTGCTGGGGAGGATGTAGAGAAAAGGGATCTCTAGTACACTGCTGGTGGGAATGCAGAATGGTGCAGCCATTATGAAAAACAGTATGGAGTTTCCACAAAAAATTAAGTATGAAACTGCCATTTGATCCAGTGGTCCCACTTCTTGTAATGTATTCTAAGAGACATGAAACACCAATCAGAAAGAATATATGTACCCTAATGTTTATAGTAGCATAATTTACAATAGCTAAGATGTAGAAACAGACCAAGTGCTCATGAGTAGAGGAGTGGATAAAAAAGCTGTGGCACATTTATACTGTGGAAATCTATGTAGCAGTGAAAAAGAGGGATCTGCTGAGACCGGTTTGGCTCAGTGGATAGAGCATCGGCCTGTGGACTGAAGGGTCCTGGGTTTGATTCCGGTCAAGGGCATGTAACTTGGTTGTAACCCCCAGTAGGGGGTGTGCAGGAGGCAGCTGATTGATGTTTCTCTCTCATCAACTCTCTCAAAATCCTGCATATAGGGAGAGTTTCTGTTTTATTTTTGACTTATTTTGGCCTCCAAGGTATCCTGGGTAGGCAAGAGGCATGCTTACTTTACTTCTCAGTCACATTTTGAGGCTCCACTTTCTTGCTACAGAGCCTGGGCTAGTCTTTGTGGGCAACAACTGTCTGGGGCAGACTTCCATTTCTCACACTTGTTTCTGGCTATAATGCCACAATATTTACTGATAACTGAACCAGCTTTGTAGAAGTACCTTTTTATCCAATTCAATCTATTGATACTACCAAAATTTCATTCTTTTTTACTCCTAAGAAACATCAGGGACATTACCTTTCATTTCCAAGCTCAATCAACCAGATTAAACTTGCAGAAAGCCAGATTGGGAGAATTTCTTAGTGATGTAGGTATAAGGAATGGGGCTTTCACCAATCTTTCTTTTTTATAAAGCAAATATTTTTTAAAAATAGGAAATTCTTTTTTATTTTGATTTCCTCTTCGCTTTCAAGAGAGCAGAAGGGAAAGAGAAATAGAAACATCAATGAAAGAGAAACATCCATCAGCTAACTACTAAATGCCCCCTACTGGGGATCAAGCCTACAACTTGGGCATGTGGCATGACTGTGAATGGAACGAGTAATCTCTTGGTGTATGGGATGATGCTCAACTGAGCCACACTAGCCAAGTCTGATTTTCCTTTCTGCGTTGTTCAGGTTATGTAGTCTGAAGCAAGGAAAGATTGGCCAAGTCAAATATTTTGTTGACTTAGATTACACTCAACTGTTCTGTCTCCTTAACCCAGAAATCTATTTTCTCCGTATCAATAAATGCCATGCCCGATATGAGGTAGCCTTTGCATTGTTTGTAAAACTGAGGTGCCCAATCTCAAAAGCAGGGGTAATGACAGATACTGTGATCCTACAAGGGAGTCAAGGCGGCTGGCTGAAAAGCTGCAGAGTGGTAAGCTGGAAGGTCTATGTCCTAGAAGGCTCAGTCTATACACATATGGCAGGGCTACGGGAGTGCCTTGTGTTATAAAACTTAGTACACATAAGTCTTAAGATTGCGGCCATAGCTAAACTGCCTCCCACAACCACATCAAAATTATAAGTAAAATACAGAACAAGTATCATCCAGAACCATGGGAAAGTTGGCTGGGTGCAAGTACTACAGCTAGAGAGGTAAAGAAGAAAGCACACTGAGACTGGTAGGAGGTGCAGAGGCACTGAACAGGCTGGTCCAGCACTTGGGTGTGTTCTTTCAATTGGGAGGGAGATTGCTTCTGCGGAGGTTCCCAGAGGAGCAAGGAGTCCCAGCCCTGCACCAGACCCTCAGTCCAGGGTCCCAGGGATAGGGAAAGAAATCCCTACAGGACATAAGAACTATAGACTGTAAAGACCGGTGCATATTGGGCTGAGTGACACACAGGCTGCTGGAGACCCAGCTGCTCCTCTTAAAAGGCAGGCACCACAAACTGAATTTACAAGCTCCCACTTCCTCTGAGCTCCAGTGTTGGACGAGGCTTTGGGGGACTCAGACACATACTGGGAGAAACTGGACTGTCTGGCATCGGGGCAGGAACATGGGGTGGCTTTCTTCTTCTTCTTTCTTCTTCTTCTTCTTCTTCTTCTTCTTCTTCTTCTTCTTCTTCTTCTTTAAAAAAATATTTTATTGATATTTTACAGAGAGG
The DNA here is from genome assembly GCA_963924515.1 of Vespertilio murinus. Classification (NCBI taxonomy): domain Eukaryota; kingdom Metazoa; phylum Chordata; class Mammalia; order Chiroptera; family Vespertilionidae; genus Vespertilio; species Vespertilio murinus. The sequence continues at coordinate 95,153,481 of OZ004707.1, read as the reverse complement.
AAGGGAGAGAGATAGAGTGCTAGAAACGTCGATGAGAGAGAAACATCGACCAGCTGCCTGGAACACACCCACTTCCGGGGATGTGCCCACAACCAATGTACATGCCCCTGACCGGAATCGAACCCGGGACCTTTCAGTCCGCAGACCAACGCTCTACCACTGAGCTAAAGTGGTTTTGGCAAGGGCGGCTTTCTTCTAGATGGAGGTGCTAGCAGTGGTCATTGTTCCTGTGCTGGGACCTTCCAGTGCAGGGATGATTGCCAGCCATTTCTGTTCCCTCTGCCTGGTGATTCCCTGAGACCCTGCCCTATCCAATTTACAACCCCACCCAAGTTGTGTGTAGTGGCTTTTGCATAAGAATGGTCTGTCCTTTCTCAGACTAAAAACCTGTCAAACAAGCTGTGACTGGGTCAGGGAGCCCCAATCTGTCAATAAAAGGCCCTGAAAACTGGCACTAGCACCAGCCTGCCATGTTTCACAGCTGGGCCTAATATGAGAACTTCCAAACCCTATACAAAGAGAAGGAATCTGCAGATCTCTCTGTAGCTACTGCTGGGTGGCCCCAGGCAGTAACTGATGTTGCTCCTCCCTGGAGACCCAAGAGCCAGTGTACCAGAGGTCAGTATAAGACCATACCAGATTATAACTCTTCAAATCCATAAGTGACACACTCAAGGGACAAAATCAGTGAGCACCAAAGCCCTACTCTATAAGGGTGTCTCCTGCACAGCAGCTCTCCCACTGTAGTTGTAGCTGATCCCCATAGCCAATTCCTCCCAGTGACACCAATAGCAATCAAGGCTCAACTACATGAAAACTGTGCACACAGCCCACAAAGAGGTGCACCAAGAGTGTCCACCTGAAGTGATTGGGGAGGCTGAGCCACTGAGCCTTATACAAAGCCACTCTACCAACTCAAGGAGACTTAGCAGCTACCCAATACATAGAAACAAACACAGGGAAGCAACCACAATGTGGAGACAAAGAAACATGTCACAAATGAAAGAAATGGAAGAGAGCAAACTACTGGATATAGAGTTCAAAACTATGATTATAAAGTTACTCAAGAATCTTTTAGAAACCTCTGAGGAACTTAGTGAGACATTCAAGGATCTTAGTGAGAATGCCAAAATAAATAAATAAATAAATAAATAAATAAATAAATAGGAAAAAGACCAGTCAGAAATTAAGCATACACTGACTGAAGTAAAGAATATACAGGGATTCAACAGTAGATTAGGGGATCCCGAGATTCAAACCAATGATTTGAAATACGAGCAAGTAAATAAAATCCGACCAGAAAAGAAATTTTTTTTTAAAAAAAATATCAAGATAGTGTAATGAGACTTTGGGACAATTTTAAGTGAATCAAATCTGAATTATGGGGAGAAAAGGGGGAAAGAAGAAGAGAGACAGCAAGATACTGAAAACCTATTTGAAGAAATAATGACAGAAAACTTCCCCTACCTGGTGAAAGAAATAGACTTACAAGTCCAGGAAGCACACAGAACCCTAAACAAGAGAAATCAAAAGAGGACCACACCAAGACACATTATAATTAAAATGCCAAGGGCAAAAGACAAAGAGAAAATCTTGAAAGCAGCAAGAGTAAAACAGTTAGTTACCTACAAGGGAGCACCCATACGACTGACTATCAGCTGATTTCTCAAGAGAAACTATGCATGCCAGAAGGGAGTGGCAAGAAATATTCAAAGTGATGAATAGCAAGAATCTACAACCAAGAATACTTTACATAGCAAAGCTATTATTTAGAATTGAAGGTCAGATAAAGAGCTTTACAGACAAGACAAAGCTAAAGGAGGTCATCACCATCAAACCAGTATCATATGAAATGCTGAAGGGTATTCTTTAAGAAGAGAAAGAAGAAGAAAAAGGTAAATATAAACAACAAAGCAATAACAAATACATACCTATCAACAAGTAAATATAAAAATCAATTTCATAAAAAAATCTGATGAACAGAATAGAATCAGGGGCATAGAAATGGAACAGACTGACAATTCTCAGAGGGAAGGGAGTGTGTGTGTGGGGGTTCAGGAAGAGATTATATGCTTGTATGCATTACCTATGGGCATAGACAATAGGGCAGCAGGGGTCTGGGGTGGGGTGGGAACCGGGTAGAAGGGAGCTTTGGGAGGAAAAAAGAGGGACATCTATAATAATCTCAACAATAAGGATTAATTTAAAAATAACTTAGTACAGCATGGATCTCTAGAATAAAGGCAAGAAAGAAAAAAACAAAACACCTAAGAAAACAGAATATAAGAATTGCGATCCAACACACCCATGTGCGTGCACATAATATGTGTGTACATTCACATGTGCACACACATGTACACAGACAAATGCTGGGAAATCTCATCAAGGATTTTAAAGTTCCTATGCAAAAACAGAGCCAAAAAGATAAGCCAAAATCTAGAACATCAAGTTAAAGGAAGCAAACAGAACAGGAAGACCCAGAAAGGAAGTAAGTAAGCAGGTTTGTGGAGGGCCCTCTGTGCCTCTCACCCCAATTCACCAGCAACAATAAAAGACCACTTTCTAGTCCTTTATGCTACATTTCTAAATCATTCATGTTCTTTCACTTTCCCTTTGAGATTAATCAACAGGTGAAATCTTTGAAAACTAGAAATTAGGTATATACAGGATAAGTAATATTATGTTTACAGTTGTGAGTATATGAAACACCAAGTTTATTCTTGTATTATTATTCATTAAATTGTATTATTTCCCATACCAATAAATTTACCCTCATTTACCCCCTCCCTGTACATTTTTAGTTTAGTTATTTAGAGATATGGTTTCTATATAAAGGTTTCCAGTCATCTATCTATCTGGTGCAACAAAATGTGCTGACTGAGTAGGGTGGGGAGCCTGCCTAGTGTCCTGGGAAGATGAAGAGGGTGAGGTCATCTCTCTGGCCCAAGGCTCATTCTGTCATTTTAATGGTTTGTTTTGAAATAATAAGGTTCAGCTAAGTGAAGGAAGGATTTTGTTTTGTTTTGTTTTGTCTAGTTTTGTTTTCTTTATCCTTCCTTCACTTAGCTGAACCTTGTTATTTCAAAACAAACCATTAAAATGACAGAATGAGCCTTGGGCCAGAGAGATGACCTCACCCTCTTCATCTTCCCAGGACACTAGGCAGGCTCCCCACCCTACTCAGTCAGCACATTTTGTTGCACCAGATAGATGGATGACTGGAAACCTTTATATAGAAACCATATCTCTGAATAACATTTGATGGAGATGATGTCCATCAAATGACCCTACTGGAACAATATAGTGTAATGGGCAGAGCACCAGGCAGGCATTAGGAGTCTGGACTTCTCTGAGCTTTGATTAGAGCTGGGCCCAGCAATGGGGTCTCTGTGTGGCCTTCTGGGGATGCAATAGAGAAGCAATCAGATTTGACATTTCAGGCTTCAGATTTTAAAAGGGTAATTTCCTCCTCTCAAATAATGAATATTACCAAGAGTTCCAAGAAAAAAAACATTAGCAGAATCTGAAAGGGACCTATTTCTGTTATCTAAATATTCCTCCTGGAGCTTGATGGGAGTGGGGCTGGGGGACCCTTGCCCTCTGCCTGGATTCATAGTGACTCCCTTTGGGATGGATGTTTCTCTCATGCTTCATTGTTAGGGCAGTAGCATCTCTTTGTGGTGAGCAGAACCCACAGGAGAAGTCTAATGCTGACGCAGAAATCACATAAGCTGAAAAAGAAATGATGAGTTGATGAGAATCCAGTAGCAGAGTTATCAGGTGTTGGATGGGGGCATTTCATAATTCAGAAGACACACTGAGATTTATTTATTTATTTATTTAATATTCCCTTAAAATTTGTTGGAATTTTAAATCTGAAAGGCTAGTAGTTGGGAGTTTAGGAACACAGAAATGAAAACAGCCAACTACATTAACATTCAAACAATGGGGATAAAGAAAACAAAACTAGACATATGAGGTAATCAGTATGCAACAGTATCTTAAACAGGGAGGGAAGGGTGAATATACTTTTAAATCAATTGTTTTTGAGATTTCCAGGATATTTTGAATTAAAAAACAACAACCCAACCACATATTTTCCCATACTGAGATTCATTAATAAAAATAACATAAATAGCCTGGCTGGCGTGGCTCAGAGATTGAGCATTGTCAACCCATGAACCAGGAGGTCATGGTTTGATTCCTGGTCAGGGTACATGCCTAGGTTGCAGACTCGGTCCGCAGTGTAGGGCAGCTAATCAATGATTCTCTCTCATCACTGATATTTCTATCTCTCTCTTCCTCTCTGAAATCAATTAAAAATATTTTTTAAATGACATAAACCTCCCCCAAGTGTTAGGAGACGGTAAGAAAGGAATCAAAGACATTAAACAAGAAATGCATTTTGTTAATTAGAATGTAAGTATGAACCCTTTTACAGAATGAATGGCCATGAGTGTGGAAGTCCCTGAGAAGCTCTGGGGCACTGGAAGAATCTGTGGAGGGTGGAATCCATGGACAGTGGGGTTGGACAGAGAGACCAGTCACTCCCAACCCACCCAATGAAGCCACGAGCCAGCCTCCTTACTGATGGATGTTCTCTAAGAATATGGTACTATCTCATAGTAGGAACCACAGAATTATACCTTTGGATTTTAAAGGAATGAGCTAAAAAGTGATTTTCTTAAAAGGATGAGATTGTGATAAAAAATGATTTTTGCCAGTTCTTGAGTTTTAAGGCCACTTCTGAGAGGGAAGATAAAGACGTTTCAGAATGCAGGAACTCCAGAAGAGGAAGTGCCAGAGGCCCCCTACCATTAACCTCAGAAGCAGCTGCTTGGCACTCCTCTTGACAAGACATTAACTTTCCAGGAGCAAAACTGCCCAAAATGTAGAAATGAGACTCCTGGATTGGTTATTTCTCTAATCTGATACAAATGATAAGTTTCATGCAGCAAGACATAAAAAATATTGACTTCTTTTAAAGCAGTGGCTCTCTGACTTTAGAGGATCTGAGAATCATCAGGAAGGTTTGTTAAAATACCAGGGTAAAGGCCTTACCCTGGTTATCTGTATTTTAACAGTTTCTGATTCGGTGGATTTGGGTGGAGATTGATCACTGTATCTTTAACAAGTTCCCTAGTCATGATGCTGATATGTTGGTCCTGGGACCCTTGCTGAGAACCACTGCCTTAGCCTTTCCCTGTGTTCAATGAAAAGAACTGTGAAGAAGTGCCAGGACAGAGCAAAGAAGGAGGGGCATTATTACAGGTATCTGTCAACATAGCCTCAAGCTTGGTGAAATTGGATAGAAATCACAAGTGGCACCTTTATATGCACTTGATTCTCTTAGGGAAATGTGAGCACATCCTAATGAAAATGGTTGAGGTTGAGTTCTTCAGATGTTTGGTTCTCAAGTGTGGTTAGCAGTAAGCTTCCTGGTAGATATGACACCTCCAATTTCTGAGGGATGAGATCCAAGGCAGAGGTCATGTTGGAGTGTGTGTGTGCTGGCTGTCAAACAACCAAAATGTTATTAGAAGGACCAGAATGCAGATGTGAGGTTGATGGGTTGGGGTAAGTGAACTTTTATTATATAAAATTAAGATAACCCTGGACAGCAAAAGCTACCTCTTTGAAATATATATGGCAGTGGGGAGGACCCAGTATGCTGCTCCATTGTGAGATAGGAAAGAGCCTGTGTTTGCCATTTGGTTAACAGTTTGATTTCTTCTTTCATTTGTGAGCAGGGACTAATGAGAACAAGTGAGGGAAGGGTGTCAGCAGGGTTAGTGTCAGCAACAGATGCTGCTATACATACCACCCAGATGCAAGTCGATGAGGTCACTGTAATAAGACTCTCCCCAATAGTCTACAACAAGGAATTGATGAAGAGAGAGTTACTGGATCTGATAAAACCCTCCTGTGCCCCCCCTATCCAAAGCAATCAATACCAAAAAGTATAAGAAACAGAGAGAGACAGAAAGAGGGAGAAGAGAAACAGCTGGAAAGCATGCATCTCTCTGAAAGTGCATTGTGTGCACACATGCTGAGCTATATATATTTCCTGGTGGTAGGAGGAGGTATTCACTAATCACAGGTGACAGAGTTAATAGCCAATATCAATGTGATTCTGTTTATAACTCAAATGATTAGTTAGGACTAAAGGCCTTGAATTTGTTGGGAATTCTGGCCCTGTTAGGACTGAATCTTATCTAACTAAGAAGATTTTAAAAATTCAAGGGCAGATCAGGGGCATCTATTTCTTTATTTACCGAATATTAGAGACCCCAGGCTGAGTTCTGAAGGCAAGACATAAACCACCTAAAAAAGTTTGGCAAGGACACCAATCCTTAGGGTTAAAGAGCTCTCTCAAGAATTCACACATGTGACCCCCACTGGTGAATATACCAAACTCCTTGCAGAACCACTTTTGTGCTAGATGAGAGGAAGGAGATGCTTTTTCTTCTGAGGTTATTAGACTTTAACTTCAGCCAGCCTTCTCTCTAAAAGTAGAAAACGAGCTGTGGCTATTTGTCTGAAAGTTCTTCGAGGTTTGCTGGCCACTGGCACTCCTAGCTTTTTAGCTCCAGGGGCTATCCAGTAAGGATGTTATGTTCTTTACATGCCTGAAATGCAGAGACTAGGCTGTGCCGAGGGACTGGACTTGGGCAGAATCATAAACAAATGCAGAGCACAATAAAGGCTAGCTGCCATTTCTCTCTCTTTCCTCCACATTTTGCAATCTGAATGTTGATCCTAGCAGCCTTTTTTTCCCTAAGAATGGACACACCAAAAAGTAGAATGCAAACCTGGAATGATTTTTCAACTCATGCTCAAGGTTGATGCATTGGTTTAAGTTTGAGTCAGGGTTCCATGAATAAAAAGGGCTTTCCAGATGCTCCAAACCAGAAATCATGTCAGTATTAGTCTTGCTCTTGGCTGGAAAGCTCTGCATCTAACCCTGGTGGTCTGGATATTCATGAGCCTTGGTAAGTTGATGAATGGATGGCAGGTCCATATCAGGCCTCTCCTCTAGAAGGCATTTTGACTAATTAGGCAGTCTGACCCCTCAGCCAGTGAGACCAAAAAATAAGTTGACCAGATGTATGCCTCCCAGGGAAGGGGCTGATGAGCATTGCTGGAAGACTCCAGACTGTCATGCTATACTAAGATTAGCTGGGTACAACCGAACTAACAAGAGGAGAGGAATGCTGAAGCAGCAGAGGAAGAAGCCGCCAGTGTGCACAGATTTGCATCAAAGATGATCTCTGCCAAGTAGAAACAGGGCCACTGGGGCATCTGACAAAAGGGGGGCCTTGGAAGTGATGTGCTTAAATAAGAAAAGGAAAAAATTTATTTGGAAATATATTCTTATGGTAAGAGCTATTATATTCTTAGAATTTCCCAAATGCATCCTGAGAAAATCTCCCAATGGAACTACTGAAGCCTGTCTTTATAAACAGAATAGATGTTTATGTATTTGGATGGAGGTTTCTGGTAAAACCTTGCTTAGAAGAGTATGGACTAGAATAGTGGTTTTCAAAATGTTCTGTGGAACCCTAGGGTTTTTTAAGTGCTACTCCCGGGGTCTCCCAAATACCTGATTCACAAATACTTTTACCTTATTTTTAAAAACTTAAATAAATTATTCAATGTTCAAATATTTGATATGCCAACTTTTAACCCACTGAAGACCATCAACACATTATTTGTACTACCAGGTAAAATGGCTTTTGTGAAGCCCTCAGGACCAAGTTTCTTCTGCCCTCTTTGTGCAAGTATCTGTACGCCCTGTAAATGTGTTAGGGAATTTATTCATTCATTGACATTCTGGCAAGTAGAGTACTCCTGAACAAGTGTACAGGTCAGCGTCCTAAGAGAGTTATTTCTCAGCCTCAAGCAGCTTTTGTCACAATGAGGTCCTCTAGGTAGGTAATACACATACCACAATATCATATCATAGTTGGGTTTGTGTTTATTGTGTATTTGGGAGCTTTTATTTGAGATATACTCTTTATGAAGAATATGAACTACTATTAGGTTTGTCAGTGATTTACCTGTGAAAACAATTTCTAGTACTCTATTTAAGTGTTGAGCATCTCTATCATTTAAACTGTATATCCTGAGATCTCTAGGTGATCTGTTAAAAACTTACCATTTGAAGCAACTACCTCTGCGTGTCAGGATGTTCCTTACATAGGTGTGAACCGGAAGTGGAGGCAGTGCTTTCAAATTTTCAAATTTTGTTGATTAACATTTTAAAGTAATTCTTTTTTACTTGAATTTATAATTTGGTTTGTAAAAAGGGTTCTGGTGTTAAAAAACAAGTTTGAAAACCAATGGCAGATAAAATCCTGGCTGTATATGATTATGAAAAGAAAATTATCTGAACAGCTAGAAAGGAATTTTGGCAAAAACTTATGCCAGTCTTCAATGGTATATTTTTTTCTGATCCCTTGGTAGCAAGCAACTTGAACCACGCAGCCTGTTGCAGAAACACTGAAGCACCATCATAGACTCAAACTGCATGGCAGCTGGCAGGCACACAAGTGCTTTACGGGAACCATCAACCCTGGGGTGGCCCACTCAAACCTCTGAATCTGTAAACAAGGAGGCACACACTGTTGAGCTAGTCTGACTATGTGTTGGGAGATCTACCCTTCACTTTCTACTTTGGCAGAAGTAATCAGTGGGGAAGGAATGATGGGCTCAGGCTCTCTCTTGATTTCTTCTGCAAGAAGAGAAAGCAGCAAGGGCAGGGCCCTGCGAGTTGCATATAGCAGGTACAGGGCATCTCTGGTAGGTTTGGGCCATCTTCCTCCAGGGGCTCAGGTTTAACTGAGGAGGCCAAGTCAGAGCATGTAGGACACGGAGCAAAAATAGGATGGTGGATACATCACAGCTTTATTTGGAAGCCAGGGACCCTTTTAGGTGAACCTGAACCTCCACTCCTTGACACAGCCAGTGCTTGCCTTGCAATCACACATTCCAGGCTTCTGGCTCATTGGCTCCTCAGTGGTTCAAGTATTTGCATTTCATTGGTGACTTGGGCTTTAAGCAGTAAGTCAAGCATCAGTAAGGCACAAAAACCAAGAACATCACACCCTCATCTTTTCCCCCCACCCCATCTTTTCACCTGATGATCATCACTGAGTCAATTGTTCAACTGCAATTTCTAGGCCTTAAAGGGATTGGAAAAACACCTACTTCTATGTCTGACCCCTGACTCCCACCATGTGAACTTCAGTCTAAAGAACCCCATGAATTCATCTTTAGACCAGGCACATACTGCAAGGTCACCCCATTGGTCAGTTCTGTAGCAAGATCAGATGGCAGCAACTAGTCCAGTTCCTGGTTCTTCTTTGGTTTACAGACAGCCTGCCTACCAGGAGACATAGCGCAGCCGCTCTGTTACACGAGAATAAGAAAGTAATAAGATGCTACTGCAAAATTAAGTTACTACCTTTCTTGATCCTCAGCCTCAAAACTTGAATGCTTAATCTGTGCTCTCTACAAGAGATGGAGGTTTCCACATCTGGTGACTTGTGGATTCTTGAAAAAAGCAGACTTCTATCACTCCATGACTGTGTTGGAGCTACGGTTAGGGCTGGTTCCAGTGGTTTTCAGGTCTTGCACCAATAGGGATTCCTGGCCCTTGGGATTCTGGATAACTCCTTGCTTTCTCTGTGCCTAACTGTGCTTAATCCACCCCACACACTCCTTGGGTGGACAGTGGATATCTCTGCACTATACTTCGATTTTCCCCAGGAACAGCAGTTACCAAGCACAGTGGCCCTCACAGCTATTTCCCAATGTCTACTTAGTGCTGGCGTGCTATAGTCCTCTAAGCCTTCCCACCCTGCCTTGAGTAATCAGACTCTAGGAAATACAGAGCCTGGGCTCACACTGGGAAATATGTGTGTTCAACCCACAGTAGGTGGTGAGTGATGTGAGGCATGTGTCCTCACATACTCTGAGCAGCTTGGGCAGGAAAGGGAGCCTGGATAGCCAAAAACAGAAGGTAGCATGTAGAGAGCAGGCCAGGGGCTCTGCTTGTGCAGTTCTATGATGGTTTCTTGTGGTATAGTTCTTCCTTATTCCCAGTTATTTTCTTCTAGAGAAAATGATGGGGCAGGAAAAGAAGAGGAGAAAAAGAGAAGGCCCAGTGCTTGCCATCAACAGAGGAAGTAGACTGAGATTTCATCCCATAGATAAATGGCAAGCTCTAAGACAGGGTGCAAGAACAGTTGTGGGCTTGGGGTAGTTACAAACAGAGGTGCTTTTCTCTCCTTTGTTTTACAGGAAGCCCAAATCTCAGTGATGAAGGGATCCAAAGAAGCCAACTGGAAAAGAAGCTAAGGTGATAAAAAACTAGCCCTACTATGGGGGTGGGGGTAGGGGCTTCCTTTAGGAAAAACCTCCTCACAGGACAGCCCAGACAGTACCTGCTTCCCCACGAAGTGCCTTCTCCACAGCAACACCTCTCTCCTCCAGCTGTCGCTGCCTCTCCTCCACCTGCTCCAGCTGTCGCTGGATGATCTGTGGGGAATAAAACAACAGAAGACCCTTTCATCTCCTAGCCTTCAGGAGGCCAACAACCTGCAAACACACAGAAGGGAAAAAACTAATAAGGTAAAAAATTTGGGCCCTAACTGGTTGGTTCATTGGATGGAGCTTCGGCCTGTGGACTGAAGGGTTGCAGGTTTGATTCCAGTCAAAGGCATGTGCCTTGGTTTTGGGCAACATCCCCAGTGGGAAGTGTACAGGAGGCAGCTAATCGATGATTCTCTCTCATCGATGTTTCTAACTCTCTATCCCTCTCTCTTCCTCTCTGTGAAAAATCAATAAAATATATTAAAAACAAACAAACAAACAAATCCCCGTATTATATTTAGGTTTCTTTTTAAGACTTTATATACAGAAATTATTTAGTCCGCGCCATCCCCAATCTAGAATGGTCTATGTTCTGTGAGGCCTGCAGACAGGCTGATAACTGGAACACTACTCTGACTTCTAAATCCCAGGCCCAACAGAAACCAAGATGGCGGCATAGGGTAGACACCTGAATGCAGCCTACCACAACAGTTTTGAATTCAGAACTGGAAAACAGGGGAAACATTGCCCTGAAGCACTGGACGGCTGGCTGAGAGGAGGCTCTGCCATCCGGGAAGGAGAGTGAATGCACGCTGAACCTTAAGAACTGTAAAGGTGCAGAGATCTGTGCGTGAGAAAGGACAGCCGCCAGAGTTCGCTGCTGGCTTACTTGCAGTGTGGAGAGGACGGGCTGAGTTCTCGGCTGGCTTACACCAGGCATGCAGAGAGGGCGGACAGCTAATATGTGGCTGGCTTTCTTGTTCGGGAGGAAAACAGAACCACCCTATTGCTCTGATAAACCGCCCCAGTCAGGGAGAGGCCAGACTGTCAGGCAGTGGGAAGAGATCTCTGGGAGGTGTGTGAAGCCAGCAGCCATTACTGCGGGACTCAGAGAAGGGCCGATGAGAAACCAAAGCTTGTTGGCACCACCTGAGACTCCGCCCCATCCAAGCGGAGCATGGAAGCCCTCCCTGAGGCTGGCTTTCTCTTTGGCTGTAAATTGGACTTTCCCGAGGAGGGAGGAATCCAAAGCTTGTCTGCGCCTATACCAAAGAGGTGTGCGCGCCTGCAACCAATCTTGTGGGACTCACCAAAGCTTGTCTGCGCCACCCTGAGACTCCACCCCATCCAAGTGGAGTACAGAAGCCCTCCTAGCTGAGATACTCTGATCCTCACAGCCAACTGGCTTGGAGATCAAGGAAGGCTTCCTAATGATACTAACAATAAGCAAGGCTTAACAACAAGACTGCACACACAGCCCACAAAGGGCTGCACCAAGACTGTCCACCTCAGGTAACTGGGAAGGTTGTGCTACTGGGCTCTACCAGAACACCTAGCACACAAAACTATTCCATCAAATCAGGGAAGAAGCTAAAATGCAGAGGAGAGGCAGGACACAAAGGAAGGAGATGGAGGAAAAGAAAAGAATGGACATTGAGTTCAAAGCCACACTAATAAGGCTTTTCAAGAATTTCCTAGAAAAGGCCGATAAAATAAACGAGACCTATGAGGATATGAAAAGGGATCAACTAGAAATAATAAGGGATCAACTAGAAATAAAAAGAGATCAACTAGAAATAAAGAATACATTTTCTGAAATAAAAATATTATACAGAGTCCTAAAAACAGAATGGAAGATTGCAAGAATCAAGCCAAAGATTTAGAACATAAAGGGCCAGAGGACACTCCTCCGCAGAAGCAAGAAGAAAAGAGAATCCAGAAAGTTGAAGATAATGTAAGAAACCTCTGGGACAACTTCAAGCGAACCAACATCAGAATTATGGACGTCCCAGAAGATGACAGAGAGCAAGATACTGAAAACATATTGAAAGAAACAGTGACAGAAAATTTCCCCCACCTGGTGAAAGAAATAGACTTACAAGTCCAGGAAGCGCACAGAACCGCAAACAAAAGGAATCCAAAGAGGACCACACCAAGACACATCATAATTAAAATTCCAAGAGCAAAAAGACAAAGAGAGAATATTAAAAGCAGCAAGAGAAAAGCAGGTAGTTACCCATAAAGGAGCACCCATATGACTGTCAGCTGATTTCTCAACAGAAACCATGCAGGCCAGACGGGAATGGCAAGAAATATTTAAGGTGATGAATAACAAGAACCTACAGCCAAAAATACTCTACTCAGAATCGAAGGCCAGATAAAGAGCTTCACAAATAAAAAAAAGCTAAAGGAGTTCATCACCGCCAAACCAGAATTATATGAATTGCTGAAGGGGGTTATTTAGAAAGAGGAAGAAGATAAAAATAAACATTATGAACAACAAATACATAACTATCAACAAGTGAAACTAAAAACCAAGGGAATTAAAAAACCTGATGAACAATATTAACTGGTGAATATAATAGAATCAGAGGTATGGAAGGGGAGTGGACTGATAATTCTCAGGGAAAAGGAGAGGGGGGGGGTGCGGGAAGAGACTGAATAAAAACTGTGCACCTATGGACGAGGACAATGGGAGGTGGGGAAAGGGCAGAGGGTAGGGTGGGAACCTGGTGGAGAGGTGCAATTGAGGGGAGGGGAAGAGGATCATTTGAAATAATCTGAACAATAAAGATTTATTTAAAATAATAATAAATTTCAGGCCCATCAGAGGCTGTCAGGTCACAGATTGCCTCAATAAATATTCTTTTAATTGAATTAGTAGACTTTAAAATTATCTCACAGTAAGGAATTTAGAAACTCAAAGCTTGGCTTTTCCCTTTCTACCTAAAACTCCACAAAGTTGAGGTTTCTGTAGTTGTATTAAGCCAGGGGTTTTTGGCCTGAGCCTTTGGGGCTGTCCTCTCAGGTTGTGGGACACCCCATCTGTCTCAGCTTTGCCTTCCTCTCCCTCCCTCCCTCATTATGGATAAGGAATAGCTGATTGGAAACAAGGGTGCTGTGGTGTGGCCCCTCCTGGTTTTACCTGGGCTCGGTGCAGCCGCTTAAGTTCCTCTTGCTTGGCCTGTCTCCGAGCTGCCTTCTGCACACGCCGGGTCAGCTTGGCATTCAGTTCTTCCTCTGTATAAGTTCTTGGCTGGAGAGAACAAGAGTTTCCTCAGTCAGGTGCCTGAGATGTTGGGCACTGGTTGACAAGGACATAGAGAGTACCATTCCAGGCTGCAGAGTGCCTGCAGGGCAAATAGGCAGGCCTTGGCATGGGAAGACTTCCAGGGTACTTCCTAAATGCCACAGGGTACACATCAAGCTCCACAAGTGAGATTCTTTCCCTTTGTGACGGGTACATAGAAGGTTCAGTGGAGTACTGACAGAGAATTAATGCAACAAAGGTACATATACTTCTTTATTGTTGGTATCACCTGTTTCTCATATAAGAATGTCTTCTCTTTTAAAAACTTTTTTAGGGTAAATATATTGGCAAGATGTTTCCCACGCCTCCTTCTATGATGTATACAGGGAAAGAAAAATTAGGGTACTCATTTTTTGTTTGGTATCAAAAACCACTTTCTTCAGATGAGCAATTATTTATAAGATTCTTTTAAGAAGTAACATTTAAAGTAGCAAAAACAAGGATGCTTCTATTTTCAGTCTGAGAGAATCCCAAACTTGACTAATGGCCTGAAGAAGAAACCATGGAGATGAACCAGCTCTGACTCTGGGTTCTGAAAGGAAGGCAGGGAGCGGGCTGTTTCAGCCAGTGCCATCAAGATCTGAGAGGCAACCAGCCTAATCTAGTGCAATTCCATGAATGGAACTATTTGAGCAATTCCACCTGAAAATGTGGGAAATGAAGGCACAAAGGAGTGTTGAATAAACTCTGGGAAATCACTGAGAGGCAAATGCTGGGGAGTGTTTCTATTCATAACACTTTCTTTATTGCTTCCAAGAAAAAAAAAAAAGGAGTCTTTTATAGACTTTAAGGGAGACTTCCAAATTCAACTCAGGTGTGTACTCTAGTAATCTTGAATCTAAGAAAACAAGGGATAGTGGAAAGCCAACTGAGCAGGTAGTCCTTAATGGTGTCAGTGGTTTTCCAGTGCCCTAAACATGTCACCTTGCAGATCAGGAACCAAGGGCTCGTGAATTCCCCATTCCTGCAGCACTCGGTCCCAAAGGGCAGTCCTGTCCCCCAGCTACTCAAATCGACATTACTACATGCACTCCAGCCAGCAAAGAGCCGGGTATGTCACCCTCCCTCTCTGTCACAACACAGCTAAAGAAAGTTCTGCTGCTAGTGTATGTGACTGCTCCATGCACATATGAACAGTTAGTGAGAGTATGGCTGCCAGGCTAGGACTCGGGACCACCCATGGTTAATCATGGACACACATGCAACAATGACCAGCCAAGGGGAACAAGACACTACCTTTGGTGCATATTATTTTCTGAATGCTAAGCTATGTGGTATATAAATTGACTTTTAAGGGGATAGCGACAAAAAACAAAACAGAAAGGTAATAATAATAATAATTAAAAATAGAATAAGATATAGAGTAAGATCAGAAGTTTAAAACAAACTCAAAGACTAAACTTATTCTTTTTCACCATGTCACATAAGGCTGGTAGGTGAGGAACCTGGGTGTAGACTCTTGCAGCTGCACCTTAGTGAGTCCCACTCTGACAAAGGCCTAGGCTTGCTTTGCTACCTCACTCCCTTCCTCCCTCCCTTCATGTTTTTACCCTGACTAGGAATTGGGCCAGCAACTTTTCTGTGCATGGGATGATGCTCAACTAACTGAGGTACATGGGCCAGAGCTGGGTTCACTTTTCTCCCGTAAAGATAGGTTCTTCCTCATGCCTCAAAACTTCCCCTTTTTTCCCCTCAATCTCTTTCGTGTATAAATTAAACTATTTGAACATATAGTGTAGAAAGCTTTGCTTCTTCCATTGCCAGGGGCAACTCTAGCTTCCCGCTCTTTCCAGCTTCGTGGCTGCTGCCATTTCTGTTTGGATTTGTTTACCTTCTATAATTGAAACTTTGTAGCCTTGAGTGGAGACTTAGTGGAGAATTGTGGTCAATAGAGAAACTGTGGAGAGACCTGACCACAATTCTGCTATTTCTCATTTAGTAGTTCATTTGCTCATGGAGATTCAGACTACTCCTTCCCACTGAATGCTATTGGTGCTGGGATGGGGGACAGATGGTGGGGAGTTCCTGTCACCAGAGACACTGTCATGCTGAGTAGCAACCTAATGCTGTCTTTCAAAAGGCTCTCTACTGGCAAGGCTCCTGAACAGAACCCTGGGATGGAGTATACATAGTGAAAGAAATCTGAAATAGCAGAAATAACTAATAATTATTAAAAAAAAAACATTTCAGGCAGTAGTTATAACCTCTTACTCCAATAAGTCTTGTGCAGAGCTGCTCAGAGCCAAGGTTAATTACCTGGCTTCCTCACCATCCCCATTCCAAGGTTGAGAGGCAGTCAGGGAGGGAGGGAGGGAGATCTAGAGAGCCTTAGGATGTACTTCTGTGGCCTGGCTGCTTCTTCTGAAGCACTGGGGAGCCCACCACTGTGTAGCTGGCATTTCAAGAGCATATTGACCCTAAGAAGAATGAGCTAGTCTCCTAGTGGTCACATTTAAATTTAAGCATGATGATTCTGCCTCTCACTGACTCATCTCTCTCACCAACCAGAATAAAAAAACACACACAACATGTCATTATTAGAACAAGTAAGAAAAAGAAGACAGATGGTTTCCCCAAGCAGCATGTGAAAAATTCCATAGGAGCCACATAACTACAACCTAAGGAATGCACTCAACATTCCTGGCTGATGTGGGGCAGTCAATTACTGATTTCTGGAAGGGAGGGAGTACTACCTTGGTAGAGGCAGCGACAGAAGCATAAAATCATAACATATCTGTGGTGTGCCAAAAGAGCACATCAGTAACAGAGCAATGCTTTTGCAGTGAACTGGGTCTGGGTCCATTAGAAAGCAAATGCACATGCTCTCGGCTGGGCCAAAGCACTCAAGAAGAGGCCACTTCAGTTGTATTTAGTCAGACTGAGGCAAAGGAAAGAGGTAAGGTAATCATGAGTTATCTCTTGGTAAGGATACAAGATAAATAATAAAAAATGTGTATTATCTTAAATTGTCAATATAAACATTTTAAATAAAAATAACTTTTGTTTGTAAAAATGAAAAAAAAAATTCAGGCACTGGTTTCATAGCTGCCTCACTCAGAAGTGGGTCTGTGATGTAAGGGGAACTACTTCCCCACCTTTGCTGGTCCAGGGAGCAAGAGGCTCCCTCATGAGTAAATCAAACCCTATTCTCACTTTGTGTACCCTCTTGCTCTCTTCATTTCTTACTCTGAAAATCTTCAAACCTATTGAAAAGTTGAAAGAGGAGGACAAGGAATACCTTCTTCTACATTCGCTAAGTGATTTTGTACACACTTGATAGATATAAGCTTTACATATTATCTTTTTTTCTGACTCATTTGTAGATATCATGATCCTTCATCCTTTAAAATTTCAACGTGTACACCCTAAAAACAGGCACATTTTCCTAAATGACTACAGTGCTTTAATAGCTTTTAAAAATTAAGCATTGATATGCCAATATTATGTATCAGTGCATATCTTCCAAGATCAACTCCTTAAATTTCCAAAGTGTCCTTCCTGCCTGTTTTTGTTTAGGCTTGTTTTCCTTAGCTTCTATTCTCCCCCCCCCCACACCCCCCCAATTACAGTTTACATTTAAGACTAGAGGCCTGGTGCATGAATTTGTACATGGGTGGGGTCCAGCTGGTCCGCCCTGATGGGGGCTAATTGGGGTTGGGCTGGTGATGGGAAGGGGTACAGGAGGTTGGCTTGCCAGTCCCACCATTGATTGGGGTGGGGGGCTGATTGGGGCTGGGCTGGCCAAGGAAGGGTGCCGAGGGAGGCCATCCAGCCCTGCCCCTGATGAGGGGCTGGGGCCAGCGGGGTAGGGGGGCATGGGAGGTTGTGGGGGTGCTGATTAGGGCCCCCATTGGGCTGGTTGGCTCTGCCATAGTGTGCATCATAGCAACTGGTCGTTTCATCATTCAGGTTGCTTGGCATATATATATTTAGTATTAGTTATAGGTGTATAGTGGTTATTAGACAATTGCATAATTTACAAAGTATTCCCCTTGGTATTTCCTGTAATCACATGGCACCATACATGCTGTTATATTATTAGAGGCCCGGTGCACAAAATTCGTGCACGGGATAGGGGGGGTGTCCCTCAGCCCAGCCTGCACCCTCTCCAATCTGGGACCCCTCGAGGGATGTTAAACTGCCCATTTAGGATTTAAACTGTCCCAGGCAGTCGGACATCCCTCTCACAATCCAGGATTGCTGGCTCCCAACTGCTCTCCTGTCTGCCTTCCTGATTGCCCCTAACCGCTTCTGCTTGCCAGCCTGATTACCCCCTAACAACTCCCATGTCAGCCTGATTGATGTCTAACTGCTCCCCTGCCAGACTGATTGTCCACAACTTCTCTCCTTTGCTGGCCTGGCTACCTCTAACTGCCCTCCCCTGCAGGTTTGATCCCCTCCAACTGTCCTCCCTTGCAGATGTGGTCCCTCTCAACTGCCCTCCTTGCAGGCCTGGTGCCTCCCAACTGTCCTCCCCTGCTGGCCATCTTGTGTCCACATGAGGGGCAGGATGTTGTGTGTTGGAGTGATGGTCAATCTGCATATTACTCTTTTATTAGACATGATAGAGTCCTGGTGCACAGGTGGGGGTCAGCTGGTTTGCCCTGAAGGGTGTCCTAGATCAGGGTGAGGGTTCCCTTGGGGCACGGGGTGGCCTGAGAGAGGGGCCTGTGGTGGTTTGCAGGATGGCCACATCCCCTGGTGACCCAAGTGGAGGCCCTGGTATCTGGAATTTATTTACCTTCCACATTTGAAACTTTGTAGCCTGGAGAGGAGCCAAGCCTCCTGCTTGCTCCCTGGTGGCAGCCATTTCTCTTGGGACTTATGTATCTTCTATAATTGAAACTATAGCCTGGAGTGGAGGCCTGGGTAAGCCAGGATGTGTAGAAAGCTTTGCTTCTTCCATTGCCAGGGGCAACACTAGCTTCCCCCTTTTTCCAGCTTCGTGGCTGCCACCATTTCTGTTTGGATTTGTTTACCTTCTATAATTGAAACTTTGTAGCCTTGAGTTGAAACTTAGGCTGGCAAGGGTACGCGGAAAGCTTGGCTTCTTTCACTGCCTGGGAAACCCAAGCCTCCCTCCCTCCTGCTCTCTGTGGCTGTAACCATCTTGGTTGGGTTTATTTGCATACTTGCTCTGATTGGCTGGTGGGCGTGGTTTGTGGGTCTAGTGGAGTAATGGTTAATTTGCATATTACTCTTTTATTAGGTAGGAGTGACTGTGTTTCCTATGCTATACTTTAGATGCCCATGACTATTCAGTAACTATCAATTTGTACTTCTCAATCCTTTTACCTTTAGCTTCTAATCTTGAAAATACAGTGCTTTGCTCCTGTTCAACCTGATTGCACACTGAAGTGGGAGTCAGGACATTAGTATCTTTCACAGCCTCTAGCAAACGGCCCATCTCTGTGGGAAGCATGTGGAGTGTAAAATGCTTAGATTCTAGGTAGTGTGGTCCATGACCTGTCATTTACGTGGATGGGGAGGAGCTCCTTGCCTTGGAGATCCAGGGAGAGGCTGTGGTCAGTGAGATGTGTTACCCAGATGACAGCCTTGGCATAGCCAGCTTGGGTAGTCTGGCCCTCAACATTTTTCCAGGAGATTTCTTTAGTCAATAGAGAAACTGTGAAGAGACCTGACCACAAAAGCAACCACAGATGGAAGTTTTTGAGCAATTGGCTGAATGTCTGCACTGAGGCAAAGTGAACCTTGGACCACTATTCTCCTTCTTGACAGAACCCCTTCAGGACCTCTAAGGCAGTGTTTAAGAACACACTCACATACCCAGTTTAGAAGGATTTCTTAGTTTAGTATGAAAACTACTGTGTGGGAACCACAGCAGGGAGCACCTGATGCCAGGTCTCTGCGGGGAGTTGGACACAAGACCCCAACCATAACCCAGTGTGGCCTGGCTGGGACATGGGGAAGCTCTGTAGATGGCTGGGGTGGGATGGGAGGCCTGACTCATGAGTCAGTCAAACCCCATTCTTGGTGTCCTTCTAGGAGAATGAACAGATACAGAGCTGGCATGGCCAAGTGGGGGGGATGAACAACTCAAGAATGAAATCAGAACTGAAAGATTGGTTTCCTCTGGTTTGCAAAGTTATTAAATGAGGAACTAAATCAAGCCAGGAGGAGAGAACTGGACACAGCCCGGCCATGGCCTCCCTGGAAGTCAATGGAGAGGGAAGACTCAACTCTAAGCCTTGGAAAGCCTTATAAAGAAGGCACAGAATGTTCTGAGGAAGTTTTTCATTTAAAAAAAAAAGGAGGTGAATGTAGCTGGACCTTCACTTTAGACAGTGTGTGCCCTTGGCTAGACAATAGAGATGGAGCAGGAAGACTCCCCATCCAAGCCTTGGCTGGACCTGGGAACAAACAACTGTATCCTGTCACTCTGGACACTGGTGGGTGCTACTCCATGTGGGATTTCTGAGGGCAAAAGAATGAATGGACAACACTGGGCTGCTTCCTAAAGACAGAATGAATATTTGGGCATGAAATGTCTGTCTTCATCAGAACTGAACACAGGAACTCTTGCCATAGAAGCCAATAACCACTCGCCACTGAAAAATCCTGAGATAGATCCCTTCTGTTTCTCCTACTTGGACTCCTGAGCAAGGCTCAGGATTTGTATGTGTCTGCTGGGAGCTCGTATTCCACCCCTGCTTTGAGATTTGCTTTCCTTTCTTCCACCTCATCAAAGACCAACACTCAATAGAGGATAGGAGTTGAGATTCCCAACCCCTCTGAAGACCCACTGCTGACCAGGCCTGAGTACCTCTCGCTTGGACTTCTGGGAGACCTTCTCAAGGATGTCATCGCTGGAGAGGTCAGAGTCCTCGGAGAAACTCCGCTGGTCCCGCAGCTGCAGCTCTGTGAAGATGGATAGAAGGGGCAGAGTGAAGACTGTTTCCAGACCATAAGTACCATGGTGCTTTCCTGATTTCTACACTCATAAGAGTAGCCTGGGGGAGTGGGGTGGAGGTTTGGTTTCTTTCAAGTTTGAGTGACTTTTCCCATATTGAGGAGCTAGGAACTTGGATGCTAGGAACTTAGATCAGTTCAGGCAAGATAGACCAACACTGAATAGATGGTGTCCAAAGAGACTGCTTGGAACTCCCAGCAGCATTGCCCTCCATTAGGGTGAGCGACTTTAGGAAGTGCATAAACCTCCTGTCTCCCTTACCCAGCTTCAGGCCGTTTTTTAGAATTATCCTATTAAATGGAGTATGTTCTGTGAACCCCTGGTACAATTTTTTTCTCCCTACCCTGTCAGCACAGCTCTAAAGACCCTTGGGGGAGTGGCATAGGGAAGGGACCTTTTGAGAAGAACCAAATGACTGAAGGACGCACACCTTATGCTCTGCCCTAGGTGGGGTCCCTTGATGCTGATATACCTGCTCTCACTATTGGAGACATCCTGTGCTTGCTAGAGTCCACAGTGGCACCACTGGAAGGGGTGCTGGAACAGGACTTGTCGTCACCCTTCTTCTTCTTGTCCTTCTTATACCCTGAGAAGACTGATTTCCACAAGGACCTGGGCTTGGCAGCTGCTTCCTCCAAGAGATCTGGGCTGTGTTTCTCCAGGGACTGGCCCTCACCTTTAGATTTTCTCTCCTTGTTTCTACGGGGGGAGAAGAGTAATGATCTCCTTTTGTTCTTCCCGCTAGAGCCCTCGGATGAAGTGACTGAACCATCTGGGGCCCCAGAGTCCAATGTGGGGGAGAGGAATTCTTCACTAGTGGTTTTGTGCTTCAAGGTGGGCTCCTCAGGGCCTTTGTGCACTAGGTGTCTAGGGGATTTAAGGCCAAGGACTTTGCCTTTAGAGGGCATTGAGGAGGCTTTGTGGCAGGTGCCTCCTGGGCGCCTGGAGGTCTCAGCCCCAATTTCCATCTCCTTCATCCGACTCAGCTGTTTGGCCATGGCATCTCTCAACACCTGACTCTTTATAGACTTCTCTCTGGCTCGCATGCGTTCCTCAGCCAGCTCCTTGGCTTCTGGAGAGACTGTAGGTAGTTCCCTCTTCTGCAGTTGGACCCTGCTCTCTAGAGTAAGCAACCTGACATTCTCCTTGGCTAATGGGGAGAGGAGCTTGTCAGAGAGGGGCCAACAGGAAGGAGGTGTGAAGAACTTCTCCTGCAGACTTGAGTCCTCGGTCTTGTCATCATATGTATCCTCCACGTCATCAGCAAAGGGAATCTCAGCTACACTCTCTACAAATGACTTCCGTACCTCCTCCCAGGGTAGCTGGGCAGGTTCTCGGGGGGGCCGCATAAAGGTGGCAGGTGGGGAGGGTGGGATTATGGAGGCCTTGGGCTTGGTTTCCTTCTGCCCATATATCTGATATGGCTTCCTACGAAGAGTTGCGGGCTCCTCATCCTGGGGTGGGGGTGGAGGCGGGCTTGAGGGTGGAGTAAGCATGGTGGAGTCTGAGGTATTTAAGCTCTGGCTTCCCAAGGTCTTCATGTTGGAGGAGCTCCCATGAAGGCCCAGCCCCGAACTGTTGGACAGGTCTCTTCGCTCCTCGTGGGAGCTTTTTAGTTCTCTTTCAGATGGGGATTTGGGGGTTGGCAGAGAGGGTTGGTCACTATCTGACTTTGCCAGTCTCCTAAGTGGAGGTTTTAGAAGATGGAGCCCCTCATCCTGAGGAGACTTCTCAACTGAATAGGATTTTAGGGATAATGGCTTAAAGGCAGGTGAGGGGAAGCTGTGCTTGGGCCCCTTGCTCCGATCCACGGGTGTGAGCCCAAGGCTGCGGCGAATTTCTGCGCTCTTCATCCAGAACTCGGCCACCAAGTCATTTGGCTTCAGGGCCTCGTCCATAGCAAGAGGGCTGCCCAGGCTGTCCTTGGCATCCCCATGGTTCTTCATGTGGAAGGGGGTTAAGGGGGTGGATGTTTTCACTGGATCAGGCTGGAAGCATATGGGGGACTTGGTGGGAGATGGAATGGTGGCCTCGCAGGAAGGTTTAGGCTGGGAGCAAATGGGGAGCTGAGTGGAGGTGATGGTGGAAGTGGCCAATGGGGACAGGCCCTGTGAACTAACTGGAGAGGTATGTGTCCTGACTTCCAGCAGAGCTGCTGGCTGGGACTGAATGGGAGAGTGCACAGCTTTCTGGTCAGTGGGAATTTCTGCTTTGAACTTTGCTTTGGAAACCAAAAGTTCTGGGAAAAGGTGCTCCTTGGGCAATTTCACCTTGGTAGCTTCAGAGGGGAGTGGAATCTGGGCCCCCTACAGAAAAAGAAGATAGATGAAAGCTGTTTAGAGGGCAGGGACTTAATGATCAGCAAAGATCCCGTAGGGAGCTTTCTCCTCTAAGAGCCTGTGCTTGCTGAAGTAAATTCCTCTTTCTATCCTTTAAGCTATTAATCAAATTGCTCCAGGAGAACCTTTCTCACTTTCTGTAATTTTCAGAACCACTTACTTAGTTGAACAGACTCAGTTTTCAGGTTTTGTCTCACCTAAAAAACATCCTATATTCTATGTGCACTAAAGTGAGTGCTGGTCAGAGGACACTAATGAACTCAGCTCCCACTACTTAAGAGCTCCAAGATCTCTGATGTACAAACATAGTGGCCAACATGGTAAGAAGATTAAAAACAACTATTTTTTTTACAGTCTTTATTATAAACTGCCCTCCCCAGGAAGCTGAAAGATCCAGATATTGCTGCATGTATCCTTATGTCTTGTCCTCCCATCACTTATCTCAGTAAAGCTTCTCCATCTCAGATGTGAAATCACTAAATTCATCTTGCTTCTTAGAATCTCAAGGACCAAAGCAATCAGACCCAGTCTTCAGTTTGGACTTCCCTCCCTGATCTTTTCTCCAGAAAGCATTTTCTAAAACATATTCAATGTGACATATTATTATAATGTGTTCATATAGCATTCTTTAGTGTGTGGTTCACATACTACTGGTAATATGGATAAGTATTTCTAATTTTAAAACAATAGTTCAGCCCAGCCAGTGGTTGAGCTTCGACCTATGGATCAGGATGTCATGGTTTGATTCCTGGTCAGGGCACATGCCCTGGTTATGGGCTCGATCCCCCATAGGGGGCATGCAGGAAGCAGCTGATCAATGATTCTCTCTCAATATTGATATTTCTATCTTTCTCTTCCTCTCCCTTCCTTTCCAAAATCAATAAAAATATATCTGAAAAAGTAAAATTAAAATTCATAGCTCATTTTAACAGAATATTAAGAAATAATGCATCCGTAATATTGAACCAATGATTCCACAAATATACTCCCCCCCCCCACAAATATTTTTGCTTTAATTTAAAAATAAACTTATTTTTGAAATGTATGATATATGGACAAAACAAAAAATGATACAATAATAGGATGACCCAGGTTTGGATTTGGTAAAGAGCAGGATGAGGGAGATGCTGCCTTGTCCCCATCGGTGAGAATTGAGCTGGAACCCCACTCCTGTTTTCAACAACCCCACTTAGCACAAGAAGCCGAAAAATGGGGCTCACACTCTTACCTCTCCCACGGGGCTGTGGGCAGGAGAGAACACAACAGCTTGTTTCGAAGGGGACCAGGTAGGACTGGAGACTTGGGAGGGACCTAAAAAGAAGAGACAGGATTGACAAGAGGAAAAGCTTCCATTCCCTTTTCTAGCCAGCTCTGCAGTGGGGTTGGACCATTGGTTGGCCACCTGCAGAGATGGAAAGAAGAAAAAAAAGAATGTGCTTCCCCAGGGCGTCCCATATGCAGCCTCTGCTTGTGTCATGTGTATGATCTGTGACAAAAAGATTTGAGCTGTACCTGCTACCCTTTTATAGCTCCAAATGACACATAGAAAGGGGCTGTTTGTAAAGCCACATGCAAGGCCCGTGCATAGGGGAAGGAGGCCATTATCTGAGGCTGGTATGATGCATGCCCACTCTGCTTCATGATCTGTGCCTGTGGTGCCACTAGTCCTCAAGTGGCTCTCAGCAGGAATTCTGGGAGTAGCTCATCCTGTGACAGTAGACTTACCTCTCTTGCTATGCTGTAGAGTGGCAGGGGGTCGTTCATCCTGGTTTTCTGAGATGTTCAGCTCCAGCTCCGCTTCCACCACCTCTTGGTGCTGCCTGCAAAACTCTGTTTCAGCATCCGATGGGATGTCGTCAGACCAGTGCTGATCTGGCAAAGGAAAAGGAGAACACAACTTGAGTGAGGCCTGCCCCTTTCCAGTCTCCTGCCTTCCTTGGAGAACAGCATGATGACTATAGCCTGGACCAGGCTCTGTTCCCCAGTGGGGCCCTCCTTGCTGGTCCCCACCCAGTTTCCGATATTCAGCCAAAAGTACATCCTCTGTAACATAGTACTCCACTATCTTCTGAAATATAGCCAGATGATACATCACAGGCCATGACAGGAAGCAAAACCGTGAGCATGCTTGTGGAAGGCAGGCCTTGCTTGCTGGGTCCACCAACCACTTGCATTTCTCTCCTGTTAGCACTGCCCAGCCCTGCCACTCCACCACCACAGCTGAGGCAGTGCTCCCTTCACTATCTTACCAGGACTGTTCCTCTCATTTACTCCAGCCTAATCCTTTGCCCTTGCTTTCCAACCAATCAGGCTGTAATTCTTAAAATACCATCTCCTTATCTAGCTTTCAGAGGGCATTTACTGGATTAAAGGCTCTGTATAAAGCCCCAAATCTGCTCAGTTTCTCAACCACAACTTAATAATGCAGGCGATGTTGAATGTTGGCTTATGGGAGAGTGAAGTAACAGGTATTCAAGTTAGTGACTGAAAATGGAACGAACCAGGGGATCTATCTGCTGCCTCCCCCGAGCTCCCTGGTTTTGATTAATGTGTATTGTTTTTATCTTTCCTGAGTTCAAAGCACTGTGGTGTGTCCTGAAGTGAGGAACAGGGTGTTCACCATGGTGGAAAGGAGAGGCTCTGGGGTCCCCCATACCATCATCCAGCTCAGCACCAGTGTCACCCGTGTCCCCATTCTCTGCTGCCTCCCCTTCTATTTCTGCCGGCTCGGAATCCACATCTTCCTCCTGGCCATCCTCATCAAATGGGACTGTAAAGCAGAAACAGTCAAAGGAAGAAAAGGAAAGACAGGATAGAGAGACCGCCTTTGCAAATGGGAAAGCAGCAGTGCTTCTTCCCAGGCTGTGATGCGAAGACCACTAGGAGAAGGGGCAGGACAAATTCTTGCATAACTGGCAGATTTGCTTGGGATAATTTATACATACTTTTCTAAAGCATAATAGGAAGAGATAAGGGGATATGTAAAGTTCATTTTCTGGATTTAGGATTAGTCCTTTAGTGCTATAAAATGCAACAAAGCACTAAATCAACTTCATTTCTCCTGAGGAACCAGCCCCTAAAACACACACACACACACACACACACACACACACACACACACACACACACACTCACAGCTGCTTCAACCATCTGGACACTTAGAACTTACACTAACAGTCTGAAGAAAAAGCAATTAAGAAAGTAATGAGCACTGCTTTAAAGGATGCTGTGACATGCCAGTGTTATCCAAGACTAACCGTACTCACTTGTCAGGAGTCCTAATGGCTTCTTCTAGTGTTTGAATAGCAACCCACAAATCATTGTTTTTATTTTATTTTAATTAAAAAACTTTATTATTGAAAGTATTTCATATGTCTCCCCCTCCATCCCCCCTCAATCAACCCCCTTCAGTCCACTCCTGGTGCCTGCCCCAGGCCCTCACTACCCCACTGCCTGCATCCATGGGTTATGTATATATGCATACAAGATCTTTGATTGATTACCTCCCATCTACACACTCTCTCCCACTTTCCCTCCGAAATTCTGTATACTCTTCCATGCTTCCTTGCCTCTGGATCCACTCTGTTCATTAGCTTATTTTGTTACTTAGATTCCACATATGAATGAGATCATGTGATACTTGTCTTTCTCTGACTGACTTACTTCACTTAATATGATACTCTCCAGGTGCCTCCATGCTATCTCAAAGGGTAAGAGATCCCTCTTTTTTACTGCTACATGGTATTCCATTGTAGAAATGTACTAGAGCTTTTTCATCCACTTATCTACTCATAGGCACTTGGGCTGTTTCCAGATCTTAGCTATTGTAAATTGTGCTCCTCCGAACACAGGAATGCATTCTTTCTGATTGGTGTTTCGGGTTTCTTAGGCTACATTCCAAGAAGTGGGATAACTGGGTCAAATGGTAGTTCTGTATTTAATATTTTGAGGAAACTCCATACTGTTTTCCATAAAGGCTGCACCAATAAGTATTACAATCAGCAGTATACCAGGGTTTCCTTTTCTCCACATCCTCGCCAGCACTTGTCATTTATTGATAGCAGACATTCTGACAGGTGTAAGGTAATACCTCATTGTTGTTTTAATTATTATCTCTCGGATAGTGACTTTGAGCATTTTTTCATGTCTCTTGGCCCATGTGTGTCCTCTTGGAGAAGTTTCTATTTAGGTCCTTTGCTCATTTTTTAATTGGATTGTTTTGTCTTCCTTTTGTTAAGTTGTATGAGTCCTTTGTATAGTTTGGATATTAACCTTTATCAGATGTATCATTGCCAAATATGTTCTCCCATACAGTGGGCTCCCTTTTCATTTTGTTGAGGGTTTTTTTTTGTGTGTGCAAAAGCTTTTTATTTTGATGTAGTCCCATTTATTTATTTTCTGTTTCCTTTGCCCTAGGGGATGTATCTGTCAACATATTGCTATGAGAGGTGTCTGAGATTTTGCTGCCTATTCTTTCGTCTAGGATATTTATCGTTTCCTGACTTACATTTAGGTCTTTTATCCATTTTGAGTTTATTCCTGTGTATGGTGTAAATTGGTGGTCTAGCTTCATTTTTTTTTTTGCACGTTTCTGTCCAATTTTCCCAACACCATTTATTAAAAAAACTGTCTTGACTCCATTGCATCCTCTTGCCCCATTTGTCAAATATAATTGAGTATAATGGTTCAGGCTGATTTCTGGGGTTCTCTGTTTTGTTTCATTGATCTACATGCATGTTCTTGTGCCAGTATCAGGCTGTTTTGATTATGGAGACTTTGTAGTATAATTTGATATCTAGTATTGTGATTCCTCCAAATTTTTTCTTCTTTCTTAAGATTGCTGTATCTGTTTGGAGTATTTTTTTTTTTGTTCCATATACATTTTTGGAGTATTTGTTATAGATCTGTAAAATATGCTGTTATTATCTTAGTAGGGATTGCACTGAAAATGTAAATTGGCTTGGGCAGTATGGACATTTTAATGATGTTGATTCTACCAATCCTAGAACACAGAATATTCTTCCACTTGTTTATATCTTCTATCTCTTTTTTTAGTGTCCTATAGTTTTCTAAGTAAAAGTCTTTTACCTCTGTGGTTAAATTTATTCCTAAGTATCTTTTTTTTTATTGCAGTAATAAATGGGATTGCTTTTTTTCAGTTTTGCTTTCTGTGAATTAATTATCTATCCTAATATATAAAAAGCCAGGGGCTGTCACAACCAAAACAACCAGCAAGACAACCAAACAGCAGGCTGCGTGGGGCGACAAGGCCAATAGGGGAGTGAGGGACGACCAAATGACTGAACAGCAGGTTGTGTGAATCAACCAGGCCAGTAGGGGGAGGGTGCAGAGAGGGGAGACCAGGTTGGCAGGAGGGGCAGTTAGGGGTAACCAGGCCGGCTTAGGAGAGCAGTTGGGGGTGACCATGCCTGTAGGGGGGACAGTAAGGGGTGACCAGGCCAGGAGCGGGGCAGTTGCGGGAGACCAGGCCAGCAGGGGAGAGCACTTGGGGGCACTGGGCCGCAGGGGAGGGCAGTTGGGGGCAATTGGGGTGGCAGGGGAGCAGTTAGGTGTCAATCAGGCTGGCAGGGGAATGGTTAGGGGGTGATCAGGTTGGCAAGCAACAGTGGTTATGGGCAATCAGGCAGGCAAGCAGTTGGGAGCCAGCAGTACCAAATTGTGAGAGGGATGTCTGACTTCCCATTTAGGCCCAATCCCACCTAAATGGGCAGTCAGACATACCTCGAGGAGACCCAGATTGGAGAGGGTGCAGGCTGGGCTAAGAGACACACCCCTCAGTGCACAAATTTCATGCACCAGGCCTCTATCTATCTGTATATAAAACCCAAGCTACCAGAAGGACAGAATGACCAGTTGGTAGGACATGCATTGCAGCAGCTAACCAACACAATTGGGGCTCCAATTGGCCTTCCCCCTTCCATTTTGGCACCAATTGGCCCTCATTGGGGTGAGCTGGCTGGAGCCCACCTGTGCACAAATTCATGCATTGGGCCTCTAGTTGATGTATAAAAAGACACAGAATTTGGGTGTTTATTTTTATCCTGCTACATTGACAAATTCATTTATTAAAACTAGTAGATTTTTGGTGTGTTTTTAGGGTTTTCTATGCACAATATCATGTCATCTGCAAATAATGAGTTTTTCTTCTTCTTTCCAATTTGGATGCCTTTTATGTTTTCTTCTTGTCTGATTGCTATATCTGGGGCTTCCAGTACTATCTATTTTATATAATAAAAGCCTAATATGCTGTCTGGTTGACTGGTCGGCTATTCAACAATTCAAAGTGTAATATGCTAATGAATGCTAAGGCTGCTCAATCACTCGCTATGACATGCACTGACCACCAGGGGACAGATGCTCCAATTGGTAGGTTAGCTTGCTGCTGCTGTCCAGCAGATTGGGACTGAGCAAGATGGGCCGGCCATGCCCTGGAGCCCTCCCGTGGTCCCTCCCCAATTAGCAAACTTTCTGCATCCCTCCACAGCCCCAATTGTGCACTGGTGGGGTCCCTCAGCCAGGCCTGTACCTTCTCACAATCTGAGACCCTTTGGGGGATGTTGCAGAACCAGTTTTGGCCTGATCCTGCAGGCATAAAAGACTAATATGCAAACAGACCAAAAAGCAGTTACTATGACGTGAATTGACCACCAGGGGGCAAATGCTAAATGCAGAGGCTGCTCTGGTGTTCAGTGTGCTCCTATAGGGGGGGGGGGGCACTGCTCAGTCAGAAGCCAGGCTCATGGCTGGCAAGCGCAGTGGTGGTGGCGAGAGAATCTCCTGCCTCTGCGGCAGTGCTAAGTATATCGGACTGCCCTGAGGGCTCCAGGACTGCGAGAGGGTGCAGGATGGGGTGAGGGACCCTCTCCCAGTGCATGAATTTAATGCACAGAACCTCTAGTGTTGAATAAGACTTGTGAAAGCAGACATTGGTATCTTGTTTCTGTTCTTAGGGGAAACAGTTTTAGTTTTTTGCCCATTGAGTATGTATGCCATATATGACCTTTATCCTGTTAAGACAGGCTCCCTATATTCCTACTTTGCTGAGAGTTTTTATCAAAAACTAGAGGCCCGGTGTACAAAATTCATGCACGGAGGGGGTGTTCCCTCAACTCAGTCTGCACCCTCTCCAATTGGGGACCCCCTGCAGGATGTCCAACTGCCATTTTAGGCCTGATCCCAAGAATCAGGACCATTGGCTCCTAACTACTCCCTGACTGCTTGCCCCTAACTGCCTCTCCCTGACAGCCTAATCACCCCTAACTGCCCTTCCCCTACTGGCCTGGTTGCCCCCACATGCCCTCCCCTGCCAGCATGATCTCATCCCCAACTGCTCTCCTCTGCTGGCCAATTTGGTTCTGATTGGTGGGTTCTTATGCCAGTATCAAAAGCTCCTCCTACTAGACAGCCACTGGCTCCCCATAGCACCCAGATTTGGTTCTGATTGGTTGGTTCCTATGCCAGTCAGCATCAGAAGCTCTGCTTCCTAGGTAGCCATTGGCTCCCCATGGTATCCACATTTGGTTCTGATTGGTCAGTGTCTATGCCAGTCAGTGTCAGAAACTCCGCCTCCTAGACGGCCATTAGTTCTTCACAGCACCCTTATTTAGTTCTGATTGGTTGATTCCTATGCCAGTCAGCATCAAAAGCCCTGCATCCTAGCCATTGGCTCCCCAAAGCATCCAGATTTGGTTCTCATTGGTCAGTTCCTATGCCAGTCAGCATCGCCAGGCCTATCTCTGAGTCTGATCAAAGAGGCGGGGCTTAACAGCAGCCCCTGTGGAGGCCAGGAGAGAAAGAAAAGCCTGGCTGCTGGCGAAGATCAGAAAGAAAGAGGGAGAGAAAGAGAGAGGTAAGTATAATGATCAAGTTTCCACCGAGGCTGCAGATCAGATCCTGACTCACTTTCTGGGTCTCAGCCACCTGGGTACTTAGTGCTGGGTTGCCAGGCTGCAGTTGGGTAACCCAGCGCTGACTTCTGGATGGTTAGCATTTGGTCGTGAGCAGTTATTACAATCCTGGGCTTTTATTATTAAGATGGGTATTAGATTTTGTTGAATGCTTTTTCTGCATCCATTGAAACGATCATGCAATTTTTGTCTTTCAATTTGTTTATGTATTATATTTATTGATTTGTGAATATTGTACCAGCCTTGCATCCCTTATGGACATGGTGTATGATCTTTTTAATATATTGCTGAACCTGATTTCCTAATATTTTGCTGAGAATTTTAGCATCTGTGTTCATCAGGGATATTGGACTGTAATTCTTTCTTTTTAGTGTTTGTATCTGGTTCTGGAATAAGGGTCATTCTGGCCTCATAAAAAGAGCATGAAAATGTTTCTCCCTCTTGGATTTTTTGGAAAAGTTTGAGGAGGGTAAGTGTTAGTTCTTCTTTGAAAGGTTTGGCAAAACTCCCCTGTGAAGCTGTCTGGTCCTGGACATTTGCTGAGAGTTTTTTTTTTTTTTTAATTTTTTATTTCTGCTTCTATTTCATCAATTGTTATTGGTCTATTCAGGTTTTCTGATATTTCCTGATTCAGTTTTGGGAGATTGTATTTTTCTAGGAATTCTTCCATTTCATCCACATTGTCCAGCTTGCTGGCATATATTAGTAGTTGTTCATAGTATTTTCTTACAATTCCATTATATTACTGTGTCAGTGGTTACTTCTCCATTTTAATTTCTGATTTTATTTGTTTGCAACTTCTCTCATTGTTTCTTGATGAGTCTGGCTAATGGTTCATCAATACTGTTTATCCTTTCCAAGAACCAACTCTTGTTTGATTGATTTGTTTTTTTAGTCTCTATGCCATTTATTTCTCCTCTAATCTTTATTATTTCCTTCCTTCTACCTTCTCTGGGCTTTTGTTATTGTTCTCTTTCTAGTTCTTTAGGTTGTAGGGTTAAATAGTTTATTATTAATTTTTCTATTTTTGAAGTAGCTCTGTATAGTGCTATTAACTTCTCTCTCAGGACTGGTTTTGTTGTGTCCCAAAGATTTTGAGTTGTGTGTTCATTTTCATTTGTTTCCAGGAAGATTTTATTTCTTTCTTGATCTCATGGTAACCCATTCATTGTTTAACAACATGCTATTTAGCCTCTATGTACTTGAAAGTTTTGATAGATTTGTAGCTGAAAGATTTGTAGTTGACTTGTAGATTTCAAAAGATCTGCATATTTTTAATTTCATTCCAATGTGATCTGAAAAGATGCTTGAAGCTCAATGTTCTTCAACTGGTAGAAACTATTTTTGTGCCCTAACATGTGTTCTATCTTTGAGAATGACTTATGTGTGCTTGAGAAGAATGTCACAGCTTTGTGTGAAATGTTCTATATATGTCAATTAAATCCATCTGATCCAGTGTGTCATTTATTTCTTTTTCATTTTTTATTAAGGTATTATAAGTGTACATATCTTACCACTGCCCTCCCCCACCCCACTATCACACAAGTGTTTTGTGTCCATTGGTTATGCTTATATGCATGTATACAAGTCCTTTGGTTGATCTCTTATCTCCCATCTATCCTTAACCTTCCTGCTATAATTTGATACTGTTTGATGCTTTACTGTCTCTGTACCTATCTTTTTGTTCACTAGTTTATAATGTTCTTTATTATCCATAAATTAGTGAGATCATGTGGTATTTTTCTTTCATTGATTGGCTTATTTCACTTAGCATAAAGTTCTCCAATTCCATACAGGTTGCTGCAAATGGTAAGAATTCCTTCTTTTTTATGGCAGCATAGTATTCCATTGTGTAGATGTACCATAGTTTTCTGATCCAATCATCTGCTGATAGACACCTAGGCTGTTTCCAAATCTTAGCTATTGTAAATTATGCAGCTATGAACACAGGGATGCATATATCCTTTCTAATTGGTGTTTCCAGTCTCTTAGGATATATTCATAGCAGTGGGATTACTAGTCAAATGGGAGTTCCATTTTCAGTTTTTTGAGGAAATTCCATACCATTCTCCACAGTGGCTGCACCAGTCTGCATTCCCACTATTAGTGCACAAGGGTTCCTTTTTCTCTGCATCTTGGCCAACACTTGTCCTTTGTTGATTTGTTGATGATAGTCATTCTGGCCAGTGTGAGATGGTACCCCATTGCCATTTTGATTTGCATATCTCGGATAATTAGTGACTTTGAGCATGTTTGCATTTAAGCAAACAATAACAAAAGTATAGAGAGAAAAACATTTTTTTGATAGTTAAGACAGTGAAGAGAGAGGTGTGTGTGGATTTGGAGCAGAGGATTGGAAATTAGATATATAAGCAAGGTGAAATTTTAGCAGGGAGTAAACAAAAAGAATAGGGAAAATCTAAAGTAGAAAAGGGTTAAATAAACAGGACACCAAAATGGAAAATGTTAGAAAGAGAGTGATGGCATAAAGGTAGAGTTGAGATAAGGTAAAACGATGCTAAAGGAAAGATGAAAATAGAATGTAGAACACTAATCCCAAAGTAAAATAAAGAGAAAATAAAATGTCACAAAAAAAGAAAGGTAAAATAGTAGTAGTAATAATATTGATTGAAAATAAAAATGTAATAATTAAAAAGGTAAAATCAAGTGAGGAAAAAAGAAAAAAATTCTTAAGTAAAAGATGCAAAAAATGAAAATTAAAAAATAAAATAAAAATAAATAAAAATAAAAAATAAATAAAATGTGCAGTAGTGAAGATCATTCACTTCCTCTATTGTTCTGTTTGGCACACTTGTTTCCCAGTCTGGACAGTATTGCAGTTCTCTGCATTCCACTGCTCCTCAGTGTTGTAAGCCAGTCCTGATTTTTAAGCAGGTGGTGTCTTAATTTCTTATTCCTTTATTTTTGATCACATAAGAGTCAATTTGTGATTCAGCCCCTGGGTGACAGTGGTTTTAGATTGACTTCTGGGTGTCTATGGCCTCTCTAGCTTTCTTTCCCTGTGGCACTCAATATAGGTTTGTGGAGGTGGGCTGCCTCAGAGCTGGCTCTCTGATGGTCACTCCCCACTCCGATCCCCACATTTCAGAAAAACAACTCCCCTCCCCAGTCTCCCAGGATGTCCCCAACTGGGTGATCCTTGCTTAGTAATCAGAAGCAAGGAAATGAAGAGAAAAAAGCCCAAGTGTGCGAATAATGGGTCTGCGCAAGTCTAAGCAGCCTGCACACCTTTGAAATTCTTAGACTGTCCCTCCTCGTCAGATCAAAATGGGTTGCTTTTTAGAGATCCCTTCTTTTAGCAGCTCTGAGGACCCCCTTCCACATTCAAAGATCACGCCATCCCCAACAGCCACGGACTTTTCTAGGCACAGATTTCTCCGATCCTCCAGCTCCTGCAGTATGCACATTTCTCTCTTCCGCCAGGACCAGAGACTGGCGAAATCTGACCTTCCCATGGTGGAGTGAAGAGCTCCTTTGAATCCTCATGTTTGCGCCAATTGGGGACCCCACACCCGAACGATTAGTGAGTGTGGCAAAAACATAAGCATGGTCCCAGAGGTCAGGGTACAGTGAAAATCAAGGAAGTGCCTACCTTTTGGGGTAGAA
The DNA here is from genome assembly GCA_963924515.1 of Vespertilio murinus. NCBI lineage: Eukaryota > Metazoa > Chordata > Mammalia > Chiroptera > Vespertilionidae > Vespertilio > Vespertilio murinus. The sequence goes on along the minus strand of OZ004707.1, from coordinate 95,118,969 downwards.
ATAAGGGAAGGGGCACTTTGAAGACACTGGCAATGCTTTATTTCTTGCCTTTTTGCTTTTAATAATTCCTTAAAAGCTGTGAACCATCCTATGGATACAGAGCTTACTAAAAATTGGGTGCTGTTTTTACATGCAGTTTTGGAGAACTATACTAAAGAGGTCTGGAGTGTTTTAGGACAAGTTCTAGGCTGACAAATGGATGATGTCACATTCCCCCTTGAGATAGCAGAGCAGCTCACAGAGCTGGCAACACCAAGATGAATTCCTATGACAATGGCATCTTCTGAGAAAAGACTGAGGGGAATTACCCAAATATTTCCACAGCCTTAAAACTTCTGTGTGGTAACACTGCCATTGGTCACTCAAAGAAGTTAGTTCATCAACACCAGAAAGCGGGACCTCTGAGATACAGGCAAATCTCCGTGCTCCTCTCACCTGAATTTCTGTTTAGAGAGTAAGTTCATGGTTGTACTACCCCATGCTGACAAGGCTGGCAGACATTGCTCCTTCCCTAGGATCTTTTTACTTGGCACCATCCCATCCTGGTGGGAACTAAACCTGGGCCTGTAGTGGAGAGGCTTATTGTACCAATATGTGTGTCATATGACTTTGAATGCCTGGGTATCACGTAGTAACATTGCACTATTGTTGTTGGTAAACACAGAGAAGACCAAGGACCAGACACCCCACCTGCTTAGGGCAAGGCATACTGAAATGCATAGGCTTCGGCACAGGCCTGACCTTCATACTCACGTGTTTCTCATTATGAGTTTCTACTAAGAAAGGTCTGTTGGAGAGTCAGGTGGTGAGAAGTTTATATCCTTGAGAAGAACCATTGTCACATATATCAACACAAATAAGTGAGGAGTATCAGTACAGCACCATATGTTGAGAAACACAGCTTGGGGGATGGAACTGGGGGGTTAGAGCCAGGTTAAGATGGAGTGTAGGGGACTAGAAGCTGCCACACATTACAGAAGCCAGAAATCGCCGCCACACTAGCTGCCAGCTAGGAATTCTTGACACCTCAGTCTTGTTCAACTGTCCTGGAGATACAAACTGACTAGGAGAGAGTGAGCAGCAATTCCTATACTCAGAGCTAAGGCTCTGGCTCATTCTCCCTGCTTTATACAAGAAGGTACTTCTAATGGTGTGCTCATAACCCTTCCTCCTGCTGCCTATGAGGACAATGTGCTGGACTGGGAAGAGGCTGGTGGTAAGATTCATGAGTTCAAATCCTGTCCATCCCAGAAATAACCACTGGCATAGTGGTTCTCAACCAGGGTCACTTCTGCCCTTCCCTGAGTGTTAATTGGTATTGTATAGAGGCACTTTTGGTTGTTCTAGGGATGGGAGTGGGAGTGAAGACTGCACTGACATTTAGAGGGCCAAGGGTGTTAAGCATCTTGCAATAGAAAAAACTGTCCTGCCCCAAATGCCAGGAACCTGCTCATTGAGAAACCTCTCCAGAAAAGTTTCAGAAGGACAACTGAGGTTTCTTCGCTACCCCTTGGCCTAATTACCTAAAGATATACTTTCACTTTGGTCTGAGGACCCAGCTGATTATGTCCAGCATGTCCATCTGTCCATCTGCTTTTAGCTGAACAACACCTGCCCTCCTTTGCTTTCCCCTTTTCACAGGTAAGTGTTCCACTGGTCCCGCTGAGTACTAACTGCCTCCTTCTCTAATATTTAAGTAGGTTTGTGGAATATTAACTGATTCCTTTACTTTATTTTTTTATTCTTTTACTTTCACACTCAATTAATTTCTACATACTTTAGAGCTCAGTGCTAAAAATGTTTCTTTTGCTTTGGCTTTTACCTAACCTCTGTTAATTAAAATCAGTGTCTATCTCTGTCCTGTCTATACTACTGCTTGCCTCTGGATCTTCTCGAAGAATGTGGGGTGTGTATCTTGTCCATGCAAGGATGGGCTGCCTAAGTGAGGCATGCACATTCCCCCACCCTCCGCCCTCGGCATGCACTAGTGGTAGGATCAGAATTCTAGTGTTAAGATATCAGCAGAGCTGCCAAGAAACAGTTGTTATGGTGAGTGGAAATAGAACAAACATCACCAGACTACCTCCGGACACTGTCTCCAGCCAGGCCTGAACTGCTGCACGGCGTATGGAGGGAAGGTCAGGCACTGAATTTAAAACAGATGATAAATACAAAGTTACATAGGAATAAGTGTTCCCAGTTAGGAGAGTTGAGGGCAACCCTAAAGTCCAAAACAAAAGGAAAACTAAAATGATGTTATGGCCAGGGGCCCATCTAGAACTGACAAGGATATCAGTCCAGGAGAGGAAAGAAAACACAGGAAACATAGAGAGGGGCAATATAGTTTCAAGGATGCAGAGATAGCTCTATCTTGCAGGGCAGTGTGACATTGTCTCAGGTCAGCAGGGTCTCTCTCCTCTACTCCTGCATAGCTTCTAAGTACATTAAAAAAAAAAAAGACTTTAAAATTGATTTTTAGAGAAAGGAAGGAAGAGGGAGGAGGAGAGAAAGAGAGAAACATGGATGAGAAAATCAATGAAAATGAAACATCAATCAGCCCCTACAGGGGATCAAGCCCAAAACCCCAGCATGTGCCCTGACCAGGAATTGAATCACACGACACCCAATCAACTGAGCTATATTAGCCACTTTTAGCACGACGCTTCTGGATACATTTATATTGCTGCAGAAATAGTTAACTGAGGTTGTTTTTGCCGACAGGTGAAGATTTGGGGCAGAAGAGAATCAAATGATTCATGAAGGTTGTTTTATGAATGCAGGGGACCCCCCCCCCCTTGTATACTCAGAGACTTGCATGGTGTGTGGTCCTCCATCAGTTCCCAACAGAAAGAGACAGAGGTTGGTGATCTGTATTTGGAAGATGAGTATGGGAAGACCAGAAAGGGTGAGAATGACATGGCAGCTGACACAGTCCTCCACACTTTTTTTTCTTTTATTGCTTGCTATTCCTTAAAAGAATTCAGAATAAGGTTCATCTTCATCCTACTGTGGAACACAGATCATCTTGCCTACAACTTAGAGCTAACTATTAGAAATTATGTTAAATACTTACAGTCTCCTTGATACAAATTTCTTCTTAAAACTTCATTTCCATTCAAACTATGCTTCCCTTGCCCCCATCCTGCCAATGCACATTCACACCCAGACACACTCCGTGAGGAAAGGACCAGAATATTCTATCAAATGGGAAAAGAATAACTCTGCCTAGTAATATGAGGGAAAGAAAGCAAATTCTCAATTTCTTCAAGATCAAGTTTCATTTTTCTATTTTGCTTTGGGGGAGAAGATCCCATAACCTCTTAGCCCACAGAGAACTTCACATATTCTCACACAAAAGCCCAGGGCAGTGGCCACCATTAACACCAAGAAAATGAAATGTTCTGTCAGCTCTTACATTTGATTAAACTGATGGCTTTGGCCCTGACAGAAAAATCCTCTGCAGCAAGGACAGGGGGTGTAGAGACAGAAAATGCTCCTAGGGGCATCAGGTCCTTGGATACTGAAGCAGTTACCTCTAAAAGTGGAGGGCTCAGAGGTTGGTACCATTCGCTCATCCTCCTCTTTCTCACGAATATGTGTCCAGTGCACATCAGCCTGGATTTCCAAGGGATCGGTTGCATTTATGATCTGCTGTAGCTGCTGGCTCCCAGCTACGGCACCAGGTTCAAGGAAGATGAGAAAGGGAGAGATAATGGGGAAGAAGAAAGGAGAAAATAAAGTCAAGGGAAGGAGGAAATGAAACACCACAGGAAAGGAAACAGAAAAGTTACCATATTTGCTGGGATCAGTTTGAATCAGAAAGAGCAAAAATTAAGAATATGTGGGCACATGCAAACACACACACAAGGGATTTCTACTCATCTAATTTGATGTAGTCATTTCAAGTTTCACATACACTTAATTTCAACGAGATTCATACATTCAACTCCAATTCAGAAAGAACTTTCTTTTCTGATGCTCTTCTTGCATTAACTGCATTCGAGAGACCCAAATGACAAATTAGAAAAAAAAAGAGCAGATTACAAGTGGTCCCTGAGGGCATCTTTCCAGAGGTCATGAGTTCTGAGCTGTTACCCATTATAGTGGGAGATCCCCAAGAATGCACCATTCATGCTTTTTCTGTCCAGCAAGGTGCTTACTGCCACCTGCCATGCTTCCCTTTGAGAGTTGAGTCAAGAGAGAGGTGGAATGGGGCAGTGCCATTCTGCCATGAACCAGCCAATTCACACAGGATAGAAATGTACTTTCTTGGTACTTTAGTTTTTATCTTCTGGAGCTAGCAAGAGAAAAAAATTCCCACCCATTTTATAAAAGGCCTCATGCTGCACACAGGGATACAGCTATGGGGGAAGATGGAATTAGGAGAGGCATGGTTGGAGAGCTCCATCCTATAAATTCTCAAAGCTTTGGAAGTACCTGGTAGACAATAGCTCTCTATTTTCTGAGGTGAAAGCCCTTTGTCTTTAAATTCCATTTGGTTCCCCATTGGTCACAAGGCCCAGTTTCTCAGCTAAACTCACCAGAGTTCCTCATTTTATTCTTGATGTCAGAGCCCAACGGTTCTGCATGTGGCCCTGCCCTGTGGGATCCCTGTAATCAGTGCTTGGACCAGGCCATACAGTTGGGTTAAAATAAAGGAACAGCCAGTAACATTGGGGAAGGGATACTATAGAAGAGAAGATGACTTTTCAGGCAGCAAGAGCAGGTGCCACCTGATTTGAAGGACTCTGTCATTCCTGATGGGAAACTGCTCTCAACAATCTAACTGTATAATCTGCTTTGGATTCATTACTATAAAGACAATCTGTTAATTTACAAGCAACAGAAAATGTGATATAGGCAGAAAGCACCAAAAAGATCACCAAATGTGGATATGAGCAGTATGTTATGTTAAACACAGAGCTGCAGGTCACTATAGATTCACAGACTTTTCTAAGGCCAATTAATCTCTATGGTGCTGGATGGGGCTGAATCACATCAAAGTCACCAAACAGACTGAATGTCTTAGGGAAGATAAGTTAAAGAGAAAAATGTAGGGCTCCTTTTCTTCCTCCTGGCAACAATGGGAAGAGAGTGAATCCTTTTCTGAAGCCTTGAGGACTTATCTGCCATCACTTTTCTTTCCCAGGGAAATGTTAAAAGACACCATGCAGGGAGGTTCTGAACATCTGAATCACTGCTGGGAGTTGTGATGGTTTCTGCATTGGAGAAGAAGCAAGTCTTAATTGGATGAGGAGAACTTGCAGCAGAATGTATGAAGGGCATTGATGGGGCCACATTCAATAAGGCTGCTTCTGGAGTCTTCTCTGACTTCCTCTGGAATCTCTGTCTCATGTGCTATTTTGTAAATGACCATTCATGAAGACTGGGCCCAGCGATATGTGCCAAAGCTTATCAGTGCAGCTCTGTAACACAGATATTTTCATGTGGGACCTGCTCTTGGAGGCAGATTGTGAATGGCTGCCAGGGAGCCAGGGTAGAAGGTGGGCAAGAGGCAGAATGGGCACCTTTACATGTACCCGAATCTTCCTTTGACAGACACTGGAGCCACTGGCCTTGTAGTACTCTGTCCCAGGGGCAATACTCCCCTTCTAGAGAAGGGGGAATCAGATACCCACACACACAGCAAGAATCCCATGTGGGGATAAACAGGGAGAAAAGAGAAGAACAAGAGTTATCTTCAATTGCAAGGCAAATAATGTCCTGTCATTGTCTACCCAGGCACCAAAGTCCACTGCTCAAGGCACACAGGTGTTGGCAGAATTTGCTGGTATGTGTGTTTCTCTTTTTAAAGCCCATATCCTGGTCTTGATGCCAGGTTCAGGTCTGGGAAATTAAGTCTGTGTTAGGGAAGGCAAGGCTAAATGCTCCTGTAAAGGAAATAGGCTGTGATCCTAAGCCATGTCTGGGACTACAGGCCACTGAACATATTAATCATCAAATGGAGATAATGACATCTGGAATGATACAAACAAAATACATTTCCCTGAAAGAGCTGTGAACACTCTTAACCCCTATGACTAGCAGGGATATAAGGCCAGTCATGGCCATGTGCCAGAGACACAGCATATGGAAAAAAGAACCCAGTGTCAGGTTCCTGGCCCAGGCCTGCCTCCTCCTGTACATAAAAATGAGTAAGGAGGGAGGGACAATGCTACCTGGTGGATCCTACCTCAGCAGAAGTACCAGGTGGAGAGAAACTCCTTAGAGAGCCTGAGTTCATGTCCTGCCTCTGACGGTTCATGCTGATGTGGACACCTCAAGGTCATGTCAGCATATGCTTGCTTTCTGCCTAATCAGTCTTGGGGTCTTACAGCGACACAGCTCCCCGAGACTACTCAGTAATATGCATCCTGGCTGGCAGAACTCTGTGTCTGGCTAGCACTTGGTCCTTGCTGTGCCAGAGAAAATAGATCCTGGGAAGGATAAGGTAGCCAAACCATCTAGTGACAATTCCACGTGCCTAGACTGTCCAGAACTGACTGCTCTTCTAATGGCTTGGAGGAATTGCCATGCCACTTCACCATGCCTCCTGGGAGCATACAGGAAATAGTCATAGCATCGCCCTGAGAGGAACTCAGGTCTCTATCTGCCCATTTTCTTCTTTACCATCTATCAGCCAGGAGAGGGAAAGAATGACCCTCTCTTATACAGGTAAGAAAAGGAAGTCCAGCAAGTTCTTTCTTATTCACTCAGAGGACACACAGAGCCAGACATAGGGACAGAGTTGAGACATCATGAGTCCAAACCAAGAGAACATTTCAGAGCCAACCAGACTAACTTGATGCTGAAACTGATGCTCCTTCTCAGGACACTGGTCCAAACATGCTACTATACATCATTGACTAAATACTGTTCAGTGGGCCCCCAACTCATAGCTCCTTCCTCAATGAGGTTCAATCTTTGCAGCCTGCAATATCGAGGATTAGGTGTTAGAGAATCTATAGAAAGCTAAAGTCCCTTTATTCATGAAAATAAACCTCATTTGCTGAAACTAAAGGGGAAAAAATAGAAAATGAGGAGAGGAGAATGAAGAACTTAATTTGGCCTTCTACCATCCAATTTCAACTCAGAACATGCACAAGGAACACCATTTCTACTGTCAATGGTCTTCTCTGCCATGTATCTAAATTCAGAGAGAGACAGGAAGGATGTCTCTGGGGCTCTGGGGGAGCATGTTATGTGACTCCAGCCAAAGAAACCTCTCATGCTCAGGCATAAAACAGGCTGCTTCAGTGACGGACAGGGTCCAGGTTAGGAGAAGAGATTGCTTTCTGACCTTCACTAGACTCCTCCTCTTCCTCGTCAGAGTCTTCCTCTCCCTCCTCCTCATCGTAGTCCTCCTCTTCATTGTCATTGCTAGGCTCGTAGCTCTTCAAGGCATCCAGTTCCTCTTCACTCTTTCCTTTTAAAAGAGCATGGATCCTCACAGCTTCCTTCCAAGGAACACCACCCAGGTCTGAGGTAGGCAGTGGAGGCTCCTCCTCCTCCTCTTCCTCCTCCATCTCAGACTCAGAACTGCTGTGAGGAAACAATCACACAACCAAAGTGAGGGAATGTCAAAACCATGAATGAGATGGTTAAAAGCCACATCTGAGGCAAAGTGTCCCACAAAGCACTGCTGGGTGGGGAGAGGACAACTTTGGAGAGACCAGCCTGCTTGTCTGCTCAGGTAAGACACAGGAGATGGGAGGAGAGTGAACAGAGGAAAAAATGGCACACCTTCGTGTGAGCCATGATGGCCTAACCCATGAGTGGACAGCCCAGTCCGGTGGGTGGTCTGTTTAGTCTGGTCTCATGGAGGCCCTCAGAAGCTACAGGCTGTGGGCCCATTTTGATGCAAACTCATGACCCCAGGAATCAAGAATGGACAGTAAGTCTCCTTTCATTATAATCCACTATTTGGTTTGAAGAACTCAGTTCTAATCCACTCAGGTGGGTTGGAAGGAAGGTTCTCATGAGAGCCATAGTGAGGAAGGAGGAGCTGCCATGAGAGGCATGGAATGAAGTCTTAACCACACTCTGGCTGGCAGGCAAGATGCAGGTTCTAGAGGGGAGGTATCACACTCAATTTCACAATGTTCCTTGAGTCCCCACCATGTGCCATGACTTAATCTGGATACTGTAGAAAACAGACAGGTAATGTGGCAGCAAAGGCCCCATTGACTGCTCAATACAGTGCAGGGATTGTGGGGGCAGGGTGGAAATACCCCAACCCCTGGGTCATCACTCTTTGACAAGCAGCTGTATCCCCATCACTGTTCCCTTCACAGCACAGCTCAGTTACAAATGGCAGCAGCGCTGCCTGTGATAAACACTCATCATGACTTACATAAACCCCAAATGTAAAGCTCCACTCTTTAGGAACCACCTTCCTCTCTGCTCACAGAGAGAAGCAGGACAACAGGAAGTGTAGTAATAAAAACACTTGGGGCCCTACAATGCTGTGGGGCTCCATGGCGGTAAGAAAATCCCAAATGTAAGTTTTCTCAGACCTGTTTTATGGTAATCGCCAGTCCCCCCCCTCCCCCCCCCAGTAGATTCTTTTCTCTTAGTGAGAAATGTGTAGCTGACTGGACTGGAGGAAATGGGCTTTCAAATTAAAGCATGGTCCAACCTTGGGCATGATGGAGCCTCATAACCCAGGAGCATCAGGCATGGGTGGGCGGCTGGCCCACTTCCTATGATAGTGGGTAACTCTCCCTTCAGCCAGAACAGGGACGGTTAGTACACTGTGATGAGGACATGCCAACCACCACCTGTGCTATCAATGCCTGTGGAGTAAATAACTTAACCTCCTCAAAGAGAGGTTTGGCCCCTGACCTCGCTTCTGGGAGGTGAACTTAGCCTTAGAATGCCCTGCTGGGTGGGAATGCCCATTTTTCTGGGGGCCTTGGGTCCTGGTGGATAGTCTACTAATGTGATTCAGGGTAAGGACTGGCTGTATCAGAAAAGCCAGCAATTTAGGTGAGTGCTTTGGGTCATGCAGTGGATCTGGACAGTAACTACAACCACATGAGAAGTTGATCCATCAGTCAACCAATCAGTTTCAAATGGCAGCAGCACTATCTGTGATAAAGCACTGCCTAAATGGGAAGGCTTGGAGAGCCAAGCTCCTGGGTATCATCACACATCACTATCAAGAAAATGACACTGGGGAGAATGTACAGGAAGCTCTGCACCTGAACCTTCCTAGACTCTGGCCTATGCTTGTCTTTCATTGGCTGACTTCAACTGGTGCTCTTTCCCTGTATAACACCTTTCAGTGATTCTGAGTCCTTCAAGCAAATTATTGAGCCTAAGGGTGGTTTATGGAACTTCCACATGCCAGCTAGGTCAGAAGTAAGGGCATTCCTGTGGGTTGCATTCCTACTTCTCAGGTGGGTGGGTCCTCATAGAGCCATGGTGGCTCTGCTACTTACAAGATGTGTGACCTTGAGTTGATTACTTAAACTCTCCAAGCCTCAGTAAGGGAGCAGTGTTAGTACCTGCCTTGTAAACATGTTGTGGAGATTAGGGACTTCACTGATTTTTATTGTGCTTGTATTACAATCTGGGACTCTAGTTAGCCATTCATCTATTTGGTTACTCATTCATTCATTCAACATTTTTGAGCAGCTACTGAAGCTCATCCAGTGGACACAGAAATAAAAAGAGCCAACTCCTTACTATAAGCAGCTGTTTGGTGAACCCTACTTCATTCAGTCATTCATTCTTCCATCCATTCACCCAACTAAAATTTACTGAATATCTTCTACTTATAATGCACTTCCTAGACATTGCAGGAAACATAAATGTGACACAGAAAAGATCCTTATTCTCAAGGGAGATAAGATGGAAACACATCATGATAAAATAAGGCAAAACATGACTGTAGTGGGATGGAGGATTAGTGGGAGGCACTTTAAAGTGGGTAGATAGGGAGAAACCAAGATAGTGGCATAGGTAAACATCTAAACTGCTGTCTCACACAACAATTTCAAAATTACAACTAAAAGACAAAATGGACATCATCCAGAACAACAGGAAGGCTGGCTGAGTGAAAATTCTACAACTAGAAGGAAAGAGAAAAGCACAATGAGACTCAGAGGATCTGCGGAAGGCAGAGGTACTGAGGCACGCGTGGAAGAGGGCAGGCAACTGAGTACACGGCTGGCTTTCTCAAGCAGGAGGGAGACAAAAGCTCCCGACTGCACTGAACTCCAGTTCTGGGTGAGACTCTGGGGACCCAGACTCATCCAAGGAGAAATGGGACTGTCTGGCAGAGGGCAGCTTTCTCTCAGAGGTGCTTGCAACTATTGCCATGGGATACTGAGACACATGGGCCTATTAGGGCAGGGCTGACGGTAAACCAATGCTGTCTGCCCCACACTGAGACTCTACCCCATCCAAGCTGAGCACAGAGACTTTTACAAGTCTTGTCTCATAAGGGTGTCTCCAGCACAGAAGTTCTCCCAACACAGACACAGATGATTTTCACAGCCAATTGGCCTGGAGGTCAATTCCTCCCTGTGATAACAATCAAGGCTTACCTACAATAAGACTGTGCACACAGCCCACAAAGGGGTGCACCAAGAGTGTCCACCTCAGGTAACTGGGGAGGCTGAGCCTCTGGGCCCTATAGGACACCTAGCACACAAGGCCACTCTATCAACTCAGGGAAGCAGCCAAAATCTGAAGACAAAGAAACAGATCACAAATGAAAGAAAACAAATGACTGGATATAGAGTTCAAAACCACGGTTATAAGGTTTTTCAAGAATTTTCTATAAAAGACCAATACATTTAGCGAGACCTTTGAGGATATGAAAAAGGACCAACTATGAATTAAGCATACACTGACTGAAATAAAAAAATATTACACAGAGATCTAACAGCAGACTAGAGGACCACAAGAATCAAGTCAAAGAAAGATTTGAAATACAAAGAAGCAAAAAATACTCAACTGGAAAAGCAAAAGTAATTAAAAAATATGAAGATGGTGTAAGGAGCCTCTGGGACAACTTCAAGTGTACCAACATCATAATTATGGGGGTCCAAGAAGAAGAGAGAGAGCAAGATACTCAAAACCTACTTGAATAAATAATGACCGAAAACTTCCCCCACCTGGTGAAAGAAATAGACTTACAGGTCCAGAAAGTGCACAGAACTCCAAACAAAAAGAATCCAAAGAGGACCACACCAAGACATATCATAATTAAAATGCCAAGAGCAAAAGACAAAGAGAGAATATTAAAAGCAGCAAGAAAAAAACAGTTATCTACAAGGGAGCACCCATATGACTGTCAGCTGATTTCTCAACAGTAACTATACAGGCCAGATAGGAGTGGCAAGAAATATTCAAAGTGATGAATAGCAAGAACCTACAACGAAGATGACTCTACCCCTCAAAGCTATCATTCAGAATTGAAAGGCAAATAAAGAGCTTCACAGATAAGAAAAAGCTAAAAGAGTTCATCACCATCAAATCAGTATTATATGAAATGCTGAAAGGTATTCTTTAAGAAGAGGAAGAAGAAGAAAAAGGTAAAGATAAAAATTATGAACAACAAATACGTATCTATCAACAAGTGAATCTAAAAATCAAATGAATAAAAAAAATCTGATGAACAGAATAAACTGGTGAATATAATAGAATCAGGGGAGTGGACTAAGGGATAGAAAGGGAGTGAACTAACAATTCTTGGGGGGAAAGGGATGTGAGAGTGTGGGAAGAGACTGGACAAAAATCGTACACCTATGGATGAGGACAGTGGGGGGGGGAGGGTAAGAGCTGATGGGAACCCTTTCCCTCTAGGTGAGAACCTGATGGAGGGGAGCTATGGGGGAAAAAAGAGGAACAATTGTAATAATCTGAACAATAAAGATTAAATTAAAATAAAGTGGGTAGATATAAGAATTTAGACTACAAAAAGCTTGGCATCTGGATTTTGATTCTTTTTCAGTATTCACTTATTTCAGGTATTACTTTTTTCACCTTACCTTTATATTTTCACTTGTTTATTTTCTTATAAACAACATGTTCAATATCTTTTGAACATGAAATAAGGATAAGAATGCTTCTTATACTCATCTTAAATCTTAGGAGGGCATCTTAAATCTCCTGAGTGGTTGCTCAGTGGCTGCAGCTTCCTGGGAGGGGCCTTAGTGCAGCCCTGTCCCTTGTACTCATGAGGAGGGTTGCACTGTGCATAATGCGAGCAGTGAGGATGCCCTTAAAGCTATGAGTGCCACACGGCTAATTTAATGACAGCTCAAGGACCCTGGAAGAATAGCAAGTTAGGCACAGAGTATAAAAAAATAGGACAGGGGAAAAAAATAGGACGGAAAAAAGAAAATAGGATGGAAAGGTCAATGCTTGCCTCTCTTAAGTGGCAAGCTCTTGGGCCATTTCTGAGGTCTTTGCTATATGCATCTGGAAACTGAGACAGACAAGCCGGCCTTCCTACCCTTGCGAAGAAAAGATGCTTCCAAGTGTTCCTTTCCTGGCAGTCATTTCCATAGGATCTTGGAATAATTTTCTGGGTTTGATCAGGTTCCATATATCATGCAAGATTTCCAGTGTAAATTCAGTACCTCAAGGCTTATTTTATGCATTTGCCTGCTCCCAGTGTCTGAATTTCTGAATCTGGCCTTTGAAGAGGCTGGAATCTATAAGACCCCCCTGCCCTCCTTAGACTACAACCTGGAAACTTTAAATAGGGAGATCACTATATGAGAGCAAAGCATAATAATGACAACCAACTCATCTGTCCTTTAGAAAGGACAAGCAACCTCCTAGGAGAGATGAGGGACAGAAAAGCCAATCATCAAGATCAGCTCTCTGTCATAACAGGTAATGTTATGTAATAATATATTGTTCCATGTAACTGTTTGATTTAGGTTGGATTCCCCTGGGCCACCACATAGCCAAGATGAGCAAAGAATATAAGGGACCACACCATAGCAATCTAGGGCAGGATCCACCTAAGTTCTCAGGTGTCAGAGATGGTAACTCTGAAGCTTCTTGGTAAAGTGTCCATGAGAAGGAGCTGCCCCTTTCAGTAGAATAATACCTAGCAAAAATCCTCCATGTTACAATTTACATCCACTCAGTTTTCTCAAAGCACATTCCCTGAAATGACTCTCAGGTGTGTTTTCCTCTCTTTGAGGCCATGATGGGGTTGGGTGGGAGGAAGCAAAACAGGTTCTACATGGACTAGGTTCTAATAAGATGAGGTTCACTCCACAGAGGTTTTACTAGTCTAGGAGGACAGATCTCAGGACAATAATAACAGTGATAGCCAGTACTCATTGTGCTCTGGTGACCTACTCTGGTACTATACATAAATTAGCTCACAGAACTACATGATAACTCTAAGACATGGCTACTATAATTTTCCCCATTTTCATAAATGCAAAAACTGACATGTAAAGATGCTGCTTCTCCTCCTGGTTTGCTACCCTGACAGTTGCTAGTGGCTGTTGCTCCTGTGTGGAATTTTTTTCCCCTCCACTATATTTGTAAACAATAACCAGAGGGAAGCATTTGTGTCTGTCACTATTTTTTCTGTTACCTTTTCAATGAATAGCAAAACGTAAGGTGATAGGTGTTCAATAAATACTTACTGAATCTCTGCATTAAGTCATATGGATTGTGATCTTTACTGGCTAACCTAAATGGAATAGGGGAGGAGGAATCAGCAGGCAGTAGGAAAACCAGGAAGAATCTTGGACCCAGAAAACATAAGTTTGAGTCTTAGTCAATCCTTAATCCTTATCTCAGTCACCATTACTACTTTACCTATATAGTGAAAAGATATATGTTGTTTATAGGATTCCTGAGAGGATGACCAAGTGAGGTGATGGAGACAGAAGTCCCTTGTAAATGGTCCAGCATTATGCAAAGTAATAAAGACAGTGCTTACATGTGCCTGAGCACAAGCAGACCTTGAATAGATATTGTGGGTTCAGTTCCAGGTGTCTGAATTAAAGCAAGTATCACAATAAAATGAGCCATAATCTTTGTGTTGGTGGAGGGTCTTGTCTTCAATTTGTGAAAAAATGCAACATCTGTGAAGCACAATAAAGCGAAGTGTAATAAACGAGGTGTGCTTATACTGTATAAACACTTTATATACATATTTAAACCTCACACCAATTCTGTGAGGAAGGGGCTAGTATTGCTCTTGTTTCACAGATGAGAAAACAGAAGCACACAGAGGTGACATAACTTGACTAGTGTCACACAGCTGGTGGGTGGCACAGACAAGATTCAAACCCAGGCAGTCTGGTTCAGATCCCATGCTGTTGGCAGGTGCTATGCTGCTTTCTCCAAGTAGGGGAAGAGGCTGCTGGGAAAGCTACCGGTACATGCAACACACAGGAAAACCAGGCCTCAGCTCCCAGCACAGGCTGACCTGCTGGCCACGTCCTCCTCCAGGCCCTTGTCTAGCACACTGCTCAGATTGTGCTCGGCCTGTGTCTCCTCAGGCACTTCCTGCAGCTCCTCTGCCTGCTTCACAGACAGGCGGTAGTTCTCCAGCTCAATCCTCTCAGGAGTGCCCCTCAGTCTCTTGGCAATGCTGGGCTCCTCCAGGCCATTCACACTTGAACCTGCAAAAGAAGCAAAAAAGCAAAGTTCTATGACAAATGATAGAAACTGAATCCATGCTGTGTGGACGATGGAGGTGCAGGGAGAAGGCATTGATGGAACGGCTATCTAAGCACCCAAGGCAGCCGCTGCTCATTTCAGTAAAGGAGGGTCAGTGCTCCTCCCCCCATGCAGGTCAGGATCCAGAGGAGTCAACAATCACAGACAGAACAGCTCTGCTAGCAGCTTCTGGCTATAGGAAAGAGGTGCTGGCCAGGAGACCCATAAGCCTGACACATGCCACCATGAGCATGGTCCCCTGAGACTGAAGTGATTGGCTCATTGAGGATGCCCACCTCCTTGGGGAATATGAGGTGTTGTCCATGGCCAAGGTGGCACAACCCCACAGAGATCCCAGAAGCCCCAGTAGTGTAGATAAGAAAAAATAAAATCTAGTACTTTAACACCACCTACTGGAAAACAAAAGAAACACCCTTATTTTCAACCTGCTAACAGTGAAGTCAAATACAGGCAGGCCTCAGGTTACGTTGGACTCAACTTAGATCTTCATCTCTCATTTACAGTATTTATATTTAAAAAAAAGTTCCGTCATTTTGACATATGTGCTTTACGTTTTTTTATTATTTATTTACCATAAGTGAAGGTCAGGAATTGTTATCTTTCTTTTAATTTTTTAATTTCTTTTTTTACTGTTTCACTTCATTATTGCTGTGTATGTGCTCCATGTGAGTGACATAGGTCCTTTTGTAGGTGGGTTCCGACTTAACAGCAAAAATTGAGTTACATCATGCCATAGGAATGGATCTCCAACGTAACCCAAGGACTATCTGTACTTACAAAAAGAAAAAAGAAAAAAAAAAAAACATTGTATCCCCATAACTGCCCTGGCAGAGAAATAATCCACCAACACAATGAGTAATAAGTTAATAGGGAGTTCAAATAGAAAATAAAAAAACTCCAGAAAATAAACTTAAATACGTGGAAGACTATAATTTAAATGATAGAGAATTCAAGATTGCATTTCTAAAAAACCCTCAAGACATAAAACTCAGAAAAGCAATTCAACAAGCTCAGGAATAAGGAGTAAAATAAAGAAATGAAAGGAGTAATTCATCAAAGACAGTGAAACTATAAAAAAGAACCAAATAGAAATTCTGGCGCTGAAAACTCAATAGATGAGTTGAAAAATAAACTAGCAAGCTTAGGAAATAGAGCAAACCAGATAGACAAAAGATTTAGTGAAATGGAAGATAGAGATCTAGAAAAGGTTCAAATAGAAGAGAGAGAATTGAGAGTAAAAAGACAAAACCAAACCAAACAAAAAACCACACACACAAAAGAGAAGAAAGGGAAAGGGAACAGAGAGCATATTCAAATAATCCTTACAAGAATTTCCCAAACCTGTGGAAAAACTGGACCTTCAAATCCAAGAAGCTAACAGAACTAACCTTCAAATCCAAGAAACTAACCTCATTATCTCAATCCAAAAAAAGCTTTAATCGAGGCATATTATATTAAAGCTGTTCAAAATTAATGATATAGAAAGAGTTCTTTTTTTTTTAAATAAATCTTTATTGTTCATATTATTACAAATGTTCCTCATTCCCCCCCCCCAATTGCTCCCCTACACCAAGTTTCCATTCAATTCTCTGCCCTTTCCCCATCCCCCATTGTCCTCAACCATAGGTGCAGTTTATGTTCAGTCTCTTCCCGCCCCGCCCCATTCCCCTGAGAATCATCAGTCCACTCCCCTTCCATACCTCTGATTCTATTATATTCACCAGTTAATATTGTTCATCATGATTTTTACTTCCCTTGGTTTTTAGACTCACTTGTTGATAGTTACGTGTTTGTTTATAATTTTTTATCTTTATTATTTTCTTCCTCTTCCTAAAGAACCCCTTTTAGCAATTCATATAATTCTGGCTTGGCAGTGATGAATTCCTTTAGCTTAAATTTATTTGTGAAGCTCTTTATCTGGCCTTCGATTCTGAGTGATAACTTTGCTGGGTAGAGTATTTTTGGCTGTAGGTTCTTGTTGTTCATCACCTTGAATATTTCTTGCCATTCCCGTCTGGCCTGCATGGTTTCTGTTGAGAAATCAGCTGACAGTCGTATGGGTGCCCCTTTATAGGTAACTACCTGCTTTTGTCTTGCTGCTTTTAATATTCTCTCTTTGTCTTTAGCTCTTGGAATTTTAATTATGATGTGTCTTGGTGTGGTTCTTTTTGGATTCCTTTTGTTTGGGGTTCTGTGTGCTTCCTGGACGTGTAAGTCTATTTCTTTCACCAGGTGGGGGAAGTTTTCTGTCACTATTTCTTTCAATATGTTTTCAGTATCTTGCTCTCTGTCATCTTCTGGGATGCCCATAATTCTGATGTTGGTTCGCTTGAAGTTGTCCCAGAGGTTTCTTACATTATCTTCAACTTTCTGGATTCTCTTGTCTTCTTGCTTCTGTGGAGGAGTGTCCTCTGGCTCTTTGTGTTCCAAATCTTTGACTTGATTGTTGCAATCTTCCATTCTGTTTTTAGGACTCTGTATAATATTATTTATTTCAGAGATTGTATTCTTTATTTCTAGTTGACCCTTCATTATTTCTTGTTGATCCCTTATCATATCCTCATAGGTCTCATTTATTTTATCGGCCTTTTCTAAGAGATTGTTGAACAACCTTATAAGCGTGGCTTTGAATTCTATATCCAGTTGCTTTTTGTCCTCCATCTCTTTCGTTTGTGATCTGTTTCCTCGTTTCGGCATTTTCGCTGCTTCCCTGAGTTGGTAGGTTGGGAGGATCAGCTGTGTCTATGCCAGCAGACAACCTTATTCCACTAGACTTGGAAACCTGCAAAAGCCACTCTGAGTTCAGCTTGGATGGGGCGGAGTTTCAGGGTGGAGCTTACAGCCTTGGCTTCCGGTTAGCCCCGCCCTCGGAGGTTCCTGAGTCTCAGTGTACCTCAGTGTCCTTTGGTACTCGCTGCAAGCACCTCAGAGAGAAAGGCGCCCTAGAGCTTCGCCAGCTACCAGACAGTGTAGTCTCTCCCCCCAACAAGCCCGCAACTGGGGTTCAGAGCAGTTGGAAGTGGGGTTAAGCACAGTCTGGAGCTTATGTCTCCTTCCCGCTAGGGCGATCTCGCGGCCCAAACAACAGTCTGTCCTCTGTGCGCGCAATGTGCACGACTCAGGGGATCTGCTTTTCGCCGTTCCCCTGAGCTTCTGTCTTACAGCCCAGATTCCCCCTGTATGAGGCTGGGGCCCGAGGGTCTTGCCCAGGACTGGGGTTCAGTGCAGTCAGAACTGGGGCTCAGCACAGTCCTGAGCTTTTGAGTCCTTCCCGCTGGGGCAATTCAGCAGCTCAGCGAACAGTCCGTCCTCTGCGCGCAATGTGCTCGACTCAGGGGCTCTGCCTTTTCGCCGCTCAGCTGAGCTTCCGCCTTACAGCCCAGATTCCCTCTGTGTGAGCCTGGGACCCCCGGGGTCTCGCCCAGAACTGGGGTTCAGTGCAGTCGGAGTTGGGGTTCAGCACAGTCCGGAGCTTTTATCTCCTTCCCGCTAGGGAACGCCAGCCAGGCACTCAGCCGCCCCTCCTCTCCGGCTCCGTCCTCTCCCCGCAAGCGCACCGTGCCTCCGTACCTCAGGCTTTTACAGCTCCTCTGGTTTTCCTTCTGGTTTTCTCTTTCCTTCTAGTTGTAGAATTTCCAGTCAATCAACTTTCCTGTAGTTCTGGATAGTGTCCACTCTATATTTTAGTTGTATTTTTTGAAATTGTTGAGTGCGGCTGCAGTTAGGCTTTTACCTCTGCCGCCATCTTGTTGTGAGTTCTAGAAAGAGTTCTTAAGACAGCCAGGGAAAAGGAGCAGTAACTTAAAAAGAAAACCCTGCTAGACTGTCATCAAGATTTTCAACAGAAGCCCTATAAATGAGGAGAAAGTGAAGCCAAATATTCAAATTATTGAAAGAAAGAAATCAGCAGCCAAGAATAATATATCCAGAAAATTTATCCTTTAAATGTGAAGGATAAATAAAGGCTTTTCCAGACAAATGAAAGCTGAGGCAATTTACGACAAGTCCTGCATTACAAAAAATGCTGAAAAGTGCTCTTCTACCTAAAACAAAAAGACAAAAGGAGACAAGATTTTGAGTAAGATGACTAAAAGACAGAAACAGGAAGTTGAAACTCTTGTCCAGACTAAAGTATTAAATACTTAAATATAACAAAAACATTAAAGGAAATAAAAGTATTTAAAAAAAAGAAAAAAGCATTGCAATTGAAAATGAATGCACAGCATAGAAAAAAGGATGATTTGTGATAACAAAAACATAAAAGAGGAGGAAAGGAAGTATTGAACTTGCACAAGTGAGTGGAGATAAGATACATTCAGAAGAAAAAGCACTATTGTACTTATTAAACTTTTTTTTAATCATTTTTTGCACAAATGTAATGGTACTCACACACACACACACACACACACACACACACACACAACTAAATTGAGGAGAAACATCATAAAAAACCTCCAAACTAAAATAACAAACAGAAACTCAAGGGAAAAGAAACAATGAAGACAGAGCTACCAGAAAACAAAAGTTGAAATGACTATAGAAAATCCTCTTATATTAATAATCACCCTGGATATAAATGGACTGAACTAAAAAATCAAAAGGCAAAGTAGCAGAAAGGGTTAAAAACAACAAAGCAAGCAACTATTTGCTGCCTTCAGGAAACCCATCTCAGTGGCAAAGACAAAGAGGCTCATGGTGAAGGGTGGAAGGTGATACTCAAGCAAATGGAATCCAGAGAAAAGAAGGGGTAGTCATACTTTTACTAAAAATAATTGGTGTAAAGATAAAAAGGTAATAAGTGACAAAGAGAGATACTTTCTTGTAGAAAGCACCTAGGAGAGCACTTGAGCAAAGACCATCAGCTGAATCCAGTGGCGTAGGCAGAGCCATGTCCTGAAAACACACCTTGCCAAAGGCAGAAATGTTGTCAGTCCTGACCTTTAGCTTAGGTACTAGAAGGTGGGTGCCATTATCTAGGTTCAGCCAGGCACCCAGGGGGGTGGATGCAATTATCCGGGTTCCAGTCAGACCTGACAATTATGAGAATCCATAAGAATGAAGAATGCACCCTGATCTTTAAGTATGTCTTTGTTTTAAACTCTAGTAAAACTTTCTGGTATGCTGTATATAATAAACATGCTGCACTAGCTCTGGGTCACTGTTTCTCCATCCGAGACAGTGTCCCACTGGTCCCAGTTTTACTTACTGTCTCCCCCCCCACCCCCCCCTCCACAGTTGCCCCTTCTCAGGTCTCATTCATTCTCTAGCCATGCTGGCTGCAGCTAAAACCCATATTTATTTAGGCATTGCAGGAATTGCACAATTTTTAAAAAAATAAATCTTTATTGCTCAGATTATTACAATTGTTTCTCCTTTTTCTCCCCCATAGCTCCCTTCCACCTGATTCCCACCCCACCCTCTGCCCTCCCCCCCTCCCCCCACTATTGTCCTCATCCATAGGTTATACAATTTTAATCCAATCTCTGCACCCCACACCCCTTTCACCCTGATAATTATCTATCCACTCCCTTTCTTTGCCCCTAATTCTATTATATTCACCAGTTTATTCTATTCCTGAGATTTTTAATTCACTTGACCTTCTTCCTCTTCTTAAGTAATACCTTTCAGCATTTCATATAATACTGGTTTGGTGGTGATGAACTCCTTTAATTTTTTCTTATCTGTGAAGCTCTTTATCTGCCCTTCAATTCTGAATGATAACTTTGCTGGATACAGTAATCTTGGTTGTAGGTTCTCGCTATTCATCACTTTGAATATTTCTTGCCACTCCCTTCTGGCCTGCATGGTTTCTGTTGAAAAATCAGCTGATAGTCTTATGGGTGCTCCCTTATAGGTAACCAACTGCTTTTCTTTTGTTGCTTGTAAGATCTTCTTTTTGTCTTTTACCCTTGGCATATTGATGATGATGTGTCTTGCAGTATTTTTCTTTGGATTCCTCTTGTTTGGGGTTCTGTAGGCTTCCTGTACTTGTAAGTCTATTTCTTTCACCAGGTGAGGGAAGTTTTCTGATATTATTTCTTCAAATATGTTTTCAGTATTTTGCACTCCCACTTCTTCTGGCACCCCCATAATTCTGATGTTGGTGCGCTTGCAGTTGTCCCAGAGGCTCCTTACACTATCTTCAACTTTCTCGATTCTCTTTTCTTCTTCCTTCTCCAGAGGAGTGTCTTTTGGCTCTTTGACCTGATTCTTGTGTTCTTCCATTCTGCTGTTGGATCTCTGCATAATGTTTTCCAATTTAGTCAGTTTATGTATACTTTTTAATTGGGTCTCATGAAGTTTATCGACCTTTTCTAGGATATTCTTGCATAACCTTAAAACCGTAGTTCTGAACTCTATATCCTCCATCTCTTTCGTTTGAGATCTATTTCCTTGTCTCGGCATTATCACTATTTTTCAGAGTTGGTAGGGTGGCTTTGTGTGTTTGGTGTCCTATATGGCCCAGTGGGTCAGCCTCCTCAGTAACCTGAGGTAGACACTCTTGGTGATCCCCTTTGTGGACTGCGTGCACAGCCTTGTTGTAGCTAAGTCTTATTGTTGTGAATTGACCTTCAGGCCAATTGGATGTGGGTATCAGCTGTGTCTACTCTGGGATAAATTCTGTATTGGAGACAGTCTTATAGGATCAGACTTGAAAAATTGCAGAAGCCTCTGCTCAGCTTGGATGGGGCGAAGTCTCAGGGCTGAACTGACAGTCTTGGCTTTTGCCCTGCCCTTGTGCACTCGCCTGAGTTTCCGCCTGACCTCTGCCTTCCCTGAGTTTCCACCTGACTGTCCCAGGTTCCCCAAGCAAGAGTGTGGGTGCCCAGGGGCTCGCCCGGACTTGGGCTGGTCTCTGTAGTCTGGAGCTTCTGACTCCTTCCGCTACAGAGAGGCCGCCACCTTGTACAGAGAGGCGGCTGCAGCCTCCGTGGTCAGACCTGGAGCTTCTGACTCCTTCTGCTGCGGAGAGGTGGCGGTCAGACCTCAGCATGTACTCACTCGTGCGTGCGCGCGCGCGACTGTAAACCCTGCCGGCTGCGGCTCCGGGTCCCCGGTCTCCCAGTCTCTGAGTCTCTGGGTGCCTTTCTCTACAGTCCAGACTCCACACGTATGAGCCTGGGACCACGGAATTTCAGCCCGGGTTGCGTTCAGTACAGTTGGAAAGGGTTCCGTGCCATCAGAAATTCCTCCCCTCCTGCCAGGCAGGCATTCAGCTGCCGCACTTCCTCTCCGCACGCAAGCATCTCCCTACCTCAGAGCTTTGCTGCTCCCAGTCTGATCTGTGAGCCTCTCTCTTTCTTTTTAGTTGTAGCTATTCCACTTCTCCAGCTTTACTGAGGTTTTGGTGAAGTCCTTTTTGATTTTAGTTGTTTTTTTAATTCAATTGTTGATGAGGTGGCAGCTTAGGAGACTACGTAGGCCACCATCTTGGTTCCTGAATCTCAGGAATTGCACAATTAATTATCCCAGAAAAAGCGTGCTTTGGGACTTATTATTTTGGTCTTGTTACCCTAGTTACTGTTATCTCAGCTGTGACTGCTTCTCTTGCATTGACCCAAAACATCTAGAATGTGAAATTAGTTAATGAACTGGCTCAGAACACATCGGGTACACTTCATAATCAAGAAGATATAGACAAAAGGCTAGAAATAAAGCTAAATGCTTTGGAAGCTGTAATAGTAGACTAAGCAATCAATTAGAAAGTGTCAAGAGTAGATAGCAGCTTCAAAATTAGATAGCCATGCTGCTTCTACATATATTTGTGTAATTTCAGTCCACTATAACAATTCTCTATGCAACTGGAGTAAAATCAAAATGCACTACAGGGAATATGGCATCATAATAATATCAATATAGACCTAGTGCGGTTACACAAACATGTTCAAGCCATTCAGAATGGTCAGGATGAGATTATATCTCCTGTGAAGCTAGCAGAAGAATTACTAGATGATTTAAAAGGATGATTTAATCCATAGAAAATGTTAAAACACATCACCTGGTACCTAAAAAGATTCTTTTATGCACCACTAATATTATTCTGCTTTCTTTCAGTCAGCAGCAAGCTCTTTTGATCCCAAGTCCGAAGGCTCCAATTAGATGTCCATAAACTGAATTTAAAAAATAAAAAAGGGGGAGATGTAGAGAGCACCTGGGAGAACACTTGAGTAAAGGTCAGTCAGCTGAATCCAGCAGCATTTGAATAGCCATGTCCTGGAAACATACCTCACTAAAGGCAGGAATGATGTCAGTCCTGACCTTTAGTTCAGGTGCCAGGCGAGGGTGCTATTATCTAGGTGTAGCCAGGCACCAGGGATGCAATTATCCGGGTCCCACCAGACCTAACAATTACAAGAAGCCACAGAATGAAGAATGCAGCCTGCTCTTTAAAGCGAGACTTAACATAATTTCCTTTGTTTTAAACTCTAGTGAAACTTTCTGGTATCATGCTGTATATAACAAACACGCTGCACTAGCTCTGGGTCACTGTCTCTCTATCCAAGAACAGTGTCCCACCTGGTCCCAGTTTTACTTACTGTCTCTGTGTCTGTCTGTTTTTTAATCTCCAGTCACCCCTACTCAGGTCTTGTTCACTCTCTGGCCATGCTGGTCATGGAGAAATCCACAATTTATAATGATAAAGGGGATAATTCATCAAGAAGACATAACACTTATTATGCACCCAACCTGGGAGCATCGAGACATAAAAACAACAGCTAACAGAACTAAAGGGAGAAACTGACCAAAATACAATTATAGTAGAGGACTTAAATACCCCATTAGTAACAATGAATAGATCATTCAAACAGAAAATCAATAAGGAAATATCAGCCTTAAATGACACATTAATCCAGAGACATAATTGATACCTATTTTTCACCCAAGAAAGCATAGAGTAGAGAAAGGAAAGCCTCTACAATAGGGAAAATTGGAAAGTTGCATGCAAAAGAATAAAACTAGATTGCTATTTGACACCATACATAAAAATTAACACAAATCAAAGACTTAAATATAAGACCTGAAGCAATAAAATACACAGAAAAAAATCATAGGTACTAAATTGATCTCAAAGAGGATTTTATAAACTTGACCCTAAAGGCAAGGGAAATAAAAGCAAAAATAAATGAATGGGACTACATCAAAGTCAAAAGCTACACAGCAAAAGAAACCATATAAAAGAAAAAGGTATGCTGGGAGGGAGATGGAGCGCGCTGGTGAGGAAATGGCACGGCGCCTTCCATTAGCCGCCCAGGTGAGCCCTTCCTCTGATGCCATAGGGACGAGCCGAAGCTCTCACCACCACCGCCATGTGAACTTTAAAACTACAGTGGTAATTGAACCACAGGAGCGACCGTCACTGCTGCACCTGACACCGCCACCCGCCACTGCCGCCGCGAATAAAGGAAATCCACTGAGAACAGAGCTCACCACGCCTTGGGCTCAGGGAGTGGGCGACCTCAGAACTTAGCCTCCATGTCTGCAGCTGCTCCGCTCCCACACCGAACGAGACACCTTTGAAGGTGGTCCCCCCGCCTGCAAACATCTCAGCCCAACTGCAGCTGTCCCAGCCTGCCCGCCATGCTAGCAAGGAGCTAGCGGGGCGCCTCCAATATGCGACCCCAACACCCTAGAGGGGCCGTGTGCCCCGGGTGAGCCGAGTGTCCCAGGGGGCCGTGTGCCCTGGGTGAGCCATACCCCCCAAAGGGGAAGGGTGTCCCGGGTGAGCCGAGTGTCCCAGGGGGCCGTGTGCCCCGGGTGAGCCGAGTGTCCCAGGGGGCCGAGTGCCCCGGGCGAGCCGAGTGTCCCAGGGGGCCGAGTGCCCCGGGTGAACCCTATGTCCCATGGGGCCGAGTGCCCCGGGTGAGCTGAGTGTCCCAGGGGGCCATGTGCCCCGGGTGAGCCGTACCCCCAAAGGGGAAGGGTGTCCTGGGCGAGCCGTGTGTCCCAGGGGGCAGAGTGCCCCGGGTGAGCTGAGTGTCCCAGGGGGCCGAGTGCCCCAGGTGAGCCGAGTGTCCCATGGGGCCGAGTGCCCCGGGTGAGCTGAGTGTCCCAAGGGGCCAAGTGCCCCGGGTGAGCCGAGTGTCCCAGGGGGCTGAGTGCTCCGGGTGAGCCGAGTGTCCCAGGGGGCCATGTACCCCGGGTGAGCCGAATGTCCCAGGGGGCTGTGTGCCCCGGGTGAGCCGAATGTCCCAGGGGGCCATGTGCCCCGGGTGAGCCGTATCCCCCAATGGGGACGGGTGTCCTGGGTGAGCCGTGTGTCCCAGGGGGCTGTGTGCCCCGGGTGAGCCGAGTGTCCTAGGGTGCAGTGGGACCCAGGGGAAGGGGCGGTGAAAACCAGAGGAGGAGCGGACTCTATTCATATGGTCCTGAGATAGTCACCATAAAACAAGCAGACTGCCAAATGAGGAGCGGATTCTATTCATGGGGTCCTGAGATGGTCACCATAAAACAAGCAGATTGTCAAATGACAGCGGGGAGGGGAAGGAGACCTGGGGGGAGATAGGAGAACAACCGAGGGACTGGTATGCATGAACATAAGTACAACGAACGAACACAGAACTCTGGGGAGGGAGGGCATAAATGGGAAGGGGGGGTAATGGTAAGCTATGTACACAGATAATACCTTAATAAAATTTAAAAAAATAAATAAAAGAAAAAGGTGACTGACGGAATGGGAGAAAATATTTGCAAACAAAACCTCCAAAAGGGTGAACATCCAAAATATACAAAGAACTTATACAATTTGACATAAAAAACAAACGGTCCTATCTAAAAATGGGCAGAGGACCTGAATAGACACCATTCCCAAGACATACAAATGGCCAACAGATATATGAAAAGCTGCTCAACTTCACTGGCTATAAAGCAAATGCAAATCAGACCACAATTAGATACCACCTCATGCCTGTTAGAATGGCTGTTATCAATAAGACAAGAAATAACAAGTGTTGGAGAGGTTGTGGAGAAAAAGGAACCCTCATTTAAATATTGGTGGAAATGTAAACTGGTACAGCCAATATAGAAAACAGCTTGGCTATTCCTCAAAAATTAATAAGCTACTGTGACCCAGCAATTCCTCTTCTGGGCACCTACACAAAATTTTTAAAATATTTATTTGTAAGTTATATGAACCCCTATGTTGATTGCAGCATTATTCACAATGATCAAGACATGAAAATAACCTAAGTATCCTTCTATTGATGGCTCAGTAAAGAAGATGTAGAACATAAATACAGTGACATACTACTCATCCATGAGAAGAGATGAAACACTGCCAATTGTGAGAATAAGGATGGATTTTGAGAGAATTATGCTAAGTGAACTAAGTCAGATGGAAAAGGACAATAACCATATGAGTTCACTTAAATGTGGGATATAAAACAGAAAGCAGCAAATGAACAAACTCTTAGACAAAGACAACAGTATGGAGTTTATCAGAGGGGAAGAAGGTTGCTGGAGGATGAAAAGGGTAAAAGACTTAAACATATGGTGATGGAAGAAGAATAGACTTTGGTGAGTACACAATTTAATATATGGATCATTATAATGTTGTAAGCCTGGAATTTATATAATCTTATTAACCAGTGTTACTCCAATAATTTTAATTTTAAAAGTTCCTGGATATTTTTGCTGTGACTTCCCTTTTGAAAAAGATTAACTAAATTTATTTTATATACTCTCCTCACACATCCACTCAAAACTTGGCTTGTCCATAATCTTGCACTAAGGAACACACCAAGCCATGAACTAGGTCTGAACTATAAGGTCTCAGAGAGGTAAAGGAAAATGAAAACTCTAGAAAAAAGGAGATTATCAGACTGGCAGTTTTAAATTAAATTCCCATACCCAATGCAAAATTTGTTAAAGTGGGCTTTCCCATTGCCTAGTTTACTGCCATTGGAAAGAGTCACAAAAATCACCCTGGGAAATTAAGGTGTCACTTCCCACACAGAATCCCATACATATCTATGCCTCAGTTTAGTTTTCTTACCATTTAGATTGGAAATAATACAGCTGCTACATTCTTCGATGCTTCCTCATGTACTAAGAAATATAAATGAAACCATTTGGAGTGGTGGCTATTATAAAACAGAGCCACTGTATCGCCCAGAGACATTTTCCCACATAGGATAAGGACTTTCTTTTGGAATGTATTAAGCTGCAGTTGAACCCCAGTGACTTGAGCTGGATGGGTAATAATAAAGAATCAGCTTGGGAGATTAGTCTACTCCTTCCATCTTGCTTTGAGCTAAAGTTCCTGTATAAGTTGTGTAGCTGTGTGAAAAGCAGGCAAGGCACCACAGTCCACATTGAGTGTCATCTTGACTTATAAACCTGAAATAATGGATTGGGTCATTCTCTGCCTCGGGGATTTTATCACTACTCTGGTCAAGCTGGATAATATGATCTGGCATCTGTGGGAGAAGGGCTGCAGCATATGTTTAGAAGGAGGAGGCCACTCCCAGGTTAGAGCCTGGTTGAGGAAGCAGAGATTTAATGGGGCTTAGCCTAAAGGCCCTGAAGTTTATTAAAGACCTTTCTTTGCTTATTAAAAGGGGCCTAGGACCACCAATTTGGGCTTTCCCCCTTCTTTCACCCTCAATTAATTTGTCTTGGAAGCCTCTGCTTCACTGGGCTCACATTTTTATACCTTTTATAGCTATTTTTCATTCTCAGCAGGCACTAAACACTTTGCAAGCAGCGCAGTAGTTCATAGAAAGGGTTTCTCTTCCTTTGGAGGACAAAGAAGGAACTTTCTAAGGCACTGTTATGGCAAGATGACTTTTGTCCATTTACCCTCTAACAGACTCTTCTGTGACTTCCTACTGGCAAGGAGTAGGAGGTCCCAGAAAATTTCCAACATCACATGAAGTGAGGGTGTAAGATGTTTCTTTGCTTATGAAACAGGCAATGAAGGAATAAGGACAACTACCTGTGGCAGGCCTCATGACAAGCACATTATACACTGACCACTAAATGTCATAATACTCTCATCAATCAGTGTTATTACCATTGTTACACTGAGGATTTTGAGTCTCAGTGATATTAAACAACATGTCCAAAAGTTCAAATGAAGCAGATCCAAGACTAAACCAGATTGTATACACAGAAATGAGGCTTTTTTCACCCAACCACACAGGACAGAATTGTTAACTGCCCATTGCATATGTACCATTTATTATTCTTCACTTGGGCTAACTATATTTTTATGTGGGGGCATGGAGAAAAGTAGATCACATGAATTCAAGGGAGAGGTCTGTTGCTTTGGAGATATTTAATTTAATTACCAAGAGTTGGGAAATACTAAGCTAAATATTATACAACGGAGTCCAAGGAGAAAAAAAACCCAGTAGGGAACAAACCAGAACTGTGCCAGGTAAAACCACCCAGAGGAAAGGGGACATCATGCAGATGGGAATGCTGGTCTCAGGAATGCTGAGGGCACGTGACCATATTCCTTAGGGACACTGCAGGCTCCTTAATCACCACACTCCTCTGCTCTCATTCTGTGTGATCCCACAGAAGTTTTATTTTTATGTTAAATTATTTTTACTGTTATTGTAATATCACTCAAAGTTTCCTTTTGGCAGGCAAAAATCCTGGTACATGTCACTCTATCTAGCTGAAGTAAAGAGGTTTCCTTTAAGGTAAACACCCTGCTCTTCATTAAAAATTCTACCAGGGCATTGCATGGCTCTCTTGATAATACCTTTTTTATTTTAAAATATATTTTTATTGATTTCAGTGAGGAAGGGAGAGGTAAAGAGAGACAGAAACATCAATTATGAGAGAGAATCATTGATTGGGTACCTCCAGCATGCCCCTTACTGGGGATCAAACCCGCAACCTGGCCATGTGTCCTTGACCGGAATTGAACCCAGCATCCTTCAGTCCACAGACTGACACTGACCACTGAGCAAAACCAGCTAGGGTTTGATGATATCTTTTTTCATATGTTATAATATCTCACAGATAAAACTCTACTTGATTCTTAACAGTCGGGTTGCCGACCAAACGCCACCTTTGGTATTGGTATGTCTAAAGCACTGGGGTTTGGTTGTGTTTTCTCTTAAATCCCATGAGAGGTGTATTCTAGTTAATATTCTACTTTTTTAGTTTGGCTGCCCATCTTCACATACCTGAAGGTGAGATCTCAGAAAGGGATAACTGTGCAATAGAGCTTGAGCTACCTATTTAAACATTCATGTATGTGTCTCGCAAACCAGGAGATTCTCTACAGTTAAACATTAGTAATCTATCAAATCAATCCAATTGTGGGGCTGATCTTTGAAATCCTGAGGCAGATAAAGAGAAACATGGCTCAACAAGGTAAGCTAATTGTAAACTAATTCTGCCTATTGGCTTCACCTCTGCACTCTCAAAGGTATATGTATCTTTATTACACAGCTATTTCCTTTTCATAGGTCTGACCAGGGGCTCCGCTGGAAGGGAATCATTACAGTTGTCTTTGTTTCTGGTGCCTATCAGTGTGTCAGAATAGATATTCAATAAAACATTTTGAATAAAAGTTCTAATCCTGTATCTAAGATAGAATAACACTTCACCATAATTTAAATAAATTAGTTGTACATATTCTGGTCTCATTTTCCTTATCATAACACAGAAAACTTAAGAGCTCTATGTCTTTCAAGTAGGTTAATGCTGTCCAGGTTTCCAAGAAAATGAGAAATGCCATCTCCAGGTAAGAGGTGAGCCTACCAAGAGAGTAACAATTTCCACAGCACCTAAGGAAAAAAACCTATAAAGATGCCAGTGTGTATGCATTAAGGCCCTGAAAAGAGACTATCTAACATAGTCTATCTAACATAATAATAGACTAATATGCAAATTAACCATCACTCCACTACACAAGCCATGCCCACTAGCCAACCAGAGCGAGTTTGCAAATTAACCCAATAAAGATGGTGATTAATTTGCATAAGCTGAGGGAAGGAGGAGTGAAGACTGAAGGCAGCATAGAAGGTAGAGGGAGGGAAAGTGGAAAGCAAGGTGGCTGTGGCTGCTGGAGGGAAAGCATTGGCAGCAAGTGTAGGGCGAGGTGAGTAGCTGCAGTGTGTGTGTGCAAGGCCGCAAAGGAGGCCAGTGGTGGTGGCCCTAGGAGGCAGCGGGTCGGTGGGCGGGGCGTGTAGCGGTGGTGGCAGTGCACATTGCCTCGGAGACTGTGGTGGCAGTGGCCGCGGGTGAAGTAGGGTGGGCGGGAGGGAAGCCCGCTTGAAGTCTTGCAGGAATATTCCTGCAACAGGTGCCTAGTCTGAAATAACTAATGTTCTAAAATCATGACTTCACTTCATGGTGGAGAGTGGTTTAGTTCCAGGGAGCAGCTTGCTAACTCGAAGACCAGATCGGATAATAAAAGCAAAGGGAGAGGTGGAAAGGCAGAGAAGGACCATGAATCTGAATACAGGCACTCCTAGTTGATGTACTTTTCCCAAGATGCCAGATTTAAATTTTGATCCCTCCTAACCTCCAGAGCAGAGCACCTGTGGCACTTCATCCAGGGTGTGTCCAAAACTGGCTCTGAGGTGGCACAGATGTGGCAGCTACAAAGGCTTGGTCTCTGAACCATGAGTGATTTTCAACATCTGTGGGGGGAGGGAGACTACCAAGAGGGATAAACTCACATTCCAACAAAAGGCTATCCTTTTAAAGATACAAAAAGCATTCTCTTAGTTAGACAAAGATAAATTTTGGAAAGGAACTAAAATCACCTCCAGGAATGCCCACAGGGACCACTTAATACTGATATCTATCATAGTTATTTATACCTTTGTCTTCTGTTAAGAGGGTCACTGAAACTGGCTTGGAGAAGAAACAATGCTTAAGGACAGAGGTCCTAGAAGGCCAATGGAACAAGAGGGCACAAAACTAGACCCGGAAAGAGCCCTTTCTTTTTCTTTTTAAAAAATATATTTTATTGAATTTTTACAGAGAGGAAGGGAGAGGGATAGAGAGCTAGAAACATCGATGAGAGAGAATCATCGATCAGCTGCCTCTTGCACATCCCCTACTGGGAATGTGCCCGCAACCAAGGTACATGCCCTTGACCGGAATTGAACCTGGGACCTTTCAGTCTGCAGGCCGACACTCTATCCACTGAGCCAAACCGGTTCCAGTGAGAAGAGCCCTTTCTAATAAGTGGTGCTGCAGTGTCACCAGCTCTTTGCTCAACCCATAACACACCCCTTCACACACTCATTTCAAATGAGAAAATCAGACTACCTCTCCTGCAAAGTGATCCACAGGTTGAGAACCACTAGAAGGGTCACCTACGACCATCGGAAAACATAGATATTTACATTATGATTCATAACAGTAGCAAAATTTACAGCTATGAAGTAGCAACGAAAATAATTTTATGGTTGGGGGTCACCACAACATGAGGAACTGTATTAAAGGGTCTTGGCATTAGAAAGGTTGAGAACCACTGCCCTAGTATCATGAAATTAGTAGGTGAATTCACGTTCCATCCATGAAAACTGAGGAAAAACAATGACAAATGTAGCCAAGTACTTGCAGAGATTTAACGCTTCAAAAAAGCTGACATGCAGGGCACATCAACTCCCCCTGGCCCACACTGCTGAAGATGCTGCTGAAGACAAGAGAGTCCTTCTTACTGTTCTGTTTCCCCAAGTCTTTGCTGGTTAGGAATACATCCCGATGGACCATCCTGTCCCAACCCCACAGAAAGATCATCAGCTAGTCAGAAGAAATAATCCTAAATCATTCCTTCACTCTGATTATTCCAGAACTTTCTGAAATCCCTACCAATAATAATCATGTTTGATTTTCCTAGAATGCTTTTAAATAAACAACTTTCCATACATTTTAGATTATTTTCTCTTTATAACAACCTTATGAGTTAGAGAGCAGCAGGTAGTATTTTCCCCCCCATTTTATAATTTTATAAAATGGGGAAACTGAGGCTCAGAAGTTAATGACCAAAGATGGCAATTAATCTTCAGAATTGAAATTCAAATTAGCATCTTTTCTTTTCAAGATCTATGCTTGTTCTATTTATACCCAGCTCAATTCTTTGAGGCTGTTGTCACCACAGAAGGATGGGAACATTTTGGGGGTACAGGGACAATTCATTGTGGTACAGAAAAAACCCCACTAGAACTTCTGTTCTTAATTTATTTCTAAGTCCTGCCTTCTAAACTGTTTTGTAAATGTCCATTAGCATATACAATATTGACACAGGTTATCTACATGTATTTAAGTATCCACACCCTGGGAAGTTTATGTTCCCAGTTGCATGGGTTGGGTAATAAGCAAAGACCACTGCTGTTCAACGTGTTTTGTATCCCTTCTATCATCCTCATTCACTCTCCTTTCCAATCTCCTATGGCAACAATAGAATTGA
This sequence comes from Vespertilio murinus, assembly GCA_963924515.1. Lineage (NCBI taxonomy): Eukaryota > Metazoa > Chordata > Mammalia > Chiroptera > Vespertilionidae > Vespertilio > Vespertilio murinus. The sequence goes on along the minus strand of OZ004707.1, from coordinate 95,086,910 downwards.
GGTTAACTGTATGTCAATGTCATGTCCTTTCTTCTTCTGACTTGAGTCTAGATCCGTGATCGGCAAACTGCGTCTCTCGAGCCACATGTAGCTCTTTGGCCCTTGAGTGTAGCTCTTCCACAAAATACCACAGCCTGGGAGTCTATTATGAAGAAGTGGCATTAGAAGAAGTTTAAGTTTAAAAAAATTGGCTCTCAAAAGAAATTTCAATCGTTGTACTGCTGATATTTGGCTCTGTTGACTAATGAGTTTGCTGACCACTGGTCTAGATTAATGGTTATTAACTGGGGTGATTTCCCTCATGGGTCATTTGTCAAAGTCTGCAGACATTTTTGGTACTCACAACCTGGGAAGGAGATTTGTATTAACATCTAATGTGAAGAGGCCAGGGAAACTGCCAATATCCTACAATACACAGGACAGGCCTCCACAACTAAGAATTACTAGTATGTAGCCCATAATGTTAATAGCGCTGAACTTGAGAAACCCTGGTCTAGAAGTTATATCAAACTACTTCTAATCTCTCACCAAATAGGCCAACCAACCCCTCAAATACTCTGTCCATGCTTTGATTGGATTAGTTGCATTAAACCCAAAGAGCAGTAAACTTGTGAATCTTCGTTTGTTGCCAAAGTAAGACATCTTGACAATGGAAATACAATGGAAGGATCAACTGAGAACTGCCATACCAGACAGATAGCTGTTGGCCTGTCCATAGAGAGAAAACCCAGGGAAGATGTTCAGATACTGAGAAGTTCCAATGCCCACACACAGAACAGAATGAGACATTTCAACTTTTCATCATCTTATGGCACAACTCCACTTGCAGACTATTGCTCTGCTCAATCTCTCCAATGCCACTTAAAGAGCAACCACACATACCCACATTTGTCTTGCATGTGAACCCTACTATATGGCCAAAATAGTAATTAAAAGAGACTAAAAATAAGTTTGATTAACTCTTCCTTTCACTTACTTTTTCCTAACTGGATGCTAAGAAGTCTGTTGATTGATAGAATATCTCTGTGACATATTATAGTAGGTCCTCTCACTAAACTAGACACAATGTGGAAAAACACATCTTCTTTCTCCCTGTTCTCAACTCTTCTTTTTCCCCAGTTTCTAAAAATATTTTATCTATGACCTCTAATGGTTTTCTGCCAAGCCATACCTTTCCAAGGCTGTGCCTGCATATGTGCAGGAGACTTCCTGAAAGCATTTTGGTGCCTGAATCAAATTTTATCCAACAGTACAAAACCAAAACTACTTATCTGTAATGATATTTAAAGATGTAAAGGTCAGTCATTTTATGTGAGTTCAGTCCAAAGTTAGATAAGCATTTCCATGTTCCTCTTCTGTCAGTACAAAAAGAGACAGACAATCATCTCTTTCTATCCTTATACCCACACTCCACTCAGGGGCAGGGCAGGCAATTTATTACAAAGACTGTGAATGGTAGCTGTAAAAGCAGCAAAAGAATGAAAATGTGAGCTCAATCACCTCTGGGGGCTTTTATAAAAGTGTAATAAAATAACATAGTAAAATAACAGAAAGAGAATAAGAGAAGATTTATAAATTAGAAGTAGTCACACTCGGGACCAGAGAACAACAAACATCCCCTTACCCTCGAGCATAATCCCTGTCTCCTCCAGATATTGATATGTTTCTACTGGGAGGGACACAGGGAGAAACTGTTCTAGGCTTATTCTTACTAATATAATTTTAGGCTTGATTTTATTTGTAGTGATCAAAACCATAGTTGATTCATTGCAGCTTTATTTACAGTAACCAGGATATGGAAACAACTTAAGTGTCCATCAGTGGATGAATGAATAAAGATGATAAAGGTACATATATACAATGGAATACTACTCAGCCATAACAGATATGAAATATGAAATGTGAAACATAGATATGGATCTTGAGGGTACTCTGCTAAGTGAAAATAAGTCAGATGGAGAGACAAAGACCATTTGATTTCATTCATTTATGAAATCTACACAAAACAAAACACACACAAAAAAACCTGTGTAAAACCAAATAGATAAAGAGAACAGATTGGTGATAATCGGAGGGGCAGAGTTTAGGGACAAAATGGGTGAAGTGTGTCAATTATATGATGATGGATAGCTACTAGACTTTTGATTGTGATCACTTTGTATCGTATACAGATGCTGAATTACAGTATTGCACACCTAAAATTTATATACCAATTTAGCTCAATTAAAAAAAGAATTGATAAGGAGAAACTGAAGAGGGAGTCTATTTCATATTATTTACAGCCAATTCAATGGTTATTATACTCTTCCTTAATGTCTTTAAAAAATATTTGTATTGATTTCAGAGAGGTAGGGGGAGAGAGATAGAAACATCAGTGATGAGAGAGAATCACTGATTGGCTGCCTCCTGCACATCCCACAATGGGGATCGAGCCTGCCGGGCATGTGCCCTGACTGGGAATAAAACCGTGACCTGGTTCACAGGTCAATGTTCAACCACTGAGTAACACCAGCCTGGCTCCTTACAGTCTTTTATTTTTCCTCTTTACATATCAGTTATGAAATCCTTTACTCTTTAATATACTACCATCTTTCCAAATGCCTGTTCCTACGGGTCATTGCAAATTGGGAGACATGTATATCCCAAAAATAAGAATCCCAGGGCATTCATGCATGTATATTAAAAATTTTATCTGTGGAGGTAAACACACAGCACTCTTCCCTCGTACTACATGTTGACAAGTTGAGGTTGTAGAGGAGGAAGGACAGTTGTATAAGCACAGTGGGCACACTGTACTCTTGTGTCTTCTGTAAAATCTGTTCTGACTGCCTGTTTCCCTAGGCTGCCATGAGAATTAATGAGTTAACACACAAAGCATCTAGAGTGCCCAGTACCTAGTGACTGCTACAAGCCAGCTCTTATCATTAGTGTGCGTCTTCCTCAAGTTTTCTGAATTAGTATGACAACGGCTATTATGATTTACTAGTATTAACCACATGGGAGGAAAACATGAGTTCGTACACTCCAAGTTTTTCTCCTTAAATTTTTAAAAATATACTTTTATTGATTTTAGATAAAGAGGAAGGGAGAGGGAGAACCTACCTCTATCAGCTGCTTCCTGCACACCCTACCAGGGATCAAGCCCACAACCCGGGCATGTGCCTGACCGGGAATCAAACTCATGATGCATGGAAAGACGCATAACCAACTAAACCACACAGGACAGGTCTCCTTATAGTTTTTTTAGGAAAAGACTTCAGCAGAGGAGACTTTCTTGGTTGTAAATATCAACAGCCCTTTGTTCAGGTATTTCAGCAGCATGGAACATGGTTGCCAGCTCTGGCATCATAGCAAAGTCAATAAGACTTTGGCTCTCACCTCCTGCAGCTTGTGATCCAGGCACCCAGCCCAGCCTACTCCTCTGAGGCTTGGACTGCCCTGGAGCCACTTCCCTATATTGTGTCCCAGTGTTGCTGGGCTTCCCAATGTCAATTTTCTAAGAAAGGTGAACCCAGCTAAAAGGTAGGCAAGTAGCTGGTCTAGAGTAGTTCACATTAGACTAAGCTCCAGGAGATTATTTACTTTAAAAAGAAATCTTTATTATTGAAAGTATTAACAATGTCTCCCTTTATCCTTATTGACCCATTTAGCCTGCACCAGCCCCCAGCCCAAGGCCTTTGCCATGCTATTTTCTGTGTCCATGGGTTATGCATATATGCATATAAGTTCTTTGGTTGATCTCTTCTGACCCACCCACCCACCCACCCCTGCCTTTCCTTTGAGATTTGATAGTCTGTTCCATGGTTCTCTGCCTTCTCACCATTTTACTAACCAAGAGATTATTCACTTTTAAAAGAAGAATCTATTTACTTCAATAAGTCTTTGGTAAAATGATGGGAAGGATATTTTATAGCTGGTCTCTCTCCAATGCTGGTCTTTCTAGATCCTTAGTTCTAGAAAACAATAAGCTGTTCTAATTCAATTATAGTCAATATCAGCTATTCCCTAGTTACTAGGTTGAGCTCAAGTCCAAGAACCCATGATAGGTTAACTTCTTAGAGCCAACATCCTTTCCTTAAGGTCCCAGTTAGAGTTTGAATTCTGAGCAACTACCAAATGCCAAGAGATCACCCTCTCTGGAATTCACTTCAACAGTATTCCTTGCCGAAGCCGGTTTAGCTCAGAGGTAGAGCATCGGTCTGCGGACTGAAAGGTCCCAGGTTCGATTCCGGTCAAGGGCATGTACATTGGTTGCGGGCACATCCCCGGTAGGGGGTGTGCAAGAGGCAGCTGGTCGATGTTTCTCTTTCATCGACATTTCTAGCTCTCTATCTCTCTCTCCCTTCCTCTCTGTAAAATATCAATAAAATATATATATATTTAAAAACAAACAAACAAAAAAAAAACAGTATTCCTAGCTTTGTTAACCTTGAAAGGATATGAGAACTAAAAAAAGAAAAAAGAAAAAAAAAAGAATATGAGAACTAAATGAAAACATTTATGTAGGTCTTTGTCAGTGCATTTTTTTGAGAAAAACCAAAACTTACTGAGGCTTTGGTACCCATAGGTCCAGCTTGACTCAGTGGAGAGAGCGTCGGCCTGTGGACTCAAGGGTCCCAGGTTCAATTTTGGTTAAAGGCATGTATCTTGGTTGCGGGCACATACCCAGTAGGGAGTGTGCAGGAGGCAGCTGATTGAAGTTTCTCTTTCATCGATGTTTCTAACTCTCTCTCCCTCTCCCTTCTTCTCTGTAAAAAAAATGAATAAAATAAATTAAAAAAAAATACAAGTACTTTAAAAAAATAATTGTGGGACCACCTTACTTTTTAAAAAAAATATAATTTTTATTGCCTTTTTACAGAGAGGAAAGGAGAGGGAGATCAACTGCCTCCTGTACACTCCCTACTGGTTATGTGCCCACAACAAAGGTACATGCCCTTGACCAGAATCGAAGCTGGGACCCTTGAGTCCGCAGGCTGACGCTGTATCCACTGAGTCAAACTGGTTAGGATGGGACCACCTTACTTTTTAGTTGGATTCATCTTTTTTGGGCAGATGGCTTTGGAGGGGCCCAGTAACATTGGGATGCAGTGTGCTGGGAAGATAGCTTTGGAATCTCAGAGAAACAGGTGGCTCTAGGAGTTAAGGGCCTGAATTCTTCTGGTGATAGGGGCTAGTACTACAAAATATTTATTATATATTACAGTTCCAGGCAAGGACCTAAAAAAATCAGGCTATACTATGAAATAATAGTGATAGTGCGAATAATTCTGATATTTTTACTGAAGTACAGAATAAAGAACTCAGTCAATTAATAGGCACACTTGGGACAGCTTCATGTGATTATCTGCTGAAAGGTGAAACTTCATAGGCAAAACTTCCCTTTATGCCAATGAGGGGCCAATGGAAGCCGGTGAGTCTTCCTCACATTTTGGAGCGCTGACTATACTGTCCCATTGCTGGGAGGAAAACAATAACATCAAAGGCAAGGTTGAGATTAAGTTTGATTTAGGTTTTGATTCCACCTCTTGCCCATTAAAGGGCCTCAGAAATATTTAGAAAATGTTCATAAATTATGCAAAGCTATGTGGAAGTTGACCCACAGGAAGTAAAAAGGAGACAGTATTCACGTGGCTAGTGAAACCTGGAAGTAATTAAAAGAGATTGGCATATGCCTGGAGCTCCACCTCTTTCCAGGCATATGGAAAGTGTTCATGAACAAAAACCTGTCCCATCCGGAACATCAGTGGTGAGAGACAAGGAGCAACTGAGAAGGAAGATGCATTGGCAGTGAACACACACAGCTGAAAACTGTGGGCAGTAACAAGAGGACCCAGCAGTCCATGGCTTACTACAGGGAGTGCCAATTTGACTTCCTCCCCCTTGTTTCGTTGTGACTAATCTACTAGTAGGCACTTGCAGGCTGGCTGGTTGACTGGGTCTGAGTTGCAAGGTAAGAACTGGTTTTGAAAACTTGATGGAGTTTTAGTTTTATAAGACTGGAATTTGGGGAGGATTCTTCCTGAAATCCCTTGCTTGGCTGTTACATTTAAGAAAGCCCCATGGGAGTATTTTTCTTCCATTTGTACCTCAGGGGGACACTTGTGGGGCATGTGCCCAAATGGCATCATCCTGCCCTATTTTTCAGTATAAAAATAATGTCCCATTTTCATTGCCAGTACTGTTTTATGTATGCACCATAGGATCCCTCCTAGGGAGTATCTAAATTGGGGTAATCACCAGGGAATTTATGAGAGAAAAAAACACATACATGGATTTCAAGAAGTTTCAGAAAGAAATTGAGACTCAAATGGAGTCTCAGCATCTTCGCAAAGGGTGGCACAGAGTCACATCTGTTGTCACCACCTTTCTTAGAAGTTTCAGGACACTGTCCTAAATAATAATGGCTCTCCTCTCTTTTCTTATTGGAATATGGGAGGGCAACAGTAGCAAAGGCTTAAATCAGAAGAACACATACATGTATCTGTCCTTCCTCATCATTCATCACAATAAATTCTTAGTCAATTTACTGTGATTTACTGTATACTCCATATCACAAAGCTTTTTCTCTCAGCCTCTTTCAGGCACCCAGATACTGACCGACTTATTTCAGAGAATGGGGAGCAATAGACTAAAGATTTGGAGGTGAGTGGGAATGAACAGGTTAAGAGGCCACTCAAACTCTCTACTGAGACACGGTCTGAGCCAGCCGTGCACTGAGGAGTACAATGAAACAAATGACAGTGTTCAGGCAGAGATGTGAGCCATGTAGGGATGCAGACCCTTTCTGACAGGGGAGACTGGTTATCCAGAACACCAAGAGAACCCAGTACTCTGTTGCTCTATTCTGTGGGGAAACCCAGGAATTCCTCCACTCCCAGGAGAACTACTTCAGAGTAGAGGAGGCCAGGAAGGCCTTTTTAACAACTCACACCCAAGTTCCTAGAGCCCAGTAGGAGCAAACTTGGCACTGAGTGCTCCCCCACCAAGGTGCCCTCTTTTGGACCAATTCAGCACCAAAGCTGGGCTGTGCCACTGTGGTTAGTACGCTGACCCAGAATACCAAAGGTACAGCAGTGTGTGAGAAGGGGACAGGCTCGCCCTCCAGGCTTCAGTGGATGAGCAGAACTGGATATACTAGCTCAGTGTGTGGGTCACAGCAAAGGTGTTGTGGGAGAGATGCCAGCCAGGGAGCACAAAACAAGAGCCTTCAATGTTACCAGGAGCAAGTCACTGCACCTTAGGAAAAGCCTAAAGGCAGAGGAGACAGGATTGCTCCCAGTCCCCAGAGCAGCCTGCTAGAATCAGAAACAAAGGTTGTGTTTCCCCATGGTAGACACCACTCAGTGTGGAACTTCCACTGTCCATCTGCTCCAGCCCTCATGCCACTCATGCTGGCTGAGCAAACATGGGGCACAGGTAGCATGTTTCCTGCTCTTTTCTACCCACAGCTACTACAAAGTAAAATGTCTCCCAGGGCCCAAACAGAGGCCCTGCCATTAATGAGAATCTATATTTCAGGTATAAATAGCCTGTTTCCCTATTTTAATACACTTCGGCTTAATCCTTGCCCTGCCCCACCCAACCCTACCGCACCCCATCCCACCCCACCCCACAATTGTTTCAAGCCAACTTCTAGACCAGTCTGAGCTACTCCCTTTCCCATCCTCCAACCAGGAAAAGGGCAAGGAAAAGAAAAACTCAGAAACCTGAAGATTGTTTGGAATTTATTCTCTTAAATAAGAATGGTAACATTTGTTTAAAAAAATTAAAAGCACAACACCTTAGTTTCACAGAAACCACAAAAACAAAGTTACATAACGAAATAAAAAAAAACTCACAAAGAAACACAGCAAAAATTCACAACAGCGCAGGTTAAAAACAAGGGCAAAATATAAAGGCTTCAAAGGCCAAAGTTGGAAAGGGTATGGGCTCCTGGGCACAGCTCATCCTCCCTCGCTCAGATTTCTTTGTAGCACTGCTGTGAGAACCCCCTCTGCTGCTTACCTTCATACCCCTTCCTCTGCCCTGAGCTGAATGGCGGTGGAAAAGGGTACCCATTAATTCACTGGTCATACGTTCAAGGCCACTCTGGGGCCCCTTTTAGGAGAGACTAAAAATGTTCCACTGTCTTACAGGGATACACTGAACACCAAGAGACAGCAGCAAGCTGCAACGACTAGTTCAGTGGAACAAGTACCTAAGCCTGAAAGCAAAACAGAGGTTAGGTAGGATATTGGTTTCTGTGGCATTTTACCAGCAACAGAATCCAGACTTTCCTAGTTTGCTCTCAAATCAATTTCCTGAGGCTGAGAGTGTGTCCTGTCCATTTTCTGAGCTATAGGTATGCTGGCTACTCTGTCCCCTGCTAGTCTGACCAGAACATAAGCCAGGCCAATGACTCAAGGAATAGGAAGCTTTAGAAATAGCTTCATCAATATTGTTATTATTTAGGTTACAATGATCTAAATATCTATTCATATATGTGAAGTTAAACCTATAAAAATAAATAAGTGTATGTAAATGAATATTTACACATCACCATAACTATGACTCTTGTGGCAGGGTTGGTGGTTTAGGCTGGATTGCAAAACCTCTTTGCTTTACTAACAGGTTTTCCAAAAATGCTCCTAAGGGATTTATAGGAGAAGCACTGAGATTTCCTAATTACATCCTCCCAGACAGGAGCCCCGGGACTGAACAGAATTCCTTGTACTAGCATGGCCAATCTAGCTGGCATGGAAAGAAACGCCTGCATTTTCTAACGCCCATTCAGCATCTGCACTACGAAACCTAACAGATTATGCAAAGGGTATCTAGGTATGGTATAGGGAGCAGGCACCTGCCATGTGTTATTCTGCTAGGTACCTTTTTAAGTTAAGATTACTTTTTCCATAAGATAAGAGACAACTAAATGTTTCTTCCATTCCATCTCTGTTGCCTGTACTAGAAGAAAAGCTCTTTGGTTTCTTGTTATGACACCCCATAGTTTTTATGCTTTATTTTTGGTTATAGACTACATGAGATCTAACTTTTCCTGAAGTCAGGTGGGTTCTCCGAGGAAAGGAATATCTGTGCCAGGTCCACCAATCTGTAGCAGTTAAGAATAAGAAGCTTGGAAACAAAGCAGCTAAGATTTGAGAACAGAAAAGAGGTTTTTTTGTATTAAAAGCACATAACAAAAATATTGTGAACAATGTCTTCCAAATACTAAATCAGGTAGCAGTTACAGACTAGGTTACTAAAGAAAGATAACTCTAAAGGGCAGACCTAGAGTAGAGTCTTTTAACTTGTGGGTTGTGTTTGTATTTTGGCAATAGTAGTAACTTTGGCATGAGGGGAAAGGAACATAAGGGAGAGGAGGAGACCAATGCCACAAAATAAAGAGAAGGCACAAAGCAAAAGCACAGCATGGTCATGTGCCAGCTACAGTTATAACTTTTCAGGCTCTGACCTCTGGGTATATGAGTCTATGAGGATGGTTTATTTGGACATGGCAGAATCAAGTTCATTCAGGTACAGCCTTCCTTGTTTAGAGTACAGCAGAGAATATCTACCATTACTTAAAAAGTAATGATTGCTACTTATGACACACATTTGTTACAACTAAAGCACCTGAGTTTTTCTGAAGCCTTTCGGAAGAAAATTCTAGTCAATGCTTAAGTTGGGATATAAAGAAGGAAATCCCTATCAAAGGAGAGAAAAAAAAGTCTCTTTCATGGCAACTATAAAAGACCACCCATGATTCTGCTCCTTTTCTACAGAGGCTAGCAAAATTAGGCACCTCACAGGGGAAGCACTGCTGCTTTGGAACATGTTCAGACTCAGAGCTGTGATTTCCAAAAGCTCATGTCTCCAGAGGCAGATACTAACTGCATCTCGTCAGCACTAAGTCCTGGCCTTCTTACCACCTAGAGAGTCCCTTAAATTGGGGACAGTGTCTGCCTTGTTCCTTGAGATGCCACATCTTGAACCCCTTGTGTTGTAACAGGCAAGTTACCTTTAGAATCAAGAACCATGGGGATTGATTTTTTCCTCAGGGCTTTCTTTTAAAAAAAATATTTTTATTGACTTCAGAGAGGAAGAGAGAGAGAGAGAGATAGAAACATCAATGATGAAAGAGAATCATTGATTGGCTGCCTCCCGCATGCTCTCTATTGGGGATCAAACCAGCAACCCAGGCATGTGCCCTTGATCGGAATCAAACCGGGGACCCTTCAGTCCGTAGGCCAATGCTCTATCCACTGAGCAAAACCGGCTACGGCAGGGCTTTAATTCTTTAACCATATTGCAAGCTCTCTACTTTTTTTTTTTTTTATCAAGACCTGGGTGTGGGTGGGGTGGGGTAGGGAAGTCACTTTGCAAAGGATACAACTGCCTAATCATCTCTCGTCTGCTCTCCCTGCTTTGTAGAGTATTCTTCCCTTAATTCTTTATAATACAAACTAGACAATAAAATGCTTTCAAACTAGAAAATAAAATAGCAAACTGAACCAGTAGGGAAAGTGAATAAATGTAACTTTCTCAGAAACAACCTGAACTTCATGGTGTTTATTCATTTTAAAGAATGTTCTGTACTCTATACCCAAAAAGAAAGTTTAATTTCCTTGAATTGTTTTAGTGAGAAGCCAGGTTCTTTGGAAAATCCATCTCTGCTGGAATAAGATCTGGTTAAATGCACATTCTAGAGTGCAGAGCCCAAACCTCTGTTTGGATCCCTTGGGTTATTTTTCTCTTCCAGTGCTTTCCCCATATTCTGCAAAGGGCTATCAGCACTTCATGAAAGAGACAGACGATAAAGGGTTTCAAGACTATAGAAGGTTTCAAAGTCATTCGTGGCTTAAACTTTGCTATAAACTGTTGGTACAATCTGCGGGGCACTTAAAAAAGTTTCCCCAAATTATAATAAGGGCACACACAGTAAAAGGAGCCAAGCTCACCTAGCTCAGCTGGGGTATCCTGAGTTTTAGCCTCCAGATCACCTCACTAGGGTATCACATAGTCTCTAGCACATTCTCTCTCCCAGAACACATGAGGTTCACATTAGTTCTTACACACAGAAAAAGAAGCAACCTTGGGAACCTTTCATTTGAAGGTTGATAGGGTAATTCTTGTCTTCTCCTTAGTTTCTGGCATTAGCTAATAATCTTAGTTTCTTTATGATAATTTTTTAAGAGTTTATAAATGGATGCTTTAGACATATTTGAATAGGATGAAATGTGTGATAGACAAAAACATGGCCCTGTTGACTTCCATTCTTTCTTACACAGTGACCTGGCCTGTGAACAATCTGGGCTATACTGAGGACATATCTCACAGGCTGGTTTGACACGGAGTAGATAAATATACAGATAGGCAATTTTAAGGGAGGAAAACATAATTCTTCAAAATGAGCCAAGTCCTGCTCTGCAAAGATCACAATAAATGTGTTTTTAGAGGGAGGGATGGTATCATTTACCTCCTGACACAAGGAAATGGTTCCTAAGAGTGGGACAAATTAGGGCTTGATCCTCATTCAAATGCCCCCAAATGACCAGGACATGGCATATCCTTTAATGGTTATAGGTCACATAGAAGAGAACTATCAGTTCATCTAGATACCTAAATAGGGAATGGGATGCAAGAATTTCAAGTCCAAGAGAACATAAATCCAGATAATGGGGCCTTATCAAACTCAGTGCTATGTCAAGAGTCCCAAACTGGAGCTATAAGAGGGTCCTGTAATTCTGAATTATCACCTGGGTCAATGACAAAAACAGCCTCTTTAGAATTCCTATTTATCTAGACAGAGTCTAGAGCAACCACCTTCATGTGTTTGATGGCCACAAGACTATAGCAAGACTTTTGAGATACTAAGTAGACATTATGAAGTTGGGTGATAACGCTTACCAGATGGGGCCCCTACTGGCCCACAGTTTGCCAGTAAAACTCCCCTCTGATTTGTACTAGCACCTCTGATAGGCCATAGAGAAAGGGGACTCCGAATGCAAGCAGTTGGCACATGAAAAAGGAGTCCAAAGGGTTTTGGGCCACCTGATGCCCAATCGAAGAAATGTTGCTTTGGAGGTGTTGGCTCATCTCCTTGGCCTTGTCACAGAGGCCAAGAGAGTGACGTGCCACCCAGCCAAACAAGGAAGTGAGGCTACCTGGAGTTCTATCAGCAGGGTTGGTGACGGTACTGGCTGGTCCATTTGCATCTGCAATGGGGCCATCCTGTAGGGGTCCTCTGGTGTCCTAGGAAAGTCAAAAAGAAAAAGAAGAGTGACTGACTGAACCACTCGAATCTCAGGAGGCAATGACATCCGAACTAGTTAGTTTGTAGCTCTTACCTTTAACTCAGAGCTATATTCCACACAAAGTAAGTCTTTCTTTAAAAAACAAGGACATATTTCACATGGAAGTTATGAATAGTCAAAATCTAGCTCCACCCAAGTATAACTTTTCCTACAAGTCCTTCTTCAGTCAACAGGAGCCTCTCAAGTAAGAATTAGCTAGCCTGCTCCCAGACAAGGAGACATCATGGATTAAAGATGGAAGGAGGAGCTAGTTACTCTCATTAAAACAAAAAAGAGAGAAGGAAAAAGGATCTTAGATAAGTTATTCCCACAAGAAAGAAAATGAAAGGAATTGGCAGTCAGAGCAGATTATTTACAACTGAATTCATTTTTAGGCTGTCCTTTTCTCAGAGAGATACTTGTTTACAAAGGTAAAAGTCTTTTATACAGAGTGAACAGAAGGGAAGGTCTGACACAGTATTCTAAATCCAACTCAGGTGGTGGAGAGAACATTACTTCAGTGAAATACAGCATTAGATTAGGCTTGAAAAGTTGGTTCCCTCCCCAAAGGACTTGCTTGAGACTATGACCACCTCTCAAGCAATTCAGTGGCCATTCAGCAGGCACTGCTGGCTACACAATGACCTGTCATGACACTGAAATACATAGTACTTGCTGCTTCTCCCCAAGTAGAGATGGATTACCATTACCTTTCCAGACAGAGGAGTCACTGCTGGTCTCTTTCTCTGTGCAGAGCTGGAGAGTCGGTAACAGTAGTGTGGTTTACAGTAGAATTTACCTGCAGGCAGCAAGAGGCAGAGGAAAGGGGAATGAGCATAACTCTATAATTCTGAACTTGACTTCCTGGTCTTGGCACATTCTCTTCCATCTCTTCAAGCCATGAGCATCATCACTGCCTCAGCCTTTTCCAGGTTCAGGCTTCTGTAAAACCTTTTTTCAGCCCTCCTCTCCCCTTTGTCCTTTGGATATGTGAAGGCCCTTGAGCCATGAGGGCTTAGGATCAGCATTTAGAAACAATACAATGCAAAACCAAACAACAACAACAACAAAAAACCCCCAAAATGGACTATAAATAAAATGAAACAAAATAAAACAGAATAAAAAGCATTAGAATGGTGCATACATAGTACATAATCAGAATTAAGTATTATTTCTTTTAAAAAAATATATTCTATTGATTTTTTACAGAGAGGAAGAGAGAAAGTTAGAAACATCGATGAGAGAGGAACATTGATCAGCTACCTCTTGCACACCCCCTACTGGGGATGTGCCCACAACTAATGTACATGCCCTTGACTGGAATCGAACCTGGGACCTTTCAGTCCGCAGGCTGATGCTCTATCCACTGAGCCAAACCGGTATCGGCCAGAATTAAGTATCATTTCTTGCAACTTTTAGCTGTGACTACATTTGTTTACTGGGTCCTAACGTAACATGTATTTGCTAGAGTGGGCATAGTCAAAACGATGAATAACTACTGATCTTGGCTTTTCCCACGACACTGGTGGTGATTAAGTCACAAAGGGTCATTTTTTTACTTTCTTTCTTCCAGTTAAAGAGCCATGGCTTTTGAAAATTAAAGGGTAGACCTTATTACACAGACTGTTGAGACATGAGCAATCCCACTCATTCTTCTCATTTGTATAAAGTGTTCTTTCGAGAAATGAACGTTTCCATTCTCAAAGTTAAAATAAGAGAACCTAACCTAAAAAACAATAGAAAAGACCAATAAAACTAAGAGCTGTTTTTTAAAAAGAAATAAAACTGACAATCCTTAACTAGACTAATTCAGAAAATCAGAGAACTCAATTAAATAAAAGCAGAATCCAAAAAGAATATATTATAAATGATAACACAGAAATACAAAAGATCATGAGAAACTATGAATAATTAATTATATGCTAACAAGCTGGATAACCTAGAAGAGACAAATAAATTCCTAGAAACATTCAATCTATTACTAATAGTAAACCATGAAAAAATAGAAAATTTGAATAGACCAATATCAAATGGTCTATTATCAATAAATTCAGTAATCAAAACCCTCCCCAAAGATAAGAGATCAACCGAAGGACTGATATGCTTGCATATAAGAATAACCAATGGACACAAAACTCTGGGGAGGGAGGGCATCTATGGGGGGGGGGCAATGATAAGCTATGTACACAGATAATACCTTAATAAAAAAATAAGTAAAAAAAAAAAAAACCCTCCCCAAGCATAAAAGCCCAGGACCAGATAGATAGTTTCACTGGTAAATTATACCAAACATCTAAAGAAGAATTAACAGCAATCCTTTTCAAACTCTTCCAAAAAAACTAAACAGGAGGTAACACTCCCAAATTCATTTTACGATGCCAGCATTACCGTGAAACCAAAGCCAGATAAGGTAGCTACAACAGAAGAAAATTATAGGCCAATATCCCTGATTAACATAGATGCAAAAATTCTCAACAAAATATTAAAAAACAGAATTCAACCACATTAAAAGGATCACTTGGCATAATAAACTGGGGTTTATTCCTGGGATGTAAGGATGATTTAACATATGCAAATCAATAAATGTGATATAGCACATTAATATAATGAAAGATAAAAAATCACATGATTATATCAATTGATACAAAAAAAGTATTTGACAAAATACAACATCCTTTTGTGATAAAAATGCTCAACAAATTCAGTATAGAGGGAACATACCTCAACATAATAAAGGCCCACAGCTAACATCATGCTCAATAGTGAAAAGTTGAAAGCTTTTCCTCTAAAATCAGGAACAAGACAAGGGTGCACACTGTCACCACTCTTATTTAACATCAGAGGCCTGGTGGGGTCCCGAAGGGGGCGGTGGGGTTCCCAGTGGGTGGAGGGAGCCAGGACGCGATTGACCCTCCCAGTGGGCAGTAGAGGGTCTGAATTCTTCCCCTGGATCTGTCCCCTTAACATCTGTGCTGGATGTTGGGAGCAACCTGGCGACTTTTATATTGTTTCTTCCTTGCAGAGTGTCTAGAAGGGGGAGTGGAGAGGGGCAGTGCCTGAGGCTGACTTCCAGGAGTCCTGCAGTACTGCTGGGATCGTAGGCCACGCTGGTCTGTTGGTGCCTGGCCCTTTCTCTGGAGATTGGACCTGCAGGACTACTGAGGGAGTGAGTGGCTATTGCTGGGCTGGTGGGCTGCTGGGAAGGGTCAGTCAGCTGAGCAGCAAGCACTCCCACTGTGGAAGGACACTGACCACCAGGGGCAGCTCCTGCATTGAGCAACTGGCCCCTGGTGGTCAGTGTGCAAACATCAATGGTCACTTAGGGTTTTATATATTTAACATAGTGCTGTAAGTCCTAGCCAGAGTAATCTGACAATAAAAAGAAATAGAAGGCATCCAAATAGAAAAGGAAGAAGTAATATTGTTTTTGTTTGCAGATAATATGATCTTATATATATATAAAATCCTAAAGACTTCATCAACAACCTCTAGGACTAACCAACAAATTCAGTAAAGTTTTAGGATACAAAATCAACATACAGAACACTATTGCATTTCTATATACTAACAACAAAACATCTGAAAAAGAAATGAAAAAATTTCATTTAAGTAGCATCAAAAGCAGTAAGATACTTATGAATAAATCTAACCAAGGAATAGAAGACCTGTATACCAAAAATAACATGACACTAATTAAAGAAAGAAGACACAAACAAATGGAAAGGTATACTAAGTTCATAGATTAGGATAATTAATTTTATTAAAATATCCATAATACCCCAAACAATATATAGATTCAATGCAATTCCTAAGAAAATACCAATGGCATTTTTCACAGTAATAGAAAAAAAAATCTTAAAATTTGTATGAAACCACAAAAGACCCTAGTCAAAGCAATCCTGAGAATGAAGAACAAAGCTGGAGCCATAATATTCCCAATTTCAAACTATATTACATGGGTATAGTAATCAAACACTATGATACTGGCATAAAAATAGACACACAGGCCAATAGAACAGAGTCAAGAGCCTAGAATTAAGCTCACACATATATAGTCTTATATAATAAATGGGTAGTATGCAAATTGTTCCCTCAACCGTAAGTTCTTCTAGGAGTTTTACCAGGGGGCGGGCCAGCCAGGGGAAGGGAGGCTCCAGCCGGTGGCAGTGGCAGGCCAGTGACAGCAGGCAGCAGGGGGAAGTGAGGCAGTACCCAGCAGGCCACTGCGAGCACTAGGGCCCCTACCAAAACCAGGGCACAGATCTCATGCACTGGGCCTCTAGTCAAGTAATATTGACAAGGGAGCTAAGAATAGTCTATCAGGAAAAGAGTCTCTTCAATAAATGATGCTGGAAAAACTGGATAACCACATGTGGAAACATAAAATGTAACCTCTATCTTAATCTACTTAACAAACTTAAAATGAATTAAAGACTTAGTGTAAGACCTGACACTAACTCCTAGAAAAAAACAGGGAAAACTCATTGGCATTGGTTTAGGAAGGGATTTCCTGGATACGAAAGCAAAAACATAAGCAAAAAAAGCAAAAAATAAACAAGTGGGATTACATTAAACTAAAAAGCTTCTGCACAGCAAAAGAAACCATCATCAAAATGAAAAAGCAGTTATCAGAAAAATATTTGTCAATTATATATATGACAAGGGGTTAATATATAAAATATGTAAAGAACTAATATAACTCAATAGCAAAAAATCTAATGACCTAATTAAAAAAATGGGCAAAGAAACTAAATATACAGTTTTCCAAAGACATACAAATGGCCAAGAGGTAGATGAAGAGGTGTTCAGTTATCACCAGGGAAATGCAAATCAAAACCATGAGGTATCACCTCACATCTGTTAGAATGGCTGTCAACAAAAGAAATAGAGTTGGTGAGAATGTGAAGAAAAGGCGGCCCCTGTGCAGTGTTGTTGGGATTGTAAACTGGTAAAGTCACTATGAAAACAGTATAGAGGTTCTTCAATAAATGAAAAATAAGACTCATGATTTAGCAATCCCACTTCTGGGTGTTTACCTAAAGAAACATAAGTTAAGATTTTGTAAAGATATCTGCACCCCCAGGTTAATTGCAGCATTAATCACAATAGCTGAGATATGAAAACAAGCTGTGTCCACTGATTGGTGAATGGATAAAGAAGATGTGATTATATATACAATAAAATATTATTAACAATTAAAGAAAACCCTATTTGTTAGGTTTGAAGGAGCAATTGAATCAATATCCCTCCCCCAGGAAATGACTTTTCAGCCATGTCACTCTGGACATTCCCTTTTGCTGAGACCACACTTTACTTGCTGAGACCACATTTCATGATCTCTCCCCTCCCAACCTGCACAGAGAATTCTCCACCCAGAAAAAGCCCGCCTAGAGTCCTTTAAAAACCTCTGACTCCCAGTCTTCGGGGGCTGCTGGAGCTCAGCCACCGGGTGTGTGGATGATTAAATAAATTTGTAATCCCTCACTGTGAATTCCTCCTTCGGCAATCTAACATTTGGTGCCAAAATGCAAGGGGGTTCCATGAGAATGGGGAGCCACTGCCCTGGCTTCAATAACCCCTAGTTTGCTACTTGGAGAACAGTAGGCAGCGGCAGCGAGACCTGGGCTTACCTTTGAATCCTATTAGGGTGACGTGATTGCCGGCCGCCTTAGGAGTTCCTCCCTATGGACCCTCCCGAACCAGCCACGGAGGATGCAGCATCAGGAACCTCTTCTTCTCCATTGCTGACAGTCCACACCGGCCAATCTTCTTTAGATAAGAGACATCCTACAATTCCCCTTGTCTTCTGCCCACTCTCTCTCGCTGACTTCTCAAAAGTCTCTCGTCTCAAAAGTCCTAGCACTAGGCCAGAAGACTCCTCAGCCATTTGGCTTTGGGTCCTTCTGGATAGGGGAGGCCTAGTCCAGAGGGTCACCTCTCATTTCTCATGGTGATTTGTTTAGCAGTGGGATGCCTGCTCTAAAGAATCACCTTTAGATTTGTAGTCTATCACTCACTTTTCCTCTCTTGTGGACCACACTACTCTCCCTCTGCACACTCGCAGGGGAGATCATACCCAAACACTTCATTTTACTTTGTAACACTGTTTGGCCACAATATAAATTAGAAAGTAAGTCTCAATGGCCTGAAAACAGCACTTTTAATTTTAATACATTGTACAATTTAGATAATTGCTGTCACTGCAATGGAGAATGGTCAGAGATTTCCTATGCCCAAGCCTTTTCACCCTTCAGTCCCAATCCTCTCTTTCAGTCCTGCTCTATCCATCAGAACCTTCTCCTTTTACACCAAACATCATACCTCTAACACTTCTGATTCTGAATCTACTTTGGACCCAGCAGACCACTGACCTCCACCCCTTAGCCATCCCCTCCCTTACCTGCAGTAGGTTCCCAAAACCTAGACCCTTCTAACCAGCAACCACCTTTCCCCCCACCCCAAGAGCCCAGATCCTAAGAACACAAGCTCTAAAACAGCATTTTCCCACCTAATATTTGCTCTTGGTCCACCCAAAGACCACCTTCCTCAACAGCCTCTTCTATTCCTGTGCCCATTCTATCCCTTTGGGAGGTATCAGGAACTAAGGGTGTTATGGTCAATGTTGACTAACTTAACGAAATCACTCAAGGCCCTGACAAAAACCCAGCTCTCTTTCTCTTCTGCCTCATAGAGGCCTTACAGAAATTTACCATCTTAGACTTCAAATCCCTAGAGGGAGCCCTTCTTCTGAATACTCATTTTATATCCCAGTCAGCCCCCATATATGCTGCAAATTTAAAAATATAGACACAAGTCCACAAAACCCTAAAAGAGACCTTGTTAACCTGACCTTTAAGGACTTGGATAATAGAAACAAGGAGACCCAAATTAAAAAAACAAAGTTGAGATGAGTCAAAGGCTGAGGCCCAGTGTAGGCCTTCCAGCTCTTAGCCACCACTCTCATGAACCCCAAACAAAGTGCCCAACACTGTCATGAACCCCAAATTAAGTCCTCCAACCAATGGAGCTAAGCCTCTTCTGGGCCTGTGCTTCAAATGCAACGAGAGGACACTGGACCAAGTCCTGTCCAAATCCGAGACTCACACCTGGGCCCTGCCCAAAGTGCGGAAGGGAAGGCTACTGGAATCAGACTATAGCCTGGCCCCTCCTGATTGGACCTCAGCAAGGCTGCCCTCTGGATCCGGTTTGGAGCTCCCAGACCTCCTGGGACTGGCCACCAAATACTGAAGCTGCCCAGGCCCTGACAGGGCCCCACAGACTTACATCACCAGGACAGAGCTTTGGGTAATGACTGTGGTGGCAGGTAAGCTGATCTCCTTTTTAACTGACACTGGGGCCACTTATTCTGCCCTCTCCAAATTTGCTGGGACCCTTTCTCCTCCTCAGTCTCCATTATGGGGGTTGATAGATTAGTCTCACAGCCATTAGCCACCTAACCTCTACACTGCATCTTACTAAATACTCGCATTCACTCCTTTCTAGTTCTATCTCAATGTCCGACTGGAGCTACTGGGCATCCCCTCATAAAGCAGCCCAGTTGTCCCAAACCACAGTTGCCTACTTCACTTTCACTCTCACCCCATAAAGCCGTACCATTCCTCAGACTGTAAACATCTTATTTCTTGCATGACTTTCCCCTCCTCTAAACAAGAAATACTCTCATTTCTCAGGCTTGCTGGGTACTCCCCCCTCTGAGTTCCCAACTTCAGCCTTCTCATAAAACTCCTCTATGACATGACACGGCGAAGGGACCCCTCCCCTCACTGAGCCTTTAGATTCCAAGGTAAGCATTATCACCCTCTTTAATGTTCTAAAAACTGATCTTTCCTTAGCACCTTCTTACCCTCTCCCCCACAAAGAATAGTTTCTTTACTAAAACTGAAAATTCTTAACAGTTTGGCTACTATCAGAAGCTGAACTCATTACAACCCAAACCTTAGCATGTTATCTTTAAGGAAAAATGTGGCAGTTTTAAATCCAAGCTTTTGGAGGCCTGAAAAATTCAGTCCTAGAACAGGCTGTAGGAACTGCTCACTCTCCCACTCAGCCTTTTCTCCAGTCTCATATGCCTACAAATAATTTCTCAAAGTCTTCTTTGGCAACTTAAAAGCTTTGGAGCATTGCTGGGTTAAATGAAAAATATCTAAATATCTCAATAAGTTTTAAGTTCACCTGATTTTAGCTTTTGTTACAGAAAATCTATAAAGTAGACTTGGAACTGTTAATGTAATGTCTTGTGCTTTGTTAAAGTTATGCTTCTTGAAAGTGAGAGTGTTCATAAATGTTAATCTAAGCAATGCTGACTGTAATTGGAAAATTAAGGTTACAAGCAGAATAGGGAAACTGAGAGAGTAAAACAGTATGATAGATCCTCCCTTCCCCCAGTTGATGGACAGACGCAAACCCCACCTGTGGCCAGACATACCTGAACTCTGAACCACCAATCAGCACCTGCCAAGTACCCTAAGCCCCTGATTCCTAAGCCCCTAGGTCCCTAACCACCACTCAGCGTGTGCTGAGTACCCTAAGCCCGGTCCCCTATCCTCCCCATAAAAGCAGACGCCTGGGTGTTTTACGGCCTCTTCCAGTCTCTTCCTCTTGTCCTCTGGAAGCAGCCAGCAAGGGGGGGGGGGGGGGGGAGATACTCTATCTCCAATAAAAGCCCATGTCCTGGCCTCCCAGTCTCAGCTACCTTCTTTAATTAATCTATTGCAGTAATTTGCAACCATCTAGAAAATCCAGATGCCAAGAAGTTTGTAGTCATCTAGAAAACTCTGTCTTCCTTAAAGCAGGACACTTAAGAGTAAATGATTTGAAGATAAACCTCATTTTGGTATATTAGATTAGAGCCCTCCAAATTAATGTCTCTTTCCTTCCACCAGACCATTTATCATAATTCTTGTTTGTCTAGCTTTTGCCCCAGTAATATTAAATTTTATAAAATAGTTCATCTCCACCAGGTTACAAGCCCTACTTGCATTCAGAAAATATCACCCCTAGACACAATCAAAACCTCCTTTTGTTCCCAGGCCTCACTGGCCCTTTGACACCTAGAGAAAGGATGATGGGCCAGGTATAGATACAGAAACTCAATGGGCCAGAAAGCTCTGGATGTTAGCAAGGGGCAAAACTTGGAAAATAAGAACCTTGCCCCCTGGTTCTTATTTTCCTATCCTCCCCTATCAAATAACTAGTCAGGCAACTAAGACCTCTGATCTTTTCTTCTCTAAAGATAGCATCTAGGCCTCAGTTATATTTCAGCTCCAAGCCCAGAAAAGCAGAAAACAAGACAGGTGATGTGGCAACCTCAGGACCAGCTTTTCTCTTCCAAGTCACTCAACAGGACCATTTTCAAGCCTTAACAACCAGTCTCCTGGGAAAATCATGCTGCTGCAACCCCTTGTCCAGCCTACTACTATCAAAACCCACTCCCCTATGATCTCGATGTCCCCCCTCAGGAGGAAGGAAATACAGAAGATATGACCTTCGATCCCAAACAAAAAGACTAGGATGTTAAGTCTAATAAAAGAATTGAATCGATAGCCCTCCCCTGGGAACTGACCTTTGGGCCACTTCACCATGGACATTCCAATTGCTTAGACCCCATTCCACTTGCTAAAACCCTTATTTCTCACCTCCAGACTTTCTCAGAATCCGGACCTGCACAGAGAATTCTCTGCCTAGGAAAAGCCCGGTTATAGTTCTTTAAAAATCTCTGAATCCGTCTTAGGTGCTGATGGAGCATCTGGGGCTCAGCCACCATGTGTGTGGATGATGGAATAAAATCCATCACCATTCTGGCCTTCTGCATTCCTCCTTCAGTGACTAACACTATTGTTTGCAACAATTTGGATGGACCTTGAAGGCAGATAAAGACAAATACTATATGATATCACATGTGTAATGTACAAAGACAAACTTAGGGAAACAGAGCAGAGTGGTGATTGCTAAGGCTGGAGGGATATGGTGAGATACTGGTCAAGGGTTAAGTTTTGGTTATATGATTAACAAATTTAGGGATCTAATGTACAGCATGTTGTTTATAGCTAATAACACTGCATCATATATACTTGAATGTTGTCAAGAGAGTGGATCTCAAATGTTATCACCAAAGCAACAGCTTCACAAGCAGCCCACCCCCATCCCAGGAGCAGCAGCTGCATGAGCAGCCCACCCCCATCTGAGAAGCAGCAGCCCTGTAAGCAGCCTGCCCCAGTATGAGCAGCAGCCTCATGTGGCTTGCCCCCTGTCTGAAGAGAAGCAACGCTGCGAGTGGTCTGCCCGTGTCCGAAGAGCAGCAGCTGCATGAGCAGCCCACCCCGGTCCAAGGAGTGGTAGCCATGCACAGCCTGCCCCCATACGAAGAGCAGCAGCCTCATAAGCAGCCCACCCTTGAGTGAAGAGCAGCAACTGAGTAAACAGCCTGGCCTTGCCAGCCAGAAGAGCCACCACTGCTGTGAGCAGCGCTAACCACAGGAGAAGCCGCTGCTGCCTGAGGAGCAGCCACTGCATGATTCGAAACCTAAATCTGTCAGTGAGAGCAACAAAATGGGGAGACAAAGAAACCCCCAAAGGAAAGAAAAGGAGAAATTGCAAGAAAAGCAACTAAGTGAAACAGAAGGATGGAATATGTCAGAAAAAGAATTGAGCATAAGGATCACACAGTTCATAAACCAGATGGATGAGAAAATCAACAACTTATGTAAGAATCAAGAAGAAATAAAGAATAGTATAGCAGCAATATTAAAAGTTTCAACAGTAGATTAGGAGAAGTGGAAGACCAAATTAGCAAATTAGAAGATTAGGAAGCAAAACACACCAAAATGAACTGCAATTGGAGAAAAAAAATTAAAAGATAAGAGGAGAGCCTATGGGAGCTTCGGGACAACATGAAACAAATCAACATATGAAAAATATGAGTGCCAGAACAACAGGAAGAGGAACAAGGGTTAGAAAACTTATTTAAAGAAATAATGTCAGAAAACTTCCCTGATGTAAGGAAGAAAAAAGTCAAACTAGCACAAACTAGATGAACCCGAAATGACCCACACCAAGACACATCATAATAAAATGGCAAACGTTCAGGACAAAGAGAATCTTAAAGTCTGCAAGAGAGTGAACTAAAGTGGCATACAAGGGATCTGTCATTAGATTATCAAATGATTTCTCAACAGAAACACATCAGGCCACAATGG
The DNA here is from genome assembly GCA_963924515.1 of Vespertilio murinus. NCBI lineage: Eukaryota > Metazoa > Chordata > Mammalia > Chiroptera > Vespertilionidae > Vespertilio > Vespertilio murinus. Next base: position 95,063,419 of record OZ004707.1, on the reverse strand, counting down.
AATAGAAATAAATTTGCAAAGTGATGCAAAGCAAGAATATTCTATCCATATTGGGTCATATATTGGGTCACAGGCAAAGTCTCTCTAAATTCAAGAAGATTATATCAAGCATAATATTAGAAATAAATTACAACAAAAACAATAAAAAATTATTGGAACACTTAGAAGCTGAACAGCATGATATTAAATAATAATTGGGTTACCACAGTATCAAAGGAGAAATTAAAAACATCCTAAAAATGAATGACAATGAAAACAGAACAATTCAAAATCTATGGGAAACAATGAAAACAGTCTTGAGAGGGAAGTTTGTAATCTACAGGCCTACCCCCAAACAAACAAACAAACAAACAAAAAAGGTAATAAATCATCTAACTCTATAACATAAAGAATTAGAAAGAGAGTAAGAAAAGCCCAAAGTGAGCAGAAGGAAGGAGATAATAAAGATCAGAGGACATAGAGACAAAAAAATAATACAAAAGATCAATGAAACCTAGAGTTGGTTCTTTGAAAGGATAAACAAGATTTATGAACCTCTAGCCAGGCTCACCAAGAAGCAAAGAAAGAGGACCCAAATAAACAAAATCAGAAATTAAAGAGGCGGAATAACAACAGACCCCACAGAAATACAAAGGATTGTTAAACACTATGAACAACTCTATTCCAACAAACTAGAAAACCTAGAGGAAATGGACACATTCCTAGAAAAATACAGCCTTCCAAAACTCAATCAAGAAGAATCTAAAAATCTTATTTACTGACAATAATGAAGGAAACTGAAGCAGTTGTCAAAAAGCTTCCAGCAAAGAAAAGCCCGGGTCCAGAGTTTTAACATTCAAAGAAGAGCTAAAACTTATCCTCTTCAGACTATTCCAAAAAAATTCAAGAGGAAGGAACACTTCCCATGCTCATTCTGTGAAGCAAACATTACCCTAATTACCAAAGCCAGATAAAGACAACACAATTAAAGAGAATTACAGGGAGAAACCAAGATGGTGGCATAAGGTAAACACCTAAATGTAGCCTACCACAACAATTTTAAAACTGCAACTGGAAAAACAGAGTGGATGTTGTCCAGAACCACCAGAAAGCTAGCTGAGTGGAGGATCTATAACTAGAAAAAAAAAAGAGGGAGGGACGCCGAGCCTCAGAAGCTGTGCAGGTGCGGAGATCCGCGAGCACGGAAAGGGCGTGCAGCTGAATATGCTGCTGACTTACTCGTGGCACATGGAGAGGGCGGGAGCTAACGTGTGGCTAGCTTTCTCGTTCGGGAGGAAAACAAAACCTCTCAATTGCACCGAGGTCCAGCTGTAGTCAGGGAGAGGTTGGACTGTCAGGCAGCCAGTGAAACTCGAGAGCAGCCTTCTCTCAGAGATGTGCGAGGCCAGTAGCCATTGCTGAGGGACTCGGAGAACAGGACCCTCTTAGGGCAGAACTGACAGGAAACTAAAGCTTGTTTGTGCCACCCTCAGACTCCGCCCCATCCAAGCTCAGCACAGAAGCCCTCCCAGTGGCTAGCTTTCTCAGTTAGGAGAAAAACAAAACCTCCCGACTGCACTAATATCCAGCTCTGGTCGGGAGAAACTGGACTGTCAGGCAGCGGGAAAAACTCGAGATCAGCCCTCTCTCAGAGGTGCGTGCGATCAGCAGCCATTGCCATGGGACTCGGAGAAGAAGACCCTCTTAGGGTGGGGCTGACGGGAAACCAAAGCTTGTCTGTAGCACCCTGAAACTCCGCCCCATCCAAGCTGAGCACAGAAGCCCTCCTAGTGGAGATACTGCTGATCCTCACAGCCAATTGGCTTGGAGATAAACTCTCCCCAGTGATACCAACAACAAGCAAGGCTTAACTACAACAAGACTGCACATACAGCCCACAAAGGGCTACACCAAGAGGGTCCACCACAGCAAACTGGGGAGACTGAGCTACTGGGCCCTGCTAGGACACCTAACACACAAAGCAATTCCTTCAACTCAGGGAAGCAGCTAAAATGCGGAGAAAAAGAGGCAGATCACAATTGAAGGAAATGGAAGAAAGCAAAAGACTGGATACAGAGTTCAAAACTACAGTTATAAGGTTCTTCAAGAATTTCCTAGAAAAGGCCGATAAATTAAACAAGACCCTCAAAGATATGAAAAATGATCATCTAGAAATTAAGTGTACACTGACAGAAATAAAAAATATTATACAGAGACCTAAAATCAGACTAGAGGATTGCAAGAATCAAGTCAAAGTTTTGGAATACCAAGAAGCAAAAAACACTCCTTCGGAAAAGCAAAAAGCAAATAGAATACAAAAAGTTGAAGACAGTGCAAGAGCCTTTGGGACAACTTCAAGCGTACCAACATAAGAATTATGGGGGTCCCAGAAGAAGAGAGAGAGGGAGAGAAAGATACTGAAAACCTATTTGAAGAAATAATGACAGAAAACTTCCCCCACCTGGTGAAAGAAATAGACTTTCAAGTATAGGAAGTGCACAGAATCCCAAACAAAAGGAATCCAAAGAGGACCACACCAAGACACATCATAATTAAAATGCCAAGAGCAAAAGGCGAATAGAAAATATTAAAAGCTGCAAGAGAAAAACAGTTAATTATAAGAGAGCACCCATATGATTGTCAGCTGATAAAGAGCTTCACAAATAAAAAGAAGCTGAAGGAGTTCATCACCACCAAACCAGAATTATATGAAATGCTGAAAGGTATTCTTTAAGAAGAGGAAGAAGAAGATGAAGATAAAAATTATGAACAACAAATACGTAACTATCAACAAGTGAATCTAAAAACCGAGGGAATAAAAAATCTGATGAACAGTATTAACTGGTGAATATAATAGAATCAGGGGCATAGAAAGTGACCTGACAATTCTTGGGGGAAAAGGGGAGTGGGGGTGCGGGAAGAGACTGAACAAAAATTGTATACTTATGGATGAGGACAGTGGGGGGGGGTGAGGGTAGAGGGTGGGGTGGGGACCTGGTGGAGGGAGCTATAGAGGGAAAAAAGAGAAACAATTGTAATAATCTAAATAATAAAGATTTATTAAATTAAAAAAAATAAAAATAAAGAGAATTACAAGCAATATCCCCCATGAACAAAATCTTCAACAAAATTCTAGCAAATTGGATCCAACAGTACATCAGAAAGATTATACACCATAACCAAGTAGGATTTATCCTGGGGATATAAGGATAGCACAATATCCACAAATCAATAAATGTGATACATCACAAAAACAAATTGAGATTAAATCACAGATGAGATTCAAATCAATTGATGCAGAAAAAGCATTTGACAAAATCCAACACACTTTCTTTTTTTTTTTTTAAATATATTTTATTGATATTTTACAGAGAGGAAGAGAGGGAGATAGAGAACTAGAAACGTCGATGAGAGAGAAACACCGACCAGATGCCTCTTGCACACCTCCCACCGGGGATGTGCCCGCAACCAAGGTACATGCCCTTGACCGGAATCGAACCCGGGACCTTTCAGTCCGCAGACCAACGCTCTACCACTGAGCCAAACCGGTTTCGGCCCAACACACTTTCTTGATAAAAACTCTCAGCAAAGTGGGAATAGAAGGATCATACTTCAACACAATAAAAGCCTTATATGATAAATCTACAGCCAACATTATGCTCAATCGGCAAAAATAAACCATTTCCCCTAAGAACAGGAACAAGACAAAAATGTCCACTTTCACCACTCCTGTTCAACATACTCTGTTTTCCCGAAAATAAGACAGTGTCTTGTATTAATTTTTGCTCCCAAAGATGCGGTAGGTCTTATTTTCAGGGGATGTCTTATTTTTCCATGAAGAAGAATACGGTACATATTTATTGCTAAATGAAAAGAAAGGAAATTTATTACCTGTATACGGTACTGTAGTACGGTTGTTGTCAACACAAATCAGACAAACTGTGAATCCTACAGTATTAAGAATTTACTCATTTATTCAATGACAATCATGTCATCATCTTCTGGAACATCATCGTAACAATCCAATTCCTGAATTTCCTGGTGAATTTCTTGTGACTCCATTTCTTTCAGAATCAGTGGACCAAATCTCTCATGTTTAGCAATAGCACTGTCTTTAAACGAGTAGTTCTTGTCAACGTAGCATGCTCGCAGTGCATTTGCAATGCAACTGTCAGTGATTTTCTCCCATGAATTCTTCACCCAAGTCACAACTTCTTGCAGTTTAGGTTTCACAAAGTTTCCACGCTGATTTCTCTCCATTCACACAGCAGTGACGTCAGGACTCCGTGTAACATCACTGGTTGCTAGACGCCAGTCGGGGCGGCCCTAGCGACCAGTTTATGGTAAGTTAATTTTCATTCTGAGACAGAGCCTGGGGGCCTTATTTTCGGGGGGATGCCTTATATTTCATGCAGAAGGAAACCTGTAAGTAGGTCCTATTTTTGGAGGATGTCTTATTTTCGGGGAAACACAGTAGTACTGGAAGTGCTAGCCATAGCAATTAGATAAGAAGAAGAAATAAAAGGCATCCAAATTGGAAAAAAATTAGTAAAACTATCATTATCTGCAGATGATATGATACTGTACATAGAAAAAGCTGAAGACCCCATCAAAAATTATTAGACTTAATAAATGAATTTGGCAATGTAGCAGGATATAAAATTAACACTAAGAAATCTATAGCATTTTTATATACCAATAGTAAACTTACAGAAAGATATTCTTTAAAAAATCCCATTTACCATTGCACCAAAAAAAATTAAGATACCTAGGAATAAACTTAATGGAGGTAAAAAACCTGTACAGGACACTGAAAAAAAAGATAGAGGAAGACATACCGTGTTCATGGATTGGTAAAATCAACATCATTAAAATGTCCATACTACACAAAGCAATCTACAGATTCAATATGTTCCCCATTGAAATACCAACGGCAGATTACACAGACCTAGAATGAACTTTCTAAAAATTCATCTGGAATAAAAAATGACCCCAAATAGTTGTAGCATTCCTGAGAAAGAAGAACAAAGTAGGAGGTATCACAATACCAGATATCAAGCTGTATTACAAAGCCATTGTTCTCAAAACTTCCTGGTACTGGCATAAGAACAGACATATAGATGATGGAATAGAATAAAGGACCCATAAATTGACCCAACTCACTATGCTCAATTAATATTTGACAATGGAGGCATGAATGTACAATGGAATCAATAAAGTCTCTTCAATAAATGGTGCTGGAAAAATTAGACAGATACATGCAAAAAAATGAAAGTAGAACACCAGCTTATACCATACACAATAATAAACTCAAAATGGATAAAGGACTTTAAAGTAAGTTGGGAAACCATAAAAAATCTTAGAGAAATCCAGAGGCAGCAAAATGTCAGACATATGCCAAAGCAATATCTTTACCAATATCACTCCTAGGGCAATGGAAACTAAAGAGAAAATAAACAAATGGGACTACATCAAAATAAAAGCTTCTGCACAGCAAAATAAATCATTAACAAACAATAAGAGAGCTCACTTAGCATGAGAGAACATATTTGTCAATGTTATCACCGATAAGGGTTTATAATCTTCAACATTTACAGGGAACTCAATCAACTTAATAGAAGGAAGATAAACAACCCAATAAAAAAACGGGCAATGGACCTACTTTTGAAAGAAGTATTAAGGAGGCCAAGAGACATATGAAAATATTCTCAAAGTCACTAATCATTCTAGAAATGTAAATCAAAACGACAATGTGGTACCATCACACACCCTTCAGAATGGCTATCATCAACAAATCAACAAATGACAAGTGCTGGAGAGGATGCAGAGAAAAAGGAACCCTTCGTGCACTGCTGGTGGGAATGCAGACTGGTGCAGCCACTGACGAGAACAGTATGGAATTTCTATAAAAAACTAAAAATGGAACTTCCATGGACTCAGTGATCCCACTTCAAGGAATATATCCCAAGAAACTAGAAATACCAATCAGAAGGGATATATGAACCTCTATGTTCATAGCGGCACAATTTACCATAGCTAAATAGTCTAAGTGCCCATCAGAAGATGAGTAGATTTAAAAAACTGTGGTACATCTACACAATGGAATACTATGCTGTGGTAAAAAACAAGGAATTCTTACCATTTTCAACAGCATGGTTGGAACTGGAGAGCATTATGCTAAGTGAAATAAGCCAGTCAGAGAAAGATAAATATCATATGATCTCACTAATTTATGGAATATAATGAACAATATAAACTGATGAACAAAAACAGATCCAGAGACAGAGAAGCATCAATCAGACCACAAAACTCAGAGAGAAAGAAAGGGAGGGAAGGGGTAAGGAGGAGAGATCAAACAAAGGACTTGTATGCAGGCATGTAAGCCTAACCAATGGACACAGACACCATGAGGTGAAGGCATGAATGGGGGTGGGTGAGGGTGCAATGGGGGGGGGGTAAGGATACACATATAATACCTTAATCAATAAAGAAAAAGAAAATAAAGAACAATGTTATCACCACACAAAAGAATTAGTAACTAAGTGACAGTATAAAGGTGGGAGCCAATAATATGGTGGTAATCATTTTACAATGAATAAATGTATCAAAACAGCATGTTGCCATGTTATGTTATCAATCACATCTCAATGAAGTTGGGGGTTGGGGAGAGAAAAAGGAGAGAAAGAGAGAGAACCTAAAATTCAAAGTAAATAAAGATGAAATAGCATTCTTCCTTTTTTTTCCTTCACTTGGTGATCTGATTATATTTTTTGTCCTTCAAGGTAACTGACTTCTGTTTTTCTTTTACTGGCACTGCCCTGCAACAATGAATAAATCTCTTTTTTTTTTTAAATTATTGATTTGAAAACAGAAATACACTGCTTCTGGCACTTAATCAAAACTTAGAGACACTATAGCTATTGTCAGGAACATCTCACAGCCAAAAGACCGGAATGCTCACTATTTATTCCTCTCAGGGAAGTCGAGTCATGGGTTATTTTTTTTTTTCCAGCTTGGATACAATCTCCTTTTACAATCTGTAATAAACCATTTCACTTTTAATTTTGGCTAAGATAAAATGTAATTAGGAAAGGACAAAATGCATTAGTGCTTAGATCATACACTACTTTTTTGTCTGCCTTTTATTTCATTCTTTAAGAAATACACCTCCCTCCCACCATGTCATTTCAATGTGGCTACCAACCAGGTGGCCTGACATTACTCAGCAGAGAAGTGGACTCACGGTCCTGTCCGATGTAAAATAAATTGCATGTCACTGGTATACTTTACCCATTTGTTTAAGGATATGATGGGATATTCATGAGGTGCCAAATGTCTTTCAATATCTCTCCATTTTTCTATTAGAGTGTATCTTCCAATTCAACCTATTGCTTGAACTAAGGCTATTACAACCTCCTGGCAAGTTGCGACTTCAGTGACCTCACAAACAATCCTCTGAATTTCATCCACTCATACCTTAAGTTCCATGGTGCACCAGCTAGAGGCAATGGATCAGTCCCTGCTTCTCTCTTCAGGCCTTCTCTGGCCCTGATTCGAAGCCCCCTCAGCGGTCATTGCTGGGGCACCGCGCCTGCAGCAGAAGCAGTCAGCACTGGGTTGCATGACAACCTAGCACTGACTTCAGGTTGGTCGAGCCTTGGTTGTTACCACCCAGGGTTTTTATATATTAGGATGACTATCTCAGTTAAACAATACAATTATGCTAATGTTATAAACAAACTACACATTATGGTTGATTCAGTCAAGTCCCTGACTATACATGGTCTAAATAAATTAAGGAATCTTGGTAATTAAATACAGGAGTTACTAGAAGAGGAAATTGGGAGAAAAGAGATGGATAAAAGTAATCTGGGCCATGTATTCATTTATTCAACAACATACTGAGTGCAATTATATGATAGGTAATAATACAAACACTGAGAATGCTTCAGCCAAGAAGACAGACTCGCCCGGCTGGTATAGCATAGTGGTTGAGTGTTGATCTAGGGACCCAGAGATCTCCATTTTATTTCTGCTCATGGCACATGCCCAGGTTACGGGCTGGATCTGAAGTAGGCATGTGCAGGAGGCAGCAGATCAATGATTCTCTTTCATCATTGATGTTTCTATCTCTCTCTCCCCCTCTCCCCTTCACCCTGAAATCAATTAAGAAATATATATTTTTAAAAAGAAGACAGACTAGTCTCTTCTTGGATGGAGAAGGTGATATGTGAACAAGTAGCAGGTAGTAGTGAATACTGTAGACTAGGTCTGCAAATGCCACTCTGAGGAGGGAGTACAGTAAGCATATCAAACTCGGCCTGTGGGTCACATGCGACCCATAATGAATATTTTTAAAGCCCAGCGAATATAATGGTATGTAAGAAACGTTTTAATAAAAATTTCATAACTTAATTTTTACAATATCCTGTTATATATAATCCTATATAATAAAGAGGTAATATGCAAATTAATCATCACACTGTAATGCCAACACAAGATGGCAGGGTGACAGTGGGGGTGTGGCCGGCTGCTCCACATGCCTGCCACCAGGGTTCCCGCAACTGTGCCAGGGGGCGTGGCTTCTGCCGGAGTTCCCTCAGTCCCACTGCGGGGCGGATCCCAGCTGCGGTCTCCGCCCCAGCACCATGGAGGCAGCTCCTTGGAGGGTCCCGAGGCTCCGTGCGGCGTAATGTTGTGCCTGTCTGTGAGGGCACAGGCAGGTCTGGATCTCCCAGGATGGTCTCCCAGCCCAGGCGGACTTGACGCTGTGTCCCCGTGGGTGGTTGCCCAGACTTTGACAGCAGGGAGGAGGGAGTCCCATCCCCCACAGAATCAGCCAAAATCAGCCAGCTCTCAGCGACCTGACAGCCAGGACTCTCATTCACATGATTCCCAGACCCTGACAGCAGGGAGGTGGGAATATGTCTAAAGAGCAACTACTGACACAATGTAGCTCTTCTGCCAAAAGAAACCAGCATCATCGACAGAAAGTGTCTGAAAACCAACGAGCCTCTAAAGTTGAAAGAAGGTGGCCGCGACAACAGAATATGTCTAAAGAACAGTCATCAACATGTACTACCAATACTGGTAGGAACTGCCTCCTCGGCGAAAATGGAGTACATGAGGATGCAATTCTTGAACATAGTTGTTGTGGAATGACTGTTACATGTCAATTTTGCCTATCATTGAATTTCTCTGATGAAAGACCCTCTGATGGAAAATTTACTCAATGTTGTAGCAAAGGTAAAGTTTGTCCAAATGATATACATTTTCCAGAATACCCGGCATATTTTTAAAAATTAATGACAAATGAAGATTTTGACAGTAAAATTTTCATGGAAAATATTTGTTACATAAATAGTTCTTTTGCTTTTGCTTCAATGGTGCAAATATTGCATCGCCATCAGGGTATGGGCCATACTGTTTTAGAATGCACAGACAAGTTTATCACCTGGAACTTTACAACCTATGGATGATGTTTCTCAGAAGTTTGCTCAACTCTATATTTTAGAAATGGCCAAAGTGACAAGTAAAAGATTAACAATGCCAGAAACCACGGCTGCTCAGAAAGACTCATGATCAACATCAACAACCTCATGTATGAAATAAGCAAATTAGCAAAATCGTACAAGATGATACATGAGGTAGAAAAGGAAGCCCAATCTGAAGCAGCAGCGAAAGGTATTGCTCCCACGTAAGTAACAATGGCAATTAAATATAATCGTTACAGTGACCCAGGTAGATATAATTCTTCCCATGTAACCAAGGTTGCTGTCATATTCGGAAATGAAGATGGAGAACCTCCTTTTGAAAGGGATTTGCTCACTCATTGTAAACCAGATTCCAATAATCCAAATGCCACTAAAATGAAAAAAAGCAGTATCCTGTTTCCTACGTTAGATGCAATGACATATCCTATTCTTTTTCCACATGGTGAAAAAGGCTGGGGAACAGATATTGCATTAAGATGCAGAGACAACAATGTAATCGACAATAATACTAGACAAAATGTAAGGACACAAGTCACACAAATGCAGTATTATGGATTTCATCTCTCTGTGAGGGACACGTTCAATACTATTTTAAATGCAGGAAAATTAACTCAAAATATTTAAATATGGAGGCCAATCTAATAAATTTCATGAAAGCAAACCAATCTAAGTTGAGGGTTAAAAATATAGTGATTTGATGGATTATCTCATATCTAGATCTGAAAATGACAATGTGTTGATTGTTAAAATGATAATATTTCCATCATCTTTTGAGGGTAGTCCCAGAAATATGCAGCAGGGATATCAGGATGCTATGGAAATGATAATGAAGTATGGCAAGCCTGATTTATTCATAACCATGAAATGCAACCTCAACTGGGCAAATATTACAAACAATTTACAATGCTGGCAAAAAGTTGAAAATAGACCTGACTTGGTAGCCAGAGTTTTTAATATTAAGCTGAATGTTCTTTTAAATGATGTATGTAAATTCCATTTATTTGGTAAAGTTATAGCTAAAATTCATGTCATTGAATTTCAGAAGCGCAGACTGCCTAACGCTCATATATTATTTATATTAGATAGTAAATCCAAATTATGAACAGATGACATTGACTGTATAATTAAAGCAGAAATTCTGGATGAAGACTTTTTCAAACTGTAAAATCAACTATGGTACATGGATCATGTGGAATTCAAAATCCAAATAGTCCATGTAGTCAGACATCCTCTGAGGGGTCCCAGATTGGAGAGAGCGCAGACCGGGCTGAGGGACACCCCCTCTCCCCACACGAATTTTGTGCACCAGACCACTAGTTATTAATAACGAACTACAACATTCGCCAATGACTGATTATTATAATCATTGTTGCATTCATTTCCCTTATGTGCATGTATACCATTTCTCTCCACTAATACTAGCAGCAAATATTTTAGTAGCCTATTGCCATGTCATTAGTCTTATACTGACTTGTTTGGAGTGTGCAACAGGAAATATTTCCCTTTCGGAGGACAAGAAAAATAGGTTTATTTGCGTTACGCTTATTAATTTGTGCAGTTATTCAGTGTCTGATAAGTTAATGTTAAAAATATTTTACTAAAATGTTCTATTATTTTATATTAACAATTACTCATTTATTTCAGCCCTTTATATTCAGCATGTCTCTATCAAAATAAACCCATGTTTCTATGAAAATTGAAGCTTTTGTTTTTTTGTGACCCACAAAACCTAAACCTTGTTTATTTGGCCCTTGTTAGCCTTTGAGTTTGACATACTTTGAGTACAGTAAGCGGGAATGTGAATGACAAGAAGCCCACCCTGAGAAGATATGGGGAAGTACATTCTAGGAGCAGAGACAGCTAGTGCAAAGTCCTTAGGTACCAATGGCTAACCATGTTTATAGAATGAAAAAGAGACTAGTGTGGGAGGAATACAATGAGCCAGGGTACAGCTAACAGCTGAGAGACTGGAGATACAGGCTGGGACAGATAAGTGAAGCCTGTGAAGATTGTTGGTACTGCAGCAGATAGGAAGGAAACAAAGCGAGAGACTGGCAAGATCTGACTTACTAGTACATCCCCCTGATTGCTTTATGAAAGCAGTCTGTAGGGGGCAATGGTGGAGCCACAGAGACCAGCAGTCAAGGTGGCAGATGCAGTGGTGGTCAAGGTAGGATGGGCAGTGATGGAGAGCGCAGACTATTTCAGGCTTATGCCTACTAAGGGTGGCCCTTCACAGACCACTTCAGTAGGCAGCATGTGTTTTCTCTTCTCAAGATGACAGGGAAAGACTTGCAAATACTGTCTGACTTGGAGTTCTTGTCTTCACAGTTGTTAGCAGTAAAATATAAGCTAGTATTTGGCAAGAGAAAGGATAGCTTACTTTTAGGGCAGTCTGTATCCTTTTAAAGGAGCTGAAGGAAGAATAAACAGATACAAGAGTAAAACACACAAAATTTTTTGAAGTACCGTATTTTTCGGACCATAAGACGCACTTTTTCTTCACCAAATAGTGGGAGGAAAAGTGCCTGCGTCTTATGGTCTGAATAGAAGAAGTGCCTGCGTCTTCATGAATTCTGACTCTAGCGAAGAAGAGTTCTTGGGTTTTCAGAAGACTAGAGTACTCAAACCTTTGTCTTTATGTGTTAATGACAGTGATAATGGTTCTCAATGCCACTGTTGACTGCTGTTCAGTTTATATGGTTCAAATATTATTCTGTTATACTTTATTAAATATTTTATTACACTATTTGGTTCAGAATATTTTTTTTCGTATTTTTCTCCTCTAAAAACCAGGTGCGTCTTATGGTCGGGTGCGTCTTATGGTGCGAAAAATATGGTATATAGTTCTCAATTTACAAGTCTGGAGATGACATCGACTGAGAGTTACCAATCACAGAACATCTGAATAGAAAGGGACCTCAGAGGCCAATTAGTGTAAACCAGCACCTACTAGCTGTGTGAATATGGACAAGCAACTTTTAACTTCTCTGAACTCAGTTTTCTGATTTGTAAAATTACAATAATAAAACTAGCCACTTTCTGGGGTTGTATAAAGATGAAATGATCTGATATATGTTAAAGGCCCAGCACAGCACCTGGGAAATTTCTTTTGTCCTGAGCTACAACTTCCCCAGCTTTTCTTTTCTTATCTGAGGCTCAGACAGAGTTAGAGTTTGAATCACACAGAAACTTGGTTGAAGACCAGGTTAAAGTTCCATTTTTTTCTTCTAGTTCACCTGTCCTTTGTGGAGAGGCTGAGCTACTGGAGCTGATAAAAAGTTCTTTGGAGTTAAAATTTGGGAGCTGGTTTAGATCCATTGTCTTCCCTGCTTTAGTGTCAAGAGCAATGCACTTACCAGGCTGGCCGGATTCGTCCTGTCCCCACATCACAGTCATTCTCACTGAGCTCCTTTCATCCTCTTGCCTCATATAACCATCTCTTCCCTCTACTCTCTGAGTTGAGCCTGAGGTCAGTTCAGTCATTCCTAATGACTACTGAACTTCATAGATTCCTCCCTCCTCTGAACTTCTACAACGTTATAATCCATACTACATAATTCTGCCCTTAACATATATTCTCTCATTGTTTGTTGTTGCTTCACTTGCCCTTGTCTTATCATTCCAATCAGAATATAAGCTCCTTAAAGCAACTTTACACTTTAGTTGTGTCCTCAAGAAAATGTGCAACAATAAGCCCATAGCCTATGGTCAAAAATACCTGTGGACCAACTGGCTGGACCTTTTAGTGTTATTTCAAGGCAGACTATACAGTAAAAGGCTAAAATAATCCAAGCAATGAGGACAGTTAAAAAGGCATTGAGTGAGCTTCATTCACCAACCCCAAACCTTGGAGATCAAAGTTGTTATTCAAAGAGGTGTGCAGGAACAGTGGATCAGAAAATACATTACGTGATACCATAGTTTCCTTATCTAGACAACTGTCTTAGTTTTTTCCTTCCGGGGTAGTGCTTTTCACGATATAACAAAAGGAACAGGTGTCCTAATGGTAAGTTAACTTTTCTCAGTTCGCCACTTTGGCTCCTTTCTGGTTACTTCTGACGGTTTGACAGCCTATTTATTCACTAGGAGGGTCTGGATGACTGAAGTAACTATTTCCTAATTGCATGGTATCCCTTTCCTATATCCTGTATCTCCTGAAAACACTTATGTAATGGACTTAATCTCACCCCTGTGAGGACTGACTTCCCTCTCCTATTAATCTAGGGCTTTTCGTTCCTTTTGAATCAGTAAGACTAACTTTCATGAAGACTAACTTGCAGACAGAGATGTAGAATCATCAGTGTGACCTTTTTTGATTAATCTTAAAGGGTTTCAGATGCCAGGCATTGTTTTCTGTTTAGATAATTTCCTATCTTCTGCCCTATCAAGGACTTTTAACTATCACCAAAGGCCAAGACTTGAACACCACAGTAAATAACATCACAGCACTGTGCCATGAGGCTTCAATTCACCAGATAGATGCTAGGCCACAGAGAGGTGGGAACAGTGGGCACAATTCTGTCATCTTCAGGAGGCAAAAGTCTGAGAACGCAGGGGCATGGGATCTGGTTTCAACTTGTTGTCATTGACCTTAGGCAAGAAATGTGACTTTTACAGGCCTTCTCTAAAGTAGAGACAAAAAAGACTTATCCATATCATGTCCCTTATATCTTAAGATCCCACCATGAGGTAGAAAGCAAATGTCTGTGAAGCCAGGAAAGTGATTTAAGTAAGTGCATACTTACTTCATTACCATCATCACAGTAATGCTATGATACAGCCTGATGACTTTGGGGAGCTACTTATAAGAGTTTTAGAGAGAAAAACAAAGAGTAGAGGGAAATGGATGGGAATGGGTAGGAGAGGCAGAATGATAAAATGTATACATAAGAGCATAATAAGAGGCCATAAGATCCGCTCAACTGGAAAAAAGGGCCCTAAGTTCAGTTTCTAAGTATGGCCTCAAGTAAAACAGACTCACCGTCCTCGATGTCATAGGCATAGGCCGAGAGGCGCAGCGTGGTGGCACAGTACTCGCATTTGAAGCAGCTCCGATGGAAGAACTTGCCTTCGGCACTCAGTCTCTCCATCACGTAGACCCGCTTCTGGCAAAAATAGCACGTGTCGCTGCCTCCCAAATTCTGTGGAAACTCCTTCTTTACTGAGCCCTATAAAGGGGTGTGAGGCACACATGTCAGGGCAATGTCTCCAAGAGCTGCATGACCCTTTCTTAGTTGAAACCAACCCTCACTAAGGGACTTTTTTCTGAGTCTGACTAAGATGCTCGCTTTGCTCCTGGCTCTCCCAAAGAGCAGCTGCATTACTGGTGACTGTCTCACGTGTTCCACATAGCACGCAACACCAGTGGATTCTGAATCCATGTGATTCAAGCCAAGAGAAAACCTGAGTCTGTTTCAGAGTTTTATAAAACTCAAACCAAGTTTTTTTGACACACTGTTTTTGAAGGTAACATAAAAATATATATTATGTGTTCATGTAGTTCTACATGGATGTGGGTCTCCTGGACTCTAGAGCAATCACTTTTAGAGCTATTAAGTATGCTTTCCCATACAATATTCTAATTAAAACAACTAACACTTCCTAGGAATTCAGCTACAAAATTCAGACAACCTGAAAAAAATTACCATTTGGCACACTACTTAGAATGAAGGAGGTATGTTTATCATAGCTGTGTTATATCTAGAGACAGTGTCCTTAGTATATATCTTACCAGTTCCTTCTTGTCTAGAAGGGTTTTGGGCTGTTCTTTCCTTTGAAGCTGATTGGCTATCTGCTCAGCCAATGAGCTCACTCCACCCGTGTACATCTTTATATACTTCTATTGGTTGAAGATTATAAAATGACCAGAATGAAGGGAAATGAGAAGGAAAAAATAAATAAATTAAGAAGACAGGAAAAAACTCTTTGAAAGGTATAAAGTGAATACAGAGTGCAGCAGCAAACCATGCCCACACAAAGAAACAAAGTGGTAAGAAACACAGGTGTCACTGTCCACATAGAGCAATCAGCAGAGGCAGGAGCAATTAAATCCATTAAGGAAGAGCATAGTCTTTCAGATCTTTTTGGAATATAGAGTGTTGTGGAATGGTGATGTAGGAAGTTGGAATGAATGCAAATACAGAAGTAAGTAAGAAGGGCCTATATCCTGGTGACTCGAATTACATATAGAGAACTTGAGAGGAATGATGCCCATCCAAACAGCAGATGTCAGACTGTTGACAGCATGATTCAAGGATCTGGAGGCTTGTGAAGTTATTTCCTCATTTAAAAAGCTCGTTCTTGCAAAGGCTGAGTCTCTACTTGGCTAATAGATAACTTTCTTCCTCATTATTGATACTTGACTCAAAAGCCCTGTCACAAACATAAAATATTCCTGAGCTTTATCTGAATGACCCCTTCTCAGCCTATTCTCATTGTTGATTTTGTGTTCCATCACGGCACTAACACCAAAGCCTTCCAGACTGGGTTGAGCATCTTAGACACAGCTGCAGGAAGCTAACACCTGTAGCATATAGACAAGTTGCTCAGTTTAATCTTGGGTAGTCAGAATATGTTTCTATTCCACAGGATTATTTTTAACAGGTTGAAACAAGATAAATTCCCCAATCTACTCAATCCTTTCCATAACAATATTGAAGTAACAGGAAGAAACTATCAAGTTTCCATTGTAAACATTCCTGCTAGGAAACCTAACTTCAAGTCTGTCCCCAGGGAAAGAGGTCAAAGTCTTGCTGGCAGTCCTTTAGAGATTCCACGCCCAGGTTACCCTTCCATGTGGAGATGGCCAAGACACCTATGTGTGTGACACTTATCTCATAAACTATGTGGAGAAGGTTCTGCCTACCAAATATGAGGAGCCTGACTCTAATTCTGACTTAGAGCATACCAGAAGCAGTTGCCTTAAGGATGCCAGTAACTCTGGTTAGAAATTGGTATGCATGGACAAACACAAAGCCATGTGTGAGGAATCACTGGCCTGAGCAATGGCATGCCCTGGGCTAGCAGGAACTAACAAGAGAAGCACTGTAGGAGAACACTAACTTTATGTAAAAATGGGCAAACAATTCTCTAAGGTTTAGCTAGAACTGAAAAGTGAGTTATATTTTTTTATTTAAGTTAAGGAAATTTTCAAGAATTGTTGCTATCTGCTCTTTAATGCACTATAGTGGTTGAGAATAATAAGTGGCTTAAGTTAAACTTTCTTTAGATTAAAGTCTTTAGGAGAGCTGAGGCCTGGAGCAGATAGACAGCAGGCAGAGCTGAGCAGATAGTTTAACAGCTTCATTCATTTTGCAACAGATAAGTGAGGGCGTGGGCCAGATGTCAAACATGTGGCTGGGAAACCGAGCAAGCCCTTTTCTTGCACCAGAAACCAGCAGTCATTACATCCTATAATCAGCAAAGACAGTTCAGGGCTGCCGGCCTGCAAAAGCATTTGTCACATTCAGTTCTCAGTGATGTGATAATACTGACAAACATCCCCCCAAAAGAAGTTCTATTTGTTTCTGGCATAAAAAACAGATGGTTTCCTTCTTCCTATTCTTAGGAAATAGCGACAGCATAGCAATCCCTGGCTTTATACTTTTTCTGCCACACATGCACATGCTTCCACACATATACTCCATGATCTGCTATAGGCACGAGAATATGAAACAAATAGGAAAGGCAAAGAGACCTTTTGTTCTCTGTAAACTACTGTATAGCTGTTTCAGGTCCACTGTAGGACACAGCAGGGTTCATTCCTTAAATAATCACAATTCATGAGGCACCCATGACACTGCATATTCACCACTCCATTTAAAATATTTAATTACACTGAGGCTCATATTTTGTAACACATATTAATATAAAGACATTTGGAGTTAAAAAAGCTAATGGCTGAAAAATAGTTATAATTTTTTTAATATAGTTGAAATATAATAGAAGTAGGTTTATGTTAAAAGAACTTGATGCAATGAAAGCTAGTAGCCTCTTAAACTTAGTTTATACTTACAAACCTCAAATGTAAAACAGAGTGTTGCACACACACACAGAAAAAAAAACAACAACAAACAAACAAACAAACAAAAAACTGGATTCCTATAGGAAACAAGCAAGTTCAGAGCTCTGCAATACCCCTGGGGCCAGGTGGCATTTGTGTAGGTGAAGTGAGCAGAGGCTTAAGAAAAAACAGAGCTTTGCCAATTTCCAGGCCGGCTACCTGTCGGAGGGAGTCAGAGGAAGGAGAGGCAGGGCGGCTGGAGGAGCGAAGATTAAGAGAAAGCTCCCACTGGTGGACAAAAAATCGTCGAGAAGGTTCAGGCCCTGGCTATAAAATACAAGACAGAGAAAAAGAAAATCAAAGGAAATTTTTAAGTAAGTTACAGATTGGCTTGACCATAAGGCCAGTTTTGGGTCTTTTTAAACTTTAGACTATTATTTAAATACATAGTAAAGACATATCCTTAGTATCCAGAAGCATGAATGGCTCAATCAAGGCTTGCATTTTGCTTTTAGTTCACCTTTCCCTCCTGCTTCTAGGGATGCTTGTGCTAGAATATGATGATCATAGCCACGAGTACTCTAAAAGCCCGTCATCTCTTGGTGTTCTTACTTCCTTTTCCCCATGTGGATAATGCTGTCAGCCACAAGGTGGCCAGAGGCTGAGGCGATGTCCTGCTCACCCACATACTCTGTGCTCTGCACAGTCTCTCACCAGCCCGAGCTGGGATTTTTCCTGGGCAGGAGATACTACCACCTATCACTCCACTAGCCTTATAAATAGCAGACAGTAGAGACAACAAATTTAGAGTGAAGCTTGCTACTTCTACATAAAGCCTAGGAATGTTGCTTTTCCTCCTCTTATTGCTAGTGCTCAGAGAAACTCTGCTCACCAAGAAGCCAGACAAATCCCAGAAATTATCTGGAGAAAAGACTTGAGCCCTCAAGTCCTGGGCAGAATGGATGCAGTATGTGTACCAAAGTGGGTCAGGATCTTCCTCAGTAAGAGGCCCATGCAGTCAGTCCTTTGACAATGAAGGTGGCCAAGGGCAATGACTGCTTAGTTTTCTAGCAGGTTCAGGGTGAAATACTTGCAGGGGAGAGAAGAGTACTATCCTGGTAAGGAGACCCTCTGCCCCCCTACCCCTAAGCAGACCTATTGTGCTGCTATTTCAGCTCACACTAACTTCATAACTTAGAGGGGTGACAATGTGAATGCCACCAGCCTCTGCTCAGCCAGCTCATAGGCTCTCAACTCAGAGAACTCTCCGCCCAAGGAGGAGCATGGGGAGATCACCGTAGAGGAGTGTGACCCACTAGAAAGAAGACAAAGCTTTCCCAGGGGTGGCAGAGCAATGGAAGCTAATTGGGGAAGGGAGGAAATGCGAAGATGGTGGGGTAGAGGGCAGGTGAGTGCACGAGCACAATTAGGGGAGAGTAGAAAGTCCTGCAAGAGAACATAAGAGACCCTTAAAAACATCTAGACAGAAGCTTGTACTAAAGAATCTGGAAATCAGTCTTTTGGTAAAATGAAGAAAAAACTCCCTGCAATTTTGCTATCTTTCCTCCTGTGCACCACAGCCCTAGACTTCTAATATTCTCTCCCTGCCCAATTCTCCTTTTATTCAACATAAGAGGCCCGGGGGAGGGGGTCCCTCAGCCCAGCTTGCACCCTCTAGCAATCCAGGAGCCCCCGGGGAAATGTCCAACTGACGGAGTAAGCCAGTGGTTGGACATCCTTAGTGCTGCCACAGAAACGGGAGACACCAGCCACCACTGCTGCGCTTGCCAGCCATGAGCCCAGCTTAGGGATTTTGGCTGAGCAGCCCTTCCCCCATGGGAGTGCATTGACCACCAGGGGGCAGCTCCTGTGCTGAGTATCTGCCTCCTGGTGGTCAGTGTGTGTCATAGCAACCGGTCACTCCATTGCTATGTCAATTTGCATATTAGCCTTTTATTATATAGGATATTTCTCTCCATTCTTCATGTCACAGTTTCAGTAAAAATCATTAAAACCTCATTAAATATATATTCCCCAAAATGTAGGGCATTGCCCCACTCAGTGAAAATGGCTAGTTTTCTTTTTGAGAAGAATATAGCATGGGGAAAAAGACAGAGGCTACAAACAGAGCTCATGAGAGGAAGCAGTCCCAAGACTGAACAAAGCAGAGCTGGGCCGGGGGTGAGGAGATGAAAAGGTTCCCACTCTCCACTTCAGGAAGTTTCCTTCCTGCTACCCCAGCTCGGGTTCCAAGTGCTCCTGGCAGTCCAGATGTCCTGATTTTGGCTCAGTGACAGGTACAGGAAGATAGCACTATGGCTAACTTCCCAATAGATCCGAGAAGTAACCAGATTTGCTGCTGAGCCATAATTACACTTCTCAGAGAGCAGAGGCAGAAGGGGAGGTAAAAATTTTTAAAAGACCCATGTGAAATTTGTAGCTGCACAGCTACAGCTACTCATGGGTCATCTTTACAGGTAACAATAACAACAACAAAAAAAGTTTAATAAAATAAGCAGGCTTTTAAAAATGGGCCATCTCTGCTTTTCATCAAATTATACAATGGCCAGGTGTAAACAGTAATCTCCCCCTTTAGTTTTTCAAAAAAGATTGCCTCAAGCCTTTTAGTTGCAATCCTATCTTGTTATCACCTTCTTTTCCCTCTGTCATCTTCATACTTGAGAAATATCTACATCAGTAAGAACTCTCTTGGTATTTCTATCCCAAGTTACTCCACTGTCAAAAGAGCTATGCAAATACCTCCTGCCTTTTGATCTAGAGCCTTGCCCTAAGTCATACCTGGTAGTCAAATGCTATTCTGCCACTGGCACATATATTGGAATGGGAAAGATGGGCAGAAATGGGAAGTCATTGGGCTTTTTAGAATAATACAGACTTTCAGGATCCATACCTGATCTGAACTCTGGGTGGGTGAATGCTACCTGCAAGGATCAACACTGTTAGCAAAAAACAAAACAAAACAAAACAAAAAAACCAACTCTGGCTCTTGGCTGGGTGACAAAAGAGTGCAAAAAGCAAGGGGAGAAGGGACCATCCTCACCTTCCCTCTGCCCCCCACCCCTCCAGCGTGTCCCATGTGTGTGGCTCTCAGCAGCATCCCATGCCATGGTTCATGCTCTTTTACCCTCTCATGATGGGGGCTCTGCTTGCCACAGCTGTCAGCATCAAGATCCCTGTACGTCTGTTGGCAACAAAGTAGAAATTTAAGCTCCATCAAAATGCTCTATTTGGAACTACTAAGTGATAGTGCCAGAAATTTAGAGTTCATTTCAACACAAATCCCCTGGCTTCCTCTAAGCCCCATCCCAAGGAACCACAATCCCATCTACATCAAACCCAGTGACCCAAGGACAACTTTTGGCACAGCTACTTTGTCCACCTGGGCTCCCAATAAATGAATAAAGAACTAGTTAGTACGGCACTGGCTGGTATTGCTCAGTTGGTTGGGAATCGCCCTGTGCACTGAAAGGTTGCCAGTTTGATTTCCAATCAGAACACATGCCTGGGTTGCAGGCTCAATCCCAGGTAGGGGGCATGCAGGAGGCAGCTGATTGTTGTTGCTCTTACATCGATTTTTCTCTCTTTTCCACTCCCTTCCTTTCTCTCTCTAAAAATAAATAAAATTTTTTTTTTTAAAAAAAAGAACTGCTTAGTACAAAGGTGGGACAAACATATTTCTTTCACAGGGTGGTACAAGATCAAAGGCATTCAGTGGGAGGTTAGAAGGGTGAAGCTTTCCATAGACAGCATAAAGGGAAGGTGGGAGGCAGAAACTGGCTGGAATACATGACTGCTAGAAAAATCCAGAGAGAAGTACAGGATGGGGAGTGGTCCCTTCATAGGAACATGGGACAAACACATACTTTTGTCAAGACAGAAGAGGACAAAGACTAGAAGTGTTTTTAGTAAGCAGGAAAATATATGTGACTGGGTAGAAACCTGTAAGACAGGAACATGGCTGCCTCCGCTGACTTGAGACAACCACTCAAGCAGCAATCCTAGGGGTAGGGGGACAGAAAGTGCAGCTCCTATCACTCTTTGGATAACTGAAAATTCACCTATGGCCTCGTCCTGGTGGGTAACTGATCCAAAGCTTCAGGTATGTCTACTCTTGTCCAGAGCCCAAGAGCATATTGTCTCCACAGGCAGGATGATGAGGCCAGAGTTTGGGCTCCAGAGTCACACCATCCAGAATCTGTTCCTGGACCCATCTATGTGGCTTTGTACAAATTACCTCCCTACTCTATGACTCAGTCTCCTCATCTGTAAAATAGAGATAATAGTACCAGTCTTGTAAGGTTATTGTTAAGAACTGCTTGATATCACATATGAAAAGAGCCTAGAATACTACCTAGGTCACAGTGAATGCTCCTAAATATTAGCTCTTATATAGAGATAAGGGACAGGGTAGCACTACACCTACAGCAGCTCAGTTCTTAGATCCAGCAGCACAGGTTAGGCCTTTAAAAATCAGACACATTATGGAGTCACTTTTAAAATAAGGCCACCTTGGTTGAGAAAATGCCTTCCCATAGATCCTACGTTTAAAATTTGTATTTCATTTTATAGCAATAGACTACAAGGGTCAACAAAGTGATTCTGTAAATATACTTTATGTAAGTGTGTTTGCCACAAATATATGCTTGTCATCCTTGTTAACCTTGTTGCCCCAGTTAACTCTATTATAAAGCAGTTTTGAATGATCTGCCTGAGTGTGAATGGAGTCGATGGGAAGGGCAGGTGTTTGTCGGGAGAAGTTGGATAAGCAAGAAGCAGGGCTATCAAAATCAGGAGACAAACTCATAGAGTGAAGCCCTATAAAAAGCTTCCAAAAGTTCATCTTAGCTCAATCTCCTTCGGTAGCAAGGCAAAAATGTCTGCTTTAAATAGGGTTATATAAAAATATGTTGTTCTCCAGGGTTTGGACCTCATGTCTGTGACAAATATAGTTTAAATTTTAGTTTGTAATTGTATGGTTGTATTCCCATGACATGGGACTAGATTAAACCACCCAGAGTTTGAATGCAATTTCTACTCTTCTGAGGTCTAATCAGGAATTTGCTCATTTGTAGAAATAAAGGTTACTATTGTTACAAAAATGGTTTATACAAATGGTTTTTCTATTTTTTTTAAGTTATAATTGAAAGGAGGGAATCCTTATTTAGTCTCTACCCTAGCCACCTATAAAGGCAGGCAGAAAGACACAGATAGGACAACGGAGCATGCAGAGGAGGTCACCTGCTGGCCGCCATGTGCCCGACAGACAGGTGGAGTAGGGGGTGGAGAGAGTGTGATCACTTTTTTGGGGCAGGTCCGAGAATGCTCCTTTTCCCGTTGCTTTTATACCAACAGATACAAACAGAGAGAAGACTGGTGAAACAGTGGCCACATTTAGGCTGGTTCTAGAAGGATAAAGGGGTATTTGCAAAAAACATATCAGAGGCCCCCTTCCCTGCCCCTTCATCCTCAACAGCAAATCACTGTATAGTCAGGGAGGGTGGTGTGTCACAGCCTGTTGTTGGTCTTCAGGTCAGACTCCTGCTGTTTATTAGGTGCAGCTGGTCTTGGGGACAGACTTGCAGTGTAGTACTTTCTAAACACCAGGGATCAAGACTATATATCATCAAAGTGGAAGACAGAAGAAATGACTGGTTATAAGTAGAGAGAAAGGACACACAGACAATCATCAGAAAGGAGTCATGCAGACCCTACCAATGGCTTTTCACCTGCCACCCAAGAGGAGCAGAGCAGCATTCTCCTTTGGGACCAACTATGAGAAAATCTTGCCATTATTTCCTCCTCTGAGTCCTCTCATACTGAAAAGGTTCTGGAAAACTACCAAGGAAATGCAAGAATGTACAGAAAATAGGATATAAAAATTAAACATCTGCCGAAACCCGTTTGGCTCAGTGGATAGAGCGTTGGCCTGCGGACTGAAAGGTCCCGGGTTTGATTCCGGTCAAGGGCATGTATCTTGGTTGCGGGCACATCCCCAATAGGGGGTGTGCAAGAGGCAGATGATCAATGATTCTCTCTCATCGATGTTTCTAACTCTCTATCCCTCTCTCTTCCTCTCTGTAAAAAAATCAATAAAATATATATTTTTAAAAAATTAAATATCTTCCACTACCTGAAAAGCAACCTATGTCCACAGATTATCTCCCCATCTTATCCCTCTCCAATCTTGTCTTATCTTTTTCCTTGAGAACCTATGATTGAGAGAACCCTGCAGGACTTGGTAAATAATCACATACTCCTAGCTCAAAGGAATCCTCACTTCCTTGAGCCCAGAAAGACTATGTGGGGTCAGCATACAGGTCTGAGAGAACTAGAGGGGTAAGGAAACAGTTCCCCTATCTGTTCCCACTTCTCATGACAACCTAATTGTAAACCAGGGCTGGATAATGAGGGGTTTGCCTATAGGATGCACTTCTGAGATCAAAAGACAAAAGGGTGGAGAGAGAAGAGCCAAAATGTTTACACAGGAAGGTAAAAAACAGAAGTCACAGATAAGCAGCATTATTATTCATTTCCCTCTCATACTATGACCTAAGTAAAAACTGGTCCTGGTGCCAACTTAGCCATCACTGCTGTGCTTGCCATACCCTCCTGCCTCTTTTGAACCACTTCAAGAGAAACACAAAGTGAGTCATGATAAGGTGCTGCCAGTCAGCCCCTGCCCAATTCCTAAAGGGTATTAAATGGGGTCGGCAGTTAGGGTGAGTCAGAAGCAGAGGGCTCCAATGCACCACTGGAGTCCCTCTGTCCCTAGGTTTCTGTAGCATCTGGCATTGCTTTCCAATGTTTTATTTTTTTAGAGAGACATTTACAAGGCCAAGATTCATGAAACCATTCCTGCTTTAGTGTTGAGAAAAAATTATATGTGAATACAATACATTTCACATGGATGTAAGAACTATGAATTATAGTTCACAGCCAAGTAAATTTACAATTCCCAATTCTATATAACAAGAAGCACATAGGATCTAGCAGGATTTTCATTGCTCATGGCTTATCACTTATTCACCCAGGTGCTCTTTCTAACTGTCATCTCTGGGACCCACTCCACAGAAACCATGTTTGGGTTTAATGGCTCTAGTCTGCTGCCTGCACAGCTTAGCAGTATTCTACTTCACTAATTTTGACCATTTATTTACCCAGGTGACAAGCTAGCTGCTCGTATGCATGTAGCATTGTGGATGAGGACAGAGGGGCCAGCTCCTTCATAAACATGAAAAACACAAGAAAGCCCATAAACACTAAGCTCCTTATATCCCTCAGGAAGGCTGCATCAGGCAGTGAGTTGATGTGCCAATCTTCACCAGGACAGAGTACTCAGCTGGGCCAGGCTCCTCGGGTCACACTTCCTGCCCCTAAGACTTCTTCGCAAGCTCACCCACAGTGGCCCAGGCACATGCCATTGAGTCATTTGTTCACCCCTCTGCATGTATTACAGTTGCCCTCCTTTCCTCTCTGCTCTCCCTCTCTGATGCCTGTGAGTACTGTGAGAATCTGAAGTTCAGGAGGTGTAGGTTAGAGTTCATGTTCCCCTTCTGCAATCCTCAACTGAAGATTACCTTTTAATTATACCTTCCACCTAGCTTTTAAGGAAAGGTTAAGAAAAAAAAAACGGTAGTAAATTTCTAATGAGCACTCCTGCACAAATCTCACCCAAGCAGAGGAAAAGAGGCAGCTTGGCTTGATGAGTTTGGACATTGATCCCAAGCTTCCATCTCAGCCTCAGGAGCTTGCTTTTAATGCAGCATTTTATTAAAAGAAAGGTTAGGGGGAGAACAAAAAGAACATTACCCACCCAGTCACTCCTCAGTGCTTCCTAGCAATAGCTGTCACTCTATAGCATAAGAAGTTATCCAAAGGCATATTCCTTTGACTTCTCAAAATCTTAAGTCTTAAATGATGCTAACCCACAAGACAAGTCCAATGCACTCACTGGAGCAGGAACTTGTCAGCTGTGATGTGGAGGAGGTACAATAGAGGCCTTCAGGCCCGCTGATGTTTCCTATTATCAACCAGTGCCATTTCTCCTCTTTCTGTCCTATTCTGTACTGCTTATGAGTTGTAGATCCTACAACTAACTACTTCAGTGAAAATTTCTAAAAAGAGTATTTTAAATGTATACAAAACACCAAGAAAATGCCAATTTTCTCGACCTAGTTCAAGGAGAGCCTAGGAAAGTCATCTGCAACACACAAAAGCAGCTTTATAACAAGAATCTTTGTCTAGGTTCTGAACCAAATAAAAATGATAGTTCAAGTCATTTCTTGGATAACATTTTCCTATTTAACATGGTCATAAGGACACATATGAACAAGAAGTCAACTTGTAATAAACGCTATAATAGCAAAACCCCAAAGGCTAGGGTACCTGAATAATTAACCACATAGCTTCTGCTAGTTTCATAATATTGACAGCCCACCCTGCTAACTGGTTTCTCAAATTCCAAGGAGTTAAACAAATCATGAAATACAAACAGTATTATTTATTACACTTTTACCAGAGTAAAATGGGCACAGAGATGTCCTATGCTTAAGCTAGGATTCTAGAGTGCAGGCCTCTACCTTGGCTGGCTCAGAAGGAGGAACAGGGTGGGAAGGCCTGGGGATGCAGCACCCATTCTGGTTTCTGGGTGGTTCCTTTACCTGTTTCCACTGTGGGGTGGGAGCAGGGTGACCCTGCTCAGGTAGGCAGCAGGACGGCTGGCTGACCCCATGCTCTTGTGTTGGCTGTGACACACAGGCCAAGTATGGGTGGGGGACAGGACATGGAGACAAAACAAAATAAAATAAGTTAAAGTAGAAGATACAAAAAAGGTACTTGTGGAGGATAGACATATATCTATATACTGGGGTGGTGGTGAAGACACAGAATTCTTAGAAAGCTTTGCTTATAAAGGAAAGCAAACACCCTGTTCTCCAAACCAAAAGCAAATGTAAACAAATAAAAAAGGAAAAACAAAAGCTGTAATTATCATTATCCTTTTCCCTAGCTCAATGTTATAAGCCTAAACTACTAATTCTGATTTGGAAAACTAATCTTTCACTCAAAATGAGGAAGCAACTATCTCTTAAAGGCAAACTTCCTCTAATGGAGAATAATTCCAGCCTTCCCAAGGTGGGTGGGACCTGGGCTGCCAGAGCCAACAGGGAATGAATATCATCGTCTTCTCTGTGAGCCATAACCAATGTCTAGATGTGAGAAGTTCAGTAAGTCAGTGCCCACCCTAGTCCGTCCACAGGAACAAGCATTAATGCATGTGGAGAAGATGAAGAAAGCGGGAAAGGATGCAGAGCATGGGTTCTCTCAAACCACTAGGGACTTTCACAAGAAACTTTCAGTGTAAATTTCAAAATCCCAGCATTTCCTCTTGAAAGAAGTCTTAATGACTTTATTTTTATTTATTTACTTTTAAAAAATATATTTTATTGATTTTTTTAAAGAGAGGAAGGGAGAGGGATAGAGAGTCAGAAACATCGATGAGAGAGAAACATCGATCAGCTGCCTCTTACACACACCCCACTGGGGATGTGCCCACAACCAAGGTACATGCCCTTGACCAGAATCAACCTGGGACCTTTCAGTCCGCAGGCCGACGCTCTATCCACTGAACCAAACCGGTCTCGGCAAAGTCTTAATGACTTTAGATAAGCTCCAGTCCAGCACTGTCAGGCATGACTTAGGAGAACGCAAGCCAGTACCCATGAAGAATCTTTAAAATGTTCATATTCTCAATCTAGTTCAAAGAGAACCTAGTAAGGTCATCTGCAACACAAAAAAAGCAGTTTATAACAAGAATATTTGTTGATGAGAAACGACTGAACATCCAGCACTAGAGGAGAGTTAAGAGAAGCATGGCACACACTTAAAGGTGCTTGTAAAGAGTTTGGAATGATGTGGGACTATGATCAAAGTTACATGAAAAAAAGCAGAATGGAAAAGTGTATATGATAAGAATGGACCTCAACTATGAAAATAAGAATACATTAAAGAAAAAAAGATCAGAAAGAACTATAACAAAATATTAACAGAATCAGAGATATTTTAATTACCCTTTATCACACTTTTTAACATCTTCCTTAATAAGCAGGTATGTTTTTAATAATTTAAATGTGAACATATATGTATGAAAAAGTATATACATATTAATTTAAAAATCCCTCTGCAGAATTTTGTCACAGATACCTCAGACCTGAATGGTGAGGACGAAGCAGTACTGAAAGAATGAGGAACTTCTGAAGTGTTCTCTTCTGCCACAGTTAAGGCATGGGGAGAATCAGACACCAGTCTTGAGCCCATGAGTCCTCGGGTCTGTAAAATATCCCATCTCATTCAACTGAAAAGGTACCTCATTCCTATGTAGCCAGATCAAGTGTGGATGAGCAAGGCGTAAGATGGGTTTACCTGTCTCCTTATGCCAGTGGACTGTGGAGGTGCATTCTCTTCAAACTTGGCCAGCAGCTGGGTTGCCATGTACTTTACTTTGTTCTGGTTGCTGAGTGTAGCATCAGTCCTCCTGTCAGGCAGAGTGCTCACTAATGTGGATCTTCCTCTGCACACACAGGGTACTTCCTCCTGATCAATATCAACACCAAAGAACCAGCCTCTGTTAGAGAAGCCCCCAAATGCCCTTCCCTCAAAGGAAAAGTACAGCTAGGACTTGGCATGGTGGCTGGTATTTCTGCTTTAGATTAACCGTAACAGCTCTCCTCAAAGTTCTAATCTTAAAATGGAATACAAAGAGGTACTCAGACTTTTACTGGGATCATCACACCCTAGGAAAGCCAATGCTCTTTGCCAGATGTGTGATTCCAAAGAGACAGGAAAGCTTTATTCCTTTGGATGCTCTCCAAAAAAAATAAAGACAAAAGCCCACAGAAAAAGCATCTGCTCACAAAAATTTTCATAAAGGATGAATATAAAAAGATCTAGCAACATCAATTTGAAAATTAAGGTTTTAAGACAAAAAGGACAATTGAGTATAAACATTCTAACAAATCCCATATAATTCTCACCTCTTCTGATTGACTGGTCTTTCTCCTCTTTCCAGCACCATCCAAGTCCTTTTCCTTCTTATCCTATACCAAGAGAGTAGCCAAACTGCATTATTCTAGTCATTATATCTTGCCATTGGGTTTGCAGCTGGTAAAAAAAAACAACCTTTTTCATTTACCTTGGGAGAACGCTTCCGAGAGATGGTCTGCCCAAGTTTGCTTAGGAAGGAGATAGGAGATTTGGTGCTGGCTATCAGGACTGCTTTCTCTTCAGCATTCAAGTCCAAGGCATCTGTGAACAGAAAGCAATTTTCCACAATAGCATTAGAGGGGGCCTCAAAGTACTGACCAGAATTGCCTTGCCTGCAGGTGGCTCCCAGAACGTCCAAAAGCTCTAAAAGTTCATCTGCTATGACAAAAATATGAGGAACTTAAGCAGGAAATTTTACAAAGAAAGTGCATTCTTAGGTTTATACACTGAGCCTTCTTTTTTCCATCAACATAAACAATACCAATTCTTTCCCCATCCATGTAAGTCACAAAAACCTCCACTTTTGCTTTTCAAAAGTTGGAGTTCACCCATTATATGAGTTACAGTAATGTTGAAGCCTCACCTTTGTGATAAACTTTCAGAGCAGAGAGAAAGGTAGGGAGGACAGAAGCTCAGGGTCACTGGTTTGGTGTATGCATACCCCATGCACTTGGCTGCACACTAAGGGGGCTGCTCTCCATGAATGTGTACACTGATGTTAGAGTTGTGGACCTCTGTTGTAAAGACTGTGTATCTAATCAGAAAAAGCTATAAACACCTATGAGAATACATGGGCTAGAAGACACTGGTGAATCACAAACTGTGGATTCCAATGTTTTATTAGTAATAATAGCAATTTTTAAATAATTGAAACTAATAATATATTTCTAAGATTTATTAGTAAGTGTTTCCGTTTTGCAAACGTTCTTCTTAGTATATCACAATCTAGTTATATATAGAAAAAGCCCCATTTTACAGATGGGAAAACTGAAGCACAAGAAAACTGAGTAACTAGCCTAAGGTTTAACAGATATTAGTACTAGGCTGTAAACCCAGGTCAATACTCTTAATCATTATGCTAATCCAAGAGACAATAAATGACAACAGAAATATTTTTTGTAGCATGCTGACAGACTGAGATATTGGGCTGAGAGTCAAGGAAGATTTTTGGAAAACACTAAAATGTAGAAGAAAGAGAAGCCAGAGAAGGAACAGTTACTGAAGGAAGAAAACAAAGCCAGTCCAGTGTGGGATCAAGGAAAAGAGAGTTTCAGACAAAAGATGTCATTCCACAATGCTGAACAATGCAAAAAGCCAAGGGCATAAGAGATGAGAAGTGAAAAAAAAACAAGGATTTAGTGATTCTTCATGACCAAGGAGAACAATCTAGCAGAGGAAAAATGACAGAAACCAGGTTGCAAAGTGTTAAAAGTTTAGGCAATTGAGGAAGTAGCCCACTTTAAATATATATATAATTGATTTTTTACAGAGAGGAAGAAAGAGGAATAGAGAGTTAGAAACATGGATGAGAGAAAATCATTGATCAGCTGCCTCTTGCACAATCTCTACTGGGGATATGCCTGCAACCAAGGTACATGCCCTCATAGAATCAAACCCGGGACCTTTCAGTCCGTAGGTCGACGCTCTATCCACTGAGCCAAACCGGTTTCAGCATAGCCCACTTTTTTATAAAGGTGGTTCAACCAGGCCAGTGTGGTTCAGTGGCTGAGTGTTGACCTATGAACCTGGAGGTCCTGCTTTGATTCTGGGTTGTGGACTTGACTCCAGTGAGGGGTGTGCAGAAGGCAGCCTATGGATGATTCTTTCTCATCACTGATGTTTCTATCTCTCCCTCTCTGAAATTAAAAAAAAAAAAAAAGTGTGTGTGTATATCCTATCTAATAAAAGAGTAACATGCAAATTAACCATAACTCTGCGACGAAATGGCATTGCCCATAGCCACAAGATGGCGGCGCTCAGTCCTCTTAGCCTCTCTGGAGTCCTCAAGTCCGCTCAGCAGCAGCAGTCCAGGGTGTCTACTTGGGAGGCGCCCGCCCACCACAAAGCGATCCCTGCCCAGTGGCAGCAGCCCAGAGTGTCTGGCTAGGAGGTGCCAGCACCCTGCACCATCCCTCAGCCATGGCAACAGCGTGGCTGGAGTCTCAGAATGGTAGGACCACGCAACAAAGCCACAGATTCCCCGGCAGCTTGGCTGGGGTCTCAGGCTGGCAGAGCTGTGAGATCTTCAGGCCAGATGCGGCATCCTGGGCTGGGGCCATGCACCCCCACCATGCTATTCTGGGCCAGGCTGAGATGGCAGTATGGGATCCCCTTCCAGTGGTGCTGGCTGCCTGAGGTTTCAACCATTGAGAGTCACACCAGCCAGGCAGACATGGAAGAATCTTAAATGTTTCTTTTTTTATAATATATATTTTATTGATTTTTTACAGAGAGGAAGGGAAAGGGATAGAGAGCTAGAAACATCCATGAGAGAGAAACATCGATCAGCTGCCTCCTGCACACTCCCCACTGAGTATGTGCCCCCAACCAAAATTCATGACCAGAATCGAACCTGGAACCCTTGAGCCTGCAGGCCAATGCTTCATCCACTGAGCCAAACCAATTAGGACTATTCAATATGCTAAAGAAAATACCCTATCTAATAAAGAGGGAATATCCAAGGGAGGGCATTTGGGGGTGACCAGGATGTCAGAGGAGGGCAGTTGGGGACGATCAGGCTGGCAGGGGAGTGGTTAGGGTGTAATCAGGCTGGCAGGCAGAGCGGTTAGGGCAATTAGGAAGGCAGGCAGGCGAGTAGTTGGGAGCCAGCAGTCCTAGATTGTGAAAGTGATGTCTGACTGCCTGTTTAGGCCGATCCATATCTAAACAGGCAGTCAAACATCCTCCAAGGGGGTCCCAGATTGGAGAGGGTACAGGTTGGGATGAAGGACCCTTCCTCCCCCCCCCCCCCCCCGTGCATGAATTTCATGCACAGGGCCTCTAGTGTGTGTGTGTGTGTGTGTGTGTGTGTGTGTGTGTGTGTGTGTGTGTTAAAGGCTGGTTCAGAAAGAAAGAGTACGAGAAAATAATAATCAAGAGAAAAATTCTGGATAGGAATGGTTTTTACAAATTTATAGATATAGTGAGAAAGATTTGTGTAAGAATGAGAGGTTGAGAAGGAAAAAAACAATGGAGCAAAACCCCAGGGACTTAGCCTGATAGCTGGCCAGTAAAAACAGTACTAGTTTGCTTTTGTGGGTGCTCATAGAGGACACAGGGAAAGAAAGCAAGCCAGGCAACAACAGAGAACACGAAAGATTCCCACACCAGAGCCCTCAGTACTTACCACTGGAGGGGAGCGAGTCTTTGAACATCTCATAGAATTGGGTCAGGTACATCACCATGGACAGCTTGTCAGGCTCCCCGACCGAGGCCATCTCTTTGCCTGTCATGATGGGAGAAATGCCCAGTTCCTTTTCAGCAATATCAAAGGCCAGTTGGTTATTCTTCTCCACATTTTGTTCATCCAAAGAATCAAAATCTCTGAGAAACAGGATTAAAAAAAACTTATCAAGATGATAAGTTTTCCCCACACCAGAAAACAGTATCAAGAAGTCACATAATTTCTTGGTTACTCAGCTAAAATCCTATGTGCAGTGCTTCACTGAAATCTGAAAGCAAACTTGAAATATAAATCATCCTGAAGGAGAAAAAAATGATTAAAGATCTACCCATAAAGAAAAAACGGGGAAAGTAAAAAAAAACACAAAAAAACAAAAAAAAACTATCCTCATTTTTCCAATTAGATAAATTTCTTACTAAAATGTAAGCTCAATAAAGGAACTATCATTAATATTATTCCCTTGCATCTTGTGTGTGATCTATGTTTATTAAACTAATTAGAAGCCCAACGCATGAAATTCGTGCAAGAGTAGGCCTTCTTTTCCCCAGCTGCCAGCACCAGCTTCCCTCTGGCATCCAGGACCCCGGTTTGCTTCTCTCTGGAGGCCCACAGGCACCGGGGACACAGGTTGGCTTCCCTCTGGCTCTGGCTACCTCCGGAAGGACATCCAATCTAATTAGCATATACCCTTTTATTATTATAGATGTTTAGTAATGATAAAAATCCTTTTTGGATCAGACTATTTTTAAAGTCCTGGGACTATTATGCATAGTGAATGTCCTTTGGACCTGACAAGCTATTGTAGATGTGTTAAATCACCTCTGATAAACCTTACTCAGCCTTCTATTTGGAAGGGAATTTTAAAACTTTGCTCAAAAGATTTTTTGAGGAAAAGATTTTTTGAAAAAATTGCTAAATTTCTTAAAATTTCCCAAGTATTTAGATGAACAAACATTTCCCACTGGATTTCAAGCTTCTTACTACTCAATCATAAGCAACAACTGAGAGCGTTCTTCAGGTGATTACAGATGAACTGGGTAGGCCTTACATTGTGCTAACCTAGTGACTCCATTTCAAAAAATTCCTTAAACCTCCTGTCTACAGGCTCATCTTGAATGAAGTCACCATGGTCTAAACAGTGCCAAATTACCTATTCACTGCTCTGTCTTCTGTTATGAGAAAATACCATAGGCCTTCTCCAGACAGCCTTTGGCCTATTCCAACAGGAATGTGTCCCTCACCCAACACTCCTCTCCACCTTACCTCTCCCTGAGTTTTGTGGGATTGATGAAGTATGTTAGAAGAAAGTTCAATCCTTAACATAAGAGAATACTGATGAACCATTACAAAGTAGGGAAGCACTAATTGTTTTGTTTTGTTGGTAGTGCCTGACACATTTGCCATCAGCCAGCCAAATGTTCTAGCCAGTTTTCCTTATGACCAATAACATTTGAGAGATAGTTGGCTGAAATGAAGAGTTCATGAAGTTAATATACCCAGGTGGGTGTTAAAAACCATTTTTTGAGCCAAAATTGGTTTGGCTCAGTGGATAGAGCGTCGGCCTGCAGACTGAAGGGTTCCAGGTTCGATTCCGGTCAAGGGCATGTACTTTGGTTGCGGGCACATCCCCAGTGGGGGATGTGCAAGAGGCAGCTGATCTGTGATTCTCTCTCATTGATGTTTCTAACTCTCTCTTCCTCTCTGTAAAAAATCAATAAAATATATTTAAGAACAAAAACAAAAACAAAAAACACATTTTTTGAAGTCAGTTATTACACTTTTTTTTTTTTTTACTGTCTTCTTTTGGGAATAGAACTGATTCACCTGGCCCTTCTTTTAAGCACTTCTTTGTCATTTATCACAATCTTTCTCAAGCTCTCCCACTTCCTCCTGACAGGCCAGCAGAGGGCATTTGGTTCAGGCAGACTAGAAAGTCCTGAATGAGAAAGTGGCCCCAGACTCATTTCGTGGAACAGCCTGCGGTTACCCTATCCAGCACAACAGGAGGCAGCTGCACAAGAGGGTGAGACAGCAGGCCAAAGATAACAACGGCCGCCTACAGCCCACAGCTTCAATGGCCAGCACCAATCAGTCTGAAGGACAAGGAACTCCATCTAATCAGACTAGAACACTTACATCCACCCCTTGCAATATTTGTGCATAAAATTCAACCACAAGGACAGTGAGGGCTGAGTCCTAACCTTCCTGGGTTATGGCTCCATCCCCAATTCTCTCTAATAAACTTCCCTCCTACTTGCTCGCTGTGTCAGCCTACTTGGTATACCAGTTAATAATGGCAAATTTTGTAATAAAAGAAAACATGCTAATTTCAAGAAAACATCAAATGTGCTTCATTCAAAGTAATGTCCATCACTAGCTACACATTTCCCCCATCTTTCAGGTAATTTGTGGATACCATCCCAATAGAACTTTACTTATTTTGAGGCAAGTCATTCAAAGACCCAATTTTCCACTTCTTCAGTGCTGCTCAGAAAGCACGTGTGCAATTAATTGGAACAAGTGGTAATCTGAAGGAGCAAGGTCTGGTGAATATAGCAGGTAGGTTAATATTTCCCAGGCAAGATCTTTTTTTTTATTTTTATAATAAATCTTTATTGTTCAGATTATTACAGGAGTTCCTAACCCTCTCCCCGCGATAGCTCCCTTCCACCTGATTCTCCACCCCACACCCTTACTCCCCACCCCTGTCTTCATCCACAGGTGTAAGATTTTTGTCCAATCTCTTCCCACACCCCTCAAATCCCCGCCCCACTGAGAACTGTCAGTCCACTCCTTTTCTATGTCCCTGATTCTATTATATTCACCAACCCATTCTGTTCTTCATATTTTTTATTCCCTTGATTTTTAGATTCACTTGTTGGTAGGTATGTATTTGATATATTTTTGTTGTTCAGAGTTTTTACCTTCACCTTTTTCTTCTTCTTCTTCCTCTTCTTAAAGAATACCCATCAGCATTTCATGTAATCCTGGTTTGGTGGTGATGAACTCCTTTAGATTTTTCTTGTCTGTGAAGCTCTTTATCTGACCTTCAATTCTGATTGATAGCTTTGCTGGGTAGAGTAATGTTGGTTGTAGGTTCTTGCTGTTCATCATTTTGAATATTTGCCACTCCCTTCTGGCCTGCATAGTTTCTGTTGAGAAATCAGCTGACAGTTGTATGGGTACTCCCTGGTAGGTAACTAACTGTTTTTCTCTTGATGCTTTCAAGATTCTCTCTTTGTCTTTTGCCCTTGGCAATTTAATTATGATGTGTCATGGTGTGGTCCTCTTTGGATTCCTCTTGTTTGGGGTTCTATACATTTCCTGAACTTGTAAGTCTATGGTGTGGTGTGGTCCTCTTTGGATTCCTCTTGTTTGGGGTTCTATACATTTCCTGAACTTGTAAGTCTATTTCTTTCACCAGGTAGGGAAAGTTTTCTGTCATTATTTCTTCCAATAGGGTTTCAACATCCTGCTTGCTCTCTTCTGGCACCCCAAAAATCCGGATGTTGGTACGCTTATAGCCGTCCCAGAGGTTCCTTACACTATCCTCACACTTTTGGATTCTTCTTTCTTTCTGCCTCTCTGGTTGGGTGTTTTTTGCTTCCTCATATTCCAGATATTTGGTTTGATTCTTGAGGTATGTTGATCTACATTTGAGTTTCTGTATATTTTTTATTTTAGACAGTGTATGCTTAATTTCTGACTGGTTCTTTTCCATTTTTTTGGTATTCTCATTAAGGTCCTTGAAGGTCTCTTCAAGTTCTCAGTGGTTTTTAGAAGATTCTTGAGTAACCTTATAAATGTGGTTCTTAACTTTGTGTCGTCCAGTAGTTTACTTTCCTCCATCTCTCCCATTCATGACATGCTTCTATGTCTCCACATTTTGGCTGCCTCCCTGTGTTGATGGAGTGGCTTTGTGTGGTAGGTGACCTATAGGGGCCAGTAGCTCAGTTCCCCAATCACCCGAGGTGGTTGCTCTTGGTGTATCCTTTTGTGGGCTGAGTGCAAAGTCTTAGTGTAGTTAAGCCTTGATTGCTGTTGGTACAATGGGAGGAATTGTCCTCCAGGCCAATTGGCTGTGGGAACCTGCTGTGTCTATAATGGAAGAACTGCTGCGCTGGAGACACGCTTATAGTGCAGGCCTTGTTTCAGTGGGGCTTTGGTGCTCACTGAGTCCGCCTCCCGAATGTGTCACTTTATGGATGTGAGGAGTTGAAATTTGGTGTCTCACACTGACCGCTAGGTACATTGGCTTCTAGATCTCCAATGGGGTGCAGTTCAGCTACTGTCTGAGGCCACCCTGCAGGAGCTACAGCGAGAACCACAGTCCTCTCCTCCCTGCTCAGAGCTTGGAGGCTTTGGAACTATCTGCACTGGGTTGCAAGTTTGCTAAGTTAAACTGCAATAGAGAAGGCCATTCATATGCAAAAACCACTGCTTGGAGGTTGGGTGTGTTTGTAGATTGTGTGGGGCAAAGTCTCAGGGCATGGCAAACAGCGATGGCTGGCAGTGAGCCATCTCTGCCTCTCTGACCATGTTCTCACATCTTGCACCCCAGCAGAGCAAACATTTATTCCTGTGCACTGCTCTGCAAGCAAACCACCCTCACTTTCTGATCCAATGGCAGATAGTCCAGCTTCTCCCCAGAAACTGGATTTCAGAGAGATTGGGATCTTGTCTCTCTTCAGGTTGAAGAAAGCAACACCATCCATCAGCTGGGAAACGCCACCAGATGTATTGTGCTTGCACCCCTGTACCTCAGTTTGTCAGTGTTTGTGCACTGAATGCTCTTTTCTCTTTCTGTCCAGTTGTAGAAGTTCTACTCAGCTAGCTTTCACATGGTTCTGGGTGACAGACATTTTGTCTTTTAGTTTTAGTTTTGTTTTTTTTAATAATATATTTTATTGATTTTTTACACAGAGGAAGAGAGAGGGATAGTTAGAAACATCGATGACAGAGAATCATTGATCAGCTGCCTCTTTTAAAAAAATATATATATTTTTTATTGATATTTTACAGAGAGGAAGGGAAAGAGATAGAGAGCTAGAAACGTCGATGAGAGAGAAACATCAACCAGCTGCCTCTTGCACACCCCCTACCAGGGATGTGCCCGCAACCAATGTACATGCCCTTGACCGGAATCGAACCTGGGACCTTTCAGTCCACAGACTGACGCTCTATCCACTGAGCCAAACTGGTTTCGGCTGATCAGCTGCCTCTTGTACACCCCCTACTGGGGATTTGCCCACAACCAATGTACATGCCCTTGACCGGAATCGAACCTGGGACCTTCCAGTCCACAGACTGACGCTCTATCCACTGAGCCAAACCGGTTTCGGCTGATCAGCTGCCTCTTGTACACCCCCTACTGGGGATTTGCTCACAACCAATGTACATGCCCTTGACCGGAATCGAACCTGGGACCTTCCAGTCTGCAGGCCGACGCTCTATCCACTGAGCCAAACCGTGTTTTAGTTTTGAAATTGTTGTGCAAGGCAGCAGTTTAGATGTTTATGTTAGCCGCCATCTTAGATCTCCCCCCAGGCAAGATCTTTTGACGTGTCTTTTACTAGTTTTGAACTGTGTGACAGTGCATCATCATGAAGCAAAATTACTTTGCCATGTCCTCTGGCCTTTTCATGATCAAAGCATGGTTAAATTGATTACTTGTTATTGGTAGCGGTCATTATTAATGGTTTCACCTGGTTTTAGTAGCTCATAATACACCACACCTTCTTGATCCCACCAAATGCAGAGTATTGTCTTCTTTTCAAAGCAATTTGGCCTTGTAGTAGATGTTGATGGTTGCCCTGGATCAACCCATCATTTTGTGCATTTGGGATTCTCAAAATAAATCTACTTTTCATCGTCAGTCACAATTTGATGCAAAAAATACTTTCTTTTGTGCCATTGAAGCAATATTTTACTGATGACTTTTGGTTTTACATTTGTCTTTTGTTCAGTTGATGTGGCACCCCATTTTCCTTCCTTTAAAATCTTTCCTATTGATGTAAATGATCGGAAATTATTTTCTGAGCAACATTTAATCTTTCTGCAAGTTGTTTTTGAGTTTGACATGCATCTTCATCCAACAATGCTTATAATTGTTGGTCTTCAAACTTTTTCGGTTGACCTAGACGTCCTTTGTTTGTCACATAGAAATCATCACTTTTAAAGTGTTTAAACCAGCGTTCACAAGTATCTTGAGATGGAGCATGTTCACCATAAGTTTCCTGAAGTATTCAGCAGCACTTTTCTTCAAAATAAAGTAATGCATTAAAACTTCCCGCA
The DNA here is from genome assembly GCA_963924515.1 of Vespertilio murinus. Classification (NCBI taxonomy): domain Eukaryota; kingdom Metazoa; phylum Chordata; class Mammalia; order Chiroptera; family Vespertilionidae; genus Vespertilio; species Vespertilio murinus. The sequence continues at coordinate 95,025,183 of OZ004707.1, read as the reverse complement.
AATACTCTTTTTTTGGGCACAAAATTCAATATTTTTTAAGCATAAAAATATCTATGATGTTAACACCTTCAGAAAATTTGACACATGAAGTTTTGAAACTTGCTGTCATTACAACAAAATAGCATACATATCAAATCGCATATATATCAACATATGTGTAACTCCATCATTGAAAAAAATCCAATTAACTGGTACACTTAGTAAATCCTTGAGCAACTCCAATCTTACACCTCCCCACCCCCTTTTTTTCCCTTTTTCCTGGTGGGGTAAACCCTACTGTCATCTGTGCATAAACTAAGGTAGAAGAGCACAGAAGTCACTTACCTTTATCCACACCAATTAGAAATCCCATTCCTAAATCACATTATACAAGGCTGTTTTTACAGCTCTTGCCTCATTAACTCATAACCCAATATAAATAGGAACTATGTCTTTTATGATTTCTTAAGGAATTATTAAAATAAACATACAAAATTGGGTCTTTAAGTGAACCTTATAAAAGAACAGGCAGCCAAAATAATTCAACATGCTCTGCTTCTGTTTCTAAATATTCTTGTTTGGGAGAATGCCCATGGTGGAAACGTGAGTGCACTAGTATCCATAGGTGACTTGGGGTCATCCTATTGTACTGATTTTGCACTTGAATGAATCAAGAATGGTAAAAATAGGAGATGTTACTGGTGTAGGTGGGTGAGATGACCTGAGTTTTGTAGGACTAACAAAGTATCTTAGCAGGAAGTGCAATCCTTAACATAAGAGAATAACAATGAACCATTATAAAGCTGGGAAGCACTAATTGTTTTGTTGGTAGTGCCTGACACATTTGCCATCAGCCAGCCAAAAGTTCTAGCCAGGTCTTCCTTATGACCAATAACATTTGAGAGATAGTTGCCTGAAATGAAGATTTCAACCTGTGGCCAATAAATAGAGTTTTCCATTATATGAAGTTAATACACCCAGGTGGGTGTTAAAACCAATTTTTGACCTTTTTAGTGCTGTTAAAAACTCAGCTAATCATTTCTTTGTTGAACTACATAATTCTTAACATTCAGGGTTTTAAATGTAATTAAGTCTAAATCATTGCTTTATAGAGAAAGTATCTTACTATATATTTTGTTCTAAGAAAAAAGTACAAATTTGGCTACTTGATAGCAGGGTACTGTAAGATCCTTAGGGAATATAAAATGAAACAGAAAGTCTGGTCACAACTTACATCAGATCAGGGCGGTATCTATGGATAATTGCACATAGGGCCAGACCACTTTTCCAAGACGTAGTGAGATCTGTCACGCTGACCCCTGAGTAGCCATCTGTCTGCCTTTGGCACCAACAAAGCAGTTTGCTTGAACGAGGTACAGACTCTAAAAGAACAACAAAAATATTAATGAAAGTGTTGTCACTTGGTAGCATTAATATGGGATCCTCTTTGTACCACACATATCCAGTTTGAAAGATTATTGAAGGTAGGAAAAACACAGTTGTCAGGCATCTTGATAAACCAGCTATGGGAGTCACAAAATTCTTATGACCCTAATGCAAGGTAGGTGTTTGTTACCCTCATTTCATAGCCAAGGCACTGAAGTTCAGAGATACTATATAATCTGTTCACAAATGGTAAAGATTGGACTGGGACCCAGTTGTACCTGACCCTAAAGTGATATTTCTTCTAATTATGGTCCACTGTCCTGTTTCCATCCTCAATATCCATACCAGAATTAGGCCTTTAAACTGTTAGCTGACTATTACAATGTGATTTGTCTTCTCCATGCCATCTTACATGTAGAGGTATATTCACATCATTCTCCTTTAAAAGAAATCTTCAGGGGCCCGTCAATACACACAAAATATGAAATGGCCTTTAATCTCTGTCACTGTATCCTGGCTGATAAGTCCCCCCCCCCAACTGGTGGGTGGAGTTATGACTTTACCAGAGTCTGCTGCCCAGACACCCGAGACACTGAACCACCAATCAGCGCGTGCCGAGTGCCCTGGGGCCCATCCCTTCCCATTCAGCCTTGGGCCAAACCCCTTTCTGTTCCCTCAAAAGGTCGTCTCAACCTCTAGTGCAACTGTCCCTTCGTCTGTCCCCCCCCCCCTTCCTCCATCTGTAGAGACAGCCCCTTTGGGCCCTCATTCTCCTCCTCCCCCTCCTCCATAATGAATCTCGCTTGTTACTGTGAAATAAACCTCCCCTTTAATATGTCTTGGTCTCCAACTCCCGTTTCCTGCGCCTTGACCCTTACATTGTCAATATCATAGTACTCAATTAAAATGCCGCTATTTCTTCCATAAAGCCTTACCCCCAAAACCTTAGCTGGCTGGCTGATGGCAAAACCACATGCTGCCCTTTTCTCTTTATCAATAGCATCTCTATCTGTTTTCTCTTTATTTCCTCATAATACCTTAGATTAAGGTTTCTTAACCTTGACACAACTGTTATTTTTGGCCGAGAGCTGATTTGTGTACATTAGGAGGTTTAGCTGCATCCTTGGATGCCAGTAACATCCTCCTCAACTCAAGACAATAAAAAATGTCCCCAGAAACTACCAAATGTCCTCTACGGGGCAAAATCACATCTGGTTGAGAACCACTGCCTTATGCAGTACTATGTACACTAAGAGCTCAATAAATTACAGATGTCTCTGGATAGGTTACCTGTATTTCAAAAGGGCATTATCAGAACTCACCATTGCGAGTCAACTTTGGGGTAGTTTGGGAATTCACCAGGTTCTCCATTTCCAGATGAATATCTTTTGTTTCTCCAGTATCATATAAATGGCGCACCTGGCAGAAATGTAAAAAGTTGTAAAGAAGAAAAATGAAACAAGTAACAAATTCCCACCTGAGATGAGAATGACAGATGAAAGACTGTGATACCAGACTGGGCAAAGTTTAGATAAAAGTTATGATGATGACCTAGGTTACATATAAATAAATAAATACATAAGTTGTGCTAAAAATTCGCTATTCAGCTATAGAAGCCCTTCTGATAGTTTTTGTTAGACCTATTTTGAAAAAAAATTTATTAAAAATTTTTTTTTTTTATTGATTTCAGAGAGGAAGGCAGGAGAGACAAACATCAATGAATGAACAGAATCATCGATCAGCTGCCTGCTGCATTCCCCCTACTGGGGATCTAGCCTACAACCTTGGAATGTGCCCTGACCTGGAATTGAACTGTGACCTCTTGGTTCACTCTAAGCTCAACCCCTGAACCAAACTGGCTGGACAAAATCTACTTTTTAATTGATAATACATATAGTAAAATGATGCATTTTTGTAAATAAATGTCCTATATAATAAAAGCCTAATATGCTAAGTGTCCAGCCATCCATTCAACCAATCAAAGCATAATATGCTAATGATATGTTAAGTCAGCTCGACCGCTTGTGATGTCATGCACTGACCACCATGGGCAGAGAGCTGGCTAGTCAACCACTTGCTATGATGTGTACTGACCACCAGGGGGTAGACGCTCCAACTGGTAGGTTAGCCTGTTGCTGGGCTCCAGCCAATCTGGACTGAGCAAGACAGGCTCTGGAGCTTTCCCTGGTTCTTCCCTGGCCCCGATTGTGCACCGGTGGGGTCCCTCGGCCTGACCTGGGCCCTCTCACAATCCAGGACCCCTCTGGGGATGCTGGAAGAAGGTTTTGGCCCCATCCCACAGGTCACAGTGAGGGACCCCATGGATTTGTGCACCCGGCCTCGAGTACCCATATAACAACCCAGATCAAACTTTACAACATCTCCAGGCTTGCAGTCAGTATTCTGATCCCAAAGGTGACCACTGTTCTGACTTCTATCACCAAGGATTAATTTTGCTTGTTTTTGAACTTTATGTAAATGAAATTATAAAGTACATATTCTTTTGTATGTGGATTTTTTTTTTTCACAGTGTTAATGACTAAACAATTACACTAGAAAACTGGCAAATATGTTGAACAGAATATTTTCGAAAACCTGATGGGCTCTTTGGGACAACTGTGTTCTGTAAATTATCATAACGTCTGTCTAAACTATGTCATTCTTAATGTAATTATAAGGCATAAGATATTCTGAGAAATAACTCAGTACAAAAATGACCAACAATAACTTTTAATTGTAGCGAGTGTCTTATCTTTTAAAGTTCTTTCCAGCAAATAATCTCAGTTGTCCTCACAATGATACTGTCTCTGAGTAGCAGGGATGATCACCTTAACTTTACAAATAAAGAAACTGGTTCGCAGTTTTACTGTAATAGTAATAAGGATAAAATACAATATAGAATAAGTATGAAAGTGTGGAATTGAAATGTGATATCTGAAAGTATGGAATGTAATATAAACAAATTGACAAGCACCCTTGAGTGGCCTATATGTAGAAAATAATAAAGTGATCTATACCCTGCCCAGAACCTAAACCTAACATTGTCACTGGTAGTAAAATGTAAAGGGAGCTGGCAAACCTTGACAGCTCTGAATGGTCAGAGCTATTAACTCATTGATTCTAGATTGAGTCACTAGTGGTAAAATGTAAAAAGAGCTGGCTAACCAAAACCAAACATTGTCTATCACTGGTAGTAAAATGCAAAAAGAACTGGCCAACCTCAATGGCTCTGAATGGTCGGACCTATTAACTCATTGTCTAGTTGAGATAGTGGAGGTTGAGGCAACTTTAATCTGTTAATCATATGTAAATTCTTGTTGATTTTCTGTTCCTGGAACTTTTCCCACCTAAGAGATGTCTTTGTCTCAGAATTTCAATAAAAGGAATGGTAAAAGGCCAGAACGGGGGTTTTAGTCTTCCCACTAGTGGTGGACTCCCCACCTGGCCCCCATTTTCCCAGATTAACTCTTTTCCAGTCTCTTCATTTTAGTGTGCGGCCTTCTCCAGAAACCGGACCCTGAGTGGGCCCTGAACCACATGGATCGTGTTAAGGGATCCACAATACCCCATATGTAAGACCAGAGAGCAAGGTTCCTGGGACCCGCTGATAAGACACACTGAAGACATATCTGAGCACTGAAGACACATAAAAAGAGCAAGCCCCAGAGAAGATCAGAGATGCTCCTTCTGCTCCTCCACAGACAGTTGATCTCAACTTTCCCCACCTGCACCCATCAAAGCTCTGCCCAAGCCAAGAGCCCCAAACCATGAGCCTTGGACCATGAGCCGTGGCAAGAGGCCTCAACTGAAGCCAAGCCACAGCTGCAATGTCCTCTGTGAACTCTGTGTGTGTATGTGTGTGTGTGTGTGTGTGTGTGTGTGTGTGTGTGTGTCTGTCAGTGCGGATCCCCAGGTAGCCTGTCGAGATCTGGAACCCACCAGGACTCTGGTAAATAAACCGTGTGTGATTCGTGTATTGCATGTTTGTCTCCTATGTAATTTATGCTCAGTGGATTATTAATTAAGTACCTTGGGTCGTACTGTAGGGCCCCAAGATTGAGGAACTGACCTTCCCCACTGCCTGTTCCAGGATGTGACCTTTACGGTTAAAGATTAGACAGGAATGAGGTCAGTTCTTTATGGTTGAAGATTAGGCAAGAATGAAATCAGTCCCCAGAAACTCCCTACCCTGAGGACTTACCCAGAGGAATGGGAAGGGGAGAGACAAGGGGCTTGCAAGATTAGACCCTGTCATAAAACATGTAATTAACGAGCCCAGCTCCCCTTCTTGGGATTTCCTTGTTCCCTTCTTCCCCCTCCATGTGTAACCCCACCTGCGTGTGGTGTTTGCCTTTATAAACTCATGTTCTGCAGTTACTCGGCGCTCCCAGTCAGCCAGCACTGTTGCTGTCTGCCTGAGAAGCCCCTGTGCTGCGCTTCTATTAAAACCTCATGCTTTTTGCATCAAGTTTCGGTCTCGGCGTTTGACTTGGGGTCGTCGCCCCCTCCGTCGGACTCACCGGGGGTCTTGGGACCTTACAGTATGTGTCAGATTCCTGGCTGAGGCACCCTATGTCACCTGTGCATACGTCCCTTATGGAATTATTGGTACACGGAGAAAGTGAAATAACCATTCCAAGTTACAAGAAACTGTTGGTGATAATGCAAATGGAAGTCACATTTCCTCACTAGTGAACAAGTGCTCTTTTCCTACAAGATATAATTTGAATCAGGAGACCTGGGATAAAGTCCTGGATCCATAATTTTTGTCACGTTTGATTTCTTGGCAAGTTATCCAATGACTCTCTGCCTTAGCTGCTCAATTTGTTGACGGGAAATAATATCTACTTCAACCAAATCAGAGAGACATCTATCTGAACCTACTCGAAGGAAAGGTTGTCTATATGTTTGTTATTAATAGGCAAATTTCAAAGGACCCAGATATAGATCACTGACTAGAAGACACTTACCTGGGTTGGCCGGAGAAAGTTGATGTTAATATTGGGATATCTGGTGACAGGGTCTATGCTGTATTGGCTGAAGTTTTTACTCACATTCTCAGGGGTTGTCTGAGGCAGCAACCTATAAACGCTTTCCCTGCAATAACACAGCAATATACTCAGGGCATGACAAGCATCATGAACATCTCCCTCTCCTTTGAGACTATTTCTTTTTTTTTTTTTTAATATATTTTATTGATATTTTACAGAGAGGAAGGGAGAGAGATAGAGAGCCAGAAATATCGATGAGAGAGAAACATCGACCAGCTGCCTCCTGCACACCCTCTACTGGGAATGTGGCCGCAACCAACGTACATGCCCTTGACTGGAATCGAACCTGGGACCTTTCAGTCCGCAGACCAATGCTCTACCACTGAGCCAAACCGGTTTCGGCTCTTACCTTATTTTAAATAATCTGCTTCAAAATATCTGACATTTGAAAACTTGAGAAATGTTTACAAGCAGTTTGGTATTTTCCTTTGAATTCAAAGTCACTTTTAATCTCAACTCTTATTTGAGTATGTCCCCTATAGAAACAGGAAATTTAGGGGGTAAAATAGGAAAGATTTAGGAAATTTTAGAAATTAAGGGGACCATGGAGGAAAACACCAGGCTTCAGAGCAGCAGGAAGGTACATTTCCATAAAATGAGGAAGCTGGGAATAGCAAAAGGTCTATATTTACAAAATAAAGAGAAGGAAGCCATTTATTCAGAGGGAGAAGAAGAAAGCCCCAAAAGAATGGAAAAACAATAAGAAGGGGAGGAGAACCTCACAGGTCCCATGTGAGGTTTAACCTCTGAGCCCAGGAGTTACTATAGTAACCAGTCTAAGGGAATAGTGACCAATCAGAGGGGATATCAAGGCACCAGGATCAGCAGCCTTTATAAGCCACAGGGAAAAGGAACTCAATGGGAGTCCATTATGTGGGACTCTTTCCCTCTCCCCATGTGAGAGTCTATTGTTCTTCAATAAATCTCCCCCATTGCTATACCACTTTCTGTTGGTGGATTCATTCTTTGATTCAGGCAGACAAAGAGTCCGGCTTCCAGTCCAAAAATTCTGTGTCACTAGTACTACATTGATTTCATTACTTTACATCTTTCTAGTTTAAGAAGAGGATTTAATGTACTATTTTTATGTATTTGTTTATGGGACTGTCATAAAGGACACAGATACCATCCTTTGATGATAAGATTCAGATACCATTAGTCGGCAACAAATTTAGTTTGGACAGGGATAAGAGAAAAACACTTAGACAATCTTTACATTTTACAGTTTCTTGTATAAATATCTTGCCTTTCTTCTCTTGAATAAGAAAACATCTTTAATTAAAACAAGAAGAGAGATAGAGGAAGAATGAATGTGTATTCTGTCTTAAGAGCAAACCACTCACCACTCCCAGTTTTTTTCTCACAAAAGGAACCTCTGGTTACTTCCCATTACCTCTCTGCCAGGACTTCTAAGGGACTTGTTCCTAGAGACCAACTTCGTACCATCCAGGCGGAGTCCATAGCAGCTAGAAAGCCCCGGGCAATTCCTGTTCCCATTGGCCAGAAAGGCTACCAAAGAGATATAAAATAAATAATTAAAATAATTTATATTTTAAAAGAGAGAAACTAAGCTAAGGAACTAAGAAAGAGATTGCTATTGAAAGTCGTCTTTGCCAACTATTTAGATACTGGACTTCTCTGCTTCATAAATTGATAGAAGGGCAAGTCAAGGATGTTGCATTGCTACTTAGCAAGTCTGGATTCCCAGTGGCCTGTGATGCTTCCCTATATATCAGGAAATATAACTCCTACAGGGAGGTCACTTACATGGTATAATGTTATAGACACTCACTCCACAATCAAAGCACAGTTGGAGTTATTTCCAACTACTATTATGTGCTGTCATCCTTAATACTCACCTCTAGGAGGCTGTCCCCAACCAGAGCCACTAGTAACTGGTGTCCATTCTGCTCTCGAACCAAGGCAGCATTCTCAGAGGCGTACATACAAGTGAAGTCGAACATGGCCACATCGGGCTGTCCATAGTGATTGATGGCAAAATCCAGAGATGGTAGCTGCTGCTGGGTGGAGAAGTCTGCTGCTTCCCTGGCATAGTTCAGCAGAGCCTCTTGGTCAACATTCTCCCGGGAAAGCAAGAGCTCTGTGTCGGCATAATCCTAGCTCCAGAGAGGGAAGAGGCTCAGTGGAAAAGTCTAGGTACAAGTCTAGCTAGCTCAAGCCACACTACACATATCAGACATAACCAAGTTTTTCACCGCTTTTCCCATTCCCCTAAAGTGATTTCACATTCTAAAACAAGTCTTTTACATATATCAAAAAGAAAAAGGGGAAGGCTAAGTGGGAATAGAGGGATCATATCTCAACGTAATAAAAGCTTTATATGACAAACCTACAGCCAACATCATGCTCAATGGGCAAAAACTAAAACCATTTCCCCTAAGAACAAAAACAAGACAGAGGTGCCCATTTTTCACAACTCCTGTTCGACATAGTACTGGAAGTGCTAGCCATAGTGATTAGACAAGGAGAAGAAATAAAAGGCATCCAAATTGGAAAAGAAGAAGTAAAACTGTCATTATTTGCAGATGACATAATACTGTACATAGAAAACCCTAAAGATTCCATAAAAAAACTATTAGACTTAATAAATAAATTCGGCAATGTAGCAGGACACAAAATTAATGCCTAGAAATCTATGACACTTTTATACACCAATAGTGAACTTATAGGAAGAGTGATTAAAATAACAATCCCATTTATTATTACAACAAAAATATAAAGATACCCAAGAATAAACTCAATGGAGGTAAAAAACCTGTACTCAGAAAACTACAGGACACTGAAAAAAAGAGATAAAGGAAGACATAAACAGATGGAAGAACATATCATGTTCATGGATTGGTAGAATCAACATCGTTAAAATGTCCATACTTCCCAAAGCAATCTACAGATTCAAAGCACTCCCCATTGAAATACCAACAGCAGATTTCACAGACCTAGAACAAACTTTCCAAAAATTCATCTGGAATAAAAAAAAGACCCCAAATAGCTGCAGCATTCCTGAGAAAGAAGAACAAAGTAGGAGGGATCTCAATACCAGATCTCAAGCTGTATTACAAAGCCACTGTTCTCAAAACTGCCTGGTACTGGCACAAGAACAGACATATAGACCAATGGAATAGAATAGAGAACCCAGAAATTCACCCAAACCACTTTGCTCAATTAATATTTGACAAAAGGGGCAAGGGCATACAATGGAATCAAGGCAGTGTCTTTAACAAATGATGCTGGGAAAATTAGACAGACACATGCAAAAAAAAAAAAAAAAAAGAAACTCGAAATAGATACAGGACCTAAACATAAGACATGAAACCATAAAAATCTTAGAGGAATCCACAGGCAGCAAAATCTCAGACATATGCCAAAGCAGTATCTTCAACGATATAGCTCTTAGGGCAATGGAAACTGAAGAAAAAAATAAACAAATGGGGCTACATCAAAATAAAAAGCTTCTGTACAGCAAAAGAAACAACAAGAGAGCCCACTGCATGAGAGAACATATTTGCCAATGTTATATCTTTAACGTTTACAGGGAACTCATACAACTTAACAAAAAGAAGATAAATGATCCAATAAAAAAAATGGGCAATGGACCTAAATAGATAGTTTTTTAAAGAGGACAGACAGAAGGACAAGAGACATGAAAACATGCCCAAAGTCATTAATCATCCGAGAGATGTAAATCAAAATGACAACGAGGTACCATCTTACACCTGTCAAAATGGTTATCATCGACAAATCAACAAACGACAATTGCTGGTGAGGATGCGGACAAAAATAGAACCCTCATGCACTGCTGGTAAGAATGCAAACTGGTGCAGCCACTGTGGAGAACAGTATGGAGTTTCCATAAAAAACTAAAAATAGAACACCCATTTGACCCAGTGATCCCACTTCTAGGAATATATCCCAAGAAACTAGAAACACTAATCAGAAAGGATATATATGCACCCCTGTGTTCATAGCAGCACAATTTACAATAGCTAATATTTGGAAACAGCCAAAGTACCCACCAGCAGATGAGTGGATTAAAAACAGTGATACATCTACACAATGGAATACTGTGCTGCCGTAAAAAGGAAGGATCTCCTCCTATCATTTCCAACAGCATGGATGGAATTGGAGAGCATTCTGCTAAGCAAAATAAGTCAGTCAGAGAAAGATAAATATCATGAACAACATAAACTGATGAACAAAAACAGATCCAGAGAAAGAGAAGCATCGATCAGACCATCAAACCTCAGAGGGAAGGCAGGGGAGGGTGAAGGTAAGGAGGAGAGATCAACCAAAGGAATTGTATGCATACATATAAGCCTATACAATGGACACAGACACTAGGGTGGTGACAGCATGAGCAAGGGGGTGGGAATGGGAGTAAAGGGGGATAAGGACACATATTTAATATCTTAGTCAATAAAGAATTTAAAGTGGGGGGGGGCTGTTTCTAAAAGAGACTAGGACTTGCTGCCTAGTGCTGGCTTTTCCATGTACTTAGAGCAAAGTTACTACTTCTTTGACACTGTCCAATCCACTTCACAGCTATTCTGAATACTAAATAAAATAACTTAAGTGATAGTGTGGTAAAATGAAAAAGCGCTTTAGAGTTTATGTTACTATCAGCAATTATTACCTTCTGGATAGCAAATAGCTTTTGGTAACTGGGACCACAGTAAACACTTAACTTGCTTAAACTCCACAAACACTAAAGACGAGCTCAAAGCTTCAGTGCCAAAAGGTTTGGAGGTGGGAGCAATAGCAGTCCAGGGGACTGGGAAGAAATATAATCAAAATGGAAGAGAAGTTTAAAAATTAATAATAAGATTCGGAAAGGCTCTATAGAACCCCCAACAAAGAAAAAGAATAATGAGAGAAAAGGGATTTTCCACGTAAAGGGCTGAAAAACTACTTTTCTATTTTGGAGGTTCCTGGCATACTGAGCCAAATCTTAATTCTCCTAAAATGGGGCCTATGGTTTCCAAGTGCCCCGATGGTACTTTCAGCTACCACTACAAGAGGTTAAAAGCCAAAACACAAATACTCAAGTTGGCCCTTGAAACAGTTTGTTCACCATTAAGTAAGTGGTCAGAATGAACTTAGTATTTGGCAGCACACACACAGGGATGGCTCTTGCCCTCTTAAAAAAAAAAATAAACAAAAAGGAAAAGTAAACAGAGTATTGGCATTCCAGACAGTTTCTACATGATTTCGACTAATACCAATGGGCACACTGCCTATTTCTTACTGATAAAACATTCAAATACATCTTATTTATGCTCTTGGCAGAATGAGCTGCACACACTGCTTGGTCCTGTTTCTCCTTATGACATAAAGGACCACAAGGTTGAGAGGCAGATACAAGGTAACAAGTGGAAGAGGCTGTGCTACAGGTACATGTTCATATGTTCACCCCTACTACTGCTCTCAGATAAGGCTACAGCATACTTCAGATTAAAGTGACCAGATTCATTAGTATCCTGCAGAGACAGAGGATACTCTGAAATTCAGCCATAAGTATGAGGTGGGAATTGCACATGTGGAGATAGTAATTCTCACATTGAGACCAAATCAGACTTAAGAAATTCTCCTCAAGGAACTCTCTACCTTGTGATTTTCTGATTTCTTATTCAGATCATCATCTCAGGGAATGCCATTCTCTAGAACAGCCGTGGGCAAACTACAGCCCGCGGGCCGGATCTGGCCTGTTCGGCAGTTCTATCCGGCCCGCAGAGCCGAAAGAGCGGAGGGTTCTCTTGCTCTCCCCTCCGCTCCTTCACCAGCAGCCCAAGATGAGAGTGCCAGCATGGTCAGGTTGCTTTTGTTCTGGACCTCTGGTCCAGTTTAAGAACCCATTGTGGCCCTCGAGTCAAAAAGTTTCCCCACCCCTCCTCTAGAACCACAAGTCAAATCACCTAAAATTAAACTGAATATTTATTCCTGAATTATCTGAGATTTGTTTTGGAACAATCTAATTGCCGGAATGGGGAGTGAGTTGTTTATCCTCTATAATAATAGAGGATTGTTAATCCTTTATAATAAAAGCCTAGGTGGTGTTGCCACAAGATGGCCACCACAGGATGGCTGGCAGGGGAGGACAGTTGAGGCGACCAGGCCAGGGAAGGCAGTTGGGGGGCCACCGGGCCAGCAGGGGAGGGCAGTTGGAGGCCATCAGGCCAGGAAGGGAGGGCAGTTGGGGGAAACTGGGTGATCAGGAGAACAGTTAGGCATTAATCAGACCAGCAGGGGAGCAGTGAGGGGTGACCAGGCTGGCAGGCGAGTGGTTGGGAACCAGCAGTCCCGGATTCCAGATTATGAGAGGGATGTCCAACTGCCGGTTTGGACAGTCCTGATTTTTAACAATTTGTTCTGCATCCTGCAGTGTTTTAAAAAGTCCAAAAGATTTAAAAGATTCTTTCCAAAAATCGGGACTTTTTTAAAACACCATGGGACGCAGGACAAATTGTTAAAAATCAGGACTGTTGCCCCGGGTGAGCCACGTGCCTCAGGGGGGCTGTGTGCCCCGGGAGAGCCGTGGGCCCCGGGAGAGCCGTGGGCCCCGGGGAAGCAGGGGGGGGGGGCGGTGTGAACCAGAGGAGGAGCGGATTTTATTCGAGTGGTCCTGAGATAGTCACCATAAAACAAGCAGATTGTCAAATGACAGCGGGGAGGGGAAGGAGACCTGGGGGAGATAAGAGATCAACCGAAGGACTGGTATGGGTATGCATGCATATAAGTACAACCAATGAACACAGAACTCTGGGGAGGGAGGGCATGAATGAGAGGTGGGGGGGGCAGTGGTAAGCTATGTACACATATAATATCTTAATAATTAAAAAAAAATAGGGACTGTTCCGCCAAAAGCAGGACGTCTGGTCACCTTAGGTTTGGGCCCAAACTGGATCCCACAGGGATTGGGCCCAAATGCGGGATCAGGCCCAACCGGCAGTTGGGACCCAAGCGGTCCCAGATTGGAGAGGGTGTGGGCTGAGCTGAGGGTCACCCCCTCCAGGGCATGAATTCCATGCCCCAGGCCTCTAGTGAAACAATATTGGTCATGTGCTGATAATTCTGAAAGCCAGATAATGGGTCCATGGGGGTTCATCAGATGATTTTCTGTACTTTTGTTTATATTAGAAAATTTACATAATAAACAGTATTTTTTTAAGTTTAACTAAAAACATTAGAATACATGTTACCAGAAGATGAGTTAGGGGCTAGTTTTTATTCCCTTGCAGGAAAACTGATCTGACAATAAAATTTTTCTCTTGGTGATCATACTAACGAGTACAACATAAAAAGAGGTTTAAAAGAAATTTATCACTTACATGCAATATCACCCCTTTGTCTAGTAAGCTCTGCTTTTTGGCCGTCATAACAAAATAGTGTGTGTCATCTTTGTAGTAAACGATGTTCTCCAAATCGATACCTGCAAAACAAAAATGTTGAAGGTATATTAGGGCAGCCAGAGAGATTGTACATGGGTCCACAGAGACCAGGGTTGTAAAACTCCAGGCAGGGAAAGGAGAAAGTAAAAAAGATGTCTGAGCCTAGATTCTCATTTCCTGAACATTCAGCTCATAAAAAAAGGGGGAACTTTGTTTATCCTTGTACTGCTCTGTTAACTCGACACTCTAAGTTATCCTAAAAACAATCAATAATAAGCAGAAATATATAAAGATTGAAAGAAAAAGAAAGATTAATCCTTAGTAAGACGGTCGGGTTAGTTACTGGGTTAAGCCTCTTTTATAGTCATCAAGGCAACTGGGGGAATCTCCTAGAACAGGACAGAAAACTGGATGCCTGGAAGCACAGAGTGAACTATTGGCTTTTAATTTCAATTAATCTAAAAAAAATAGATGTAATGGAAAGAAATCATGTTCTAGAAAACAGAGAATTAGAATATGCTCTACATTTTTGGTGTATCGAACATCTAAGTTAATGTATTCAAAAGCTATCATATAAAAATCTCATTCCTATCTAGCATGTGGTTTTACTTCAAGATCAAAGTAGAACTTAGTAGACAAAGTAGTACACTCAGTGCCTGAAGTCAGGTTCTCAGTAAACCAGAGAACTACCAGCCAATAGGTTACTGCATTAAACATCATCACTTAGAGCCACAGCATAGAGGAAGGGGTAGAAGAGTTGGTAGAAGACAGCATGAACACTTAAAAACAAACACACAAATATAGTAAATACCCAATTCAGAGTATCCCAGTCCTTGTAATGAGGATAAACAACATTAGAGTAGCAATCAGTGATATGGAAAGCATTACACTCAGAAGAAAGCATGGAAGTGAGGAAAGAGCAATGGGTAAATGATACAGTAACACCAATGACCAAACACCCCACCAAACTATCCAAGAGAAAGCCACAAGTAGTTATTTAAACTTCTATCCTTATTGCTTTCAAGGTACTGATACCAACCGGTAGCTTCCCTGAGCTCTTGGAAAAATTTTTGGTTAAATATGAAAGCCACTCCACTGATCTCTTCCACTTTGGCTTCTGCTGTTGTATTTCGGTTGATAAAATTTGCTGTAATGGCAATGGCCAGTTTGCCTCGAAATTCTTTCCGACGAAATCCTGGAGGGAAATAAATTTTCAGATGTGGCAGCAGTTGGCTAGAGAGGAAGGAAGATCACTTCAAACAGGAAGGAAGTATTGATGATGACATTTTGGAACATAGGTGATAAAAATCAATGGAAAAATTTTAGGGCAGCTCTTCTCAACCTGAAAATAAGGTGTTTACCCATCAAAGGCTATAACAATCCAGAAAAGAAGTCAAAGTCTCCTACACACTAACAAAAAATTTGAAATCTGACTAACCAGAATGTTATTCAATATTAGGAATTCCATTTTTTTTTAAAAAAGGGAAGCCATCTTTTTATTAAACTGAAATTTAAGTTCTGTAGTGCCAACTGCTTAATGTATAGCTTGTCTCTTAGTACCCTAACAAGAGTACCCTGTAACAAGTAAACAAAGTACCAATTGGTTAGGGAAGGCTGGGGCTGCTGTTAAATTAGAGTAGGTAGCACATATATGTAGATCCTCTCGACACAAATTCTCACCCCAGGGTTTGGAGAAAGTCACCCTTCACTCTGCAATAAACCAGGAAAAGGAACAATGACCAATACCTTCCAAGGTGTTCCTACGGCCATCCCCTCCAATGATCACTTCAAATTCATATTCTGACACAGGATGGGTTTTAGGGTGCACCAGTGCCCGCCAACCTATCCCTGTAAACCAAAGTAAAATTGAAGGTTGTCACTCAGATCATGTTTATACATCTAAGACATTTCAAGATAGCCAGGTAGGCAGACATCAAACCAAAAACAGTAGATTTAAAAGCACGGAGTACAAACCACAGAAAAAAAGACCCCTCACAAAGGAACATTCCCACTATAAAATTTTCTATAATGAATACAAGTGCCTGCAACGTCTAATCCTATCTCAAAGGCCTCCTCATTAAATCAAAAGTTCCTCAGAAGATACTGGCTATAAAAATAGAAAAGCCCTTTTTAACTAGTTCTGAAAACAACCCACAGATTCCTATAGTTTTCTGCTTTGATCTCATCTTTTCTCACCCATTTGATGCCCTTTTATCCCTACTCCTCCCTTTTTCAATTCAACTCACGTTCATTTTCTTGGTCCTCAGGAGGGTGTACGAGTCCTTGGAATTCTACATTGACATGAATTTCAATGCCTAGGATCAATGCTACTTTCAAAAGTATTAGTTGAAGCTGACGGATACCTGGGTAAACAAAAAGATAACACAAGTTTAGGGCATTGAAAAAAAGAATATCAGTTAGCAGTCACTGCTCAGGTTTCCACCTGTACACCTAATGCAGAGTTTATCCAGATTCTCAATGCTTCCTATAACAGGGGACATTTCCCAAGCCATGTTCCACAGCTTCTTTCTTTACAAAGGGCAAGAAATGTTCCAGAGAGACACACAAATGCACTTCTACCTCTTGGGTAAGATATTTGAAACAAGGGAAACCTCTGAGATAACATGAAGTTGTGGCCAACAGGAGACTCATTTCCATGCTCTCCTGATTCAGTTAGAGCCACAATTATTTAGCAAAACCTACAATACTTACAGAACCTACAATAGCCAAAACCGGTTTGGCTCAGTGGTAGAGTGTCGGTCTGCAGACTGAAAGGACCAGGATTCGATTCCGGTCGGGGGCACGTACATTGGTTGTGGGCACATCCCTGGTAGGGGGTGCGCAAGAGGCAGCTGGTTGATGTTTCTCTCTCATCGGCGTTTCTAGCTCTCTATCTGTCTCCCTTCCTCTCTGTAAAATATCAATAAAAATATATTTTAAAAAAAGAACCTATAATAGTTACCAGAAGAGGCAAAAGATGTGCACTCACATGTATGCTTTCCAGTTAGATTCAAAGGGGGCTGTACTACTTCCTGGGATTTCAGACAGTTCTCCTTCATCTTATTACCTTACTGATCTTCACAGATGCTTGCAAGGTGAGAAGGGGAACTTCAATGCAAGCTTAGTAGTCTCTTTTACATTCTTCTGCCCTCTACTGGTCTATAGTTGCAGAAACTAAGGTTCAAAATGAATGAAAATCTTGCTCATTATCCTAGTGAGATTTATTTATTTAACCAGTCAACTGCCATGATATTTTAAATTTAATTTAAAAAGGTTCCCTGCTTGTGTCTATAGATGTGTATGGTGTACAAATGGTTAACATTCAACAAGTACCTGCCAAATGCCAGACACACGAGATAAAAATCTAGTCCCTGATTGTAGGACACAGCTCCAAGTCAAATCCTGCCACACATAAGGTAGACAAATCCACTGAATGAATGACCACTGGTCCTCTCTTAAAACCAGATCTACATGCAGATCCTCCTTTAGATCATTTGATTATTTTCCCTAGGTTTTACAACCTGACTCCTTCATTTTATATTTGCAAACAACTGGGTTCCAAGATGCTTTAAACATTACAGCCCAAAAGAGTGCTTCTTCTGCATAGAAAATGTGGCAGCTGTGGTCAGTGTTTGGTAAACTGGCACAGCCACTTCAAACAGCAAAAGGTTTAAAAGTTTTTTTTTTACAGGACACATCTGACTGTATTTACAGGACACATCTGAAGGAGCTCAGAACAAAAGTTCCTTGATAAGGCTTATCTGGAATAATGATCATACTTTAACCTCATAATGTAGACACTGTTTTCATGAACACGTATAGTCATGAAAACAAAATCGCCATCTGCATTAACTTGTATTTACTTCAAAGCTTGAATATGACAAGAGTATAGCAAGAACTCCCTAGGCTGTAAACCTCATGAGAATCATCTAACCAAAGAACTCGCATTATCAACGTGCCATTCACCAAACTAGGAGTCTGTTTCTTCTACAACTGTGGTTTCCCCAGACCTGTGTCCCCACAGCATTTTGTTCTTATACCAGTACAGCATCTTTCATATCACATTCCAAAGAACAACATGCTTTGCTCTGCTTCTACTGGACTAAGAATCACCAGAGTCTGGTCAAGGCCCACAATGGTCATCATATTTCCTAGCCTGGCCCCAATGTCTATCCTACTATTATAAGTGCTAAATAAGAGTCCAAGACCTAACTTAGAAATCCCTAAACTAAATTCCTTGTAGTTAAATCATTCTAGGTTACAGAACCACACATGGAAGAACCACACAAGTATTTTGACTCCAAGCAGAGTGTGTTTCTATAAAACAGGTACTAAAAGAACTGGATTTACTTACTGATATGATCAATGGCTCCAGCACAGAACTTGCCATAGAATTTCTTGGCACCCAAACCTCGCAGATCATGTATGGTGAATGGCCAGAGATGCAAGACATTGTTGCGGGAGAAGGCATCTCGTTTCTCAATAACAACTACCTTAGCTCCAAGTAAGGATAAGTCGATGGCTGTGCGGAGACCACAGGGACCAGCTCCAATGATGAGACACTGAAAAACATAGCTGTTTTTAGGGCAAAGGCAGCATCTCTTGAGAAAGCTCACATTTCTAGAAAAATTTCATGATCTCATAACCATCATTCCCTAAAGCCCCCAAATAGGGCTATTCTCTCCACTTTCAACCAATCTGGGTCACAGCAGAACATTTGCAATGGTTTGAAGAAAAGCTGGTGGTGGCTATGAATAAAAAAGACATAAATGTCAGTGCTGGATACAAACTTAGCACATGTTCACCCTGTAGATCTGGAACATATTTAAATGGGTCATCGTTTAAACAAACTATTGAAAATCACATCTCATTTTTCATCAACAGAAAAAAATCTTTTGCTTTTTGCTTTTAGATATATTTTTACTAGAAGCCCTGGTGCACGAATTCATGCACCAGTTGGGTCCCTAGGCCTGCGGGATGGGGCCAAAACTGGCTCTCTGACATCCCCCAAGTGGTCCCAGATTGTGAAAGGGTGCAGGCTAGGCGGAAGGACCCCACCAGAGCACAATCAGGACGGGAGAGACATGGGAGGTTGGCCAGCAGGGGAGAGACCACAGGAGGGCTCCAGGGCATATGGCCCATGTCGCTCATTCCCAATCAGCTGGACCCCAGCAGCAAGCTAACCTACCAGTTGGAGTGCCTGACCCCTGATGGACAGTGCATGTCATAGCGACTGGTTGATCGGTCAACTGTCTGTCCCCTGTGGTCAGTGCATGTCAAAGCAACTGGTCGACTGGTTGACTGTCTGCCCCTTGTTGGTTAGTGCACATCATAGCAAATGGTTGAGTGGCCTTAGTATATCATTAACATACTAGAGGCCCTGTGCACTAATTTTGAGCACAAGGGGGTTGTCCCTCAGCCCAGCCTGCACCCTCTCCAATCTGGGACCCCTCGAGGGATGTCAGGCGACCGGGCTGATCAAGAGAAGGCACCAGCCCCATTATCCCATTGCTGTAGCCACTGCCAGCCACTGCAGCCACCAAGGTGTTTTCATCAACATGGACTCTAGTCCCTTCACTGTGAAAAAATGACAACTTTCTTCAGGCATTTTCAAGATGTGTCTTTCATAGGATATGACTTTTATTTTTTATCCTCACCTGAGAATATGTTTCCATTTACTTTTAAATATATATATTTTTATTGATTTTACACAGAGAGGAATTGAGAGGGATAGAGAGTTAGAAACATCGATGAGAGAGAAACATCGACCAGCTGCCTCTTGCACCCCCCCCCCCCACTAGGGATGTGCCCGCAACCAAGGTACGTGCCCTTGACTGAAATCAAACCCAGGACCTTTCAGTCTGCAAGCCGACGCTCTATCCACTGAGCCAAACAGGTTTCGGCTGTTTCCATTTATTTTTAAAGAGTGTGGAAGAGCGAGGGAGAGACAGAGAGAAACATCAATGTGAGAGAGACACTTTGATCGGTTGCCTCCCGCATGAACCCTGACCTGGGCCCCAGCCAGGGAGGAGCCTGTAACCTAGGTACATGCCCTTGATCAGAATCCAACTTGGATCTTGCAGTCAGCAGGCCGAGGATCTATCCACTGAGCTAAACCAGCTAGGGCAGGATATGACATTTCTTAGCCCCTCAAGTAGCAGACCTTCCTTTCTTCCTCCAGGAGTGTAGTGGGAAAACCCTAGATCACCTTCTTGGATTCTTATAACCTAAGTTACCAAGAACACTGCAAATGGCAGCCTACAGGGATATTAGGCAATGAGCTGTCAGAAAAGGTATTTACTCTCAAATTGGTTTGGCTCAGTGGATCGACCGTGGGCCTGCAGACTTAAGGGTCCCAGGTTTGATTCCTGTTAAGGGCATGTACCTTGGTTGGAGGCACATCCCCAGTGAGGAGTGTGCAGGAGGCAGATAATCTATGTTTCTCTCTCATTGATATTTCTGACTATCTATCCCTCTCTCCTCTTCTCTGTAAAAAAAAAAAAAAAAAAAAAAAAAATCAATAAAATATATATATTTTTTAAAAGGTGTTTCCTCTGCAGCTCATGCAGCTCCTAGATTGTATCCACTGGGTTAGGGGCATGTTCCTGCCACCCGGTGGTGGCCACTGGGGTCTCCGCACACCCCAGAGGCCGGCAACCATCCCCCGCATTGAGGGCACTGGGCTGGGGTGTGGATGCAAACCGGGGCTTGGTGCCGGAGCCGCTGGGGGCAGTGGGGGCAGGGAACATCCCTGTCTCTGAATACACCTGAGGCCAGCAGCCAGCCCCACCATGGGTGCCAGGCTGGGGGGCATGCAGGGACCCTTGGGTCACATGCAGCGATGGCTGCTGGGGTCTCTGCACACCCCAGAGGTCAGCAGCCAGTCCCGTCGTGGGTGCCAGACTGGGGGGTGTGGACCCAAACCTCCACTTGGTGACAGAGCATTCGCAAGAGGCTGCACCCATAGGCTCTGAGTGGCCAGCGAGGGTCCTGGGACCCCTGCCGCTCAGGGCGAAAGTGTGGGCCTACAGGATTAGGAGCAGCCTGGGTCCTGAGGTTGTTCCCAGGACCCAGGTGCTCAGTGCCTGTATATGCAAATTAACTGCCATCTTTGTTGGGTTAATTTGCATATTCACTCTGATTGGCTGGTGGGTGTGGTGGAGTGATGTTTAATTTGGATGTTTCTCTTTTAGTAGATAGAATTACTCTTTGATTGGTTGAATGGCTGACCTGTCAACCAGACACTTAGCATATTAGGCTTTTATTAGATGGGATTGATTTCACAGAGGAAGGGAGAGATAGAGATAGAAACATCGATGAGAGAGAATCACTGATCAGCTGCCTCTTGCATGCCCCCACTGGGGATCAAGCCTGCAACCCAGGCATGTGCCCTGACCAGGAATCAAACCATGACCTCCTGGTTCGTAGGTTGATGTTCAACCACTGACCCACACTGGCTGGGCAGGAGAGGATCTTTTGGAAAATTTCTAAGTCAAGCAGATTTCTGTCCAAGACATAGATTATTAAATACATAGTCCTTGCAACCTTAGAGTCCTGGAATGGGTCTTTCGCTCAAATGATTCCCAGGAGATAACATCCAAGAGCCAAAGTTGTATGTGCTGAAAAAAGTTCTTTTAAAAAACAAAACAAAACAACATATTTATTGATTTCAGAGAGGTAGGAAAAGGAAGAGAGAAAAACATCCATGAGAGAGAATTATGAATCCGCTGCCTCATGCAAGTCCCCTACTGGAAATGGAGCCTACAAACTGGGCATGTGCCTTTGAATGGAACTGAACCTGGGACCTTTCAGTTCTCAAGCCAATGCTTTATCCACTGAGCAAAACCAGCTAGGGCTGAAACATGTTCTTAAATCAAATCTTTAGACTGAAAGTCCAGGAAAATGATCTTGAAAATCTGTATTTTACAGAAGTACTCAGGGTGAGACTGGACACTTAACTAATTTGCATTGTATTTGCAGAAGAAAACAACCAGAACATGCAATATTTTGGCTTTGAATTCCTTTTATCCTTAATAAAACTCCAGAACTCACTCTTGAAGTCATGACTTTGAATTTCTTGAATTTTGCTGATAAACATCTAATTAAATAGCCTGGCCAGCATGGCCAGTGGTTGAGAATAAACCTATGGACCAGAAGGTCATGGTTCTATTACTGGTCAGGACACATGGCAAGGTTGCAGGCTTGATCCACAGTGTGGGTGTGCAGGAGGCAGCCAATCAATGCTTCTCTTTCATGACTGATGTTTCTCTGTCTCTCTCTCTCTGAAATCAATAAAAAACTACGTAAAAAATTTAACCATATGCAAATCAACTGGGGATGGGTCTCTAAGTACCTACACTAGGCAAATTAAAGCTCATGGAAGAGCATTAATAACATAATCATGAAGTCATTTACAACTTTATGTGTTAGCTTTCTCCCAGAAGATGTGTTCTTATATAAGCAGGAAAGCAGGAAATGCATTGTTCTTTCTCTACTTCCTCACACCTACCCTTTCTTACACAGCTAACTGAATAGCTCAGGTCTTTGTCGAGGTCCATCTTTTTCATGAAAACACTGTTTCTGAATTTTGTGAAAAAGCCAAAGAAAATAATTTGGTTCACAAGACCCTTGCTTAAGAAAACATACTTCTGAAATATGGATAAAAAGGGGTCTGAAGCCTGTGGCAAATTCCCAAGTTGGCAGATGCTATCTATACTTTACCAGTTACTGAGTATAGAACAATGACTTTGTAAAGTTGAATTGCCAAACACCATGAAACCATGTTTGTACAGGATGCTAACAGGGCCTGGCTACTTTTTTGCTAAATGACCTGCATCCACGATCCCCTGTGTGGGGGCAGGGTATGTATCCATGATGCCCAGTGAGGGGGAGGGGGCAGGGTATGTGTGTGTGCAGGAGACAACTGATCAATGTGAGATTCAAAATAAAGCCTCAGCAAAAGAAGTTGCTATACCATTAAAGTTATTCTGAAACAGTTAAAAGCCTGAGTGTTCAATATATGAATACATGAAATAAGAATAAAGTTTGGCACATGGAGCAGTCAAATGAACATGAATAATGATTCCATAAACCTTCCTATACTAGATCATGGCTGACTTGGCCTATTTTTCACCCAGTCAGCTTACTTGATCCTTTTTTCAAGGTCTACCCCTACTCAAAATCTTTTCTTTTCTGGTTAACTCCTTAGGTCAATGACCCCAAGGCCTCAGAACAGCCAAAGCTTACCTTGGTGTTAGTACAGGCTTTTCCCTTTTTGTAGTCTTTGTGGCTGCCCCGTTTGTCCAGCTTTGCCCAGAGGGCTTTGGCTTTCCAGTAGTTGAGCTTTGACTTGAGCTTGTGATAAAAGGAGCGATAGTCCTTAGGCTTCAGTTCCAGGTGATCACAGAGCTCTTGGAAGGCTTTAAGAGTCCCCTTGCAGGTGGTAGCCTGCACAAACTGGTCAAAGAGGGTGTGTGCTTGATTCATTGTCTCATTCTTACTCTCCTCCATGCTTTCCCAATCTAAGCACACCAGACAAAGTGGGCAGTGGGATAGTGATTGGTCCACTTGACACTGTCAGATTAATCTAACAAAAATAAAGAAAAAGGAATGGTAAGCAAATCCAAATTTTATCTACAAATATTTTTTAGGAGACATAACTTTTTTTCAATAGAATTCCTAAGCATTCTAGTCATTCATTCAACAAATGTATATTGCATACCTTCTATACTCCAGGCACTGAGGTATTGGGGAAGGAAAGATTAATACAACAAAGGATTTGCAGTTTAGTGGGTGAGAAAGATTCATAAACAGAATGTTAAATGTACTATGCTAAGTGTCATTAGTGAGAGAGGCACAAGAGATTTGGGAATATTAAGGGAGAGTACCTAAGTCATAGGGAGAGAGTCTTCACTGAAGATGAACTTGTGAGAAGTGACCGCTAAGTCTTTCAGGGTAAATAAGTGTTAGCAGGCATGGAAGAAGTGTGTAGGACCTGGGAAAAGAAGTGAAACAGGAAAGCTTGTGAGTGACTCTTAAAGTAAAAGAGTCAAAAATGATCCCCAGGTTTCCTGGCCAATGGATTAAAAACAGAACTCATTTGTGAGGGTGGGTGGTAGGTTACCTTTTAGACCTGATATGCTTGTGCTGCCTTTGTGGAGGTGCTCACTAGGTAGATAGGTATGAATCTGCATCTTGGGGGATGGCTAGGGACCCAACCCTAGATTTAGGCATAATTAGCATATAGGTGGTGGTTGAACCAATAATAGCTGAACACAAGGTGGTAAGAGAAGAGCCATGGGCTTTAAATAAGACCTGGGACTAATAACTTGTAAGGAGCTGGCAGAGATAGGTGAGCTCTCTAGAAAAAGATTATGAGGCACAGGAAAAGAGGTCTGAGGGTAGTGTCATAGCAGTTGAAAAAGCACAAAGTTCAGAAGTATCAAAGTCAGCAAGAATTTAAAGACCGAAAAAGTCCTGCCACTGCATATAGTATATGGCAGGGTGGGAAGATCTTATAGCCGTTCCATTTTCCCATAGATATATTTGACAACAATAATGATGATGTCTATATGTTCCACTTATCAAAAACATCTATCCATACACCCACTATCCTGTGTTTGCTGGGAAGAAGCTTTAAGATAAAAGATAGTATATTAGGTCCTACTTTATCCACTCACTCCCTTGGGTCTTTTTCATAATTTTTGTACCATGTTTTATTTATCATCACTCTTTTGAAGTATAATTGGGTAGGAAGGAGGGAGGCAAAGGGCCAAAGACCAAAACTAATCCAAAGGATGAACAGAAAGGGAGGGCAAGGCAGTAAGACTCTCTTCTAGTTCTGAAGTTTGCAAAGTTTAATGCCAAGAATACCTTCATGGTCACAGTACTCATTTCTGGTGCTGTAGTCATGATGGCCCACCACAGGAGCAGTTCCAATTTACCACTAGTGTGACAAACAGGACTACACTGGAATTTTGCTTTAAAGAGGATTTACTGTTGGAGATGGGGGCAGGTAGAAGAAGTGAGTTGCTAATCCACTGTGTTCAGATGTAGAAGTAACTCACTGTTAATGAACCAACCTAAGGACAGTGGGAGCCACCAAACTGTATGTGCTAATGAAATCCATTCTCAGAAGACAGGCATCAAGTTCCAGACTGAGAACAATGGAAAAGATCCATGTTCTCTCCTGAAGCTCTTAGATTGAGTAGGCCTCTGAGGAACGGAAACAACTTTTGTGAAGCAAAAGTAACATACTACTTCGCTCCACACTCCACCATGATATCATAAGGTTAACCAAATCAACTGAAAATGTATCTTAAGTTTCATGAGTGAAAGTTAATAACTGAATGCAAATAAGAGCCATTTCCCTTTGTTTTCTATGTCAACAGATGCAATCTCTTCATGTACTGTAGAGGCTAAGTCCAGGACGGTAATTCTTTACCCAAAATACATTGACTTGGCTTCTCCTCCCAAATATATCACTTATTCAACAACCCCTCCTAGTTTTGGATATAAAAACTACACTACTAAGAAACTCCCAATATCTACCAGCCCAATAATCCAGTAAGGAGTGGAATTAACTGGAATTCACCTCCAATTTCCCCTAAATAAAAGTTTATTCTAGGTAACCTTAACAGAAAGAGAAATCTTTTTAATTTCCTATAAAGAGCCCATTCTTTTTCTTACAAATCAAGGCCTATCTTAGAAATCATAGTCAAAAGATGGCTGTAGGGGCAGGAAAAAAACAAGTGTTTATATAAAGGCAGAAGGGTGACAGGTCATAACTAAGGACTAGAAACAATGGTGCTAGAGTGTTTGCTCTGCCAAGGGACCTCTCTGTGGATATTTCTGTAGCTTTATTTGCTGTTCTGGAAAACAGCACTCTGCAAGTCACTTTGTATACCCTACCTGTGTTCATCAACCTTAACTCCACCAGTCACAATGTTTGGAAAGCTTTCACACACCTGGTCTAATCTCTCTGCCTTGTGTCAAGGAAGAGAATGATTTTTTTGTTGTTGTTGTTGTTCCTAAGCTGCAGCCACCTTCCACTCCTTCCCAGAACTGGAGCACTCAGTACTATAATTTTCTTGCTAAAACCAACACATTAAAGATCCTGCAATATGTGTTTTAAAAGTCCTTCCCCCTGTCATAAGGCCCACTTTATGTTCACACTTCCCTAAAAAAGTCTCATGCTTTTGTTTTCAGAGAAGCATTCTCCTATGTAGGCTAACACCTACATATTGCTCACTCTGAAATAAATATTCACTTCCAAAGAGTTGCTAACCACCACAGAGAGCCAAATCAAATGCCAGCTCAGATGAACACCTCCACTAGTAACTGGCCCCTAACCCTTCTGTTGATATAACAGAAATTTACAGGTTTTGGCCACAGCTCCCAGACAGCTGAGCAAGGGCCTGCTTCCAAGTGGCAGGCAAGTATTAAGTGCCCAGCTGAAGGGATGTAGACCTACAGGTCACTAATGACAACAGATAAATAGAGGTAAGTTGGTTCCTGGAACAATGTGACAGACACCCAAGGAAAGACTACACTAAAGTTATTCCCTTGGGCTGCCTCACTTTTCCTACTTTGCAAGCCAAATGACAGCAGTGGAAAGACACTCAGGGTGGAACAGTTGTTCTGTGTAGACTTAGATGTCTCATTTATCAAAGGGACTCATCTGGCATTCTGATTCACTCTTAGAGCAGCTGGGGAAAATTGTAGAAGGGCCATTCCTGTTATCCCCCTCATTTCTGAAAGTCAAATCTTGATCATGCCCTTCATGAACCACCCCTGTGTATTGTATATCCCAAATATCCTGGGAAAAATCAACATTCATAATCACAGGAACCTTACAGACCAGGAAATCTAGCTGGAAAGTACCAGAAATCCTGGGGACTGAAAAGCCAACGTGTGGAAGGAAGAGATAAGAGAAGTGAGGAGCCTGAGTGGGCAAGAGGAAGAGGAGATGAATGCCAGGTTTGCAGGGCCTCGGTGCAATTTCTACCAGTTGACAACATTCTGCATGCTGCTCTGTCCCATGGCAGATGACTGCTGACTCAGAAGTCGTGCACATCTTTTGGCAATGGAGGAAAGTGCTGGAGAGGCTGTGTCTATAAAGTACATGCAGGAGCAGTGTTTATGTTTCTATTTACAACAGAAGCAAAAAGTCGGGTGTCACTGACTCATGGCTGGTTATGAAAACACTCAATTTCTAGCTCTTAGAATAGATGGGTGGTTATTTGAGGGACAAGGGAGAATTATATTTAAAAATAGAAAATGAAAAGAGAAACAAAACAACAAAGTAAGAATTATACTTTAAGAGTATAAAATCAGAGTCGAGTTCAGTCAATTTTCTCCCTAGTCACTGCACCATTACACCAGGCAATGTGCAAAATCTTTGAATCTTATTTTAAATATTTATTAAACACTTCTTTCCCAGCTCATTCAGTCAGAAGTCTGACTTGTCTAAATAGATCTTAGAAGTAGGCATATTGGAAGGATATTTTGGGATGTCACAGGGAGGGAATCCTCCTATCTAAAAAGAGGGAATATGCTAATTGGCTGTCATGCCCTCACAAAGATGGTGGTGCCCACAGCCAATAAGGAGGGAATATGCTAATTAATTGCCACACCCTCAACTATGGCGGTGCCCACAGCCACAAGATGGTGGTGCCCAGTTTCCTTATTATAGAGTTTCCTTCATGTTATGTCTCTGAAACAAGGGCTGTTCAGGCCACTGTCATCTGTGGATGGGGATACTGAGGTCTTCTGCTCAGGGGAGCAATGGGCTAGCTGAATTAGATCATCTAGGAATAAAACTGCTTGTTGACTTCCCAGCTCCTGTACCAATCAATAGCTTCTCATCTCTTTCATAGCTCTTAAGTAAGGTTCATTAGGTACCTAGGAAGAAAGTTCAAAATACAATAAAAAAAAAAAATATATATATATATATATATAATTGATTTTTTTACAGAAAGGAAGAGAGAGGGATAGAGAGTTAGAAACATCGATGAGAGAGAAACATTGACCAACTGCCTCCTGCACACCCCCTACTGGGGATGTGCCTGCAACCAAAGTACCTGCCCTTAACCAGAATTGAACCCGAGATCCTTGAGTCCACAGCCAACGCTCTATCCACTGAGCCAAACCAGTCAGGGCCCTCATATATTCTTAATCCTCTAGTTTCTGAGGTATTCTACCCTCAGCTCTTTCCTGATTTTCCATTCCATTTAACACCAAACTAACACTCAGTAGAATGATCAGGTAATAGGAAAACAGCCCCACTCTCACCATGTCCCCTCCATTCCATTGAGCTGCTCTTTAGTCACCAGACCTCCTCAGCACCTGCATTTCTACAAGGACAGAGCTGCCTGGGGGACCAAGTCTCTGGACCTGACATATAGTGGAAATGTACTGTTTCTGTGGATTTGATGAGAACAGAACCCCATCTCAGATTTCTATATGGGAACCCAGCAGCCCCATACTGGACCAATCCTGAGGTGATGCATTAGCTTTGGCCTGTGTGGCTGGGAGATATGTGACAGGAGATTCCTAATTGCTACCAAAAAGTTGTATTTGGCAATGTTATGGTCAGCCTAGGCAGGGAGTGATATTCTTTCTTTTTAAATCTAACAGCAATAAAAATTTTAAGTCCCCTCCTTACCCTCAAATATAAACCAGTAAAAAAAAAAAAAAATTTCAGGCCCAGAGCTGACAACGTAGAGACAAATAACTGACACAAAAATGGAAATGACCTACGGTGGGAAGACAGAGCTGAGTGCCATAAATACTGAGGAACACTAGAAGTCCTAAGGTGACTTGATGGGAGCTGGTAGGGCAAGGCTGGGGTGGCATCAGTGGCTACATGGCTCTAGGCCTTGGTCTGGCCCTCTAGGTGCTTCACTTGGGGTCCTGGGTTTGGATTCCTCCTCATGGTCTTCATATATCTCGCCCTTTTTCTGGGCCATGGTGTCCTGGTACTGCTGGTACTCAGATACCAGGTCATTCTTGTTGTTCTCAGCTTCAGTGCACTCCATTTCATCTATGCCCTCAACCATGTACCAGTGCAGGAAGGCCTTGCATCAAAACATGTCTGTGAACTTTTCTGAGATGCATTTGAATGGTTCCTAGATGCCTATGCCATTGCTGATAAAGGTAGAGGACATCTTGAGCCCGTGGGGCAGGATGTCACACATAGCCATATTCACATTGTTGGCAATCCACTCCATGAAGTAGCAGCTGTTCTTGCTCTGGACAGCCAGCATCTACTTGTCCACATCCTTCATGGACATGTGATGCAATCATGAAAGATGGTGGACATGGTCAGATAAGTAGCTGTGGCAGAGATTGCAGGCAGTAGGCAGCCATCATGTTCTTGGCATTGAGCATCTGCTGGTTGAGCTCAGGCCCGGTCCTGCTGGCTGCACTAGATGGTGAGCTGAGTGAAGTTGGGCAGGAAGAAATGTAGGTAGGTCCTGGCTGGCATGGCTTGTGGTTGACCATTGACCTATGAACTAGGAGGTCATGGTTCAATATATGGTCAGGGCACATGCCTGGTTTTCAAGCTTGATCCCCAATAGGGGGCATGCAGGAGGCAGCTGATCAATGATTCTCTCTCATCATTTATGTTTCTATCTCCCTCTCCCTTCCTCTCTGAAACATATATTAAAAAAGGAAGGGCACTGTCTTCATGGCCAGCTTGCACAGGTGTGCGTTCAGCTGGCCAGGAAAGTCGAAGGAGCTGGTGAGTCTGCTCATGAGGTCCCTGTAGGTGGGCACAGTCACTTGAGGGTGTGGAAGCAGATGTCACAGAGGGCCTTGTTATTGATGTAGGAGTTCGTGTAGATATTCTTCATCAGCTGGTGGATGAACAGCATGGCATTGTAGGGCTTTACTATGTCTGATACTTTAGGCGAGGGCATCATGCTTGAAGGTATTCATGATGTGGTCAGGTACTCCTTGTGCACCTTGCTGATGAAAAGTGGGCCAATCTAGACCCCGTGCCCTCATCCAGAGGAGTCATCTGGAAGCCCTGCAGGCATTCACAATTCTCAGACCCATTCTGCAACATGTCCAAGACAGTTCACCAGTTCAGCACCCTTCATGGAGTAACCCTTGGCCCAACTATTGCTGGAGCCCACTCTGACAAAAAATGAAGTTGTCAGGACTGAAGAGGTGCTTGAGAGCCCCAGATCAGACACCATCCATGATTCCAGGCTCTAAGTCCATCAGGATGGCCCGAGGTACATACTTGTGAGAGGAGGCCTTATTGTAGTAGACACTGATGCACTCCAGCTGCAGGTCCAATCTCCCACATAGTTGCCACTGGGGTCTATACTCTGCTCATTGCTGATGACCTCCCAGAACGTGGGGCTGAATCTTGTTGTCACACTGCCTGACCTAGACGTACATAATCTCCCTCAAGCTCCGTGCTGTGGTGGGGCAGCTGTGTGAAACAAGGCAGGGGTGTGTCTGACATTTGAATAAGAGCAACTAGCAAGAACATAGCACTTTTGTTATGAATTCTCATACAACCTTACTCTTGGCTGTGGAATGGCTCTCTATAGAGGGCTCTGAGATGAGCCTGAACCAGTTTGGCCCTGAGTTCTCTTCCAAATTTCCAATTCTGAAAGACACTGGTATAACCCTCTGTTACATCTTCCTAACTTTTTATTTTACTCTCTTTGCTAACAACTTATTTCTTTTCTTTCTTTTTTAACAACCTATTTCTTCACAACAGAGAAATAAAGTGAATCAGAAATGAAGTGATCTCTGCTTTGTGATTGTCACCAAGTCAGAGCCAAACACCCAGTAAACATAATGGCTGATGCTGATGCCCCATATAACATGGAGAAACAAGAAGTCAAAAAGAGCACTGCAAAGCCAAGTGTCATATAAATAGTTTACTCATCTATGAAATAAATCACAAGAATTAAGGCCATGGATATAAACTGTTAAGCAGTGCCAGGCATATAGCAAGAGCCAGTAAGTGGTATTATTATTATTACTATCTAATAGTTTATCATCCCAGCAAAAAAGGTCTAAATGGCCACTTATTTAACAGAATGAGAGAGCTCAGATATTTGTTTCCTGAAAGAAAGAAAAATACTTCAAAACTTTCTTTGTTCCATCACCACGCTTTAGTATTCCATCTGTTCTGGAAGGTGTCACATTTGGTGGAAGGGGCTCAAGAAATAAGATCTATATTAACAAGATCCTGCCAAACTTAGATGCTAGAACAAGAAATATAGGAGGACTTTCATCAATAACAGCAAAAATAACTAAGATACTGACAAGTTACAAGCTGTCAGATCCATACCTCATCTCATTGAATCTTCACCATAGCCCCATGTGGTAGGATCTATGGGGAGCCTGCAGCTTAAAGAAGTTGAAATGTCTCACAGTAAGAAATCAGAGTGCCGCCATGTTTTGCTACCACCGGAGAACAGAGTGAGAAATAAAAGCACATCAGGATGCATGCTCCAGCCCCTTGTTGCCCGAGAGCCAGAATCTGTAATCAATAGACATCCACAGACAAACCTTGTGTGCTAGGAAGATAATTACCCAGTTATCAATGGATATATAGTTTCAAGTAAATTTAGGAAAGACACACCATACAGGATTATTTTTCCTTCTCATGATTTATCCTTACATCTGCTCCTTTGAAATGGAAGACTTTTCATAAATAAAAGTAAGGGTTGTCTTGTTTCACAGTAATTCTTCTTACTGGCTGCTGAAAGGCAACTGAAACCCATCTCATCTGTCTTCCCTCCTATGACAATGAACAAACAACTATCCACATGCCTACCTGAAGCAACTATCACCAGTATAACTGATCCCATCCCCCCTTTCTTCCTCAACCACACTGCTACTTCATTGGTCCCCTTCTGCAGCAATCCTTTCCCTATAAACCAAACTATCACCATCAACATAAGTGA
The DNA here is from genome assembly GCA_963924515.1 of Vespertilio murinus. Lineage (NCBI taxonomy): Eukaryota > Metazoa > Chordata > Mammalia > Chiroptera > Vespertilionidae > Vespertilio > Vespertilio murinus. The sequence goes on along the minus strand of OZ004707.1, from coordinate 94,993,425 downwards.
GCCCCTCTTTCCATCCCCTCTGATTAGCTTACTCTACTCTCTGAAAGAAATGTCTGTGCTCATGGTCATGACTTTCTCTTCTCTCACTATCTTGGAACTTACAACAATTATGCTTCATCCCCACCACTCCACAGTAATGCCTCCTCAGGATACCCTCAAGGACAAAGGACATGCATGATTTGCCCATTGTCAAATACAATGGTCAATTTGCAATCCTAGTTTCCTCAACCCATCTACACACAGCACAAGTCACAGCTCATCACACCTCTTCTTGGCCTCTAGGATATCACACTCTTGCCTTGCTAGCCACTTCCTGTGTCCTTTGCTGGTCCCTTACATATCTCCAACCTCTGCATGTTGAAATGGCCAAGGGTCATTTGAGTCTCTTTTAGTCTACATTCGCTCACTAAACATTAGTGATTTTCTTTTCTTTTTCTTTAAATATATTGATTTCCTGACCCATTAATGAGACATAACCCACTTAGAAAAAAACTCTGCTTTATGAATTCTTCCAGTCCCATGTCTTTAAGTACCATTTTATACTAGAGATAGTAAATAACACCCAAATATTTGTTTTCTCTTTTCTGAACCAATTGCTTACTTGGAATTTGACAGGCATACACAAAAGCTTACCACATAAAACCAAGTTCTTGATTCCATTCCTACTTCCCACCTGCTTCTTTTTTAGTATTATGTATCTCTGCAAGAGCACCACCATCCACCTAGTTGCTCAATCAAAATACCTTGTAATTATCCTAATTTCTGTCACATCCCATAATCAATTTTCCAGAAACTTCTGTCTGTTCTATCTTCAAATTTAGCCCAAGACCAACCACTTTTCACCATCTCTTCCTTTACCATCCTCATCTTCACTCAACACCATCATTAGATTACTGCAAGAGCCCCTCTCTCTCTGCTTACAATGTCAAATCCCTCTACCCCAACCCTGAATATTTTCCACACAGCAGCCTGAGCATTCACTTAAATGTTAGTCAAATCAGTTCATGCCTCTGCTCAAGTGCTCCAATGGCTTCCCATCTCAGAGATAAGTACAACAATCTTACTATGGCCTATATGCCTCCGAGTGACCTGCCGCTCTCCCATTTCTTGTTTATGCCTTACTACCTTCTCTTATGCTCCAGCCAGACTGGCCTCCTTCCTGACCATCAAGCAGCCCCAGCAGATTGTCCTTCCTATTCTCTCTGCCTGATGCTCTCCACTCAGATGGTCACCTCTTTTTTTCTCACTGTATTCGGGTCTTTGCTTAAATACTATCTTATTAGAGAAAACTTTCCTGATCATTTATATGAAAAAACACAAGCCTTCCCCCCTCACCTTGCATTATTTTTCCTCTGGCATTTGTTACCCCTGACACAGTATATATGATTTGTTTGCTTATTGTCTATCTATTCCAACAGAACATAAGCCACATTTAGAAAAGAGCTTTCTGGGATGTGCCCCTAACTTCTGACACACAATGTACAGTAAAACTCCAAAGTCCTCTTATTAATAATGTGTTACCTCTAAAACACACCCCCCTTTTTTTCTTTAAGATCTATAAGGACCTTTTTAAAAAAAATAAAAAGTCTTCACTAATTTCATCTTGATTCAGCCAGAGCCATGGCTATGGCTCCCCATCCTATATAATAAAAGTCTAATATCTAAGTGTCTGGTCGTCCATTCAACCAATCAAAGTGTAATATGCTAATGATATGCTAAGGCCACTCAACCACTAGCTATAATGTGCACTGACCACCAGGGGGCAGATACTCTTGACTGGTAGGTGAGCTTGCTGCTGGGGTCCGGCCAATCGACTGAGCAAGATGAGCCAGACACACTCTGGAGCCCTCCCATGGTTCCTCCCCTGCTGGCCAACCTCCTGCATCCCTTCCTGGCCCTGATTATGCACCATTGGGGTCCCTTGGCCTGGCCTGCACCGTTTCGCAATCTGGGACCCCTTGGGGAATGTTGGAGAGCCAGTTACGGCCCAATCACACAGGCCAGGCCTAGGGACCCAACTGGTGCACAAATTCATGCACCGGGCTTCTAGTGTTAGCATAAAATCAAACATTTCACAATGACCTAGAAGGCCCTATAACAGTGTTCTACAAAATTTTGGTGTCAGGCCTTCTTTATACTCTTAAAAATATCGAGGGACCAAAGATCTATCAATATTTACAATATTTGAAGTTAAAACTGAAAAAAGCAAATATTAATTACTTTAAAAATAACAATTTATTAATAGTAACATATTTTATGAAAAAATATTTTCCAAAACAAAATTTTAGTGAGAATAATAAACTTATTTTACATTTTTACAACTCTCCTTAATGTCTGGCTTAAGAACACAACTGGATTCTCATATCTGCATTCTGCATTCCTTCTGTTACAAGATCACATATAATGCAGCCTCTAGAAAACTCCACTGTACACATGAGCATATGTGAGTGAAAAAGGAAAATAACATTACCTTAGTATTGCGAAAATAGTTTTGACCTCAGGGACCCCTAAAAAAGCCTCAGGGAGCCCTACCCAGTTTGGCTCAGGGGATAGATTGTCAGTCCATGGACAAAAGGGTCAACCTGAGGGCAGGTACCTAGGCTCAATTCCTGGCCCTGATTGGGGCATGTGCAGGAAGCAACCAACCAATATATCTCTTTCACATTCATGTTTCTCTCTCTGTGTTTCTCCCCTTCCTTTCCACTCTGTCTAAAATTCAATGGAAAAATATCCTCAGGTGAAGATTAACAACAACAACAAAAAGATCACAGGGAACCCCTATAAGATCTGTATCCCATACACACCCTACCTCTGTCACCTCCTTCTGCTGCTCCCCTCACTCACCTTTCAGCCACATTGCTCTTTGCTGCTTCTTATACACACTGAACACACATTCTCACTTCACCCTTTGCATTTGCTGCTCCTTTTGTTTGAAAATACTCTTCTCCCAAATCCATTCATGCATTCAAAAATATTGAGCATTGCCGAAACAGGTTTGGCTCAATGGTAGAGCGTCAGTCTGCGGACTGAAGGGTCCCGGGTTCGATTCCGGTCAAGGGCATGTACCTTGGTGGCGGGCACATCCCCGGTAGGGGGTGTGCAAGAGGCAGCTGGTCGATGTTTCTCTCTCATTGACATTTCTAGCTCTCTATCTCTCTCCCTTCCTCTCTGTAAAAATATCAATAAAATATATATTTTTTTAAAACAAAAAAACAAACAAAAATATTGAGCATCTATCTAGGATCTATTGTATTGCTATAATACAATAACACAGAGAAAAAGCCTCTCTCTGCCTCTAAGAGCACTAGCCTTCTAATGGAGATGATTCCTCACCACCTTTGGGCGTTTATTTATCACTTCAGTGTGACCTTCCATGATCTTGCCATTAAAAACAGACTCCCCATCCTCCTGATCCTCTTTCCCTGATTTTCTCCAAAGCACTTACCACCACTTGACATACTATCAGTATTATTCGTTTGACTGTTTTCCTCTCTAGAAAGAATATAAGCGCTATGAGAGTAGGGATTTTTGCCATTTTGTTCATTGCTTAAGGTGACCAGACAATTTGTCCCGCGTCCCACAGCGTTTTTAAAAAGTCCCGATTTCTTTCCAAAAATCAAGACATTTTTAAAACACCGCGGGATGCGGGACAAATTGTTAAAAATCGGGACTGTTCCACCAAAAGCGGGACATCTGGTCACCTTATCATTGCTGTACTATTGTACCTAGAATGTGTTCCTGATTCAAAGCAGGTACACCATAACTATCTCTTGAATTAATGAATAGATAGATTACTGAATTTCTGTAGCCTGCCCAGATGGAAAATTCAGGAAAAATTCTGTTAGGATTTGAAGCATAAGTCAAATCAAATGCAAAAGGATTGAGTGTCTTCAGGCAAGTGCCACCAGGGTGGGAGAAGGAACATATACACAGAGATCCAGAAATCTTATAAGGGGAATCCAGATGTTTTCTGCCCTATGATCTTCTGGAGACCTGTTCCTTCTCATGACTAATACCTGCTCTGGATTTGCCTTACATATGCTTTGCCCTGCAGGCTCTTGTACCCAGCTTCGGAAAGGAACCATATCTGGAAGCATCTTTGTTTTCAATAGCCAAATTGTTTCAGAGTATCTGTACCCCATGAAACACACACATACACACACACACACACACACACACACACACACACACACACACACACACACACAAACTGGTTTCTGAAAGAAGAGTGGTATCAGTGTTATAAAATGATAAATGACAGCCCCTAGCCCTCCCCAGAGATAACTGAAGGACTTTTGTGGTTTTCTGATGCAGATTTTAAAAACACACAACTTAGATAATATTTCTAAATCCCTTAGATAATATTTCTAAATCCAAGTTGTGTGTTTTTAAAATCTGCATCAGAAAACCACAAAAGTATCATAAGCCCAGGGTAGAAAAGGCAACACTTCTTTATTCAAGGCAGGATGAAAAGGGGAGCCAAAAGGTTATTATGCATTTAACTCTTCACCAGTCGACCAGTCACTATGATAAGGTTGCTGGGAGATTAGGTGGAAAGAGAGAGAGGCAAATAGAGATAGATCACAAGACACCTGAAATACCAGCTTCAAAAGTGAAATAGGGATGGAGATGAGACAAAAAGAACTTTTCTGAACTGGAGGAAAAAAAAGTTAGTAGTACAGACTGATGTGGCTACACCACACCATCACCTCCAACCACAGGTAGGGCCTCAATGCTGCCCAGCAATTCTTTTATAGAACCCGAACTAGTTCCTATAAACCTAGTTCTGCATTCTTAGGTATCTTGGTCCATTCTCACCTCTTCCACTGTCAATACCTTTGCCTCTCACATGGCCCAGAGGAGAGGCAAAGGTGTCCTCACACTTATAATTCCAACCCTCCCTTACCCAAGAGAAGTTTCTGGCAACTGCCCAACAAAGGGCAGACTATCCCCTTTGTTTTTCTCTGAATCATGGTGCATTGACTATTATACTATCTAGTAAAGAGGGAATATGCTAATTGACCCTCATATTGTTGCAAATGTGAGGGTCAATTAGCATATTCCCACAGCCAATAAGGAGGGGATATGCTAATTGACTGCCACACCCTCAAAGATGGCGGTGCCCACAGTCACAAGATGGCAGCACCAAATCCCCTCAGCATCTGCCTCTGGAGTCCCCCAGTCCCCTCAGCCCCCCAGCTGACCAGGGCTGGCCCAAGGCACAGGCAAGACTTGGATGGCGGCTGCCCAGCCACCCAGGGCCACCTGAGACTCAGGTAAACAGGGCTGGCTAAGGCTTGTGCTGCCAGCAGTGGCAGCAGCAGAGTTGTGATGGAGTGTCACCTTTCCCTGATCATGGGTCGCCTCCTGCCCCTGAGGGCTCCTGGACTGTGAGAGGGGGCAGGCCAGGCTGGGGGATACCCCTTCCAGTGCATGAAAATTCATGCACCAGGCCTCTAGTATTATTATAAAATGGTTTCTATTTTAACCATTTTTTAAGTGTATAGTTCAGTGGCATTTAGGTATATTCACCTGTTGTGTATCACCACCACCATCCGTCCATCTGTCATACATTTTAAACTTCTTCCTCACTATTGTTTACTTCTCCCTTAGTCTTTTGGTATGCTTGGGTCTCTCTCATCTTTAATCTCTTTCTTTAAATTGTGTTCTCCAAGCTACTACTGGCTAACCCTCTTGCTTTCCTTAAAGAGTAGTCTACTCTTGCTATCAATATTTTAAGATCTCCTAAGGACCTCACTCTGTTCATCTTTCATTTCTTCTATAATCAGGCTTCTGTCTCCATCACTCTACTGAGGTCAACATTAACATTTAATTGTCAAAGGTTGAGACACTTAAAAAATATTTTTAATTAATTTCTGAGAAGTAGGGAAAGGGATAGATAGATAAAAACATCAATGATGAGAGAGAATCACTGACTGGCTGCCTCCTACAAGCCCCCAACTGGGGACTGAGTTGACAACCCAAGCATGTGCTCTGACCAGGGATCGAACAGTTGACCTTCTAGTTCAGATGTCATTGCTTAACTACTGAGCCACACCAGCTAGGCTAGACACTTTTTAATCCTTCACTTAGTTGTTTCCACTCTGTGGTTCGTCTTAAAAACTCTCCCTCCCTTGGCTCTGACCCCTGCTCCTACTACTACTATTCTCACTGCTGCTCAGTTCTCTGAGAAGGCTCCAATTAGTTCATCTGCCTCTCTCCTTCATAAAATGGATAACCCCTTAACTTTTATCATTTTTTACCTTGCTCCTAGACCCAAATGCTACTAAACTACTTCATCTAGGCATCTCACAGGCACTTCAAACCAAGTAGTCCAAAACAGAATACTTCTGTTCTCTTCCACTGATTCATATAGTCATAGAGCCATCACCATCCAGCCATCAATTGGGAATCTAGAATCATCCAAGACCTTCTCTGTCTCCACCCTCAATCCAATCAACCAAAAACAAAGTCCTTTTGAGGACCTCTCTCTTATAAAAGTCATCCTTCTGCCATTATCTTAGTGGGAGCACCTGTGATTTCTAGCTTGAAATATTCAATAGCCTCTTAATCTTAATTCCTGTCCAATACATCCTCCAGCTGAGTGCCAGAGTGTTCTTTTTTAAAAGCAAATGTGATCCTGTAACAGCCCTCACTGCCCTAAGGAATAATCTAAACCCTCAGCAAGGTTCAAAATGCCATCAAAATTTAGCATTGGTCTTATTTCTTATACTTCCAAACAAACCATTTTCTTTGCTCATACTTTGTTTCAAGAATGTACCACAGTCTTAGGAGCCTCCTCAACTTTGTTCATGCTGTTCCCCTTGTCTACTATGTCTTTCCTCCCTGTCCACTTGAGACTTCTACTTATTCCAGACTGCACTGAAATGACCCCACCTACCTTAACACCAGGCAAAGCTAATCACTCTCTGCTCTACACTTCTTCTCACCTTGCTACACACCTCCCTTTCAACACTTCCCACTTGCTCCACAATGACAGTATTGACTGTCTACCAATCGAGTTACCTGGCACTGGTTAGGAGAAGGGTGATTCATGTTTATACCTGTAGTCAGTGCACATGCCCATGGAAAAGCAGGCACCAGGGAAAAAGGAGAAGACAAATAAAAGGCTTACTTGGGCCACAATGTCTAATGTCACAGAAGTATAGGAAAGGAGAAAAGGTATTTGTGTAATGTTTAGTTCATAAATAACTTGTTATTTATTTAGGAGGGTGAGAAAAGAACAAAGAAGTAGCCAAAACTTAGTTCCCTAAGGCATCTTTGTACAGGTACTGATCATGAAAAAAACTACTATTTTGATTCACTTTCCAGGATGATATTTATCTTTTTGAGATACCAGAAGATCCCTAAATTACTAGTATTGTGATTTCAAAGTACGCAAGCATCTTTTCCAAAATGAAAAGACTCAACAGATACTCCACAGGATACCTACATGGAAATGGGGGAGGAAGGAGATAAAACTAAGGACAAGTATGCACTCTTTGGAGAAGACTAGCTGCAAAACAGGACTGGTAAGCTGTTTCAAGAGGCTGACAGCTAAGAAAAAAGATCTTAATTTCCAGCAAGGTAGAGATACCCATGCACTAAGCGAACTGATAGCTCTACCTTGACTTCAGGTCACAGGAGGGAGTAGGGCTAGTTGGCTCCAAGGTCCTGATTATTTTCAACAATTTTCATGGAGAAAACCTCACTTGTTTCCACAGCAGGAAGAAACCAAGAGGGCCAATCTTAAACCAGATCTACAGAATATACAGAGGTGGGCAAAAGTAGTTGTGAATACGTGAAATACAAAGTTAATTCTTTTATTAGTTATTCATTAACTATTGTTTCATTCCTACAGCTAAACCCTTCACACTGAAAAGAGTCCATTTGGTTAGAAATGAAACATCCAAAGAAAGGGAATAACAACAAACTTTTCTTTCTTATGCTTGAAGAATATTGCATATTCTCCAAGCTATACCCTGACAGGCTCTTGAAAGTGTATAACCCACGACTTCTACTTACACCACTCCCTTGCCCTAGAGATGATCTCCCACCCCATCCAAGAGGGTGCTGAAGTGCAGCCAAAATTTAGTTTCTTTTTTCTAAAACCAATATCCAACAATTAACTGCCATGAGACCTTTGGGCTCCAAAATTCTAATTACTGTGGGCTCAAAGCCAGTCATCTACCAAAATTTTTCTACAGAAGACTAATTAATCTTCATTCAATTCAGCACCAATGCGATTAGATAGAATAATCCCAAAAGGGCACATGCATGCTCATCTTACAATGCCAACACCTGATGTCCAAAAGACTCAGTGCCACCTTCAGGCATTCTTCTCTAGTCCAACAACAGTGTTTCATGTTACAAGTTATTCCTTGCCCACCACCTGATTTTCTAAACCCTTGCCTAATTTATTATAGACATAGGACTACTGTTATTTGACCTGCTGGCTGTGGTACACAGAACACAAATACTTTGGCTTGCTCTGTGGACTGAAATCTAAAATCTGAGTGAGCCCAGTGCTCCGTAGGGAATAGTACACAGTGTACATATTTTTTGCCCCTCTCACCAGCTATGTCTTAAGCAAGTCTGACTCCAGGAAGGCCATTCTTACCAGGAAGGCAAACAGAAGATGCCATCTGCCCTCTAACGAACTGAAAGACTTCTATGTCTGCAGTCATGACTCAGGACCATTTAATGCCAAGCATGACCAACTGACCTGGGTGCATCCCACCCTCTCAGGTTCCCTCTTTGGGTACAGCCTGAGTATAAACCAACTTTTAGAAATATCACTCACTTCAGGACAGGAAAAAGGGAATGTAAACAGATATTTCATCCAGACACTAAACATTATGAAGATTTTGTTGAAGGGCTTTAGTTTGTGTTTCAGGAGACATCTGATCAGAAGCTCCAGAGCATCTGAAACTACAGTGTGAATGCAACAGAAATTCAATAAAATCCTGCTAAAATGACATTAAAGAAGGTAGCCTCTGCCTGGCCAGTGTGGCTTGATGGTTGAGCATCAACCTATGAACCAGGAGGTCATGGTTCGATTCCTGGTCAGGGCACATGCCTGAGTTGCAAGCTCAATCCCCAGCAGGGGTGTGCAGGAGACAGCCAATAAATGATTCTCTCTCATCACTGATTTATCTCACTCTCCCTTTCCCTTCTTCTCTGAAATAAATAAAAATATATTGGGAAAGAAATGGGCAGCTTCTGAATGGGGCAATTTAACTCACTTTGGTTCATATTAAAGCTTCAATCCCTATTAGTAATAATACCATTTTTTAAAACCACCTGGTGTGTGACAAACACATACATAAAAACAGTGAAGGTGGATAAGAACTTTGCTATCATAAGCTTATGGCTTCTGAAGAGAAAAGTAGTAATAATTAGTGAACCAAACTTGTTTCATACTACTGCAGTCCATCGGGATACAGGGGCACTTGGGGTAAAGGCAGAGAAAAATATTTTTACATCATTTTCAATCATCTAAATAATTTATTTTTTTTGGGGGGGGGAGCAGAAGAGAATGAAGAGGTTAGCAAATATATAGACAACTGGAACCATTAACTAACTTCCTCTCTTACTGAATCTTCAAATGGAACTGTTGAGAAATGGCCATACTATGAGTTTAGCTTTCCAGAAATTCCTTCCTTAATTTGTAATCTGAGTATTAACAGAACAATAAATGGCCAAACAGCCAGGGAAGAAAGAGAGTCAATAGGATCGAATAAACCAGAAACTGGATAACTGGCACCTGGACCCTGGAGAATCTGAGCTTTTCACCTTATTGCCTCAAAATATACTAGTAAATGGGTTTGACTTATTCATGGTAGATATGCCAATATTAGGTACTAGATATCCTGGGAAGAGCAAATGGAGAGCAGCTGGATGAAAGCCACAAACTGTGCCAAATTCTTGACATCAGAACTCTGCAGTACTTGACCAAGAACTATTAGGACTTCAAACAGGGTTCTAGCTGCCCACAAAGGCTAGCACCCAGGCAGGAGAGGTGATTACAGAGTCGAGGGCTGAAGGGGATGCATAGTTTACTACAATATGATCCATTTGTTTTAAGTGTACAAGTCAATAATTTTTATTAAATTTACCAAGCTATGCAATCATCATCACAATCTATTTTAAGAACATTTCCATCACCCTAGAGGGGATTTTTAGTAACTCCCAAATCTGAAGATGAGTATGGTTTAGTCGGGTTTAAGGGGCTGATGGATATGAAGAAAGAAGTTCGTATCCATTTGCTATTGATGCCAAGTTGGCAACAGGAAGGACTCAGAACATAGGCCACACAAAGAAGTCACAGCCTTCATTCTCCGCATGAGAAGAAGCACATGCCTGGGTTTGGCTTGGGGACCTGGACATTTTTTAAAGGTAACTACTGCTGAAAAGAGAGCTACCCAAACTAAAACAAAGAAATTCTTTATCTGCTTATAAATCCTGGCATCCTCCCCGCAATGATGTCTTAGTAGTACTCTAGCACAAATCTCTCTTTATCATGACAGACTTGAGTACTAGAGCCAAGGAATCAAATACATTTCAGTTAAATCTTGAAACACATTGTTCCTTTCTCATGACAGCTATATGATTTCAAAAGCACAATTGAAAGCAATGGGGTATGAATCCCAAACTAATAATCTTCTAAATTACTGCTTAAATAATAAAAGAAATGAAATTTATGATAAAAATGTGTTTTTTTTAATATATTTTATTGATATTTCACAGAGAGGAAGAGAGAGAGATAGAGAGCTAGAAACGTCAATGAAAGAGAAACATCGACCAGCTGCCTCTTGCACACCCCCCTACCGGGGATGTGCCCGCAACCAATGTACATGCCCCCGACCGGAATCGAACCCAGGACCTTTCAGTCCGTAGACCGACACTCTACCACTGAGCTAAACCGGTTTCGGCGATAAAAATGTTTTGACCTTTAATAAATGCATAGGCATCTTAATTGATGTTATCCATGAGACTGTAGGGTTGCAGATGCCTTTTATCCTGAGACTGATGTTGGCCAAAAGCTATCAAAAAAATTTTTTAATCTTTCCCCAAGGATATTTTTTTCCATTGATTTCTAGAGGGAGTGGAAGGAATGGAGGAGGGGGCAGAGAAAGAAAGAGAAACATCAATGTGAGAGAGACACTTTGATTGGCTGCCTCCCACATGTGCCCCCACCAGGGTGGTGGAAATGTTCTTAAAATAGGGAACCAGCAACCCAGGTACATGCCCTTGACTAGGAATGGAATCTTAACCCTTTGGTCCATGGGCTAACACTTTGACCACTGAACAAAACTAACCAGGGCCAAAAGTTGTTAATTTTTATTTAACCCACTAAAGGCCCTGTGCACGAAATTCGGATGTGTGTATGTCCCTCAGCCCAACCTGCACTCTCTCCAATCTGGGACCCCTCAAGGGATATCCATCGGACATCCCTTTCACAATCCAGGACTGCTGGCTCCCAACTGCTCACCTGCCTGCCTGATTGCTCCTAACCACTTCTGCCTGCCAGCCTGATTGATGCCTAACTGTTCCCCTGCTGGCCCGATAGTCTCCAACTGCCCTCCCCTGACAGCCTGGTCACCCTCAAATGCCTTCCCCTGCATATTCCTTCTTTATTAGATAGGGTTTTTTTCTTTGACATATTGGGCAGTGTACCTGCCATGGTCTTTACAAACCAGTAAAAATGTAAAACCAAAAGTGTCATAAAATAAACTCATTAAACAGAAATTTCATGAGACCTTGGAAACGTGATAACATGTGGTTGTTTCTTCCTTTTTTCCTTCTCTTTCCTTTTCTTGATGTTTCCCCTTTTGTCCTTTCTTTCTTTTCTCCTTTTATTCCTTTTCTGTTTCTAATCACCTGCTGGGGGCAAGGGAAATTCTAAGACTATAGATGTGTGTGTGTGGGGGGGGGGGATCACTCCATGGGGGTGCAGAACCTTTGGAGGCTGATGCCCTAGGCTGCCCCAGGAAAGGAATAGCTCTTGGGGGGCACAGCTGTCTCCTAGAGGTACACCTCCCGTCCCCTTGGATGAGAGCTAATCGCTGGAGGATGGAGAGGGTGGGGGTAGGCGGTTGCAAGTGTCTCCCAGGCCCACAGCCCAGGCCTAAGCTAGGAGCAGATTGCACGTGGGGGTGGGGGTGGTAAGAGGGTGAGAGGGAAGGGAGGGAAGGTTCAGCTGTCTCCCAGGCCTATGGCCCAGGTTGGCAGCTGGTGCTGATCACGCCAGAGATGCACATCCGATCTCACGGCAGGGTGTGTGTGTGTGTGTGTGTGGGAGAGAGAGAGAGAGAGAGAGAGAGAGAGAGAGAGAGAGAGAGAGAGAGAGGTGGGGGAATCCACCACTTTCCAGTCCACTGCCCAGGTCGTGACTGGGAGCAGATCATGCCAGGGTTGCGGTCTGTCTCCCAGGCCACTGCCCAGGTCAAGGCTAGGAGCAGATGGCACCAGGGATGCAAAGGCACCTCCCAGGCCAAAAGCTGGGGCCTCATGCTGCCTGCTCTCAGTGGCAGCCCTCCCTGGGCCTGAGAGGACTGGGTGCCACCATCTTGTGTCTATGGGCACCGCCATTTTTGTCACAGAGTGATGATTAATTTGCATATTACTCTTTTATTACCGTGTTTTCCCGAAAATAATACATCCTCCGAAAATAAGACCTACTTACAGGTTTCCTTCTGCATGAAATATAAGGCAATAAATATGTACCGTATTCTTCTTCATAGAAAAATAAGACATCCCCTGAAAATAAGATCTAGCACATCTTTGGGAGCAAAAATTAATATAAGACACTGTCTTATTTTTGGGGAAACAGGGTAGCGTATTTGCCGGCGTATAAGACGACTTTTTGGCCCTGAAAAATGTGCCTCCAAGTGGGGGGTAATCTTATACAGCGAGTACCGGTATATAACAAACTCTGTATTTTTTGTGGAAATGTTAGGGGGTTGTTTTATTCGCCCAGTCGTCTTATACACCGGCAAATACGTATTTTTCAGGGCCAAAAAATCGTCTTATACGCCGGCAAATACGGTAGATAGGATTGTACTCCATAAGCATCTGTAGATGCAAGCGGTGAACCTCCCCTACAGGCCACGTGCATATATAAAAAAAAGTTTTCCCTAAGTGGCAACCCTGATGAACTTTAAAATCATTTTTCGTGAGAATTTTCACCTGAAAATATTCAAGAGCACACAAATAATAATATATTTATTTTTATAATATTCATTGCAAATTGATTTTTTAAATTAAATTCAAAATATAATTGCTTGTGGGGATGGTTTCCATTTTGGACACATGGCAGTTAACTGGTTAAATGTAGAATGTAAGCAAAAGAAGCAAGGAAAGGATAGTGGAAACAGAAAATTAGCAGAGATTAGATTAAAGGTCTAGAAATTCCCAATGCACAGCTTAAATGTTTGGAAATGAATACATTCTTCCTCCCTTACCTCAGCACTCCAAGATTTCTGTGCCCAACTGGAATAGTCTGGCTTAGAGAGGGAACACTCCCAAAGAGAAAGTCTGACTTCACTAGAAGCAAACAAAATGTCAATCTGGCAAAGGACAAAGGATTATACAACTGAAGTCTCCTTCTCTGCTTTTTCTCTAGACACTCCTCTAACTTTCGCCATACTGATAAATAATGAGGGTTCCAAGGGTTCTTCTGTCCTTGGCCCAGTTTTTAAAAATTTCATTTTGCACTGTTCTAAAACTGCCTCCTAGACATCTCTATTTGAATATGTGAGGGCATCTCCAAGTCGGGTTACTTAAAACAGAACTACTTATTTTCTCTACCAAGCTTGTCACTCCCCCTGGATTGTAACCCTAGTAAAGTGCCATCCACCCAAGACAGAATTCCAGGTTTTGGCCTCCAACATTGCTTCCAACCTTCTCATTACCAAAAAAAGGGAGGTCAGGGACTGCACTGTGTTAAGTACTGGAGGGAGTGAAGAACATACAGGATGCACTCCCCATCTGTTCTTCCCTCCCATCCCCTGCCTTCCAGCCTCACTGCCTTGAACTTCTTATCTCTACCTGCATGCTTGCAATGGCAAAGATCTACCTTTAGTTTTCCTTCACATGGATCCTGCCTCATGGTGGGGTTTTTTATTTTTATTTTTGTGGTAAGATGTACTGAGTGGCCAGATTATTAAGATCTCTGAATGCATAATAATCTGGCCACTCTGTGTGTGTGTGTGTGTGTATCTACTATATAATAAAATAGTAATACACAAATTAACCATCACTCCACTACATCTGCAAACCACGCCCACCAGCCAATCAGAGCGAGTATGCAAATTAACCCAAACCAAGCTGGCTATGACCACAGAGAGCTGGAGGGAAGGTTGGGTTTCCCTGGCAATGGGAGGAAGCCAAACTTTCCACACCCCTGGCGGACCCAGGCCTCCACTCAAGGGTACAAACTTTCAATTATAGAAGGTAAATAAATTCCAACAGAAATGGTGGCAGGCATGGAGCTGGAAAGAGCAGTAAGCTAGGGTTGCCCTGGGCGATGGAGGAAACCAAGCTTCTGTAGCCCTGGCTGGCCCAGGCCTCCACTCCAGGCTACAAAGTTTCAATTGTAGAAGATAAATAAACACCAGATACCAGGCCTCCACTTGGGTGGCCAGGGGATATGGCCAGCCTGCAAACCACCACAGGACCTTTGCTCAGGCCACCCATGGGAGTGGTTAAGGAGTGATCAGGCTGGCAGTCAGAAGCAGTTAGGGGCAATCAGGAAGGCAAGCAGGCGAGCATTTGGGAGCCAGCAGTCCTGGATTGTGAGAGGGGTGTCAGATTGAAGAGGGTGCGTGCAGGCTGGGCTGAGGGACACCCCACCCGTGCACAAATTTTATGCACAGGGCCTCTAGCGCGCACACACACACACACACACACACACACACACACACACATTTTAGTGGCCCAGTGCATGAATTTGTTCATGGGTGGGGTCCGGCCAGCCTGGCCAGGGAAAGGGGACATGGGTGGTTAGCCGGAGGAAAGGAGAGGGATAGAGAATTAGAAACATCGATGAGAGAGAATCATCGATCTGCTGCCTCTTGCACATCCCCTACTGGGAATGTGCCCACAACCAAGGTATGTGCCCTTGACCAGAATCGAACCTGGGACCCTTCAGTCCGCAGGCTGATGCTCTATCCATTGAGCCAAACCGGTTTCGGCTAATTAAGCTATTTTTAAGTATACAATTCAGTAACATTAAGTACATTCACATTGTTGTATAACAATCACCACTATCTCCAGAACATCTTCTTTACCCCCAACAGAAACTCTGTCTCCATTAAACAGAAAGTCCCCGAACTCCCCTCCCCTCTATCCTCTGATAACCACTATCCTTCTTACTACCCCTATGAATTTGCCTATTCTAGGTACCTCATATAAGTGAAATCATATAATATTTATCCTTTCTTATCTAGCTTGTTTCACTTAACACAATGTTTTCAATGTTTATTGGGAATGTAACATGTACCAGAACTTCATTCCTTTTTATTGAACTAGAGGCCCGATGCACAAAAATTCATGCAATAGTAGGCTGGCTTGCTCTGGCTGCAGGCAGGCACCTGGGACCTGGGCTGCTTCCCTCCAGCCACTGGCAGGCACCCAAGACCTGGGTGCCTTCCCTCCCAAGACCTGGGCTGCCTGTAGGCTCTGCCTACCCACGCCTCCCCCTCCCCGCCCACCCCGGCTTCGACTGGAATGACATCTGGAAGGATATCTGGTTTAATTAGCATATTACCCTTATATTATTATAGATAACATTCCATTGTATGTACATATTCACCCATTAATGGACATTTGGGCTATTTTCATCTTTTGGCTATGAGGAATAATGCTGATATTTTATTTATTCAGATTCTGTTTCAAGTTTGAAATGCCAATTCATATGTCATGTTCTTTCTAAACAAATCTAATCATGCCACTCCCCTATTTACACACTTAAAAAAAATACACACAACACAGGTTTCTATATTTTTGAGAGATGAAGGGAAAGAGGGAGAAACATCAATTAGCTGCCTCTTCCCATGGCCCATACTGGGGAAACAGGCCACAACTCAGGTATGTGCCCTAATCAGGAATTGAATTGGCAACCTCTTGGTGCATGGATGGAAGCTCAACCATGGAGCCACACCAGCCAGGCTGTTTACACACTTTAAAAGACCATTTTGCTGACAAATTAAACTCCTTGGCTGCCAGCCTATGCTGGCACACCCATATCACTCTCTATCTCTTACCACCTACTCCATGTTTTAGCCATTCACACCAGTTTGCTGCTACAGGACATGGCATGCTCTTCCCTGCACATCTTGCCTTCAAAGCCTACAATGTGCTTCCCCACCTGTAAGAAACATGCCTCTGATTCATCTTCATAGAAAAGAAACAGCATGTGGCCAGGCAATTACTGAATTTCCCCCAGAGCAAACAGGATGTGGCGATGGGGAGAAGGTATGAGAGTTATGCACATGGCCAATAGCATATTTTCTAGGAAGATTCCCCTAAACAAAGGGAAGTTGAGCAACTAGAAAGATCTCAGCCCATTTTTTAAAAAATGGCCCAATGGGAGACAGAAAGACCTAAGAGACGTAGGAGGAAATAGGTGACTCATAAGACTCAGCAATGAGGAACTGAAGGAGGGTCTAAATAAATAAGCTATGCTTCCTGCCCCTTGTATGTGTGTACAATGGACATCTGCTCTCAAGAGTATTATTAAAAGTTTAATTTTCGCCATGCTTTTTGTTTCCCAGCCCATTATTTGAATTCAGATGGGTGAGCCATTTCTCACACCACCTATGCACATACATTCAACCTCTTCAATCTTTTCCATCAAGGCTTCAGTTTCATATTTTCTCTGAGCCATTCTCAGATCAATTTTGTTCTTCCTTTCCTCTTAGGTACAGTTCTTTCTTCTGCCCCCCAAACATTGCCTAGTAGACTCTGTGCTCTTATAGGATAACAAGTTTCTCTTGGTCAGGTTTCTATCACCAGCATTTAGCAGAATGACAGACCTACAACAAACATTCAAATCTTTATAAATAAACTAAAATTTTGGTTTATGAGCATATACTTTTAGTGTTCAAGTTAAGTTGTATCTTTAAAAAGCAGTAGAGATACTTGTGGGTTCAATATTTTATTTGAAAAATCATATGTAAGGTTGCTAATTTCCAATCCTCCACTGTATTAATTCTTTGAGAAAGAAACAATAAATAACTACCAGAATCCTCATTTGTCCCTTGCCTGAGAAGGAACACACCTCCTTAAAACCAAAGGATTACCTGTAACTAGGAAAAGTCTCATATCAGAATATGTAATAAATGTGTACAAACCAACTAGGAAGAAAAACAGACACTAAATGAAAAATGGGCAAAAGACTTGACTAAGTACTTTACAAAATAAGACATTCACATTGCCAAGAAGCATCTGAATCAGTATCATTAATCACCAGGAAAATGCCAACCATTATTATACACCCATTAGAATGACAAAAATAAAGACAGATGATATCAAGAATAGACAAGGACATGGAATAAGTGGAACTCTCAGACACAGAGTAGAAACTGGTACAATTACTTTGGAAAACTCTTTGGCAGTAGTTTAAAGCTGAATATAAATCTACCATAAAACTCAGAAATTTTATTCTTGGTGGTACATCGGAAAGAAATGAATGTCCATGTTGATCAAAAGATAAGAAGAATGTTTAGAAAATCTTTATTCTCAATACTCCCAAGCTGGAAACCACACAAAGATTAAAAAAAAAAAAAAAAAAGCAAAATGAGAAATAAACTGCAGTTATAGGCAAACTGGAATATTATGCAGCAATGAAAAGGATGTACTACTGCAACATGGATGAAACTCACAGATCAATGTTGAGCAAGATAAGGCAGATACAGAAAAGAATATATTGCACAATCAGGAACAAACACAACTGAAATCTAAGGTGCAGAAATCAGTCAGAATAATGACTGGGGATTGTGGGTCGTACTACCATCTGGGAAAAGGCAAGAGAGACCTTTTGGATCCTGATCTGGATGGTGGTTACACAATATGCCAGATATTGTTGTGTCAGCTTGATTAAGTTGGGAAGTATGAATCCCAGAATCTCCAGTAAGAATTAGCCAAAAAGAGAACTTGCATGGGATTTGGAAGATGGAATTAAAGCAATAAGCATTGCTTTCTGATGGTATTAGCAGTGCAATGAAGTGGGGGGCAAAGCCAGGGATGCCTGGCAGGTTCCAGCCTGCCTTGCTCTCTTCCAAACTACATCCAGCTCTTCTTTCTCACTGCTGACCCTGTAAACTGAAAGCCCCAGGCCCACCACCAGAAATCTGGCAACACCTTCCCATAGAGCACTCTAGAAGCTCCCCTTTGTTGGCTCTATTTTGGCAATGAATGTACCTGGCTTCTCAGATTTCCCTGTAAGTTCTGTCTTGCCCACCCATGCAAATTTGTCAAGTAGACTGGTTAGTATTCCTCTCAGAACTCCAGCCCACCCTCCCCCCGCTACACTCTAACCTTCACTTCCCCAACTCTTCCCACAATTGTGTAAGGTCTAATTCTTATAATAAACTCCTTATCCCACCCAGCCAGTGTGGCTCAATGGTTGAGAGTCGACCTATGATACTCTAGAAGTCACGGTTCAGTTCCTGGTCAGGGCACATGCCCTAGGTTGTGGGTTCAATCCCCAGTGTGGGGTATGCAGAAGGCAGCTGATCAATGGCTCTCTCTCATCATTGAGGTTTCTATCCCTCTCTTCCTCTCCCTTCCTCTCTGAAATCAATAAAAATATATTTTTTTAAATCCCTTATCCCTAAAGTTTCATAGTGGTTCGACTCCCAGTTGAACCCCATCATACATATCGATGTTTATACATATAAAAATTCAAGTTGTACACTTAAAATTTGTAGTCTTTTAAGAAAATACATTACATAACATTTAAAACATAGTAAAAAAAAAAAAAAAAAAGAAAGAAAGAACGAACCCCAAAATGACATCTTTTCAGTATCTTGTGTAAACACTAATCTGAGGATCACCTAGCAAACACATGAATAAATCTAGCCTACATCTCACATAACCTAACTTAGAGCTGCTTGGCATAAGATCTGGCAGACAGCTGAACGCCCAATATGTGTGGCTTCTGACCAGAGCCAGGACGGTGCATTTTAAAAATAGCACATAGGACAAAGGCTCCCTGCCTGGCAAGCTATCAATTCCCTGGAACCAGAGTGAGCTTTCCCTTTTGAAGGCCAATTCACAAAATTCAATGTATACCTGAATGCAAATGAGTTTAGGGTCTCTAAATGGGCAGAAAGGGTCATGTAGGGGTAGGGAGACATGAGTCACAAATCCAGCCTGTGGCTTTGACCAGGTAGTTCAGTTGGTTGGAGCATAGTCCCATACACCAAAAGGTTGCAGGTTTGATTTTAGTTCAGGGCACATACCTAGGTTGCTGGTTAGATAGGTAGTCGTTTAATGTCTCTCTCCCTCCCGCCCTTCCTCCCTTCCCTTATCTCTTTCTAAAAAATTAATAAAAGCATATCCTTGGGACAGGATTAAATAAAAAATCCAGTCTATTGCTGGTAGCTGTCTGTGGGGTGATCAGGGCCCCACTCTAACCCACCTTGACCTGGTGCCACCTGCTCACCTGCTCCATCACCGTGATCACGCTCTTGTCGGAGCAGCATTGCTGCCAACACCGCATTGCCAACACTGGCCATGTTTCGCTCTGCCTCCTGGTGATCAGCGCATGTCATAGCAAGTAACTGAATTCTGTGTCTCCAGGTCAAACTACCGAGGGGACACTTTGCATATAAGTCTTTTATATATATAAATTAGAGGCCTGGTGCACGAAATTCGTGCAGGAGGATATATGCAACCTCATATTCATAGCAGCGCAATTCACCATAGCTAAGATTTGGAAACAGCCTAAATGCCCATCAGCAGATGAATGAATTAAAAAACTGTGGTACATCTACCAGTGTTTCCCCAACTTTTGACATATGTGTACCCCTTCTATAATTTTCATAATGCTGAGTACCCCTCATCAAAAAAAAAGGGTGTATTTTAATAACAATTAAAATATATTTCTTTTTTCTTTTTTTGTTACATACACAAAATAATAATATACAAAAAATAAAATTATTCATAATAAAATATAAATAAAAGTTATATTATAAATAACATTTATTTGTACACCATCTCACGCCTTACAAGATTGTCTTGACTTGACTCATGAGAACGCAGAATTAGGTGCAGCTAAGCACGGTGCAGTGCATATCCCCACCAAACTCCGGTGCAATGTGTACCCCCACCAAACTCTTCCCGTACCCCTGGGGTACGGGACCACACTTTGGGAAACACTGGTCTACACCATGGAATACTGTGCTGCGGTAAAAAAGAAAGAGTCTCTACCATTTGCAACAACATGGATGGAGATGGAGAGCATTATGCTAAGTGAAATAAGCCAGACAGAGAAAGATAAACATCACATGATCTAACTCATTTGTGGAATATAATGAACGGCATAGACTATGAACAAGAACAGAACCAGAGACTGAGTAACTTCAATTAGAACCTCAAACTTCAGGGAAGGAAAGGGTCGGGGGGAATAAGGGGAAGAAATCAACCAAGGAACTTGTGTGCATATATATGAGCCTAATCAATGGACATAGGTAGCAGGGGGGTGGGGCATAAGTGGAGGGTAAGGGGGAAGAGGGAGATAAGAACACATATGTAAAACAATAATCCTAATCCTAATCCTAATCATAATCATAATCATAAAAAGAAAAAAAGTGTGAGGTAACCGGAACCCAAAGAACACCTGAGCACATCTTTCCTGCCATGCTAGCAGGCATCAGCTGTACGGTAAGATAACCTGGGGCTATTGGGGAAGTATTTCTGGACATATGTTCCTGATCCTTCATGGATGGGAGCCCTTACGTGGGCTGATCTCCCTGCCTAATATAGTCACTGATGATACCAAACACCCTGGTCATGCAGGAGGACCATGGGTGGGGCAAGGAAGTATAATTACACAGGGGTCACCACCCAGCTTCCTTTCTGTATGACACAAAATCAAACCACTGCTCCTTTGTGTGTAAAATTAAACAGAGGTTTCTGGCTGGTGAGGACACCAAAGTAAGGGACCATCACTACTTCCTCTTGGGAGAGGTGCAGAAAATATAACAAAGACCTTGTCTATACAAAAAGAAATTGACAGCCAGTTTGCAATGGAATTGCCATGGCCTAGAGCAAAGAATATCCTTTGATATTATTCTACAATGTTATCATAATTTTTCCCAGAGTTGGGTTATCCCCCATTACCTATAATAGGACCTCACACGCTTGGGGATCAATAAAAAAATCATCTTTTTGGTGCTCAGAGACAAAGATAACACATCTCTAGATATTTTAGAATTACAACAACATAATGTACAACTATCCCAAACAAACTTACAAACAAATTCGTTGAATGTCTGGCAGCAATTTAAAAATGACATGAAAGGATTTAATCCCTTCCACTGTGTAGAGGGCCCTCTGGGAAGGAACCTGAGCATTCTATATTGGCCCCTCTGGTCCTTTTCTTGTGGTCTATTTGCCCACAGCTGCTGCCTGAGCTTTCAGTTCTACTGAGGCTGAAGCATCATGGTGGCTGGTACCATGGATCTGTTTCTCACCCAGTGGGATGAACTGGGCCCTCTCTGGAGAAGAAACCTGGGTTTCCAAAATATGTGATCAGTGCCTGGGCCTCGCCAGCAGGCGAAGGGATCCCAAGGCAGGTGCTGGGGGTGGAGGCCATGGGGGCATAGGCTACCAAGGAGACAGAACTGAACCTCACATCACCCTGCTTGGCCTCAGAGGATGGCTGGTTAGCCAGAGATGGGTAAGATTCCTCAGGGAAGGAACAACCTAAGACAGTCACAGTCATAGAGGGGCCAGCAGAAGAGAACTTGGGAGTCAATAGAGGTGGGGCACAGACCCTTACCGCCCCTCCAACTCGGCAGATGCCTGAACCTTCACCCCTTCTAAGAGATGTCTCCTGCCCCCATGGCTGATTTGCTTCCCACGCACAGCTCAAATTGGGACCCAGGTAACAAACAGAGACTTGGCTGACAGCAGCAACCCTCTTACTGCAACAATCCTCTGTTTGAGATGTCTTGTACCCATGGTGTGGGGAAGTGGGTTCTTGATATCCAAATCCAGCATAGCACCAGGAATGCTCAGTGCCTACTCAAGAAGGCAAATAATCCTTTCCACTAATACACATAGGGTAAAATAAGATTGTTGATATAGTGTTGAGTTTGACAGTTGAATAATAGTCAATTTCTCAGAAATAATTAAATTGGCTAATGAAATAAGCGAATGTTCTAGAAAAATTGATTGCACTATACAAAAAACTGTTCCTAAAATGTTTATTGGCAGTTCATCTCATGGTAAAATTTCACAACATGTAACGAACCTAAAGCAGTCATATTTTAGAGCAAATAATTAAAATGTAAAAGCTATCAAGACTACATTATAAAATTTCCAAAAGCCTCCTAATATTTAAATTAAAAAAGGGGGTGCTGAAACCGGTTTGGCTCAGTGGATAGAGTGTCAGCTTGGGGACTGAAAGGTCCCAGGTTCGATTCCGGTCAAGGGCACATACCTTGGTTGTGGGCACATCCCCTGTGAGGGGTGAGCAAGAGGCAGCTGATGGATGATTCTCTCTCATCGATGTTTCTAACTCTCTATCCCTCTCTCTTCCTCTCTGCAAAAAATCGATAAAATATATATATTTTTAAAACTGATTTTTTAAAAAGGGGGGGGATGGTGACAGTAGAAAAATATCATGTAAGGAAAAATATCCAGCAATTACATCTAAAAAATTTGTACTTTAGAAAATTAACTTTCATTTGAAATGCTAACAACAAGATACCCATGAAAAACATACATGGTGTCTAAACAAGCCAGAGGAAAATCATTTGGGGAAAAGAAAAAAAAAAAAATGAAAAGGGATCCCAAGTCAAATTCATAGAAAATATCCCTTTATTAACTTTTGGTCAAGAATATGTTTGTATATTTTCAGAAAACAATTCCAAGACCATGTGGATTCCTGCAATAGAGAGGAATTGACAGGAGTGCCCCAACCATGAAGACAGAAGAGAAATCAGTCCAGAGATGGAAGACGTTGACAACGCCTTGCCATACTAGCAGACAGGAGCTGTGTTTTGTTGCCCAGGACCGAACCAGAGATTGTCGGAACTGCATAAATACCATTTGTCAACCAACCAGATCTGAAATATCATGGCTGACATGTACACATAAGGTACTGTTTGTAATGTGGACTCAAAAGAAATGTTGACCCAGAAAGGAACTCACTACAGACTGATTCATTTGCATCTCAGCATAACCATTATGGCTTGTCTTGGTTTCGGTCCTTTAAGGGAATTCCTTGTATCACATGATCTAACGTATCTAGGGAAAATAATGAACAAGATAAATTGATTAACAGAAACATACCTGGTGACGGAGAAGCAGCGATCAGACTATCGGGCCTCAGAGGGAAGGAAGGGGAGGGTAGTGGCAAAGGGGAGAAATAAACCAAAGGACTTGTATGCATGCATATAAGCCTAACCAGAGGCCATGAACAACAGGGGGTGGGCATGCATGAGGAGGAGTTTGGGATGGTAATGGGGGGATGAGGACAATTATGTGACACCATAATCAATAAATAAATTAAATAAATAAATAAACCAGCAAAATTTTAATATTTTTTTCCTAAGTAGAATTTTTTCAATTATAGTTTACAGTCAATATTATTTTTTATTAGTTTCAGGTGTATAGCATAATGATTAGATAATCATGTACTTTACAGTGTTCCCCCAATATTTCCAGTAGCTACCTGGCACCAGATACTCTTATTACAATACTGTTGACTATATTTCCTATGCTGTACTTTATATCCCCAAGACTAGTATTTTATAACTACTAGTCTGTACTTCATGATCCTTTCACCTTTTTTTACCCAGTCCTTCAACCTCCTCACCTCTGGCAACCATCAGTCTATTCTTTGTATTTATGAGTCTGTTTATTTCACTTAGCATAATACCCTCTAGGTCCATCCATGTTGTCACAAATAGTAAGGTTTCATTCTCTTTCATGGCCAAGTAATATTCCATTGTATAGATGTATCGCTACTTTTTAAAAATCTACTTGTTTACTGATGGGCGTTTGGGTTGCTTCCATAACTTCACTACTGTAAATAATGCTGCAATGAACATATGGGTGCATATATTCTTTTAAATTAGTGTTTTGGGTTTCTTTGAATATATATATACACCCAGGACTTAAATCACTAAGCCATAAGGAAGTTCTATTTTTAATTTTTTGAGAATCCTCCGTAATGTTTCCCATAGTAGCTGTACCAATCTATATTCCCACCAACAGTGCACAAGGGTACCCTTTGCACCACATCTTTGTCAACACTTGTTTGTTGATTTATTGATGATAGTCATTGTGACAGGTGTGAGGTGATATCTCATTATGGTTTTAATCTGCATCTCTCTGATGATATTGACATTGAACATATTTTCATATGTCTATTGGCCATCTGCATGTCTGCCTTGGAGAAGTGTCTATTAGGGTGGGATGGGGTAGGAACTGGGTGGAAGGGAGCTATGGGAGGAAAAAGGAGAAATAATTGTAATAATCTAAACCAGTGTTTCCCAAAGTGTGGTACGCATATCCCCAGGGGTACAGGAAGAGTTTGGTGGGGGTATGCGTTGCACCATGCTTAGCTGCGCCTAATTCTATGTTCTCATGAGTCAAGTCAAGTCATTCTTGTGAGGTGTGGGATGATCCGGTGTGCAAATAAATGTTATTTATAATAAAACTTTTATTTACATTTTATTATGAATAATTTTATTTTTTGTTTATTATTATTTTGTGTATGTACCAAAAAAATAAAAAATAAATATATTTTGGTTGTTATTAAATTACATCCCTTTTTTTTTACAAGGGGTACTCAGCGTTACAAAAATTATAAAGGGGTACACATATGTCAAAAGTTTGGGAAACACTGAAAACAAAGACTTACTAAATTAAAAAAAAAAAGAGATGGGCACTACATAGCTCACCTACAGCTATGTAAGAAAAAACTGCATTTGTAAATGAAAATAGTGCATCCGAAAGTGTTAGGAGATGCCTAGACTTCTGATAGTCTGATGCTAGGTCTTCTCATAGTTATCTGAGGATGGAATGGGGCATTCAATGCTTATAAATCACTGTGCTATTTACTTCTGATATCACTGCACCCCTCTAAGCTCTTAACGCTTACTCTAAATGATAAATACCCTATCAAATTAAATGTTAATTAAATAATGAGTATGAATTACATACAAATGTCTCAATCACGAGCAGTGATACTTTGGGTTCTAATTTTAATTTTAATTTTTTTAAATATATTTTATTGATATTTTACAGAGAGGAAGGGAGAGAGATAGAGAGCTAGAAACGTCGATGAGAGGGAAACATCAACCAGCTGCCTCCTGCACACCCCCCTACCTGGATTGTGCCTGCAACCAATGTACATGCCCTTCGCCGGAATCGAACCCAGGACCTTTCAGTCCACAGACCGACGCTCTACCACTGAGCCAAACCTGTTTCGGCTGGGTTCTGTTTTTTAAAGGTATGACTGGATGTAAAAGTAAGATTAAGCCAATCAACATATGATCTAATTATTAATTTCAGACTTAATCTAACCATTAGATCCATTTCCCCTGGTTCTGCTTGGCCTGTAGTGAAGTGAGAAGACTGCCAGCTGATAATCTTTATTTAATTTTTCCCCATTAACATTTATTCCGCCCCTATACCTCCTCAACATGCCCCCCCCCCCGCCACATAACTTAAATTTTAAAGCCACCCAAAGGTTTGTATTCCCTTTCGCTTATCAACTAATAATACATGAAAGTATAAATTTCACATGACACCTTGAGCACGGTTCATCCTGGCTCATCTGATAGCAAGGTCTTTCTTGACTGGCTCACCTTAAGCATGAGTGCCAACATCTGCTGTACGTCTTGTGAGCACCCAATCCACACTGAATCGTGGGAACAGCACAGTCACTTGTTATGGGAAAAAGAAGAGCCAGAACAAAGGCACTAAGATCCTCAATTATTTATGTCTGTCCCTGAGTTTTCCTAAATAAAACAATAGCAAGATCCACATGAGGAAGTGCTTTCTTCTACCAGAGAAATGACCACTTGAGACTCAGCTATTAAAGGGGAAAGTGGACCCTGCTACTCAGGGAGACACAGGGGTTCTGTGAAAGTAGTGGTGCCCTCCACAAGCTTGCCAGCAGCACGTGTGCCCCTCCTCCACCATGTTCTCTCCACCCACCCAAGAATGCCTTTCTAGGCTAGCCTATCACATCAAACACCATAAACAAGGCTTCGCTTCTGCCCAGAAATCAGAGAAAGAGGGGTGAGAGATATAATTACCGCCCAGACCAAGACAAAAGAAATAAAATGAGGCATAAAGGCTAAGCACCACATGAGCACTTCACTATTGGTCAGTATGATGGAAAGTCTGGCCACGCGTTGTCAGAGCAAAGGTTGAGGGCAGTTTGCTGAGAGTACAGCTACTTTCTCAGGTGATAAAAAAGTCAGAAATAAGTCCAGAAGGATACAAAAGCAATAACCTTAGTAAGTTGTTAAAAATCTGATCTGAAGGTTGAGACAGAGCATCCTCCCTGGCAAAAACAGGGTATTAAACATTAGGAGAGAATGTGGCATGCAGACATATTTGAGCTGGTCACATCTCAAGTACTTGAGGTTGTTTTCCTTGGAGTCCCCTGTCTGCCCCAGGAGTTTAGGGACTCACACCAACTTTACTCAGAGCAGCTCCTTTTGCATCTGCTTTATAGTCTAAGAAGCCAAGGAAGAATTCATTTTCCATGATTTGGGAAATATTTCTTTCTTTAAAAAAATATTTTTTAATTGAGTTCAGAAAGAAGAGAGGGAGAGAAACATCAATAATGAGAATTATTGATAGGCTGCCTCCTGCACAACCCCTAATGGGGATCGAACCCACAATCCGGGCCTGTGCCCTGCATAACCCCTAATGGGAATCGAACCCTGATCTCTGGTTCATGGATCAACACTCAACCACTGAGCCACACCAGTCGGACTGGGATCCCTACTTTTTTTTAAACAGAAAAAGGGCAAATGTCCAGCTTGCAGATCATATTAGAATAGCTGGCAGTTTGCTTTTTGACCCTCTTCTCTGCAGCTGGTATGCCTCTTGTGTGAAATAGTGACCCAGGCTGTGCATTTACTGTACAAAGATGACCTGTGGGAGTTTCTTTCATTAAGCGGGAGGAGAGTTACTTTGTCAGTGGGACACATCTGTGCTTATATACATATAAAAGATCTCTCACGAAAAACCTCTGTGAGAAGACCTACCACCACCCTAGAATGTCGTACGTAGCACCTCACAGTGAATATTTTCAATGTCATACAGGTATGCACACTTGCACACATACATATCAAAGAAAGCAGGAGTGTGACCTAAATAACCCCATGGACAGTCTCACTGTATAAGAATTGTCAGCCTCTGGGGAAGAGGGCCACCTGGCAGAGGTCTTCTCCTATACTCAAGATCTGACCATGAGAACACCTCTCTCCAGATCAGCCTCTCAGCCTCCACTTTGCTTCTATACTCTCGACTCCATGATCCTTCCCTAAGTGGATGGGCACATGGCCTCAGACCCATAGAAAATGATCTTGAAGCCGCTTATCAATCTTCAACAGGTCCAAATCAGCTTACGAGGGCTTGTGATAAAGTAAAAGCCCACATCCTCAATACATACACCAACTCCTAGAGTTTGCTCCTCACATTTGTGCTACTTGAAGAGGCAATAATATCTCCAACATGGCAAGAGTTGTCCAGACTTGGGGGTGGAAGTGAGAAAACAGGAGATAAGAAAGGGAAAGACAAAGGAGCTGAAGGGGCTGCACACCATACCCATCCCAAGACTGTGTCTATCCTCAGAGAAGTGTGATGCAGTAGTGGGTGGCAGCAAGTGTGATACAGGGCTCCTGTTGAGAGGAAAGTCTCTGAGCCCCATGCTACAAGATTCAGCTTTTTACACACACACACACACACACACACACACACACACACACACACATATTGATATTATATATATTGATATTATTTATATATATATTATTGAGAGAGGGAGAGAGAGGGAGATACAAACATCAATGAGAGAAAATCATTGCTTGGCTGCCTCCTGCACGCCCCCTACTGGGGATCAAGCCCGCAACCTGGGCATGTGCCCTTGACCCTTTAGTCCACAAGCCAACATTCTATATACTGAGAAAACCGGTTAGGGCACAGATACAGCTTTCAAAATGTTTGAGGTTTCTTTTCCGATATCCTGAACATTTAGCCCCAAATAGAAAGTAAGACCTACAGAAAAATAATTCAAAATGGGGTAATGGCAGAAAATGCTACTTTTTAAAAAAACTTTTAAAAAATATTTATTATTCAGATTATTATAGTTGTTCCTCTTTTTTCCCCTCATAGCTCCCTTCCACCTGGTTTCCTGCCCCCCCCCAAGGAATGCCCTCCCTCCTCCCCCACACTGTCGTCATCAATAGATGTATGATTTTTGTCCAGTCTCTTTCTGTACTCCCCACACCCCTTTTTCCCCAAGGACTGTCAGTCCACTCCCTTTCTATGCCCCTGATTCTATTATATTCACCTGTTTATTCTGTTCATCAGATTTTTTTATTCACTTGATTTTTAGATTCACTTGTTGATAGATATGTATTTGTTGTTCATAATTTGTATCTTTACCTTTTTCTTCTTCCTCTTCTTAAATAATACCTTTCAGCATTCTACCTAATAAAAGAGTAATATGCAAATTAACCATCACTTTGCTACACCCACCAGCCAATCAGAGCAAGTATGCAAATAAACCCCAACCAAGATGGCTAGAGCTACAGAGAGCAGGAGGGAGGCTTGGGTTTCCCAGGCAATGGGAGAAGCCAAGCTTTCCACTTGCCCTTGCCAGCCTAGGCCTCCAATCAAGGCTACAAAATTTCAATGATAGAAGGTAAACAAATCCAAACAAAAATGACAGCAGCCATGAAGCTGGAAAGAGCAGGAGCTAGGGTTGCCCCTGGCAATG
Organism: Vespertilio murinus; assembly: GCA_963924515.1. NCBI lineage: Eukaryota > Metazoa > Chordata > Mammalia > Chiroptera > Vespertilionidae > Vespertilio > Vespertilio murinus. Next base: position 94,964,219 of record OZ004707.1, on the reverse strand, counting down.
GAAGAAGCAAAGCTTTCAGCCCAGCCTGGCTGGCCCAGGCCTCTGCTTAAGGCTACAAAATTTCAATTATAGAAGCTACAAAATCCCAAAAGAAATGGCTGCCGGCCACTGAGCAAGCAGGAGGTTTGGCTCCACTCCAGGCTGCAAAGTTTAAATTGTAGAATATAAACAACAACAACAACAACAACAACAACAACAAAAAAACAGATACCAGGGCCTCCGCTTGGGTCACCAGGGTGCATGGCTGTCTTACAAACCACCACAGGTCCCTCACTCAGGCTGCCCCATGCCCAAGGGAACCCCCAACCCTGATCCAAGATACCTTTCAGGGCAAACCAGCTGGCCCCCACCTGTGCACCAGGCCTCTATCCTATGTAATAAAAGAGTAATATGCAGATTGGCCATCACTCCAACACACAATATGGCTGCCCCCATGTGGTCAAAGATCCTGCCCCCATGTGGATACAAGATGGCTACCACAAGATGGCCAGCAGGGAAGGGTAGTTGGGGGAGACCAGGCCTGCAGGGGAGGGCAGTTAGGGGTCACCAGGCCAGCAGAGGAGGGAAATTGGGGGCAAACAGGCTGGGGGGCAGCAGTTAAACATCAATCAGGCTGGCATTGGAGTGGTTAGGGAGTGATCAGGCTGGCAGGCAGAAGTGGTTAGGGGCAATCAGGAAGGCAGGTAGGAGAGCAGTTGGGAGCCAGCAGTCCTGGATTGTGAGAGAGATGTCCGATTGCCCAGTGAGATCAAGCTTAACCGGGCAGTTGGACATCCCTGGGGGGATCTCAGATTGGAGAGTGTGCAGGCTGAACTTGAGGGATACCCCCCCCTTCACCCCAGTGCACTAGTTTCATATAATACTGGTTTGGTGGTAATGAACTCCTTTAGCTTTTTCTTGTCTGTGAAGCTCTTTATGTGACCTTTAATTCTGAATGATAGCTTTGCTGGGTAGAATAATCTAGGTTGTAGGTTCTTGCTATTCATCACTTTGAATATTTCTTGCCACTCCTATCTGGCCTGCATCATTTCTGTTGAGAAACCAGCTGACAATCATATGAGTGCTCCCTTGTAGGTAACTAACTGTTTTTCTCTTGCTGCTTTTAAGGTTCTCTCTTTGTCTTTTGCTCTTGGCATTTTCATTATGATGTGTCTTGGTCAGGTCCTCTTTGGATTACCTTTGTTTAGGGTTCTGTGTGCTTCCTGGACTTGTAAGTCTATTTCTTTCACCAGGTGGGGGAAATTTTCTGTCATTTTTTCAAATAGGATTCAGTATCTTGCTCTCTCTCTTCTTCTGGCACCCCCATAATTCTGATGTTGGTATGCTTGAAGTTATCCCAGAAGCTTCTTATACTATCGTCATATTTATGGGTTTTTGGTTTTGTTTGTGTTTTTTTTTTTTTGCTTTTCTGATTGGGTGTTTTTTGCTTCTTTGTATTTCAAATCTTTGACTTGATTCTTGCGATCCTCTAGTGTGCTGTTGGATCTATGTATATTGTTCCTTATTTCAGTCAGGGTATGCTTAATTTCTACTTAGTCTTTTTTCATAGCCTCAAAGGTCTCGCTAAATTTATTGGCCTTTTCTAGAAAATTCTTGAAAAATCTTATAACTGTGGTTTTGAACTCTATATCCAGTAGTTTGTTTTCCTCCATTTCTCTCATTTGTGACCTGTTCCTTTGTCTCCACATTTTGGCTACTTCCCTGAGTTGATAGAGTGGCTTTGTGTGCTAGGTGTCCTATGTGGCCCAGTGGCTCAACCTCTCCAGTTATGTGAGGTGGACATTCTTAGTGCACCCCTTTGTGGGCTGTGTGCACAGTCTTATTGTAGTTAATCATTGATTGTTGCTGGTATCACTAGGAGGAATTGACCTGCAGGCCAATTAGCTGTGAGAATCAGCTGGGTCCACGCTGGGAGAACTTCTGTGCTGTAGACACCCTTATGAGGCAAGAATTGCTTCAGTGGGGCTTGGCTTTGGTACTTATTGAGTCTCCCCCCTGAGTATGTCCCTTATGGATCTGAGGAGTTGCAATCTGGATGGTCCCACGCTGAACCTTAGGTACACAGGCTTTTGGAGGTGATAATTTAGCCTCTGTCTGAGGCCACCCAGCAGGAGCTACAGAGAGATCTGAAGATTCCTCTTCTTTGTTTGGGTTTTGGAGGTGCCCAGATGAGGCCCAGCTGTGAAGCAATACAAGCTGCTGTGGGGCCTTGGGCCTTCTTTTAGATGTCCTGGGTCTCTCTAACTCAGCTTCAGTTTGTTAGATAAGTTTAGAATTCAAAGGACCTGGCCATTCATATGCAAAAGCTTCTGTGCTCAGCTTGGATGGGGCGGAGTCTCAAGGCAAAGCAACCAGCAATGGCTTTGTGGGGCAGGATCTCGGGGCAGAGCTAACAACTATGGCTTCCTGTCAGCCTTGTCCTAAGACATCAGCGCCCACATATGCACATTAGCCCATCATATTTGTTGGGTTAATATGCATATTCACTCCAGACTGGCTATTGGGTGTCTCAAAGGTATGGCCAATTGGCATATTACTCTTTTATTATGTAGACTAGAGGCCAGGTGCATGGATTTTGTGCATGGGGCTGTGTCCCTCAGCACAGCCTGCACCCTCTCCAATCTGGGACTCCTTGAGGGGTGTCGGATTGCCTGTTTAGGCCTGATCCCACCGACAGTAAGACATCCCTCTCACAATCCAAGATTGCTGGCTGGCTCCCAACTGCTTGCCTACCTGATTGCCCATAACTGCTTTTGCCTGCCAGATTGATCACCCACTAACCACTCCAATTGCCCTCCCTTGCCAGCTTGATCACCCCCAATGGCCCCCCCTACAGGCCTGGTCGCTCCCAACTGTCCTCCCCTGCTGGCCCAGTAATCCCTAACTGCCCTCCCTTGTCAGCCTGGTCCCCCCAAACTGCCCTTCCCTGCAAGCCTGGTCCCCCCCAACTGCCCTCCCCAGCAGGCTGCCCTCCCCTACAGGCCCGGTCACCCCAACTGCCCTCTTCTGCTGGCTTAGGGGAATTATCTTCCCCTGCTGGCCTGATCGCCCCCAACTACCCTCCCTTGCTGGCCATCTTGTGGCAACCCTCTTGTGTCCACATGGGGGCAGCCATCTTGTGAGTTGCAGTGAGAGTCAATTTGCATATTACTCTTTTATTAGATAGGATAATACATGACAAAATCTGAGCCCATCACTGATTTTTTTAAATGCAATGACAATAACAAGCAAGATACTAATAGAGAAACTTCCTTCTAGTCTTTCCCAAAGGCAGATGGAGGTCTGTTTTTATCTAACTCTGAATTTTAGGGCATTATAAAAGGAGTATTCAACATGGTATTACTACTGGAGTTGGGATTCTGTATTCTAACAAGAAGGCAGAAAGAAGCCAGTCATTACCCCAAAACTTAGTCCCTCCTCCTCAGCTCCAGTGCAAAATCCAAGAGATAAAGCTGGAAGAAGGCCAACTTGAGGCTACCGTTCTTTCACTCTGTGTTCTGCAGGACCTAGTCCTTCCTCCCACAGGCTGTCTTCCATCACATCCTTCTGACTGCATTTTTATCTTGTATGGCAGAGGCCAAATATGCACAGCCTAATCTTTTGGTCTTTTACAAAGTAACTGCTAACTGAGGATACTCTTCACATAGAACACACTGCCAATGCCAGAGGCCTCAAATGATGAGGTTTTACTTCTGTACTTCTGTTTGATCATCAGCCAGTATGGCTAATTTGTGTTTGGGTTTTGTTCACCGTTTCTGCACATGGCACACATACTGCCAAAACACACACACACACACACACACACACACACACACACAGAGAGAGAGAGAGAGAGAGAGAGAGAGAGAGAGAGAGAGAGACAGAGAGACAGAGAGACAGAGAAACAGAGAGAAAGGGATTAACTCTACAAGACTTTGACCCATTGGGAGATTAAAGCCTTAAAACCAAACACATGCACCTCTGCCAGGTGTCACCCACCTCAGCACTGTCATAGTCTACACTAGAATCCTACAGACAACAAGGTTCTGTGGGTAGGAAATTTGGTCTACAACTAAACTGTCTCTTTAAAGACTTACAGCAATTTAAAAGCAGCTGGTATGACCCAGTCCTCAGAAAACAACTCTCACTTCATTTACAAAAGACAAAGTCCAATGATTGAGTTTTGTTTAAAAGAAAAAAAAGGGGGGGGGGAGGGAGATTGCTCCAAACAGATAAATTTAAGACTCAGACACAACTGCTGGGGAAGAACAGGGGTTGGGGGGTTTTAGAAGGAGTGGCCACAAGAAACTGGCCTTGGCTGCTGAATATAGTTGCACCACTAAAGCTAATCGTGGATGGTCTAGGCCTGGGGCTAGGGAAATAAAACATTTCTAAACAGAAATGCTGTAGCTAAAAGGGCATAGAGCAGACAGAGCTCACAGTGGGGACCTCAGGCCACTCAGTCTCAGGACAGATCCAGAAGGGCTGATGTTGGCCCATGCAGGAAGGTGGCTCCAGCTCACAGAGGTAAGAAGTCCTCGAACAGAGACAGAAAACTGTGGCTGAAGGAAATCCAGGCATTCTCCTCTTTTCCCTCCATCTCCTTTTACTTAAAAAAGGGAAATATTTCTGTAAGATAAGTTGTGTTGCAAGAGTCTTATATCAGAAAACAATGACTTCTTATAAGGATTTCAGTAATACCTGTAATATCAAAAAGATCATGAAATTGATCATTTCAGTACTTAAGAGAAGCAATGAAGATATGTCATTTCTACACTGCGATTAGAGGTAGTTTCTTACCATGTATTTGGAATACATTGTGAATTCCAAGTGTTTTTTTTCCCCTTGGTCTCCTGCCTTAAAAGAAAATACCTACTCATACCAACTTCTATAATGATGGTGATGGTGATGGTGATAATGATAGTAATAATAGCAGCTATAATTTATTAATTATATTAACATGTGCCAGGCATTGTTTGAAAGAGCTATTTAGTTTTCCTCATTTAATTCTCAATGTGAGGGAGGTACAATTATAGTATCACCCTGATCCTATAAATAAGAAAAAGGAGTCTCAGAGAGGTTGAGAAATGTGTCCAAAGTCACATAGTTCCAACACAAGGAGGTCTAGAACCACTAAACAGCCTCTATATTTCTATCTGCTAGCATCTTAATACTAAAACTATCTTAAGACTTGTCACTATTATCTGCAAATTACAGGTGGGCAGAAAAAAGAATGAAGAAAGATTAGATCCTGTGTTCAGCTAGTGAGTATAGGACCAGGGGTCAAATCCAGGTCTCTGACCTCCATTCTGTACTTTTTCACTTCACCACACTCTAGGATGGTTTGATCCACTACCATGGACCGTTCACTATACAGATTGCTGTTCACAGGCCGAGGAGAGGTAACAGAAGATTCTGAGGGCACACTCGGAGATAAGAATTAAAAAATAACTAGACGGGAGAGTTTGATGGCAACCATCATGCTATGAGGAATCTGCCATCTGCTGCCAACTTCATGGCTCTTAAACAGAAAATTCATCCTGTCATATCCTGCTCGAAAACATACAGATTTGCTTATTATCTCCTCTTCGTGTCTCTTGTGTGATTTTAAATCCTTCTGGTTCTAGTTATTCAATCTCATCTCCACTTTTCCTGTCTTCCAATTTGGCCACCCCACTCTCACCCAATCCCTACTGGTCACCAGCACATCCTTCTCACTCAGGCCTCTTTCATCCTGTATTGACACATGAGCCCATGCATAAAATTCATACACAGTGGCGGGTTGGGGGGAGGGTCTTCTCAGCCTGGCCTGCAACAACGCAAGCATTCCACACTTGGCCTGGGCAGAGTCCCTCTGCGGCTAGGTACAAAATGTTTACCTTGTCAATACCCTGTGTTTGATTCACTTTTTTCCAGTGTTTTAAGCTCATTCATTGTGAGTTCCAAGTATTTAAACAGCGTTTTTACATATATATCAGCACTTTAAATATGAACTAGAGGCCCAGTGCACAAAATTCATGCACAGGGGTGGGGGGGGTGATAATGGTGATGGTGATAACGATAGTAATAATAGCAGCTATAATTTATTAATTATATTAACATGGGGGGGGGGATTATACCTCAGCCCAGCCTGCACCATCTCCAATCTTGGATCCCTCTCACAATCCAGGACTGCTGGCTCCAAGTGCTCTCCTGCCTACCTTCCTGATTGCCCCTAACCACTTTCATGCCAGCCTGATTGATCTTTAACTGCTCCCCTGTCAGCCTGTTTGCCCCCAACTTCTCTCCTCTGCCGGCCTGGTCACCCCTAACTGCCCTCCCCCGCAGGGTTGATTGCCTTCAACTGCCCTCCCTTGCAGGCCTAGTCCCTCCCATCTGCCCTCCCCTGGTGGCCATTTTGTGTCTACATAGAAGCAGGATCTTTGACCACATGGGGGCAGCCATCTTGTGTGTTGGAGTGATGGTCAATCTGCATATAATTCTTTTATTAGATAGGATAGAGGCCTGGTGCCCAGATGGGGGCCAGCTGGTTTGCCTTGAAGGGTGCCCTGGATCAGGGTGGGGGTTCTCTTGGAGCATGGGACAGCCTGTGCTGGTTTGCAGGCCAGTTACACCCCCCAGCGACCCAAGCAGAGGCCCTGGTATCTGGGATATATTTACCTTCTACAATTGAAATTTTGTAGCCTGGAGCGAAGCCAAGCCTCCTACTCGCCCTGTGGTGACAGCCATTTCTGTTTGGATTTGTTTACCTTCTATAATTGAAACTTTGTAGCCTTGAGTGGAGGCCTAGGCCAGCAAGGACAGGCAGAAAGCTTGGCTTCCTCTGCTGCCAGGAAAACGCCTCCCTCCTTCTCTCAAAACCAATTTTACCTGTAGCCATCTTGGTTGGGGTTTATTTGCATACTTGCTCTGATTGGCTTGTAGACATGGCTTGTAGAGCAGAGTGATGGTTAATTTGCGTAATACTCTTTTATTAAGGTAGGATTATTACCATTTGAAAAACTATACTACCTTTCACTGCACTTTGAATACAAATTCTCAATACTGCCACAGCAATGAGTCAAGCATTCCATGAGGCTACTCATTCTGCCCACTCTCAGCGGCTGTCCCCGCTGCCCTGGGACTGGAAGACTCTGGTGGGGCTAAGAGGACTGGGCACTGCCATCTTGTGGCTATGGGCACCACTATCTTTGTGGGAGAGTGATGGTCAATTTGCATATTCCCTCTTTATTAAATAGAATGTTTTGAGTCCTTATTTAGAAGTTTAGCAATGCTTTTCTGACCAGTAGTAATGTTTTTGCTATAGGAACTTAACACTTGTTGATATAAATTATTTGATGGTAAAATTGGTTTTGATAGATGTCATTTCAATTAAAGTTGCAGTTTCCAAGAATATATTGACCTCATTAAGTGAAGACTTATGTAGTCTTAAAGGTAAGACTGGTTCCATGCTAGCCCAACATTCCTTAAATAGATTTGACCACAAAACAGTTTTAAGTTAAAATTTACAAAAATACTAAAAGAGCTCAAGAGGTAGTAGGGTGTACTTAGATTGGCATAGAATGACAAATTAAAAATGCCTAGTGATCCAACCTATAAATTCAATAACATTTTTGATAAATTTATATTTTATTAACCACAAATCAAAAGGTCTGATGGATGGCTGGGACAGTGAGGCTCAGTGTTGAGCATCAACTTAAGAACCAGGAGGTTCAATTCCCGGTCAGGAGACATACCAGAAGCAGGCTCAATCCCCATTGGGCTGCATGCGGGAGGCAGCTGATCAATGATTCTCCCTCAGCAATGATGATTCCCAAAGAAACCATCAACAAAACAAGAAAGCCCACTGTATGGGAGAACATATTTGCAAATGTTATCACTGATAAAGGTAATCTCCAACATCTACAGGAAACTTATACAACTTAATAAAAGGAAGATACATGAGCCAATAAAAAAAATGGGCAATGGCCGAAGCCAGTTTGGCTCAGTGGATAGAGCGTCGGCCTGGGGACTGAAGGGTCCCAGGTTTGATTCCAGTCAAGGACATGTACCTTGGTTGCGGGCACATCCCCAGTAGGAGGTGTGCAAGAGACTGCTAATCGATGTTTCTCTCTCATCGATGTTTCTAACTCTCTACCCTTCTCCCTTCCTCTCTGTAAAAAAATCAATAAAATATATATATATATATATATATATATTTTTTTTTTAAATGGGCCTAAATAAAATCTTTTCGAAAGAAGACAGAAGGAAGGCCAAGAGACATATGAAAACATGCACAGTCACTAATTATCCAAGAGATGCAATTCAAAACAATAATGCGGTACCATCTCACACCTGTCAGAATGGCTATCATCAACAAATCAACAAACAACAAGTGCTGGTGAGGATGCAGAGAAAAAGGAACCCTCATGTACTACTAGTGGGAATACAGACTGGTGCAGCCACTGTGGAGAACAGCATGAAGTTTCCTCCCTCAAAAAACTAAAAATGGAACTCCCCTTGACCCAGTAATCCCACTTCTAGGAATATATCCTAAGAAACTAGAAACACCAATCAGAAAGGATATGCACCCATAGCAGCACAATTCACCATAGCTAAGATTTGGAAACAGCCTAAATGCCCATCAGCAGATGAGTGGAATAAAAACTATGGTACATCTACACAATGAAATACTACGCTGCTATAAAAAAGAAGGAATTCTCACCATTTGTAGCAGCATGGATGGACCTGGAGAGCATTATGTTAAGTGAAATAAGCCAGGCAATGAAAGAAACATACCACATGATCTAACTCATTTATGGAAAATAGAGAACATTATAACCTGATGAATAAAAACATAGATACAGAGGTAGTAAAGCACCGAACAGACTGTCAAATTACAGTGGGAACACTGGGGAGTGTTGGGGAGGAAAGGTAAATAGATCAACTGAAGACTTATATGCATGCATATAAGCATACCAATGGACACAAGACACTGGGGGGTGGTGGTATGAAGGCATGTGACAGGGGGTAGGGGAGGCTGGGGGAAGGTCAATGGGGGGGTGGGGGGTAAGGAGATATATGTACTACTCTATGTAATAAAGAAAAAATAAGGTTTTCTGAAATAGAAAAAAAAAAGATGATTCCCTTTGTCTCCCTCTCTCCCTCCTTCTTTAAAATCAGTTAAAACAAACAAACAAACAAACAAACAAACAAACAAACAAAAAAACACCAGCCCTAGCTGGTTTGGCTCAGTAGACAGAGCACTGACCTGCAGACTGAAGAGTCCCGGGTTTGATTCTGGTCAAAGGCACATGCCTGGATTGCAGGCTCAGTCCCCAGTGGAGGGTGTGCAAGAGCCAGTCAATCAAGGATTCTCTCTCATCATTGATGTTTCTATCTTTCTCTCCCTCTCTTTTTCTTTCTAAGATAAAATAAATAAATAAAATTTAAATTAAAAAAAAACCCTACAACTAATAAAAAGTCTGACAACTGAATTAACAGTTGAAGAACATAATTAGTTTTTAAAAGCTTTATAATCTTTCCCCTTACAAAAGAAAAAAGAGTAAAATCCAATCATTCGATTATGAACATGTTTTAATTTTCTCCAGAACACTTTTTAACAGTCCTTAGAACACAGTTTAGGAAGTATTGCCTCAAAATGGGGTAGGATGCTAAAACATAGGACAAGATAAATAGGATCTAGAAAGACACAAATAAAGCAATGTTCTACATTTTTGTCAATCCTGCTAAACTATATGGCTTTAGACCAGTGATTTTCAACCAGTGTGCAGCAAGAATTTTTAAAGCATGCAACATCTGACTATTTAATCAAGGGGCACTGACTTCTTTTCCCTTAAATCAGTGCTTCCCAAACTTCTCTCATGATGAGAATCACCTGGTAGAGTTGTTAAAATACAGATTCCTGAATCCCAACTAAGAAGTGCTGAACTAGAATTTTGGGAACATATAGGTAAAATTGTATACTTGCAATTTTAAGTTAAGTATATAATTTTAAGTTAAGTATACAATTTTAAGTTAAGTATACAATTTTACCTATATGTTCCCAAAATTCTAGTTCAGCACTTCTTAGTTGGGATGCAGGAATCTGTATTTTAACAACTTCACCAGGTGATTCTCATCGTGAGAGAAGTTTGGGAAACACTGCTTTAGATTATCAAAGAAAAAACAACAGCAGCAGCCCTGGCCTGTTTGACTCAATTGGTTGGAGCATCCTCCCATACACCAAAAGGTGGTGGATTTGATTCCAGGTTAGGGTACAAGCCCAGGTTGTGGGTTAGTCAGGGCAGGTATGGCAGGCAACAGATCGATGTTTCTTTCTCTCTTAATCTCTCTCTCTCTCTCTCTAAAAAAAAAATCAATGAAAAAAAATGACAACAGCCAACACAATACAGCCATCTGCTTTGAATGAATCAAAATTATACCTTTTTTGGTAAGATCAGCAAAAATTATTTTTTTGGTGTGCCACAGATTCTTAGTAATTAGTTTATGTGTGCCATGAGAGAAAAAGGGCTGAAAATTGCTGGCTTACACAGCTAGACTTGATACTTGTTCCTACCTTGCCTAATTTAAGGACTATTAAAGCTACTGTGTGCCAGGAATATTACAGGCATTAGGGAATAGGTCTTCTTGGAAGGAAGGGAACACAGAAAGTGCCAGTAAGGGGATAATTATCAAATTCTGCTTCTGAATTTGTTCTTTCAAAAATATTCACATAATATTACTGTTGAAATCTGATACTTTTTAAGAAGTGAAAACTAAAGCTTAAAAACAGAATCTGCTGCTGTAGTAAAATGGACACAGTTCTTACAGCAGAGGCCTCTTTATCTGACTGCCAAAGGGAGCACTGACAGTGAAAACTGAAATGGAGAATGGAGACCCTAAACCTGTGGTCTCCACAGCTAGTTAACTGCTCACTCAGAAGTGGACTGAAAGACATTATTTAGAACTCGGCATCCACTCCCAACCAGTATTCAAAAGCATTAGTGGGGGCTAATGAAGGAGAACCAGTCCTTCCTTCTGGCCAGGCTAAGAAAAGTGGGTATCAAAGGCAGCTGAAAATGCCACGCAGGACTGAAGGCGATAGAGGCCCAAGATACCCAGAAGGAGCAAGACTCCTTCAAAATGCTGCTCAAAGAGACTGCTGCCACCTTTACACAGTGACAGTTGCTTAGAGCAGGGATTTTTAATGGGAGTGTCAAAATAATTTTTAAAATATGCAATACCTGATTATTTAGTCAGGGGCAGGGACCTCTTTTTCCATTGATTGTCAAATGAAAAAAATGACAAGAGCCAACACAATAGCAGTCCAATGTGACTGAATCAGAATTATACCTATTTTTTGTCAGATCAACAACAAAAAAATTTTTTTGGTGTGGCACAGAATTTTAATTAGTTTGTGTGCTATGAAATGAAAAAAAGTTGAAAATCGCTGCCTTAGGGTTTTAGAAAATAACTGGCTTAAAAAGTGGTATTTATCTCCAGTCTATGCCACCATGCCAGGAAGGGGTTGGAAGGGATGGTCTGGTTATTTTCTGTGTGTTACCGGTAATCCTCGCAGTCTGAGCAGAGCTGAAGGCAAACTCAGGGCAGAGAAGTGGAAAGGAAAATCTGATTAATAATTATACTCTGCATTTACAAAGCACCTCTTTTTTCCCTGATGAACTTGGTGTTTTGTAGACATTACTTAAGTTTTTTTATTTAAAGACTAGAGGCCTGGTGCATGAAAATTAATGCACTGGAGGGGGGGGGTCCCTCAGCTCGGCTTGCCCCCGTCACAATACGGGAGCCCTCAGGTGTGGGAGGAGACCGGGCAATCAGGGGATGGTGACACCCCATCATACCTCTGGTGCTGCCATTGCCAGCAGCACAAGTCTTGGCCAGCCCTGGTTACCTGAGCCTCGGGCAGCCCTAGGTAGCTAGACAGCCACCATAGAAGTTTGCCTGCGCCTCAGGCTAGCCCTGGGCAGCTGGGTAGTTGTCATTTGAGGCTTGCCTGCACTTCAGGCTTGTCCTGGGCAGCTGGAGGGCTGAGAGGACAGGGGGACTCCATGAGGCAGGCACACAGAGCAACCATGCCCACCTGGGGGCAGGCCCAGCCTTGCAGCACGCCTACCGCCCAAGTGGGGTTAAGGGGACTGGGCACCACCATCTTGTGGCTGTGGGCACCACCAACTTTGAGGGCAGGACAGTCAATTAGCATATTCCCTCCTTATTGGCTGTCGGCACCACCATATTTGTAACAGTGTGAGGGTCAATTAGCATATTTCCTCTCTATTAGCTAGGCTTTCACAGGCAAGTCATAAACAATATCCAATACATGGGAAAGTTGAGATATCAAAGATTAGGAAAAGCACACATACCCCCTGGGGGAATCAGTAAAGACATGAAACTAAGAGCTCTGCTTCTCCTACCTCTTGGAAGCATAGGCTGCTTCTAAAAATACCTCTGAGAATTTCAGGAAAATTGAGTATCCCAAAGTTTCAAAATAAGTGTCTAGAATTTTACACAAGAGAATAATAGTCCTGCCTACCCTCCTCACCATACAGCACAGATCAAGGGCCCTCACTGCCTTAAATCTCAAGACAAGGACAATGGTGATTCCATAAAGCCTGTCTACTTCATAAAACCAAAGCAATGTAACTAGAGGATAAATCGCTAGTCATTTTATGTTTTTTTCTTGTCCCTGGGGGGGAAAAAAGTACATACATTTCTACAAGAACATTCAATCATTTAGAATTTACTGTGAGTCTACTACTAGGTATACCAGTTAAAAGTGCGGATTTTTTTCAATAGATGGAGTTACATATATGTTGATATATATGTGATTTGATATGTATGCTATTTTGTTGTAATGACAATAGCTGAAGGTGTTAACATCATAGATATTTTACACTTAATGTATAATTTCATACCAAAAATGAGCATTTGCAGGAAGTTATAATTCATTACTTTATTTTGAAGAAAAATGCTACTGAATACTTCAGGAAGCTTATGGTGAACATGCTCCATCTCAAGATACTTGTGAATGCTGTTTTAAACACTTTAAAAATGATAATTTCGAAGTGAAAGACAAAGAACATACAGGTCAACCAAAAAAGTTTGAAGACCAACAATTACAAGCATCATTAGATGAAGATGCATGTCAAACTCACAAAGAACTTGCAGAATGATTGAACACTGCTCAGCAAACAATTTCCAACCATTTAAAAGCAATGGGAAAGATTTAAAAAGAAGAAAAATGGGTGCCAGATCAATTGAATGAAAGACAAATGGAAAACCGAAAAGTCATCAGTAAAACATTACTTCAACAGCATGAAAGAAAGTCTTTTTTTTTTTTTTTTTGTATCTAATTGTGACTGGCGATGAAAAATGGATTTTGAGAATCCAAAACGCACAAAATCATGGGTTGATCCAAGTCAACCATCAACCTCTACTACAAGGCCAAATCACTTCGGAAAGAAGACAATGCTTTGCGTTTGGTGGGATCAAGAAGGTGTGGTTCTTTTAATGAGTTACTAAAACCAGGTGAAACCGTTAATACTGATTGCTACTGACAACAAATAATCAATTTAACCATGCTTTGATCGTGAAATGACCAGAATGTGCCAGAAGACACTGCAAAGTAATTTTGCTTTATGATGATGCACCATCACACACTTCAAAACTTGTTAAAGACATGTTAATAGATCTTGCCTGGGAAGTATTAACCCACCCACTGTATTCAACGGACCTTGCCCCTTCAGATTACCATTGTTCCAATTGATGGCAAATGCACTTTCTGAGCAGCACTTCAAAACATATGAAGAAGTGGAAAATTGTGTCTCTGAATGGTTTGCCTCAAAACAAGAAAAGTTCTATTGGATGGTATCCACAAATTACCTGAAAGATGGGGGAAATGTGTAGCTACCGATGGACATTACTTTGAATAAAGCACTTTTGATGTTTCTCTTGAAATTATCCTATTTTCTTTTATTACAAAATCCATTATTATTAACTGGTAAATCCAGTGACCATTTAACAAACAATGCAAAGATGTCAAATCTTGGCCCTCAAGAATCTTATAATCTAATCATTAAGGGGGGAAAAAACAGACCACTTTTCAACCACAAATGACAAATATTCTTGAAATAAGGAAAATATCCTGAGGCCAAATGAAATGTTCAGGTTATACAGAGTTCATTGAAAGGGGGATAATTTTAGGCTGTGGTGGTGAAACAAATTTCCTAGTCTGGGGAGAATTTGGCTAAGCTGCCTGAACAGAATTCAGCTTACACACAGAGCAGTGTGCACAGTACAGATGTAGAAAGAGCAGCTGGGCCCACCATGAAACATACTGCCGTCCATCCCAGAGGCATCTTTAAGTGGGTTCACCCAGCCTAGGAGACTGGCCTGCAGATAAGGAAAATACCTCAGGCCAGAGTCCCATGTCTCAGCCCCACCCCCTTTCCCCACCGCCAACTTCCTCCCTTGCTGGTCTCCTGCCTGACACTCTGGGGGAACTGAAGAAGAAAAGTGAGACTGCCCTAATAAGAGAAGGTTGAGCAGAGAGATATGGATCTAATTCACTGAGATATTAAAAGCCAAGAAGGATACTGGCAGGGTCATCCAGATACTGACCCACCCTGAGGCAGCCTGTATTGTGATAGCGAGGAAGGGACATAAGGCACTGACATCCTTATCTCCCAGCCTGGGGTGATTGTTCAGGCTGTTGGTACCTATCTGCCTGTGGGTAGAAGAGAAACCACTAGGCCCTGGCTTAAAAAAAGGTGGACCATCCAGATTACAACTCCTCAGATCCATAAGGGACACACTCAGGGGGGAGACTCAATAAGTATCAAAGCCAAGCCCCACTGAAGCAATTCTTGCCTCATAAGGGTGTCTACAGCACAGAAGTTCTCCCAGCATAGACACAGCTGATCCTCACAGCTAATTGGCCTGCAGGTCAATTCCTCCTAGTGATACCAACAACAATCAATGCTTAATTACAACAAGACTGTGCACACAACCCACAAAGGGGTGCACTAAGAATGTCCACCTCACATAACTGGAGAGGTTGAGCCACTGGGCCACATAGGACACCTAGCACACAAAGCCACTCTATCAACTCAGGGAAGTAGCCAAAATGTGGAGACAAAGGAACAGGTCACAAATGAGAGAAATGGAGGTAAACAAACTACTGGATATAGAGTTCAAAACCACAGTTATAAGGTTTTTCACAAATTTTCTAGAAAAGGCAGATAAATTCAGTGAGACCCTTCAGGATATAAAAAAGACTAACTAGAGAGGAGACTGAAAGAAGATAGCAGCCTAGGTAGTCTCCTAAGCTGCCACCTCATCAACAATTTGGAACAAAACAACAGATAAAATTGAAAGGGATCACATCAGACCCACACGAAAGCTGGCTGAATGGGATGGCTACAACTAGAGACAAAGAAAACTGCCGCTGCTGCCATGTGGACTTTAAAACTATGGTGGAACCAGAGCCACCAGAGCCGCCGCCGCCGCAAGTGAGAGAAGCCCACCAAGAGCAGAGCTCACTCTGCCCCGGGCCCAGGGAGTGGGCTGCTTCAGAGCTTGGCCTCCGCATCCGCAGCCATTCCGCTCCTGCCCGGAACGAGACGCCTTGGAGCGCGGTCTCCCTGCCTGCAGCTATCTCAGCCCGGCCTCTGTGCTAGCGAGGAGCTGGCGCAGCGCCTTCCGTTCGAGACTCCAGCGCCTCAGGGGGGGCGTGTACCCCTGGGGGCCATGTGCCCCGGGAGAGCCGTGTGCCCCAGGGGGCCTTGTGCCCCGGGTGAGCCGTGGGCCCCAGGGGGCCTTGTGCCCCGGGTGAGCCATGGGCCCCAGGGGGCCTTGTGCCCCGGGTGAGCCGTGGGCCCCGGGGAAGTGGTGGGACCCGGTGGGGGGGGGTGTGAACTGGAGGAGGAGCGGATTCTATTCGTGTGGTCCTGAGATAGTCACCGTAAAACAAGCAGACTGTCAAATGACAGCGGGGAGGGGAGGGAGATCTGGGGGAGATAAGAGATCAACCGAAGGACTGGTATGCATGCATATAAGTACAACCAACGAACACAAAACTCTGGGAAGGGTGGGCATGTATGAGAGGTGGGGGGGGGGGGCAATGGTAAGCTATGTACTCATATAATACCTTAATAAATTTTTTAAAAAATGAAAAAAAATAAAAATAAAAAAGACTAGAAGTTAAGCATACACTGACTAAAATAAAGAACAATATACAGAGATCCAACAGCAGACTAGAGAACCACAAGAATCAAGTCAAAGATTTGAAATACAAAGAAGCAAAAAACACCCAATCAGTAAAGCAAAAAAACAAAAATAACCCATAAATATGAAGATAGTGTAAGAAGTCTCTGGGACAACTTCAAGCATACCAACATCAGAATTATGGGGGTGCCAGAAGAAGAGAGCAAGATACTGAAAACCTATTGAAATAATAACTGAAAATTTCCCCCACATGGTGAAAGAAATAGACTTACAAGTCCAGGAAACACAGAGAACCCCAAACAAAAGCAATCCAAAGAGAACCACACCAAGATACATCATACTTAAAATGCCAAAAACAAAAGACAAAGAGAGAATCTTAAAAGCAGCAAGAGAGCCGGGACTGGCTTGGCTCAGTGGATAGAGCATCAGCCTGCAGACTGAAAGGTCCTGGGTTCGATTCCGGTCAAGGGCATGTACCTTGGTTGCGGGCACATCCCCAGTGGGGGGTGTGCAAGTGGCAGCTGATCGATGATTCTCTCTCATCGATGTTTCTAACTCTCTATCCCTCTCCCTTCCTCTCTGTGAAAAATCAATAAAATATATATATATTTTTTAAAGCAGCAAGAGAAAAAGTTAGTTACCTACAAGGGAACACCCATACGATTGTCAGATGATTTTCAATGGAAACTATGCAGACCAGATAGGAGTGGCAAGAAATATTCAAAGTGATGAATAGCAAGAACCTACAACCAAGATTACTCTACCCAGCAAAGCTACCATTCAGAATTGAAAGGCAGATAAAGAGCTTCACAGACAAGAAAAGCTAAAGGAGTTCACCACCAAACCAGTATTACATGAAATGCTGAAAGACATTCTTTAAGAGGAAGAAGAAAAAGGTAAAGATAAAAATTATAAACAACAAATACATATCAACAAGTGAATAAAAAATCAAGTGAATGATGAACAGAATAAACTGGTGAATATAACAGAATAAGGGGCATAGAAAGGGAGTGAACTGACAATTCTCAGGGGGGAAAGGGAATAGGGGGTGCGGGAAGAGACTGGGACAAAAATTGTACATCTATGGATGGGTACAGTGTGTGTGTGTGGTTGGGTGTTTAAGGGCAAAGGTGGGGTGGAAACCACATGGAGGGGAGCTATGAGGGGGGGAAATGAGGAACAATTGTAATAATCTGAACAATAAAAATTTATTTTTTTAAATGCAAATCAATGTAACATTTCACAAGTCTGGAAGTCATCCTTTTGCAAGAGCCAGTCTAATCTTCTCTGTATCATTCCAATCTATGTATATAAAAGCCTAAGCAACAGTTGCAACTGAAACAATGGGATGGACAACCAATCAGGCTGTGTGAGGCAGAGGGGTTAGTTAGGGGCAACCAACAGCAGGCTGCATGGAGCGACCAGGATGGCAGAGGGGGGCAGCTGGGGGCAACTAGGCTGATGTGTGTGTGGTGCGGGGGGGGGGGGGGGGGGCACGCAGGCGGGTAGTTGAGAGCAACCAGGCCAGCAGGCAGAGGCAATTAGGGGTGATCAGGCAGGCAGGCAGGTAAGCAGTTGGGAGCCAGCAGTCCAGGATTGTGAGAGGGATGTGAAACTGTTGGTTTCAGCCCAATCCAATTTGGCCTAAACTGACAGTCGGACATTCCCCGAGGCGTCCTGGATTGGAGAGGAAGAAAGCTGGGCTGAGGGGACTCTCCCCCACCCCATTCACTGGCCTCTAGTTTTAGTATGTATGCTGCCAAAGTAAGCACTGATTTTTGTATTTTAATCCTCACCTGAGGATATGTTTTTATCGATTTTTAGAGAGAGCAAGGGAGTGTGAGAGAGAAACAGATCAGTTGCTGCCCATAGGCTCCCTGACCATGGATCAAACCCACAACCTGAGTATGTACCCTGACTGGGAACTGAACCCGAAACCTTTTGGTGTACAGGACCATGCTCCAACCAACTGTGCCACCTGGCCAGGGAAAAAATGACATTCTTGTTACTTTGGCTCACAAGATACACATAGAAAGAAAAGCCTAGTTTCTGAGAGATGTGTAACTAAGATTAGCTCTATTGAACAGCTACCTACCTAATCATGAGCATGGCCCTCAGTGATGCTCATAGAAGCACCTTGCATGATTGTTATGAGAATTAAGTTCTGCCATTTATTTATTTATTTGTTTATTTATTTATTTATCTTATCTAATAAAAGAGTTAGATGCAAAATGACCATACCTCTGCTACACTAACAAGCCACGCTCATCAACCATGCCCACCAGCGGATCAGAGCAAGTATGCAAATTAACCCCAACCAAGATGGCTGTGGCCACAGAAAGCAGGAGGGAGGCTTGGGTTTCCCAGGCAATGGAAGAAGCCAAGCTTTCCACCTGCCCCAGCCAGCCTAAGCCTCCACTCCAGGCCACAGTTTCAATTATAGAAGGTAAACAAATCCAAACAGAAATGGAGGCAGCCACGGAGCAAGCAGAAGGCTTGGCTCCACTCCAGGGTACAAAGTTTCAATTGTAGAAGGTAAATAAATTCCAGATACCAGGGCCTCTCCTTGGATCTCCAGCGGGCATGACCGGCCTGCAAATCACCACAGGCCCATCACCCAGGCCACCCCACTCCCCAAGGGAGCCCCCACCCTGATCTGGGACACCCTTCAGGGCAAACCAGCTGGCCCCCACCTGTGCACCAGGCCTCTATCCTATGTAATAAAAGAGTAATATGCAGATTGACCATCACTCCAACACACAAGATCAAGATAACTGCCCCCATATAGTCAAAGATCCTGCCCCCATGTAGACACAAGATGATCACCACAAGATGGCCAGCAGGGGAGGGCAGTTGGGAGGGACCAGGCCTGCAAGGGAGGGCAGTTGGAGGCGATCAACCCTCCAGGGGAGGGCAGTTAGGGGTAACCAGGCTGCCAGAGGAAGGAAGTTGGGGGCAAACAGGCTGGGAGGGGAGCAGTTAGACATCGATCAGGCTGGCATGGGAGTTGTTAGGGGGTGATCAGGTTAGCAGGCAGAAGCGGTTAGGGGCAATCTGGAAGGCAGGCAGGAGAGCAGTTGGGAGACAGCAGTCCTGGATCATGGGGGCCCCTGATTGGAGGGGTGCAGGCTGGGTTGAGGGACACCACCACCCCTCCCCCCCATGCATAAATTTCATGCACCAGCATATAAAAGCCAAGCAACTGGAACAATGGAGTCACCAGAACAACTGGAATGACTGGTAGCTATAACGCGCACTGAAGTGACCAACTGACCCGATTGGGCCCCAATCGGCCTCCAACCTCCCGTGGCCCTCCCCCCCCCATTGGCCCCACCCCTGATCAGCCACCTCCACCCCGACCAGCCAACCTCTCACATCCTCTCCCCAAAGTGGCCTGGCCTGATCGGCCCCCATTGGGGCAGGCTGGCCCAACTCCACCTGTGCATGAATTTGTGCCTCTAATATTTATATATACCATGTTTCCCCGAAAAAAAGACATCCTCCGGAAATAAGACCTACTTACAGGTTTACCTCTGAGTGAAATATAAGGCATCCCCTGAAAATAAGGACCCCAGGATTCAGTTTGTCTGGTTTGTGTTGACAAAAACCGTACTACCATACCATATACAGGTAATAAATTTCCTTTATTTTCATTTAACAATAAATGTATACCGTATTCTTCTTCATAGAAAAATAAGACATCCCCTGAAAATAAGACCTAGTGCATCTTTGGGAACAAAAATTAATATAAGACACTGTCTTATTTTCGGGGAAACAGGGTATGTACTAGAAGCCCAGTGCATGGCATTCGTGCTTGGGGGAGAGGGGTCACCCCTAAATGCCCTCTCCTTGACAGCTTAGTAGCCCCAACTTCCCTCCCCTGAAGGCCTGGTCACCCCCAACTGCCCTTCCCTGCAGGCCTGAGTCCTCCTCAACTGTCCTCCCCTGCAGGTCTGGTCCCCACAACTGCCCACCCCTGCAGACCTGATCCCCCCAACTGCATTCTCTGCTGACCTGGTTTCCCCCAATTGTCCTTCCCTGCCGGCCCAGTCACCCCTAACTGCCCTCTCTGCTGCCCTGACTGCCCACAACTGCCCTCCCTTGCTGACCTTGTCTCCTCCAACTGCCTTCCTCTGCTGGCCCATTCACCCCTAACTGCTCTTTCAGCTTGCCTGATCGCCCATAACTGCCCTCCCCTGCAGATCTGGTCCCCCCGAACTGCACTCTCCTGCAGGCCTGGTCCCCCTGAACTGTACTCCCCTGCAGGCCTGGTCACCCCTAACTGCCCACAACTGCCCTCCCCTGCTGGCCATCTTGTGTCCACTTGGTGGCAACCATCTTTGACCATATGGGGCTGGCCATCTTGTCTCTTGGAGTGATGGCCAATTTGCATATTACTCTATTATTAGGTAGGATATACACACACTACAGGGCCTAACACAGGAGATAATAAATGGGAATAGTATTGTTTTTATTTCTTTTCATACTTTATGTTTTACTAAAAATACTGCTGCCCAATTTGATCATGTACTTCATTTACAAGAGCTGGGTGGAAATTAATGATTTGGTTGTTTCAAAGCAGCAACAATATAGCTAACATTTAATACATACTTACTATGTGATGAATATTATTTTGCATACTATTCTTTGAACTTCATTCAATATCACTTAATCATCATAATAAGAGAATGAGATAGGTTATCTACATTTTTATAAATGAAAAATCAGAAATTTAATATTGTACTCAAGGTCACATAGTTTTAACCCTACCAGACCGCTGTACCGATTTTTTGGTAATTTCCCAATCTGTCACTATACCGCTGTACCTAATTTTCAGTACTTTGCCTAATATGTGGGAAAAAAAAATGCATCACAAACTGAAAATAACCAACCAATCGTGGTCAAACCTCATGGTTAGCCATTGTAAATGTCTGCCCCCATGTGTTTGAATTGAATTTGTGTGGTTTGACATGAAAAAATTCTGAAAATTCACAATGAAATGAGTGGCTGATGAACCAAGCGCTTCAACAGGAAAGTGAAGTAGTTCTAGATGTATGACAGTCCAATAGGTGATGGATACTTTGGTTGATTCAGGGTCTGAGGAGTCAGAATTTCATCAAGAATATGTATCCAGCTGAAACCAGTTTGGCTCAATGGATAGAGCGTCAGCCTGCAGACTGAAGGGTCCCAGGTTTGATTCTGGTCAAGGGCACATACTCTGGTTGTGGGCACATCCTCAGTGAGGGGTGGTGGGGGGTGCAGGAGGCAGCTGATTGATGTTTCTCTCTCATCGATGTTTCTAGCTCTCCCTTCCTCTCTGGAAAAAAATCAATAAAATATATATATTTTTACAAAGAATATGTTTCCAGTTCAGATGACACAGACAGTGAGAGCTCCAGTGATGAGGAGACTCTTGAACCTTATAGATCTAGAGCTAGTTCGATAGTAAGAAAAGGGGGGCGTGTCCCTCAAACAGCTAATGGGGGAGATCTAGGTGGTGATAAAGGTTGGACAAGGAATTTTGTATCACCAAATACAGACCTGAATTTCAATGAGAATGGAAAAGGCCCAGTGAACCTTCCTGAATCTATCACAGAGGAGAGTGAACCAACTGACTTTTTATCCTTGTTTTTGGATGATACTTTCTGGCAAAATTTGACAGAGAAAACCAACCTCCGGGACCACCAAATGCATATAGCAAAGCCCAACTCCTACAATGCCAAAAATTCCAAGGATGCCACAGTGGAAAAAATGAAGACTTTTGGACTGAGGATCTATATGGAATATTTATATATAAAGCCCAACTATTGGGATTATTGGACAAATGTGGGCTCTGACTTTGTTGGGTTTACTCCCGGATTTCAAAATGTTATGACTCGAAACAGATTCTTGGCCCTTTGGAGTTTTTTACACATAATTGATGAGGAAGACATATATATCAATAAGACAGATAGAATATATAAAGTTAGGTCTTTTTTTTAAATATATATATATATATATATATATAATTGATTTTTTTACGGAGAGGAAGAGAGAGGGATAGAGAGTTAGAAACATCAATGTGAGAAAATCATTAATCAGCTGCCTCTTGCACACCCCCTACTGGGGATGTGCCCGCAACCAAGGTACATGCCCTTGACCGGAATCGAACCCGGGACCTTTCAGTCCACAGGCTGACGCTCTATCCACTGAGCCAAACAGGTTTCGGCTAAAGTTAGGTCTTTCTTGGAAAGACTGCTCCCCAAGTTTCTCCACTTCTCTCTGCCAAAGCAACATTTGAGCCTAGTTGAGGGGACAATCCCGACCAAAAAAACCGCTTGGCCATCAAGCAGTATATCAAGGATAAGCCCACAAAATGGGGCATCAAGTCTTTCCTTCTTTGTGAAGGTGAGACTGGCTACATTTTGAATGCAGAAATCTACACTGGTGCTGCACCAATGCCTATAAAAGACTTGGGTGCAGTAGGAAATACAGTCATTTGTCTCCTGACCTCATGTGCAATGGAAAATAAAGCTCATGTGCTTGTCATGGATTGGTTCTACAACTCTGTAAACCTTGCTAAATATGCACGGTCAGAATTACACACAGGAATTGTGGGAATCCTGCAACAAAACAGGAAGCAGTTTACTAAGTCGCTGAAAGGTGTAAAAAATCTTGCTAGGGGTGATAATTGCTATCTATGTTAAGAAAGTGTAACATGTTTAGTTTGGCAGGATAGAAAGTCCATCACATTTATTTTGAACTACCACGATCCAGCCCAAAATGTAGTAATAAACAAAGAAATAAAGATGGTAGTATGCAAGAAATACAGATGCCACAGCTGGTGAAGATCTATAATAAATATATGGGTGGCTGTGAAAAAATGACCAGATGATCCGCCTTCACTGGTCTCGTCATCATTACTGCTGGCCCTGGCGGTTTTCATAAAAATTTTTATGTGGGCCAGTTATAACTCTTATATCTTGTATGCTTCAAAGCAGCAAGCTGCTTCAAAAAAAAAGCCAGTTTATTTCACCAGATATATTCAGAAACTGTGCCTGCAACTTATTGGTAGAAACAGGCTATCAGCCCACCACCACTCATAAAAGGAACCCTGCCCTCAACAGATGACTCCAGGCAATTGTTTTCCAGATATGCCCCCTGGGACATCGTCTAATCATATCTGTGTTGTGTGCATGGAAAAGCACTCCAGGTTCAACAAGCAAAATCCTGGAGTGTCTTACAAAGACAATCCATGCAAGAAGGTGAAGAGCAACATCTGGTGCTCACTTTGCAAGAAGTACCTCTGTGTGAAACAAGGCTCATCCTGCTGTGTGGATTGGCACAGGGAGGTGGAATATTGGCGCTAGATGAAAGGTAGACCTATTTTCTACAATGTCTCTAAGTTCCATCTTATTCTAACCACATGTTTGCATGTCACTAACATTTTTTCTATATCATGTTGATTTTTTCTCTTTAATGATCAGGAGCCCAGGTATAGGGGACAGTTAGGTTCAGGGTTAAGTGGCAGACAGTAAAACTGAACCCAAGTTTACACATCTAACCATATCAGATCCATCTTCAAAGTACAAAAATCTGTATCCACACCAGAATAATGTAGGCAAAGAAGCCAAAGTATCACAGGTTCCAAAAACATCCCAAGAATGACTGGCCTGCCCCCCCCCAAATGCCCACCCCCTGCAGGCCTGGTTCCCCCCCCACACCCCCCTCCTTAATTGCCCTCCTTTGCTGGCCTTGTCTCCCCCAATTGCCCTCCTTTGCTGGAAGAACTGTCACCTTCGGGTTAATTTGTAACCATAAAACATATTAATGGTTCTATATTCTACAGAAGAGAAAGACCAGAACAATCCATGATGCCATCAAGACCCAGAAGCATCCACTTGATCCTAGGCAACTCCATCCACAAAGGGAATATGGGATCTAGTCGGTTTGGCTTAGTGGTAAAGTATCGACTTGCGGACCAAAGGATCTTGGGTTCAATTACTGTCACTGGCACAGACCTCAGTTGCAGGGTCCTCCCCAGCCTGGGCACCGGTTGGGGCTCATGCAGAAGGCAACCAATTGATGTGTTTCTCTGACATCAATATTTCTCTCTGTCTTTCCCTTTCTCTTCCACTCTCTAAAAACCAAGGGGAAAATATCCTCGGGTGAGGATTAAAACAAACAAAAAGGAATATAGAAGCATGTTTCATCTCAAAATTACACTTACTAGAAAGTCATCCGAGCATTTTGGTGCCCAATGAGTAATACTTAATGAACAAGCCAAGGAATTTTTTTTAACTGTACTATACCATACTTGATTCATTTCCTATTTAATAAATTCCCACAACTTTGTTGCATCTGGAAAGAAAGAACTTCGAAAAACCCCCAACACATTTATTTACCCCATCTTGGAAATGACAATACCTGAGAAAGAGTTAACAGGGTACAAAACAAATAAGGCTCTGAAATAACACATTTGCAAGTAACACAAGTATGTCCCCCAAAAGTGAACCCAGCATTACCACCTACCAGTGGGAATGTGATCTTGGATACGTTGTTTCTATCCAAGATCACACCTCCTGAGCTTGTGACCAGGAATGGTACTTACTGTTATAGATGTTACAGATGACTTAAAACCGAACTTTATCATGTAGAGTAAATGTTCTTAGGGGTTGGGATGTGTGAAGGGAGCCTAATATTTAGTGACGGGAGAAGATTTGCCTTCGGGTGGTGGGCACACAGTGCAATATACAGATCTTGAGCAGAGAAATTTACACCTGAAACCTACATGATCCTAATAATCACTGTTGCCCCCAATAAATTTAATTTTTAAAAATGTCTTACTTCTTGCCCTAACCGGTTTGGCTTAGTGGATAGAGCGTCGGCCTACGGATTGAAGGGTCCCAAGTTCGATTCCAGTCAAGGGCATGTACCTTGGTTGTGGTAACATCTCCTGTAGGGGGTGTGTAGGAGGCAGCTCTCTCAATAGATGTTTCTAACTCTCTATCTCTCTCCCTTTCTCTCTGTAAAAAATCAATAAAATATACTTTTTAAAAAAGAAAAAAAGAGCTTAAACTATCTTCTATGCTGATTCCTACAAGACAGTTCCTCTTAAAGAGCCCGCACATGGACTTACTAAGACTTATACCCTCTGAGCACAAGCACAAGGACGGCAGCTTGAAAGGCACCAGAGACATATGGGAAGAACTAAATTGTTTAGCATCAAGACAAAGGCTAGAGGAGCAGCTTTCTCCCAGACAGAAGTGCTGGCAGAAGCCAATGTTCCTTTGATGAGCCCTGCCCCACAGAACCAGCAAACGGGCACCTTATTTGAGACTCCATCAACTTGGCTCACACTGTTTATCCCACCCTGATAATTCCCTGAGACCCTGCCCCACCTCACTTTTAGGCTACCCAAGTATTCTCCACTGGCTATTTTACATAGGAATGGCCTGTCTTGGCTCATGCTTCAGATTTTCCTAATATCTCTCAATTAAGCAGCATCTGGTCTCGGCATGCCTAGTACCTCTCACTAAATGGTTTCAGGCACTAGCAAACCTACAGCTAACAAAAATACTCAAAGCAGCACCCTGCCTTGGTTCATAGCTTAGCCTCATCTGAGCACCTCCAAACCCAGTACAAGAAGCAGCCATATGCAGATTATTTTGTAGCTTATGCCTGGTGGCCCTGGGCAGAACACAGGTGGTAGATGACCTTGGCCTATACCTCCCAGAAGGCCCTAAAACTAGTGCACTCAATGGACAGCTTCAGACCATGTCAAAGCACCAACACCCAGCCACCTCCATAAGCAACATATTTAAGGGCAGACTCAGTGAGTACTAGAGCCCTACTAAAGTAAGTCCTGCTCTGTCCAGAGGGTCTCCACACAGTTGGTCCTCCAAAGTGGTTAGAAGTTGGTGGTCAATGGTCACAGCCAGTCCTTACAGCTGGATGGCTTAGGTCAGTGGTTGGCAAACTCATTAGTCAACAGAGCCAAATATCAACAGTACAACGACTAAAATTTCTTTTGAGAGCCAATTTTTTAAACTTAAACTTCTTCTAACACCACTTTTCCAAAATAGACGCGCCCAGGCAGTAGTATTTTGTGGAAGAGCCACACTCAAGGGGCCAAAGAGTCGCATGTGGCTCACAAGCTGCAGTTTGCTGACCACAGGCCTAGGTAAATCCCTCCCATTGATGTGCTAACAGCAATCAAGACTCAACTACAACAGGAGGGTATACAGCCCATGGGGGATGGGGGAGAGGCACACCTCGAGTGCCCAGTTGGAGTGATCGGGGAGGCTGGGAAATGTAGCAGATCTACCTAATATGTAGAAACAGAGGGAAACTGCCAAAATGAGGAGAGAAAGAAACATGGTCCATATGCAACAACAGAACAAAACACCAGAAAAAGAACTAAACAAAATAGAGATAAAGAAGCTACTAGATGCAGAGTTCAAAACACTGGTTATAAGGATGCTCAAGGAACTTACTAAGTCTGTCAACTGATTTCAACAGCATAAAAAAGAACCAGTTAGAAATGAAAGCTAGCTACACTAACTGCAATAAATAATAGTTTACAGGAAAATAACAGTAGAGTAGATGAAGCTGAGAATCAAACCAGTGATTTGAAATATAAGGAAGTAAAAAACATCCAATCAGAACAGCAAAAAGAGACCCCCCCCTACCCCCTCCCCCTCAAAAAAAAGGATAAAAGAGGATAGTATAAGGAGCCTCTGGGACAACTTCCAGCATAACATTTGCATCATGAAGGAGAAGTAAGAAAGCATGAAATTGACAACTTATTTGAAAAAATAACAATAGAAAACTTCCCTAACTTGTTAAAGGAAACAGATTTACAAGTCCAGGAATAGCAGTCTCAAACAAGAGAAAATCAAAGAGACCCACACCAAGACACATTATAATTAAAATGCCAAAAGACAAAGAGAAAATCTTAACAGCAGCAAGTGAACTAACTACAAGGGAGCTCTCGTAAGTCTGTCAACTGATTTCTCAACACAAACTTTGCAGCCCAGAAGGGAGTGGTAAGAAATATTCAAAGTGATGAAAAACAAGGACCTACTAGTACAACCAAGATTACTCTACTCTGCAAAGCTCTCATTTAGAATCAAAGGACAAATAAAGAGCTTCCCAGACAAGAAAAAGCTAAAGGAGTTCATCACTACCAAATCAGTATTATATGAAATGTTAAAGGGTCTTATTTAAGAAGAAGGAAAGAGAATCAAAATATGAACAATAAAATGGCAATAAATACATACCTATTAACAACAGAATCTATAAGCAAATTAAACAAGCATAACAGAAACAGACTTACAGATACAGAGAACTTTTTGTTGGCTGCCAGATGAAAGGGGCATTCGGAGGGGTGGGTGAAAAGGGTGACGGGATACAAATTGGTTGTTACAGAATAGTCATGGGAATGTAAAGTACAGCAAAGGGAATATAGTCAATAATATTCTCACCCAGCCAGCATGACTCAGTGGTAAAGCGTTGACCTATGAACCAGAAGATCATGGTTCTATTCCCCGTCAGGATACATGCCTGAGTTGTGGGCTCAATCCCCAGTGTGCAGCATGCAGAAGGCAGCCAATCAATGATTCTTTCTCATCATTGATGCTTTTATCTCTCTCATCCTGTCTCTTCCTCTCTGAAATCAGTAAAAATCATTCAGGGGCTTCTGCATCTCCTGGAGGAGACATGAGCCCCTCTTCAGAACTTTCTCCCAGCCCAGCACATCTCCTCAACATAAGGCTGATATTCTTTGTCTAATGTCTCTTCTAAACCCATTCTATGATGTTTTTCTGGTGGATAAAAAACAACAACACATAGTTCTGAAAGCATGTAAGGTGCCAGGAGGACCAGAAAGGAAATATAGATGTGGCCCTCTCTAGGAGTCTAATAGAGGCAGAATTAGCATTCATGAAATAATCAAACTCCAGGGCAGTAGATGATGGGGATAAATCAAATAAAGGCGGTAAGGGCTCTGGTCAAAAGTGGATTATTCTTCTGGAGTCACCCAAGTAAATTATTATAAGATATTTTTGAGGAGACAGAGGAAAGTTAGGTAGTCAGGAACCAAGACCATGGCTGGGAGGAGGAAATAAAATCAGAAAAGCCAGGTAGGTGGAATTACTAAGGCAGGGAAGGAAGGACACACACACACAGGAGACATAAACTTTAAAATGTATGAAAAAATAAATAAATAAAATAAAATGTATGAATGTGGTTAAGACAGACCAGCTTGCAGATAATCAATCAGAAGGAAGTAAGACATATAAACCAACCCTAAGGATGTTGCTAGGGCAGACAGAATTCTTTGAAAAGAACTAATCAGGAGCTAGCAAGGCTGTATCCACCCCCTAGATTAAAAGTCTTGTGCTTCCTCTGGCTTCCTCCTTCTTCCCAGCATGTAATGGATTCTTGACATTCCTGCGGTGGGGGAGCACATCCCTGCACCCACATGGCTTATGGCCAAGTTGGACTCCACACGTGGACTAATAGACTTTAATTTGCATTGTGAGAAATGGCTCACCTGTCCAAATTTCAAATGACGGACTAGGAAACAGAAGCATGGAGAAAATGAGATTTTTATTAAACACTCTTGAGATCACGAGTAGGACAAAAAACCTAGCGTATTTACTTAGACCTTCCTCCAGTTCCTCATTGGCTGAGTACTATTTGATCACCTATTTCTTAATAGGTCACATAGGTCTTGCTGTCTCCCATTGGTTTATTTTTAAAAATGTGCTGGGCCTTCTCTAGTTGCCTCCACTCCCTTTGTCTAGGGCAGTGGTCGGCAAACTCATTAATCAACAGAGCCAAATATCAATAGTACAATGATTGAAATTTCTTTTGAGAGCCAAATTTTTTAAACTTAAACTTCTTCTAACACCACTTCTTCAAAATAGACTCACCCAGGCTGTGGTATTTTGTGGAAGAGCCACACTCAAGGGGCCAAAGAGCATGTGGCTCATGAGCCAGTTTGCCAGTCTAGGATAATGTTAGGACAGGTGCTGTCAGCTTGGTGTACAGTTCTCATCCTTTCTCCCCATCCCCACATCCTGTTTGCTCTGGGGAAATTAAGTAATGGCCTGGACACATGCTGTTTCTTTTCTATGAAGATAAATCACAAGCATGTTTCTTACAACATGGATGCTCTCAGTAAACTTTGGTTCCACTAACCATTTTTGTCCACAACTTCAATTCTTCAATTTCATGAAACAATGAACTCGGACTCAAACATCCACATTTTGGTTTCACTGTCATGCCTATCCATGTGGCCTTCCCCATCCCACAATCAGAATTAGTTGCTTCCTCCATAGCATTTTGTTCATAGTCACCTTGTATAAGAATTCACTCTCTATATATCTGGCTGCTCCCCCATGTAATACATTCCCAGTGGACAAAGACAATGTTTATAATTTCTGTGTCCTTGAAAACCATTAGCACAAAGTCCTACACACAGTAAGATGGTAATTCACATTTGTCCAATTTAAATATTTACTTCACAAAAAAATATTAACACGTCTTTATTGAAGCCACATCTAGTCAGCCAAATGGAGAATTGCCTTTAAGTATTTGTAGTAACTGAATAGCCAACTTGCCTAAAAGCAGAATCCTTAGATTGTTAATACGACCTTCACATAACCTATAGTTAGCACTCACACAATCCAGTCCACACCCACCTTTCTTTTCAGAATGCCCACTTCCTTAGCTCTTATCCTCAAGTCACAGGAACTGCTCCTTTTGCTCTTCAAGCCTGCACACTTCCTCACCAAAAGCTGTTCCCTCTGCCCCAGGTTCTCCTACATTCCCCAGTCACCTGGAGTCTGTGCTTAATATAAATAGTACTAGAGGCCTGATACACGAAATTCGTGCACTTGGTCCCTCAGCCTGGCCTGCACCCTCTTGCAGTCCGGGAGCCCTTGGGGGACGTCCGACTGATGGCTTAGCAACTGTCACTGCACTAACCAGTCATGAGCCAGGCTTCTGGCTGAGCGGCACTTCCCCTGTAAGAGCACACTAACCACCCGGGGACAGCTCCTGCATTGAGCTTCTGCCCCCTGGTGATCAGTGTATGTCATAGCAACCAGTTATTCTGCTGTTCAGTCAATTTGCATATTAGCCTTTTATTATATAGGATTATTTCCTCATCCTGGATTGGAAGAAGGCACAGGCCAGGCTGAGGGACCCCACCAGTGCACAATCGGGCCGGAGAAGGACCATAGGAGGGCTCCAGGGCGTGTCCAGCCCATCTCACTTAGACCTAATCAGCAGGACCCCAGCAGCAAACTAACCTACTCATCGGAGCACCTGTCCCTTGGTGGTCAGTGCATGTCATAGTGACTGGTCAACCAGTTGATTGTCCGCCTCCTAGTGGTCAGTGCATGTCATTGCAAGCAGTTGAGCAGCCTTAACATATCATTAGCATATTATGCTTTGATTGGTTGTTCAGTTGTTCTGCCATTCAGTCTATTAGCATAGTACCCTTTTATTTCCTACAGTAATAAAAGAAAAACATGCAAATTGACCATAACTCTACTATGCCCACAAGCCATGCCCACCATCCAATCAGGAGTACATATGCAAATTAACCCAACAAAAATGGCTGTGGCCACAGAGCGAGCAGGAGGCTTGGGTTTTCCTGGTGATGGAGGAAGCCAAGCTTCCTGGTCAGTCCTGGCCTCTGCTCAAGGCTACAAAGTTTCAATTATAGAAGATAAATAAATCTCAACAAAAATGGCGACAGCCATTGAGCGAGCAGGAGGCTTGAGTTGCCCCCAGTGATGGAAGAAGCTAAGCTTCCCACAGCTCTGGCCTGCCCTGGCCTCCAGTCAAGGCTATAAAGTTTCAATTATCGAAGATAAATAAATCCCAGATACCAGAGCCTCCACTTGGGTTGCTGGGGAGCATGGCCAGCCTGAAAACCACCACAGGCCCCTCACCCAGGCCATTCCATTCCATGCCCAAGGGAATCCCTAACCTGATCCAGGACACCTTTCAGGGCAAACCAGCTGGACTCCACTAGACCTCTATCCTATCTAATAAGAGTAATATGCAAATAAACCATCACTCCAACACACAAGATGGCTGCCCCCATGTGGACACAAGATGGCCACCACAAGATGGCCAGCAGGGGAAGGCAGTTGGGAGGGAACAGGCCTGTAAGGGAGGGCAGTTGTGGGCAATCAGGCCAGCAGGAGAAGGCAGTTGGGAGGGTCCAGGCCTGCAGGAGAAGGCAGTTAGGGGCAATTGGGCTGGCAGGGGGGCAGTTAGGCATCAATCAGGCTGGCAGGCAAGTGGTTAGGGGGTGATCAGGCTGCAGGCAGAAGCAGTTAGGGGCAATCAGGAAGGAAGACAGGCGAGCAGTTGGGAGCCAGCAGTCCTGGATTGTGAGAGGGATGTCTGACTGCCCGTTTAAGCCTGATCCCATTGCACATCCTTCGAGGGGTCTCAGATTGGAGAGGGGTTCAGGCTGGGCTGAACACCCCTGTGCATGAATTTCATACACCAGGCCTCTAGTATAGGAGATGTGTGTGTGTGTATATATATATATATATATATATATATATATATATATGCATTTATTATAAATTTTACTGACATAAAAGATACATTACATACAATAGTAAAAAGGATACAATGCAGTAATGAATATATAGTAATATATAATAAAGTATGTAGCAATAAAATATATGAATCTCTTTACTGCTATTCCATATAGCCAATTGATTCTCACAGAATGCTGTCATAGACTTTTGTCTCATCTCTGCGGCCAAACTATGGATAAAATTGATAAGTGAATGGTGATTGATATTTTCATTTACTTTAAGAAACAGAACAAAACTGGAACAAGGAAGATGTATGTCAAACATGATCTGAACAAATTATTTGCTGAATTGGACCCTAGTTTTCAACTACAAGAAAAATATTTCCTCAATTTTTAGGGTGCTATTCACTTTAAATTTAAACTGCAAATGTTAACATTTCTCCATTACTTTCTGAGACAATGAACAAAACAACAAATTCAGCCATGATCTGTAGTGTCTGTTGGTTTCCATGGTATAAATACTCCCACCACAGTCAATTTCAAACCATCAATTTGACATCTCTGAACACAGACACATTGCTGGGAAGAGGTGTGCCATCATTCATAATTACATAGTGGCTAAGAGATGTAAGAGCATAGTCATTGCTAAAATAATGAGGAAGTTATAAGATCTGAGAATTTATTACCCTTGTTTTTAATATAATCTATTTAATGATAAGTTTATAGAATTCATTTTTAATAATGGCTGCAGAATTCCTGAAAATGTAACCACCAGGTCTGACTGAGCATGCTCTAGCCCTCATGGTTCACAGCTACCATATTCCCAGTGTTTACTACTCAGAAAGTGCTCAATGCATATATAAAGGAACAAAGTATAATAGTGACTTCACTATTAGCATAGTACCCTTTTATTTCCTACAGTAATAAAAGAAAATCATGCAAAGAATCTGCTATTCCTAAGAATCTGCTATTCCAGAGGCAATCTAGGCTTTCCTGTAAAAAGATTTTCCTACAGATGGAAATTTTGAAAGCTACAGAAAATATCACCATCTTCCATATAACACATTATCTTTGAAAAGGGGGGTGGGCTTTTAATTCTTAGTATAAGCTCAAAGGTAAGAAACAGTCTCTGATATATTTTCTTTGAGGTATTTCTTCCACAAAATTTCTTAGGCCCTGGGAAGTTAATTTGCAATCCTTCAACAGTCTGATTTGGTTTAGCACCCTGTGTGGCATTATTTTCCAGGGTGTTCCTTAGTTCTGGCTACGGCTCTGGAAAAACAGAGCTCAACCAGTACCTCCAGGCCCCAGAGGGCACTGTGCTAGTACTGAGAATGGCTGGTAGCTCACTCACTGGGTTTATTCCAGCTCAGCTTGGGTCCTCTTTCTTTCTTTTTCTTTTTTTTTGTTTTTTTTGTTAATCCTCACCAGAGCATATTTTTCCCCATTGATTTTAAGAGACAATAGAAGGCAGGAAGGGAAGGGGAAGAGAGAAAGGGGGAGGGAGGGAAGAAGGGAGAGAGAGAGAGAGAGAGAGAGAGAGAGAGAGAGAGAGAGAGAGAGAGAGAGAGAAACATTGATATGAGGGAGACAAATAGATTGGTTGCCTCCCACATGTACCCCAACTGGGGCCAGGGACTGAACCTGCAACCTATGTGCCCTTGACTAGGAATCAAATCCATGACCCTTCAGTGTGTGGGCAGACAATAAACACTGAGCACACCAGCCAGGATTGGGTCATCTTCCTCAATTCTATTTCTTTTTTCTTTTTTTACTTTGCTATTGCTACCCTCCCTTAAAGCTTCTTCCTCTGGACTTTACTCCTCCTTGGTTCCCTATAGATTCCCCTTCCTAAAGCTGGTTTTTGTCCTTGGCTTCCCACCATCCACCCCACCTAAGCACTAATGATCCCTGTCTAGATCTATGCCAAACTACCTGAATGCTCATCTCTACTTACTATCTTTATGACAAGGCATAAAGTAATCAGCAACTGCAGTGTCCTTCAGACCATACTACATCTCTATGCCTTTGATAAGCACAAGCACGTCCCAGTTGCTCCTTTAAGAGTACAGATTTTTATATTTACAGACTGTAATAAGAATAAAAGGGAAGAATGAAGTTTCATATTCCCAAATCTATAAATATAAAAGGCTAATATGCAAAGTGTCCCCTCAGGAGTTCAACCAGGAGACAGCGAGTTGGACCGCTCATATGATGTACGCTGACTGCCAGGGGGCAGTGCAGAATGAAGGAAGGCCCCGGCCAGCAGCCAGAAGACCCTGATCAGCGCTGATTGCCAGTCAGGCCTAGGAAACCTACCATGCCCAAATTTCATGCACTGGACTTCTAGTCCTATATAATAAAAGGGTAATATGCAAATTGATCTTAATATGCATAGCGACCAGAAGTGGAATGACTGATCACTATGATGCATACTGAATACCAAGGGACAGACGCTCAATGCAGGAGCTGCCCCGTGGTGGTCAATGCACTTCCACAGGGAGAGCACCGCTCAGCCAGAAGCCGGCTCGTGGCTGACCAGTGCACTGGCAGTGGAAGAGCCTCTCCCACCTCCGTGGCAGTGCTAAGGATGCCCGACTAACAGCTTAAGTAAGCCCTTGCAGGGGGGGGGGGGGGGGGGCCTAAGCCATTAGTCGGATATCCCCTGAGGGCTCCCAGGCTGCCAAAGGGATGTCCAACTGCCTCAGGGGATGTCCGACTAATGCGGGCCTAATCCGTCAATTGGACATCCCTTGAGGGGTCCCAGACTGCAAGAGGGCACAGGCTTGGGCTGAGGGGCAACCCCGCCCCCCAGTGCATGAATTTTCATGCACCAAGCCTCTAGTATAGAATAAAGCTAAATTTGCTTTTTCAAATTATGCATATGGCTCTTCTCCCCAGAAAGCAGTGTTGCTTTAACAGCATATGAGCCTCCTCTTCCTTCCACTCATCTTATTCTTCCACCTGTTCCAAGCAGTACACACCCAAGGCTCGACTACACCTATCCTGGGTTTCTAACCCTTTTTCCTTTTCTAGTCACCAATGTCCTCATAACCCTCCATTGGAAATTTTTTCAAACTGCCTGCCCACAGGCCGTGCCATCTTCCCCAAGTACTTTTCACATCGTACCACATTCTTATTTAAGAACCTAAGGATCCCTATCAAAATCTAAGAGAATATTCCAGTTCCTAGGAAAAACACAAATATCTAGGGATCCAATGGTGCAATGTCTCTACTTCATACAGAGGGAGAAAAATATGAAAAAGCAAATAGACAAAAAGAAAACAATTGGTGGTTCTTGTAAAGGGTAAACAAGAGTTCCTTGTACTATTCATATACTTTTCTATAGTTATATCAAAATAAAGTAACAAAAAAATAATCTAAACTCCTCATCTTAGCATCAAGTTTGACAATAAAGAGTTCCTTCTTACTACCCACCCCACTCAAACTAGCCTGTGATAGTCACACCTCTACCTACCATCTTGTTTTTGTCCTTCTGTCCATACCTCAATTCAGGATTTCTCCCACCCCTCTTGACCAACAACCACTTCCTTTACTGATTCACTTCTTCCAGTCGTGCTGAAGAAGGAAAATAATTAACATTTATCATCTGCTACCAACCAGGCTGATATCATGCTTGGTACCTATTGTACATTATTTTATTTAATTCTGCTAACAACTCTAACAAGGGAGTCATTAGCATGAATCTTGGCGAGATTAAGACACTGGTCCAAAGCAAGCAAGTAAGAGATTAATCAAAATAAAGAAGCCAAAAATGGAAAAGCCAGAATAAAAAAATCAAAAATTACCATTGAATCCTATAGGATTTATGCTAGTGAATGCAAGTATCTGACAAGATAAAATTAATATAATCAAAATTAGATAGTATTAGAAGCAGAGTTGGAAACAAGCTATGAATGTATACTATGAAGTCAAAATATCTTGTCTAAAAATCCAAGTTGTTTAAAAACATTCTAAACTATTACATTTTGTTTTGTTTTGTAATTTTAAGAAAGACCCTGACCAAATTACATAGTCATTAAGTAGAGAGCTAGAATGGGAACCCAGGTAGGCCTCTGCTATCCATAGCTCACCACACCTCACTGTTTCCCTTTCCTGACCAACTCACCTACAACCTACTCATTCACTCAATGCATGCCAGGCCCTGTTCATAATGCTGGGGATACATAAGAGCAGTGTCGCCAACCTTTCAGACCTCACAGACTACCAGTTGGTGACCACTACATTAGAGAACAAAACAGATAAAGCTCTTCAACTTCACAAAGCTTCCATTTTAGTGGAAGGAAACACAATAAAAGCATTAGTTATCAAACACATATATAGCTCTTATTATATTAACTCATTTAATCTTCATAAAAAACCTGAGTTAGTTATCATTCTTACAAATGAAGAAACCGAGCTAAAGGGGCTAATCTACCCAAGGTGACATAAAGAAGTACATTAATGCCAAAACTGGTTTTACTCAGTGGATAGAGCATCAGTCTGTGGACTGAAAGATCCCAAGTTCGATTCCGGTCAAGGGCATGTACCTTAGTTATGGGCACATCCCCAGTAGCGGGTGTGCAAGAGGCAGCCGATCAATGATTCCTTCTCATCATTGATGTTTCTATCTCTCCCTCCCTCTCCTGTCCTCTCTGAAGTCAATAAAAATGTTTTTGTGTGTTTTTTTCTTAAAAAGTACATTAGTGAAGACAAGATTTAAATCCGGGCAGTCTGGATCCAGTGCCCAAGCTACTTACTATGCCTCTCCATAGACTTTAAGTAAAGTATGCTGGAGGGTGTAAAGTATCCTGGACAAAAGAAAAATATAAAGCAAGATAAAAGGAATGAGGAGTACTAGAGAAAGGGGGACATGTTGAAATTTCAACTGGGTGGCATGAGAGGCTTTCATGGAGAAAGTAACATCTAAAAAAAAGAATTCAATGGCTAAGGGAATTAACCATCTTGGGGAATAGTATTTCAGGGAGAGGAAACACTGTGCAAAGGCCCTAAGGCAGGGGCATATCTGGAGTGTTGGGGGAAACTGTAAGGTGCCAGAGAAACTTGAGTAGAAGGAATGAGGAGGAGAATATAACTACTGCATATATATATATAATTGATTTCAAAGAAGGGTGTGAGAGATAGAAACATCAACAATGAGGGAAGAACCAAGATGGCAGTAAGTAAATGCAGGTACTTGCAGCCTCCCACAACCACATCAAAATTACAACTAAAATACAGAACAACCATTATTCAGAACCACCTGAAAGACGGCTGAATTGAGGTCCTACAACTACAGAAGTAAAGAAGAAAGAACATTTAGACTGGTAGGATGAGCGGAGGCACTGAATGGGCTAGTCTGACACCCATATGTGCCATTGGGGAAGAGACCATTACTGTGTAGGCTGCCCAAAATGTAAAAACCAGTGGAGACTGTGGCTGAGTGACAAGGAGGCTGCTGGAGTCCCACATGGCCCTCTTAAAGGGATGGCCCACAAATTGACTCAAACGCAACCCCTAGGAGCTCTAGTGCCAGGAGGCACTGGGGGACCCAGACACATACAAGGAAGACTGGATTGTCTGACATCAGGACAGGAACTCAGGATTGCTTTCTCCTAGACTGGGGTGTTCACATGGATCACTGTTCCTGTGCTGGGATCTACTCTGTCCCAGAGCTGACTGGCAGCCATATCTGAGTCTCCATCAGCCTGGCTCAAACTATTTTCTCAGCCCTCATGCTTCCCTGAGACCCCACCCCATCAATTTACAGCCCCACCCATGCTGTTTGCAGCAGCTTTTCCATGTGAGAATGGCCTGTAATGGCTCAGGCTTCAGAATTTGCTAAAATCACTCAAACAGCCAAAACCGGTTTGGCTCAGTGGATAGAGCTTCACCCTGTGGACCTAAAGGTCCCAGGGTCGATTCCGATTAAGGGCATGTACCTTGGTTGCAGGCACATCCCCAGTAGGGGGTGTGCAAGAGGCAGCTGATCGATGATTTTCTCTCATCAATGTTTCTAACTCTCTATCCCTCTCTGTAAAAAAAATCAATAAAATATATTTAATAAATAAATAAATAAATAAATAAATAAATAAAATCACTCAAACAAACTGCAGCTGATGTCAGCGTGCCCCAAACCTATCAATAAAAAGCTGAAGATCTGAAAAACTAAGATGGCGGCATAGGTAAATGCCTAACTTCACCCTCATTCAACAATTTCAAAAAATACAACTAAAATATAAAGTGGACGTTATCCAGAACTACAGGAAAGTTGACTGACTGGAAATTCTACAACTAGAAGGAAAGAGAAAACCAGAAGGAAAATCAGAGGAGCTGTAAAAGACTAAGGTACTGAGACATGGTGCGTGGGGAGAGGACAGAGCCAGAGAGGAGGGGGTGGTTGAGTGCCTGGCTGGAGTTCCCTAGCGGGAAGGAGATAAAAGCTCAGGACTGTGCTGAACCCCAACTCCGACTGCACTGAACCCCAGTTCTGGGTGAGACCCTGGGGTCCCAGGCTCATACAGAGGGAATCTGGGCTGTAAGGCGGAAGCTAAGTGGAGCAGTGAAAGGCAGAGCCCCGGAGTCACACACATTGCACACAGAGGACGAACTGTTCACTGAGCTGCTGTATTGCCCTAGTGGGAAGGAGACAAAAGCTTAAGACTGTGCTGAGCCCCAGTTCTGACTACACTGAACCCCAGTTCTGGGCGAGACCCTCAGGCCCCAGCCTCACACAGAGGGAACCTGGGATGTAAGGCAGAGGCTCAGGGAAGCGGTGAAAGGCAGAGCCTCCAAGTCGCACACATTTCGTGCAGAAGACTAAGCTGCTGGATTGCCCTAGCGGGAAGGAGACATAAGCTCCGGACTGCTCTTAACCCCACTTCCAACTGCACTGAACCCCAGTTGCGGGCTTGTTGGGGGAGAGACTAGACTGTCAGGTAGTGGGCGAAACTCTAGGGCGCCTTTCTCTCAGAGGTGCTTGCAGCAAATACCAAAGGACACTGAGGTACACTGAGACTCAGGAACCTCAGAAGGCGGGGCTAACCAGAAGCCAAGGCTATAGGCTCCACCCTGAAACTCCACCCAATCCAAGCTGAACACAGAGGCTTTTGCAGATTTCCAAGTCTAGTGGAATAAGGTTGTCTCCTGGCATAGACACAGCTGATCCTCCCAACCTACAAACTGCTTCAGGGAAGCAGTGAAAATGCTGAGTCGAGGAAACAGATCACAAATGAAAGAAATGGAAGACAAAAAGTGACTGGATATAGAGTTCAAAACCACGCTTATAAGGTTGTTCAAGAATCTCCTAGAAAAGGCCGATAAAATAAATGAGACCTATGAGGATATGAAAAGGGATCAACTATAAATAATAAAGGATCAACAAGAAATAATAAAGGATCAACTAGAAATAAAGAATACATTCTCTGAAATAAAAAATATTATACAGAGTCCTAAAAACAGAATGGAAGATTACAAGAATCAAGTCAAAGATTTGGAACACAAAGAGCCAGAGGACACTCCTCCGCAGAAGCAAGAAGACAAGAGAATCCAGAAAGTTGAAGATAGTGTAAGAAACCTCTGGGACAACTTCAAGCGAACCAACATCAGAATTATGGGTGTCCCAGAAGATGCAAAATATCAAAGAGAGCAAAATATCAAAAACATATTGAAAGAAATAGTGACAGAAAACTTTCCCCACCTGGGGAAAAAAATAGACTTACATGTCCAGGAAACACACAGAACCCCAAACAAAAAAAATCCAAAGAGGACTACACCAAGACACATCATAATTAAAATTCCAAGAGCAAAAGACAAAGAGAAAATATTAAAAACAGCAAGAGAAAAGCAGGTAATTACCTATAAAGGTAATTACCTATAAAATACGACTGTCAGTTGATTTCTCAACAGAAACCATGCAGGCCAGACGAAAATGGCAAGAAATATTCAAGGTGATGAATAGCAAGAACCTACAGCCAAAAATACTCTACCCAGCAACGCTATCACTCAGAATTGAAGGCCAGATAAAGAGCTTCACAAATAAATTTAAGCTAAAGGAGTTCATCACCGCCAAGCCAGAATTATATGAATTGCTAAAAGGGGTTCTTTAGGAAGAGGAAGAAAATAAAGATAAAAATGATGAACAACAAATACGTAACTATCAACAAGTGAATCTAAAAACCAAGGGAAGTAAAAATCATGATGAGCAATATTAACTGGTGAATTTAATAGAATCATAGGTATGGAAGGGGAGTGGACAGATGATTATTGGGGAAATTGGGAGTGGGGGGTGGGAAGAGACTGAACATAAACTGCACCTATGGATGAGGACAATGGGGGATGGGGAAAGGGCAGAGAGTGGGATGGAAACTTGCTGGAGGGGAGCAATGGAGGGGGGGGAATGAGGAACATTTGTAATAATATGAACAATAAAGATTTATTTTTTTTAAAGAAATTAAAAAAAAAGAAAGCTGAAGATCTGGTACTAGCACCAACCTCCAAGCCCAATACAAATAGCAAATAGGGGTCATCTACAGATCCCTCTGTAGTTTCTGCCAGGTGGCCCCAGGAAGTGGCTGACGTAGCAAGTCCCTGGAGATCCTAGAGCCAGTGAACCCAGTAGACAGCTTCAGACAATAGCAGATTACAACTCTACACATCCACAAGTGACACAGTCAGGTGCAGACTCAGTGAACACCAAAGCCCTACTGAATCATGTCCTGCTCCATAGAAGTGTTTTCTGCACAGCAGCTCTCCCACTGTAGCCACAGCTGGTTCTCACAG
The DNA here is from genome assembly GCA_963924515.1 of Vespertilio murinus. Taxonomy (NCBI): domain Eukaryota; kingdom Metazoa; phylum Chordata; class Mammalia; order Chiroptera; family Vespertilionidae; genus Vespertilio; species Vespertilio murinus. The sequence goes on along the minus strand of OZ004707.1, from coordinate 94,923,682 downwards.
TGATACCATCAGCAACTGGCCTGGAGGCAATTCCTCACAGTGACACCATCTGCAATCAAGCTCAACTACAACAAGACTATGCACACAGTCCACACAGGGGTGCAACTAGAGTGCCCATCTCAGGTGACTCAGGGGACTGAATCACTGGGCCCTACAAAACACCTACTATATAAGGCCACTCTACCAACTCCAGGGGACATAGCAGTTCTACCTAATACACATAAACAAACACAGAGAAGCAGCCAAAATGTGGAGACAAAGAAATACGTAACAAATGAAAGAAAGCAAACTACTGGATACAGAGCTCAAAACCACAGTTGCAAGGTTAGTCAAGGATCTTCAGGAGAGCTTCAAGGGACTTAGTGAGACTTTCAAAGATCTTAGTGAGAATTTCAAAGACACAAAAAAGGGCCAGTCAGAAATTAGGCATACACTAACTGAAATAAAAAGTAATTTACAGAGATTCAGCAGTAGAGGATTCCAAGAATCAAATCAACAATATGAGGAAGCAAAAAACACTCAAGCAGAAGAGCAGAGAGAAAAAAGAATTCAAAAGTATGAAGATAGTGTAAGGAGACTCTGGGACAACTTCAAGTATATCAACATTAGCATTATGGGAGTGCCAGAAGGAGCAGAAAGGGAGATATTGAAAACCTATTTGAAGAAATAATGACAAAAAATTTCCTCTACCTGGTGAAAGAAATACACTTCTAAGTCCAGAAAATACAGAGAGTCCTAAACAAGAGGAACCCAAAGAGGCCCACATCAAGACACATTATTATTAAAATGTCAAAAGTTAAAGACAAAGAATCTTAAAAGCAGCAAGAGAAAAGTAGTAGTTACCTACAAATGAGCACCCATACAACTGTCAGCTGATTTCTCAACACAAACTTTGCAGCCCAGAAGGGAGTGGCAAGAAATAATCAGTGATGAAAAGCAAGGGTCTATAACCAAGATTACTTTACCCAGCAAAACTCTCATTTAGAATTGAGGGTCAGAAAGAGAAGCTTCACAGACAAGAAAAATCTAAAGGAGTTCATCACCACAAAAACAGCATTACAGGAAATGTTGAAGGGTATTCTTTAGAAGGAGGAGGAAGAAGAAGAGAAGGAGGAGGAGGAGGAAGAGAAGGAGGAGGAGAAGGAAAAGGAGAAAAAAGGGGAGGAGAAGGAAGAGAAGAAAGAGGAGGAGGAGAGGAGTATGAACATTGAAATGGCAGAAAATACATATCTATCAACAAATATAAAAGTAATCAAACAAGATATTTAATCAACAAAATAACAGGGTGAATAAAATAGAACCAGAGGCATGGAAACACAGAACAGACGAAGGAATCTCAAAGGGAAGGAGGAAAGGGGCAGGAAGAGATTAAGCGAATATCTTATATGCATACTAGAGGCCCGGTACATGAAATTTGTGCACAGAGGGGAAGGGGTGGTGGTGTCCCTCAGTCCAGCCTGCATCCTCTCCAATTTGGGACCTCTTGAGGGATGTCTGATGGGCAGTCAGACATCCCTTTCACAATCCAGGACTGCTGGCTCCCAACTGCTCGCCTGTCTGCCTTCCTGACTGCCCCTAACTGCTTCTGCCTGCCAGCCTGATCACCCCCTAACCACTCACCTGACAGCCTGATTGATGCCTAACTGCTCCCCTGACAGCCTGTTTGCCCCCCCCCCCCCAACTTTCCTCCTCTGCCAGCCTGGTCAACCCTAACCCCTCACCTTCAGGGTTGATCACCTCCAACTGCCCTCCCTTGCAGGCCTGGTGCTTCCCAACTGCCCTCCCCTGCTGGCCATCTCCAGGCAGCCATATTGTGTGTTGGAGTGATGGTCAATCTACATATTACTCTTTTATTAGATAGGATAGAGGCCTGGTGCCCAGGTAGGGGCCAGCTGGTTTTCCCTGAAAGGTGTCCCAAATCAAGGTGGGGGTTCCCTTGGGGCATAGGGTGGCCTGAGCAAGGGGCCTGTGGTGATTTGCAGGCTAGCCATGCCCCCTGTCGACCCAAGTGGAGGCCCTGGTATCTGGAATTTATTTACCTCCTACAATTGAAACTTCGTAGCCTGGAGTGGAGCCACGCCTGCTGCTTGCTCCATGGCTGGCAGCCATTTCTGTTTGGATTTGTTTACCTTCTATAATTGAAACTTTGTAGCCTTGATTGGAGGCCTAGGCCTGCCAGGATGTGCGGAAAGCTTGGCCTCCTCCATTGTCTGGAAAACCCAAGCCTCCCTCCTGCTCTCTGTGGCTGCAGCCATCTAGGTTTGGGTTAATTTGCATACTCACTCTGACTGGCTGGTGGTCGTGACTGGTAAGTGTAGCTGAGGTATGGTCAATTTGCACAGTACTCTTTGATTAGGTAGGATGAACAAAGGCTAGCTCTGACAGACAGCCATGACAGCACTTGGTTCTATCTGCCATACCAACAAGTGGGGATGACAGGCCTGGAGGCCTGTAAAGTCAGAGCCCAGTAACATCCATGGCTCTAAGGTTGCATGTGTGGTGGGCAACAGAGAGGGCAAGGCAAATAAAAGTGACTGGCAATTATTCCCACCAATGGTGGAAGATAAGACTTCCTAAAATAGTTATATCTAGAGAAGTAAAATTTTAAATTCCTAGAGAAGAAATTCTGCTGCAAAATTCTTATACTGTGAAGAATTAAATTTAAAGCCAGGAAGTATAGACACAACTGTATTTTGGAAGTTAATCCACATTCCTATACACCAAGTTTTTTTAAAGCAAGGGAAACCTTTAAGCTGATGATCCCTTCTCTGGGGTCACTGTCATGGACAGAGAGAACTTTTCCTTAGCAGCATGTAAATAGGTCTAAATGTTATTACCACACTGAGTTAATATAGCAGAGCAATTGTCAGAAGTTGCTTACCTCATTTCTAGAAAACGTAAGTAATTTCTATTTGAATGAACTTAAGGAAGATGGGGGAATGGGAGGCTACCACCAGGTTCCAAGGTCCCTACAATATTGTCATTCTAGGGTGAGAAAAGAGCCTTGGAGATAACATGGTCACCTCTAATTTCCAAAACATCAGTAAAGTAACTCCATACCCAGGACTACTCCTACTTCTGCTGAAACACCTAGGAAAGAGCACAACCTGACAGCAGACTCCTCTAGCAAGGGCTGCCAAGCCACTGGAGCAGTGACTCCAGGTAAGCAGTGACTACAAAGACTGTCTGCCAAGCCCAACAGATCCACAGTGATGATGGGCCTAAAGGCAGCCTGCAGGAAGAGGCGGTAGTCCCAGCCTTTCCTGGGAGCCAGTAGTCCTGGGTTGTGAGATGGATGTCCAACTGCCCATTAAACAGGCAGTCAGACATCCCTCAAGGCGTCCCAGATTGGAGAGTGGACAGGCTGGGCTGAGGGACACACACCCCTGTACCTTGGTTGCAGACTCCTCCCAGGAATTTGTGCACCAGGTCTCTAGTTACTATATAATTGTCCATAGGAACCATTTATCTAAATAGTGTTTTAAATGCTAAAGGGCAGATTGATTTTTCTCCTACCTCTGTATGTGTGCTTTTGAGAAAAACCTATTTTGAAAACAAACTAACTCATGTCACTAGTTAAAATCTTTCCTTTTTCTTTTTCACAGGGAAATAAATGAGTGACCAGTAATGATCAAACGAGATAAAAGGTTCTGTTCCAGTTAGTGGTTAGGATCCCAGACTAGTTTGGTTAAAAAAATAAATACATGAAATAAAAATCATAAAGTAGCTGAGCTTGGGCAATAAGAGGTTCTAGGTCTTCAAACTTGAAACCAACACCAAGCAAAAGGCAGAGTAAATCATGTTACCTCCATTTGTTCACCTATAAAATGGATATAATATACTGTACTAAACTTTTTTTTGCGAAGTTTTATTTTATTTTATTTTATTAAAATAAATCTTTATTGCTCATATTATTACAATTGTTTCTCCTCCCCCCCCCCAATAGCTCCCTTCCACCTGGTTCCTGCCCGCCCCCCTTCCTTACCTCCCCACACCCTTTTCCTCCTGATAATTATCAATCCACTCCCTTTCTTTGCCCCTGATTCTATTATATTCACCAGTTTATTCTGTTCCTCAGATTTTCAATTCACTTGATCTTCTTCCTCTTCTTAAATAATACCTTTCAGCATTTTATATAATACTGGTTTGGTGGTGATGAACTCCTTTAACTTTTTCTTATCTGTGAAGCTCTTTATCTGCCCTTCAATTCTGAATGATACGGTATTTTTCGGACCATAAGACGCACCTTTTCTTCACCAAATAGTGGGAGGGAAAGTGCCTGCGTCTTATGGTCTGAATAGAAGTAGTGCCTGCGTCTTATGGTCCGAGTTGCAGAGCGGCAGCGGGTCCCCCGGGACCTTCCGTGTCCCTGGGGACTGCATATTTGGTGAAGAAAAAGTGCGTCTTATGGTCCGAAAAATACGGTAACTGAAGGTATCCCAGAGTAGACACAGCTGATACCCACATCCAATTGGCCTGAAGGTCAATTCCTCCCAGGGATACCAACAACAATAAAGACTTAGCTACAACAAGGCTGTACACGCAGTCCACAAAGGGGAACACCAAGAGTGTCTACCTCAGGTAACTGAGGAGGCTGACCCACTGGGCCAAATAGGACACCAAAGACACAAAGCCATCCTACCAACTCTGGGAAGCAGCAAAAATGCTGAGACAAGGAAATAGATCTCAAACGAAAGAGATGGAGGATACAGAGTTCAAAAACCACAGTTTTAAGGTTATGCAAGAATATCCTAGAAAAGGCCGATAAATTTCATAAGACACAACTAAAAATTAAACATAAACTGACTAAATTGGAAAATATTATGCAGAGATCCAACAGCAGAATGGAGGATCACAAGAATCAGGTCAAACAGTCAAAAGACACTCCGGAGAAGCAAGAAGACAAGAGAATCCAGAAAGTTGAAGTTAGTGTAAGAAGCCTCTGGGACAACTTCAAGCATACCAACATCAGAATTATGGGGGTGCCAGAAGAAGAGAGAGTGCAAGATACTGAAAACATTTGAAGAAATAATGTCAGAAAACTTCCCCCACCTGGTGAAAGAAATAGACTTACAAGTCCAGGAAGCACATAGAACCCAAAACAAGAGGAATCCAAAGAGGAACACACCAAGACACATCATAATTAAAATACTGTACTAAACTTTGATGATACTAGGTTTTGAAAAAGCTTTCACTCTTCAAAGGAAAAGCAATAAGTAAATTCGGAGCATGATTATTATTAAAATGTAATGCCCAATAATATGATGTAAATAAGCCAGTGATGTTTCTTACTCTTTTAAGAACACTTTGATAACTTTTAAAATATTACTTTTTTAATTTCAGAGAAGAAGGGAGAGGGAGAGATAGAAGCATCAATGATGAGAGGGAATCATTGATAAGCTGCCTCCTCCACGCCCCATACTGAGTGAGGATCAAGCCCACAACCCAGGCATATGGCCTGACAGAATCTAACCATGATCTCCTGGTTCATAGATCACTCTCAACCACTGAGCCACTCTGGCTGGCCTTGACAGCCTTTTAATCTGTTCACATGGAGCCTGCTAGAAGCAACAGGAGGTAAACAGCAACTCTTCACAAAGCCCAGGTCAGAGACAGAACCCATCAAACTTAAGACTGGCCTTACTTGCCAGTCAGGCCTCTCCCATCCGGCCCAACTCTGATGCCAATTCCAGAAATTAGGAAAGGTTTATGGTTCCACTTGGACATGTCAAAGCAGCAACCAAAATCCTCACCCACACACTATGCACCAGACCCACAGAGTTGTCCTTAAGTGTGTACCATCGTTTGTAAAAAATTGCAACACAAGCCAGGAGGAAGTGCTCAATTTTTCCTTGTTTGATTTTCATTTCAAAACTCCAGAGGTTTGAATTTCATTTTAAAAAAATATATTTTATTGATTTTCCATAGAGAGAAAGGGAGAGGGATAGAGAGCTAGAAATGTTGATGAGAGGAAACATCAACCAGCTGCCTCCTGCACACCCCCTACCGGGGATGTGCCCGCAACCAATGTACATGCCCTTGACCGGAATCGAACCTTGCAGTCCGCAGACCGACGCTCTATCCACTGAATCAAACAGGTTTCAGCTGAGTTTCATTTTTAACCTAACATAAAAATTATAATGTGAGAGCTAGATATTAGGATGAAAAGAAGATTGAAAGAGCTAATCTTCCTAACTTAAGAGGGGAGCATGCAATCAAACTGCATCCAATTTCATCATCCACAAATGTTCAGAGAGAAAAAAGATTACTTACATTTATTAAACATCTACTATGTACTCTAGAGCCTATTTTCTCTCCCACACTTAGAGGAACACTACAAACAGCCATCACCAGGGAGGGAACTATACCAAGAAGACGGGGGTGGAGGGAGTCACAATCTGGTAATCAAGTCCTAGATATTTCATTGGTTAGTGTTGTGAACACAAAGAGTCTGGGCTAGAAACCAAGTTCAAGTTCCTAAAGATCCTTTGCAAGAGGAACTCCCAAACTATGTTTTCTCTAAAATTCTGGAATTACTCGTGCTATTTTAAAAATTTTAAAATATTTTAAGCCTGGATCACAAGAATTCAATGTAGGGATAAAACAACCTGAGCCAGATTTCTGACTCGAGCACATCTGACAAATATGGAATTCATAAGATCTTCTTAAAAGACATTTTACAGATGTGCTCACAGGGAAAGGCAACCACAACAATGAAATGGCACATGTGTGGCCAGGTAATGAGAGAGCAAAGCCTTCCTGCTGGCAGCAACAATTCCAAGTATGAAGAGTTTCTCACTATAAAACCCAACTCATTCTCACTCCTAGGTTACAAGCTGTCATCCTAAATGATTGTCTATGTTGAAAAGTGTCAGATGGGACCAAATACACACTGGTGTTCTGATGTTTAAATGCCATTCTCTTTATCCACATCCCACTAAGAAAAAAAAGTGATTAGCCTTAAAAAAAAAAAGACACTATTTACAATTCGCCTCCAATCCTCTGCACTTCATGTAAACTATTAACACTCCTCTGCATTAACCCATTTCACGTAAACCATAATTAACTTTTGCGTGTTCCCCAACATTAAAAGAACATAAATGTGGTTTGTATTCAGTGGAAACGCTTTCCCTGAATTATGACTGTGGAGAAAAATCGGCCAAGATATAAGGCCAGTCCATGTCCCTGGACAGGATGAGGTAAGAGGTCCTGCCTGAGGGCCCAACAAACTGCGACGGCTAGCTTACCATCCTCCCAGAACCCCACAGCTCATGCTGCCACAGCGTCTGCTTCCTGTTAACACCCGGTGAGCTCTGATCTGGGTACAGGGTTCCTTGAGGTGATTTGTAAAGGAGGAATTTCCAATGTGCCACGCATACCTCCAACAGCGAGGTCTGGGGAGGCGGTTAGGGAAGTGAGAGGGGGTGGCTCATAGATAAGTGATGCATGTGGCTGCCATCATCTCACCCTGTCCGAGAAAATAAAAGGAAAAAGAACTTGAGGGTTTTTTCCTGGACATCTTCCACACAGACCTCAACAGCCCACTCAACCTCCGGCAGGCCTGCAGACCACGGCTCTCAGGTCAGGACCTACCCGCGGAGGCTGACGATCCGCCTGGCCACAGGCGACTGAGGAGGGTCGGGTCCCTAGCTCCGGAGAAGGCCGGAGGCCCAGCGGCGGGGAGGCCCCACCCACCACCAGCCTTCAGAACCTGCGCCAGACTCCCAGACTCTCCAACCCAGTCCCGCTTCCACAAAGCGCCGAAACCTCCCTGGGACCCGCGGCCCGCAGGTCTGCGCCGCACCCAATTCCAGGGACCCAGAGGCCGGCTCCCCCGGAAAAGGGCTTGGAAAGCCCGCCAGAAGGAGGCGCCAGCCACACGACGGCCCCGCGCCCCGGACCGCCAGGGCGGCAGCGCTTCGGCCACACGTCGGGTAGCAGTGATCACCTGCTCCAGGCCGCCCGCTGTCGACCGCGGAAACCCCGAGTTTGGGGTGCAGCCCAGTCCTCACCTCCGCCTCATGCTGCTGTGTTCACCTGGCGCCAGCGACCCCTGGCCGGCCCTGGCCACCACCTAGAAGCCCAGCAGCATCCGCGCAGGCCACTGCACGGAGAGGGCAGCCCAGGCAGCGACGAGGCTGCCGGCTGGGAGGGCACTTGGAAGGGCAAGGGCTGCAGCCCTCCAGCGCGACCACAGGACCCCAGCCTTGGGGGTGATAGATCTAAGTGCACTTCGGAAAGTGCCACGTAGCTCTCATCTTCTGAGACGCTGTTGCTACCTGCAGGCTCCAACAGAGTCAGAATCTCACGGTTACAGGCAAAAGGTAAAGAAATAAGCAGTCTCTTCCCAAGTCCCCTTTTCTACTCCCCCCCCCTGCACGGTTCACATGGTACATTCCTCAAAGCCTGGTCCTGGCGACAGAGAGAGCAGTGGATTGGTTGGGAATCTTGGAAAGGGAATAATGGCCAATGGGAAAACGTGGTGGGCTGCCAGAATAGGAAAAGAGAGGATGCGCTTAAAGGGGCCTCGTTTGTTGTTCTCAGTACCTGCCTCACAGCAAAACTAGAATGTTCTTCCTTATCCTATCCAAATGGGAAACAAAGAAATTAGAAGAATCCTCAAATTTTGGGGTTAGAGAGCTAAAAGAAAATGTGGACAGAACTGAACCAAATATAAGTGTGTGACTTTGGGTAGGCTAGTCCATTCTCTCAGCCTCAGTTACCTCATCTAATACAATGAAGACATTAAGCAAGAAGTAATCTCTATTAGTCCTCATATTTTGTGACCCTATAATCCTTTGTATGGAATTAACAATATTTACTCTTCAATATTCTTCCATTTGGGCATGCTCCACCATCCTAATGAACTTTGGTTGGAAGTTGATAGACTTTGTGACACCAAATCCTTTACAAAGACAGTATAAACCACATCTTTTGTAAAGACAAATTAAATATTATTTCTGAGTCCCTGCTCTCTTAAAACAGAGCATTTTTCTTATTCTTTCTTATATGTGGAGAGTCCACCCGCCCCCTGAAAATCTCATAATTTCTACTTTTTCAAGAGTCTCCTCTTCCGCTTCTCTCCTCACCCACATAATTAGACAAAACTTTAATTAATACTCATTTGCCTGTTAAACTATCCAGAATCCCTTTCTTTAACAACAAATCTCTCTGGTCAGTCCTCATTACAATTAATAAATCGTTCCTCTCTATCTGAAGTCTATGAAGGCCAGTCAGCTATGCCTGCCTCCAGAACCTGCACCAAATGCCTTCCAGACTCTCCAACCAAGTCCCGCTTCCACAAAGCGCTGAAACCTCAGCTATGCATAGCCAAATATGCTTTCAGTCATACTACTTGTCAAATTTAAGACTTTCAAAACACCCTCTTGAAACTTAGTCTGCTCTATTTTAGAGCAAGTGGTCAGGCCTGCATTTAAGCTATCAAGCTTCTTTTTTCAGAATTTTTCAACCTCCCATCATCTGGTCACCCCTACACCCACTCAAACTTCTTCCAAATTTTATCAGTTGTTTGGATATTATTTCTACTCCCAGACAGACAACTAATCTATTATTCAGAGAGCTCTGGAAAGTCCAGTTCCTCCATGAAGTCTTCTTAGGTTGATTAGCAGAAGCTGCTAGTTTACAGAGCTCCCATTACTACTCTGTGACCCCATAACACTGATTTTCCACCCCAATATGCAAATTTATTGGCATATTTACTTCTCTCATTCATTTACAACAGCAGTTTACATTTATTAAATGCTAGGCACTGTTTGGAAGTGCTTTTTGTGCACTATTTCACTTTACCTTGTGTCAACTCTATGAAATGTTGTTATTCTTACTGTTTATATAAATAAAACTAGAAGGCCCCGTGCATGGATTCATACACTGGTGGGGTCCCTCAGCCTGGCCTGCGTCCTCTCACAATCCGGGACCCCTTGGGGGAATGTCAGAGTGCTGGTTTTGTCCCAATCTCCATAGTCCTGGTCCAGATAGGAGGGAGCCCAATCCTGTGTGTTCAGTGGTCAGTGCATGTCATAGTGACCAATGGACTGGTAGAACAGTCAAACACTGAACGGTCGATTAGGCTTTTATATATATATGTAAACTAGAAGCCCGGTGCACAAAATTCATGCGGGGGGAGAGGGGGATGTCCCTCAGCCCAGCCTCCACCCTCTCCAATCTGGGACCCCTCAAGAGCAATTGGACATCCCTCTCACAATCCAGGATTGATGACTCTCCACTGTTCGCCTTCCTGCCTTCCTAATTGCCCCTAATTGCTTCTGCCTGCCAGCCTGATCACCCCCTAGCCACTCCCCTGCCAGCCTGATTGATGCCTAGCTGCTCCCATGCCAGCCCTATTGCCCCTAACTGCCCTCTCTTGCAGATCTGGTCACCCCTAACTGCCCTCCCCTGCAGGCCTGGTCCCTCCCAAATGCCCTCCCTTGCTGGCCTGATTTCCCTCCCTTGTAGACCTAGTCCCTCCCAACTGCCCTCCCTGCTGGCCATTTTGTGGCGGCCATCTTTGTGTCCACATGGGGGCAGCCATCTTGTATGTTGGAGTGATGATCAATTTGCATATTACTCTTTTATTAAATAGAAGGAGGCATAGAGAAGCCGATTTGCCCAAGTGTACATAGTGAGGGTCTAACTCTTGCCTACCTTTATAACACCACAATAAATACTGTCTTCAATATCTTAAGAACCTACTGCATTCCATACAAAAGATAATGTCATATGTTTATAACACATTTTATTTTTAAAAATATATAATTTATTGATTTTTCACAGAGAGAAAGGGAGAGGGACTGAGAGTTAGAAACATCAATGAGAGAGAATAATCAATCAGCTGCCTCCTGCACACACCCCAATGGGGATGTGCCCTCAACCAGAATCGAACCTGGGACCTTCCAGTCCACAGGCCAATGCTCTATCCACTGAGCCAAACTGGCCTCGGCTATAACACATTTTACATTTATTTATATAACTATTATATAATTTTAGTTTTAAAATAATCGTGTGGTGAGGGTTAGAATCAGTTTGTTTATAGGCAAGGAAGAAATCTACATCTCAGAATGGCTGACTAGTTGGCTAAGATAATAAGCCTGGTGAATAATGAGTCTGCTTTTCCAAGTTGCACATTTTTCCCACTGAAATCCTTTAGTGAGCACAACTTTTTCTTTGTAACAAGTAAAGAATGATGATAGCAACAAGGAAACAAATACAACATAGTAAAACTCACACCAAGGGATCCAGGGAGTGTGGTGCAAATTCTTACTGTGGAAAGAACACTAGTCAAGGAAGGCTTCTGTAGAAGGAGAAGCACTGTGTATTTCTTTTTACTAGCCACTTGTTTTTATTCTATCAATAAGGCCAGGCCTTTGATGCATCTGGCAAATTTAATAGCAAAGGGCAACAAAAACTACCAGCTGCCTAGAGTGACTAGAAATAGAATCTGCCCCATGCCTTTGAGGAAGAGATTTCTATGTGCAGCAATGCTACTTATCAATTCAAGTAAGTTTCTAACTTGCTATTTAGTAAAATATCCTACTCCATTTACAGTTGTAATGCTGAAATATAAGCTGAGCTAATGATTTCAACAGATTTAAAAAAAAAAAAACTGTTGACATTCTCACAGGGGTGGACACTCTAGCAAAATACGAAGTGTGAGAGCCAGTAAGATTTTAATATCTATTAAGAAGCCTCAGCATGGTAATTCTGAAGCCAGTACTTTTGAGTTACTCTTTGCCTGGCTCAGCCCTAGTCAGTCCAGTTAATTTTCTACTCCCATAGCTCTCTTGTCTTCTCAACCTCAGAGAGCTCTAAAATATCTTTGTTTATTTGAATGTTTTATTTATGTATTCTAACATTTATTGGGCATCTACTATGAATAAAGAACTCTCAAGTTGTGTGCGGTTATCCTGAGAGATCACATGCATGGCTGATAGTTACTAAGTGAATGAGGGTAATAAACATCAAATCCATTTGGTGAGGAACAGTTAAACATACCCCAGAGTAGGAGAAAGAGCACTAGGTTGAGTTCTGGGGGAGGGGAAGGGAAGAGGAGATGGGCATGTGTGATGAGGAGAGAGGTTGAGACACACATGCCCATCTCCTCTTCTTATATTTTACTTGTATATGTGTATGTATCATTTTTTAAATCTCACTTTTAAACAAAATTTGATCAACCTGCCTTGCAATCTACTTTTCCCTTTAGACTAGGAATTTTGCTATAGCAACATATTCTAAAACATGATTTTATTTATTGTTTTTAAATTTAATAAATCTTTATTGTTCAGATTATTACACTTGTCCCCCTCTTTCCCCCATAGATCCCCTCCACCTGGTTCCCACCCCACCCTCTGCCCTTACTTTCCCCCACACTGTCCTCATCCATAGGTGTACGATTTTTGTCCAGTCTCTTCCCGCACCCACCACTCCCCTTTTCCCCCAAGAATTGTCAGTCCACTCTATTTGAGTTCAAAATCTTCAGGCTTAATTTTTGTGCAACATTATTTTTTAAAATATATTTTATTGATTGCCCCTAAGAGACTATGCCCCTCACAGCTAGAAGAATCTATGGAAGACTGACCTTCGCCCCTTGACCTTACTGGGACTCTCAATTTTTTAAAATTTGTTTTATCATTATTATTTTAAAAAATATTTTATTGATTTTTCACAGAGAGGAAGGGAGAGAGATAGAGAGCTAGAAATGTCGATGAGAGAGAAACATCGACCAGCTGCCTCTTGCACACCCCTTACCGGGATGTGCCCGCAACCAATGTACATGCCCTTGACCAGAATGGAACCCGGGACCTTTCGGTCCATAGACCAACGCTCTACCACTGAGCCAAACCGGTTTCGGCAGTGCAACATTATTGATAGATTAGTTAAAGAAGGTAGCTGAGACTGGGATGCCAGGACACAGGCTTTTATTGGAGAGAGGGTACCTCCGCCAACTGCTTCCAGAGAGAAAGAGAGGAAGAGAGCATGCACCAGGCATACAAACACCTGTAAGGATAGGGGCGGGGCTTAAGGCATTTGGCAAGAGCTGATTGGTGATTCAGAGCTCAGGTATGTCTGGCCGCAGGTGGGGTTTACATCTGTCCGTCAATTGGAGAAAGGGAGGATCTATCATTCCAGGCTTCTGGTAATATTTTTTAAAAATTGAGGCCGAAACCGGTTTGGCTCAGTGGATAGAGCGTTGGCCTTTAGACTGAAGGGTCCCAGGTTCGATTCCGGTCAAGGGCATGTACCTTGGTTGTGGGCATATCCCCCATGGGGGGTGTACAAGGGGCAGCTGATTGATGATTCTCTCTCATTGATGTTTCTAACTCTCTATCCTTCTCTCTTCCTCTCTGTGAAAAATCAATAAAATATTTTTAAAAATAATAATGATAAAATAAATTTTAAAAAATTGAGAGTCCCAGTAAGGTCAAGGGGCGAAGGTCAGTCTTCCATAGCTTCTTCTAGCTGTGAGGGGCATCGTCTCTTAGGGGCGTCTATCCAGGGTCTCAAAGATCCTGGTGTTAGGTTCTGAATTCAGTGCCAGATAGATCTTTCCCACCTTCTGGTTGGCAAACACCTGCATTCTGTTCAGCAAGAAACTAGTGAAACAACACATGAGACATGGGCCAAAGAGCAAAATTAAGAGTATAAATACCAGTGGGCCTAACAGTGGGAGGCCCCAGGGTTATGTGAGCAAAAAGTGGGTAGCGTTTTTCCCTGCTGGATGAGGAGTGCAGCAGCATGATTTCTCCAAGAGACTGGTTAGTGAAGAGAGCGATCCTGTTGAGTCACTTGGGAGGTAAAAGCTGGTCCTGAGGCTGCCACGGCATCACTTGTCTGGTTGCTGCTTTTCTGCGCCTGGAACTCAAAGACAACCTGGGGGGTAAGATTCTTGGGGAGGTAATAAGTGGGGCTCTTTGGTGTAGCCCGGATTCCAGTCAGGACCATGGGCAGAAGGTCTGGCTAGGAGCTGCGAATTTCTAGAGTGAGAGAGTTTAGTTAGATGATCTTCAAGGAAGCTGTTGCTCTGCTAGATTTTACCCAATGAATGTAGGTGGTAGGGTATGTGCGGTTTCCAGGAAATGCAGTGTGGGTGAGGTGAAGAGGGATGAAGGCCATCCTCAGGGTCCACTTGAGTGTTACAATCGCGTAGGAGGCTTTCCGACATTCCTGGGGGTCTAGATACAAGCTTCCATTCACAAACAGAGTTAAATCAGGATTAGAGAGAGAAATCTGAGAGCTGCACCCAAGGTTGAGTGAGGGCCTCTGATTACCTCGGAGCAGGAGTGCTTTACTGCAGTTTGGGTGGAAACAGCAGGAAGGAGAGTGGCTGGGTTAAGAGCTGGGGACTGGGTTAGGGAGACATCAGGACTCTCGAGGAACAGGAGATGGAGTTCCTGCATGAGAGAGGGGGCCAAGGAGAGATCAGGATAGGTGTGACAGAATAGCCTGTGGTCTATGGGTGGAGAAGACCTGTAAGGGGTGCGACCTGTTTACATCTTCCTCTATCTCTTTTTTCAGTGTAGTATAGTTTTCAGCATATAGGTCTTTTACCGCCTTAGTTAAGTTTATTCCTAGGTATCTTAATTTTTTTGGTGCAATGGTAAATGAGATTGCTTTTTTAGTCTCTGTTTCTGTGAGTTCACTATTGGTGTATAGAAATGCCATAGATTTCTTGGCTTTGATTTTGTATCCTGCTACATTGCCAAATTCATTTATTAAGTCTATTAGTTTTTTTTATGGAGTCTTTTGGATTTTTTATGTACAATATCATGTCATCTGCAAATAGGGGCAACATTACCTCTTCTTTTCCAATTTTAATGCCTTTTATTTCCTCTTCTTGCCTAATTGTAATGGCTAGTACTTCCAGTAATATGTCAAACAGAAGTGATAGGGGGCAACCCTGTCTTGTTCCTGTTCTTAGAGGGAATGGTTTTAATTTTTGCCCATTGAGTATGATGTTTGCTGTGGGTTTATTGTATATAGCTTTTATTATGTTGAGGTATGATCCTTGCACTCCCATCTTGTTGAGAGTTTTTATCAGGAAAGGGTGTTGGATTTTATCAAATGCTTTTTATGCATCAATTGATATGACTATATGATTTTTAACTTTCAGTTTGTTTATGTGATGTATCACGTTTATTGATTTGCGCATATTGTACCATCCTTGCATTCCTGGAATAAATCCTACTTGGTCATGGTGTATAATCTTTCTGATGTTCTGTTGGAGCCGATTTGCTAGAATTTTGTTGAGGATTTTGGCATCTATGTTCCTGAGGGATATTGGCCTGTCGTTCTCTTTCATTGTGTTATCTTTATCTGGTTTTGGTATTAGGGTGATGCTGGCTTCATAGGAGTTTGAAAATGTTCCTTCCTCTTAAATTTTTTGGAATAGTCTGAGGAGGATAGGTTTTAGTTCTTCCTTGAATGTTTGGTAAAATTCTCCCGTGAAGCCAACTGGCCCTGGGCTTTTGTTTGCTGGAAGCTTTTTGATGACTGCTTCAATTTCTTCCCAAGTCACTGGTCTATTGAGGTTTTTAGATTCTTCCTGATTGAGTTTTGGCAGGTTATATTTTTTTAGGAATATGTCCATTTCCTCCAGGTTGTCCACTTTGATGGAATAGAGTTGTTCATGGTGCTTCTTAACAATCTTTTGTATTTCAGGGGGGTCTGTTGTTATTTCACCTCTTTCATTTCTGATTTTGTTTATTTGGGTCCTCTCACTTTGTTTCTTGGTTAGTCTGGCTAGAGGTTCATCAATCTTGTTTATTCTTTCAAAGAACCAGCTCTTGTTTTTGTTGATCTTATGTATTGTTTCCTTGGTCTCTATGTCATTTATCTCCGCTCTGATCTTTGTCATTTCCTTCCTTCTACTTACAGTGGGCTTTTCTTGTTGCTCTTTTTCTAACTCTTTGAGTTGTAGAGTTAGGTAATTTGTTACCATTTTTTCTTGTCTTTTACAATAGGCTTGCAGAGATATGAACTTCCCTCTCAAGATTGCTTTTGCTGTGTCCCATAGATTTTGGATTGTTGTGTTTTCATTTTCATTTGTTGCCATGATGTTTTTAATTTCTTCCTTGATTTCCCTGGTAACCCACTCCTTGTTCAATAGCATGCTATTCAGTCTCCATGTGTTTGATTTCCTTGGATTATTTTTATTGTAGTTGATTTCCAATTTTATGCCACTATGATCTGAGAAGATGCTTGATATGATTTCTATCTTCTTGAATTTGAAGAGACTTTGCCTATGTCCCAACATGTGGTCTATCTTTGAAAATGACCCATGTGCACTTGAGAAGAATGTGTATTCTGTGGCTTTGGGGTGAAATGTTCTGAAGATGTCAATAAATTCCCTCTGGTCTAGTGTGTCATTTAGCATTGATGTTTCTTTGCTGATTTTTTGTTTAGATGATTTGTCCAAAGGTGACAGTGGGGTATTAAAATCTCCTACTATGATTGTATTGCTATTAATCTCTCCCTTAATATCTTCAAGCAGTTTTTTAATGTATTTGGGTGCTCCAGTATTGGGTACATATATGTTTACCAGAATTATTTCTTCTTGTTGTATTGCTCCCCTTAGTATTATGAAGTGGCCTTCATTATCTCTTGTTACATCCTTCACTTTGAGATCTAATTTGTCAGATATAAGTATTGCTACCCCAGCTTTTTTTTCACTTCCATTCGCCTGGAAAACCTCTTTCCATCCCTTCACCTTCAGTCTGTGGGCATCTTTTTTTCTGAGGTGGGATTCTTGTAGACAGCAGATGTATGGGTTTTGCTTTCTTACCGAATCTGTTACCCTATGTCTTTTGATTGGAGCATTTAAACCATTTACATTTAAAGTAATTATTGATAGGTAGGTATTTGATGCCATTTTTATTCTATCCCTCTGCGTTCCTTCTTCGCTTCCTATTTCTTTATTTTTATAGTAGACCCTTTAGGATTTCTTGCATTGCTGGTTTATTGGAGATCAATTCCTTTAGTCTTGTTTTGTCTGTGAAGCTCCTGATTTCACCTTCAATCTTGATTGATAGCCTTGCAGGGTACAGTATTCTTGGATTCAGACCCTTCCTTTGCATGACTTTGTATATGTCATCCCATTCTCTTCTGACCTGATGAGTTTCTGTTGAGAAATCAGTTCCTAGTCTGATGGGGGTTCTTTTATATGTAACTTTCTGTCTCTCTCTGGCTGCTTTTAAGATTCTGGTTTTGTTGATGGTTTTTGCCACTTTAATTATAATATGCATTGTTGTCGACCTTTGGGGGTTCATTTTGCTTGGGACTCTGCGAGCGTATTGGATTTGTGTGGGTTTTTTCTTCGCTATCTCAGGAAAGTTTTCTGCCATTATTTCTTGAAATACTTTTTCCATATCTTGCTCAGTTTCCTTTCCTTCTGGGACCCCTATTATTCTAATATTGTTTTGTTTTGTATTGTCCCAAAGCTCCCGTAGGCTCTTCTGTTTTTTGTTTTTTTTTTCTAGCAGCTGCTCTAATTGGGTATTTTTTCCATCTTGTCTTCTAGCTCACTGATGCGGTCCTCTGCTTCTTCTAGTCTATTCTTGATGCTTTCTATTGAGTTCTTCATAGTAGCGATGTCATTTTTCATTTCTTCTTGGGTCACCTTCATTTCCTCTTGGTTCTTCTTCAGATCCTCTTGGTTCTTCTTCATTTCCTCTTGGGTCTTACTCATATTGTCAAATTTGTCTTCCATTCTTTTTAGCCATCTCATGATCATTACTCTGAATTCTTGCTCTGGTAGGTTGCTTGCCTCTAACTTGTTTACTTTCTTTTCTGGTGATGCCTGATTTTCTTTCATAGGCGGGTTGTTTCTTAGCCTCCCCCATGATCTCTCTTTTTAGGATGTCTGGTTATGTAGTTCTCCCTCTCCTGCTTAGATTTAAAGGTACAAAATACAACACAACCAGGTACAACACACAAGGCACTGAACAGAAAAGTGTTTGCAATATTAATATCCTCCAATAAAGGTGACTAGAACCCAGCTAACAAAATAGTACAATCAAATAAAAAGAATAAGCAAACCAATCTTATAAAAAAGCATAAAACTTTGATATTGTTGGCATTCAACATACAACTACAAAGGGGTAGAGAGAAGGACTTTTTTTTTAGGACAGTGACAAGGTAGGTGTGAATGGGCTTGGAGTAGGGTGTTGGGAGTTAGATATACACAGGTAGGGTGAAATTTTAGGAGGGGGTAAATAGAAAAAATAGGGAAAATCTAGAGCAGTAAAGGGTTAAGATAAGCAGGACACCAAAGGGAATGGGTTAGGAAGAGAGTGATGGCATAAAGGTAGGGTTGAGTTAGAATAGAGCGTTGGAGAAGGAAAGGTATAAATAATCTATTGAATAGTAATCCCGAAGGGGGGAAAAAGAGAGAGAAAAAAAAGTATATAATATGGCACTTAAAAGATAAAAATAAAAAATAAAATAAGATAAAAAAGTAAAATAGTAGTAGTAATAATATTGATTACATATAAAAATGAATTAATTAAAAAGGTAAAATCAAGTGAGGGAAGATGAAAAAAATAACTTCTTGAGTAAACTTTGCAACTGATGTAAATAAAAAACAAAACAAAAACAAAAAAATTAAACAATTAGAAAATCAAAATCAAAAATTAAATAAAATTTGCAGTAATGAAGGTCATTCACTTCCTCTTGTTCTGTCTAGCTCACCAGTTCCCAGTCTGGGCAGTAATTGCAGTTCCCTGTGTTTCCTTCGTGTTGTAATCAGGTCCTGATTTTTAAGCAGTTCTAGAGTCCATATGTACTTTAGCCTCTGGGTGGCAGTGTTTCTGGGTTGAATTCAAGGGTTCTGAAGCCTTTCTAGCTTTTTCCCCCTCTCTATGTCCCTGATCTATGGAGGGGTGGGGGTTGGGCAGGATGAGCTGACTGCACTCCCCTGCAACTCTCTCACAGTCAGATCCAAACGTACTGCTCTTTAGATAACCCCCATTTAGGAGCCCTGTCCACAGTCAGGGGTGCCTCCAGCTCAAATCCATGGGGTTTCATGTAAACCCAAACCCAGTCCTTCAGCCTCTGTGCACCTGGTGCACGTGGGCTGGTGCACACGGGGTGCTATGCCACAGGAGACTCATCGGATCTCCGCGAAATCTGACCTTTTTGCTTTGGGGTGGAGCGCTCCTTTGAGTCCAAGTGTTGGAGCTGATTGTGATCAGTGTTTTGGGGCTCACAGCTCCTTGGTGGTCTTTGCGGTTGTGGATATTCAGGCCTCTGACACAAACCTCTTCCCGTCAAGATGGCGAGATTTCCCCGTCCGCGCCCTTAAGTCGTTCAGGGAAAGGACCCAGCTGTGAGTGCTTAACTCACAGAAACACCCTGATCAGCCGAACCCCAGTTTCCCCAAGTGGTCGCCTTTCTCTTGGCTTGCTGACAGCACTCCCAGTGCGACCCTCGGCTGCTCTCTCCTTCCTGTTCGGGACCAGGCTCAGAACCTGCCTACCTGTTCTTCCGCCATTTTCTCCCTCTCTCATTGCCTTTTTATAAAAAAAGAAAGCAAAAGTTAGCAATTTTGAGAGCATACTTGGATATTATATATCCTTTGAGAATTCCATTATATTCCACTATCTCTAGAGCACTGTGTCAATTGTGATAATAGACTTATCAATCCTTGAAGAGCAAACCATTGAATGGAAGAAATGGCATCATTATAGGGAATTAAAATTATAATATCAACCTAGAAATAAGCAGTAATTGGATCTTAACACTAATTTATAAATGCTTAGTTACAACAAACATTTTTCCTACAAAAATCTCTTTCAGTAAAACACAATCAACTCAATGCATGTGTGGCCTTCCTGATGTCTTCTTCTCTCACTTCTTTTAGACAGACTATTTTGGGGAGGAAGACAGTAGCAAAACACCATGTGTGTTTTGGGGAACTGCTTATGGTCATGTAGACAAGACCCACTAACTTGATCTCACTTATATTCTCATTTCTATTGTCACCTGTGACTGTGTTAGTTTTTAATCTGTGGTCAATAGTTTCACTTGTTAACTCACATTGCTAGCCAATCTCTCAACCAAAGATCAATACATGCATATATCCAGTCAATAATTATTATTAGGAACTCTGTAAAATTAATAAAATAGCTATAATTTTT
Organism: Vespertilio murinus; assembly: GCA_963924515.1. Classification (NCBI taxonomy): domain Eukaryota; kingdom Metazoa; phylum Chordata; class Mammalia; order Chiroptera; family Vespertilionidae; genus Vespertilio; species Vespertilio murinus. Next base: position 94,903,535 of record OZ004707.1, on the reverse strand, counting down.
TATTTCTTGCTATATGTCAAGTTATTCACATTTATTACCTCATTTTAGTTTTATACAATATCATGAAGGTTTAATGAGGAAATTGAAGTTCAAAGAGTGCAAGTAATTTGTCCAATGTTACACGTAGGTTCAATCTCAGACCTGAAATTTAAATCATGTCTGTCTCATCATAAAGCCTTAAATTTCTACTGTGCTGTGGAAATACTTCCTCCCCGTTAGCTCCCTGGCTCAATGAATCCAACTATCCCAACGAAGAACTCTTCAAGGTACCAAACTCTTCAAGAACTCTTCAAGGTAAATGGAAATTAAAAAGATTTATCTTTTAACACATTTGACTGCTCTCAGAATCTTTTAAAATACATATATATATATATATATATATATATATATATATATGTATGTATTTTATTGATATTTTACAGAGAGGAAGGGAGAGAGATAGATAGCTAGAAACGTCGAGAGAGAAACACTGACTAGCTGCCTCTTGCACATCCCCCACCGGGGATGTGCCCACAACCAATGCACATGCCCTTGACCGGAATCGAACCCGGGACCCTTCAGTCCGCAGATCGACGCTCCACCACTGAGCCAAACCAGTTTCGGCTGCTGTCAGAATCTTGCTGAATACAATTTCTTTCTATTGATATTAAGCCTTATTTTGTAAAAAGCTTATAAAACATAATTTTGTATCTAAGAATCTTAGGGATTTGGGGAAATATAGTAATGTTCAGATGAAAGGAAAAAACTGGACTTTGCATAAATAAAATTATTTGAGAGTAATGCTTTGAAACAGAAATGAGCTAAGAATTAATGGAAACTAAAATCACATTTCACCGAGAAGACATATTTCTGGTTTTGAGTTTAGAACAGTGAGCACAATGGGAATTTCTCACAACATAAAAACAACACTTAATCCATTTGAATTTTCCCAGAATTGTGCAGGATATTAAAATCATACTTAAAATGTTTACTATAAATTCAAAATACTGTAGTTTTCTATGTTTGGATTGTATATATTTTTTATTCAAGATAATCTTTTATTTAAATTTAGGTTTTAATCTGGAAAGTGAAAGACTTGGTTAAATATAAAAAAGTTTACATTGACAAAATATTAAAAATTCAAAATCTTTTAGGTAACAGAAATTTAAAAGAAACATTGGCTTGAAATTGTAGAAAAAAAGGGAAAATATTATGGATATTAGTGAGTGTTAACTTGTTCTAGGAGTATAAAATTGAGGTCATGGTACAGCTATTACTTTACTGAATGTCTGTCACTTTGGACAAATAATTTGATTTGGGGATTAATTGAAACAATTTGAATATCTGTTTCATGAGTCCTTGAAAAAAGAGAACTCAAAGATGAACCTCTACTTTTCTGGGTTTTTTTTGTTTGTTTTTTTTTGTTTTTTTGCGGATGAGGAAATGGAAGGATCCAATATGAAACATTGACTTATGAAACATGAATGAAAAGTTGTGGAAAATGTTATAGCTAAATCATTATTGGTAAGTTTATTAATATGTTATATGAGTTTTCTTCTTGATTAGATATTAGCAGATTACATAAACATGTTTGATAAATATTATTTAATTCTGTTTAACTTAAAAATTCTTTTCCTACTTGCTTTATTAATAATGTTATTATTTTACATTTCAGATTAAATCCAATGAAGGCAGTTATAGTTTTGGGTTAGAAGACAAAAATAAAGTTCCAATAATTAAGTTGGTAGAAAAGGGGTCTAATGCTGAGGTAATGTAAATTAGCATTATTATTTTAAGTTGTTGCTCATGACATATAAATATAAAATTTCTAAACTATTTGAAATCAGTCTTTTAGTATCCTATTGAAAATAATGTTTCTGGCTACCCTTATTCTGAGGTTCTATCAAATACTCTAGGGATCTGTGAGGGGTCACATGTGGGTACTCAGGTGTAGTTCCGGGGAGGTATTGGAAATATCTACAGCTGTGAACCTGAGCTCCTGGAAGGCCAAAATGGCTCATTCCATGCCCCTTGGGTCTTCTCTGTTCCCAGACTCTAGCCCAGAACCCTATGGAGACTATGTAGGGTGGGACTATCATTCATGTCAGATGGTTCTTCCATTAATTCAAGAGCTGTGTCTTCTATTTTCCTGTCTCTGTTGACTGTCATATAAATACAACTTCTATCAGTAAAGCACACTCTTTGACCTATTTTCTCATTGGGTTATGCTGACTGATGTTCTCTCACCTCACCAGTCTTTTAAACCAAGAAATCTCCTGATCATTCATTCTGTCATTCATTCACAAATATCCATTTGGTACCTACTGAATGCTAGGCAGTGTTCTGGGTTCTGGGAATACATCAATGAACACAATAGACAACATTTCCTATCCTCATGAAACGTGCTTTCCAGTGTTATATACCAAGTTTATCAAAGTTAATGTATGCTCACCTTTCTGCCTTGCTTATAAAATGGTTAATCCCCCAGCAAACATCTCAATATTTAAATCTTTAATATAGAATGTAATGATGAATGAAACATAGCTTTTAACTTAGAATCTGTTTAAAGTTAATAATAGACTGTCATCCATCCTCTCATCTGATAAGGTGTCTCATGTAAGACAAAGCTTAATGTACAGCACATTACTCAAATAACTGGTCAATTCATACTCTTAGTGGGCCCAGGCAGCAAATAACTTTTTAGTAATTTCCTGTGAGAAGCAAATGTTTCTCCCAGACTCTTTCAGAGGATGTTTCTAGAGCTTCATCTGCTTATGCTTTTGATAAAATGTCTTCTCCAGGGTTTTCATCTTTTATCTGATAACTAAAAGAGCATATAGTTTATAGGCAATAGATTTGGTTAAGAAGAGCAGCCTTGTTGACATGGAGAGATAATGGCTATTTATTTGTTGTTGTTTTTTTTATTATTGACAATATTACAAAAGTTCTCCAATTTTCCCTTAACTCCCCTCCCCCCAACCCCAGGCCTTCACCACATTATTATCTGTATCCACTGGTTATGCATATATGTATATTAGTTTTTTGGTTAATCTCTTCCCATCTCCTGCCTTCCACTCTGAGATATATCAGCCTATTCCATGCATTCATGCCTCTGAGCCTATTTTGTTTGCCATTCAGTTTATTAGGTTCATTTGATTCCATATATAAGTTAGATCATGTGATATTTGTCTTTCTATAACTGGCTTATTTCACTCAGCCTAATATTATAATATTCTCTAGGTCCATTCACGTTGTCACAAAGGTTAACACATTCTTGTTTTTTACAGCTGCATAGTATTTTACTGTATAAACATTCCACATCTTTTTTGTCTACTCATCTGCTGATGGGCACTTGGGCTGTTTCCAGATCTTGGCTATTGTAAAATAATGCTGCTATGAATATAGGGGTGCATATATTCTTTCTGATTTGTGTTTAGGGAATCTTAGGATATATTTCTAGAAGTGGTATTCCTAGATCAAATGGCAGTTCTGTTTTTAATTTTTTGAGGAAATTCCATACTGCTTTCCATAGTGGCTGCACCAGGAAGTTTGGGATTATGTCTTCTTTGTCATCTTTTCAGTATTTAATAGTCTGTGCTTGTTGGAGCACACTTCCTTGGATTTTAGGCCATTTCTCTCCTATATTTTCTCAGGCTAATGATGCATATTTGGTTGTCATTGATGTCAATGTTGAGATTGAAACTCTGAGTTAATTGGATATCCATGGAAAATGCAATAAAAAATTAACCTGGGGTTTAACTATAGTTAGAATGGTGAAATAAAAAAAGGGACTATAAAATAGAGCAGAAGAAAGGATCACAGGAAGTGTACAATGTTAAGTCATGGGGGGAGGTAAAGATCGGTAATCAAATGTAAAACTAGGTCAGAAAGAATAATTCTGTCACCTCCCACAGTTTTATTTTGTGAAATTGTATAAAAACATTGCAGATATGTTAAAACGTCCACATCTATAAGTTCTAGACCTTTCCAGATTCTAATTCTGGGAAATAAATAGTTCCCTTATTAAAATATAATTTGACTCTTTTTTTTCCTATTTCTCTCATAGATGGCTGGCATGGAAGTTGGAAAAAAGATTTTTGCTATGAATGGTGACCTAGTTTTTATGAGACCTTTCAGTGAAGTGGATTGCTTCCTGAAATCCTGCTTAAACAGCAGAAAACCTTTAAGAGTTCTTGTGAGCACAAAGCCAAGGGAGTAAGTTGTATGATTTGTGTGGGATTTAAAAAAAATTATACATAGATGAATAAAGTAGAAAATTTAACTAAGCAAATGTCTAGAATTAAGCTTCTCATTGCTTGGAATATTGAAACCTCACCAAACATCACCAAGATTGGTCTTTAAATTATGGGAAAAACAACATTGCTTATGATGAAAAAATTCATTCTACTTGAATCATTTAGTTTCAGCAGAAATAATAATTTCCTTTTAATGCCTAAATTGTCCTGATCTAGTTTGGGTTGAGTCTGATTGTGAGTGAAGAAAAACGAATAGAACACTTGATAATAAAGAATTGCATTCCTCTATGGTCAGCCCTAAGAATTTCAGGGGCTATGAGTTAATTCAACACCATTTATAATCAAATGCTGTTAGGATATGGGATCAAAACCAAGAGAAAGACAATCCTATGCTCGTGTGTACTAAGAAATAGGCCCTATCTATCTGCCTATGATTAGAAAAAACTCATGTTTATCGTAGGAAATTTAGAGTACAGACTTTCTAAAGGATTTTTCTTATAATCATACCACCCATAAATATTATTATTATTATTTTGAAATATAGTGTTAGTTGAATTTTACAAGTCCTGACAGACATATGCATAATCACATATTTATAAAATGGGATATTCTTTATGATTTGTTTTCCCCCCTTTTTACAGAAGTTAACAAGATATCGTGGATATATGTGGAAGACATTGGCTTCTCTTCTCTAAATCATTGATTATCTTGGTTTGCCTTATCAGGTTTTCACTTGTTTACCCAATGAGGTAACAGAAACCATGCATATAAAGTGCTTACCACAATGTGTTAGTATACATACAAGGTTTTGTCAAAATTACTGTTTAGTACTTAATTATATTATTTATCAATAGTGATAGGCAAATTCATGAATTTTAAGATAAATGAAGGTTACCATTTCAAAACCAAAATGACTTATTTTAACTACTTATAGAAAGATTCTAAATATATATAATGGAGAATTCCTTCCTACCTTAATATATATTCAGCAAAGTTGGATGCACTATTTATCTTAAGAGTTGTGCAGCCAAAACCGGTTTGGCTCAGAGGATAGAGCATCAGCCTGTGCACTGAAGGGTCCCAGGTTCAATTCTGGTTAAGGGCATGTACCTTGGTTGCGGTCATATCCTCAGTGGGGATTGTGCAGAAGGCAGCCGATCTATATTTCTCTCTCATCAATGTTTCTCTTTTTTTTTCACAGTTGCCATGCTAATTTATTTTTAAAAAATAAATCTTTATTGTTCATATTATTACAAATGTTCCTCATTTTCCCCCCTCCATCAGGTTCTTACCCAGCCCTCTGCCCTTTCCCCACACCCCATTGTCCTCATCCATAGGTGCACAGTTTATGTTCAGTCTCTTCCCATACCCCTACTCCCCTTCCCCCAAGAATCGTCAGTCCACTCCCCTTCCATACCTCTGATTCTATTATATTCACCAGTTAATATTGTTCATCAGATTTTTTAATTCCCTTGGTTTTTAGATACACTTGTTGATAGTTATGTATATGTTGTTCATAATTTTTATCTTTACTTTCTTCCTCTTCCTAAAAAACCCCCTTCAGCAATTCATATAATTCTGGCTTGGCGGTGATGAACTCCTTTAACTTTTTTTAAATTTGTGAAGCTCTTTAACTGGCCTTCAATTCTGAGTAATAGCTTTTCTGGGTAGAGTATTTTTGGCTGTAGGTTCTTGCTATTCATCAACCTTGAATATTTCTTGCCATTTTCGTCTGGCCTGCATGGTTTCTGTTGAGAAATCAGTTGACAATCATATGGGTGCTCCTTTATAGGTAACTACCTGCTTTTCTCTTGCTGCTTTTAATATTCTCTCTTTGTCTTTTTCTCTTGGAATTTTAATTATGATGTGTCTTGGTGTGGTCCTCTTTGGATTCCTTTTGTTTGGGGTTCTGTGTGCTTCCTGGACTTATAAGTCTATTTCTTTCCCCAGGTGGGGGAAGTTTTCTGTCACTATTTCTTCCAAAAGGCTTTTGGTATCTTGCTCTCTGTTCTTCTGGGACCCCCATAATTCTGATGTTAGTTCACTTGAAGTTGTCCCAGAGATTTCTTACATTATCTTAAACTTTCTGGATTCTCTTGTCTTCTTGCTTCTGTGGAGGAGTGTCCTCTTGCTCTTTATGTTCCAAATCTTTGACTTGATTCTTGCGATCTTCCATTCTGTTTTTAGGACTCTGTGTAATATTTTTTTTATTTCAGAAAATGTATTCTTTTTTTTTCCCCTCACATGAATTTTATTAAGGTATTATATGTGTACATATCTTACCATTGCCCCTCCCCCCACTCCCATTCATGCCCTCCCTCCCCAGAGTTCTGTATTCGTTGGTTGTATTCATGCATACCAGTCCTTAGGTTGTTCTCTTATCTCCCCCCAGGTCTCCTTCCCCTCCCTGCTGTCATTTGACAATTTGCTTGTTTTATGGTGACTATCTCAGGGTCTCATGAATAGAATCCGCTCCACGTTTGGCAGTCTGCTTGTTTTATGGTGGCTATCTCAGGACCACCCGAATAGAGTCTGCTCCTCCTCTGGTTCTCACCGCCCCTCCCCCTGGGTCCCACTGCTTCCCTAGGGACACACGGCTCACCCGGGGCACACGGCCCCTTGGGACACACGGCTCGCCCAGGGCACACGGCCCCCTGGGACACTCAGCTCACCCGGGGCACATGGCCCCCTGGGACACTCGGCTCACCCGGGGCACTCGGCCCCATGGGACACAGGGTTCACCCGGGGCACTCGGCCCCCTGGGACACTCGGCTCACCCGGGGCACATGGCCCCCTGGGACACACGGCTCACCCAGGACACCCTTCCCCTTCGGGGGGTACGGCTCACCCAGGGCACACGGCCCCCTGGGAAACTCGGCTCACCCGGGGCACACGGCCCCTCTAGGGTGTTGGGGTCGCATATTGGAGGCGCCCCGCTAGCTCCTTGCTAGCATGGCGGGCAGGCTGGGACAGCTGCAGTTGGGTTGAGATGTTTGCAGGCGGGGGGGACCACCTTCAAAGGTGTCTCGATCGGTGTGGGAGCGGAGCAGCTGCAGACATGGAGGCTAAGTTCTGAGGTCGCCCACTCCCTGAGCCCAAGGCTTGGTGAGCTCTGTTCTCAGTGGATTTCCTTTATTCGTGGCGGCAGTGACGGGTGGCGGTGTCAGGTGCAGCAGTGACGGTCTCTCCTGTGGTTCAATTACCACTGTAGTTTTAAAGTTCACATGGTGGTGGTGGCGAGAGCTTCGGGTTGGCCATGTGGCATCGGAGGATGGGCTCGCCTGGGTGGCTAATGGAAGGCGCCATGCCATTTCCTCACCAGCGTGCTCCATCTCCCTCCCAGCATGGTGGGTATGCTGGGAAGATTGTGGGCGGGCTGTGATGGCTGCATGGGGAGAGTCCGCCCTCAATGGTGTCCTGTTTGGTGCGGATGTGGAGCTGCTGTGGATGCAGAGGCTAATTTCTGAAGCCACACTCTCTATGAGCCCGGTGTGTAGTGAGCTCTGATTTCGGTGGATTCCCATTCTTGGGGGCGGCGGTGGGTGCGGCAGCGATGGTAGCTCCTGTGGCTCAATTTCCCCTGTAGTTTTAAAATCCGCGTGGTGGTAGTGTCTGATGCTTTGGCCTGGCCATGTGGCAGCGGAGATAGGATTCTCCGGGTCTGCCAACGGAAGGCGCAGCGCCATCACAGCGCACGCGAAGCCTGGCAGAGCAGGCCGAGGGCAGTGGCAGCGGTGGAGGCCGCGGGATCCGAGGGTGTGGCGCAAAGGCAGGGCCGAGCCTGTCGTGGGCGGTGGCGGAGAGTCCCTGCGATGTCTTAGTCTTTCAGACTTAGTGGAACGCTTCCCCTGAGCCAGGACAAGCAGCACCACCACATATATTGGCCAGCTCAGTGCAGCCCCTCTACAGGTGACGACAGTAGGGGCATCCTCACCTCGGTAGGCCTTTGCTCTTGGAGGTCTTAACCAGTGGAAGGCAGCACGGTACAGAACTGCCCCACCTTCTCAGTCCTCTGCAACTTGACAATTTTTAAATGTTATTTTTAAAAAGGCATAAATCAAGACATATAACCTTGTCATTTGTTTGAGACTTGTTTGCCCAAAGGGAGACTTAACAGCATCTCCTCCGTAGGTGATCAACGCCGGCCCCCAGGGTCAGTGGATCCTCAGTGTGCAGATGCTACTATGGCTGTACACATTCTAAGTGCCATACACTTCACCTCCCCCAACGTACAACCCTTTTCACCATCTTGTCCTTTCCTCTCAGCTCTCTCTCAGGTTCACAGTGGACGCCAGGAGGAAAGAATGAGATCCTAGGTGTCTGCCAGTTGGAGAAGTCAGTGCCTAGGTGCTGGCCTCTGGCTGGACATGGTTGCCATGGTAACCAGGTGCCAGAGTATTGGGGTTGGGGGAAGGAAACTGGCTTGTGGCTGAGGAAGACAGTGCAGAGAAGGTAACAGTAAGTGATGACATATTGGACTCTCCCTGGGCATCTGTTGAGCCACAAGAGAAGTGTACTTCCTGGATGCTACCTTCCAGAATACCTGTTTTTTAGCCTCAAGCCCAAACCCAAACCAAACCCTCCCTCCTCCAGGTCTCTTTCCCTTTCTTTCCCTCCCCAATCCTTTCCTCAATACGAAGAGTAGCATTTTAAGGGTTCCTTGCCTTGGGGAATTATGCTAAATATGGTTGCCTGGGTGAAGGGTGAGGTGCCCCTTGCCCATCATCCCATCCTTTATCACACTACTCTGTATCAATGCCTCTTCCACCTACAAATCTGCAGATGTTTTGCTCCAGTTCTAGAATAAAGAAAGGAAACATTTTTACTGAACTCTGACAATGTGCCTGGGCTTTTCAGGGTTATTTCATTTAAGTCTTCTGTCAACCTGTGAGATTTTTATATTACTGTTCTATACATTAAGAACATAGGAGTACAAAGAATAAGTTATTCAACTAAGTGGTAAAACTGAAATTTCCACCTATTTATGTTTGACATGATAGCTGAAGGCATAAAGCCATCTGGGTATGGCTCAAATGAATATCAGGGAAAACTTCTTGGGATGTTCAGAATCACTGATAATTTCTCTCACTAGTCATTTACTGATTCTTATCCATTTTCACTGATATTTTATTTATTTATGTATTTATGTATGTATGTATGTATTTATGTATGTATGTATGTATGTATTTATTTATTTATTTATTTATTTTACTAGAGGCCCAGTGCATGAATTCATGCATGGGTGGGGTCCCGCTAGCCCAGCCCAATAGGGGCACATTGGGGCTGGGTTTGTCAGGAGGGGGAGATGGAGGGAGGTTGGCCAGCCAGCTCACCCTGGTAGGGGCCTAATCAGGGCCAGGCAGGCTCGGGGAAGGGGCCATGGGCAATTGGCCAGCAGGCCCCACCCCTGATTGGGGTTGGGGGATGATTAGGAGCATGGCTGGCTTTGGGGAGGGGCTGTGGGTAGTGGGCCTCCCGGCCCTGTCCCCAAATGGGGTAAGAGGTGCCAATCGGGGGCCAGTAGCCTGGGGGAGAGGCCATGGATGGTTGGCCAGCTGGCCCTGCCCCTATTGGAGTGGAGGGTGCAATCAGGGGTGGGGCAGATAGGGGGAGGAGTTGCAGGAAGTTGGCCACCCAGCCCTGCCCCCTATTGGGGTGGGGGGTTGCAAGCAGGGGTGGGCCGATTGGGGGAAGGGGTTTCATGGTGTGGATGGCTGATCAGGGATGAGTTAGCTCAGGGAAAGTAGGGGACGTTTTGCAGATGGCCCGTTCTTGATCTGGGTGGGAGAGTCTGATCAGGAGCAAGCAGGTAGGGTGGAGGGGCCTTCAGGTTAGCCAGCCGGCCCCACCCTTGATCAGGCCAGTTTGTTGGCGACAATGGACATCGTGGAAATGGTCATTATGGTTATTATGGCTGTTACAGTCATTGGCTTTTTATACATATAGACTTTATTTTATTTTATTTTATTTTATTTTATTTTATTTTATTTTATTTACTAGAGGCCTGGTGCATGAAATTTGTGCACAGGTGCAGTCCCTACATCTGGCATGGAAGAACAGGTCCCAGCTGACCTCTAGGCCCCCTGGGTCCCCATGTGTCCCCCCCACCCCCATCTGAGTCATGGTGCCCAAGTCCCCATGTGAAGATGCAGTGAGTGTTGCTGGGCACCTCAAGCTGGGGCTCAGTGTGGGCCTCTGAGCATCGCATGGAAGCTGGGTGAGCAGCACAGTCTCTCCTGGCTGGCCTTGCAGACTGGCTTCTGTGCAAACCCAAAGGGAGCCCAACTGGCCCTTGTAGTCCCAGCAGCTATGGCTCAAGCCACTCAAAAGAGGCTGCATAGGTGTGGGGCAGGCTCCTCAAGAGCGCCTGGCACCTGAGCATGGGGGCTTCCCCTTCGCTCAAGCCCTAGAATCTGGGGAAGGGTAGCAAGGGAAGTGAGAGCAAGTTTGGCAGACATCCCACATTTTCATCGTACCTCCATCCCCATCACCTCCTCCCCAGGTAGCCAGCGAGAGGTCACAGTGAGTCGCTGATGCCCACTATGTTCCATGCCACCCCCTGGTAGTCAGTACACATCATAGCAGGTGATCGAACTCCCAGTCTCCCTTTCAAACTCTCAGTTGAATGACGGCCCAAGGGGACAATTTGTATATTAGACTTTTATTATATAGGATTTAAATATATATACTAGAGGCCCGGTGCACAAAACTCACGCACAGGTGTGGGAGTGTCCCTCAGCCCAGCCTAAACAATTTCTAATCTGGTACCTCTTGAGAAATGTCCAACTGCCCATTTAGGCTCAATCCCAGTGGGGTTAGGCTTAAATGGGCAGTCAGACATCCTTCTCACAATCCAGGATTGCTGGCTCCAAACCGTTTGCCTGCCTGTCTGCCTGACTGCCCCTAACTGCTTCTGCCTGCCAGTCTGATCTCCCCTTAACAACTCCCCTTCCAGCCTGATCAACACCTAATTGCTCCCCTGTTGGCCCAATGCCCCTAATTGCCCTCCCCTGTCATCCTGGTCACCCCTAACTGCCCTCCCAATCAATCGGGGCTGGGGAGGGATGCAGGAGGTTGGCCAGCTGGTGAAGGATGGCGGGAGGGGTCCAGGGTTTAGTCCCAATTGGCCAGAACCCAGCAGCAAGCTAAACTACCAGTTGGAGCGTCTGCCCCCTGGTGGTCAGTGCACGTCATAGCAACTGGTTGACTACTTGACTATCTGCCCACTGGTGGTCAGTGTACATCATAGCAAGCGGTTGAGCAGCCTTAGCATATCATTAGCATACTAGAGGCCAGGTGCATAAAATTTGTGCTTGGGGGTGTGTGGGTGTCCCTCATCCCAGCCTGCACCCTCTCCAGACTCTTCAAGGGATGTCCAACTGCCCATTATGTGTCAGACATCCCTCTCAAATTCCAGAACTGCTAGCTCCAAACCGCTCACCTGCCTGCCGCCTGATTGTCCCTAACCCAGGGGTGGGCAAACTTTTTGACTTGAGAGCCACAATGGGTTCTTAAACTGGACCGGAGGGCCAGAACAAAAGCAACCTGACCATGCTGGCACTCTCATCTTGGGCTGCTGGTGAAGGAGCGGAGGGGAGAGCAAGAGAACCCTCTGCTCTTTCGGCTCCGTGGGCCGGATAGAACAACTGAATGGGCGGGATCTGGCCCGTGGGCCATAGTTTGCCCATGGCTGCCCTAATGGCTTCTGCCTGTCAGGCTGATCACCCCCTAACCACTCCCCTGCCAGCCTGATTGATGCCTAACTGCTCCCCTGCCAGCCTGATTGCCCTTAAATGTCCTTCCCCGCCAGCCTGGTCACCCCCTACTGCCCTCCCCTATAGGCCTGGGTTGTTTCCAACTGACCTCCCCTGCAGGCCTGGGGCCCCCTCAATTGTACTTCCCTGTAGGCCTGGTTCTCCCCCCAACTGCCCTCCCCTGCAGGCCTGGTACACCCAAACTGCCCTCCCCAGCAGACCTAGTCCCCCACAACTGTCATCCCCTGCTGGCCATCTTGTTGGGGCCATTTTGTGTCCACATGGAGGTGGCCATCTTATGTGTTGGAGTGATAGTCAATTTGCATATTACCTCTTTCTTATATAGGATTACTCTTTGATTACATTTGATGTGACCAGATGACAGGTCACTTAGCATATTAGGCTTTTATTAGATAGGATATTTTATTGATTTCAGAGAGGAAGGGAGAGGGAGAGATAGAAACATCAACGATGAGAGAAAATCATTGATTTGCTGCCTCCTGCATAGCCTGGGGATCAAGCCCACAACCCGAGACATGTGCTCTTGAATGGAATCAAACCTGGGACTGTTTAATTAGTAGGCTGATGCTCTATCCACTGAGCAAACCTAGCTAAGGTTATTTTATTTTAATTTTAAATAGGTTTTACTGATTTTAGTGAGAGGGAAAGGGAAAGAGAAAAAAACAGAGAGAGAGACAGAGAGACATCACCTGTCTGTCTCCCATATGCTCCTCCATCAAGGATGAAACCCACAACCCAGGCATATTCTGTGACCAGGAATTGAGCTGGTAACATTTTGATGCATAGGAGAATGCTCCAACCAATCTGGCCACATTGGCCAGGGCTCCACTGTTTTATTTAAAATAAATAAAATGTCTATTTCAGAAAACTTGAAAAAGATCCTATCTAATAAGAGTAATATGCAAATTAACCATCACTCTGCTACACCTATAAGCCATGCCCACCAGCCATGCCCACCAGCCAATCAGAATGAGTATGTAAATTAACCCAACCAAGATGGCTGTGGCCACAGAGAGAAGGAGGGAGGCTTGGGTTTCCTGGGCAATGGAGGCAGCCAAGCTTTCTGCCTGCCCTTGCCGGCCTAGGCCTCTACTCAAGGCTACAAAGTTTCAATTATAGAAGGTAAACAAATCCAAACAGAAATGGCGGCAGCCATGGAGCTGAAAAGAGTGGGAGGCTAGGGTTGCCCCTGGCAATGGAGGAAGCCAAGCTTTCTGCACACCCTGGCTGCCCCAGGCCTCCTCTTAAGACTACGAAGTTTCAATTATAGAAGATACATAAATACCAAAAGAAATGGCTGCTTCCATGCAGCAAGCAGAAGGCTTGGCTTCACTCTGGGCTACAAACTTTCAATTGTAGAAGATAAATAAAACCCAGATATCAGGGCCTCTGCTTGAGTCGCCAGGAGGCGTGGAAGGCCTGCAAACCACCACAGATCCCTCGCCCAGGTCACCCCACACCCCAAGGGAACTCCCACCCTGATCTGGGACATCCTTCAGGGCAAACCAGCTGGCCCCCACCCTTGCACCAGGCCTCTATCCTATGTAATAAGAGTAATTGCAGATGGACCATCACTCCAACATACAAAATTCCTGTCTCCATGTGGTCAAAGATCCTGCCCCGATGTGGACACAAGTTGGCCACCACAAGATGGCCAGCAGAAAAGGGCAGTTGGGAGGGACCAGGCTGGCAGAGGAGGGAAGTTGAGGGTGACCAGGCATGCAGGGAAGGGCAGATGAGGGGGACCCAAGCCTTCAATGGAGAGTAGTTGGGGGGGACCAGGCATGCAGGCAATGGCAGCTAGGGGCAAATAGGCTGGTAGGGGCTCAGTTAGGCATCAATCAGGCTAGCAGGGGAGTGGTTAGGGGGTGATCAGGCTGGCAGGCAGAAGCAGTTAGGGGAAATCAGGAAGGCAGGCAGGTGAGCAGTTGGGAGCCAGCAGTTCTGGATTGTGAGAGGGATGTCCGACTGACTGTTTAAACCGGCAGCTGGGCATCCCTTGAGGGATCCCAGATTGGAGAGGGTGCAGGCTGGGCTGAGGGACACCCCCATCTCGTACAAGAATTTCATGCACTGGGCCTCTAGTGGAAATATAAAGTAATAAAAATTACTTATAATCCTAATAACCCCCCAAAACATAGCTAATATTTATTCCAGTTTTTTTCCCTATTTTTAAATGAAGACTCTAAGTTTGTGACTATCTAATTTATATTTTAAAATCTAAATCCCAATTGATGATATTTGGAGGTGGATGCCTTTGGGAAGTGATTAGGTTATAAGGGTCTAGTTCTCATGAATGGGATTAGTGCCTTTATAAAAGAGACTTTAGAGAGCCCTCTTATTCCTTTAGTCATGTGAGGATATAGTGAGAAGACTGCTCTCTATGAACTCCCATCAGAGACTGAAACTGCTGGTGCTTTGATCTTGGACTTCCCAGCCTCCTGTGAGTTTATTTCTGTTATTTATAAGTCACTCAGATTATGGTATTCTGTTATAGTTAGCAGCCCAAGTGGAGTAGGACAAAGGATGTGCAGTATATCTATATCTATATCTATATCTATATCTATATCTATATCTATATCTATATCTATATCTATATCTATCTATATACCGTATTTTTCGCACCATAAGATGCACCCGACCATAAGACGCACCTGGTTTTTAGAGGAGAAAAATAGGAAAAAAATATTCTGAACCAAATAATGTAATAAAATATTTAATAAAGTATAACAGAATAATATTTGAACCATATAAACTGAACAGCAGTCAACAGTGGCATTGAGAACCATTATTACTGTCATTAACACATAAAGACAAAGGTTTGAGTACTCTAGTCTTCTGAAAACCCCAAGAACTCTTCTTCGCTAGAGTCAGAATTCATGAAGCTCATTTGGTATGACATTTTACCTCAGAAGCCGATGACTGGAGTGAGGGGCATGCGCACTGCTGTGTACTGTAACACCGCCTACTACATGCTATCCTCCAATAGCATACGGCGGTGACACAGTACAGCAGCATCGCGCCTTCCTGCACACATCGGCTTCCGTAAGGAAGGTGAGGGAGGACCCGCTGACACTCTGCCAGTATCTCAGTGGACTACTGAGAAGCCTGGATACGGGGCGGGGGAGGGATGATGCAGTCCCCAGGGACACAGAAGGTCCCGGGGGACCCGCTGCCGCTCTGCAACTCGGACCATAAGACGCAGGCACTTTTCCTCCCACTATTTGGTGAAGAAAAAGTGCGTCTTATGGTCCAAAAAATACGTTATCTCTATCTATCTGTCTATATCTATCTATATCTATCTATCTATCTATCTATCTATCTATCTATCTATCTATCATCTATCTATCATCTCATAAAAGGCCCTTGGTCGTCTTGCAGGGGATGGGGTGGGGCACGAGCTACTAAGAGGAGAACTATGAGCAGCAGGGGGCAGGACTGCAAGATACTAACAGGGGAGAGCTAGGAGCAGTGGAGGGCAGGGTACAAGCAATAAGCAGCAATGGGTGGGGCAGCCAGCTGAGGCAAGCAGAAGTGAGCTATTCATGCATGATACTTCTATTCCCACCTTGTTGAGAGTTTTCATCATGAAAGGGTATTGGCTTTTGTCAAATGTTTTTTCTATATCAATTGATAAAACTATGTGATTTTTTCCCCTCAGTTTGTTTATGTGATATATTATGTTTATTGATTTGTGGATATTGTACCATCATTGCATTCATGGGATAAATCCTATTTGATCATGGTATATGATCTTTCTGATGTACTGTTGGATTTGATTTGCTAGAATTTTGTTGAGGATTTTGGCATCTATGTTCATGAGGGATATTGGCCTGTAATTCTCTTTCATTGTGTTGTCTTTATCTGGTTTTGGTATTATGGTGATGCAGGCTTCATAGAAGGAGCTTGGAAGTGTTCATTCCTCTTGAATTTTTTGAAAAGTCTGAGGAGGACAGGTTTTAGTTCTTCCTTGAATTTTTGGTAAAACTCCCTTGTGAAACTGTCTGGCCCTGGGCTTTTATTTGCAGGAAGGTTTTTTGATGATTGCTTCAAGTTCTCCCATAGCCTATTGAGCTGTTTAGATTCTTCCTGATTGAGTTTTGGAAGGTTATATTTTTCTAGGAATATGTCCATTTCTTCCAGATTTTCTAGTTTGTTTGAATAAAGTTGTTTGTCATATTTTTTTAAACAATCCTTTGTATTTCAGTGGGATCTATTGTCATTTCACCTCTTTCATTTCTGATTTTGTTTATTTGGGTCCTCTCTCTTTGCTTCTTGGTGAGCCTGGCTAGAGGTGCATCAATCTTGTTTATCCTATCAAAGAACAAGCTCTTGGTTTTGTTGATCTTCTTTATTGTTTTTTTGTTTGTTTTGGTTTTTGGTTTTAGTTTTGTGTGTTTTTTTTGGGGGGGTGTTGGTCTCTATGCCATTTATCTGTGCTCTGATTTTTATTACTTCTTTCCTTCTGCTTACACTAGGCTTTTCTTGTTGCTCTCTTTCTAACTCTGTAGGACTAGGTAATTTATTACCATTGTTTCTTGTTTTTTGAAGTAGGCTTGTAGACCTATGAACTTTCCTCTTAAGACTGCTTTAGCTGTGTCCCATAGATTTTGGATTGTTGTATTTTCATTGTCATTTGTTGCCATGATGTTTTTTTTATTTCTTTCTTGATTTCTCTGGTAACCCAGTTATTGTTTAATAGCATGCTATTTAGTGTCCATGTGTTAGATTTTTTTGGGATTGTTTTTACTATAGTTGATTTCCAGTTTTATGCAACTGTGATTTGAGAAGATTCTAGGTATGATTTCTATCTTCTTGAATTTGAAGAGATTTTGCCTATGTTCCAGTGTATGGTCTATCTTTGAAAATGACTCATGTGCACTTGAGAAGAATGTATATTCTGTGGCTTTGGAGTGAAATGTTCTGAAGATGTCAATTAATTCCATCTGATCTAGTGAGTCATTTAGAATTGATGTTTTCTTGCTGATTTATTGTTCAGAGGATTTGTCCAATGGTGACAGTGGGTTATTAAAGTCTCTTACTATGATTGTATTTCTGTCAATCTCTCTCTTTATATCCCCCAAGAGTTTTTTTTTAATGTATTTGGGTGCTCCTATATTGGGTGCATATATGTTTATGAGTTATTTCTTTTTTATGGATTGCTCTCTTTAGTATTATGAAGTGGCCTTCCTTATCTCTTGTTATATCCTTCAATTTGAGACCTAATTTGTCAGATATAAGTATTGCTACCATTTTCCCCCCCATTTGCCTGGAAAACCTTTTTCCATCCCTTCACCTTCAGTATGTGTGTGTATTTTTTTCCTAGGAGGATTTCTTGTAGACAGCAGATATATGTGTCTTGTTTTCATATTCAATCTATTAACTTGTGCTTTTGATTGGGGCATTTAATCCATTTACATTTAAAGTTATTATTGATAGGTACTCATTTGTCACCATTTTTATTCTTTACCCCTCTGTTCCTTTTTTGCTTCCTATATATATTTTTTACAGCAGACCCTTTTGCATTTCTTGCATTGCTGGTTTGGTGGTGATAAATTCCCTTAGTCCTTTTTTGTCTGTGAAGCTCAATTTTGAGTGATAGCCTTGATGGGTACAGTATTCTTGGATTCAGACCCTTCCTTTGCATGACTTTGTATATTTCTTTCCATTCCCTTCTGGATTGATGAATTTCATTGGAGAAATCAGTTGCTACTCTGATGGAGGGGTCCTTTGTAGGTAACTTGCTGTCTCCATCTGGTTGTTTTTAAGATCTTACTTTGTTCTTTGTGTTTTCCAATTGAATTATAATGTGCCTTGGTATCGGTCTTTTGCGATTCATTATGGTTGGGACTCTGTGAACTTCTTGGATGTGTGTGTGTTTTTTCTTCCCTATATCAGGGAAGTTTTCTATCATTATTTATTCAAAGAGGTTTTCTATTCCTTTCTCAGTTTCCTCTCCTTCTGGTACACCAATTATGCATATGTTGTTTTGTTTTGTGTTGCCCCAAAATTCCCTTAGGGTCTGCTTTTTAATTTTTTTCCTAGAAACTGCTCTAATTGGGTATTTTTTTCCATATTGTCTTTGAGCTCACTGATGCGTTCCTCTGCTTCTTCTAGTTTACTCTTGATGTTTTCTATTAAGTTCTTTACAGCAGCAATGCCATTTTTCATTTCTTCTTTGTTCTTCCTCATTTCCTCTTGGTTCTTACTCATATTGTAGAATTTGTCTTCCATTCTTTTCAGCCACTTTATGATCATTTCTCTGAGTTCTTTCTGTGGCAAATTGCTTGCCTACATTTTATTTACTCCCTTTTCTGTTGATGCCTGCTTTTCTTTCTTATGTGAGCTGTTTCTTTGTCTTCCTATGTTCTCTCTTCTCTGGATGTATGGTTATGTAGTTCTCTCTCTCCTGTGTTGATTTAAATGCACAGAATACAACACAACCAGGTAAAATCTCAAGGCACTGAACAGAAATGTATTCACGATATTAATAATCTCCAATAAAGGTGATCACCAGAGAAAGGTATATTAGGGGATAAGAGAGAAAGTAGAAGAGAAAAAGGAAAAGAAAAAAAAAAGCAAAAAGAAAAAAAAGCATGCCCAAATGTAATTGGGAAAAGGGAAAAAAGTAAGAGAGAAAAGAAAGAGACTAAGACAGAAATGGGGAAAAACTATATATATATATGGGGAGAACACTCCAAGAAAACAGCCATAATCCCCAAAAATATCAGCAACAAGTACCTGGAGATTAATACAAATTACAAACAACAAGTAATATCAAGCGAGGTGAGGGAAAACTGAAACAAAAACAAAGCAAACAAACAAAGAATAAGCAAGACAATCTCACAAAAAAGCATAAAGAATCGATATAGTCAACATTCAAGCAAACAACAGCATAAGGGCAGAGAGAAAAATAATTTTTTGGATAGTTAAGACAGAGAAGAGAGAACTTGTCTATGGACTTGGAACAGGGGATTGGAAATTAGATATATAAGTAGGGTGAAATTTTAACAGTGGGTAAACAGAATGAATAGTGAAAATCAAAATCAGAAAAACAGTAAGAGAAACAGGTCACCATTAGGGAAAAGTGAAGGCATAATGGTAGAGTTGAGATAGAGTAAAATGATGCAAAAGGAAAGATGAAAATAGAATGTAGAACATTAATCCCAAAGTAAAATAAAGAGAAAATAAGAAGACAAAAAGGTAAAATAGTAGTAGTAATAATACTGATTGAAAAATAAAAATGTAATAATTAAAAATGTAAAACCTAGTGAGGATAAAAGAAAAAATAGTTTCTTAAGTAAAAGATGAAGAAAATAAAAATAATAAAAATAAAACGTAAAAAATAAAATGCAGTAGTGAAGGTCATTCACTTCCTCTATTGTTCTGTTTGGGATGCCTGTTTCACAGTCAGAACAGTGTTGCGGATCCCTGCGTTCCAATGCTCTCAGTGTTGTAAATCAGTTCTAATTTTTAAGCAGGAGGTGTCTTAATTTCTCATATTTCTTTATTTTTGATTACATAAGAGTCAATTTGTGATTTAGCCCCTGATGGGCAGTGTTTCTGAATTGACTTCCGGGTCTATATATGGCCTCTCTAGCTTGTGTTTAGAGACTTATTTCCCTGTGGCACTCAATACCAGTTTGTGGGAATGGGCTGCCTCAGAGATGGCTCTCTGTTGGCCACTCCCCACTCTGATCCCCAGGTTCCATAAAAACAACTTTCCGTGTCCCCAACTGGGTGATCTAACCCCTATGTATTGGGGTTAGTAATCAGAAGCAACGATTTTAAGAGGAAAAAGCCCAACTATGCAAACAACAGGGCTGCAGGCAAGTCTGCACAGTTCTGCGCCCGCCCCCCCCCCCCTAAGCAACTGGCACTTTTAAGATTTTTAGGCTTTTCTTTTGTGTCAGAAAAAAAAAAATGGGTTGCTTTTTAGAGATCCCTTCTGTTAGCAAGCTCTGAGGACCCCTTTCACATTCACAGATCATGTCAGCCCCAACAGCCACTGATTTTTATATGCACAGACTTTCCCCGGTCCTCCAGCTCCCACAATGTGTGCATTTCTCTCTTCCACTGGTACCACAGACCTCACCTTATCCCAGGCAAAATCTAACCTTTCTGTGGTAGAGTGTAGGCCTTCTCTGAAACCATGTGTTTGAGCCAATTGAAGACCAGTGTACTGGGGCTCACAGTTGTTCGGTGGTTGCCGCAGTTGTAGCTTTTCAAGTTCTAATAAGATGCACTTTCTTCAAGATGGCGTGGCTGCTCTGAGAGGGAACTCAGCCACAGTGGGGGCTGCCTGGTCAGCAGAACCCCGTCCAGCAGTTCCCCACCTTCTCTTGGGGTTTAGCTGTCCCTCAACTCACCAACAAATACTCCCAGTGTGACTCTCAGTTCTTCTTTCTTTCTGCTCCAGGACAAGGCTTGGGACCCATCTGTCTATTCCACTGCCATTTTTTTTCCAATAAAATATATATATTTTAAAAACTACCTGATAAAATTTTACTTCCTAATTATGAGCGGGAGCTAGAGTTTGAGGCTGGGTAGGACAAGCTTCACTGTGATTGGGGTGACTCAGATGACACGAAAGATTTTACTCACAGACACTCGGCCTTTATGACTGGATGCAAGTACTTGGCCAAAAGTGAAAGCTACTTCATATTTCATTTTGCTGGAGTCTCAAGGTATTTGTAGTGGCCTGACCCAAGTAGAAAAGATTAAAGGAAAATTTCCAGCAGCTGCCAAGAATTTTTAAAAACCTTTTTCTTTCCCTCCCAGGCCATTAGAAATTCTTAGCTAATTAGATTTCTTTGTGTATCTCCATATTGTAACTTTACTTTTCCTTGATTTATAATTTTACTGTCCTGTGTTAAAATGTTAAGATTCTAAGATTAATTTAAAAGTGTAAAATCTGGAGACTCAAAATGGCAGAAGAATAGAAGGACAGGTTCTGAGCCTTGTCCTGAAGCAGAAAGAGAGAGCAGCTGAGGGTCGCACTGGGAGTGTTTGTAAGCAAGCTAAGGGACAGGTGAACTCCAGGACAAGGTGGGGGACTTCTGGACAGGGTTCTCCTGACAGGAAAGCAACCATGGTGGGGCTGGGTCCCCTCACAGAGCTACCTATGGGCTTAGGTGGGGAAATTTCACAATCTTTAAAGGAAAAGTGGGTCTTGTCAGAGGCCTGAATATCCACAGCTGCAGCGACTGACAAGCAGCTGTGAGCCCCAGAACACCGGACCCAGGTGGCGTGAACACTTGAACTCAAAGGAGCGCTCCACCACACGACGAAAAGGTCAGATTTCTCGGGGATAGGGTGAGTGCCTGTGGCAGAAGACAGAAGCACTCGCTGCGTGGAAGCTGGAGGACTGGGGCAGTGTTTACAAGGAGAAGCCCCAGGCTGTTGGGCTGGTTTGTCCCGTGATTGTGGAATGGGCTCCTAATAGGGGAGATATCTAAAGAGCAACACGTTTTGATCTGATGCAGAGGGATATTTGGATAATTACAGGGGAGTGCAGTGGGCTTGGACTTGCCGCTCAGCCTCCACAGATCAGCTGAGTGTCACAGAGGAAAAAAAAAAGCTATAGTCCTGGAAGTCAACCCAGAAACACTGCCACCCAGAGGCTAAATCACAAATGGACCCTTGTGTAATAAAAATCAAGGGAAAGCCTGCTTTAAAATAAGGATTGGATTACAACACTGAGGAGCAGTGAAACGCAGGTAACTGCAATACTGACCAGACTGGGAAACAGGCGTGCCAAACAGAATGATAAGAGTAAGTGAATGACCTTTACTTTTGCACATTTAATT
Organism: Vespertilio murinus; assembly: GCA_963924515.1. Classification (NCBI taxonomy): domain Eukaryota; kingdom Metazoa; phylum Chordata; class Mammalia; order Chiroptera; family Vespertilionidae; genus Vespertilio; species Vespertilio murinus. The sequence continues at coordinate 94,881,716 of OZ004707.1, read as the reverse complement.
TAATTTATTTAATTTTTGTTTTTATTTTCATTATTTGCAACATTTACTCAAGAAACAATTTTTTCTTTTTTTCTCACTTGATTTTACCTTTTTAATTATTACATTTTTATTTGTAATCACCATTATTACTATTACTATTTTACCTTTTTTATCTTATTTACTTTTGTTTATTATTATTATTATTATTATTATTTTTAAAAAATATATTTTATTGATATTTTACAGAGAGGAAGGGAGAGAGATAGAGAGCTAGAAACGTCAATGAGAGAGAAACACTGACCAGCTGCCTCTTGCACACCCCCTATCGGGGATGTGCCCGCAACCAATGTACATGCCCTTGCCTGGAATCGAACCTGGGACCTTTCAGTCCGCAGACCGACGCTCTACCACTGAGCCAAACCAATTTCGGCTATTATTATTTTTTAAGTGTCATATTATTTACTCTTTATTTTACTTCAGGATTAGTGTTCTACAAACTATTTTTACCTTTCCTGCACCAACACTTTATTCTATCTCAACCCTACTTTTATGCCATCACTCTCTTCCTAACCTTTCCCCTTTTGTTGTCCTGTTTATCTTAACCCTTTCCTGCTGTAGATTTTCCATATCTTTTCTGTTTACCCCCTGCTAAAATTTCACCCTACTTGTGTATATCTAATTTCCAACCCCTGATCCAAGTCCATACACACCTCTCTTTTTGCTGTCAAAAAAACAAAAAAACAACCAAACAAAAAAACAAAACAAAAAAACAGTCTTTCTATCCTTTTGTAGTTGTATGTTGAATGTTAACAATATCTAAGTTTTATATTTTTTTGTGAGATTATTTTGCTTATTCTTTTTGTTTGATTGTATGTTTTTGTTAGCTGTGTTTTAGTTAGTTTTTTTACTTCTACTTTACCTTTCCTAGCTTGATGTTAGTTGGTGTTGTAGGTTGTATCCATCTCCAGATACTTGTTGCTGTTATTTTCTGTGATTTAGGGTTGTTTTATTGGAGTTTCCTTCCCATATATATAGTTAGTTCCTCGTTCCTCTCTTAGTATCATTCTAGTCTCTCTTTTTTTCCTCCTTCTCCCAATTTCACTTGGACACTTTTTTCTTTTCTTTATTTTTACTCTTTAATCTCTCCTACCCCTAATTTGCTTTTCTCTAATGGTCATCTTTATTAGAGGTTATTAATATCACAAGTACATTTCTGTTCAGTGCTTTGTGGGTTGTACCTGGTTGTGTTGTCTTTTGTGCCTTTAAATCAACACAGGAAAGAGAGAACTACATAACCAGACATCCTGAAAAGAGACATTGTGGGGAGACAAAGAAACAGCCCACATATGAAAGAAAAGCAGGCATCACCAGAAAAGGAAGTAAAGGAGTTAGAGGCAAGCAATGTACCGAGCATGAATTCAGAGAAAGGATCATAAAATGGTTAAAGAAAATGGAAGACAAATTTGACAATATGAGTAAGAACCAAGAGGAAATGAAGGTGAACCAAGAAAAATGAAAAATAACATTGCTACTGTGAAGACCTCAATAGAAAACAACAAGAATAGATTAAAAGAAGCAGAGGACCACATCAGTGAGCTAGAAAACAGGATGGAAAAAAAAAACCCAATTAGAGCAGCTTCTAGAAAAAAAAATTAAAAAGCAGGAGGAGAGCCTAAGGGAACTTTGAGACAATACAAAACAAAACAATATTTGTGTAATAGGGGTTCCAGAAGGAAGGGAAACTGAGGAAGACATGGAAAACGTATTTCAAGAAATATGACAGAAAACTTTCCTGAGATAGAGAAGAAAAAACCCACACAAATCCAATACGCTCACAGAGTCCCAAGCAAAATGAACCCCCAAAGGTTGACAGCAAGGCATATTATAATTAAAGTGGCAAACACCAACAACAAAGAAAGAACCTTAAAAAGCAGCCAGAGAGAGACAGAAAGTTAGATATAATGGAACCCCAATCAGACTAGCAACTGATTTCTCAACAGAAAAATCATCAGGCCAGAAGGGAATGGAATGAAATATACAAAGTCATGCAAAGGAAGGGTCTGAATCCAAGAATACTGTATCCAGCAAGGCTATCAATCAAAATTGAAGGTGAAATCAGGAGCTTCGCAGACAAAAAAAGAGTAAGGTAATTTATCTCCACCAAACCAGCAATGCAAGAAATGCTAAAGGGTCTGCTGTAAAAATAAAGAAAGAAATAGGAAACAAAGAAGGAACACAGGGGTATAGAATAAAAATGGAAACAAATAAGTACCTATCAATAATAACTTTAAATGTAAATGGAATAAATGCCTCAATCAAAAGTCATACCGTAATGGATTGGATAAGAAAACAAGACCCATATGTCTGCTGTCTACAAGAAACCAACCTCAGAAAAAAAGACACACACAGAATGAGGGTGAAAGGATGGAAAAAGATTTTCCAGGCAAATGGAAATGAAAAAAAAAGCTGGGGTAGCAATACTTATATCTGACAAATTAGATCTCAAAGTGAAGGACATAATGAAGGCCATTTCATAATACTAAAGGGAACAATCCCACAAGAAGAAATAATTCTGGTAAACATATATGCACCCAATACAGGAGCACCCAAATACATAAAAAGAACTGCTGGAGGACATTAAGGGAGAGATTAGTAACAATACAATCATAGTAGGAGATTTTAATACCCCATTCTTACCTTTGGACAAATCATCTAAACAAACAAACAAGAACAGCAAAGAAATATCAATCCTAAATGACTCACTAGACCAGATGGAATTAATCGACATCTTCAGAACATTTCACCCCAAAGCCACAGAATATATATTCTTCTCAAGTGCACATGAGTCATTTTCAAAGATAGACAACATGTTGGAACATAGGCAAAGTCTCTTCAAATTCAAGAAGATAGAAATCATATCAAGCATCTTCTCAGATCATAGTAGCATAAAACTGGAAGTCAACTACAATAAAAATAATCCAAAGAAATCAAACACATGGAGACTAAACAGCATGCTATTAAACAATGACTGGGTTACCAGAGAAATCAAGAAAGAAATTAAAAACATCCTGGCAACAAATGACAATGAAAACACAACAATCCAAAATCTATGGGATACAGCAAAAGCAGTTTTGAGAGGGAAGTTCATATTTCTACAAGCATATTGCAAAAAAGAAAAAGAAAAAATGGTAACAAATTATCTAACTCTACATCTCAAAGTGTTAGAAAAAGAGCAACAAGAAAAGCCCACTGTAAGCAGAAGGAAGGAAATAATTAAGATCAGAGCAGAAATAAATGATATAGAGACACAAAAAAAAACAAAAAACAAAAACAAAAACACCCCACAAAAAACGATATAAAAGATCAAAACAAAACCAAGGAACAGGTTCTTGGAAAGGATAAACAAGATTGATGAACCTCTAGCCAGGCTCACCAAGAAATAAAGAGAGAAGACCCAAATACACAAAATCAGAAATAAAAGAGGTGAAATAACAACAGACCTCACCGAAATTCAAAGGATTGTTACAAAATACTATGAACAACTCTATTCCAACAAACTGGACAACCTGGAGGAAATGGACATATTACTGGAAAAATATAACCTTCCAAACCTCAATCAGGAAGAGTTTAAAAATCTCAATAGACCAGTGACTTTGAAGAAATTGAAACCATCATCAAAAAGATTATAGCAAATAAAATCCCAGGGCCAGATGGCTTCATGGGACAGTTTTTACCAAACATTCAAGAAAGAACTAAAACCTATCCTCCTCTGACTACTCCAAAAATTTCAAGAGGAAGGAACATTTCCAAACTCCTTCTATGAAGCCAGCATCACCCAAATACCAAAACCAGATAAAGACAACACAATGAAAGAGAATTTCAGGCCAATACCCCTCATGAACATAGATGCCAAAATCCTCAACAAAATTCTAGCAAATGAGCTCCAGCAGTACAGCAGAAAGATTATACACCATGACCAAGTAGGATTTATCTAGGGAATGCAAGGACGGTACACATCTGCAAATCAGTAAATGTGATACATCACATAAACATATTGAGAGATAAAAAGCACACAATTATATCAATTAATGTAGAAAAAGCATTTGATAAAATCCAACATCCTTTCCTGATAAAAACTCTCAACAAGGTGGGAATAGAAGGATCATACCTCAATATAATGAAAGCTATATATGATAAACCCACAGCAAGCATCATACTCAATGGGCAAAAACTAAAACCATTCCCTCTAAGAACAGGAACAAGACAGGGATGCACTCGCACCACTCCTGTTTGATATAGTACTAGAATTACTAGCCATGGCGATCAGACAAGAATAAGAAATAAAAGGCATCCAAATTGTTCTTATTTTTAAATGACATGATACTATACATAGAAAACATCAAAGACTCCATAAAAAAAACTACCAGACCTAATAAATGGATTTGGAAATGTAGCAGGATACAAAATCAACACCCAGAAATCTATAATCTTTTTGTACACCAATAATGAAGTCACAGGGATGCCCACTCTCACCTCTCCTGTTTGACATAGTACTGGAAGTACTAGCAATTGCAATTAGACAAGAAGAGGAAATAAAAGCATTCAAATTGGAAAAGAAGTAAATTTATCCTTATTTGCAGATGACATGATACTGTACATAAAAAACCCAAAAGACTCCATCAAAAAACTATTAGACTTAATAAATGAATTTGGCAATGTAGCAGGATACACAATTAATGCTAAGACATCTATGGCATTTCTATACACCAATAGTGAACTTACAGAAACAGAGACCAAAAAAGCTATCCCATTTACCATCACACCAAAAAAAATTAAGATACCTAGGAATAAACTTAACTAAGGAGGTAAAAGACCTATATACGGAAAACTACACGACACCAAAAAAAGTGATAGAAGAAGATGTAAACAGATCGAAGAACATACCATGTTCATGAATTGGTAGAATCAACATCATCAAAATGTCCATACTTCCCAAAGCAATTTATAGGTTTAATACACTCCCCATTAAAATACCACTGGCATATTTCACTGACCTAAAAGGAACTCTCCAAAAATTCATTTGAAACAATAAAAGATCCCAAATAGCAACAGCAATCCTGAGAAAGAAGAGTAAAGTAGGAGGGATCTCAATACCAGATTTCAAGCTGTATTACAAAGCCACTGTTCTCAAAACAGCCTGGTACTGGCACAAGAACAGACATATAGATCAATGGATTAGAATAGAGAATCCAGATATCAATCCAAATCACTATGCTCAGTTAATATTTGACAAAGGAGGCATGAACATACTATGGACAGTCTCTTCAATAAATGGTGTTGGGAAAATTGGACAGATACATGTAAAAGAATGAAACTAGATCACCAACTTATACCATACACAAAAATAAACTCAAAATGGATACAGAACTTAAACATAAGATGGGAAACCATAAAAATACTAGAGGCATCCACAGGCAGCAAAATCTCAGACATATGCCAAAAGAACTTCTTCACTTTTACTGCCCCTAGGGCAATGGAAGCTAAAGAGAAAATGAACAAATGGGACTACATAAAAATAAAAAGCTTTTTTTTTTTTTTTTTTTTTACAGCAAAAGAAACCATCAACAAAACAAGAAAGCCTACTGTATGGGAGAACATATTTGCAAATGATATCACTGACAAAGGTTTAATCTCCAACATCTACAGATAGCTTATACAACTTAATAAAAGGAAGATAAATGATCCAATTAAAAAATGGGCAATGGACCTAAATAGAATCTTCTCAAAAGAAGACAGAAGGAAGGCCAAGAGGCACATGAAAAAGTCACTAATTATTTGAGAGATGCAAATCAAAATGACAATGCTATACCATCTCACACCTGTCAGAATGGCCAACATCAACAAAGCAACAAACGACAAGTGTTGGAGAGGTTTCGGAGAAAAAGGAACCCTCATGCACTGCTGGTGGGAATGCAAATTGGTGCAACCACTGTGGATAAAGTATGGAGTTTCCTCAAAAAACTGAAAATGGAACTCCCATTTGACCCAGTAATCCCACTTCTAGAAATATATCCCAAAAAACTAAAAACACTAATCAGAAAGGATATATGCACCCCTATGTTCATTGCAGCACAATTTACAAAAGCTAAGATTTGGAAACAGCCTAGGTGCCCATCAGCAGATGATTGGATCAAAAAGTATGGTACATCTACACAATGGAATACTATGCTGCCATAAAAAGAAGGAATTCTCATCATTTGCAGCAACCTGGATGGAATTGGAGAACATCATGCTGAGTGAAATAAGCCAGTCAATGAAAGAGAAACACCATATGACCTCACTCATTTATGGATAACAAAGAACATTATAAAGTGATGAACCAAAAATAGATATAGAGACAGTAAAGCAACAAGCAGACTGTCAAATTACAGCGGGGAGGGTAGGGAGATGTGTGGGATAAGAGATCAACCGAAGGACATGTATACATGCATATATGTACAACCAATGGACACAAAACTCTGGGGAGGGAGGGCACGTATTGGAGAAGGGGGAAAGGGTAATATATGTACACAGATAATAATTTAATAAAAAAAACACACAAAACAAAACAAATCAAAACAACAATGTGGTACAATCTCACACCTGTCAGAATGGCTAACATCAACAAAGCAACAAAGGACAAGTGTTGGCGAGGTTGCAGAGAAAAAGGAACCCTGGTGCACTGCTAGTGGGAATGCAGACTAGTGCAACCATTGTGGAGAACAGTATGGAGTTTCCTCAAAAAACTGAAAATGAAACCCCCATTTGAGCCAGTAATCCAACTCCTAAGAATATATCCCCAAAACTAGAAATACCAATCAGAAAGGATATATGCACCCCTATGTTCACAGCAGCACAATTTACAATAGCTAAGATTTGGAAACAGCCTAGGTGTCCATCAGCAAATGATTGGATGAAAAAACTATGGTACATCTACACAATGGAATATTATGCTGCCATAAAAAGAAGTATTTTTCTTATCATTTGCAGCAACCTGGATGGAATTGGAGAACATCATGCTGAGTGAAATAAGCCAGTCAATGAAAGAGAAACACCATATGACCTCACTCATTTATGGATAACAAAGAACATTATAAAGTGATGAACCAAAAATAGATATAGAGACAGTAAAGCAACAAGCAGACTGTCAAATTACAGCGGGGAGGGTAGGGAGATGTGTGGGAGATCAGCCGAAGGACTTGTATACATGCATATAAGTACAACCAATGGACACAAAGCTCTGGGGAGGGAGGGCATGTATGGAAGGGGGGAAATGGTAATATATGTACACAAATAATAATTTAATAAAAACATTTTTTAAAAACTCAAGAGGAAAGCATACTTCTAAGCTCTTTCTATGAAGTCAGCATTGTATCAATTCCAAAACCAGATAAACCCCCCTTTGCCCCCAAAAGGAGAGAACTACAGGCCAATATATTTGATGACCATAGGTGCTAAAATCCTCAACAAAATTCTAGCAAATCAGATTCAGAATTACATTAGAAAGATCATAACTATGACCAAGTGGGATTCATTCTGGGGATGCAAGGATGGTACAGTATCCTCAAATCAATAAATGTGATACATGACTTAAATTGAGAGACACAAACCATATAGTCATATCAATTGATGCAGAAAAATAATTTGATAAAATCCAACACCCTTTCTTGATAAAAACTCTCAGCAAAGTGGAAATAGAGTGATCATACCTCCACATCATAAAACCCTTATCTGACAAACCTACAGCCAACATCATACTCAACGGGGAAAACTAAACTCATTCCCCTTAAGAACATGAACAAGATAGGAATGCCCACTCTCATCACTACTATTTGACATAATACAGGAAGTTCTAGCCATAGTGATCTGACAACAAGAAGAAATAAAAGGCATCCACAAAGGAAAAGAATGAGTAAAACTGTCTTTATTTGCAAATGATATGATATTATACATAGAAAAATCCAAAGACTCAATAAAAAAACCCATTAGACCTAATAAATGAATTTTGCAATGTAGCAGGATGCAAAATTAATGCCCAGAAATCCTTGGCCTTTTTATACACCAATAATGAACTCACAAAAAGTGAATTGAGAAAAAAATCCAAATTATCATTGCACAACAAAATTAAGATATGTCGGAATAAACTTAACTAAGGAGGTAAAAGACATATTCTCAGAAAACTACAGGACATTGAAAAAAAGATAGAAGAAAACATCCTATATAATAAAGTAAAAATATGCAAATTGTCATCATGCTGTAATGGCTCACTCAACACTGGGTAGCGAGGAATGGGGACCAGCCAGGCTTATTTGCTCACAAGAGAGAGGTCTGGGTACCATCCAGGCTGCAGCCCAGGAAAGGGACAAGCCACCCAGCCCATGGTCCCAGGCCTTGCAGCTGAAACTGAACCTGTGGCCTGGGAGATGGACAAGCTGCCCGCCCTGTGGTCCCAGGCACTAGCGCCTGTGGCTGCAGCCCAGGAGAAGCCACCAGCCCCTTGGTCCCAGGCACCTGTTTCTGCAGCCCAAGCAAAGCTGCTCTCCCATGATCCCCTACAGCTGCGGCTGGCCCAGGGGAAGCCAGCCCAGGCCCTGGGTGACTGACTGCATTTGTCTAGAGCAGCCGTGGGCAAACTATGGCCCGCGGGCTGGATCCGGCCCATTTAGTTGTTCTATCCGGCCCACGAAGCCGAAAGAGCAGAGGGTTCTCTTGCTCTCCCCTCCGATCCTTCACCAGCAGCCCAAGATGAGAATGCCAGCATGGTCAGGTGGCTTTTGTTCTGGCCCTCCAGTCCATTTTAAGAACCCATTGTGGCCCTCTAGTAAAAAAGTTTGCCCACCCCTGATCTAGAATAAACTCTTCAAAAATTTATCTGGAATTAAAAATAGCCACAGAAATCCCGAGAAAGAAGAAAAAAGTTGAAGGGATCACAATATCAGATATCAAGCTATGTATCCAAGCCATTGTTCTCAAAACTGCCTGGTACTGGCACAAGAACAGATATATAGACCAATGAAACAGAATAGAGAACCCAGAAATCGACCCAAGCCATTATGCTCAATTAATATTTGACAAAGAAGGCAAGAGTATACAATGGAGTCAAGACAGTCTCTTCAATAAATAGTGCCAGGAAATTTGGCCAGATATATGCAAAAAGATCAACAACTTACACCATAAATAAAACAAACTAAAGGACTTACATGTAGTAAGATGAGAAACTATAAAAATCCTACAAGACTCCCTAGGCAGCAAAATAGCAGACATATGTCGTAGTAATATCTTTACCGACACAGCTCCTAAGGCAATGGAAACTAAGGAGAAAATAAACAAATGGTTCTATATCAAAACAAAAAGTTTCTTCACAGCAAAAGAAACCATCAACAAAACAAGAAGAAAGCCCATTGCATGGGAGAATGTATTTGCCAATGGTATCTTACCTAATAATAGACAAATACGTAAATTGACCGTACCTCCACTACACCCACCAGTCCATCAGGAGTATTCAAATTAACCCACAAAATATGGCGGGTTAATTTGCATATGCAGACACAGAGGGAAGACTGAAGCTTCTGCCTGAGTAAAGACTGAAGATTGAAGGCTCCTCCCATGGCTCCAGCCAAGCATGAAGGCTGGAGGCTGAAGGCTCCATTGAAGGCTGCAGGCTGAAGGCTTTGCTGCAGGCTGAAGGCATCAGGCTTGGCTCTGCTGCGGCCTGGTACAGGTTGCCTGAGGAAAAACAGTGCCGGCAGCCAGGGGAAGGAATGCCTACTGCACTAATCTTTGTTCACTGGGCCTCTAGTTTCATATGAGGTTTTAATCTCCAAAATTTACAGAGAACTCATACAACTTAACAAAAGGAAGATAAACAACCCAACCAAAAAAAGGGCAAAGGACCTAAATAGAAACTTTTCAAAAGAGGACATACATAAGGCCAAGAGACATATGAAAAGATGCTCAAAGTCACTCCTCATCCGAGAGATGCAAATCAAAACAACAATGGTCAGAATGGCTATCATCAACAAATCAACAAACAATAAGTGCTGATGAGGTTGTGAAGAAAAAGGAATCTTCATGCACTGCTGGTAGGAATGCAGACTGGTGCAGCCACTGTAGAAGACAGTATGGAGTTTCCTCAAAAAGTTCAAAATTGAACTCCCATTTGACCCAGTGATCCCACTTCCAGGAATATCTCCCAAGAAACCAGAGACACCAATCAGAAAGTATATGTGTATCCCTATGTTCCTAGCACCACAATTTACAATAGCTAAGATTTGGAAACAGCCTAAGTGCCCATCAGTAGATGAGTGAGGAACAAAATGAAGTACATCTGCACAATGGAATACTACGCTATTATTAAAAATGAACTTTTACTATTTGAAACTGCATGGATGGAAATGGAGAGCATTATGCTAAGCAAAACAAACCAGTTGGAGAAAGATAAATATCACATAATCTCACTCATATGTGAGACAAAATGATCCACATAATTTGATGAACAAGAATAGATCCAGTAGCATATGGCAGGGGAGAGGAGTTTAGAGAGCAACCAAAGGACTTTTATGCATGCATATTAGCATAACCAATGGACACAGACACTGGGATAGTGGGGCTTGCCCTGGGTGGAAATGGATTGGGAGGGGGCGGGAGGCTAATAGGGAAATAGAAGATATGTGTAAAATTTTAGACAATAAATTTAAAAGAGGTGAAAAAAAAAAGAACTAAAATGTCAATGACAAGCACCTATCAGTCATAACCTTAAAGGTAAATGGATTAAATGCTCTAATCAAAAGACACAGAATAGCTGAATAGATAAGAAAACATGAACCACCGAAACTGGTTTGGCTTAGTGGATACAGCATCAGCCTGAAGATTGAAAGGTCTCAGGTTTGATTCTGGTCAAGGGCATATATATTGGTTGTGGGCACATCCCCAATAGGGGGCATGCAGGAGGCAGGTGATTGATGTTTCTCCCCCATGGATGTTTCTAACTTGCTCTCTCCCTTCCTCTCTGAAAAAAAAAGTCAATAAAATATATTTAAAAAAAGAAAAGAAAGAAAACATGAACCAAATGTGTGCTCTCTACCAGAGACCCACCCCAGAACACAAGACTCAAATAGTATGAGGGAGAAGGGATGAAAAAAATTTTTCCATGCAAATAGAAATGAAAAAAAAAAAAGCAATGGTAGCAATTCTCATATCTGACAAATTAGATGTCAAAATGAAGGCCATAACAGGAGACAATATAAGCCACTATATAATTCTAAAGGGATCAATTGAATAAGAGGATGTAACTCTGGTAAATATATATGCACCAAATATAGGAGCACCTGAACATATATAAAAAAAACTTACAAAAATTTTTAAGGAGTTGTGGACAAAAATCCTACCTAATAAAGAGAAATATGCAATTGACCATCACACCAAGACACAGGATGGCCACTGCCATGTCGTCAAAGATGGCTGTCTCCATGTGGACACAAAATGGCTGCCACAAGATGGCCTGCAGGGGAGGGCAGTTATGGGAAGTTAGGGGGTGACCAAGCCAGTAGAGGAGGGCAGTTGGGGAGCACCCAGGCTTGCAGAGGAGGGCATTTGGGGGGACCCGGCCTGAAAGGGAGGGCAGTTGTGTAGGGGACAAGGCCTGAAAGGAAGGGCAATTGGGAGCCAGCAGTCCTGGATTGTGAGAAGGATGTCCAACCGCTTGTTTAAACAGGCAGTTGGACATCCCTCAAGGGGTTCCAGATTGGAGAGGGTGCAGACTGGGCTGAGGGACATCCCCACCTGTCATGCACGAATTTCATGTACTGGGCCCCTAGTACAGACTTAGTAGGGAACTAGAGACAATGAGGAAACAGTGATTCTTTTTGAAATATGTTTTTATTGACTTCAGCAAGTAAGGGAAAAGGACAGAGACAGAAACATTAATGATAAGAGAGAATAATTGATTGGCTGCCTTCTGCACACCCCCTCCTGGGGATCAAGCCACAACCCAGGCATGTGCCCTTGACCAGAATCAAACCCAGGACCCTTCAGTCTGCAGACCAATGCTCTATCCACTGAGAAAAACTGGCTAGTGCAGGAAACAGTGCCTCTTAATAACAAAGTAGATCAGATGGCTTTAATTGACAGTTTCAGAACATTTCATCCAAAGTTTCAGAATATATATTCTTCTCAACTCCACATGGTCATTCTCAAAGACAAACCTTATGTTATGACAAGCACACACATACACACTTGCACACACACCAAAAAAAAACAACAAAAAAACAAACAAAACAGACCCCACAAGTCTATACAAATTTAAGAAGATTGAAATTATATAAAGCATCTGCTTGGACCACAATGACATGGAATTAGAAATCAACTACAGAAAAAACACTCAAAAACATTGAAACACATGGAGGCTAATTGTACGATATTAAACAATGAGTGTGGTACCAATGAAATAAAAACAAAAAACAAAAACAAAAACAAAAAACTCCTGGAAGTAAATGATAATGAACACAGAGCAACCCAAACCTATGGGACACATCAAAAGCAATCCTGAGAGAGAAGTAAATGGCACTACAAGCCTACCTGAGAAAACCAAAAATATTACTTTAAAACTATCTAAAACATACAACTTAAAGAATTAGAAATATAACAACATAAAAATCCCAAAATAGAATAAATAAAACATCAAAGATGAAAGCAGAAATAAATGACATAGAGACATAAAAAAATACAAAAGATCACTGAAACCAAGAGCTGATTCTTTGAAAATAAAAAACGAGACTGATGGATCTTTAGTCAGACTCATAAAGAAACAATGAGGATACAAATTAATAAAATCAGAAACAAAACATGGAAGTAATAAGCAATACCACAAAGCTACAAAAAATTGTAAGAATATAATAAACGATTATATGCCAACATGCTAGACAACCTGGACAAGGACAGATTCCTATTAACATACAATCTTCCAAAAATGAATCAGGAAGAATATAAAAACCTGAATAGGCTAATAACAACTGATGAAATTGTAGCAGTAATAAAAAATTTAAAAAACTCCCATCAAATAAAAGTCCTGGTTCAGATGGCTTTACATGGGAGTTTTACCAAACATTCAAATGAGAACTAACACCTACACTCTTCAAACTATTCCAAAAATATTCAAGCAGAAGGAATACTTAAAAGTTCCTTTAATGAAGCCAGCATTATCCTAATTCCAAAACCATATTAAGACACTACAAAGAAAGAGAATTACAGGCTAATGCCCCTGATGAACCTAGTTGCTAAAATCCTCACCAAATATTAGCAAATTGGATCTGGCAATATATTAAAGAGATCATACACAATGATTAGGTGAGATTATTCTAGGGATGCAAGTCTGGTACAGTATTCACAAATCAATAAATGTGATACATAACATAAACAAATTGAAAGACAAAAAAAATCACATAATCATATTAATATAATAGACACATAGAAAGCATTTGACAAAATTCAACACCCATTTTTGATAATAAATAAATAAACAAACAAACAATCAGCAGAAGGGTTGTACCTAGCATGCTTTCAATGGGAAAAACGAAATAATTTCCTATAAGATTAGGAGCAAGACAGGGATGTCTCCTTTCACCATTCTTACTCAATACAGTAATGAAAATCCTAGCAGCAGTAATCAGACAAGAAGAGATAAAAGAAATCCAAATTGGAAAGGAGAAAGTAAAACTGTCAATATCTGCACATGACATTGTATATAGAAAACCATAAAGAATTCACACAAAAAAATTTACTAAATTTAATAAATGAATTTGGCAATGTATAGTAGGACACAAAATTAACACCCAGAAATTGATGGCCTGGTGCATGAAATCTGTGCATGGGAAGGAGGGCCCTCAGCCCACCCTATAGCCTCTCCAATCTGGACCCCTCAGGGGATGTCCGACTGCCAGGGGATGTCCGACTCAGAATCCATAACTGCTGGCTCCTAATTGCTCATCTGTCTGCCTGCCTGGTCACCCCTAACTGCCCTCCCCTGCCAGTCTGACTTCCCCTCATTGCCTCTATGTGCCAACCTGGTCACCCTTAACTTTCCCCCGCTGCCGACCAGGTCGCCCCCAACTGCCCTCTCCCTGCTGGCATGGTCTCTCCTAACTGCCTGCCTCCACTAGTCTGGTAACCCTCAACTATTCCCCTCTGCTGGCCTGGTCCCTCCTAACTGCCCCCCCCGCCAGCCTGGTCACCTCTTACTGCTCCCCACTGCCAACCTAATCACCCCCAACTGCCCTCCTGTCGGCCTGGTTGCCCCAAATTGCACACCCTCCACCAGCCTGGTCATCCACATTTGCTCCCTCTGCCAGCTCGGTCATCCCACAGCCTGCTGTTCAGTCATTTAGTAATCCCTCAGGCTGTCCCTGGGTGGCTCAGGGGCAGAAGGGATTTGGGGACTCAGGAGGCAGGTGCACGGAGTGGCCAGACCCACCTGGGGGTAAGCCAAGCTGTGCTGTGCACCTGCCACCCCAGTGGGGCTGAGAGGACTGGGCACCACCAACTTGTGGTTGTGGGCACACATCTTGAGGGCATTACAGTCAATTAGCACATTCCCTCCTATTGGCTGTGGGCACCACCATCTTTGTACAGTAAACCCTAATCTAAAGTGTGATGGTCAATTAGTATATTCCCTCTTTATTAGGTAGAATATTACTGATTTTCAGAGAGGGAGAAGGAGAGAGAGAGAGAGAGAGAGAGAGAGAGAGAGAGAGAGAGAGAGAGAAACACCAATGATGAGAGAGAACAACTTACCAGCAGCCTCTTACACTGGGGATCAAATTCATAATGTGGGCATGTGTCCTTGACTAGAATAGAATCCAGGACCCTTCGGTCTACAGGCCAAGTCCATTGAGCCAAACCAGTTAGGCTTAATGGCATTTTTATATACCAAAATGAACTCTCAGAAAGAGAAACTAAAACAAACAAACAAAAAAACCCAATCCCATTTATCATTGCCACACACAAAAAAATTAAGATACTTAGAAATAAACTTAACCAAGGAGGAAAAGATCTGTACTTGGAAAACTACAAATTATTGAACAAAGAGATAGAAGAAGATATAAATGAGCAAAAGAATATATTGGGTTCATGGATTAGTAGAATAAATACCATTAAAATGTTCATACTGCCCAAAGAAATCTATAGATTCAATGTAATCTCTATTAAAATACCAATGGCATATTTCACAGTTCTAGAACAAACACTCCAAAAATTTATAAGGAACCAAAAAAAGATACTGAGTATCTTCAGCAATCAAGAAAGAAAAGTAAAGTTGGAGATCCTACATTGCTGGTGGGAATGCACACTGGTGCAGTCATTGTGGAGAACAGTATGGCATTTCCTCAAAAATTTAAAAACAAAACTTCCATTTGGCCCAGTGATCCCACTTCTAGGACTACATACTAAGAAACCAGAAACACCAATCAGAAAGGATATATGCACACTTATGTTCATAGCAGTACAATTTACCATAGCTAAGATTTGGAAACAGCCTAAGTGCCCATCAGCAGATGAATATATTAGAAAACTGTGATACATCTACACAATGGAATACTATCTACACTAATAAAAGAGAAAAATGGTATTTGACCTTACCTTTGCTACGCCCACAGCCAATCAGAGTGAGTACACAAATTAACACAACAAATATGGTGGTTAATTTGCATATGCAGGCACTGAGCGGCCTGGGTCCCGGAAACATCCTTTGGAACTAGGCCACTCCTAGCCTATAGGCCTGTGTTTAGGCCCTGAGTGGCAGGGGTCCCAGAATGCCCCCTGGCCACTTGGAGCCTATGAGTGCAGGCGCCAAGTGGCTGGAGGTGGGGCAGGAAAGTCCCAATGTCACCATAGTGACTTGGGGACTTCCACTCTGCCTGCAGCTGCTTGCAAATGCAGTGGTTTGTGTCCACACCCCCAGCCTGGGGTCTCAGGCTGGCAGTGGCATGCAGACACATGCAGAGATCCCCTCCCAGCCTAGCCTGGGTTCTCAGCCACTGAGTCACACCAGTCAGGCAGATATGGAGGAATCTTAGATGTTTCTTTTATATATATATATAATTGATGTTTTACAGAGAGGAAGGGAAGGGGATAGAGAGCTAGAAACATCTGTGAGAGAGAAATACCAATCAGCTGCCTTCTGCACAGTCCCCACTGGGTATGTGCCCCCAATGAAGGTACATGGCCTTAACTGGAATCAAACCTGGGATCCTTGAGTCTGCAGGCCATTACTCCATCCACTGAGCCAAACCAGTTAGGGCTGTCCAATATGCTAAAGAAAAAACCCTATCTAATAAAGAGGGAATATATAGGGGAGGGCATTTGGCGGTGACCAGGCTGTCAGGGGACGATCAGGCCGGCAGGGGAGTGATTAGGGGTGATCATGCTGGCAGGCAGAAGTGGTTAGGGGCAATTAGGCAGGAAGGCGAGCAGTTGGAAGCCAGCAGTCTAGGATTTTGAGAGGGATGTCTGACTGCCTGTTTAGGCCTGGCAGTTGGACATCCCCTTAGGGGTCCCAGATTGGAGAGGGTGCAGGTTGGGCTGAGGGACACACACATCCATGCACGAATTTCATGCACCAGGCTTCTAGTGCTGCTATAAAAAAGGAAGTCTTACCATTTGCAAAAGAAGACAGTCAGAGAAAGATAAATATCACGTGATCTCATTCATTTGTGGAATATAATGAACAACATAAACTGATGAACAATAATAGAATCAGAGTCATAGAATCATTGAACAAATTATGCAACCTATGAGGGAAAGCGGAGTGTTAGGAGGTAAGAGATCAACCAAGGATTTGTATGCACCCATATGAGCATAACCAATGAACACGGACAGGGGGGTATGGTGAGGGCATGTGTGTGTGGGGGGGTAATGGTGATTGGGAAGAGGTCAATGGGGAGAAAAGGAGAATTATGTAATACTTTACCAATAAAGAATTCAAATTAAAAAAAGAGTAAAGTTGGAGGGATCACAATTCGAGATATCAAGTTATACTACAAAGCCACTGTAATCAAAAGAGCCTGGTACTGGCACAAGAACAGGCATATAGATCAAAGGAAAAAACACACAAAACAAAACAGAGAACCCAGAAATCAACCCAAGCCAATTGTCAATTAATATTTGAAAAAAGAGGCAAGAACATCCAAGGGAGTCAAGACAGTCTCTTCAATAAATGGTGTTGGGAAAATTGGACAGATTTATGCAAAAAAATGAAACTAGACTGCCAACCAACCAAAACCAGTGGCTTGGTGTATGAAATTCATGCATGGGGGTGTGGAGGGGTGTTCTTCAGCCTGGCCTGCACCCTCTCCAATCTGGGACCCCTCAAAGTCTGTCCTACTGCTGGTTTACAACGATCAGGTCTAAACTAGCAGTCAGACATCCCTTTCACAATCCAGGATTGCTGGCTCCAGCAGCTCACCTGCCCGCCTGCCGACTTTATTGCCCCTAACCACTCTGCCTGCCAGCCTGCTTTTCCCCAACTGTCCCTACCCACTGAAGGCAGATAACCCCCACTGCCCCTGTGCCAGCCTGCTCACCTGCAACTGCCCTTCTGCTGGTCTACTTATCCCCAATGGCCCCTGCCATCCCATCCTGGCCTGATTACCCACTGGCGACCCAAGCTCCCAGCTCCGCTTTTTTTCTTTTTCTTTTTCTTTCTTTTCCATTGCCTCCTTAAGTGGAGGCCAGGGCCAGTTGGAAGCATGTATCCAGGATTTATTTGTCTTCTATAATGGAAACTTTGTAGCCTTGAGTGGAGGCCAGGGCCTTCCAGGGTGGGCAGGAAGCTTAGCTTCCTCCATTGCTGGGACAACCCAAGCCTCTTGCTTGCTCCAGCTCTGTGCCCAGCCGCCATATTGGTTGGGTTAATTTGCATGTTTCTCTTTTATTAGTGTAGATAAGAACAAACTGAAAATTGTTATAAAAGACTTAAATATAAATTGTGAAATCATAAAAATCTTAGAAGAAACCATAGGCAAGAAATTCTCAAACATCTCTTGTAGCAATATGTTTGCTGCTACAACTCAAAGGAAACTAAAGAGAAAATAAATGGGATGACTGAAATATAAAACATCTGCACAGCAAAAGAAACCATCAACAAAACAAACTGTATAATAGAACATATTTGGCAATGATACATTTTGATAAGGGGTTAATATCCAGAATGTATAAGGAACTCATACAACTTAATAAAAGGGAGACAAATAATCCAATTTTTAAAATGGGCAAAGGATCTAAATACACACTTTTCCAAAGTGTACATATAAATGGCCAAGAGAAATATAAAAAAATTCTCAAAGTCACTAATCATAAGAGAGTGATTTAATACAAATTAAAACAACAATGAGTTATCACCTCACAACTGTCAGAATGGCTACCATCAACAAATCAACAAATGACAAGTGCTGGTGAGAAAGTGGAGAAAAGGGAACCCTAGTACACTGCTGGTGGGAATGTGGACTGGTGCAGCCACTATGAAAAACAATATGAAGTTTCCTCAAAATATTAAATATGGAACAGTCATTTGACCCAGTGACACCCCCCCCCCCCGCCTTCTAGGAATATATCCTAAGAAACCTGAAATACCAATGAGAAAGAATATATGTAATCCTATGTTCACAGCAACACAATTTGCGATAGCTAAGATCTGAAAACAGTCCAAGTGCCCATCAGTAAATGAGTGGATAAAAAAGCTGTGGTATAGCTGAAACCAGTTTGGCTCAGTGAATAGAGCATCGGCCTACGGAGTGAAAGGCCATAGGTTCCATTCCAGTCAAGGGCATGTACCTTGGTTGCGGGCACATCCCAGTAGGGGGTTTGCAAGAGGCAGCTGATCAGTGATTCTCTCTCATCAGTGTTTCTAACTCTCTATCCCTCTCTCTCTCTCTCTGTAAAAAAATCAATAAAATATATTTTTTTAAAAAGCTGTGGTATATCAATACCATAGAATAATATGCAGCAGTAAAAAAGAAGGATCTCTTATTATTTGAGACAGCATGGAGGGACCTGGAGAATATTATGCTAAGCAAAATAAGCCTATTAGGGAAGAATAAGTATCACATAATCTCACTCATATAATACTATAGAACAAAATAAACTGATGAACAAAATAATTCCAAAGACATAGAAGCATGGAACAGACTGTCAAATTTTAGAGAGAAGGTGGGGTGAGTGGATGGGAAGAGATTAACCAAATAACTTGTAACCCAGAGACACAAACAATAGCATGGTGAAGGCCTGGGGCATAGAGTGGGTGTGGGCTAGAAGAGGTCAATGGGGAAAAGCAGGTGTGAGGGGTGGGGGGAGTATCTGTAATACATTCAACATTAAAGGTAACTTAAAATTAATTAATTAATTAAATCCAAACTTCTTTTAAAAAAATATTATATTGATTTTTTATAGAGAGGAAGAGAGAGGGATAGAGAGTTAGAAACATCAATGAGAATCGTTGATCAGCTGCTTCCTGCACACCCCCTACTGGGGATGTGCCCGCAACCAAGGTACATGCCCTTGACCGGAATCAAACCTGGGACCTTTCAGTCTGCAGGCCGACACTCTATCCACTGAGCCAAACCGGTTTCGGCTAAATCCAAACTTCTTAGTTCAGTTCAAGATCCTCTACATTCAGAGTTCCACATACCTGCCATCATTATCACTCACCACTTGCTTTCTTCTTTTGAAACAAGGTTGATAGACAATTTCTGAACTTTGAGCCTTGCCTTTTTCAACCATGACACTGAGTATACTTTTCCCTATAAATGCACTGTCCTTTATCCTAAGCCCTTTTCCATCCTGAAGTCTTCTCCCATGGCTCCACAATGGAAGTGATTTCCCTTTCCTTTGAATTCCTATAGCACAAACCCTTGGTATAGCTCATGCATTTTAACCACCGTCCATTAAACTGCTAATGCCTTTGAGAGAAAAACTTTATTCATTATTGTGCCTAGCATGCATTCTTATGAAGAGTGGGTAATCAATACATATTTGTCACTTGAGTTTTATGAAATTAACATGGGTTTTAAAAATAAAATTTAAAAGTACAAACAGAAATTATATTCAGTCAATACAAACCAGAACAGTCATACTAAGTTGTAAAATATTTAAATACTTCCCTACCATTGCCCCTTGCTACCTGAATGCTTCCTACTACCATTGGTGGCCAGGTCTTTCTTCCTCTGCAAGCATCTGGTCTCCCACAATCTCCCAACTGAACACTTAATGTCTTACACAGCTGGGAACACACAGGACACTGCTCCAACCATGTGGCCAGAGTCCACTGATGGAAATATCCATTCTAACTGATCTAGACCTGTGCAGTGTCACTGTTAAATATTTTGATAATTACTCTGATTATAAATAAAGTTTAATTATACAATTTGAAAACAGTGCTTCTCCTCATTGCAAAATCTTTTAAAAGAGCAGATTCAGGAATAGACAAGGAAAATGATACTGTGTCATTCCCTAAAGACTTAGGATACATTCATTAGGACTCCATCTTCATGTAAACCAGAAGGTAGGCAGTTTCCCGCCTAAAAAGAAAAAAAATGCAACATTATAGCAGAAATGAAATAGTCATATTATTAATTCACAATAGAAAAAAAGCCAACAAACTTTCCAGATTGTTAGATAAAGTGTTCATCTATCCATCACCCTGGAGGAAAACAAAATGTATGACTTAAGAAAATAACTAACCTGCAGTTAATTAACATCTAAATCAGGGGTTTACAAACTAGGAACCCACTAGTCAAATCTGACCCTGGCTGAAACTGGTTTGGCTCAGTGGATAGAGCGTTGGCCTGTGGACTGAAAGGTCCTGGGTTCGATTCCAGTCAAGGGCATGTGCCTTGGTTGCGGGCACATCCCCAGTGGGGAGTATGCAAGAGGCAGCTGGTCGATGTTTCTCTCTCCCTCTCAATTCCTCTCTGTGTAAAATCAATAAAATATATTTTTAAAAAATCTGACCCTGTATTTGCAAATAAATTTAATTGGAACATAGCTATACTCATTCATTCATATGTCATCTGTGCCTGCTTCTGACTACAAAGATAGAGTTGAATAGTTGCAACAGAAATTGTGTGGCCCACAAAGCCTAAAATATTTATTCTCTGGCCCTTTATAGAGAACAGTCTGCCAAGCTGTTACTTAAACATTGAGGGAGTTGCTGACAAATAGAAAGTGACAAAAAGTGAGCCTTCAAAGGAGGTGGTTATGAAGAAGAGAAAAGGAACATTGGAGAAGTACTTCAAACACAAATTCTAGCTCATTCATTATTTTTCAAATGATGTGGCCTACTTCTGTGGCTGAAATAATTACAAATATCACCCTAACCTAGAAACTCAGCTGGAAAAACTTATGAAGTCTGTGATTTAACTTCACCCAGCTTTTTTTCTTTCAAGTTTCCTCTCTGTGGTTACTGATTTGTAAAAAGTAGTTATTGATATTTCTAACTTATTGATTATTGATAATTTCAAGCCACTGCACCAAAGAAAGAGAAAATGAGTGATCCTTGCCCCCAAAGAGTTTGTGGTGTAATGTGAAAGTTACATAAACAAAAATGACAAAACAGTGTGACCCTTTCTATAAAAGAAGTATGCTCAAAACACAGTGAAAGTGCATGAGAAGCCCCTACAGATATGCTTGGGTGAATCAGGGCAAGGCATTAAAAGAGTAAGAAAAGGCCATGATCAGAGAGGTACTGAAGTATGGATAGGACTTTGCCTTGATGATAAGTTAAAAGAGGGTAATACTGACCAGAATTGCATGTGCAAAGCCATGAGGAAAAAATGGAGGATCTGATGTTTAGGGAGCAACTTCCTCTTTAGTTATTCTTGGAGTCTAAATTGTGAGAAAATATGGTGCAATGGGATAGATATTGAAAGATGAGGCTGACCAGTTAGTCACTGAGGAGTTATGTAAATACTTGAGGCCTGGTGCATGAAAATTCATGCACTGGAGGGGCGTCCCTCAGCCCAGCCTGCCCCCTCTCACAGTCTGGGAGCCCTCAAGTGTGGGAGGCAACACACGATCAGGGGAAGGTGACACACCCATTACACCTCTGCTGCTGCCACTGCTGGCAGCACAAGCAGCAGCTGGCCCTGGTTACCTGAGCCTTGGGCACCCCTGGGCAGCTGGGGGGCTGAGGGTGGGTCTGGCCACACCGTGTGCCTGCCGCCCCCAGCAGGGCTGAAAAGACTGGGGGACTCCAGCAGGGCTGAGGTGACTAAGCGCTGCTATCTTGTGGCTATGGGTGTCACCATCTTTGTGGTGGCATGACCATCAATTTGCATGTTCCCTCTTTATTAGTTAGGATAAAGAGTAGTTGAATCCATGAGAGTGTCATACAGCAATAAGAATCCTGTGTAAGCTTATTGGGTTTCCATCACTAACAATTCTCTTACCAGCAGCAGTTATGATTTCCATAGGTACATTGGATATCTTCCCAGGATACCTGGAAGTATATAACATAAAAAGTGAAGCAACCAGCTGACATATTTGAAGCATCCAGAGTACAGGGTGCTTATCATTCCTTATCACTCCTTCAGACAAACCTACCCCTAGGAACTCCCAAAACCCACAGCATCTAGTGATAAATGCCATGTAAATGAAGTCTTTTTTAGTACCATTGTCTCTGTTTATACTTGGTTATATCCAGTCCAAAGTTCTAACTTCATATTTCCAACTCTTCTTGCTTTCTATAAATTTCCCACAGAGTTTAAGACACTGAGCTTACAACACCAAAAATATAGACATTGAGCTAAGTGGAATCTTAGAGACCATTTGGACACTTCATGAAGAAAACAGCTTTCAAGCTCATAAAAGGTCCCACACACAGAGAACAATAATGTGGTTTGCTTGATCTTGAGGACCAATCTAGTCCTGGGTTCAGAATATAGCACAGGTAGCTAATCTAGGGCAAGAGGCAATTTAGATGATGTTTCTCACCCAACAAACACTGGAATCGTTGAAGCAGAACCACTTTCCATCTATAGAATTCCGGATATAGGCACAGTAATGACCAAAGTCAGGCAGCCCCACATGGGCAATCACAGCAAAGAGTTCATATAGTCCTTCAAGCTGAAATAACACAAGGCATAAAATGATTCAACCATCATCCTTCTTTTTCTAACTATACTTCAAAATAAGGAAACATTACATTACTTGTTCATTCAGTGACTACACCATGCCAGGCCTTAGTACTTCAAGGGGACTAGAAAACATTCCTTGACTTCAAGAATTTTACAGCTAAGTAAGGTATAATTAGAATGTCATGTTTTATAATGATGTATTTACAGGTAAATTCTGGAAAACTCAACTTTTGCACAAAAAGGGAAAAGGAACAACTAGCTGAGGAAAGACTGAGGAGCTTGGAGAAAAGCTCTCCAGAGAAGACATGCTTGAAATGATCTTTCAGAATGAACAAGATTAGTAGATAAGTTATGGAAAGGGGGTAGCAAAAATTTGGACATCCCAACCTTGTCTTCATCAAGATCAAAACAAGGGTCAATGTCCAGAGTTTCTGTTTCATATTAAAACTTAGTCCTTTGAAGCTCAGGAGGTCTGTCATGGGCCCTAAGTAGGGCTGCTAAACTTACATGGCTGCTATAAAAAGATATAGGAAAGAATGGGTGAGAGCCCATTATTGAGGGAGAAAGATAACTCTTTGTTCCCGTGGGTTATATTTCCTTGGGCTTGGGATGCACTAGGAGCTTTTTCAAAATAAACAATCAACTTCTCAAGCTTTCCCATGCCAGCACTGGGCCTGCCTCCTGACCAATCCATTAAAAAAAATCTTTATTGTTCAGATTATTATAAATGTTCCTCTTCCCCGCCCCCTCCATTGCTTCCCTCCACCAGGTTCCCACCCCACCCTCTGCCCTTTCCCCACCCTCCATCATCCTCATCCATAGATGCACAATTATTTGTTCAGTCTCTTCCCACACCCCCACTCCCATTTTCCCTGAGAATTGTCAGTCCATTCCCCTTCCATACCTCTGATTCTATTATATTCACCAGTTAATATTGTTCATCAGGTTTTTTTAATTCCCTTGGTTTTTACTTTCACTTGTTGATAGTTATGTATTTGTTGTTCATAATTTTTATTTTTATCTTCTTCCTGTTCCTAAAGAATCCCTTTCAGCAATTCATATAATTCTGGTTTGGCGGTGATAAACTCCTTTAGCCTTTTTCTATTTGTGAAGCTCTTTATCTGGCCTTTGATTCTGAGTGATAGCTTTGCTGGGTAGAGTATTTTTGGCTGTAGGTTCTTGTTATTCATTACCTTGAATATTTCTTGCTACTCCAGTCTGGCCTGCATGGTTTCTGTTGAGAAATCAGCTGACAATCGTATGGGTGCTCCTTTATAGGTAACTACCTGCTTTTGCCTTCCTGCTTTTAATATTCTCTCTTTGTCTTTTGCTCTTGGAATTTTAACTATGATGTGTCTTGGTGTGGTCCTCTTTGGATTGCTTTTGTTTGGGGTTCTGTGTGCTTCCTGGACTTGTAATTCTATTTCTTTCACCAGGTGAGGGAAGTTTTCTGTCACTATTTCTTCTAATAGGCTTTCAGTATCTTACTCTCTGTCATCTTCTGGGATGCCCATAATTCTGATGGTTCACTTGAAGTTGTCTCAGAGGTTTCTTACACTATCTTCAGCTTTCTGGATTCTCTTGTCTTCTTGCTCTGTGGAGGAATGTCCTCTGGTTCTTTGTGTTCCAAATCTTTGACTTGATTCTTGTGATCTTCCAGTCTGTTTTTAGGACTCTGTATAATATATATTTTTTTTTAAATTTCAGATAATGTATTCTTTATTTCTAGTTGATCCCTTTTCATATCCTCATAGGTCTCATTTATTTTATCAGCCTTTTTTAGGAAATTATTGAATAACCTTATAACTATAGTTTTGAACTTAATATCCATTCTTTTACTTTCCTCCATTTCCTTCCTTTTTGTCCTGCTTCTTCTCTGCATTTAGCTGCTTCACTGATTTGATGGAATAGTTTTGTGTGCTAGGTGTTCTGGTAGAGCCCAGTAGCACAGCCTTCCCAGTTACTTGAGGTGGAGAGTTCTTGGTGCAGCCCTTTGTGGGCTGTGTGTGCAGTCTTGTTGTTAAGCCTTGCTTGTTGTTGGTATCACTGGGAAACGTTGATCTTCAAGCCAATTGGTTGTGAGGATCAGCCCAATCCATTCTTTCTCCAGGTTAGATGGACAGGCCTCTATGGTCAAGTACCTCTCTTTGCATCATTTTAACTTCTAAGGCATGTGCTTACCTCTGCCTTCATTATTCTATCCCTTTCCCCAGTGATCTGCAGGAGAACAAATCACTGGTTCCCTGGGAGTATTGTTTTCAAGCAGAAAAAAAAAATTAAGATATACTTCATCAGGTACACTGTGCAAATAAAAATAAAGAAAACTAGGGGGAAAATGAGAATCCTATGAAGTGTATATGACCTGAGTTGATAAAGAAACTATATTATAATATAAGCTTTTCTAACATATTATCAGGCCTCAGTATTTAAAATACTAGAGCATGAATAGTAAACAGACTACTGAAACAAAAAAGTTCAGAAATGGTATATACAGCTAAAAATAGAAGGTGCTAAATGTATAATTTCAAACGTATGGAGAAAAGATATCTATATCACTTTATTTTTCTCAGAACTTTCCAATAAATTATTAGCTCAGGACAATTGAATTCAACTTTACTTTGATTAAATTTGGTCCAATGTACTGGCCACTTCCTTATTACCCTCAAAGTGGACATAAGCTGCTTTAAGAAGAAAACTTGGTTGGTGTTATATTTATAGCCTATTGTGTTTACTTATGTATAGGTAAGTACTACACATCTTATTAAAAGGAAGGTCCCGAATCATGGGTTCTTTCTCTCAGGTTCCTTCTCCCCAAGCTATAAGGTGTATGAGTACAAACCCAATATTTATAAATATAATCTTTTGAATCTTAAAGAAAAGGAAAGCATCTATAAAGAGCAAATGAGGGTGGTGATGGCATGGTGATAACAGTTCACCATTGTTGTTCAAGAACACACAGGTCTCAATCATTAAAATACTATTTTTAAAATTAAGTGTTTCTTGAATATATGAAAATGTTTCTGTTCATTACATCTGGTTGTTGGTGAGTTTTCCTTCCTTTTTGTATACTAAACATGGACAGCAGAAGACATAATTTCTGAGATGAGAGAATGACACAGATGAGACACCCCAGAATTCCATTTCTGAGTGTTTAACTTCAAGCAGCCTTGGGTAAAATCAAAAGGACACAGTATCTAATGAGATGGCAGTAGACAGGAGGCGAGAAGCATGTCACCTGGTACTCAGCACTGCAGAAGTCTTTATCACTCAGAAGAAACTGATTTAAATCCAAGCTTTGAGGGAAATACAGTGAGTGGCAGATTTTTTCTGTCTGTGAATTCCTGATGGAAAACCGCATAAGGTGGATTGTCAAGGTCTGGGGCAAATGCATCAGCTTCAAGACCTGCAAAAGCAAAATCACTATAGAGATTAAATCCTAAGGCACTTGAAATGGATAAATTCAGAGAAATACCAGAGCAAAAGGTATGTTAAAAGGGAAGCAGATACATATCCCATGCATACAGACAACAGTGTGGTGAAGGCCAGGGGTAGGGTAGTAGGGGCTGGGGGAAGGTGAGAAAATGGGGAGGAATGGATTTGGAACATCTGTAATAGTGTAAACAATTGAACAAATAAATAAGTAAATAAATAAAATCTCTTCTTTTTTCTTAAGATATTTTATTTCTTTTTATTTTTTCAAAATTAAATATTTATTTATTTACTTTTAATTCTTTATTGTTAAAAGTATTACATATGCCTCCTTTTCCCCCCATTGTCCCCTCCCAGCCTGGCCGGGCCCCATGCCCCCAAACCCAGGCCTTCACCCCCTATTGTGTGTGTCCATTGGTTATGCTTATATGCATAGTAGTTCTTTGGTTAATATCTTATCACCTCCCCCTCATCCATCCTCCCCTGCCTTCCCTCTGAGGTTTGACCATCTGTTCAATACTCCTATGTCTCTGGATCTATTTTTGTTCATTACTTTATGTTGTTCATTATATTCCACAAATGAGTGAGATGTGGTACTTATCCTTCTCTGACTGGCTTATTTCCCTTAGCATAATGCTCTCCAGATCCATCATGCTGTTGCAAATGGTAAGAGTTCTTGCTTTTTTACAGAAGCATAATATTTTATTATGAAGGTATACCACATTTTTCTAATCCACTCATCTGCTGATGGCACTTAGGCTGTTTCCAAATCTTTGCTATTGTAAATTGTGCTGCTATGAACATAGGGGTGCATATATCCTTTCTGATTGGTGTTTCTAGTTTCTTTGGATATATTCCTAGAAGTGAGACTACTGGGTCAAATGGGAGTTCCATTTTTAATTTTTGAGGAAACTCCTTACTGTTCTCCACAGAGGCTGCACCAGTCTGCATGCCCACCAGCAGTTTACGAGCATTCCTTTTTCTTTGAATCATCTCCAGCACTTGTCGTTATTGATTTGTTGATGATAGCCATTCTGACATGTGTGAGGTGGCACCATATTGTTTTGCATCTCTGAAATGATCAGTGACTTTGAACATTTTTTCATATGTCTCTTGGCTTCCTGAATATCTACTTTCAATAAGTGCCTAGTTAGGTTCTTTACCCATTTTTTTATTGGATTGTTTATTTTCATTTTGTTAAGTTGTGTGAGTTCCCTATAAATTTTAGAGATTAAACGCTTATCAGATGTAACATTGGCAAATATGTTCTCCCATACAGTGGGCTCTCTTGTTATTTTGTTGATGGTTTCTTTTGCTGTGAAAAAAGCTTTTTATTTTGATGTAGTCCTATATTGCTTGAGATATGTCTGATATTTTGCTGCCTATGGATTCTTCTTCTTCCATTCCCGTAAGTGTATGTTTGAGAGACTGCTTTCTCTGCTATGAGCGTTGTTAAATAAACATAGAAACAGTTTAGATATACTACATTATCACCTGCTATTAGCATTATCACCAATCTAACCTAGATTACTTAACAAGCAAAAAATACATTAATCATGTTCAAAACTTTAAATATTGGCAAACTTAAATACTAAATATTGTTATAGCATTTAATATGAGAATTTTCTAATATATTATCAACATTTTTTAATTTGTTATGAGTGGGAAAATGAGTAAAAAAATTAAGTGATTAGCAATCCTCTATTAATTATCTACATGATCTTTCAGTGAACACAGTGCAATTTCTGAAGTGTTATGTTTTATTCTAATTGTTTTCTAAAATGTCTGTTTAAACTATAATACATGAGCTTGTAAAAGAAAAAAAGAGGGAGAGGAGAATGATAGAATACAGAGTGGAGGTCCCATTGGCTATCTGTTGAGTTCTCCCGCAGAAGGCCTGAGCAGCCCATGTTGTGTACAGGCCCTGGAATCCAGGGCAACAATAGAATCTGCTCTAGGGAGTTAGTCTACTCTTGAAAAAACTCTGCTCCTGCTCTTCTTAGACCTTCTCTTCTTATCCTTAAAGGCTCTGTCCCTCTCAGTGATGTGATCTGAGGAGCAGAATGATCCATGAGCCTAATTAGGAATCCCTCCCTCAATCACCATGAGGTGTCTTGGTGGCTCAGTGAAGTCTCTTGGGAAATCCTCATGGGGTAACCCGGACTGGGGAGGAATCTGCTTTCACAGAGTGAGTACCTGTTTCCCACGGGTCTTTTTCCCACAGTTCTCACAGAAACATTTGTCCTTGTTCGACAATTCCCTGGGCTGGAAGAAGCAGTGCAGAGCATCCTCCTGTCCCAGGAGAACAAGAAAGAAAACAGGGTTGGTATTTCCCATCAGAATACATACCCTCACCCTGCAGATGGAGATTTAAGCTTTTCTTCTAGTTATCTCTATGTCCCCCTTAATGTCTGGCCCAGAGGTCAGGATCTCAAAAAGAACCTACTGATTAGAGAATAAAACAGGAGGGGCACTTGAAAGTGGAAATTATTTTTTTTGTCAAATCAAAGTAGAACTTAGGCAGAGCCATACGAAGAAAACAAAAATAACCTTTTAAAAGTCAAGGGTAAACTATAAAAGCCTAATTAGTGAACTGAAGAAGCAAGAAGGTGAAGTGATTAAGCAACACACACACACACACACACACACACACACACACACACACACACATGAGCAAAAGCAGGTTTATAGTTGTGAGTACATGAAACACAGAGTTTATTCTTGTATAATATATTTTTCATATAAACAACTGTAAAGCTACTTTTGCACACACACACACACACACACACACACACACACACACTCTCACAGAAACATAACAGTGTGATGATAGAGGGAAACGTGGTGAGGGGTAGGTGGAGGTGGGCAAAGTGGGGAGAATGGGGATGGAAAGACACTTTGCTTGGGGCGATGGATGTACAATGCAGTGTACAGATGATGTTTTATTGAGTTGTGTATCTGCATAGTTTTGGGAACCAATGTCACTCCAATAAATTAATTTTTTTAAAAAAGAATCAAGGGGCATTGGCAACAGTGGGTTGTATGGGAACAGGAAATTCACCAAGAGAAATTCCTTACCACCGTTTTCAGGGGCTTTGAGTCCATATCAAAAAGAGAAAGTGGGAGGGTCAGCATACTACTGGTTCTGCTATACTCTATGGTACATTCGAGGCAAATAAAGGACTCCTTCATCTGGATTGTATACAGGGCCTGCAGTCTCTCTACCTATAAGACAGAAGAGGGACACAGAGCCATGAATGGAGGTGGTCAGGATAATTTCCAGAAGTGGAAGCCACAAGATAGAAGCTGAAGAAATGGCAGCCACTAATGCTCTTGCTCTATTAAAAAGGTACAAAATAATAATACTAATAATATTATGAAATTGTAATAAGCATTCTATAGGATTTTCTCTTTTACTGGTAATAGCCACTATACATTACATTAACAATTGCTTAATGAGTTAAATGAGCAGCATCTTAAACTTCTTAGTTCTCTATTTCTAAAATCTTACCAAGTCCACATCAGTGATTTGGCCCTTAATTAGATTCCATACTGTGAAGTAGAGTTGAGCAGCATCATGCTGGACAAACACTGGCCAAAGAGACAAGAAATAGCCCAATTAGTGAGGTCACCAAGAATACTTTTCATGCCCTTCTGCCCTAGCTACCTAGATGCATCTGAATACTCACCACTTTGCATGTTCCTAGCCTTTCTCTCATTTTAAGCCTGTTTCCACTATAAGTTAGATGTTAGAAATGGAGAAAAAGGTTGTATTGATTTTGAGAGTTCCTCTTAAAAATTAAAATCCAAATTTTCTGTCCTCTGATTTGTCACCCATACCTATTGGCCTCTACTCAGCAACACAGCTAGATAAAACCAAAGGTCAACACTGGATTCTTTCCTATGTCTACCAGGTATGCCAAAATGATACTCTAATTAGATTCCTATGGCCACCCATTACTCTGTGCCTTTATGTACTTTTAATTAATTTATTTATTTTTAATTATTTATTATTGAAAATTTTACATATGTCTCCTTTTCCTCCATTGACTTTTCCCCGTCCACCCCCACCCCCAGCACATGCCCTCACCACCACCCCCAGTGTCTGTGTTCATTAGTCATGCTCATATGCATAGATAAAAGTCATTTGGTTGATCTCTTACCTCTTCCCCTCACCCTCCCTTTCCTTCCCTTTGAAGTTTGTTGGTCTGTTTGAGGCTTCTATGTATCTGGATATATTTTTGTTCATCACTTTATTCATTATATTCCACAAATGAGTGAGATCATGTTATATTTATCTTTCTCCAACTGGCTTATTTCGCTTAGTACAATGCTTTCCATGTACATGCATGCTGTTGCAAATGTTAAGAGTTCTTGCATTTTTATAGTAACGTAGTAGTCCATTGTGTAGAGGTACCACAGTTTTTTTTATCCACTTATCTGCTGATGGGCATTTAGGCTGTTTCCAAATCTTAGCTATTGTAAATTGTGTTGCTATGAAGATAGGGGTACACAACTTAAGTCTTAACAAATTCACAAAGAGTGAAATTATCTTCTTGAATCACAATGACATGAAACTAGAAATCAGCTACAATTTTAAACACTCAAAAACATTCAAAGACATAGAAGCTAAATAGCATGTTATTAAACAATGAATGTGTTACCAAAAAGATCAAGGAAGAGAGAAAAATATTACCTGGAAACAGATGAAAATGAATATACACCAACCCCAAATCTATGGAACACAGCAAAAGCAATCTTGAGAGGAACATTCATAGCATTACAGTCCTACCTCAAGAAACCAGAACAATATCAAATAAAAAATCTAATCCTATACCTAAAAGATCTAGACAAAGAATAACAAACAAGCTCAGAAAAAGAAGAAAATAATAAATATCAGAGCAGAAATAAATGACATACAGTCTTTAAAAAATATAAAAGATAGATTAGCAACAAGATGGCGGCAGAGGTAAACGCCTAACTGCAGCCACACTCAACAATTTCAAAAAATACAACTAAAATATAAAGTGGACACTATCCAGAACTACAGGAAAGTTGACTGACTGGAAATTCTACAACTAGAAGGAAAGAGAAAACCAGAAGGAAAACCACAGGAGCTGTAAAAGCTTAAGGTACGGAGACACGGTGTGTGTGTGGGGAGAGGACAGAGCCGGAGAGGAGGGGTGGCTGAGTGCCTGGCTGGCGTTCGCTAGCGGGAAGGAGATAAAAGCTCTGGACTGTGCTGAACCCCAACTCCGACTGTACTGAACCCCAGTTCTGGGTGAGACCCTGGGGTCCAGGCTCATACAGAGGGAACCTGGGTGTAAGGCAGAAGCTCAGCGGAACAGCGAAGGGCAGAACCCCGGAGTCACGCACATTGTGCACAGAAGACAGACTGTTCACTGAGCTGCTGAATTGCCCCAGTGGGAAGGACTCAAAAGCTCAGGAATGTGCTGAGCCCCAGCTCTGACTGCACTGAACCCCAGTCCTGGGCGAGACCCTAGGGCTCCAGCCTCATACCGTGGGAATCTGGGCTGTAAGACAGAAGCTCAGGGGAGCAGCGAAAGGCAGAGCCCCTGAGTCGAGCACATTGCGCACACAGAGGACAGACTGTTGATTGGGCCGCGAGATTGCCCTGGCGGGAAGGAGACATAAGCTCCGGACTGTTCTTAACCCCACTTCCAACTGTTCTGAACCCCAGTTGTGGGCTTGTTGGGGGAGAGACTAGACTGTCTGGTAGTGGGCGAAGCTCTAGGGCGCCTTTCTCTCAGATGCTTGCAGCCAATACCAAAGGACACTGAGGAACACTGAGACTCAGGAACCTCAGAGGGTGGGGCTAACCAGGAAGCCAAGGCTGTAGGCTCCACCCTGAAACTCTGCCCCATCCAAGCTGAACTCAGAGAGGCTTTTGCTGGCTTCCAAGTCTAGTGGAATAAGGTTGTCTCCTGGCATAGACACAGCTGATCCTCCCAACCTACCAACTCAGGGAAGCAGCGAAAATGCCGAAACGAGGAAACAGATCACAAACGAAAGAAATGGAGGACAAAAAGTGACTGGATATAGAGTTCAAAGCCATGCTTATAAGGTTGTTCAACAATCTCTTAGAAAAGGCCGAAAAAATAAATGAGACCTATGAGGATATGATAAGGGATCAACAAGAAATAATAAAGGATCAACTAGAAATAAAGAATACAATCTCTGAAATAAATAATATTATACAGAGACCTAAAAACAGATTGGAAGATTGCAAGAATCAAGTCCAAGATTTGGAACACAAAGAGCCAGAAGACACTCCTCCGCAGAAGCAAGAAGACAAGAGAATCCAGAGAGTTGAAGATGGTGTAAGAAACCTCTGGGACAACTTCAAGCGAACCAACATCAGAATTATGGGCATCCCAGAAGATGACAGAGAGAAAGATACCAAAAACATATTGAAAGAAATAGTGACAGAAAACTTTCCCCACCTGGTGAAAGAAATAGACTTACATGTACAGGAAGCACACAGAACCCCAAACAAAAGGAAACCAAAGAGGACCACTCCAAGACACATCATAATTAAAATTCCAAGAGCTAAAGACAAAGAGAGAATATTAAAAGCAGCAAGACAAAAGCAGGTAGTTACATATAAAGGGGCACCCATACGACTGTCAGCTGATTTCTCAACAGAAACCATGCAGGCCAGACGGGAATGGCAAGAAATATTCAAGGTGATGAATAACAAGAACCTACAGCCACAAATACTCTACCCAGCAAAGCTATCACTCAGAATTGAAGGCCAGATAAAGAGCTTCACAAATAAATTTAAGCTAAAGGAATTCATCACTGCCAAGCCAGAATTATATGAATTGCTAAAAGGGGTTCTTTAGGAAGAGGAAGAAAATAAAGATAAAAATTATGAACAAAATGTAACTATGAACAAATGAAACTAAAAACCAAGGGAAGTAAAAACCATGATGAACAATATTAACTGGTGAATATAATAGAATCAGAGGTATGGAAGGGGAGTGGACTGATGATTCTCGGGGAAATGGGGAGTGGGGCGGGGCGGGAAGAGACTGAACATAAACTGCACTTATGGATGAAGACAATGGGGGATGGGGAAAGGGCAGAGAATTGAATGGAAACTTGGTGTAGGGGAGCAATGGGGTGGGGGGAATGAGGAACATTTGTAATAATATGAACAATAAAGATTTATTTAAAAAAATAAAAAATACAAAAGATAAATGAAACCAAGAGTTGATTTTTTGAAAAAATAAAATAAACAAGATTGATGAATCTTTATTCAGATTCATCAAGGCCCCAAATAAATAAAACCAGAAATGAATGAGCAGACGTAAAAATTGACATCACAGCCCTAACCATTTTGGCTCACTAAGTAGAGCACTGGACTGTGGAAAAAGGGTCCTGGGTTTGAGTTTGGTCAAGGGCATGTACCTTGGTTTCAGGCTCCTCTCCAGCTGAGGTCTTGGTGGAGGCTCCTGCAGGAGGCAACCAATCAATGTGTTTCTCTCACATTGCTGTTTCTCTTTGTCTTTCCTTCTCTCTTCTACTCTCCAAATGGAGTTTATTTCAGGTATGCAAGGTTGGCACAATATTTGCAAAATGATACATCACAAAAACAAAATGAAGAATAAAAATCACATGTCAATATATGCAGAAAAAGCATTTGATAAAATCCAGCAGCCAAAAATAACCATGTATCGACCGAAGCAAGATGGCGGCCTAGGAAGTCTCCTGGGCCGCCATCTCCTCAACAATTTGGAAAAAAACAACAGATAAAACCAAAAGGGATCGCACCAGACCCACAGGAAAGCTGGCAAAATGGGAAGGCTACAACTAGACACAAAGCAGGACGCTGCTGCTGCCATGTGGAGTTTAAAACTACAGCGAAACTGAATCTGCCAGAGACGCTGCCGCCAGGAATGAGGGAAGCCAGACCTCGCTCCGCCCCGGGGTCCAGGGAGTGGGCCAGCCCTGCAGGCCGCCACGGGAGCTGATGGGGGCTTACGCCGCCACCACCGCCGTGCCTTTGGCTCCTGCCTGGACGAGAAGCCCGTGAGCGCGACCTCCCAGCCCGCCCACAGTGCTGGAGAAGAGCGGGCGCAGCGTCTCCCCTCCCGCACAACCAGCTCGGCCCAGAAATGGGAAGGCTACAACTAGACACCAAGCAGGGCGCCACAGCTGCCATGTGGAGTTTAAAACTACGGCGAAACAGGACCTACCGGAGACGCTGCTGCCGGGAATGAGAGAAGCCAGACCTCGCTCCGCCCCGGGGCCCAGGGAGTGGGCCAGCCCTGCGGGCCACCGCAGGAGCT
Organism: Vespertilio murinus; assembly: GCA_963924515.1. Classification (NCBI taxonomy): domain Eukaryota; kingdom Metazoa; phylum Chordata; class Mammalia; order Chiroptera; family Vespertilionidae; genus Vespertilio; species Vespertilio murinus. Next base: position 94,846,834 of record OZ004707.1, on the reverse strand, counting down.
GATGGGGGCCTACGCCGCCGTCACCACCGCCACCGCCGTGGACCTACCGGAGACGCTGCCACCGGGAATGAGGGAAGCCAGACCTCCCTCCGCCCTGGAGCCCAAGGACTGGGAACCAGGGAGCTGTTATGGTTCCTTCGGCGCCTGCCCACAACCATTCCGAGGAGCTGTCGTGGTGTCTCCCGGCCTGCGGCCAGCTGGGCCCAGTCTCCACACACACCTTATTGGTGGGGAGCTGGTATGGCGCATTCCCTTTGCGCCCCGGCGAGTCTTTCCGCTGCCACCGCCAGCAGCCGGCTCCAAAGCTTACGCCACTACCGTCATGTGGATTTTAATACTACAGGGGAAATTGAGACGCGGGAGCTACCATCGCTGCTGCACCCACTGCCGCCCCCGCGAATGGGAATCCACCAAAATCAGAGCTCACTATGCCCCTGGCTCAGAGAGAGTGTGGCTTCAGAATTTAGCCTCTGCGTCCACAGCAGCTCCGCTTCCACAACAAAGGAGACACCATTTAGGTTCATTGCCCATTTTTTTATTGGATCATTTGTCTTCCTTTCATTACCTTATATAAGTTGCCTATAAATCTTGGATGTTTAAACATTATCAATGATAACATTTGCAAATATATTCTCTCATACACTGGGATTACTTGTTTTCTTGATGTTTTTTTTTTTGTGGTTCAGAAGCTTTTAATTTTGATGTAATCCCATTTGTTTATTTTCTCTTTAGTTTCCATTGCTCTAGGGGCAGTATAAGTGAAGAAATTACTTGGGCATATGTCAGATTTCGTTGCCAGTGGATTCCTCTAGTATTTTTGTGGTTCCCATCTTATGTTTAAGTCCTGTATCCATTTTTAGTTTATTTTTGTGTATGGTGTAAGTTAGTGATCTAGTTTCATTTTTTTGCATGTATCTGTCAAATTTTCCCAATAACATTTATTGAAGAGACTATCTTGATTCCATTTATGTTCATGCCTCCTTGTCAAATATTAATTGAGCAATAGTGGTTTGGGTCTATATCTAGGTTCTCTATTCTATTCCATTGGTCTATATGTCTATTCTTGTGCCACTACCAGGCTGTTTTGAGAACAGTGGCTTTGCAATACACCTTGAAATCTGTAATTGAGATCCTACCTACTTTATTCTTCTATCTCAGGTTTGCTGTGGCTATTCGTAGTCTTTTTATATTCTAGATAAATTTTTGCAGAGTTCTTTCTAGGTCTGTGAAATATGCCATTGATATATTAATGGAAAGTGTATTGAATCTATAGATTGCTTTGGGTAGTATGAACATTTTAATGATGATTCTACCAATCCATGAACATGGTATGTTCTTCCATCTGTTTAGGTCTTCCTCTATCTCCTTTTTCAGTGCCCTGTAGTTTTCCATGTATAGGTCTTTTATCTCCTTAGATAACTTTATTCCTAGGTATCTTAATTTTTTTGATGTGATGGTAAATGGGATTCCTGTTTTAGTCTCTCTTTCTCCAAGTTCATTATTGGTGTATAGAAATGCCATAGATTTCTTGGCGTTAATTTTGTATCCTGCTACATTGCCAAATTCATTTATTAAGTCTATTAGTTTTTTTTATGGAGTATTTCAGACTTGTTATGTACAATATCATGTTATCTGCAAATAAGAACAGTTATACTTCTTCTTTTCCAATTTGGATGCCTTTTATTTTTCCTTCTAATCTAATTGCAATGCCTAATACTTCCAGTACTGTGTCAAACAGGAGTGGTAAGAGTGGACATCCCTTGTTCTTAAGGGAAATGGTCTTAGTTTCTGCCCATTGAGTATAATGTTGGCTGTGGGTTATCATATATGGCTTTTATTATGTTGAGGTATGATCCTTCTATTCCCACTTTGCTCGGAGTTTTGTCAAGAGAGGGTGTTGGATTTTGTCAAATGCTTTTTCTGCATCAATTGATATGACTATGGCATCTTTATCTCTCAATTTGTTTATGTGACATATCACGTTTATTGATTTCTGGATATTGTACCATCCTTACATTCCTGAGGTAAATCCTACTTGGTCATGGTGTATGATCTTTCTGATGTACAATTTGCTAAGATTTTGTTTAGGATTTTAGAATCTATGTTCATAAGGGATATTGGCCTGTACTTCTCTTTCATTGTGTTGACTTTATCTGGTTTTGGTATTCAGATAATGATGGATTCATAGAAGGATCTTGGAAGTATTCCTTCCTCTTTAATTTTTTGGAATAGTCAGAGGATGATAGGTTTTAGTTCTTCCTTGAATGTTTGGTAAAACTCCTCTGTAAAGTTGTCTGGCCCCAGGCTTTTGTTTGCCAGAAGATTTTTGATGACTGCTTCAATTTCTTCCATAGTTATTAGCTTATTGAGGTATTTAGATTATTCCTAATTGAGTTTTGGAAGGTTATATTTTTCCAGAAATATGTCCATTTCCTCCAGGTTGTCCACTTTGTTGGAACAGAGTTGTTCATGGTATTTCTTAACAATCCTTTGTATTTCAGGGGGGTCTGTTGTTATTTCACCTCTTTCATTTCTGATTTTGTTTATTTGGGTCCTCTCTATTTGCTTCTTGGTGAGCCTGGCTAGAGGTTCATCAATCTTGTTTATCCTTTCCAAGAACCAGCTCTTGGTTTTGTTGATCTTTTGTATTGTCTTTTTGGTCTCTACGTTGTTTATCTCCGCTAAGATATTTATTTCCTTGCTTCTGCTTACACTAGGCTTTTCTTGTTGCTCTCTTTCTAACTCTTTGATTTGTAGGGTTAGGTAATTTACTACCTTTGTTTATTATTTTTTCTTTGCAGTAGGCTTTCGAACTATGAACTTCTCTCTCAAGCCTGCTTTTGCTGTGTCCCATAGATTTTGGATTGTTGTGTTTTCATTATCGTTTGTTGCCATGATGTTTTTTATTTCTTTCTTGATCTCTCTGGTAACCTAGTTATTGTTTAATACCATGCTATTTAGTCTCCATGTGTTTGATTTTGGGGGGATTTGTGGTGGTTCCATGGTGTAATGGTTAGCACTCTGGACTCTGATTTTTTGGGGGTTGTTCTTATTATAGTTGATTTCCAGTTTTATGCCACTGTGATTTGAGAAGATGCTTGATATGATTTCTATCTCCTTAAATTTGAAGAGACTTTGACTATGTCTCAACGTATGGTCTATCTTTGAAAATGACCCATGTGTACTTGAGAAGAATGTATATTTTGTGGTTTTGGGGTGAAATGTTCTGCAGATGTCAATTAATTCCATCTGTTCTAGTAAGTCATTTAGGATTGATGTTTTTTTGCTGATTTTTTGTTTAGAGGATTTGTCCAATGGTGATAGTGGGGTATTAAAGTCCCCTACTATGGTTGTTTTGCTGTCAATATCTCCATTGATATCCTCCAGGAGTTGTTTTTTTATGTATTTGGATGCTTCTGTATTGAGTGTGTATATGTTTACCGGAGTCATTTCTTCATATTGGATTACTCCCTTTAATATTATGAAGTAGCCTTCCTTATCTCTTGTTATGTTCTTCAATTTGAGATCTAATTTGTCAGATATAAGTATTGCTGCCACAGCTTTTTTTCCCCCTTTCATTTCTATTCACCTAGAAAACCTTTTTTCCATCCCTTAACCCTCTCTCTGTGTACATCTTTTTTTCTGAGGTGGGTTTATTGTAGATACCAGATATATGGGTCTTGTATTCTTATACCATCCTGTATCCTTTGTCTTTTGATTGGGGTAATTAATCCATTTACACTTAAAGTTACTATTGATAGTTACTTATTACTCCCCATTTTTATTTTTTACTCCTGTGTTCCTTCTTCACTTCTTACTTTTTTTTTCTTCAGCAGAGCCTTTAGCATTTATTGCATTGCTGGTTTGGTGGTAATAAACTCCCATAGTCTTTTTTTGTCTGTGAAGTTCCTGATTTCACCTTCAATTCTGAGTGATAGCTTTGCTGGATACAGTATTCTTGGATTCAGACCCTGCCTTTGCTTGACTTTGTATATTTCATTCCATTCCCTCTGGCCTGATGTGTTTCTGTTGAGGAACCAGTCCCTAGTATGATGGGGATTCCTTTGTAGGTAACTTTCTGTCTCTCTCTGGCTGCTTTTAAGTTTCTTACTTTGTCATTGGTGTTTGCATGTTTAATTATAATGTGTCTTTTGGGGTTCATTTTGCTTGAGTCTCTCTGAACTTCTTGGATTTGTGTTTTTTCTTCCCTATATCAGGGAAGTTTTCTGTCATTATTTCTTGAAACAAGTTTTCTATTCTTTCCTCAGTTTCCTCTTTTTCTGGAACCTCTATTATGTGTATGTTGTTTTGTTTTGTGTTGTCTCAAAGTTCCCTTAGGCTCTCATCCTGCTTTTCAAAATTTTTTTTCTAGAAGTTGTTCTACTTGGGTATTTTTTCCCCTCCTTGTCTTCTAGCTCACTGATGCAGTCCTCTGATTCTTCTAGTCTACTGTAGATGCTTTCTATTGAGTTCTTCACAGCAGCGATGCCATTTTTAATTTCTTCTTGGTTCTTCTTCATTTCCTCTTGGTTCTTACTCATAGTGTCGAATTTGTCTTCCATTATTTTCAGCCACCTAATGACCATTTCTCTGAATTCTTTCTCTGATAGGTTGCTTGCCTCCATTTCATTTACTTCCTTTTCTTGTGATGCCAGGGGAGGGGGAGAAAAAGATGGTGGCTGGCAGGATGGAGCTGAGAGAGAGGAAGTGAGTGAGAGTAGGAAAGGAGTATGTGTGGACAGGCGTGGGGTGTGTGTGAGTGAGAGAGGGAAAGTTAAATCACTCAGAAGCAGCAGGAGCCGGCAGAAGGCATCTCCTTAACAAGAAGAGACTAGCACCGCTGGGGGTCCTCCCCAGGCAGCGGGATCCCAGCACGGAGCCCAGGCAATCTTGAAGGGGAGAAGGGCCTTTTATAGAAATCCATCAACACCATCAACAAGACAGGCCTTGGAACTACCCCGTGACCCAGCACCAATTCCAGCCAATATCCTGTTACCCCAGCTGCAGACTCGTGGACCTCCACATCCAAAGATATGCTGATCATGGCAGCTAAAACAACTCTGAGACCATCTGGAATCTGGTAACAGAGAGGAATAGGCAGAAGTGCTCCAGCCATGAAGACAGAAGAGACACAATTCAGAGATGGAAGATGCTGACGACGCCTCACCATACCAGCAGACAGCAGCTGCGTGTTGCTGAAGGATGCCCAGGACCAAACCAGAGATGGTTGGACCTGCATTACCACCATTTGTCCACCAACCAGATCTGAAATATCATGGCTGACATGTGCACATAAGGAACTATTTGACATTGAAATTGGGATTCAAAAGAACTGTTGGCCCAGAAAGGAACTCACTACAGACTGATTCATTTGCCTCTCAGCATAACCATTAAGGCTTGTCACAGTTTAGGTTCTTACAAGGGTATTTCTTGGATCACATGATCTCACACATCTAGAGGAAATAATGAACAACATAGACTGGTGAACAAAAACAGACCCAGAGAAAGAGAAGCAGCAATCAGACTCTCAAACCTCAGAGGGAAAGTAGGAGAGGGGGGGGGGTTAGGGGAAGAGATGAACCAAAGGATTTGTGTGCATGCACATGGGCCTAGCCAGTGGCCATGGACAACAGAGGGGTGGGGGAATATGTAGGGAGGGGGTTGGGATGGGAACGGGAGAATAAGGACAATTATGTGATACCATAATCAATAATAAAAAAAGAAATAAAAAATCTTTGCACAGTAATAGAAACCATCAACAAAACAACAAGAAAGCCCACTGTATGGGAGAACATATTTGCAAATGTTATCATTGATAAAAGTTTAATCTCCCACATCTACAGGGAACTTATACAACTTAATAAAAGAAATATAAATGATCCAATAAAAGAATGGGCAATGGACGTACCGTATTTGCCGGCGTATAAGACGACTTTTTGGCCCTGAAAAATATGCCTCCAAGTGGGGGGTAGTCTTATACGGCGAGTATATAACAAACTGTATTTTTAGTGGAAATTTTAGTGGGTCGTCTTATACGCCCAGTCGTCTTATACGCCGGCAAATACGTATTTTTCAGAGCCAAAAAATCGTCTTATACGCCGGCAAATATGGTAAATAAAATCTTTTTGAAAGAAGACAGAAGGAAAGGCAATGACATATGAAAACATTCTCAAAGTCAGTAATTATTCAAGAGATGCAAATCAAAATGACAATGCGGTACCATCTCACACCTGTCAGTATGGCAATCATCAACAAATCAACAAACAACAAGTGCTGGTGAGGATGGGAAGAAAAAGCAACCCTTGTGCACTGCTGGTGGGAATGCAGACTGGTGCAGCCACTGTGGAGGACAGTATGAAGTTTCCTCAAAAAACTAAAAATGGTACTCCCATTTGACCCAGTGATCCCACTTCTAAGAATATATCCCAAGAAACTAGGAACACCAATTAGAGAGGATATATGCACCTCCATGTTCATAGAAGTACAATTCACCATAGTTAAGATTTGGAAAAAGCCTAAATTCCCATCAGCAGATGAGAGGATTAGAAAACTATGGTACATCTATACAGCGGAATACTATGCTGCTATAAAAAGGACTTCTTACCATTTGTAGCAGCATGGATGGACCTGGAGAGCATTATATTAAATGAAATAAGCCAGGCAATGAAAGAAAAATACCATATAATCTCACTCATTTATGGAAAATAAAGAACATTATAACCTGATAAACAAAAAAAGATAGATACAGAGGCAGCAGCAATGTATTTGCCACACACACTGAACAGACTGTCAAATTACAGTGGGAAGTTTGGGAGTGTTGGGGCGGGGGAGGGAGGGAAGAGATTAGCCAAGGGACTTGTATGCATGTGTATAAGCACAACCAATGGACACAAGACACTGGGGGAAGGTCAATGGGGGGGAAAAGGAGATATATGTACTACTTTAAACAAAAATATTAAAATAAAAATATAAATAAAATAAATAAAATTTGAATTGGTAGACTAAGTAAAATAAAATAGAAAACATCACCACCTCAGAATAAGGGACTCACAGGGACTAAAAGTGAAGGAATGAAAAAATATCTTTCAAGTAAATGGAAATGAAAAATACTGAGATAGCAATACTTATATGTGACAAAATAGACCTCAATGTGAAGACCATAAAAAGAGACAAGTGAGACCACCTCATAATTCTAAAGGGATTGATACAACAAGAGAATATAACTCTGGGGGGGGGATTGGACAAATATATGCCCCCCCCAAAAAAAAACTAGACCAAAACATACACAAAAATAAGTTCAAAATCAATAAAAGACTTACATGTAAGACATGAAACTATAAAAATCTTAGAAGAAATCTCAGACATCTCTTGTAGAAATATGTTTACTGATACATCTCCTAGAACAATGCAAATTAAGGAGAAAAATAAACAAATAAAAAGCTTCTGCATAGTAAAACAAGACAAAAAAGAGTCCACCAAATGGGAGAACATATTTTCCAATGATACATTAGATAAAGGGTTAATCTCCAAGATTTATAGGGAACTCATACAACTTAACAAAGGATGATAAACAATCCAATTTAAAAGTGTGCAAAGGACCTAAATAGGTTCTTCTCCAAAGCAGATATATAGTTAACCAAGATACTTATGAAAAATGCTCAAAGTCACTAATCACCAGAGAGATGCAAATGAAAATGACAATGATGTACCACCTCACACATGTCAAATGGTTATCATCAACAAATCAACAAACGACAAGTGTTGGTGAAGATATGGAGAAAAGGGAACCCTAGTACACAGTTGGTGGGAATGCAGACTGGTATAGCTTCTGTGGAAAATATTATAGAGTTTCCTCAAAAAATTAAAAATGGAACTCTTATTTGATCCAGTAATTTCCATTCTAGGAATATATCCTAAGAAATCTGAAACAGCATCTACAAGAATATATGTACCCCTGCTGAAACCGGTTTGGCTCAGTGGACAGAGTGTCGGCCTGGGGACTGAAAGGTCCCGAGTTCGATTCCAGTCAGGGGCATGTGCCTTGGTTGCAGGCACATCTCCGGTGGAGAGTGTGTAAGAGGCAGCTGATCGATGATTCTCTCTCATCGATGTTTCTAACTCTCTATCCCCCTCTCTTCCACTCTGTAAAAAAATCAATAAAATACATATTTTTTAAAAAAAGAATATATGTACCCCTATCTTTATAGCAGCACAATTTACAATAGCTAGGATCTGAAAATATCTCATGTTGAGTGGGTTAAAAACACACACACACAAAACCACAGGGAATCTACACAATGAAATACTATGAAGCTGTGCAAAAAACACCCCACTTATCATTTGCAACAGCATGAATTGATCTGGAGAGCATTATGCTAGTGAAATAATCCAGTCAGAAAAAGATAAGATCTTACTCATATGTGGAATCTAATGAACAACATAAAGTGACATGTCCAGAGAAACAGAAGCATTGAACAGACTGTCAAACCTCAGAGGGAATAGAGGGGAGGGTGAATTGGGTGAGAAGAGATCAACCAATGAACTTGTTGCAAATATACATAACTCATGGACACAGAAAATAGGGTGGTGAAGGTCTGGGGGCGTGCAGGCTGGGAGATGTCAATGAGGGGAAAAGGGGACATATGTAATGCTTTCAACAATAAAGATTTTTTTTAAAAAGAAAAGAATTCAATGGGTAAAGAATACTCTTTTGTACAAATGGTGCTGGAATAATTAAATACACATATGCAAAAGAATGAAGTTGGAACCCTTACCTTACAACATTCACAAAAATTAACTCAAATGAAACAAAATGTAAGAGCTAAAAGTATAAAACCTAAAAAGAAACAAAACAGAATTATGAATGACTTCTAAGAGGTATGGAGTCACTTTTGGGGTGATAAAATGTTCTAAAAGTATATTATGATTATGATTGCACTACTTTGTGAGTATGCTAAAACTTCTGAATTACATATTTTTAAAAGAGTGAGTTTTATAGTATGTGAAGTATATATCAATAAAGCTGGTTTTAAAAACAAAACTATTTTATGAGTTATTTTTTGTATAAAACGATTTCTCCTTATTAATTCTTTATTATGTTTTCCTGGGATTCTTTACCTGTAGCTGAATCAGCTTTAAGACAACTCTTAGGCTTACTTATTCTACTGAGAGGCAGAAAAAGAGTGAGTATGAAAGTAATATATACATAAATAAAACAAATACATTATTGCATTTATATGCCTATATAAAGGGGGCTCTTCAAAATATTTAAGATCTTCATAAATGCCTCCAATACAATGGGTCCACAGTCTACCTAACTTTATTATTAGTCCCTCTCAATCTCCCCTCTCCCCTTTTCCCTCTTTCTCCTTCCCTCTTTCTCTTCTTCTCCCTCTACTCCCTTTCTCTTTTCTCCCTCTTCTTTTCTTCCCCCTCCTCCTTCTTCCTATCTCTTTGTCATTCCCCCACACCCTTAAGAGCACTAGATCAGGAGCAAGTGCTGGGAGCACTGTCTTACATGGTACATTATACTTCTGGAGACAGTAGACGAGTTCCATGGGTTGCACTGCTTTCTGTCGACTATTCTGCATCTTCTCCAGCAGTAAGAGCAACTGGAAGGGGACATTTCTCCTCTGTTCTTCCACTCTCCTTGGTACTGTTACCCTGCCAAATTAGAACAGTCATGAACCTCCTGTTACAACAGTTCTCAATATTAGGTGCATACTAGAATCACTTGAAGAAATTTCCAAAAATCTCCATGTTCAGGCCACTCTGTAGAATAACTAAATCAGAATTTTTGGAGGTCGGACTCAGTTATCAAAATTTTTCAGTTTCCCAGATAATTTAAATGTACAGAAAAGATTTTAAAATACTATGGTTTTTAACCTCCTGAGAGGGTATCAGCACAGATGCTGCCTCACCACCTCTCTCTCCACTCTGCCTGACAATCACCTAAAATAAAAGGCAGATGCAGTAGGTCTTGTCTGGTATACAGTAAAGAGGGCATGCAGCACAATATCCATCCTGAAGCACCCCAAAGTGAAAAAGCAAATACTTATCTAGATCCTGGGAAGAAAGAGCAATATGAAGGTATGTCAGAATATTTTAGAAATGACTTACTTAATTATAGGTATCTCAAAATTGTCCATGCCAATGGAAGGGGGAAAAGAGCACAGAAATCACAGGGCAGAAGAGAATAAATAATGTAATAATAAATATGCATGTTTGCTTTGTTTGAAAAAATCAAGAGAGAGAGAGACTTTTGCATGTGCCTGCTGATTTATTCCTCCTTTGACACTGGTCTAGTCTCAATTTCTTTTTAATCAAATCAGCTGTCAATTCTGACTGCGTTTTTAAATCATCTGGATCATCTTTTAAATGATGCATGCCTTAGTGGTTGAGCATTGACCTATGAACCAAGTGTTTATGGTTTGATTCCTAGTCAGGGCACATGCCCAGGTTGCAGATTCAGTAGGAGGGCATGCCAGGAGGCAGCTGATCAATGATTTTCTCTCATCATTAATGTTCCTATCTCCCTCTCTCTTCTTCTCTGAAATCAATAAAAAAAAAAATATTTTTTAAAGTACCAGTGACTATTTCCCATCATAGGCCAAATGAAACCAAATATCTGGGGGTAGTACCAGGCATTTATATTTTAAACTTATCAGATGATTAGAATGTTTAGTCTGAAATGTGTTCTTATGCATATATAAATGGGGCTCTTCAAATTATTTCAGATTTGAAAAACCAAGATGGTGGCATAGGGAAATGCCTAACTGCAGCCTCACTCAACAATTTCAAAAAATACAACTAAAATATAAAGTGGACATTATCCAGAACTATAGGAAAGTTGACTGACTGGAAATTCTACAAATAGAAGGAAAGAGAAACGAGAAAGAAAATCAGAGGAGCTGTAAAAGCCTAAGGTACGGAGAGATATGGTGCGTGCGTGGGGAGAGGACGAAGCAGGAGAAGGGGGGCTGCTGAGTGCCTGGCTGGCATTCCCTAGTGGGAAGGAGATAAAAGCTCCAGACTGTGCTGAACCCCAGTTCTGGGCGAGACCCTCGGGTCCCAGCCTCATTCAGAGGGAACCTGGGATGTAAGGTGGAGGCTCAGGGAAGAGGTGAAAGGCAGAGCCCCTGAGTTGCACACATTTTGCGCAGAGGACAGACTGTTGTTTGGGCCTCTGGATTGCCCTAGCAAGAAAGAGACATAAGCTCTGGACTGCTCTTAACCCCACTTCCAACTGCACTGAACCCCAGTTGCGGGCTTGTTGGAGGAGAGACTAGACTGTCTGGTAGCAGGTGAAACTCTAGGGCGGGCACCTTTCTCTCAGAGGTGCTTGCATCAAATACCAAAGGACACTGAGGTACACTGAGACTCAGGAACCTCAGATGGTGGGGCTAACCAGAAGCCAAGGCTATAGGCTCCACCCCAAAACTCCCCCCATCCAGGCTGAACACAGAAGCTTTTGCAGGTTTCCAAGTCTAGTGGAATAGGCTGTCTCCTGGCATAGACACAGCTGATCCTCCCAACCTACCAACTCAGGGAAGCAGCAAAAATGCTGAGACGAGGAAACAGATCACAAACGAAAGAAATGGAGGACAAAAGGCGACTGGATATAGAGTTCAAAACCACACTTATAAAGTTGTTCAAGAATCTCCTAGAAAAGGCCGATAAAATAAACGAGACCTATGAAGATATGAAAAGGGATCAACTAGAAATAATAAAGGATCAATAAGAAATGATAAAGGATCAACAAGAAATGATAAAGGATCAACTAGAAATAAAGAATACATTCTCTGAAATAAAAAATATTGTACAGAGTCCTAAAAACAGAATGGAAGATTGCAAGAATCAAGTCAAAGATTTGGAACACAAAGAGCCAGAGGACAGTCGTCCACAGAAGCAAGAAGACAAGAGAATCCAGAAAGTTGAAGATAGTGTAAGAAACCTCTGGGACAACTTCAAGCGAACCAACATCAGAATTATGGGCATCCCAGAAGATGACAGAGAGCAAGATACTGAAAACCTATTGAAATAGTGACAGAAAACTTCCCCAACCTGGGGAAAGAAATAGACTTTCACATTCCAGGAAACACACAGAACCCCAAACAAAAGGAATCCAAAGAGGACTAAACCAAGATATATCATAGTTAAAATTCCAAGAGCAAAAAACAAAGAGAAAATATTAAAAGCAGCAAGACAAAAGCAGGTAGTTACATATAAAGGAGCACCCATACGACTGTCAGCTGATTTCTCAACAGAAACCATGCAGGCCAGATGAAAATGGCAAGAAATATTCAAGGTAATGAATAACAAGAATCTACAGCCCAAAATACTCTACCCAGCCAAGCTATCACTCAGAATTGAAGGCCAGATAAAGAGCTTCACAAATAAATTTAAGCTAAAGGAGTTCATCACTGCCAAGCCAGAATTATATGAATTGCTGAAAGGGGTTCTTTAGGAAGAGGGAAAAAATAAAGATAAAAATTATGAACAACAAATATGTAACTATCAACAAATGAAACTAAAAACCAAGGGAAGTAAAAATCATGATGAGCAATATTAACTGGTGAATATAATAGAATCAGAGGTATGGAAGGGGAGTGGACTGATGATTCTCGGGGAAATGGGGAGGGGGGGGCGAAGAGACTGAACATGAACTGCACCTATGGATGAGGACAATGGGGGATGGGGAAAGGGCAGAGGGTGGGATGGAAACTTGATGGAGAGGAGCAATGGAGGGGGGAAAATGATGAACATTTGTAATAATATGAACAATAAAGATTTATTTTAAAAATAAATAAATAAAAGTTCATTGAGGGCTCCCTTCAATGTGTCATAGAGGGGCTTTGCAAGAAGACTAAATGTGAGAACCCAGAGGCAAAAGTATTCAGTGATCTCAAGAAAGGAGCCTATTTCTTATCTAGAGGAGGAGACAGTCAGGGAGGAGATAAGCTGTTTAAGGTCCAAGATACTGGCTCAGCTTTGTGGGGTGAGAGTGAAACTGAGGCAGGTAATTTGGGAAAAAATGGGTTTTATGAGGGGATGTGCAGTAGTCCTGGCCCAGCAGTGATGGATAAAGGGGTATTTAGTAAGATGCAGTATGGAGGAGAGGCTGCTAATGGCTGTGAGATTAATTCATCTGTCAATGCACATAATAGAGGCTGAGGGTAGGACAAGGTTCCCAGCGAATTTGGGGAAGGCATAATAAGTGATCCCTATGTCAATTAAAAAGAGATTGTTTACCTGCCTCCACAATCATTTCCCAAGTCTCTGTCCTGGTGATGTAAGTCTGTGGGGCCTTATTTGGGCCTGGGCAGCTTTAGTCTTTGGTGGCCAGTCCCAAGAGGTCTGGGAGCTCCAAAATGGACCCAGGAGGTGGCCTGACTGGACTGTCCAAGATCCAACCTGGAGGGGCCAGACTAGTCTCTTTTCCAGTGGCCTTCCCTTCCATACCTTGGGCAGGGAACAGGCAGGAGTCTCAGGTTTGAGCAGGCTTGTCCTTCCTTGTTGCATTTGAAGCATGGGCCCAGAGAAGGCTTGGCCCCTTAATTACCCTTAATTGGAGGACCAGCACTTTGTTGGGGGTTCATAAGAGTGGTGGCGAGGAGCTGGAAGGCCTCCTTTGGGCCTCAGCCTTGGCCTGATCTTGCCTTTGTTTTGGATTTGGGTCTCCTCGTCTCTGTTATTAAAGATCTTAAAGGCCAGGTTAATAGGTCTTTTTGAGGGGTTTGTGGACTTGTGTCTATTTTTTTTACGTTTGCAGCATATGTCAGGGGCAGAATGGTATATAAAATGGGTATTCAGAGGAAGGGTTCCCTCTGGGGAGTTGGGTTTAAGATGGTAAATTTCTGTAAGGTCTTCATGAGACAGAAGTGGAAGAGAGCTGGGTTTTCGTCAGGGCCCTGAGTGATTTCATTACATTTGTCATAGTTGACCACTTTGTGGGAAACCTTATTTTAGTCTAGCAATGAGACAGGTGATTATATGGCTACAGAGCTGGTGCCTTGGAGAAGTAACCTGATAGGCTCATCTCAGGTCAGTTCTGAGGACTGCATCAGTACCAATAGGGTTTGCTGCCACATCCTGTCTATGGAGGATATTGGCATGGTCCTGATTTGATATCCAAATGTACTCCTTATCCTCTGGGGTTAAAGAGGAGTCCAGGATGACTTAAATGTCATGCCAGGGCAGGTGATAGGACTTGGTCAGGTATCCAATTCCTTGGTCAGGTCATTGGAAAAAGACCTGAGACACCTTTCAATCTGTGTGAGATTGGACATAGAGGATGGGATGTGGACTTGGACTATGCCCTTAGTTCATGCTACCTCCCTTAGGGGTGGAATGGGTATGGGAACAGAAGTGGCTGTTGAGGAAGGAAGTCTTTGAGTCGCAAAAGACTGTATTAGAATTCAGGTTCTCAGGATTTGGGTCCTCAGGGTCCTGGGGAGAAGGTGGTTGCTATTAGGAGGGTCTGTATTTTTCAAATCTACTGCAGATGAGGGAGGGAACACGTGAGGGGGTAGAAGTCGGTGGTCTGTGGGGTCAAAAGTAGATTTTGAATCATAAGTGTTAGGGGTATGAAGTTTTTTGTGTGAAGAAGGATCTGATGGGTAGAGAAGGACTAACAGAGAGAAGGTTGGGACTGAAGGATGCAAAAGGCCTGGACATAGGGAATCTCTGACCATTTTTCATTGTGGTGACAGAAATTAAATTGCTAAGTTTATTAAAATTGAAAGTGCCATTTTCAGGCCATTGAGGCTAGTTTATATTGTGGCCAGTGTTACAAAAGAAAATGAGGTGCTTGGGCATGATCTTCCCCATGACTGTGCAGAGGGAGTGTGGTGTGGCCCACGAGAGAGGAATGGTGAATTACAGACCACAAATCCAAAGGTGAGTGCTTAGAGCAGGCATCCCACTGCTAAACAAATTACCATGAGAAATGAGAGGTGACCCTCTGGACTAGACCTCCCCTATCCAGAAGGACCCAAAGCCAAATGGCTGAGGGATCTTCTGGCCTAGTGCTAGGATTTTTAAGACCAGAGACTTTTGAGAAGTCAGTGAGAGAGAATAGGCAGAAGACTCGAGATGAGGGAATTTATAGAATGTCAATGACCTAGAGAAGATTGGCCAGTGTGGAATGGAAGATCAGCAATAGAGAAAGAGAGGTTCTTTTTTAAAAAAATATATTTTATTGATTTTTTACAGAGAGGAAGGGAGAGAGATAGAGAGCTAGAAACATCAATGAGAGAGAAACATTGACCAGCTGCCTCTTGCACACCCCCTACTGGGGATGTGCCCGCAACCAATGTACATGCCCTTGACCGGAATTGAACCTGGGACCTTTCAGTCCGCAGACCGACGCTCTACCACTGAGCCAAACCGGTTTTGGCAAAAGAGAGGTTCTTGATCCAGCATTCTCCTTTGTTGGCTCAGGGGTGGGGGTGTGGCGGGTGGCGAGTCCATAAGGGCTGGAGGCCTAATTGAGGCTGGCTATCATGACACCTTAGTAGGATTTGGTGGTAAAGCCCAGGTTGAGCTGCCACTGCCTACTGCTCTCCGAGTAGCAAATCTGTGGTGTCTGAAGCCAGGGCGATGGCTCCCCATCCCTGTGGAATTCTCTTGGGTTTCAGAACCCAAGGGTGGCCAAAGTGGTAAGGAATTATAAATTTATTACATCATCTAGATATCAGGTGGGCTGAATCCCAAAATGGCACCAGAACCCAAAGACAGGGAGTCAGAGGATTTTAAAGGAGTCTAGGTGGGCTTTTTCTGAGTGGAGAATTCTCTGTGGAGGTTCGTATTCTAGGAAACTCCAGAAAGGCAAGATAATGGTCTTAGCAAGTGGAATGTGGTCTAAGCAAGTGGAATGTACACTGTGAAATGGCCTAAAGGTCAGTTCCCAGAGGAGGGAGTATCGATTTAATTGTTTGATCAGACCTAATAGCTGCCAAAATGAGAAAACAAAGAAACATGTTTCAAATGAAAAAAAAGAACTAAATAAAATGGAGACAAGCAATCTTCCAAATGCAGAGCTCAAAACACTGGTTATATGGGTGTTCAATGATCTCATTGAGAACTTCAACAGGAGTCAGGAAACATACATGGAGAGAGAAAACATCTTTAAAAAGAGGTTAAGAATGCAATATCTGAAATAAAGAATACATTAGAAGGAATCAACAGTATATTAGAAGCAGAAGTTCAAAGAAGCAATTTTGAAGACAACAATTTTTAAAACAATTGGAACAGCAAACAAAAATTAGGATAATTTAAGGAGCCTCTGGGACAACATCAAGTGTACTAATATTCACTTCATAATGATAGCAGAAGAGAGAAAGAGATTGAAAACTTATTTGAATAAATAATGGCAGAAAACTTCCCTAACATGGCCAAGAAAATAGACATACAAGCCCAAGAAGCACTGAGAATCCTACAGTCCTAAACAAGATGAACTCAAAGAGGCCAACATAAAGTCACATGTAATTAAAATGCCAAAGGCTAAAGACAGAGAATCTTAAAGCAGAAAGAGAAAAGCTGTCAGTTATTTACAAGAAGATCCCAGAAGATTATCAACTGATTTTGGTCATAGAGAACATTTCATGAACTTAACCCCAAAGGGAAGTAAAGCAAAAGTAAGTGAATGGGATGACATCAAATTAAAAAGCAAAGGAAACTGACAACAAAAAGTAGCTGATCAAATGGGAAATGGTATTTGCAAACAATAGCTCCAACAAATGTTTAATGTCCAAAATATATTTTAAAAAAACTCATAAGACACAGTATCAAACAACCAACCCAATCAAAAAATGGACAGAGGACCTGAACAGACATCTCTCCCAAGAAGACATACAAACAGTCAACAGATGTGTGAAAAGATATTCAACCTCACTAGCAACTGGGGAAATGCAAATCAAAACTATAATGAGATACCACCTCACACCTTTTAGAATGGCTATTATCAACAATACAAGTAATAACAAGTGTTGGAGAGAAAAGGGAACCCTCATTCACTGCTGGTGGGAATGTAGACTGGTACAGCCATTATGAAAAACAGTCTGGCGATTCCTCAAAAAATTACGAATATAGTATCATGTGACCCAGCAATTCTTCTCCTGTTTATATACCTCCCCCCCCGAAAACATGTATTCATAAAGATATATGCATCCTATGTTCACAGTGGCCAAGACATGGAAACAATCAAAGAAAATGTGATGCATGTACACAAGAAATACTACTCAGCCATAAGAAAAGATGAAATACTGCCATTAGTGACATCATGGATGGACCTTGACAATGTTCTGCTAAGTAAAATAAGTCAGGTAGAAAAAACTAAGAACCATATGATTTCACTCATATGTGGGATATAAAACTGAAACTCATGGACTCAAACAGTAGTGTGGTGGTAGCCAGAAAGAAAGAGGTGGGAGGGATGGGGGTTAAAGGAACCTAATATAAAGTGATGGAAGATGAGTTGACTTTAGGTGGTGGGCACACAGTGCAATAAACAGATGTTGCAATATAGAAACTCACATCTGAAACCTGTATGATCATATTTACCAATGTCACCCCCATAAATTTATTTTTAAAAAAACACGAAAAAGGGATAAAGAAAAGGTATATATATACACAATTTAATAGTACTTGGCATAAAAAAGAATTAAATCTTACTATTTTTGACAACATGGATGTGAATTATACTAAGTGAAATAAATCAGACAGAGAAAGATAAATATCTTCTGGTTTCACTTATATGTGGATTCTAAAACATAAAATAAACAAAGCAGAAAAACTCATAAATACAGAGAACATTTTAAGGTTGCCAGATAGGAGTGGGGTTGGGAGAATTGGCGAAAAAGGTAAAGGAATTAAAAAGTACACACTGGTAGTTACAGAATAGTCACAGAGATGTAAAGTACAGCATAAGAAGTACAGATATATATATATATATATATATATATATATATATATATATATATATATAACTAGAAGACCAGTGAATGAAATTCATGCATGGGGGGGGGGGGTGTCCCTGAGCCCAGTCTGCCCCCTCTCCAATCTGGGACCCCTTGAGGGATGTCTGACTGCCCTCTCACAATCCAGGACTGCTGGCTCCCAACTATTCACCTGCAAGTTTGCCTGATTGCCCCTAACTGCTTCTGCCTGCCAGCCTGATCACCCCCTAACCACTCACCTGCCAGCCTGATTCATGCATAACTACTCCCCTGCCCACCGAATTGCCCCATAACTGCCCTCACCTGCCTATCTGTTCAACCTTAATTGCCCTCCCCTGTAGGCCTGGTCCCCCCCCAAATGCTCTTCCCTGCTGATCTGGTCACCCTTAACTTCCCTCCTCTGCTGGCCTGATCACCCCCAATTGCCCTCCCTTGCAGGCCTGGTCCTCCCAACTGCCCTCCCCTGCTGGCCATCTTGTGGTGGCCATCATGTGTCCACATGGGGGCAGCCATCTATGACCACATGGGGGCAGCCATCTTGTTGGAGTGATGGTCAATTAGCATATTACTCTTTTATTAGATGGGATAGAGAAATATGCTAATTACCCAGGGCCTACCAGACAGGAGGAGGTTGCACACTCAGCATCAGAGGCAGGCAGCAGGGGCCTCCACACATCTGTGCTGGGGGAGGCCTGCTCAGCAGCGGCCACAGCTGCTGTGGGGCTCGGGAAGTGAGGCAGGGCTGGACAAGCGACTTGAAGGTGGGTGGCACCATGCAATCTGGGCTCCTAGTATTGTAATAACTATGCATGTTGTCAGGTGGGCACTAGACTTATCAGGTTGATCACTTGATAAGTTATATAACTATCTAGTCCCTATATTGTATACCTGAATAAAACATTGCATGTCAACTGTAATTGGAAAATGTTAAAAATTATTCTAAAAAAAATCCAAGTCACTGTGAATAATTCAAACTGAATGTTTGAAAACATAAAGGATTATACATGTTTACTGCAGCAGGAGGGTGAGGGTGTAGTTTCCTCAGCCCAGCCTGCACCCTCTCCAATCCAGGACATCCTTTTCACAATCCTAGACTGCTGGCTCCTAATCGCTCACTTGCCTGCCTGCCTGGTTGCCCCTAATTGCCCCCCCCCGATCTGGTCACCCCCAACTACCCCCTTATGCCAGTCTGGTCGCCTCTTACTGCCCCCCTTGCTGGCTTATTGCCTCCAACTGCTCCAACCTGTTGGCCTAGTTGCTCCCAACTACCTCCCCTGCTAGCCTGTCCCTCTTTATTAGAAAGAATAGCCTGAAGAATAGTCTTACCTCTTCAGTATCTGAGTGAAACCCATGTTCATAATCAATACCTGGATCAGGGAGTTAAGGCAACAGCTCTGTCCAATGTTGTGTAAACCAACTGGGCCTGCAAGGAAAAAAGAAAAAATACTGAGGACAAGGACTAGCTAAGGGATTTAATAGAAGTCATATATTCTTCTAGAATCTTCTTAAGGATATCAAATCCTATAAAGTACTCTCAGAGGCATAAAGAAATCACTAGGGAGCTTGCAAAATAATTGGGGAGAAAAGATAAAGCATGAACTCTGAAAAATGAAATAGTAATAAAAATTTAATCATCCATTAGGAAAGAGAGATGTCACAACAGTTGTATTACTCATTGTCAAATGTGTAGTACAAGCCATTGTTGTATGAGCAAAGGAAAAGTGAGAAACATTACAGAAAGTGTAGCTGGGAGAATTATGAGTTCCTGCCAGAGTTGAGTCATAATGGGCATCTCCAGGGCTCAGGGATAAGAATAATTTTAGATTCCAGTGGAAAGGCCCTACCCAGTTCCCACTTCATGGTTGGAGAAATCAGGAGAAAGCTTCAGGAGAAATCCACTAATCTAAATTCACCTCCAGGGGCTGGAGGCCAAAAGGAACTTATGAGACAACCAAAAGATGGCATTTCTCTAACCCACTTGCAACCAAACACAGCCTTGGGTTCCACAGACCTTACAAAGATGAATAATTTAAGAGGGTGGTTTGGTTGGTTAGAGCTTTATCCTGAAGGTTGTGGGTTAAATTCCCAGTGAGGGCACATACCACATTGTGGGCTCTTTCCCCAGTCAGGGTGCATAGGAAAGACAACTGATCTCTCTCTCTCTCTCTCTCTCTCTCTCTCTCTCTCTCTCTCTCTCTCTCTCTCTCCCTCTCTCAAAATCAGTGAAATCATATCTTTGGGTGTAGGTTTAAAAAAATAAAGAGGGAGCAAGTACCACTAATATCAGGATTCCTGTGGAAAGGGCTTGGTGTACATAATAAAGGGCAATAAGAACGTAAAAATCCAAGGGTAGCAGATAATCACAGATAGATATACATCCTGAATCAGAGGAAGCACTTGCCTCTAGACATACTCGCACACAGGTACAACAGTAAAGACAGGAACTAACTGCTACTATATGCCCACCATTGGTCTAAAGAAATTTCCACAGATTATCTCATTTATTCTCTCAACAACTATATGCTCTCAGTACTATGATTATTCTTATTTAAAAATGTGGAAATGATGGCACAAGGGATCAGGAGTCATTAACCACAAAGCTCTACTGCTTCAGAGTAGAGTGAGTAAACAAAACATTTCTAAATAGTCAAAAATAGAAAAATCGGAGGGAGGTAATGACCCTGAGGGCAGTTCCAGGCACTCAGGTGTTTTGGTAGCTTCTCCCTCTTCTTCATGTTGTTGTTTTCTTGCTTCTTCTCAACAGAGTCTTCTGAGACTCAGCTAGGACTGATGGCAAATTTCTTTAGGAACCCAAACACCTTGTCCATTAGTGATCACTCCAAAATCTCCAGGCCCTTGGCTGGAAGTTCTTCAGCACTGCATGACCTCACTTCTGGGAAGTGCTCTCATGAGTCAGCCTTGGTGGGACTTCTGTGAAAATACACCACAGACAGTTAAGGGTAAGCAAAGGCAAAAGTACATTCATGTGATCAGTTCTGTTTCCAAGGAGCCAAGTCTTGGAGAGGGATGTATGGAAAGTCTGGCTAACAAAGCTCTAGGGCTAGAAATGAGAACTAGGCTACACACCCACTCTCCTAGTCCCACATGTCTCCATTCTTAACTCATCAGAGGAATGCCCCGTTTTCTTCCACCCACCCCACCAAGGTTTGCCCTCTTGGCAAATTGCATAATATTCACCAAGCATTGCAGATCAGAAGATTGATGTCCCCTTGTCCCTCCTTTTTAGCTCCCCACCCCCACCCCAAATTGAGGTCTGTCAATTCTACTGCCTAAAAGCTTCTCACAATTCACCTTTCTCTCCATACCCTTGACTTCCTGGTATAAACAAATAATGAGAGCCGCTTTAAAATGAAGTCAGAGCTGCCATGCCAGAAAAACTGTCTTGCAAGTTTTCAGAAAAACAAACCTTTGGAATGTTCAAACAATGCAAAATAACCTTTGGACTGAGACTAAAGCAACAGTGTATTTCAAAGAATTGTTTACAAAGATAACAAGAAAACAGTAATATGACTAAGGGCCTGATGATTACCAGATCAAAATTTAAAACATTGTTTAGGGCTAGTGACACAAATTTAGCCTATCTGCACCAGTAAAACTGCCTTTCTTTCCCTTTCTCATGCATATCCCTTGCCTCTGTGTCCTAATCAGAATGTTAATTGGGTTGCCCCATGAATCAGAGCTTTCTGAAGAGCTGTTCTTTGATTACAAGCAAACAAACAAACAAACAAAAATGATTATTGCTTCTCACTTTGGCCTTTTTAGGGTAAGGCTGGAAAGCCTGTCCTGGCTCCCCTCAGGCACTTTGTACACAAAGCTATTCAAATATTTGATTCATTATATTCTAATGTGGAGAAGAACTGTCTCTTCTGTGAGTGAGTGCATCCATCAGACTCCTGCAGGACAGACACCATTCCCCAGGTGGAGGGGAGTGTTAGTGATTGACAGTTTCCCTCTGAGTCTCTCTCTAGGAATCTACCCCAGCTAGAAAAGCTGGCCTGATCCCTATTTGGTGACTAAACAAGGAGCAGATATAAAGTCTTTAACACCTTGCCTCAAAGTAAAATAGCTCTGAAGGGTCGATCATCTAGGCCCAGAGGTCCCCTTAAGATCTTCTGAGGCCCCTGTTGCGATTGTCTGGCAAGTTACCTCTTCCTTCCTCCAATCCCTGCTTTGCTCACCCCTCTTAGTCATTAAAAGGGCACTAAATTTCCTGAATGCACATCTCAGATAGAGACTTAGTGTCTAAACTGACATCCAACTATGGGCTCTGTGTATTTTGAATTGTTTCCAATACACTCTGCATAGTGCATAGTGGGCATTCAATAAAGAGAGGAAAGGACTCAGTTTAGGAGTTTCAAAATGGCAGCTGAACAGGCGGAAATGTCCTGTGCCTTCTCGCTGTGCAGATAGAAGGAACAACTAAATCAAATAAAATCCACCTGGAATTGGCAAATTAAATACAACTGGTGAGACACTCCTTGGCCAGAAGGACAGAGGATGTCTGGAGAATGTAGGCTTGGGGATCTGGGCTGGAGAGAGAGATGCGTGACCACTGGGATAAGAGGGTCAGAAGCAACCAGTACTACACCAAGTCCACATCCTTTAGGGACATGTGTAATACCCAACTGTGGAAGGGAGGTGCTCAGGGCTGTTGATGGTTTGGGAATCTAGATCTAAGTCCACAGCTGTGAGAAGCTGTGCCCAGAAAGACAGCCTAAAGAACTGCCTGATCCTTGCAGTTCAGGGAGAAGGAGGAGAAACTCACAGTATCACAGTTGTTTTGCATCTGATTTTCCTTGCTTTTATTTGCTAAACCCAGTTCATAGGACCTTTAAATTACAAACACTCACCAAGGTTGTGATGCAGATGGAGGTGCAGTTTTGTGGAGGCTGGGGGGGGGGGGGAGGTTGTGGAGAGGAGCAAGACAGGGAAAGGTAACCGGGAATCTGGCATGGACACATTCCAGATCCTCGGAACCTAAGCAGCCATTTTTTCTCCTTAAGAATCAGACCCTCACCGGAGGACTGAGAAGGTGGGGCAGTTCTGTACCATGCTGCCTTCCACTGGTTAAGACCTCCAAGAGCAAAGGCCTACTGAGGTGAAGATGCCCCTACTGTCACCTGTAGAGGGGCAGCACTGAGCTGGCCAGTATTTGTGGTGCTGCTTCTCCTGGCTCAGGGGAAGCGTTTCACTAAGTCTGAAAGACTAAGACATCGCGGGGACTCTCCGCCACCGCCCATGACCGGCTTGGCCCTGCCTTAGCACGCGCCAGCGGGACTCTCCGCCACCGCCCGCGGCCTGCTCTGCCAGGCCTTCGCGCGCGCTGTGCTGGCGCTGCGCCTTCCGTTGGCAGACCCGGAGAATCCTCTCTCCTCTGCCGCATGGCCAGGCCAAAGCATCAGACACTGCCATGCGGACTTTAAAACTACAGGGGAAATTGAGCCACAGGAGCTACCATGGCTGCCGCCCCCGCCGCCGCCCCCAAGAATGGGAATCCACCGAAATCAGAGCTCACTACACCCGGGCTCACAGAGAGTGTGGCTTCAGAAACTAGCCTCTGCATCCACAGCAGCTCCACATCCGCACCAAAGAGGACACCATTGAGGGCGGACTCTCCCCATGCAGCCATCACAGCCCGCCCACAATCTTCCCAGCAAACCCACCATGCTGGGAGGGAGATGGAGCGCGCTGGTGAGGAAATGGCACGGCGCCTTCCATTAGCCGCCCAGGCGAGCCCTTCCTCTGATGCCGCATGGCCGAGCCAAAGCTCTCGCCACCACTGCCATGTGAACTTTAAAACTACAGTGGTAATTGAACCATAGGAGTGACCGTCACTGCTGCACCTGGCACCACCACCCGCCACTGCCGCAGTGAATAAAGGAAATCCACTGAGAACAGAGCTCACCAAGCCTTGGGCTCAGGGAGTGGGCGACCTCAGAACTTAGCCTCCATGTCTGCAGCTGCTCTGCTCCCACACCGATCGAGACACCTTTGAAGGTGGTCCCCCCGCCTACAACCATTTCAGCCCAACTGCAGCTGTCCCAGCCTGCCCGCCATGCTAGCAAGGAGCTAGCAAGGCGCCTCCAATATGCGACCCCAACACCCTAGAGGGGCCGTGTGCCCCGGGTGAGCCGAGTGTCCCAGGGGGCTGAGTGCCCCAGGTGAGCCGTGTGTCCCAGGGGGCCGAGTGCCCCGGGTGAGCCGAGTGTCCCAGGGGGCCGTGTGCCCCGGGTGAGCCGTACCCCCCCAAAGGGGAAGGGTGTCCTGGGTGAGCCGTGTGTCCCAGGGGGCCGAGTGCCCCGGGTGAGCCGAGTGTCCCAGGGGGCCGTGTGCCCCAGGTGAGCCATACCCCCCAAAGGGGAAGGGTGTCCCGGGTGAGCCGAGTGTCCCAGGGGGCCGAGTGCCCCGGGTGAGCCGAGTGTCCCAGGGGGCCGAGTGCCCCGGGTGAGCCAAGTGTCCCAGGGGGCCATGTGCCCCGGGTGAGCCGTACCCCCCAAAGGGGAAGGGTGTCCCGGGTGAGCCGTGTGTCCCAGGGGGCCGAGTGCCCCGGGTGAGCTGAGTGTCCCAGGGGGCCGTGTGCCCCGGGTGAGCCATGTGTCCCATGGGGCCGAGTGCCCCGGGCGAGCCCTGTGTCCCAGGGGAAGCAATGGGACCCAGGGGAAGGGGCGGTGAAAACCAGAGGAGCAGCAGCAGACTCTATTCATATGGTCCTGAGATAGTCACCATAAAACAAGCAGACTGCCAAATGAGGAGCAGACTCTATTCATGGGGTCCTGAGATGGTCACCATAAAACAAGCAGATTGTCAAATGACAGCAGGGAGGGGAAGGAGACCTGGGGGGAGATAGGAGAACAACCGAGGAACTGGTATGCATGAACATAAATACAACCAACGAACACAGAACTCTGGGGAGGGAGGGCATAATGGGAGGTGAGGGGGGGGGCAATGGTAAGCTATGTACACAGATAATACCTTAATAAAATAAAATTTTTTAAAAAAAGAATCAGACCCTCCCAGCAGCTGCTGGGCAACTAGTACAGCTGCACCCAGCTTGCAGAAAAAACAAAAACTCTGAATAGCCTCAAAGAGAACTCTGGGACTAGGTTGAGGGACCCTTTAGCTTTGGAAACCAATACCGAAACATCCCCATCTAAAGCCCATGTCAGAAATAGACACTTGAATAATTAAGACTGATAACAGGCAGACAAACAAAGTGAGTAGATTAGTCCTGCCTGCTTATAGCCAAGGCTATGGAGATAGACACAAACAGAACAACAGTGGATCGCTTACAATTTCAACATGGTGCTGACTACCTAGCAGGAAACTGAGAAGTGACAAACAGAACAATAGAGTGGCATCTTAAACCAGTCCCCATAGGACATTAAAACTCAGCTGAAGCAAATGACACTTTACTTTTTTTTTTTTTACCTCTTATTTTAATTTTTAAAATCTTTTATATTTTTGTATTATTTTTCTTCATTCTATTTTTATTTTTCTTTATTTATTTTAAAATATATTTTATTGATTTTTTTACAGAGAGGAACAGAGAGGGATAGAGAGTTAGAAACATCAATGAGAGAGAATCATCCATCAGCTGCCTCTGCATACCCCCACTGGGGATGCGCCTGCAACCAACCTACATGCCCTTGACCAGAATTGAACTGGGGACCTTTCAGTCTGCAGGCCAACCGATAAGTGGATCTCTTATCTCTGGATAGAGATCCACTGAGCCAAACCAGTTTCGGCTATTTTTTTTTTAATCTTATTTTTTCATTTTTCCAACCTTTTCTTCCTTACTTCTCCATTTTTCATCTGTGTTTTTTTCTGTTCCTATTTTAGTTTTTCTCTCTCCTTTCTTTTTAACCCTGTTAAAAATTGGCCTTCTTTATTGATGCATTATTATTGTAATCTCTGTATTCTGTAGAGATTACTCATATATCTAATTTCCTCTCCCCTGCTCTAAGTCCGTGCATCCTTCTCTTTTTCTCTTTCTTCACTAGCCCACTTTTTTTATGCTTTTGTTTTTCTTCTCCTCCCTTGCTTTCTTCTCCTAATTGCTTAATTAGTTTTACTCACTAAACCCAAGCCTATCTTATCTTTTCTGTATTCTCCTTTTTTGAAAACAGATAAATATATAGGATAGAAAAACTTTTTTTAAATTCTGTTTTATCTTATTTTTTAACTTATTGATTTTTTGGTTTTCTCCTTTTTACTTTTCTTCTTAACCATTTATTCTCTTTCTATATTATCTATACTGAACCAATGTCTTTCCCTTATTCATTCAATTCCTTAACCTTACATTCTGTATATAAGCTCTGCCTCTACAGATTCTGTCCCCTCCCCTTTTTTTCTAGGTGTTTGTTGTTTGCATTTTTTGGGGGTGTATTAGTTTGTTTTGTGGTGTTTTATCTTCATATATATATTTCTCCCCTTCTTTTTTCTTCTTTTTCTTTTCTCTCTTACCTTTTTTCTTTTCTCAATATAATTTTTTATATTTTTCTCTCCTAATTCTCTTATCTCTGGTGATCACTTTTATTGGTGTTGTGAGTGCATTCATATATTGTGCCCTTCAAGTTGTGTCTTGTCATGTTGTATTTTGTGTGGTTTGGTCAATGTATCAAACAGTGAAACACATAGTCAGACACTGTGAGAAGAGATTCCACCCATGAATGGAACAGTAACATCCAAGACCCAACTATACCAAGAGAACTCAAATATCCCAAGTAGGGGGCATCCCTAGAATAACCAGTCCAGAAGACCTCAGAGACTGCAACACTAGGTCCCACAAAACATCTACTATATAAGACAAACTCAAAAAAAATTGGGGTGACATAGAAGTTTGATCTAATACACAGAAACAACCACAAAGGAACAATGGAGAGTAAAAATGGGAAGACAAAGAAACAAAACCCATTTGAAAGAAAAGGGGAGAAAACAACAACCACCACCATTGGGAAAAAAAGAAAATTCACTAGTAAAGGAAATAAATGAAATGGATGCAGGCAATTTGTCAGAGAAAAAATTGAGAGCAATGGTTATTAGGATGCTGAAAAGGATGAAAGTCAAATTAAACACTATGTGTAAGAATAAAGAGGAAATGAAGAAAAATCAAGAAGATTCATATGCCTTTCAGCATAACGATTATTGCTTGTCTCATTTTTGAGTCTTATAAGTATATTTCCAGTAGGACATGCTCTCACTCATCTAGGGGAAATGGTGAACAACATATACTGATGAACAAGAACAGACCCAGAGATAAGGAGCCATGGGTCAGATTGTTGGACCTCAAAGAGAGGGTGGGGATAAAAGGGAGAAATCAACCAAAGGACTTATATGCACACATATGAAACTAACCAGTGGTCAAGGACAAAGGGGAGGTGGGGTCATGAGTGGGGGAGGGATTGGAATGGAGGGTTGAGGACAAATATGTGATATCTTAATCAATAAAAAAATAGTTTAATAAAGAAGAAATGAATGGCATAGCTGCAATAAAAAACACAATGGAAAATATCCACAGGAAACTCGAAAAAGCTGAGGACTGCATCAGTGAGTTAAAAGACAAGGTAGAAAAAACAACCAAACAGAGCACAAACTGGGGAAAAAAGAACTTCAAAAAAGGAAAATCTAAGGGAACTTTGGGATAACATGAAACAAAACAACATCTGTGTAATAGGGGTGCCAGAATGAGAGGAAACTGAGAAAGGAATAGAAAACCTGTTTGAAGAAATAATGACAGAAATCATCCCTGATTTTGGGAAGAAAAACTCACACAAGTCCAAGAAGCTCACAGAGTCCCAAACAAGATGAACCCAAAAAGATCAACACCAAAACATATTATAATTAAATTGGCAAACACCAATGACTAAGTAAGAATCTTAAAGACTGCTAGAAAGAGAAAGAGAAAGTTACCTAACAAAGGATCTTCCATTAGAATGTAAACTGATTTCTCAACAGAAACACATCAGGCCAGAAGGGAATGGAATCCAGAGCTGAAAATCAGAATAAAACTGACCTGCTGTGGGATCAATGGCTCAAGGCAATTTCCTAACCTCACAATCCTTACATTGTTTACCAAACTTTACCTTTCATCTGCGTGTGTGCATTGTTAATGAACAAATGTGTATTAAAGTACATAAAAAGCAGACTAGGCCAATGGTTGATATGCCAATTCAGAAAAGAGGTCTCCACCTGGCCCCCCAATGCCTTCTTAATTCATATTTCTTATAAAGCATTTTCATTTGTGTGTCAACCCCTCCTTCAAATCCTGAACCTCACCAGGAAGGTTGTGGCAAGACCTCAAAGTGAAGGCCATTAGAATAGATAAAGAGGGCTACTACATAATACTAAAGGGAGCAATTCAACAAGAGGATATAACTCTGGTAAGCATATATGCACTCAATACATGAGCACCCAAATACATTAAAAAAAAAATAAAACTTCTGAAGGATATCAAGGGACATATTGACAGCAATAAAAACATATTTAGGGAACTTTAATACCCCAGTGTTACAATTGAATAAATCTTCTAAACACAAAATTAGCAAAGAAACAGCTAACTTAAATGAGTCACTAGATCAGATAGAATTAATTGACATCTTCAGAACATTTTATCCCAAAACTACAGAACATATATTCTTCTATGGGACATTTTCAAGAAAAACCACATATTGTGAAACAGGCAAAATCTCTTCAAATTAGTGAAGAGAATCATATCAAGCATATTCTCAGATCACAAGAGCAAAAAATTGGAAATCAACTACAATAAGAGCAATAAAAAAGTTAAAAAGTTGGGAGGTAAACAATGCTATTAAACAATGACTGGGTCACCAAAGAGATTAAAGAAGAAAAAAAAAAGAAAAGACTCCTGGAAACAAATGACAATGAAAACACAATAATCCAAAATCAATGGGACACAGTGAAAGCACTCCTGAAAGGAAGTTCATAGCTCTACCGGCTTACCTCAAAACAAAACAAAACAAAACAAAACAAAACAAAACAAAACAACAAACTGGTAATAAATTATCTAAGCCTGCAAATTAAAGAATTAGAAAGAGAGCAACATAAAAAGCCCAGAGCAAGTAGAAGGAAGAAAATACTAAGGATCAGAGGGAAAATAAATGACATACAGACAAAAAAAAAAAAAGTGAAAACACACACACACACACACACTAAAAAAGATCAATAGCCCTAACTGTTTGGCTCAATGGATAGAGTGTCAGCTTGTGGACTGAACTGTCCCAGGTTTGATTCTAGTCGGGGGCATGTACCTTAGTTGTGGGCAAATCCCCAGTAGGAGGTGTGCAGGAGGCAGCTACTCGATGTTTCTCTCTCAGTGATGTTTCTAACTCTCACTCTCTCTCTCTTACTCTCTGTAAAAAAATCAATAAAATACATTTTTAAGAAAGGATCAATAAAACCCAGAGCAGGTTCTTTGAAAGGATAAACAAGGTTAACAAACATCTAGCCAGGCTTACAAAGAAACAGAAAGAGAATGCAAATAAATAAAATCACAAATGAAAGAGGTGTACAACCATCAGACTCCCGAGAAATACAAAGGATTATAAAAAAAAATACTACAAACAACTCTACTCCAACAAAATGGACAACTTATAGGAAATGGTCATATTCTTAGAAAAATACAAGCTTCCAAAACTCAATCAGAAGAATAAATAAAACGGAGTAGGCTGATAACTATGGATGAAATTGAAGGAGTAATTAAAAATCATCCATCAGCCCAAACTGATTTGGCTCAGTGGATAGAGTGTTGGCCTGCAGATTGAAGGGTTTCGGGTTTGATTCCTGTCAAGAGCATGTACCTTGGTTGCAGGCACAGCAACAGTAGGGGGTGTGCAGGAGGCAGTTGATCAATGTTTCTCTCTCATCGATGTTTCTAACTCTCTATCCCTCTCCCTTCTCTCTGTAAAATCAATAAAATATTTTTTTTTAAATCAGCAAACAGAAGCCCTCTTCCCAACTGATTAACAGACTTCTAACAAACATTCAAAGAACAAAAATCTATCCTCCTCAGACCATTCAAAAAAATCCAAGAGGAAGACACACTTCCAAGCTCTTTCTACAACACCAGCATTACCCTAATTCTAAAACCTGATAAAGTCACCACAAAGAAAAAGAACTACAGGCCAATATCCCTGGTGAACATAGATGCTAAAATGCTCAAAAAATTGTCTTTTGGTTAATCACCTCCTATCCATCTACCCTCCTTCACCTTCCTTCAGAGATTCTGCACTCTGTTCCATGCTTCCATGATCACAGGTCTCGGGAGAGGGAGAACTACATAACCAGACATCCTGAAAAAAGAAACCATGGGGGAGACAAAGAAATAGTTAGCATATGAAAGAAAAGCAGGCATCATGAGGAAAGAAACTAAATGAATTAGAGGCAAGCAACTTACCACAGCAAGAATTCAGAGAAATGATCATAAAGTGGCTGAAAAGAATGGAAGACAAATTCGACAGTATGAGTAAGAACCAAGAGGAAATGAAGAACCAGAAAGAAATGAAAAATGACATAGCTACTATAAAGAACTCAATAGAAAGCATCAAGAGTAGCCCAGAAGAAGAAGAGGACCGCATCAGTGAACTAGAAGAAAAGATGGGGGAAAATACCCAATTAGAGCAGCTTCTAGAAAAAAAATTTAAAAATCAGGAGGAGAGCCTAAGAGAACTTTGGGACAATACAAAACAAAACTATATTTGCATAATAGGGGTTCCAGAAGGAAAGGAAACTGAGCAAGGAATAGAAAAAATGTTTAAAAGAAATAATGACAGAAAACTTTCCTGATATAGCGAAGGAAAAAACCACACAAATCCAAGAAGTTTGCAGAGTACTAAGCAAAATGAATCTCAAAAGACGTATGCCAAGACACATTATAATTAAATTGGCAAATAACAATGACAAAGTAAGAATCTTAAAAGCAGCCAGAGAGACAGAAAGTTACATATAATGGAATCCCAATCAGACTAGCAACTGATTTCTCAACAGAAACTCATCAGGACAGAAGGGAATGGAATGAAATATACAAAGTCATGCAAAGGAAGGATCTGAATCCAAGAATACTGTATCCAGCAAGGCTATCAATCAAAATTGAAGGTGAAATCAGGAGCTTCACAGACAAAAAAAGACTAAGGGAATTTATCACCACCAAACCAGCAGTGCAAGAAATGCTAAAGAATCTGCTATTTAAAAAAAGAAAGAAAGAAAGAAGGAAAGAAAAAAAGAAAGAAAGAAAGAAAGAAAGAAAGAAAGAAAGAAAGAAAGAAAAGAGAAAAGAAAAAACAAAAGAAATAGGAAGCGAAGAAGGAACACAGGGATATAGAATAAAAATGGTGACAAATAAGTACCTATCAATAATAACTTTAAATGTAAATGGATTAAATGCCCCCAATCAAAAGACATCGGGTAACCCACTGCATAAGAAAACAAGACCCATATATCTGCTGTCTACAAGTAACCCATTTCAGAATAAAGGACACAAATAGACTGAAGGTGAAGAAATGAAAAAAAAATTTTTCAGGTGAATGGAAATGAAAAAAAAGCTGGAGTAGCAATACTTATATCTGACAAATTAAATGTCAAAGTGAAGGACATAACAAGAGATAAGGAAGGCCACTTCATAATACTAAAAAGAGCAATCGAACAAGAAGAAATGACTCTGGTATACATATATGCACCCAAACACAGGAGCACCCAAATACATAAAAAGAACTCCTGGAGGACATTAAGGGAGAGATTAATAGCAATACAATCATAGTAGGAGAAATTAATACCCCACTATCACCATTGGACAAATCCTCTAAGTAAAAAATCAGCAAAGAAACATTAATCCTAAATGGCTCATTAGATCAGATGGAATTAATTGACATCTTCAGAACATTTCACCTCAAGGAATATATATTCATCCCAAAGAATATATATTCTTCTCAAGTGCACATGGGTCATATTCAAAGATTGACCACATGTTGGGACATAGGAAAAGGCTCTTCAAGTTTAAAAAGATAGAAATCATATCAAGCATCTTCTCAGATCATAGTGGCATAAAATTGGAAATCAACTACAATAAAAACAAACCCTCCAAAAATCAAACACATGGAGACTAAAGAGCATGCTCTTAAACAATGACTAGGTTACCAGAAAGATCAAGGAAGAAATAAAAAACATCCTGGCAACAAATGACAATGAAAACACAACAATCCAAAATCTATGGGACATAGCAAAAGCAGTCTTGAGAGGGAAGTTCATAGCTCTACAAGCCTACTTCAAAAAAAGAAAAGAAAAAAACAAAAACAAACAAGAAACAATGGTAATAAATTACCTAACCCTAAACTCAAGTAGTTAGAAAACGAGCAACAAGAAAAGCGTAGTGTAAGCAGAAGGAAGGAAATAATAAAAATCACAGCGGAGATAAATGACAAAGAAGCAATACAAAAGATCAACAAAACAAAGAGCTGGTTCTTTGAAAGGATAAACAAGACTGATGAACCTCTAGCCAAGGTAATCAGGAATCAAAGAGAGAGGACCCAAATAAACAAAATAAGAAATGAAAGAGGTGAAATAACAACAGACCTCACCGAAATACAAAAGATTGTTACAAAATACTACGAACAACTCTATTCCAATAAATTGGACAACCTGGAGGAAATGGACATATTCCTAGAAAAATATAACCTTCAAAAATTCAATCAGGAAGAATCTAAACAGCTCAAAGGCCAGTAACTATGAAAGAAATTGAAGCAGTCATCAAAAGCTTCTGGAAAACAAAAGCCTGGGGCCAGATGGCTTCACAAGAGAGTTTTATCAAACATTCAAGGAAGAACTAAAACCTATACTCCTCAGACTATTCCAAAAAATTCAAGAGGAAGGAACACTTCCAAGCTTCTTCTATGAAGCCAGCATCACCCTAATACCAAAACCAGATAAAGACAACACAATGAAAGGGAATTACAGGCCAATATCCCTCATGAACATAGATGCCAAAATCCTCAACACAATTCTAGCAAATCGACTCCAGCAGTACATCAGAAAGATCATACACCATGACCAAGTAGGATTTATCTCGGGAATGCAAGGATGGTACAATATTCACGAATCAGTAAATGTGATACAGCACATAAACAAATTAAGAAATAAAAATCACATAGTCATATCAATTGATACAGAAAAAGCATTTGATAAAATCCAACACCCTTTCCTGATAAAAACTCTCAAGAAGGAGGGAATAGAAGGATCATACCTCAGCATAATAAAAGCTATATATGATAAACCCACAGCAAACATCAAACTCAATGGGCAGAAACTTAAACCATTCCTTCTAAGAACAGGAACAAAACAGGGATGCCCACTCTCAACACTCCTGCTTGACATAGTACTGGAAGTATTAGTCATTGAAATTAGACAAGAAGAAGAAATAAAAGGCATTCAAATTGGAAAGTAGTAAAACTATTCTTATTTGCAGAATACATGATATTGTACATAAAAAACCCAAAAGACTTCATCAAAAAATAAATTGACTTAATAAATGAATTTGGCAATGTAGCAGGATACAAAATTAATGCCAAGAAATATATGGCCTTTCTATACACCAATAATGAACTTACAGAAAGAGAGACTAAAAAAGCAATCCCATTTACCATTGTACAAAATAATAATAATAATAATAAGATACCTAGGAATAAACTTAACTAAGGAGGTAAAAGACCTATACACAGAAAACGACAGAAGAGTGAAAAAAGAAATAGAGGAAGACCTAAACAGATGGAAGAACATACCATGTTCATGGATTGGTAGAATCAACATCATTAAAATGTCCATACTACCCAAAGCAATCTATAGGTTCAATGCACTCCCCATTAAAATATCAATGGCATATTTCACAGATCTAGAAAGGACTCTCCAAAAATTCCTCTGGAATAATAATTAAAAAAAGACCTCGAATAGCCACAGCAATCCTGAGAAAGAATAAAGTAGAGAGATATCAATACCAGATTTAAAGTTGTATTACAAAGCCACTGTTCTCAAAACAGCCTTGTACTGGCACAAGAACAGACATATAGATCAATGGAATAGAATAGAGAATCCGGATATCGACCCAAACCACTATATACTCAATTAATTTTTGACAAATGAGACGTGAACATACAATGGAGTCAAGACAATCTCTTCAATAAACTGTGTTGGGAAAATTGTACAGATACATGCAAAAGAATGAAACTAGATCACCAACTTACACCATACACAAAAATAAACTCAAAATGGATACAGAACTTAAACATAAGACTGGAAACCATAAAAATACTAGAGGCATTCACAGGCAGCAAAATATCAGACATATGCCAAAAGAACCTCTTCACTGATACTGCCCCTAGGGCAATGGAAGCTAAAGAGAAAATAAACAAATGAGACTACATAAAAATAAAAGCTTTTTTACAGCAAAATAAACCATCAACAAAACAAGAAAGCCCACTGTATGGAGAACATATTTGCAAATGTTATCATTGATAAAGGTTTAATCTCCAACATCTACAGATAGCTTATACAACTTAATAAAAGGAAGAGAAATGATCCAATTAAAAATAGGCAATAGAAAAGGAACCCTCGTGCACTGCTGGTGGGATTGCAGGTTGGTGCAACCACTGTGGAGAACAGTATGGAGCTTCCTCAAAAAACTGAAAATGGAACTCCCATTTGACCCAGTAATCCCACTACTAGGAATATACCCCAAGAAACTAGGAAGACCAATCAGAAAGGATATATGCACCCCTATGTTCATAGCAGCACAATTTACAATAGCTAGGATTTGGAAACAGCTTAGGTGCCCGTCAGCAGATGATTGGA
Source organism: Vespertilio murinus (assembly GCA_963924515.1). Classification (NCBI taxonomy): domain Eukaryota; kingdom Metazoa; phylum Chordata; class Mammalia; order Chiroptera; family Vespertilionidae; genus Vespertilio; species Vespertilio murinus. The sequence goes on along the minus strand of OZ004707.1, from coordinate 94,812,005 downwards.
TCAGAAAACTATGGTACATCTACACAATGGAATACTATGCTGCCATAAAAAGGAAGGAATTCTCATCATTTGCAGTAACCTGGATGGAATTGGAGAGCATCATGCTGAGTGAAATAAGCCAGTCAATGAAAGAGAAACACTACATGACCTCACTCATTTATGGATATTAAAGAACATTATAAACGAATGAACAGAAAGATAGATATAATGACAGTAAAACAACAAGCAGACTGTCAAAGGACAGCGGGAGCGGGGGTGGGGGGGAGGTAGGGAGATCTGGGGGAGATAAGAGATCAACTGAAGGACTGGTATGCTTGCATATAAGTACAACCAATGGACACAAAACTCCGGGAAGGGAGGGCATGTATGGGGGGGGGGCAATGATAAGCTATGTACACATATAATACCTTAATAAATTTTAAAAAATAAAAAAAAAGACTCAAATACCAGACAAAGTCATAGTACCCAAGCCTCAGGCCACAAGCCATCTTCTTCCCAGGCCATGGACTCCAGGAAATCACAGTGAACACATATCAGTGATACCTCAGATAACCTTTTCCACAAGAGCCAGAACCATGGTCACATCCATAACAGCTTGCACAATGAAACCGGGGGTGATTTACATTGGCAGACAATATGTAGTGAGATTTCATCCATGAATGAAAAACTATTATTCAAAACCCAACCATATCAGGAGAACCCAAATAACTCAAGTAGGGAGCTCCACTAGATCACCAAACCTAGGGAATTTGTGAGACTGGACCACTTGGTCCCAAAATCACAAAATACATAGCACCACCCCCAAAAGAATCTGGGAAGAAAAGAAGTTTGATCTAAGACATATTAAAACAATACAGCAAAACTGGGGAGCCAAAAAATAATCCCCAATGAAAAGAGAGGAATCACCAGAAAAGGAATTAAATGAAATGGAGGCAGGTAACTGGACAAAGAAAGAATTCAGAGTAATGGTTATAAGGATGCTTAAATGTCTGGAATACAAATACACACAACCCAATGAGAATTATAAGGAACTGAATGAGAATGTTACCAATATGAAAAGGAATCTAGAGGAGATGAAGAATGGCATAGCTGCAATGAAGAACCCAATGGAAGGCTTCAACAAGAGACTAGTGAAAGCTGAGGACCATATCAGTGACCTAGAAGACAAGGTAGGAAAAAATGCACACATAAATGCAGCAGCAACTGGAAAGAAAACTTAAAAAGCAGAAGGAGAGCCTAAGAGAGTTTGGGGACAACACATAACAAAATAATATCCGCATATAGGAGCACTAGAGGGAGAGGAAATGGAATAAGGCATAAAAACCTATTTGAAGAGAAACCAAGATGCAGCCTACCACAGACATTTTGAATTTAGAACTGGAAAACAGGGGAAACATCACCTTGAAGCACAGGACGGCTGGCTGAGAGGAGGCTTTACCATCCGGGAAGGAGAGCGAAGGTACACTGAACCTTGAGAACTGTAAAGGTGTGGAGATCTGTGCACGAGAAAGGGAAGCTTCCTGAGTTCACTGCTGGCTTACTCACAGCATGGAGAGGGCGGGCTCATTTCATAGCTGACTTACATCAGGCACACAAGAGAGGGCGGACAGCTAATACGCGGCTGGCTTTCTTGTTCGGGAGGAAAACAGAAACACCCTATAGCTCTGATAAATGGCCCCAGTCAGGGAGAGGACAGACTGTCAGGCAGTGGGCAGAGATCTCTCAGAGGTGTGTGAAGCCAGCGGCCATTACTGTGGAACTCAGGGAAGGGCTGACGAGAAACCAAAGCTTGTTGGAACCACCCCAAGACTCCACCCCATCCAAACCGAGCACAGAAGCCCTCCCTGAGGCTGGCTTTCTCTTTGGCTGAAAATTGGACTCTCCTGAGGAGGGACGAATCCACAGCTTGTCTGCACCTATACCAAAGTGGTGTGTGTGCCTGCAACCAATCTTGTGGGACTCACCAAAGCTTGTCTGCGCCACCCTGAGACTATGCTCCACCCAAGAGGAGTACAGAAGCCCTCCTAGCTGAGACACTGCTTATCCTCACAGCCAACTGGCTTGGAAATCAACACTTCCCAGTGATACCAACAAGCAAGGCTTAACAACAAGACTGCACACAAAACCTACAAAGGCCTACACCAAGACTGTCCACCTCAGGTAACTGGGAAGGCTATGCTACTGGGCTCTACCAGAACACCCAGCACACAAAACTATTTCATCAAATCAGGGAAGAAGCTAAAATGCAGAGGAGAGGCAGGACAAAGGAAAGAGATGGAGGAAAAGAAAAGAATGGACATTGAGTACAAAACCACACTTATAAGGTTTTTCAAAAATTTCCTAGAAAAGACCGATAAAATAAATGACACCTATAAGCATTTGAAAAGGGATCAACTAGAAATAAAAAGGGATCAACTAGAAATAAAAAATACATTCTCTGAAATAAAAAATATTATACAGAGTCCTAAAAACAGACTGGAAGATTGCAAGAATAAAGTCAAAGATTTAGAACACAAAGAGCCAGAGGACAATCGTCCACAGAAGCAAGAAGACAAGAGAATCCAGAGAGTTGAAGATGGTGTAAGAAACCTCTGGGACAACTTCAAGCGAACCAACATCAGAATTATGGGCATCCCAGAAGATGACAGAGAGCAAAATACCAAAAACATATTGAAAGAAATAGTGACAGAAAACTTCCCCCACCTGGTGAAAGAAATAGACTTACAAGTCCAGGAAGCACACAGAATCCCAAACAAAAGGAATCCAAAGAGGACCACACCAAGACACATCATAATTAAAGTTTGAAGAGAAAAAGACAAAGAATATTAAAAGCAGCAAGACAAAAGCAAGGTAGTTACATATAGAGGAACACCCATATGATTATCAGCTGATTTCACAACAGAAACCATGCAGGCCAGACGGGAATGGTAAGAAATATTCAAGGTTAATGATTAGCAAGAGCCTACAGCCAAAAATACTCTACCCAGCCAAGTTATCACTCAGAATCGAAGGCCAGATAAAGAGCTTCACAAATAAAAAAAAGCTAAAGGAGTTCACCGTCAAACCAGAATTATATGAATTGCTGAAGGGGTTTCTTTAGGAAGAGGAAGAAGATAAAGATAAAAATTATGAACAACAAATACGTAACTATTAACAAGTGAAACTAAAAAACAAAAGAATTTAAAAATCTGATGAGAGAAAAACCAAGATGGCGGCAGAGGTAAATACCTAACTGCAGCCACACTCAACAATTTCAAAAAAATACAACTAAAATATAAAGTGGACACTATCCAGAACTACAGGAAAGTTGACTGACTGGAAATTCTACAACTAGAAGGAAAGAGAAAACAAGAAGGACAATCAGAAGAGCTGTAAAAGCCTAAGGTACCGAGACATGGTGCGCACGTGGGGAGAGGACGAAGCCAGAGAGGAGGGGTGGCTGAGTGCCTGGCTGGCATTCCCTAGCGGGAAGGAGATAAAAGCTCCAGACTGTTCTGAACCCCAGTTCCTACTGCACTGAACCCCAGTTCCTGGTGAGACCCTGGGGTCCCAGACTCATACAAAGGGAATCTGGGGTGAAAGGCAGAAGCTCAGGGGTGCGGCGAAAGGCAGAGCCCAGAGTCTCGCACATTTGCGGGCAGAGGACGAACTGTTCACTGAGCTGCTGTATTGCCCTGGCGGGAAGGAGACAAAAGCCCCAGACTGTGCGGAGCCCCAGTTCTGACTGCACTGAACCCCAGTCCTGAGTGAAACCCTCAGGCCCCAGCCTCATACAGAGGGAATCTGGGCTGCAAGGCAGAAGCTCAGGGGAGCGGCAACAGGCAGAGCCCCTGAGTCGCACACATTTCCCACAGAGGACAGATGGTTGATTGGGCCATGGGATTGCCCTAGCAAGAAGGAGATATAAGCTCCAGACTGCTCTTAACCGCACTTCCAACTGCACTGAACCCCAGTTCTGGGCTCGTTGGGGGAGAGACTAGATTGTCTAGTAGCGGGCGAAACTCTAGGGTGCCTTTCTCTCAGAGGTGCTTGCAGTGAATACCAAAGGACACTGAGGTACACTGAGACTCAGGAACCTCACAGAGTGGGGCTAACCAGAATCCAAGACTGTAGGCTCCACCCTGAAACTCCACCCCATCCAAGCTGAGCACAGAAGCTTTTGCAGGTTTCCAAGTCTAGTGGAATAGGACTATCTCCTGGCATAGACACAGCTGATCCTCCCAACATACCAACTCAGGGAAGCAGCAAAAATGCCAAGACGAGGAAACAGATCACAAACGAAAGAAATGGAGGACAAAAAGCGACTGGATAGAGTTCAAAACCACGCTTGTAAGGTTGTTCAAGAATCTCCTAGAAAAGGCGGATAAAATAAACGAGACCTATGAAGATGTGAAAAGGGATCAACTAGAAATAATAAAGGATCAACAAGAAATAATAAAGGATCAACAAGAAATAATAAAGGATCAACTAGAAATAAAGAATACATTCTCTGAAATAAAAAATATTGTACAGAGTCCTAAAAACAGAATGGAAGATTGCAAGAATCAAGTCAAAGATTTGGAACACAAAGAGCCAGAGGACAGTCGTCCACAGAAGCAAGAAGACAAGAGAATCCAGAAAGTTGAAGATAGTGTAATAAACCTCTGGGACAACTTCAAGCGAACCAACATCAGAATTATGGGCGTCCCAGAAGATGACAGAGAGCAAAATACCAAAAACATATTGAAAGAAATAGTGACAGAAAACTTCCCCCACCTGGGGAAAGAAATAGATTTACAAGTCCAGGAAGCATACAGAACCCCAAACAAAAGGAATCCAAAGAGGACTACACCAAGACACATCATAATTAAAATTCCAAGAGCAAAAGACAAAGAGAGAATATTAAAAGTAGCAAGACAAAAGCAGGTAGTTACATATAAAGGAGCACCCATACGATTGTCAGCTGATATCTCAACAGAAACCATGCAGGTCAGATGGGAATGGCAAGAAATATTCAAGTTTGATGAATAGCAAGAACCTACAGCCAAAAATACTCTACCCAACCAAGCTATCACTCAGAATCGAAGGCCAGATAAAGAGCTTCACAAATAAATTTAAGCTAAAGGAGTTCATTATCGCCAAGCCAGAATTATATGAATTGCTGAAGGGGATTCTTTAGGAAGAGAAAGAAAATAAAGATAAAAATTATGAACAACAAACACGTAACTATTAACAAGTGAAACTAAAAACCAAGGGAAGTAAAAATCATGATGAACAATATCAACTGGTGAATATAATAAAATCAGAGGTATGGAAGGGGAGTGGACTGATGATTCTCGGAAAAATGGGGAGTCGGGGGGGGGGGGAGACTGAACATAAACTGCACCTATGGATGAGGACAATGGGGTATGGGGAAAGGGCAGAGGGTGGGATGGAAACTTGGTGGAGGGGAGCAATGGAGGGGGGAGAAAATGAGGAACATTGTAATAATATGAACAATAAAGTTTGATTTTTTAAAAAGCAAATAAATAAATAAAATCTTCCAATAGCTTCCCTTTGGACTGAGAAAAAATAAAAAATCTGATTAACAACATGAACTGATGAACATAATAGAATCAGAGGTATGGAAGGGGAGTGGACTGACGATTCTCAGGGAAAAGAGGAGTAGGGTGGGGAGAGACTGAACATGAACTGCACCTATGGATGAGGACAATGGGGGATGGGGAAAGGGCAGAGGGTGGGATGGAAACTTGGTGGAGGGGAGCAATGGAGGGGGGAAATGAGGAACATTTGTAATAATATGAACAATAAAGATTTATTTTTAAAAAGCAAATAAATAAATAAAATCTTCCAATGGCTTCCCTTTGGACTAAGAAAAAATAAAAAATAAATAAAAAATCTGATGAATAATATGAGCTGATGAAGGGAGTGGACTGACAATTCTCGGGGAAAAGGGGAGTAGGGGTGCGGGAAAAGACTGAATACAAACTGTGCACCTATGGATGAAGACATTGGGAAGTGGAGAAAGGGCAGAGGGTGGGGTGGGAACCTGATGGAGGGGTGCAATTGGGGGGGGACATTTGTAATAATCTGAACAATAAATATTTATTTTTTTAAAAAAAACCTGTTTGAAGAAATAATAACAGGAAACTCCCCCAACATTGGGAAGAAAAAGCCACATAAGAAGCACATAGAATCCCAAACAAGATGAACCCAAAAGACCAACACCAAGAGACATCAAAATTAAACTGGCAAACCTCAATGACAAAGAACCTTAAAGGCTGCCAGAGAGAGAAAGTTACCTACAAGGGATCTCCCATTATTCTATAAACTTATTTCTCAACAGAAACACATCAGGCCAGAAGGGAATGGAATTAAGTACACAAAATGATACAAAGCAAGGGTCTGAATCCCCAGCAAGGCTACCATTCAAAATTGAAAGGGAAACCAGGAGCTTCACAGACAAAAAAGGGCTACGAAATTTTATTACCACCATTCCAGCAATTCAAGAAATGCTAAAGGCCCAGGGGGCCATGTGCCCCTGGTGAGCCATGTGTCCCAGGGGGCCATGTGCCCCGGGCAAGCCCTGTGTCCCAGGGGAAGCAGTGGGACCCAGGGGAAGGAGCGGTGTGAACCAGAGGAGGAGCGGATTCAATTCGTGTGGTCCTGAGATAGTCACCATAAAACAAGCAGACTGCCAAATGAGGAGCGGATTCTATTCATGTGATTTTGAGATAGTCACCATAAAACAAGCAGATTGTCAAATGACAGCGGGGAGGGGAAGGAGACCTGGGGGGAGATAAGAGAACAACCGAAGGACTGGTATGCATGAATATAAGTACAACCAACGAACACAGAACTCTGGGGAGGGAGGGCATGAATGGGAGGTGGGGGGGGGGGGCAATGGTAAGCTATGTACACATATAATACCTTAATAATAATAAAAAAGAAATGCTAAAGGGACTGCTGTAAATAGAAGAAACAGAAAGGGAAGAAGGAACACAGGCATAAAGAATAAAAACGGCAACTAACAACTACCTATCAATAATAACCTAAAGATAATTGGAATCAATGCTCCAATCAAAAGACATAGGGTAGCTGAATATATAAGAAAACATGACCCATATATTTGCTGTCTATAAGAGACCCACCCCACCACAGAACAAAGGACTTACACAGACTGGTAGTGAAGGGATGGCAAAAAATTTTTCAGGTGAATGGAATGAGAAAAGAGATGAAGTAGAAACACTTAAAACTGACAAAACAGACCTCAAAGTGAAGGCCATAACAAGAGGTCCATTTCATAATACTAAAGGGATCAATTCAACAACAAGATATAAACCTGGTAAACATATATGCATCTAATATAGGAGCACTAAAATGCACTAAAAAAAAAACTTCTGGAAGACATCAAGGGAGTGAACGAGAGTAATATAATCATAGTAGAGGAGTTTAATATCCCATTGTCACCTCTGGGTAAATCCTCTAAACAAAAACCAGCAAAGAAATAGCAATCCCAAATGAGTCTCTGGAGCAGATGGACTTTTCACATTCAAATGGCATAAAATTAGAAATCAACTATAATAAAAACAGTGAAAAAAATCAAATGCTTGGAGGCTAAACAGCATGCATTAAACCATGATTGGGTTACCAAAGAGATTAAAGAAGAAATAAAAGGCATCCAATAAACAAATGACAATGAAAAAACAACAATCCAAATCTATGGAACACAGTGAAAACAGTCCTGAGAGGGAAGATCATAGCTCCACAGGCCTACCTTAAAACACAAGGAAAAATGGAAATAAATTATCTAACCCTGCATCTTAAAGAATTAGAAATAGAGCAACAAGAAAAGCCCAGAGTAAGCAGAAGGAAGAATCAAAGCAGAAATAAAGATCAGAGCAGAAATAACATAGAGACAAAAAAAATACAAAAGATCAATAAAACCAAGAGCTGGTTATTTGAAAGGATAAATAAGATTGATGAGCATCTAGCCAGGCTCACCAAGAAACAAAGGGAGAGGACCCAAATAAACAAAATCAGAAATGAAATAGGTGAAGTAACAACCAACCCCACAGGCATACAAAGCACTGTAAAACAAATACTACAAATAACTCTACTCCAACAACCTGAACAACCTAGATGAATAGGACATATTCCTAGAAAAATACAAGCTTCCAAAACTCTATCAGGGAGAATCAAAGAACCTGAATAGGCCAATAACTACTGATGAAATTTGAACAGTAATCAAAATCTTCCAGCAAACAAAAGCCCTGGACTAGATGGCTTCACAGGGAGTTGTACCAAACATTCAAAGAAGATCTAAAACCTATCCTCTGACTATTCCAAAGAATTCAGAAAGAAAGAGCACTTCCAAGCTCTTTCTAGGAAGCCAGCATTACCCTAATCCAAAACCAGATAAAGACACTACAAAAAAAGGAGAATTACAGGCCAATATCCCAGATGAACATAGATACTAAAATCATCAACAAAATTCTAGCAAATTGGATCCAGTATTACATTAGAAAGATCATATACAAGGACCAAGTGGGATTTATTCCAGGGAGACAAGGCTGGTACAATATCTTTAAATCAATAAACATGATATATCACAAATACAAATTGAGAGACAATCACCAAAGCAGATCTCTGAGGGATCTGTGTTTTGTGGGCTTGCACCGCAGGCCGCCATTGCTTGGCATCTCTCAAGGGGCCACCCACATCTCAGCCTCACTAGGATGCTGCTGCACCGTCCTCTCCCCAGTGACAAAAATTCTGAGATTCTTCCATAGAACCCTTGGGCATCAGTCAATGCATAAACATGCTTAGAAGGAACAACTCTGACCTCAATGAGCTGCCAAACACATTCCTGCAGCTGGAGATTCTAAGTCTATCATCTTATGTTGGGTGTCCCTTCTGGATAGTACTGATGTTAGTAAGGACTTGCTGAAAAAAGCCAAAGGTCAAGAGCTGTTTGATCAGATTACATACCACTTGGATCTTATTGAAAGTGACTATTTCTGACTGAGATTTATGAATTCAGCATAAGTAGCACATTGGTTGGCTGTTATAAAGAGTATCAAGAAGCAAGTGAAAATTGGTTCCCCCTATTGTCTGCATTTTCAAGTTTAGTTTTATTCCTTGGAACCAAATAATCTTTGTGAAGAGCTAACCCAATATTTATTTATTCTTCAATTAAGATGAGATATTCTCAGTGGAAAACTGGAGTGTTCTTAGTGATACAGCAGTTCAGTTGGCAGCTTATAATCTTCAAGTTGAACTTTTTTTAAAAAAAATATTTTTTTAATTGATATTTTACAGAAAGGAAGGGAGAGAGATAGAGAGCTAGAAATGTCGATGAGAGAGAAACATCGACCAGCTGCCTCCTGCACACCCCCTACCGGGGATGTGCCCGCAACCAATGTACATGCCCTTGACCGGAATCGAACCTGGGACCTTTCAGTCCGCAGACCGATGCTCTACCACTGAGCCAAACCGGTTTCGGCTTCAAGTTGAACTTGGTGACTGTTATCTTGCTGATAGTTCAGGTTCATGCCCATTCAGATTGAAGCGATGGAGTTGACTATTTTTGAGAAATGGAAGGAATACAGAAGTCAGACACCAGCACAAGCTGAAACCAATGATCTGAATAAAGCCAAATAGCTAGAAATGTATGGGGTTGATATGCATGTGGTCAAGACTAGATATGGGAATGAGTATAGTTTGGGACTAACCCCAACAGAGTTCTTGTTTTTGAGGGAGAGACCAAAATTGGCTTATTTTTTTTTTTTTTTTTTGGCCCAAGATAACCAGATTGGATTTTAAGAAGACTAACTTAACCCTGGTGGTGGTAGAAGATGATGATCAGGGCAAAGAGCAGGAACACACATCGTTCTTTAAAATGGACCATCCAAAAGCGTGCAAACATTTATGGAAATGTGCTGTGGAGAACCATGCCTTCTTCTACCTCTGAGGCCCTGTGAAAAAGGGTTCACAGCAATCAAGATTTATCTGCCTAGGATCATGATTTATATATAGTGGGAAAACTGAGTATCAGACCACAAAAACCAATAAAGTAAGAAGACCAACATCCTTTGAAAGAAGGACAACAAGATATTCAACTCTACAGATGAAAGCAGGTACAGCAAAACATGAAGAACTCAGTGTTCACAGTAATGTTTCAACTCAGATTAATGACTCGCAACAGGCTTGCGGTATGAGAGCTACTCTGCTGGTGACTTCTTCTATCCTCTCTGGTCCCGTGCTGGTGGAGACAGAGAATCTTCCAAGGATTCCTGGAACAGACCAGCATGACAGGAAATGGCTCTCTGCTGCCAGTGACTGCTGCCAACATGGTGGAAACCAGGGAGACACAAGGGCATTATCCCCACCCCAGCCTGTTCATAGAAACTACACTGACTTTGTCCATAAGCACAATATGAAGAATGAAGGAGTCCATAATGTACATTTTGCCAGCCATGAAGCCATGACTGATATGAGTGTTAAGCCTCTTAGGCCTTGGGACTCTATTGTGCAAACTAATGGTATATGTTCTCTGATGTTTATTGGGGATTGATCACATTAGGAGAATTTGTGAGAAGTTATTTTATATAATGTGGTGATATTTATAATGGAATTTTTTGGAAGGAAAAAGTATCTGAAGAAGCTATATGTCATCAATGATAATGATAAATGTATTTGTGTTGAAAGGGCATGTATATCATTGTAATTTTACAAAAGTTTTTCATTATTTTAACATATTAACATATCACTCACAAGGTGTCTAGAAGGTTTGTGTTTGTGAACAAGCTGCCCATTTTCACCCCACCCTTTGCCATCCAAATAGATTGAAGTTAAAAGAATTGGACAAGCCCTAACAGGTTTGGCTCAATGGATAGAGTGTCAGCCTGCAGACTCAAGGGTGCCAGGTTTGATTCTGGTCAAGGGCATGTACCTTGGTTGCAGGCACATACCCAATAGGGAGTGTGCAGGAGGCAGCTGATTGATGTTTCTCTCTCATTGATGTTTCTAACTCTATCCCTCTCCCTTCCTCTCTGTAAAAAAATAAGATATATATTTTTTTAAAAAGGATTGGACACATTAAAGCCACACAGAAGGAAGCATGTTCTGGCACAATATATCAGCCTTTAGTGATATATTTTCTAAAATGACCATGACCCATGCTTTAATTTCAGTTATGTGCTCAAGATTTTATATTTTCAATTAATGTTTTTATTTAAAACACTCAGTTTTAATAAATGCATGTTTTTTAAACTACTGAAAGGTCTAGAAATCAAATAAGTAATATGAATCATGTAGAGAAATAAATCTGAATGGTTACTTCTGCATCATTAACTTCTTAAACAATGGTTAACTGAACAATTATATAAGTATTGAATGGTGGTACAAAATGGAAAGTTTATTTACTTTTGTCTTTTAAAACTTCTCTTTTATCTCATGTATCTGAAAGATTTCCCAGGTTTGCAATAGTTATATAATCTGGCCAACCTTAAAAAAATAAAATTCTGAAGCCAAACCTTAAAAAACCCCAGCACCATAATCATCAATTGATGCAAAATGGCATTTGATAAAATCCAACACCCTTTCCTGATAAAAACACTCAACAAGGTGGGAATAGAAGGATAATACCTCAACATAATAAAAGCCTTAGATGACAAACCTATAGCCAATATCATACTCAAGAGGAAAAAACTAAAACCATTTCACCTAAGAACAGGTACAACACAGAGATGACCACTTTCACCACTCATGTTCTACAAAGTACTAGAAGTTCTAGCTATAGCAATTAGACAAGAAGAAGAAATAAAAGGTATCCAAATTGGTAAATATTTGCAGATGACACGATATTGTACATAAAAAAACAGAAAGACTCCATCAAAATACTATTAGACTTAATAAATGAATTTGGCAATGTAGTAGGATATAAAATTAACACCAAGAAATATATGGCATTTCTATACACCAATAGTGAACATACAGAAAGAGAGATTTAAAAAAGCAATCCCACTTACCATCGCACCAAAAAAATTAAGATACCGAGGAATAAATTTAATGAAGGAGACCTATAGGAGGAAAACTACAGGACACTGAAAAAAGAGAGAGGAAGACGTAAACTGATGGAAGAACATACCATGTTCATGGATTGGTAGAATCAACATCATTAAAATGTCCATACTATCCAAAGCAATCTATAGATTCAATACACTCCCCATTAAAATACCAATGGCATATTTCACAGACCTAGAAAGAAGTCTCCAAAAATTCATCTAGAATAAAAAATGACCCCGAATAGCCACAGCAATCCTAAGAAAGAAGAACAAAGTAGGAGGTGGGATCTCAATACCAGATTTCAAGCTATATTACAAAGCCACTGTTCTCAAAACAGCCTGGTACTGGCACAAGAACAGATATATAGACCAATGGAATAGAATAGAGAACATATGAAAACATGCTCAAAGTCACTACCTGAGAGATGCAAACCAAAACGACAATGAAATGCCATCTCACACATGTCAGAATGGCCATCATCAACAAACGACAGTGCTGGCAAGGATACAGAGAAAAAAGAACCCTCCTTCATTGCTGGTGAGAATGCAGACTGGTGCAGCCACTGTCGAAAACAGTATGGAGTTTCCTCAAAAAACTAAAAGTGGAACTCCCATTTGACCCAGTGATCCCATTTCTAGGAATATATCCCAAGAAACTATAAAAATCAATCAGAAAGGATATATGTACCCCTATGTCCATAGCAGCACAATTCACCATAGCTAAGATTTGGGAACAGCTTAATGCTCATCAGTAGATGAGTGGATTAAAAAACTATGCTACATCTACACTGCTATATAAAAGAAGGAATTCTTACCATTTGCAGCAGTATGGATAGACCTGGAGAGCATTATATTAAGTGAAATAAGCCAGACAGTGAAATAAAAATATCACATGATCTCACTCATTTATGGATAATAACATTATAACCTGATGAACAAAAAGATACAGATACAGACTGTCAAATTACCGTGGGAAGGCTGGGGAGTGTTGGGAACGGGGGGGGGGGGGGGGGGGGGAGACCATACATAAAAATGACTGGAATGTATATACCAAAAATGTAGTTGAAAGGTAATGCTCATTGATAGGATTACAAATAATTTTGGAATTTTTCTTTATTATTTTTCTTAAGTTACAAGTATCTTGCAATTAATATATAATTTTAAAATAATTCACTTAAAGTATAGGTTTAATATGTTTTGATGGAGCCTTTGTTGGCAATAGTATTCCTGTTCCAAGATCTGAACACTTGATAAATTAGGAATCAAAAGAAGTATCAGAATCTTTTTTTCTTAATTCTTTTACAATATGTGGAGAAAAACAGACATCTGAAGTTGGGAAACAACTAAAAATAAGTGAATACATTATTAAATTCATGTTAACAAACAAACTCTTTTTCTTGTCAAATATTTATTTTTAAAAGTCATAAACAGTTGTTCTTATGAGGCTCAGTCTAAGAGATCTAGTTGAACGGCAAATGATGACGACTGGCAATTCCATGAGCAAGAAGTAGGATTTTGAAACCACACTGAGGGGAATCTGATGAAACATAATTGAAAGGGGCCAGCTTGTGTTTTCCAGAGACACTGTTCTGGACTATGCCAAGACCTCAAAAATACTTCAGCCAAATTGAATAGTAAAACCCAGTGGAATCTATTAATTGGACAGGCTGGCAGCCAGATACCAAAGGGCAAGCAAAAAAAAGCAGCAACCTTCAGAGCTGATCACAGAAGGAAGACAAATATGTGAGGCATCAAAAAGAAGGGAAGTGAAACATAATGCAAGAGGATGGGAAAAGTCAGAGTGGGCAGACAGCATGCAGTTGAGCTAAGCGAGTGGCAACAAGCACCCACCAAAGAGGACAGATACATTCCAAGAAAGTTGCATTTTCAAACTGACAACCCTCCCCCCCCCCCAAAAAAAATGGTTCTACCTGAGGATTTTTAAGACAATGAAACTATTCTGTATGACACTATAAATGGTGGCTACATTGCATTATACATTTGTCAAAGCTCATAGAATGGACTTTGGATAATAATGATGTGTCACTGTAGATTCATCAGTTTTAACAAATGTATCACCCTGATGGAGGATGTCATAATGACAGACCCTGGGGGTAGAGGGCAGTATATGGGAAGTCTCTGTACTTCCCACTCAATTTTGCTGTGAACCTAACTGCTGTAAAAAAAAAAAAAAAAAAAAAAAAAAAAAAAAAAAAAAAAAAAAAGTCTGTTGTTTTTTTAATTAAATGTATTGGGCTGACATGGTTAATAATGTTATTTTTAAAACTTTATTGTTTGGTTCCAAATAGCTATATCAACTTAGCTCCCACCCTTTCTAAAAGTTTTATCCTTAAAATAAGTATATGTGAATGACAGAGCAGCTGGTCTGGGCTCACTGGTATTGTAGACAAAGAATCAATCAGGGTGTTCAAGAAACAGAAAAAATCATGATACAAGACACCTGAGGTGGTTCCGGTCTCTAATTGGGCACAACTAGACTCTGAAAGAAATACTGACTTTGTCTATAAATGCCTTAAGAGGAACAAAATTATCATGCCTGGAACATGATACAAGCTGCTCCAGTCTTCCAAATCCAATACATAATGGCAACAACAAATCCAGACTTCATTCTTAACCATTTGCTGTTTTGTTGTTGTTTTCAGTGACAGCACTGTGCTGGACACACAGATTACCACACAGCACATAAAACCCAAAATAAGAGGAGTTTGGGGTCTCTCTCTTTCTGCATGTGAAAGGCATTAAGACTTACCTTCTTTGAGCTGTGTACATGTTAAACTTTTCTCCTCAAGCCCATCACTGTGCGTAAGTGCCAAAACTGTGCAACACATCTTTTAATAATGAAAAAAGAAAGAAAAAGGCCTTTTCTGTCATTTTTGCTAGTGTTCCATATATCAAGATAAAGCTGAATATCTGCGCTACTCACCTACCCATTTCTCCAAGGAACACGTCAGATAATCTAGGTATGCAGATTGAAGATAAAAAGAAACTTTTGTTTCTACTCCTGGTTTGTATTTTCTTTTTAAAAGCTTAAAACTCTTCTGTTTGTTTGCTTGTTTGCTTTGCTTTTTAAGTTAAACTCAAAGTCATGTAAAGAGTCCAAATAAACATATAAGCTTGGAAAAAATTCATTGGTCTAATATCTGTATGTAATGACTATAGACCATTATTAAAATTTGCAGACCCCCCAATAAACTTAATTACCCAGGTGGCATATGAGTAGAGCCCCGTGGAATGTTTTTCCCCGGAAAGAAAGCTTCCAAATTAGCACCAAACTTGCCTTAAGTGCCACGGCAGCGCCAAGCTTCCACTGCTGACTTGGATGCTGGGGAAGTTCAGAGGAGGGCTCTGGTGCTGTCTCGCTTCCCCGTCAGGGCTTTTGATTCCCACGAAATGGAAAGTGAAACTCAGTGGAGCCCTATGCTCAGCCCAAAGGGGCGGGGCTGAAGGGCGCCTGCATAGGCAAGTAGGCAGGCAACAACAGAGCCACTCTGCAGAACTTCTGTGTCTGCTTTTCCACTTGCACATTTAAGTATGCTATGTTTTCAATATATGCATTTTGTCTAGGATCTAAAGAAGACATGCTTCTTTTCATTTGACATTTTAAGATCCCTGAGATATACCAGGCTCTACTAGACTCATAATCTCTTGGCATTGCATAGTACTTATGGCAGCATTTTTTTTTTCTTTCCTAATGCTAAAGTATAATTTCTTAATGTGCCTTAAAATCAATGTTTACATTCAATGAAATTTGGCATATAGGCATAAAGTCATTATTCTATTCTATTGTTATGCTGCTTGCATAATCAGCATAAGAGAATCCAAGTGATGAATGGTAGAGCAAAATGTAAAAAGAAAGTGCACTCTTATTTCTCATTAGAACTTTCAGTGGCCAGGTCTGACTTTTAGACTGTCAACAGATGGTCCTTGGTACCAATTCAACACTAACAGGAATCCCCAATTTGGGGTGCCATAAAGAAGGAAACTTTATTCAGTGCAGCCATGGGACCAGGTGGTCCTAGACCAGGCCTGTCTCTGGTTAGACAGCTCTGCTCAGCTTCTTGCTGGTCTGCTTTGCATTGCTCTGCACTGTGCTGGTCTACTCTGCCGGGCTTTGTTCTGTTCATTTTGTGCCAGTGTACTCTGGCCTGCACTGTTCTCCTGAGCTCTGTTCCAGGAAGACACCTTCAGTGTTTCAGTTCAGCCAGAATATGAAACCTTCAATAGAAATGGAAAGAGGCTCTTAAAACCAGGGGAGCTGCCTTATATGGACAGAAGTCCTCACCCCTAGTCCATGATTGGTCTGTCCTTGTACAAATGAGGATGCCAATCCTTGAAGTTTGGTCAGAATAGAGACACTCTTCAGCCGTGGACAAACTACGGCCCTCGGGCCAGATCCGGCCCATTCGGCTGTTCTATCGGGCCTGCGGAGCTGAAAGAGTGGAGGGTTCTCTTGCTCTCCCCTCCGCTCCTTCACCAGCAGCCCAAGATGAGAGTGCCAGCATGGTCAGGTTGCTTTTGTTCTGGCCCTCCGGTCCAGTTTAAGAACTCATTGTGGCCCTTGAGTCAAAAAGTTTGCCCACCCCTCTAGTTGGTTGGAGCTGCAGCTCAATTGGATGGGGAAAGCCTCAGTCCTATTGGTTGAAATAAGATTCCAAGAACTCCTTTGTAAAGGCTGGCTCAGATGGCAGAAACACAGTGCAGGCAGGCAGTTCAGTGCAGCCTTCTCTCTAAAGTATAGTTTGTCTGAGAAGCCCCTGTGTAAAAATGGCTGCTAGGCTTTGTTGTTGTGTTGTTCGTTTGTTTTTGTTTTAATTTTAGCCCAGTTACGCCCTACTTAGATGTCTTCTTTCTCAGGGTTCAAAGGACCTAACATTTATTGAATCACTGAGATATGGCAGGCTGTCTACTAAACTCTAAACCTGATTTAATCTAGACAACAGCTTCTTTATGTAAAGCTCCTGCATGAAAAATACAAGCTCAGTGAAATTAGGAACTAACTAGCTGGGCATGCAGATATATAAGGTTAAAGGGTGTATAACATGCACATATGAAATGCTTTATAATGTATTTCATGCATGTAGACTTATGGGGGTGGGGTCAGAAGGTTATCTGCCAGGTGTCTTAGATTCTGGCCGTTGGGCAGGGATAAATTTGTGCAGAGAAGTAGAATGAAATTGCTTCACTAATGCTTATTTGTTCTGAAAGAGATCCACTACCTGATGTGAGGGTGAAAGGCTCCAGAAACCTAGGACCTTCCTGAGTAGGGTCTACAATGAGGTAAATATTCTGTTCAAATTATCATGGCATAAAAAAATCTATAGATCCACAATATGTGCAGATGTGTATTTTAAATGCCTGAGCACGCATATACACAATCTATATACATACATTCATGTACGTGAATGCATGTTTACCCTCTCACCTATGCTGAGGCTTCCCTTTCCTTGCAATCTGAATAGTGCACAGCATAGCATATTGTCACTGGTACTTTGGTTGAGTGGACACACCATGGTGCTACACAGGTGCAAAATGGTGAGCACAGAGTGGATCTTCAATATATTTGCTGGCCAATCAATTCTATAGACAACATCATACATATGTTAAACCTTGTCAGTAAACAGGAACCTCATAAGTTCTGAGGTGAGGGAAATCAGGGGAGCATGTTGTAAAATGTGGTGTAGTTTGCTAAATATTTCCAAGTCAGTAGAATTCTAGGGAACAAGTAGTATTAGCTTCCAGTGATTATTAGCAGACAGTTATTTCTAATCAATCAATTCATTCTACTTGAATCATGGTAATGCAGTGGAGCAAAGTAATTGGCATTGCTGCCCTTGTAAAATGGACACCTGAGGTCCCAGGAGGCATTGCTGAAGTCCTGGTCAGCTAGCCATATCCAGTTGGCAGCAGTGGCCAGGTAGATGCACCATGGGAATACACCGGCCTCTCCTGGGGGAATCTCTGTGCATACCCAACAATGGGAGACATTGTGTACTCCAGCATAGGTGTGTGCCAATGACACTATGCTGTTAGCCAAGCTCACCCTGGTGGAAGAGACAAAAGAGAAACTGAGACCATCAAAGGGAAATCCTGGCCTTCTGGCAAGATGTAAGCAACTACGTCTCCTCTAGTCAGCACTGTGCTTGGAATCGGAGGACAACCTGGCCAGTGATAGCAAATGGGACCTCCCTCTTTATAGGGGCCTGGTTTCATAGGGGAGGCTATGGGAAATCTGAGCACTTTCCAGAGAGTAAAGCATAAGCAATAGCAATGGTCCCTTCCTGTGTTTACCAGTTTAGATTTGCATGGTTATCAGGCCAGGGCTGATTAAAGGGGTACAACTGTAACCTGTAATCATACCCACTTTCCCAAGGGGATAGGAGGTCTACCTCAGTAACAGTCCATGGCCAGGTCCACACTCCTCTTCCCCCTCTGCCAGGTAGACAGGTGTAAGCAGCAGCAAAGTTTCAGATGGCTGTACTTTAGGGCGCAACAGTTCATGAGTTATCTTCACCTGCACGTGCAGCGTCTAAGGATACCTCTGCATCATTAACTTTTAAGAGAAGGCACCTGTCTTCTTGGGCTGTTCATTCAGCAATCTGATGGCCATATCCAAACTTAGACAAGTGGTCAGCAAACTCAGTCAACAGAGTCAAATATCAACAGTACAACGATTGAAATTTCTTTTGAGAGCCCAATTTTTTAAACTTAAACTTTATAGGTAAGTACATTGTTACTAACTTAATTAGGGTACTTCTAAGCTGGCCTTTTGGACATGTGATATTTTGTGGAAGAGCCACACTCAAGGGGCCAAGGAGCCGTATGTGGCTTGCGAGTCACAGTTTGCCCACAACTGGTCTAGCCCAACCTTTTAGGCTAACCCCTAGAAAGAGCTTGTCTTTTAACAGACTGTTATATTGTTCACTCATCCCAGTAGCTTGGGGATGATATGAAAAGTGAAACTGCCAAGCCATGTCCTGGGCCTTGGTCCAGCTCTGTACCTCCTTCCCTGTGAAATGGGTTCCATTATCACTTGCTATGCTACGGGGTTGCCCATAGGTGGCCCCCGAGTATTCCAAGCCTCAGACAACCATCTGTTGAGTGGGGCTTTCTTGCAGGGTAAGCAAAGAGGAGGCCAGTGGCAGTATCCATAGCCATCAGGGCATACTTAAACCCTGGTCAGGAGGGAGATGCCCAATTAAATCCGTCTAACGATGTTGCTGGGGGCCCTCCTCTGAGGACATGGCCCTCCTTTTCCTGGAGGCCACATTGATTGGGGGTGGGGGGGGGGAAGATGCCTGAGAACAGTGGGGACAACCTCATACTTCAGGGAAGGCTTCCCCCATGGAGAGGGCTAGACCTTATCACTTAGTCTCTTGCATCATTGTCCATGGTTCTACATCCCCCAATTTCCAATGGAGCCACCAAGCCCAATCCTTAGGGGAAGGTATTATGCCATGGACCTTTGCCAAGGCATCTGCCTCATTATTCCCAGGGTTAACAATGGTTGATGGCTACTCAAATGGTATATTGTTGACTCTTTCGAAGTCTCTGCTTCCTATATGTCTTTCCACATTTCCTGTCCCCACACAGGACAATGTCCTACCAGTCACTGCTGCTTGTGCCATTGTAGCAACCACAAAGTCAAACCTTTAAAGATAGCCCAGTTGTCTGTCCCAATTGCTCCTTTGTCAAAACCATTCAGACTGCTCTTAGTTCAGCCCATTGGCTACTTTGCCCAGTATCAGAATCAAACCACAGTTCATCTGTATACAAACAGCCACTGCCATCTATATAGCAGGGTTCCCCCTATAGGACACATCTGTGTACTACATGGTCTTCAGGAGGGGTGCTACCCTGCCCTCAATCATGGAATGGACTAGGGAATAGCTCCTCCTCCATAAGGGCCTCCTCCCTTGACAGGGTCTCATATGTCACAAGAGCCAACTGGGTTTGCAATTTCTATGACAAAGGGCTGGTACTCACTGCTGCTCTCTGTTCCAAATAAGCACCCCACTTTGCTAAAGTTGGGGTTTATGCCACTCCTGATTGGGCGTGGTCACCCAGGACCTAACCCATCCAGCTATAGGATAGTCAGTCTTCACAAGCACCTTACTTTGTGCTATGATTGCCTCACAGGCCTGCAAGGCCACATAAATGGCTTCCAACTGCTTCTCAATGAGAGAATATTGACTTTCGGCCCCCTCCCACACCTGAGACCGGAACCCAATGGGCACCCTTCTCTGCCCATGCTATTGCCACAGACCCCTATCAAACCCTAATGAAGTAATAGTTATAGCCAGCTGGAATGGTTGTGTGAGGTCTATAACCTGTGAGGTCTGGGCTTGGGCCACTGCCCTCTTGGCAGCAAGAAAGGCCTCCTCGCCGAGGCCGGTTTGGCTCAGTGGTAGAGCGTTGGTCTACGGACTGAAAGGTCCCGGGTTCGATTCCGGTCAAGGGCATGTACCTTGGTTGCGGGCACATCCCCGATGGGGGGTGTGCAAGAGGCAGCTGGTCGATGTTTCTCTCTCATCGACGTTTCTAGCTCTCTATCTCTCTCCCTTCCTCTCTGTAAAATATCAATAAAATATATTAAAAAAAAAAAAAAAAGAAAGGCCTCCTCAACTCTGGAGTCCAGTCCCAAGTTGGAAGCTTTTTATGTGGCCTTGCAGGCCTGTGAGGCAATCATAGCACAAAGTAAGGTGCTTGTGAAGACTGCCTATCCTATAGCTGGATGGGTTAGGTCCTGGGTAACCATGCCCCATCGGGAGTGGCATAAACCCCATATAACTCCCATATAGCTCCCTTCCTACATAACTAGTACAAGGGTTGCAAAAATTTCTCCAGGTGGGGGATGAATACTCTCCAATACCCTAAAAGACCACAATAGGTCTGTAACTGTTCCACTGTAGTAGGAAGGGGGAAAGCCTGCACTTTGTCAATGACTTCTTCCAGTATCACCTTGGTCTTACTTGACCAGACAAGTCCCAAGATTTGACAGACAAGCCAGGTCCTTGGACCGTACAGTCATTCACTGCCTTTCCCTATGAGTCCAACACCTGCCACAGGCTATTGGCAGCTGCATTCAAGTCTGCAGAAGAATCAGAAGTTAGCATGATATCATCAATATAATGGGAAAATGTCACTGTGAGAGGTTTACCCATTTGGCGAAATCTTGGGCCACCAGACCATGATGGATAGTAGGGCTGTGCACATATCCTTGAGGGAGAACAACAAAAGTCCACTGTTGACCTTTCACATAAAGGCAAACTGCTCCTGGCTCTCCGGGGCTATATCTATGGGAAAGAAAGCATTAGCCAAATCCATTACCTAGTGATATTGCCCCATCAAGTCTGTTACATCCAGCACTGCAGAGTGTTCAGTTCTCTAATCCACAGCCATTCACCAGGTGCCATCTGGTTTCTTCACAGGCCATATTGGAGCATTGTAGGGGCTGTGTATGGGTCGGATGATCTTTGCCTTTTCCAGCTGCAAAATTCTGTCTGATCTCTTCATGCCCTCTGGGAGGCAATACTGCCACTCTGTGGAAGTTAGGCAGAATCACAGCTTCATGATGCAGGTGCCCTATTATGGTAGTCTTTAGCATGTACACCCACTGGCGAAATTTTGCACTGGTAGTTGCAATAGTTAACCCTTTCAGTACATCCACTCCCAGGATGTATTGAGGTATGGGGGCAATATACATAGTGTAGGCCTTCGGGGGAAGGCGGCCAATACCCAGTGTCAAAGTTGCCTGCAGTACATGGATAGTCCTGTCTCCTTACCATCTATATTGGCTACCAGACCTGCATATCTGTCTCGGTTACCATACAAACAAGCTGCAGTTTTCACCCGTGTCCACCAGTGCCAACACACATTGCACATTGTGGAGGCACCAGTAAAAAGTAAGTCCAACATGAAGTCTCTGGTCCTACAGGTCTATCCCTAACCAGGTCCCTTGGCCTTTTTTCTCAGTCTAGAAGGTTATATCCTTCCTCCCCAGGGGAGTCTAAGTAATCTTGGAGACACACCAGTGTCAGGGAACTGCCTTTCATCAACAGCTTCTGGAAATGCTGTCCTACTGATAATTGTTTCCACAGAGCCAGCAGCATATCATTAGGCTGCTGATCTATCATCTCTTTCTGAACTCCTGCAGCCAGCAAGTCCACCACATTTGTGTGCAGGAGATTTTCACAGGCTCTGCCCCTGCTACTTTTCCAGATCCAGAGCCCACTGTCTTAGGTACTGCTTTACTTACCTTAGATTTCTGCACAGTCATGGGTCTTGCTACTCCCTTTTCTCACAGCTTTACCTCCTCGTACCCTAAGCTGGCCATGACTGTAGTGATCTCATGTATATGGTGGTCTATGAAAAGTGTCAGAATAGCTGACAGTGAGCCAAATACTGCCCTCCAGAGGAGTGGCAGAGAGTCTCTCATATGCTTTGTAAAATGTTCATCAGGATCACAAATATTCAAGTTAAACATTGCTTATCTTATGCCCATTTCTCGTATCTCTTGTACCAAGTCTATATACATAGTCCATTTACTCACAGTCGGGCAGTTCTCCAGCATCCTGCTAAATGCTTCCAGATGCTGCCATTAACCAGTCCATCAGGGAGTGATTTCCCTGTCTGGTGCCCAAACAGCAACTAATCTGCAGTAGCTGCTGCAAGGAGGGGTGGGTCGTTATGTAAGCTAATATCTCCATCTCAGCTGGAGACAGCTGTAGGCTATCTGCACCTTCATCCCACAGCTTTAAGAGTCACACCGGATGTGGCTCTTCTTTCCTAACTCTCTTAGCTCTGTGTGAGTATAGGAAGTATATGTGGTTAATTCAGTAACTGTGGGTGGTCCTAGAGCTCCACCTCCTGAAGCCACAGGATGTTTGTGTTCTAGATATGTCTTCACCACTTGTCATGCCTGCAAAACAGAGGTCTCCACACCCGCATTAGCACCATACTCTGAGCCTTCCTCTGGTTCTCCCAGTCCCTCCTGTTCCATGTGTGCAACTGGGTCTCCAAGGCCTCGTTCTCAGCTTCAGGACTATTAGGAGCAACCAACCTACCTGCCTGGCAGCTTTCCGCTGGTCCTTTGGGATTTGGTCCATCAATGACAACAAAGCTTTCTCTAAAACCTCCAGCATTGCCTGAATTTACTCCCATTCAGTCCCTACTGTGGTAGTAGGGACTGCTACTACCACATACCACAACCCAGTTGGGAGCCACATGTCTTACACAGGGTAGAAGGGGTACTTACCCCAAAATCCTCTCAACCACTTTGCCAACAGTGGGTTGCGTGCTCTTCAGCAAGGGACTTGACTCTTCTCCATGAGGGAAATCAGAAGAACACATATGTACAAGCAGGAAAATGGGACAGGCTTTATTCCACACAACAGCAATCATAGATGGCTGGTCAGTGACAGCGTATATACATGTTCAAACAATCTCAAAAAAAGAAAGCACTTTGCCATCAGCATTTTACTATAGAAAAGTAATGCTGCGCAGTGTAAAGTTTGCTGCAACCTTGCACTGCATAAAGTATCTAACCTTGAGCACCCCCAATTAGTTTATGCTTATAGTGGCCTTCAATCATCTTCTATATTCTTAGATAGGGCCCACACATGGGATTCAGGTAGAATTAAGACAGACTATGGCATAGCATCTGTTACCTTCCTTAGTCATTATCCTCTGGCAAGGGGGAAAAAAAGAGGACTTCTTTTTTTAAAATTAAATATTTTATTTTGGAAAATAAATTTTAAATATACAAAAATATTACAATGACCCCATATACTCTTAACTCATTAAAATTTTGGCACAGTTACTTTATAGCTTTTGTCTCTCTTGAATACACACACACACACACACACACACACACACACACACACGTGTGTATCTGTATTAAATCAGTATTGAAGTATTTTTGCTGGAATATTTTATATGAAATTGCAAGGATTAGAGGAGAAACCAAGATGGTGGCATAAGTAAACACCTGAAATTGCTGCCTCCCACAACAGCTTCAAAACTACAACTAAAATACAAAATGGACATCATCCAGAACCACAGAAAGGCTGGATAAGTGGAAATTCTACAACTAGAAGGAAAGAGAAAAGTACACTGAGACATAGAGGAGCTGCAGAAGTAAAGTGTAAAGGTATGGAGGCGAAAGCATGCAGAGCGGGCTGGCAACTGAGTATGTGGCTGACTTTTTCAAGCGGGAGGGAGACAAGAGCTCCTGACTGCTCTGAACTCCAGTGCCAGGCAAGACTCTGGGGACCCAGACTCATACAGGGAGAAATTGGACTGTCTGGTAGCAGACAAAACTTAAGGGTGGCTTTCTCTCAGAGGTGCTTGCAGTGATTACTGAGAAACAGTGAGACCCAGGGACCTCTTAGGACAGGGCTGACCTGTCCTAAGAGGTGCTTGCAGTGATTATCGAGGGACAGTGAGACCCAGGGACCTCTTAGGACAGAAAGCCATTGCTGTTTGCTCCGCCCTGAGACTCTGCCCCATCCAAGCTGTGTGCAGAGGCTTTTGCATATGAATGGCTTGGTCTTTTGAAATCTAAACTTACTGCAGAAACCAGTTTGGCTCAGTGGATAGAGTGTTGGCCTGTGAACTGACGGTCCCGTTCGATTCTGGTCTAGGGCATGTATCTTGGTTGCAGGCACATCCCAGGTGGGAGGTGTGAAGGAGGCAGCTGATCAATGTTTCTCTCTCATCAATGTTTCTAACTCTCTATTCCTCTCCCTTACTCTCTGTAAAAAAATTAAAAAATTAAATTAAAAATTAAATTAAAAAATAAAATAAATTAAAAAATATATATTAAAAAAAAAGAAATCTAAACTTACCTAACAAACTGCAGCTGAGTCAGTGAGACCAAGAACATCCAAAAGAAGGCCCAAGGCCCCACAGCAGCTTGCATTGCTTCACAGTGGGCCTCATCTGGGAACCTCCAAAACCCAAACAAAGAAGAGGAATCTGCAGATCTCTCCATAGCTCCTACTGGGAGGCCTCAGGCATAGTCTAAATTAGCACCTCCTTGGAGATCCAAGAGCCAGTGTATCTAGGGGTCAGAGTAGGACCATCCAGATTGCAACTCCAGAGATGCATAAGGGACACACTCAGGGGGCAGACTCAGTGAGCACCAAAGCCCCATTGAAGCAAGTCTTGCCTCATAAGAGTGTCTCCAGCACAGAAGTTCTCCCATCATAGACACAGCTGATCCTCATAGCCAATTGGCCTGGAGGTCAATTCCTCCCAGTGATACCAACAACAGTCAAGGCTTAACTACAACAAGACTGTGCACACAGTCCACAAAGGGGTGCACAAAGAGTGTCCACCTCAGGTAACTGGGGAGGCTGAGCCACTGGACCCTAGAGGACACCTAGCACACAAAACCACTCTGTCAACTCAGGGAAGCAGCCAAAATGCAAAGACAAAGAAACAGGTCACAAATTTAAAAAAATGGAGGAAAGCAAACGATTGGACATAGAGTTCAAAACTATGGTTATAAGGTTTTTCAAGAATTTTCTAGAAAAGACAGATAAATTTAAAGAGACTCTTGATGATATGAAAAAGGAACAACTAGAAATTAAGTATACACTGACTGAAATAAAAAATAATATACAGAGATCCAACAGCAGACTAGAGGATGGCAAGAATCAAGTCAAAGATTTGAAATACAAAGAAGCAAAAAATACCCAACCAGAAAATAAAAAAAGAATTCAAAAATATGAAGACAGTGTAAGGAGCCTCTGGGGCAACTTCAAGCCTACCAACATCAGAATTATTGGGGTGCCAGAAGAAGAGAGAGATTAAGATACTGAAAACCTATTTGAAGAAATAATGACAGAAAACTTCCCCCACCTGGTGAGAGAAATAGACCTACAAATCCAGGAAGCGTAGAGAACCCCAAACAAAAGGAATCCAAAGAGGACCACATCATATTAAATGCCAAGAGCAAAAGACAAAGAGAGAATCTTAAGAGCAGCAAGAGAAAAACAATTACCTACAAGGGAGCACTCATACGATTGTAGATGATTTATTTGAAATATGCCATTAGTATTTTAATGGGGATTGCTTTAATCTGTAGATTGTTTTTGGGTAGTATGGACATTTTAATGATGTTGATTCAACCAATCAATGAACATATGTTCTTCCACTTGCATATGTCTTCCTCTATTTCTTTTTTCAATGTCTTGTAGTTTTTTGAGTACAGGTCTTTTACCTTCTTAGTTAAGTTTCTTCTTAGGTATCTTAATTTTTTTGGTGCCATGGTAAATGGGTTTGTTTTTTTAGTTTCTCTTTCTGTAAGTTCATTATTGGTGTAAAAAAGGCCATAGATTTATGGGTGCTAATTTTGTATCCTGCTACATTGCAAAATTCATTTTTAAGTCTAGTAGTTCTTTTTATAGAGTCTTTGGGTTTTTTTTTCTGTGTACAGTAACATGTCATCTGCAAATAATTACAGTTCTTTTTTTCCTATTTGGATGCATTTTATTTCTTCTTCTTGTCTGATCACTATTGCTAGCACTTCCAGCACTGTATCAAATAGGAGTTGTGAAAGTGTGCATCCCTATATGGTTCGTGTTCTTTGGGGAAATAGATTTAGTTTTTGCCCATTGAGTATGATGTTGGCTGTAGGTCTGTCATATAAGGCTTTTATTATGTTGAGGTATCTCTCTATTCCCACTTTATCAAGCTTTTTTTATGAAGAAATGGTGATGGATTGTTGACAAATGCCTTTTCTGCATCAATAGATATGATTATGTGATTTTTGCCTATCAATTTGTTTATGTGATATATCACATTTATTGATTTGCAGATATTGTACCATTCTTGCACTACAAAATAAATCCCACTTGGTGATGGTGTATGATCATTCTAATGTAATGATAGATCTGATTTGCTAGAATTTTTTTTGTGTGTTTTAGCATCTATGTTCATCAAGGATAGTGACCTGAAGTTCTTTCTTTCTTTCATTCTTTCTTTCTTTCTTTCTTTCTTTCTTTCTTTCTTTCTTTCTTTCTCTCTCTCTCTCTCTCTCTCTCTCTCTCTCTCTCTCTCTCTCTCCCTCCCTCCCTCCCTCCCTCCCTTCCTTCTTTCTTTCTTTTTTTCTTTCTTCTTTCTGGTGTCTTTATCTGCTTTTGGGATTAGGGTAATGCTGGCTTCATAGAAAGAGCTTGGAATTGTGCCTTCCTCTTGAATTCATTGTAATAGTCTGAGGAGGATAAGTTTAAGTTCTTTGAATGCGTGCTAGAACTCTCTTGTAAAGCCATCTGGAACAGGGCTTTTGTTTGCTGGACGATTTTTTATTATTGCTTCAATTTCTTTGGTAGTTACCAACCTGTTCAGGTTTGTTGATTTTTCCTGATTGAGTTTTGGGAGATTTCATTTTTCTAAGAATATGTCCATTTTGTCTAGTTTGTCCAGTTTGTTGGAATAGAGTTGTTCAGTGTATTTTTTTCATAATCCTTTGTATTTCTATGGGATCAGTTGTTACTACATATCTTTCATTTCTGATTTTTTTTGGGGGGGGCCCTCTCTCTTTGCTACTTGGTGAATTTGGCTAGAGGTTCATCAATCTTGTTTATTTTTTCAAAGAACCAGCCTTGGTTTTGTTGATATTCTGTATCTTGTTTTCTTTTTTGCTCTATGTCATTTATTTTCACTCTGATATTTATTATTTCTTTCATTCTTCTTACATTGGGATTTTCTTGTTCCCTTTCTATTTCTTTGAGTTGTGGGATTAAATAATTTATTATCATTTTTTCTTTCTTTCTTCCCTTTTTTTTTTTTTTGAGGTAAGCCTGTAGAGTATGAACTTCTCTCTCAAGATTGCTTTCACTGTTTCCCATATATTTGGATTGTTGTGTTTTCATTGTCACTTGTTACCAGATGCTTTTATTTCTTTTATCTCTTTGGTAACCCAATAATTGTTTAATAGCATGCTATTTAGCCTCCACGTGTTTTTTTTCCTCATTGTTTTTATTGTTGTTTATTTCTAATTTTGTGCCATTGTGATCTGAGAAGATGCTTGGTATGATTTTTATCTTCCTGAATTTGAAGATACTTTGCTGTGTCCCAATATGTGGTCTATCTTTGAAAATGTCCCATGGGAACTTGAGAAGAATATATATTCTGTGGCTAGGGATTAAATATTCTGATGTTGTCAATTAATTCCATCTGATCTAGTGAGTTATTTAACATTTCTGTTTCTTTGCTGTTGTTTTGTGTAGAGGATTTATCCAGTAGTGTTAGTGGAGTATTAAAGTCCACTACTATGACTATATTGCTGTTAATCACTCCCTTGATGTCTTCCAGAAGTTTTTTTTTTATGTATTTGGGTGCCCTTGTATTGGGTGTATATATATTTATCAGAATTATATTTTCTTTTTGAATTGCTCCCTTTAGTATTATGAAGTGTCCCTCCTTATCTCTTGTAATGGTCTTCACTTTGGGGTTTAATTTGTCAGCTACAAGCATTGCTACCCCAGCTTTTCTTTCATTTCCATTCACCTGAATTTTTTTTTATTCCTTCACTATCAGTCTGTGTGCATCCTTTGTTCTGAGATGGGTCTACTGTAGGCAGCAGATATATGGATCATGTTTTCTTATCCATTTAGTTACCCTATGTCTCTTGATGAGAGTTTTCAATCCATTTATGTTTAAGATTTTTATTGGTAGGTACTTGTTTGTCCCCATTTTTATTCTTTATGCCTGTGTTCCTTCTTCCTTTCCTATTTCTTCTTTTTAAATCAGTCCATTTAGCATTTCTTGTATTGCTGGTTTGGTGGTATTAAACTCCCTTAGTTTTTTTGTTTCTTTTTTGTTTGTGAAGTTCCTGATTTCCTGTTCCATTTTGAATGATAGCCTTGATGGGTATAGTATTCTTGAATTTAGTCCCTTTTTGGCATCACTTTGTATATTTCATTCCAATTCTGGCCAGATAAGTTTCTGTTGAGAAATCAGTTGATATTCTGATGGGAGATCCCTTATCAATAACTTTATATCTCTCTCTGGTAGCCTTTAGATTGTTACTTTGTCATTGGTGTTTGCCAATTTAATTATAATATCTTTTGGTGTCAGTCTTTTGGGGTTCATCTTGTTTGGGACTCTGTGAGGTTCTTGGACTTGTGTTTTTTCTTCCTAATATCAGGGAAGTTTTCTGTCATTATTTCTTCAAACAGGTTTTCTATTTCTTGTTCAATTTCCTCTCCTCTGGGACCCCTAATACAGATGTTGTTTCCTTTTGTGTTGTCCCAAAGTTCCCCTAGGATCTCCTTTCTAAAAAACTATCCAATGATGTTTGTTTTTGCCTAATTAACACTTACCTGAAGTGGAAGATTGTATTGTTAATGAACAAGTTTATTGCTATTTCTTTGTCAGGGTGACACGTATTTCTCAATAAAACTTTTCATTTCTCCCCATTTCCCAAGCATTTCCTTAATTAGTGAAATAGAAGTATCCTCCTTTCCCTCTTCTTCCTTGGAAGAGAGCTCCTCAGCTGCCATCTGTTCCTGCTTCTTCTGAAGGTCTTATATGGTCCTCCACATCATCATCATCCACCTTGAAGCCCATGGAGTTGCCCAGAGACACAATATTCTCCACAACAAACACAAGCTAATCCTCAAAGCCCTCAAAGTCTTGTTCAGAAACAGGTGCAGGCCACAATTTCTTCCAGGTTGATTGCATGGTTCTGAAGACACTTCCACCCATGCTTTGTCTATAAGCCTCAAGCAAGTGAGGATATTAAAATGTTCCCTACAGAACTCCTTGAAGGTTAAATTAGTTTCAAAGGTCACATCAAAACACCTATAAAACAGTTTCTTTGTGTAGAGTTTCTTAAAATTAGAAATGAACCTGGTAGTCCATGGGATGGATGGAAGGAGTTGTGTGAGGTGGCAAGAATTTAAGTGATACAGCTGTACTCTTTCACCAACTGGCCTCCATGCTTGGAGGGTGGGAAGGAACACTGTCCAGTACAACAAGTGCCCTGATTGTCAATTGTTTTTCCTGGAGCTATTTTTTTTACACTTGGGACAAGCACTTCACAAATCCACTCAATAAAAAATTGCCTGATTACCCAAGCTTTGCTATTAGCTCTACACATCACATTCTATTTGTTTTTCATGACATTTTTCTTGAAAACTCGTGGGTTTTCAGTATGATAGATGAGTAGAGGCTTCAATTTAAAGTCCCCACTGGTGTTTTCACACAATAATAATGTCATCTTGTCCTTCATTGACTTGTGTCTTGATAATGACTTATCCTGTGTGATGTAGATCCTCTTTGGCATTTATGATGAGAGGCCTGTCTCATCACAATTAAACACTTGTTGGGAAACAAATTCCTTGGCCTCTACATATTCTTAAAATTCTGTCATAAAATGATCAGCAGATATTTTGTTAGAATTGGCAGCCTTCCTATGCCTCACTACATTATGAATGCCACTTCTTTTCTTAAATTTATCAACCCCTTCTCCCTTAACCAAATCACTTTCAGCACTTATTCCAGCGTTGTCTTTCAGCTCAGTTTTTAAGCTCTATTGTTTCCTTTTTACTTTGCTGCTATCACTAACCTTCTTAGGACCCATGATGACTCACTGTATGTATTTAATAGTAATGTGTTGTATTGTCAATCAGTGAACTAGACAAGATGCCTTCATTAGCCAATTAGTTAGGAGTCAATATTTATTGCACATGGGTTCAGAGCAGAATACCTCTGTCAAACTCTGAACAATCACAGAAAGAGTATTCCCTTTTTATATCCTTCTAGGTCTTTGTGTAAGTTATTTTTGCAGACAGCTTGTAACCTTGAGTATATATCATATCTAACAAACACCTGTCATATCTTTACAGACAACTTGTAACTTTGAGTACATATATCTATACAGACATCTGTAACCTTGGATACATAATGAACAAACATTTGGCATGATAATATGGGAATTACCAATATCTGTGTATATTCCCCTTTAAATGACTAGCTTGCAAGGTCAGACAGTTAAGTTTATCTTTTCTATTATTCAAGCTAAAAAACAAAGTTATTTTTATAAAATAAGAGAGCATCTAAAAATAACACAGTTGACTTACAGAGCAAGGGACTACCTAAAAATAGCATAGAATTTCAAACAGCAGTTTCAAACAGCAGTTTTTCCAAAGGAGGGATCACTACTATGCTTCATAAGCAGCAACAAAAGAAAAAAAACACACTAAAATGTTTTACAGGACTATTTCCTGAGATGTTATCAACATGAGGTTTAGTGTTAAACTAACTCATACTTGCACATTATCTTCTTTGTTTGTCACCTAAGAGATGTGAAACCAATCATACAGTCTCACATATCAGCATGAAAGGATTGTCAGGTTGAGAACCAAAATTTTGTTCAGCAGCTAAGACATTTTTTCTGTGAACAACTTGGTTAAGAAATGAATTGTTCGAGGTGGAAGTCGTTCAAGAACCAAGGTTTTATTGTATAAATAAAATTGCTATTAACAATCACATACCAACTAAAGAACTTGTATGCATGCATATAAGCATAACCCATGGACACAGTCAGTAGGGGGCGGTGAGGGCATACGCCATAGTAGGGTGTGGAGGGTGTGGGGGGAGAGTGGGGAGAAGTCAATGGGGAGAAAAAGGGTTCATATGTAATACTTTAGACAATAAAGAATTTTTAAAAGAAAAAAATCACAAGTTTTTTGTGTGGACATTAGGTTTTTCTGGGATAGATGCCAGGAGTGCAATTTCTAGTTTGTATGGTAGCACATGCTTACATGCTTAATTTTTAAGCATTGTCAAATTCTTTTCCAGTGTGGTTAAGAATTTTACATCCCCACCAGCAATGTATATGTAAACCAGTTTCTCTGCATCCCTACCAGCATTAACTGGTAGTGTTATCATTATTTTTTATTTTAGCCATTCTTATAGGTGCATAGTAATATCTCGTTGTGGTTTTTTAATTTAGTTTTGATGTCTTTTTTGATGTCTTTTTTGTTTTTGTTTTTTTGTTTTATTAGAGTTGACCTTATATTGTTTTTCATGACATTGACATTTTTAAAGAGTACAGGTATGTTGTTTCCTAAAATAATGTACCTTAATTTGAGTTTATTGGATTGTTTCCTTATGATGTTATTGTTGGTTGAAATGGAGATCTTCCACACAATTGCAAGAAAAGCATTTCAGGGATCCATGCATGGGAGGAAAGGTGTAGTGGTAAGAGATATTGAAGCTGGAGAAAACACAAAGGATTGTCCCCAAGTGTCCAGTATCTCATTCACAATCAGATGGCTCAGCTCTATTCTGCTGTGGAATAAATCCATCCTTGTCTCCACCAAGCCCAGAAGGAGGACTAGAATCCAGAAATGTGCCATTAATCCATGCCAAAACTTATTCTAGCTCAGTCTCTGTTCCCATATGCATTGCCATACCCTGGCCCATACTTGGAGCCATTCTTGAAGCCATCTGGCCCCTACTGAGAGAGAACATACCAATGAATGAACTCATGCTACCAAGGTGAGCCTTTGTTAAGTTTTAATTCTATTATCTCAGGCTTGTGAAAAAGTAAACTTTCTTTCAAATTAATCAATCTCCTAATCCTTCAGGAGCTTGTGCTAAGCCCTCCCCATATCCAATCCCTTTCCTAGATCTTCCAAGATTCTGTGTTCCTTATCCAATCCAATCCCTTTCCAAGGCTAAGCACCTCCCCTTTATGGTCACCATCTTGGTTCCAACTGTAGGTGTGCCTAGCAAAGGAATTTCCCCTGCTGTTTTTTGTTTTTTGAATCCTCATCCAAGGATATTTTCCCATTGATTTCCATTGATTTTTAGAGAGTGGGAGAGGAAAAACAGAGAAATATTGATGTAAGAGCAACACTGACTGGTTGCTTCCTGAATGAGCCCCAACCAGGAATGGGCCTGAGAGGAGCCTGCAACAGAAGTATGTGCCCTTGACTAGAATGAAACCTCTGTTTGGTTTGCAGGTCAATCTCTGTCCACTGAACCAAACTGGCTAGGATTCCCTGCTGTTTTAATTCCTCCCTTGGTAATCCCAGCTAATGACCAGTAACCAATTCTTCATGCCTGCTTCAGAAGTTAAGTACCCTTGGCAGAGGATATGGTAGAGCCTATGAATGTGTGGCTTCCTAGTAAACAAGGTTTATTGTAAAATTCAGTGCCCTGGTTTATTAGGCTTAATGTCTTATTCCATTTTCTCCCTTCCTTTATTAATAACTAGCATCTATGCTAACTATGTGATTCAGGTTATATATTTTTGACAGTGCTGTATCTGATATAGTGTGTTCTGTGCATCACTGTAGAGGCCATCTGATACCAGTTTGTCTTAGTTAAGGTGGCGTCTACCAGATTTCTCCATTGTAAAGGTTTTTTGCCCCCTTTTAATTAATAAATAATCTGAGGGGAGATATATTTTTTAGCCCATTTTTAACCTTCCTGCATGAAAATAACATTAAACTCCTGCACTAAGAGACTTGACCAAACTTGAATGTGGCTTCTAATAGCCTAAAGCCATATGCCTAGGATAAGACAACCTCCTTTTGGTTTTACTTGGGAAAAGCTCAGGGATATCAAAATAGTTATGACCAATACCTGACACTGCCCCCTGACCTCCCTTTATTTATTTTTAAAAAACCTTTATTGTTGCCGAAACCGGTTTGGCTCAGTGGTAGAGCGTTGGTCTGTGGACTGAAAGGTCCCGGGTTCGATTCCGGCCAAGGGCATGTACATTGGTTGCGGGCACATCCCCGGTAGGGGGTGTGCAAGAGGCAGCTGATCAATGTTTCTCTCTCATCGACATTTCCAGCTCTCTATCTCTCTCCCTATATATATAAAATATATATATATTTAAAAACCTTTATTGTTGAAAGTATTACATATGTCAACCTTTTATCCCTTATTAACCTCTTCTAGCCCATTCCCATCCCCCACCTCAGGCCTTCACCACCCTATTGTCTGTGTCCAGGGGTTATGCATATATGCATACAAGTTCTTTGTTTGATTTATTCCCATCGACTCACCCCTACCTTCTTTCTGAGATTTTACAGTTTGTTCCATGTTTCTGTCTCTAGATCTATTTTGTTCATTAGTTTATTTTTTCATCACATGTGAGATCATGTTGACACTTATCTTTCTCTGACTGGCTTATTTCATGTAGTATAATACTATCCAGGTCCCTCCATGCTATCTCAAAGGGTAAGAGATCCTTCTTTTTTACTGCTGCATAGTATTCCATGGTGTAAATGTACCACAGCTTTTTGGCCGTCCCTTATAGCATTTTTAAAAAGAGCTCACAACTGTGACTTTCAGGATGTAGATATATCTCCTACAACTCTGGGTGTCTTTTTCAAGAATGTGAAAGCCATTCTTCTGAAATGCAATTATCGGAAAGAACAGAGCCTCTGTTTTCCAATCTCTGTGGGATAGAATCCTAACAGAGATTTCCAGTAGCAGATATAACTGGTCTAATCCCATTTATATTGACCAGACCTTTGTATTTAGTCCTCCTCCCTACACTGAAATGCCCAGTCACATCAGTGCAAATAAGAATGGAATTTGGGTTTTTCCTTTACTGTCAGTAGTTACTAAGTAAAATCTGGTTTCACTGCCTTAACTAATATCTGGCTTTGTTTATTTTTATCACTCAAAAACTTTAAGCTAGTAGTTTTAACTTTCCCTAATGATTCTACTGTGGTTCTTCTGTGTTTATTAGTTGACATTCTACTAAAAAAAGAAGAGCTTTCCTTTGTTCCCTTATATTTGCTTATATGTTTCTTCATATCATTATGGGTTTTATGTTTAATGTCTACTGACATTAATTTTAATACTCAGATGGCCAATAGAAGCTCTGTCAGAAAGGCAACTATGTCCTTATGACATGTTCCCCATCATTTTCTGAGCTCTTATGGTATAAGATGTTTCAGGTTCATCTTGTACTTTTTCTGCCTCAGCCCTGAAATCAGCCAGTTCTTCAATGCTTCTTGCTTTCTTTTAGAGGGAAATGGTATTTAGAAACCAAGATTTAAGAACTGGATATTCTCATTGCTACTGGAATGTCATTGCTTTTGGTTTTGTTTTGTTTTTTCCATTGCAGGCAGGAGGAGGAGGAAGGGGGAGAGCAGGAAAGAAAAACAAATAAATAAAAGGAAAAGGGGTATGGGGAGGAGAAGAAAGGAAGAAGGAAGTAGGGAGAACAAGAAGAGGAAAGGCAGAAAAGAAGAAGGAGTGGAAGAAAAAAATGAGTTAATATTGAAGCCTCCAATTTTATATTATCCGATACTAGAGGCCTGGTGTACAGATTCATGCATGGGTGGGGTCCCTCAGCCTGGCCTTCACCTTCTCACAATCTGGGACCCCTTAGGGGATGTACCAATACTGAAGCAGCAGGCAGCCAGGAAGGAACCCCATCATGTGCTGGGAGCAGCTCTGCTGCCTCTCATCCCAGCCCTGCTGCATCTGCTGCCACTGCCTAGTAGTGCGGCCTCCGCAACTGTGCTCTTCAGCCATGAGCCAAATCTCTGGCTGAGCAGCGCTCCCACTGTGGGAGCTCAATGAACACCAGGGGGCAGCTCCTGTGTTGAGTGTCTGACCCCTGGTGGTCAGTGTACATCATAGCAACTGGTCAACCAGTAAAAATTATTTAAAAGTAATAAGCAGCAAACTAACCTATGAAAATGCCCTAACTGGTTTGGCTCAGTGGATAGAGCATCAGCCTGCAAACTGAAGGGTCCCAGGTTAGATTCCTGTCAAGGGCATGTACCTTGGTTGCAGGCACATCCCCAGTAGGGGGCATGTAGAAGGCAGCTGATAGATGTTTCTAACTCTATATTCCTCTCCCTTCTTCTCTGTAAATCAATAAAATATATATTTTTTAAAATAACCCATGAAAATATTCACAGCACAATTTCCCGAGATCTTTATAACATGAGGTTTAGTGGTAAACTGACTCACACTCATGTTTGTCACCTGAGAGACTTGTGACTAATCATTCAGGCATCAGCACAAAAGGGTTATCAGGTTGAGGAGTGAATTTTCAAGATGAGAGATAGTCAGGAACTGAAGTTTGACTATATTTCCCCAGGCACTTCTTGCCACTGTTGGTTTACTTCATATCACTTAACACTATCTGAAATTATCTCATTCCTTCCTTTGTGTGATTATGTGGGCAGGAGATGTGTCTGTTCTGTTTCCCACTGATTCACCAGTTCTTAAATAGTGTCACTCCCTTCCTAATGCCCAGATCTTTCCTTTCCCTAGTGTTTTACCATTCCTTAACCAACAGGCTGTGTTTCAAGGTGAACATAGTCTGTGGGGAAGCATGGGACTTGGTTAGAAAGTCTGTAAAGAGGAAACTCTGAAAGGTCAGAACCTCCTGGGGGAGTTGGCTGAAAGCAATCATCCCTGTATTCTTTCCAAACAAGCCTCTATACACGGGAGCCCTCAGGTGTTTATTGGAATCTTTATGCTTAATCTTTAGACATCATTGCTTAAACACTACAGATGTCTTCTCAAAGGATATTTACCTTGCTGATAGTATCTAATAGTTCATTTTAGTTCAAGCTGTTATTACAATAAAAGCCTAAGGAGACAGGTGAATGGGGCTGTTTGGTTTCTCTAGCCAGGCACTCCCTTAACCCTCTCTTTTATGGAAACATGTGTCAGAGTAATCATTCATCTGTTGCTGAGGGTCTGCTGGTCAGCCCTGGCAATAACCTAATCCAGAATTCAAAATCCTGATCAGACCTCACCACACGTGTAAGTGGGCTTCACCTTAACCTAGAGACAATGACTCTCCTTTTCTGTAATGACACAAAGCTTCTTTTACTCAAGGGAGGATCTGATGGAGCGTGTTAGGTTGAGGCAGGGGGAGGGAGGTAGCCCAGGGCAGATGCAAGCATCTTTGGGATGGATGGTGACAAAGATAGCTGGCTGGCTGGCGCCTTCCTAGGGCCTTCCTGGACCCCTGGCCCTAGGCAGGAATTCCACACCTTTCATGTCCTCCCCCCTCCCCTCCCTAAACAGCCGTATAAAAGAAATACCTATCCTGCTTTTGGGCGCGAACTTCCCTGGCCCACCCTCGGACCAGAGAGCTTCGCCCGGGAGTGCAGATTAAACCCCCCTTCTTAATGGCCTGGATTCCGTGTCTTGCTTCTGCGCCGCCTACCTCTCAGCTGGGATCTTACAAACCTCTCCGTTGGGACCTTACAACCTTTCAGAGCGCAGCATCCATTTTCAGCCCAGTCATCCCACATGTACTGGTATCAGACAGAGATCGGGCTGGAGCTGGGAGTGTCATCTATGACTCTTAGAATAGTTACATGTGCTTGGAGTGGAGCAGCAAAAATAAAGAGGCAGAGCCATGAGGAACATGTATATTTAAAATTCCTCCCCTTCATTTTCTTCTTCAAATGAATCAGTCCCCACTTCTTCATAATCCTTCTCTAGGGCAGCTAGGTCCTCCCTAGCTTCAGAAAATTCTCCTTCTTCCATACCCTCTCCAACATACCAATGGACAAATGCCCGCTTGGCATACATGAGGTCAAACTTGTGGTCAAGGCGGGCCCAGGCCTCTGCAATCGCTGTGGTGTTGCTCAACATGCAGACAGCCCGCTGGACTTTGGCCAGGTCCCCTCCTGGCACCACAGTTGGTGGCTGGTAGTTGATGCCCACCTGGAGAACAGAGAAAGAGGAAAAACAACAAAAGAAGATGCAGGGTAGCCAAAGGGTGACTTGAGATAAGGCAACTTCATTACATGGTGTGGGAGTAGGATTCAGGCACAGGCATGAATGGAACTACAAGGCTAGGCGTTAAAAGAGGAGAGCAGGAAGTTGGGAAGCAGGGAGTTAGAGAGAAAGGTAAATGCTGAGAAGAAAGTAAAAGTGAGTGAGACTGGGTACAGGCAAATTCAAGAAGGACTAGAGAATTTAAAGACTGATAAAGACAAAAAGGAGAACAGAGCTGGTAATAGAGATGTTTGTGGGGAGGTTCAAGTAGACAAATGAGGGTAACGAATGAGATTGTTAAGGGAGAGGTGTATAATACTAGTACATGTTTATCTTTAAAATGGAAATAGGTTCCCTTTTAGAGGCAAATTAATTTCTAGACTTGAAGTTATTATGAGGTTTATTCTTTCTCAAATGGTCATTTGAAGTTCCTTTTAGTTATGCTGTCAATAAATTTAGGGAAGTTTTTCTGCCAAGGGTGAAGGATTGTTTAAAAGGTCATAGGGATATTCCAGAGTAATAAATAAAAATATCCAAAAGGCCTGGCAATGAAATTAGTGCTAATAAAGCCTTGTATCTCTAAGAAGTGAGACTTCTTCTAAGAAGTCTTCTAAGACTTCTTCTAAGAAAAGCAAGGACTCCAAGCAAAGAAAGTTAAAAACTCTTGCCTGGCTGAAACCGGTTTGGCTCAGTGGTAGAGCATCGGTTGCGGACTGAAAGGTCCCAGGTTCGATTCCGGTCAAGGGCATGTACATTGGTTGCGGGCACATCCCCAGTGTGGGGTGTGCAAGAGGCAGCTGGTCGATGTTTCTCTCTCATTGACATTTCTAGCTCTCTATCTCTCTCCCTTACTCTCTGTAAAATATCAATTAAAAAAAAAAACAACAAAAAAAACACCTCTTGCCTGGACAAGTCTACTTCTCAATTATGGTAGCATGGCAGGGCCTACCAACAAATCCAGCTCAATCTCATGGTGGGACTACTATGCTAGAAATCTTTCTTTTCCTCACATGCATATCAAACCAAAGCCAAGCCTAGGAACTGTTGAAACCTGGAAGAAATCTCAAGTGACAAACTGTGATAATACTTATGGACTAAGACTCATGGTGCCACCTGAAAAAATACCTGTTCTACCCAGGCCACCATGCATTAATTGCCAATCTCTTCAATTCATAGTTTTAAAATAAATACATGACTTATGGAGAGGTGGAGGTGGGAGTGGCAGCAGGCTATACAGGTAAGTGGTTAAACCATTAAATGGATTCACAAAGACCTACCATTCCTCTTAGATAAAAGTAGTATCTTGGTGATAAAGGTGATGCTAAGACAGGAGTAAATACCAAAAATAAGAATGGGAAGGGCAATGAATATGAACTCAGCCACATTATATAATTTGCTAGATCTGGCCCTGACTAGCAAAAACTTGTTGCCTAGAGCTAACTCTCTTGTTTTGAACCCTAGTATCCCACTATCTAAACCAAGTGGAGACAAGCACCTTGAGAATGATGAAAGAGGAGGAAGTTCAACAACAACTTTCCCACAGCCTGTACTTTTTTTGAAAACCAGATCAAGTTGATGGCACTCTTATCTTTCTGGAGATGACTCCAAAGCTTCAGTTTAAAATAAAGTAGAGAAGGGAGGGGGAGGGGGCTCTTCCTTTGTTAATTTCCCCATCACCGTCACATCTCATTTTTTTCTGCCTCTTTCTTATTAGTATGTTTTATTGTTTCCACTTTAAATAGGAAAAAAAAGTGGATTTTTTGAGGAGTGTGACTGTTTTCATAAGAATAACCAGAACCGACACACAAAATAGGCAGAACCTAGAAAAAAAAAAAGATTATCTATGTAGCTATGAGAAGGGCAATAAGGAAGAATGTTACACAATTTCTTACTCAGCAGATCAGCTAGGTCAGCGTTTCATAGGCCAAATAGATCAGCCAAGAGGCTGGCACATGGTGCCTTGTTTTTGTAAGTCCCACCAGGGGAAAAACTGAGATATGGTCATCACTATCTCCAGTCTGGTGCTCAGTAAACCTCTGAATTATTAAAGGCCTGGGTGGTACTAATTAATATAAATGGTGGTCGTTATTTTGCTGGTGGAATCTCTTTAAAGACCATGGAACACAGGACAAAGTGATCAACCAGTTCACATGTTCAGAGCCAGCTGCATGCCCTGCTAGTGCAACTTAAATGGTGGTTTTATCACTATTCAGTGTTTAGCACTTTATCCAGGGGTCTTCCCTGGATATTCCACATCTACACAAGAATATTTAATTTTTCACAATAAATTAGGAGAACACATCTTTTGTTAAATGGAGGGAATTACACCTCTTTGGCAACTTTAATAATTTGATTATCTCCGTTTTCTAATATACTGTCAAATCACAACTACCTCTACTCCTTTATCCTGTTCATATCATTTGCCCACACATGTTCTTTCTAGCCTGCCCATTCCTCCTTATAAAAGAAACACCCTTTTCTGCCTGACCTGTGAGATGCTTGTAGATATTAGGGTAGGAGCCTTAGAAGTCTTCTCCCTATTTGAATAGTGCCCCTCCCATTCTTTTACTAATCCTTTATAATAAATTCTCCCCTTACCTGTATAAATTAAATGAGTAAGTGAGTGAATGAATTAATTTAATTAATGGTACAGTTGGCTTAAGCCTCTCTTCCCATATCATTCCAATAAAGCCTGAAGTATCCATGGAATTGTGTATCTGTCCAAGACTCTGGAGTTTGCACGTCCTTCTCCCCCATCCTTGGTAATCTACCTCTGCTTCTCTAGGTGTATAACTCCTCCCTGTGTCATCAGCTCTCACCTTGAAGCCAGTAGGACACCAGTCTACAAACTGGATGGTCCTCTTGGTTTTGATGGCGGCAATAGCGACATTCACATCCTTGGGCACCACATCCCCACGGTAGAGCATGCAGCAGGCCATGTACTTGCCATGTCTTGGGTCACACTTCACCATCTGACTATTGGGCTCAAAGCAGGCGCTGGTTATCTCAGCCACAGAGAGTTGTTCATGATAGGCTTTCTCAGCAGAGATGATGGGTGCATAGGTGACCAGTGGGAAGTGGATGCGGGGGTAGGGCACCAGGTTGGTCTGGAATTCGGTGAGGTCCACATTGAGGGCCCCGTCAAAGCGGAGAGAAGCAGTGATGGAAGATACGATTTGGCTAATAAGGCGGTTGAGGTTGGTATAGGTGGGGCGCTCAATGTCTAGGTTCCTGCGGCAGATGTCATAGATGGCTTCATTATCTACCATGAAAGCACAATCTGAATGTTCCAGTGTGGTGTGGGTGGTTAAGATGGAGTTATAGGGCTCAACCACTGCAGTGGAGACCTGGGGGGCTGGGTAGATAGCAAACTCTAGCTTGGACTTCTTGCCATAATCCAGGGAGAGGCGTTCCATCAGTAGAGAAGTGAAGCCAGAGCCAGTGCCCCCACCAAAACTATGGAAGATCAGGAAGCCCTGCAAGCCAGAGCAGGCATCTGTCTTGAGAGTAAGACATGAGAAGAAACCATGAAGACAAGTTTCTAAGAATACCCTAATGCAGACAAAGGCAGGCAATACTTCTGTCTGTCCCACTACATCCCTCAACATTTTTATGTGGGTGAAATCAAGCAGCCTTGAAGGAATAAGGAAACACAAAGGAGTTGGATTGACCTTGAGAGGGCTAATTAAAATATGGGACAGCAAACTATACATGCATATGCCTCTAGGTACATGAGCATTTCAATCCAGTGGCTTTGTGGAATCAGGAATGAAAGTTTCAGAACAACAGTAGTTAATGACTATGCCCTTTGAGAGCCCCCAATTCCTCACCCACTTCCCCTGCCTTCATCATTTGATTTTATGGAAACTACTGACCTATAGATCTCAGCCCAACCTGGGAAGGTGGCTCAGGAAACAATTTTAGAAATATAAATGGAGTCAGAGAACCTGAGTTTTAATATCAATTTGACATTTTCCAGTTACACAAATTTAAGCAAGTTATGGAACCTCTCCAGACTTCTGTTGCTTCTTGATTAAAGTGGGACAATAAAAAATATACTCATATCATAAGGTTATTGTGATCATTAAGTGAAATAGCATAATATGCTGGACAAGGACTTAACATGCAATAAGTACCCAATGTCAGTGCCTATCAGAATGAAGAGATTTCATAGATTCACAAGGTGTAATCTATGATCATTCAATCCAGTGTTTATGAACTTTTGGGGATCAGACAGTTTTGAGACTAATGACCACTATAACCCCTTTTCTAAACTGAAAGGGTGAGCACATAAAAAATTTAGCATCCTTAGCTCTCAAGAACCCCTGATCAAGTGTCCCCTTTTTCATTAGGCAGATAAGGAAATGAGGGTTCAAGTATATGTGACCACTCTACATCTAGAGCTTTCTAGTCAAACCAACCTGGTTTAAATCCTTAATCTGCCATTTTCTAGCTGTGTGACCTGAGCCAATTTTTTTAACCACCCTGGACCTCATTTCTTCATGTAAAGTATAGGGAAGTGACCTCCTTCATATCATTATTAGTGGGATTAAATTTAGGAATATATTTAATAAACATTCATAATGGCATTTGTAAGTACTAAAATATATCAACAATCACTTCCTGTCCTCTCTTTCAAGTTTAATGCTTTGTTAACTTATGCTTCCAACAAGGAAAGAATTTAGCCTTCCTTATGCCTGGAGTTTTCTCCAGACACTACCAGAGAGTATCAATAAATATTAATAAGGCATCAGGTTGTAGGGTAGTCCATGAGATTTAGGTAGAAGAAAGGGCACTATCCCTGTGAATACTTCTTGCATAAATTCCTAAATCTTAGGAGTTCTATCCTCTATGGCCACATGCCTCTACCCATTCAGCTCAGAGAGGTATGAGTCTAAGCCTATCCACTTTAGCCTGCCCTTATTAACACTTACCAGCTTCCTTATGCGGTCCAGCACCAGGTCGATGCTCTCCTTGCCCACTGTGTAGTGGCCCCGGGCATAGTTGTTAGCTGCATCCTCCTTTCCTGTGATCAGCTGCTCTGGATGGAAGAGCTGGCGGTAGGTTCCTGCCCGAACCTCATCTACCAAGAGAGGGGGACCATTGAGTCTTACTATCTCCTTTCCCATTATAATATCCTATAACAGCCTTCTGGGTCCTCACTTCCCTACTGTAAAACTCTACAAAGGTGAATCCAAATGTGCAAAAGGCTAAGATAATTTTAAAGTGACATAGGCAC
This sequence comes from Vespertilio murinus, assembly GCA_963924515.1. NCBI lineage: Eukaryota > Metazoa > Chordata > Mammalia > Chiroptera > Vespertilionidae > Vespertilio > Vespertilio murinus. Next base: position 94,768,961 of record OZ004707.1, on the reverse strand, counting down.
TAAAAGAACCAGAAGCCAGTGACTCCAGCAGGTGATGAGAAGCCTGCTGCTTTCCTGGCTACAACTTAAAAAAAAAAAAGCCTTAACTTTACACAGCTCACTGAACACTAAAGTTGATTGCCACTCCTTCCATCTACCTTGATCCCTCAAGGTTTCCCTCTTATTTTTTCTTTCATGCTGCAAAGTTATCTTAGAACTTAACCTGATTTCACTTGCATTAAAATGTTCTAGAGACAGAGAAAGATTCAGGGTGATCTGCCCATTTACTAGTCTCTCCCAGGAATAGTTCCCCATCACCTGCACCTCAATGTGGTAATAATATATATCAGGCATTAGAGATATGTTAGAATGAAAGGTTCTAGAGGAGCAAGAGTCCTGGAAAGGCTCTCAAGAAGACTCTGCTCACCTGGGTCCACACGAAATGGACACATACCCAATTAGAGGCACCAGGTCCCAACCGCACCCCTTCTTCTCTTCAGTGGTCTCCTACTCCCTTAGAGAAAGCATCCATTTGTATGGTGGCCTGTAAGGGTAATCTGCACTTTTTGTATGTATACAAAGTTCTCAAGAGCAGAAGTACCTGGAGTCAGCTGTGGCTAGAAATTAGTGGTCAGGCCTTAAAGACATTTGCCCAGACATCTTTGTGAAGCTTATACATCCTTTGATTGTTGACCCAGCTTGGAGCTGAGGAAATCCAGATCCAGGGAAATGGTGCTTAAAGGGGTGAACTTAGGGAGAGACCTAAATTTCTGTTTTCAAATATTTAAGTGAAGTTCATGCTTTTATAGCCACCTCTGGCTATAAGAAAAATGCCTGCTATTATTCCATTTTGTGTGCCAGACACTGAAAGCTTATATCAAACCTGTGAGAATAGGTTGAAATTATTATAGAATCAGAAAACTTGAGAAACTGGCTATTTGGGGCCTTCCTATAATACCTAAAATCATTTGTATTTTTTAGCCTTAGTATATTGTAAACAATTTTGACAATTTAATCTGTCTCCACAGGTTTAAGCAGAGAGCATTTTATTTGCAGTTAAGTTAGAGCTGTAATGGGAGAGCAAAGAGTCCTGGTCCCTATTTGAGTTCTCCAATTATGGACAATTCAAGGAGCTGACAGACGTCACAGGGAACAGAAGGGCTTTAGCTAAGTCATCCCCACCTTCCAGTTGAAGATTCTGCTTCCTTAGACTCATGAACAAAGCCTCACAGTCTCACGTTGCTTTCTGTGGGGAGGGTCTGAGTCCATACTCACCTACAACTGTAGGCTCCAGGTCTACCATGACAGCCCGGGGCACATGCTTCCCATTGCCAGTCTCACTAAAAAAGGTGGTGAATGAGTCGTCATCATTGATCTTGCTGGCCTGGGCACCAAAGGTGCCATCTGCCTGAATTCCGTGTTCCAGGCAGAAGAGTTCCCAGCAGGCATTGCCAATCTGAACTCCCGCTTGACCCACATGGACTGATATGCATTCCCTCTGTGGGGAGAGTGCAGAATCACAGTCAGAGAGCCCTAGGACCTAGCCATGTCTCTGTCCTGTATCTCTCACATCTAAGGATTTGTCTCTCCTGGCACTCACCTCACAGGATGTCTATCCCCCAGCCATGCCATTCCAGAACCAGGGTCTGAGGTCTCAGGTGTCTGAGGGCCATTGCATGGGGAGTAAGAATTAGCTTTTGAAGAACCACCATTTTGTGGTTTGCTCTAAAGGTTGCTTTCCAAGGTTAATTCTTTGTAGCAAGAAAAGGAAAGAGGGGGCAGCTGCACAAATGAAACAAGGGACTAATTCTAAACTACGAGACTTCTGTGCTGATGAAAGAGGTCAAAAATCAAATCAGTGATAACAGTAAAAATTACCCCTAAATTCACTACCATATATAGTGGTAGCATTCATATTTGTGCCCAGACCCTGACTTTCCTAGACAGCAGGCACACACATGCATGTACACACACAGAATCTCAAAATATCATAGAGCAGATAAACATTCATGGAAGGAGTATATTCTGGATGTATGTATCATGGGTACAATTAGTATTCTGATCACAAACATAGGAATAAGAAAAGTTTGGTCCTTAAAGAGTCTGAACAGAAACTCTGGCACCAAAGACTCTAGGCCTGCACTGTTCACTGAAGTGGCTCCAACCGCTGTGGCTATTGAACACCTGAAATGTAGCTCATCCAAACTGATATGTTATAAATGTCAAACATACACTGGGTTTCAAACCTTATTATGAAAAAGAAGGTAAAATATCTCATTCATAATTTTATATTAACTTCATGTAAAAATATGTTGGGTATTTTAATTCATTTTATTTTATTTTATTTTTAAACAAAGGGTTTGTATATCAGCAAGGGAAAATTGGGAGTATATAATTTATACTTTTCCTGAACTCTGATAAGTTAGAAAATTTCTTTGTAGCCACCACAACCTATTTCCTTGTCTATGTCTGGCCAAGTGTTAAATAAAGCTGATCTTTAGAGTGTCTTACCTCTTACCTCTGTGTTACTCTGATATGAAGCCAAAATTACCTGATTGTCCTAGCACCAACAGCTTAGGAGGGTCATTTGGAGGTAGGGGGTGTGGGAGGGGAGAATGAATGTGTGAGAGTATGTGAATGTGTGTGAAAAGAAACTAACCATGGGGTTTTTCTGGGAGGAGGGCTTCATTTCCCCTACTACAACCCACCCACCTGTGGGGAAGCAGTGACCAGTAAAAAATGACTCTGTGCCTATGACTCCTGCCAGAGCCCATCAGGAAATCATGTGCCTGAACTGTGAGTTTCTATTATTAACCATGACCCTACCCAGTATTTTCCATCTCTGGGTAATTCAAACCAGACACAGAGCCTCCAGAGCATGTGATTAGGCATGGAAACACATTGAGTACAGGTCAGAATATAGGACTCCTGGAAACTTGGAATTTTTCCAGAGCAGGGCATCTACTCTGAGTCAGAGGGTCAGAGATTATCAGGACCCATAGCTCCCTAATTAAATTGTCCAACTAAACACCAACCCTACACATATCTCTGTGCCTTTGGATAGGCTAAAGTGTAAGTATTCACAGCAGCCAATAGATAACATAGCTAAGCTGGGACTACAACCTGGCTGCTTTTCCATGACCCTGGTGTCCAGGGTAAGGCTTCACTCACAAAGTTTCCTACACTCCTGGGTTTGAATCTTGTTGTATTAATTATTTGCCATGTGTGTGACCTTGGCTGAATTAGTTAACCTCCCCTTGTCTGAAAATAATACGTTAGCCATGGTTATTGTTGTCATCTTTACCAACATCAATATCATTATTCTACCTTATAACTTTATTTTCTACCTGGAAGAGATAAAAGTAGAAAGATAGAGACTTCAGGTCCCCATTCCACTCACTTTTATTGGTAAATCTATTTTTCGCCTTCATATTAGGACTCAATTTTGGCCTAATAACAGCAGTGTACCACAACCCAGGAACTAACCACAACCAGCACATTATCAACCAAACTACATTTTCACATCCAGCAAGCAGCCATGACTTCCTAAGGAGGTATCTAAAGCTGGGGGATGTTGGAAAAGCCTAAAAGAAGCCTCATTCTTCATTCTAGGTGACCACATCCTCTGAGGTCCTGACCATCAGCTTATGGAGCCTTGACCCTTCACCATCATTACACTTCAATCATCCTCCAGGCTTGCCTGTGCAGCTGCTTAGTCTCTAGTCAGTCCTCCCTTCTAAACTCCCTGGGCCATTTTGACAAGATGCAGGGATACTTAAAGAAGGTGAAAGGCCATAAGGGAAAGAGTGAAAAGATCTTAAGGACTTGAAAACCACAAACATAGTGATATTAATGTTTTGGTCTCTTTTGATACACCTTTAGTCTTATGCTAATAAATATGCCAGTTGTCACTGACAAAATCTCTTTCTCTCTCTCTCTCTCTCTCTCTCTCTCTCTCTCTCTCTCTCTCACACACACACACACACACACACACACACACACACACTCACTCACTCACACCAATTAATCAATATAGAAGAAATAATATTAAGAAATATTGCCAGGCTCTGGCTGCACAGCTCAGTTGGTTAAAGCACTGACCCAATATGCCAAGATTGTGGGTTCGATTCCCAGTCAGGGCACATACAAGAAGCAACCAATGAATGCATAAATAAGTAGAACAGCCCAAATGGTGTGGCTCAAAGCTTGAATATTGAACCACGAACCTAGAAGTCATGGTTTAATTCCATGTCAAGTCACATGCCTGGGTTTCAGGCTCAATCCCCAGTAGGGGACATGCAGGAGGCAGCCAAACGATGATTCTCTCTCATCGTGAATGTTTCTATCGTTCTCCCTTCCTCTCTATGAAATCAATAAAAATATATCTTTAAAAAGTGAAACAATGTTTCACAAATCAATGTTCCTCTCTCCCTTCCTCTCTCTCTAAAACCAATCAGTAAATAAATTTTTTAATTAAAAAAGAAATATTGCCATATTACAAATGTTTCTAATTACATAATTGATTTAAACAAGGATGCCAACACCATGAAGTGAAAGGTTGATGGGGAGCTGGATATTTGTAGTGCTAAAGAATCACCCTTATAGGTGAAAATGCCGAGACAAAGAAATAGATCTCAAACGAAAGAGATGGAGGATATAGAGTTCAGAACTATGGTTCTAAGGTTATGCAAGAATATCCTAGAAAAGGTCGATAAACTTCATGAGACCCAACTAAAAAGTATACATAAACTAACTAAATTGGAAAACATTATGCAGAGATCCAATAGCAGAATGGAAGAACACAAGAATCAGGTCAAAGAGCCAAAAGACACTCCTCTGGAGAAGCAAGAAGAAAAGAGAATCCAGAAAGTTGAAGATAGTGTAAGGAGCCTCTGGGACAACTTAAAGCGCACCAACATCAGAATTATGGGGGTGCCAGAAGAAGAGGTAGTGCAATATACTGAAAACATATTTGAAGAAATAATATCAGAAAATTTCCCTCACCTGGTGAAAGAAATAGACTTACAAGTACAGGAAGCATACAGAACCCCAAACAAGAGGAATCCAAAGAAAAATACTGTGAGACACATCATCATCAATATGCCAAGGGCAAAAGACAAAAAAAGAAGATCTTATAAGCAGCAAGAGAAAAGCAGTTGGTTACCTATAAGGGAGCACCCATACGACTATCAGCTGATTTCTCAACAGAAACCAGCTGCAAATAAGGCCAGAAGGGAGTGGCAAGAAATATTCAAAGTGATGAATAGCAAGAACCTACAACCAAGATTACTGTATCCAGCAAAGTTATCATTCAGAATTGAAGGGCAGATAAAGAGCTTCACAGATAAGAAAAAATTAAAGGAGTTCATCACCACTAAACCAGTATTATATGAAATGCTGAAAGGTATTACTTAAGAAGAGGAAGAAGATCAAGTGAATTAAAAATCTGAGGAACAGAATAAACTGGTGAATATAATAGAAACAGGGGCAAAGAAAGGGAGTGGATTGATAATTATCAGGGTGAAAGGGGTGTGGGGGTGCAGAAAGAGACTGGATTAAAATCCTGTAACCTATGGATGAGGACAATGGGGGGGTGTAAGGGCAGAGGGTGGGGGGGTGGGAATCGGGTGGAAGGGAGCTATGGGGGAGAAAAAGGAGAAACAATTGTAATAATCTGAGCAATAAAGATTTATTTAAAAAAAAAAGACATCAGCCGTTAGAAACTCTTAGTAGAAGTTCTTGTCTGTCTGTAATATAACTTGGTTACTGATTGATGTTATTTAGTATACTAGATTCATATAAAATAAAATTCTAAGACAAAAAAAACTGTCATTATTCAAAGATGACATGATACTGTACAGAGAAAACCCTAAAGACTCTATCAAAAATTATTAGACTTAATAAATGAATTTGGAAATATATCAGGATACAAAATTAATACCAAGAAATATAGGGCATTTTTATACACCAAAAGTGAACTTAAAGAAAGAGAGATTTAAAAAAAATCCTATTTACCATCACACCAAAAAAATTACCTAGGAATAAACTTAACTAAGGAGATAAAATACTCATACTCAGAAAACTACATGACATTGAAAAAAAGAGATAGAGGAAGACATAAACAGCTGGAGAACATACCCTGTTCATGGAATGTTAGAATCAACATCATTAAATGTCCATACTATCTAAAGCAATCTATAGATTCAATGTACTGCCCATTAAAATACCAATAGCATATTTCACAGACATAGAACAAACTCTCCAAAAACTCATCTGGAATAAAAATAAAAATAAAAAGACCCCGAATAGCTGCAGCAATATTGAGAAAAAACAAAATAGAAGGGTTTGCAATACCAGATATGAAGCTGTATTACAAAGGCACTGTTCTTAAAATTGCCTGGTATTGGCACAAGAACAGACATATACCCCAGAAATTGACTCAAACCACTGTGTTCAATTAATATTGACAAAGGAGGCAAGAGCATACAATGGAGTCAAGACAGTCTCTTCAATAAATGGTGTTGGGAAAATTAGACAGATATATGCCAAAAAATGAACTAGATTATTAAATTATACCATACACAAAAATAAACTCAAAATGGATAAAAGGCCGAAACTGGTTTGGCTCAGTGGAAGAGCGTGGGTCTGCGGAATGAAAGGTCCCAGGTTCGATTCCGGTCAAGGGCATGTGCATTGGTTGCGGGCACATCCCTGGTAGGGGGTATGCAAGAGGCAGCTGGTCAATGTTTCTCTCTCATCAACGTTTCTAGCTCTCTATCTCTCTCCCTTCCTCTCTGTAAAATATCAATAAAATATATTTAAAAAAATAAAAAATCAATCAATCAATCAAAATGGATAAAAGACCTAAACATAAGATTCGAAACCATAAAAATCTTAGAGGAATCCATAGGCAACAAAATCTCTGACATATGCCAAAGCAATGTTTTTACTGATACAGCTCCTAGAGCAACGGGAACTAAAGAGAAAATAAACAAATGGGACTATATCAAAATAAAAAGCTTTTGCACAATAAAAGAAACCATGAACAAAACAACGAGAAATTCACTGCATGGGAGAACATATTTCACAATGTTATAAGGGTTTAATCTCCAACATTTACAGGGAACTCATACAACTTAACAAAAGTAAGATAAACAACCCAATTAAAAAAATGGGCAATGGACCTAAATAGATACTTTTTTAAAGAGGACATAAGGAAGGCTAAGAGACATATGAAAACATGTTCAAAGTCACTAATCATCTGAGAGATGCAAATCAAAATGGCAATGCAGTATCATCTCACACCTGTCAGAATGGCTATCATCAAGAAATCAACAAACAACAAGTGTTGGTGAGGATGCGGAGAAAAAGGAACCCTCGTACACTGCTGGTGGGAATGCAGACTAGTGCAACCACTGTGGAGAACAGTATGGAGTTTCCTTAAAAAACTAAAAATGGAACCCAGTGATCCTGCTTCTAGGAATATATCCCAAGAAACTAGAAACACCAATCATAAAGGATATATGCACCCCTATCCTTGTAACAGCATAATTTACCATAGCTAAGATTTAGAAACAGACTAAGTGTCCATCAGCAGATGAGTGGATTAGAAAACTGTGGTGCATCTACACAATGGAATACTATGCTGTAGTAAAAAAGAAGGAATTCCTACCTTTTGCAACAGCATGGATGCAACTGGAGAGCATTATGCTAAGCAAAATAAACCAGTCAGAGAAAGATAAATATCACATGATCTCACTCATCTATGGAATATAATGAACAACATAAACTGATGAACAAAAACAGATCCAGAGACAGAGAAGCATTGATCAGACTGTCAAACCTCAGAGGGAAGGTAGGGGAGAGTGTGGTAAGCGGGAGAGATCAACCAAAGGATTTGTATGCATGCATATAGGCCAAACCAATGGACACAGACAACAGAGGAGTGAGGGCATAAGGGGGGGATTGGTAGGTAATGGGGAGATGAGGACACATATGTAATACCTTAATCAATAAAGTAAAAAAAACACAACAATAACCAACAAGGATAAGGACACATACATAATACCTTAACAATAAAGAAAAATAAGACAATGCTGTGCATGCTATTGAATATTCTAAAAAGAACCTACTATATAAAAATCAATGTTTCAAATAAATAAAATATATATTCTCTTTTTAAAATATTCAAACATAGTTTTTAAACATGCAAATTCTTTAGCACATTTAAATAAAGTTTTACTGTTTAAATTTTTTATTTTCCAAGTGTTTTCAGAAACTTGCCTATTGAATACAAAGTTTGCTCAGAGGGCTAGATTATGATCCTTGGCTACCCTGAAAGCCTACTTTAGGCTCCATTTTGAGAGTCACTATGATGTTCAGGTAAAAATTAAAATATGTAAAAGGAAGCACTTTGAAAATTCTAAAGCACTAGTTAATGCTAGACATTATAAATATTAAATATAAATCTTGGCTATGGTGCCTATTTGCTTTAAAATAATGAGGAGAAAAAGGATGATAAATGAAGCAATACTTATAAGTGGGTAATATTTGCAATTGGGTGGTTCATTTATAGGAGTCCATTACACCATTTTCCTCTTTTCAATATGTTTGAAATTTTGTGTAATAAAAAGTTTAAAAGCAAACACTTGCAAATCTGAACCATAATCCCTTCTTCATATTGTAGGTGAGAAAAAAAGTCAAGAGAAGTTAAGTGACTTTCTTGAAACCAAACAGGTAGCTACAGAGCCAGAAGCAAAAATTCTGAACTCCCAGTCTGGGTTCCTTCTATGGTTCCACATATGGGGCCTGAATATCCCTGAGTCCTTAAGTCTCTCAGGTGTAACCAGGAACACACTCAGAAGAGGTAGGGTGCTGGACAGATCTGGAGCTAGAAACAGCAGAGCTGGGGCCAGAGCCAGAAGGCTCTGGGCACTTACCAAATTGAACAGAGGCCAGGTGAAGTGGGGAAGTTCTCCCTTTGCCTGCTTTGTCACTGACACCTGAATCAAGAGTGCCAGAGAACCTGATCTTGATCTCAGAGACGTGTTTACTCTGTCCTCGTACCCAACCCAACTTTTTCAAACTACCTCCCTACAGCTAAAACACCACAATGCTGGACCAGGAGATTCTGGGTTTCCAGGTAGTCATAGAAGTGGATTGGAGGTGGCTATTACCCACCCCAATTGGGGGGAGAGGGGGGGGAATGGATTCTAGAGGGTGGAACTAGAAATGTAGAGAGGCCTCCTCCCCAGCAAGTAAGATCCATGACTATGAAAGGAAATAGATGCAGTGTGGAAACTGGGCCTGTGCTAAGCCCCCTAAGCTAGGTAGGAAACAAAACAAGAAGTCTGAGGTTCCCTGGTGAGCCAAAGAGAGCTATCTGTGTGCCAAAGTCCTTCTGACTGACCGCTAAAAAAACTGGGGAGTTGGTGTGGGTTCCAAGTGCTGGGAAGCTGAGCAAGCTCAAATTGTAAGTGGCCCAAACCCAAGCCAGATCGTGAAGACAAGAAAGGAGAACTACCCCAAATTTGGAGTGACTGTAATGCACTAAGTCCCCTGTCACAGTCTGGGACAATGACACTCGTGGTTGGTTGGGTGTAGTGAGCTGACTGCACCCACTCCCCCAACCACGGGCCCACCCATCTGGAATCTTAGACTTCCCCTTCTCCCCTCATTCTGGTCCCTGAGCTGTCCATTTGGGGCTCCCTTAGAATTTCCTCTGTCCTGCACTGTGCTCCCTATGTACTCTCCCACTTCTCTCATGTGCACAAAGCTCCATTGGTCCCACTACCCTAAACTGACAGCCCCAGGAGACTTCAAACTCTACTGACCCAAAGTTATGGATCTGATAGCTCCCACATAGATGTGGCCCTAGGCTGGATGCCTGCCCCTCCCAAACCCCTGCGCTGCAGGCTCACCATCTCAGCTGAGCACTTCTCCTGCTCGCCTCCCAGCTGGCCCGCTCACCCCAACTGCTCCAGATACAGCCGCGTCCGCTGTTGTGACACACTGGGGGGGAGGGGCTGGGGACAGGCTTGCTTATCCAGCAGCTGCTCTTCAGCATCACAGTGCCCAGGGAGGGGAGGAACCTAAGCAGGTCACAGTGGCTCCTCCCCGCCACTCCCTCCCCCGCCCCCTACACGTACCCTTCTCCCCTCCCCGCCCACGAGGCCTCACCCAGCCTCCCATGCAGCTTGTGCCCGCTGAGAGCTCTGAGAACCGGGCTGTTGAATTCCGTGCCGCTGAGCGAGGGAGCAGTGCTATTATTAAGAGCACTCCTCCATAATGGGATATAGGCAATTATTATTCAAGCTTCTTAGGAAAGAAATGTGAAAACTCACTTCCCAAACTTTCATTCTCTTCCTGTTGCCACCAGGAAGGGCTGGCCCAGGCAGGGGTTTAGTGAGAGCATTAGCCCTCAAACCAGACGAATAGAGAAATGGTGGAGATGATTCAGAACTCACGAATGAGGAGCAGGCTCCATGCTCAGCTTTTCTGCTGCTGCTGCTGCTGCTGCTCAAGAAGGCTTGAGCAAGTTGCTACACTTGTACTCTGGAAACCTATATCTACCCACATCAAGGTCTACCTGGTCACTGGAGAGTTAAGTGAGATAACATATATAATAATAAAAGTGTAATATGCTAATTAGACTGGACCATTCCTCTGGATGTCCTTCCAGAAGACCTCCGGATGAATCTGGGGCTGCAAGGGAAGCCCTAGTCCCGGTTGCCTGCCAGCGGCCAGAGGGAAGCCTGGGTCCTGGGTGCCAGAGAGAAGCCAGTGTCGGCAGCTGTGGGAAGGAAGGCCTACTTGTGCATGAATTTTGTGCACAAGGCCTCTAGTGCTTTATAAAGCAGATACTCAATACTTTAGTTGTTTCTGTTTCTACCATTCTATCAGGGTACATCACCCACCACCATTATTTTCAAATCTGTTTCTTAACCCATTTATCATCACTCCCTCTTCATACTTTTACACCCAGAAAATATAGAATGATACCAGGGGTCTGGCTGCCTCTTTGCCCAGTAAAAGGAATGTCTCCCCTGGTCAAAAATGACAGTAAATAGCAAGGGATTTCCCCTACCCTCCCTCTAGTTGAGAGGGGTGGGAGAACAAGAGCTGGCCTAGTAAGAGCCCCTCTGTTCACACTTGTAATTTTGACCACTATATTAAACCTCCCTCTACTTTGCCTCTCCTTCCCCTAGTGTAGTCATGGGCTGAATGATTTTCAGTCCTTGGTATCACTGCAAAATTGACCACCAAAGTGTGCTGATATGTGTGACCTGGCTCCTATTTTCTCTCTCAACTTTATCAGGCACCTGACCACCAACCACCAAGTCACTCCAGGCAAATCTGGCTTTTCTGCAAGATATTACTACATAATATCTTTTGTCAGCTTCTCTGACAAAATTTCTTCCATAGTTACTAGCCTATTGAGCTGTTTAAATTCTTCCTGATTGCCAAAACCAGTTTGGCTTAGTGGTAGAGTGTCGGTCTGTGGACTGAAAGGTCCCAGGTTCAATTCCAGTCAAGGGCATGTACATTGGTTGCGGGCACATCCCCGGTAGGGGGTGTGCAAGAGGCAGCTGGTCAATGTTCCTCTCTCATCGACGTTTCTAGCTCTCTATCTCTCTCCCTTCCTCTCTGTAAAATATCAATAAAATATATTTAAAATAAATAAATAAATTCTTCCTGATTGAGTTTGGAAGGTTATATTTTGCTAGGAATATGTTCATTTCCTCCAGGTTATCCAGTTTGTTGGAATAGAGTTGTTTGTAGTATTTTGTAACAATCCTTTGTATTTCAGCGGGGTCTGTTGTTATTTCACCTCTTTCATTTCTGATTATGTTTATTTGGGTCCTCTCTTTTTGTTTCTTGATGAGCCTGACTATAGGTGCATCAATCTTGTTTATCCTTTCAAAGAACCAGCTCTTGGTTTTGTTGATCTTTTGTATTGTTACTTTGGTCTCTATGTTGTTTATCTCCACTCTGATTTTTATTATTTCCTTTCTTCTGCTTACACTGAGCTTTTATTGTTGCTCTTTTTTTTTTAACTCTTTGAGTTGCAGGATCAAGTAATTTATCACCATTGTTGCTTGTTTTTTTGCAGTAGGCTTGTAGAACTATGAACTTCTCTCTCAAGACTGCTTTTGCTATGTCCCATAGATTTTGGATTGTTGAGTTTTCACTGTCATTTGTTGCCAGGATGTTTTTTTATTTCTTCCTTGATCTCTCTGGTAACCCAGTCATTGTTTAATAGCATGCTGTTTAGTCTCCATGTGCTTGATTTCTTTGGATTATTTTTATTGTAGTTGATTTCCAGTTTTATGCCACTATGATCTGAGAAGATGCTTGATATGATTTTAATCTTGAATTTGAAGAGACTTTGCCTATGTCCCAACATGTGGTCTATCTTTGAAAATGACCCATGTACACTTGAGAAGAATGTATATTCTGTGGCTTTGGGGTGAAATGTTCTGAAGATGTCAATTAATTCCATCTTGTCTAGTGAGTCATTTAGGGTTGATGTTTCTTTGCTGATTTTTTTGTCTAGAGGATTTGTCCAATGGTGATAGTGAGGTATTAAAGTCTCCTACTATCATTGTATTGCTGTTAATCTCTCCCTTGATATTCTCCAGGAGATTGTTTTTTTAATGTATTTGGGTGCTCCTGTATTGGGTGTGTATATGTTTATCAGAGTTATTTCTTCTTGTTGAATTGCTCCCTCTAGTATTATGAAGTGGCCTTCCTTTTCTCTTGTTATGTCCTTCACTTTGAGATCTAATTTGTCAGATATAAGTATTGCTACCCCAGCTTTTTTTTCATTTCCATTCGCCTGAAAAACTTTTTCCATCCCTTCACCCTCAGTCTATGTGCAACTTTTTTTATGAGGTGGGTTTCTTGTAGACAGCAGATATATGGGTCTTGTTTTCTTATCCAATCCATTACCCTATGTCTTTTTTAAAAATAAATCTTTATTACTCAAATTATTACAATTGTTTCTCCTTTTTCTCCCCCAAAGCTCCCTACCACCCAGTTCCCTCCCCATCTGTTACCCCTTCTCCCCCCAATTGTCTTCATCCATTGGTTATACAATTTCAATCCAGTCTCTCACTGCTTCCCCACCCCCTTATCCTCCTGATAATTATCAGTCCACTCCCTTTCTTTGCCCATGATTCTACTATATTCACCACTTTATTCTGTTCCTCAGATTTTTTTTTCTTCTCTTTTCCTTTTTTCTGTATATGAATTTCAAGTGGGCACTCTCTCTCATTTGTTTTTGTAGGGAAATACAACAGAGTGTTCTGTAGCTAATGGCTGCAGACTGTCCAAATGTTTCAGGACCACATGAATAGAATCCGCTCCTCCTCTGGTTCACACCGTCCCCTCCTTCCAAGTCCCACCGCTTCCCCAGGGCACACGGCTCTCCCGGTGTGCACGACTCCCCAGGTCCCACTGCCCCCCTTGGGCACACGGCTCCCCTTGGCACACAGCTCTCCTGAGACACACAGCTCATCCAGGGCACACAGCTCCCTGGGGCACACGGCTCTCCCGGGGCACACGCCCCCCCCCGGGGCACATGGCCCCCTGGGGCACATGGCTCACCTGGGGCACACAGCCCCCCCTGGGGCACATGGCTCACCCGGGGCACATGGGTGCCCCAGGACCCACCCCTCATGGGGGGCGGGCTGGGACGGCTGCAGGCACGAAGGCCGGGCTGAGATGGCTGTGGGCGTGGAGACTGTGCTCCAAGGTGTCCGTGTGGGAGCGGAAGGTGCGGCTGAGGCCCGTTGTTGGTTCTCTTGCTCCCATGGCAGGCAGGCTGGGATGGCTGGGGACGCGGAGGCTAGGCTCTAAAGCAGCCCACTCCCTGGGCCCGGGGCGGGGTGAGCTCTGCTCTTTGTGGGCTTCCCTAACTTCAGGTGCTCAAATTCTTAGGCCCCATTATCTCCTCCCTCTAACAAGGAATAAAATTGTTCACTGCCTGCAAAACCCATGTTCTCCCTCTCCCCAGCCCTCTATGCACATTCCTTCCAGCTCCCCTGATTACCCAGTTCCATTTTCAGATCATCAACCTCTAAGGCTGGCCTACTTTTTCAAGGCCACAACAAGCAGAAAAACATCTGCATTATACAAATGATAAATTATAATTAGAATAGGATATAGAAAGGGAGAAACCAGCAAGTATCTACCCAGAAAGCAAGGATTCAGGCAGAATTGGTGAAAAGGGGAAGGGCTTCACAAGAGGGAAAGAGGTGGCAACAATACTGAGTATAACAAAACAGGGGCTGGCCACCAACCACCTGGAAAACTGAGCTGAAGCCCAAGAAGCACCAAGCAAGATCACTTTACCCAGTGAGAAGAGTGAAGCAGACTCATTTTGTTCTCAGTAATCACCTGTGTGGTTCTGCAAGTCATGCCCTGGTCTGAATAGAGATTGGACCCAGGTTGTTTCGAACCAATTGCAAAACCACAGAAATTATGTACAGATAAACAACCAGGCCAGATCCATGAAGAGGAGCATAAGAGAGAAGAGGCCCTCTCAGGCGGTACTCTGTCTAACTAAAGGCCTGGTCCAAGGGTAAGATGTTCAAGGGCTTTATTCACACCATGACTAAAAAATCAACCCCTTGCCTTTGCCAAGAAGATGGAATGTTTCATAGACACACTCTCCAATCCCAAACTCCTCCTAACAAGGCATCTCTGGGTATAAGAGGAAACTGTTCTGGAGGACTTGTGCCCTCTGGCCCCACTTTGTTTCCATATGACCTGACACCAGCCAAGACAGTACATATGATTGCATTAGCTCTTCCTAGAATTAAGCTGACCCCACTTCCATAGGGGCCCAGCCAGCAACAGGAAATTGGTGCCATGGATGACTTATTCTGCTGTGGAGAGTGGAGAGGCTGAGGTGAATGGGAAAGACCACTCAGTCATGGATGGAGAGCTAGTAGGGAGAAGAAAACAACCTCCTGGATCCAATGGAAGAGCTAAGCCAGCTTGCAGAGGAAGGGCAGGGAAGAAGGAGATGCTGAAGGGAAAAGAATCCCATTGTCATTTATGGGACTACTATTCACTTAATCCCATTTCCTATCCCTTCACTTAGTCCCATTTCCCATCCCTCAGGAATTCCACCAACTTGGGAACATAAGGTTTTTTTTAGAAGCATATTTTGATGCTTAATGTTATTTCCTCAACAATAAAGAATTCCCCTTTCTCTAGAACATATTCTCTGAAATATACGTTCTTCGCTTGGATTACAATGACCTTAAATTTGCTGAGAAAAAGATTCAAATATATTATTTTACCTTTTTGATATACAAAAAAAAATTGCTAATGTGACTAATTCTGGTGAGTTGAATTTGGGAAGAGACTTTTTATTACAATTAATTTCAATATCTTTTAAATTTGGAGCCATGTGACAGTATTATCTATTTTTATCATATTTAAATATACTGAAATTAAAGCAAAATTCGCCTCTTTGGACTTTTCATTATTTGAATTCCTGATTTGTTTTTAATTTTTAAAATTTATTTTAGAGAGAAGAATGAAGAGAGAGAGAGAGTGAAAAAAACATTGATGTGCCTTGTGCCCCGGGGGAGCAGTGGGACCAGGGGGAGCGGTGTGCCCCGGGGGAGTGGTGGGACCCGGGGGAGCTGTGTGCCCTGGGAGAGCTGTGTGCCCCTTGAGAGCCGTGTATCCCGGGGATGCTGTGGGACCCGGGGGTCCCGTGTGACCTGGGGTAGCAGTGGGACCCAGGGAAGCCATGTGCCCCGGGAGAGCTGTGTGCCCCTTGGGAGCGGTGGGACCCAGGGGAGCCGTGTGACCTGGGGGGTGGGCGGTGGGATCCGGGGGAGCCCCTATGTTCATAGCAGCATAATTTACAATAGCTAGGATTAGGAAACAGGCTAGGTGCCCGTCAGCAGATGATTGGAGCAGAAAACTATGGTACATCGACACAATGGAATACTATGCTGTCATAAAAAAGAAGGAATTCTCATCATTAGTAGCAACCTGGATGGAATTGGAGAACATCATACTGAATGAAATAAGCCAGTCAATGAAAAAGAAACACCACATGTCCTCACTCATTTATGGATAATAAAGAATAATATAAACTAATGAACAGAAAGATAGATATAGTGACAGTAAAGCAACAAGCAGACTGTCAAATAACAGCGGGGAGGGTAGGGTGATCTAGGGGAGATAAGAGATCAACCGAAGGGCTGGTATGCATGCATATAAGTACAACCAATGGACACAAAACTCTGGGGATGGAGGGCATGTATGGGAGGTGGGGGGGGGGGGCGCAATGGTAAGCAATGTACACATATAATACCTTAATAAAAAATAAATAAATAAAAGAATATATGCACAGGCGAAAATGGGAGACATCTGTAATACTATCAATGATAAAAATATTTTTATCATTGATAGTATTATATTTTGTATTTTATTTTATCCATAATCAGTAATATTTTTTATCTTAAATAATATAGCCACCTGGTGTATCTCAATGGTTGAGCACTAACCTATGATCCCTGAGGTCATGGTTCTATTCCTGGTCAGGGAACATACATGGTTTGGAGGATCAATTCTCTGTTGGGTGAGGTTGGGGATACGCAGCAGGCAGCTAATCAGTGAATCTCTCTCATCATTAATATATGTATCTGTCTTCTGCCTTCCTCTCTCTAAAAATCAATAAAAATATATTTTTAAACTAAAAAAAAACCCAAAACATTGATGTGAGAGAGAAACATTGATCAGTTGCCTCAATGAGCGTGTCTGGAGATCAAACCCTCAACCTGGGTATGTATCCTGACCGACAGTCAAACCTGCCACCTTTCAGTACACAGAACAATGCTCCAATCAACTGAGCCACACCAGCCAGGGCTGAGTTCCTGATTTTTTAACTGATATTTTGTTTTCTTTCTTAAAAAGGAAAATGTTATTTTTTAAGAAAGCTATTGACAGACTACCTTCTATGTATCTTTTCTATGGAGGTCAAATTGCAACCCATTCATAAGTCTTCCTTTCCCAAAACAACACCACTATAATGAGTCATGACTACCAATGTAGGTCAGGACCATCAGCCAGAGCACTTCTGAAGAAGTCTGAGCAGCTTTGTGAACAGCAAGCTCAAATGGCCTCTTGCCATCTGCACATAGGAGACCAGGGCTTATGAAATGAAAGGGCTTAAAAAAACCATAAAAATTTTCCTAAATTTTTATCAAGAACAATGGAGAAAGTCAGTGTCTGCCATGACAAAGTAATTGCTTGAGTTAAAGCCAACCCATGGACAACAGGGTGAAGGCTTGGGGAGCAGGGGAGCAGGACACAGTGGGTCAATAAAGATAAATGTTTTAAAAGTCAGAGGATAGATATGAATTAATACAAACTATCTTAGCTTACCTGAGGCTAACTAGTGAGGCTAACTATGCTCTTCCCCAAAGCATACAGAGCTATTCAGAGGGAATTCCTGCTCTGCTCAGCAAAGGGGTGAAAAAGAAAACTTTGAGCAAAACAAAAAAAAAGGGGGGGAGGGAAATGGGGGAAATGGAGTCCTAAAGATTAATAAATAAAAAACTGGCAGTTTGAAAGACAAATTGTGTGTGTGATTCTGGGCTATTTACTTTTCTCTGTGGTTTTCAAGTTTCTCAATCCGAAAAGAAAGAAAAAAGAAAGAAAAGTACTGGAATAAAGGTTTCCAGTTTTTTCTCCAGTTTAAAAGTTATATAATTATATTCTAAGTCTAAATTTATGAGAAGAGTAGAGATTAGACATAACTCACATAGAGGGGGAAAAAATCTAAAAGCGTGAACTCCTATCCTTTGAAAAGGAGGCCGATGCTTACATGTCTGAGGAATTAATCCTCAGGAAATAACCAAGGTTGTTCCCAAATAGTACTTAGGAAACTCAAGTTTGCTTTACAACACTGAAGAAAACAGAATACAAAATAATCAAAATGTTCTGCAATGGGGAGTTGTTAAAATTAATTATAGGACTTTCTGTAAATTGGAATATTATTTCGCCATTTAAGGCCATGTTTCAAAAAATACTTATCATATGCAAAATTTACTTATATCCATATATGTCTACACATAGAAAAAATGCTGAAAGTATAACAGACTTACAGGTGATTTGTTCTATTCTTTAAATTTTTCCTATTTTTCATATTTCTTAAATGTATAAATATTTAATTTACAATGTAATATGTTTTAAATTAACAGTTTTTTAAACATATGATGAAGAAGACTTTTTTTTAACTCTGAAGTTCTATTCAGAGTTCAATCCTGTATAAAGTACATGATAAAGTAGATACGTCATGACTCAAATGTTCAAGAGTCAGCAGGGTAAACGTTTTCCAGACTGCTCTCACAGACCACAGCACTAGTCTCTCTAGGTGGGCTGGGCCAGCTCTTGCTCAGGTCCAGCAATTCCTCCATATAGAAGAGACTCAAAGAAATGGCACAGGAGGTACCTCCATCCCCAAGAGGGCTCCCACAGGCCCAGTCCTTGTCAGCTGCCCCTTCTCTGGGAAGGGTAGAAGGAGAGGTAGGCTTCACACTCACCTGGATCAAACCTCACCACCAAGAGGCAGAGAATCAAGGTGGCCAGGAAGCTCTTTTTGACTGGCAGGGAAACAAAGTGGCTCACTGCAGAGTCCCAAAGCCGGCGAAGCAACATCAGTAGTGACAGAAACTTGTGGGAGGAGTCTGGCCAGGGAGACAGAGCATAACTGTAAGGTAAGTCACAGGAACCACCTTCCCTAAATCTGAGCTTTGAGCTTGATTATAAGAGTTGAATAAAAGGTAATTTTATAACTCATGTAATTCCTAAAGGAGATTCCGAAGCTTCAACAATGTTTTAAGGACTATATAACCAGACTATCATTTCCTTAGGGAAGGACTTTGACACACCACATCTACTCAGCTAGGAAAATCTGGCATATTTGGTGTTTTTCTAAATGTCCTATTTTATAACATTATTTATATTTTAGCCTAAGATATGTGCATAGAGTTACACAGAACAATAGGTCTTGATTATCACAATAATGCAGGAAAATGAAGGGCACTTACCTCACATAGTGAAGAATTCAAAGGACCTGGATTATGAATATAAACATGAACACTACCAACCCAAGAATAAGTGGTGCCCAGTCCTGATGGAATACTCTGAATTTGCCATCAAACCCCTTTCTTCCCCCTCCTCCCCATGGGCGGAGGGGAAGAGGGCTTGGGGGGCCATGGGTAATCCCTGAAGCCAACATGTCCTGTTTGCAAAAAAGTGATCCTGTTTCAGCAGGTTCATGCTATTTAGCGCGCGTGCACATACACGCACACACACACTCACTCACACACATACACACACTCATTCACAACAATAACACTTAAGACAACAGTATTACAGTCTCCTAGAGCTGAAGGGCTCTTGTGGGGGGGGAAAGGGGGATTCAACCTATTCTATATATTATAACCAATACATTAGAAACCACCAAGAGGGGGGAAGGGGAGGACTGAAATTCATGATAAAGAATAATTTCCTTACAAAATTGCCATTGATAAAATGAGCTGCTTTAGAAAACAGTGAATTTCTGCACTTAAATGTATTTATGTACAGTCTAGAAGTCTAGATCACTCAAGGAAAAGGAGATGAAAAGGATTAAAGAACCAAGAGAAGGGTCTGGAGGAACTTTTAAGTCCCTTTGTAACAAATCAACACCTAAACCCACCCCTTTGCCGGTTTCCCAGGTGTGTGGTGTTGAGTCCTGAAGTGGTTTCTCTACAGAAGCCAGTCTAGAAATCTGCACGATAATGTGCAGAGGTGGGTTGTCCATGAAGAGGGTGGACATTAATCACTGGAAAAGATACCCAAGAGGTTTGGTGAGTGAGGCAGATGGGAGATTGAGCAGAGGCACCCAAACTGAAAGTAAGTAATTTTTACCTCATAAGTCAAGTTACCAAGTTATCACGTTAGTTTCTCATTATGTTTTGGCTATCCTCAAGCATATCTCAGCTGTGTCTACATTTGCATTAGCATTTAAAGGAATAACATCCTACCTAGTATAAGCAAGAGATCTAATGAGAGGACCCCAAGGAGATGGTGACTTTTAGGAGAAAAGAATCAAGGTCCTGAGACCCAGCAACACATTCCCTTATGAAGATTTTCTTTCCACAACTTCAGCATGTCTGGACTTTCTAAGCAACTCAACCGGTTTCCGATTCTGTGATTTGGGAGTTACTCATAGAAAGAATTTCTCCCAAGCTCCCAGGAATGTCATGATGGCCCCCAAGGCCCAGAGGAATGCCCACAACTACACTTTAAAGCCACAGAAGGATAATATCCTACCTTCCTGGTTTAGCTTCTGGTCCTCCTCAGAGTCAGAGTGCTCATGTTTCTGCTGTTGCCTTGCTATGCTCATGACCTGGAGTACATCCAGCTGCTGCTCCTCACTGAAGGCTGCAGAGCCCACCACTAGCTCCTCAGCCTCCGACAAGCAGCCCAGAGGCAGTCGCACCTGCTGCAGGTAAAGTTCTGCCAAGGCCTGTATTCTGGAAGACCCTGGTTGTCTGGGTCTTGGATCCAGGCACTGGCCGCTTCCAGCATGGCTCCAGGCTCTTGCATTTTGTTGTATAAAAGAACATTGCAGCCCAAAATAATCCAATCCCCACCCCCCAAAAAACAGTCAGAGTTCCGCAGTTGTTTCATTTCTCATAATCACTATACTCTCTTATCCAACTCCTCCCCTGTGTTCTCCAGTCCTCCCTTATGGAATGCTGACATTGAAAGAATTAGGAATTCCTAGAAAGTAGCAAAAAGTTCTCTTCCACTATGACATTCCACTCTGTCATCCCTTTTCACATCTCCTATTCCCAGTATCCTCTACTCTTCCTCTTTCCTTTGACCCACTCTTAAATCCCTTCTTCCTCATCCTTTAGTGCTGTTTTGATGTCTGGGGAAAAAATCAGATTTGGAGGAAAATGGAAGGGGATGTGGAAGAGGAGAGGCACTGATTCAGAAGAGAACAAAAGTCTTCATTTTTGGAATGATCCAATGAGTCAGTAACAAGGACCTACCACATCTCCAGGACTTTGGGGGGTAGCTTTTCAGGGACCTGGTAATACTGAAAAACCCAGGAAATAACTTCCCGCCACCGATCCATTTCTGCCAAGGCCTGGATCTCCACAACACACAAAGAGCATTTCACCTCTAAGGAACTGTCAGCAGAAAAACCAACTCAGATTTAGAAGCCGGTCCCTCTCCATTTCCATTCACATCTCCACACTGGTTCTTCCCCACCTCCCAATTTAGCAGACATTACTTCCATCCTCCCCATTAGTATTCAAAGTGTCCTCACAATTACAATTGGTCTAATGGGCCCCAATGTAGAGAAAACTGCCCATTCTCCTAGAAATTAAAAGTTCTATAAACCTGAGGCAAATAAACTCTTACCCAGCATCTTTTTTTAAATATATTTTTATTGATTTCAGAGAGGAAGGAAGAGGGAGAGATAGAAACATCAATGATGAAAGAGAATCACTGATTGGCTGTCTCCTGCACATCCCCCACTGGAGATGAGCCCACAACCTGGGCATGTGTCCTTGACCAGAATCGAACTTGGGATCCTTCAGTCCACAGGCCAATGCTCTATCCCCCAAGCCAAACCGGTTAGGGCTGTGGTCGGCAAACTGCAGCTCACGAGCCACATGCGGTTCTTTGACTCCTTGAGTATGGCTCTTCCACAAAATACCAGGGCCTGGGAGAGTCTATTTTGAAGAAGTGGCGTTAGAAGAAGTTTAAGTTTAAAAAATTTGGCTCTCAAAAGAAATTTTAATCATTGTATTGTTGATATTTGGCTCTGTTGACTAATGGGTTTGCCCAACATCTTTGTATGCATGTGTACCTTCCCCTTTGTATGCCAGAAAGAGAAAAGTACACCTGCAACACAAGTGTGTGGGTGGAAAGAGAGCTGGAACTAACAGTTTGTGTGAAGAAATGGACATGGAGCCTGAGTGTGGTATAGGGAATCCACTGGCCTTAGTGCCAGCCAATGAAATACCTCCAGTTATATTTCCATATGACCAGGAATCACAGTCTTCAGTGTTAACTGTAACAAGCCTCTATACAACCCCTAAAATCACAGCCAGGGCTCCTCAGCTTTAACTATTTTACCCATCACCTAATGTGTGATCTAATCCAATTTTACAACCCACAGAGAAATGATGTCCTCAAGTTCCAGAAGAGGCTAGCAGCATTAGAAAAGGCAGTGGAGCCAAAGCCAGTTTGGCTCCATGGATAGAGCGTTGGCGTCAGGACTGAAGGGTTGGATTCTGGTCAACGGCATGTACCTTGGTTGCGGGCACATGCCCAATAGGGGATGTGCAAGAGACAGCTGATATATTACTCTCATTGATGTTTCTAACTCTATCTCTCTTCTTCTCTGTAAAAAAAAAATCAATAAAATATAAAATAAAATAAAAGGCAGTGGAGGGCAAGGTTTTTCTTTCTCTAGGTTATTCTTTAATCCAGCTCTTCAGCAGGACCAGAACCCTATTCTCACTCACCAGTCAAGACCAGATGTGAACAACTTAGGGATGGGGAGTGTACCTAGGGAAGGACTGAGCCTGCTTATTGAAATAATTTAATACAACACATATTCTATCTTCACATTATGCCATCACATTGGAGCAGGGAGCAAAGAATTGGCTAAGCTCTGTTCAGGGGCTCAGTTTTCTCCTCTGCAGAATGGGCACATCAGCCTGTTAGAGGCTTCCTGTGTACATTCTAGGAATGAGAGGTTTTCCAAATGCTGATCCCTCCCCAGGCAACCCCCGCATATACGTGCCCACAGGCCGCCAGCCGGGGCGTAGTTGCTCAGGCTCTAGCCAGCTCGCTGACAGGTGTGCAGCACCTCCTGGAAGTCCAGGTGCACCACTGAGTGATTGGCAGCCTTCTCCAGTAGAGCTTTGGCCGCCGCCGGCAACAGGACAACGCGCACCGTTTCGCTGCTGCTTAGGGCACCCCCGATTCCCCTAAGTGGGGCTGCAGCTGTCGACGGGTCACTCTTCATAGCAGCCTGGTTCGAGGCCTGTCTCTACACGTCCACGTGGCCCCTCTCCAGGGCTCCAGGAAAGCCCTATTGGGCCTGGGAGAATGGGCAGTCCTCACAGCCTTGTCCACAACCCTTCAGGAGCCCGAATCCTGGACAAGGAAAAGAAAGGGGCTATATTCTAAGGCTACAGCTAGCTCCGCCCGGCACCTGGAGAAGCAGTTTATATCGATGTGCAGAACGGTTGGGTGTCTCAAGTACCTGGCCTAGCTTTTCGGTCCCCACAGCGTGTACGGATGCACCTAAGCCCTGGGAGAATGCGAGTGTATGCTACTTCCCAAGAACAGAGCCACTCACCCAAGGAATAAACGTTCTTTCCAGTTCTCGCGGCTCTGCAGCGTGGTTTTGGCGGCTGTAGTTTTCCGGCCCTCGACTCTAGCTTTAGTAATGCAAATAGGCAGATTCGGACTACAACCACCAGCATGCCGCGCGCGCCAAAGCTGGCTGTCCCAAGGAAAAAAACAAACTGACAGCGGTGCTTTGAGGCCAGGAACATCAAAGGTGAGGTTATGTTCAGGGATGAGTTGGCCCCCTTACTAACCAGACCTAGAAGAGGCCAGACAGAAGAAATTCTGGTAAGAAAATAATGCTAATGCTCTCTTCCGAGCATCTGTAGGAATAGCAATCAGGGCAGACCAGGAAAGACACTGAAAGGAAACAACAGCTTGTACAGGCCCAGCTCACGTTTATCCAGTACTTGAGTGCCTGGCACTATGCTAAGCACTTTGCGTGCAATCTTATTTAAGTCTTCCCTCAGAACAACGGTTATCTCTAATTTTCAAGAGATGAAATTGGAACTTATTTAAATAATTTGCTCAAGTTACACAATTATTGACAAAAATTGCATCAATCCACAGCTCTTTTGTCTCAAAGGCACTTATTTAAGCACTAGTCTGTTCTGCAGGATGAATAAATCTATGATTTCTGATAGATCCTCCCTTCCTCCAACTAATGGACAGAGAAATGACATAAACTCCACCTGCAGTCTGGACATTCCTGAGCACCTAACAAGGCACCTTATATGGACTGTACATTGAACCACCAATCAGCACCTGCCAAATACCCTAAGCGCCCAATTCCTAAGTCCCTATGGCCTAATCAAGTACCTTACATGAAAACCACCAATGAGCATGTGCTAAGTGCCCTAAGCCCCTTCCTCTCTTTTTCCTCCCCTTAAAATGTGCCTGCACCGAGGCCCTCTCTCTCTCTCTCTCTCTCTCTCTCTCTCTCTCTCTCTCTCTCTCTCTTCTCTGGAAGGCAGCTGGCAGTGGTACTCTCCTTCAATAAAGCCTGTGTCCTGAGCCCGGGCTCTGGCCCCCTCTCTGTTTCATCTTTCTCTTTCTATTTAGGGAATTCACGTTCATCACACAAGCAAGTTTATACAAAACTTGAGCCTTCATTGTGTCACATAAAATAAGAGATATTGTGTGTAATGCAATTCATAGTAAAGTTCTAGAGCAGAGCAAGTATTCAATAAATTATAGTTGTAATAATTACAATTAAACAATTTTACACAGATATGTAAAATCACATTTATTTATTGTTATAGTTATAATTGTGTGAAGTGTGTTTAACATTTAAAGTGTGCTTAACATAGTTATAATTGTGTGAAGCGTTTGACATTTAGTATTTAATACTTGATTTATCAATGCCTGATTTATTAAGAATGAATAGTAACTATGTGAATGTCCTAGTGTGATGTGTGCTTAGCATAACTGATTCTATTTTGTTAAAGTTAAGAGTGAATATTATAGATTGAAATGGAATATACTAGCCTGTAACTATGTGAACACCCTAGCAACCCCTGCCTGGTCCCAGAGCCATTGCAAGCCTGCAAGCCCGGATAAGAATATAACTAGCCTGGCCAAAGCCGGTTTGGCTCTGTGGATAGAGCATCGGTCTGCGGACTGAAGGGTCCCGGGTTCTATTACAGTCAGGGGCATGTACATTGGTTGCGGGCAGTAGGGGGTGTGCAAGAGGCAGCTGGTCGATGTTTCTCTCTCATTGACGTTTCTGGCTCTCTATCTCTCTCCCTTCCTCTCTGTAAAATATCAATAAAATATTTTTTTTTTTAAAAAAAAGAAAAGAACAATGAGGAAAGGGGGCATCACACGTCCCAAGTGGTTGACCTTTGAGTTAAGGAGTTGCTGTAGTGACCAAATCAAAAAGGGGGATAGTGGCCCATCAGAGGGGATATCAGGACACAGGATCTACAGCCTTTATAAACTGTGGAAGAAAGGATGGGTTAGAACTCTTTTCCCCTCCCCATGTGGGAATCCATTCTGTGGGACTCTTTCTCTCTTCACATGGGAGTCTGTATTTGTTCTTATTTTTTTTAATGTATTTTATTGAGTTTTTACAGAGAGGAAGAGAGAAGGATAGAAAGCCAGAAACATCAATGAGAGAAACATTGATCAGCTGCCTCTTGCACACCCCCTACTGGGGATGTGCCTGCAACCAAGGTACATGCCCCTGACCGGAATCGAACCCGGGACCTTTCAGTCCTCAGGCCGACGCTCTATCCACTGAGCCAAACTGATTTTGGCTGTACTTGTTCTTCAATAAATCTCCACCTTTGCTATACTACCCTCTGTCCGTGGATTCATTCTTTGACTTCCGTGGACAAAGAACCCGGGTTCCAATACATAAATTCCCTATCACTTTACTCCCCTAGTGATTAGACAGGCCAGGTACAGGGTATCTGCTACATCATACATCTCCTTCCCTTGTCACCAGATTTAGACCGGCCCATTTGCTGGGCTTTCAGTTCTCTATAGAAAGTTCTCATGAAAAACAGGTAGAAACATCAAATCCATCAGACTCTAAGGAAAGAGAAGTAAGTACCCTATAATCATGTAAGATGATGAAGTTAGGACTGAATTTATTTCATCTACTAGGTGAAAGATGAGACAGAGGGCTGGAGACCAGGACATAGGCTTTAGTAGAGGAGAAGACCCTGCCAGGCTGCCTCCTAAAGGAAGAGAGCACATGTGCTGGAGTGAACACACCTTTTGAGGGGAGGAAAGGAAACGGATGGGGCTTAGGGTACTCGGCACATGTTGATTTGTGGTTTCATATAAGGCACATGATTAGGCACTTAGGGACTTAGGAATTGGGGGATTAGATTATTTAGCAGGTGCTGATTAGTGGTTCAATGTACAGGCCATGTAAGGTGCCAGGTTAGGTGTTCAGGAATGTCCGTGCTGCAGGTGGAGTTTACGTCATTCTCCATCCATCAGTTGGGGGAAGAGAGAATCTATCACTGGGTGCTAGGCTCTATTCTAAGAACTGAGGATCCTTCAGTGAACAAATAAGACAAAAATGTCTGACTTTGTGGAGCATACATATAGTGAAAGGAAACAAAAAACAAGCAAGTAAAAATATACAGTAGTATGCCAGATGATAATTGACAGATCAGTCAGGAGCCAAAAACCAGGTATTATAGGCTGTCTCACAAGGGGAGAGCAGCAATTCCTGCAGAGGTGAGCACTCCTTTGGAGGGGAGGAATGGAGGCTTAGGGTACTTGGCGCATGCTGATCTGTGGCTTAATGTATGGTCCATATAAGGTACATAGTTAGGCACTCAGGTACTTAAGGACAAGGGCTTAGGTTATTTGGCAGGTGCTGATTGGTGGTTCAATGTATAGTCCATATAAGGTATTTAAGGTATTTCCAGTGTGGACAAAAGGTGCCACATGCTGACCTGATAAGCTTAGGGGATGCCTACATGACAGTCTTGCAAACTCAGAGACCTAAAGTAACCACAAAGAATGGTCTGAAATTAAACTTTAACTAAACACAGTTATGGTGGGCAGTTATAGCCTAGACTAGTATCTTCCCTGACAAAGATCAACTTAGATTTTTACTGAGCCCATTTGCCTGTTGCCTCTAAGATAACATAACTCTGAGATTTCTGGGTAACTTGTAACTTCCCTTTTTCTGGAGCCCTTGGGGCACAACCTAATGTGGTGGGTGCCAGGACAGATATCACAAATTCTTTCATTATCATGTTAATTGTTCTTGCACTCACCTAAGTATGAGTCCATCATTTTACTTTTTATCCAATCCCAGGTGTTTCCCACCACTTTGCTTTATTCCACCTCCTTAATCAACCACCAATGAATTTCATGTAATCAACCTACATCCCTCCTTTGATTGCAATGTATAAATACAAATGTAACCCGCCATTCTCTGGAGCTTTATCTCAATTCGTTGAGGTTCTGCTTCCCAGCATATGTCAACAGTTTGACTCAAATAAACTCACAAAATTCTTTACATGTTTCAATGTTTTTTTTACATTAACACCAGGCTGCAAGTTATGTCATACTTCACCCTTCAGTTGGGGAAAGGGAGGAGGATCTATCTTTCCAGGCTTTTGGTAGTAGTAAAAAAATTTGAAAATCCAGGCAAGGTCAGGGGGAGAAGGTCCGTCTTCCGTAGTTGCTTCCTGTTGAGAGAGGGTGTCATTAGGGACATCTCCTCAGGATCTCAAAGATTCTGGTGATATAGATGTTCCTGTTCATAGTTCAAAGCCATATAAATCTCTCCCACCTTCTGGTTGGCAAACACCTGCATTCTGTTCTTCAAAAAATTAGTGAAACAGCACATGAGACAAGGGCCAAAGAGCAAAATTAAAAGAATAAATACCAGTGGGCCTAATAGTGGGAAGAGCCATGGGAGAGATGAGCCAAAAATGGCATACCTCCCCTCTAACTGATTATGTTGTCTGGTCAGTCCTGTCCTGGAGGGATTTAATGTAATCTTTGACAATTCCTGATTCATTTACAAAGTAGCAGCATTCTTCTCCAAGAAGGACATGTACCCCTTTTTCTGCTGTCAAGAGATCTAAAGCACGCCAGCTCTGTAGGGCTACTACTGTTAAGGAGTCTACCTGCCTCTGAAGGGATTCAAGGAAATTTCTAATTATGGAGATATCTTCTGAAAATTCAGCAATTAGTGGTAGAAATGAACAGTGGAGGAAATGCCTTGTACTCCTGTCCCTGCTGCAGTGAGGACTCCTGTACCCACTAAGAGGGGAACAAGGGCTGTCTTTTTGTGGCAAGGTCTGAGAAGACTAAGAAAGGATTTGAGTTCTCACTCTGTTCTGATAGAAAGCTTGGGGGTTAGGAATACATAAAGGCAGAGTGAGTGTGACAGGTGGGGAACACAGGTGTAGGCTATATTCCCACAGAGGAGAAAACTACCCAGTGGTGGGGTAGGCTAAGGGAAGGGGTAAATTTATAGATTTGTAAAATGTAGAGGTAGTTGAGGTGTAGGGGTAGTTGAGGTTTCAGAGATATTTGTTAAACAGGTAAGGTTTTCTGTATTAAAGAGAGAGATGTTGTATAGGGTTTATTGAGGTTTGGTATGGGTAAGAGTTGAGTTAGTGGTCCAATAGTTTGGGATTGGAGTAGCTATGATGAGAGTTCGAGCCAGTGACAGACAAATCCAGCAGGATGTACAGAAGTAGGGATTGATGTTAGAGAGTAGATGGAAAGTTGTGTTGATGAAAATGAGTAAAGGAATAGGCCCAGAGTTCATGGGGGCAAGAAAGAATGTCCTTTAGTGGGAGAGGGAAAGGTCGGGGATTAATATAGGTTTTGATAAAGACAATTATACTCCTGGGATCCCTGCCTACTCCATCTATTATAATTACTGCTGGCTGAGCCTGGTTTAAGAGTGGGTCTGCTGGGTTTGCTATGGTAAAGCTGACAGGATTACACATAAGGGGATCACAGTCTGGAAGGGGTCAGGTTTATTAGCAAGCTACATAAAGCACCAGAGTGGTAGTGCGAACACTGCCAATATGGTAATAGAACTCCCCTACATTGTCACAGATCCCTTCTGGCAATATTTCATACATATATATTGTGGTTGGTGGCATAGTTCCGATGCCACTCACCGCAGCCAGACCACCCTGGGGCCATGATCACACAGGCATCAAAATAAAGAGAAACACTAGAGGATTTCCCATCCCAGACAGTAGAATTGATGACTCCCTCATCATCCCAAGTCTATTTCACCTGAAAAGACCAAAAACCTTCATTGGTGCATTCATTGTTAGCTGCCTGTAGGAGGATTATGGCGAGAAGACACATAAAAAGGAATTCAAAAACCTGAGCTTCTTCCAGAGTAAAAAGTCAGAATGGGATGTGGACCTGCATCTATTTTTTGAAGTTTGCGTCATATGTCCAGGGCTGATTGGGATATAAAATGGGTGTTTAGAAGAAGGGCTCCCTCTGGGAAAGTGGGGTCTAAGGTGGTAAATTTCTGTATAGAAGAACAGGGGACATAGATGTCATGGCACCAAATGTTTGGTTGCTGAAGGAGGAATGCACAAGACCAGAGTGGTGAGGAATTACGAATTTATTTGATCATCCATATACCAGGCGGCTTAGCCTGGGTAGTTCCAGCACCCAGTGAAAGGAGTTAGTGGCTTTTAAAGGACTTTATTGTGGGATTTCTCTGGGCAGAGACTTCTTTATGCATACTCTGAGGGAAGAGAATGGAATGTGGTCATCTCTAGTGAAAAGTGGTCTTCAGCAAAAGGAATGTTCATTGTGAAATGTCCTGAAAATCCAGTTTCTGGGGGAAGGTTATCAACTCAATTGCTCCATCAAACCTAACACTTAGGAATAAACTTAACTAAGGAGGTAAGAGTCCTATTCTCAGAAAACTACAGAAGGATGAAAAGAGAGAGAAAAATATATAAGCAGGTGGAAGAATATATGCTATGGTCATAAATTGGTAGAATTAACATAATTAACATTGAAAGATGAAACAGAGAGGGCTGGAGACTGGGACCAGGACACAGGCTTTATTGAATGGAAGAGTACCACTGCCAACTGCCTGCCAGAGAAGAAAGAGAGTGAGGGCCAGGGTACAGGCCCTTTTAAGGGGAGGAAAGAGAGGGGACAGGGCTTAGGGAATTCAGCATATGCTGATTGGTGGGTTTTTTTTTAATTTATTAAGGTATTATATGTGTACATAGCTTATCATTGCCCCCCCCTCCCATACATGCCCTCTCTCCCCAGAGTTTTGTGTCCATTGGTTGTACTTATATGCATGTATACCAGTCCTTCGGTTGATCTCTTATCTCCCCCAGATCTCCCTCCCCCCTCCCCCGCTGTCATTTGACAGTCTGCTTGTTGTTTTACTGTCTCTATATCTATCTTTCTGTTCATTAGTTTATAATGATCTTTAATATCCATAAATGAGTGAAGTCATGTGGTGTTTCTCTTTCATTGACTGGCTTATTTCACTCAGCATGATGCTCTCCAATTCCATCCAGGTTACTGCAAATGATGAGAATTCCTTCCTTTTTATGGCAGCATAGTATTCCGTGGTGTAGATGTACCATAGTTTTCTGATCCATTCATCTGCTGACGGGCACCTAGGCTGTTTCCAAATCCTAGCTATTATAAATTGTGCTGCTATGAACATAGGGGTGCATATATCCTTTCTGATTGGAGTTTCTGGTTTCTTGGGATATATTCCTAGTAGTGGGATTACTGGGTCAAATGGGAGTTCCATTTTCAGTTTTTTGAGGAAGCTCCATACTGTTCTCCACTGTGGTTGCACCAACCTGCAATCCCACCAGCAGTGCACGAGGGTTCCTTTTTCTCCGCAACCTCGCCAACATTTGT
This sequence comes from Vespertilio murinus, assembly GCA_963924515.1. Classification (NCBI taxonomy): domain Eukaryota; kingdom Metazoa; phylum Chordata; class Mammalia; order Chiroptera; family Vespertilionidae; genus Vespertilio; species Vespertilio murinus. Next base: position 94,738,223 of record OZ004707.1, on the reverse strand, counting down.
CGTTTGTTGTTTTGTTGATGTTGGCCATTCTGACAGGTGTGAGATGGTACCGCATTGTTGTTTTGATTTGCATCTCTCGGATGATTAGTGACTTTGAGCATGTTTTCATGTGCCTCTTGGCCTTCCTTCTGTCGTCTTTTGAGAAGGATTCTATTCAGGTCCATTTCCCATTTCTTAATTGGATCATTTATTTTCATTTTATTGAGTTGTATAAGCTGTCTGTAGATGTTGGAGATTAACCTTTATGAGTGATATCATTTGCAAATATGTTCTCCCATACCGTGGGACTTGTTGTTTTGTTGATGGCTTCTTTTGCTGTAATAAAGCTTTTTATTTTGATGTAGTCCCATTTGTTCATTCTCTCTTTAGCTTCCATTGCCTTAGGGGCAGTATCAGTGAAGAAGTTCTTTTGTCATAAATCTGAGATTTTGCTGCCTGTGGATGCCTCTAGTATTTTTATGGTTTCCCGTCTTATGTTTAAGTCCTGTATCCATTTTGAGTTTATTTTTGTGTATGGTGTAAGTTGGTGATCTAGTTTCATTCTTTTGCATGTATCTGTCCAATTTTCCCAACACTATTTACTGAAGAGACTGTCTTGATTCCATTGTATGCTCATGCCTCCTTTGTCAAATATTAATTGAACATATTGATTTGGGTTGATATCTGGATTCTCTACTCTATGCCATTGATCTATATGTCTGTTCTTGTGCCAGTACCAGGCTGTTTTGAGAACAGTGGCTTTGTAATACAACTTGAAATCTGGTATTGAGATCCCTCCTACTTTACTCTTCTTTCTCAAGATGGCTGCGGCTATTCGGGGTCTTTTATTGTTCCAAATGAACTTTTGGAGAGTCCTTTCTAGGTCTGTGAAGTATGTCGTTGGTATTTTAATAGGGAGTTCGTTGAACTTATAAATTGCTTTGGGAAGTATGGACATTTTGATTATGTTGATTCTACCAATCCATGAACATGGTATGTTCTTCCATCTGTTTACATCTTCCTCTATCTCTTTTTTCAGTGTCATGTAGTTTTCAGCATATAGGTCTTTTACCTCCTTAATTAAGTTTATTCCTAGGTATCTTAATATTTTTGGTGTGATGGTAAACGGGATTGCTTTTTTAGTCTCTGTTTCTATGAATTCACTATTGGTGTATAGAAATGCCATAGATTTCTTGGCGTTGATTTTGTATCCTGCTACATTGCCAAATTCGTTTATTAAGTCTATTAGTTTTTTGATGGAGTCTTTTGGATTTTTTATGTACAATATCATGTCATCTGCAAATAGGAACAACTTCACTTTTTCTTTTCCAATTTTGATGCCTTTTATTTCCTCTTCTTCTCTAATTGCAATGGCTAGTACTTCCAGTACTATGTCAAACAGAAGTGGTGAGAGTGGGCATCCCTGTCTTGTTCCTGTTCTTAGGGGGAATGGTTTTAGTTTTTGCCCATTGAGTATGATGTTTGCTGTGGGTTTATCATATATAGCTTTTATTATGCTGAGGTATGATCCTTGTACTCCCATCTTGTTGAGAGTTTTTATCAGGAAAGGGTGTTGGATTTTATCAAATGCTTTTTCTGCATCAATTGATATGACTATATGATTTTTAACTTTTAGTTTGTTTATGTGATGTATCACGTTTATTGATTTGTACCATCCTTGCATTCCCGGAATAAATCCTACTTGGTCATGGTGTATGATCTTTCTGATGTTCTGTTGGAGCCGATTTGCTAGAACTTTGTTGAGGATTTTGGCATCTATGTTCATGAGGGGTATTGGCCTGTAATTCTCTTTCATTGTGTTATCTTTATCTGGTTTTGGTATTAGGGTGATGCTGGCTTCATAGAAGGAGTTTGGAAGTGTTCCTTCCTCTTGAATTTTTTGGAATAGTCTGAGGAGGATAGGTTTTAGTTCTTCCTTGAATGTTTGGTAAAATTCTCCTGTGAAGCCATCTGGCCCTGGGCTTTTGTTTGCTGGAAGCTTTTTGATGACTGTTTCAATTTCTTTCCAAGTAACTGGTCTATTGAGATTTTTAGATTCTTCCTGATTGAGTTTTGCCAGGTTATATTTTTCTAGGAATAGGTCCATTTCCTCCAGGTTGTCCAGTTTGTTGGAATAGAGTTGTTCATAGTATTTTGTAACAATCCTTTGTATTTCAGCGGGGTCTGTTGTTATTTCACCTCTTTCATTTCTGATTTTGTTTATTTGGGTCCTCTCTCTTTGTTTCTTGGTTAGCCTGGCTACAGGTTCATCAAGCTTGTTTATTCTTTCAAAGAACCAGCTCTTGGTTTTGTTGATCTTATGTATTGTTTCTTTCGTCTCTATGTCATTTATCTCCGCTCTGAATCCTTCCTTCTGCTTACACTGGGCTTTTCTTGTTGCTCTTTTTCTAACTCTTTGAGTTGTAGAGTTAGATAATTTGTTACCATTTTTTCTTGTCTTTTACAATAGGCTTGCAGAGATATGAACTTCCCTCTCAAGATTGCTTTTGCTGTGCCCCATAGATTTTGGATTGTTGTGTTTTCATTGTCATTTGTTGCCATGATGTTTTTAATTTCTTCCTTGATTTTCCTGGTAACCCAGTCCTTGTTCAATAGCATGCTATTCAGTTTCCATGTGTTTGATTTCCTTGGATTATTTTTATTGTAGTTGATTTCCAATTTTATGCCACTATGATCTGAGATCTTTGATATGATTTCTATCTTCTTGAATTTGAAGAGACTTTGCCTATGTCCCAACATGTGGTCTATCTTTGAAAATGACCCATGTGCACTTGAGAAGAATGTCTATTCTGTGTCTCTGGGGTGAAATGTTCTGAAGATGTCGATTAATTCCCTCTGGTCTAGTGTGTCATTTAGCATTGATGTTTCTTTGCTGATTTTTTGTTTAGATGATTTGTCCAAAGGTGACAGTGGGGTATTAAAATCTCCTACTATGATTGTATTGCTATTAATCTCTCCCTTAATGTCTTCCAGCAGTTTTTTAATGTATTTGGGTGCTCCTGTATTGGGTGCATATATGTTTACCAGGGTTATTTCTTCTTGTTGGATTGCTCCCCTTAGTATTATGAAGTGGCCTTCATTGTCTCTTGTTACGTCCTTCACTTTGAGATCTAATTTGTCAGATATAAGTATTGCTACCCCAGCTTTTTTTTTTCATTTCCATTCGCCTGGAAAACCTTTTTCCATCCCTTCACCTTCAGTCTGTGGGCGTCTTTTTTTCTGAGGTGGGTTTCTTGTAGACAGCAGATGTATGGGTTTTGCTTTCTTATCCAATCTGTTACCCTATGTCTTTTGATTGGATCATTTAAACCATTTGCATTTAAAGTAATTATTGATAGGTAGGTATTTGATACCATTTTTATTCTATCCCCCTGTGTTCCTTCTTTGCTTCCTATTTCTTTATTTTTATAGTAGACCCGTTAGCATTTCTTGCATTGCTGGTTTGTTGGAGATAAATTCCTTTAGTCTGTTTTTGTCAGTGAAGCTCCTGATTACACCTTCAATTTTGATTGGCAGCCTTGCAGGGTACAGTATTCATGGGTTCAGACCCTTCCTTTGCATGACTTTGTATATGTCATCCCATTCCCTTCTGGCCTGATGAATTTCTGTTGAGAAATCTGTTGAGAAAGCTAGTCTGATGGGGGTTCCTTTATACGTAACTTTCTGTCTCTCTCTGGTTGCTTTTAAGATTCTGGTTTTGTCGATGGTTTTTGCCAATTTAATTATAATGTGTCTAGGTTTTGATCTTTGGGGTTCATTTTGCTGGCGACTCTGTGAGCATCTTGGATTTGTGTGGGTTTTTTCTTCTCTATCTCAGGAAAGTTTTCTGCCATTATTTCTTGAAATACTTTTTCCATATCTTGCTCAGTTTCCTTTCCTTCTGGGACCCCTATTATTCTAATATTGTTTTGTTTTGTATTGTCCCAAAGCTCCTGTAGGCTCCCCTCCTGTTTTTTGATTTTTTTTTTTCTAGCAGCTGCTCTAATTGGGTATTTTTTTCCATCTTGTCTTCTAGCTCACTGATGTGGTCCTCTGCTTCTTCTAGTCTACTCTTGATGCTTTCTATTGAGTTCTTCATAGAAGTGATGTCATTTTTCATTTCTTCTTGGGTCACCTTCATTTCCTCTTGGTTCTTCTTCATTTCCTCTTGGGTTTTACTCATATTGTCAATTTTGTCTTTCATTCTTTTTAGCCATCCCATGATCATTACTCTGAATTCTTGCTCTGGTAGGTTGCTTGCTTCACACTCATTTACTTCCTTTTCTGGTGATGCCTGATTTTCTTTCATAGGCGGGTTGTTTTTTAGCCTCCCCCCATGATCTCTCTTTTTAGGATGCCTGGTTATGTATTTCTCTCTCTCTCCTGTTTAGATTTAAAGGTCCAAAATACAACACAACCAGGTACAACACACAAGGCACTGAACAGAAAAGTGTTTGCAATATTAATATCCTCCAATAAAGGTGACTAGAACCCAGCTAACAAAATCATACAATCAAACAAAAAGAATAAGCAAACCAATCTTACAAAAAAGCATAAAACTTTGATATAGTTAGCATTTAGCATACAACTACAAAGGGTAGAGAGAAGGATTTTTTTTAGGACAGTGACAAGGTAGGTGTGAATGGGCTTGGAGTAGGGGGTTGGGAGTTAGATATACACTGGAAGGGTGAAATTTTAGGAGGGGGTAAATAGAAAAAATAGGGAAAATCTAGAGCAGTAAAGAGTTAAGATAAGCAGGACCCCAAAGGGAAAGGGTTAGGAAGAGAGTGATGGCATAAAGGTAGGGTTGAGTTAGAATAGAGCGTTGGAGAAGGAAAGGTACAAATAGTCTGTTGAATAATAATCCCAAAGGGGGGGAAAAGAGAAAAGAAAAAGAAAAAAAAGTATATAATATGGCACTTAAAAGATAATAATAAAAATAAACAAAAGAAAATAAGATAAAAAAGGCAAAATAGTAGTAGTAATAATATTGATTACATATAAAAATGAATTAATTAAAAAGGTAAAATCAAGTGAGGAAAGATGAGAAAAATATCTTCTTAAGTAAACTTTGCAACTAATGTAACTTAAAAAACAAAACAAAAACAGAAAAAATTAAACAATTAGAAAATCAAAATCAAAAATTAAATAAAATTTGCAGTAATGAAGGTCATTCACTTCCTCTGTTGTTCTGTCTAGCTCACCAGTTCCCAGTCTGGGTGGTAATTGCAGTTCCCTGTGTTTCTTCCATGTTGTAATCAGGTCTTGATTTTTAAGCAGTTCTAGAGTCCATATGTACTGTAGCCTCTAGGTGGCAGTGTTTCTTGGTGGCAGAGAGCCAGGGTCCTGAGGCCTTTCTAGCTTTTTTCCCCTCTCTGTGACCCTGATCTATGGACGGGTGAGGGTTGGGCAAGAGGAGCCGACCACACTCCCCTGTTAGTCTCTGAGTCAGATCTAGAGGTGCTGCTCCTTAGATATCCCTCCACTTAGGAGCCCTGACCACAGTGAGGGGTTCCTCCAGCCCAACTCTGGGTTTCTTGTAAACACAGACCCCTCTGTGCGCCTTGGGCGCGTGAGCTGGTGCGCGCATGCTGCTGCACGGGGGGGATGCGCGCTGAGGGGGAAGCGCGCCGCAGTGGGAACTCACCCGATCTCCGCAAAATCTGATTTTTCACCCTGGGGTGGAGTACTCCTTTGAGTCCAAGTGTTCACACTGATTGTGGTCAGCATTTAGGGGTGAACAGCTGCTTGGTGGTCTTTACGGCCATGGCTATTCAGTCCTCTAATCCAAACCTCTTCCCGTCAAGATGGCGAGATTTCCCCGCTGTCGCCCTTAGGTCGCTCCAGGAAAGGACCCAGCTGTGGGTGCTTAACTGTCAGGGGCACCCTGATCAGGTGCCCCCCAGCTTCCCCAGGTGTTCGCCTTTTTCTTGGCTTGTTGACAGGCACTCTCTGAGTCAGATCTAGACGTGCTGCTGTCTCCTTACTCTTCGGGACCTGGGTCAGAACTTGCCTACCTATTCTTCCGCCATTTTCTGAATCTCCAAAAAGTATTTTAATGGAATATTATTCAGACAAAGAGGATGAACTCTTGTAATTTGCAATGGACCCTGAGGGTACTATGCTAAGTGAAATAAGATAGATTAAGATAATGCTGTATGATCTCACTTATATGTGGAATATAAAAACAATTCATAGAATAAGAAATCAGGCAGACAATGGGGCCATCCACCTAAGTGAACTGCAGCAGAACCCCATGCACCTGCAACTGACAGCTGAGGGACCCCATGTTATCATCACAGCCACTCCTTGGGTGCAGCACTAGATTAGAGAGCACTCCATCTTGAAGGATTTACAAGCTCCTCCTTGGGAGGAGGCTGTGGGAGCAGCAGTAGCTAGGTGCCAAGCCTCACCATCACCCAGACTCACAACAGCCTTTGCCCAAACCCATGTGTACCTCGCCCAGGTCACTTGTGTTCACAGAGGTCACAATACAGACCTGCTCGCCTGCAACAATCATAGGGGGTCCTCTGTGTGCCTGGCATGCACTCAGCCTGAACCGTGTGCCATATGAGACCCAGCCTGGACTCTGTGCTACTGCAGTGTGACCACCACTGACTCGGCAGGGCTCTTGCCCCTGCAGTGTATTCACCCACTACCACCACTACCGTGCTGCTAGGGCTTGGGTATTGGAACTGTGCTGAAGGCTGGGAGGTAGATATAGCCTTCGCTGACCTGGAACTATTGAACTGAGTACCTGAGGTGACTGAGAGGCTACAGATCTGCAGGTGAGTAGGAAGGACGAGAGGAGGCTTTGAGGGCAATGGCTATGGAGACTGTGCAGAGGGTGCAGCAGTGGAATTCTGGCTAGAGTAGCACCAGCACCCTGCCAACGTGCAGCCTGTGAAGTTCCTCTGACCAGTGGAAAGGGTCATGCAGTGGAGCTCAGGGCCAGCCTACTACACTGGATGGGTCTGAGGGATACACTCAACATTGAATCTGGAGGGCCCTTTATTTCATGCAGGAACTCATGTTTGTGAGTATAAAGGGGGCTGGACAGTAGGTCCAGAAAGGATTCAGTCCTGCATACCTGGAACACAAAGACAGTCTCCTCTTTCCTGTTGGGAAAAAAAAGCTGCTTCTAATTCTACCTATAGCAACCTGAGGCAAGGGGAAACAGCCAGGGACAGAAAATCTGTGACCCTGCAGGTGACAGAGGAGTTGCCAGCACACCAGACAGAGCTGAAGCATTAGAAGGAGAGTGAGGGCTCCGTCCTCCCTCCTACAAGCTGCTGGCACCATCCCAACATGAGTCTGATCAAACCATCTGGACAAAACCAGAATACTCCCACAGAGCCAGCTCCATGGGGGAAAGGAGTACAGCTTAGAAGAGGAGCTATCAAAGTGTGAGACTCAGTTTCGAGGCTAATGAGTCTTACCCACTTGATTACTAGGGTCTTCAACCTCTCAGGCCTCAATCAGGTTGCCCAGGGAGAGTGACTCACATTGACCTGCATCAGAGAAGCTCCCAGGGAGCCCAGGAAAGATCTACCAAGAGGCCATATTCAACATTAGTGAAAAATCCAGCAAGCTCCACAAGTAGCAGACCTAAAGATTTTTCAGTGTGTGAGTGTGTATGGTTTTGTTTTTTGGTCTGTGGTGAGTAGATTTTTTGTTTGTCCCTCCCTCTTTTTTCCCTTTCTTCTCTTTTTTCTTCCATATCTCTAATTTCTCTCTTCCCTTTGATCCTATTTTAATTTTGTCTATTCTTATTGTTATTATTCATTTTTCTCTTTTTTATGTTTTACTTTTTATATCTTATATTTGTTATCACTACATTTTAAATTCATCATTATTATTTCATTTATTTTCTGTTTCCTTTTCTTTTTTCATCCTATACTAGTTCTTTTGGCTTCCTTATTGCTTCCAAATAGCCATTTTTTCTCATCTTCTTTCTTCTCCCTTTTTCTTTATATACCCTCTCAGGCTTGGTTGCATGGGTTTTAGTATTCTTTTTTATTACTTTGTTTTGCTTTCTCTTATTTTTCTTTCTTAGTATTTTCTTTTGTTGCACTGAGTAGTTTTATTTTTGTGGTGTTTTTGGTTTGATCCTGTTGTGTGTTATTCTGTTCTGTCAGCATCTGTATAAACAACTGGCATGACAATGTTGGGGTTGACCTCACTGGCAGCACGTCGGAAAGGAGATCGCTCTGATAAATGGGCATTAACAATCAAGTCCCAATTACAACAGGAGAACCCAATAACACACACAGGGGCATTTCTAGAGCATCCAGCTCAAGTGAACATAGAGACTGCACCATTTGATCCCTCAAGACACTTTCTACATAAGGCCACACCACAAAAAATGGGAGGCATCTATGTAATACATATAAGAAAATACAAAGATACACCTAGAATGGAAAGACAAAGAAACAGCCCCAAAAAGAAGGAAAAGAAGGAATCTTCAGAAAAAAAGAACTAAATGAAATGGAGACAAGCAACCTATCAGTTCAAAGCAATGGTTATAAAGATGCTTAAGGAAGTTAGTGCAAATTTCACAGCATGAAAAAGGAAATACAGGCCATGAAGAAGAGCCATATATAAATCATTTCTTCAGAAAGAAATGAATATTGATATATCTGACATGGAAAACACACAGAAGTAATTTAAACTAGATTGAAGCAGGGGATTGAATCAGCAATTTGGAAAAAGACAAGGTAGAAATAAATACCCAATTAGAGCAGCAAATAGAGAATTTAAAAAACAGGTGATAGCTTAAGGGAGCTCTGGGACAACATAAAATGTAGCAAAAACTGCTTAATAGAAAAACCAGAAGAGGAAGAATTTGAGCAAGGAACAGAGAACCTGTTTAAAGAAATAATGACAGAAAAGTTTCCCAACTTGGTGAAGAAAGATGTCACACAAGTTCAGGAGGCATAGAAGAGGCCCCAGTTCTCAAAAGATGGAAGCTGGAAGGATGGAGGTGAGGGAGAGGAAATGAATGAGTGAAGGAATGAAAGGAGTTTGTGTAGATGTGCATGGTGTGTATGAGTGAGGGAGGGACAGTTAAAAATCGAAGGAGCAGCAGGGGCTGGCAGACAGGCTCTCCTTGATAAGGAGAGACTATCACCACTGTGTGTCCCCACCCCCATCCCAAGACAACGGAATTCCAGCATGGAGCCTATGCCATCTTGAAAGGGAGAACAGCCTTTTTTAGAAACTCATCAACACCACCAACAAGACAGGCCTTGGAAGTGCCCCTCGACCCAGCAGCAACTCCAGACAAGGTCCTGCTACCCTAGTTGTAGACCCATGAACCCTGGGACCCTCACCTCCAAAAGTACCAGTAAGTGCTACCTCCCCTCTCCCCAGTGGCAGAACTCTGGATTAGCATATTGCCAGCCAGAGGATCTATGCCACATGAGCCCTTGTCTGTACAAAATCACATCCTTGGGGGCTCTCGGTGGCTCCCAAGCACTGCCTATGGAGTGGAGTGTCCTGCCTATCTGTGTGGCTGGAGATGCACAGATCCTACTGTAAACTTGCCAATTCCAGCTAGAAACGTGAGAACCCTCGGGGGCTCTCAGCAGCTCCCAAACACTGCCTAAGGAGTGGAGTGGCATGGGCACCAAAGCCACGCCTTTCCAAAGAGCAGGCCCTCTGAGCCCCATCACCCTAACAGAAGTTCCTGGGGGCCACTGTGAACCCCTACTGGGCATGAGAGATTACATTTAAGAGTGCAAGACAGCAAAAATTGGGACACTCCCCTCCACAGCAGCTGACTTCTATATACTGCAGTTGTGCCTCTCAAGCTCGCAGGCCTACATCAAGAGAACCCAATAGCTCAAGTAGAGAGCTACACTAGATTAACAAGTCCAGAAGAACTGAAAGATTACACCAGTAGCACCATCCCCCAAAAAACCTGGGTAGCAAAGTAATAAAAATTACAAAAAAAAAAAGTTAAAGGAATTCGAGGCTACCAGTTTATTAGAGATAGAATTCAGAGTAATGGTTATAAGGATGTTTACATGGCTGGATGACAAATACTCACAACTCAATGACAAATAAACACAACTCAATGAGAACAATAAGGAGATGAATGAGAATGTCACCAACATGAAAAGAAACCAAGAGGAGAGGAAGAAGACGTAGCTACAATAAAGAACACAATGGAAGGGTTAAACAGTAGACTAGAAGAGGCTGAGGACTGCATCAGTGAATTAGAGGACAAAGTAGGAAAAAGCAGGCAGACATAGCAGCAACTGGAAAGAAGACTTAAAAAGCAAAAGGAAGAGGGATGGGAAAAAAGATGGCGGCTAGCAGTACAGAGCTAAGAGAGAGGAAGTGAATAAGGGTATGAAAGGAGTGTGTGTGGAAGTGTATGGAGTGTGTATGAGAGAGGGAAAGTTAAATCACATAGGAGCAGCAGGAGCTGGATGACAGCCTCCCCTGGACAAGGAGAGACTACCACAGCTGCGGGCACTCTCTGGACGGCGGGACTCCAGCACGGAGCCCACATCATCTTGAACAGCCTTTTTTAGAAACTCACCAACAAGATGTAAGGTTGAGTAAAACTAGAATACAAATATAAGGTTGAGTAAAGCCAGAATACAATATTTTATGGCAAACATTAAAGTAAGGCTAGGCCCCGAGGGAGGTTTCATCCCTTAGGTACTCATCTCATGATACTCATCTCATGATGACCCACCTGTCTGCTGCGGAATGCACTTCCCGGGAACAGACCAGCCTAACCTGTAATTATGAGAGATGACCACCCGACCACCCCGGAGATGCTGCAACAGCAAAAGTGGACTTACACAAGGGAACGGGAAGGGGGGAGGCAAAGGGTGCTTGCTTGCATAGCTGGGCTAGAGTATAAAACTCGGGAAGAAACTTAGAGCGGGGTCTGAGTTTGGAACGGGTGAGTGCCACTGAGCTGGTGCCTTGGCTCGGACCCTAAACCAGGTTATATCTAATAAAGACTTTCTACATTTGCATCAAACTCAGCTCCCTGGTGGTCTGTGGGTTCCAGAATTTACCGGGCACAACAAAGACAGGCCTTGGAACTGCCCCGCAACCCAGTACACACTCTACCAATATCCTGCGACCCCAGCTTCGGCCCCTGGACACTGGGATCTCCACCTCCAAAGATACACCATTCCGCAGCTGTAATTACAACTCCCCCTCCCCAACAGCCAAACTGCGGATTCGCATGAGCCCGGAACATTTCACTGGGCTAGCCGGACATCTCCAGGCAGAGCATACCTGTGTGTGACCCCAGAACTCTTTACTCGGCTAGCTGGGTAGCACCAGGCAGTGCGCTTTGCGTGCGAACCTGAAACACTTTACTGGGCTTGCCTGGCATCTCCGAATCTGCACACTAGCACGCAAGCCCAGAACTCTTTACTTGTGAGGCGTCTCCTTGGGTGGCATGGGGGAGAAGCCAAAAACACCAAGGGTGTGTTTCTGTGCAGACTGGGTCGTGCGGTCCCATAGTGGAATTCTGAATTCCTTCTTCCTGGAGGGTTGCCACATTCACCTTAGCTGCTCAAAGGTGGTGCCGGGACCTCTCTGAGTATATTGAAGTTCTGCACCCTGAGAGCTTGCCGTCCTGGCAGCCTGGCACACTGAGCACAACTAACCACAGGGTGCTAGTGGGAGCCACTGTAAGCTTCTCTTTGGGGCGATCTTGAACAAGCAGGGAGCGCACTCCTCCCCAGAAGTAGAGGCTTTGTATTCACTTAGCCTGGATACCGACCACAGGCACCTCAATTGCACGGCTACACTGCCAGAGCCCTTCAGAGTCCTTCAGTGTGCCTGACTGACAAACGCACTGAAGGTGCTCCTGTGAACTGCTGCTGGGAGTAAACGCCTATCCACCACAGGTGCAACAGCAAAAGCTGGATCTGCCCACCCCACAACTGCAGAACCCTGGGCAACATAGTCACGCCTTTCCAAAAAGCAGGTTACCTGATACCCAACACCCCAACAGACGGTTCCTGGGGCTCACTGTGAGTCCCTGCAGGGCAAGTGTGATTACAATTAAGGGTGAGGGATGCCAAAACCGGTTTGGCTCAGTGGTAGAGCGTTGGTCTGTGGATTGAAAGGTCCCAGGTTCGATTCCAGTCAAGGGCATGTACCTTGGTTGCGGGCACATCCCCGATGGGGGTTGTGCAAGAGGCAGCTGGTCGATGTTTCTCTCTCATCGACGTTTCTAGCTCTCTATCTCTCTCCCTTCCTCTCTGTAAAATATCAATAAAATATATTTTAAATAAATAAATAATTTTTAAAAAAAAAAAAAAGGGTGCAGGAAAGCAAAAATTGGGACCCCCCCCCCCCCCAATGGTGGCTGATTCCTGGACACCACAGTTGTGCCTCTCAAGCTCCCAGGCCTACACCAAGAGAACTCAAATAGCTCAAGTAGGGAGAACCGAAACAAGATAGCGGCCTAGGTAGTCTCCTAAGCTGCCGTCTCATCAACAACGTGGAAAAAAAAACAGCTAAAATCGAAAGGGATCACATCAGACCCACAGGAAAGTTGGCGGAATGGGATGGCTACAACTAGAAACAAAACCGCCGCTGCCACCATGTGGAGTTTAAAACTACTGTGGAACCGGACCCGCTGAGGCCACCGAGAGTGAGGGAAGCCCACCAAGAGCAGACTCGCTCTGCACCGGGCCCAGGGAGTGGGCTGCACTGGAGCCTGGCCTCTGCGTCTGCAACCTTCCAGGCCTGCCCACCGTGGGAACGAGGGAACCGATGCTGGACCTCGGCCACACCTTCTGCTGCCGCCCAGAACGAGATGCCTTGGAGAGCGGTCTCCCCGCCCGCAGCCATCTCAGCCCGGCATCTGCACCTGCAGCCGTCTCAGCCCGCCCGCTGTGCTAGTGAGGAGCTGGCGCAGGGCCTTCCATTCTCGGCCCCAGCGAGCCCTTCACCCATCAGTCCCCACACCACCTGGCTGGGCTGGAGCCTCTACTGAGCCCCCGAGGAGGGGCACCGCTGCCGGCATGTGGATTTTAAAACTACAGTGGAAATGGAGCCACTGCTGCCACCGCACCTGCCGCCGTCGCCGCGAGTGAGGAAAGCCCACCGAGAGGGCAGAGCTCGCTCCGCCCCGGGCCCAGGGAGTGGGCTGCTTCAGAGCGTGGCCTCCACGTCCGCAGCCATCCCAGCCTGCCCACCATGGGAGCGAGGGAAGTAAGGACGGGCCTCAGCCGCACCTTCCACTCCCACACAGACACCTTGGAGCACAGTCTCCACACCCGCAGCCATCTCAGTCCGGCCTCCGTGCCTGCAGCTGTCCCAGCCTGCCCGCCATGAGCAGTGGGTCCTGGGGGACACATGTGCCCCAGGTGAGCCGTGTACCCCAGGGGGGCTGTGTGCCCCGGGTGAGCTGTGTACCCCAGGAGGCCATGTGCCCCGGGTGAGCCGTGTGCCCCAGGGGGCTGTGTATACCGGGAGAGCTGTGTGCCCTGGGGAAGCAGTGGGACCCAAGGGGAGGGGACGGTGTGAACCGGAGAAGGAGCACATTCTATTCATGTTGTCCTGAGACATTTGGACAGTCTGCAGCCATTAGCTACAGAACACTCTGTTGTATTTCCCTACAAAAACAAATGAGAGAGTGTCCCACTTGAAATTCATATACAGAAAAAAGGAAAAGAGAAGGGGAAAAAATCTGAGGAACAGAATAAAGTGGTGAATATAGTAGAATCAGGGGCAAAGAAGGGGAGTGGACTGATAATTATCAGGAGGATAAGAGGGTGGGGTAGCAGTGAGAGACTGGATTGAAATCATATAACCAATGGATGAAGACAATTGGGGGGAGAGGGGGTAAGGGCAGAGGGTGGGAAGGGAACTGGGTGGTAGGGAGCTTTGGGGGAGAAAAAGGAGAAACAATTGTAATAATTTGAGTAATAAAGATTTATTTTTTAAAAATAGCTCAAGTAGGGAGCTACACTAAATTAACAAACACAGGAAAATTGAGAGATTACTCCAGTAACACCATCCCCCCCAAAAATCCTGGGCAGTAAAGCAATTGGATCTATAATTAAAGCATTACAGGAAAACATGGGAAGACAAAAAAGTAATTCCCAAAGGAAAGATAAAGAGGAATCACCAGAAAGGGAGTTAAATGAATTCGAAGGTAGCAGCTTATCAAAGACAGAATTCAGAGTAATGGTTATAAGGATGTTTAAACTACTAGAGGACAAATGCACACAATTCAATGACAAATACACATAACTCAATGAGAATTACAATGAGCTGAATGAGAATGTCACCAACATGGAAAAAAAAACAAAGAGGAGATGAAGAACGACATAGCTGCAATAAAAAACACAATGGAAGGTTGAAAGAGTAGACTGGAAGAGACTGAGGACTGCATCATCGAAGTAGAAGACAAGGTAGTAAAAACACACAAACACAGCAGCAACGGGAAAGAAGACTTAAAAAGCAAGAGGAGAGCCTAAGGGAACTGTGGACAATACAAAATGAAACAACATTAGAATAATAGGGATACAAGAAGGAGAGGAAGATAAGGAAGGAATAGAGAACCTTCTGGAAGAAATAATGACAGAAAATTTCCCTGATATTGGCAAGAAAATATCTATCCAAGTCCAAGTACATAGAGTCTCAAACAAGTAGACACAACATAATTAAATAGGCGAACACCAACGACAAGGCAAGAATCTTAAAGGCTGCAAGAGAGAGACAGGAAGTTACATATAAGGGATCTCCTGTTAGAATATCAACTGATTTCTCAACAGAAACACACTAGGCCAGAAGGGAATGGAATGAAATATACAAAGTGATGCAAAACAAGGGACTGAATCCAAGAATACTATACCCAGCAAGGCTATCATTCAAAATTGAATGTGGAATCAGAAGCTTCACAGACAAAAAAGGGCTAAGAGAGTTTATCACTACCAAGCCAGCAATGCAAGAAATGCTGAAGGACTGCTGTAAAAAGAAGATAGAGAAAGGCAAGGAGAAACACAAACACTAAGGATAAATATGACAACAAATAGGTACTTATCAATAATAACATTAAATGTAAATGGATTAAATGCACTAATCAAAAGACATAGGGTAGCTGAATGGATAAGAAAACATGACCTATATATTTGCTGTCTACAAGAGAACCACATTAGATCAAAGTATTCACACAGACTGAGAGTGAAGGGATGGAAAAACATCTTCTAGGCAAATGGAAATGAGAAAAAAGCTGGAGTTACAATACTTATATCAAATAAAATAGACCTCAAAGTAAAGGCCATAATAAGAGATAAGGAAGGCCACTAAATAATACTAGAGGGAACAATTCAACAAGAAGATATAACTCTGGTAAATATATATACACCCAATGCAGGAGCACCCAAATACATATAAAATCCTCTGGAAGATATCAAGGGAGAGATTGACATCAATACAAATATAGTAGGAGACTTTAATACACCACTGACATCACTAGGTAAATCCTCTAGATAAAAAAATCACCAAATAAACAGCAATTCTAAGTGACATACTAGATCAGTTGGACCTAACCGGCATCTTCAGAGAATTTCAACCCAAAGCCATGGAATATACGTTCTTTTCAAGTGCACATGGGACATTTAAAAAAATAGACCACATATTGGGTAACAAGCAAAGTCTCCCCAAATTAAAAAAGATTTAAATCATATCAAGCATTTTCTCAGATCACAATGGCATAATATTAGAAATAAACTTTAATAAAAACACTCCAAAAATGTAAACACTTGGAAGCTGAATAGCATGCTATTAAAAATGATTGGGTTAACAATGAGATCAAAGAAGAAATTTAAAAATTCCTGGAGACTAATGGCAATAAAACACAACAATACAAATACTATGGAACACAATGAAAGCAGTCCTGAGAGGAAAATTTATAGCTTTATTTGCCTACCTCAAAAAAACAACAAAAAGGGTTAATAAATAATCTAACTCAACAACTCAAAGAATTAGAAAGAGAGCAACAAGAAAAGCCCAAAGTGAACAAAAGGAGGGAAATAATAAAGATCAGAGCAGAAATGAATGACATAGGGACCACATAAGAAATACAAAAGATCAATAAAACCAAGAGCTGGTTCTTTGAAAGGATAAACAAAATTGATGAACCTTTAACCAGGCTCACCAAGAACTAAAGAGAGGGGACCCAAATAAACAAAATCAGAAATGAAAGAGGTGAAATAACAACAGACCCCACAGAAATACAAAGGATTATTAAAAAATACTATGAACAACTCTATTCTAATAAACTAGACAACCTGGAGTAAATCTAAAACTCAATCAAGAAGATACTAAAAATCTCAATAGGCAGATAAATATGGATAAAATTGAAGCAGTCATCAAAAAGCTTCCAGCAATCAAATACCCAGAGCCATATGGCTTCACAAGGGAGATTTACCAAACATTCAAGGAAGAACTAAAGCCTATCCTTCTCAGTCTATTCCAAAAAATTCAAGAGGAAGGAACACTTCCAAACTCCTTCTATGAAGCCAGCATCACCCTAATACCAAAACCAGATAAAGACAACACAATGAAAGAGATTCCTCATGAACATGAATGCCAATATCCTCAACAAAATTCTAGCAAATCAGCTCCAGCAGTACATCAGAAAGATCATACACCATGACCAAGTAGGATTTATCCCTGGGATGCAAGGATGGTACAATATCCACAAATCAATAAAAGTGATACATCACATACACAAACTGAGAGATAAAAATCACATAGTCATATCTATTGATGCAGAAAAAGCATTTGACAAAATCCAACAACCTTTCTTGATAAAAACTCTCAGCAAGGTAGAAATAGAAGGGTCATACCTCAACATAATAAAAGCCATATATGACAAACCCACAGCCAACATCATACTCAATGGGCAAAATCTAAAACCAATTCCTCTAAGAACAGGAACAAGACAGGGATACCCACTCTCACCACTCCTGTTCAACATAGTGCTGGAAGTACTAGCCATAGCGGTGAGACAAGAAGAAGAAATAAAAGACATCCAAATTGAAAAAGAAGTAAAACTGTCCTTATTCTCAGATGACATAATACCGTACATAGAAAACCCTAAAGACTCCTTCAAAAAATCATTAGACCTAATAAATGAATTTGGCAAGGTAGCAGGATACAAAATCAAGGCCAAGAAATCTATGGCATTTCTATACACCAATAATGAACTAATAGAAAGAGAGACAAAAAAAGCAATTCCATTTACCATCACACCAAAAAAAATTACGATGAAAGAGGTGAAATAACAACAGACCCCACAGAAATACAAAGGATTATTAAAAAAATACTATGAACAACTCTATTCTAATAAACCAGACAACCTGGAGTAAATCTAAAACTCAATCAAGAAGATACTAAAAATCTCAATAAGCAGATAAATATGCATAAAACTATAGGATACTGAAAAAAGAGATAGAGGAAGATGTAAACAGATGGAAGAACAAACCATGTTCATGGATTGGTAGAATCAACATCTCCAACTTACACCATGCACAAAAATAAACTCAAATTGGATACAGGACTTAAACATAAGACGGGAAACCATAAAAATACTAGTGGAGCCGTGGGCAAACTGTGGCCCGTGGGCCGGATCCCGCCCGTTTGGCTATTCTATCAGGCCCGTGGAGCAGAAAGAGTGGAGGGTTCTCTTGCTCTCCCCATCCGCTCCTTCACCAGCAGCAGTGTTAACATGGCAACATTGGGAAACACGGCCGCAGCTCCTTCTTCTGAGTGGGTGGCTTTATATCCGCCCATTCAGTAAAAGGTACCTCTCAATCTTCCAGGGGCTCCTTGTAATGTCCGTGGACGCATCTCCCTACATCACACTGGGAATGTGTAGACACGTTATTGTGGTGATGTAGGGAGACACGCCCCTGGAGAGCACAGTATCAGAGCCTTTCTGAGGTAAGATTAAGAGCTCTACTCAAACACAATTTTTTCCTGTTCCCACATTCTGTACATCACAATGACTTGTTAATAAAACAACAAAGACTTTCAGCTTTTAGGGCTTGTATCCACTGCAGTTTGTTTTTTCCCACTGCGGATGCGCGCAGCAGGGAAAAAGACACACAGAGGACATGTCACACTAGCCATGCTGTGGCAGCATTTTTTTGCTGATACAGATGCCGTATCAGTAATGCTACTGTGGCCACTAACCGCGTGTGTTAGCGGCAAAACAAATGCATTTTGCACTGCGTTTGTTTCTCTCCCTTGCGCCTGTAAAAATGCATGCTACAGGACATTTGTGTTAACATGCACCACTGCACATTAACTTCAACACTAACATGATGGAAACCTGTGTATCCTGCATTAACCCTAGCTGTGCTGCATTGCAATACTGCACCACACTGCAACGGCAGCACGGCTAGTGTGAACGAACCCTAATTCAGTGGGTTGAACAAAAAGTTTGTATAGAAATGTGATGAACTAAAGATTTTATTACAAAATCGCTTAATTTTAGGGTTTCAGAAGTAATTGGACAAATGAAAAACTGAAAATCAAATGTTCATATCTAATACTTGGATGAAACCCTTTTCTGGTAATGACAGCCTGAAGTCTTGTACTTATGGACATCACCAGATGCTGGGTTTTATCCTTTGTAATGCTCTGCCAGGCTGTCACAGTAGGGGTATATATATAAATATCCTCCATTTCCAGATTTTAATAAGAAAAACTGTTGCAATGGGCATTTAAAAGTGGCACTTGGTTGTTTTTAATAGAGTCCAGTGGATGCAATTTGACATTGATAATGGTCTCTTCCACACTATGTGCGCTGCGGCTGTTTTTTGCCAGAAATGGAAGTGCTAGTGGTAACTACTGGTTATGCATGTTTTGCACTGCCCTAGCACCTCCCATACAAGTGTGTCTGGAAGACACAGCAATGTGCAGCTATGTGTGTTACCATAAACAAAGGACCTGTGTGAAAGATACACAGGTTTCCTATGGAGGAAAGAGGTTGTTCTCTATGGTCAGGGTGTGCCTCTGTCCCATGTCTAAACTTTTTCAGATGATTTTGTTATATATATATATATATATATATATATATATATATATATATATATATATATTGTAGAAGACCAAAAATGTTATAGTAGAGCAAATTTAATCACTTGTTTTTATACTTTACTGTCTTATTTTAGTAAAGAATTTAATAAGAGAATGGTACTTTGGTTTTAGCCCAATATTAAACATGAGTGGACCAAAGAAAAGGAAAGTGGACAGTGAATGCTGAGTGTTTAAGAGGGAGTGGACAACAAAATATTTTTTCACCGAAGTCCAATCAATGCTGGTATGTCTGATATGCCAGGAAATACTTGCAGTCTTCAAAGAGTACAATCTCAGCCGTCAATTTGCCATAAAGCATGGCAACTATGCTAGCAAGCAGTCACTTCAAGAACGGGAGGCTACTGCACAGAGGTTGATGGCTAAATTACAGGCTCAGCAAAATGTCTTTCACAGACAAACTGCAATTCAAGAGACAACTACCAAAGCAAGTTTTATGCTATCATTCAAATTAGCAAAAGCTAGCAAACCTGTCTCTGAAGGCAAGTTTTTTTTAAAGAATGTATGATAGAGACAGCAGGTCTCTTGTGTCCAGAGAGAAAAGGTAAGTTTGAAAAACTCAGCTTATCTCGCAGGACAGTGACTCGTTGAGTGGAACTGATTGATGAAGACTTGGCCAGCAAGTTAAATAATAAGGCAGAGTTCTTTAAGTTATATTCACTAGCATTGGATGAAAATAATGACGTAAAGGACAGTGCTCAGCTCTTAATTTTTATCCAAGGGATTAGTGACAATTTTGAAATTATGGAGGAGTTTTTAGCCATGGAGTCACTGAAAGGAAAAACACGGGGAGAGGGCTTGTATGACTGGGTGTCTACAGTCATCAAGAAAATGAAGCTAGCATGGAGTAAACTTGCTAATGTCACCACAGATGGATCTCCAAATTTAACTGGAAAAAATGTTGGACTGCTAAAAAGAATTCAGGATAAAGTGAGAGAGAAGAACCCTAACCATGATGTTATTTTTCTTCACTGTATTATTCACCAGGAATCATTGTGCAAGTCTATATTACAACTTAATCATGTTAATCCAGTCGTAAAGCTTGTTAATTTCATTCGAGCAAAGGAACTTCAGCACGGTCAGTTTATTAAGTTCCTGGAGAAAACTGATTCGGATCACCACAACTTAACTTTACCACTCTCGTGTCCACTGGTTGAGTTTGGGCAAAGTTTTCCAACGAGTGTGGGAGCTCGAAGAAGAGATTGGTGCACTTTTGAAATTAAAGGGGAAGTCTAACGAATTTACTGAGCTGAGTGACAAGAATTGGCTGTGTGACTTTGCATTTGCTGTAGATATATTTTCACATTGGAATGAGCTAAATATGAAGCTACAGGGAAAAGATCAGTATGTACATGACATGTACACTAATGTGAAAGCCTTTAAATCGAAGCTGATTTTCTTTTCCAGACAAAGTCTTCAATCATTTTGCCACACTAGCCACACAGGAGATCATCCAAAATGTGAAGAAATACAGCAAATCACTGGATGACCTGCAAGCAGAATTTTGTCATTGGTTTTCTGATGTTGAAAAAATTGACCAGTCACTTCAACTGGTGGCCTGTCCTTTGTCACAAAACCCTGAAACAGCACCAGAAGAGGTGCAACTGGGACTCATTGATCTTCAGTCTGACTTTGTCCTAAAGGAGAAATTCAGCTCTCTTGAACTAAGAGACTTTTATGCTTCACTTAATGAAGCCACTTTTCCAAACATCTGGAGGATGGCACAGAAGATACTGGTGCTGTTTGGGTCAACCTATGTTTGTGAGCTGACATTTAGCGTCATGAACATCAACAAAGCCCCTCACAGATCCAGCTTACCTGACGAACACCTCGGATCTATCCTGAGAATAGGCACAACAAAGTTAACTCCAGACTCTGATGTATTAGCTAAAAAAGGAGACCAACAACACTGTTCCCACTGAAGTTGATGTTTTAAAGACCAAAAACCTTTCAACCCAGTCTGCATTGCCATCTACATCTATGTCCCGGGCATAATTTGGAAGTTGCACTAAAGAAAATGTTTAATTTACTGTTTACACATTTTGTTCTTTTCTATTTGTTTTAGTTTTAAATTATTTTATTATATTTAAGTTTAATTTGAAAAGCTTTTGTACCTTTCCTTTGTTAGGCAATTTTATTTTGCCTTTGCCATCTTCAATATAAGGTATGTTACTGTGCTATGATTCCTCCATTTTTTGAAGTTTCAAATTATAATAATTAGTTTTTATATTCTTCTTGTTAAAATGTTTGAAATGAATAAAACTATTGAAATAAAAAAAGACCATACCCTTTTATGTAATGATGTTTACTTTGAATTTATATTAGTTCACACAAACACTCCATCTATGCTTTTGTTCAGGCCCTCTGGTCCAGTTTAAGAATCTGTTGTTGCCCTTGAGTCAAAAAGTTTGCCCACCCCTGCCTTAGGACATGGTAGTTAATAATAAGCTTCATTCTCCTTTCTAAGAACTTCCTATCATCATGGAAAGATTAACAATCTTCTTGCCAAAACTATCTGGACAGGGTAGGTGCATGTAAGGTTTGAGGCGCAGGAAACTGACTACCAAGAGATTTTAAAGTAAAGTTTATTTCCAAGTAATGAACAGGACTCATTACGGAGGTAGAGAAATCAGAGTTGAAGGAGTGGGGAGGGGACAGGGGAGATAGACCCAGCTGGGCTGCCGCCTGGACATGGAGGATCAGCAACACGTGGCTGGTCTGGGGGTCTTTTTAAGGGGAGGAACAGGAGAGGGTTGGACCCAGGGCAGAACAGGAAGGGGTGGGCTCCAGGACACTTTGGCACACGCTGATTGGTGGTTCAATGTCTTGGGGATGTCTCTGTGACAGATGCCAGTAATGTCATAACTCTGCCCACCAGTTGAGAAGAGGGAAAACCTTATAGCGCCCACCCTTTGCTACCCCTAGCATGCATTGCCTGTCCTGTAACGATTACACCTTGCCTACTTCCCCATGCCTGTAATTCCTACTCTTCTATAAAATCTTTGTCCTTTTACCCAATATAAGCAGCTGGCTTATGGTGGGGTGCAGAGCAGATTTTTATGGATGACCTGCTCTCTCCCATCCTGCTGGCATTATTGGAATAAATGTTTATATATGGTTCAACCCTGTCTCTGCTTAATTGGCTCATGTGGTGACAAGCAGCCATGACCTATTGGTTGTTACTTTTCAAACCATTGTTTTTGATTATTCTATTCATATTCTAATGTTGTAAATAAGTCACTAGGCCCAGCCCACCTTCAAGGGAAGGGAGACACAAAAGGATGTGACTATCAGGAGGTGAGACCATGGATAGCCATTTTAGAAACTGCCCACTACAAATGTTGAATTTTAATAACAATTAACATCTATTTAAACTTAGGATGAAAATATTTGATATAATCTTAAAGATGTATGAGTGGATGCAGTGTTTTCCAAAATTGTTTTAGAAATAAATAAAGATACTTGAAGACCTCAGAGCTTCAGGCCTAGTGAAGCTGGGTCCTTTTGAGTGGGGAATGGTGTGCAGGGTGGAGGGTTTGGGGGGAGAATAGGACCTACAGAGATGGTCACCAGGAGTCTACCAGCAGCGGAAAGGGCAGAAAATCCACAGCCCATTTCTGGGAGCTCCAATTCAGGTGGATGGAAAGTACAGGAAGATGCAAAGTGTGTCTAGATTCCATGGGCATCAAGGGCAAGGAAATGCAGCTAGTTGTGGGTTTAGGATGGAGGGAGAAAGGGGATAAAAATGCAGTTTTTGAAACACAAATGTGTCTGGAGTGTGTAGGATGAAAAGAAAGGGCAAGACTGGAAGCCAGAATCCAGCAGGAGGGATGGTGAGAACCCAGGACAGGGGATCGCACCCAACTGCAGATGGGAGAGGAGAGGATGCAGTTGGCACATGTTCAACAGGAGACTAATCTTGGGAAACACTGCACTCTGGGTGCTATTGGGGACTAATAGTACAAGGCCAGGGATCTCATCTCCCCAAATTCACATCACACTTGAGGGACATGACAGCTCAGACTTCCTCTCTGGAACAGGAATTTTCTAGTGCTTAAGCCGCCCTAGCCTCCTAGAGAAAGAAAAAGGAAAGCCAGAGAATGGGATGGGGAGGGGATTGAGAGAGGGGACGGGGGAGGAGGCTGGGCATAAAGAGAGACCAGAACTAAAAAGAAAGCCTTTCTTTGAGTCTCGAGTAGGAGCCTGGTGTCGAAGGGCCGAGAGAAAAAAAAGTCTGATTAGGGCAAGCGAAGATGTAAAGAATGGAAACTGAACTTTCCAGTGTTAACAGAAAAAAATAAACCATTGAAACCTGTAAATAGAGACCGAAACAAGATGGCGGCCTAGGAAGTCTCCTAAGCTGCCACCTCCTCAACAATTTGGAAAAAAACAACAGCTGAAATCGAAAGGGATCACATCAGACCCACAGGAAAGCTGGCAAAAGGGGAAGGCTACAACTAGACACCAAGCAGGGCGCCGCTGCTGCCATGTGGAGCTTAAAACTACAGCAAAACTGGACCTGCCGGAGCCACTGCCGCTGGGAATGAGGGAAGCCAGACCTCGCTCTGCCCCGGGGCCCAAGGCTGGCCCACCGAGGGAACCTGGGACCAATATGGGAACTCCGCCGCACCTTCGGCACCTGCCCAGACGAGAAGCCTCCCTGCCCGCAATCATCCTGGCATGCAGCTATCCCAGCCCGCCCGCCGTACCGGTGAGGTGCTGGCACGGCGTCTCCTGGCCTGTGGCTGGCTCGGTCTGGTCTCCGCGCCGCGCGTGGTGGTGGGGGGATGGCATGGCGCCTTCTGTTTGTGGCCCCACGAGTCCACCTGCCGCAGCCGCCCGCAGCCGGCTCCACTCGGCCAGGCCTCTGCGCACACAGTGATGACAAAGAGATGGCGCAGAGTCTGTCTCCCAGCCCGCAGCTAGCTCGGCCCAGCCTACTCGCACTGTGCTGGTGGGGGATAGCGTGGTGCCTTCCGTTTGCGGCCCCGCGAGTCCTTTCTCCGCCAAAGTTCCTGCCACTGCTGCCATGTGAACTTTAAAACTACAGTGGAAATTGAACCACAAGAGTGACCATTGCTGCACCACCCACCACCGCCACCCGCCACCTGCCACCGCACCGCTGCTGAGAATAAAGGAAATCCACCGAGAACAGAGCTCACTACGCCCCGGGATCAGGGAGTGGGCGCCCTCACAACTTAGCCTCCGTGTCTGCAGCTGCTCCACTCCCGCACCGAACGAGACACCTTTGAGCGGTCACCCCACCTGCAGCCATCTCAGCCTGCCTGCAGCCGTCCCAGCCTGCCCACCAAGCTAGCGAGGAGCTAGCATGGTGCCTCCAATACTCGACCCCAGCCCCAGAGGGGCTGAGTGCCCGGGTGAACCGTGTCCCCCAAAGGGGCCGGGTGTCCTGGGTGAGCCGTGTGTCCCAGGGGAAGCAGTGGGACCCAGGGGAAGGGATGGTGAGAACCAGAGGAGGAGTGGACTCTACTCATGTGATCCTGAGATAGTCATCATAAAACAAGCAGATTGTCAAATGACAGCGGGGAGGGGAAGGAAACCTGGGGGGAGATTAGAGAACAACCAAAGGACTGGTGTGCATGAATATAAGTACAACCAACGAACACAGAACTCTGAGGAGGGAGGGCATGAATGGGAGGTGGGGGGATGGTGGTAAACTATGTACACATATAATATCTTAATAAAATTTTTAGAAAAAGAAACCTGTAAATAATTTTTGTGAGTTTATTTGAGCCAAACTGTCAACATATGCCAGGAAGCAGAACCTCAACGGATTGAGATAATGCTCTGAAGAATGGTGGTTTACATTTCTATATTTATACATTGCAATCAAAGGAAAGGGACGTAGGTGAGTTACATGAAATTCATTGGTGATAGATTAGGGAGGTGTGACAGAGCGAAGAGGGGAAACCTCTGGGAGAGGGTAAAAGGTGAAATGATGGACATGAGCTTCTTTTACAGAGTTGGATACAGGATACTCTAACATAATTAACAGTTGAAAATTAACTTGATAACAATAACAATGAGGGGATGTCTCCAGGCCATTCCTTGTGCCCAGAGAGGTCCGGGGTAAAAAGGAAGTTACAAGTTACCCAGACATCTCACAGATAAGTTATCTTAGAGGCAGGAAGGCAGATGGGCTCAGTATAGAAGATCAAAGTTGATCTTTGTCAGGTGAAATATCTGGAACATGACTACCCACTATAACCTGTTTATAGTTAGATATTAAATTTTCAAACCATCTTTTGTGGTTATTTTAGGTCTCTGAGTTTGCAAGACTGCCACACAGGAAATGTGGAGCAGCCTGAGGGTGGAAGGTGAGTTGATGGCCCAGCCGGGGGCGGGGTCTGCTGTGGGGAGCAGGCTGGGTGCGGGGCAGCAGTCCCACATCGGGGCGTGCTGGGAAGGTGCTGGAAGGGCTCCAGACCGGCACCTTTCCCAAGCGGGCTGGGGAGGGACCAGCCTAGGGACACACCCCGCCGGAAGCCCTCCCCTCGGCTCGGCCCGCCCTTTGTCTGTGTTGGAGGCCGGAAGCGAAGTCTGCCTACTGGGACTTCTGAGCCTGGGGAAGGCCGGGGCGTTCCTTCCCTGTGCCCGGAACTCTGAATCGAGCGCTCCTTAAGGTGCTGGGGGCCATGGGTGCTCTGTGCCGCCGACCTCTTGTCCTCCTGGAGCCCCATCTGGGGCTAGGGCTGTTGCTACTGATCCTGTACGGGCTGGCTCCGTGTCGCGCTTCCCCGCGGCTCTTGGACCACCCGGCACCCATTTGCTCCCAACAGGTGAGACCCTGTCGCGCCCCGGAGGCGCGGGAGCCGCCGGGATGCCGCGGCAGAAGCGCCGAGGGACGGCGAGGGCTGCCTGGCTCGAAGCTGGAGCGGGCGGCAGGAAGTCTGTGTTGGGATCTTCAAGGGGGTTCGCGGCTTGGGCACAGGGAGCGGGCGCACCAGGGAGGACACTCGAAGCGTTGGGAGTTGAGGTTTGGACCCGGGAGAAGAGGGAGTTTGCAGGGAGAAGAGGTCGCGTTATGTATGTTGCACCATCTGACTGGTATCCTGGGCGGGAGGCGGGAGGCGGGAGGCGAGAGAGAGAACACCTCTCCTGGGCTCCGAGGTTTGGGGAAAGAAATCGATGAGTGCGGCCCGCCTGAGAGATAGAATGGAGCTGGCTAGAACGAGCAGCGGGGAGGGACTGGGCCAGCTCCCCCTCCTCCCTGCAGGCGGCCGCCGCCTGTAGAGCCCTGGAAGATAATTTGACCCTAATGCTACCTCCAGAGGAGCCCGAGAAGTCCGCAGCAACCAGATCAGAGGTGGAAGCCCCAGCGGATATTAGCCCGCTTCCCTTGGGGGAAGAGGGAACACTTCGGGCGGACAACGCTTCGCACTAGGCTGGGCGGCCTCCGGGGCCCAAGGGTCAGAACCTCTGTTGAGACGCGGTCTGTAACCTTCAAGGAATAGCTGTGCCTAGAGCGCCAACTGACTCTGGCAACTTTGTGCCACCTCCCCAGCAAGGCTAAGCCCTGAGAAATGCAACTGATTTAGACACAGCCCCTCCAGCGCCCTGCATCACCACCACCACCACTCAGGCCTGGGATCTGTTTTACAACTGTGGAATAGTATCCACGTGTGCACACAGGAGGTGACACACCTACCCTTGGGGTAGTGGCCCTGTTGTGGAGGACAAACTTAAAGGAGTTCGAGAGAGAAACAGCAGCCTGGCTGGTGTTGCTTAGGGGTGGAGCAGGGACCTAAGAGTAGGAGGTCACCATTCCATCTTGTCAGGGCACATGCGGGGGTTGGGGGCTGGGTCCCCAGAGTGGGGCATTCAGGAGGCAGCAGTTCAGTGATTCTCATAATTGATGTTTCTGACTTTCTCTTCCTCTCTGAAGTCAATACATTATATATATGTGTGTATATATATATGTGTGTGTATATATATATATATATAATTTTTTTAAAGGAGGAAACAGTGCCCACCTTCACAGCTTCTTTCTTCAAAGTGTTTCCTCTCTTTCCTCCACTTTCTCTCTGCTTTCCTCAGCTTCCTCCCTGTTCAGTGTCTGAGTCAAAGGATGTGAAACAACTCTAAAGATATTTTTCCTTATCTAATTTTTGTAGAGAATTTACTGTGATTAGCAGAGGAAAAATATACCCTTGTGACTCCACTGTTGGGCAAAGCAGGAGATATGTACTCAGCATTTGGTATAGAACTATTCTACCATGGAAAATTCCAAGTTCATATTTTGATGGCCATTTGTCAGGTGCCTGCAAAGTACAAGGTACTGTTGCTGGGAAATGAAACTATAAAGAAACCCTAATGTCCAAGGGACTTGAATCACCCAGGAGAGAAAAGGCTTGAAGGTGGTAACTATTATACAAGGTGGCCTGAAGCAAGTGCTCTTTGTACAACCAGTGCATGTATAAAATTCCAGGGAAAGGAAAAATTACTTTTAGCTGGGGTGTTCTTTCTGGCAGAGAAGACAGTGTGGTAGCCCTGAGAGGTTAGTAGAAGCCTCCTAGAGTTGTTGAATATCCCATGTGGTGGAAAGGGGCTGAACCACAGCCCTCGGTTGGGCAGGATAATGTATGTGGTTGAAAAGAGAGAGGGATGGATTCAGGAGAGCTGGACTAACTGACTTTGTCATTAATTGCTAAGTGGGAAGCTACTGAGAGTAGGGAGCAGGGGCACAGAATGATTCCAGAAAGAGCTGGGAAGAGATGCTTATTGGCCAGGTTTGTCTGCTATCTCCATGCCCTTCCTCCTCCCACATAACTGCATAGAACTGACTTACCAGCAGTGCACTTCTGTGACAAACAGCTCCCCTGCATCATTGACTGAGCCCTTAAAAAAAAAAAGTAGCTAGCCCTGGCCAGGTGGCTCACTTGATTGGAGAGGCATCCTGTATACCAAGCATGTCAAACTCTTGGCATGCAGCCCGCTGGCCCTGAGTTTGACATACTTGTACACCAAAAGGTTGCAGGTTCAATTCCACATGGGGGCACATTTGGTAGGTAACTGATTGTTTCTCTCTCTAAAAATAAATAAAAACATGTCTGTCCTTGGGTGAGGATTAGAAAGAAAGAAAGAAAGAAAGAAAGAAAGAAAGAAAGAAAGAAAGAAAGAAGCTACACCCCTCAGATTTCTCTCTGCTGGTGTTATAGCTGCAACACCCTATAGTAAGGAGAGTTAAAGCTGAAAATTTGATCTCAGAGGACCCGGGTTTATACCCTTCATCACTTACAGTTTCTGCAAACTTGGACATTTTAGGCTGTCTGAACTTGGCTTTCCTTATTTCACAATAGAAGGGCTGGTTAAGTGAGTCATCTCAAAGTGGGGTCATAACACTTCACAGAATACAACTGTCTATCCAAAGCCCAGTTTGGTTTAGCTCTCAGTGACTCTCATAGACAGAGAAGATCCTATTCTGTTCCTAGCTCAGTGCTATAACACAGGGTATGGGAGCTTGATAAATATCCTATCTAATAAAGAGGGAATATGTTAATTAACCCTCATGCTGCTGCAAAGATGGTGGTGCCCACAGCCAATAAGGAGGGAATATGCTAATTGACTGTCACGCCCTCAAAGATGGTGGTTCCCATAGCCACAAGATGGTGGTGCCCAGTCCCCTCATCTCTGGTGGCAGGTGCGGCAAGTCCCCCTGTTTCCTTAGCCCTGCAACCGCCCAGGGCTGGCCTGAGGCACAGGCAAGCCTCAAATGGCAGCTGCCCAGCCATGCAGGGCCACCTGAGGCTCAGGTAACCAGGACCAGCCAAGGCTTGTGCCCGGCAATGGCAACAGCAGAGGTGTGATGGAGATGTCGCCTTCCCCTGATCACCAAGTTGCCTCCCACCCCTGAGGGCTCCTGGACTATGAGAGGGGACAGGCCGGGCTGAGGGACCACCCCCTGTCCAGTGCATGAATTTTCATGCACTGGACCTGTAGTCTGGAATAAAAAACCATAGGGATGAGTGAATTATGAATGAATGGTTAACTCTGCTTGAACAGCAGTGAAAAACTGGTTGCTCAAAACCTGATGACATTGAGTTCCCACAGAAGTTGCTACTAGAGAAACCATAAGTAATTGTAGTTCCTTGGTAGGCTTTAACCAAGATTTCCCTTGGCTATCAGCCCAGAGGAAAGCCCACAAAGATAAACCGTTAGCACACAATGTTTCAGACAGAGAGTGTATGGCATTCTAAATTATTATTTTTTAAATTTATTTTATATTTTACAGAGAGGAAGGGAGAGAGATAGAGAGCTAGAAACGTCGATGAGAGAGAAACATCGACCAGCTGCCTCTTGCTCACCCCCTACCGGGGATGTGCCCACAACCAATGTACATGCCCTTGACCGGAATCGAACCTGTGACCTTTCAGTCCGCAGACCGACGCTCTACCACTGAGCCAAACCGGTTTCGGCTAAATTATTTTTTGATGTGAGCACTTTCTAGTTTTGACTTGTGGTACAACAAATGTTTGGTTTAACGGTTAATCCTTACTGATTTTCTAAAGTTGCTTTCAGCTGGACCGCTCTTCCAAAGTGTACAAGGTATGTTCTGTGGATGCTCTTGTGCAGTGCAGGCATTTAGGCAGTCAGAGCTGCTGTTACTGCTGGCAGTAGACCCAGCAAAGTTAACAGGTTCCTCTGCCATCATGCTGGATTTCTTACTTCCCTACTATGCTAGCCTTTTATCTAGAGACTAACATCAAATAGCTACAGAGACAAAGCAAGAGGTGATGCAGTGCAGGGGAGAGAACATTTGGCTGAAAGTGAGACCTGGACTTCCCTCACCAGCTCTACAGCCCTTGTCACTCCACTGCTGTGAGCATGTGTTTTAGTCTATAAAAGGAGGTGACCCTCACCTACAGGATTATTTGGAGAGGGAGTAACTTGCTAGATATATGAAAGGGCCAGATCATATGGGTTATGGTGTGGGAAGGTGCAAGGGCTACTGACATGTACTATGTACTAGATAGCTTTGTTCAGGCACTATGCTAGGGGTGTTAGCATGTATGACTTCATTCAGAGCTCACAGTAACCTGCCAGGCCTACCATCACATGTGTTTGAGAGACTAGGTAATGGGCCCAGGTGAGTGCAGAGCTGAGAACCAAAGCTCTGCCTGGCCTTGGCCACCATGGCTCAATATTTACAGTGTTGGACTGAACACTGAAGGGTCTTGGGTTTGATTTTGATCAAGGGCAAGTACCTGGTGCACGTGTGGGAGGCAACCAATCCATGTGTCTCTCTCATTAATGTTTCTCTCTTCTCTCTTCCCCTTCCCTCTCTCCACTTTCTCTGAAAACCAATGGGGGAAAAATATTCTCAGGTGAGGATTTAAAACAAAATAGTTATGCCTGGGACTTCAGAGTTTACTTCTCTTTACTTTGCACTTGGTAGTGGCCACTGAGTACACAGGGTGAATACAGCCTTTTATTTCTTTCTTTTAATCTTCACCACTATGGGTAGATAATGTTGGCCCACAATTTTTTGTTGAGAGGCAGCATAGCAGTGATTAGGAGTATGAGTTCTGGAGCAAAGTTGCTTGAGTGTTAGCCCTGTGGGACCTTGAGCCACTTAGATAACATACCTGTGCTTCAGTTTATTCACTAGTAAAAATGAGATAATGGAACTTACCTTAGAAAGTTGTTGCAAAGATTAAATGACATATGTGTATGAAGTGCTTAGCATGATGTCTGACACAGAAGAAGAGCTTGATAAATATTAGTTGCTACCATCATTATCATCATGAACATTCTCCTTGGATTTCTGCAAGAGGCCTTAGCATAATGTCATTCACAAACAGGTAGCTTGTAATTAATATCCTGATCCTACTATTTAAAAAAAAAATAGGCATTGAAATAAAGAAATTAGGAATGATTTATTGGAGGGGAATAAAACAAGATCCAAAGTCCATGAATGTACTTTTTAAAAATGTTTTTATTGATTTCAGAAAGAGGAAGGGAAAGAGACATATCAATGATGGGAGTGAATATTGATCAATTGCTTCCTGCAAATCCCCTATTGGGGATAGAGCCCTCTACCTAGCCATGTGTCCTGATTAGGAATTGAACCATAACCTCCTGGTTTATTTGTCAATGCTCAGCCCCTGAGCCACACTGACTGGGCCTGAATGTATTTTTACATTATTAAATGTTTTGTTAATATTAATCCTATGCAGAAATTAAATTATAAGGAAAAAAATGTCTGCTATTTCTTCTCCTAAACCAGTGGTAGGCAAACTGTGGCTCGCAAGTCACATATGGCTCTTTGGCCCCTTGAGTGTGGCTCTTCTACAAAATACCACATGAGGGCTCACATGTACAGTGTGATTAAAACTTCATGGCCCATGCGCAGAAGTCAGTTTTTAGCTCTCAAAAGAAATTTCAATCGTTGTACTGTTGATATTTGGCTCTGTTGACTATGAGTTTGCCAACCACTGTCCTAAACAAATGAATGTTTTTATTTGTTTATCTTTTCAATCCTTTCATTTGTTTGGAGTAACATCATAGATAAAATTCTATCATTTAATTAATTTTTATCAAGGTTGATCCTTTAAAAATGGTACAAAGATGTTTAAATGAAAAAGAGCGAATCCTTATTTCACCCTTTACCCCTTTCTAACTGGGGTAAAGGGTAAAATAAGGATGGATCCACTTATAACTCTTTTTAAAAAATATATATATTTTATTGATATTTTACAGAGAGGAAGGGAGAGAGATAGAGAGCCAGAAACGTCGATGAGAGAGAAACATCAACCAGCTGCCTCCTGCACACCCCC
This sequence comes from Vespertilio murinus, assembly GCA_963924515.1. Classification (NCBI taxonomy): domain Eukaryota; kingdom Metazoa; phylum Chordata; class Mammalia; order Chiroptera; family Vespertilionidae; genus Vespertilio; species Vespertilio murinus. The sequence continues at coordinate 94,706,346 of OZ004707.1, read as the reverse complement.
CACCGGGGATGTGCCCGCAACCAATATACATGCCCTTGACCGGAATCGAACCCGGGACCCTTCAGTCCACAGACCAACACTCTACCACTGAGCCAAACCGACCTCGGCCACTTATAACTCTTTTAGTTATTCTGACATTTGCCTCTGTCTTTCTAAATGTACTTGTATTGTTATTCTCCATTTGTCAATTTTAAATATTATCTACTGATTTATAATAGATGAATATCTAAATGTCTTATATTAACCTCCCTCCACTACTTCTCCCAATCTTTGTAGTTATATCAAAATTTCAGTTAAATCAATGGTCAGTGTTTATTATGGCAAGTAAATAATCTTCACTGATGAGAAAAGTATGTGTACTTTTGATTATATTTCTTTTTTGTTATAACTTCTTTTCCCATGGAGGTAATAATTGCTTTAATTCTTCATTTTCATAATTTTCATTGTAACTAGTCTTAGTTTTTTTCTATCAGATTTGTCATATTTTCCCCCCCACAAACATCAGATATCCCATCAATTTCATTCCCCTGTCCCCAGAAAACTCCCCCTGGTGCCCTCTGTCCTCCACTCCATTCTGGAGTTATTATGCTATAGACCAGTGGTTGGCAAACTCATTAGTCAACAGAGCCAAATATCAACAGTACAACGATTGAAATTTCTCCCCCCCCCCCATTATTTTTATAAGGCATTTTATGTGTACATATCTTACCATTGCCCCCTCTCCCATCCCTTGAAATTTCTTTTGAGAGCTGAAAACCAACTTCTGTGCATGGGCCATGAAGTTTCAATCACAATGTATGTGCATGCCCACACTTGGTATTTTGTGAAAGAGCCACACTCAAGGGGCCAAAGAGTCGCATGTGGCTCATGAGCCATGGTTTGCCAGCCACTGCTCTAGACCTATAGCACAAATGCCATACTAGGTATTCTGTCATGTTTACAGCTCCCATGTCCTGAACCTGTGTTGTCTTTCTCAAAGATTACCTCCCTCTTTTTGCTAGAGCATATCCTCCTGCAATTTTCTAAGAAAAGTTATGAGGGTATGAGGGATGGATACATACAGAGGTGGAAAAAGTAGTTGTGAGTACACAAAATATAGTTTACTCTTGTATTTATTATTTATTGTATTTATTTGCAATACAACTGTAAACCTACTTTTCCCAACCTGTGTGTGTGTGTGTGTGTGTGTGTGTGTGTGTATTTAAAAAGTCTTTATTTTGCCCTCACTTTTAAAATCATTTTTCTTCAGAATGTTGAAGACATTGGCATTTTTATAGGAATTGCATTGAATCTATAGATTGCTTTGGACAGTATGGACATTTTAGTTAATTATTAGAGGCCCTGTGCACGAATTCGTGCACAGGTGGGGTCCAACTAGCCCACCCTGATTGGGGCCAATTGGGCTGGCCAGGGAGAGGGGTCATGGGCAGTTGGCAGGCCTGTCCCACCTCCAATTGTGGGGGTCGACCAAGGAGGGGCTGGCTGGGGGGAGGGGCCGCAAGCAGTTGGTGGGCCAGACCCACCCCCTGGTTGAACTCCCTGTTGAACTCTGGGACAAATTCCCAGTCGAGGGGACAATTTGCATATTAGCCTTTTATTATATAGCCATGGTTAGCAAACTGCAGCTCAAAAGTTACATGTGGCTCTTTGGCCCACAAAATACCACAGCCTGGGCAAGTCTATTTTCAAGAAGTGGCATTAGAAAAAGTTTAAGTTTAAAAAATTGGCTCTCAAAAGAAATTTTAATCGTTATACTGTTGATATTTGGCTCTGTTGACTAATGAGTTTGCCAACCACTGTTATATAGGATTCCTATCCATAAGCACAGTATATGCTTCCATTTATTTGTATCTTCTTCAGTGTCTTATAATTTTCCAGGTACCAGTCTTTTGCCTCCTTGGTTAAATTTATTCCTAGGTATTTTACTTTTTTTCATGCAATTGAAATGGGATTATTTTTTTAGTTTCTGTCTCTGATAGTTTATTATTGGTGTATAAAAATGCAATTGATTTATGAATATTAATTTTGAATCCTGGTACTTTACTAAATTTTTCAGTTCTAGTAGGTTTTTTTGTAGAATCTTTAGGGTTCTCTCTGTATAATATCATGTCATCTGCCTTTTATTTCTTCTTGTCTGATTGTTGTGGCCAGGAATTCTAGCACTATCTATATATATATAAAAGGCTAATATGCAAAGTGTCCCCCTTGGGAGTTCAATTGATTGCTATGATGTGCACTGATCACCAGTGTGAAGGGAGTCCCTGGCTGGCAGCCAGACAGAGGGCCCCTGATGGAAGGCCCGAGCCAGAAGGGTCCAATCAGCCCTGATCGCTGGCCAGGCCTATGAACCCTACCTGTGCATGGATTTCATGCACCAGGCTTCTTGTGTTGAATAGAGGACATCACTGTCTTGTTCTTGATAATAAGGGAAATACTTTTATTTTTTTCCTCCAGAATCTTCTTTTTATTCCTGCTATATCAAAAGTTACATGATATTGGGCCTTGTCACTCTCTTCATCTCTTCCATTCCTTTATTCCTCCGTAACCAGTGTGTCTGATATATATCTGTCCACATATTTTTCTATGTTTATACAGTTATATTCACAGATTTTTTTCATTACTTATTTCCATAGAAAACTGGATTCTATAATAGTTTTTGCATCTTATTTTTCTCACTCTTTAACACATTTAGTCATCAATCCAGCTCAATAGACATCTATGTATCTAATGCTCTTTAATATTTGCATAACCCACAGTAGAAAGTCATCTATTTAACCATTTCTATTTTGATGGACAATAAGATTTAAATTAGATCTTATTTTATTCAGCCATATCCTATGATAGGTATTCAATACCACAGAAAAAGAGGGAAAGGTATTTTTTTAAAGCTAGCAAAGCTAAATTCTAAAACTTGATAAGTTATATACAAAAAGAAAACTATAGACTGATCTCACTTATGAATATAAATGCAAACAATTCTATTAGTAAATATTAGTAAATTTAATAGTAGAATATCAAAAGAATAGTGTTCCATAATCAAGTAGAATTTATTCCAGGAATTCAAAATTGGTCCATTATCAGCAAATCTATCAATATAATTCATTATATCAATAAAGGACAAAATCTATGAAGTTATCTTAATAAATGATGGAGAGGTATTTTATAAGGTTCAGGAGCTTTATATAAAAACTATGAAGAACATATTTATATACAACAATGGCTTTCAAAAACCAAAAATAGTACTAAAGTTTAAAAAATTTTTTTTAAATATATATATATATTAAAAAATATATTTATTGATATTTCACAGAGAGGAAGGGAGAGAGATAGAGAGCTAGAAATGTCGATGAGAGAGAAACATCGACCAGCTGCCTCTTGCACACCCCCTCCGGGGATGTGCCCCCAACCAAGGCATATGCCCCCGACAGGAATCGAACCCAGGACCTTTCAGTCCGCAGACCGACGCTCTACCACTGAGCCAAACTGGTTTTGGCAAAAATATATATATTTTTAATGTTAGTAATATTACAGACATCTCCGGTTTTGCCTCCCCTTTAACCTTACTCCCAGCCTTTACTCCCACCCACTTCCCCCCACTTATTGAGCATTTATTATAAGAAGGGAAACTAGTAATTAAAAAACTGCCATTATGTGCCAGACACTGGACAAATTTAGTCTCATTTAATAGGCAGTGAGATGATTCTCTGGGTATTGCAGCCAACAGAATTTCTCATCATGACTCCCCTAAGGCTTCTAGTAACAGTGTGGGGACATGTATTATTTTACTTACTTGTATAACTAGTACAAGAATTCATTCACACCGAAACCGATTTGGCTCAGTGGTAGAGCATCGGTCTGCGGACTGAAAGGTCCTGGGTTCGATCCCGGCCAAGGGCATGTACATTGGTTGTGGGCACATCCCCGGTAGGGGGTGTGCAAGAGGCAGCTGGTCGATGTTTCTTTCTCATTGACGTTTCTAGCTCTCTATCTCTCTCCCTTCCTCTCTGTAAAATATCAATAAAATATATTTTTTTAAAAGAATTCATTCACTTTGTTCAAAAATTTTCACAATACAGAGATAAGAAGTTAAGAGCACCATACATACAGCACCATCACTACTAGCTCACTTCCTGTCCCAATATCCTTATTTCTATTTGTATCATTTAATTTTCAACACTATATGAGGTTGGTATTGTCCTTATTCTGATTTTATAGTTGAAGAAATCAAGGCTTGGCAATATTATATTTCTTGAGGTAACTCAACTCCAGGAGTTTTATGAGGATTCATGAAACAATATAGTATATAACTCATGCAAAAAACAGTCTGGCACACCTTCCTTAGGCAATTTGTAAGGACATAAAGAAATTTCTGTACCAGGGACTGGAGTTTCTTTATCTCCCCTCTTTCAGCACTGCTTCCAGACTGAAGAATGGAAGTCTCCAGGGGTTAGAGGCCTATCACCAGGGCACCCAAGGAGAACCCTCTCAATGTTTTTAAAGTTGGAAAGTTTGTTCAGCTAGTGTGGCCTAGGGGTTGAACATCAGTCTATGAACCAGGAGGTCACGTTTCAATTCCCACTTGGGGCATATACAGGTTGCAGACTCGATCCTCAGTAGGGGGTATGCAGGAGGCAGATCAATGATTTCTTTCTTATCATTCATGTTTCTATCTCTCCCTTTCCCTTCCTCTGCAATCAATAAAAATATATTTTTTAAATAAATAAATGAAGTTGGAAGGTTCCCAGCTCATAATAGTTACTCAGAAAACAGCAATTCTGTTTTGTTATCCACTTCTATTTCTTATCAGTTGGGCATCATGAGAAAGTGTGAGGATAATATCATCCTCCTTCCCAGACTAGCCCCCAAAAGTGAGAAGGCAGGACCAGAATGAGCCAAAAAAAAAAAAAAGTGTCTGGAGCCCAACTTGTGAATTGAAGTTCTTTTCCAGATGTAATGACCTCCTTTTTTTTCCCCACAGGGGCTAAACTGTACAGTCAAAAATAGTAAGTCATCTCTTTTTTTTGTTCTTGTTGCTTTGATAAAGTGCTAACCTCATGCTGATCACTGACAAAAGTGCTGCTCTTCCTCTTCCAGTCTGGGATAAGGGCTGCACCTTCCAGCAGGAGATACTCTTGAGAGCCTTTAATGTGCACACCTGCTCTTTTTAACTAGAACATTCATCATCCATGGCCTGGCTGGTGTGGCTCAGTTGGTTGGTCCTCATCCAACACACTGAGGGTTGCTGGTTTCATTCCTGTCAGGGCACATACCCAAGTTGTGGGATCAATCCCTGGTGGGATGTGTAAGTGCGTACAGGAGGCAGATGATAAATGTTTTACTCTCACATTTATGCTTCTGTCTCTCCCTCTCCCTCTCTCTCTCTAAAAATCAATAATAAATCTTTTTTTAAAAATTAATATTCAGCTTTAGCTGGTTTGACTCTGTGAATAGACTGCTGGCCTGCAGACTTGAAGGGTCCCAGGTTTGATTCCAGTCAAAGACACATGCCTGAGTTGTGGGCTCAATCCCCGTAGGGGGCATGCTGGAGGCAGCTGATCAATTATTCTCATCATTGATGTTTCTTCCCCTCTCCCTCTTTCCCTCTCCCTTCCTCTCTGAAATCAATAAAAATATATTTTTTTAAAAACTTAAAAAAATTTATATTCATTATCTAAAGTTAGGAAGTGAGAAGCTAAACTGTCTTTTGGATTTTGAGATTATCCTTAAGGTGCTGCCATGGTGTGTCAGTAATTCAGCTTGATTTATCAGAGCTTGTCACTGTAACAGGAGAGAGAACTGTGGTTCTTTGTTTTAATCCAAGAAGGCACATATTTTAAGTGTCTGTGCTAATTAGGGACCGTGGCATATAAAAATAAAACAACTCTTTTCATTACCCGATCCTTCCTCTGTCCCCATTCCAACCACTACTTCATTTCAAAACCAACTCGTGTACTTTGTGTTTTCTCTTAATATGCCTTTGAGATTTCAAAGCTTTACAGTGACCCAGGACAAGCACAAGAAAAGAGGGGCAGTATAGGAAAGCTGAGAACCCTGCCCCTGACGTTTAAGGTCCAGCTCTCTGGATGTACTGCTGGGCATCTAGCTTGCATGCTTTAGTTTCTTTCAGTGTCATGCAAGTCTCTGATTTCTGCTTTTCCTGGCTTTCAGGTACCTGCCTGGATGACAGCTGGCTCCAGCCCCAAAAATTGACCCCTTCATCTCCAAAAGATGTCCAGGTCCAGCTGCACTTTGCCCGCACCCAGCATGGAGATTCTGTTCCTGTGATTCATATTGAATGGACACTGCAGACGGATGGTGAGTGACCATGCCAGTGAGACCTGAGGGATTCTGCTCACCTCAAGGTGAACCCATAGGCTAGACCCATGATCAGCAAACTGCGGCTCGTGAGCCACATGCGGCTCTTTGGTGGCTCTTCCACAAAATACCATGGCCTGGGCAATTCTATTTTGAAGAAGTGGCATTAGAAGAAGTTTAAGTTTAAAAAATTTGGCTCTCAAAAGAAATTTCAACTGTTATACTGTTGATATTTGGCTCTGTTGACTAATGAGTTTGGCAATCACTGGACTAGACCATCTGATTCTCCCATCAGAGTCAGAATTAGGTCTCCAGTCCTGTGCTCATACATGAAGACCCAAATTAGTGCTGAAAGGACCCATCATTTCATACAGTGAATACTTTTTCAGTGTTTTAGATATTGGTCCACAATATATTCTCATCCTACTATCCTTTATGAAAGATCTTCCTTCAGCCTAAAATCTTTTTCACCCCATAAAAAAGTCACATAACCAGACCAAATATTTAATGGTTAACACATTTGTCAGCCTGCTTTTTCCCTTACTTTAGAGGTTACCATTTTTTCAAATGACAGTCCCCAAAAAACTCATAGGGATAGAGAGTTGTATTATAGAATTGAGAAAATTGGGGTTAATAAGAGCCAGCTCTAGATTTGTGAGCAAGGCCTGGGGAGTTCTTTTTTTAAGTCCCAGCCCCTGCTGCTATTGCAGCCTCTTCAAGGGTGGTAGGGTGCACATATTAAACACCATGCCCTGTTGCCAACGCCTTAGCCACAAACTCACAAAGCCTTTGCTTCTAGAGCTAGACCAATGTAAAGTGTTGCTTGTCCCTGGGTAGCTGGGAAGTAACTATCTGCAGGGAAGGAGGCTAACTTAGACCCAAGAATGAGCTGGGAGAAACAGGAAGTACAGAGTTGTGTAAGACGGGCAGATTTTCTTTTAATAGTGAGCAAGCCTAACCAACAGGGAAGTGACACACCCAATGGTTTGTCTTACTCATCTGAATCTGTGTCTCCTCTCCTCCCTTTGGTTTTCAGCCAGCATCCTCTACCTGGAGGGTGCAGAGCTATCTGTCCTGCAGCTGAACACCAATGAGCGTTTGTGTGTCAAGTTTGAGTTTCTCTCTAAACTGCAGCATCATCACAAGCGGGTAAGAATCAAGCTCCTGGATGGATTATGTTCCTCTGATGATCACGATAAGCAGAACATGTTTTTGAAAACTTTCTAGACATGCCAACCTCCTTGTCGTGCTTCCTGCCACTTTTATTTGTAACTGATATTAATCTGGGCCCTACCTTTGGAAAAGAACAACTTTGCCAACACCAGAAAACTGTGGGCGGAGCACAAGCAAATGAGTTCTGCACAATTTCAGGTCACATTGCTGTTCATGGCCAGATGGTAAAATGTTGATTCTCATTTAGTTTGTTTAAAGTGGTTATTTTCAATGTGGTCCCAGAACTGCACATCAGCATGACCTGGGCTTGTTAGAAATGTAAATTCTAGAGCAGGGGTGGGCAAACTTTTTGACTCGAGGGCCACAATGGGTTCTTAAACTGGACCGGAGGGCTGGAACAAAGCAACCTGACCATGCTGGCACTCTCATCTTGGGCTGCTGGTGAAGGAGCGGAGGGGAGAGCAAGAGAACCCTCCGCTCTTTCAGCTCCACAGGCCGGAGAGAACAGCCGAACGGGCCTGCGGCCCGCAGGCCATAGTTTGCCCACGGCTGTTCTAGAGCCTTACTTTAGACCTGCTGAATCAGAAACTCAGGTGGCAATCCTTCAACAAACCCACCAAGTGATTCTGCTGCAAGCTCCAGTTTGAAAACTGCTAGTTTACATCTGCAAAAAGTGGCCATTTGCAGATCTCCCACAAACACATTAGCCCCCAAACTTGAGTGATAGGTACATATTGAGGACCAGGTGCCTAGATACTTAAAAGCAAAGGATAATTAGAATGGAAGTTGAAGTCAGTATCTGTTATATGCACCCTCCAGAGGATCTCTCCACTCACAATCTGTCATCTCTGTAATAAAGGTGCCTATAGGCCCAGGATGACTAGGTCTTTTTCTATCCCTCCTTCTGCACTTTTGTGCCCCAGAACAATCTTAAGAGATTCCTGGCTTTCCCATTTGAGGAAGAAGAGTCACTTAACAAATAGTTTTTAGCTGCCTTTTGTGTGCCAGCTCTTTAATACCTGAGCTGGATTTTGACACCATTGTTCTGTACTTTGGGAGGGCTGATGTAGAAGGAGGGCTTTCCCAAGATTCTCTTGTATGACACTATATTGATGAGGCCAGGTCTAGGTTTTTTGAAATAGGAAGGAAAGACCAGAGGAAACAAAGAGCAAAGATACAAAAACCTCTGATTTTGGATCTTGTGATGTTTTTCTTCTTATTTTTTCACTAATCTTTTGGGTATGGGGGGGGGGGAGGTTCTTTGGAGATAGCTATGTGAGAGGTATTGTGTGTGACCTTGTACAACCTTCCCTTCCTCCCTTTTCTTCAGTGGCGTTTTACCTTTAGCCACTTTGTGGTAGAACCTGGCCAGGAATATGAAGTGACCATTCACCACCTGCCCAAGCCCATCCCTGATGGGGACCCAAACCACCAGTCCAGAAACTTTCCTGTGCCAGGTAAGAGTGCCATAACAAGCCCTTCCCTTCACCACATGGCTCTTCGGAAGAAACCAACAAATGGCCCAGACATCAGCCTTCCTGCTCAGCTGACAATGGCTGCCATTGTCAGCATGTGGTACCCACAGAACAAATAGATACCAGGGATGGGGAGCCCTTCTGTATGTGGTCTCAACCTCTACTCCCTGAAGACAAAGCCTATTCTCTGTTGGCACAAATAGTAGATATTGGCTCAAGATCCCAGGAGTTTTATGGGAACTGGAGTTCCTTTCTATCTAAAGAAGCATGCTTCTACTTAAAAAGTATCAGGAAGACAAGCCACTTTTGGAAGAGTTGTAACCCTTGCTCCCAGCCTCATCCCAGCTTCCATACCTTGTTCTTCACTTTCACCCCACATCCTGCCTGCATTTATCTAATACCACCCAATATATGATACCATCTCTTTCCCCACTAATCCATCCTGCCTATGAATACTGCCAGATTTATCTATTAAAGCAGCATTCAATGTGCATCTTCTATTTTTCTGCCCTCCCCAAAATCTCAGCCACTACTTACACTTTTTATTGTTGAAAATCAACTATATCCAGAGCATCAGCCTCTCTGAGGACAGGATCTGGGCCTTATATTTATTTGTGTAGTCATTAGAACCTCACAGATTGGCTTGCATAATAGTAGGTGGCCAGGAAGTGCTTGTTAGAATGAGGATGACTTTCATCTGTGGAGCAATTCCACATACACAAACACACACACGTACATATGCTCACTATCCACACACACACATACACACACACACACACACACACACACACACACACACACACTCACTATCCACATACCCTACTTTATTTTCTTTTTTCTTACTTATCACTCCCTGACATTTCATAATATACTAGAGGCCCAGTGCACAAAATTTGTGCACGGGGGGGAGGGGGAGGCGCTACGGGGGTGGTGGTGGTCTCCCTCAGCCCAGCCTGCCCCCTCTCTAATCTGGGACATATCCGACTGCCTGTTTAGGCCCAATTCATGGGATCAGGCCTAAACGGGCAGTCAGACATCCCTCTCACAATCAAGGATTGCTTGCTCCCAACTGCTCACCTGCCTGCCTTCCTGATTGCCCCTAACCGCTTCTGCCTGCCAGCCTGATCACCCCCTAACCACTCCCATGCCATCCTAATTGATATCTAACTGCTCCCTGCTAGCCTATTTGCCCCCAAATTCCCTCCCCTGCTGACCTGGTCACCCCTAACTGCCCTCCCATGCAGGCTTGATCACCCACAACTGCCCTCCCTTGCAGGCCTGGTCCTTCCCAACTGCCCTTCCTGCTGGCCATCTTGTGGTGGACATCTTGTGTCCACATGGGGGAAGGATCTTTGACCACATGGGGACAGCTATCTTGATCTTGTATGTTGGAGTGATGGTCAGTCTGCATATTCCTCTTTTATTAGATAGGATAGAGGCCTGGTACATGGGTGGGGACCAGCTGGTTTGCCCTGAAGGGTGTCCAGGATTAGGTTGGGGGTTCCCTTGAGGCATGGGGCTGCCTGGGCAAGGGGCCTGTGGTGGTTTGCAGGCTAGCTATGCCCCCTGACGACCCAAGTGGAGGCCCTGGTATCTGGAATTTATTTACTTCTACAATTGAAACTTGTAGCCTGGAGTGGAGGCCTAGGCCAGCATGGGCAGGCAGAAAGCTTGGCTTCTTCCATTGCCTGGATGTGTGCAATCATCATGGGCCCTTAAGGTAGTCCCAGAACCAACAATGTCATTGAATGCAAATTCTCAGGACCCATTCCAGACTTGCTGAATCAGAAACTACTGATGATTGCACACATGAAAATTTAAGAAACACTGCCATGGAGGAACAAAGAACAAAGTTCTCCCTTCGTAAAAAGGCAGAGACAACTCTAGAGAAGAAGCTACAGTGGAGAGAGATGGATCAGAAGTGGCCCAAGACTTTGGTTATCTAAAGCAAGCTCAGGAGAAATACACTTGAAACTAGACAGTTCCTTGATAGAGGAGGGATGAGACAACCAGGTCATTCCCAGTGCTCTGGGGCCTCTGACCAATGGCCACAGTCCAGTCCTAGAGCTTGCTTTGAAGGGGCCATCCTTGAATAGGCTCCCCAGAAGGAAAAGGATGTTATTTTTGGTATCAGCATTCTGGAAGAAGGCAAACTTTATAAGGCAGAGACATAATGGTTTCATTTTTTTTTTTCTGGGTCTGCAGACTGTGAGGACCCCAAGATGAAGATGACCAGGCCCTGTGTGAGTTCAGGTAACTTTGGCTGGCATGCCAGGGGAGCTTTATTTGGGCACACATACATGCCCTCTTCTCACTTTCAGCCTATGTCTGTGCTCTGGGCAGGCAGCCTGTGGGATCCCAACATCACCGTGGAGACCCTGGAAGCCTACCGGCTGCGGGTGAGCTTCACTCTGTGGAATGAATCTACCCATTACCAGATCCTACTGAACAGTTTCCCACGCACAGATCATCAGAGATGTTTCAAACATATACTGGATATACCTGCGGTAACTGCCACTCTTAACCCCTCAAACATAGCTCAGAGCTACCTCTCCAAGCCTTCAGTGTCTCCTTACTGGTCCTGACAAAACTGTATTGCCAGAAATCTAGTGCTCAGTGCTGTGCCCTTTGGTACGTAGTTGATATGCACTAGTAGTTGATTCTGTTGTTGAGGTTTCCTTTTGCTCTTAATGTCTGTAGTCAGTTGGTCTCTGTCCTGCTCACCATCCCATCCTTTTGGTCCCTCTCTCCCACATCTCCGCTGTCCTCTTTTTGTTCCACTTTGTTTATTCTACTTATTTCAGAAAGGATTTGAAGATTTTTAAAATACGGAAATGAAGACAAAAGGGAAATAAAGATGAGGCAAAAAAGATGGAGCAAGGGTGAGATGAGTACAGAAAATGTATGCAACGCTGATGGGGGTGAGCACAGATCTGTCTCCATGGTCTTAGCAGCTGATGCAAAGAGGGAAATACTTGTCACCGGCTGTGCTCATAAGTTAACAACAGACCTGGAGCAGAAACCTGAAGGCGTTTCTCTTGTAGCCTTTGTGTGGCACACTGACAGTAGTGGGGAACGTTGTCATCAATTCCTGCAGCAATGTGGCCAGCTCTCATCCAGCTAGCCTCACCTATCCTTTCCCCTCTCTTTAGCCCACACGAGAGGACTTTCACCAGCGATCGAATGTCACGCTCACCTTACCAAACTTTAATTGGTGCTGCCACCACCAAGTGCAGGTGGGTGATATAACAGAGAGAGAGCATGCACAGGTGGGCATTCCTTCTATAGCGATGGAGGGGAGAAGAGCAATTTGTGACTGGTACTCTCTCTGAGGACCCAACGCCACTACCATCTGGGATTCCCTGCCTGGAAAGCCTTCTCCCAGCCTCACCTGGGTGGGGCTCCTCTTTATGATGGATGGGTGGCCACCTAACTGCCACACTGAGATGCTAAGCAGTCAGCCAGGGTCCTTTACTCTTTTGTCAGGAAAGCATTGATGGGGGTCCTGTGTATCCCAGTCCCTGTCTTCCCTGCCCTTCTCTGGTCTCATAGATCCAGCCCTTCTTTAGCAGCTGTCTGAATGACTGCCGTAGACACTCCGTGAATGTTTCCTGTCCAAAAATTCCAGGTAGGAAGCAGATGACTATTTTGGAACACAATTGGGGTAAGAATAAATGAAGGTCAACAACTTGAACTGAACCCTGACCTGATCCTAAGGGTGAGGGCAGAGTTTAACTTGGAGTTATTCAGGCCTGTGATGCAGGGCTTTAGAGAGACGCTCCTGGGTTCGACTCCCGACTGCCTTGAATTAGCTGTGTAGACTTGGGTAAAGTACTTAATCTTTATGATCCTCAACATTTGTGACTGAAAAAATGGGGATTGTTACTGTCATAGAGTTACAGTTATATTCCATGTACAGAACAAAATCTTCATAAGTTGTGAACCAAAGTACCGAGAAGTAGAAACTCCTGCCCCCAGTTCATAGATTAAGAAACTGAGGCCGAGATATGTAACTTGTCTAAGATCATACACCGAGGAAGTGGCAGAGGCTGTTCAGAGGCCTAACTTATGGCTATAGTCAAAACAGCAGAAAGCAACAGGCATTGCACTGGTTTCGACACAAACCTCAGCCTGCCAACTGAAGGGTGGGGCATTACTTAGTAGCCTAGAAACTCAGGTGTTTCCATCAAATTAAATCTGTACCTAAAGTGGTTGAGCCCTAGCCGGTTTGGCTCAATGGATAGAGTCCTATGGACTAAAAGGTCCTGGGTTCAGTTCTGGTCAAGGGGATGTACCTTGGTTGCAGGCTTGATCCCTGGCCCTGGTCAGGGCTCATGTGGGAGGCCACCAATCGATGTGTCTCTCTCACATCAATATTTCTCTCTGCCTCTCCCCCTCGCTTCCATTCTCTCTAGAAACAATGGAAAAATATTCTTGGGTGAAGATAAATAAATAAATAACGTTGGTATAGGTTGGTATAGGGCCACGGCCATTAGCAGGTCCTCAGTGAATGTCAATAATGGTTTTGTGATTACTGTTAATAATTGAAATACTATTTTCCTTTGTTCTTATAGCAGACCCGATTGCAGGTAAGCCCACCGATCTTTCACATAGTATGCTGTGGGAGAACCAAGGGGACATTCCTCAGGGGCCACATGAGAAGTTTCTGACTGAGCCTGGTCCCGAGCCAGGCATACAAAGTTACCCAGGGGTGGATGAGATCACCAGCATGTCATGGTGCAGGCCGGAGAGGCCAGCCTAAGGACTGGAGGACCTCAGGGCTGGCATACCAGGCCTCCCTGCCACATCATGCTGTTCTGCTTGTCACAGAGTACATTCCCCTGTGGGTGAATGGTTTCATCACGGGCATCTCCATCCTGATGGTGGGCTGCATCATCCTGCTGATCCTCTGCATGACCTGGAGGCTATCTGGTAAGGGGCAGACTCTGTGGTGCGAATCCTGTGGTTTTCCCTCTGTTCTTCTTCTCATCTCCCCCTTTCCCACTCCAGTTTCTGTAATACTTTGCTCAGCAGGCACCCTTCAATCTCAAATTTGTACAAATGTCACCTCTGTTATCAATTAGAGCCTGCAGTAAGGCTGATCTGACTGGACTCAAATACCAGCTCCATCACTTACCACCTGGGAAAATTACTTAATTCTCTAAGCCTCAGGTTCCTTTTTTATCCAAGTGGAAATTATGATACCCACATCATCAAACAATTATAAAGATTACATGAGGTAATGCATATGGATTCTTAGCATAGAATTTAGCATATATTTGCTTATTACATGTTAGCCACAATTATATTTATTGCCACTGAAATTAATATTAAAATTAACAGGTTGGGGCTGTGGGCAGGTAGTTCATTTGATTAGAGCATCATTCTGATATGCCAAGGTTGTAGATTTAGTCCCTGATCAAGGTGCATACAAGAATCAACCAGTGAATGCATAAATAAGTGGAACAATTCAATCTCTCTCTCCTCCCCCCACCTTCCTCTCTCTAAAGTAAATTTTTAAAAATCAACAGGTTGGAAGGAATTAGAGTGGAGTTTTCCTGTAAAAGACACGATCAGTTAGACAGGTGGGACAATCAGAGAGACCCATCCTGCAGCAGTCTCCAGACTGTACTCTGAGGTCATGGAGAGTAGCATGACAAAGGACAGCATGCTACGATAGGGGAAGCTCTGGGGAACCAGAGCACAGGGTTGTATACCCCAGTTCATTGGTTTTCAGTCATAGGCAAGTTGCTTAATAAACCATAGAGTTGGTTGTCTTTTTTAGAAAATAGAGTCATAATGCCTCCCTCTCACATCTGTGAATAGGTTAAAAGATAAAGCAGGGAAGGTGCTTTTTGGTGGGTATTAATAAATATTGGTTCCCCCTCCACACTACAGTCCTCACTGGCCAGGTTCTAAAGAGAGAACATGGATTTTCAGGTTAGGGGATTCGGCCTTTCCCTGCCCCTCCATAACCCTGAACTCCTTCTTCATTGATCTGGGAGGCCATTTCCACACTTATAAGGCTCATCAGGATTATTTAATCAGTATTAATTATTGTGTAGTGGAAAGAATACCAAACCAGACACCAGAATACCTATGGTGAGGGTCCTCCCTAGGATTACTGGCAGTAAAATGAGTTAAATGTCTCTGCAAGTGCCTTTATAAACCATAAAGTTCTCTATAGATGTTCATCTTTATAGACTTCTTGTTTCATTACTCCTTTTGCACTTCTGACCTTTCCTGAAGTGCCACATGCAGGCTGAAGGATAGGGAAAAATAGGAAAGAAACCTTATTATCTGACTTGTCTTTTGACAGTTCTGGGAAGAGGCCCAAAGGGTAGGGATTAAAATGAAGGTTCTACAGTAAGGGTCTTCCTTGACCATCTATGGGTTCTCTTTCTCTCATCTGTATCACCTTGACTCCTGCACTAAGTTTCATTCATTGCATCTCTGAGGGGGGCAATTGCTCATGTATGTTGGTTTCCTTTCCTTGCTTCAAAAATACTATGAGAAAATGTAAACGCACCTTTTGGAGGCTACTTTTGGAGAAATATATTGTAAGATTTATGCTTCCTGCAAAGACACCTCTGGGGAAGGGCTTTTCCTCAAGTGAGGAGTCTCCTTGGGAGTGACCAAACTGTGGGAAGAGTACAACCAGGACTGTAATGAGGTACCTCAGTCACCATTCTAGGGGTTCTGGCTGGGTCCGTTCCACAGAATACTTGTGACTTCAGCTGACTGAATATGTGTTGGACACATAAACCATCTCATTTAATCACCCACCACATACCCATTTTTCAGAGACTTTCTCATATCTCACAGCTTGTCATGGCTGACTGAGATTCACACCTGAGCAACTCCACATAGCACGATCTCCCTGCCTCTGGCTGCCCTCCTTTATTAGTTGCCCTTTGTTAAGGACAGCACTCTTCTGTCAGATGCCTCTGTGAGTTAATCCCTAGTTTAAAAAAAAAAAAAAAAAAAAAAACACTGATTTTTTTATTTTTTTATTTCAGGGTTTCATAATGAAAATCATGGCAATGACACCAGAGACACAGGTCAGTATTTCCTGGTGTGGGTATGCTGGGGTTAGCCTATGTTTATTTTTTAATATATTTTTATTGATTTCAGAGAGAAAGGGAGAGGAAGAGAGAAATAGAAACATCAGTGATGAGAGAGAAGGTATGTGTTTATTTTTAAAGATGTGATGGAGGGTTCTCCTGAGATAATGGGTGGGTTACAGTGTCTCTTCAGAAGAGTCTCTTCAGAGACTTCTGAGTCTCTTCAGAAGACCTCATCCCCAAAGAGGTCACCTTAAATGGCATGGCTGGGGCCAAGGTTTTTTTAAAATCACTTGGACAAGGAAAGGAGGTAAGGCACTAACCATATTTTGTAGAAAAAAAAGGTCATCCCTGACCTGGCTATGGTGGCTCAGTGGATTGAGTATTATCCAATGGATCAAGAGGTGCTGGGTTTGATTCCTAGTCAGGGTTATGGTCTTGAACCCCAGTAGGGGGTGTGCAGGAGGCAGCCAATCAGAGATTCTCATCAATGATGTTTCTATCTCTTTCTCCCTGTCCCTTCATCTCTGAAATCAATAAAAATTTAATTTTTAAAAAAAGAGGCCATCCCTGTTCCATAGTCAGGCCTTTGTTTCTTTTTTTTTTTTCTTTTTTATGAACTTACATAGGTTGAAGGCCAGATAGAAAAGTGAGAGATTCTTTTTTTTCAGAAGGTACCAGACTGATTTTTTTTCATGTAGTCAAAATAGGTAAAATAGCAATATCTGGCTTACTCCTAGACCTCGGTTGCATTTCTTAATCCAGGGAGCCAAGCTCTGCCTGGTCTGGGTCCCTCCCCTTGGCCTGTGGTGTAAGGTCAGCACAGACACACACCTGAACCTGTGAGCTTGGCTTGCCTTGTTTTCCCCAGATGTCCTGCCCACCACTGGCCTGATGCCCCCTCCCCTGAAGCCCAGAAAGGTTTGGATTGTCTACTCCGCCGACCACCCTCTCTTTGTGGATGTGGTCCTAAAGTTCGCTCAGTTCCTGCTTACTGTTTGTGCCACTGAAGTGACCCTCGACCTGCTGGAGGAGCAGATCATCTCAGAGATGGGGGTCATGACCTGGGTGGGCCGGCAGAAGCAGGAGATGGTAGAGAGCAATTCCAAGATCATCATCCTGTGTTCCCGAGGTACCCGGGCCAAGTGGCAGGCCATACTTGGCTGGGAGGAGCCTGCTGTCCAGCTTCGATGTGACCACCAGAGGCTTGCTGGGGACCTTTTCACAGCAGCCATGAACATGATCCTGCCAGATTTCAAGAAGCCAGCCTGCTTTGGCACCTACATCATATGCTACTTTAGTGACATCAGCAGTGAGAATGATATCCCAGACCTCTTCAACATCACTTCTAGGTACCCACTCATGGACAGATTTGAGGAGGTTTACTTTCGGATTCAGGACCTGGAGATGTATGAACCTGGCCGGATGCACCGCGTTGGGGAGCTCACAGG
Source organism: Vespertilio murinus (assembly GCA_963924515.1). Classification (NCBI taxonomy): domain Eukaryota; kingdom Metazoa; phylum Chordata; class Mammalia; order Chiroptera; family Vespertilionidae; genus Vespertilio; species Vespertilio murinus. Next base: position 94,688,868 of record OZ004707.1, on the reverse strand, counting down.
GGAGAATTACCTGCAGAGTCCCAGTGGCTGGCAGCTCAAGGAAGCTGTGGAGAGGTTCAGAGAGTGGCAGGCTCAGTACCCCGATTGGTTTGAGCGTGAGAACCTCTGCTCAGCAGATGACCAGGATAGCCCGTCCCTGAATGAAGAGTTGTCTGCAGAGTGGCTACTGCCACCTGGAAGAGGAATTGTGAAACAGGAGCCCCTGGTGCAGGAGCCTGCTGCTGAGGGCCACCTAGTGGTGGCATTGCTCATCACTGAGGAAGGCAGAGGAGTGGCCAGGCTACAACCTAAGCTTCAGCCCCAGGGTCAGCTGGTGGCCCAAACCCTTCATACCATGGTGCTCCCCCTGAAGGCTGTCCCTCCCACTCAAGATGTGGTACCTGCCCCTCCTGCTATTAGGAGCAGCACAGCCAGTCAGTTGGCCATTGTGGAGGGAGATGAGGCCTGCCCTCTGCTGGAACGCTGTGACCCTCAGCAGAACAGTGTCCTCTCCCTCCCCATGGACTCAGAGGACCCACCTCTCTGTAGCACCCCTGTGGCATCATCAGACCACCTCTCAGAGGATGAAAGGGGGCAGCTTGAAGGCTTGATACCCTTACTCTCCCAGGATCGTCTGAGCTGCCAGTCCTCTGAGGGGTGGCAGAGACCTGTGGTGGTCCTCAAAGACCCATATATACCCTATGGAGAGGGGCAGCGGGAGTCAGTGCAGTCTGACCAGGGCTACATCTCCAGGAGCTCCCCACAACCCCCTGATGGATTGGTGGAAATGGAGGAAGAGGAAACAAAGCAGAACCTGGGCAAGTCTGCCAAGCAACTCTCCCATGAGGCCCTGGAGAGCCTGAGAAGCCTCCAACGACAGCTTTTATTCCAAGAGCTTCAGAATAACTCTGGCTGGGACAATATGGAACCAGAGAGGCCAGTTACATAGTGCCTCCTAGACAAGAGCATTGAGAGAAAGGAGTGTACATGTGTGTCTATATGTATATACTAGAGGCCCAATGCATGAAATTCATGCACTTGGTGGGGGTGTCCTTCAGCCCAGTCTGCACCCTCTCCAATCTGGGATGCCTCTCACAATCTAGGACTGCTGGCTCCCAACAGTTCGCCTGCCTGCCTGCTTGCCTCATCACTCCTTAACCACTGCCCTGCCAGCCTGATCGATGCCTAACTGCTCTCATGCTAGCCCCGTCACCCTTAACTGCCCTCCCTGTAGGCCTGGTCTCCCCCAAACTGTCCTCACCTGGGGGCCTTGTCGTCCCCAATTGCCCTCATCTGAAGGCCTGGTCATCCTCAATTGCCTTCCCCTGCAGGCCTGGTCCCTCCCCCAACTGCCCTCCCCTGCAGGCCTGGTCCCCTCCAACAGCCCTCCCCTGCAGGCCATCTTGTGGCAGCCATCTTGTGACCACATGGTTGTGGCCATCTTGTGCGAGGGTGTGATGGTCAATTTGCATATTGCCTCTTTATTATATAGGATATTCATATGTGAAATGATACCTTTAAAATATAGACATCTTGATTTTGATCTTCCTTAACTTTTCTTACTGGGACCCTAGAGCCCCCAAATCTCACACTAGAGACCATAGTGCTGGAAATTCTGTCAATCAGACTGTGATGTTTGCTGTCAGCCAAATGCCAATAGCTTGAAGAATTTGTATAAAGCAAGCCAGGCCTTTCTTTTTGCATTATTTTGAACCATAGCTAAATAAGATCCTGCTTTGCCCAGAAGAGCCCCTCCAAGAACAGATGTCTCTCCCACCTCTCTGGCTCTACTCTTAAATAGACTGTAGCAGAGGTGGCTCGAGGTGGGCAGAAGCCAACCCTGTGACCAAAACATGAAGGGGAGCAGCTGTCTGTGACTGCTGTCCAATGCAAGCCTCTGAACTTTGGGTGGATTTCCATAAGTTTTTCTGCCAGCTGTCTTGATCCTAGTTAGGGGAGTGAGAGGAGGGAGGTATAATTAGATGATGGGCAATCTGGACATTGCTTGATATAGTGTTGCTTATTCTGATTTTATAAACCAGTTTCTCGGCCTAGGAAGGCCTTCAGCCATGTTTCAGTTTTGAGGGATATGTTCAGTCACTTAAACATTCATCTAGTAATTTGAGCTGGGATTTCCGAATGCCAGGGTATGATGGCTTTCACTTATTTCCTGCTGATCTTTGAGTATTAAATAAGATATAAGGGAAAAGAAGTTGTACTATGCGTGTTTTTTATTCTGTGACCTTTAGGCCCAGCAATTGGTATTCTCATTCCCAAAAAAGTCAGGGGGAGAGCCAGATCTGTTTTGCTCCAGAATCTTTAAGACAGTAGGGACCCAAGTATACTTGAACTCAGAGTAAAATGCAGAGCTGGTGTTGCAGCCCTGGCCTGAGCCCCAAGTAAGATGTGTTGGAGAGTGAGTGTCCTTAAAAGAAGGTCAATGACAGTTAACACAAACTTACCATATTTGCTGGCATATAAGACGATTTTTTGGCCCTGAAAAATATGCCTCCAAGTGGGGGATAGTCTTATACGGCGAGTATATAACAAACTCTGTATTTTGAGTGGAAATGTTAGGGGGTCGTCTTATACGCCCAGTCTCTTATACGCCGGCAAATATGGTATTTTTCAGGGCCAAACAATCATCTTATACGCCGGCAAATATGGTAGGCCCCTGGTTCTGCTGCTTGCCAACCAAATGACTTAAATCAAGATACTTTCCTTAAGCCTGTCAACTGATGATCACCATTGGCCCCAATTCAACAGCAATAGGACTCTCTAATTTGTAGTGTGGTGAAGAAAGAAATTTGATTCAGTGCAAAACAGCTCAATTGTGATATAGGAGAGCTAAAGGACAGTTCTGGGGCCAGGCCCTTCTCAGACCAGATAGCTCTGCTCTGTGCAGGTCTGTTTTGTGCTGTACTGCTCTGCTTTGCTCCATTCTGCTTTTGCCTACTCTCTGCTCCAGCAAGACATCTTTGGTGTTTAGCTCAGCAAAGGGGACTGAGTCTTGGTGGAGGGAAAGTACACTTTCAGAACCAGAGGGGAGCTGGCTTATATAGTAGAAGTCCCCAACCCTGACCCCTGATTCGTCTGTCCTCATGCAAATAAGGACTTCATATCCTCCCAGTTTGATTGGTCAGAATAGAGCCATTCTGGTTGGTCAGAGCTGTTAGCTCCAATTGGATGTGGAAAAACCTCTGTCTTATTGGTTAAAATAGGATTCCGGAAGCTTTTATAAGGGCTGATTCACATGGCAGATACCATACAGACAGGCAGTTCAGTAAGGCTTCTTTAAGTATAATTTGTATAAAAGGCCCCTGTGTAGAAATGACTGCGAGGCTATTTTTGTTTTTGTTTTAGCCCAGTTATCCACTAGGAGACATTTTTTTTTTAATTTAAAGTATTACAAATAGTAGTACATATGTGTCCTTTTTTTGGCCCCCATTGACCTTCCCCCAGTCTCTCCTACCCCTGGCACATGCCCTCACCTCATTACCCCAGTGTCTTGGCGTCCATTGGTTATGCTTATATGCATGCATACAAGTCCTTCAGTTGATCTCTTGCCTTCCCCTCTGTTCCCCAGCCTTCCTGTTGTAATTTAACGGTCTTTTTGATGCTTCTCTGCCTCTATATCTATCTTTTTGTTCATCAGATTATAATGTTCTTTATTATCCATAAATGAGTGAGATCATGTGGTATTTTTTCTTTCACTGACTTATTTCACTGGCTTATTTCACTTAGCATAATGTTCTCCAATTCCATCCATGCTGCTGCAAATGGTAAGAATTCCTTCTTTTTGACAGCAGCCTAGTGTTCCATTGTGTAGATGTACCATAGTTATCTAATCCACTCATCTGCTGATGGACATTTAGGCTGTTTTCAAATCTTAGCTATTGTAAATGGTGCTGCTATGAACATATGGGTGCATATATTCTTTCTGATTGGGATTTCTGTTTTCTTAGGATATATTCCTAGAAGTGGTATTACTGGGTCAAATGGCAGTTCCATTTTTAAATTTTTGAGGAAATGCCATACTGTTTAGGAGACTTTCTTAGTGGGTATTTTTGTTTGTTTGCTTGTTTTGGTCAGGGTTCACAGGTCTCATATTGTCTCTAAAATGGGTATAGCAGGAATTTTTACCTCACAGAGTTCTTGTGAGGAGTGGATGAAACATACCTGTGAAGCACTTCAGTGGTATACTACACCAGAAAACACTGAACCACCATAGCCATAATCAGAAAACACTGAACCACCATAGCCATAATGCCTGTTGGTCCAGGCATTTCTACCCTTCCCATACTGCTGCCTTTCTAAGGAATCCAGGGGTGTCTTTAGGTCTCTTTGTCTCTGAGCAAGGAGAAAAGCTCTAACCTGATTATGAGCCAGATCAGTTTATGAACCCAAGGTACTGATTATCTTTCCTCTTACTACTGCTTTTTTTTTAACCATATGTTTACATTTTCAGATTATAAAAGTAATATGTGACCCAATACTTGGCATATATTAAGAGCTCAGCAAATGTGTTGTCTGAGCAAATATGCTCATTTTGGGAAAACAGAAACAATATATATTATGTTATAGAAGACTATAAAATAAAGCAACTGCCCCCAGCCCATAGGTATAGGCTCTGAAGTTGTACCCCATTGCTTTCTGCCAGATGGGACCTTTGTCCAATGTCTGTTTCCCACTCGGTGCTTCCAACATCATTCCTAAATGGCTTCTAGGTCCATCTTCTTTCTTTTGGCTTCTCCCGAGCTCTCCATGCCCTACTGCTGCTCCTAGATCTTGGCACTGGGTCCACACTCTCATCCTGTCAATTTAGGTTGGTTAAGGTAAGCATGGCATCCTACTGAGCAGGCTTGCCTGTTAGAGGAATATAGATGAGATGTTCATCCTCTCCCATGATTTGAAGGATACAAAGAAATCTTATCCAATATGCCAGCTCTCTATCCAGGTACCTAGATTCATTTCCTAGAAGGAATGGCCCCTTAGGTTATTAACATTTTAATATAAATTAATTGACTGGATCCTTTCTGAATAGAGAGGAAGAAGATTTTAGTGTCCTAAGAGGATAAAAGAGCAGAAAGGGGAAAGGGAAGCAAAATTGGCTGGCCCCCACTTTTGCCTGCACACTGACATTGTATCTCACCAGTTGTCTTGCTCAATGCCTCTTCCATGGCACTCACAAAGAATATGAAAACTAGCCCCTGCTTTTTAGCCAGAATTGCACAGCTTTAATGAAAGTTCAACCTGTTAACAGCTGAAGTCTGAAGGCTACTTAGGGTACAGATTTTGAAAGCAGACACACCTGGATTCAAATCTGGATCCCTTCCTGACTATGGTGTGGCATTTCAGCAAGCTTCTCTGGAAATGAAAACAAAGCTATTTGAGGTGGCTGTGAGAATGAAATAACACAATGTGCATCAAGGGCCTGATACAATCAAGCATAGGATATAGTTCCACGCTCCTCATTAGGGGCTGAAGTGCAGGGTCAGGTTCAACCCCTAAGGCAAGGCCATTCATATCTAGATCATGCTTACACTTATTCACTTTTCCCAAAATGCCTCAAATATGCTCTCACTGACCAAAATCAGTGAGAGCTTGCATGCTTAACTATGAGAAATGTATAAATATTTATAACATACTTTGTCAAATTAATCAACTTATTTTACATTTAAATTTAGGAAGGAATGAGGGGATGGCCTTATCTTGTGCTATAATTCTTTCCTGTGTAAATTTTGTCCCCTCATTATGATTATAAATGTCTTCAGGAAAAGAAACATTTTTGCACATGTCACCTCACTTAATTCTTACCACAGCCTTGTGAAGTAGGTAATGTTGCTCCTGTCTTATAAAGAATTAAAATGTTTCAGGAGGTCAGGTGAGAACCCAAAGGCATAGCAATGGGAGGCAAAGAAAGCTTGTGACCAGGCTCTGTAACTTTGGAACAGCCGGAGCATCATAGGGCAACAACGTAGAGTGACTTGAACAGTGCTGGCTGTCTCTGTGCTAAAGAAAAACAACAACTATAATTTTATTTTTGTTCAGACTCTATGTTCTGTCTTAGACTTCACAAAGTAATAACAAAACAAAAACATGGCTTTGTTCTCATTCATACATAAGGATTCATGCTTCTGAAGGGACAAGAGTAACAGAGAAGGGCAAAATATTTAAAAATTAGTTCTCAATCTTTTCCCCTTTGGTAAGTTGTGCCCAAGTGTCATGATCCCCAAAGACTACCAGGGAGCCGAATCCGATGCAATTGCAGAAAGCCTGTATTTATTTCGGACTAGTCTGTATTTATTTCTGTCCCACTTACACCGCCAACAGCATGGAGGGAGGGAGAGAGAGAATTTAACCTATCAATGGGTTTTATAGGGGTGGTGATGTCACTGCTTTGGCTGACCCTGATTGGTTGGGTTAGGGCTAGGGTCCTGTTACACAAAATGGAGGATAGCTCTGCCCTGCCCCACAGTACAACATGGAGTCAGGAGTTGGCTCCGCCCTGCCTTCTCATTCCCCACTTGTCTTGAGACTTAACAGGCCCAATCATGGGACCGTTTGTACTTCTGAAGGGTGTATAAAGTCCCTTCTTCCCGGTACCCTGATCTGACATTTTGGGGGAGTCCACCAGATGTGTCCAGTGGAGACACAAGACTCCACTGTGGGGTCAGGAGTGTCCAGGGCATATGTAGAAGTGAGTCTTTCCTCCCAAACCAGTATATGGTGTGTGGGGACTCCCAGCAGCCAGAGCGGCCGCAAACAGAATTTCCAGTATCAGGCAGGTTGAGTACGCTGTAACTTGAGCTTGAGGGGGTTGTCTCGGTCCTGGTTGATGCTTCATCGATTGGCGAAGTCGTCTCGGATCGTAGAGGAGTCAGCTGGCCGAACATGGGTGTTGTGGACCCAGGTCACAATGCTGTCCACTTTGAGGGCAGTGGGTGTAGTCAGCACCATGATGTATGGTCCTTTCCAACGTGGTTCTAGTGTCTCCCGGTGGTGTCTTTTGACAAAGAACCAGTCTCCCGGCTGGTACTGGTGGGGCATCAGGATTGGACCAGCCTTGTAGATGCCCTGTAGGTGTGGCCAAATGTCCTCATGTGCCCTCTGGAGCCCTCTTAAAGAAAAAGATATTCCTTGGTTTTCAAATTCAGTTAGCAGTTCTGCCTTAAGATTGGGGATGATGGGTGGGGGCCTACCTAACATAATTTCGTAGGGAGTGAAGCCTAGTATATAGGGTGAATTTCTCACTCGGTAAAGAGCATAGGGAAGGAGAGCCACCCAGTCCTTGCCAGTCTCCATGATTAGTTTAGAAAGGGTCTCTCTTAATATTCTATTCATTCTTTCTACCTGTCCTGAGCTCTGGGGCCTATATGCACAATGTAATTTCCAATTTGCCCCTATAGCCTTGGTTACCTGTGAGATGAAAGCCGGGCGGTTGTCCAATCCTATCATAGCTGGAAAACCGTACCTGGGTAGAAGTAGCTTCTTAGCAACCATCTGGGCTGTTTCATACTTAGTTTTGTAGACACCATCCAGAAAAGGTGTCTACAAAAACTAGAAGATATTTATAGCCATACTTTCCCGGCCTTACCTCAGTGAAGTCAATCTCCCAGTGCACCCCTGGCTTTGTTCCTCTGAGCTGGGTTCCTTTTCCACTTGACCCGGCCCTTGCATTTATAAGCTGGCAAGTTTTACAGGCTGATACAATTTGATCTATTCTGGCGTCCAGCTGGTGAATTTTGATCTTAGCATGGCGGACCAGATCCTTTAGTTTCCGGGACGCTAGGTGAGTCGATTGGTGTATGTGTTTCAACTTTGGGATCCCAAGCTGGTCTGGTAGCAGGAACTTCCCATCTGGAGCATACTACCAGCCTGACTTCCTTGTTCATAGGGTGGCTTTTGATTCACTGTTGTTCTTCCTGGGAGTATCCTGATAGATTGCCCCATGGATGTGAGCTGTGGAGAATGTGTATCGGCTATCTGTAAAGACATTGAGTCCTTTCCCAGCCCCTAGCGTCAATGCCTTTGTCAGAGCAATGAGCTCTGCCCGCTGGGCTGACGTTCCAGACGGCAGAGCCTCTGCCCATAGGTGTTAGTCTCAATTACTACTGCCGCGCCCGTGTACCTGTGCCTGTTTCTCATGAAGCTGCTCCCGTCGGTGAACCATGTGGCCTCTGCATCTGAGAGGGGCTGGTCCGTCAGGTCCTTCCATAGTCCATGCACCTGTTCCAAGATCTCGGCGCAGTCATGTAGTGGGGAGTCCAGGTCAGGGTCAGGCAGGAGAGTTGCGGGGTTGAGGGCTGCACTGGGGCAGAACTGCACTCTGGGAGGCTCTGGTAGTGAGTCATGCGTGCATTACTCATCCGTCTATCAGGGGGCTGTTTTAGAACTCCCTCAACCGTGTAGGGGGTTGTAATCCAGATTTCTTGCCCTAGAGTTAGCTTGTCCGCATCCTTCACTATTAGTGCTGTTGCCGCAATGATCCTCAAGCACGGTGGCCAGCCGGCAGCCTCTGGGTCTAGTTTCTTAGACAAGTAAACTACTGGACGGCTCCAGGGGCCCAAGGCTTGAGTTGAGTTAAAACCCCTTTCGCTACCCCTTTGCGCTCGTCTACAAAGAGGTGAAAGGGCTTGGTAATGTCTGGCAGGCCAGGGCCTTTTTCAGCTGATTAAAGGCAGTCTCTTCCTTCTCTGTCCATTCAAATGTCTTCCCCTCTGGTAGCTTCATAGAGGCCTGGTGATCTCAGCAAAACCCGGAATCCAGAGACGGCAGTAGCCAGCCGACCCTAAGAATTCCCTCACTTCTCTTTGAGAGGTGGGTGTGGGGATCTTTCGGACAGTTTCTTTTCTGGCATCTGATAATCGCCGCTGTTCGCCCTCCAAGATGTACCCCAGATAACTCACCCCCTCTGTCTGCATATCTGTGCCTTCTTCGTGGATGCCCGATACCCCAAGGCCCCCAGGGTGACCAGCAGATCCCTGATTCCTCTTTCATAGTCCTTAGCCGTGTCGGCAGCTATCAGGATGTCATCTACATACTGTGGGAGGGTAAGGCCAGGGTGCTCCCTTCTGTACTCACCCAGGTCCTTGTGTAGTGCCTCATTAAAGATGGTGGGCGAATTCTTGAACCCCTGAAACAGTCGCATCCAGGTGAGTTGTCCACTGTAGCCCTCCTCTGGATCTTGCCACTCGAAGGCAAACAAGGGTTGGCTTCTGGGTGCTAGCGGCAGACTGAAGAAGGTGTCCTTTAAATCTAATAGTGTACCAGACGCTGGAAGGCACCAGGGAGCTCAAGAGAGTGTATGGATTGGGGACAGTTGGGTGTATGTCCATGACTCTTTTATTTACTTCCCGGAGGTCTTGCACTGGTCAGTAGTCATTTGTGTGAGGCTCCTTGACCAGTAATAGGGGGGTGTTCCAGGCAGACTGGCAGGGAACCAGCACCCCTAGACTCCACAGTCTCCGAATGTGTAGCTGAATTCCCTCCTGGGCCTCCTAAGACATGGGCTACTGTTTGATCCTTACCGGACCTTCTCCTGGCTTTAGCTCCACTAGGACTGGGGTCCTGTGAGCAGCTAGTCCTTCCCCTACTGTCTCTGCCCAGACTGTGGGGAATTCCTGTAGCCATCTGTCCATGTGATCACCTCTTGGGAGCGCCTCCTGGTGGAGGTGGTACTCATCCTGTAGCCTCAGAGTCAGAACGTGGATGGGGTGGCCCTCGCCATCAGTGACCTGAGGCCCTCCCTTGTCTGAAAGTTATCTGAGCTCCAATCTTGGTCAGTAAGTCCCGTCCTAACAGTGGGTAGGGGCATTCCGGCATTACCATGAAGGAGTGGGTTATCCGTCCCGTCCCTAGATCCACTGTTCTTCGGGTAGTCCATGAATACTGGTTCATACCAGTTGCCCCTTGCACCTAGGACTTTTTGCTAGCTAGTTTTCCTTGTGGAGTGCGGAGGACCGAATGCTGTGCTCTGGTGTCAACAAGGAAGTCAACAGGGGTCCCCTCCACTCTAAGAGTTACCCTGGGCTCCAAACCCTGACTCCCCTAATCACTTAGTTCATCAAGCTCCAAGACCTTTTCTCGGTCCATCTTGCTCCCCTTCCCACTGTCCCTCTTCGGACATTCTCGAGCCCAATACCCTCTCTTTGCAGTATGCACACTGATCCTTCTGCAGTTTCCACCTCCCTTCCCCTGAGGTCTCCTTACCCTTATTTCGATCGCTCGCAAGCTGTCGGAGGCGGAGGTCCCGTTTCTCAGGGGAGTCCGTAGTAATAGCCAATAGGATCCTAGCCAGGTCTCGGGTCTGCCTGTGAGCCTGTTTAACTTCAGGGGGCTCCCGGCTATTGTACACCTTTTCAGCCACCACCAACAAGTCCTACAGACTCTTCTCTCCCAATCTATCCATTCTTTGCAAGTTTTCTCCTAATATCTGCAGCAGACTGGCTTACAAAGGCTATAATAACAGCTGCCTTATTCTCAGGAGCCTCTGGATCCATGGGGGTATAGGTGCAGAATGCCTCCATGATCCGCTCTAAAAAAGCTGCTGGAGATTCATCTTTCTCCTGCTGTATGCTTCGTACCTTAGCCAGATTAGTCGGCTTTCTAGCAGCCACCCGGAGATCCCAATTAGAGCCTGGCGGTAGACCCGGAGCCTTTCCTTACCTTCTGGCTGTGCTGAAATCCCATTCAGGCTTAGTCAGGGGAAAGGAGGTATCTATCTGAGCCTGGATGGTGGTAGGATTCCCATCCACACCCGGAACCAGCTTCCGGGCCTCATTGAGGATCCTCTCCCTCTCTTCAGTGGTGAACAGGACCTGCAAGAGCTGTTGGCAGTCGTCTCAGGTTGGCTGATGGGTAAAAATGACAGAATCTAGCAGATTAATAAGCCCAGCTGGCTTCTCAGAAAACCTAGGATTTTGAGCTTTCCAATTATAGAGATCGCTAGTGGCGAAAGGCCAGTAGTGATGGGGCTGATTGCCCCTCTCATCTGGGGGACCAGTGGCCCGCAGGGGTAAAGTCTTAACAGTGGAGTTGGCGACGAAGGAGAATGGTTCCCTCTGGGCTCTTTGTCTGGTATATGGCCGGCTTCCCACTCTCCTCGTGGCATCTGCTTCCCTTAATGGAGGAGGGTCAGGTCCCTCCTCTGGCACCCTAGGGAACTGATACGGGGGAGGAAAAATTAATTCTTCAGTTCTCCCCTGCAAGACAGAGTAGGGGGGTGCCGATGGCAGGGTGATTTTTTTCTCCTCTGTCCTCTCCATTCCCTGTAAGGCAAAAATAGGTTCTGGCTCCCAGGGCTCAGAGCCACGAAGGGCTTAAGCCAAAAGGGTGGGTTCTCCACAAGGTCCTGCCACATGATAATATATGGGAGCTGATTGGGGTAACCCGTCTTGGGTTGAGAGACGACACTCCGAACCCAGTGAATGGTATGGAAATTGAATGTTCCCTCTGGTGGCCATCCGACATTGAAAGCTGGCCACTCACTAGAAAAACAAGTCTGCCATTCATCCTTCCAGACCTCCATACTAAAATCGTTAGCTCTTTCCTCTACTTCCTGAAAATTATTAATCACAATGCTCAAAGGAGTAATCTGAGTCTGTCCCATAACATCCATACAGTTAGTCCATAAAATAACACAGAAAATCACAAAAGCCAACAAGAGAAGAACTCCCCACATCAACATCTTCAGTATTATAACAATTCAATACATTTAGATTTAAGTTTTTATAGCAAATTTACAAACAAGAACAAACTGAAACCCTTACTTATACAAACATATAAATCTGCTATACGGCAGGCTTCCCGCTCTCCTGGTGGTGTCTGCTTCTCTTAATGGAGGAGGTTTCAGGTCAGGAACAGACCCGGAGAGGGGGGGGTATGGGGGGCTAAGAACAGCCTTCCAACTCCGTGGAAGCGGCAACTAAAACTAAATGACGGCCTCACACCGACTACCTCATCCTGAGAGGGAATTCTATGTCCCTCCTAAAGGAGGATCAAAACATTTTTCAAACTCTCCAGCCCGTGGTCTTCAATAGTGCATCCACTAGACCTTTTTGGGCACTACCCACAGGGATCCCTTCAGAGCCAGCTAACAAGCATACAAACACACACACCACACACCTCTACCGCAGCCAGCCAGGCTCTCCATATTTGGGGTCCCTCAGGGTCTTGGGGATCCTGGGAAATCCTAGGCAAGGCCCCAAATGTTGTGCTCAAGTGTCATGATCCCCAAAGACTACCAGGGAGCCGAATCCGATGCAATTGCAGAAAGCCTGTATTTATTTCGGACTAGTCTGAACTCAGTTCCACTTACACCAGCAACAGCTTGGCAGGAGAGAAAGAGAATTTAACATATCAATAGGTTTTATAGGGGTGGTGATGTCACTGCTTTGGCTGACCCTGATTGGTTGGGTTAGGGCTAGGGTCCTGTTACACAAAATGGAGGATAGCTCCACCCTGCCCCACAGTACAACATGGAGTCAGGAGTTGGCTCCACCCTGCCTTCTCAATGTTTAGAAAGAAATGGGAAAGAAAGCTCTGGATAACTGGAGTAATCACTCACAGGCTGCATCTCTGTTAATTCTGCCTACAGAAAACCTGGCTAGACACCAGGTCAAGGCCAAAGCCACACTGCCCCTGAATAGCATGCCACTAGGAGAAAATAACCAAGGTTTACTCATAATGTTAACACAAATATATACAATGGTAACAAATGTCAGAGTGACATTTAAGTATTTAGTAAGGAAACATGGACAGGAAAGATTCACACAGGAAATTTGTCATAAGTCTCAAGTTTTTATTTTCAATACAGAAGCTGTTTTTATTTTTAAAAAGAGAAGGAGGAGGGGGGCATGATAAATGCTAATGAGGTGCCACTTCCCCTTCTTCCAGGCTCTAACTGCCAGCTAGCTCTTCCACAAAAGCACATAAAGTCAGAGTCAGGACCTGTTAAATTAGACCAGACTTTAGAGGACCTAGTCCAACCCCTTTTTAAAACAGATAAGCTCAGAGTGAGGACATGCTTACTTGCTTAAATGTTAGAAGCAGGCAGTGTGAATTCTGAACCTGGGTTTTTGGCTGTGAACTGCGCTTCCCCTTAACCTCAGGAGCAAGTGCACTCCTGTTTTTCTGACCATGGAGAACATCTCCAATTTGACTCCCACAATGCAGATGTCCCTAGAGGGCGAGAAAAATGAAGCTTTATGGGAAATTTCTTCTTGTGAATGGGGCAAAGGAAGTTAAGTAAAAGCACTCAAGGAAAATATACCAGAAGGAAGGGAGGGACTGACTCTGAACACAAGGTGCTTACATCAAATATTTGGAAGAGGATCGCTAGGTAGGGGTGGAGGGATTGTAGATATGTGGGGGCAGACAAATCTACCAGAATTGGCCCAATTGCTATCAGTTTTATTTTTTTGAACTTTCTGTTTATTTTTTCTTTATTGATCAAGATATTACATATGTGTCCTTATTCCCCCATCTGTCAGTTTCTTGATGTACCTAGGGGAGTGACAGCTCATGGGAATCTATCACAGCCTCCCACCAGAAAACCAAAAGCACTCAGAGATTTTACAGTCATTCAGTGAGGAGAATACCATCCAAACAGTAAAAAGGGGTTAGGGTAGGAACCAGCTAGGAGCTGGCACATGGCTCAGATGCAAAATCCTTTCACATTCACTGAGATTGGGTAGCTAGCAGGAAGCAACAAAGCTGGAGGGAGAATGTGAAAACAGAGGAAGCAGCTATTGGGGCCCACCTAGGGTCTGGGCCCCAGAACTCTGAGCACATGAAATTCAAAGGGAAAAAAGAGGTGTCAATACACAAAGGAGAAAAGACGGGAGAAAAACAATTAGCTGCAAAATTTCACCAGTTTATGTTGGACCTGGTAGGGTTAGGGGATTGAAAGCATGATATTGTATTAAGTATAAACATTTTTTTCTCCCTTGTTCCCCACTGTGAGAGTATCTGGTTAATTCATGAGCCCCTCATGTGTCTCTGTCCACATGGGTGTCTTCTATCAATAGCCCCCAAGAAGTTGGGAGAAAGTGACCCCATGCAAAAAACTGAGGCCCAGAAAGCAAAAGTGACAGTCAAAATTACAATCCATGACTTTTCTGATCCTTTGTCCAGGGTTTACTACACCACACAAAACTTCCCGAGCATAAGAAAGTGAAGGGGAAACAAAAATTCTTACAATTTCACCCCTCTATCCTATTGTGGGATGGAGGAGAGTATTTCCTGGCCTTGTTCCCAATTGCACTCTTACCTCTCCTAAAAATACTTATCCTACCTCCAAGATCCCAAGAGTGATGCCTACATTCAGACTATTAGTGGGAAACCCCTAGATGTCCCTTCTCATCAACTTTAACAAGAGGAATACCAGAGAAAGACTGTGGTGAGTTTGCCTATTCTATTCCATGAAACCTGCATTTTCTCTGGAGATTCTCTTAACAGGGCAAAAGAAAAAAGTCATCACCACCATTTCTGGCCTTCACAAAACTTTCTAGAGGGCAGGTGGACCCATGAGAGACCCAACTTCATATCTATCCAGAACCCCACCAAGGGTGCTATTCTGAGCCAAGATCTGACTGAGCCAGCAACAAATCTTGGGGAAACAGATATGGATGCATAGGGAGAGAGACAGACAAGCCCATGGCTGATACTTCAGACTCTGTAACAACCTTGACAACAAAATCCTACCTGGATCTAGTGACCATGTTGAATGCAACTTCTAAGTATTTTGTCTTTCTTTCTTTCTTTCTTTCTTTCTTTCTTTCTTTCTTTCTTTCTTTCTTTCTTTCTTCCTTTCTTCTTTTGTAAGCAGCATCAGTGCATGATGCAACAAAAGTCAAAAGCATGGTGGTAGAAATGCCCATTCACCTGAGAAAGGGTGCAGTTTGGTCCTTAGAATATGAAGCCTCTGATACTCTCCTCCCAATAAGCTGAGAAGAGAGGAATAGGATTGAGGAAGATCCTGGGTGAGCTTCTTTCTTGAAGAAGAGAAACTGGGCAGCTCCCAGGAGCTTAGCTCTTTCTGGGAATTTATTGCCACAAGTTTAGGTAGGAACAAGGAGGGTGTACTATGTATAGTGGGGTGGGCTTCACCAGATCTACTGACTGCAACGGGCCACAAGGTGGACATAAGAAAACAATACTACATGTACATAGAGACATAGACTTTGCATCTACCATTTGGAATAAATCCAATAAACACATGAGGGGATAGTGGATTCTGAATCAATTTCAAGGCATGGGACAATAGTCACTAACAAATGACCATTTGACCCTAGGTGGGCCCCAATAGCTGCTTCCTCTGTTTTCACATTCTCCCTCCAGCTTTGTTGCTTCCTGCTAGCTACCCAATCTCAGTGAATGTGAAAGGATTTTGCATCTGAGCCAAAGCCTAAAAGAAGCTGGCACTTCTAAGCAAGTCAGAAGGCCTAAGGTCCAGCACCCTGTGCCTGGGCATCTCCTTTCCTCCATTTCTCCCTCCTCCACACAATGGCTAGGAATTAGGGCGGAGATGGCAAAAGCAAGAAGCAGAGGTATCCAGAAGTGAGAATCAGGGTCAGGCATGGAGAAGGGAGAATAGACCCTCCTCCCTCACCATTAGCTATTGGTCTTCCTCCAAGCAGTCTTGACCCAAAGAGTGCAAAAGGACACACTAGCCCTTAACTCTGTTAACTGTATATATATATATATACACACACACACACATATATGCCGTATTTGCCGGCATATAAAACGATTTTTTGGCCCTGAAAAATATGCCTCCAAGTGGGGGGTAGTCTTATACAGCGAGTATATAACAAACTCTGTATTTTGAGTGGAAATGTTAGGGGGTCGTCTTATACGCCCAGTCTCTTATACGCCGGCAAATATGGTATTTTTCAGGGCCAAAAAATCGTCTTATACGCCGGCAAATAAGGTATATAAAATCTTCGTTGATTTTAGAGAGGAAGGAAGAGGGAGAGAGAGAGAGAAGAAACATCAATGATGAAAAAGAATCATTGATCAGCTGCCTCCTGCACACCCCCCCTACTGGGCATTGAGCCTTCAACCTGGACATGTGCCCTGATGGAGGATGGAGCTGTGACTTCCTAATTCATGCTCAACCACTGGAGCCACACAGGCTGGACAAAAGTCACCTCTTCTAAACAAAGCTTGATATAATCTGGGTGAGAGAAAGTTAGAGGACAAGGGAGCTGAGGTCTCTCAACCGAAAAGCAAGCCCCACCCCCCACTTATTCCCTTTAATTCTGGGAGGCCACATCTAGGGTGTTGACATAGCCGTGGGCTCCTGCCTCATTGTTCTCTGTAATACAGTGACTCAGCTGGGAGCCTCCCTGAGGTGGTGGTGGCAGTGGCAGTGAAGGCGGGGCAGAGGGCGGAGCACAATAGCCCCCTCTGGAAGAAGCTGAACTTTCAGAGTCCCAACAACCTTCTAGGGCCTCCAGGCCACGGCATCCAAGGAGGAAGAGATTCTTGAGCATGAATATGGATAGGGGCTGCTGGTAGCTCACTACTAGGAGGCATCGAAGCGCCAGCAAGGGCACGTCCACCAGGCAGCCGCCCAAGAGGCGCAGAAGACGGCTGCAGCTGCCAGGTCCAGGAGCTTGGTCCCAGGACAAAGCTGCAGCTGCGGTTGCTGCAGTGTTGAGCTCATACAGCCAAAGCACAGGCGAGGAGAGGGTAAAGAAGTAGACTATGATGAGCAGGTAGCGAAGGTGTGTGGGAAGTGGCACTCGGCCTTCCAACATGAGCTCCACTAGGGTGAAGCTATCAAGCAGATCCAGACACGTGCCTAGGAAACATCCGGAGGCGCGGTGTTGCTGGGGCTGCAGAATCAAGGGGCCTGTTGAGCTCAGGGGAGTGCCCACCTCGCTGATGGCCCGCACCAAGCTGTAGAGTAGAGGCACTGACAGCGCCATAGTAAGGCGGAAGCCTGTGGTGCCCAGAGGTGCGTGCAGCTCAATGAGATCCAGGATGGACGTGCCCAGAATGAGCACCACCTTTGGCGTGAAGGCGATGGAATAGATGAGCCAGGCCAGGTAGGCGAAGGCAAACTCGCCCACCGCCTCAGCCGCTCCTAAGCCACCCCCTGGATCTCCAGAGCCCCCACGGCCACCGTGAGCCTTGGCCCCTGTTGTAGCCCCAATGGAAGCAGCAGGCTGGTGCAGGGGCAGTGCGGCATGATGGTGGTGCTGTTGGTGGCTCCCAGCACTGCCCCGACGGCCCTGGCTGTTCTTAGCGAAGAAGATGGCCCAGCCCGCAACCACCACCAGGTCGGTGGCAATCCAGGAACACCAGTACAGGTCGGTGACTGCGATGAGGTACAGATCTAGTAGCCCTCCCTGTGCCAAAAGCAGCACCATGGACAGTGCCTGGTAGCCCCAATGACACCCTGAACTTGGGGTGCTGTCCCCACTGTGATGCTGACCTCTGTGGTCTGATGGGGTCAGGGCCTTGTGGTTACAGCAGCAGCAGCAGGAACAGCAGGAGGCGCCGCTGCTAGTCCCTGCGCCACAGGTAACCCCAGCCAAGCGGATCCCGGGGCCCCCAACGCTCCCGGCAGCACCCCCACTGAAGATGCCCCTGGCAGCACCCCCACTGACGTCTGCTGTTGTCATGCTGCTGGAGTAGGTAGGCGGGGAAGAGGGGGTGGTGGCTGAGGTGGAGGAGAAAGCAACACCCGCGGCTGGGTCAGCGTTTGGGGTTAGGGGTCCTGCGATCCCAGCAGTGGCGGCAGTGAGAACCAGTGGTTTGCTTATACTGACGCTCCGGTTGGGGTTGTCGTCCCGCTCTGCACCGGTGCTGCTGCTGGGAGAACCGCTGTCCCCGCCGCTGCTTTTCCCCCGGCTGGTACTGGCGCTGGTGATGGTGTTGCTGTGACCTGAGCCTCTCCTGCCACGAGGGAAACCACCCTGAAGGAAGAAGGACTGCGACCCGGTGGCGGCTGGAAGCCGCAGGAGGGAGCTGGACGAGGACAAGACAGAGACCGAGCGGGGATGGCGAAGAGCTGGGTACATTGTCCTCCGGGAGGTTGCCAGCCATACCCTGCCCGCCTCCCCAGCTTCTGGAGTCCTACCTGGGTCTGGCTGCAGCGAGATCTGGACTGGAATCTCCCGGACTGGGCCAGCTTGGGTTGGTGACCAGTTGACACCACCACCTCAAGTTGCCACCTGCAAGGCGGAGGGGGGAGGGGCAAAGAGAAAGGGAGACTGGCTTTGGGGAAACCAGGACTGGATTCAAAGGGGGAGGGAGTAGGAGGAGAGACTGGAGAAAGCATGGCTGGCTGCATTAGCTGGAAGAAAAGGGAGAAAGCTATTGGGGTGGGAAGCACTGTGGGCCAGGAGGATGAGAGGGCAGGAGGAGGTAGCTGTCACTAGGATGAGGGATAGAGAACTGAGGGATCAGTGCTGAGGGAACCTAAAGGAAGCATAGGATTCCTGGAGAAGATTCTTCAAGGCCCCACCAGCAGAACTCCTGGAGCATGCCTCCCAGCACCAGGCTGAGGTGACAGGTTCAGGCCTCTATTCCCAGTCAGCAGTTTCTTTTGCAGGAATTAGGGCAACTTTAGCCTCTATGCTGTCTAGTGCCCTTTCCACCACACCAATTTACCTCTCTTTAAGGCACTTAATAACTAATAGAGCAGTCAGGTTTTTCTGACTAAAAGGACCAGGAACAGCAGTCACAGACATGTATTTCTACATATTCATGTGTCCTGCATTGGGTTCAGTGAGCCACCTTGGGGAGGTTCCAATTTCCAGAGAATGGAGTAGTTCCCTGTATATAACTGCTTGGGAAGAGAGAGCAGATAAAATAATTATTGAATTGGAAACAATAGTAAGATGTATATATCAGAGAGGAAAACAAAGAGGCATTTATAGGTATGGGTACCTTGATAAAAACAAAGGCTCAAAGTGGGTGATGGTGAATGTTACAACCTGCCAGGGTGGACAGAAGGTATAGTGGTTTTGCATCTATAAGCACGGAATGCATACTGACTCACCCCCATGAACTCAGTCCACAACTGGGCTGGAAGGCAGCAGGTAGAGTTATACCTTCAGGGAGTTAGGGGAGAAAAAAATGACTAGGGCAATTGGGGCTTAAAAAAAAAGAAAGAAAGAAAAAGATGAGGCTCATGTATAACGCAAACATCTCAGCCACATCAAAGCAAGGCTGGAAATTCGCCTGCTCTTCATCCTCCATATACCTCAGACTGCATGTTTCCTGACTTCCTTAAATCTTCTGCTGCTAGGTTCATCTTCCTAGACAACACCACAGAGCCTGAGGGGAGGAATCAGTGGAACCACAGTAGTTGGTTGTGCAGGGCTTGCCACTAAACTTGCCTCTTGAATAAGGGTCAGTTTGACCTAAACCTTCTTTCTCCAGTCTCTTAGAGGTCAGTCTATATAACTAATCATGGGGGTGTGGGATTTAGAACTCACAACCTTCATTATTTCCAACTGCCCCTGGCACATGCAATCTTTGGAAAGTTCTTTGTCCAATGGTCATTTAAGGCAGAGCATATACTACCCTGTTTCCCTGAAAATAAGACAGTGTCTTATATTTATTTTTGCTCCCAAAGATGCACTAGGTCTTATTTTCAGGGGATGTCTTATTTTTCCATGAAGAAGAATATGGTACACATTTATTGTTAAATGAAAATAAAGGAAATTTATTACCTGTATACGGTACGGTAGTACGGTAGCTGTCAACACAAACCAGACAAACTGTGAATCCTACAGTATCAAGAATTTACTCATTTATTCAATGACAATCATGTCATCATCTTCTGGAACATCATCATAACAATCCAACTCCTGAATTTTCTGGTGAATTTCTTGTGACTCCATTTCTTTCAGAATCAGTGGACCAAATCTCTCATGTTTAGCAATAGCACTGCCTTTAAATGAGTACTTCTTGTCAAGGTAGCCTGCTCGCAGTGCATTTGCAATGCAACTGTCAGTGATTTTCTCCCATGAATTCTTCACCCAAGTCACAACTTCTTGCAGTTTAGGTTTCACAAAGTTTCCATGCTGATTTTTCTCCATTCACACAGCAGTGACGTCAGACTCCGGTAGATGCCAGTTGGGGCGGCCCTAGCGACCAGTTTATGATAAATTAGTTTTCATTCTGAGACAGAGCCTGGGGGCCTTATTTTCGGGGGGATGCCTTATATTTCGCTCAGAAGGAAACCTGTAAGTAGGTCTTATTTTCGGAGGATGTCTTATTTTCGGGGAAACACGGTAGTATAGTTTGTGGTAAGAGCTTGAGCTCTGGGATCAGTAGTCTTAGCCCTGCCACCAAGCTTGTGTAATCTTGGACTGGTTATTTCATCTCTTAAGCTTCCAACTATCCAACTAAAAAGGTATCAATATCTATCTTAACAGGCTGTTCTATAAAGACAGGACATGAATTCAAAGGGTTTTTAGCCCAGTCCCTGGCATAGAGTATGTATGCAGTTAAAGGTAGTTGATTATGATGATATTATTATCATAATTTCATTTAGCTCATGTCTTAACCTCCCAGGGAACATTTACTCATAGCACAGGCCACTAATGATTGCTTTCTGGGCTGGATCCCTTCCTAAAGCCACATTCAGAGTTCTGCTCCCCCATAGCTTTGAACTTCAGTAAGTGCTAGAGAGCAAAGCTGCTCTCATTAGCAGCAGTGGTACTTGGGGCTGGTCTTCACAGGCTTCAGTGTGAGATATTCAGCTATGTCAGCTGGTGCCAAAGCCCACCCACACGGGGCAAGGATACAATCTGCACTCATTTGTGAACCTTGCAGCAGGTTCTGCAAATGTTAAGACTAGCCAGTTCAAGCCAAAAAGCAGATTGGGGGGATGCTAACTGCTAACGAGTGATTATAGGCAGTCTCCTAGCTCTCTCCCAGAGAAAATACCAGCCAACAGCTACCATTAATGACTTCTGCTCAAGTTAATGAAGCAGTTGAAGAAGCAGCTGCAGCTAATGAAAGCTAGGAACTGGGCTTCTGAGAAAACACTAATGAATCTGTCCCCATTCCTTTACCCCTTTGCCCCCTTGTCCTGGGGTCACTCAGAGATACTCCCCTTCTGCTCTCACTTGTCAGGTGCCTCCATCAGGACAGATTTCCTCCCTGGTGACTTGTAACAGCCCTTTGATGTTATCTTTTGTATTTCTGGGAAATGTAATCAATAAGATTAACTTCCTATAAGAGATTTTTTAGCCCACTTTCTTTCAGGTCTGAGGCCCTGAATAAAAAGACCATAGATAAAAATGATGAGAAAGCAAGGTACACCATAGAATAGGTTGGTAGTCTGAGTATGAGAAGGATTTCCTCTTTGCATTGGATTTGTTCTAATCTTCTGTGTACACACACACACACACACACACACACACACACACACACGGATGAGGGGGGAGAGGCTTTGTTTCAGCCAGGAAAGGGATCAACAAAGATGTGACTATGATGAGAAGGAAGAAAAAAATATATTCTCATATATAAAGTGAGTACATACATTCCAGAAGGTCTAGAAAAGGTAAGACATAGTCACTGAGTACCTCATAAGCACCTTGGGTCCGTGTTAGCTATCTTATATACAATAACTGAAAATTGAGAGACAGAGAGGGAAAGAAATTTACTCCAAGTCACATAGCTACTTAAGGGCAGAGTTAGGGTTACAACCAGACTTCTGACTCTCAGTCCAAGTACTCTTACCCACTTATTCCTTCTCATAGGTTAGGATGGCAGCAGCTCACAGGCATCCTGGGATAAAGGGACAAATCAAGCTGGTTTCCACCCCCCAAAATATTTCCTATTTCCCTAAACAGCATTAAGTGCTAGTCACTGGATAAGGCTCATTTGGAAAACTAATATTATTTTTTAAAATCCTCATTGAAGTTATGTTTTTATTGATTTTGAGAGAGAGAGAGAGAGAGAGAGAGAGAGAGAGAGAGAGAGATCAGTGTGAGAGAAGCAGCAGGGGTTGCAACTGAGTTAGACTGAAGGCTCTCGGAGACTAAGGCACCCGTCCTCTTGAGGGGTCTGAGCACAGACTTACTCACAAACTCACTCATTCTGGGCTCCACCACAGGGGCAGCAGCTCAGAAATCACCAGTGACATCTGGGGAGGAACTGAATTCCAAAGCTTTAGGGTGATGGCTGGAAGGTGAGGACAGTTCTCTATTGGGATGGAAGTGCTGGCACACAGCATTGTTCCCTCAACCAGGCAGCAGGCACTTGTTAACTGGGTTAACAAATTCACCCTATTCTGGTGATATCCTGAGACCCCACTCAAACCTTGCTTGAAGGCTTTCCCACACAAACAGCCTGTCTGAGCTCATGCTATGGACTTTCCTGAAACCTCTCAAAGGTCCAGTAATCCCAAACAGGTATATCCTTTAGCTCTTGCTAAGCAGCCCCAAGCCTGGCACTAGTGGCAGCCAGCCTCAGTTCACAGCTTACCATTTACTAGGACTCTCCAAGCCCAGCACAAGTGACAGTCAACTACAGATCACTTTGCAACTCCTACCAGGTGGCCCTGAATCAGATACAGGCAGTGACTAAACTTGGTCTATACCAAAGCTCCTCCCAAGAGGTCCCAGAACCAATACACCTGGTACCTGGTTTTAGAGCATACCAAGGCACCACCCAATCAGCTCTACAAATGACATACCCAAAAGGGTAGACTCAGTAGGCACCAGAGCCCAGCTGAAGTAAATCCCACTCAGTGGGGTCAGCCCCCTGACAAATAGGTTATCTCCTGCAGTCATGGTCACTTCTCATAGCCAGTCGGTCTGAGGATAAATTCCTCCCAGTGATGTCACAGCAGCAATCAAGGCTCCACTACAATAGGAAGGCACATACAATCCACACAAGGGATACCAAAAGAGTACCCAGTTCAGATGATCAAGGAAAAGCACACCTATTACTTACAGCTACTCTACCAAGACTGAGGGATATAGCAGCTCTACCTAATACACATAAACAAACAGCCGAAACCAGTTTGGCTCAGTGGATAGAGCATAGACCTGCGGACTGAAAGGTCTCAGGTTCGATTCCAGTCAAGGGCATGTACCTTAGTTGCGGGCACATCCCCAGTAGGGGGTGTGCAAGAGGCAGCTGATTGATGTTTCTCTCTCATCGATGTTACTCTCTATCCCTCTCTCTTCCTCTCTATGAAAAATCAATAAAATATATATTTTTTAAAAAACACAGTGAGGCAATCAAAATGAGGGGACAAAGAAACATGAAAAACACAATAAAATTTCAGAAAAAGAACTAAACAAAATGAAGACAAGCAATCTATCCGATGCAGGTTTCAAACACTAGTTATAAGGATGTTCAATGACCTTAGGGCAGCCATGGGCAAACTACGGCCCGCGGGCTAGATCCGGCCCGTTCAGCTGTTCTATCCTGCCCACGGAGCCCAAAGAGAGGAGGGTTCTCTTCCTCTCCCCTCCACTCCTTCACCAGCAGCCCAAGATGAGAGTGCCAGCATGCTTTTGTTCCGGCCTTCCGGTCCAGTTTAAGAACCCATTGTGGTCCTCGAGTCAAAAAGTTTGCCTACCCCTGCCTTAGGGGAATAGTAGATGAACTCAGTGAGAATTTTAACAAAGATATAGGAAATAAAAAAATAACCAGTCAGAAATTAATACAATAACTAAAGGATACATTAGAGGAAAATCAACAGTTCATTAGATGAAGTAGAGGATGAAATTAGTGATTTAGGAGAGAAGATAGAGGAAAAAACCCTATCAGAACAGCAAAAAGAAAAACAAAAACTGAGAAGAGTTTAAAGACTTCTAGTTCAACATCAACCATACCAACATCCATAAGAATGCCAGAAGAAGAGAATTCATTTATCAGTGCCAATAGGTTTTTTTTTTTTCCAGCAGTGTTTCCCAAAGTGTGGTACGTGTACCCCCAGGAGTATGAGAAGAGTTTGGTGGGGGTATGCACTGCACAGTGCTTAGCTGGGCCTAATTCTACGTTCTCATGAGTCAAGTCAAGACAGTTTTGTGAGGCGTGAGATGGTCCGGTGTGCAAATAAATGTTATTTATAATAGAATTTTTATTTATATTTTATTATGAATAATTTTATTTTTTATTCATTATTATTTTGTGTATGTACCAAAAAATAAATATAAACATATTTTGATTGTTATTAAAATACATCCTTTTTTTTTTTTTTTTTACGATGGGTACTCAGCATTACAAAAATTCTAGCAGGGGTAGACATATGTCAAAAGTTTGGGAAGCCGAAACCGGTTTGGCTCAGTGGATAGAGCGTCAGCCTCTGGACTGAAAGGTCCTAGGTTCGATTCTGGTGAAGGGCATGTACCTTGGTTGCGGGCACATCCCCAGTAGGGGGTGTGCAAGAGGTAGCTGATCGATGATTCTCTCTCATCGATGTTTCTAACACTCTATCCTTCTCTCTTCCTCTCTGTAAAAAATCAATAAAATATATATATTTTTTTAAAGTTTGGGAAACACTGGTTTAAAGTATTACAAATAGCAGTACATATGTCTCCTTTTTTACCCATTGACCTCCCCCAGACCTCCCCAACTTCCCAACACATGTCCTCAATCCCCAGTGTCTGTGTACATTGGTTATGCTTATATGCATGCATACAAGTCCTTCCGTTCATTTCTTACCCTCACCTACAACCACCCCACCTTCCCCTGCCTTCCCGCTGCAGTTTGACAGTCTGTTCTGTGTTTTTTTGTCTCTGTATCTACTTTTGCTCATCAGTTTATGATGTTCTTTATATACCACAACTAAGTAAGATCATGTGATATTTATCTCTCTCCAACTGACTTAATTTTTATGAATAAATGGTACTCTTTATTATTTTGTTTGTTGTTTCTTTGTTATTTTTAAATCATTATTGTTGAAAGTAGTATTACATAAGTCTCTTTTTCCTCTCTTATTTACCCCTTCTAGCCTACCCTGCCCCTGGCCTTAGGCCTTCACCACCTTATTGTCAGTGTCCATGGATTTTGCATATAAGCATACAAGTTCTTTGGTTGATCTCTTCCCACCCACCCACCTCCCCTGCCTTCCCTCCAAGGTTCAACAGTCAAAACACAAAAGTTTTTAATATTGATAAAGTTTTTTTTTTTATTTGGTTGCTTCTGCATTTATTGTCATATCTAAGAAACCACTGCCCAATCCATGATTATGAAGATTTACACCTCTGTTTTGTTTAAGAGTTTTATAGTTTGGGCTTTTACACTTGCATTTTGAGTTAATTTTTGTGTATGGTGTAAGGTTCAACTTAATTTGTTTACACTTGAATATTCAATTATATCAGCTCTCTTCTTTCAACTCTGTGCCCTTTTTTTTGTCTTTTAAATTTATTACTTGTTACTTTTTTTCATCACTCCCTTATTTTCTAGTACAGTAAGATATTACCTGGAATCGGTAATTTTTGCAAGTAGCCATGTTTCTTTTAGTGGGAAATGGTATTTGGAAACCATGATCTAGGTTGTTACTGAGGTGTCATTGTTTTTAGGATTTTTTAAGCAAATGAATCATTTTTATTCATTTTTATTTTTTATATTCTTTTTTAAATTAAGGTATTATATGTGTACATATCTTACCATTGCCCCCTCCACTCCCATACATGTCTTGCATCCATTGGTTATGCTTATATGCATGCATCTAAGTCCTTTGGTTGATCTCTTGCCTTCCCCTCTGCCCCTCAGTCTTTTCACTGAAATTTAATGGGCTGTTCAATGCTTCTCTGCCTCTGTATCTATCTTTTTGTTAATCAGGTTATAATGTTCTTTATTATCCATAAGTGAGTGAGATCATGTGGTATTTTTTCTTTCACTGACTGGCTTATTTCACTTAGCATAATGCTCTTCAGTTCCATCCATGCTGATGCAAATGATAAGAGTTCCTTCTTTTTTATAGCAGCTCAGTATTCCATTATGTACCACAGTTTTCTAATCCACTCGTTTGAAGGGTGTCCTGGATCAGAATGGGGGTTCCCTTGGGGCATGGGGTGGCTTGGGCGAGGGGCCTGTGTTGGTTTGCAGGCCGGCTACACACACACACACACACACACACACACACACACACACACCCTGGCAACCCAAGCAGAAGCTCTGGTATCTGGGATTTATTTATCTTCTATAATTAAAACTTTGTAGCCTTGAGTGGAGGCCTGGGCCAGCCACGGTGTGCAGGAAGCGTGGATTCTTCTATTGCCAGGGGAACCCAAGCCTCCTGCTTGCTCTGTGGCCACAGTCATCTTGGTTGGGTTAATTTGCATACTTGCTCCTGATTGGCTGGTGGGCTTGGCTTGTGGGTGTAGCAGAGGTATGGTCAATTTGCATGTTTCTCTTTCATTAGTGTAGATAGGTACTTGTTTGTAGCCATTTCTATTCCTTCCTTCTTTTCTATTTCTTCTTTTTATAGTATTCCTTTAGCATATCTTGCATTGCTTAATTGGTAGTGATAAACTTCCTTAGTCTTTTTTTTCTCTCTGAAGCTCCTTATTTCCCCTTCAATTTTTATTGATAGCCTTGCTGGATAGAATATTCTTAGATATAGTCCTTTGTTTTGCATCACTTTCTATACTTCATTCCATTCCCTGCTGGCCTGATGTATTTCTTCTGTTGAGAAATCCTTTGATAATCTGATGGGGGAATCTTTGTAGGAAATTCTCTGTATCTTTCTTGTAGCCTTTAAGATTCTCTCTTTCTCATTAATATTTGCCAATGTAATTATGACATATCTTGGTATGGGTCTTTTGGGGTTCATCTTGCTTGGAACTCTCTTGTACTTGTGTGACTTTTTTCTTCCCCATATTTGAGAAGTTTTCTGTCATTATTTCTTCAAATAGTTTCTCTAATCATTGCTGTTCTTCTTGTCCTTCTTGCACCCCTTTTTAAAAAAATATATTTTATTGATTTATTTTTTACAGAGAGGAAGAGAGAGGGACAGAGAGTCAGAAACATTGATGAGAGAGAATCATCGATCAGCTGCCTCTTGCACACCCCCCACTGGGGATGTGTCCACAACCAAGGCACATGCCCTTGACCCGGAATCAAACCTGGGACTCTTCAGTCCGCAGGTAGACGCTCTATCCACTGAGCCAAACCGGTCTCAGCTGCACCCCTTTTATAACATACTAGAGGCCTGGTGCATGGGGTAGGGGGGGTCCCTCAGCCTGGCCTGCACCCTCTCCAATCTGTGACTCCTCAGACGTCCCTCTCACATTCCAGGACTGCTGGATTTTAACTGCTCACCTGCCTACCTGCATGTTCATCCCTAACCACTCTACCTGCCTTCCTGATACCTCTAATTGCTCTCCTGCCAGTCTGATTCCTTTAACTGCTCTCCCATGCTGGCCTGATGCCCCTAACTGCTCTCTCCTGCCAACCTGATAGCCCTAACTTCTCTCCCTTGCTGACCTATTTGCCCCTAACTGCCTCTGCCTCAGCCCTGCCATTGTGGCTTTCTCCGGAAGGATGCCAAGAAGGTCGTCCTGAAGATGTCTGGTCTAATTAGCATATTACCCATTTATTAGTGTAGTTAGTTTGTTTCACGTTGTTCCAAAGCTCCCTTAGGCTCTCCCCCTGTTTTTTATTTATTTTTACTACAATTGCTCTTCCAGTTGGGCTTTTTTTCCCTACCTTATCTTCTAACTCATTATTTCTGTCCTCTGCTTCTCTACTTTGAAATCTTCCATAGCATTAAAAAAAATATATTTTATTGATTTTTTTTTACAGAGAGGAAGAGAGAAAGATAGAGAGTTAGAAACATCTATGAGAGAGAATCATCGATCAGCTGCCTCTTGCACACTCCCTATTGGGGATATGCCCGCAACCAAGGTACATGCCCTTGACCAGAATTGAACTCAGGATCTTTCAGTCTGAAGGCCAATGCTCTATCCACTGAGCCAAACCAGTATCAGCCCATAGCATTTTTTATTGTAGCTATATCATTTTGATTTCTTCATGATTTTTGCATAGATTGTCTATTTTCTAATCCATCCAATTTATGAACTGTATGACCATTACTGTGAATTCTTTTTCTGACATACTGCATGTTTCTGTTTCATTTAGTTCCTTTCTTGGTGATTCTTCTCTTTTTCCTTTGGGGATTGTTTCCTTGTCTCCCCATTCTTGCTATCACCAGAAGATCCAAACACCAAGTTGCAGGTGCCTGAGCCATGTGCAGCAGGAGCATCACATCAGCTAAGCATCACTGAAGAACTCAGACACTGAGACATGTGGCTGCTGTGGGTCCGTGGGAGCCACATGTACTGAGAGTCAGAGTCACAGGTGCTCAATGCAGCCTTGTGCATGCACCAAGAATCAGGGTCCCCATGTGCATATTGAGAATTGAAGTCACTGGTGCTCTGTGTGGCTTCATGTATGCACCTAGAATCAGGTTTCCTGCACATGCGCACTGAGAAACAGAGTCCCTGCATGCATGTGCCAAAACTCAGAGTCCCCATGCACATGCCAGGAATCAGAGTTCCCATGCACATGTGGCAAGAAACAGAGTCCCCATATCTATACACTGAGAATCAAAGTCACTAGTGCTCAGTGTGGCCTTGCGTGCATACTGAGAATCAGTCCATGTGCACTGATAATCAGAGTTCCCCTACATGCATGCAATGAGAAACAGTGTTCCTGCATGTGTGTGGGGAGAATCAAAGTCAGTGGCCCTCAGTGCAGCCTCTCACTCATGCTGAGATTAAGTCCACATACATACACATCACTAATCAGAGTTTCCGTGTGTTGGCAGGAGGCCTGCTCACATGCCATGGGTCACACTGGCCCTGTGCTACTGAGGTGGGCCAGTAGGGACAGGGATGCACTCTGTGACTTGCAGAAATCTGCAACCAGGGTGTCTGGAGTCTTGGTGTCCCTGGGTCTGTAGCTGTCATAGCAGGTCTTTGTCCAGAGTTCTATAGGATCCCAGTTTGTGTCTGAGGCCAGTCTAGGTGATGGTTAGGCTAGAATCCTAGTCACAGCAGTTCTGCCCTTTAAGATGTCAGTGGTTTATGTGTCAGTGCCAGCCACCTGGGAGTGTTTGCAGCAGCAGCAGTGGGGTCCTGCATTCTAAGACTGCCTATCTGTCAGCCCCCAAAAGTCCTACAAGATCTAACTGTCCCTAGCCCACCCACACACATTCACTACACACATGCACACACTCCCCTTTCACTCCCTCACTCTCTCACACTCTCTCCCTGCTGTCTTTCCAGTCACCATCTCACTTCCTTTTGCCAATATTTGTGTGTGTGTGTGTGTGTGTGTGTGTGTGTGTGTGTGTGTGTGTATGTGTGTGTGTGTGTGTTCTTTAGGGTTCTCCACTGTATCATGTCATCTGGAAAATAACATCAGTTTTTCTTCTTTCTGTCCAATTTGGATGCCTTTATTTTTTCTGTCTGGTTGCTGTGGCTAGGACTCTAAGTGCTGTGTTGAATAAGAGTGATGAAAGCAGATATCCCTGTCTTGTTCATGATCTTAAAAGAAACACTTTTTTCCCCATTGAATATGATGTTGGTTGTCATTTTTCATATATGGCCTGTTGAGGTATTATTACCCCTCTATTCCCATTTTTCTTAGAGTTTTCATCATAAATGGATATGGGATTTTGTCCAGTGCTTTCTCTGCATCTATTGATAAAATCATATAATTTTTAATCCTTCATTTTGTTTATGCACATTGATAAGTTTGCAGATATAGACTCAACCTGGAATACCAGCAATAAATTCCTCTGATCACAGTGTATAATCTTTTAATGTATTGCTGCATTTGGTTTGCTGATATTTTATTGCAGATGTTTGCATATACATTTAATAGATATTGGCCTATAATCTTCTTCTTTTGTAATGTCTTTGGTTTTATAATCAGAGTAATTTTTGTTTCATAAAATGAGCTTAGAAGTCTTCTTTTTTGTCTAATTTTTAGAATAGTTTGAGAAAGATAGGTGTTATTTTTCCGTTTAACGTGTGGTAAAATTCACCCATGAAGTCAACTTGGTTTGTTGGCAGTTTCTGAATTATAGATTCAATTTCATTAGTAGTTATCATTCTATCCAGATCTTTGGTTTCTTATTGTCTCATTTTGGAATATAGTTTCTTTCCAGGAATTTAAACATTTCTTCCATGTCATTCAAATTTTTTGCATATAATTGTTTGTAGTATTTTCTTATACTTTTTGTATTTCTGTGGTGTCAATTCTTACTTCTTTTTCATTTCTGATTTTATTTGAGTACTCTCTCTTTTTTGGTGTTTAAAGTATTACAATATATCTCCTTCCTCTAAGGAGCACTAGTTAAATATACAATTTTACCTATATGTTCCCAAAAATTCTAGTTTAGCACTTCTTAGTTGAGATTCAGGAATCTGTATTTTAACAACTCTACCAGGTGATTCTCATTATGAGAGAAGTTTGGGAAACACTGGTGTAGATAGACCACACTTTTCTAATCCACTCAACTGCTGATGGGTACTTAGGCTGTTTCCAAATCTTAGTTATGATTAACTGTGCTGCTGTGAACATAGGGGTGCATATATTCTTTCTGATTGGTATTTCTAATTTCTTATTTCTTGGGATATATTCCTAGAAGTGGGACTACTGGGTCAAGTGGGAGTTCTATTTTTAATTTTTTGAGGAAGCTCCATACTGTTCTCCACAGTGGTTGTACCAGTCTGCATTCACACCAGAAGTGCATGAGGGTTCCTTTTTCTCCACATTCTAACCAGCACTTATCTTTTGTTGATTTGTTAATGATAGCCATTCTGACAGGTGCGAAATAGTACCTCATTGCCATTTTGATTTGTATCTCTCAGATAATTGGTGACTTTGAGCATGTTTTCATGTCTCTTGACCTTCTGTATGTTCTCTTTTGAAAAAATATTTATTTAGGTCCTTTGCCCATTTTTTTTTGATTGGATTGTTTATCTTCCTTTTGTTAAGGTATATGAGTTCCCTGTGAATTATGGAGATTAAACCCTTATCATATAGAATGTGGTGTGGAGTCTCTTCCCTTTCCACGTCCCACACGGAAAGCAACAGGTTCCAGAGTGGAGGAGCTGGGGATTAAGAAATTAGAGAAAGAAAGAGACAAGAGACAGAAATAAATTCAAGCTGGGTGCCGGGTGGCTTCCTGTCCTCTGATAGAGAGACAGTGACACTCACCTCAGACAACACAGCATATTTATTGGTTTCCAAAAGGGATTTTATGATCAAAAGGATTTTCAGGTGTGCCCAAATCCTATTCACCAGGATCTGGGTAAGCTCATTTTTTGGTACAAGATTTAGCATATCAAGACCTGGGTGGGTCAAGGTTCTTTTTGTTCCTCATTCCAAGCACATGGATAAAGATAAGAAATCAGTATTGATAACATGATTCTGCCAGTGCCCTTGGGCTCAGCTGATTAAAAGAGTATCTCTACGGAAACTGGTTTGGCTCTGTGGATAGAGCATAGACCTGCGGACTGAAAGGTCTCAGGTTCTGGTCAAGGGCATGTACCCTGGTTGCAGGCACATTACCAGTAGGGGGTGTGCAAGAGGCAGCTGATCGATGATTCTCTCTCATTGATTTTTCTAACTCTCTATCCCTCTCTCTTCCTCTCTGTAAAAAAATCAATAAAATATATTTATTTTTTAAAAAAAGAGTATCCATGTGTCTTTCCAGACGGCTCTCTACAATAGAATATTGGCAAATATGTTATCTCATACTGAGGTCTTCCTTATCGCTTTGTTGATGGTTTCATTTCCTTGCAGATGCTGTTTATTTTGATGTAGTCCTATTTGTTTATTTTCTTCCTATTTTCCATTGCCCTAAGAGCTGAATCAGTAATAATATTTTTACAACATATGTATGATATTTTGCTGTCTATGGATTCCTCTAAGATTTTTATGGTTTCCCCCCTTATGTTTAAATCCTTCATCCATTTTTATGTTTATTTTTTTTGTGTGTGTATGTAAGATGATGGTCTAGTTTCATTTATTTGCATATGTCTGACCAATTTTCCAAGCACCATTTCTTGAAGAGATTGTCTTGATTCCATTGTATCCTCTTGTCTCCTTTATCAAATACTAATTGAGCATAATGACTTCGGTTGGTTTTTAGTTTCTCTGTTTTGGTCCATTGATCTATATGTCTGTTCTTGTTTCAGTAACAGGCAGTTTTGAGGACAGAGGCTTTGTAACATAGTTTGATATCTGGTATTGAGCTCCCTCCTACTTTGTTCTTCTTTCTCAAGCTTGCTGCAGCTATTTTGGGTCTTTGGATTTTTGGAGAGTTTGTTCTAGGTCTGTGAAATATGTCATTGATATCTTAATTGGGATTGGACTGAATATATAAATTGCTTTGGGTAGTATGGACACTTGTTTATATCTTCTTCAATCTCTATTTTCAATGTCCTACAGTTTTCTGAGTACAGATTTTTCACCTCCTTAGTTAAGTTTAATTCTAGGTATCTTATTTTTGTGTGTGTGCAATGGTAAAGTGGATTGCTTTTTAAATTTTTTAAAACTATATTTTATTGATTTTTTTACAGAGAGGAAGGGAAAAGGTAAGAGAGTCAGAAATATCCATGAGAGAGAAACATTGATCAGCTATATCCTGCACACCTCCTACTAGGGATGTGCCTGTAACCAAGGTACATGTTCTTGATGGGAATCAAACCTGGGACCCTTCAGTCCACAGGCCAATGGTATATCCACTGAACCAAACTGGTCAGGGAAGGGGATTGTTTTATTGTTTTATTGTTTGTTTGTTTGTTTGTTTTTAGTTTCTATTTCTGTGAGTTCATTATTCATCCATAAAAAAGCCATAGATTTCTGGATGTTAATTTTGTATTCTGCTACATTGCCAGATTCATTTATTAAATCTAACAGTTTCTTGATTGAGTCTTTAGGGTCCTCTATGTACAATATAATGTCATCTGCAAATAATGACAGTATTAATTATTTTCCAATTTTGATGCCTTTAATTTCTTCTTTTTGTTGGATTGCTATGGCTAGCACTCCCAGTGGTATATAGAACAGGAGTGGTGAAAGTGGGCATCCCTATCTTGTTCCTGTTCTTAGGGGAAATGGGTTTAGTTTTTGCCCATTGATTATGATGTTGGCTGTAGTTTTGTCTTATAAGGCTTTTATTATGTTGAGGTATGATCCCTCTATTCCCATTTTGCTGAGAACTTTGTTAGGAAAGGGTGTAGGATTTGTCAAATGCCTTTTATGCATCAATTGATATGATTATGTGATATTCATCTCTCAGATCGTTTATATGCTGTATCATGTTTATTGAGTTGTGGATATTGTACCACCCTGGCATCTTGGGAATAAATCCCTCTTGGTCATGGTGTATGATCTTTCTAATGTAATGCTGGATTCAATTTGCTAGAATTTTGTTGAGGATTTTAACATCTATGTTCATCAGGAAAGGAATATTGTTCTCTTTCTTTGTAGTATTTTTATCTGGTTTTGGAATTAGGGTAATGCTAGCTTCATAAAAAGAGCATGGAAGTGTTCAGTACTTTTGAATTTCTTAGACTAGTATAAGAAGAATAGGTTTTAGTTCTTCTCTGAATGTTTGATAAAACTCCCCTGTGAAGGTATCTGGACCAGGGCTTTTATTTGCTGGACGTTTTTTGATTACTGTGTCAATTTCATCAGTAGTTATTTGTCTTTTCATTTTTTTATTCTTCCTGATTAAGTTTTGGAAGGTCATATTTTTCTAGGAATATATCCATTTCATTAAGGTTGTCCAGTTTGTTGGAGTAGAGTTATTCATGGTATATATATGATATATACACCCCTATGTTCTTAGTGGCACAATTCAACATGGCTAAGATTTGGAAATAGCCTAAGTGCCCATCAGCAGTTGAGTGAATCAGAAAACTGTGGCACATCTACACAATGGAATACTGTGTTGAGCTAAAAAAAAAAAAAAAAAAAAAAAAGGAATTCTTACCATATGCAACAGCATGGATAGAACTGGAAAGCATTATGTTAAGTGAACTAAGACAGATAAAAATAAATATCACATGACCTCACTCATTTATGGAATATAATGAACAACATAAACTGATGAACAAAAACAAATCCAGAGACAGAGAAGCATTGATCAGACCATCAAACCTGAGAGGTAAGGTAGGTAGGGTGGGAGATCTACCAAAGGACTATGTGCATGCATATAAGCATAACCAATGGACACAGACCCCAGGGATTAAGAACTTGAGTGGGTGTGGGTGTGGGTGGATAAGGACACATTTGTAATTACTTAATCAACAAAGAAATAAAAAAAAAATAAAAAATTATAAGTGTTTTCTTTAAGAACAGGAATAAGACAAGAATGTCTGCTTTCACCAATTTTATTCAACACTAGAGGTCCAGTGCACGAAATTCGTGCATGGGGGAGGGGAGAAGGTGGTGGTGTCCCTCAGCCCAGCCTGCACCTTCTTCAATCTGGGAACCCTCAAGGTATGTTTGACTGCCCATTTAGGCCCAATTCATGGGATTGGGCCTAAACGGGCAGTCGGACATCCCTTTTACAATCCAGGACTGCTGGCTCCCAACTAATCGCCTTCCTGCCTTCCTGATTGCCCCTAACTGCTTCTACCTGCCAGCCTGATCACCCCCTAACTACCACCATGCCAGCCTGATTGATGTCTAACTACCCCCCTGCCAGCCTGTTTGCCCCCAACTTCCCTCCTCTGCTGGCCTGGTCACCCCTAACTGCCCTCCCCTTGCAGGCCTGGTGCCTCCCAACTGCCCTCCCTTGCTTTGATGATCACCCACAACTCCCCTCCCTTGCAGGCCTGGTCCCTCCCAACTGCCCTCCCCTGCTGGCCATCTTGTGGTGGATATCTTGTATCCACATAGGGGCAAGATCTTTGACCACATGGGGGAAGCTGTCTTGATTTTGTGTGTTGGAGTGATGGTCAATCTGCATATTACTCTTTTATTAGATAGGATAGAGACCTGGTACATGGGTGGGGGATAGCTGGTTTGCTCTGAAGGGTGTACTGGATTAGGGTGGGGTTCCCTTGGGCAGTGGAGTGGCCTGGGCGAGGGGCCTGTGGTGAATTGCAGGCCGGCCACGCCCCCCTCAGCATTCCAAGTGGAGGCCCTGGATTTGGAATTTATTTACCTTCTACAATTGAAACTTTGTAACCTGGAGCAGAGGCAAGCCTTCTGCTTGCTCTGGCTGTTGCCATTTCTGTTTGGATTTGTTTACCTTGTATAACTGAAACTTTGTAGCCTTGAGTGGAGGCTTAGGCCAGTAAGGGTAGGTGGAAAGCTTGGCATCTTCCATTGCCTGGGAAACCCAAGCCTCCCTTCTGCTCTCTGTGGCCACAGCCATCTTGGTTGGAGTTAATTTGCATACTTGCTCTGATTGGGATGTGGGCATGGCTTGTGTTTGTGGCTTGTGGGTGTTACAGAGGTATGGTAAATTTTGCATATTACTCTTTTATTAGATTGGATAGTACTGAAAGTCTTAGCCACAGAAATCAGACAAGAAAAGATAAAAGGTACCCAAATTGGAAAAAAGAAATTAAAACTGTTTAGAAAATTTTTGCTTTAGAAAATTAACTTTTATTTGCAATGCTAACAGCAAGACACCCATGTAAAACATACATGGTGTCAAAACAAGCCAAAGGAAAATCATTTGGGCAAAAAATTAAAAAGGATCGCTAGTCAAATTTATAGAAAAGATTCCTTTCTTAACTTTTGGTTGAGAATATCTTTGTATATTTTCAGAAAACAAATCCAAGACCATGTGGATTCTTGCAACAGAGAGGAATTGGCAGGATTGCTCCAGCCATGAAGACAGAAGAATAACAGCCAGAGATCGAAGATGCTGACAATGCCTTGCCTTACTAGCAGTCAGCAGCTGTGTATCGCTGCAGGTTGCCCAGGACCAAACCAGAGAGGGTCGGATCTGCATTACCACCATTCAGAACTGAAATATCATTGCTAACATGTACACATAAGGAACTGTTTGACATTGAAATTGGGACTCAAAAGAACTGGTAACTCAGAAAGAAACTCACTACAGACTTATTCATTTGCCTCTCAGCATAACCATTATTGCTTGTCTCATTCTCGGTTCCTATTAAGTGTATTTCTAGAATCACATGAGCTCACTGATCTAGGGGAAATGATAAACCACATAGACTGATGAACAAAAACAGACCTGGAGACAGGGAACCATCGATCAGACTGTCAGACCTCATATGAAAGGTAGGGGAGGTTGGGGATAAGGGAGAGAGATCAACCAAAAGACTTGTGTGCATGCATATGAACCTAACCAGGGTCACAGACAACAGGGGAGTGGGAGCATGTGTGAGGAGGGCTTTGGGATGGGAATGGGGGGAAGGGGATGAGGACAAATATGTGATACCTTAATCAATAAAGAAATTAAAAAAAAAAACTAGAGGCTCAGTGCCTAAATTCATTTACCAGTGGGGTCCCTTGGCCTGGCCTTTGGGATTGGGCTGGAACTGGCTCTCTGACATTCCCTGAATGATCCTAGATTGCAAGAGGGCACCAGCCAGGCTGAGGGACCCCACTGGTGCATGATCAGGGCTAGGGAGGTTGGCCAGTCAGGCAGAGACTGTGAGAGGACTCCAGGGCATGTCTGGCTCATCTCATTCAGTCCCAATTGATAGGACTCCAACAGCAAGCTAACCTACTGGTTGGAGCATCTACCCCTGGTGGTCAGTGCACATCATAGCAACTGGTCAATTGGTGGACTGTCTGCCCCATGGTTGAATGTCATATCAAGCAGTTAAGTGGCTTTAGCATATCATTAGCATATTATGCTTTAATTGGTTGAAAGGATGACTGGAAAACTGGGCACTTAGTATATTAGGCTTTTATTATATAATATATTTTATTGATTTCAGAGAGAGGAAAGGAGAGGGAGAGAGAGATAGAAACATCAATGATGAGAGAGAATCATTGGCCACCTCTTGCCAATAAATTCCTTTAACTTTTTTTTTTTTGTCTCAGAAGCTCTTTATTTCACCTTCAATTTTGATTCATAGCTGTGCTGGATAGAGTAGTCTTGGTTTCAGATCTTTCCTTCTCATTACTTTGAATACTTCAAGTAATTTCCTTCTGGCCTATAGTATTTCTATTGAGAAATCCACTGACAGCCTTATAAAAGAAGCTCCCTTATAGGTAACTATCTCTCTTGCTGCCTTTAAAATTCTCTCATTGTCCTTAATGTTTGCCATTTTAATAATGATGTGTCTTGGTGTGTGTCTCTTTGTGTTCATCCTGAATTGGATTTTCTGTACTTCTTGAACTTCTATGGCTTTTTCCTTCAACAGGTTAGGGATGTTTTCAGTCATTATTT
This sequence comes from Vespertilio murinus, assembly GCA_963924515.1. Taxonomy (NCBI): domain Eukaryota; kingdom Metazoa; phylum Chordata; class Mammalia; order Chiroptera; family Vespertilionidae; genus Vespertilio; species Vespertilio murinus. Next base: position 94,651,544 of record OZ004707.1, on the reverse strand, counting down.
CTTCAGGCAGGTTCTCTATCCTTTATTTACTTTCTTATCCATCTAGGGCTCATATGATGCACATATTGTTTAGTTTCACATTGCCTCAAAGTTCATTTAAACTCTCCTCATGCTTTTTTTTTTTAAAATTATTGCTCAGATTATTATAATTGCCCCCCCCCCATAGCTCCCTTCCACCTGGTTCTCAACCCACCCTCTGTCCTTAGCCCCCCCCCACACACACACCATTGTCCTCATCCATAGGTGTACGATTTTAATCCAGTCTCTTCCTGCACACCCCACACCCCTTTCTCCCTGATAATTATCAATCCACTCTCTTTCTTTGTCCCTGATTTTATTATATTCACCAGTCCACTCTGTTCTTCAGATTTTTAATTCACTTGATTTTTAGATTCTCTTGTTGATATATATGTATTTGTTGATCATAATTTTTGTCTTTTTTTCTTCTTCTTCCTCTTCTTAAAGAATACCTTTCAGTATTTCATATAATACTGGATTGGTGGTGATGAACTCCTTCAGCTTTTTCTTATCTGTGAAGCTCTTTATCTGCCCTTCAATTCTGAATCATAATTTTGCTGGGTAGTGTAATCTTGCTTCTTGCCACCCCCTTGTAGATAACTGTTTTCTTTTCTTTTTCTTTTAAAAAAATATATTTTATTGATATTTTACAGAGAGGAAGGGAGAGAGATAGAGATCCAGAAACGTTGATGAGAGACAAACATCGACCAGCTGCCTCCTGCACACCCCCTACCGGAGATGTGCCCACAACCAAGGTACATGCCCTTGACCGGAATCGAACCTGGGACCCTTCAGTCCACAGACCGACGCTCTACCACTGAGCCAAACCGGTTTTGGCAGATAACTGTTTTTCTCTTGCTGCTTGTAAGATTCTCCCTTTGTCTTTTGCCCTTAGCATTTTAATTGTGATGTGTCTTGGTGTGGCCCTCTTAGGATTCCTTTTGTTTGGGGTTCTGTGTCCTTTCTGTACTTGTAAGTCTATTTCTTTCACCAGGTGGGGGAAATTTTCTGCCATTATTTCTTCAAATAGGTTTTCATTATCTTGCACTCTCTCTTCTTCTGGCACTCCCATAATTCTGATGTTGGTACACTTGAAGTTGTCCCAGAGGCTTCTCACACCATCTTCAACTTTCTGGATTCTCTTCTCTTCTTGCTTCTCCAGAAGAGTGTCCTTTGCTTCTTTGTATTCCAAATCTTTGACTTGATTCTTGTGTTTCTCTAGTCTGCTGTTAGGTCTCCGTATAATATTTTTTATTTCAGTCAGTGTATGTTTAATTTCTAGTTGGTCCTTTTTCATATCCTCAAGGGTCTCATTAAATTTGTTGGCCTTTTCTAGGAAATTCTTAAAAAACCTTATAACCGTGGTTTTGAACTCTATATCCTCCATATATTTCATTTGAGATCTTTTTCCTTGTATTGGCATTTTCACTTCTTCCCAGAGTTGGTAGGATGGCTTGTGTGTTTGGTGTCCTATATGGCCCAGTGAGTCAGCCTCCCCAGTTACCTGAGGTAGACACTCTTGGTGCTCCCCTTTGTGGACTGTATGTACAGCCTTGTTGTAGTTAAGACTTGATTGTTGTTGGTATCATTGGGAGGAATTGACTTCCAGGCCAATTGGATAAGAGTATCAGCTGTGTCTACTCTGGGATACCTTCTGTATTGGAGACAGTCTTATAGGATCAGACTTGCAAAATTGCAAAAGCCTCTGTGCTCAGCTTGGATGGGGTGGAGTCTCACGGCTGAGCTGACAGTCTTGGCTTCCAGTCAGTTCTGCCCTTGAGTATGTACCTCAGACCTCTGCCTTCCACGGCTCCTCTGAGTTTCTGTCTCACATTCCAGATTCCTGTGCAAGAGTGTGGGTGTCCCAGGGCTCACCCAGAATTGGGTTGGATCTCTGTAGTCTGGAGCTTCTGACTCCTTCCACTAGGGAGAGGCCTCAACAACCTCCATGGTCCGACCTCTGTGCACACAGTCACTCTCACACTTTTGTAAACCCTGCATGCTGTGGTTCCCAGCTTCCCTGAATCTCCCAGTCTCTGAGTCTCCGTGTGTCTTTCTCTACAGACTAGAATTTACCTGTATGAGCCTGAGTCCATGGAGTTTCAGCTGGGGCTGGAGTTCAGTGCAGTCAGGAGCTTCCTTTCCCCACCTGCCAGCCAGGCACTAGAGTTCTTCCTCTCTACACATGAGTGTCTCCCTACCTCAGTGCTTTGTGGCTCCCCTGATCCATGAGCCTCTTTCCTTCTTTCTAGTTGTAGATTTTTCCACTCAGCCAGCTTTCCTGTGGTTTTGGATGATGTCCGTTCTGTCTTTTAGTTGTTGTTTTGAAATTATTGTGTGAGATGGCAGCTTAGGTACTTACCTAGGCCACCATCTTGGTTTCCAAGAGCTCCTCATGCTTTTTAAGTGTATTTTTTTTCTTTTTGCTGCTCTAATCAAGTCTTGTTGTTTTTTTCTACCTGTCTTCCAAGTCGCTTCATCAATACTACTTTCAATTCCTTCCAGTGAATTCTCAATTTTAGGTATATTATTCTTTGATTTTGGCTAGTTTTTCTTAAAAATATGTTTTTATTGATTTCAGAGAGGAAGGGAAATGGAGAGACAGAAACATCAATGATAAGATTAAAAAAATGTCAGCCAGTATCGAGGAAGAGAGTTTGAGTGAGTGAAGGAGAGGGGAGGGTATGAACATGTGGTGTGTGTGTGTGTGTGTGTGTGTGTGTGTGTGTGTGTGGAGTGGTGTGAGTGAAAGACAGTTAGCTCTTGCAGGAGTCTCAGGGACTGATGGATAAGACTCTCCTTGATAGGGAGCACCTGCTACCTCCGTAGGAATTCCCAGACCACATGGCTCTGGCAAAGAGCCCATGCCATCTTGAACAGAGGCACAGTAGAGGCCAGGAGTGCAGCCATACTGACACCCACACTGGCCTCAGATACCACCCCAAACAGAGCAGTGTATTTCTGGCCAGCCATAACTCTCAAGGGACCACTGTTGCAATCCTGCAGAGAGGATCCAGGAGCATGCTGAAAGTGCATGCCAGAGGGTCTAAAAGCACCACCATACTGTGGGCCCTGGGGCTATATAGTGAATTGCATGCCAGAGGTCTTTGGAATCTCACAGGGAGTCACACACCAGAAGAACTGTGCACATGCCCCCATCAAACCTGAGCATCTATATCAGAAAACTGAAGGACCCTTTCCATGGGAAAATGGAGTACAAATTAGAGCAGAGACCATAAAGGTTTTAGAATGAAGGCAGACTCAGCCTCTTCACTAAGGAGTCCTAGACCATTAGACCACTAGGGGCTTCAACTTCTCACACCTCAAGCAGGTTGCCCAGGGCCAGAGAGAGAAAGCAACTCACATTACATAGAAATAAAAACAAAGGGATAGAAAAGATGGGGAGACAAAGAAATAATTCCACCACCACCACCACCCCCCAAAAAAAGGAAGGGAGAGAGTATGAGAAAGTGAGGGATCCATAAAGGAGAGTGTAGACATGTGTGGTGTGTGTGTATATGATCTAGGGACAGTTAGATTCTGCAGGTCCTCCAAGGGGCTGCCAAACCAGGCAGTCTTAGACAGCAGAGCCTTGTGCACAAAGTGAACACTTCTAGGCAGCCAGTGCAGGCACAGAGAACATACCATCTTGAGAAACAGAGCTGCTTGAGACTAGGGTCCTGGCCTCAGTACCACCAGTAACATCTCAGATGCAAACTAGAACCCTGCAGCCACTGGGGACAGAGAACTGTGACCACAGCATCAGACTAACAGACAAGAATCCAGACTTCTGGCTGCAGATTTCTGTGAGTCAAAGAGCCTATCTCCTCCCCCACAGGATCACAGATAGCACTATAGTAACTGATAGACCCACCCCAAGCTTGAGTTGCACCGCCCCTACAGGAATTTGAGTTTGGGAGTGCATGCATAAACCACAGAGCTACTACGGGAATTGGAGCCTGAAAATGCACAGAAACTGGAATATGCTCCACACAATGCAATTGGGTGACCAAACCTGAAGCCCACACAGGGCGGCCATACCACCTGACTTTAATTCTGAGCAAGTGCACACGGAAGTCTGTTTTCTGCAGAGCAGGTATGCCACAGTGCTACTGTGCAACCCAGTACCCCATGGTGACCAGGACCTAGATTCTCCCAGCAAGAGGAAGCACTGAGCAACACTGACTTTACTCTGTTTCTTACCATGTGTGCCTGGGATCCCTTACTCAGAGCACATTCACACTAAGAGCTAGTAACTCCAATACATGGTGTATACAAACACAGGGACCCTGATTCTCAGTGAGAAGCCACACGAGGCAACAGAGACTGTGATAATTGATTCTTGGTGCAGACATAGGTAAACTCTGACTTCTGGCACATGCTAGGGGACTCATTTTTGGCACACACCAACAATACAGTGAAGGCGGGGGTCCATGCTTTTAGGTGTGCACACGAGACCACACTGAATGCTGGTAACTCTGACCCTGGGTGAGCCTGGTTCCCACCAACCCACAGCAGCCACATGTCCTAATATCGGAGCACTTCAGGGACACTTGGGTGGTGTGAAGCTCCCACAGCACAGGGCCCAGGTCCACACAACTTGAAGTTTGAATCTTCTGGTGATAGTCAGAATGGGGAGATGACACAATCTCCAGAGGAAAGAAAATGAAGTCACCAAGAAAAGAAATTAGTGAAATAGAAGCATGCAACATAATCAAAAAAGATTTCAGAGTAATGGTCACAGAATTCATACATTGGATGGATGAGAAAATCAACAACCTATGTAAGAATTAGGAAGAAATGAAAAGTGATATAGCTATAATAAAAAACACCATGAAAAGCTGTAACAATAGACTAGAAGAAGCAGAGGACTGAATTAGTAAGTTAGAAGATCAGGTACAGAAACAAGCCCAAACTGAACAGCAACGGGAGAAAAAAAATTAAAAATCAGGAGGAAAGCTTAACGGAGCTTTAGGACAACATGAAACAAAGTAACATACGTATAATAGGGCTGTCATAAGGACAAGAAGAGCAGCAAGGATTAGAAAATATATTTGAAGAAATAATGATAAACTACTTCCCAGATATGGGGAAGAAAAAGTTATACAAGTACAGAGAGTCCCAATCAGGATCAATCCCAAAACACTCACACCAAGAAACATCATAATTTTAATGGCAAATATTGACAAAGAGAGAATCTTAAAGGAAGCAAGAGAGAGAGATAGAGGGTTACCTACAAAGTATCCCCCATCAGATTATCAAATGATTTATCAACAGAAAGACATCAAGCTAGAAGAAAATGGAAGGAGGTACACAAAGTGTTGCAAAGCAAAGGACTGAATCCAAAAATACTCTATCCATCAAGACTATCAATCAAAATTGAAGAGGAAGTCAGGAGCTTCTCAGACATAAAAAGGCTAAGGGGGTTTATTACCACCAAACCAATAATGCAAGAAATGCTAAAGGGAATACTGTAAAAAGAAGAAATAAAAAGGTAAGAAGGAACACAGACACCAAAATAGATATGACTACAAACAAGTACCTTTCAGTAATAACTTTAAATGTAAACAGACTAAATGTTCCAATCAAAAGACATTGATTAGCTGAATGGGAAAAAAACATGACCCATATATATGCTGTCTACAAGAGATCCACCTCAGAACAAGAGACTCACACAGACTAAAGTGAAGGGATGGAAAAATAACTTTCAGGCAAATAGAAAGGAAAAAAAACCTGGGCAGCAATACTTATATCTAACAAAATAGTCCTCAAAGTGAAGGCCATAACAAGAGATAATAAAGGCCACTTCATAATACTAAAGGGTCTGATACAACAACAGGATATAACCCTGATAAACATGTATGCACCCAATGCAAGAGCAAACAAATACACAACAAAACACCTGGAAGATATCAAGGGAGAGATGGACAACAATACAATCATAGTAATGGACTTTAATACACCACTGACATCACTGATAATTCCTCTAGACAAAAAATCAGAAAAGACACAGCAATCTAAATGACTCACTAGATCAGATGGACTTAACTTACATTGTCAGAACATTGCATCACAAAGCAATGGAATATTCGTTCTTCTCAAGTGCACATGGGACATTTTAAAAAATAGACCACATTTTGGGTCACAAGCAAAGTCTCCCCAAATTCAAGAAGATTAAAATCATACAAAGCATCTGCTCAGACCACAATGCCATAGAATTAGAAATAAACTACAATAAAAACAATCCAAAAATCTCAAACATTTGGAAGCTGAATAGCATGCTATTACTTAATGACTGGGTTGCCAATGAGATAAACGAAGAAATTAAAAGCATCCTGGAAACTAATGACAACAAAAACACAACAATCCAAAATCTATGGATACAATGAAAGCAGCCCTGACAGGGAAGTACGTAGATCTACAGACCTACCTCAAAAAGCAAGAAAAAAATGGGAATAAATAATATAACTCTACAACTCAAAGAATTAGAAATAGAGCAACAAGAAAAGCCCAGTGTAAGCAGAAGGAGATAATAAAGATCAGGGCAGAAATAAATGACATAGAGACAAAAAAATACAAAAGATCAATTAAACCAAGAGCTGGTTCTTTGAAAGGATACATAAGATTTATGAACCTCTAGCCAGGCTCACCAAGAAGCAAAGAGAGAGGACTCAAACAAAATCAGAAATGAAAGAGGTGAAATAACAATAGGCCCCACAGAAATATAAAGTATCATTAAAAAATACTATGAACAACTCTATTCTAACAAACTAAACAACCGGGAGGAAATGGATATATTCCTAGAAAAATACAACCTTCCAAAACTCAATCAGGAAGATTCTAAAAATCTCAATAGGCCAATAAATGTGGATTAAATTGAAGCAGTCATCAAAAAGATTCTGCCAAACAAAAGCCCATGGCCAGATGACTTTACAGGGGAGTTATACCAAATATTCAAAGAAGAACTAAAACCTATCCTCCTCAGACTATTCCAAAAAAATTCAAGAGGAAGGAACACTTCCAAGCTCATTCTATGAAACCAGCATTACTATACCTCCAAAACCAGATAAAGACAACATAATAAAGAGAATTACAGGCCATTATCCCTCATGGACATAGATGTAAAAATCCTCAACAAAATTCTAGCAAATTGGATCCAGCAATACATCAGAATGATCATACACCATGAGCAAGTAGGATTTATCTTGGGGATGCAAAGAAGGTACAATATCTGCAAATCAAAAAATGTGAAACATCACATAAACAAATTGAGAGATAAAAATCACATAATCATTTTAATTGATACAGAAAAAAGCATTTGACAAAAATCCAACAACCCTACTTGATAAAAATTCTCAGCAAAGTGGGAATAGAAGGATCAAACCTCAACATGATAAAAGCCATATATAAAAACCCACAGCCAACATAATACTCAATGGACAAAAAACTAAAACCATTTCCCCTAAGAACAGGAACAAGACAGGGATGCCCACTTCACCACTCCTGTTCGATATAGTATTAGAAGTACCAGGCCTGTCTACCGAGCTTTCCCGGCGGGCGGGCAGGTCGTCGACTCCGGCTCCGGCGGGAGTGCGGGGGAGGTGTCGGGTCAGCGGCGGAGTCACCTGCGGCCATGGAGGAGACACAGCCACTTCCACAGTCCGAGCTGCAGCTGTGCGACAGCCTCATCATCTGGCTACAGACATTCAATACCACTGCGCCTTGTCAGGATGTAAAACAGCTGACTAATGGAGTTGCCATGGCACAAGTTCTTCATCAAATAAGTTCTGGGAAATATGAGAAAAGGAGCTAATTGCTGGGGCCACGAGTCTAATTAAGGCACATAGATGTGACAATGCAAAAAGTAAAAGGAAGATATATGTCCAGAGAGTTCTGAGGTTATGTATCAAGTTTAATAATGCCAAAGATTGTCATTTTAATTGTTTTAAAAGAATGGATTTGGGAATGAAACAAGATGGCGGCCTAGGTAGTCTCCTAAGCTGCCACCTCATCAACAATTTGGAAAAAAACAACAACTAAAATCGAAAGGCATCGCACCAGACCCACAGGAAAGCTGGCGGAATGGGAAGGCTACAACTGGACACAAAGCAAGACACTGATGCTGCCATGTGGAGTTTAAAAGTATGGTAGAACCTGACCTGCCGGAGCTGCTGCTGCCGGGAATGAGGGAAGCCAGACCTTGCTCCTCCCCGGGCTTGGGCCCAGGGAGTGGGCCATCCCAGCAGGCCCGCCATGGGAGCGAGGGAGCCAATTCTGGGCCTCCACGGCGCCTTCCACTCCTGCCGGGACGAGAAGCCTTTGAGCACGGTCTCCCTGCCTGCAACCATCTGAGCCTGCAGCCGTCCCAGCCTGCCCGCCATGCTGGTGAGGAGATGGCGCAGCGTCTCCCTCCACACAGCCATCTCAGCCCGGCCTTTGAGCACACCGTGCTGGTGAGGAGCTGGTGCAGCGCCTTCCATTCATGGCCCCGATGAGTCCTTCCTCTGCCGCCGTATGGCTGGGCCGAAGCTTCCGCCACTGCCACCATGTGGATTTTAAAACTACAGTGGAAATTGAACCACAGGAGCAACCTTCGCTGCCACACCCGTCGCCACACCCACCGCTGCTGCCGCCGGGAATAAGGGAAATCCACCGAGAACAGAGCTCACTCCGCCCCGGGCTCAGGGAGTGTGCAGCCTCAGAACTTAGCCTCCGTGTCCACAGTAGTTCCGCTTCTGCCACGAATGAGACACCTTTGAGGGTGGTCTCCCCGCCCACAGCCATCTCAGCCTGCCCACAGCTGTCCCAGCCCGCCCACCGTGCTGGTGAGGAGATGGCGTGTGCTGGTGTGGAGATGGCGCTACGCCTTCTGTTCCCGGCCCCGGCGAGTCCTTCCTCCGCCGCCACATGGCTGGGCCGAAGCTTCCACCACTGCTGCCATGTAGATTTTAAAACTACAGTGGAAATTGAACCACAGGAGCAACCTTCGCTGCCGTACCCGCCGCCACACCCGCCGCCGGCGCCGCGAATAAGGGAAATCCACCAAGAACAGAGCTCACTCTGCCCCGGGCTCAGGGAGTGTGCGGCCTCAGAACTCAGCCTCTGCATCCACAGCAGCTCCGCTTCCGCACCGAATGAGACATCTTTGAAGGTGGTCACCCCACCCGCAGCCATCTCAGCCCGCCTGCCGTGCTTGTGAGGAGATGGCGCGACACCTTCCATTCTCAGCCCTGGCGAGCCCTTCGCCCTTCAGGCCCACCACTGCAGGGCCGAGCCGGAGCCTCTGCTAGGACCCCAAGGAGGGGCGCCGCTGCCGCCATGTGGATTTTAAAAATACAGTGGAAATTGAGCAACAAAGCCACCGCCTCCGCTGCACCTGCCGCTGCTGCCGTGAGGGAAGCCCACCGAGAACAGAGCTCACTCCACCCCAGGCCCAGGGAGTGGGTGGCTTCGGAGCTTGTCCTCCACGTCAGCAGCCATTCTGCTGAGACTCCTTGGAGCGTGGTCTCCCCTCCCGCAGCCGTCCCAGCCTGCCCGCCGTGCTAGCGAGGAGCTGGCGCGACGCCTCCAGTTCTCGACCCTAGCACCCCAGAGGGGCCGTGTGCCTCTGGTGAGCCGGTGTCCCAGGGGGCCATGTGCCCCGGGTGAGCCGTATGTCCCAGGGGACCATGTGTCCCAAGAGAGCCATGTGCCCTGGGGGAGACATGTGCCTTGGGCAAGCAGTGGGACCTGGGGGGAGGGGGGAGTGAACCAGAGGAGGAGCAGATTCTACTCGTGGGGTCCTGAGACAGTCACCATAAAACAAGCAGACTGCCAAATGAGGAGCGGATTCTATTCATGTTGTCCTGAGATAGTCACCATAAAACAAGCAGATTGTCAAATGACAGTGGGGAGGGGAAGGAGACCTGGGGGGAAATAAGAGAACAACTGAAGGACTGGTATGCATGCATATAAGTACAACCAACAAACACAGAACTCTGGGGAGGGAGGGCATGAATGTGAGTGGGGGGACAATGGTAAGCTATGTACACATATAATACCTTAATAAATTTTAAAAAAATTATAAAAAAAGAAGCACCAGCCATAGTGATCAGACAAGAAGATGAAATATAAGGCATCCAAATTGGAAAAGAAGAATTATAACTGTCCTATTCACAGATGACATGATATTGTACATAGAATACCATAAAGACTCCATCAAAATATATTAGACTAAATAAATGAATTTGGCAATGTAGCAGGATACAAAATTAATGCCAAGAAATCTATGGCATTTCTTTACACCAATAGTAAACTTACAGAAAGAGAGACTAAAAAAGCAACCCCATTTAACATCAAACCAAAATAATAATAATAATAATAATTATTACTATTAATAATAATAAGATACCTAGGAATAAACTTGACTAAGACAGTAAAAGATTTATATGCAGAAAACTACAGGATACTGCAAAAAGATATAGAGGAAGATGTAAACAGATGGAAGAACATACCATGCTCATGGGTTGATAAAATCAACATCATTGAAATGTCTATACTACCAAAAGCAATCTATAGATTTAATGCACTCCCCATTAAAATACCAACAGCATATTTCACAGATCTAGAAAGAACTCTCCAAAACTTCATCTGGAAAAAAAAAACAAAAAACACCCCAAATAGCCACAGCAATCCTGAGAAATAAGAATAAAATAGGAGTTTCTACAGCAGTGACCCACAGATTGAGAACCGCTATCAGGGTTTCCCAAGACCATTGGAAAACACAGATATTTACATTATAAGTCATTAACAGTAGCAAAATTACAGTTATGAAGTAGCAACAAAAATAATTTTATGGTTGGGGGTCACCACAACATGAGGAATTGTATTAAAGGGTTGTGGCCTTAGAATGGTTGAGAACCACTGTTCTAGAGTTTTCTCTTTCAAGGACTCTGCCCCCACTTACATTTTACTTTGGCTCTGACACAGGCAAGATTTGGGGTGCTTTTTTTATTTTCACTTTTTTTGTTGTACTTGAAAAACTGCTTAAACTGAGGCTACAGCTGGAGACATAATTGGTTTTTGAGGGGGAAAAAATGAAAAACTTGTCCTTGTGGAAAAAGCCTTTGTGAGTTTCTTTAATTTCAAGTTAGACTTAATAGTCTCATCACTTATTTTTTCATCAAGGGAAGCAAGGATATACAATGAGATAAAGATAGTCTCTTCAATAACTGATGTTGAGAGAACTGAATGGAAACATGCACAAAAATGAAAATGGAGCACTTTCTTACACTGTATATAAAAATAAATTAAAAATGGATTAAAGAATTAAACATAAGACCAGAAACCATAAAACTCCTAGAAGCATATGCAGTAAAACATTTGACTTAGTTCTTAGTAATATCCTTTTGGAAGTGTCTCTTTGAGTGTGAGAAATAAAAGGAGATATAAACAAAGGGACTACATCAAAGTAAAGAGCTTTTGCACAGCAAAGAAAACCATCAATAAAATAAAAAAAGCAATCAACTAAACAGGAGAAGATATTTGCAAATGATATATCCAAAAAGGGGTTAATATTCAAAATCTATAAGAAATTTGTATATCTTAACACCAAACAAAAATAGACAGAAGACCTAAATAGACATTTGTCCAAATAGGACAGATGATCACAAACAGATGAAAAAATGTTCAGCATCACTAATCATCAGGAAAATTCAAATTAAAAGCACAATGAGATATCACCTCACACCCGTTAGAATGGTATCTTTATATATAAAAGGCTAATATGTTGTGTCCAACTTACTTTATAGTCAGGTGCAAACATTTCACACTTTAACCAAATGTCTGTGAAGTGTTTTCCATGCCTCCTCTCATTTTATCCTCACAGAATTCCAGGACTGGGTAGATAGGTGTCTTGGTGGAATCCTATTTTCTTTTCATTAGCCAGAAAATGGAGATTTAGAAAACTTAAAAACTAGACCCAACTGAAAAGAAGTAAGAAGTGGTGGACCTTAAAAATGACTTCAGGTTTTCTCACTATACAGAATATAGTCAAACACTGCTGAAGTTGAATATTTTACCTTTTGTTCGCCCTGCGTGGGCTACAATAATAATCTGTTTTGTATTGATATTTACTGCTGTGTTGCTGACAATTACCTGAAAGAGAAGTTGGGGTGCTTCTTTGGGCTGGAAAAAGTTTAGCTACATCAGCAAGCAGGTTTAATTAAGCAAGTTTATTCTATAACCTAATATATAAAAACCCTGGGTCGTAATGATCAGTAACAACCTAGGCTCAACTAACTGGGAGTCAGTCCTACAGTCAGTGCTGGGTTGCCAAGGCACAGTGCCCCAGCACTGACTACTGAGGGGGCTGAAAATCAGGGCCAGAGAGAGGCCTAAACACAGAAGCAGGGAATAATCTGTTGCTTCTGTGGAGGCTTTTGATCAGCACTTGCCCCTTTCTTTCTCACCCAGTCTGGCCAGTAGCCTTGCCTCCGTTTCCTCTCCAGGCCTCCACCAGGACTGCAGATCAGCCCCACCTTTCTGATAAGGCCCTGTTGATAGTTCTAGAGACACTGACTGACATAGGAACCAACCAATCAGAACCAAATGTGGATACTTTGAAGAACCAATGGCTGCCTAGGAGTGGAGCTTCTGACACTGACTGGCATAGAAACTGACCAATCGGAACCAAATCTGAGTGCTGTGGGGAGCCAATGGCTGCCTAGCAGGTGGAGCTTTTGATGCTTACTGGCATTGAAACCAACCAATCAGCCGAAACTGGTTTGGCTCAGTGGATAGAGTGTCAGCCTGCGGACTGAAAGGTCTGGGTTCGATTCCGGTCAAGGGCATGTACATTGGTTGCGGGCACATCCCCAGTAGGGGGTGTGTAGGAGGCAGCTGGTCGATGTTTCTCTCTCATTGATGTTTCTAGCTCTCTATCTCTCTCCCTACCTCTCTGTAAAATATCAATTATATATATATATATATATATATATATATATATATATATATATATGAAAAGAAAAGAAAGAAACCAACCAATCAGAACCAAATTGACCAGCAGAGGACAGTTGGGGGTGAGATCAGGCCGGCAGGGGAGGGCCATTGGGGGAAAGATCAGGCTGGCAGGGAAGGGCATTTAGGGGCAACCAGGCCTGCAGGGGAGGGCAGTTCAGGGTGATCAGGAATGCAGGCAGGTGAGCAGTTAGGAGCCAACGGTCCCGAGAGGGATATCCAACTGCTGGTTTAGTAGAATATCCCCAAGGGGTCCCCAATTGGAGAGGGTGCAAGCTGGGCTGAGGGAATCCCCCCATGCATAAATTTCATGCACTGGGCCTCTAGTAGTATATATAAAAGGCTAAGTTGACTAACTCATGCATGATACATATAAAGCTCTCGCTGGCACCAATCTCACACGAGTGTTTCTATCTGTCATTGTAAATCGTTAATTGGTTAATGCTTTTATTAACATAAAACAATATTGAAATATTTATTCTAATTAACTTCCTTTCAATGTGCATGAATCTGTTTCTGGTGTTGTGCCCCTGTACCTGAATACCAAAGACCATCAGGGAGCCTCATCCGAGGTAACTGCAGGAAGTCTGGATTTATTTCGGACCAGCCCAAGCTCAGTCCCACCAACGCCGGCAACAGCGAGGCGAGAAAGAGAGCCAAAGTCCCATTTCCATGGGTTTTATACCCGGGGGCATATCACCCTGATTGGTTGGGTTAGGGATAGGGGATAAGGGATTGGTTGGGCTAGGGATGGGGGATGATTGGTTGGATTAGGGATAGGGAATAGGGGATATGGACCCCTGATTGGTTGGGTTAGGGATGGGGGATAGGGTTGTCGGGGGCTGGCTCCTCCCTCCCCCCCACAGGGAATGAGTGTCAGCTGGGGCCTGGCACATGTGCGCTGGTCCCGGCTGTTCATTCCCCCCTTGTCTTGAGACTTAACGGGCCCAATCATGGGACCGTTTGCATTGGGAGTCAACCAGTTTATAGAGTCCGGGGACTCTCAAACCAGTTTATAGAGTCCGGAGACTCTCAGCAGTCGCAAACAGAATTCCCAATGTCATGCAGGTTGAGTACGCCTTAACTTGAGCTTGAAGGGGTTGTCTCGGTCCCGGTCGATGCTCCATCGATTGGCGAAGTCTTCCCGGATCGCAGAGGAATCAGCTGGACGAACATGGGTGTGGTGGATCCAGGTTGCAATGCCGTCCACTTTGAGAGCGGTGGGCGTAGTCAGCACCACCATGTATGGTCCTTTCCAACGTGGTTCAAGTGTCTCCTGGCGGTGTCTTTTAACAAAGACCCAGTCTCCAGGCCGGTACTGGTGGGGCGTAGGGATTGGACCAGCCTCGTAGATAGCCTGCAGGCGTGGCCAAATGTCCTCATGCGCCCTCTGGAGCCCTCTTAAAGAAAAATATATTTAGTAGTTCTGCCTTAAGATTGGGGATGATAGGCGGGGGCCTACCAAACATAATCTCATAGGGAGTGAAGCCCAGGGTATAGGGTGAATTCCTCACCCGGTAAAGAGCATAGGGAAGGAGAGCCACCCAGTCCCCGCCAGTCTCCATGGTTAATTTAGAAAGGGTCTCGTTTACCTGTCCTGAGCTCTGGGGCCTATAATTTCCAATCTGCCCCTATAGCCTTGGCTACTGCCCATGTTACTTGTGAGATGAGAGACGGGCAGTTGTCTGATCCTATCATAGCTGGGAAACCGTACCTGGGTAGAATGTCCCCATGTCAGGCTCGTGTGATCCTTTCTGAATATTAGATATTACCACTTCATGAGAAGAATCTGAGATTGGTACTTTCTGGGTGATGAAGGTTTGATCTTGAAGCTGACTTTCACTCCCAGTTTTCTTTGTTTGTCCACTGTCTGGAACAACATATCCTGCATATGCCCCTCGCATTTTAAATGCAATCTGCTGCTTTACTTGGTATAGAGCATCCAAAAAGAACCTTTCCACTTCTGTTCTCTCATCTAGTATGTTCTTGGCCAATTTCTTCACTCTATTCATTTCCTTGTTCTTCAACTGAAGAAGGTTCTGCAGCTTGAAAATTTCAATCTGATCACCTTGGTTATTTACCATTGCCTGTTGCTTCCGTTTTAGAACTTCAGTCTTAAACTCACTAGTCAGACAATTCAGGGCATTCTCCAAGCTTACCACCTTCTTCTGAAGACTTTTGATTTGTAGAGCATCAGCTTCCTTCAGGTGGTAGTCAAGAGCTCTCTGGAGATGAACATTCTCTTTCCGATAGAACTGTCCCTCCAGCTCATTTATTTTCACAGTATACTTTTGTTCCAATTTCTCCTTCTCCTCTTGGGCTTTTTCCTTTGTTTCAGTCAATTGCTGTTTTAGTTTTTCAATCATATTATCTTTCTCCTGGTCCTGTTTCTTCAGGTAGCTTAATACACTCATTGTGTCTTTCTCCATTTTATACTGCTGCTTCTTTAAGTCCTCATTAGTTTTCGCAAGTCTCAGGGAATTATCACGATACTCAATCCTAGAGAGTTCTGTGATTTCCACTGCACTTTTGTTCTTGCCCTTCCCTTTGCTCTTCTTGCCCCTAGCCGGCATCTTGGCTTCTCCAAGGGCCCGGCTGTCTCCGCGGTTTCCCCACCGCCGCCCAGCCCGGCTTCTGTCTCTCTTCGGACATTCTCGAGCCCAATGCCCTATCTCCTTGCATTATGCACACTGATCCCTCTGCAGTCTCCACCTCCCTTCCCCAGAGGTCTCCTTACCCTTCTTTTGATCCCTCGCAAGCTGTCGGAGGCGGAGGTTCCGTTTCTCAGGGGAGTCCATAGCCAACAGGATCCTAGCCAGGTCTCGGGTCTACCTGCGGGCCTGTTTATCCTCAGGGGGCTCCCGGTTATTGTACACCTTTTCAGCCACCACCAACAAGTCCTGCAGACTCTTCTCTCCCAGTCTATCTACTCTTTGCAGTTTTCTCCTAATATCTGCAGCAGACTGGGTTATAAAGGCGAGGATAACAGCCGCCTTACTCCCTGGAGCCTCTGGGTCCATGGGGGTATAGGTGCGGAATGCCTCCATGATCCGCTCTAAGAATGCTGCTGGAGATTCATCTTTCTCCTGCTGTACACTCCCTACCTTAGCCAGATTAGTCGGCTTTCTGGCAGCCGCCCGGAGACCCCCCATTAGAGCCTGGCGGTAGACCCGGAGCCTCTCCTTACCTTCTGCCGTGTTGAAATCCCATTCAGGCCTAGTCAGAGGAAAAGAGGTATCTATCTGAGCCTGGATGGTGGTAGGATTCCCATCCATGCCCGGAACCAGCTTCCGGGCCTCATTAAGGATCCTCTCCCTCTCCTCGGTGGTGAACAGGACCTGCAAGAGCTGCTGGCAGTCATCCCAGGTTGGCTGATGGGTAAAAAGGACAGAATCCAACAGATTAATAAGCCCCGCCGGTTTTTCAGAAAATGTAGGATTTTGAGCTTTCCAATTATAGAGATCGCTAGTGGCGAAAGGCCAGTAGTGATGGGGCTGATTGCCCCTCTCATCTGGGGGTCCTGTGGCCCGCAGGGGTAAAGTCTTAATAGTGGAGTCAGGGGGATAGGCGAGTGGTTCTCTCTGGGCTCTTTGTCTGGTATACGGCGGGCTTCCCACTCTCCTCCTGGCGTCTGCTTCCCTTAATGGAGGAGGCTCAGGTTCCTCCTCAGGCACCCTAGGGAAGTAATATGGGGAAGGAAAAATTAATTCTTCTTCAGTTCCCCCCTGCAAGACAGAGTAGGGGGGAGCCGATGGCACGGTAATTTTCTTCTTCTTCTCCACTGATCTCTCCATTCCCTGTAAGGCAAAAATAGGTTCTGGCTCCGAGGGACGCAGAGCCACGAAGGGCTTAAGCCACAAGGGTGGGTTCTCCACAAGGTCCTGCCACATGATAATGTATGGAAGCTGGTCAGGGTACCCTATCTGGGGTTGAGAGATGACACTTCGGACCCGGCGAATGGTATGGAGATCGAATGTTCCCCCTGGTGGCCATCCGACATTGAAAGCTGGCCACTCATTGGAACAAAAAGTCTGCCATTCATCCTTCTGGACTTCCATACCAAAATCGTCAGCCCTTTCCTCTACATCCTGAAATTGACTAATTACAAGGCTCAAAGGAGTAATGTGAGTCTGTCCCATAACACCCATGAGGTGAGACCATAGGATTACACAGAGAATCATAACGGCCCCCAAGAGGAGAACTCCCCACATCAACATCCTCAGTGTTATACAAAGAACACAGGAACAGACAGGGGTGGGGCCCGAGGAACAGCTTCCGATTCCCTGGAAGCAGCACCTAACTGACTCCGCCCACCTTAAGAATTCCAACTGCCTCAATGACTCTGCCCACCTCGAGGATTCCAACTGCCTTAACTCCAACCGCCTCACAGACTCCAACTGCCTCACAGACTCCAACTGCCTTAACCTCAACAAGATGGCTTCACGCCACCCACTTTAACCTCAACAAGATGGATTCACACCACCTGCTTTAACCTTAACGAGTTGGCCTCACGCCACTTGCCTCAGCCTTAACGAGTTGGCCTCACGCCACCTGCCTCAACCTTAACGAGTTAGCCTCACGCCTTCAAGTGCGTCCACTAGGCCGTTTGGGCTCTTCCCACAGGGATCCCTTCAGAACCAGCTAATAAAACACAAACAAACCGCAAACCGCAAACCGCACACCTCACACCTCTACCACAACCAGACAGGCTCTGGATTTGGTGTCCCTCATGGTCTTGAGTATCAGGGAAAAATCCCGGACGAGCCCCCAAATGTTGTGCCCCTGTACCTGAATACCAAAGACCATCAGGGAGCCGCATCCGAGGTAACTGCAGGAAGTCTGGATTTATTTCGGACCAGCCCGAGCTCAGTCCCACCAACGCCGGCAACAGCGAGGCGAGAAAGAGAGCCAAAGTCCCATTTCCATGGGTTTTATACCCGGGGGCATATCACCCTGATTGGTTGGGTTAGGGATAGGGGATAAGGGATTGGTTGGGCTAGGGATGGGGGATGATTGGTTGGATTAGGGATAGGGAATAGGGGATATGGACCCCTGATTGGTTGGGTTAGGGATGGGGGATAGGGTTGTCGGGGGCTGGCTCCTCCCTCCCCACCGCAGGGAATGAGTGTCAGCTGGGGCCTGGCACATGTGCGCTGGTCCCGGCTGTTCACTGGGGCCACTATCATCAACAAATCAACAAATAACAAGTGCTGGTAAGGCTGTGAAGAAAAAGAAACCCTAGTATACTGATGATGGGATTGTAAATTAGGTCAGCCACTATGGAAAACAGTATGGAAAATGGAGCTACTGTACAATATAGAAATTCCACTCTTGGGTATTTACCCAAAGGAAACAAAAACACTAATTTGAAAAGATATGTGCATCCCTATGTTCATTGTAGCATTACTAGTAATAGCCAAGATATAGAAGCAACCTAGATGTCTATCAATAGTTGATTGGAAGGCCCTGATCAGGTAGCTGAACTGATTAGAGCATCAAGCTTACTTACGAAGGTTGCAGGTTTGATCCCCAGTATAAGAATCAACCAATGACTGCATAATTAAGTAGAACAACAAATCGATATTTCTATCTCTCTCTCAAATCAATCAATAAAATTTAAAATAGGTAAACATAAAGATTATATTTATATTTACACACATATATACAGTACATACACACATATGTACATATATATCACATACATATGTGAACGAAAAGAGCCACATGCTGACCTGATAAGCTCAGGGAAGGCCTGCGTGGCAGTCTTGCAAATTCAGACACTTAAAGTAACCACAAAAGATGGTTTAAAAATCAAACATCTTACTACCAACAGGTTATAGTAGGCAGTCATTTTCTAGGCCAATATTTTCCCAGACAAAGATCAACTTTGATCTTTACTGAGCCCATTTGCCTTTTTACCTCTAAGATAACATATCTATGAGATGTCTGGGTAACTTGTAACTTCCCTTTTTTCTGGAGCCCCTGGGGTACAACCAAATGTGGTGGGCGCCAGGACAGATGCCTCAAATTCCTTCGTTATCATGTTAATTGTTCCTGCATTCACCTAAGTGAGCGTCCATCATTTTACTTTTTATCCAATCCCAGGGGTTTCCCACAGGCTTGCTTTCTCCCGCCTCCTTACTCCATTACCAATGAATTTCATGTAACCCACCTATGTTCCTCCTTTGATTGCAATGTATAAAGACAGAAACATAACTGGCCATTCTCTGGAGCATTATCTCAATCCTTTGAGGTTCTGCTTCCCGGCAATTTTCAAAAGTTTGGCTCAAATAAACTCACAAAAATTCTTTACAGATTTCAATGTGTTTTTTTTTTTTTTTTTTTTTTTTTTTTTGTTAACACATAATAGAATATCATTCAGCAATAAAATAAAAACAATGAAATCTTGCCATTTGTAACAACCAGGAATGAACCTAGAGGGTTTTATGCTAAGTTAAATAAGTCAGACAGACAAAGACAAATACCATATAATTTCACTTATTATGTTCAAAATCTAAAATTTTTTTAAAAATTAAAAAAACAGAAACAAACACACAAATACATAGAACAAGATGATGGCTGCCAAAGGGGAAGGGATAATAGGAATACAAAAAATAAAATAAAATAAACATTAAGCTATACATATTAAAGAGAAGATTTAATTGTACAAAAAATAACAATTCTTATGTTTTTTATTCATCTTGCTTGAGCTCTTCATAAAAAATTAAATAAACAAAAACTAAGCAAAACAATTTCTTTATCCTAATAAATTATAATATAACAACTGACAGGCTAGATGCCAACTGATATCGTTTCCTTTTCTTAGGTGTAAAGGAAGACCACATTTTCTCAGGAGTTGCTTTAGAACCATGTGGCTGGCCAATGAATATGGGTAGAAGTGAAGTACACCACTACCAGGTCTGGCCATGAATCACTCCGCAGTCATCTTGGAGATCATGTGCTGAAGATGAAAGCACCACAAAATAAAAGGTTCCTGGATCCCTGAATTACCACCTGGGGGAAAAGGCTGAGAATAGCCACCTACCCACTTCAGATTATGAAACAAGAAAGAAATAAACATTTTAGTATGTCATATTTTCATATTTGTGTTTCTGAGTGCTGTTTTAGCCCACAGAACACTAAATTACTGTAACTTTATAAAAATATTTGAAATATGATAGGGCCAAGTTCAGGGTTATGAACTTCTCCAAGACAAGGACAGTTTCTCACTTCTTATCTTGAGGCTTAGTAGGTGCTCAGTAGTCATTTGTAGTGAATGAATGAAGCCAAAAGCAAAAGTTAGAAAGACCAAAGGAAAAGCAGACAAGAAGAGATATTCCCCTTCCCTCTCCAAAGAGAGGTGCCAGACATGCTAAGGCTGCTCTGGAATAAAGCTCAAGACAGAGTGGGAGAGTTTCTAGTGAGAACCCCACTTCTGTATCTCTCAGAAAAGAAAAAAAGGTGATAGATCTTTGGAGCCAAGTACTAGAGCAGCTTAGAAGCAAAAGCTGAAACTGTCACCTCCCTAGCAGTTTATACAAAGACAATCCTACCTCCAAAGCCCAATAATACTGCCAAGAGCCTGAAGCAGAAAAACAGGCATCCCAGGATAACTGGACAAACAATGGATCCATGATGCTTGTCACTACTACAGCCAATTGAGCAGAGACAGGGTTGAGTCATTATGAGCATTTATTCCAATACCAGTATTTCTGGCAGTACAGAAGAGCAGCAGGCTATCCACAAAAATTTGCTCTGCACCCCACCATAAGCTGACTGCTTATTTGGGTAGAAGTACAAAGATTACATGGGAAAGTAGCCAAGTGGTAAGTACTGGGGTGGGGATCTTCAAAGGGCTAGTGATATGAAAAAAAGGGCTGGGGTCTTCAAAAGGCTGCCACTTTTGGTTTCTGCAGCAAAGTTGTTAATCTTTCCATGACACATAGGCAGATCCCTAATGAGGAGGTTAAGTTCCCAGGTTCTGAGTACAGCTGCCAACCAGGTTAGCTTCTTTAATCAGAATAAAACAGTATGATTTATATTTCTTACAATTCTAGCTAGTTTCCCAACATTCTATTTCTGCTCCTATCATTTCCCCACTGCTATTTTTATCATCTCATATCTATGAGATTGATTTTAGATGAAAAAGCTCATCCTTTGGCTGCATTTGCTTCTGCCTTGATAGTAGTTCTTGGGGACAGAATACAATGAATGCAGGATTTCAAAAGAGGAAGACATTGAATACAGCAGTAAGCTATCAAACTACAAAAAATAACCAGGAGAAAAATTAAAAAGTGTTCCAGCAACCCAGAAAGGGTTGGCTAGCCAGAAAGTTAGGTTGAATAAGTCAACTCCAAAAAACCCTTCTGGTTGTTTTACCTTAGAAATGGTTTTCCCAATTTGCAGACTGTTGTTTTCTATCAATTTAGAATTGTCATAAAGGTTAAAACAACACATTCCTTTAAATTCCTCATAATTGTTGTGTGCTGCAACAGCAAATAATCGCTTGCTTCCCAATTTTCTAGTACAGCCTCCCTGACCTGGCTCAGCTTTTGATTTATCCCATGTATAGCACTGGAAGTGGCATTAATGGCTTTTACCATGCTACAAGCCAGCTGGGCCATAGCTACATTAAGGGATCCTACTATTAACAGTATAATGAAAACGATTAAAGTAATATATTTAGCAGAAATCCATAGGTGGAGATCATCATTGCAGTCTGGTTGTCATGGCCATAGAAGGTTCTCTTGGTTTGGAACCAATGATGTTTCTGAAGCATAAAGATTGTTCATTGTCCTAAGGAACAAGGCCTCCCAGTGCTGTTGACAGGGGTATGTGAATAAACATTTACACCACATATCAGAAATCAACCGGCCTATAGCTTAGTATGTCTATTACTATATGGGAGGGTTAAATTATCAGAACAATTAATGATGTAGTTATTAGATACTTAAAGACAAAAACTAGAACACTCAATAAAAGTCAAGCATTCACCATAGGAAGTTACTGCAGCAACCTTTAGAGAAAATACCCATGCCCAAAAATATATATTAGCAATAGGTATCCCACCTCATACTAGGCAAAATATGAAAGTCCACTGCCAGCTTCAGAGCAGTTGGAGTGGTGAGAAGCACGTCTCAGAAGCATGTCCATTTCTCCTCCAGTTGGCCCATCATCCTTGCTCTGCTTAACTGCCACACACACACCCCTCAAGAATCTTGGCTCTGAATTCTTTCATAGAAAAGGAGCATAGAGTTTCTTCTGAAACTGCTTCATGCTGAAGAGGGATGGAGACTTCTCTCAGAGCCAAGAGATCCTGGATCTTTGTCAGATGGATGATGAGGCCTATAAACAGATGGAGGTAACAATGGTGTCTACAGATGGTATTCTCTAAGTGTTAGTAGGGCTTATAACCTGATGGAGACAAACTGTGTTATAAAATTTAGTATTATTGGGCAAGTTAGAACAGTAAGTATTACAACTAATGGTCTAGTGGAAGGGAAAAATAGTTATAATAATTTCCTATTGAAATATAATTTTTTCTCCTAAAATCACCCTCATTTTTAGTAAAGAGCCAAATTAAGACCAATTTACTTAGTGTATTAAGTCTAGTTGCAGTTAAGCCTGATTGTTTGCATGAACACAGTAAAAATAACAGTTGCTCATACAGGCTTAAAAAAATGTTTTGCTGGATTCTCACATTTGAGTTTTAATTAGCCCTGCAGGGCAAAGAAACTGTGCCACTTAGCTGCTATTATGTTTTCTTGCAATATTTGTACACTTGGATGAATTCCTCAAGTTGAGATTCCCAAAGATGTCTTGAGGTTCCTTCCTTTGCATCTTTCAGGAAAGTAACCTTAATTCCTTTTGAAATACTGCCATGAACCACATGACCAAGCAAGATATCAGGCTTTCTCCAAGGTGCTCACATTGGCTTTATTGCTAAAGCTTTCTGGTGACATCCAGAGTCCGGGAGTGTTAGACATGGCATTACAAAGTCTTGGTTAATAAAACCACAATTGGAAACTGGTCTTATTGAATTTATGCAAAGAAATGCATTGCCATGACTTACTCATTAAGAATTGACAAATATTGGAGGGAAAGGTAGGGAGAAAAAAATAATTTATCAAAATGCTTTAAAAATGCTTCCTTATATCTGAAATACAAAAAGTTTAAGAATCACCAATATTTTAAACAAAAGTTACAAATACTATAATTATTTTCAGTTCATTCAGTCCCATTATTTTTTTGTTTCTCCTGATTTTTTTCTGCTAGAATGTCTATAAATCCAAATAGTCTATAGAGTTCTACTAATTTTCATCCAGTTTGAAAGGGATGATTTGAAAATATTAAAGAACTTTACATGAATCCCTCAGAAAATGTACAGAAGATGCAACATTTTTCCAAATGCATTGTAACAAAACAGTGACTGTCCCTAAATGACAAGAAGGAATTTAAAATGACACAGTTATAGGAGAGACAAAACCAAGATAGTGGTGTAGGTAAACAACTGGTCTGCTGCCTCACACAACAATTTCAAAATTAAAACTAATATAAAGGACATCTGTCACTGAAACCACAGGAAGGCTGGCTGAAAGAGAAAGGAATGCAAGTGCTGAAAAGCTGAGGTATGGAGGCACACGAATCGAGCTGGTGGCAGGCAACTGGGCGAGCAGCTTTTTTTTTTTTTTTTCAACCTAAAGGGAAGCAAGCTCCCCATAACTTTGAAATCCAGTGTCTGGGGTCACGTGGGGGACCCAGACGCCTAGGGGGAAAAGCTGGTCTGTCGTCCATCAGGTCTGAAAGTGAAGGTGACTCTCTTGCAGAAGTGTGCGCAGCAATCATTGTTTACTGCACTGGATCTCAGGGACATGGGGACTTGGAAACTCTGGGACTTGGAAACACAAAAGCTCAGGGAAGGCTAAAGGCAGTCATCATTTGTTAGCCACTTCCTAGTCTACTGATGTCCTGAGACCCTGCCCCACCCTGAGGCCCTGCCTGCACATTTTACAGACCCGCCCAGACACCACACAGCTTCTTTTGCATATAAATGGCCTGTATTGTGGCAGCTTAATGAAATAAACTGCAGTTCCAGCAACAAAACCACCAAGTCCCAAGCAAATGAAATGTACCCCACTGGAGATCCAGAAGTCAGTGTTCCTAGTGGTCAGTTTCAACCCCTCACACCCATAAGTGACATATTTAGGAGATGGACTCAGTGAGCACCAAAGCCCCACTGAAACAAAGCATGTCTCTAGCGCAGCAATTCTTCCTTTATAGACACAGCTGGTCGTCACAGACAATTGGCCTGGAGATCAATTCCTCCCAGTGTACCAACAGCAATCAAGGCTTAATTACACCAAGACTTTGCACTCAGCCCACAAAGGGATATATCAAAAACAACCACCTCAGGTGATTGGGAAAGCTAAACCCCTATAGATCACCTACCACACAAAGCCAGTCCATCAACACAGGGAGGAAGCCAAAATGAGGAGACACAGAAGCATGTCACGAATGGGAGAGATAGAGGAAAGTAAACTACGGGATGACACAGAATCACATTTATAAGATTACTCAAGAGTCTTCTAAAAAACCTTTGAGAAACTTGATGAGACCTCCAAGAAGCTTGGTGAGACCTTCAAGGACCTTAATGAGAATACAAAAAAAAAAAAAAAAAAGGAAAAGGACCAGTCAGAAATTAAACATACAATATCTGAAATAAAGAATATACAGAAACTCAACTATGGATCAACGTACCCCAAGAATAAAACCAAATATATGGAATATAAGGAAGAAAAAAATCACCTAATCAGAGAGGCAGAAAGAAAGAAGAATCCAAAAGAAGTGTGAGGATAGTGTAAGGAGCCTCCGTGATGGCTTAAAGTGTAGCAACATCTGGATTTTTGGGGTACCAGAAGAAGAGAGAGAGTAAGATACTGAAGACCTATTTGAAGAAATAATGACAGAAAACTTTCCCTACCTGATGAAAGAAATAGACTTACAGGTTCAGGAAGTGCACAGAACCCCAAACAAGAGGAATCCAAAGAGGAACACACCAAGAAACATCACAATTAAAATGCCAAGAGCAAAAGACAAAGAGAGAATCTTACAAGCAGCAAGAGAAAAACAACTAGTTACCTACAAGAGAATACCCATACGACTGTCAGCAGATTTCTCAACAGAAACTATGCAGGCCAGAAGGGAGTGGCAAGAAATATTCAAAATTATGAACAACAAGAACCTACAACCAAGATTACTCTACCCAGTAAAGCTATCATTCAGAATTAAAGGGCAGATAAAGAGCTTCACAGACAAGAAAAAGTTAAAGGAGTTCATCACCACCAAACCAGGATTACATGAAATGCTGAAGAGTATTATTTAAGAAGAGTAAGAAGAAAAAGGTAAATGTAAAAATTATGAACAACAAAAAGACATCAAATACATACCTACCAACAAATGAATCTAAAAATCAAGTGAATAAAAAATCTGAAGAACAAAATGGACTGATGAATATAATAGAATCAGGAACATAAAAAGGGATTGGATTAACAATTCTCAGGGGGGAAGAAATTGGACAAAAATCTTACACCTATGGATGAAGACAGGGGTGGGGTTAAGGGCATGGGGTATAGTTGGGAATCAGGTGGAGGGGCGATATGGGGGAAGAAAGGGGAAAGAGGAACACCTGTAATAATCTGAACAATATTTATTATTAAAAAATAAAACAAAATAAAATAAAATGGCACAGTTATAGATTTGATTATACTGCAAATAACAAAGAATCTTATCCTTTCTGCAAAACATAATATTTCACAATATTATACCTAATAATGATTAGTTATAAGCAAAAGCATATCAGAATCTAATATGCATATACAAACAAAATATAATTATCATTTCTTTATTTGACAAACCTTCACATGTAACTTAAGTATAAAATTTTCTTCCATAAAGAAAAAAACACACACACACAATAAACACAAATCCTTGAGGTATTCCAGGGCCTATTAGAATTTTCTTTTTTTTTAATTTAAATATTTTATTGATATTTTACAGTGAGGAAGGGAGAGAGATAGAGAGCTAGAAATGTTGATGAGAGAGAAACATCAACCAGCTGCCTCCTGCACACCCCCCACCGGGGATGTGCCCGCAACCAATGTACATACCCTTGACCGGAATCGGACTCGGGACCTTTCAGTCCGCAGACTGACGCTCTACCACTGAGCCAAACCGGTTTCGGCTATCAAACTTATTTTACTAAAAGATTATATATCATTATTATATTAAATAGTATTAGACTATTTATTCAAGGGTATAAATCACAAACATAGCCTAGCAAAACTTCAGTTACCACTATTAAGAAGATTACCTTTTTTAAGTAATTAAGTAGCTGATTAAAATAACACAATATATAATTATTTCAACAATTTATAGAACTTTTGCTTCCTAGGCAAATACAGG
The DNA here is from genome assembly GCA_963924515.1 of Vespertilio murinus. Lineage (NCBI taxonomy): Eukaryota > Metazoa > Chordata > Mammalia > Chiroptera > Vespertilionidae > Vespertilio > Vespertilio murinus. Next base: position 94,625,069 of record OZ004707.1, on the reverse strand, counting down.
AAAACCTTTTTTCCTTTTAACAGGCTGGAAAAGGACTAAACAAATTCTGTATTAGCTTACTTTAGATTTACTTATCTAATTAAATTATTCAGGTTACCTATAATTTCCTTTTAAGATTTTTCTTCACAAGTCTTATAAAACTTTACAAATCTTATTATTTTTTTCATTTTTAAAAAATTTATTAAGGTATTATATGTGTACATAGCTTAACATTGCCCCACCACCACCTCCCATACATGCCCTCCCTCCCCAGAGTTTTGTGTTCGTTGGTTGTACTTATATGCATGCATACCAGTCCTTCGGTTGATCTCTTATCTCCCCAGATCTCCCTCCCCTCCCTGCTGTCATTTGACAGTCTGCTTGTTTTACGGTGACTATCTCAGGACCACACGTTAGAATCCACTCCTCCTCCGGTTCGCACAGACCTCCCCGCCCCCGGGTCCCACAGGTTCCCCAGGGCACACGGCTCTCCGGGGCACATGGCTCCCCCGGAGCACATGGCTTTCCCTGGGGCACACGGCTCACCCGGGGAACACAGCCCCCTGGGGCACACAGTTCTCCCGGGACACACGGCCCCCCTGGGGCACACAGCTCTCCCGGGGCACACGGCCCCTCTGGGACGCTGGGGTCACGAACGGAAGGCACCACACCAGCTCCTCGCTCCCATGGTGGGCAGGCTGGAAAGACTGTGTACGCGGAGTCCATGCTCCGAAGCAGCCCACTCCCTGGGTCCGGGGCAAGCGAGCTCCGCTCTTGGTGGGCTTCCCTCACTCGCGGTGGAGGTGGTGGCGGCAGGTCCGGCGACTCCGGCGGCTCCGGTTCCACTGTAGTTTTAAACTCCACATGGCGGCAGCGGTGCTTTTTTTTTGTCTCTAGTTGTAGCCATCCCATTCCGCCAGCTTTCCTGTGGGTCTGATGTGATCCCTTTCGATTTTAGCTGTTGTTTTTTTCCAAATTGTTGATGAGGTGGCAGCTTAGGAAACTACCTAGGCCGCCATCTTGTTTCGGTCTCCCCAAATCTTATTATTGATTTAGCTTTAGAACAACTAAATTCCCTTTTCCCTTAAAAAATACATCTTCACACCTCATGCCTTCTATTACCAAAACCATATTTCTTTACAATTAGCTAGAATTTCCAACTCTTAGAAACCTTAAATTTTAGTTGACAAGTTAAGTACTTAACATTTCTAAGATTAGCAATATACACATTTTAATATATAATTCAAATGAAATACCATACATATTCATTAATAGATTTAAATCTATCCTCTAGATTCTCTGTAATAAAAACCCCAAAGTAGGCAAACTGAAATTAATTAATATTTCAGTATCCTGTTATTTCAAAACTAGAGGCCCAATGCATGAAATTCATGCAAGAGTAGGCCTTTGTAGCTGGGTGTGGCTGCCTCAATCCCATGGCTGCAGGCCTGGATTTGTCAGGAAAAGACATCTGGAAGGACATCCAGTCTAACTAGCATATTACACTTTTATTATTATAAATACCTAAATATTTAATACTTTTTATTATTTAACCCAGTGAACACCAAAGTGTTAAGTTACCAAAGACTTTAGAAAATTATGTTTAGGCATAAAATTATCACTAAAAACCTTTATCATAAACCCTTCATTTTAGTTACATCTATTTATTTTGTCTTAGTAACTTTGAGATTTTAAAGTCAATTATTATTATCCAAGGCATTTTCTTGACAAAGTTTTTAACAGGGATAACTCACCAGCCTTCAGTGGCTTTAATATAAAAGTACTATTTTATTTTTCTTTACAAAAATGATACTGATAAAGATGGCTGTTGATCGGAAGGCAGGCTGCAAGATAGTGTGTGAGTGAGAGAATGAAAGTAGAGAATGTGGATGTGGGGGGAGTGTCTATTTGTGAGTGAGGGACAGCTATATTCCAAGGGACTGTTGGGAACTGCTGGACCAGGCTCCCTGATTGGGCATCCCCTACTGCTGCTGAAATCTCTCCCAGAGTGGGCAGCTCTGCTGCAGAGACCACACCATCTTGAAGGAGAGAGTGGCTGTGATCGGAAGCCTAATATTACCTTCAACCGGGTAGAACTCAGATACCTCCCAGGACCCTAGAACCACAACATCCAGGGACCAGCTGCATAAATACACAGATGCAGATGAGACCTGCACCTTCTCACAGAAAAGTCAAATATCACCTAGAGAAAGATGAAGTCTGCGATTTAAGCTAGAGAAATGCACACAGTGGAATCTAGAGTTTCAAAGGAAGTCTACACCCCACAAAAATCCATAGCCGTTGGGGTCAAGCATAGCCTGTGAATATGGAAGGGGGTCCACATTTTTCTTACTTAGTGTGCCTTCCTCTTGAATTTTTTGGAATAGTCTGAGGAAGATAGATTTCAGATATTCTTTGAATGCTTGGTAGAACTCCCCTGCAAAGCCATCCAAACCAGGGCTTTTGTTTATTGGAAGATTTTTGATCACTGTTTCAATTTATTTTGTAGTTATAAGCCTATTCAGGGTTTTTTATTCTTCTTGGTTGAGTTTTGGGAGCTTGTATTTTTCTAAAAATGTGTCCATTTCATCTAGGTTGTGCATTTTGTTAGAATAGAGTTGTTCATAATATTTTTTCCCCATAATTGTTTGTATTTCTGTGGGATTGGTTGTTACTTCACCTCTTTCATTTCTGATTCTGTTTATTTGGGTCCTCTCTCTTTGCTTCTTGGTGATCCTCGCTAGAGGTTCATCAATCTTGTTTATCCTTACAAAGAACCAGCTCATGGTTTTGCTGATCTGGTTCTTTGAAAAGAGTGAAAAGGGAGCTTGATCACCTCCCTAGAAGTCATAGGACTTCATCAGTTAAATTGGTCAGGAAACGGGTGGACTGTGTTTTTAAATTCTGAGTGAATGTCTGGTGAAAGTATGTGAGTGTGGAGGAAGAGGGCCTGCCTTCTCTTATCCTTTGTGTGGCTCCACAACCTTGGTTATGGAGTCCCAGTGGGCCCAACCTGTTGTTCCAAGATTTGTCATATGGCATAATGGTGACTAAAAATCTTTATCATAAACCCTTATATGGTTTCATCTTAGCTAAGACAAATCTAAGAACCCAAGGGATGTTGCCAGGTGGGCATATAAGTGAGGATCTGTGAAAATAGGTCACCACCTCCCTTGTCTGTCTCTCGCTACCAATCATCATGGGGTCGAAACAAAGTAAACCCACTTTTCAATTGCATGTTGAAAAATTTTGTTGAAAATTTTGAAAAGGGTTTCAATGGAGACTATGGTGTTAAAATGAACCCAAAAGCCACTGAGGAAATTCTATGAATTACAATGGCCAGCCTTTGGGGTCGGCTGGTCCTCGGAAGGGTCGACTCCTTATATAAGGGACGGATCATGGCAGTCTGGAATGTAGTCACGAAAGACCCTGGACACTCAGATCAGTTTCCCTACAAGACAGCTGGTTAGAAATTGCTCAAACCTTGCTGCCTTGGGTCTGGTTCTGCGTGTGTAACAAGGGACAGAGTAAAGTTTTAATAGCAGGAGTGAAGAAGCAGGCAGGGCAGGTGCAGGCTAAGGAGAGGCAGGCAGGGGAGGAGCAGGCTAATGAAAAGCAGGCAGGAGAGGGGAAAGCAGAAGAGAAGCAGGCAAGAGAAAGGAAACAGGTACCTCAGAAGGGAACCCAACCCCCTGTTCTGCCAGGAACCCCTGAGGAAGTCCTGCCAGTTTTACCACCTCCTTTAGAAAGGTGTGCCACAGGCAGCACCTCCCTCCACTGGTTTGGAAGGTCCAGAAAGTCTGGAAACACCACCCCCCTCCGTGTCTCCTCAACTGGGCTCTCCAGAGCCAGTTGGGCGGTACTTGCATTCAGCTGATCAAGGGCCCAAGCCACACACAGCACGTCAGATGCCTCTCAGGGAGATTCGGGGTGCCCAAGTTCTTGGTGAAGATGGGACCTTGCAGGAGGGAAGTCCAACCTATTTTAAAAAAATTATTTATTTATTTATTTTTAAAATATATTTTATTGATTTTTTACAGAGAGGGATAGAGAATTAGAAACATCGATGGGAGAGAATCATCGATCAGCTGCCTCTTGCACACCCCTTACTGGGGATGTGCCCACAACCAAGGTACATGCTCTTGACCAGAATCGAGCCCAGGACCTTTCAGTCCACAGGCTGATGCTCTACCACTGAGCCAAACCGGTTTCGGCCCAATCTATTATTAGCAGCCCTTTACCACAAGTGACACCCTGAATTGGAATCATCACACCCAAGTTTATTCTGAAAAACCTCAGGCCATGGTAGACCTCCTAGAAATTATTTTCCAGACCCAGAAACCCACCTGGGTGGACTGCTATCAGCTCCTTTTCACATTCTTTAACACTAAGGAGCACATGAGAGAAGTATCAGAGACGCAGAAGTGGCTCCAGACACAGGCCCCAGCAGGAATATTAGATACAGACAGATCTAGGGCTAGGGAGGCCTTCCCAGATGAGGAACCTTATTGGAACCGGAACTCAGAAGACGGAAGGGCTAGGCTAGAAAGATATCAGCTGGCTTTCCTCCAGGGGGTAAGGGCCGGAGCCAAGAAGCCCACCAATATGGCTAAAATCTCTGAGTTATTCCAGGAGTTTGACAAAAGTCCAGCAGCTTTCTATGAGAGACTATGTGAGGCATACCGAATCTATACTCCCTTTAACCCTGAGTCCCTGAAAAATCACACCATGGTAAGTGCCACTTTTGTAGGCCAACCCCAGTCTGATATCAGGAGAAAATTACAGAAGCTGGAAAGGTTTGCAGGAAAAAAAATGCCACCAAACTGCTGGAGATAGCAAACAAGATTTTCATTAACCAAGACAGTGTGGCAAGGAGGGAGGAAGAAAAGAGAATGCAAAGAAGGGCCAATGTAATAGCAGCAGCTTTTAGAGGCTCAAGCTCTCAGACAGATCAGAAAGGGAAGCAAGACTATAGATCAGGGGGAAAAGGAAGAGAGAGCCTGAGATGAGACCAGAGTACCTAAGGAGACAGGATACTGGAAGAATTAATGTCCCAAATGACAAAGGAAGAAAACTACCCCCTTTCCCACCCAGTCACTATTAACTAGAGCCACCAGAAGCAAATCTCATTGGGCTAGCAATGGTTGATTCCGACTAGAACAGACCGGCTCTCTTCAGGTAGGCCCTCATAAGCTCATGCTCGAATGAAAATAGGGGGCAGACTGTGGATTTAATGGTTGATACAGGAGCTGAGTACTCAGCTAGTAACACAGAAAATAGCGCCTTTCTCAGGAAAGGAGGTCACCATTATTGGAGCTACTGGGAATCAGACTCATAGACCATTCTACTGCCTTTGCCAATGTCAACCTGTTGGTCATCAAGTAATTTATGAATTCCTGTACTTGCTAGACTGTCCAGTGCCTCTCATGGGAAGAGACCGGTTAGCCAAGATGGGGGCAGAAATCACTTTTTGCTCTAAATGGCTCAGCACAGCTTTGCCTAAGTGAGGAGACCACCCCAATGATCCTATCCCTAGCAGTGCAGGGGACATGGAGACTTTATACCCCCCAAAGGCCTCACCATTAGAACCTGAATTAGAAAAAGAATTCCTGTCCCGGTGCTGACTGACTTAAAGCCTGGGGCACAGCCTGTTAAAACCTGTCAATATCCAATTCCGAGAGAAGCACTCCTAAGTGGAATCCGGGTCCACTTAGACTGGCTGCTTCAGTGGGGACTTGCTAAACAATCCAGGTCTCCATGGAACATGCCACTCTTGCCTATAAAAAAAGCTTGGGACTAACAACTACCATCCGGTGCAGGATCTACGGGCTGTTAATGCGGCTTTTATAACTCTGCATTCGGCACTGCCAAATCCCTGCACTCTTTTGGGACTCATTCCATCAAAGGTGGAATGGTTTACATGACTAGATCTGAAAGATGCCTTTTTTCTGCCTTAGATTAGTTCCTTCCAGCCAGCCTCTTTTCGCTTTTGAATGGGAAAACCCAACTATAGGGGCCAAGAAGCAATTCACCTGGACCAGACTGCCACAAGGGTTCAAGAATTCCCCTACTCTTTTTAGTGGAGCACCAGCATCTAATCTGTCTAAATTCCCAGGAAAGGACTTGGGGTGCATTCTACTCCAATATGTAGATGACCTCCTACTGGCTAGCTCCACTTGAGCACAGTGCTGGGAGGGAACACAAGCCCTTTTGAGACTATTAACTGAAACAGGTTATTGGGTGTCTAAGAAAAGAAGCACAGATTTGTCAGAGAGAAGTCAAGTATCTAGGCTTTTGGATCACCCAAGGGAAATGAAGGCTAGGGACTGAAAGAAAGCAGGCAGTATGTGCCATCCCAGTCCCTTGCACCCGGTGACAGATTCAGGAATTCCTGGGAGTGGCAGGGTTCTGTTGAATTTGGACCCCAGGGTTTTCAGACCTGGCTAAATCTCTCTATGAAGCTTTAAAAGGACAAGAGAAGGCATCCATCGACTGGGGTCCCAAACAGGAGAAGGCCTTTGTCACCATAAAGGCAAAGCTCACTGAGGCCCCAGCACTAGGGCTACCAGATGTGATATGAGACTAATATTTTTGTTCACAAGAACAGTGGGGTAGCCCTAGGAGTTCTAACCCAGGAGTTTGGACTCTGGCAAAGACCAGTAGCCTATCTCTCCATGCAAATTGACCCAGTAGCCTTTGGGTGGCCCCCATGTCTCAGGAGCTTTGCAGCCACTGCATTGTTACTCAAGGAAGCAGATAAGCTTACCTTAGGACAAAACTTAAATGTAAAAGTACCTCATGCTGTTGTCACCCTGATGGAAGCAAGGGGGAGGCACTGGCTGACTCATGCTCGAATGACTCAATATCAAGGCCTGTTAAGTGAGAATCCGCAGGTACGATTAGAAGCTGTGAGAACTCCTAATCCTTCCACCTTTCTACCCATTGCTAAGGAGGTCCCTGAGCATGATAACCTGTAATCCTAGAGGAGTTTTATTCCAGCCGGCCAGATCTAACAGATAGGCCCCTGCCGAACCCAGACTTGGTATTGTACACAGATGGCAGCAGCTTCTTAGATGAAGGAAAAAGACAAGCCAGATATGCAGTGGTATCAAACTTTGAGACAATTGAGGCACAGGCCCTGCCTGAATGATGGTCAGTGCAGAGGGCAGAACTTTGAGCCCTTGCTAGAGCCTTAGAACTAAGTAAGAATAAGTGTGCCAACATGTACACTGATTCACGCTATGCCTTTGCTATCCTGCATATCCATGGGGCCATATATAAGGAAAGGGGGCTCTTGACAGCTGGAGGAAAAGGAATAAAAAATCAGAATGAGATTTTAAAGTTACTAGAAGCAGTCTGGGAGCCCAAGGAAATAGTCGTCATCCATTGCAAAGGTCACCAGAAAGGGAAAGACTCAGTGTCAGAAGGAAACCAGGTGCTGACGCCGCAGCCAAACTGGCTGCTGAAGAACAAGTGGCACCGTCACGGATCGTGTTGGCATCCAAATTACCTGAACCTCCAAAATACACTCCTCAGGAAGAGGAATGGGCCCAGCAAGAAGGGGGGAAGAGAACGAAGGAAGGCTGGTGGATAATGCCAGATCATAGGGTCTATGTTCCAGAACAATTGGCCCATAAGGTAGTGCTCCAGCAGCATGAACTCACTCATTTAGGGAAGAATGTCCTAGAAGCTTTGTTAGGCAGATACTACCTAATTGCCCATCTTCCCTCCTTATGTGCCTGTCTCTCAGCACTGCCTCCTCTGTGCTCAGAACAATGCTAAACAGGGTTCTGTGGGAACGATAAGAGTTCAGTGCTGTGGGCAAGCTCCATTTGAGGACTTAGAAGTAGATTTTACAGAAATAGAGCCTAGCAGAGGAAATAAATACCTGCTAGTTTTTGTTTGCACCTTTTCAGGCTGGTCAAGGAATATCCCACTCACATGGAAAAAGTGAGAGAAGTCACTAAGGCATTGCTAAAGGATATAATTCCAAGGTATGGAATCCCTTTGACCATAGGGTCCAATAATGGCCCAGCCTTTAAACTTCAGAATTCCCTAGAAACCCCTCACGGAATGCTAACCCCTTTGTCATAGTCCCTTTACAGCTGGAAGCAGTTAAGAGTGGTTGTCGTCCATGTTTACCAAGCTTGTGGGACAAGGGGGGGGGGGGGGGGAGAGAAGAGAATGAGAAGGCTAAAAAGGGCTAATTCTAATGTAACTCTGATATTTGGGGGATAGTGATCTGAATCCATGCCAGCAAGCTCAGTGTACATTCTTGATAACCTATAATGAAGTCACTGTCTCCTTCTCAGATACTGGTCTTGAAGAACCAGTCACAGAGGCCATGTGGCTGTGGACAATGCATTGCCACAGATGGAGGGTTATTAATGCTGGCACCAGGCCAGATAATCAGTTATGGCCTGGGGACCCCCAAAACCTGGGAGCTTTCTTGCAAGGCCTGCAAAAAGGACCGGAAACATAATCCATGTTTGCGGGACAAAGACCACAGGGGAATATAAAGGAAAGTGCCATGCATGTTCCTTCACTCAGATTTGGAAGTCTACTCCCTGAGTCTGCTAGTGTATTAAACAGTGTCCCTCCATTTCTTTGATGTGTCCTTGATTTTCTTTAGTCTTCTACAAATTGCCATCAGGAGCTGATCAGGCTTGCCCAATTGAGAGGCAGTATAATGCATCCTGTGCTATACACAGTAGACACAATACATGCTTCCTTCTAAGGAAGCTCAAATGGGAAGCAGCCACTACTCTCATGCCATACAAATACCCTTAATTCCTCCTACAAAAATGCTTGATTTAACTTAGGTCTCAGGTGAGATGCCAGGGATTGCTGAGGCAATGGGTCTCAAAACAGGAACATACCTGGAAGAACTGCAAATAAGATTTCAGGCCTCAGCCGTGGGACCCCAGTCCAAGCAGCAAGTGGGATCCCTGGTCTCACCTAGGGGAATTCCTTGCTTATGTTGATGAAAAAAAACCATTGAAACCTGTAATTTTGTGAGTGTATTTGAGCCGAACTGTCGACAATTGCCGGGAAGCAGAACCTCAACGAATTGAGATAATGCTCCGGAGAATGGCCGGTTATGTTTCTGTATTTATACATTGCAATCAAAGGAGGAACATAGGTGGGTTACATGAAATTCATTGGTGATGGAGTAAGGAGGCAGGAGAAAGCAAGCCTGTGGGAAACCCCTGGGATTGGATAAAAAGTAAAATGATGGACGCTCACTTAGGTGAGTGCAGGAACAATTAACATGATAACGAAGGAATTTGAGGCATCTGTCCTGGCGCCCACCACATTTGGTTGTACCCCAGGGGTTCCAGAAAAAAGGGAGTTACAAGTTACTCAGACATCTCATAGATATGTTATCTTAGAAGTAAAAAGGCAAATGGGCTCAGTAAAGATCAAAGTTGATCTTTGTCTGGGAAAATATTGGCCTAGAAAATGACTGCCCACTATAACCTGTTAGTAGTAATATATTTGATTTTTAAACCATCTTTTGTGGTTACTTTAGGTCTCTGAGTTTGCAAGACTGCCACACAGGCCTTCCTTGAGCTCACCAGTTCAGCATGTGGCTCTTTTCGTTCACACTTACATCCCTTTGTAGTTGCCAGAATATGTAACTGGACAAACACTGAGTCCATGATACCTATCACTACTTGAGCCAACTGAGCAGAGACAGGGTTGAATCATTATAAGCATTTATTCCAATACTGAAGGCAGTACAGGAGAACAGCAAGTTATCCACAAAAATCGGTGCTGCACCCCACCATAAGCTGACTGCTTATATTGGGTAGAAGTACAAAGATTACATGGGGAAGTAGCCATAGGGTATGCCAAATGGGCAGTTAACAGGTAAGCACTGGGCGGGGATCTTCAAAGGGCTAATGACATGCAAAAGGGGCTGGGGTCTTCAAAGGGCTTAGTGACATTCAAGAGCTGAGGATCTTCAAAAGGCTGCCAATTCTGGTTTCTGCAGCAAATTCTTAATCTTTCTATAATAGGCAGATTCCTGATGAGGAGGATGGGCTGCATTTCCAGTTGAGTTCCCTGGTCCTGAGTGAAGCTGCCAGCAAGGTTAGAATATGCCTTCTTTAATCAGAATAAAACAATCACAGTTAGTAGAGCATGATTAATTTTTCTTACAATTCTAGCTGGTTCCTCAACATTCTATTTCTGCCCCTATCACCAGCATGGCCCATCCTCAGCAGGAATCATACAGCACTAGAGAAGTGACAGAGTGGGAGAAAATATTACTATTATAACTGAGATATTTTAAAATTCCACCCTCAAGGCTATAGCAACCCTAGTTCTTCTGGGAATCCAGATTATAGGTTTGCTCACTGTACTTGCTTGGGAAGCTAAGAGGGGCCCTCAGAAGACCAGAAGCTGCTCCCACAAAGGGGAATACCAAGGAAGTTCCCCTGAGAAGGCTTAAAGACTAATTCCAATGTAACCCTGATATCTGGGGTGGGGATGGGTAGGGGGTGGGGGGGAGAAAGGGATAGCAATCTGAATCTGTGTCAGCAATCTAATGTACATTCTTGATAACCTATAATTTGTTAGGTTTGAAAGGAAACAGGAAACAGAACAGGGAGTTTTAAAGTAGAGTTTATTCCCCGGTAATGGGTGGAAGCCATCACCGAGGTAAAGATCAGAATTGGGGGGAGAGAGGACAGGAAATCGGACCCAGTCCGGGCTGATGGCGGTCCACATCCAACAACAGCACATGTCTTGCTTGGGGTCCTTCTTAAAGGACAGAAAGGGAGGGGGTTGGGCCCAGGGTGGAACAGGAAGGGATGGACCCCAAGGGCACGCTGGCCCGTGCTAATTGGTGGTTCAATGTCTTGGAGATGTCCTTGTGGCAGGTGCCAGACATGTATTAGCTCCACCCACCAGTTTGGGAGGGGGGGAAACCTTACACCGGTCATGTGTTAAACTCCACCCACCAGTTTGGGAGGGGGAGAACCTTTCATTCCAGACTCTTTGATTATATTTAGAAAAAAATTGAAGTCTGGGCTTTGCATTGCTTGGAAATTCTGGGCAGGGGCATGTTCTGGGCTCCCCCCAGCCTCGACCTAACATCCCAGCCTTTTTGGTGGTAGGGGGCGATGAAATCTCTGGCTGCTTTGATGCTGAAAATTTGGGCGAAGAGGGTGGGGTCAAAGGCTAGGATCAGTCAGAGGTGTTTGGGGGTTGGGCTTGAAGGGGAGCCTTAGGGATGAAGCAGGGTGCTAGGCGTCACTGGAGAGATTTCAGCGATCCAGAATGGAGTGGGAGGTTTATGTTGCTTTAGGTGGTCCTCTGGAGGCTTGGTCAGCTGGTTCTGGCCTGGAAAGAAACCTGGGACAGCTGCCTGGGGTGAGGTAGCTGCACACGTGGAGCAGATCTTCTGGGCCTCCTTGGTGGGAGCAGTGGCTGCAGCCAGAGCCCCACAGGCCTGGCTGCATTCTCCAAACAGTTACCAGTGGGGGTCAGCTGTATGGCTCTGAGACCTGAGGCAGGATTGTCCAGACGAATGAGTCCTGTAAAAAATCCTTGTAAACAGTTAACTTTACAATCACTTTTTTTTTTCCCCATTACTGTGCAGACTCACGTTCTGTGGAAGTCGGGTTTAATCTGCCTTTTTTTCACGGGTATTAAAACTCTTAAACGCCGCGGGGGCGGCTGCGTGTACAGCCGCGGTGGCGGAGGCGGCTCGAGTTGTTTGCAGATGGGAGGGGTCTACTGCTGGCGCCCCGACCCCGGGGCAGGCGGCACGGCTTGGAGAGGGGAGGGGTTTGTCGCGCAAAAGATGACGTTCGCCCCGTGGGAACCAGAAGGGGGCGGGCTTAACAAAGCCAAGATGGTGGTGGTCACATGGTAGCAAGGCCGCCCACAATGAAAAAAATGGGAGTGTACTTAGCTGTTTGGAGAGTTCGTTTCTCGGAGGTGGCGCCGGTGGTGGCGCCGGTGGTGGCGGTGATGAACTGCAGGTGCTGGGCTGAAGCCGCGGTGCGGCAGTGTCCTGTGTAGTCCCGCCAGGGACTGAGCCTGTTTTCGCGCGGTTCAGTCGGGCACCAGGAAGCTGGCGGCGGCTGCGCACCGGGAACCAAGCTTGCCCTCGCCAGGGACCGAGCCTGTGTTTGCACGTTCAGTTGCGCACCAGGAAGCTGGCAGCAGCGGCGCACTAGCTCGAGTCAGTCCCACCACGGTGCGGCGATGGGATGGCCGCTGCAGGAGCCGCAGGTGGCGATGCGGCCTCTGTGGCCGGCGGCCGCAGAAGCCGAGGGGCAGGCAAGGGCAGCTGGAAGTGGCGGGAGGGGGAGGGGACGGCTGGGTCCGAAAGCAGAGAGGATAGGAGTCAGAGAAGAAGAGGCAGAGAGAGAGAGAGAGAGGGAGAGCCTGTTGCTCAGAACCCAGGCGACTTCCTGGCTGAAATTACTGAGGTCAGGCGAGGATGTTTTAAGTCCCACGTTACGTTACGGAAGTAGCCAATTTGATGTACTCCTGGGGTACCAGATTTTGGTTGCCCAATTTGAAACCTAGAGTCAGGTCGATTTGAAACCTAGGTTGCCAGATTTGAAACCTAGAGCTGAGGCCAGAGATCAGTGTCCCAACTGAGCCAAAGCTGTCAGTCTGACTCGGAAATTCCCTGGGAATTTCCCGGAAGGCTCGTGCCGGGGCTACCTCTGTCACACACAGAGGTGCCGGAGTCGGGGCTGGGAACTTACCACTGACCATGCCGTGCCAGAGAGACGCAAGGTTCCTGAGCCATGGGGGTGATACCCCAGATTGGAAGGTCACACAAAGGCTCAGCCGGGTTTCGCACCAACATGTTAGGTTTGAAAGGAAACAGGAAACAGAACAAAAGGGAGTTTTAAAGTACAGTTTATTCCCCGGTAATGGGCGGAAGCTATCACCAAGGTAAAGATCAGAACTGGGGGGAGAGGGGACAGGAAATCGGACCCAGTCCGGGCTGATGGCAGTCCACCCCCAAAAGCGGGCACGTGTCTTGCTTGGGGTCCTTCTTAAAGGATGGAAAGGGAGGGGGTTGGGCCCAGAGTGGAACAGGAAGGGATGGCCCCAAGGGCACTCTGGCCCGTGCTAATTGGTGGTTCACTGTCTTGGAGATGTCCCTGTGGCAGGTGCCAGTCATGTGTTAGCTCCACCCACCAGTTTGGGAGGGGGGAAAACCTTACACCGGTCATGTGTAAACTCCACCCACCAGTTTGGGATAGGGAGAACCTTTCATTCCAGACTCTTTGATTATATTTAGAAAAAAATTGAAGTCTGGGCCTTGCATTGCTTGGAAATTCTGGGCAGGGGCATGTCTCTGGGCTACCCCCACCTGGCTCGACTTAACACAAATTAAGTCCCTTTCTCCACAAACTGCTCTTGCAAGAGCTATTACCTAAATGCTCACATTTTACAGAGTCCCTAAACCATGACACAGTCTTCAGAGGGGGTTTATCAGTGCTGGTGACAGGCCTTAGGTAAGGTCTCAAGATCCCCAACACCTGGGGCTTTTTGCAAAGCCTGGGAAACGTCCGGAAGTATAATCCATATTTGGGGGACAAAGACACCAAAGGGGATAAAAGAGGGGCTTCCACCATATTGGTTTGCTCAGAATTTGAGAGGTAACCACCTCTGGGTCTGCCAGTATAATAAAGCTGTGTAACTCCATTTCTCAAATTATTGCTGGGTTTCTTTGATCTTCTACAACATTAGGTTCCCTGACCTGGGAATTCCAACTGTGCTGGACCTTTGGCCTCCAGTGAGTGGACTAGGTTTGGGGCCCAGGGATGAGGGATAGACCTCCAGGGGGCACGCCCTGTTGATTTCAGCAGAATTGAACTGGGGGACTCTAGGCAATCCTGGACCTCAGCCTAGGACCTGGCTGACATCTGGAGAAAATTGTCGGATACCTCTGGACCTGTCGACAGAAACGATAAGGTAGGGGGCCCATGCAGTTAGGCCTATTCTGAGAGAGTGAAAGGGGAGCTTGATCACCTCTCAGGAAGTCATACAACTTCATCAGGTAAATTAGTTAGGAATTGGGTGGACTGTTTAACCTCTGAGTGAATGTTTCGTGAAAGTGTGTGGGTGTGGTGGGAGAGGGCTTGTGCTCTCCTATCTATTGCATGGCTCTAAAACCTCAGTTATGGAGTCCGAGTGGACCTTTACCTGTGGTTTTGTGATTTGTCATAAGGCATAATGGTGATTCACCCCATTTGGAGGTGACCAGGTCCAGGGTTTATACGGTTGCACCTTAACTAAGAGGAATCAAAGCTCCAAGAGACGTGGCCAGGCGGGAATTTGAGTGGATCTGTGAAAACAGGTCACCCCCTCCCTTATCTGTCTCTCACCACAGATCATCATGGGGTTGGAACAAAGTAAACCCATTGTCCTCAATTGCACGTTGAAAAATTTTTAAAAAGGGTTTTAATGAGGATTATGGTATTAAAATGGATCCCAAAACCTGAGGAAATTCTGTGAATTAGAATGGCCAACCTTTGAGGTCAACTGGCCCTCAGAAGGCTCTTTAGATGAAGGACTGGTCAGGATGGTCTGGAATGTAGTCATGGGAGACCCATTACATCCAGATCAGTTTCCCTACATAGACAGCTGGTTAGACGTTGCTCAATCATTGCCATCTTGGGTCAGGTTCTACGTGTCAAAGAAGAAATTAGAGTAAGGTGTTAGTAGCAGGTGAAAAGGAGCAGGCAGAAAATAAGAAAATAAAAAATAAAAAAACAGAAAACAAACAAACAAAAAAAAAAAACAGGTCCCTCCGAAGGGAATCCAACCCCCTGTTCTGTAAGAACCTCCTGAGGAAGCCATGCCAGTTTTACCACCTCCATGTGTGCCACAGGTGGCACCTAGTGCATACCCTGTTAGTCAAGAAGGCTGGGAAAGTCTAAAAACACCACCCAGCTCTGTCTCTCCCTAACCAAACTCTCTAGGAGCCAGTTGGGCGGTGCTTGTGTTTAGCTGACAAAGGGCCCAAACCAAAGGTGACCAGACGTCCCGCTTTTGGTGGGACAGTTCCAATTTTTAACAATTTTCCCCGCATCCCTCGGCATTTTTTAAAAGTCCCGATTTTTTTTTTTTTTTAAAGAAATCGGAACTTTTTTAAAATGCCGCAGGATGCGGGGCAAATTGTTAAAAATCGGGACTGTCCCGCCAAAAGTGGGACATCTGGTCACCTTACCAAAACCACAACCAGCATGTCAGATGCCTCTCAGGGAGATTTGGGGTGCCCAAGTATTTGGCGAAGATAGGACCTTGCAAGAGGGAGGGCCGGTCTATTATTATCAGCCCTTTACCACAAGTGACATCCTGAATTGGAAGCATCACACCCCAGCTTATTCTGAAAAACCTCAGGCCATAATAGACCTTCTAGAAACGATCTTCCAGACCCAGAAGCCCACCTGGGTGGACTGCTAGCAGCTCCTTTTCACATTCTTTAACACTGACGAGTAGTAACAGAGGCTTGGAAGTGGCTCCAAACCCAGGCCCCAGCAGGAATATTAGATACAGACAGATGGGCCAGGGAGGCCTTCCCAGATGAGGAACCTGATTGGACCTTGAACTCAGAAGACAGAATGGCCAGGCTAGAAAGATATCAGCTGGCTTTCCTCCAGGGCATCAGGGCCAGAGCCAAGAAGCCTACCATATGGCTAAATTCTCCAAGGTTTTCCAGAAGCCTGATGAAAGTCCAGCGGCTTTTAATGAGAGACTATGTGAGGCATACCGGATCTACACCCCTTTAAACTCTAAGGCCCCAGAAAATCAAACTATGGTAAATGCAGCTTTTGTAGGCCAACCCCAGCCTGACATAAGGAGAAAATTACAAAAACTGGAAGGATTTTCAGGAAAAAATGATACTGATCTGCTAGAGATAGCAAACAAGATTTTCATCAACTGAGACAGAGTGGCAAGAAAGGGGAAAAGATAATAAAAAGAAGGACCAATATAATAGCAGCGGCTTTTAGAGGTTCAGGCTCCCAGGCAGATCAGCAAGGGAAGTAAGAATACAGACCCCCTGGAAAGGAAGAGCAAGCCTGAGACAAGACCAGAGTGCCTATTATAAGGAAACAGGGCACTGGAAGAATGAATGTCCCAAATGACAAAGAAAACTGGACCCCCTTTTCTATTCAGTCGCTATCAACCAGAGCCACCTGAAGCAGATCTCATTGGGCTGGCAATGGCTGATTCCAACTAGAACAGGCCGGGCTCTTTTCAGCTAGGCCCCCTGAGCCCATGGTCTGAATGAAAATAGGGGCCAGACTGTGGACTTTATGGTTGATATGGAAGCTGAGCACTCAGTAGTCACACAGAAAGTAGCACCTCTCTCAGGAAAAGAAGTTACCATTATCAGAGCTACTGGGGATAAGACCCATAGACCATTCTGCCAGCCTCCCTGATGCCAACTTGGTGGCCACCAAGTAATTCATGAATTCCTGTACTTGCCAGACTGCCCAGTGCCTCTTATGGGAAGAGACCGTTTAGCCAAGATGGGGGCAGAAATCACTTTTGCTCCAAATGGCTCAGCACAGCTTTGCCTAGGTGAGGAGACCTCCCCAATGATTAT
Source organism: Vespertilio murinus (assembly GCA_963924515.1). Taxonomy (NCBI): domain Eukaryota; kingdom Metazoa; phylum Chordata; class Mammalia; order Chiroptera; family Vespertilionidae; genus Vespertilio; species Vespertilio murinus. Next base: position 94,608,496 of record OZ004707.1, on the reverse strand, counting down.
GTCCTTAGCAGTGCTGAGGGGAGAAGAATGGAGACTTTATACCACCCCCACCCCCACCCCCCACCCTGCAAGGCCTGAATTAAAGGAAGAATTCCCACTGGTCTGGGCAGAAGGGAATGCTCCAGGTCTGGCTAAGGACCATGCCCCAGTGCTAATCAAACTAAAGACTGGGGCTCAGCCTGTTAAAATCTGCCAATATACAATTCCAAGGGAAGCACCCCTAAGAATTCAGGTCCACTTAGACTGGCTGCTCCAGTGGGGACTTTTTTTTTCCTTCCAGATTGGCAGATGGCAAATTTAATAAGAAAGGGAATATTTTTTCCAGTTGTCTTGGGCTTGGGGCAGTATGAGTAGTTTCCCCTGCCTACCAATATTTATTTTTTTTCCCACCAATATTTTTTTAATTAAGGTATTATATGTGTACATAGCTTACCATTGCCTCCCCCCGACCTCCCATGCATGCCCTCCCTTCCCAGAGTTTTGTATCCATTGGTTGTACTTATATGCATTCATACCAGTCCTTCGGTTGGTCTCTTATCTCCCCCAGATCACCTCCCCTCCCCACTGTCATTTGACAGTCTGCTTGTTGCTTTACTGTCACTATATCTAACTTTCTGTTCATTAGTTTATAATGTTCTTTATTATCCATAAATGAGTGAGGACATGTGGTGTTTCTCTTTCATTGATTGGCTTATTTCACTCAGCATTATGTTCTCCAATTCCATCCAGGTTGCTGCAAATGATGAGAATTCCTTCTTTTTAATGGCAGCATAGTATTCTATTGTGTAGATGTACCATAGTTTTCTGATCCAATCATCTGCTGATGGGCACCTAGCCTGTTTCCAAATCCTAGCTATTTTAAATTGTGCTGTTATGAACATAGGGGCTCCCCCGGGTCCCACCGTCCCCCCAGGTCACACCACTCCCCCGGGGCACATGGCTCTCCTGGGGCACAGGGTTCCCCTGGGGCACACAGCTCTCCTGGGGCACACGGCGCCCGGAGTCCCACCACTCCCAAGGGGCACACAGCTCTCCCAGGGCACACGGCTCTCCTGGGTCCCCCCACTTCCCTGGAGCACATGGCTCCCCGGGGTCCCACCGCTCCCCCAGGGCACAAGGCTCTCCCGGGGCATACGGCTTCCCCAGGTCCAGTGGGGACTTCTTAAATGATATCAGTCACAATGGAACACTCCTCTCTTGTTTGTTAAAATACCTGGACCTAATGATTACCACCCTGTGCAGGACCTGTGGACTTTTAATGAGGCTATTATAACCCTGCATTCATCGCTACCAAACCCCTACACTCTTCTGTGACTCATTACTCAGTGCCAAAAGAAACTGATGTGCTGATGTCACAGCCAAGCTGGCTACTAAAAAAAAAGTGGCACCATCACAGTTCCTGTTGGCACCCAAATTACCTGGACCTCCAAAATACACTCCTCAGGAAGAGGAATGGGCCCAGCAAGAAGGGAGCAAGAGAACGAAGGAAGGCTGGTGGATAATCCCAGATCATAGGGTTTATGTCTCAGAACAGTTAACCCATAACTGTTCTCATGAACTTACTCATTTAGGGAAGGCTGCCCCAGAAACTTTGTTAGGCAGATACTACCTAATTGCCCATCTTCTCTCCTTATGTGCCTCAGTCTCTCAGCACTGCCTCCTCTGTGCTCGGAACAATGCCAAACAGTGTTCTGTAGGACCGATAGTTCAGCGCTGTGGGCAAGCTCCTTTTGAGGACTTAGAAGTAGATTTTACAGAAATAGAGCCTAGCAGAGTAAATAAATAACTACTAGTCTTTGCATCTTTTCACCCTGCGTCAAGGCATATCCCACTCACATGGAAAAAGTGAGAGAAGTCACTAGGCATTGCTGAAGGATATAATTCCAAGGTATGGAATCCCTCTAACCATAGGGTCCAATAATGGCCCAGCCATCATAGCAGAAATAGTACAACAGGAAGCTAAGGCTTTAGGAATTAAATGGAACCTACATACAGCTCACAGGCCTCAGAGTTCAGGGAAAGTGGAGCACATGAACGACTCTAAAGCAGGCTATGGCTAAGCTATGCCAAGAGACAACCTTACCCTGGACAGATATCTTGACTCTTGTACTCCTGTGGGTACGCTCTGCCCCAAGGGCCAAGGTAGGTTTCTCTCCCTTTGAAATTCTATATGGTAGACCCCTCCCTTAATTCAGCCAAAGGGAGATTTGGGGAAAATAGGGAACTTGGAAATCCAGAAGCAACTACAAGCACTTGGAAAAACTGTCTTTGAGTTTCACAGATGGGTTACTGACCGACTACTCATCTCTCTAGGAACAGCCGTATATCCTTATAAACCTGGAGACCAGGTTTGGGTAAAGGATTGGAAAAAGGAGCCCCTCATGTCTACCTGGAAGGAACCCTATCCAGTCATATGAACCACACCCACAGCTCTGAAGGTTATAGGATTGAGCACCTGGATCCACCACTTGTGTGTGACGGCAGCTCAGGAGCCAAGCAGCGATCAGTCCGAGTGGAAGCTGACCTCAGATCTTGAAAATCCCCTCCAGCTTTGCCTCAGCAAAGAAACAAAGGCTTCATCATGAATTGCTGGACCACTCTTTGTCATGCCATCCTTGGCTACATTTGCCTTGCATGAGTAGTTATAATACTACTCTTCATTCTAGCAGTCCACTGCTGTGGACCCCCACTGAACAGGAACAGGGGGAATAACCTACTTTCCTTAATTAGAGCCTATATATTCCCACTCTTCCTTGCAACTACATATCCTGCTTAACCACGACCAAGGATGATACCATTGTAAGTCTTTCCTCTTATCATGGGAGGTAGTGCTACACTGGAGTAAAGCTCTGTATATGGAAAAGACAGGTCTACTGGGCAGGTAACCTCCACAGGCCCCACCGCCGCAGGGCCGAGCCAGAGCCTCTGCCGGGACCCCAAGAAGGGGCGCCACTGCCACCATGTGGATTTTTAAAATACAGTGGAAATTGAGCCACAAAAGCCACCGCCTCCACCGCACCCGCCGCCACCGCACCCGCCGCCGCCGCTGCTGCCATGAGTGAGGGAAGCCCACCGAGAACAGAGCTCACTCCACCCTGGGCCCAGGGAGTGGGCAGCTTCAGAGCTTGGCCTCCAAGTCCGCAGCCGTTCCACTGAGACTCCTTGGAGTACGGTCTCCCTGTCCGCAGCGGTCCCAGCCTGCCCACCGTGCTAGCGAGGAGCTAGCGAGGTGCCTCCAGTTCCAGACCCCAGCTCCCCAGAGGGGCCGTGTTCCCCGGGTGAGCCATGGGCCCAGGGGGCCGTGTGCCCCAGGTGGGCCGTGTGCCCCAGGTGAGCCGTGTGTCCCAGGGGGCCATGTGCTCCGGGTGAGCCGTGTGCCCCAGGGGGCCGTGCGTCCCGGGAGAGCCTTGTGCCCCAGGGGAGACATGTGCCCTGGGAGAGCTGTGTGCCCCAGGGAAGCAGTGGGACTTGGGGGGAGAGGCAGTGTGAACCAGAGGAGGAGCGGATTCTATTCATGTGGTCCTGAGATAGTCACCATAAAACAAGCAGATTGTCAAATGACAGCGGGGAGGGGAAGGAGACCTGGGGGGAGATAAGAGAACAACCGAAGGACTGGTATGCATGCATATAAGTACAAATAACAAACACAGAACTGTGGGAGGGCATGAATGGGAGGTGGGGGGGGGGGCAATGGTAAGCTATGTACACATATATTACCTTAATAAATTAAAAAAAAAAACCCTAAAGGAGGATTCACAGGTTCTGTAACCCTATCAACTGCCAAGCATGTAGGTGTGGGGATATAAGAGTGAAGTCATATGAACAAAGTCCATTGAGCTTATATTTTAAAAGACAGAATAAAGAGTAAATATAAGTCATGGGGTGATAAGATATAGGGAAAATTAAGTAAGAAAAGAGAAATTTTTTAACAGAGTGTTAAATGATGTGGGGTAGGGGGAAATAATGGGGATGGAGTGAGCCTTCTGGATATTGGAAATGAGGCAGAGGGAACAACTAGTGCAGAGCCCCAGAGGCAGGAGTGTGTATGGTGGACCAGCAAGTAGCCAGTGTGGCTGATATGAAATGATCAAAGGGAAAGTGGTAGAATGGAATTTGCGCTGTGGTAAGGAATTTAGGCTTTTACTCTGAGTGAGACAACAAGACAAAAGAAGGTTCTGATCACAGAATAGATCAAACTTATGATTTGACTTCTGGTCAATAAATGGAAAACAGTGAGGAGAGAGGGTAGGAGTGAAACAGGGAGATCAGATAAAAGGTTGAAGTAACAATCCAAGCAAGGGAAGCCAGCAGCCTGAACCAGGGTGGTGTTGAAAGCTGGAAAGTGCTCACACAGTGGATCCATTCTGAAGGCAAAGCTGACAGGACTTGCTGATGGACTAGACATCGGAAATGGGAAAGAAAGAGAAGACAAGGATGAGTCCAAGCTTTTAGTTAAACAACAAGGAAGGAGCTACAATTGTATGAAGTGGGAAGGACTGCAGCAGGACCCAGATTATTTGGGGTGCTAGGGTAGGATCAGCTGTGTTTGGTTTTAACAACGTTAAGCTCTGATACAGAGTGAGAACAATTCATCACTACCTCCTTCATGAAATGTGTTCTGCATTCAGCCTCCAAGATACCAGCTCTCAAGTTCCCTCTTATTTTTACTTCTCAACCTCCTTTGTTCTCTCTACTCTAAATGACTACCGGGTATGTAAACAGAGGTATCAAGAAGTCAGTCAGACATAGCCAAGTACAGAGCGTTTTGAGAAGGGGAAAGAATAATCTGCTGTAGAAAGGATAGCTGTAGAAAGATGAGGCGGCTTAGGTAAATACACCTAAACTGCTGCTGCTCACAACAATTTTAAAACTACAACTAAAAACCAAAACATCTATCACCCAGAACCATGGGAAAGCTGGCTGAATGGAAGCTCTATAACTAGATTGAAAGAGAAAGGAGTATCTGGGGCAAAGTGCTGAAAAACAGGTACACGGACGCTAGCATGATACGGGCAGGTGGCGGCGGATCCTGGCTGGCAGATAGCATTGCTTTCTTCAACCTGAAGAGAGACAAGCTCCTAATCTTTCTGAAATCCAGTTTCTGGGGAGAAGCTATATTGTCTGCCATCGGGTCGGAAAGTGAGGGTGGCTTGCTTGCAGAGCTGTGCGCAAGAATAATTGTGGGGGCACGAGACACCGTAAGAGAGGCAGAGACGGCTGACAGGCAGCCATTGCTGTTGGCCACCCCCCAGCCTAGTGACACTCTGAGACTCTGCCCTGAGATTCCGCCCTGCACAATCTACAAACACACCCAAGCTCCAAGCAGTGGCTTTTGCATATAAATGGCCTTCTCTATTGCAGTTTAACCTAGCAAACTTGCAACCTGGTGCAGACAGCTCCAAAGCTTCCAAGCTCCAAGCAGGGAGGAGAGGACTGTGGCTCTCACTGTAGCCTCCTACAGGTTGACCTCAGACAGTAGCTGAACTGCACCCCAATGGAGATCCAGAAGCCATTGTACCTAGTGGTCAGTGTGAGACACCAGATTTCAACTCCTCACATCCATAAGTGACACATTCGGGAGGAAGACTCAGTGAGCACCAAATCCCCACTGAAACAAGGCCTGCACCATAAGCATGTCTGTAGCGTAGCAGTTCTTCCATTATAGACACAGTGAGTCCTCACAGCCAATTGGCCTGGAGGTCAATTCCTCTCAGTGTACCAATAGTAATCAAGGCTTAAATAAACCAAGACATTGCACTCAGCCCACAAAGGGGTGTACCAAAAGCAACCACCTCAGGTGATTGGGAAAGCTGAGCTACTGTACCCTATAGGTCACCTACCACACAAAGCCACTCCATCAACACAGGGAGGTAACCAAAATGCAGAGACACAGAAGCATATCATGAATGGGAGAGATGGAGGAAAGTAAACTACTAGACGACACAGAGTTCAGAATCATATTTATAAGGATACTCAAGAATCTTCTAAAAACTGCTGAGAAACTTGAAGAGACTTTCAAGGACCTTAATGAGAATGAAGAAAAAAAAATAGAAAAGGACCAGTCAGAAATTAAGCATACACTGTCTGAAATAAAGAATATACAGAAACTCAACTGTAGACCAACATACCCCAAGAGTCAAACCAAAGATCTGGAATATGAGGAAACAAAAAACACCCAACCTGAGAGGCAGAAAGAAAGAAAGAAAGAAAGAAAGAAAGAAAGAAAGAAAGAAACCAAAAGAGTGAGGATAGTGTAATGAACCTCTGGGATGGCTTTAAGCGTACCAACATCCGGATTTTGGGGGTGCCAGAAGAAGACAGAGAGCAGGATATTGAAGGCCTATTGAAAGAAATAATGACAGAAAACTTTCCCTAAGTGGCGAAAGAAATAGACTTACAAATCCAGAAATGCACAGAACCCCAAACAAGAGGAATCCAAAGAGGACCACACCAAGACACATCATAAGTAAAATGCCAAGAGCAAAAGACAAAGGGAAAATCTTACAAGCAGCAAGAGAAAAACAACTACCCTGTTTCCCCCAAAATAAGACAGTGTCTTATATTAATTTTTGCTCCCAAAGATGCGCTAGGTCTTATTTTCAGGGGATTTCTTATTTTTCCATGAAGAAGGATACGGTACACATTTATTGTTAAATGAAAATAAAGGACAACAAAAAGACATCAAATACATACCTATCAACAAGTGAATCTACAAATCAAGTGAATAAAAAATCTGAAGAACAGAATGGACTGGTGAATATAATAGAATCAGGGGCATAGAAAGGGAGTGGACTGACAATCCTCAGGGGGAGGGAGATCTGAGGGGTGCAGGAGGAGATTGGACAAAAATCTTATGGATAAAGACAATGGCAGGGGGTAAGAGCATGGGATGGGGTGGGGAATCAGGTGAAGGGAAGCTATGGGAGAAAAAAAAGGAACACCTGTAATAATCTGAACAATAAAGATTATATATTAAAAAAAAAAGAAAGAAAGATGAAGGCAAGAAATGATATGGGGATTTTGCAAATGCAAGGTCATGGGTGACACAGACCATGAAAAAATGGAATTGGATTCCTCCTAGAGGGAGTAATAAAGAAAACACATACTCTCTAGAATCATTATTTAAAAAAAAACAAAAAACAAACAAACAAAAAACTTCCTTCCTTTAGAACAAACCATAGGCAAAATCCTTTTTTTTTTTTTTTTTTCATATCAGGGAAGTTTCCAAGTATATGTCAAAGCCTGGGCATCACTCATTCCTAAATAGACTTGCTTCACAGCCCAGACAAGGTCAGAGGGAGTAAAGGTGGAAAAAGGAGACATCAACTCATTCTGGAAGTGAAATGACACCAATTTCTTTGCCTGAAGGTCACCCACACCACTCACCTACTAGCCTTCCCCACATGATTTTTAAGTATATTCCAGATAGAGCTTCACAAGAGATGGCATAATAAATATTTATTATCATTTTAATTTAAAAATAAGTTCAAAAGTCTGAGCAATAAGCTGAAATACAGTAAAAAGTAATATCTGAGTGTTAGTTAGACATCTTGCTGGCATGCAATGGTTCCTTTAATGCAGGCAAAGGTCCTGTAGAAATTTCCGTGTTATTACATATTGTCTCCCCCTTTCCCAGAAGACTCTAATGAAATGAGGATGACAAGGATACTAAGGCATAAAGGCAAAGGGACTGGGCTGAGGTCAGACTTCCAGGAGAAGCAGACAGGAACTGAACCAAGAAAATCCTGATAGTTTTACCCATAATGCTACTCAGGGTACAATTCCATGGCTACTGCCCAGCAGGAGAAAAGCCAGTGTCTTCTTCCAAGTAATCACTTATGTCACATCTGTGGGGAGCAGGCTTGACATGATGCCCTGCCCTGTGATCCAGGCCAGAAGCCAGCAAATTGGACTCACCTACAGCTCCAGACACCCTCCGTCCCCCTGCCTGGAACATAGTCCTCACTACAAAGCCCAGCCCTCTTTGTGGAAAACCAGCTGCACGGCCTCATCCACATCATTCACAATGTGGGATGCCTCTATAAGCTCTGGACTAAAACTAAAATCCCGGTGCCCATGGAAGGGAGGCTCTTCTCCTCCCTGAGCAGGCTCTGTGGACCCTGGGGCCTTGGGACTGTATACACCAGTGCATACCAGGATGGATGCACAGCTCTGAGTTGCTGAGGGTCGCTGCTTCAACAGACCACTGGCCCCCAGGGTCTTCTCTGCCCGCTCATGCTTCGCCATCTGCAGGTACTGGTTGAACAGGTTGGCACCGTAGACATCAGACATAGGATTATCACTGGTAGGGGCAACCATACCGGAAAAGAAAAAGAGGAGAAAACCAAAGTTCAGTGTTGTAAGGCACAGAGAGCAGAGGACAATTATGGGGCAAGGAGTGTGCTTTAAACATAGGGAAACAAGGTGGATGAGAGGGGAAGGGAAAGTTGAGGTGATGGTTAGAGCTTACCCTACAGCATAGAGCTTCTGGATGGGGGCAGCCCAACCCCGCCTCTCCGCCTGCTGCCTAATCAGTTCTTCTGCATACTGATAAGTGAGGATGCTGGGTTTGCCCATCAGGCCCTTGTATCTCAGCTCTTTGCCTGTCACTTTGCGGTAAATGGTTTCCAAGCACAGCAGAAACGTGCCATGGCCAAACCTGCCAGAGAAGACAGCCCAGCAGCTCAGTCTTTGCTCCCTGGACTCTCCAGGCCACCTGCCATTCTCTGAGCAGTACCCTTTCACTCATCCAGTGGTGACAGGTCAAAATAAAATTATTTCTAATAAGTATTACATTTATGACCTGCTATTATCTAATAACATTTATTGAGCACTGTTCTAACACTGGAGATACAAATCACATTTAATTCTCAGAAAAACTATGAGATCATTGTTCTCATTTTATAAGTGAGGAAACTGAGACATAAAGAGATTAAGCAACTTGCCCAAGGTGGTAGCACTAGGATTTTACCCCAGGAATTCCTGCATGATGTACAATAATAATCTGCTTCATGTTGGTATTTACTGCTGTGCCGCTAACAATTACCTGAAAGAGAAGTTGGGGTGCTTCACTGGGCTGGAAAAAGTTTAGCTACATCAGAAAGCAGGTCTAACTAAGCAAGTTTTATATATATATCATTGGTGCCATGTGTTTCCATCTGTCATTGTCAATCATAAATTTGGTTGACACTTCTATTATAAAGAAAGGGCAAATAGTGCTATAAAAATATTTCTTCTAATTAATTTTCTTTTAATGTGCCACTAGTTATTAATAACAAACTACAATGCTTGCTTGTGACTGATTACTATAATCGTGTTGCATTTATTTCCCTTATGAGCCTTATATGCAGGCACACCATTTCTCTCCACTGATACTAGCAGTGAATATTTTAGCAGCCAATTGCCATGCCATTAGTCTTGGACTGACTTGTTTGGTGTGTGCAACAGGAAATATTTCCCTTTTGGAGAACAAGAAAAATAGATTTGCATTACACTTACTAATTTGTGCAGCTATTCAGTGTCTGGTAAGTTAATGCTCAAGAAAAAATATTAATTTTTATTAAAACATTCTGTTATTTTATGTTAATAATTACTCATTTATTTCAGCCCTTTGTATTCAGCATGACTCTATTGAAATAAGCCTACGCTTCTATGAAAATTGAAGCTTTTGTTTTTTTGCAACCCATATAAACTTAAACCTTATTTGGCCTGTGTGTTAGCCTTTGAGTTTGACATGCTTGCTCTAGACTTTGGCCTTGCAGATAAGAGCAGCTAAACAATACACAGCAGTCATTAGCTGCCCTTTCTGTAAGGCACCTCCAGGGTCAGAAAAAGGGCTGCCTATACTGTGCTCAAACTCAGAAAAGGACAGGACATGTGAGCTCTATACAACTGTGCAGTGAGTATGTAAGACTGTTCACTACTGAGAGCCTTTGAGAAAAAGTCACTTATCCACTGCGTCTGTTCCCTGGTATATACAAACACCAGAACAATTATTTCTTTCCCCTGCTCTTATGTTTTAAGGGCAAAAGGAAACAAATAATTGAATTAATCAATGCTACTGGGTGAAGGCAAAGAAAGAAGAGCAGTTGAATAATTTGCATTGATATATCTCAGAAACTGACCATTTGGATTCCTCTAATCAAAAAGGATTTATTCTGTTAAGATTCTGAAGGGCAAGGATTGTTTGTTAAAAATCATCTCAATACATCTTCAGTGCTCAGTAAGCTGCAGTATCAATTGGCAGTGGGAAACTAACTGTCAGTAGGACTGCTCAGGCAGTAACTGGAAATGGACCACCAGGTTCAAGGTCAGGGACTATATCCTCACCTGGGCATCTTGGCTTCAGCCATCCAAAGAAGATCCATGTTACTGGCCAGGACAGGGAGATGGGGATAAGGGGCTGTCACCAGACGCGTCCCAGGGTTCCCATTGCTGAGAAGGACATCCATGATCAGCTGCAGGCTTGTCTCCCAGCGTACTGGCTCCCCAAGGAGGAGTACTCCTTTAAAGAGCAAAGGCATAGGGGTAAGGGTGCAGGGCACTTAGCCTGCCTTTATGGCGGGCGGGAGGAAGGCCCTTAGAAGACCAGCTGAGTACCCGACCACAGCTCTTCCCCAACAGTACACTCACCTGGGCAAGGGCATGGTTCCCTGAATAGCCTTGAAAGAGCCACTCACCTATTCACCCAAGGTGAACAAAACCCAGGGCCCAGGAAGGCACCTTATAAGGGCTCATACTGTCATTGTGTCCACCACATTCACGTAAGTTAAAAACAAGACAAACAACAGTGAGTCTCTGGCCCCCTTCCTCCTGCTAACTGATATTCTTCCCACCACCCTACCCATAGGTACTTGGCAGAATTGCTCACTTTCCTCAGCTACTTATCTTTGAGCCCCAGGGAGTCAATTACCCTAAGAGTTGGAAAATTGGATATAGAGTGATAGAGACCTGAATTCCAAGGCTGACTGTGCCAACTTTCCTGGTTGTGGGCAAGTTATTTACCTTCTCTAAGCCTCAGCTTCTTCAACTATAACAACACCTATTATTATTATGAGAATAAAAATGATATATAATAAATAAAGCACTTAACCTGTGATGGACACATGGTACTCAACAAATGGAAGTTGTGATATCAGCTAAAAGTCCAGTGAATTGAACCACTGCCCTCTGAAGAAGTGTTGTAGAAGGTATTGGATGTATTTTAATCATTAAAATGACTGATACTTAGTGGTGAGGATTGTGGGATGCTAGATACTCAATACAGTCCTGTTCATTCAAAAACTACCAATGTCTACAAACATTTGAGTGTCCCAGCTGGTATTCATGTAGGGAACAACCTGTTTATAATTAATGAACCTAAACCCTAATTCCATGTAAACACAAAGTATTTTTTGGTAATTTTCATAAACAATGATTTTTTTTTAAGTGACTATTACATAAGTCAAGAGAAGGCTGTACTTTTCTTTTTTCAAAATGTTACCAAGTTTAGTCCCTATTTTGCAAAATCACTTCACCAATGATGATACTGCCCCTAATTTCTGAGTCACCAATAAAACACACCTGTATCATACCTATAAACATATATCAGTCTGCATTTGTAGCTGCAACATTCATGGTGATTCTATGTTTACTTCAATCATCTTACTACTTCATTATGTCTTTTTGGAAAATTACTACATATTGAAGTACATATTACCTTTATACTTTTCCTTTATTTCTCCCTATTATAATTATATTAAACTAATTAATTGTAACATATGTGTATAGGAAGATATATTATCTATGAATTTCATTTAGTAAAGGGGACACTACAATGTTTTTTGTTTGTTTGTTTTTAATATATTCTATTGATTTTTTTTTATAGAGAGGAAGGGAGAGGGACAGAGAGTCAGAAACATGGATGAGAGAGAATCATCGATCAGCTGCCTCTTGCACACCCCCTACTGGGAATGTGCCGGCAACCAAGGTACATGCTCTTGACCAGAATCGAACCTGGGACCTTTGATATAAAGAAGGAAATATTAACAACAAATATTTCAGAGGTAGTGAGTGGCAGATCCAAGACCAGAACCCAAGTGATCTAATGCTCAATGCCCCCTGACTACAATAGTCTGGAGGGCTTGAAAGGAGAAAGAGCAACCCAGTCCCATGCCCACACAAGGGGAGGAGCTCATTACCTTCAATAGCGGGGAAGTCATTCCTTGGAAGGGTCTGCCAAGAGACAAAGAACAAGCCCATCAATGCAGTGATTATTTCCCACTACAGGACAATCACACACTGGTTTCTAAGGGTGGGTGGGAGGAAAGTCTCATTCTAGATAGGATTAAAGACCACCTCATGGTGTAGCCCAAGCAGAGGAGAAGCAAATAGGACTAAGGGAGAAGATTCATGAAGAAAGGTGAAGAGAGAAGAACCAGGTTGGTCAAAAAACAGGTTGAGGGATACCACATATACTAGTAAAGATCAGCTAGGAGAAAAAGAACCGTATTTGCCGGCGAATAAGACGATTTTTTGGCCCTGAAAAATATGTATTTGCCGGCGTATAAGACGACTGGGCATATAAGACGACTCCCTAACATTTCCACTAAAAATACAGAGTTTGTTATATACTCGCCATATAAGACTACCCCCCACTTGGAGGCATATTTTTCAGGGCCAAAGGGTCGTCTTATACGCCGGCAAATATGGTAGATCAGCTGTTTTCTCCTTCAAGGACAGGAAGCAAGATATGGGCCAAGGAAAGTGAGCCTTTGGAGAAAAAAGAGGTCTTTGGGGGTATGATGGACCATTTCTCTTGCTATTGGATTAGAAAGCAAAAGCTTTCTTGTAACTAATGCTTCCATTCCTTCCCCAGACTATTACAATATTATCTCTGCCACTAATCAGCTATATGACATGGAGTAAGTCACTTCCCCTGAGGTTCAGTCTCTGAACTGTTCTAAGATCTTTTCCAACTCTGATATTCTGGTTTTCCACATAATTTGCATGGCTCTAGAAAAAAGCTCTCAAAGGCAATAAAGTGCTCTATTTTAATTGGAACACTCTGGGATTAGGAGAGAAGCTATATAAATGAATAAAAGTAAGCTTATCTGTTTACAACATTTCATCACATTTTGATAGTAGTCAGACTTGTAATATGATATAAATATATAGAGTTGACATAAAAAACAAGGCCAGGGACAGTCACACACTATAGAGGTTCAATAAGAGGCCCTGTGACTACTGATCAGAAAAGATAAACATGAGCTGAACCCAAAGAGAACACAGCAGACACTCAGAACTGCCAGTTACTTTTATAAGCAAGCTGCTTTTCACAAGGAAACTGCCTCAGGATAAAGCAGAACAGTGAAAAATTTAACAAAGGTTAAATTTATGATTCTTCATAAATTTAATGATTCTCTCAGACAATACTGGTAAAGCCTGCTACTAAAATACAACTAGAGGAGATGTTGGAGCTCCATGAAAAGGTTCTCAGCTAATCACAAACAATGCAGAAAGAAAAGCCCTTAGGCGTGTGTGGCTCCTCCGAGCCATTCTGGATATGTGGGGGACAAATTCTTGGCCAGATGTGCCTTTCCAAGGCAATTTGAGAAACATGGGCAAACTGTAGCTCTAACGGTGAAGGGTTACAAGAGAAGCCAATGAAGGAACAAGAGGACATAATTAAACACAAACCCCAGATGTATTCTTATTACCGTGGTCTTTGGCCGCCGTTGGAGATCCACCATGTCAAGCACAGGGAAGGCCATCCGCAGCTCATCCACAGTAACTACATTCTTGAAGCCCAGTCTAGACCGAGGTCAGGGAAACAAAGCTGGGCAGTTCTGGGGAAAAAATATCTTTAAAGGAAGGGGAAGCAACCCAATCCTGATCAAACTAGTCTACCCAATCCCCAGACAAGAGTAAACCAATGAGCCCAGCAGGGCCAACACCAATCCTAAAAATGCTGACAGGCAGTCCATGAGTGCATAGGCAGAGTGGGGCTGAGTTCCTCCAAGCAATATACCACTGGAGACTGGACACATTCTAGGTGCCAGATCCTATACTGGGTAGCACTAGGGCACAAGGCATATAAGAAACTCTGTCCTCAAGGAGCTCACCACCTTCCCAAAACCCATCACATGAGAGCCCTGTCACTGTATGCCAAGAAGTTCAGAAAAGGAGACTACTCAGTGGCCTTAACGGTATGTAAGAAATATTTTTGTTTTTTTTTTTAAATTGATTCTTTTACAGAGAGAAAGGGAAAAGGATAGAGAGTTAGAAATATTGATGAGAGAGAAACATCGATCAGCTGCCTTCTGCACACCTCCTATTGGGGATGTGCCCACAAACAAGGCACATGCCTTTGACCAGAATCAAACCTGGGACCCTTGAGTCTGCAGGCCGAAACTGAGCCAAACCAGTTAGGGCAAGAAATATTTTAATAAAAATTTTATAACTTAATTTTTACAATATCTTGTTATACATAATTATTAATAATGAACTACAATGTTTGCTTGTGACTGATTACTATAATCGTGTTGCATTCATTTCCCTTATACACCTCACGCACAGGTTCACCATTTCTCTCCACTAATACTAGCAATTGCCATGCCATTAGTCTTGGACTGACTTGTTTGGTATGTGAAACTGGAAAAAGTTCATCTTCGGAGAACAAGAAATATAGACTTATTTGCCTTACATTTATTAATTTGTGCAGCTATTCAGTGTCTGGTAAGTTAATGCTCAAGAAAAAATATTAATTTTTATTAAAATATTCTAATATTTTATGTTAACAATTACTCATTTATTTCAGCCCTTTGTATTCAGCATGACTCTATTGAAATAAGCCTACACTTCTATGAAAATTGAAGCTTTTGTTTTTTTGCAACCCATATAAACTTAAACCTTACTTATTTGGCCTGTGTTAGCCTTTGAGTTTGACATGCTTAGTCTAGAGCAGTGGTCACCAACCTTTTGGACCTCACAGACCACCGGTTGGCAACCGCTAATCCAAAGGTTTCCTTAAACTAGTGGTCGCCAACCTTTTGGACCTCAAGGAACACCAGTTGGCAAATGCTGGTCTAGAGAAGTTAGGCTTGAGCTGAAGCTTTAAGATGAATTGGATTCCAACAGCATGGGGAGGCCATGGGAGAGGTAAGCCAGCTCAGCTTTAGCTCTCCCAAGACTTGCTTCCATTTTTCTATCTTTAATTCCCAGTTGTAACCTTAACTGTCCACAATTTCAGATTATTCTCAAAACGAATTTTCCAAAAATGATGCTTCCATCAGATCACCCCATCAGTAATAAACCTGGAGACTCCCCACTGTCCTCATAATGAATTCAGTTACTTCCTGCATTTAGTTCTGCAGTTTTCTACACCCAGCACCACCCTCCTTATCCTTATTTCCCACCTGGTCTCATTACAATCTTCTGCTTCAGGGATCCTCATCATCCCTTCTCTTTCTAGCCTCCTTACAGCCTCTGCATGGAAAACCTGAAACTTCTCCTGTGTCACAGCCTTGCTACTCCATGAAACCATAAGTAATTTCTGCTCTAAGGATGTTCCTGTTCCCCTAACACTTGTGACACCCAGAACCACCTATACTGCTCTTTTAAGTCTTTTATCTCATGCCATCTGAAACATTCCTTTATTATATACGGTGCCTCAAGTTATGAGCTCTTCAATTAATTCGCAATTCCATGGTGCTTCTCCTAGCCCCTACTCCCTTAAACCCTACTGCACAGTGCTAGCACACCGGAAGTGCTGGACAGGGTCTGCAGGAGCAAATAAATAAGCTGCTTGAGAACAAGGACAATCTTCTGCCTTTTGAATAATCGCATCACCCAAAGGAGGAATTCATTGTAGATATTTAATTAACATTGCAGATAAGTTGACTGAGCACCATGAAGAACAGCACTAGAGCAATGATTCTCAAACCTAATTACAGAATCACCTAATTTCATTTTTTAAAATACAGATTGTTGATATTTTTCTCAGACCTAATGACACAGATTCCCCAGGAGTCTGTATTTTTAGTTCCCCAAAAGGTAATGATGCAGTAGGCTGGTTTTTGGAAACCACCAGCCTACTGACCACACCTGAGGGCTGTCCTCTCTCCCTCAAGCACCCACCACACCCCTGATGAGGCCTGGCACCCTGCATCCAGCATGCCTTATGAAGGTGCCCCCTCAGCCACGGGAGAAAAGTCCCCAGTCCTGCCCCTTTCTCTTCAGCCAGAGTGAGAAGCACCAAAAGGATACATTTGGGCATTTTCCACCAGGGGTCCCTGCCCAGACACTATCATCCGTTTTCCATGATATTGTGAGAAAAGCTTCATGGGACTGTGAGAGAGAATAACTTGATCTGGCTCCACCTGTAGGGACAGCCAAGAAACAGGAGAGAAGAGTTGGGGGGAAATAATGGGAGATAAATGGCAGCTTATTTCACCTAGGAAGAAAGGGAAAAAACACTGCCCAGATTTAAAAAAGGGAGCAGGGGGGAAGGCAAAGGGCTTCGTAGCTCCTAGAAAGTATCTAAATGGGTGTGAGAATCACAAGCCTAATTTGGCTCTTGCCACACAAAACAAGCAAGCAGTTCCCTGCCCCATGTGGCTCAGGAGTAGCGTGTTGGCCTGAACACTAAAGGATATTGGGTTTGATTCTGTCATGGGCATATACCTGGATGCAGGTTTGATCCCCAGGCCAGGTGGTTAGAGTGTGTTTCTCTTTCTCTTTCTCTCCCTTCATCCCTCCCTCCCCCACATTCTCTTCCATTCTCTCTAAAATCAATGGAAAAAAATATCCTCAGGTGAGGATTAACAAACAAACAAACAAAAAGTAAGCAGGACATGCCATCAGTGATGGGTTCTGATACCAATCCTGTCTTGCTCAACTTCCCTTTGAAAAGCACAGTTAGAATGCATGCTCTTTGTCAATGTCATAGAGCTATGCTTCTAACTTTGACTTTCAGTTCTCAGTTCTACTTAAAGACTTAGCCTTTTAACATTTAAACTAATTACAACAATGTAGCCTTTTCTGAGAATGTTTTTGAAACCTTCTCTGAAAACCACAGAAGGGAAACAGTTTTATGTCTTCACTCCCTGCATTCATCCTCAAACAGGATCACTCCATCATCAATCAGCCACTTTACTTTCTTGGTTCCAAGTACTTTTCCACAAAACTACAAGCACCCTCAACAAAGAATGAGTGTGTCAATATGAGATACATGTGCAGTAAAAGTGGGTGAAGAGGGACTGCTTTTGGGGGACAGTGCTTATTTATATGTGTGCATCTTATTTATGAGAAACAAGGGCCGTTACTTCAGAGTCCCACTTGGCATACGGAGATTTAGAAAAATGTGACCCTCACCCTAGCTCAGTTGGTTGAGTGTCGTCTCATGCACCAAGAGATTGCTGGTTTGATTCCTTGTCAGGGCACATGTCCAGGGTTGTGAGGTCAACCTCCAGTAGGGAGCATGCAGAAGGCAGCCAACTGATGGTTCTCTCTCATTGATGTTTCTCCTTCCCTCTTCCCCCCACCCCCCTCTCTCAAATCAATGTAAACATTAAAAAAAGAAAAATGTGATCCTTACTTTCTAGGGGCTGATAGTTCAAAAGAGACAACCCTGATGCCCAGAAGAAATGAATATAAAGATTATAGGCTAAACTACCAACTCCATGGGCAGAATTTTGTGCTTAACATGTATGTATATATAAAAAATTACCCTGTTGATGAGGCTCTACTCATGAGGCTGGACTTAAACTTCAAATTATTTTTCAAGCAGGGTTGAAAGATTTGTACTGAACTAACTGGCCATGCCCTCAGGCTTATCAATACTATACTGCACCCCAGGGAAAAAGGCTTAGTCAGAACAAGAGTGGGGGTTCCACTGGGAACCAGGCCCTTGAGTCTCCAGCTGCCTCCTTACCTTAAAGCCCAGCAGAGCTGACAGCTCCTGGGCTTTGCCATGCTGTAAGATGTTCCCAGCATTCGTGACAAAGACCAAAGGCACACGCAGCTTCCCCTGAGCATTCACCAGCCTGCGGAAGGCTTTCAGAGCAGCAGGGATTACTCTATGGCCTCGTACCAGCACGCCATCGATGTCCAACAGGAATCCAAAGGTAGGCTGGCTCTGCAGAGGAGAGAAAAGAGCCGCCACTGCCTAAGTCAAGAGGCAGAGAGGAGGAAAGAAAAGATGCTTAAAAAGAAGGACTGGCGGAGGACTGAGAAGGTGGGGCAGTTCTGTACCGTGCTGCCTTCCACTGGTTAAGACCTCCAAGAGCAAAGGCCTACCGAGGTGAGGATGCCCCTACTGTCACCTGTAGAGGGGCAGCACTGAGCTGGCCAATATTTGTGGTGCTGCTTGTCCTGGCTCAGGGGAAGCGTTCCACTAAGTCTGAAAGACTAAGACATCGCGGGGACTCTCCGCCACCGCCCATGACCAGCTCGGCCCTGCCTTTGCGCCACACCCGCAGATCCCGCAGCCTCCACCGCTGCCACCGCCCGCGGCCTGCTCTGCCAGGCCTTCGTGCGTGCTGTGCTGGCGCTGCGCCTTCCGTTGGCAGACCCGGAGAATCCTCTCTCCGCTGCCGCATGGCCAGGCCAAAGCATCAGACACTACCACCATGCGGATTTTAAAACTACAGGGGAAATTGAGCCACAGGAGCTACCATCGCTGCCACCCCCGCCGCCGCCCCCAAGAATGGGAATCCACCAAAATCAGAGCTCACTACGCCCCGGGCTCACAGGGAGTTTGGCTTCAGAAAATAGCCTCTGCATCCACAGCAGCTCCATATCCGCACCAAAGAGGACACCATTGAGGGCGGACTCTCCCCATGCAGCCATCACAGCCCGCCCACAATCTTCCCAGCACACCCACCATGCTGGGAGGGAGATGGAGCGCGCTGGTGAGGAAATGGCATGGTGCCTTCCATTAGCCGCCCAGGCGAGCCCTTCCTCTGATGCCGCATGGCCGAGCCAAAGCTCTCGCCACCACTGCCATGTGAACTTTAAAACTACAGTGGTAATTGAACCACAGGAGCGACCGTCACTGCTGCACCTGGCACCGCCACCCGCCACTGCCGCCGCGAATAAAGGAAATCCACTGAGAACAGAGCTCACCATGCCTTGGGCTCAGGGAGTGGGCGACCTCAGAACTTAGCCTCCATGTCTGCAGCTGCTCCGCTCCCACACCGAACGAGACACCTTTGAAGATGGTCCCCCCGCCTGCAACCATCTCAGCCCAACTGCAGCTGTCCTAGCCTGCCCGCCATGCTAGCAAGGAGCTAGCGCGGCGCCTCCAATATGCGACCCCAACACCCTAGAGGGGCCGTATGCCCCGGGTAAGCCGAGTGTCCCAGGGGGCCGTGTGCCCCGGGTGAGCTATACCCCCCCAAAGGGGAAGGGTGTCCCGGGTGACTCGTGTGTCCTAGGGGGACGTGTGCCCCGGGTGAGCCGAGTGTCCCAGGGGGCCATGTGCCCCGGGTGAGCCGTATCCCCCAAAGGGGATGGGTGTCCCGGGTGACCCCTGTGTCCTAGGGGGACGTGTGCCCCGGGTGAGCCGAGTGTCCCATGGGGCCGAGTGCCCCGGGTGAGCCGAGTGTCCCAGGGGGCCATGTGCCCCGGGTGAGCCGTATCCCCCAAAGGGGATGGGTGTCCCGGGTGAGCCGTGTGTCCCAGGGGGCCGAGTGCCCCGGGTGAGCCGTGTGTCCCAGGGGAAGCAGTGGGACCCAGGGGAAGGGGCGGTGAAAACCAGAGGAGAAGTGGACTCTATTCATATGGTCCTGAGATAGTCACCATAAAACAAGCAGACTGCCAAATGAGGAGCGGATTCTATTCATGGGGTCCTAAGATGGTCACCATAAAACAACCAGATTGTCAAATGACAGCGGGGAGGGGAAGGAGACCTGGGGGGAGATAGGAGAACAACCGAGGGACTGGTATGCATGAACATAAGTACAACCAACGAACACAGAACTCTGGGGAGGGAGGGCATAAATGGGAGGGGGGGGGGCAATGGTAAGCTATATACACAGATAATACCTTAATAAAATAAAATAAAATAAAATAAAATATAAACTTTAAAAAAAAAAAAAAGAAGGACTGGGGCCCAGCCTACATGGCTCAGTGGTTGAATCTCAAACTATATAAATCAGGAGGTTAAGGTTGGATTCCTAGTCAGGTCACATGCCCTGGTTGTGGGCTCCAACCCCAGTGTGGGGTGTGCAGGAAGCAACTGATTAATGATTCTCTCTCATCACTGATGTCTCTCTCTCTCCCCCTCATCCTTCTTCTCTGAAATCAATAAAAATATATTTTAAAAAGAAAAAAAAAGAGGGACTCGGTGCTCTCTCTCCATGGAGCATGGCCATGCCTTTCCCTTTCTCCTACCCATTCCAGCCCCAGGCATGTTACCATTAGCTTCCTCACTCTCAAGCTCAAAGGGCCCTTCCTTTACCTCCATAACTTGTTTGCTAAGCCTGTTTCTTGTAGAAATTGCTTCTTCTACTTCTGGAATTTGCCCAATAAATGCTCTTAAAAAAAAAAAAAAGAGGATCTCCACATTATTCTCAAGTTGCCCAGGGCCTAAAATATGAAATGAGGACATGGGATTTCTGATAGAGCAAGCCCATCAATAATAAAGAATTGGTCCTTTTTCATGTATGTTTAAACACAACTATTTTGCTAAAAATTATTTTTCCAGCCCGGCTGATGTGTTTCAGTGGTTGAGCATTGACCTATGAACCAGGAGGTCACAGTTTGATTGACAGTTGGGGCACATACCAGGGATGAGTGCTCTATCCTGTGTGGGATGTGCAGGAGGCAGCAGATCAATGATTCTCTCTCATCATTGATGTTTCTATCTCTCTCTTCTCCCTTCCTCTGGGAAATCAATAAAAATGTATTTTAAAAAATATGTTTCCATAATTAATATAAAGAATTTTAAATTACAAACTAGAAATTCAAAACATAATCCATGCACTTTATTTTAAAAGATTTTTTTTAATTGATTTTAGAGAGAGAGAGACAGAAACATCAATGATGAGAGAGAATCACTGATTGGCTATCTCCTGCATGCTCCTACTGAGGAGCGTGTGCCTGACTGGGAATCGAACTGTGACCTCTTAGTTCATAGGTCTACACTCAACCACGGAGCCACACCGGGTGGGCAATCTCTGCACTTTAACACAATCAATTAATATGTTCTGTTTTTAATTGACTTATTTTCAATCTTAACCTAAAGACATGCTTAGAGAGAGGGAGGGAAGGAAGGATGAAAAGGGAAACATCAACCTGTTGCCTTCCATCCATGCCCCAACTGGGAATTGAACCAGCAGCCAAGGTATGAGCCCTGGTAGCGACTGGAATCAGCAACTTTTCAGTGCACAGGGCAAAACTCCAACCAACTGAACCATTATGGCCAGGAAAATATTTTCTTTTTATCTACTTTTTCTATTCTTGTTTGTAATATAGCTACAACTATACTTTATATGTATAATTTTTATCTTGTTTTATCTGCTTGACATAGAAGCATTTTTACCTGATACAATAGTATTCATAACCATCTTTAAAATATTTTTTTCATTTTTGTATTAAGGTATTATATGTGTACATATCTTACCATTAACCCCCCCCACACCTCACTCCCATACATGCCCTCACCCCTCAAAGTTCTGAGGTCCAATAGTTATGCTTATATGTATGCATAAAAGTCCTCCTTCAGTTGATCCCTTACCCACTCACCTCTCCCTAACCTTCTGTAATTTGACAGTCTGTTTGATGCTTTACTATCTCTGTAACTATCATTTTGTTCATCATTTTATAAAGTTCTTTATTTTCCATAAATGAGTGAGATCATCCGATATTTTTCTTTCATTGACTGGCTTATTTTACTTAGCAGAATGTTCTCCAATTCCATCCAGGTTTCTGCAAATGGTAAGAATTTCTTCTTTTTATGGAAGCATAGTATTCCATTGTGTAGATGTACCATAGTTTTCTGATCCAGTCATCTGCTGACGAGCACCTAGGCTGTTTCCAAATATTAGTTATTGTAAATTGTGCTGCTATGAACATGGAGGTGCATGTCATATGCTTTGTGATTGGTATTTCTGCTTTCTCAGGATATATTCCTAGGAATGGGATCAGTGGGTTAAATGGGAGTTCCATTTTCAGTTTCTTGAGGAAACTCCATACTGTTCTCCATAGTGGCTGCACCAGTCTGCATTCCCAAGAGTAGTGCACGAGTGTTCCTTTTCCTCCGCATCCTCGCCAATATTTGTCATTTGTTGATGATAGCCATTCTGACAGGTGTGAGATGGTACTGCATGGTCGTTTTGTTTTGTTTTATTTTTTAAGTTTGTACGTTTAATTTTTCTCCACCATTTTTTATTAAGGTATTATATGTGTACATTGCTTACCATTGCCCCACCACACAAACCTCCCATACATGCCCTCCCTCCCCAGAGTTTTGTGTCCATTGGTTGTACTTATATGCATGCATACCAGTCCTTCGATTGATCTCTTATCTCCCCCAGATCACCCTCCCCTCCCCAGTCATTTGACAGTCTTCTTGTTGCTTTACTATCACTATATCTATCTTTCTGTTCATTAGTTTATAACATTCTTTATTATCTATAAATGAGTGAGGACATGTGTTGTTTCTCTTTCATTGACTGGCTTATTTCACTCAGCATGATGTTCTCCAATTCCATCCAGGTTGCTGCGAATGATGAGAATTCCTTCTTTTTTATGGCAGCATAGTATTCCATTGTGTCGATGTACCATAGTTTTCTGCTCCAATCATCTGCTGACGGGCACCTAGCCTGTTTCCAAATCCTAGCTATTGTAAACTGTGCTGCTATTAAAATAGGGGCTTCCCCAGGTCCCACCGCCCTCCCAGGTCCCACGGCTCGCCCTGGTCCCACCGCTCCCCCAGGGGACAAGGCTCTCCCGGGGCACACAGCTCCCCCAGGTACCACCACCCGCCCCCCCCCAGGTCGCATTGTTGTTTTGATTTGCAACTTTCAGATAATTAGTGACTTTGAGCATGTTTTCATGTCTCTTGGACTTCCTTCAGTCTTCTTTTGAAAAAATTATATTTAGGTCCGTTGCCCATTTTTTTTTTTATTGGATCATTTATCTTCCTTTCATTAAGTTGTATAAGCTGCTTATAGATGTTGTAGATTAAACCTTTATCAGTGATGACATTTGCAAATATGTTCTCCCATACAGTGGGCTTTCTTGTTGTTTCGTTGGTGGTTTCTTTTGTTGTGCAATGCTTTTTATTTTTATGTTGTCCCATTTGTTTATTTTCTTTTTAACTTCCATTGCCTAGGAACAGTATCAATGAAGAAGTTCTTTCAAAATATGTCTGAGACTTTGCTGCCTGGGGATTCCTCTAGTATTTTTATGGTCTCTGGTCTTATGTTTAAGTCCTGTATCCATTTTGAGTTTATTTTTGTGTATTGTGTAAGTTGGTGATCTAGTTTCATTTTTTTTTTTGCATTATAATCGTCCAATTTTCCCAATATCATTTGTTGAAGAGACTGTTTTAACTCTATTATATATTCATGCCTCCTTTGTCAAATATTAATTGAGCATAGTGGTTTGGGTCTATGTCTGGCTTCTCTATTCTATTCCATTCATCTATATGTCTGTTCTTGTGCCAGTACCAGGCTGCTTTGAGAACAGTGGCTTTGTAATACAGCTTGAAATCTGATATTGAGATCCCTTCTATTTTATTCTTCTTTCTCAGGATTGCTGAAGCTATTTGGGGGTCTTTTTTTGTTCCAGATGAAGTTTTGGACAGTTCTTTCTAGGTCTATGAAATATGCTTTTGGTACTTTAATGGGGAGTGCATTGACTCTATAGATTGCTTTGGGTAGTATGGACATTTTAATGATGTTGATTCTACCAATCCATGAACATGGTATGTCTTTTCATTTGTTTATGTCTTCCTCTCTTTTTTCATTGTCGTGTAGTTTTCCGCACATAGGTCTTTCATCTCCTTAGTTAAGTTTATTCCTAGGTATGTTAATTTTTTTTGTGCAATGGTAAATAGGATTGCTTTTTTAGTCCCTCTTTCTGTAAGTTCACTATTGGTGTATAGAAAGGCCATAGATTTACTGGTGTTAATTTTGTATCCTGCTACATTGCCGAATTCATTTATTAAGTCAATTAGTTTTTTGATGGAGTCTTTTGTTTTTTTTTTTTAATGTACACTATCATGTCATCTGCAAATAAGGACAGCTTCGTTCTTATTTTCAAATTTGGATGACTTTTATTTCTTCTTCCTGTCTACTTGCAATGGCTAATTCTTCAAGTACTATGTCAAACAGGAGTGGTGAGAGTGGGCATCCCTGTCTTGTTCCTGTTCTTAGGGGAAATGGTTTTAGTTTTTGCCCATTGAGTATGATGTTTGCTGTGGGTTTATCATATACAGCTTTTATTATGTTGAGGTATGATCCTTCTTTCCCACCTTGTTGAGAGTTTTTATCAGGAAAGGGTGTTGGATTTTGTCAAATGCTTTTTCTGCATCAATTAATATGACTATGTGGTTTTTATCTCTCAATTTATGTGATATATCACGTTTATTGATTTGCAGATATTGTACCATGCTTGCATTCCTGGGATAAATCCCATTTGGTCATAGTGTATTATCTTTCTGATCTACTGCTGGAGCCAATTTGCTAGAATTTTTTTTTTAAGATTTTGGCATCTATGTGCATGAGGGATATTGGCCTGTAATTCTATTTCATTGCATTGCCTTTATCTGGTTTATGTTTTAGGGTGATGCTGGTTTCATAGAAGGAGCTGGGAAGTGTTCATTCCTCTTGAATTTTTGGAATAGTATGAAAGGATAGTGTTAGTTCTTCCTTGAATGTTTGGTAAGCCGTCTGGGCCCGGGCTTTTGATTGGCAGAATCTTTTTTATGACTAATTCAATTTCTTCTATAGTTATCAGCCTATTGAGATGTTTTGATTTTTCCTGATTGAGTTTTGGAAAATTATATTTTCTAGGAATATGTCCATTTCCTCCAGGTTGTAAAGTTTGCTGAATTAGAGTTGTTTGTAGTATTTTTTGTATTATTATCCTTTGTATTTCAGCAGAGTCTGTTGTTATTTCACATTTATCATTTCTGATATTGTTTATTTGGGTCCTCTCTCTTTGCTTCTTGGCCAGCCTGGCTAGAGGTTCATCTATCTTGTGTATCCTTTCAAAGTACCAGCTCTTGGTTTTGTTGTTCTTTTGTATTGTTTCTTTGGTCTCTATGTCATTTATCTCCACTCTGATATTTATTATTTCTTTCCTTCTGCTTACACGGGGATTTTCTTGTTGCTCTCTAATTTTTTGAGTTGTATGGTTAGGTAATTTATTACCATTGTTCCTTGTTTTTTGCAGTAGGCTTGTAGAGTTATGAACTTCCCTCTTAAGACTGCTTTCCCTATGTCCCATAGATTATGGATTGTTGTATTTTCATTGTAATTTCTTGCCAGGATGTTTTTTTTTTCATTTTTTAAAAAATTTATTAAGATACATAGCTTACCATTGCCCCCCACCACCTTCCATTCAAGCCCTCCCTCCCCAGAGTTCTGTGTTCGTTGGTTGTACTTATATGTATATATACCAGTCCTTCGGTTGTTCTCTTATCTCTGCACAGGTCTCCTTCCCCTCCCCTCTTTCATTTGGCAGTCTGCTTGTTTTATGGTGACTATATCAGGACCACACGAATAGAATCCGCTCCTTCTCTGGTTCACACCGCCCCTCCCCGGGGCACGTGTTTCCCCTGGGGTACACGGCTCTCCAGGGACACACGGTCCCCTGGGACACACGGCTCACCTGGGGCACATGGCCCCTCTGGGGCACTGGGATTGCGAACTGGAGGCACCGCGCTATCTCCTTGCTAGCACAGCGGGCAGGCTGGGATGGCTGCGGGCAGGGAGACCGTGCTCCAAGGAGTCTCAGCAGAACAGCTGGGGACTCAGAGGCCAAGCTCTGAAGCCGCCCACTCCCTGGGCCCGGGGTGGAGTGAGCTCTGTTCTCGGTGGGCTTCCCTCACTCACGGCAGCGGTGGTGGGTGCGTCGGAGGTGGTGGCTTTTGTGGATCAATTTCCACTGTATTTTTAAAATCCACATGGCAGCAGCAGCGCCCCTTCTTGGGGTCCCGGCAAAGGTTCCGGCTCGGCCCTGCGGTGGTGGGCCTGACAGGCAAAGGGCTCGCCGGGACCATGAACGGAAGGCACCTTGCCATCTCCTCACCAGCACAGTGGGCGGGCTGGGACGGCTGTGGGCAGGCTGAGATGGCTGCGGGCGGGGAGACCATGCTTAAAGGTGTCTCATTTGGGGCAGAAGCGGAGCAGCTGCGGACTTGGAGGCTAAGTTCTGAAGCCGCTCACTCCCTGGGCCCAGGGTGGAGTGAGCTCTGTTCTCAGTGGATTTCCCTTATTCACGGCGGCGGCAGCAGCAGCGGCGCAGGTACGGCAGCAACGGTCGCTCCTGTGGTTCAATTTCCCCTGTAGTTTTAAAATCTACGTTGCGGCAGTGGCAGAAGCTTCGGCTCGGCCACGCGGCAGCAGAGGAAGGACTCGCCGGGGCCAGGAACGGAAGGCGCGGCGCCATCTCTTCACCAGCACGCAGGCAGGCTGGGATGTCTGCGGGCTGAGATGGATGTGGGCAGGGAGACTGAGCTCAAAGGTGTCTCCTTCCGGGCGGAAGCAGAGCAGCTGCGGACACGAAGGCTAAGTTCTGAAGCCGCCCATTCCCTGGGCCCGGGGCGGAGTGAGCTCTGTTCTCGGTGGATTTCTCTTATTCACGGCGGCGGCGGGTGTGGCAGCGATGGTAGCTCCCGCGGCTCAATTTCCAGTGTAGTTTTAAAATCCACATGGCGGCAGTGGCAGAAGCTTCGGCCCGGCCATGGGGCAGCGGAGGAAGGATTCACCGGGGCTGCGAAGGAAAGGTGTCGTGCCAGCTCCTCACCAGCATGGCAGGCGGGCTGGAATGGCTGCGGGCTCAGATGGTTGCGGGTGGGGAGACCGCGCTCAAAGGCGTCTCGTCCCAGCGGGAGCCGAAGGCACGGCGGAGGCCTGATATCAGCTCCCTCGTTCCCACGGCAGGCCGGCCGGGATGGCCCACTCCCTGGGCCCGGGGCGGGGTGCAGCGAGGTCTGGCTTCCCTCATTCCCGGCGGCAGCGGCTCCGGTGGGTCCGATTCCTCCGTAGTTTTAAACTCCACATGGTAGCAGTGGCACCTTGTTTTGTGCCTAGTTGTAGGCTTCCCATTCCACCAGCTTTCCTGTGGGTCTGGTGCGATCCCTTTTGATTTTAGCTGTTGTTTTTTTCCAAATTGTTGATGAGGTGGCAGCTTAGGAGACTACCTAGGCCGCCATCTTGTTTCCGTCCACCAGGATGTTTTTTATTTCTTCCTTGATCTCTCTGGTAACCCAGTCACTGTTTAATAGCATTTGTTTAGTCTCCATGTGTTTTCTTTGAATTGTTTTTATTATAGTTGATTTCCATATTTTTGCCACTGTGATCTTAGAAGATGCTTGATATGATTTCTATCTTCTTGAATTTGGAGAGACTTTGCCTATGTCCCAACATGTGGTCTACCTTTGAAAATGACCCATGTGCTGTTGAGAAGAATGTATATTCTATGGCTTTGGGGTGAAAAGTTCTGAAGATGTCAATTAATTCCATCTGGCCTAATGAGTCATTTAGGATTGATGTTTCTTTGCTGATTTTTTGTGTAGAGGATTTGTCCAATGATGACAGTGGGGTATTAAAGTCTCCTATTATTATTGTATTGCTGTTAATCTCTCCCTTGATATCCTCCAGGAGTTTTTTACGTATTTGGGTGTTCCTGTTTTGAGTATGTTTACCAGAGTTATTTCTTCTTGTTGGATTGCTCTCTTTAATATTATGAAGTGGCCTTCATTCTCTCGTTTTGTCCTTCACTTTGAGATCTAATTTGTCAGATATAAGTATTTCTACCCCAGCTTTTTTTTCATTTCCATTCACCTGTATAACCTTTTTCCATCCCTTCACCCTCAGTCTGGGTGCGTCTTTTTTTCTGATGTGTGTTTCTTGTAGACGCAGATATATGGATCTTGTTTTCTTATCCAATCCATTACCTTATGTCTTTTGATTAGGGCATTCAATCCATTTACATTTAAAGTTATTGTTGATAGGTACTTATTTGTTGCCATTTTTATTCTATACCCCTGTCTGTGTTCCTTCTTCACTTCCCATTTCTTTCTTTCTCTCTTTTTTTTCTCCAGCAGACCCTTTAGCATTTCTTGTGTTGCTGGTTTGGTGGTTATAAATTCCCTTAGTCTTTTTTTTGTCTGTGAAGCTCCTGATTTCACTTTCAATTTTGATTGATAGCCTTGCTGGGTACAGTATTCTTGGATTTAGACCCTTCCTTTGCATGACTTTGTATATTTCATTCCATTCCCTTCTTGCCTGATAAGTTTCTGTTGATAAATCAGCTGCTGGTCTAATGGGGATTCCTTTGTATATAACTTTCTGTCTCTGTCTGGCCGCTTTTAAGATTCTTACTTTGAAGTTGGTATCTGCCAATTTTATTATAATGTGCCTTGGCATTGGTCTATTAAGGTTCTTTTTGCTAGGGACTCTGTAAGCTTCTTAGATTTGTGTGGGTTTTTTCTTCCCTATATCAGGGAAATTTTCTCTTATTTTTTCAAACAGGTTTTCTATTCCTTGCTCAGTTTTTTCGTTTTCTGAAACCCCTGTAAGGCAAATGTTGTTTTGTTTTTCACATTGACCCAAAGTTCCCTTAGGCTCTCCTCCAGCTTTTTTTTTTTTTCCCTCTAGCAGCTGCTTTATTTGGGTATTTTTTCCCATCTTGTCTTCTAGCTCACTGATGTGGTCTTCTGCTTCTTCTAGTCTAGTCTTGATGCTTTCTATTGAGTTCTTTACAGCAGCAATGTAATTTTTCATTTCTTCTGGGTTCTTTTCATTTTATCTTGGTTTATACTTATATTATCGAATTCTATTCCATTTTTTTTTTCAGTCACCTTATGACCATTTCTCTTAATTCTTTTTCTGATAGGTTGCTTGCCTCTAATTCCCTTTCTTCCTTTTCCGATGATGCCTACTTTTCTTTCATATGTGGGCTATTTCTTTTTCTCCCCATGGTCTCTCTTCTCTAGATGTCTGGTTATGTAGTTCCCTCTCTCCTGTGTTGATTTAAAGGTACAAAATACAACCCAACCAGATACAACACACAAGGCACTAAAGAGAAATGTATTCACAATATTAATAACCTCCAAATAAAGGTGACCACCACAGAAAGTCAAATTAGGGGATAAGAGAGAAAGAGGAAGAGTAAAGAGAAAGGGGGGGGGAGGAAGGAGTATTAAAATAAAATTTGGAAAAGGAAAAAAAAGTAAAATAGAAAAGAAAGAGAGTAAGAGAGAAAAGGTTTACAAACTATATATATGGGGAGTAAACTCCAATAGAACTACCACTAATCCCAGCAAATGTCAGCAACAAGGACCTGGAGATTAATACAAACTACAACACCAACTAATATCAACCGAGGCAAGGGAAAACATAAGTAAAAAAACAAACAAGAATAAGCAAAATAATCTCACAAAAAAGCATAAAAATTTGATATAATCAACATTCAAGTAAACAAGGACAAAGGGAGAGAGAAAAAAACAATTTTTTTGATAGTTAAGACAGTGAAGGGAGAGGCATGTATGGACTTGGAGCAGGGGATTGGAAATTAGACATATAAGTAGGGTGAAATTTTAGCAGAGGGTAAACAGAATGAATAGGAAAAATCTAAAGCAGGAAAGGGTTAAGATAAAGAGGACACCAAAAAGGCAAAGGTTAGGAAGAGAGTGATGGAATAAAGGTAGAGTTGAGATAGGGTAAAAAAAATGCTAAAAGAAAGATGAAAATAGAATATAGAACACTAATCCCAAAGTAAAATAAAGAAAAAATAAAATGACATTTAAATAAAAAGGTAAAATAGTTGTAATAACAATGCTCATTGAAAATAAAAATTTAATAATTAAGAAGGTAAAATCAAGTGAGAAAAATGAAAAAACTTTCTTAATAAAAAATGCAAAAAGTTAAAAAAATAAAATGTGCAGTAATGAAGGTCATTTACTTCCTCTATTGTTCTGTTTGGCATGCCTGTTTTCCAGGTTGGATGGTATTACAGTTGTTTGTGTTGCACTGCTCCTCAGTGTTGTAAGCCAGTCCTGATTTTTAAGCAGGCGGTGTCTTAATTTCTCATATTCCATTACACAAGAGTCAATTTGTGATTCAGCCCCTGGGTAGCAATGTTTCTGGATTGACTTCCGGGTCTCTATGGCCTCTCTAGCCTTCTTTCTTTGTGACACTCAATACCGTTTTATGGAGGTGGGCTGCCTCAGAGCTGGCTCTCCGATGGTCACTCCCCACTCTGATCCCCAGCTTCCAGAAAAACAACTTCCCCCTGCAGTCTCCCAGGGGGTCCCCAGCTGGGTGATCCATGCTTAGTAATCAGAAGCAAGGAAATGAAGAGGAAAAAGCCCAACTGTGCAAACAATGGGTTTGCGCACAAGTCTAAGCAGCCTGCACACCTTTGAAATTCTTAGACTGTCCCTCCTCGTCAGATCAAAATGGGCTGCTTTTTAAAGATCCCTTCTGTTAGCAGCTCTGAGGACCCCCTTCCATATTCACAGATCATGCCAGCCCCAACAGCCACTGACTTTTCTAGGCACAGACTTTCCCGGTCCTCCAACTCCCGCAGTGTGCATGTTTCTGTCTCCTGCTGGGACCAGAGACCTCACCTAATCCCTGGCAAAATCTGATCTTTCTGTGGTGGAGTGAAGAGCTCCTTTGAATCCGCGTGTTTGTGCCAATTGGGGACAGGTGTTCTGGTGCTCCCAGCTGTTCGGCGGTTGCTGCAGATGTGGATTTTCAGGATTCCAATAAGATCCACTTTCCCTTTCAAGGTGGCGCAGTATCCCTGTCCGATAGGGGACCCAGCCACAGTGGGGGCTACCCAGTCAGGGAATCCCATCTAGCACTCCCCACCTTCTCCTGGAGTTTAGCTGTCCCTTAGCTTTCTAACAAACACTCCCCGTGCAGACCTCAGCTATTCTATCTTTCTGCTCCAGGACAAGGCTTGGAACACATCTGTCTATTCTGCTACCATTTTCTCCCTTCCATCTTTTAAATTTTTATTATAACCACACACACAGGGTTTTTTAAAAAATAAAGACAATTTTTTTAGGGTTCTTGTCTCTTTCTTACACACAGTGCTACTCCCTCTTGCATATTTTCCAGAAACTATTTTATAGATATGTAGTCAAAATTTCTTAACTAATACACAAATACTATATAATAAAGAGGTAATATGCAAATTGACCATCACTCCAACACACAAGAGGCCACCCCCATATGGTCAAAATGGCTGCCCCATGTGGACACAGATGGCCACCACAAGATGGCTGGTAGGGGAGGGCAGTGGTGGGAGATCAGGCCAGCAGGGGGGAGCAGTTAGGAGTGACCATGCTGGCAGGGGAGGGCAGTTGGGGTGACCAGGCCAGCAGGAGAGGGCAGTTGGGAGTGACCAGGCTGGCAGTGGATAGCAATTGGGGGAAATAAGGCAGGCGGGCAGGTGAGCATTTAGGAGCCAGCTGTCCTGGATTGTGATAGAGATGCCTGTATGTCCCTTTAGGGGTCCCAGATTGGAGAGGGGACAGGCTGGGCTGAGGTTCACTTTCCTCCGCCCCCATGCACAAATTCTGTGCACTGGGACACTAGTAGCATTATATAGTTTCCTTTTTTACTTGGTATGTCTTGGTTATCTTTCCAGATCAATACATAGCTACCTCTTAATCATTTCTAGCTCCATAATATACTGAGTGAATAATCCACTAAACACTCTTTCTCCTATATTAGATATTTAGGGTTTTCTACATTTTTGCTACTATGTATAATGCTTTAAGGAATCTCTTTCTGCTGATTTTCCCACATTATCCATTTTTCCTTGAGCTGGATTCTTAAAAGTAGGAGTAGTAAGTCGAAAAACTGCAAATATTTTAAAGATATAACACCTCCTGACAAACTGTTTTCCAAAAAAACATCAACTTGCATGGCCACTGGTAATACATTTTACCCTTGTCCATACTGATTTACAAATGTATCAAAGAGTTTGTCAATGAACAAATGTTGAGAACCGAAGCAAGATGGTGGCCTAGGAAGTCTCCTGGGCCGCCATCTCCTCAACAATTTGGAAAAAAACAACAGATAAAATCAAAAGGGATTGCACCAGACCCACAGGAAAGCTGGCGAAATGGGAAGGCTACAATTAGACACAAAGCGGGACGCTGCTGCTGCCATGTGGAGTTTAAAACTACAGCAAAACTGAACCTGCCGGAGCCGCTGCCGCCAGGAATGAGGGAAGCCAGACCTCGCTCCGCCCTGGGGCCCAGGGAGTGGACCAGCCCTGCCGGCCGCCACGGGAGCTGATGTGGGCCTACGCCGCCGCGCCTTCAGCTCCTGCCTGGACGAGAAGCCAGTGTGCGCGACCTCCCTGCCCGCAGCCATCCCGGCCCGCAACCATCCCAGCCCGCCTGCAGTGCTGGAGAGGAGCAGGCGCAGCGTCTCCCTGTCTGCAGCCAGCTCGGCCCAGACCCCGTGCTCGTGGGTGGGCGAAGAGATGGTGAAGTGTCTCCCCGCCCGCAGCCAGCTCAGCACAGAAATGGGAAGGCTACAACTAGACACCAAGCAGGGCACTGCTGCTGCCATGTGGAGTTTAAAAATACGGCGAACCGGACCTGCCAGAGACGCTGCCGCCGGGAATGAGGGAAGCCAGATTTCGCTCCGCCCTGGGGCCCAAGGACTGGGCCAGCCCACCGGCCATGGGAACCAGAGTGCTGTTATGGGACCTTCGGCACCTGCCCACAACCATCCCAAGGAGCTGTTGCAGCATCTCCCGGCCTGCGGCCAGCTGGGCTCAGTCTCCGCACGCACCCTTTGCGCCCCGGCGAGTCTTTCCGCTGCCACCGCCAGCAGCCGGCTCCAAAGCTTACGCCACTACCACCATGTGGATTTTAATACTACAGGGGAAATTGAGACACAGGAGCTACCGTCGCTGCTGCACCGGCCGCCACCCCCGCAAACGGGAATCCACCAAAATCAGAGCTCACTATGCCCCGGGCTCAGAGAGAATGTGGCTTCAGAACTTAGCCTCTGTGTCCACAGCAGCTCCGCTTCCGCACCAAAGGAGACACCATTGAGGGGGAATTCTCCGCCCGCAGCCATCTCAGCCCGCCCACAACCTTCCCAGCACACCGTGCTGGTGAGGAGCCAGCACGGCACCTTCCCTTAGTGGCCCGGCAAGTCCTCCCTCAGCCACCGCATGGCCGAGCCCAAGCTCCCGCCACTGCCGCCATATGAACTTTAAAACTACAGTGGAAATTGAACCACAGGAGCGACCAGCCACCGCCACCCGCCACCACCGCTGCAAATAAAGGAAATGCACTGAGAACAGAGCTCACTACGCCCTGGGCTCAGAGAGTGGGCGGCCTCAGAACTTAGCCTCCGCGTCCACAGCTGCTCCGCTTCTGCACCGAACGAGACACCTTTGAGGGCGGTCTACCTGCCTGCAGCCATCTCAGCCCGCCTGCAACCATCCCAGCCTGCCTGCCGTGCTAGCAAGGAGCTAGCGCGGCCCCTCCAATACGCGACCCCAGCGCCCGAGAGGGGTCGTGTGCCCCGGGTGATCCGTGTGTCCCAGGGGGCCGTGTGCCCCGGGTGATCCGTGTGTCCCAGGGGGCCGTGTGCCCCGGGTGAGCCGTGTGTCCCAGGGGAAGCAGTGGGACCCAGGGGAGAAGGGCAGTGAGAACCAGAGGAGGAGCAGACTCTATTCGTGTGGTCCTGAGATAGTCACCATAAAACAAGCAGACTGCCAAATGACAGCAGGAAGGAGACCTGGGGGGAGATAAGTGAACAACCGAAAGACTGGTATGCATGCATATAAGTACAACCAATTAACACAGAACTCTGGGGAGGGAGGGCATGAATGGGAGGGGGGGGGCAATGGTAAGATATGTACACATATAATACCTTAATAAAAAACATATAAAGACTATATATATATATATATATATATATATATATATATATATATATATATTTTTTTTTTTACTGATTTAGAGAGGAAGGGAGTGAGGGAGAGGGAGAGAAAGAAATATCAATGTAAGAGTGGAACACTGATCAGCTGCCTTCTACTTGCCCCTTACCAGGAATCAAGTCCACAATGTGGGCATATCCCTGACCGGGAATTGAACCAGCAACCTTGGCTGTACAGGATAACACCCAAGAAACTGAGTCACACCAGCCGCAGAATTGGTGACGCTTACAAGGACTCTGTTGTTCTAGCACATGATCTATCTTCCTTCTTGTACTGTAGGACACAGAGTATACTGTTCTGAAAGTTTAAATGTAAAACTCTTTTGTTCATAATTTTGAGACAATTAGGGAAATGTTTTAAAGGACTGGATTTTAAGTAACATTAAGTAATTACTAATGTTGTTATGTATGATAATAGCATTGTGGTTATATTAAAAATGTCCTTATTTTCTTATAGGTACATAAAGAAGAATTTAAGGTTGAAATGACAAGCAATCAGAAACTTGTTTTAAAATCTTACAGGAACCCAAAAAAGGGGTGGCTAAGCAAAGCAAGTGTGGAAAAATGTTAATAATTGCTAAATCTGCAAGATTTCATAGTATGTTCTCCTCACTTAATATCATTAATAAGATTTGTGACTTGAAGCAAAGTGATAATGAAACCAATTTTACCAAAACAATTGATATTAACAAAAGTTAATAGCATCTCATCAATCTTATAACAAAATTACAATATTCAAGAAACTACTAGCCCTGGCTGGCTCAATGGATATAGCCTGTGGACTGAATGGTCCCAAGTTCGATTCCAGTCAAGGAC
Organism: Vespertilio murinus; assembly: GCA_963924515.1. NCBI lineage: Eukaryota > Metazoa > Chordata > Mammalia > Chiroptera > Vespertilionidae > Vespertilio > Vespertilio murinus. The sequence goes on along the minus strand of OZ004707.1, from coordinate 94,573,541 downwards.
ACATGCCTGGGTTGTGGGCTTCACCCCCAGTAGGGGGCATGCAGGAGGCAGCCAATCAATGATTCTCTCTCATCATTGATGTTTCTATCTCTTTCCCTTCTGTGAAATCATATATATATATATATATATATATATATATATATATATATATATATATATATGAGAAACTGCTGTATTTGTTTTTGATTTCTGAAAACTTACATATTTAAAAAAATTAAATAAAGACGGTTCATCTGTGCTGATGGCTGCAACAGTTTTAGTGGTCTTATGTGGCCATATTCTAAATAACACAAGATTTGCTCTCTTAGACATAAGAATCTTCAATTCCTGTCACTTAGAACATGAAGGTTTTGGAACAATTTAGCAACATCCTTGAGGATCCCTCATCTGTAACTATATGGTGAGTACGCGTCATCTCCGATACCCAGGTGAATGGTGAATATACAGAGAAGCAGACACTTAGCAACAAAAAAGTGAAGGTACACAACTATTTTTAAAGAATGCCACACTAATAATGCAAGATGTTAATATCAGAGGAAACTGGAGGGAGGGATTTTTCTATACTTTCTGCTCAATTTTTCCATAAACCTAAAACCGTTACAAAAATAAACTCTATTCTTTTAAGTGAAGACATAAATTATATATATATATATATATATATATATATATGTGTGTGTGTGTGTGTGTGTGTGTGTGTGTGTGTGTATATATATATATATATATATATATATATATATATATGACAGATAAAAAGTGAAAAGTACCTAGAGAAAAGAACAAAGTATTCATTTTTTCTTTTCATTTTTCTCTTCATTCTCCAATCTGTATTCTGATTTTTTTTTCTACATTACTTGATTTTGTTTTTTAACTAGTCCTGGGTATTAGGCCATATCCTCTAATTAAATTTCATATTGTGTCAATGATAAAATGTGTGGTTTAAGATTAATTTGAAATGAAGGGACTACTTAGATGTTCCTTTGTCTTTGCTTTTTACCTAGAATTGGCTTAGTATGTTTTAAACCAGCAGTCACCAACCTTTCGGATCTCATGGACCACTAGTGGTCCAAGATCACCAGTTGGTGACTGCCATTTTAAACAATAGCATTACAACTATAATCCACTTCACTGTCTCCAATCACTTCCCCATTTAAGATAACTTACTACCCTGTTTCCCCAAAAATAAGACAGTATCTTATATTAATTTTTGCTCCCAAAGATGCGCTAGGTCTTATTTTCAGGGGATGTATTATGTTTCCATTAATTAGGTCTTATTTTCGGGAAAACACAGTATATGTCAGTCACTGTACAAAGTACTCTACATCTATCTACATATATAAAATCCTAAGCGACTGAACAACCAGTAGCAATGATGCGCACTGACCACCAGATGCTCAATATAGGAGCTGCCCCTGGTGGTCAGTGCGCTCCCACAGCAGGAGTGCCAATCAACTGACTGGCACCAGATGCCGGGCTCACAACTGGAAAGCACAGCTTCAGCGTGAGTCTTTCCCACCTCCATGGCAACACTACTGAGTGGAGGCAGTGGCAGGCACAGTGCAGCTGGGATGAGCAGGAGCAGTGTGGTGCCCAGCCTGGGCTAGGGCTTCCCCCCTGCCACTTTGCATACTATTACATCTCTTGGGGGATGCTGGATTGCTGTTTTTGGCCGGATCCTGGTCAGGGCATATGCCCCATTGGGCCAAAACCAGCAGGCTGACATCCTCCAAGGAGTCTTGGATTGTGAGAGGGCGCATGCCAGGCTGAGAGACCCCAATGGTGCACCGATCTGTGCATCGGGCCTCTAGTTTGTCATAAAAAGTACTGTACATATATTCACACAAAAACACTGCATAGTAAGTAACACACTAGTTACATATATTAGGAAACTGGAGTTTAGAAAGCTAAGTATTTTGCCTTAGGTCAAACAGCCAGTAAATGGTACAGGCAGGATTTAACTCAAATGCTAAAACTCTTAAATTCTATGATATCATAAAAATAATTCAGATATATCTCAGAATGCCAGAATCAATATAATAATTATAAGTGATGGCAATTATTCTTTACAATTATGTCACTAATTTGCAGTCCTTTCATGGATATATTATCATTCTATGGTTCCAGCTTGGGTTCCACTTAACTCTTTGAATCTTTGATGTTCCATATCCAAAATGATTACAGTAACATAGCTAACAAGAGCTAGAACTCTGGCATCAGATTGTCCTGGGTTCCATATTCTGCCACTTACCAGCTGTGTGCCCTTGAGCAAGTCGCTTAACCTCTCTGTGACTCAGTTCTTTCATCTGTAAAGTGGGAATAATAATAGTACTTACCTCATGGAGTTGCTCTGAAAATTATGTGGATTAATGATATAGTTGTGAAGTACTTAGTGCCTGGCACAAAGTACTATTTTTTAAAATAAGTACTTAATTTAAAATACATCAAAGGTTTACTGTGAAAGCATTATAAATATAAAATATTATCATTATTAGATACAGAAATTGTGAATTTATAAGGCCAAGTGGCTCAGGGGAAAGTCGGGGTTATAGATATAACTACCTGGCATGGTAGTATATCAGGTGTTTGACCTTTTAAAGTTTTTCAAAACTTGATTCGTAACTTCAGCTTCCTTACTAACACCAGGGTCATACCTACCTCCAAAATTGAGAATTAGATATCACTTAAGTACCTGGCCCAAATTAGGGACTCTACACCAGATTTTTTTCCACAAACCTTCCCCCTACCTCCCGACCTAACAGCTACTCATTACAAGCAGGCCCACAAGCCAATGGGAACAAAGTAAAAAATACCCCATAAAAAACACATTTATCTCTTGGGGAACTTGTTGTTCCCTTACAAGTGCAGCTCCGGAGGGGAGTTTAGCATGAGTCTCCAAATCTCTTTCAAATGCAGTTGGGAAAAAAAAAAAAAAAAAGGTTCTCATCATGAAATCAAAGAGGAAGTGCATGAACCATATACCCTGATCAGAAAAGTGAGCAGGCAGAAAAGGCCGGGTAATTTTGGGGGCGAAGGCGGCTAGAGGCCAAGACACAATCTTGGTGCACATTTGGGGTGTTTTGTTTATGCTCTAGGCGGAGTAACTTTTCTTCCCCGCCAAAGACCGCCAAATCGCCTCGAATTTGGGGGAGGCGGTGAGTGCAGGAAACATTGCCTAAGTCACGACCATTTCCAGGAGGCTAGGGAGGCTTGAGCGGCTGGACCCGTGGCCTCCCCTCTCACAGCTCCCGGCGTCACCACAAGCCCTGCGGACCGGCTCACCTGCGCGCGGCTCACAGCGTAACCCTTTCCTGGGCAGCGGCCCTGGAACCCTGCAGCCGCGCGGAACCCTGCAGCCGCGCACGCCACCCGCTGCCAGGGCCCAGGCGCCGCACGGACCGCGGAAAACAAACCAAGAACAGCCATCGGGCCACCACTAAGCCTGTCCCGTGCAGCCAATCAGCAGCCGGGAGTGCCCGAGGCCTCTCGGGAGTTGTAGTTCTGCCTGGGCGTCTAGGCAGCCGTTGGGCTGTGAACAGGCTCAAGGTCCTGCCCTTCCTAAACAAGACATGAGTTATAAGCTGGTGTTCACAGTTGGCATGGCATTCATACCTTCTGACTTCCTGGATAGTAGGTTTCAGGCCAAAGTCCCAACTCCCTAACCCTTGAAGACATCCAGGGAGGGAACTAAACCTTGATTGCAAAGAAGGTTTGGGAGAGCAAACCTTTCTTTTGATGTTCAAGTCCCCAGTCAATCTAGGAATGCTTGTTGGGTGCCAGTTGTTCATTCTTGTGTTTATAAATATTAGCTATATTCTTCCTTTCTGCTGTGCTCTGTGCTATTTCCTGGGGAAACTATATACTGCATAAGCATTCCTTCCAAACTCACATTTTGTAGGGTGGTTGAGACAAGATCCTGAGATGGTAACTGTCCTGATAACTGTAGGATTACTACTTAAGCACAACTGTGTGTTCCCACCATTTAAATGTGTAGGATGGCCCCCTTCCAAACCCCTTGATCTGCCCTTGGTAATAGTTATACTAAGAATAGATGAGCCTACAATATATCTAACTTTAGGAGGAGGACTAAAAGTGGGCATCAGGGATGCTGCTAACTCAGGTGTTAGCAATAAATACCCTTTGGTACTCAGCTTTGAAGGCTAATATATATCCTATCTAATAAAAGAGTCATATACAAATTAATCATCACTCCGTTATAACCATAAGTGTGTGTGTGTTTTATTTTTTAAAGATATATTCTTTTAGCAACTTTCAAATAAACAATCTATATTAACTATAGTTGCCACGCTGTACTCTAAGTTCACAGTACTTACTTTGTAGCTGGAAGTTTGTACCTTTTGACCTCCTTCAACCATTTCACTCATACCCACCCCAGCCTCTGGTAATCACCAATCTGTTCTCTTATTCTCTGTATCTATGAGTTTGGTTGGAGCTAAAGGGGGTGAGGGGAGTTGTTTTTGTGTTTGTTTGTTTTTTATTCCACATATAAGAGAGTTCATATGATATTTGTCTTTCTGAGTCTTATTTCTCCTAGCACAGCAATTTTCAACCAGTGAACCTCAAGAATTTTAAATATACACCTGACTATTTAGTCAGGGGTATTAGCCTCTTTTTCCTATGACTGTCAAATAAAAAAATTACAATAGCCAACACAAAAATAATGGTCCAGTGGGACTGAATCAAAATTATACCTATTTTTTGTCAGATTAGCAAAAAAATATATTTCTTAGTGTTCCACAGATTTTTAGTAATTAATTTATGTGTGCCATGAGATTTAAAAAGGCCCTCAAGATACATCATGTTGCAAATGGCAAGATTTCATTCTTTCTTATTAATGAATAATATTACATGGTATACATATATACAATATTTTCGTTATCCATTCATCCATGCATTGGCACTTAAATTGTTTCCATAGTTTGGCTGTTGTAAATAATATTGCAATTAATATGGGAATACATATATACTATATAGTGTGCTCTTTTTCTTCAGATAAATACCTAGAAGTGGAATTGTTGGACCATATGGCAGTTCTATTTTTAATTTTTTGAAGAAACTTTATATTATTTTCCATAGTGGCAGCACCAATTTATATTCCCACCAGCAGTGCCCAAGAGGGCCCTTTTTTCTTCACAAGTGCACTAACACTTGTTACTTTTCAATGCCTTCTTCTTTTAAACTATGTTTTTACTAATTTCAGATAGAGAAAGGGAAAGGAGGAGAGAGAAACATCTATGATGAGAATCATTGATCAGCTGCCTCCTGCATGCCCGTTGCTGGAGAACAAGCCTATAACCTGGGCATGTGCTTTAACCAGGAATTAAACCGTGACATCCTGATTCATGGGTCAACACTCAACCACTGAGCAATACCAGAAAGGCTATCTTTCTTTTTTTAGTGTTTATAAGTGTATTTCTTAGAGGTTATACTATTTGGAATATATTTCACTGTTTGCAGTAATGCACAGGTTTGTTTGTGGAATACAGGTACCTTTTGTGAAATATTGTACAATTATATAATTTAATGGAAAAAGAAGCATAGTGGGACATTCATTGCATAGTGAGAAGGAGGTGTGTGTGTGTATGTGTGTGTGTGTGAGTGTGTGTGTGTGTGTGTGTGTGTGTGTGTGTGTGTGTGTGTGTTTTAAGTAATAATGATCTGTGCTGAAAACAGTTGGTCAAAATCCCACTTGGTACAAATTAATTGTAAGTGATCAAACACTTCCTACAGATTTTACACAATACAAAGTTCACTGATAGAGTAACAATAGACTGATCTAGTAACATTTACAAGTACATTGATTATATGTTGAAATATGGTTAACAATTTGAAAGAGTACACAGGTGAACCTAATGTGTGGAATGGTGTTATCTTCTGTGAGATACTATAATACAATGCCATTTACATTTATTACATAATTAGTACACATATTCTTTACTAATTATAGCCTGTGTTAGGGTTTGCCAAAATCGAGCTGGCTGGGAATTTATTCTAAGAGTTTTCAAACACTTTACTACAGGTTTCACACAATGCACAGCTTATTAAATCACTAAAAGTAGACTGACTTGGTGTATTTCCAGTAGTGTTTACAAATGTATTGATTAAACGTTATACTAGTACATTACCTATTGGGAATATGTTTCACCCTTTGAAGGAATACACTATTGAACCTAATGTGTAGAATGCTGGTATCTTTTGTCAAATACTACATTATAAGGCCATTTCTTGGAGGAGCATGTTGGAAAATATATATTACATAGTTAGTTGGACTTTCATTGAGTAATCATAGTCTGTGCTAAAAATAGTTGATAAAATCCCCCTTGGCATGAATTAATTATATTGGATATATTTTCATTGTACAATTTTTTCTCTTTATTTTCTAAGTTCTCTCTTTTCCTCTTGTTCTTTTTTCTCTCTTCTCTCTTAGTTCTTTGTGTTTGTTCTCTCTCATGTCTGTTTTCTCGTCTTGGTTCTCTTTTTTTCTCAATATTTTCTATATTTTTCTTTGTTCTCTTTGTTTTCCCTGTTCACTCATTTCTCTTTATATTCTCTTAGTTTCTCTGCTCTTTCTGTTCTTACTTATTCTCTGTTCTATCTTCTCTTTTCCCTCTTCATTTTGCAGTATATCTGTTCTCTTTTTGTTTTTTTCATTTTTTCTGTGATCTGTTTTTTGTACTCCTTTTTCCCCCATTCTCTTTGTTCTCTTAATTTCCCCCCTTCTCTCTACTCTTTTTTGTTCTGATATATTTTCATTGTTCTCTCTTCATTTTCAGTGTTTCTGATTTCTTCTTTTGCTCTCTCCATTTTCTTTGTTTTTTATATTTTCTCCCAATTACTCCATTATTTTACTTTGTTTCCTCTGTTCTCTGTCTTTTATTTGTTCTGTTATTTACTCATTCTCTACATTTTCTCTTGTTTTCTAATCCATTAGTGTACTTTTTGCTTTTTAATTTTTTTCTGCTCAATTCTATATTTTATTTATTTATTTATTTATTTTCAATTTTTTTTATTAAGGTATTATATGTGTACATATCTTACCATTGCCCCCCCTCCCACTCCCATTCATGCCCTCCTTCCCCAGAGTTCTGTGTTTGTTGGTTGTATTCATGCATACCAGTCATTCGGTTGTTCTCTTATCTCCCCCCAGGTCTCTTCCCCTCCCTGCTGTCATTTGACAATCTGCTTGTTTTATGGTAACTATCTCAGGATCACATGAATAGAATTCGCTCCTCATTTGGCAGTCTGCTTGTTTTATGGTGACTATCTCAGGACCACACGAATAGAGTCCGCTCCTCCTCTGGTTCTCACTGCCCCTCCCCCTGGGTCCCACTGCTTCCCCTGGGACACATGGCTCACCCGGGGCACACGCCCCCTGGGACACACGGCTCACCCGGGGCACAGTGCCCCCTGGGCATATGGCTCACCCGGGGCACATGGCCCCCTGGACATATGGCTCACCCAGGGCACACGACCCCTCTCGGGTGCTGGGGTCGCGTATTGGAGGGGCCGTGTAGCTCCTTGCTAGCACAGCAGGCAGGCTGGGACGGTTGCAGGCGGGCTGAGATGGCTGCAGGCAGGCTGAGATGGCTGCAGGAGGGTAGACTGCCCTCACAGGTGTCTCGTTCGGTGCCGAAGCGGAGCAGCTGCGGACTCGGAGGCTAAGTTCTGAGACTGCCCACTCCCTGAGCCCGGGGCGTAGTGAGCTCTGTTCTCTGTGCATTTCCTTTATTCATGGTGGCAGTGGTGGGTGGTGGTGGCCTGTGTGGCAGTGATGGTCGCTCCTGTGATTCAATTTCCACTGTAGTTTTAAAGTTCACATGGCGGCAGTGGCAGGAGCTACGACTCGGCCATTCGGCGGCTGAGGGAGGACTCGCCTGGGCCACTAATGGAAGGCACCGTGCCGGCTCCTCACCAGCACAGCGGGTGTGCTGGGAAGGTTGTGGGTGGGCCAAGATAGCTGCAGGTGGAGAGTCCGCCCTCAATGGTGTCTCCTTTGGTGCAGAAGCGGAGTTTCTGTGGACGCAGAGGCTAAGTTCTGAAGCCACACTCTCTCTGAGGCCGGGGCGTAGTGAGCTCTGATTTCGGTGGATTCCCATTCACGGGAGCAGCGGCGGGTGTGGCAGCGACAGTAGCTGCTGTGTCTCATTTTCCCCTGTAGTATTAAAATCCACATGGAGGTAGTGGCAGAAGCTTTGGAGCTGGCTGCTGGCGGCGGCGGCGGAAAGACTTGCCAGGGTGCAAATGGAAGGCGCTGCGCCATCTCCCCACCAGCTCGGTGCATGCAGGCCGGGAGATGCCTCGCCAGCTCCTTGGTATGGTTGTGGGTGTGGCGAAGGTCCCATATCAGCTCCCTGGTTCCCATGGCGGCCGGCGGGCTGGCCCAGTCCCTGGGCCCTAGGGCGGAAGGAGGTCTGGCTTCCCTCATTCCCAGCGGCAGCGTCTCTGGCAGGTCCAGTTTCGCCGTAGTTTTGAACTCCACATGGCAGCAGCGGCACCCTGCTTGGTGTCTAGTTGTAGCCTTCCCATTTCTGGGCCAAGCTGGCTGCGGGCGGGGATACGCTATGCCATCTCTTTGCCAGCACGGCGAGTGCAGGGGCTGGGCCGAGCTGGCTGCAGATGGGGAGATGCTGTGCCCGCTCCTCACCAGCACGGCGGGTGGGCCGGGATGGCTGCAGGCCGGGATGGTTGCAGGTAGGGAGGTCACGCTCATGGGCTTCTTGTCCAGGCAGGAGCCAAAGGCACGGAGGATGCCCGCATCAGCTCCCTGGCTCAGCAGGGCTGGCCCAGTCCCTAGGCCCCGGGGCGGAGCGAGGTCTGGCTTCCCTCATTCCCGGCGGCAGCGGCTCCGGCAGGTCCAGTTTTACAGTAGTTTTAAACTCCACATGGCAGCAGCGGCGTCCTGCTTTGTGTCTAGTTGTAGCCTTCCCATTTTGCCAGCTTTCCTGTGGGTCTGGTGCGATCCCTTAGATTTTATCTGTTGTTTTTTTCCAAATTGTTGAGGAGGTGGCAGCTTAGGAGACTTCCGAGGCCGCCATCTTGTTTCCATCTTCTGCTTTTTTTTTTTTTAATCCATTAGTTCTTTTCATTTTTTTTCTGTTTTCTTTTTCTAGCTTTTTAAAAATACCATTATCCTTTTTTTTTTCATTTTGTTGTGACTATTTTCTGTTTCAGATTATATTTCAGATATATTTTCTGATAATAAATATTATTTCAGATAATTTTCTGTTATCTCTGTCCCTTCAATATTTTTCTCTTTGTTATCGCCATATTCTTGCCCTCCTTTTTGTCTTATCTTTTTAAAAATATGTCTTATTTTGAACACATTTGTGTTTGTTTCAGAGAGGAAGGGAAATGGAGAGAGAGATCAAAACATCAATGATTAGAGAGAGTTTTTGATCAGCTGCCTCCTGCTCACCCCACACTGGGGATTCAGCCCACAATCCAGGCATTTGCCCTGATCAGGAATTGAGCCTTAACCTGGATTATAGGTCAATGCTCAACCACTGAGCAACACAGGTCAGACTTTTTTTTTTTTCTTTATTGCCTTATTTTTTATTTTAAAATTTTGTATTTCTATTTTTTTATCTTGTGTTGTTTTCCTCCATTTTTTACTGTTAAAATCCTATTTTACCCTTAATATTTCCAGTATTCTTTGTTTTCTCTCTTCTCTCTATTTTCTCCATACCTGTTCCTCACATTTTGGTCTCTTTTCCTTCTCTTTATTCTCTCCATCTTGGCAGATTTCTGTTTTACTTTTGATGCTTTCCTTTTTATGTTCTCTTATACTTTCATTGGTTTCTCCTAATTTTGTTACCACATTTTCTGTTTGTTTGTTTTTTCTGTTCTCTACCTATACTTTTTGTTCTTTCCAAGTCTACATTCTTTGTTTCTATTTTGTATTTATTCTCTCTTCTCCCAGTTTTCTCTCTTTTTTGTATTTCTTCTTCTACCATAAAATATTACATCCATTACCTACTAGTATGCTGAATGTTTCACACTTTATATAAATATAAAGGGGAAATTCCATGATTGTTCATTGATGGTATTTTCTATGAAATATGTTCTTTACAGAGTGAGTATACAGAACATTTATTATATATTTAGAAGGGGTTTCAATTAGTAATTATAGCCAGTCTGATAAACAGGTTGCAAAATATGTTTGGATGTATTAATACTAAATTCTTAGTATTCAAACACTACATGTTTTACAAAATACACTGCTCATAAAACACTGCTATTAGTTTGAGAAGACAGTGTGTTACAATATCATTTACAAATGTATTGATTACATGTTATGTCATAGACTAATAAATGTATTACCAAATCAGAATATGTTTCACCCTTCAAGAATTATATAAGTTAGATTAGTGTGTGGATGGCTGGTTCTTTCTATAAAATATTTTTATTTCAATTACTGGGGAATATTTTGGAACATTAATTATATAATTAGCAGTGTTTTCAGTAAGTAATTATATTATGGAAAAGAAAACAGTGTTCCAAAACCCACTTTGTACTAATTTTTCCAAGAGTATTCAAAGAATACCCAAAAGAATTCACTCAATGCCCAGATTATTGAAACATTAAAACTACATCTTTCTTAACAGACTCTGCATTTAGAAACATATTGATTTTACAATATCTTATAGGTCACTACAAGCAATGCTTAATTGGAATATAATTTATTCTTTGAAGGAATACACAAATATACTCAGGATATGGAATGCTTGTATCTTCTTTGAAATATTATAATACAACACAATATACAGTGGCAGCATGTTGGAATGTTCATTACATGATCAGCAGTTGTTACATTTACTTATTGTAATGATCCAACAATTTTGCTTGCAGTGTTTACAAATGTACTGATTATATACTATGTCACAAACTAATACAAGCATTGCCATATGGAGAATATGTTTCAGAGTTTGAATTAATACACGGCTGAACCTCTTATTTGCAATGTTGATGTCTTCTGGGAAATATGATGCAATGCCATTTATAGAAGCAGCTATCATGTTGTTCCATTCATGGAATAGTTAGTAGGAGTTCCATTAATTAGTCTGTGCCAAAGCATTGTGAGAAAATTTCACTTGATACAAATTAGGTTTTTTTTACATTTTAATTTCTTTATTGATTAATGTATTACAAATGTCTCCTCATTCCCACATTATCTTCCCCCTTACCAACCCACTCATTCCCTCACCCCCCTGTTGTCTGTGTCCATTGATTAGGCTTATATTCATGTACACGAGTCCTTTGGTTAATCTTTCCCCCTTACCCCTACCCTTTCCTACCTTCCCTCTGAGGTTTGACAGTCTGATTGATGCTACCCTAGGATCTGTATTTGTTCATCAGTTTATGTTGTTCATTATTTCCCATAGAAGAGTGAGATCATATGATATTTATCTTTCTCTGACTGACTTATTTCACTTAGCATCATGCTCTTCAGTTCCATCCATGCTGCTATTGCAAATGGTAGGAGTTCCTTTTTTTTTTTTTTTTTTTTTACCTCAGCATAGTATTCCATTGTATAGATATAATACAGTTTTTTAAACCATTCATCTGCTGATGGGCACTTAGGCTGTTTCCAAAACTTAGCTATGGTAAACTGTGCTGCTATGAACATGGGGGTGAATATATCCTTTGTGATTAGTGTTTCTAGCTTCTTGGGATATATTCCTGTAAGTGAGATCACTAGGTCAAATGGGAGTTCCATTTTTAGTTTTTTGAGGAAATGCCATACTGTTCTCCACAGTCGCTACACCAGTCTACATTCTCACCAGCAGTGCATGAGGGTTCATTTTTCTCCTCATCCTCACCAATACTTGTCCTTTGTTGATGATAACCATTCTGACAGGTGTGAGATGATACTGCATTGTCATTTTGATTTGCATCTCTTGGATAATTAGTGACTTTGACCAAGTTTTCATATGATTCTTGGCCTTCCATCTATCTTCTTTAGAAAAGTATCTAATAAGGTCCATTGCCCATTTTTTTTTATTGGATTGTTTATCTTCCTTTTATTAAGTTGTCTGAGTTTTCTTTAAATGTTGAAGACTAAACCCTTATCGATGATAACATTGGCAAATATGTTCTCCCATAGAATGGGATTTCTTGTTTCTTGTTTTGTTCATGGTTTACTTTGCTTTTTATTTTGATGTAGTGTCATTTGTTTATTATCTCTTTAGTTTCCATTGCCCTAGGAGCAGTATCAGTGAAGAAATTTCTTCGGCATACATCTGAGATTTTGCTGCTTATGGATTCCTCTAGTATTTTTATGGTTTCCCGTCTATATTTAAGTCCTTTATCCATTGTGAATTTATTTTTCATGTATGGTGTAAGTTGGTGGTCCAGTTTTATTTTCTTTTTGCATTATCTGTCCAATTTCCCCAACACCATTTATTGAAGGGAATGTCTTGACTCCATTGTATGTTCATGGCCTCTTTGTCAAATATTAATTGGGCACAGTGGTTTGGGTTGATTTCTGGGTTCTGAATTCTATTCCATTGATCTATATAGTCTGGTTCTTGTGCCAGTACCAGACTATTTTTGAGAACAATGGCTTTGTAATACAGCTTGATATCTGGTATTGAGATTCCACCTACTTTGCTCTTCTTTCTCTTCTCAGGATTGCGGCAGCTATTCAGGGCCTTTTTTATTCCAGATAAATTTTTGGAGAGTTCAACATCTTGTTATTTTAATGTGGAATGAATTGAATCTATAGATTGCTTTGGGTAGTATGGACATTTTGATGATGTTGGTTTTACCAGTCCATGAACAAGGTCTTCCTCTTATCCCTTTTTCCAGTGTACTGTAGTTTTTCGCATATAGGCCTTTTACCTCCTTAGTTAAGTTTATAACTACGTATCTTAATTATTTTTTGATGCAGTGGTAAATGGGATTGCTTTTTTAGTCTCTCTTTCTGTAAGTTCACTGTTGGTGTATAGAAATTCCACAAAACTCTTGGCATTAATTTTGTATCCTGCTACATTGCCAAATTTATTTATTAAGTCTAATAATTTTTGATGGAGTCTTTATGGTTTTCTATGTACAGTATCATGTCATCTGCAAATAAGGACAGCTTTGTTTCTTCTTTACCAATTTGGATGCCTTTTATTTCCTCTTCTTTTCTGATAACACTGGCTAGTACTTACAGGACTATGTCAAACAGAAATGGTGAGAGTGGGCATCCTTGTCTTGTTCCTGTTCTTAGGGAAAATGGATTTAGTTTTTGTCCATTGAGTGTTATGCTGGCTGTGGGTTTGTCATATATGGCATTTATTATGTTGAGGTATGATCTTTCTATTCCCTCCTTGCTGAACGTTTTTATCAAGAAAGGGTATTGGATTTTGTCAAATGCTTTTTTCTTCATCAATTGATATGACTGTAATTTTTATCTCTCAATTTATGTAATTTATCACGTTTATTGATTTGTGGATATTGTACCATCTCTGCATCCCTGGGATAAATCCTGCTTGGTCATAGTTCTTTCTGAGGTATTGTTGGATCTGATTTGCTAGAATTTCATTGAGGATTTTGGCATCTATTTTCATAAATGATAATGACCTATAATTCTCTTTCATTGTGTTGTCTTTATCAGGTTTTGGTATTAGGGTTATGCTGGCTTCATAGAATGAGCTTGGAAGTGTTCCTTCCTCTTAAATATTTTGGAATAGTCTAAGGAGGATATGTTTTAGTTCTTACTTGAATGTTTGGTATAACTCCCCCGTGAAGCACTTTGTCCCTATGCTTTTTTGTTTGCTGGAAGCTTTTTGATGACTGCTTCAATTTCTTCCATAGTTATCAGCCTATTGAGATGTTTTGATTCTTCCTGATTGAGTTTTGGAAGGTTGTATTTTTCTAGAAATATATCCATTTCATTCAGGTTGTCTACTTTGTTGAAGTAGAGTTGTTCATAGTATTTTTAAAAATATATTTGTATTGATTTCAGGAAGTAAAAGAGAGGGATAGAAAGATAGAAACATCAATGATGAGAGAGAGTCATTGATCAGCTGCCCCCTACTTGCCCTGTCTGAGGATTGAGCCTGCAACCCTGACATGTGACCTTGACTTGAATCAAACCTGAGACCCTGGGGGAGAAACAAAGATGGAGGCATAGGGAGAGGAGTGTTTCCGGGAGGATCCAGGACCTGCAGCTCCCAAAGGGCCTGGGTCAGGTCCCTCCAAGTCCAGGCGGCCTCCATGGCACCCTGAGTTTGCCCACTTGTCCTGGGGAGGCTTCAGCCATCCTGGAAGGGAATGCAGCCCCCGCGCTGGTTTTGCATCTTAGAGCTGCTCAGCGCCTCCATTCTTCTATGCCATCGAGGAAGAAGCGGCCCAGCCCACAGAGCCGCGTCCTCACGGCGGGACTAGGAGCCCAGAGAGAGTTATCCACTGAGAGTTGATTCAACTAACCTGCACACATGAGTTTATCAACAAGAAAAAAGGTAAGACGAAGGAAAATGGAGGAAGAATAGGTAGGCAAGTTCTGACCCGGGTCCCGAAGAGGAAGAAGGGAGCACCCGAGGGTCGCGCTGGGAGTGCCGGTCAACAAGCCAAGAGAAAGGTGAACACCTGGAGAAATTGGGGGGCACCTGATCAGGGTATCCCTGACAATTAAGCACCCACAGCCCAATCCTTTCCCGGAGCGACCTAAGGGCGAAGACGGGGAAATCTCGCCATCTTGACAGGAAGAGATTTGGATTAGAGGAAGACCACCAAGTAGCTGTTCGCCCCTATACGCTGACCACAATCAGCGCGAACGCTTGGATTCAAAGGAGAGCTCCACCCCAGGGTGAAAAATCAGATTTTGCGGAGATCGGGTGAGTTCCCACCCCGGCGCTTCCCAGCTCAGAGCACGAATCCCCCACGCAGCAGCTCGTGTACAGTAGCCCGCGCGCACCAGGCCCACAGAGGGGTCTGTGTTTATAAGAAACCAGAGCTGGGCTGGAGGCACCCCTGACTGTGGTCAGGGCTCCTAAGTGGGGGGATATCTAAGGAGCAGCACGTCTGGATCTGACTCAGAGAGAGTTACAGGCGAGTGTGGTCGGCTCCTCCTGCCCAAAACCCACCACTCCATAGATCAGGGACACAGAGAGGGGAAAAAAGCTAGAAAGGCCTCAGAACCCTGGCTCTCTGCCACCAAGAAACACCGCCACCTAGAGGCTACAGTACATATGGACTCTAGAACTGCTTTAAAAAGCAAGACCTGATTACAACACGGAAGGAACACTGGGAATTGCAATTAACACCCGACTGGGAACTGGTGAGCTAGACAGAACAACAGAAGAAGTGAATGACCTTCATTACTGCAAATTTTATTTAATTTTTGATTTTGATTTTCTAATTGTTTAATTTTTTCTGTTTTTGTTTTGGTTTTTTAAGCTACATTAGTTGCAAAGTTTACTTAAGATGATTTTTTTCATCTTTCCTCACTTGATTTTTCCTTTTTAATTAATTCACTTTTATATGTTATCAATATTATTACTACTACTATTTTGACCTTTTTATCTTTTTTATCTTATTTTCTTTTGTTTATTTTTATCATTATCTTTTAAGTGCCATATTATATACTTTTTTTCATTCTTTTTTTTTCTTTTCTCTTTTTTCCCCTTTGGGATTACTATTCAACAGACTATTTATACCTTTCCTTCTCCAACGCTCTATTCTAACTCAACCCTACCTTTATGATATCACTCTCTTCCTAACCCTTCCCTTTGGTGTCCTGCTTATCTTAACTCTTTACTGCTCTAGATTTTCCCTATTTTTTCTATTTACTCCCTCCTAAAATTTCACCCTTCCTGTGTATATCTAACTCCCAACCCCCTACTCCAAGCCCATTCACACCTACCTTGTCGCTGTCCTAAAAAAAAAAAAAAATCCTTCTCTCTACCCTTTGTAGTTGTATACTAAATGCTAACTATATAAAAGTTTTATGCTTTTTTGTAAGATTGGTTTGCTTATTCTTTTTATTTGATTGTATGATTTTGTTAGCTGGGTTCTAGTCACCTTTATTGGAGGATATTAATATTGCAAACGCTTTTCTGTTCAGTGCCTTATGTGTTGTACCTGGTTGTGTTGTATTTTGTACCTTTAAATCTAAGCAGGAGAGAGAGAACTACATAAACAGGCATCCTAAAAAGATCAAGGGAGGCTAAGAAACAACCCGCCTATGAAAGAAAACCAGCCATCACCAGAAAAGGAAGTAAACGATTTAGAGGCAAGCAACCTACCAGAGCAAGAATTCAGAGTAATGATCATGGGATGGCTAAAAAGAATGGAAGACAAATTTGATAATATGAGTAAGAACCAAGAGGAAATGAAGAAGAACCAAGAGGATCTGAAGAAGAACCAAGAGGAAATGAAGGTGACCCAAGAAGAAATGAAAAATGACATCGCTTCTATGAAGAACTCAATAGAAAGCACCAAGAGTAGACTAGAAGAAGCAGAGGATCGCATCAGTGAGCTAGAAGACAAGATGGAAAAAAATACCCAATTAGAGCAGCTGCTAGAAAAAAAAAATCAAAAAACAGGAGGAGAGCCTACAGGTGCTTTGGGACAATACAAAACAAAACAATATTAGAATAATAGGGGTCCCAGAAGGAAAGGAAACTGAGCAAGATATGGAAAATGTATTTCAAGAAATAATGGCAGAAAACTTTCCTGAGATAGAGAAGAAAAAACCGACACAAATCCAAGATGCTCAAAGAGTCCCCAACAAAATGAACCCCCAAAGATCAACACCCAGACACATCATAATTAAACTGGCAAAAAACATTGACAAAACCAGAATCTTAAAAACAGCCAGAGAGAGACAGAAAGTTACATATAAAGGAACCCCCATCAGACTAGCAACTGATTTCTCAACAGAAACCCATCAGGCCAGAAGGGAATGAGATGACATATACAAAGTCATGCAAAGGAAGGGTCTGAACCCAAGAATACTGTACCCTGCAAGGCTGTCAATCAAAATTGAAGATGTAATCAGGAGCTTCACTGAAAAAACAGACTAAAGGAATTTATCTCCAACAAACCAGCAATGTAAGAAATGCTAATGAGTCTACTGTAAAAAATAAAGAAATAGGAAGCAAAGAAGGAACACAGGGGGATAGAATAAAAATGGCATCAAATACCTACCTATCAATAATTACTTTAAATGCAAATGGTTTAAATGCTCCAATCAAAAGACATAGGGTAACAGATTGGATAAGAAAGCAAAACCCATACATCTGCTGTCTACAAGAAACCCACCTCAGAAAAAAAGACGCCCACAGACTGAAGGTGAAAGGATGGAAAAAGGTTTACCAGGCAAACAGAAATGAATAAAAAGGTGGGATAGCAATACTTATATCTGACAAATTAGATCTCAAAGTGAAGGACGTAACAAGAGACAATGAAGGCCACTTCATAATACTAAGGGGAGCAATACAACAAGAAGAAATAACCCTGGTAAACATATATGCACCCAATACAGGAGTACCCAAATACATAAAAAAAACTGCTGGAAGACATTAAGGGAGAGATTATTAGCAATACAATCATAGTAGGAGATTTTAATACCCCACTGTCACCTTTGGACAAATCATCTAAACAAAAAATCAGCAAAGAAACATCAACGCTAAATGACACACTTGACCAGATGGAATTAACCAACATCTTCAGAACATTTCACCCCAAAGCCACAAAATACACATTCTTCTCAAGTGCACATGGGTCATTTTCAAAGATAGATCATATATGCTGGGACATAGGCAAAGTCTCTTCAAATTCAAGAAGATAGAAATCATATCAAGCATTTTCTCAGATCATAGTTGCATAAAATTGGAAATCAACTACAATAAAAATAATCCAAGTAAATCAAACACATGGAAACTGAATAGCATGCTATTGAACAAGGAATGGGTTACCAGGGAAATCAAGGAAGAAATTAAAAACATCATGGCAACAAATGACAATGAAAACACAACAATCCAAAACCTATGGGACACAGCAAAAGCAATCTTGAGAGGGAAGTTCATATCTCTGCAAGCCTATTCTAAAAGACTAGAAAAAACGGTAACAAATTATCTAACTCTACAACTCAAACAGTTAGAAAAAGAGCAACAAGAAAAGCCCAGTGTAAGCAGAAGGAAGGAAATAACAAAAATCAGAGCGGAGATCAATGACATAGAGACCAAAGAAACAATACATAAAATCAATAAAACCAAGAGCTGGTTCTTTGAAAGAATAAACAAGATTGATGAACCTCTAGTCAGGCTAACCAAGAAACAAAGAGAGAGGACCCAAATAAACAAAATCAGAAATGAAAGAGGTGAAATAACAACAGACCCCGCCAAAATACAAAGGATTGTTACAAAATACTACGAACAACTCTATTCCAACAAACTGGACAACCTGGAGGAAATGGACATATTCCTAGAAAAATATAACATGCCAAAACTCAATCAGGAAGAATCTAAAAATCTCAATAGACGAGTTACTTGGGAAGAAATTGAAACAGTCATCAAAAAGCTTCCAGCAAACAAAAGCCCAGGGCCAGATGGCTTTACAGGAGAATTATACCAAATATTCAAGGAAGAACTAAAATCTATCCTCCTCAGACTATTCCAAAAAATTCAAGAGGGAGGAACACTTCCAAACTCCTTCTATGAAGCCAGCATCACCCTAATACCAAAACCAGATAAAGATAACACAATGAAAGAGAATTACAGGCCAATATCCCTTATGAACATAGATGCCAAAATCCTCAACAAAATTCTTGCAAATAGGCTCCAACAGAACATCAGAAATATCATACACCATGACCAAGTAGGATTTATTCCCGAAATGCAAGGATGGTACAATATCCGCAAATCAATAAACGTGATACATCACATAAACAAACTGAAAGTTAAAAATCATATAGTCATATCAATTGATGCAGAAAAGGCATTTGACAAAATCCAACATCCTTTTCTGATAAAAACTCTCAACAAGATGGGAGTACAAGGATCATACCTCAATATAATAAAAGCTATATATGATAAACCCACGGCAAACATCATACTCAATGGGTAAAAACTAAAACCATTCCCCTTAAATCAGGAACAAGACAGGAATGCCCACTCTCACCACTTCTGTTTGACATAGTACTGGAAGTACTAGCCATTGCAATTAGAGAAGAAGAGAAAATAAAAGGCATCAAAATTGGAAAAGAAGAAGTGAAGTTGTCCCTATTTGCAGATGACATGATATTGTACATAGAAAACCCAAATGACTCCATCAAAAAACTAATAGACTTAATAAACGAATTTGGCAATGTAGCAGGATACAAAATCAACGCCAAGAAATCTATGGCATTTCTATACACCAATAGTGAACTCATAGAAACAGAGGCTAAAAAAGCAATCCCATTTACCATCGCACCAAAAAAATTGAGATACCTAGGAATAAACTTAACTAAGGAGGTAAAAGACCTATATGCTGAAAACTACACGACACTGAAAAAAGAGATAGAGGAAGATGTAAACAGATGGAAAAACATACCATGTTCATGGATTGGTAGAATCAACATAATTAAAATGTCCATACTTCCCAAAGCAATTTATAGGTTCAACGCACTCCCTATTACAATACCAACAACATACTTCACAGACCTAGAAAGGACTCTCCAAAAGTTTATTTGGAACAATAAAAGACCCCGAATAGCCGCAGCAACTCTGAGAAAGAAGAGTAAAGTAGGAGGTATCTCAATACCAGATCTCAAGCTGTATTACAAAGCCACTGTTCTCAGAACAGCCTGGTACTGGCACAAGAACAGACATATAGATCAATGGAAGAGATTAGAGAATCCAGATATCAATCCAAATCAATATGCTCAATTAATATTTGACAAAGGAGGCACGAGCATACAATGGAGTCAAGACAATCTCTTCAGAAAATGGTGTTGGGAAAATTGGACAGATACTTGCAAAAGAATGAAACTAGAGCACCAACTTACTCCATACACAAAAATAAATTCGAAATGGTTACAGGACTTAAACATAAGACGGGAAACCATAAAAATACTAGAGGCATCCACAGGCAGCAAAATCTCAGATATATGCCAAAAGAACTTTTTCACTGATACTGCCCCTAGGGCAATGGAAGCTAAAGAGAGAATGAACAAATGGGACTACATCAAAATAAAAAGCTTTATTACAGCAAAAGAAACCATCAACAAAACAACAAGTCCCACGGTATGGGAGAACATATTTGCAAATGATATCACTGATAAAGGTTTAATCTCCAACATCTACAGACAGCTTACACAACTCAATAAAAGGAAAATAAATGATCCAATTAAAAAATGGGAAACGGACCTGAATAGAATCCTCTCAAAAGACGACAGAAGGAAGGCCAAGAGGCACATGAAAACATGCTCAAAGTCACTAATCATCCGAGAGATGCAAATCAAAACAACAATCCGATACAATCTCACACCTGTCAGAATGGCCAACATCAACAAAACAACAAACGACAAATGTTGGCGAGGTTGCGGAGAAAAATGAACCCTCGTGCACTGCTGGTGGGATTGCAGGTTGGTGCAACCACTGTGGAGATCAGTATGGCCTTCCTCAAAAAACTGAAAATGGAACTCCCATTTGACCCAGTAATCCCACTACTAGAAATATACCCTAAGAAATAAGAAACACCAATCAGAAAGGATATATGCACCCCTATGTTCATAGCAGCACAATTTACAATAGCTAGGATTTGGAAACAGCCTAGGTGCCCGTCAGCAGATGATTGGATCAGAAAACTATGGTACATCTACACCATGGAATACTATGCGGCCATAAAAAGGAAGGAATTCTCATCATTTGCAGTAACCTGGATAGAATTGGAAAGCATCATGCTGAGTGAAATAAGCCAGTCAATGAAAGAGAAACACCACATGACTTCACTCATTTATGGATATTAAAGATCATTATAAACTAATGAATAGAAAGATAGATATAGAGACAGTAAAACAACAAGCAGATTGTCAAATGACAGCGGGGGAAGGGGGTAGGGAGATCTGGGGGAGATAGGGGATCAACCGAAGGACTGGTATGAATACATAAAAGTACAACCAATGGACATAGAACTCTGGGGAGGGAGGGCATATATGGGGGGGGGGCAATGGTAAGCTATGTACACATAATACCCTAATAAGTTAAAAAAAAAAAAAAGAAAAAAGGTAAAAAAAAAATAACAAAGATGGCGGCATAGGTAAATACCTAACTGCAGTCTCACATAACAATTTCAAAAAAATACCACTAAAATACAAAATGGACATTATCCAGAACTACAGGAAAGTTGACTGACTGGAAATTCTACAACTAAAAGGAAAGAGAAAACCAGAAGGAAAATCAGAGGAGCTGTAAAAGCCTAAGATACGAAGACATGGTGCATGAGTGAGGAGAGGATGGAATCAGAGAAGAGGGGGCAGCTGAGTGCATGGCTGGCATTCCCTAGAGGGAAGGAGATAAAAGCTATGGACTGTGCTGAACCCTATTCCAACTGCACTGAACTGGGCGAGACCCTGGGGACCCAGGCTCATACAGAGGGATTCTAGGTGGTAAGGCAGAAATTCAGGGGAGGAATGAAAGGGAGAGTCACGCACATTGTGCACAGAGGACGGACTGTTGACTGTGCCACTGGATTGCCCTAGCGGGAAGGAGACAAAAACTCCCGACTGTGCTGAGCCCCAGTTGCGACTGCACTGAACCCCAGTTCTAGACCAGATCCTGGGGAGCCGGAGTTATAAGGAGGGAATCTAGGCTGTAAGGTGGAAACTCAGGGGAGCAGTGAAAGGCAGAGGCCCGGAGGCACACAAGTTGTGCGAAGAGGACAGACTGTTGACTGTGCAGCTGGATTGACCTAGAGGGAAGGCAAAAGCTCCAGACTGCACTGAACCTCACTTCCAACACACTTTCAACTGCACTGAAATCCAGTTCTGGGCTCATTGGGGGAGAAACTAGACTGTCTGGTAGTAGGCGAAACTCGAGGGCACCTTTCTCTAAGAGGTGCTTTCAGCAAGGACCAAAGCAGCGAGTACTAAAGGACACTGAGGAACACAGATTCAGGTACCCCATAGGGCAAGGCTGACAGGAAGCCAAGGCTGTAGGCTCCACCCTGAAACTCTGCCCCATCCAAGCTGAATGCAGAGGCTTTCACAATTTTTCAAGTCTAGTCGTATAAGGCTGTCTCCCGACATAGAAACAGCTGATCCTCACAGCCAATTGGCCTGGAGGTCAATTCCTCCCAGTGATAGCAACAACAATCAAGACTTAACTACAATAAGGCTGTACACACAGGACACAAAGGGGTGCACCAAGAGTGTCCACCTCAGGTAACTGGGAGGCTGACCCACTGAACCATATAGGACACCTTAACACATAAAGCCAGCCTACCAACTCAGGGAAGTTGCAAAAATGCCAAGACAAGGTCACAAACAAAAGAAATGGAGGCCAACAAATGACTGGATATAGAGTACAAAACCATGGTTATAAGGTTTTTCAAGAATTTCCTAGAAAAGGCCGATAAAATAAACAAGACCTATGAGGATATGAAAAGGGATCAACTAGAAATAAAGAATACATTCTCTAAAATAAAAAATATTATACAGAGTCCTAAAAAAAAGAATGGAAGATTGCAAGAATCAAGTCAAAGATTTAGAACACAAAGAGCCAGAAGACACTCCTCTGCAGAAGCAAGAAGACAACAGAATCCAGAAAGTTGAAGATAATGTAAGAATCCTCTGGGACAACTTCAAGCGAACCAACATCATAATTATGGGGTCCCAGAAGAAGAGAGAGAGCAAGATACCAAAAACATATTGAAAGAAATAGTGACAGAAAACTTCCTCCACCTGGTGAAAGAATTAGACTTATAAGTCCAGGAAGCACACAGAATCCCAAACAAAAGGAATCCAGAGGACCACACCAAGACACATCATAATTAAAATTCCAAGAGCAAAGTTCATCACCGCCAAACCAGAATTGTATGAATTGCTGAAGGGGGTTCTTTAGGAAGAGGAATTAAATCAAGATAAAAATTATGAACAACAAATAAGTAACTATCAACAAGTGAATCTAAAAAGCAAGGGAATTAAAAAACATAATGAACAATATTGACTGTTGAATATAATAGAATCAGAGGTATGGAAGGGGATTGAACTGATGATTCTCAGGGAAAAGGGGAGTGGGGAGTGTGGGAAGAGACTGAACATAAACTGTGCAACTATAGATGAGGTCAATGGGGGGTGTGGAAAGGGCAGAGGAAACTTGATGGAAAGGGCAGGTGGAAAGGGCAGGTGGAAACTTGATGGAAGGGAGCAATGGAGGGGAAAAATGAGGAACATTTGTAATAATATGAACAATAAAGATTTATTTAAAATTAAATAAATAATTAATTTAAAAATTTTTTAAAGTTAAAAATTAAAAAAAAACCACACCGAGACCCTTCATTACATAGGATGGCACTCTATCCACTGAGCCAAACCAGATAGGGCCATAGTATTTTTAAACAATCCTTTATATTTTAGCAGGGTCTGTTGTTATTTCTCCTCTTTCATTTCTGATTTTTTAAAAAAATTTGAGTCCTCTCTCTTTGCTTCTTGGTGAGCCTGACTACAGGTTCATCAATCCTGTTTATCCTTTCAATGAACCAGCTCTTGGTTTTGTTGATCTTTTGTATGTTTTTTGTCTCTTTGTCATTTATTTCTGCTCTGATCTTTATTATTTCCTTTCTTCTGCTCACTCTGGACTTTTCTTGTTTCTCTCTTTCTAATTTTTTGAGTTGTAGAGTTAGTTCTTGTTTTTTTATGTAGGCCTGTGGAGCTATAAACTTTCCTCTCAGGACTGCTTTGTGTCCCATAAATTTAGATTGTTGTGTTTTTATTGTCATTAGTTTCCAGGATGTTTTTAATTTCTTCCTTGTTCTCATTGGTAACCCAATCAATATTTAATAGCATGGTATTCAGTTTCCAAGTGTCTGAGTCTTTTGGATTGTTTATATTGTAGTTTATTTATAATATTATGCCATTGTTGTCTGAGAAGATGCTTGGTATGATTTCAATCTTTGTGAATTTTGGGAGACTATGCTTGGGACCCAATATGTGGTCTATTTTGTAAACTGTTCCATGTACACTTGAAAATAATGTGTATTTCTAAGCTTGGGGTTAAACATTTTGAGAAGTCAATTAGGTCAATCTGATGTAGTGAGTCATTTAGGATTGCTGTTTCTTTGCTGATTTTTTGTCTAGAGGATTTATCCAGTGATGTCAGTGGTGTATTAAAGTCCCCTACTATGATTGTATTGTTGTTGATCTCTCCCTTGATATCTTCCAGAAGATTTAAAAAATATAAATATTTATAGTTCAAAGAGGGAGAAAATGGCATCAAAATAGACAGACAACTTCTGAGTCTTGTCCTGGAGCAGAAAGGAAGAACGGCTAAGGGTTGCACTGGGAGTGTTTGTTAGCAAACTGAGGGACAGGCGAACTCCAGGAGAAGGTGGGGGAATGCTGGAAGGGGTTCCTCTGACAGGGGAGCACCCATGGTTGCTGGGTCCCCTTCAGGAACTACGGGCTCATACAGGGAAATCTTGCCATCTTGAAAGGAAAGTGGATCTTGTCAGAGGCCTGGATATCCACAGCCGCATTGACCACAGAGCATCTGTGAGCCTCAGAACACCAGTCCCAGGTTTCAAAAATGCTTGAAATCAAAGGAGCTCTCCACTCCACCATGGAAAGGTCAGATTTCGTAGAGATAAGGTGAGTCCCGGCGGAAGACAAATGCAGACAGGGTGCACGGAAGCTGGAGGACCTGGAAGGTATTTTCATAAATAAGCCCTGGGCTGTTGGGCTGATGTGATCTGTGATTGTGGTAGGGGTTCCTCAGAGCTGCTAACAGGGGGGAATCTCTAAAGAGCAACCCATTTTGATCTGATGCAAGGGATAGCCTGCGAGGTTTAGGGTAGAGTAGTCTACTTGGACTTGCTCTCCAGTCTCCGCAAACCAGTTGAGTGTCACAGAGAAAAAAAAAGCTTGAAAGGCCAGAGAGTCCTGAAAGTCAACCAAGAAACACTGCCACTCAGAGGCTGAATCACAAATTGACCCTAGTGTAATAAAAAATAAAACAACACCAGATATTAAGACACCGCCTGCTTAAAAATCAGGACTGGATTACAATATTGAGGAGCAGTGAAACACAGGAAACTGCAATATTATCCAGACGGGGAAACAGGCATGCAAATAGAACGATAGAGGAAGTGAATGACCTTTACTACTGCACATTTTATTTATTACTATTTTTAATTTGTTTAATTTTTGTTTCTATTTTCATTATTGGCATCAGTTACTCAAAAAACGATTTTTCCTCAGTTGATTTTACCTTTTTAATTATTACCTTTTTATTTATAATCAGCATTATTACTACAACTATTTTACCTTTTTATTTTATTTACTTTTGTTTTTTAATTTTTTAAAGTCTCATTTTATTTGCTCTTTATTTTACTTTGGGATTAGTGTTCTACATTCTGTTTTCACCTTTCCTTCACCATTGCTTTATGCTGTCTCAAGTGTACCTTTATGCCATCACCCTCTTCCTATCCTTTCCCCTTTTGGTGTCCTGTTTATAGTAACCCTTTCCTGTGCCGGGAACCATAAAGATAGAGTTCGGTCTCACTTCCTGGTCAGCCCTACTTCCTGATTGAGCAATAGCCAAAAAAGCCTGCGCGAGCCAAGGGCCAGAAGAACCTCCCATATCAGAATAACCAATCAGCTAAGGACAGATACCCAGTCCCCAACCAATCACCCCATGGCAACTCCTTATCCTCCCCTCCCCTCCTGAGCTCTTAAATAACGCAAGGCTCGAATAAAGAAACGAGGCTTGATCAGAATCTTGTCTTGCCTCCGTTCTTCCCGCCCCTTGTTTGTTTCATTCTTGTAGGTGGTTCCTGCGTGCCCTCATTATTGCCCCAGGGCCGGGGCAAATTGGTACCCAATGTGGGGCACCCTGTGGACCCCCGACGAGAACATCTACCGGAGAAGCCCTGGCCAGGCATCCCCCAGAGTTGCCGCGAGGACCCGCGAGTGAAGACTCGGCATTTAGATCGCCACAGTCCTACCTGCTGTGAGACAGATCGGAGTAAGGTAGGTAGACGATTTTTCAAACAAGATTTCAGAACATTTCACCCCTTTTGCTCTACTGTTATTATTGGCTCTCTTGGTCGATTCCTCCTGCCCACTAATAAGCACTCACTTGCCGATTTGGGTAAGAGTGAAGGGTACCCATCTCTGGCTGTGAGAACTCTGAATCACTTGAATTAGTATTGTTGCCCGGCCTTCTTGTTGCAAATTCTCTCCAATTAGACCTACTCTTAAAACCTTGAGCTTGCTTTGAACAAAGGTTGTTCACCTCACAGACTCAACAACGGGAAGACCTGCATGCCTGAGGAGGGCAAACGGGGTCTTCTCATCTGTGAGGATCCATGTAGGCGGATTATACCTACTGACTGTTTCACGCAAGCAAGGGAGTAAAGGGCAGAGTCGAAAATAGAGTAATTCTGCCTGAATCCCTGGGTTGACGGGAAAATTCAGGCTGACCTGGATGGGGGTTAAAAGTCCTGGAGGCTTACGTGGGGGAGAAAGTCACTCAGAGAGCCATCCAGTCGACCAATAATGGGGAATTCTTGGAGTACCCATGAAATGTTCCTTGACGGTCTCAAGATGTCCCTCAGAACGTGAGGAATAAGGGTAAAAAGATCCATGATACCTGCCCTTGGTTTCCCTTAGAGGGGACTATTAAACAGATTGATACTTGAAATCACATGGAAAGCTTTATCAAATAAAAATTATATGCTGTATATTAAATGTTATGAAAGTTTTTGCCTGTAAGAAAGGCAAAAACAATATATTTCTTAAATATAGAAAAAATTTTCAACAGCAGTAGAATTTTGAGAAAGAAAAGCCTCATGCAGACTCCTTTTTTTAATTTGCTAGAGGTGTGATACTATACTTTTAGATCAGACCAATAAAGTATCAGATGTATAAGTTTTACTGAATAAATTTCTTTATCATTTTTTAAATAAAGATACATACTTAGCTTTTAAAATATAATCAATATCTCATAAGTTAAATTACATGAGAAGCCAATGTTTTTATAAGTAATTGAATCCTGCCTGCATTCTTAATTAAGCTAGAGGTGGGGCAACATTTGTGGCTTGTGAATTCAAATGTAAATTTGCTTTATTTTAAAATGAAGATACCTACTTTAATTACTTAAATTAGATATTTAAATTATGATCAAGGTTTTCAGCTAAATGAAAAGCCAATATTTTTATAAAAATTTTTAATAAAGACCAGAAACAGCTAGTGATTGTCTACAATGTGATTTTGACTTTCTTTTAAAAGAATAAATTGAGTAGCTGCCATGACGGCCACACATCTTATTGCCCACGTGGCCTGCGGCCATCATCTTAAAATAACAAAGACCAACCCTCTTCCCGCCCCGCTCCAGTCCCCATTTCCCCGAGAATCATCAGTCCACTCCCCTTCCATACCTCTGATTCTATTATATTCACCAGTTTAATATTGTTCATCATGATTTTTACTTCCCTTGGTTTTTAGATTCACTTGTTGATAGTTATGTATTTGTTGTTCATAATTTTTATCTTTATTT
Organism: Vespertilio murinus; assembly: GCA_963924515.1. NCBI lineage: Eukaryota > Metazoa > Chordata > Mammalia > Chiroptera > Vespertilionidae > Vespertilio > Vespertilio murinus. The sequence continues at coordinate 94,545,840 of OZ004707.1, read as the reverse complement.
TCTTCCTCTTCCTAAAGAACCCCTTTTAGCAATTCATATAATTCTGGCTTGGCAGTGATGAACTCCTTTAGCTTAAATTTATTTGTGAAGCTCTTTATCTGGCCTTCTATTCTGAGTGATAGCTTTGCTGGGTAGAGTATTTTTGGCTGTAGGTTCTTGTTATTCATCACCTTGAATATTTCTTGCCATTCCTGTCTGGCCTGCATGGTTTCTGTTGAGAAATCAGCTGACAGTCGTATGGGTGCCCCTTTATAGGTAACTACCTGCTTTTGTCTTGCTGCTTTTAATATTCTCTCTTTGTCTTTAGCTCTTGGAATTTTAATTATGATGTGTCTTGGTGTGGTCCTCTTTGGGTTGCTTTTGTTTGGGGTTCTGTGTGCTTCCTGTACGTGTAAGTCTATTTCTTTCCCCAGGTGGGGGAAGTTTTCTGTCACTATTTCTTTCAATATGTTTTCAGTATCTTGCTCTCTGTCATCTTCTGGGATGCCCATAATTCTGATGTTGGTTCGCTTGAAGTTGTCCCAGAGGTTTCTCACACCATCTTCAACTTTCTGGATTCTCTTGTCTTCTTGTTTCTGCGGAGGAGTGTCCTCTGGCTCTTTGTGTTCCAAATATTGGACTTGATTCTTGCAATCTTCCAATCCGTTTTTAGGACTCTGTATAATATTTTTTATTTCAGAGAATGTATTCTTTATTTCTAGTTGATCCCTTTTCATATCCTCATAGGTCTCATTTATTTTATCGGCCTTTTCTAAGAGATTGTTGAACAACCTTATAAGTGTGGCTTTGAACTCTATATCCAGTCGCTTTTTGTCCTCCATTTCTTTCGTTTGTGATCTGTTTCCTCGTTTTGACATTTTCTCTGCTTCCCTGAGTTGGTAGGTTGGGAGGATCAGCTGTGTCTATGCCAGGAGACAACCTTATTCCACTAGACTTGGAAACCTGCAAAAGCTTCTCTGAGTTCAGCTTGGATGGGGCGGAGTTTCAGGGTGGAGCCTACAGCCTTGGCTTCCGGTTAGCCCCGCCCTCTGAGGTTCCTGAGTCTCAGTGTACCTTCCTGTCCTTTGGTATTCGCTGCAAGCACCTCTGAGAGAAAGGCGCCCTAGAGCTTCACCCGCTACCAGACAGTGTAGTCTCTCCCCCAACAAGCCCACAACTGGGGTTCAGAGCAGTTGGAAGTGGGGTTAAGAACAGTCCGGAGCTTATGTCTCCTTCCCGCTAGGGCGATCTCGCCGCCCAAACAACAGTCTGTCCTCTGTGTGCAATGTGCGCGACTCAGGGGCCCTGCTTTTCGCCGTTCCCCTGAGCTTCTGTCTTACAGCCCAGATTCCCTCTGTATGAGGCTGGAGCCCAAGGGTCTTGCCCAGGACTGGGGTTCAGTGTAGTCAGAACTGGGGCTCAGCACAGTCCTGAGCTTTTGAGTCCTTCCCGATGGGGCAATTCAGCAGCTCAGCGAGCAGTCCCTCCTCTACGCGCAATGTGCGCGACTCCGGTGCTTGGCCTTTTGCCGCCGCTCCGCTGAGCTTCTGTCTTACAGCCCAGTTTCCCTCTGTATGAGCCTGGACCCCAGGGTCTCGCCCAGAACTGGGGTTCAGTGCAGTCGGAGTTGGGGTTCAGCACAGTCCCGAGCTTTTATCTCCTTCCCGCTAGGGAACACCAGCCAGGCACTCCGCCGCCCCTCCTCTCCGGCTCCGTCCTCTCCCCGTACACACCATGCCTCCGTACCTTAGGCTTTTACAGCTCCTCTGGTTTTCCTTCTGGTTTTCTCTTTCCTTCTAGTTGTAGAATTCCCAGTCAGTCAACTTTCCTGTAGTTCTGGTTAGTGTCCACTCTATATTTTAGTTGTATTTTTTGAAATTGTTGAGTGCGGCTGCAGTTGGGCTTTTACCTCTGCCGCCATCTTGTTGTTCTCTATCTTCCCTTGGTTTTTAGACTCACTTGTTGATAGTTATGTGTTTGTTCATAATTTTTATCTTTATTTTCTTCCTCTTCCTAAAGAACCCCTTTTAGCAATTCATATAATTCTGGCTTGGCAGTGATGAACTCCTTTAGCTTAAATTTATTTGTGAAGCTCTTTATCTGGCCTTCGATTCTGAGTGATAGCTTTGCTGGGTAGAGTATTTTTGGCTGTAGGTTCTTGTTATTCATCACCTTGAATATTTCTTGCCATTCCTGTCTGGCCTGCATGGTTTCTGTTGAGAAATCAGCTGACAGTCGTATGGGTGCCCCTTTATAGGTAACTACCGTATTTGCCGGCGTATAAGACGATTTTTTGGCCCTGAAAAATACGTATTTGCCGGCGTATAAGATGACTGGGCGTATAAGACGACCCCCTAACATTTCCACTCAAAATACAGAGTTTGTTATATACTCGCCGTATAAGACTACCCCCCACTTGGAGGCATATTTTTCAGGGCCACAAAATCGTCTTATACGCTGGCAAATACGGTACCTGCTTTTGTCTTGCTGCTTTTAATATTCTCTCTTTGTCTTTAGCTCTTGGAATTTTAATTATGATGTGTCTTGGTGTGGTTCTTTTTGGATTCCTTTTGTTTGGGGTTCTGTGTGCTTCCTGGACGTGTAAGTCTATTTCTTTCACCAGGTAGGGGAAGTTTTCTGTCACTATTTTTTCAATATGTTTTCGGTATCTTGCTCTCTGTCATCTTCTGGTATGCCCATAATTCTAATGTTGGTTCGCTTGAAGTTGTCCCAGAGGTTTCTTACATTATCTTCAACTTTCTGGATTCTCTTGTCTTCTTGCTTCTGCAGAGGAGTGTCCTCTGGCTCTTTGTGTTCCAAATCTTGGACTTGATTCTTGCAATCTTCCAATCCGTTTTTAGGACTCTGTATAATATTTTTTATTTTAGAGAATGTATTCTTCATTTCTAGTTGACCCTTTATTATTTCTTGTTGAACCTTTATTATTTCTTGTTGATCCCTTTTCATATCCTCATAGGTCTCATTTATTTTATCGGCCTTTTCTAAGAGATTGTTGAACAACCTTATAAGCGTGGCTTTGAACTCTATATCCAGTCGCTTTTTGTCCTCCATTTCTTTCGTTTGTGATCTGTTTCCTCGTTTTGACATTTTCTCTGCTTCCCTGAGTTGGTAGGTTGGGAGGATCAGCTGTGTCTATGCCAGGAGACAACCTTATTCCACTAGAGTTGGGAACCTGCAAAAGCCTCTGAGTTCAGCTTGGATGGGGCAGAGTTTTAGGGTGGAGCCTACAGCCTTGGCTTCCGGTTAGCCCCGCCCTCTGAGGTTCCTGAGTCTCAGTGTACCTTCCTGTCCTTTGGTATTCGCTGCAAACACCTCTGAGAGAAAGGCGCCCTAGAGCTTCACCCGCTACCAGACAGTGTAGTCTCTCCCCCAACACGCCCACAACTGAGGTTCAGAGCAGTTGGAAGTGGGGTTAAGAACAGTCCGGAGCTTATGTCTCCTTCCCGCTAGGGCAATCTCTCGGCCCAATCAACAGTCTGTCCTCTGCTCGTGCAATGTGCGCAACTCAGGGGCTCTGCTTTGCGCCGCTCCCCTGAGCTTCTGCCTTACAGCCCAGATTCCCCCTGTATGAGGCTGGGGCCCGAGGGTCTTGCCTAGGACTGAGGTTCAGTGTAGTCAGAACTGGGGCTCAGCACAGTCCTGAGCTTTTGAGTCCTTCCCGATGGGGCAATTCAGCAGCTCAGTCAGTGAACAGTTCGTCCTCTGTGTGCAATGTGCGTGACTCCGGGGTTCTGCCTTTCGCTGCTCCTCTTAGCTTCCGCCTTACAGCCCAGATTCCCTCTGTATGAGCCTGGGACCCCAGGGTCTCGCCCAGAACTGGGGTTCAGTGCAGTCGGAGTTGGGGTTCAGCACAGTCCGGAGCTTTTATCTCCTTCCTGCTAGGGATTTCCAGCCAGGCACTCAGCTGCCCCTCCTCTCTGGCTCAGTCCTCTTCCTGTGCTTGCGCACTATGCCTCCGTACCTTAAGCTTTTACAGCTCCTCTGATTGTCCTTCAGGTTTTCTCTTTCCTTCTAGTTGTAGAATTTCCAGTCAGTCAACTTTCCTGTAGTTCTGGATAGTGTCCACTTTATATTTTAGTTGTATTTTTTGAAATTGTTGAGTGCGGCTGCAGCTAGGCATTTACCTCTGCCGCCATCTTGTTGCAATCCGATTTTTTTTTTTTAATTATCATTACTGCTTCAATTTCATCAGCCATTATTGGCCTATCAGAATTTTCTGATTCTTTCTGATTGAGTTTTGGAACATTGGAATTTTTCTAGAAAGATGTCTATTTTGTCCAGGTTGCCCATTATTTTGAAATAAAATAATTCATAGTATTTTTATGGTTTTTTGTATTTATGTGGGGTCAATGGTTAATTCACCTATTTCATTTCTGATTTTAGTTTAGTTTTTTTTTTTTTTTTGAGCTCTCTCTCTGTTTCTTGATGATTCTGGCTAAAGGTTCGTCAATCTTGTTTATCCTTTCAAAGAACAATCTATTGGTTTTATTGAAGTTTTGTTTTGTTTTAGTCTGTATGTCATTTATTTCTGTGTAGCCATGCAAGGTTAGTTATTGGTAATTTTACTATTAAGACTTCTGGTTTAGATGCAAATGCTTCTCATATCATGAAGACTGTAAGTATAACAGTAACTAGTGAAATGAATGAACCAATAGATGATACAGTATTTCAAGTTGTATAAGTGTCTAAGTAATCAGAGTAGCATTATATTTCTTATAAGCCTAAGAAATGTTGAGGGGAAAAGGTTATATTAAGGACTACAAATGTAACCAAGAAATGGATCTTTGCTCTCAAGTTGTGTTTAATGTATAACCTGAAGATGAGGGAAATCAGTGCATGAATCCACCTTTAATAGCAAGTATAGCTGCCATAAGAAAGCCATAGTGCAAATGTGCTACTACATGAGGTATATGGTGCAGAACGGGCCACAGTTCAGATATCCAGGGCGGCTTTGGACAGAGAGTGCACAGAATCACAGAATACAGCTATTTTCGATGTTTGTGATTCCATTGCTTCATCAATAGCACCTTACCAGAACTCACGCGAGCAATGGAGTCACAAACACCAAGAAGCCACCCTTTGGTTGGTATTTTTGCACATCTCTTTCAATAGCTTCCCTCAGTTCCTCAACTGTTGTGTGTTGTGTACCCTAAACTTTAACTTTTATGTATGTCGAGTATGATGCCTATTAGACCCCCTACTGTGAATAGCAAGTTAAAACCCAGTGCTCAGAGTATAGCTGGAAATCATTTAATGTTAACTCCAAGAAGGGTTACTAAGCAGATAAATACTTTCACTCCAGTTGGGATAGCAATAATTATAGTGGCTGATGTAAACTATGCTTATGTGTCAACATCCATGCCTACTATAAATATGTGATGGGTTAAAATTCCATGGACATTATAGCTCATACCATTCCCATATTTCTGAAAGGGTCTTTTTTTCCTAAACAATATGTGACAATGTGTGAAATAATCCCAAATCCAGGGAGGATAAGGATATAAACCGCTGGATGACCAAAAAATCAGAATAAATGTTTATATAAGATAGGGTCTCCTCCTCCAGCAGGATAAAAAACAGTAGTGTTTAAGTTCCAGTCTGTTACTAGTATAGTAATTCCAGCAGCTATGACTGGGAGAGAGAGCAGGAGTAAAACAATTGTAATTAAAACTCATCAGACAAATAATGGTGTTTGATATTGAAAAGGGCTGATGGTTTCATATTAATAATAGTAGTAATAAAATTAATAGCACCCAAAATTGATGAAACGCCTGCTAAAGTGCAGGGAGAAATTAGTTAAGTCAATGTAAGTTCCCGTGTTGGCAAGGCTGCGGGCTAAAGGGGGATAAACAGCCAGTTCTTGCTCCAGCTTCTGCTATAGAAGAGGCTAGTAGTAGTATTTCTGAATGACTTCCTGGTATAAAAACCAAATTTAATATATTAAATTCAGGTATACACACTCATGGTATATATGTGCTGCAAGGTATCCCCAAAATATATGCACTACAGGGTGTATTCCCAAAATGTACACACACTTTAACAGCTGATAACTCAATTTTCACTCCTTCTCAGGTTTAACAGATTTGTTGGAATGGTGAAGCCAGGCGAAGCTTTGAACAAAAAAAAAAAAAAAAGATATATCCTCTGGGATTTCTTATGTGGACACATACAGGATGAAGTGCATGGCACAGAGTGGGCCACACAGTCCAGGCATCCAGGGCCGCTGTAGACAGAGGGTGCACAGAAACACAGAATGCAGTGATATTCTCAATGTTTGTGATTCCATTGCTTCATCAGCAATGACTGGACCAGAACTCATTCGAGCCATGAAGTCACAAACACCAAGAATCCTTTTTTGGGTTGGCATTTGTGCACATCTATTTCAATAGCTGTCCTCAATTCCTCAACTGTTGTGTGTTTTGTACCCCAGACTTTAACTTTTGTATTCCCATAAAAAGCCTCATGGAGAAATTTTCTTCATTCAAAGCTTAGTCTATCCTCACTCATTTCTTCAAATCAGTTAAACCTGAAAAAGTGAAAATTATGTGAGTTATCAGCAGTTAGAGTGTGTACCTGTTTTGGGGGACACCCTTTATTTACACCAATGGGCAATCTTACTCTTGGGGAGTCTTACCTGCTGTTGGTATGTGGCCAGGTTCCTGACACATTTTGTTTCCTGTTGTTTACTAAGGAGCTGTTCCTGGAATGTACTAAACCTGGTGGTTTGGGTTTTATAAATTTTTTTTTCCTTTTGAGTTAATGTACTGAGAAAGAATTGGGTATGCTAACAAGGTCTGTTTTCCAAGTACTTTGAGGTATGAATTAAATAGCCATTGATTCTGGAACACGGGATGAGTTTGTAATAAAATGAGATGGAGTAGAAGTGAGTCCTAGTTTTCCTCTCCGAACCTCACTGGCAGCATTGTCAGGCTCTGGACTTCCTGTGTCAGCCCCTCAAGGCTCCTCACATCAGCCCCCCAGGCTCCTGGATCCCTGGAATTCTGACCTTCTTGGCCACAAGATCAGAGAATAGGGAATCGAGGTTTCCTGTTTACCAGGCAGCAGCTTTTTCCAGACTTCTGTGTATTTTAAATTCCTAAAGGTCGAATTCATTTTGATATGGGATTTATATCACTGCAGGAGCTCAGCTTAAAATGATCCTTTTGATTTTCAAAGGATACTCAACTAGGAAGAGTCATATGAGGGAGGAGAATGTGAAGATCTCTGCCTGACTTAACCTTATGGTGGCCTGTTCAGTTGCCACCTGCATGTCCCTTCCTTCTCACCAAACCTCTCCTGTAAAGTTCCTCCTCTGGCCTCCTTTTCCATTTTTTCCCAAGGCCCTGCATCTGTGGGAGTTGCCCACTCAGCGAACTGCCTTCCCCAATGCTTGGGGTCAAACTCAGCAGCAGGCCCTGCAGGCCTCCTCCCCTGAGGCTTTGGTTTGGAGGGTCTGACACTGGCCAATCACCCCTTGGAGCTCTCAGCCTCTGTCCCATTATTCTCTCCCCTCTGGGATGGTTCTTCAGGGCTCACATTTGCCAGTCCCTTAATCACTCCCTTATTCCTTCCACAAACACTCATTGAAAGCTTCCTGTGTGCTCACTCCCAGGTTCCACCATGGAGGTAGCTCCCTCCCTGCCCCCTTTGCAGGGCTGAGCCACCAGCTTCCCTAGCTCTGACACTCCTGAGCTTCAGGCCTGAGGTCGTCTGCCTTAGGCCCACTGCCTGGGCTGAAGACTTCCTCCACTCTCCCTGGCTCCTCTGGGCTCCCTACTTATCCAAGGACACCAGCTGTCAATCACAGAAGCCAAAACTGTGTGGTGCAGGCTTGATCCCTCCTCTCTCCACTTCCCACATTTGATAGGTCCCTTAAACCTGAGAATGGGTCTGGAATATGCCAGCCACATCTTAGTTGATTGTTCTCATGCCAAGTCCCAAACACACCCCTGTCCCAAGGTCTTTGCAAAGGCTTATCAACTTATCTGCCTGCCTCTCAGCACCAGGGTACCTCTGGGTATCCACCTCAGTAACCTTCCTTTTTGAACCTCCATACTAGCTACACCCATCCCTTTGTGGCCTAGCCTCTCCATGTGGCTCAACTTGTAGAGCCTTTGTAATAATGCATGTTGTCGATATAAATTCAGATTCTTTCTTGTGGACCTGAATTAATAGGTTCTCTCCCACCCATATTTGTGTTTCTTTCAACATGTTCTCAACCATTAATTATTTCCATACATATTGCATATTTTTCTTCCTGGGTAAGTTACAATACTCACATAGTTCTTCCAAAGAGTAGCACACTACCTCGGAGGTCATGCTTTCCCCTAACCTTTAGTTTCCTGTGAGATTTGAGTTTAGTCAAGGTGGCAACTGCTGCAGGAGAGGTCAGTCTTTATTACCCTTACTAGAGGCCTGGTGCATGAAATTCACGTACAGGTGGGTGTGTCTCTTAGCCCAGCCTGCACTCTCTCCAATCTGGGACCTCTCAAGGAATGTCCACCTGCCTGCTTAGGCCCTATGGGATAGGGCCTAAAGGAGCAGTCGGACATCCTTCTCACATTCCAGGACAGCTGATTCCCAACTGCTCGCCTGCCAGTCTTCCTGATTGCCCCTCACCACTTTTGCCTGCTAGCCTGATCATCCCTAACCACTCCCCTGCCAGTCTGACTGATGCCTAACTGCTCCCCTGCCAAGCTGATTGTTCAAAACTGCCCTCCCCTGTAGGCCTGGTCCCCCACAACTGCCTTCCCCTGCAGGCCTGGTCTCCCCTCAACTGCCCTCCCCTGTGGGCCCGGGTCCCCCAAAGCTACCCTTTCCTGTAGGCCGTCGCCCCCACTTCCCTCCTCTTCTGGCCTGGTCACCCCTAACTGCCCTCCCTTGCAGACCTGGTCTTTCCCAACTGCCCTCCACTGCTGGCCATCTTGTGGTGGCCATTTTGTGTCCACATGGGGGCAGCCATCTTGTGTGTTGGAGTGATGGTCAATTTGCATATTACTCTTTTATTAGATAGGATAGAGGCCAGGTGCACAGGAGGGGCTGGCTGGTTTGTCCTGAAAGGTGTCTTGGATCAGGGTGGAGGTTCCCTTGGGGCATGGGGTGGCCTGGACAAGGATCTTGTTGTGGTTTGCAGGCTAGCCACACACCCCAGCAACACAAGCGGAGGCACTGGTATTTGGGACTTATTTATCTTCTCCAATTGAAACTTTGTAGCCTTGAGTGAAGGCCAGGGCTGCAGGAAGCTTGGCTTCCTCCATTGCCAGGGGCAACTCAAACCTCCTGCTCTCTCCAGCTCCATGACCACTGCCATTTTTGGGGGGATTAATTTATCTTCTATAATTGAAACTTTATAGCCTTGAGCAAAGACTAGGGCTGGCTAGAGCAGGCATGAAGCTTGACTTCCCCCATTGCCGGGGAAACTCAAACCTCCTGCTCGCTCCATGGCTGCAGCCATTTTGGTTGGGTTAATTTGCATACTCACTCCTGATTGGCTGGTGGGCATGGCTTGGTGTAGCAGAGTGATGGTTAATTTGCATGTTACTCTTTTATAGTGTAGATGTGCTCCCTCTTGCACATTTCTCCAGTATCTGAGAAATTCTGAATTATCCCAGTTTCATCCCATATTGGTTACCACACTCCCATGATCCATCCCATTTCTTCTCACATCTGGCTTGAAGCCATTGTGAAAATAGATCTATCCATGTCCTGAATCTCTTCAAACTGAATGAGGTGTGCTGGCTTTAAACCAGGGGAAACCATCCCTGTCTGCTGTTGCAGATTACTCAGGAATTTTCAAAATGTCTATGTCAGTGATCGGCAAACTTGTAAGTCAACAGAGTCAAATATCAACAGTACAATGATTGAAATTTCTTTTGACAGCCAAATTTTTTAAACTTAAACTTCTTCTAATGTCACTTCTTCAAAATACACTCGCCCAGGCCGTGGTATTTTGTGGAAGAACCACACTGAAGGGGTCAAAGAGCCACATACGGCTCGTGAACCAGTGTTTTCCCACCATGGGTCTATGTCATCACCACAGATTTAGAAACAACAGAAAAACCCATTGGATTCTCACCACGGCCCTCACTCCTCCATCTAATGATGCGGTAGCCCAGTATTTAAACATTATCTTGAGTGGACTATGGAATTAGAATTGTTTAACACTAAATGATTGATTTTCTTTTTATGTTATGAACTCTATTCCTTATCCAAATTTGTTTCTATGACCATTGTCCTCCACCATTAATTAATTCCACACTTATTTCATATTTTTCTGCTTTTGTGTATTAGAGAACTCACATAGTTTTTCCAAAGGGTGCCACACTTTTTCAAAGGCCACACTTTGTCTCTCACCTTGAGTGTCCTACTCTGATGGGCATCTAGTCAAGCTGGAAGTTACCACAGGAGAGGTCACCATGGTGATTCCCCTTGTTTGTCTACCATGAAACTTTCCAATGTTTTTCCACATCTAGCTGGAAGCATAGAAATAAACTATTGGTGCCCTGAAGCTCCTCAAGCAGCATCTGGAGCCTTGGACATGAGTTCAGCAGGAGATCTCTAGGGATGAGAAGGAGCATGCCCATGTGTGCTGAGGGGATTACTCAGTTCTATTTCAGATTGCATGTCATCACCAGAGACATAGGAATTGGTTGTAGGAAACCTGATGGGTTCACGCAGCAGTCCTCACGTCTCCATCTAGTGATGCTGTAGCCCTGTGTCTAGAAATTGCCTTGGTTGGCATGAGCCTGGAATTGTCCCTGGGTTTTGGGACAATTAATCATGATTTCTTTCCTTTTCTAACACACAATTCCTCACTAATTCTCTGAAGGTTAATGCTCTCCAGCACAATTGCTACTCCCCAGCTACAACAGCTTATTCACCTGATTTTTATTGAGTGAATGATAGGTAAATAAAAATATGTTTATATTTTTCAAACACAGAAAAATGTTTCTTAATTTCTTTAACAAGCATGGGATTAACAAAGGTTATTTTAAAAATTATTTCATTATTACATTTTTGGAGTAACCAGGTTAATCGCATTGTAAAACTTCACTTGTACAACTTTATACTACAACAGAGCACACTCAGCTATGTGCTCACCACCCAATGTCTGTCTCCTCTGTCCCCAGGCAGTTGACCCCTTTTATTCACCTGGACCTCCCTCATGTTTTCCTTTTTTTAAACACCATAATTCCATTTGTATGTAGGAGACTTTGTTTTTTTGTTTGTTTCTACATTTCATTGATGAGGGAAAATATGGAATCTGCCATTTTATACTTTTGAGTAATGCAATCTTCCACTTTAAGGTTTCACTCTAATAAGCATTATATGAGATACAAATATCTTTGAATATTTTGACCACTGAGTAAGAACATCCAATAAACTTTTGCCCAAAAAATTTGTGCAGGATCTTCTAATTATGCTCTTTTTTAAAAAAATTTTTATTAAGGTATTATATATGTATATAGCTTACCATTGCCCCCCCCACCTCCCATTCATGCCCTCCCTCTCCAGAGTTCTGTGTTCATTGGTTGTACTTATATTCATGCATACCATTCCTTCGATTGTTCTCTTATCTCCCCCCAGGTCTCCTTCCCCTCACTACTGTCATTTAACAATCTGCTTGTTTTATGGTGACTATCTCAGGATCACATGAATAGAATCCGCTCCTCATTTGGCAGTCTGCTTGTTTTATGGTGGCTATCTCAGGCCCACACAAATAGAGTCCACTCCACCTCTGGTTCACACCGCCCCTCCCCCCGGGTCCCACTGCTTCCCCTGGGACACACGGCTCACCCGGGACACCCAGTCCCTTTGGGGGAGACATGGCTCACCCGGGGCACACGGCTCCTCGCTAGCAAGGCAGACAGGCTGGGACGGCTGCAGGCGGGCTGAGATGGCTGCAGGCGGGGAGACCGCCCTCAAAGGTGTCTCGTTCGGTGTGGAAGCAGAGCAGCCGCGGACGTGGAGGCTAAGTTCTGAGGCCGCACTCTCCCTGAGCCCGTGGCAGAGTGAGCTCTGTTCTCAGTGGATTTCCTTTATTCGCGGCGGTGGTGGCGGGTGTGGCAGCAATGGTTGCTCCTGTGGTTCAATTTCCATTGTAGTTTTATTTTTATTTTTTTTAAATTTTATTTTATTAAGGTATTTTCTGTGTACATAGTTTACCATTGCCCCCCCCCCCCCACCTCTCATTTATGCCCTCCCTCCCCAGAGTTCTGTGTTCGTTGGTTGTACTTATGTTCATGCATACCAGTCCCTCGGTTGTTCTCCTATCTCCCCCCAGGTCTCCTTCCCCTCCCCGCTGTCATTTGACAATCTGCTTGTTTTATGGTGACCATCTCAGGACCCCATGAATAAAATCTGCTCCTCATTTGGCAGTCTGCTTGTATTATGGTGACTATCTCAGGACCATATGAATAGAGTCCGCTCCTCCTCTGGTTTTCACCGCCCCTTCCCCTGGGTCCCACTGCTTCCCCTGGGACACACGGCTCACCCGGGGCACACTGCACCCTGGGACACTCAGCTCACCCGGGGCACTCGGCCCCATGGGACACTCGGCTCACCCAGGGCACTCGGCCCCCTGGGACACTCGGCTCACCCGGGGCACTCGGCCCCCTGGGACACACGGCTCACCCAGGACACTCCATTGTAGTTTTAAAGTTCACATGGTGGTAGTAGTGGAAGCTTTGGCCCAGCCATGCGGTGGAGGAAGGACTAGCCAGGGCCGGGAATGGAAGGCGTTGCGCCATCTCCACACCAGCACACGCCATCTCCACACCAGCACAGAGGGTGTGCTGGGAAGGTTGTGGGCCGGCTGAGATGGCTGCGGGCGGAGAGACCGCCCTCAATGGTGTTTCCTTTAGTGCGGAAGCGGAGCTGCTGTGGACGCAGAGGCTAAGTTCTGAAGCCACACTCTCCCTGAGCCCGAGGCGGAGTGAGCTCTGTTTTCAGTGGATTCCCATCATTCGAGGTGATGGCGGGTGTGGCGGTGGGTGCGGCAGCGACGGTAGCTGCTGTGGCTCAATTTCGCCTGTAGTTTTAAAATCCACATGGTGGTAGTGGCAGAAGCTTCTGCCCGGCCATGCGGTGGCGGAGGAAGGACTCGCCGGGGCCGTGAACAGAAGGCGCCGCGCCAGCTCCTCACCAGCACGGCGTGCGCGGAGGCCAGGCTGAGCTGGCTGCAGGCGGTGGTGGAGTAAGGACTGGCCGGGGCCTTGAACGGAAGGCGCTGCACCAGATCCTCACCAGCACAGCGTGCGCGGAGGCTGGGCTGAGCTGGCTGCAGGCTGGGAGACGCTGCGCCATCTCCTCACCAGCTTAGCGGGTGGGCTGGGACAGCTGGGGGCTGGGATGGTTGCAGGCAGGGAGGCTTCTCGTCCGGGCAGGAGCCAAAAGCACGGAGGAGGCCGGGCTTCAGCTCCCTGGCTCCCACGGCGGCCGGCCAGGCTAGCCCATTCCCTGGGCCCGGGGCGGAGCGAGGTCTGGCTTCCCTCATTCCTGGTGGCAGCGGCTCCGGCAGGTCCGGTTTTGCTGTAGTTTTAAACTCCACATGGCAGCAGCGGTGCCATGCTTTTTTTTCCTTTCTAATTATGCTCTTTTTAATGTCTCTGCCTATGTTGCAAAATACTACACAGAGCCATGAATCAGTATTTCCTTCCATAGCTGGACAGAGTGATTGATAAGGTGAACTGCACCAACCTCTCCCCATTGTGAAGGTTTTGTTACCCACTGACCTTCACAGATGTCCAGAGATGGTCTGTAGTGCTGCAGCTGTCCACTTTCTGGTTGGCCAGCAATATCATGCATAATCATTAGTAATCCAGGCCACAACTTTACTTCCTCTGTATTGAGATCATAGTACTTTCCAGGAGTCCATAGATCTAGGCTGAAAGATGGATTCATTGTATAGAAGTTGGTGCTGAAATAAATTGGGTCACAGGTTATATTACTGCTTCGGTCCTCCCAGGTTTGATCATGCTTAACAACACCACACCCAGGTCATAATGGACAACTCAGGTATCATAAACTTGGGTACCTATCTTAAACATTCCTTCTTTCAAACTAAGAAAAGATTTTGGGACAAATCTCAGTCCATTTTCAGTGTGATGACAGCTCATTGCCCTGAATATTTGCCCCTCCCTACTAAGACTATTTTGAGCTAAAGAAGGGATAGAAGCTATCAGTGATGCCCAGGTGGACATTAGCCTGAGACTGGAGTAATTCTTGTCCTATAGGTCTGGGAGCCAGGACACCTAGGCAGTTTGGCCTCTAGGTTTGCTTCTAGCCCAGCCCTCTCCAACCCAGGGAATCATCAGATCAGTTGCCAGCTTTCTATCATGAATTTTTTCAATTTATCTATCACATCTGTTTTGGAACCATTTCGACAAATATCTGCTCATGTCCTGAAGATCTTCAAGCTGAACCTGGGACCTTGGATGTAAAGCAAATAACCAATCCATGTCTGCTGTTGTCAATCACTCAGAAAATTTTCTGAATGTCGATGTCATTACCATGTGGAAACTAGAAACGAAAAAAGCACATTGGATTGCTACAGCGGTCCTCACTCCTCCATCTAGTGATGCTGTGACCACATATTAGAAATTGTCTTGTTGGGCTTGACTCTAGAATCTCAACTTGGTATTAACTCATAATGAAGGATTTTCTTAAGACAATGTTCCTTTTTAAATATCTGATGGTTAGCACCCTACAGTACATCTGCTGCTGCCCAGTTGTAGCAGAGTCTTCACCTGATCCTTAATTCCCAAAAGGGAAGTAAACAAAAATATGCTCATGTTAATCCAAAACTAAAAAGTCTCTTCTTTCCTTAAACAAGAGGGGAGTAACAAAATTTCTTTGTGGAATTATTTCATTATTTATTATTTAGGGATAGCCTTATTAACATTATATAAATGTCACCTGTACTATGTAACAGTACAACCTCATATACTTTATGTGCTCACAGCCCAAAGTCCAGTCTCCTTGTATTTGAGCCCCTTTGCCCCCTTATCATCACTCATGATTTTCCTCTCTGGAAACCAGCATTATTGCTTTTACATGTCAGTGATTTTATTTGTAGTATTGTTTTGCTTCTGGCTTTTACATTTCATAGATGAGGGAAAATACAGAATGTGCCAACATACCCCCTGGATTAATTAAGTCCTCCACTCTAAGGATATTTTGTGATAAGCATCATAGGAGGCATAAATAGCTTTTTATATTTTTGCCCATTGAGTGAAAACTGTCCTTACACCTCTGTCCCTCGTTGTTGATGGGAAATAGTGACAGAGCCACGAATCAGCATATGCTGTCATGTCAGATCATTTGCCCTTCAAGCATAGGAAGCTGCCCACTGTGATAGTTTCCTCATTCCTGTTGTCCAAGGACATTTACAGGGGCTCTGTCGTGCTGCAGCTATGCACTCTGCAGTTGTTCACCAAAATCTCTTATATTGTACCCACTGAGTTAAAATAGTCCTCATGCCTCTGCCATATTCCAATGTGAATAATTTCCCATTCATGCTTCCTTTCTGCCCATCTGTATGGTAGACATTTTGACCAGAGCCATGAATCAGCATGTACTTGAATCTCAGATCATTTGTTGTTCAAGCAGAATGAGTTATAGTGACCTGCTGGGAACTCTGGCCCCTGGGATGGGCTACAGCTGGTTGCTCTCTGCTTGATCATCTAGATCATGCTAGCTTGTCTCTAAGCCAGGCCACATCATTTCTACCCTTGTCAAAAGGTCATCAGGAGTTTCTCATGAGTCCAAAACTAGGCTGCAAGTGGGATTGAGGACAATTGGGCCAGCACTTAACATGACTTTTTTGAGCTGCAGAGTCCTCCCAGGTTACATCATCTATGAACCTCTTCAAATGACTACAAATTGATGTTGTAGTCATTCTATGTGTCACCAACTTATGGCTCCTTGGGTTCCATCACATCCAGGTCATAGTGGACAGCTGGGTTGCACAGTAACTTGGAGGCCCATGGTTAAGCATTTCCTCTTTGAAACCAAAGAAACCCTTTGAGACAAACCTCAGTCCTTTTGGAGGGGTGACAGGCCCTTCCCCTGCCTATTTGCCCCTTATACCAGGGTGACTTTGGGATGAAGGACATTTGGAAACCATCTGTGTTGTGCTCATGTAACTGAGCAAGGGAATATTTCCCTTGACACTTAGAGGCCCCTGAAGGGTCAAGATAAATATGGACCTTGGAGTCTGGGATTACTTCTCCCAAACACTATGCAACACAATGCAACATGAGGCTCAGGTTTGCCAGCTTCTGACTCAGTTTCTGCTGTTTCTCTGGGGCTTGGGCGGTGGGAACATCGTGGAGGAACTTTGCTGCCCTGTTGTTGTCTTCTTTAGTTTTCTCATTCTGGACACTAAAGTGACAAAAGAGGGAACTCTTAAATTCTGGTTTACTGGGTGGAAAAAATTTTGCATGATGAGTGATGGTCTAAGCATGTGACTTCCTTTATTAAGAAAGAACTTTAGCCCTAGCTGGTTTGGCTCAGTGGATAAAGCATCAACCTGTGACGGAAGGGTACCAGGTTCAATTCCAGTTAAGGGCAAATGCTCAATCCCCAGCAGGGGGCATGCAGGAGGCAGCCAATCAATGATTTTCTCTCATAATTGATGTTTCTTTCTCTCTCCCTCTCCCTTCTTCTCTGAAATCAATAAAAAATATTTTTTTAAAGGAAAGAACTTTATTTGTCCAATTTGACACAAAGGAGACCACAGTTGTTCCTCAAAAGAACAATAGTTACCGGTATCTGTTGATGATTTCAAGACCTTGGTTGTAAAGTTTGAGCATTTACACTTTTATTTTTTCACCCACAGGTCTTTCTAAGGTCCAGACAGAATTGCTATCTGCCAGAGATACTCAGAGGACCATCCTGTCTACTGGGTATAAGGACCCGGTCATAGTATAGCCTGCATAGCAGCCTGGATCTGTTTCAGTGCCCTGTGTTTTTTCAGATCCAACTGGAATGGAGCAGACCTTATCGTCTCCATAAATTTCTTGGAGTCATATGCTCCATTGAGGAATCTACTGCCTCTGAAATCCAGAGGCATACTGGGCGTTGTACTTCCATCATTGTCTCTATGGGGACTGGATGACAGCAATTTTTTTTCTTAATATATTTTCATTGATCTCAGATAAAAAGGGGGAGAGAGAGGGAGAGAGAGAGAGAGAGAGAGAGAGAGAGAGAGAGAGAGAGAGAGAGAAGCATCAATGATGGGAGAGTATCATCGATTGACTGCCATCTGCATGTCCTACACTGAAGATCCAGCCCACAACATGGGCATATGCCCTGACTAGGAATTGAACCATGACCCTCTAGTTCGCAGGTCAATGTTCAACATGGAGCTATGCCAGCCGGGCGGCAGCCGTTATTTTCTACCTCAAAACAGTTACTTCTGCTAAATACCACTGGACACAAAAATATTTCACTGAGAGGAATTCTAAATTTTAGTCAGATTTCTTCTTAAACTTCTCTCTGAAAGTCTAGCACATCTAGAGTTGGTTCTTACTCACTAGGTCCAGTGAGCCTAATGTCATCAATGTAATGGACCAACAGGAAGTTCAGCCTGTGGATGGAAAAGACATTCAAGACCTCTGCAAAGGGCATAAAGCTGTAGAGCTGATTCACCCCAGAAATAAGATAATGAAGGTATATGCCAGCCTTACCAGCAGAAGGAAGGTAACTTAGATTGAACTATGAAACACAAGGAGGAGGAATTGCCTGCACTGTAACTACATTGGTCCAGCAGCAGCAGGTCAGGTCATCTGTAGTTACAGCCTGAGTGAATAAACAATTTTCTATATTTATTTTTCCCCTTCTCCTCCCTTTCCCACTCTTCTTCTTTCTCCTCATTTTTCTTTCTCCTTTTGCACAAGCCAAATCAAAAGCTTACTGAGAGTGTGTTCCTGCATCTTTGAAAACTTTCTGGTGGCACAAATTTCTTTTATTCATCCAGGTGTGTGGTATAGCCTTTCATTTACTACTTATCTAGTTACAAACAATTCTAATGGCTTGTGATTACTCTCTCATAGTAGTCCTCACTCAGCAGTAATGATTATGGGAGATCATTCTGGCATCCTGGCTATTTCAGTCATGCATAAAAACAGGGGCAACTATAGTGCTTCACACTCCCACCTATGGATGCCATAGCCCAGGACTAAAAAACTGCCTTGCTTGGTAGGAGTCTGGATTCAGAGCCATATTTGGTTACCCTTAGCTATTTGTTCTTTACTTAGGCATTATTCCACCATAATTATCTGATGACTGACACCCTACAGCACACCTTCTACTGCCCAATCTCAACAGATGACTTACCTGACCCTTATTGAACAAAGGGTAGGTAAATAAAAATATATTTATATTATTCAAAACCTGAAAAAAATGTCTCCTCTTTTCTTAAGTACATGTGGGACTAAGAGATTTGCTTTAAATATTATTTCATTATTACAATTTTGGGGGTAACATGGTTAATTAACATCATTATATAAATTTCAGTTGTACAACTTTATGGTACAACATGGCACATTGTGTTATGTGCTCACCAGAAAAGTGTGATCTCCTCTGTCTTCTTCAAGACGATCCTTATTTTGCAGGGGCCTGAAACCTCACCCCTGCTGAGGGAGTCTCCTGCCCCCATGGCTGCTTAACTTCCCATGCCCAACTCAAATCGGGACCCAGGTAAAAGACAGAGACTTGGCTGACAGCAGCTGCCCTCTCACTACAACAAGACTTGAGTTGTCTTGTAAACATGGTGTGGGGAAGTGGGTTTTTGATGTCTAAATCTAGCCTACTACCAGGAATGCTCAGGGCCTACTCAAGAAGGTAAATAATCCTTTCCCCTAATATTTACACGGTAAAATAAGATTGTTTTAGAGTAATGCATTTGACAATAAAGTAGTGGACAAGTTTTCAGGCTAATTTAAATTGGCTAATTGAAATAAGCGAATATCCTAGAAAAACTAATTGCACTTGACAAAAAGCTGTTCCTAAAGTGTTAACTAAAATTTTTATTGGTAGTTCATCTCAGGATAAAATCTCACAACAAGAAATGAACCTGAAGCAGTCATATTATAGTTCAAAAAATTAAACTTTAAAAGCTATCAAGACTACATTATGAAATTTTCAAAAGCATCCTAATATTTAAATTAAAAAAGGGGAAATGTAGAAGAATATCATGTAAGGATAAATATCCTAAAAGTAAATTATATCTAGAAAATTTGTACTTTAGAAAATTAATTGTAATACTATCAGCAAGACACCCATGAAAAACACACATCGTATCCAAACAAGCCAAAGGAAAATCATTTGGGCAAAAAATGAAAAAGAATCCCAAGTCAAATTTATAGAAAATATTCCTTTATTAACTTTTGATCAAGAATATGTTTGTATATTTTCAGAAAACAACTCCGAGGCCATGCGGATTCTGCCAACAGAGAGGAATTGACAGGACTGCTCCAGCCATGAAGACAGAAGAGAAGCAGTTCAGAGATGGAAGTCGCCGATGATGCCTTACCATAATAGCAGTCAGCAGCTGTGTATCACTGCAGGTTGCCCAGAAACAAACCAAAGAGGGTTGGACCTCCATTACCACCATTTGCCCACCATCCAGAACTGAAATATAATTGCTGACATGTACACATAAGGAACTGTTTGACATTGAAATTGGGTCTCAAAAAAACTGGTGGCCCACAAGAAGCTCACTACAGGCTGATTCATATGCCTTTCAGCATAATGATTATTGCTTGTCTCATTTTTTATTCTTATAAGTATATTTCCAGTAGGACATGATCTCACTCATCTAGGGGAAATGGTGAACAACATAGATTGATGAACAAGAACAGACCCAGAGATAAGGAGCCATGGGTCAGAAAATGGACCTCAAAGGGAGGGTGGGGATAAAGGGAAAGATCAACCAAAGGACTTATATGCACACATATGAGCCTAACCAGTGGTCAAGGACAATAGGAGGGTGGGGACATGTGTGGGAGGGGGGATTGGAATGGGGGCAAAGGCAAATATGTGATATCTTAATCAATAAAGAAATTAATTTAAAAAAAAGAAAAAAGAGAGAGACAAAATGGCGGAAGACTAGATGCACATCTTCTGAGCCTTGTCCCGAAGCAGAAAGAGAGAGCAGCTGAGGGTTGCGGAGGGAGTGTTTATTAGCAAACTAACAGACAGGCGAACTCCAGGAGAAAGTGAGGTCTGCTGATCAGGGTGCCCCTGACAGGGAAGCACCCACAGCAGGGCTGGGTCCCCTCCCGGAGCTACCTACGGGCTTGGACAGGGAAATCTCGCCATCTTTAAAGGAAGAGTGGATCTTGTCAGAGGCCTGACTACCCATAGCTGCAGCAACTGCAGAGCAACTGTGAGCCCCAGAATGCTGGTCCCAGGTGACACGAACACTTGGACTCAAAGGAACACTCTACTGCACAACGAAAAGGTCAGATTTCGCTGAGATAGGGTGAGTCTCCCTGGCGGAAGACAGAAGCCCGTGTGCACCAGAAGTGCAGAAACTTGAGGACTGGGGCGGTGTTTACAAGAAGCCCCAGGCTGTTGGACTGGTGTCACCCGCTACTGTGGACGGGACTCCTAATAGGAGAGATATCTAAAGAGCAACACGTTTTGATCTGACATGGAGGCATATCTAGAGAATTACAGAGGAGTGCATTTGGCTCAGACTTACGCCTCCCCAGCACCCTAGATCAGTACCACAGAGAGGGAAAAAAAAAAAAAAAAGCTAGAGAGGTTTTAGAGCCCTGGAAGTCAACCCAGAAACACTGCCACCCAGAGGCTAAATCACAAATTGACCCTAGTGTAATAAAAAAAATCAAAGCAAGGCCAGGTAAAAATCAGGACTGGACTACAATACTGAGGAGCAGTGAATCACAGGAAACTCTAATACTGTCTGGAGTGGGAAACAGGAGTGCCAAACAGAATGATAGAAGAAGTGAATGAACTTCACTACTACAAATTTTATTTAATTTTTTAATTTTTATTTTTTATTTTCATTATTTGCAACATTTACTCAAGAAACTATTTTTTCTTTTTTCCTCACTTGAATTTACTTTTTAATTAATACATTTTTATTTCTAATCAGTATTACTACTACTATTTTACCTTTTTTATCTTATTTACTTTTGTTTATTTTTATTATTTTTTTAACTGTCATATTATTTGCTCTTTATTTTACTTAGGGATTAGTATTCTACAGTCTATTTTTACCTTTCCTTCACCAACACTTTATTCTATTTCTACCCTACTTTTATGCCATCACTCTCTTCCTAACCTTTCCATCTTTGGTGTCCTGTTTATCTTAACCCGTTCCTGCTCTAGATTTTCCCTATTCTTTCTGTTTACCACCTCCTAAAATTTCATCCTACTTTTGTATATCTAATTTCCAACTCCATGCTCCAAGCTCATACACACTGCCCTTTCTGCTGTCCTAAAAAAAAAAAAAAAAAAGTATTTCTCCCTATGCCCTTGAAGTTGTATGTTGAATGTTAACTATATCGAAGTTTTATGCTTTTTTGGGAGATTGTTTTGCTTATTCTTCTTGTTTGATTGTATGTTTTTGTTATCTTGATTTTTAGATAGTTATTACTACTGCTTTCCCTTTCCTAGCTTGATATTTGGTGGTGTTGTAAGCTGTATTAATCTCCAGATATTTGTTGCTGGCATTCACTGTGATTAAGGATTGTTCTATTGGAGTTTCCTTCCCATATATATAGTTAGTTCCTCATTTCTCTCTTAGTATCATTCTAGTTTCTCGCCTCTTTTTTTTTCTCCTTCTCCCAATTTCATTTTGCCACTCCTTTTTTTTTCTTTTTCCTCTTCTATCTCTCTTACCCCATAATTTGCCTTTCTCTAATGGTCACCTTTATTGGAGGTTATTAATATCGCAAACACATTTCTGTTCAGCACCTTGTGTGTTGTACCTGGTTGTGTTGTATTTTGTGCCTTTAAATGAATGCAGAAGAGAGAGAACTACATAACCAGACATCCTCAAAAGAGAGATCATGGGAGACAAAGAAACAGGTGAAAAAAAAGCAGGCATCACCAGAAAAGAAAGTAAACGATTTAAAGGCAAGCAATCTACCAGACCATGAATTCAGAGAAATGATCAGAAGATGGCTAAAAAGAATGGAAGACAAATTTGACAACATGAGTAAGAACTAAGAGGAAATGAAGAAGAACCAAGAGAAAATAAAAAACGACATCGCTTCTGTAAAGAACTCAATAGAAAGCATCAAGAGTAGATTAGAAGAAGCAGAAGACTGCATCAGTGAGCTAGAAGACAAGATGGAAAAAAATACCCAATTAGAACAACTTCTGGGGGAAAAAATTAAAAAGCAAGAGGAGAGCCTATTGGAGCATTGGGACAATACAAAACAAAACAATATTAGAATAATAGGGGTTCCAGAAGGAAAGGAAACTGAGGAAGGCATAGAAAATCTGTTTCAAGAAATAATGACAGACAACTTTCCTGAGATACAGAAGAAAAAACCCTCACAAATACAAGAAGCTCATAGAGTCCCAAGCAAAATGAATCCCAAAAGACCGATGCTGAGGCACATTATAATTAAATTGGCAAACACCAATTGCAAAGTAAGAATTTTTAAAACAAACAGAGACAGACAGAAAGTAACATATAAAGGAACCCCCATCATACTAGCAACTGATTTCTCAACAGAAACTCATCAGGCCAGAAGGGAATGGGATGAAATATACAAAGCCATGGAAAGAAGGGTCTGAATCCAAGAATACTGTACCCACCAAGGCTATCAATCAAGATTGAAGGTGAAATCAGGAGCTTCACAGACAATAAAAGGCTAAAGGAATTTATCACCACCAAACCACCAATGCAAGAAATGCTAAAGGGTCTCCTGTAAAAATAAAAAAGAAATAAGTAAAGAAGGAGCACAAGCGTATAGAACAAAAATGGTATCAAATAAGTACCTCTCAATAATAACTTTAAATGTGAATGGTTTAAATGCTCCAATCAAAAGACATAGGGTAACATATTGAATAAGAAAACAAGACCCATATATCTGCTGTCTACAAGAAACCCATTTCAGAAAAAAAGACACACACAGACTGAGGGTGAAGGGATGGAAAAAGGTTTTCCAGTCTAATGGAAATGAAGAAAAAAGCTGGGGTAGCAATACTTATATCTGACAAATTAGATCTCAAATTGAAGGACATAACAAGAGATAATGAAGGCCAGCCACTTCATAATACTAAAGTGTGCAATCCAACAAGAAGAAATAACTCTGGTAAACATGTATGCACCAAATACAGGAACACCCAAATACATAAACAAACTCATGGAACATATCAAGGGAGAGACTGACAGCAATCAATCATAGTAGGATATTTTAATACCCCACTATCACCATTGATAAATCCTCTAAACAAAAAATCAGTAAAGAAACATCAATCCTAAATGACGCATTAGAACAGATGAAATTAATTAACATCTTTAGAACATTTCACCCCAAAGCCACAGAATATACATTCTTCTCAAGTATACATGGGTTATTTTCAAAGATAGACCACATGTTGGGAAATAGGTAAAGTATCTTCAAATTCAAGAAGATAGAAATCAGATCAAGAATCTTTTCAGATCATAGTGGCATAAAATTGGAAATCAACTACAATAAAAATAATCCAAAGAAATCAAACACATGGAGAGTAAATAGCATGCTATTGAACAAGGACTGGGTTATCAGAGAAATCAAAGAAGAAATTAAAAACATCATGGCAACAAATGACAATGAAAACACAACCATCCAAATTCTATGGGACACAGCAAAAGCAGTTTTGAGTGGGAAGTTCATATCTCTACAAGCCTATTGCAAAAAACAAGAAAAAATGGTAAGAAATTATCTAACTCTACATACAGCTAAAAGAGTTAGAAAAGGAGCAACAAGAAAAACCCAGTTTAAGCAGAAAGAAGGAAATAATAAAAATCAGAGTGGAGATAAATGACATAGAGACCAAAGAAACAATACAAAAGATCAACAAAACCAAGGCAAGTTCTTTTAAAGGATAAATAAGATTGATGAACCTCTTGCCAGGTTAACCAAGAAACAAAGAAAAAGGACTCAAATAAACAAAATCAGAAATTAAAGAGGTGAAATAACCACAGACACTGCAGAAATTCAAAGGATTGTTACAAAATACGATGAAAAATTCTATTCCAACAACCTGGACAACCTGGAAGAAATAGACATATTCCTAGAAAAACACAACCTTCCAAAACTCAATCAGGAAGAATCTAAAAATCTCAATAGACCACTGACTTGGGAAGAAATTGAAGCAGTCATCAAAAAGCTTCCAGCAAACAAAAGCCCAGGGCCAGATGGCTTTACAGGAGAGTTTTACCAAACATTCAAGGAAGAACTAAAACCTATCCTCCTCAGACTATTCCAAAAAATTCAAGAGGAAGGAACACTTCCAAACTACATTTATGAAATCAGCATCACCCTAATACCAAAACCAGATAAAGACAACACAATGGAAGAGAATTACAGGCCAATATCCCTCATGAACATAGATGTCAAAATCCTCAACAATATTCTAGCAAATAGGATCCAGCAGTACATCAGAAAGATCATATACCATGACCAAGTAGGATTTCTTCCGGGAATGTAAGGATGGGACAACATCTGCAAATCAGTAAATGTGATACATCACATAAACAAACTGAGAGATAAAAATCATATAGTCATATCAATCGACACAGAAAAAGCATTTGATAAAATCCAACACCCTTTCCTGATAAAAACTCTCAACAAGGTGGGAATCCAACACCCTTTCCTGATAAAAACTCTCAACAAGAAGGATCATACTTCAACATAATAAAAGCTTATTATGTGGGTTATATATGATAAACCCACAGCCAACATCATACTCAATGGGCAAAAATTAAAACCATTCCTTTTAAGAAAAGGAACAAGAAAGGGAGGCCAACTCTCACCACTCCTGTTTGACGTAGTACTGAAAGTACTCGCCATTGCAATTAGACAAGAAGAAGAAATAAAAGGCATCCAAATTGGAAAAGAAGAAGGAAAGTTATCCTTATTTGCAGATGATATGATATTGTACATAAAAAACACAAAAGACTCCATCAAAAAACTAATGGACTTATTTAATAATAAATTTGGCATTGTACCAGGATACAAAATTAACGCCAAGAAATCTATGGTATTTCTATATATCAACAGTGAAATTACAGAAACAGAGACTAAAAAAGTAATCCCATTTACCACCTCACCAAAAAAACTAAGATACCTAGGAATAAACTTAACTAAGAAGGTAAAAGACCTATAGGCTGAAAACTACAGGACACTGAAAAAAAGAGATAGAGGAAGATGTTAATACATGGAAAAACATACCATGTTCATGGATTGGTAGAATCAACATCATCAAAATGTCCACACTTCCCAAAGCAATTTATAAGTTCAGTGCACTCCCCATTAAAATACCAATGGCATACTTCACAGACCTAGAAACAACTCTCCAAAAATTCATCTGAAACTATAAAAGGCCCCGAATAGTCAAAGCAATACTGAGAAAGAAGAATTAAGTAGGAGGGATTTCAATACCAGATTTCAAGCTGTATTACAAAGCCACTGTTCTCAGCCTGGTACTGGCACAAGAACAGACATATAGATCAATGGAATATAATAGAGAATCCAGATATCGACCCAAACCTTTTATACCATAAAAATAGTAGAGGCATCCACAGTCAGCAAAATCTCTGACATATGCCAAAAGAACTTCTTCACTGATACTGCCCCTAGAGCAATGGAAGCTAAAGAGAAAATAAACAAATAGGACTACATCACAATAAAAAGCTTTTTTACACCTAAAGAAACCATCAGCAAAACAACAAGAAAGCCCACTGTAAGGGAGAACATATTTGCAAATGTTATTACTGATAAAGGTTTATTAATCTCCAACATCTACAGACAGCTTATATAACTAAATAAAAGGAAGATAAATGATCCAATTAAAAGATGGGCAATGGACCTAAATAGAATATTTTCAAAAGAAGACAGAAGGAAGGCCAAGAGGCACATGAAAACCTGGGCAAAGTCTCTAATTATCCAAGAGATGCAAATCAAAATAACAATGCGGTACCATCTCATACCTGTCAGAATTGCTAACATCTACAAATCAACAAACGACAAGTGTTGGTAAGGTTGAGGAGAAAAAGGAACCCTCGTGCACTGCTGGTGGGGATGCAGACTGGTGCAACCACTGTGGAGAACAGTATGGAGTTTCCTCAAAAAACTGAAAATGGAACTCCCATTCGACCCAGTAATCCCACTACTAGGAATATATCCCAAGAAACCAGAAACACCAATCAGAAAGGAAATATGCACCCCTATGTTCATAGCAGCACAATTTACAATAGCTAGGATTTGGAAACAGCCTAGATGCCCATCAGCAGATCACTGGATTAAAAAACTATGGTACATCTACACAATGGAATACTATGCTGCCATAAAAAAAAGAATTCTTATAATTTGCAGCAACCTGGATGGAATTCGAGAACATCATGCAGAGTAAAATAAGCCAGTCATTGAAAGAGAAACACCACATAACCTCACTCATTTATGGATAATAAAGAACATTATAAACTGATGAACAAAAAACCAGATACAGAGACAGTAAAGCAACAGACTGTGAAATTATAGTGGGGAGGATAGGGAGATATGGGGGAGATAAGAGATCAACCGAAGGACTTGTATGCATGCATATAAGCAAAACCAATGGCCGAAAAACTCTTGGGAGGGAGGGCGTGTATAGTAGTGTGGGGTGGTGGTGGGCAATGGAAAAATATGTATACATATAATACCTTAAGAAAATAAATAAACAAACAAACAAACAAATAAATAAAACTCTCAGATGTCAAGATGATAGACCAGGGAAATGTTTAGGAATGTGCTTGAAACACAAGGAATACATGTTTGTAGAAATTATCTTTTTTTAAAAATATATCTTTATTGATTTTTCAGAGAGGAAGGGAGAAAGATAGAGAGCTAGAAACATCGATGAGAGAGATACATCGACCAGCTGCCTCCTGCACACCTCCCACCGGGGATGTGCCCGCAACCAACGTATATGCCCTTGACCGGAATCGAACCTGGGACCTTTCAGTCCGCAGGCTGATGCTCTATCCACTGAGCCAAACTGGTTTCGGCTGTAGAAAATATCTTAATGGCAGTGTTAAAACAATTGGAAATCATATTCAAAAAGCTGAGAACTGAGTTGGATACTGGATAAATTTATAATTGTCTCAATGAGTTGGCGGTTTTGTAAGAAAGTTGGTTAAACCCTTCAGTATTTATGTTCATAGAGCTCAGATAATTGTAAGAAAGCATTTAAAACTCTAGAACTCAAAATAATAGACCATGGAAATGTTTTCGAATATGATTAAAACACTAGTAATACATGTTCATAGAGCTTTAACATCTCCAGGGCAGTCTTTAATCACTGGGAAAGTGTTCAAATATATTTTCATAATGCTCAGTTACCTCTATGAAAATATTTAAATCTCTCAGCTTTCAAAATGACAGACCAGGGAAATGTTTAGGAATGTGTCTGAAACACTTGGAATACATTTGTAGAATCTTAATATCTCTAGTACACTGTTGAAATACTGAGAATTTGTATTCAAAAATCTGTGAAAGGTAGAATAGTGTTTAAAATAATAATAATTCACATTGAAAGAGCTGCTATGCATGTAAAAACGCTTTTTAAACACTTGCAATTCACAATGAAGGTGCTTGAAAGACTGGACAAAACTCAATCAAACACTGAGAATTCACAAAGATAGACTAGAGAAATATTTAGGAATGTGGTTGAAACACTAGAAATACATGTTCATAGAGCCTTAATATCTGTAGGGCAGTCTTTAATCACTGGGAAATAGTGTTCAAAGAGCTGAGAAATAAGTTGGATACTGGTTACATTTATAATTCAGTCTCAATAAGTTGGTGTTTTGGGAAGAAAGTTGGTTAAAAACTTAAAAATTCATTTTCATAGGGCTCAGATACCTGCATGAAAATGTTAAATCTCTCAGATCTCAAAATGACAGACCAGGAAAATGTTTAGGAATGTGTCTGAAACACTTGAAATACTTTTGTAGAACCTTAATATCTCTAGTGCAGTGTTGAAATACTGAGAATTTGTGTGTTTTTATTTTTTTATTAAATTATTATCTGTGTACATATATTACCATTGCCCCCCCCCCCCCAAAAAAAAACAACATTCCCTCCCTCCCCAGAGTTTTGTGTCCATTGGTTATACTTATATGCATGTGTACAAGTCCTTCGGTTGATCTCTTATTTCCCTCATATTTCCCTCCCCTCCCCGCTGTAATTAGACAGTATGCTTGTTTCTTTACTGTCGCTATATTTAACTTATGGTTCATCAGTTTATAATGTTCTTTATTATTCATAAATGAGTGAAGTCATGTGGTGTTTCTCTTTCATTGACTGGCTTATTTCACTCAGCATGATATTCTCCAAATCCATCCAGGTTGCTGCAAATGATAATTCCTTCTTTTTTATGGCAGCATAGTATTCCATTGGTGTAGATGTACCATAGCTTTTTGATCCAATCATCTGCTGATGGACACCTAGGCTGTTTCCAAATCCTAGCTATTGTAAATTGTGCTGCTATGAACATAGGGGTGCATATATCCTTTCTGATTGGTGCTCCTATTTTCTTGGGATATATTCCTAGTAGTGGATTACTGGGTCAAATGGGAGTTCCATTTTCAGTTTTTTGAGGAAACTCCATACTGTTCTCCACAGTGGTTGTACCAGTCTGCATTCCCACCAGCAGTGCACGAAGGTTCCTTTTTCTCCACAACCTCACCAACATTTATCGTTTGTTGATTTGTTAATGTTGGCCATTCTGACAGGTGTGAGATGGTATCGCATTGTTGTTTTGATTTGCATCTCTTGGATAAGTAGTGATTTTGAGCAGTTTTTCATGTGCCTCTTGGCTTTCCTTCTGTCTTCTTTTGAGAAGATTCATGTACCCTGGGTGAGCCATGTGTGCCAGGGGGCTGTGTGCCCCGGGGGAGACATGTACCCCGGGAGAGCTGTATGCCCCGGGGAAGCAGTGGGACTGGGGGGGAGGGGCGGTGTGAACCAGAGGAGGAGCAGATTCTATTCGTGTGGTCCCGAGATAGTCACCATAAAACAAGCAGACTGCCAAATGACAGCAGGAAGGAGACCTGGGGGAAGATAAGTGAACAACCGAAAGACTGGTATGCATGCATATAAGTACAACCAATGAACACAGAACTCTGGGGAGGGAGGGCATGAATGGGGGGGGGGGGCAATGGTATGCTATGTACACAAATAATACCTTAATAAATTTTTTTAAAAAAGTTGTGGTTGGGGTGGGGGAAAAAGGGATTGAGGGAAAAAAAAGAACTTATGGACAGGGACAACAGTGTAGTGATTGCAGAAGGGAAGGGGGGATTAATGGTGATGAAATATAAATGAAAAAATAAAATGTAAAACAAAACACACTAAAAACACAAGTTGGATAATGGTTACTATACTTTCACCTTAATTATTCATTAAGCTTTTCAATTACTCTGTATGGCTCTATAACAGCTGTGGGCAAACTACGGCCCTCGGGCCAGATCCAGCCTGTTCAGCTGTTCTATCTGGCCAGAGGAGCCGAAAAGAGCGGAGGGTTCTTTCTCTCCCCTCCACTCCTTCACCAGCAGCCCTAGATGAGAGTGCCAGCATGGTCAGGTTGCTTTTGTTCCGGCCCTCCGGTCCAGTTTAAGAACCCATTGTGGCCCTTGAGTCAAAAAGTTTGCCCACCCCTGCTCTATTATGTAATGTGCTTTATTTTACAATAAAGTTATTAAAAAATAAAAAACATCATAAAGTTAAAAGACAAACTAGGAAAATCACTCATATTGTGAGCAAATGACCAATTTTCTGCAAGCATAAAAATTAGCTCCTTAGAAACTGCTAAAAATATTAACAATCCAGTAGGAAAATGAAATAAAGACAGAGTTCTTAGAACAGCAAATACAATTGGCCTTTTAACAAATTGAAAGGTTCAGCCTCACTACTGAAAAGATAGAAGGCAGGTTTTTCAAAACCTGAAAGGTCTCTTCTTATAGTTCATTTGAAAACCTAAGTTAGATTTCTTTTTTTACTTTTTGGCTTAAAACCTGCCAAGGGCTGCCCATGTATGCAGGTAATTGTGTTTGTTATCAATGTGAAATTATTCTCCTGATCTGCTAGCCATGTATATTTTTTCCTTTCCATCAAAATCGGTTTTGAGGATCTAGTGAAACTGAAGCATCTATTTCTGCCACTAGCTGTGCACTACTTCTCCTGCAGTGATTTACGCATGAGATTGCTCTGTTGCTCCCTAATATAAACTAATCTATCAGCTTTGACCCTCCCCATATGAGTGTCAGGACAGGAAGTGGTTTCATAGTAGTGACTTTGAACATTACTCAGTTTACCTCTTTAAACTTTCACATTTAACGAAGTTGGAAACAGCAGACTGGAGAAATTTTAAGGTGTGTTTGTGTAGGGGTTGGGGAGTGGGAATTAGCTGTCTGGGATGGGGTGGTAGTAATAGGGGCCAAGCAAGCTGTGAAGGAAGAAGGCCTGAGATAAAGCAACACATCGAAGAACAATTGAACTCATGGTCTTTTTCTGTGACTACAGGTCAGGCAGCCCCAAGCCCAAGCTGCTTGAGTTTCTCCTGGAGCCCCCGAAGCTGGCTTCGACCCCAGTTGATTTGGATCTGGAGACTGGCCATATCTACAGCCAGTTGCAGGCCTAGAGGAAGGGGAAAAATTGTCACCATGGTATCTGTAGTGTGATATATGACTCAAGAGAATCTATCTGGTCATTCCCAGGGAATAGAAAGGCACTAGGCCTCTATTATTCCTAAAACATTCCAGGCACACCCTTGCAATGGCTGTTCCAAACCTCAGTGGATCCACACCCTCACCTTCTTCAGTTCTTTGCTAAAATATCACCTCCTCAAAAGACTTTTTTGAATTCCTTCTATCACACAACAGGAACTAATAATCCACAGATCATTACACACTGTCTCATACTCTTACCATAGTCCCTCACTGCTCTCAACCTCCTTTCATCTGTTTTCTCTGCCTTCAACAGTATTCCAAACCCTAGATCCACCTTTAGGTGCCTTCTGCTTGATGCCTCTGCTGGAATGGCTGCTGCCAAGTCCTCTGGACCTCCATGCCAACCAGTGCACTGGTGAATCCTGCCTTCAGCCTACCTATTCAGCAGCAGAGCTGGCCACACATCTGATCAACTCCAACCAGGAAACACATACTCCCTTTGGCTTCTGGGATACCTCACCCTCTGGGTGTTACTTCTGCTTCACTACTGCTTCTGTTTTCTCTAATGATTGCCCACTTCTTCTCCTTCACTTCCTGTCCACCTGCTGATTTTACTCCATCTTAGCTTTAATGCTACATGTGTCAGAAACTTGGGAATTGAAATAGCAAAGTTATGTGGTGGGCTCTGGAATCTCTCTCTCCAGCTGAAGCCTTTTCCAAACTCCAGATGCTTGTGAGCAACTGCCCACAGACTCTCCACCACACAGCATTAGGAACACAACCATACCCTTTCAGCTGCTGCTCCGAATTCCCCCCACACCTGATGAGGGCAGCTCCATCCTCCCAGGATTCCTGGCTCATCCTTCACTCTTATCCTTCCCTTATTCCCAAATTGATTTATCAGCAAATCCTGAGGGGTTCTATAGCAAGATTTTAAGAAGCTAAGAAGATTCCAGGGCACGAGGAAACTGAGACAAGAAAATTAAACAAGGCCAAACACCTTGGGCAACTTGCAGCCAGTTTGCAGCAAGGTCTTATCCTTCCCTGCCAAGGACACTGGAGAACAAACGGTTAATACCTCTCCTCCTTAATCAAAGAATGCAGGAAGGGATGGAGAGAGGAGTTTATCTTGCCCACCAAACAAAGAAGTGGGTCATTGGGGGAAGGAGGAGAGTAGGGGGAGTTTTCTTAAAAGACAGAGAAAGTCAGTAGTCTTGGGGCTTGTCAAGATAAAATCGCCAGACAACTCTCATAAATTCTAGTAAAGCCATAAAAAAAGTAAAAGGGAGACCTTGAGATCTAGTATTTACCAACCTCTACCTGCATCTTAATCCTGGCTGCTCCCTGGTGCCTACTTAATACCTCTGCTCATCTGTTCCTATGCAGAATCCACAGGATTCCTAGCAGGTTGCAAGTCTACCCCATTACTTCCAAAGTCCTCAACAGGGTCTATACAGCCCTCAAATTACTGGCCTAGAGCCCTCTAACCACAGCTCCTGGCTCTCTGGACTGCACCAACTCTAGTCCACTGGCCTCTTTTCTGCAATTCCCCATGCAATACTGCCTTTTCACCCTGGCGGACCCCTCTGCCTAGAACACTGTTCCCCCAGATCACCTTCAAAAAACAGCTCCCCCAGCCCATTCCTGTCCCAATTCATCTACCACACCCTAACATATTTTTGCATAACAATTCTCATTACTTATTTGCAGGTTGTCTTTCTCCCCTCAACAGTAAATGTTCTATTAGGAATATTTATCCCTTTCATTTCCTGCTGTATCCCCAGCACCAATCATGAGCCCAGAACACTGCCAAGATGCTGTAAATGCTTTCAGAAAAAAACAGCAGGCATGCAACAAAAGTACGCAATGAAGAAAACCTGCAAAAACCTTTGTAGACTAATCCCAGCTTTGGCTTTAGAGGGTCTGATTTTGGCTTAGAGCCACATGGTCAACTGGCAGGGTTCACTCACCCTCCTGGAAGCTGGCTTGGGCCTGTCGTAGACTATGTGGAACCAGGATTCCAAACCAGTTCAGAGGGTTTGGAGAGGCTGAGAAGGGCTCCGGCTCTGGAATCCTAGTAAGGCCCTTGCGCCTTCGCAGAGCTGGAGAAAGAAAGGGTAGAAGTTGGAGTCTTATTACCTGGCCCTTATCTTCTGGGTGACAATGTTGAACTCTGAGCTCATGATCCTGGAAAATAATGATGGCTGCAAAATCTCCCCAACCTTTTAAGATCCAAAAAACAGCTTACCACAAAAAATCACCATTCCCCACTTGTGATTCAAATGTGAGACTGTACATAATTTCTCAAGACTCTCATAAAACCAACCCTTGTTTAGACAAAGTCATACACTGACTGCCTTCAGCTATCCATTGTCTACACCGGTGGTTGGCAAACTGTGGCTTGCGAGCCACATGCGGCTCTGTGGCCCCTTGAGTATGGCTCTTCCACAAAATACCACATGCGGGCTCACACGTACAATATGACTGAAACATCGTGGCCCATGCACAGAAGTCGGTTTTCGGCTCTCAAAAGAAATTTCAATCCTTATACTGTTGATATTTAACTAATGAGTTTGCCAATCACTGATCTACACTATCATGAAAGTGCAAACAGGGAACCCAGAAGGCTGATGTACCTTGAGCTTTGGCAAGGGCTAAAAGCTATAAACCAATTGTTCTGTAGAGACAATAGTGGTTCAAGCAATTTCCTGACCTAACAGTCTCAAAGTAAACCTTTACTAATATTTACTGACCTTTAAGATAGTATGTCTGCTACCAGATTGCCTGACTGCCTAAAAGCAAAATGGTATTCTAAAATTGAATAAAAGCTAACAGGGCCTGGGTCCACCCAGTGAAGCCTTTCTACTAGAGAAGGGTTCTCTGCCTGGCCCCCCATGATTTCCAAATTCATATTTCTTGTCTAGTCTCTTCATTTGTGTGCTGCCCTTCACTAGATCCTGAACCCTAGCCATGCAGGCTGTGGCTTTCACAACTGACCTTTCCCATTTTGCCTGAACATGCTAAAAGGTCAGAAAGACCTTCCAACTCCCTGTTCTTTGTCTCATGAATGACCAGCTCTGAGACTGAAAGTTTGTCCTTCTGAAAGAGATAAACATTTTCTTTCCAACTGACTGAGACTTCCTGTAACTGTAAAAACAATCCCAACTGTAAAAGACTTCACCTATTTCTCCCTATAAAAGTTTAAGGCCAAAACCACTCTGCTGAGACATTTTGATATTCATATTTAGGATGCTCAATCGAAACAACTTGAATAAAATCATCTCTTTAATTGTATTTTGTCTTTGACATCGGAAGGGGTCCCTGACGGGAAGGAGGGCTCACCTGCCTCACAGGGCCCCACCTCCTCTGGAATCTGGGAGCCGGATCTTACCACACGAAACTTCTGGAGTCCATTTTGCGCCTCGCTAAAGAGAGAGAAGAGAGAATGGATCTTTGACAGATCCACTCTGGACATTCCCCACCAAACCAATTCAGCATGCAAGGCTCCTCCTCACTTGGTACAGACGCAGATTTGGGGCTCCATGCGGGAGGCATATTGCAGGGGCCCTACCGACTTAGAACCCATGGCATAGCGAGCTTTGGAGAGGGAAAGCCAGCCCTGCGGGAAAAGAGAGGATCAGTAAAACTCGGTTTACCTCGGCGTGACCACCCGCCCGCCCATCCAGCCCAGGCTTCCACCTCCTCCACCCGGGCGTTCAGCGCCGCCCGCTTGGACTCCAGCTCTTCCAGGTCCCAGAGCAGCTGCAGGACCAGCGAGTCCAGTTCCGCTCGCAAATCGGCGGCCGCCATGGCCCAAGGCACTCTAATCTGGAGCCAGCCTCCTTCCAGGTCGCCCAATCACCGCTCACGGTGCCGATAGTGTAGCCAATGGACGTTCGAGATCGCCGTCGCTTTGGGCCTCGCGTTCACGTAGTGGAAGCCGTGGGGTGGGGGTCTCGGCTTCTAAGGGCAAGGTCCTCAGAGCAGCAGCATTTAGGGACTGAGTAGTCGCTATTGCACTTAGCATCCGAAGCGGATCAGCCAACCTGAAAGTTTGGCGAGAGCTGTGGGGTTCCGAGTCGCTTCTGGAAGCGGCTGCATTTTAAAAGTAGGGCTTTTAACGCTGTGGCGAAGGAAGGAGGCGTAGCAACCATTTTAAGGGAGAAATAGCTTTAGATTTAATTCCAAAAGGAGCTGTTAAGCGATCTTGCGGCCTACCGTTGTCTGGTTTTACAGCTGCTGCACTATTTCAAGCCGCCAATGGCATGACTAGCGTCACATAATCTTCAATTTAGGCATTCTGCATAGCCGCGACAAATGGTGAAGCCAAGGACAGGCATCTTTATTAATGGCATTTCCAGGCCACCTAACATCTTAATATTTCCTCTGCCTATTGGTTGCTCCAGTGAGTATGCGCTTCTAGGCTGGCCAATCGCCTTGTGATTCCCACCCACGGTTCGCCATCTTAACTTTGGTCAAACTTGACGGCGGCAGCGTTTAGTGAACCGTTAACCACCTTCTTGGTTGAGGGCGGAAACGAGAGCTGCTTAGTGCCCGCAGCTCTAGCAGATTCTTTGAGACGCACGTGGAAGCCACGCTCAAAATGGTAGGGATGTTTGAGCTTCTGTTTTGGAGGTTGGGGGTTTGCAGAGGGCTGGGGACAAGGTCTGTGGGCTCAGGATGGGTGGTCTCCTGGTGCTAGGAGAAAGAGGGGCTAACGGTTAGCGCTAACCCGATACGCTGTTCCCTAGTTGCGCCGTGAGGCGCGCCTTCGCCGCGAGTACCTCTACCGCAAGGCCCGCGAGGAGGCGCAGCGCGCCGCCCAGGAGAGGAAAGAGAAGGTGCGGCGCGCGCTGGAAGGTATGGTCCCCGCTGCGCCGTGGCGTCGCCCAGCCTTTAGAGAATCTGCGAGTTTGCATTTTAAAACCCAATGGAAAGACCAACTGACTTAATTAGCATTTCTTTGGTAGTATAGTTGGGCTTTTTAAGGATTTACTGGTCGCTTTTTTTTGTCTACGGGGTCTTTCTGTTCCTTGCAAAAGCTCCTTCGTGTGATGGTATGAAATACTTGTCATTTATGCTACAGTATTGAGATTTTACAGTTTGCCTATTAATTTTGCTTACAGCATGTCTAGTTCTTCTCAAATTTAAAATTAACCCTATGGTCCTTGTGGAAGTTCCCCACTTCCACTCCTCGTAGTTTTTCATCTCGTTATCTTCTTTAGTACCAGGTACTAAAGCATATATTGCTATCTTTTAGTGGTATTAAGAGTCCCTTGCATTTTTAAGCTGTTAATCCGTATATAATTTAATTTTATTTGCGCTGTAAATTAGGGTCTAATTTTGCATTGTTTCTCCCACTTTACATTTGCCACACTAATGAAGAGTTTGTCACACATACTCTTAACGGTTAGCGCTAACCCGATACGCTAAAAATGACATATTTATTTACCCAGTTGTGTTAGTTCTTGTGTTTGTGAAGCTTTGTTTTCTTATTTAAAGGTACATCAGCTCAGTATCTGATTATTTTAAATTCACTTTGATGTTCCTAGCTGTTAGATATAAAGTGTGTGTAGTTATGTGTGTTTGTATGTTTATGTTAAGCATATTAAAGAACTGTGAACTATCCGCCCATCTTAAGAAATGCAAAATGGTCAGTATACATGGGTTGGCAAAAGTAGGTTTACATTTGTTTGTATGGGAAAACATTCAGGTTATTATTACAGTAGCTTTATTAACTCAAAGAATGTCACGATGCAACTATAAACCTACTTTTGTCCACCCCTGTATTGAAATTCAGGAATATTTTCCACAACTTAGGTAACCACCGTATTGAATGTTGTTTAAAAGTAAACTGTTCCCTTGTTTGTGTATGTGCTTATATGGTACTTGTTTGTATCCGTAAATCATATTGGTTGATTTTTAGTTTTAAAGGTAGTATTAGGTAATATGTATTCTTTGGCAGTTTTATGTTTTCAACATTGAGTATAGTAGAGATTTCCTTCAGTGAGTATCTTCCATGTGCAAGAATTCCACCAGGGCCCACTAAGAAGTGCTGATTCCAGGGTCACATTCATGATCAGCTCTAAGATTCCAAGGTGGATGTTCCCACAGCCCAGCCCCTATGGCAGATCAAGCTTTAGTTCAAAAGGGGAACTTCTGATCTAGAGCATCTTGATTAGCAGCTTTGTTACCAGGGTTTCGGGATTTCTGGTCCACCTTTATACAGAAAGAGTAGTCTAAAAACCTTCAAACCATGAGACTCAGGGACTGTAGAAAAAAACTGTTTCCTATAACTATTGTTAACAGGTTAGCATGTAGACAGAAATAGTCTCCACCCTCTCACCCCCCAGTATCATCTCTGCTCAGAAAGGAATAAGAAAGGTATTTTTCCCATCAGGTTTATAAGTCACAGTGTTGTATTAACTGAGACCTTCATATGCATATCTCACTGATCCCTCTGTCTTTCCCCTGCAGAGAACCACCTGATCCCTACGGAGTTGCGTAGGGAGGCTTTGGCCTTACATGGTTCCCTGGAGTTTGACGACGCTGGTGGTGAAGGTGACCTTCCCCTACACTCTGGACCAACTCCTCTTCATGCATTGGGGCCCACTGGCCTCCATATCTTTCCTCAGACACCTTAAGGAAAGGTTCTGTGACTCCTATTCCTGGAACTGCCCCTGAGTCCTCATGGTTCTGCACTGATGGCAACTCAGAGGAGCTCGTCCTGAGTGCTCCCAATTCCATTTAGAGACA
The DNA here is from genome assembly GCA_963924515.1 of Vespertilio murinus. Taxonomy (NCBI): domain Eukaryota; kingdom Metazoa; phylum Chordata; class Mammalia; order Chiroptera; family Vespertilionidae; genus Vespertilio; species Vespertilio murinus. Next base: position 94,508,183 of record OZ004707.1, on the reverse strand, counting down.
CATGTGATACCACCCAATTTACTCTATGCTTTGCTTAGGAACGTTAATTCTGCTGGGACAGGACAGTGTCCATTAAGTTCACTGCCATTTCCGAGCTCTCAGCACTTCATTGGCACCCAGGTGTTTTACTCATTGTGTTATTCAACATATATGAAAGGAATCACAAATGTTGTAAATATTTGGTAGGAGAAATAGGAGACTGTTATCTTTGACCTTATTAGAATCTGTACTTATGCTAACATAATAGCCACTAGCTTTGTTTGATTAATACAGATTAGATGAATGAAATTAAATCAAACTAGAAAATACAGTTCTGCATTAAACTTGTGCTAATGGTCATTAAACTTGGTGCCACCGTATTGCCCAGTGTGGGTGTGGAGCATCCTATCAATGAAGATATTGTCAGATGGTGCAGCTCTGAATGAATTTGGCCACTCCCAAGTTAGTATTTCACTTCCCAAGATAATCTCATGTTGTTGCCCCTCATGCATCTGACAGGTGTGACCAATCATATGGATGATGAATATCGATGGGCAGGGGTTGAAGATCCCAAGGTCATGATCACTACTTCCCGAGACCCCAGTTCACGCCTCAAGATGTTTGCAAAGGTATCAAAAGAAGCAGGGAATGGAAGATGCTCAGGTACCTGTGGCCTGAGTCCTAACTAGAGTATGTGCATATGCAGGAGCTGAAGTTGGTGTTTCCTGGTGCCCAGCGCATGAACCGTGGCCGACATGAGGTGGGGGCTCTGGTGCGAGCCTGCAAAGTTAATGGTGTCACTGACCTGCTTGTTATCCATGAGCATCGAGGCACACCTGGTAAGGCTGGTGGGAGTGAGCAGGGAGTTTGCCGGGTTGGCCATCTAAGAGCAGACAGTCTCTGACAACCTATCTGGTCCCATCAGTGGGGTTCATTGTCAGCCACCTGCCCTTTGGCCCCACTGCTTACTTCACACTATGCAATGTGCTTATGCGGCATGACATCCCCGACCTGGGCACCATGTCAGAAGCTAAACCTCACCTCATCATTCATGGCTTCTCCTCCCGTCTGGGCAAGCGGGTGAGTCTGGGGTCATGGGACTAGGGCTGGGGGCAGGTGGTGCCAGGCTTGGCATTCCCCAATCTGCCTTCTGACACAGGTCTCTGACATACTTCGGTACCTGTTCCCTGTGCCCAAAGAAGACAGCCATAGGGTCATCACCTTTGCAAACCAGAATGACTACATCTCCTTCCGGTGTGTCCATGGGCTGAGCTCTGGGATTGTATCCTGACCTTTGTGTCCCTGTATATTGGTGGTCGACCTATAGCTGCTCCTGCCTCCTCTCACTCCTGCCCTGTCTCCCTTTGTCCCAGACACCATGTGTACAGGAAGACCAACCACCGCAATGTGGAGCTGACCGAGGTTGGCCCTCGCTTTGAGCTCAAGTGTGAGTTTGGACTTTATTTCACGTCTGGTGGTGGGGAATGCTGGCTATATAATTGATAATGTCTCTGTTCCCTTCCACCAGTGTACATGATTCGCCTTGGCACGCTGGAACAGGAGGCCACAGCAGATGTGGAGTGGCGATGGCATCCTTACACCAACACTGCACACAAGAGGGTCTTTCTAAGTGCTGAGTGAGCCCATTCTGTTGTCAGGATAGGACTTGGACCCAGGAGGTGGGGGTGGTCAGAATAAAGTCTGTGTGCTACACCACCCTACTTGCCTCTGTTTGGTTTGGACAGTCCTGATATCAGGGTAATTGTGAAGGATAATGTCCATGGGGTCTTCTTAGCTGGGGACCTGACAGCTTGGGGACATTCTCAGGCCTGGTGTTGACATTGTGTCTAGGGCAAAGCAGATTCAGCATGTTGGCTTCCTTTTGAGTCATTAGGATGATTTGGCATTGCCCCTGGGAAAGTTGGAACTGCTGTTACTAAGGAGCTCACCATCTGAGAGGAGGGTGGGCATGGGTAGCAGGGCCTGACACATTTGCTCCAAGCAAGCATGAGACTCGGGGCTGACACAGAGGATGGGACCTAGTCAGTGCTTCCCAGGATTCCTCTGCCTGCTTCAGCACACGGGTACACCTTTCCATTCACTTGGGACACAGTGGCGCTTTAGAGACTACCAACCTTGCAAACCTGCTCTCTTGTTAGGGAAGGGTTTATCTGACGTCAGGGCTGCTCAGGAGATGCTGGTATTTTTACTTGACCACTCCACAGTAATTTACTTTGCACTTCTTCTCTGCCTACTTCTCTATTATGTATCCAGAGTCCTGGTGTCACAAAAATGGACGTCAAGATCCTAAATAATGCACACAAGTTGAGATAAGGGGGAATGATAACAGTAAGAAAGAAATCTATCATGCCAGGTGGGAACAGGGCTATGAAGAACAAAGTCAGGCGGGGAGATGGAGAGGGAGAGGCCTCTGCAGGTGACCTGAGATCTACATGATGGCATGAGACATCAGGGACCACATAGATGGTCCATGCAGACTCTTACATAGACAATCCTCATAAGGGTCTCAGGAACAGGAGCTGCCTAGTGAGAGGGGTCTTCAGGGAGAGCAGGGGATGGGACATCACAGGATGTCCATAATTTTGACTCAACTCAATAGTTCAGTTCTAACTTCAGGGCCTTTCTGGAGCCTCACAGCTTGCCACAGTCTCACTTCACAAGTGAATATGCTATTAAACATTTTTTGCAAGTTATGGAGATTTTAAAATACCTGCAAAAAGAGTAGTATGATCTGTGTTGGTCTCCTGGGGCTACCATAACAAATTACCATAAACTGAGTGGCTTAAAACACAAACTGAATATTTGTTTATACTTCTGGAAGGTGAATGTAGAAGATGAAGATGTGGACTTTGCCCACAAGTCCTCCAATCCTTACCCCTTTCAGCTTCTGATGGCTGCCAACAATCCTTGGTGCTCCTTGGCTTGTAACTACATTATGCTCTGCCTGTGTCTTCATATGACCTTGTACTGTCTATAGTATCTATTGCAAGGATACTTCATTATATTTATGGCCCATCATAAATCCAGGATGACCTCTTTATTTCAAGATTTTGAACTTAATCACATATGCAAACACCTCCACTTCCTCCCCCACGCCCCCAATAAGCTCACATTCATAGGCTCCAAGAATTAGGTGGCTGCTTTTTCTGACTTGGAGCATGGTCCCAGGTGAGTGTTTTTCCCAGCAAATACTTAGTAACTGGTATTTTGTTAATAACATGAGCACCGAAGTTTCACTTATAGCAGGACTTGGTACTGGGAGCTAGCTGTTGGCCAGGGACAGACAGAAATAAGCACGATACAAACCATTTATTGTTCACATATGACCATTGTGTTAAAAGAACCATTTGAGAACAAGTTCCTCAGAGAACCCAATTCATCAGGCTCACCCGCAGTGTCGAGTTTCATGAAGGACAATCTATCTCCATTTTGCTTTAACAACTGTGTTTAGCCAATGGAGACAGAAGGTATTTAATGTGACACAGGAAATGATCCTACAGTGCTGGTGGGAACCTGTGGGTAAAGGCTTGGCAGGTGGCAGTCTGATAGGATTTTATTTTTTAATTTAATTTTTTAAAATTTATTGGTTCACAAAACTATAAGGTTTCAAATGTACAAAACATCTGCATCCTGCATTGACTGCCTGTTGCACCAAACAAAGTCTCTTTGTCCCCATTTTCCCCTTTGTCCATCTTTTCCTAACCCACTCTGTCTGGCTACACTGTTGTCTGTTTTGGGGGATTTTTTCTTTTTTTGCAATGCTTTCACCTTTCATTTAGCCCCCAACCACCCTCTCATCAGACAACTGTCAGTCTGTTCCATGTATTTGTTTTTCAGTTTCTGTTTTGTTTGTGTAATTTTGTTAATTAGATTCTACATGTAAGTTAGATCATATGGTATTTGTCTTTTTCTGACTATCATATATCTCCATGTCCTTACATGCTATCACAAAAGGTAAGATTTTTCTTTTTTTACAGACTTGTATTTCATTTCATAAATGTACCAGTTTTTTTGCCACTCGTACTGATTTACACTTGGCTGTTTCCAGGTCTTGGCTATCTATGTATATAAAACCCTAATAAGCAAATAGACTGAACAGTGGAACACTCGAACACCTTCAATATGGTATGTGCTCTCCACCAGGGGGAGTTGGCAGAACATGGCGAGCGTCAGCCATGGTGAGATAGGTAAGGAGGGGTTGGGGGGAGGGGGAGGTTGGCACCAGACCAAGGTGAGGTACTGGTCGCTGTCACTGGGGCAAGCCTCTGGTAGTTACTGAAAATTCTTTTTGCTCCTGCGTACCATGGTCCTGCCTACTGTTCATACCTACTGCCAGTGCCTGGTGCCAGCCCAATCACTTGGCGCCATCAGTGGGTGTGAGCAGCAGTTACAGGCCCCAATCGCGTGTCAGGGCTTCACCTCCCACTGATCCTGAGGGGTGATGGGGCAGCAGCTGCTGCTCACACCTACCAATGACACCAGGCCTGCTGCTGGTGCCTGCCCTAATTGCTCCACCCTGTCAGTGGGTGTAAACAGGGCCAATGCCATCAGCACATGGGAGCAGCAGCGGGAGGAGCAGGGCTGCCAGCAGATGGGACTAGGGGCCATGGTGAGAGGGGCTGGGCCGAGACCCTCCCCGCCTTTGTCTACTGCAGCCTGCCAGCCCACAGTTCCTTTCAAGGTGCATGAATTTGTTCACTAGGCACCTAGTGTAAATAATGCTTCAATGAACATGGAGTACATGTATTCTTTTGGCTTAATGTTTTAAGTTTCTTCGGATATATGCCCAGAAGTGGGATTTTTGGGTCAAAATGTAGGTCCATTTTTAATTTGAAGAAACTACATACTATTTTCCAGTAACTGCACTAGTCTGCATTCCCACTAACAGTACACAGTGGTTCCCTTTTCTCCACGTTCTCACCAGCACTTGTTAGTTGATTTATTGATGATAGCTATTCTGAAAGGCATGAGGTGATAACTTATTCTGGTTTTAATTTGCATCTGATGAGTGACAATGAGCATTTTTTCATGTCTATTGGCCATCTATATCCTCTTTAGAGAAGTGTCTATTCAGGTCTTTTGCCCATTTTTTATTTATTTTTTATTTTTTTTAAATAAATCTTTATTGTTCATATTATTACAAATGTTCCTCATTACCCCCCCCCCCATTGCTCCCCTACACCAAGTTTCCATTCAATTCTCTGCCCTTTCCCCATCCCCCATTGTCCTCATCCATAGGTACAGTTTATGTTCAGTCTCTTCCCGCCCCGCTCCACTCCCTATTTCCCCAAGAATCATAAGTCCACTCCCCTTCCATACCTCTGATTCTATTATATTCACCAGTTAATATTGTTCATCATGATTTTTACTTCCCTTGGTTTTTAGACTCACTTGTTGATAGTTACGTGTTTGTTCATAATTTTATCTTTATTTTCTTCCTCTTCCTAAAGAACCCCTTTTAGCAATTCATATAATTCTGGCTTGGCAGTGATGAATTCCTTTAGCTTAAATTTATTTGTGAAGCTCTTTATCTGGCCTTCGATTCTGAGTGATAGCTTTGCTGGGTAGAGTATTAGAGCTGTAGGTTCTTGTTATTCATCACCTTGAATATTTCTTGCCATTCCCATCTGGCCTGCATGGGTTCTGTTGAGAAATCAGCTGACAGTCGTATGGGTGCCCCTTTATAGGTAACTACCTGCTTTTGTCTTGCTGCTTTCAATATTCTCTCTTTGTCTTTAGCTCTTGGAATTTTAATTATGATGTGTCTTGGTGTGGTTCTTTTTGGATTCCTTTTGTTTGGGGTTCTGTGTGCTTCCTGGATGTGTAAGTCTATTTCTTTCACCAGGTGGGGGAAGTTTTCTGTCACTATTTCTTTCAATATGTTTTCGGTATCTTGCTCTCTGTCATCTTCTGGGATGCCCATAATTCTGATGTTGGTTCATTTGAAGTTGTCCCAGAGGTTTCTTACATTATCTTCAACTTTCTGGATTCTCTTGTCTTGCTTCTGTGGAGGAGTATCCTCTGGCTCTTTGTGTTCCAAATCTTGGACTTGATTCTTGCAATCTTCCAATCTGTTTTTAGGACTCTGTATAATATTATTTATTTCAGAGATTGTATTCTTTATTTCTAGTTGACCCTTCATTATTTCGTGTTGATCCCTTATCATATCCTCATAGGTCTCATTTATTTTATCGGCCTTTTCTAGGAGATTGTTGAACAACCTTATAAGTGTGGCTTTGAACTCTATATCCAGTCGCTTTTTGTCCTCCATTTCTTTCGTTTGTGATCTGTTTCCTCGTTTCGGCATTTTCGCTGCTTCCCTGAGTTGGTAGGTTGGGAGGATCAGCTGTGTCTATGCCAGGAGACAACCTTATTCCACTAGACTTGGAAACCTGCAAAAGCCTCTCTGAGTTCAGCTTGGAAGGGGCGGAGTTTTAGGGTGGAGCCTACAGCCTTGGCTTCCGGTTAGCCCCGCCCTCTGAGGTTCCTGAGTCTCTGTGCATCTCAGTGTCCTTTGGTACTCGCTGCAAGCACCTCTGAGAGAAAGGCACTCTAGAGTTTCGCCCGCTACCAGACAGTGTAGTCTCTCCCCCAACAAGCCCACAACTGGGGTTCAGAGCAGTTGGACGTAGGGTCAAGAGCAGTCCGGCGCTTATGTCTCCTTCCAGCCAGGGCAATCTCGCGGCCCAAACAACAGTCTGTCCTCTGTGTTGTGTGCGCAATGTGCGCGACTCCGGGGCTCTGCTTTTCGCCTTTCCCCTGAGCTTCTGTCTTACAGCCCAGATTCCCTCTGTATGAGGCTGGAGCCCGAGGGTCTTGCCCAGGACTGAGGTTCAGTGCAGTCAGAACTGGGGCTTAGCACAGTCCTGAGCTTTTGAGTCTTTCCTGCTGGGGCAATTCAGCAGCTCAGGGAACAGTCCCTCCTCTGCGCGCAATGTACGCGACTCAGGGGCTCTGCCTTTTCGCTGCTCTACTGAGCTTCTGCCTTACAGCCCAGATTCCCTCTGTATGAGCCTGGGACCCCCGGGGTCTCGCCCAGAACTGGGGTTCAGTGCAGTCGGAGTTGGGGTTCAGCACGGTCCGGAGCTTTTATCTCCTTCCTGCTAGGGAACGCCAGCCTGGCACTCAGCCACCCCTCCTCTCCGGCTCTGTCCTCTCCCCGCGCGCGCACCGTGCCTACGTACCTTAGGCTTTTACAGCTCCTCTGGTTTTCCTTCTGGTTTTCTCTTTCCTTCTAGTTGTAGAATTTCCAGTCAGTCAACTTTCCTGTAGTTCTGGATACTGTCCACTCTATATTTTAGTTGTATTTTTTGAAATTGTTGAGTGCGGCTGCAGTTAGGCTTTTACCTCTGCCGCCATCTTGTTGTCTCCTTTTGCCCATTTTTTAAATTGGATTGTTTGTCTTCTTGGTGTTGAGTAGTATAAGTTATTTTATATTTTGAGAACTAAATAGTTGTATTATTGGCAATTATGTTCTCCCATATAGTGGTTTCCTTTTAATGTGCATATCCTAACAAATAAAAGTAATATGCAAATTGATGGTCACTCCACACAAGATGGCTGCCCCCATGTGGAGCAGATCCTGCCCCTATGTGGACACAAGATGACCAGCAAGGGAGGGCAGTTGGGGGGGGGGACCAGGCCTGTAAGGGAGTATAGTTAGAGGCGATCAACCCTGTAGGGGAGGGCAGTTACGCGTGGCCAGGCTGGCAGAAGAGGGAAGTTGGGGGCAAACAGGCTGGCAGAGCGCAGTTAGACATCAATCAGGCTGGTAGGCATAAGCAGTTAGGAGCAATCGGGAAGGCAGCAGGCAGGTGAGCATTTGGGAGCCAGCAGTCCTGGATTGTGAGAGGGGTCCCAGATTAGAGAGGGTGCAGGCTGGGCTAAAGGACACCCCCCCACCCCATGCACAAATTTTGTGCACCAGGCCTATACATATGTATATGTACACGTATGTGTGTGTGTGTACACACACACACATATTTTTCCTCAACTGAGGATATTTTTCCATTAATTTTAGAGTGGATGTGAGAGGGAATGACAGAGAGAAATATTGGTGTGAGAGAAACACATTGCTTGCCTCCTGCATGTACCCCTCCCCGGGCCTGGGCCATGGAGGAGCCTTCAACCCAGGTATATGCCCTTGATCGGAATTGAACCTGCAACCCTTTAGTTCACAGGCTAATGCCCTACTCACTGAGCCAAACTGGCTAGGGCCCTTTTAATATTACTGCCTATGTTTTCTTCTAAGATTTTTATGGTTTTGTGACATTTAAGTCTTTTATGAAGTTTTTTTTTTTAATTTGATTTCAGATAGAGGAATGGAGATGGAGAGAGGGATAGAAATATCAATGATATGATAGAATCATTGATCAGCTGCCTCCTGCACACCCCCTCCTGGGGATCAAACCCAAAACCTGAGCATGGTACCTGATGGAATCAAGCCATGAGATTTTGGTTGATTGGTTAACACTCAGCCATGAGCCACACAGGACAGGCTGCTTTTAAGTCTTGAATCCATTTTGAGTTTATTCTTGTGTATGGTGCAAGTTGGTGGTCTAGTTTAATTATTTTTGCATGTATCTGTCCAGTTTCCCCAGTACTTTTTATTGGAGAGACTGTCCTTCCCCATTTGTATGTTCTTGCCTTCTTTATCAAATATTAATTGACCATAAAGGAATGGGTTTATTCTAGGCTCTCTATTCTTGTCCCAATGCCATGCTATTTTGATTAATATGGTCTAGTTGTACAGTTGAATATCAGGAAGTGTGATGCTTGCAACTTTGTTTTTAAAAAAATATATATTTTATTGATTTTACACAGAGAGGAATTGAGAGGGATAGAGAGTTAGAAATGTCGATGAGAGAGGAACATCGACCAGCTGCCTCTTGCACGCCTCCCACTGGGGATGTGCCCGCAACCAAGGTACATGCCCCTGACCGGAATCGAACCCGGGACCTTTCAGTCCGCAGGCCGACGCTCTATCCACTGAGCCAAATCGGTTTCGGCTGCAACTTTGTTTTTCTTAAGATTGCTGAGGCTATTTGGGTCTTTTGTAATCCATATACATTTTTTGAATATTTGTTTTAGTTCTGTAAGTGATGCCATTCATACATAATAGGAATTAAGTTGAATCTGTAGATTGCTTTGGGTAGTGTGAACATTTAAAATATATGTTTTTTTTCTATCCATGAGTACAATATATGCTTCCACTTATTTGTGTCATCCTCAATTTCTTTCTTTTGTATCTTACAATTTTTTGAATACAAGACTTTTACCTCCTTGGTTAAATTGGTTAAGATACCTTATTTTGTTGTTGTTTTGTTGTTGTTGTTGTTGCAATAGTAAATGGAATTGTTTTCTTAGTTTCTGTTTCTGACAGTTCATTATTGGTATATAAATATGCCACCAATTTCTAAATATTAATTTTGTATCCTGCTGCTTTGCAAAATTTATTTATTAGATGTAGTAGTTTTGGGTGGAATCTTTAGGGTTTTCTAAATATGATGTCATGTCATCTATAAATAATGACAATTTTACTTCCTCTTTTCCATTTAGATGCCTTTTATTTTCTTCTTATTTAATTGCTGTGGCTACTACTTTCAGTACTATCTATATTAATAAAAGCCTGGGTGGCTCTTGCGTCCTCTCAAGATGTCCACCCCAATGTTGTCACAAGATGGCTGGCAGGGGAAAGCAGTTGGGTCACTGGGTAGGCAGGAGAGGGCATTTTGGGGCCATTGGACCTGCAGGGGAGGGTAGTTGGGGACCATTGGTCGAGCAGGGAAGGGCACTTGGGGGCGATCATGCCAGGGGGAGAGCAGTAGGTGTCAGTCAGGCTGGCAGGGGAGCAGTTAGGATCAGGCTGGCAGGCAGAAGCAGGTGGGGCAATCAGACAGGCAGGCAGGCGAGTGGTTAGGGGCCAGCAGTCTCAGATTCTGAGAGGGATCCCAGATTGGAGAGGGTACGGGCTGGGCTGAGAGACACCCTCCAGTGCACAAATTTCATGCACCAGACCTGTAGTGTATTTTATCTAATAAAAGAGTAATATGTAAGTTCACCACCACTCTGCTACACCCACCAACCATGCCCATCAGCCAATCAGGAGTGATTATGCAAATTAACCCAACCAAGATGTCTACTACCATTGAGAGAGCAGGAGGGAAGCTTGAGTTTCTCCAGCAATGGAGGAAGCCAAGCTTTCTGCACACCCTGGCTGGCCCAGGCCTCCGCTTAAGGCTACAATGTTTCAATTATAGAAGATAAATCCCAAGAAAAATGGTGGCAGCCACAGAGTTGGAGAGAGCAGGCTAGGGTTTCCCCTGACAACGAAGAAAGCCAATCTTTTCACCTGCCTCCCAGCCCTAGGCCTCTGCTTAAGGCTACAAAATTTCAATTATAGTAGGTGAATAAACCCCAACAGAAATGGCTCCTGCCACAGAGCAAGCAGAAGGCTTGGTTCCAATCCAAGCTGCAAAGTTTCAATTGTAGAAGATAAATATATCCCAGATACCAGGGCCTCTGCTTGGGTCACTTGGGGAGGGGAAGGGGCATGCCATCCAGAAAACTACTACAGGCCCCTTGCCCAGGCCACCCCACGCCCCAAGCGGACCCCCACCCTGATCCTGGACACCCTTCAGTGCAAACTAGCCAGCCCCCACCCATGCGCTAGGCCTCTATCCTATCTAATAAAAGAGGAATATGCAGATTAACCACTCCAACACACAAGATCAAGATAGCTGCCCCCATGTGTTCAAAGATCCTGCCCCTATGTGGACACAAGATGGCCACCACAAGATGGTCAGTAGGGGAGGGCAGTTGGGGGTGATCAAGCCTGTATGGGAGGGCAGTTAGGCGTGATCAGGCTGGCAAAGGAGGGAAGTTGGGGCAAGCAGGATGGCAGGGAGCAATTAGACATCAATCAGGCTGGCAGGGCAGTAGTTAGGGTATGGTCAGGCTGGCAGGCAGAAGTGGTTAGGGGCAATCAGGAAGGCAGGCAGGTGAGCAGTAGGGAGCCAGCAGTCCTGGATTGTGAGAGGGATGTCTTCCTTGAGAGGTCCCAGATTGGAGAGCATGCAGGCTGGGCTGAGAGACACCCCCTCTCCTCCTTTCCCTACCCCCACACCCCCGTGCACAAATTTCGTGCACTGGGCCTCTAGTATATATATAAAAGCCCAGTAACCTGAACAGTGGAATGACCAGAACAACAGGTGGCTATGATGTGCACTGTGGCAGCCAACCAGCCTGATGTGGCTCTGATTGGCACCTTTCCCTCTGGCCAGTTAGGCCCCTGATTGGCCTCCAACACTCCAGTGGGTGGCAGGACCAGACAGCCAACCTCCTGCTTCCTCTACCCCTAGCCAGAGCCCAGCTCTGCCTGAATTCGTGCACTGGGCCTCTAGTCTATGTAATAAAAATCTAAGCAACTGTTACAGTTGAACTACCAGAACAATCAGTCACTATGATGTGCACTGACCACCAGGGGCAGATGCTCAAAACAAGGGTAGCACTGCTCAGCCAGAAGCTGGGCTCACAGCTGGCAAATGCAATGGTGGTGGCAGGAGCCTCTCGCCTCTGTGGCAGAGCTAAGGAGCAGCGAGCAGCAGGCGGTAAGCAGTGAGAGGTCCTGGATGCTAGAGGAATGTCTGCCTGCCAACCTAATCCCTGGTAGACAGGCATCCCCAGAGGGGTCCCAGACTGTAAGAGGATGCAGGCCAGGCTGAGGCGCCTCCCGCCCCTCCAATGCACTGGGCCTCTAGTGTATATGTATAAAACCCTAATATGCAAATAGCCCAAACAGCTAAACAACTAAACAACCGGTCACTATGATGTGTGCTGACTACCAGGAGGTATGTGTGGAACCTGGTAGCGTCAGGAGCAGGTGTCAGAGCACAGAACGTGGCATACATTGGCCTTGGCAGGATGATGGAGCAAGTGAGCAGGGGTGCCAGACCAAGGCGGGGCGCTGGTCACTGTCATTGGGGCAAGCCTCTGGTGGTTACTGAAAATTCTTTGCTCCTGCGTGCTGCGGTCCTGCCACACTCTTGCACCTGCTGCCAGCACCGGCCCTGCTCACCCTACAGCTAGCGCTGGAGCCACCACTCACACCTGCTGCCAGCAACCGCCGCCAACCTCAGTCACTCAGCACTGTCGGTGCAAGCAGCGGCTGCTGGCCCCAGTCCCCCCTCAGGACTTCTCCACCTCCCCCTGCTCCTCGGGTGATAGGGGCCAGCAGCCGCCTCTCACACCCACTGCTGGTGCTCGGTGCTGGCAGCAGGTGTGAACAGGGCTGGCACCATCAGCATGTGGGAGCAATAGAGGTAGAAGTGGGGCTGCTGGGGGCTGCAGCTTGAGGGGCCAGGCAAGGGTGCAGAGGATGGGCCAAGACTCGCCCCTGTGCCTACGGTAGCCTCGCAATCCACAGTTCTTTTCAAGGTGCACAAATTTATGCACTGGGCCCCTAGTCTATAAAAGCCTAGCAACCTGAACGGCAGAAGGACCAGAACAACTGATGGCTATCATGCACATGGTGGCAGCCAAACAGCCTGATCTGGGCCCCAATCAGCCCTCCTACCCCTGGGCCGGGCCACCATTGGCCCACCTCCAACCCAATGGGGGGCAGGGCTGGCTTTCCAACTAACTGTGACCCCTACCCCCAGCTGGCCCTGTTCCCTATTGGCCCCCAACATTCTGATTGGGGTGGGGCTGGCTGGCCAACTACCCACAGCCCCTCCACCTGACCATCAGCCCAATGAGTCTTCATCGAGGTGGTCTGGCTAGAACCCACCTATGCAGGAATTCATGCAATGGGCTTCTAGTGTTGAATGAGTGGTAAAAGCAGACATCCCACTTACATTCCTGATCTTTAGAGAAACACTGTTATTTTTTGCCCAGTCAGTCTAATGTTGGCTGTGGGTTTGTCAGATACGGCCTTTATTATGTTGAGGCATGATCCTACAATTCCCACTTTGCTGAAAGTTTGCATCATAAATGGTTGCTAGATTTTATCAAATGCTTTATCTGCATCTGTTGATATGACCATGAGAGTTTTATTCTTTTTTTTTTTTTTTTTTTTTTTTTTTGAATATACAACTGTTTATTACATTATTTACTATTCTCTGTATTTTCTTTTTTTTTTTTTTTTTTTTTAAATAAATCTTTATTGCTCAGATTATTACCATTGTTTCTCCTTTTTCTCCCCCATAGCTCCCTTCCACCTGATTCCCACCCCACCCTCTGCCCTTACCCCCTCCCCCCACTATTGTCCTCATCCATAGGTTATACAATTTTAATCCAGTCTCTGCACCCCACACCCCTTTCACCCTGATAATTATCTATCCACTCCCTTTCTTTGCCCCTAATTCTATTATATTCACCAGTTTATTCTATTCCTGAGATTTTTAATTCACTTGACCTTCTTCCTCTTCTTAAGTAATACCTTTCAGCATTTCATATAATACTGGTTTGGTGGTGATGAACTCCTTTAGCTTTTTCTTATCTGTGAAGCTCTTTATCTGCCCTTCAATTCTGAATGATAACTTTGCTGGATACAGTAATCTTGGTTGTAGGTTCTCCCTATTCATCACTTTGAATATTTCTTGCCACTCCCTTCTGGCCTGCATGGTTTCTGTTGAGAAATCAGCTGATAGTCGTATGGGTGCTCCCTTATAGGTAACCAACTGCTTTTCTCTTGCTGCTTGTAAGATCCTCTTTTTGTCTTTTACCCTTGGCATATTGATGATGATGTGTCGAGAAGAATTTTTCTTTGGATTCCTCTTGTTTGGGGTTCTGTAGGCTTCCTGTACTTGTAAGTCTATTTCTTTCACCAGGTGAGGGAAGTTTTCTGATATTATTTCTTCAAATATGCTTTCAGTATTTTGCACTCCCTCTTCTTCTGGCACCCCCATAATTCTGATGTTGGTGCGCTTGCAGTTGTCACAGAGGCTCCTTACACTATCTTCAACTTTCTGGATCCTCTTTTCTTTTTCCTTCTCCAGCAGAGTGTCTTTTGGCTCTTTGACCTGATTCTTGTGTTCTTCCATTCTGCTGTTGGATCTCTGCATAATATTTTCCAATTTAGTCAGTTTATCTATACTTTTTAGTTGGGTCTCATGAAGTTTATCGAGCTTTTCTAGGATATTGTTGCATAACCTTAGAACCGTAGTTCTGAACTCTATATCCTCCATCTCTTTTGTTTGAGATCTATTTCCTTGTCTCGGCATTATCACTATTTTTCAGAGTTGGTAGGATGGCTTTGTGTGTTTGGTGTCCTATATAGCACAGTGGGTCAGCCTCCTCAGTTACCTGAGGTAGACACTCTTGGTGATCCCCTTTGTGGACTGCGTGCACAGCCTTGTTGTAGCTAAGTCTCTATTGTTGTGAATTGACCTTCAGGCCAATTGGATGTGGGTATCAGCTGTGTCTACTCTGGGATAACTTCTGTATTGGAGACAGTCTTATAGGATCAGACTTGAAAAACTGCAGAAGCCTCTGCTCAGCTTGGATGGGGCGGAGTCTCAGGGCTGAACTGACAGTCTTGGCTTCTGCCCTGCCCTTGTGCGCTCGCCTGAGTTTCCGCCTGACCGGCCCAGTTTCCCCAAGCAAGAGCGTGGGTGCCCCAGGGGCTCGCCCGGACTTGGGCTGGTCTCTGTAGTCTGGAGCTTCTGACTCCTTCCACTACAGAGAGGCCGCCACCTTGTACAGCGAGGCAGCGGCAGCCTCCGTGGTCAGACCTGGAGCTTCTGACTCCTTCCGCTACGGAGGGGGAGGGGCGGCGGTCAGACCTCAGCGTGTACTTGCTCGCGCGCGCGCGAGTCTGTAGACCCTGCCGGCTGCGGCTCAGGTCCCCGGTCTCCCAGTCTCTGAGTCTCTGAGTCTCTGGGTGCCTTTCTCCACCCGTATGAGCCTGGGACCACGGAATTTCAGCCGGGGTTGGATTCAGTACAGTCCGAAAGGGTTCCGTGCAATAGGGGATTCCTCCCCTCCCACCGCCAGGCAGGCGTTCGGCGGCCGCGTGCGCGAGCGTCTCCTACCTCAGCGCTTTTCGGCTCCCAGTCCGATCCGTGAGCCTCTCTCTTTCTTTCTAGTTGTAGCTATTCCACTCCGCCAGCTTTCCTGAGGTTTTGGTGAAGTCCTTTTTGATTTTAGTTGTTTTTTTAATTAAATTGTTGATGAGGCGGCAGCTTAGGAGACTGCCTAGGCCGCCATCTTGGATGTTCTCCGAGAGTTTTATTCTTTTTGTTAATATTGACCTATCACATTTATTGATTTGTGAATAATCCAGTAACCTTGCATCCCTGGAATAAATATCACTTAATCATGTTATATGATCTTTTAATGTATTGCTGGATCTGGTTTGCTAATATTTTGTTGAGAATTTTAGCATCCTCTGTTCATTAGAGATATTGGCCTGTAATTTTCTTTCTTTGTAGTAACTTTATCTGGTTTTATAATTAGAGTAATGCTGGCCACATAAGGAAAGCTTAGAAGTCTTCCCTCCTCTTGATTTTTTGAAATAGTTTGAAAAGGAGGGATATTAATTCTTCTTTGAATATTTGGTAAAATTTACCTGAGAAGACATCCATTCCAGGATTTTTGTTTGCGGGAGGTTTTTGTTGTTGTTGTTGTTGTTTTTAAATTATTATTATTCACTTTCACTAGTTGTTATTTTTCTATTCAGGTTTTCTAATTCTTCCTGAAATGGTTTTGGAAGATTATATGTTTCTAGGAATTTATCAGTTTGTGCAGGATGTCCACTTTGTTGGCATAGAGGTCTATTTTCTTACAATCCTTTGTATTTTTGTGGTGTCAGTTGTTATTTCTCTTTCCTGATTTTATTTATTTAGGTCATGTTTTTTGTTTTGTTTTGTTTTATTTTGTTTATCATTCTGGTTAATGGTTTGTCAAACTTGTTTATCTTTTCAAAGAACCAATTCTTGATTTCATCAATCTTTTGTTTTTTAGTTTTTTAGTCTCTTATGTCATTTCTTTCCCTTCTAATCTTTATTTCCTTCTTTCTGCTTATAATGGGTTTTATTATTCCATTTGTAGTTCTTTTGGGTAAAGGGATAGATTTGTTATTTGAGATTTTTCTTACTTCTTGAAGTAGGCAGTGATGCTACCAATCTATCTTTTGAGATTGCTTTTGCTGTGTCTCATAGATTTGGGGTTGTTGTGTGTTCATTCTCATTTGTTCCCAAGGAGTTTTTATTTCATCCTTGATCTTATTGTTAATCCATTAGTTATTTAGTAACATGTTATTTAGTGTCCATGTGTTGAATGTTTTTCAGATTTTCATTGATTTCTAATTTAATACCACTATAGTTAGAGAAGATACTTGGTAAGATTTCAGTTGTCTTGAATTTGTTAAGACTTATTTTGTGTCCTAACATCTGGTCTATCTTTGAGAATGTGTACTTGAGAAGAATATATATTCTGCTTTGGGATGGAATATTCTGTGAATATCGATTAAATCTATTTGATCTAGTATGTCATTTAAGATTGCTGTTTCCTTGTTGAGTTTTTTGTCTAGAAGATCTATCCATTGATGTCAGTTGCAGTGTTAAAATCCCTACTATGACTGTGTTGCTGTTGATTTCTTCTTTAATGTCCACCAAGATTTTCTTTATATATTTAGGTGTTCCTGTGTTGGGTACATATATGTTTACAAGGGTTATATATTCTTGTTGGATTGGTCCTTTAATACTATATAATAATATTTTTTATCTCTTGTTATGGCATTTGAATTCAATTTTGTCTGATATAAGTATTGATACCCTAGCTTTTTTGTTTTAATTTGCATGGAATATTTTTTTCCATCCCTTCATTTTTAATCTGTGTATCTTTTGTTCTGAGGTTGGTCTTGTATGGAGCATACATATGAGTCATGTTTTTTATCCACTCAACAATCCTATGTCTTTTGATTGAAACATTTAACCTATTTACATTGAAGGTATTATTGATAGGTATTATTTATTGATATTTTATTCATTATGCCTATGTTCCTCTCTATATATATTTCTTTTATTTTTTTACTTAAAGCAGGCCCATTAACATTTCTTGCCATACTGATTTGATGGTAATAAACTCCTTTAGCTTATTTTTTCTGAGAAACCCTATTTCCTTTTCAATTTTAAATGTTAACCTTGCTGGATGGAGTAGTCTTTGTTGTAGGTCCTTCCTTTTTCCACTTTGAATATTTCATGCCAGTCCCTACTGGCCTGAGATCCCTTGTAGGTAACTAACTGTCTTTCTCTTCCTGCATTTAAAATTCTATTTTTGTATTTTACCTTTGACATTTTAATTATGATGTGTCTTTTTTTTTTTTAAAATATTTTATTGATATTTTACAGAGAGGAAGGGAGAGAGATAGAGAGCCAGAAACGTCGATGAGAGAGAAACATTGACCAGGTGCCTCTTGCACACCCCTACTGGGGTTGTGCCCGCAACCAATGTACATGCCCGCGGCCGGAATCGAACCCGGGACCCTTCAGTCCGCAGACCGATGCTCTACCACTGAGCCAAACCGACCTCTGCTATGATGTGTCTTAATATGGTTTTCTTTGTGTTCAACTTAATTAGGACTCTCTGGGCTTCCTGAATGTGGGATCCCTTAACACTACCCGCGTGGTTCAGGGCCCACTCAGGGTCCGGTTTCTGGAGGAGGCCGCACACTAAAATGAAGAAAGAGACTAGAAGAGTTAATTTGGGAAAAACCTCTAGTGGGAAGACTACCACTAGGCTCTGACCTTGCTATCCCTTTTATTGAGGCTATGGGATATACCCATTACCCTTTAAGCAGCTTTGGGAAACACCCATTACCCTTTAAGCAGCTTTGGGAAACACCCAGTAGCCTTTAAGCAGGTAATAATCGGATTATCATATCCTTACTGATATGGGGAAGTTGCCTCAATTACCATTGTCTCAATTAGATAGGGAGTGGTTGGCTCTGACCTTTCAGAGCTTCAAGGTTGACTTTCTATTAGTGAGACAAATAAAAGAAAGGCTCTGACCTTTCAGAGCTTCAAGGTTGTCTTTCTATTAGTGAGACAATGATTGGTTTCCGGCACCTGAACTTGTATGAATTTTTTCCTTCATTAGGTTAGGAAGGTTTTCAGTCATTATTTACTTTTTAATCCCTTTATTTATTTAAATTTTTTTATTCTTTAAAGTATTATAAATAGTATTACCTACATCTCTTTTTTCACCCCATTGACCTCTCCCTGGCCACCCCCACCCCCAGCACATGCCTTCACCCTCTAGTGTCTGTGTCCAATCCTTATGCTTATATGCATGTATGCAAGTCCTTTGAGTGATCTCTCTATGCCCCCCCCCCCCCCCCCACTACCCTTCCTCCCAATGACCTGCCTTCCCTCTGGGGTTTGCCAGTTTGTTCTATGCTTCTCTGTCTCTGGATGATTTTTTGTTCATCAGTTTATGTTATTCACTATATTCCAAAATGAATGAGATCATATGCTACTTATCTTTCTCTGACTGGCTTATTTTTTAAAAATAAATCTTTATTGTTCAGATTATTATAATTGTTTCTCCTCCCCACCCCCCACCATAGCTCCCCTCCATCTGGTTTCCACTCCACCCTCTGCCCTTACCTCCCCCACCCCCGCTGTCCTCATCCATAGGTATATGATTTTTGTTCAGTCTCTTCCCATACTCCCCACACAGACATCCCTTTTCCCCTGAAATTATCAATCTCCTCCCATTCTATGCCTCTGATTCTATTATATTCACCAGTTTATTCTGTTCTTCGGATTTTTAATTCACTTGAATTTTAGATTCACTTGTTGATAGATATGTATTTGTTGTTCATAATTTTTATCTTTACTTTTTTCTTCTTTTTCCTCTTTTTAAAGAACACCTTTTAGCATTTCATATAATACTGGTTTGGTTGTGATGTACTCCTTTAGCTTTTTCTTATCTTTAAACCTCTGTATCTGCCCTTCAATTCTGAATGATAACTTTGCTGGGTACAGTAATCTTGGTTATAGATTCTTGCTTTTCATGACTTTGAATATTTCTTACTGTTATGCCCAGACTTCATGATCCCCAAGGACCACCAGGGAGCCGAATCCGATGCAATAAACAAAAGAGCCTCTTCCATGCTAGCATGGACTCTGTTCCACTCACGCCGACAGCATGGCGGAAGAGAGAGCGAAATTTGACAAGTCAAGGGGTGTTATAAGGGTGGTGATGTCACTGCTTTGGCTGACCCTGATTGGTTGGGTGAGGGCTAGGGTCGTTACACAAAATGGAGGATAGCTCCGCCCTGTTCTGCCCTGCCCCACAATACAAAATGGAGTCAGGAGTTAGTCTCGCCCTGCCCTCTCATTACCATTCCCATCTGGCCTGCATAGTTTCTGTTGAGAAATCAGCTGGTAATCGTATGGGTACTCCCTCGTAGCTAACTAACAGTTTTTCTCTTGCTGCTTGTAAGATTCTCTCTTTGTCTTTTGCTCTTGGCATTTTAATTGATGTGTCTTGGTGTGGTCCTCTTTGGATTCCTTTTGTTTGGGGTTCTGTGTGCTTCCTGGACTTGTAAGTCTATTTCTTTCACCAGGTGGGGGAAGTTTTCAGTCATTATTTCTTCAAATAGGTTTTCAGTGTCTTGCTCTCTCTTCTTCTGGCACTCCCATAATTCTGATGTTAGTATGCTTGAAGTTGTCCCAGAGGCTTCTTGCACTATCTTCAACTTTCTGGATTCTCTTATCTTCTTGCTTCTCTGGAAGAGTGTCCTTTGCCTCTTTGTATTCCACATCTTTGACTTGATTCTTGCGTTCTAATCTACTGTTGGGTCTCTGTATAATATTTTTTATTTCAGTCAGTGTATGTTTAATTTGTAGTTGGTTTAATTTCTTTTTCATATCCTCGAGGGTCTCATTAAATTTATCAGCCTTTTCTAGAAAATTCTTGAAAAACCTTATAACCGTGGTTTTGAACTCTATATCCAGTCTTTTGTTCTCCATTTCTTTTGTTTGAGATATCCTTCCTTTAGTCAGCATTTTCGCTGCTTATGCAAAGGCAGCTGTATGGCCTAAACTGGTTTGGTTCAGTGGATAGAGCTTCAGCCTGGGAACTGAAAGGTCCCAAGTTCAATTCTGGTCAAGGGCATGTACCTTGGTTACAGGCACATCCCCAGTAGGGGGTTTGCAAGAGGCAGCTGATCAATGATTTTCTCTCATTGATGTTTCTAACTTTTCCTCTCTCTAAAAAACCAATTATATATATATAAAAGTAATTTTTTTTTAAGCAGCTGTATGGAGCCTGGGCGGGTTTGTAGAATGTGCAGGGTGGGGCCTCAGGGTGGGGTGGGGTCGCAAAATGTCACTAGGCTGGGGTGTGGCAAACAGCAACTGTTGCTATCAGCCGTCTCTGCCTTTCTGAGTTTCCAAGTCCCCTAGTTCCAGTGCAGTAACAGTGATTGCTGCATACACCTCTGCAAAAAAGTCACCCTCACATTCAGACTGTATGGCTGACAAACCAGCTTCTCCCCATAAACGTCTGGGTCCCCCACATGACCCCAGAAAATGGATTTCAAAGTGATCAGGAGCTTGTTTCCCTTCGGGTTGAAAAAAAGCCATGTACTCAGTCGCCTGCCAGATTCGAGTGTCTCCATACTTAGGGTTTTCAGTGCTCCTTTCTCTTTTAGCCATCTTTCCCGTGGTTCTGGGTGATAGACTTTGTGTCTTATAGTTGTAATTTTGAAATTGTTGTGCGAGGTGGCAGATTAGTTGCTCACCTACACTGCCATCTTGTTTTTTGTTTTTTTCTGACTGGCTTATTTTGCTTAGCATAATGCTCTTCAAGTCCATCTATACTATTGCAGATGATTAGAGTTCTTTCTCTTTTACAGCAGCATAGTTTTCCATTATACAGATGTACCACAGGCTTTTAATCCACTCATCGCCTGATGGGCACTTAGGCTATTTCCAAATCTTAACTATTATAAATTGTGCTGCTATGAGCATAGGGATGCATATGTCCTTTTTGATTGGTGTATCCTATTTCTTGGGATATATTCCTGGAAGTGGGATTACAGGGTCAAATTGGATTTCCATTTTTAATTTTTAAAAAAATTTATTTTATTGATATTTTACAGAGAGAAAGGGAGAGAGATAGAGAGCTAGAAATGTTGATGAGAGAGAAACATCGACCAGCTGCCTCTTGCACACCCCCTACTGGGGATGTGCCCGCAACCAATGTACATGACTTTGACCGGAATCGAACCCAGGACCTTTCAGTCCGCAGACCGACGCTCTACCACTGAGCCAAACCCGTTTCAGCTCCATTTTTAATTTTTTGAGGAAACTTCATACTGTTTTCCACAGTGACTGCACCATTCAGCAAGGGTTCCTCTATCTCATTTTTCAATGTCCTTTAGTTTTCTAAGCATATTTCTTTCACCTTCTTAGTTGAGTTTATTTGTAAGCTTCTTAATTTTTTGGTGCAATGATAAATGGAATTGTTTTTTTAGTTTATATTTCTGTGAGTTCATTGTTGGTATATAAAAAAGCCATAGATTTCTGGGTGTTAATTTTGTATCCTGGTACATTGCCAAATTCATTTATTAAGTCTAGTAGTTTTTTTATAGTCTTTAGGGTTTTCTATATACAATTCGTGCACAGGTGCGGGTGAGGGAGGGGGTGGGTGGTGGTGGTGGTGTCTCTCAGCCTGGTCTGAATGCTCTCTAATCTGAGACCCCTTTGGGATTAGGCCTAAACTGGCAATCGGACAACCCCCTTGCAATCCAGGACTGCTGGCTCCTAACTACTCAACTGCCTGCCTGCTTGATCACCCCTAACCTCTTTACCTGCTGGCCTGATTGCCTCCAACTACACCCCCTGCCGACCTGATCACCCCCAACTGGTCCCCTCTGCCGGCCTGCTCGCTCCCAGCTGTCCCCCTCCAACTTGATCAACCCCAACTGCCTTCTTCTCCTGGCCTGATCACTCTCAACTGCCTTCCTCTCCTGACCTGATCACCCCTAACCACCTCTGCCTCGGCCCCCCCACCATGGCTTTGTCAGGAAGGACTTCTGGAAGGTCTTATGGTCTAATTAACATGTTACCCTTTTATTATAGGTAGGATATGAAATACTGCCATAACTATAACATATGTACCAGTATTACTCTATGAGAATACATACTTCATGTGATAGGAAGGCATCTAATCATTACATTGTATATGTTGTAAGTAGTAGAAAATATTGTATTCATAGCAATAAAATACACCCTGTGACTTCCCTTCCTGATTTGGGAGTGGTTCCCCAGTTCTTTGAACGTTTCCTGGCCCCTAATGTTTTGTTTTTTTTGTCATCCAGTGTAACTTTATTTACTGTTTATTGCACATGATTTGAGGTCTTTAATTTCTAACCACCAAAAATTCAAAGAACTATTTTTTCCATGAAGTTTAACATTAATATCAGTGAATTCAGGTATTCATGTGTTTTTATTGTAAACATCTGAATTATTCACATTGTCATAGATCCTGAACTCATAAGCATGAACCATGCACAGGCTGGCAGGAAGCCACTCTGCAAGCAAACGGATACTCTGAATAAGGAGAAAAGTCATAGCACAACATTTAATGTCTAACCTGAGTCACCTCAGAATGTTATATATATTGACTTCTTAATTCATATAGTATCGGGAACTCAACCGCTTGGTTGGTGACAGGGTTGACCTGGTTTCAGAAGGATTATTTCTGAAATAATTAAGGAAAGGAGGGCTCAATCTCTTCTTGGTTGCTTACTCCTCCCCAGCACCTCATCTTTCTTATCATCCTCAGCTTCTCAGGCATCTTCTCCTTCACCTTGACCTCCTCCTTCTTCCTCCTTTGCATCCTCAAATTCTTCCTTTTCTCCTTCCTCTTAGTCAGCCACTTCCTTCTCCTTCTCCTCCTCTTCAGCTTCTTCTTCAGAGGGGGGTTTATCTTTAGCTTCCTAATGGTCTCCTCCACCTTGATCTGCTTCTCCTGGACGTTGCTAGTGTATTAAGAAGGGAAGGAGCGAGTGGACATCAAGTAGGAGCTAGTCTGTAAACCACCTTAGGCAGATTGGCCAACAATCTTCTTCTTCACTCCCTTCTGGCATGCTACGTTTCTGTTGAGAAATCAGCTGACAGTCATATAGGTACTCCCTTGTAGGTAACTACATGCTTTTCTCTTGTTGCTTTTAAGATTTTATCTTTGTCTTTAGTCTTTGGAATTTTAATTATGATGTGTCTTGATCTCTTTGGGTTCATCTTGTTTGGGACTCTCTATGCTTCCTGAACTTGTATGTTTATTTCTTTCACCAGGTTTGGGAAGTTTTCTGTCATTTTTTCAAATAGGTTTTTGTTTTCTTGCTCCCTCTCTTCTTCTTCCAGTATCCCCAGGATGTGAATGTTGGTACACTTGAAGTTGTTCCAGAGGCTCCTTATACTATGTTCATATTTTTGGATTATTTTTCTTTTTTCTTTTCTAATTTTTTTTTCTATTTCATATTCCAAATCTTTGATTTGGTTCTCGGCATCCCCTACTCTACTTTTGATCTTCTGTAAATTGTTCTTTACTTCAGTTAGTGTACACTTCATTTTTGACTGGTCCTTTCTTATGTTGTTGATATTCTCATTAAGTTCCTTGAAATTCCTTTTAAGTATTGTTTTGAATTCTGTATCTGGAATTTTTCTTGCTTCCATTTCTCTGGAGATTTATGCTGTTCTTTCATTTTGTGACGTGTTTCTTTGTCTCTGCATTTTGGCTGCATCCTTGTGTTTGTTTTTATGTATATGAATATCTGCTATGTCTCCTGGTAGGTGTCCTGTGGGGGCAGTGGCATAGTCTCCCTGTCACCTGAGCCAGGTGCTCCAGGTTTGTCTCTGGGCGGGGGACGGGGGTTGTTGTTAGCATGTCAGTGGACTGACTGTGTCATTTTAATAATGATATGTTTTGGTGTGGGCCTCTTTGGGTTCATCTCATTCATTATAACAGAGGAGCTGTTGCATAGGGGCTGATCCCATGGAACAGGATTCATTTTAGCAGGGCTCTGGTGACATCTGAGTCTCTACCCTTTGGTGGTGTCATTTGTGAAGGTAGTTTGGTGGTGCTCTGATGTTGTTTGAATCAGGCCACTGAGTATATTTGTTCTTGGGCTTCTTGGGAGGAGCCAAAATCATCCATTGCCTTTGCTCTGCCTGGGGCCACTTGGTATGACCTACAAAGAGATTTATAGGTTGTTGCCACTTGTGCTGTGCTTAGAGGTATCTGGGAGAGCCTAAGCTGCAAGCCAAGGTTAGCTGCAACTAGTGCTGAGCTTGGAGCAAGAGGAGGGACAAGGTGACTACATCAACTTTTTTTTCCCTCAGAAGATTCCTTTATTAAAACTGAGTGACATTGCCAAAACCGGTTTGGCTCAATGGATAGAACGTTGGTCTGCGGATTGAAGGGTCCCAGGTTAGATTCCGGTCAAGGGCATGTACCTTGGTTGCGGGCATATCCCCAGTAGGGAGATGTGCAAAAGGCAGCTGATTGATGATTCTCTCTCATCAATGTTTCTATCCCTCTCTCTTCCTCTCTGTAAAAAATCAATTATATATGTATATGTATATGTATAAAACTGAGTGACATTGATAAGGGGACAGTGCAAAAAATTTTGTCCAGGAAAAAAAATACAATCCTTATATAACAAAAGCCCAATGTGTAAATTGTTCAAACTGGAGTTTGACTGCTTGCTATGACATACGCTGACCACCAGGGGGTGGTGCAGAAATGGCAGGCATCAGCAGTGTGGCACTGGTAGCCAGCAGCAGTGGACGCCCTGCTGGCCCCAATGGACTCTGATGAGAGCAGTACCATGTTGGGATGGTGGAGCAGGTGAATGGGCAGCACCAGGCCCAGGCAGGTACAAGCAGGCACCTGATCACCCCACAGTCAGCAACCTGTGGTAGCGGCAAGGGGACAGGACCACTGCCTGGCTCACAGGTGCTGAGGGAGCTGGGAGGGGGGCCCAACCCCGACTGATGGACTGATTGTACAGCAATGAGCAGCTAGTAGGCCCTGATCACCTAATTGGGCCAAGCCCCAGGCTGTGATGGGGAATTGAAGGTGGGTGGCAGTGACTAACCTACTGCGGTGCCTGGGTGGGGGGCTGCAACCTCTTGCTAACTACCTGGGAAGGGAGGTTTGGTGAGAATGCAGGGTATCTGCTGAGCTTGCTCTCACTCTCCCTGCTATCCTCCCCCAGGATGCCAGGGCTTGTGCACTAGGAAAGCCACCTGCACATAGGTGCCGGGGCACCTGCAAGAAGCCAGGCCACAGCTGCCAGGACTGCAAGGGCCCGTCTGGCTCCCCGTGGGTATGCACAGGAGCTGGTCTGTGAAGCCAGCCAGGGGAGAGAGTGCTGCCTGCTCAGCTCTGTGTGGTGCTGCTGGACAGCCCAGAGGCCCATGCTGTGCCCCAGCCTTTGGCCGCCAGCCACACTCACCACATCTCTGTGTTGTTTTCTGTAAACGTGTCTTTTGACACACATGATCTTTGGTCTCCTCCCTCTTCCCACCTGCCCACATCCTCAGATGAGAGAGTCGTGGCTGAATGTAGATATGCTCAGGACCCTCCAGGTCACTTTTCACAAGGTACTAAAAGGGGAGGAAGAGGCTCCCACATGGGGAGAGTTGTTTCCTGTCTATTTTCTCATCTATAAAATGGGCATTAACAGTAATATGAATCTCTTAAGTTATTATCTGTTGGATTTAAATGGAAGCAACTGGCTCTGACATGTAGTAGGTGCCCAATAAATGCTTTCCTTTTAAAATTATTTGCCCCGCCCTAGCTGGTTTGGCTCAGTGGATAGAGTGTTAGCCTGCAAACTGAAAGGTCCCAGGTTCTATTCTGGTCAAGGACACGTGCCCAGATTGTGGGCTTGATCCCCAGTGGGAGACTTGCAGGAGACAACCAATTCATGATTCTCTCTCATTATGGATGTTTCTCTCTCTCTCTCTCCCTCTTCCTTCCTCTCTTAAATCAATAAAAAATATATTTAAAAAATTATCTGTCCCACGTTTCTATGTTTTAAATATCTCATTCTGTATACCAGCTGCAGTATGTGTCCTGGCCAGACAGAGGGGTCCACAGCTATCCAGACTACATTTTTGCCATGGTAGAGGATCCTGTTACCTCCAGGGATCTGGCCCCAGTCCCCTGTATCCACTGAAGGTTAAGGAAATTGGGGTGTGGTGGGACATAGGGGACTGGGAATGGGAAAAGGAGGCTTGGAGAGAGTCTTGCAGTTTGAATGCCTATTTTGAGTAACCTGAGACCACAATTGGCCATATTATATCAACTGAAATTGTTAGCATTTATTGAAGGTCAACTGCTTACTGGGCAGTAAACTCACAGTTGATGTTCAACTAATGTAAGCAATTAAAAAGTTGTCTTAATGAGTTACGAGACCCAAGCAAGATGGCGGCCTAGGAAGTCTCCTGGGCCGCCATCTCCTCAACAATTTGGAAAAAAACAACAGATAAAATCAAAAGGGATCACACCAGACCCACAGGAAAGCTGGCGTAATAGGAAGGCTACAACTAGACACAAAGCAGGACGCTGCTGCTGCCATGTGGAGTTTAAAACTACAGTGAAACTGGACCTGCCGGAGTTGCTGCCGCCGGGAATGAGGGAAGCCAGACCTCGCTCCGCCCCGGGGCCCAGGGAGTGGGCCAGCCCTGCCGGTCGCCACGGGAGCTGATGTGGGCCTACGCTGTGCCTTCGGCTCCTGCCTAGACGAGAAGCCTGTGAGCGCGACCTCCCTGCCCACAATCATCCCGGCCCGCAGCCATCCCAGCCACCCGCAGTGCTGGAGAGGAGTGGGCGCAGCGTCTCCCCGTCCGCAGCCAGCTGGGCCCAGAAATGGAAAGGCTACAACTAGACACCAAGCAGGGCACTGCTGCTGCCATGTGGAGTTTAAAACTACGGCGAACCGGACCTGCTGGAGACGCTGCCGCCAGGAATGAGGAAAGCCAGACCTCGCTTCGCCCTGGGGCCCAAGGACTGGGCCAGCCCGCCGGCCATGGGAACCAGGGAGTTGTTATGGGACCTTCGGCGCTTGCCCACAACCATCCCGAGGAGCTGTCGCGGCGTCTCCCGGCCTGCGGCCAGCTGGGCCCAGTCTCCGCACGCACCTTATTGGTGGGAAGCTGGCGCGGCACCTTCCCGTTGTGCCCCTGCGAGTCTTTCCGCTGCCACCGCCAGCAGCCGGCTCCAAAGCTTACGCCACTACCGCCATGTGGATTTTAATACTACAGGGGAAATTGAGACACAGGAGCTATCGTCGCCGCCGCACCCGCAAATGGGAATCCACCAAAATCAGAGCTCACTACGCCCCGGGCTCAGAGAGAGTGTGGCTTTAGAACTTAGCCTCTGCGTCCACAGCAGCTCCGCATCCGCACCAAAGGAGACACCATTGAGGGGGAACTCTCCGCCCGCAGCCATCTCAGCCCGCCCACAACCTTCCCAGCACACCCGCCGTGCTGGTGAGGAGCCAGCACGGCACCTTCTGTTAGCAGCCCTGGCGAGTCCTCCCTCAGCCATCGCATGGCCGAGCCGAAGCTCCCGCCACTTCCGCCATGTGAACTTTAAAACTACAGTGAAAATTGAACCACAGGAGCAACCAGCCACCGCCACCCGACACCACCGCTGCAAATAAAGGAAATGCACCGAGAACAGAGCTCACTACGCCCTGGGCTCAGAGAGTGGGCGGCCTCAGAACTTAGCCTCCGCATCCGCAGCTGCTCCGCTTCTGCACCGAACGAGACACCTTTGAGGGCGGTCTACCCGCCTGCAGCCATCCCAGCCTGCCTGCCGTGCTAGCAAGGAGCTAGCGCGGCCCCTCCAATACGAGACCCCAGCACCCAAGAGGGGTCGTCTGCCCTGGGTGAGCCATATGTCCAGGGGGCCATGTGCCCCGGGTGAGCCATATGCCCAGGGTGCACTGTGCCCTAGGTGAGCCGTGTGTCCCAGGGGACCCTGTTCCCCGGGCGAGCCGTGTGTCCCAGGGGGCCGTGTGCCCCGGGCGAGCCGTGTGTCCTATGGGGGCCCTGTGCCCTGGGTGAGCCATGTCACTCAAAGGGGTTGGGTGTCCCGGGTGAGCCATGTGTCCCAGGGGGCCATGTGCCATGGGTGAGCCGTGTCCCAGGGGGCCCTATGCCCCGGGTGAGCTGTTTGTCCCAGGGGGCTGTGTGCCCCAGGCGAGCCGTGGGTCCCAGGGGGCCGTGTGCCCCAGGTGAGCCGTGTCCCCCAAAGGGGCTGGGTGTCCCGGGTGAACCGTGTGTTCCAGGGGGTCGTGTGCCCTGGTGAGCCGTGTTCCCCAAAGGGGCTGGGTGTCCCGGGTGAGCCATGTGTCCCAGCGGGTCCTATGCCCCGGGTGAGCCGTGTGTCCCTAGGGAAGCAGTGGGACCCATGGCGAGGGGCGGTGAGAACCAGAGGAGAAGCGGACTCTATTCGTGTGGTCCTGAGATAGCCACCATAAATAAGCAGACTGCCAAATGAGGAGCGGATTCTATTCATGTGATCCTGAGATAGTCAGCATAAAACAAGCAGATGGTCAAATGACAGCAGGGAGGGGAAGGAAACCTGGGGGGAGATAAGAGAACAATCGAAGTACTGGTATGCATGAATACAACCAACGATCACAGAACTCTGGGGATGGAGGGCATGAATGGGAGGTGGGGGTGGGGGGCAATGGTAAAATATGTACACATATAATACCTTAATTAAAAAAACTGGGGAGCCGAAACCGGTTTGGCTCAATAGATAGAGCATCGGCCTGGGGACTGAAAGGTCCCGGGTTTGATTACAGTCGGGGGCACATACCTTGGTTGGGGACACATCCCCAGTAGGAGTTGTGCAAGAGGCAGCTGATCGATGATTCTCTCTCATCGATGTTTCTAACGCTCTATCCCTCTCTCTTCCTCTCTGTAAAAAATCAATAAAATATGTATTTTATTTTATGTATGTATTTTTAAAAAATTGGGGGGAAAATAAAAAGTTGTCTTATTTTTTTAATATATATATATTTTTTTATCTTCAGAGAGGAAGGGAGAGGGAGAGAGAAACATTAATGATGAGAGAGAATTACTGGCTGCCTCCTGCCTGCCCCACACTGTGGATCGAGCCTACAATCTGGGCATGTGCCCTGATTGGGAATCGAACTGGTTCATAGGTCAACACTCAACCAATGAATGAGTCACACCAGCAAGGCAAAATTTTCTTCTCTTAAACTAAAATCTGAGAATTCTGGGAATAAAAAGGCCCCAACCCCAAATGCCCACTTAAAAGGGGTTGTGGGCATGCCTTAACTGAGCTCTGATTCTCACATTTTAGCATGTGCTATGGATTAACAGGTGTCCTGTGTATCATGGATTATGTGAAACAGTTGCTCCTGACCCAGGTATAAATAGGGCACATGTGTATGCCTGTGCAGTGCAGTCTCCTGCCCCTGAGGGCTTGCTCTTGGGACTCATCTCTCTGGCCCTGAGGCTCCCACCTAACTTCAGCCTCTTAGACCTGGTCTTCCCAGTGTGGTAGCAGCAGCCTGTAGTTGTGCAGACAGGGTAGGTGCAAGCTCAGGCTTTTCCTTCCAAGGATGCATCCCTTCTCATCTTCCTTTCTCAATGACTGTCTTCCCCTGTCAGGAGCAATATAGTTTCCTGTATCATGTGGTGGCTCAGATTGTCTTCTCAGAACTCCAAAACTTGAGTCCTCATTCCTGGAACCTCAAGGCAGTACCAAGGCCCCCTTTCCATCCACCAACACCCTCAGACCAAGACCCAGAGCACAGGTGTATGGCCACCACCATTACATACCTCCAGCTCCAATCCTCCTAGAGCAGGGATTGACTCACTATGTCATCTACCTTTGTCCTACTTGATCCCTTACCAGACTATCCCCTCTTCAGCTTACCCCACAGAGCCCAAATTGATTCCTTTAGGAGCCTAGCCAGATTCCTTGAAGCCTCATATCTTTCCCCAGAATTGTGGCCCACTCTTTGATGATGCCGTCTTCCTCCAGAGTTTTCTGACCCTTCCTGCCATGCCTGCCTAGCCTACCTGGTGTTTTCCTCATGTGCCTAGCTCCAGTCCCTCATTCTTCCTTTTCTGATTTCTCATGCTGGGAGACATCAAACACCAGACTCTTTCTTACTGTTCAGTTCACCAAATTCATTCACCCTTTCTTTGAATTGATCTCTGGAAATACATGCCAATAAACTCCTTAACCCAGAGATCCCATTGCCCCTGCCTTATAAGGTGTTGTGGGGTCGAATCCTGGGTTAAAAATAAGACCACCAGAGGCTGATGATTGATTTAAAAAAGCAGGCAAGGATTCATTGAAAAACTGGCCAGGACGGCCCTGAGAGCACCACACACAGGTGGACTCCACATGACCACACCGGTTCAGGTGTAAGCAGTCCTTTTAAAGGTCTAAACCACAAGAATTTTCCTTTGTTCTAAATTCTAAATTCTAAAGGCTGGGAACAGCCTGCAGTGGGGTCATTCCCAGTCACAATCCTACTGGACATTGGAATGTGGCCCTATCTTGCGATAGCGGATAATACAAAAGCAAAGCTCAGCGGTTAGTCTCTAAAGCTACCCCTGAAGCTACTGAGTCAGTGGAAATCAATCTCCTATAGTCCTGGTTCCAGACACAGGAAAATTGCCTTAGCTTCCAGGTGGAGACCTGGAAGCTGAAGTAATTATCCTGTGTTTAATCAGGTGCAGGAGCCAGACTCGACGGGTTAAAATTCAAACAGCAGTTTTTACCAAAGTATGGTTGCTACTATATTTCAAAGGCTTGCCCTGTGATCGCATGTTAACCCTTTCCTAGGTCTCCCAGTCATTAATTAGCACCTATTTATTTTCTTTTTTAAAAAATTTATTGATATTTTACAGAGAAGAAGGGAGAGAGATAGTGAGCTAGAAATGTCGATGAGAGAGAAACACCGACTAGCTGCCTCCTGCACACCCCCTACCAGGGATGTGCCCTCAAACAAGGTACATGCCCTTGACCGGAATCGAACCCCGGGACCTTTCAGTCCACAGACCAATGCTCTACCACTGAGCCAAACCGGTTTTGGCAGCACCTATTTCTTGATGCTGCTTACTTGCTGGGCTTCCTGTCTCGTGCTGCAGACATCAAGTTGACTCTGCTTTGCAGCAGAAATTGCCACCCTTGACCTTGAGACTGCTGTCCATTTTGAAGCTATCCCTTCCTCCTCTTATTTATTTTTCTTAATCCCCACCCCAGGATATTTTTTTTTCATTGATTTTTAGAGATGAAGGAAGGGAGTGGTGAAAGTGTGGGACCAGAGAGATAAACATCAATGTGAGACACATTGATTAGTTGCCTCCTGAACACACCCCGACCAGGGTGGTGAAATGGAATTTTTGGATTGGAACCCTGATTCTTTGTCCGTTGGAGTCAAGGAATGAATTCACAAATAGAGAGTAGTATAGCAAAGATGGGAATTTATTGAAGAACAGGTACAGACTCCCAAATGGGGAGAGGGAAAGAGTCCCACGGACTACCTGTTTTTATGGTTTACAAAGGCTGCAGTTCATGTATCCTGGTATCCCCTCTGGTCAATATCCCATTTCAAATTGGTTACTATAATAACTCCTGAGGCCCTCCTCTCTCACTGTCCTCATATTCCCTCTGGGCTTTCTTCCTCCTTTATTTTGTAAATATAGACCTTTTGGGCTATTCCAGTTCTCTTGCCTTATGGAAATGTATTTGTTGCTACTCCCTTATATTATGGAAATTAACTGCACCTGGCTTCCTTGTGTTATGGAGATATACCTTCTCCCAGTCGGTAGTTGTGTGTTTCTCCATGGACCCCAATTCTAAAAATTCCCTAAGCTTGCCTATGTTCACCTAAAATTCCTGTTTCAGTACCCCTTCTGATTAGGAAACTACAACTGCCGATGGGGACAGGGAATGCCGAGTCTTTCTGGATGCTTTCTGCTGGCAAAGGGGTCGTAGTTTGGGGCAGCAGTCAGGGTACCCTTCAGAAGTGGGTGATATACGGGTCCACAGAAGATGGATGTAGCCGCAAACAGGCATTGGTTAAAGATGAGTAATTTTAAAAAAAACCACACAATATAAACCAAGATCTGAGAAAGGAAGCTAGCTAATAGGGATGACATAGCTTTAACTAGAGGCCTGGTGCACGAATTCATGCACAGGTGGGGTCCCTTAGTTTGGCCAGTGATCTGGACCAATTGGGGCTGTCTCCCACCCTGATCGGTAACCTGGGGCCAATTGGGGCAGGCTGGCCAGGGGGAGGGACCATGGAAGGTTGACTGGATAGTCCACCCTGATTGGCCCAGATTGGGAGGGATCAAGAGGAGGAGCTGCCCCATCAGGGCCAATTGGGGCGGGCAGGCCTGGGGAAGGGGCTGTGGGACATTGGCCAGCCAGCTCTCCCACCCTAGTTGGTACCTATGGAGGCGAGTTTTAGGGGATGGGGAGCTGCATGAGGGGCTGCGAGAGGTTGGTGGGTCAGCCAGGGGGCAGTGCTGCAGGAGGTTGGCCAGCCACAGGAGGTTGGCTGTGGGAGTACACTGACCACCAGGGAGTAGCTCCTGCATTGAGCCTCTGCCCCCTGGTCGGCATTGCGTGGTCATAGCTATTGGCTAGTTGTCCATTTATAATGGTCACATATGTAGATAGGTGCCCAGACTTCTGGGGCAAGAGGCTATGAAGCCTTCCTTTTAGCTAAACTGTTTTTAGCAAAGTGTGTTATTCATGGCACAGACTTTGCCCTGTCAGTTGAGGGCTCCTCTGTGAATAAAAATCTGTCAGGATTACCCAAAGCTCCTAGAAGCAGGTGGCAGTCCTCTGAGGAGCCAGATTGAGAGACTCCAAGCCCCATCAGTCCTGTTAGACCAACTGGTCACCAAGGCTTGTGGGAGATATATGTTTAATTGAGATTTGACCCTGAATTGGGCTGCTTATAACATACTTAGTAGTTAGGGATTTGGGGAGCCAATATGGCTGAAAAATTTGCCACATTAGGGATACAAAAAAAAGGGGGGGGAGCTATAAGTGGGAGCATATCGTGGGGTTTTAAGTCCCAGCAAGGGGAGAGAAGGACTCCTCTAGGTACCAGCCTAGGAATCAGTTGACGCTTACAAAAAGAATAATTACTTTAAAAATGAAAACATTGTTTATCTAGAAATACCAGAGTATGTTACTTATCTGGCACTCATTGACTTCCCAGGATCCCTTCAAAAGAGAAGTTTCAGGTCCTTTAGAGGCTGACATGAGTAGAAATTTGGTGATCTGATTGACGGCAATGCAGATTCATCCTCCTCCTGTGCTGCATTCAAGGCTCACTGGAGACAAACAGATCTAGGAGTCGATGCTGCCCACCTGTTGTGAGATTTAAAGCCGGTGCCTGTAAAAGGGCTTTTTGAACTGTATAAAGGCCTGCCTAAATAAATAAGGGCTATTCCCAAAATCCTGGGGCAGTACTGACCATATTAGCTGACTGCCTTTAGCTAATTTTTTAAAAGCAAATAGGAACTGTGAGTTAGGAGGCAAGTATATACAGAAAAAGGCATCTTTGAGATTTAGTACTATACTAGTAAACCACTTTGTGTTTTCTGGAATCTTGGCAAGTAAAACATAAGGGTTAGGGACATTTGGCTGGATAGGCATCACTACCTTATTAGTTATAAATCCTAAACTAGTCCTCCCCCTCTATTAGGCTCTTGTACTTCTAAGATAGTGTTTTGAGAGGGCAGGCGGAGCTATCCTCCATTTTGTGTAACTGGACCCTAGCCCTCACCCAACCAATCAGGGTCAGCCAAAGTAGTAACATCACCACCCTTGACCTGTGGAAGTTCAGTCTCTCGTCTGCCATGCTGTCGGAGTGAGTGGGACAGATCCCATGTTAACATGGAAGAGGCTCTCTTGTTAACTGCATCAGACTCAGCTCCCTGCTGGTCCTTGGTGATATCTCGGTACAACATTTGGGGGCTGGTCTGGGATCTCCTGGGATCCCCAAGACCCTGAGGGACTCCGATCCGAAGAGCCCCTGATTGGCCACGGTGAGTGTGTATGTCTGTGTGCTAGTGTTAGTGCTCTGGAGGGATGAGGAAACCACACTCCCCCTCCCCCCACCCCGTGTCAGTGGTGCCTGAACACGAGGATGCGCCATTGAAAGACTACAGGCCATCAGGAGGCAGTGGCGTGAGCTGAGGTCTCACATGCAGGAGAGGAATGGAGGCCTTTCCCGGGTCTGATTTTGGGTTTCGGAGCTGGCGAAGCAGAGCAGGGCAGCCTCGCTCAGGGGGGTGGGGCCAGCGTGGCAGTATAGGGCCCCCTGGCAGCATGGGGCCCCCTGGTGGCGGCAGGTCCAGGGGGGAGCTTCTGCGGGGGCAGCGGTGGCCTCGCTCAGGGGGCAGGGCCCAAGGGCCCTTCCCATGGATCGCCCCAGCTGTGGCGGGCTTTGCGGCTGCCCCCAGGGAGCCCTGCGGGCAGCCGGTCGAGGCTGGGCATGCATCGTGGGGTGGTGCCTAGCAGCTGACTTGGAGTTGATGTGAGCCAGCTTGCCATGAAGCTGCCGCTGTGTGTGGCAACACTGAACGGAGCTGGGTCTGAGAGGTCTTGTGCTCTCATGTAAGGTAGAAAGGCCGGTTCAAAATAAGTGTGCATAGTTTTGAACTGGGCTTGTTCTTTTCTGTGTACAGAATGAGCTTAAGAGATGGTGGAGATAAACTGGGAAATAAATTAAAGCTGGTTTCCCAAGACAAAAGTCCTTTTGAAATTCCTGCCCTGATGCAGGTAAGCAGAAAATAGATAACAGGTTTATTGAAGTGTTAATCCAAGTATGCCTTGCATGAAGTCTAGAGAGTTGCTTTAAAAATGTAAAAGTATTATTGATTTGGGAAATGCTAAGTATTTGATTTGTTACCTGAAAAATTTAAAGTTATGAAACTTTAGAGTCTTTTCTGGCCATCAAAATATTTTTTTAATGGAGGAAGGGGTGGCACGCCCTTCCCCCCACCTTCAGGTAGGCAAGTTCCTGCTTTCAGCCATCTTTAAAGAATGTGTTCATTTGCATTTAAATGGCTAAAGGTGGCTCCTTTGAAATCAGCTTTCTGCCAGTGGCCATTTTTTAAGGACAGGTTTACATGTGAATATAATAAAGAACTGCTAAATATTTGACTTGCAAGCTCTGAAAGTTTAAGGTTCAAATTGAATTGAGAGAAGTTATATGCGGTAACTAAATGTCTAGAGTACAAATAAGAGACAAGAGCCTGGAGAGAAATATTAGAATGTTATATGGCAGGCTGAACTGTATTAGCAGTACTTTCCAGTTAAAATGATCAAAGATCTCAAAGATTGATTTGTTCTCATTTGTCAGATGAGAAATCTGTGATACTTGAGCCCTATCCAGGTTGTTTCATACAGACCCAAGTAAATTTGTTGAGAATTTATAGTGTACCTCTTGTGAATGGTTTAAAAAGTAGGGCATGTCATAAATTTATCTCTTAATGTAGAGAGAAAAAGTGATGGCCATATTAATTTGTTTTGTTTTGCTTTATCATTTGTAATCACATTGTAAGCTTGAATTTGGGCTTGTACCTGCATCTTGTATTTTGTACATTCGGTTGTTTAAACTTTGGGAGTCATTTTTGGTTTCAGTCATGTGTGTCTACTTTATAGATTTAAGTAGACTTCATCACGAAGGTTTGTAGTTTGTTTAGAACTGTGCTAAAACAATGTGAGAATAATTATTTGTATGATTTAACCCCCACGACTGCTTGGACACTTCACTGATGTTCGGGGGAGAGGGGGAGCTTAGAGATGCAGATAGACCTGTATCTGTAGGGAAAATGTGGCATTTTAAATTTCAAGCGGCTGGAGGCCTGGGAACAGGGTACTGGACCTGTTCCCTCCTCCATTGCCTTTTCTATAAGATTTGAGGCATGGTTAAGGAAAGAGAATGTCCTGACAGGTTAATTAGGAGAGGCAAGCCTGTTAGTTCCAGAGCCGATGGGACCCATACATCAGTCCAAGGAGCCACCTGACATCAAAGAAGGACTGTGGACCTCGGAAGGAACATGTACTGGGGGAATGCAACTGCTGAACTGGAAGTCTCAGCACCTGCCCTAGCCTTGCCAGAAGGTAAGGGGCATTGCCAAAGGGGTTCTCATTCAGACTCTAGGTCTCTGGAAGAGATCTGTTGCCTAAGATCTGTGGCACCAGGGTGGCCAGCGTACCTACGGGCAGTGGCCACCACAGCATTGCTGGTGAAGGAGGCAGATAAGCAGACTCTGGGCCAGGAGCTGGCTTTTCCTCTTCTCTACACTGGCTGTCAGCCCTGTTGGCCTGCTTCTGGATGATGGTCCAGAGGAGTCCATTCGTGGCTGCATGGAAGTGACGCAGCACTGCCATCATCAGAGGCAGTGGTAGTCACCCTGGACCACACCATTTGGGCACCGTTTCTGAACTTTTGGCCTTAATCCAGGCCCTTTGATGGAGACACTGTGCCATCCACAGAGAAAGAGGGTTACCAACTGCAGCTGGAAGGAATTGGCTGAACAGGAGCAAGCCACCGAAGGACCAGATGATGGGTGGACCCTCCAGATGACAAACTGTTGGTCCCAGAGGCTCTAGGCCAGAGTTGCCCAGTGACACCAGGTTACCCACTTAGGTGTCACCAAGACTTCTGAGCTTCTGTGAGGCAGAGTTGCTAGAAGTACTATCTGAGCACAGGTAAATGCTAAGCAAGGTAAGGGGGTCCCCCTGGGAATTCAGGTCCCAGGAAACTTCCCCAGGAGACCATTGGTAAGTGGATTTTACAAAGATTACTCCAGGAGATCATACCTAGATAGTTCAAGCCTTAGGACAGGCGTGAGCAGGACTCTGAAAAGGGTTTAACTAAATGTGTCCTAGAATCAGTGAAAACTGGACCAACCCCCTGTCCTTTGCCCTCCCTCTTAAGGGCCAGGTGTATCCTTTACTGGGACGAGTTCCCCTTTTTTGGGATCATGTATGGTAACCATTCCCTTGCTCAAGTCCTTAAAGGCTCTGCAGTTTGCTTGTTCTAGATGCACTGCCAGTGCCCACCGCAAACCCTATAGCCCGGGAACTCAGTGTGGGTAAAGAAATTCACTGCCCAAGGACTCAAAGGGACGATCCTGAGCATGCCCATGGTTGTTGAAGTAGACGGCACCCAGACCTGACTACATGACTCCCAGCTCCTGCATGGCCTGGATCCTGGCAACCAGCGGCCTCACCTGTGAGATCTCTAGGCTGGGCTCCACGCAGGCCAGGAGGAGACTTGATGGCTGCAGGAGAGGAACTGGACTTCAGTGAGGACAATACTGATGGGAAGTGTGGTACTAAGGGTCTTGGTAACTATATTTGTTGTTTATGCTGAAAGGAAGTAGGCTGAGTCAATGATTTGACTCATGCACATAAGACAAGGGGGAAATGAGAGGGCAGGGTGGAGCTATCCTCCATTTTGTGTAACTGGACCCTAGCCCTTACCCAACCAATCAGGGTCAGCCAAAGTAGTGACATCACCACCCGAATAAAGCCCCTTAACCTGTCGAAGTTCGATCTCTCGTCCGCCATGCTGTCGGCGTGAGTGGGACAGAGCCCATGTTAACATGGAAGAGGCTCTCTTGTTAATTGCATTGGCCTCGGTTCCCTGCTGGTCCTTGGGGATCATGGAATCTCGGTACAACAATATTATAAGGGTTATGACAAGGTTTCAATAAACCTTGGGCTTCTAAAACAGATGGCCTGTTAGAATATTGAGTCCTTCTAAAGCTTCTGGGTTGAGAGGACATTATTTTTTATATGAACATGCTTTCTGCAGGATCAGGAAGGCATGGGAAAGGAACAGCTTACCCCAGCTACACCCTAAAGGCTGAGAAAAAGATCTCTTTCTTGGCTTCCCAGCCTCTGAGGATGATTTACCAGGGTTTGGTAGGAATACACAGAAGGTGGCTTCAGCATCAAGGAGGAAATTAATTTCCTTACCCATCAACACCCCCAATGCCGCCCCACTGTCAGACTTACCCAGGGCTCCGGGAGGAGGTGGCAGTCCTCTGAGGAGCCAGATTGAGAAACCTCAAGCCCCATCAGTCCTGTTGGGCCAGCTGGTTGCCAGCCTTGTCCCAAGGGACCTCAGTCTCCAGGGGCAGTCCAATTTCCAGTGGTTTACTTCACAAGCAGGACAGGGCTTCAGGAGTCTACCATGTCCTTTGGGGCAATTCCAGTGCATAAGTCCAACCTGTCTACAGTTGTAGCAGGTGACTGGGACTGACCTTTCATCTTTGGGCTTTGACTGGTAGCTCTTGCCTTGCCGAAGCGTCGCACAAAGAACCTTAGTTCTGGCCTGGCTTCCTCTGTTTCTCCTTTTTTCTTATTTTGGTCTCTATTATAGAACACAGAGGTGGTAACTTTCAGGAGATTTTCTTGGGATCAATAGCCAATTCTTGCAACTTCCTGATGTCTGGGATAGCCTGAGTGATAAATTTGTCCTTTAAAATTAGTTGTCCCAATTCTGAATCTGGGGTAATGTTGATAGACTTAACCAAAAGCCTCTTGAGCCTTCCAAAAGGGTTTTTATTATCTCCTTGATTAATGATGGTTAATTTAGAGTAGTTGACAGGCTTTGTTTTACTACATTTGAGGCCTTCTATAATATAGAACTGGAAGTACTTTATTTTCTAATATATTTTGCTTTTCAGTGGCTTAGATGGTTAAGTGTAATATGAGCATGATGTCTAAGAGAGATCAAATACTTGAATTAAGTTTTGGAAGAACTCAATATATTTGTCAGGGTCTTCTGAGAACTATCCTGCATCACTTTTAATTTGTTTCATGTCCCGGGGTAAGAAGGAGATCAGGGCTAAACTATGGCGAGATC
Organism: Vespertilio murinus; assembly: GCA_963924515.1. Classification (NCBI taxonomy): domain Eukaryota; kingdom Metazoa; phylum Chordata; class Mammalia; order Chiroptera; family Vespertilionidae; genus Vespertilio; species Vespertilio murinus. The sequence continues at coordinate 94,469,251 of OZ004707.1, read as the reverse complement.
CTTCATCTGTCTTGGGGTAAGCTAAGGTTGGCTCAGCCCTGGGTAGGGGTACAGTCTCCACCCTCTCCCTCAGTGGACTTGGGTTGTCATTGCCAGGATGTTATAGTAATAGTAATAAGGAAAAAATATAATATTGAATAAGTATTAAAGTGTGGAATTGAAGTGTGATATCTAAAAGTATGGAATGGAATGTAAATAAACTGATAAGCACCCTTGAGTGGCCTGTATGTAGAAAATAAAGTGATCTGTATCCCATATGTAAGACCAGATAGCAAGGCTCCTGGGACCCGCTGATAAGACACATTGAAGACACATCTAAGCACTGAAGACACATAAAAAGAGCAAGCTCCACAGAAGATCAGAGACGTTCCTTCTGCTCTTCCACAGCAGGTCGCTCTCCACTTTCCCTGCCTGCACCAGTCAAAGCTCTACCTGAGCCGCGAGCCCCGAACTGTGAGCCTCAGACCATGAGCCATTGCGAGAGGCCTCAACTCAAGCCGAGCTGCAGCTGCAAAGTCCTCCATAAACCCTGTGTGTCTGTCAGTGTGGATCCCCAGGTGGCCTGCCGAGGTCTGGAACCCACCAGGACTCTGGTAAATAAGCTGTGCATGATTCATGTATTGCATGTTTGTCTCCTGTGTAATTTATGCTCGGTGGATTATTAATTAAGTACCTTGGGTTGTATGTGTCTGGCTGAGGCACCCTAGGTCACCTGTGCATACGTCCCTTATGGAATAATTGGGACACAAGAGCAAAGGATTAAATTTATAGTTTCCCACCTGCCTTTGACTTGTCCCCTAGATCAGTGTTTCCCAAAGTGTGGTACACGTACCCCCAGGGGTACGGGAAGAGTTTGATGGGAGTACGCGTTGCACCAGAGTTTGGTGGGGATATGCACTGCCCCGTGCTTAGCTGCGCCTAATTCTACGTTCTCATGAGTCAAGTCAAGACAGTCTTGTGAGGCGTGAGATGGTCCGGTGTGCAAATAAATGTTATTTATAATATAACTTTTATTTATATTTTATTATGAATAATTTTATTTTTCATTATTATTTTGTGTATGTACCAAAAAGAAAGAAAAAATAAATATATTTTGATTGTTATTAAAATATATCCTTTTTTTTTGACGAGGGGAACTCAGCATTATGAAAATTATGGAAGGGGTACACATATGTCAAAAGTTTGGGAAACAGCCAAAACCAGTTTGGCTCAATGGTAGAGCGTCGGTCTGTGGACTGAAAGGTCCCAGGTTCGATTCCGGTCAAGGGCTTGTGCGTTGGTTGTGGGCACATCCCCGGTAGGGGGCGTGCAAGAGGCAGCTGGTCAAGGTTTCTCTCTCATCAACGTTTCTAGCTCTATATCTCTCTCCCTTTCTGTAAAAATATCAATAAAAATATATTTAAAAAAATAAAAATAAATAAATGGTGTTGATTCTACCAATCCCATGAGCATGGTATATTCTTTAAAAAAAAAAAAAAGTTTGGGAAACACTGCCCTAGAGTAAAGAAAGCCTGGATATATGAGACTTCCAACTACTTCCCATTTTTCCTACTGAAAAGATTAAAACTTCTTTCTGGGGCTAGTTTTTACTATTTTCTAGTTGGCATTTGATGCCAAACCTGAGGGCAGAGAGAGATCAGGTGTTATTTCTTTAAGATTTATCAGTCAATATTATCCCAGTTTTCGAGGATGTATCCTAGGGGCTGTCTTTTATATAAAGTAGATAACATGCTTCCCATCTGTAAGAAGAAAAGAAAATGTATAAGGATGACCGGCATCCTTGAACCCTCAAAGGACATCCTGCATCCACTGTGTATGCCCTTTTGTGGGGACGGGCATGTCCCCCTCTCAACCTTTGCCAATGAGGCACCTCTTCTCCTGGCCTAGGGTGTATTATGGAGTGAAGACCGCCCTCGTAAATCCAGAGTGAGTGGCCCTTACTGCGTATCGTCACAGATCAGGCTGTTGGGTAAATAACCGTACTTGACCACTCACAACCCAAGCTCATGCAGAGGTCATGGGTTCCTCCTTTGTCTCGTGGGGGAAGCGTGTATAAATTGTGTCTTGCTCTCAGGCCCCTTCTCTGTGATTAAAAAGGGCCTGGGCTGACCATAATGTTTTGAAGTACCCACTGAATGGAATGGGTTGAAGTACTTGCTGAACTGAATTTCTGAGGGGTCTACAGGATGAGGACTTAAGAGAGTTTATACAGTATCTGGAACCCTGGTTCATCTAGTATCCAGAAAAGTATAAACAGCTCTGGTCCCCACCCCTTGTATGCCCTCGTTATTAAAGGATTTATCCTGTCTGATTTTTGGAATCTTTCTGGCCTGATTTTATATTTCAAACTCTCTGTTTATTAGCTTAATTTTTAGTTTTTACTGACCCTTAATTTATGTTTTTTTTTTTTTTATTTCCACACCTTAAAAGTGCCATCTTAAAGATTTTATCTCATTTTAAACAGGGCAACCAACTTGGTTGCTCCCCCAAAAAATGCCTGGGAAAGGGACATGCTAGTTGACTTTGCTGGAAACAGTTTATGTAAAAGGCACATCTTAGTTTTTATTAGTGGTAAATATTGGTGGAAAATATTTTTATTTCCCCCTTTTGAAACTTAAATTTATCCCTGAATATTTAGTGTACATTTGTATATTTTACTCGGGCATGTTAAAAAGGGGTTATATTACCTTCTATATATATAATTAATAATTCTCTGAAGTTTTACAAATTCTTATTTAATTTAAAGATATGACCTGCTTAGAAGTCTGCAATTTAGAATAAGTTAGAGTCCTTTCCATGGGATTTTCTAAAAGACTTAAATGCGCCGAAACCGGTTTGGTTGAGAGGATAGAGCATCAACCTGCGGACTGAAGGGTCCCAGGTTCGATTCTGGTCAAGGGCACATCCCCAGTAGGAGGTGTGCAGAAGGCAGCTGATCGATTTTTCTAACTCTCTATCCTTCTCCCTTCCTCTCTGTAAAAAATCAATAAAATCTATTTAATAAATAAATAAATAAATAAATAAATACTTAAATGCACCAAAGTAAGGCAGTGGCTGTCCAATGACAAAATTTAAATATATATATATATATATATATATTTGTTTAAAATGCAATGGATAAAACCTTTACTTTATAATATTCTGAGACAACAACCTTCTAGGACACAAGCAATTTGAATATAAAAAATAACATGTGGCCGAAACTGGTTTGGCTCAGTGGATAGAGCATCAGCCTGTGGACTGAAGGGTCCCAGGTTGGATTCCAATCAAGGGCATGTACCTTAGTTGTGGGCACATCCCCAGTAGGGGGTGTGCAAGAGGCAGCTGATCGATGTTTCTAACTCTCCCTTCCTCTCTGTAAAAAATCAATAAAAATATATTTAAAAAATAACGTGAGACACATGCTTATTGCAGATGGTATATTAAGCATTGAAACAAATTTATAAATCCCAATAAGTGAAATATAAAATATCCAGGGTGTCATTGGCAGATGCAGAGAATTATTACACTTGCCCTTATACTGTGACTGAAATTCCCAGTTTGAACTTGGCTTTAAATCTTTGTAAGTTATTTTCTGAAGTAGACTGAAACCTTTATGATATTCAACATATATTTATTTAAATAGAATATTGCTATTAATTTTTATTTGAACGAGTTTCCTCATGTAATTTTAAGTATATTGTATTGGTCCAATTTAGTTCAAAAATAATTTCTTTTTAGGGAGAGAGAATAAATCTTTGCATTACTTCAGGGCCTTTGGGATGTCACAAAGCTGTCTCTCAGTTAAATTCTTGAAATTTTACACTTGGAAAACCTGTCAAATATACCCATTTAAAGATTATTAAAACCTAAACTGACTTTAACATTAAAGATTTGGTCCTGACCACTGAATTAATTCTTTCTAATCTGGCTAATAAATTGTTATATTTTAACTAGAGGCCCGGTGCATGAAATTTGTGCATGGGGGGTGGGAGGTGAAGGGGTGAGGGAATGTGTCCCTCAGCCCAGCCTGCCCCTCTCCAATCTAGGACCCCTTGAGGGATGTCTGACATCCCTCTCACAAACCAAGACTGCTAGCTCTCAACTGCTTGCCTGCCTACCTTCCTGATTGCCCCTAACCTATTCTGCCTGCCAGCCTGATCACCCCCTAACCACTCCCATGCCAGCCTGATTGATGTCTAACTGCTCCCTTGCCAGCCTGTTTGCCCCCAACTTCCCTCTGCCCGCCTGGTCATGCCTAACTGCCCTCTCCTGCAGGGTTGATCACCCCCAACTGCCCTCCCTTGCAGGCCTGGTGCCTTCCAAATGCACTCCCCTACTGACCATCTTGTGGTGGCCATGTTGTGTCCACTTGGGGGCAGGATATTTGAACACATGGGGGTAGCCATCTTGTGTGTTGGAATGATGGTCAATCTGCATATTACTCTTTTATTAGATAGAATAGAGGCCTGGTGTACGGGTGGGGGCTAGCTGATTTGACCTGAAGGGTGGCCCAGATCAGGGTGGGGGTTCCTTTGGGGCATGGGGTGGCCTGAGTGAGGTGCCTGTGGTGGTTTGCAGGCCAGCCACGCCCCCTGGCGACCCAATCGGAGGCCCTGGTATCTGCAATTTATTTATCTTCTACAATTGAAACTTTGTAGCCTGGAGCAGAGCCAAGCCTTCTGCTTGCTCAGTGGCAGCAGCCATTTCTGTTTGAATTTGTTTACCTTCTATAATTGAAACCTTGTATCCTTGAGTGGAGGCCTAGGCCAGCAAGGGCAGGTGGAAAGCTTGGCTTCCTCCATTGCCAGGGAAATGTCTCCCTCCTGTTCTCTGTGGCTGTAGCCATCTTGGTTGGGTTTATTTGCATATTCTCTCTGATTGGCTGGTGGGCGTGGCTGGTGGGCATGGCTTGTGAGTATAGCAGAATGATGGTTAATTTGCATATTACTCTTTAATTAGGTAGGATAATTCCACACTATACTTTGAAATGTAGAGAAAATGCTGGGATGACACGCCTATTCCCTTACTGCCGTGGCCCCAAGGGCACAGAAGTGGCTGTCCCTTAACCAGCCTCAGTTTAGCTTAGGCCAGCCTGGGCAGGTTTGTGGTGTCACAGGCAGGAGTGGACCACCTGGTCCCCATTAATACCTATGCTTCCTACCAGATGTTTAATGGGCATGATGCTGGGTGGGGCTTTGCCAATTTTCCCTGCCCTGCCCCTTTTCTAAGCACCTGCACAGGTTCCGCCAGTGCTACCTCTTATTCTGCCACTCTTAGAACCAAAAGCCACTTGTCTGAGTAAAACTGCTTTTTTTTTTTCCCCTTCCTTCTCTTGCTTCACCACAAGTGAGGACAACCACAGGTAGGCCACAACTTTAGCTAGTGGTCTTTGTTTAAACTTCCCTGGGTTAACATATATGTAACCTTCATAAATTTTACACTTTCAAATTAGCCTTAGAATCTTAAAATCTTAACCCAGTAAAATAACCTTTGGTTCTGAGTGACACAAAGCCTAAACAGAGCAAAGACAGGGTGCTTTCTATGTTCATAAAGACAGAGAAGAACAAACTAAGCTAGCAAAGCAATCAGTAACCAAGGTACCTTGCAGTCAAAGAGACTCTAAAGAGTCAAACCCTGCCACATGTTTCACCTGTCCACAAGCAGCTGGGCCCCAAGCAAGGTGGGATGTGCACTATCTTTAAACAGATTGATTGAAACATCAACAGAAAACATTAATAAAAACATTCTTATACACAATATTTACAAGTGCGCACAATCCACAGACACTCCACAAAGCACTCCATTAAAAAAGCAATGTCTCTTGTCCCTGGTTTGGGGAATTGACCCTCCCTAGAAACTCAGTATTTTTCTAATGGCCATGTGGATTGCCTGGTTGCCTCATGTATATTCCCCTTGTGTCATTTTCATCATTTTCTAAAGGAAAACTGTATCAGGCCAATTCTATACCATCTGCAAAAAGATGGGACTCAGGCCACGCAGCCACCCAAAATCGGGTGGGGCACCACCCCTTGAACTAGCCTTTCCCTCTACACAGGTATAGAAAGTCCCAGAAGCATCCCTAATTTGTGAGAAATGGCTCACCTACCCAAATTTCAAATGATGGACTGGGAAATAAAAACATAGTGAAAATGAGACTTTTAAGAACACTCTTGAGAGTGTACAACCATTTTACAGAATCACAAAAAGACAAGAAACTAGATACCTAGTAATTAATGGGCTAACTTAACAGCTGTGTCTGGCTGTAATGGTGAGTTCTCTGAAAGGTTAAAACTTCTACAGGAATGGGTAGCAGAACCAGCTAAGGGCTGTGATTAATTCCTGTTATGCCTGATGGGAAGATCTAATCATGCTCGTATGCCAGGAATGGAAAACAGTTAACTGCCCCCCAGCCCCCCATACTTCTTAACTTTGCCTAGTTTTTCCCCAGTACCCTTACTATAAAGGCCTGCATAAATGGAGAATGAGGAGTTATGCTTAGTGGGATCTGGACTGCAGAAGCAATGGTTTTGGCTCAATACTATTTTACCTGACTAAGATAGAAACAGAAGAAAAAGGCAGAAGAAAGGAGCAGTGAAGGAAAGAGGGAAATGCCCACTTTTTAGATGACAGCCAAGTTTTAGTGCTGGCAGGCATCTGTCAGCCTCCAAAATCCTACAAGAGATAGAAAAGGGACAGAAAGACAGACTCTGGCTATTCACCATTTGACATGAAGAGGGTTGACTGACTTATGGAGAAATTCTCTGCCAACGCACCATTTGAAACAGAATTTTTGGACTGGAACCCGGACTGTTTCCCCCTCCCCACATGAGTCCATTCTGTGGGACTCTCCCCACAAGGGAGTCTGTACTTGTTTTTCAATAAACCCCCTCCACCTTTGCTATAACTGCCCTCTGTCCATGGATTCATTCTTCAAATCCGGCAGGCAAAGAATCTGGGTTCCAATGCAAAAATTCAGTTTCAGTGGGGACCAAACCTACAAAGCAAATATGTACCCTTGATCAGGAATCAAACCCATCACCTTTAGTACACGGGCCAACTCTCTAACCACTGATTGACACTGGCAAGGTCCCCTTTTCTTTAGATGCCTCTTCCTCATTTTTTTATTCGATAAACATTTACACATGTTAATCAATGCTCATTGGCACCAATTCATCTCCAACAGGAATCCCCAATTCAGGGTCTGGTGAAAAAGGAAACTTTTCCGTGTAGCACAGCTAAAGTGTGATTGTAGCATAGCTGTGAAAATAGCACAACTGAGAGGCTTAGTGCCTGGCAGGCCAGGGGCCAGCCCCTCTTCTGCTAGAGAGCAGTCAGCTCCAGACTAGGGAGAGGGAGATGCAGTCTTGAGTTTCAGTGGAAAGGGAAAGATTCCTCTCAGAGACAGAGGGGAGCTGGCTATGTGGACAAAAGTCTCCACCTCTGGTCCTTAATTAGTCTGTTGTCATGCAAATTAGGACTTCAAATCCTCACAGTTTGGTCCTAAAGGTACAGTCCTGATGGGTCAGAACAGAGCTGCTCTGGTTGGTTTTAGCTGCCACGACTCCAATTAAATGGGGAAAGCCTCAGTCCTATTGGTTGAAATAGGATTCCAGGAACTCCCTTATAAGGGCTTGCTCAGATAACTGAAACACAGTGCAGGGCAGGCAGTTCAGTGCAGGCTTCTTCCTGAAGCACAATTTGCAGTAAGAGAGCCCTGTATAGAAATGCCTTCTTAAGCACTTTTAAAAATATATATATTTTATTGATTTTTCTACAGAGAAGGGAGAGGGATAGAGAGTGAGAAACATTGATGAGAAAGAAACATCAATCAGCTACCTCTCGCACACCTCCTACTGGGGATGTGCCCACAACCAAGATACACACCCTTGACAGGTATCGAACCTGGGACCGCAGGCTGATGCTCCATCCAACTGAGCCAAACAGGTTAGGGCTAAGCACTTTTGTTTTTTAAGTTTGAGCCACCAGGAGCCCTTCTTAGTTGGCATCTTCTTTCTCAGTGTTCACACACAGAAAGAACCACTTCTCAATACTAATACTTTGCCCCACTTACCTGCCAAACTGGCCTCTTCACTCCATCCATTGACACTGCCGGTGGCAAGAGGGACAGGAAAGGAAACCCTGTTACCAAGAGACCACTACATGCTCCTCCGCTCCTCTCCCCACAACTGTGGGCTGCCTGACTGCCTGAGGCGGGAAGGAAGCCTGTGGTTTGTGCACCAGGCTTCCCTCCCCCACCCTCCCTCCCCAAGCCGTTTCACTTCCTCCTGACCTCCCCTCAGGCAGGAGTATCTCCTTGCTCCCCAGCCTGCGCCATGGCCGATACATATGCGGTGGTGCAGAAGCGCAGGGCTACTTCAGGCCCCAGGTCAGAGTCTGGGGCATGCAGCACAGAGGGGGCATCGCTCTACAGCCATGTGACTCCAGGTGCCCGTTGGCCTCAGGCACCCACAGAGGAGGGGGCACAGCTGGGCGGTGGTGAGTTGACAGGTCGGGGCGGGAGTGGGGGAGGTGGGGGGTGGGGAGGGCCGCACCCATCTCCTTCTGGGGACCCCTACTGCTGGACCCTCTGTCCAAGGCAGATCTGGCTACCACCTGGTTGCTGTTCACTTGCTGGTCACGACCGACCGGAAGTGTCCCAGGCCAAACCACAGGGGCCCCACTGGGTGCGCCTTTCCGGAAGTCACCTTATCTGGGCAAAGGTCTAGGACCTGCCCCCTCCTCCCCTCTCCCTCAATCCCACCCCCACCCTCTGCGGAAGCCCATGTGTGAAGACTGGTTTCCTGCCTGCAGTTCCTGCAGACCCCAGCCCTACTGGGCCTGGCACATATGAGGACGTGGCTGGTGGATCTCAGACCAGTGGTCTAGGTAAGTCAGACAAAGCCCAAGTTTCTGGGACCCTATAGCTTTTACTGAATTCCAGAAGTTTGGGGTGTTTTAAGGATGGTGGCATAAGGCTCTGGGCCTCAGAGTTCTGTGGATGGAGCTGCAGTGAACCAGGAGAGCCTGAAGGCCTGAGGATCGCTTTACCTAATTTGCTTACCTTTCCACATCTTAGCTTCTCCCTGAGACCCATGTGTCCTTCCTTTCCCAGGTTTCAACCTTCGCATTGGAAGGCCTAAAGGGCCCCGGGACCCCCCTGCGGAGTGGAGCCGGGTGTGAATGCTGAGCCCAGCCTGCCTGCGACCCCACATGGGTGTCTGGACTGGTGAAAGTTGTGCTTTGCTTTGTGAAGTGTTGGAAATGGAAACACTGAACCTGGATCAAAATAAAATTTCACAGAGTGGAAATGTAGGGGTTTTGTCTCAGTAACTATAGCATTCAAGGCTTGAGGTGGTAGCTGGGAGATAATGATTGGTGAGACTGCATTTGGTAGTTCAAGAATGAACATCAGGGATGGGTTCAACTCCAAGGACCCCCCAGTTGTGAAGGGGAGGATGAACAGATAGGATTCTGGAGACTGCCCCCATCACCACATAATAGACCAGTTCAGACAGATCCAAGCTAGGCATGACAACAGTCAAGTAGGCTTATTTTATTTTTTAATATATATTTTTATTGGCTTCAGAGAAGAAAGGAGAGAGATAGATAGAAACAGTGATAAGAGTCATTGATCGGCTACCTCCTGCATGCCCCCTACTGGGGATCTAGCCTGCAACCCGGGCATGTGCCCTTAACCAGAATCAAACTCAGGACCCTTCAGTTCACAGGCTGATGCTCAATCCACTGAACCAAACCAGCTAGGGCAAGTAGGATGGTTTTAGACAAGTGAAAAGATCTTCAGATAAGTAGAGAGATAGACCTCCCCATACCAGTAGACTTTCAGAGGGACAGTTCACACAGCTGGATGGATAGATATCCACCAGAGATAGACCAATAACCTGGCAGGTCATCCCCAGCAAGAAACCACTAAAAAAATAGATACCTTTCCTGGTCCCAGGTAGGTAGTTATACAGATACCAGCCAGATAAATTCCTAGCTGGACAGACTCCCAGATAATATAAATAGACACCTAGCTGAGCAGACACATAAGCATCCTTAGCTAGATGGGCAGACAGACTCACAGCTAGCTAGATGGATTCCCAGCCAAACAGTCACATAGACAGACCCTTCATTTTTCAGATGCCCCAATCAGCCAACTAGATTCACAATCAGGCAGACAGGTGAACTTCCAGACAGGTGGACAAACCCCACTAAGTCACCAACTACACAACCTACATTTTGGCAGACAAATTGTTATACCTCCTGATAGGAAGACAACCAGGTGGACTCCCAGGCAACCAATATGAGCCAGACAGAATCCCAACTACCTCCTAGCTAGGCATACATTGTAGATCAACAGATCCTTCAAACAGACTTTCTACTAGCCAAAGGGACCTCCAGCCCCTCAGGAAAATAGGATCCCAATGACCCTTAATTGGACAGATGGATTCCCAGTTCTACAGTGAGGCTATCCTCTGGCATAGAGATAAATAGACTTTAATCCAATTGGTTAGTTAAATTCCAAACTAGATAGTCACCTCAAACCAGATGAATGGGTGGACCCTCATCTGGACAGATGACTTATCTCCAGTAAGTCAGACCCTTTTAAGCAGAACCCAGACAGACAGAAAGACACCCCCCCACACACAAGACTGTTCCCTTGCTGTTCACACAGACCCCTTGCCAGATAGATAGATTCCCAACCCTTGAGTAGATGGACATATTGTTACCTTGGCAAACAAATCTATATCCAGCAAAACAGACCTCTAGCCTTATAAACAGATAGATTGACCCAGACAGACATATCAGTTCCTAGCCAGACAGACTCATGGACCTCCAAGTAAATTAACTAAAGTAGGAAAAATCAGCTCCAGATAGACTGACTCTCAGCTTCATAAGACCCTCAGACAAATCCCTGTGTGTATAGGCATGCAGAACCCTGACCAGAAAGACAATAGGCAGACACCCCTCCAGCCCACCCCACCCCACTCCTCCATCTAGACAGTTAGACACTGAGGAAGCCAGACAAATCTCTATCTGTACACATAGACAGATGAGTCACCCAGCCAGGAAACAGTTTCCCATCCAGATCTTCAAGCTGGCCAGAACTGCAAGTGAATAGAAAGATATACGTAATGCTCCAAAATCCTGCTCCTGCTCTCTGAGATGTCCTTCCCGTGTGATCTTCCCAATACTATCTATCTGACAATGCCATGTTCACCCAGGCAGATACCCAGCTATCTCTCCCCAACATAGTGCCCTGCCCAGACTATTGGAAAGCTGTCCTGTGTCTGTGATGAGCATGGACCATTAAAGCCTTCGCCTGCCACTTGCCCATAAAGGCTCACATAGCTAATACTGAGTGTTTGGTATGTACATGGACTGAGTAATCTTCAGAACAACTTCACAATAAAGATTCTGAGGTATGCTAAGTTAAATTACTTCAGGTAAGAGAGAGAGAAAAGATAAGAGTATTTAACCAGCTATGGGCTAACTAACAATAGAGTGCTCACATTCCTGAATGTACCTTGGAACTTTGAATCAATTTCAGGGGGCTTTCTGAAAAGAAGTAATGAGAGAGAAACCAAGATGGCGGCATAGGGTGGACACCCAAATGCAGCATATCACAACAAATTTGAATTTAGAACTGGAAAACAGGAGAGGCATTGCCCTGATGCAATGGACGGCTGGCTGAGAGGAGGCTATGCCATCTGGGAAGGAGAGAGAAGGCACGCTGACTGTCAGAAATTGTGAAGGTTCAGAGAACTGTGTACTCCAAAAGGCGCTGATTTAATCCCAGCGCACGGAGAGGGAGGGCTGGCGGAGATTGCTGCTGGCAGACTCCTGGTGCATGAAGAGGGCGGACCAGGCTGAATTCGCTGCAGGCTTACTCCCCGAATGCAGAGAGGACGGACAGCTAACGCGCTGCTGGTTTTCTTGTTCGAGAGGAAAACAGAATCACCCTATTGCTCTGATAGATAGCCCCAGTCAGGGAGAGGCCAGACTGTCAGGCAGCAGGCAGAGATCTCTCGCAGGTATGTGAAGCCAGAGGCCATTACTGCGGGACTTGGGGAGGAGCTGACGGGAAAACAAAGCTTGGCTACACCAACCTGAGACTCTGCCTCATCCAAGCTGAGCACAGAAGCTCTCCCAGAGGCTGGCTTTCTCTAAGGAGGGACTGGCTGGAATACAAAGCTTATCTGCGCCTTTACCAAAGTGGTGTGCTCGCCTGCAATCAATCTTGCGAGACCCACTGTGAACAGGACTTTTCTAAAGCGAGACTGACAGGGAACCAAAGATTTTCTGCGCCACCCTGAGACTCTGCCCCATCCAAGCAGAGTACAGAAGCCCTCCTAGCTGAGACACTGCTGATCCTCACAGCCAATTGGCTTGGAGATCAACGCTTCCCAGTGATACCAACAATTAGCAAGGCTTAACAAGACTGCACACACAGCCCACAAAGAGCTACACCAAGACTGTCCACTGGGAAGGCTGTGCTACTGGGCTCTACCAGAACACCCAGCACACAAAGCTATTCCATCAAATCAGGAAAACAACTAAAATGCAGACAAGAGACAAGACACAAAGGAAGGAGATGGAGGAAAATAAAAGAATGGACATTGAGTTCAAAACTACAGTTATAAGGTTTTTCAAGAATATCCTAAAAAAGGCCAATAAAATAAATGAGACCTATGAGGATATGAAAAGGGATCAACTAGAAATAATAAATGATCAACTAGAAATAAAGAAAACATTGTCTGAAATAAAAAAATATTACACAGAGGCCTAAAAACAGACTGGAAAATCGCAAGAATCAAGACAAAGATTTAGAACACAAAGAGCCAGAGGACACTCCTCTACAGAAGCAAGAAGATAAGAGAATCCAGAAAGTTGAAGATAGTGTAAGAAACCTCTGGGACAATTTCAAGCAAACCAACATCAGAATTATGGGGATCCCAGAAGAAGAGAGAGAGCAAGATACCGAAAGAATACTGGAATAAATAGTGACAGAAAACTTTCCCCACCTGGGGAAAGAAATAGACTTACAAGTCCAGGAAGCCCGCAGAACCCCAAACAAAAGGAATCCAAAGAGGACCACTCCAAGACATATCATAATTAAAATCCCAAGAGCAAAAGACAAAGAGAGAATATTAAAAGCAGCAAGAAGAAAACAGGTAGTTACCTATAAAGGAGCACCCATACAATTGTCAAGCTGATATCTCAACAGAAACCATGCAGGCCAGACAGGAATGGCAAGAAATATTCAAGGTGATAAATAGCAAGAACCGACAGCCAAAAGTACTCTACCCAGCAAAGCTATCACTCAGAATCGAAGGCCAGATAAAGAGCTTCACAAATAAAAAAAAGCTAAAGGAGTTCACCACTGCCAAACCAGAGTTATATGAATTGCTGAAGGGGGCTATTTAGGAAGAGGAAGAAGATAAAGATAAAAATTATGAGCAACAAATATGTAACTATCAACAAATGAAACTAAAAACCAGGGGAATTAAAAAACCTGGTGAACAATATTGACTGTTGAATATAATAGAATCAGAGGTATGGAAGGGGAGTGGACTGATGATTCTTGTGGAAAAGGGGAGTGGGGGGGGGTGTGGGAAGAGACTGAACAAAAACTGTGCACCTATGGATAAGGCCATTGGGGGATGGGGAAAGGACAGAGGGTGGGGTGGGAACCTGGTAGAGGTGAGCAATTGAGGGAGGTGGGGGGGAAGAGGAACATATTTGTAATAATCTGAACAATAAAGATTTATTTTTATTTTTTTTTTAATTTTATTTTATTAAGGTATTTTCTGTGTACATAGTTTACCATTGCCCCCACTCACCACCCATTTATGCCCTCCCTCCCCAGAGTTTTGTGTTCATTGGTTGTACTTATGTTCATGGATACCAGTCCCTCGGTTGTTCTCCTGTCTCCCCCCAGGTCTCCTTCCCCTCCCCCCTGTCATTTGACAATCTGCTTATTTTATGGTGACCATCTCAGGCTCATATGAATAGAGTCCGCTCCTCCTCTGGTTTTCACCGCCCCTTCCCCTGGGACCCACTGCTTCCCTTAGGACACTCGGCTCACCCGGGGCACTCGACCCCATGGGACACACGGCTCACCCGGGACACCCTTCCCCCTTCCCCTTTGGGGGGTACGGCTTACCCGGGGCACATGGCCCCCTGGGACACTCGGCTCACCCGGGGCACTCGGCCCCCTGGGACACTCGGCTCACCCGGGGCACTCGGCCCCCTGGGACACTCGGCTCACCCGGGGCACTCGGCCCCCTGGGACACTCGGCTCACCCGGGGCACTCGGCCCCCTGGGACACTCGGCTCACCCATAATGGACCACTAGATACAGAAGCATACTGCTTATACATTAACTTGCAGAACTTGTCCAGCACCAATCAAAAGCAGTAAATATTTCTTAAGGATTGTACAACTATTCCAGAACTGCCCCCCTTCACCTTTTCCTACCTCTTTATCTGTAGCCAATGCAAATTCTTTCAAAACAAGTTACACCTTTCTTTTCTGAAATCATATATATATATATATATATATATATATATATATATATATATATATATCTCCAGCAACTGTAATGCCATAACGACTGGAACTCCCAGTCGGTATGATGCCCACTGTAGCCAGCAAACCCACACCATTTGGGGGAAGAGCCTGTGGCCCATCCCCTTGGCCAGCCCCATCCCTGATCGCTCTCTCCCACCCCAATTGAGGGTGGAACAGCTGGCCAAGCCCCCCATGGGCCTTCCCTCCTGGACCCCAGCCTCCCCATCCCTGATTGCCCCCATTCCAATAGGGGTCAGGTCTGCCTGACCAACTTCTTGCAGCCCCTCCACCTGCCTGTCCTCACCCCAGATTGGCCCCCTGACCCCAATTAGGGGCAGGGCCACTGGCCCACCACCCAAAGCCCCTCCCAATGGTTGGCCCCACCCCCAATCGGCCACCCACCCCAATCAGAGGCGGGGTCTGCCAGCCAATCATTCTCAGCCCCTCCCCCCAGCCAACCCTGCCTGATATACCCAAATTCATGCACTGGGCCTCTAATAATATATAAAGAGTCCATCAACTCCAGGACAGAGTTTGACTTCCCCATCTAGTTGTGCTGTTGGTGGTTTAGGCTGCCAGAACCTGCTCTTTTTGGGCTAACATTTGGCTCAATAAGCCCTTTCAGAAAAGACGTAAGCCATAAAAGTTTTCTTTAATGGAGGTAACTTTATTTACTTAACCTGGGAAATTACTCTGACATTCCAAAAGTCTGATATCCTAGATGCAAAAAGACAATAGACAGACTCAGTTAAGGTAAATGTTGATCTTTGTCAAGGGAGATATTGGCCGAGGACATGATTACTCCCCATGACTCACTTTTAGTTAGGAAGTTATAATTTCAGACCATCCTATATGGTTAGGAAATGTCAGGGGATTTGAGAGCTGGGAGCCAGGAACTATAGAAAAAGAACAAAATACATATTATATATCACAACATATCACATACCTAGCAATGTAAAATAAGTATTTGACTTTAACCTAATTTTATAAATCTCCCCACTTTACTTTCTCCCATCTCCCTTATCTACCACCAGTGAATTTCATGTAACCTCCTTATACCTCTAATCTTTTATTGTAATGCATAAAATAAACTGCAAAACTGCCATTCTTTGGAGCAGTGTCTGGCACTTAATAGATGTTCAAGTTAGTTTATTTCACACTATTTATTCATAGGCTTCCTAATTTCAGTAAAATATGATAACTTGTCTTACATATTTCCTTAACCTTTCCATACTAATTCTTTGCTCATGTTAATCATTGCCTTAGAACAGCATTTCCCAAACCTTTGACATATGTGTAACCCTTCTATAATTTTCGTAACGCTGAGTACCCCTCGTCAAAAAAAAAAGGATGCATTTTAATAACAATCAAAATATATTTATTTTTTATTTTTTTTGGTACATACACAAAATAATAATAAACGAAAAATAAAATTATTCATAATAAAATATAAATAAAAGTTATATTATAAATAACATTTATTTGCACACCAGACCATCTCACGCCTCACAAGACTCTTGACTTGACTTGAGAACGTAGAATTAGGCACAGCTAAGCATGGTGCAGTGCATATCCTCACCAAACTCTGGTGCAATACATACCCCACCAAACTCTTCCCGTACCCCTGGGGGTACGCAAACCACACTTTGGGAAACACTGCCTTAGAATAACACACCAAATTTCTTCTTAAGGTACTTAATGTTGGGAGAGCAGTCCTCTGTGAGTCTCTTTGGTCCCTGAGGAGTTGAAAGCAGCTCCAGGGCTGGGCAAACTACGACCGCGGGCCAGATCCGGTGAATAAAACTATTGAATTAAAAAAAAACCCAAAAGACCGTACCCTTTTATGTAATGATGTTTACTTTGAATTTATATTAGTTCACACAAACACTCCATCCATGCTTTTGTTCCGGCCCTCCAGCCCTCCGGCCCAGTTTAAGAATCCATTGGGCCCTCGAGTCAAAAAGTTTGCCCACCCCTGACTAGGCAGTTAGGGATAGACTACCGGTTCAAACAGTTGAACCAGTTTGTCAGTCACACCCTGTCCCATATAAAAATCATAAGAACAAAGGGCACCTGAACAGAAAGTTTGGATATCATTCTGAAAGGAGTTTTGGGGGATAAAATAGGCAGATTTAGGAAATTTTAGGAATTAAGAGGTCCTTAGGAAAACCACAAGGCTGCAAAGCTAGGAGCTGCCAGAGGTATGCATTTCCATAGGATAGGGAGCTGAGAGCTACAGAAAGTATACATTTACAGAAAAAGGGAAGGGAAGAGGAAGGCCAAAGGGAATAGAAAAACAATAAGGGAGAAGAAGAAGGGAACCTCATGTTGGGTTTGAGCTCTGAAGCTGCTATAGTGACTAATCAGAGGAATATCAAGACATAAAGAATTGCAGTCTTTATAAACTTTAGAAAAAGGAATTTAGTGGGACCCTCTCCCCCTCCGCACATGAGAGTTTGTGCTTGTTTCTCATAAATTTCCAACTTTTCTTATTCCACCTTTTTTCTGTGGTTTTATTCATTGACTCCACCTGGATAAGGACCCACAAATCATGCTGCCCAGAGGAACTGGGAGCCACAAAGTGCTGAGGTAGGAGACGCTCGCACGCAGAGAGGAAGTGCGGCTGTGGAATGCCTGCCTGGCGGCGGGAGGGGAGGAATTCCTGATTGCACGGAACCCTTTCTGACTGTACTGAACCCCAACTCTGGCCGAAACCCTGTGGTCCCAGGCTGATACAGTGGAGTCAGGACTGTAAAGAAAGGCACCCAGAGACTCAGAGACTGGGAGATGGGGGACCTGAGAACCGCAGCTGGCAGGGTCTACATTTGTGTGCGCAAGTGAGTACGTGCAGAGGTCTGACCACGGAGGCTGCCACAGCCTCTCCGTACAAGGTGGCGGCCTCTCTGTAGCAGAAGGAGTCTGAAGCTCCAGACTGCAGAGACCAGCCCAAGTCCAGGCGAGTCCCTGGGGCACCCACGCTCTTGCACGGGGAACCTGGGAAACTAAGGGAAGCCGCAGAAGGCAGAGGTTAGGCGGAAACTCGGGTGAGTGCACAAGGGCAGGACTGAAGCCAAGACTGTCAGTTCAGCCCTGATACTCCGCCCCATCCAAGCTGAGCAGAGGCTTCTGCAGTTTTTCAAGTCTGATCCTATAAGACTGTCTCCAATACAGAAGTTATCACAGAGTAGACACAGCTGATACCCACATCCAATTGGCCTGAAGGTCAATTCACAACAATAAAGACTTAGCTACAACAAGGCCGTGCATGCAGTCCACAAAGGGGAGCACCAAGAGTGTCTACCTCAGGTAACTGAGGAGGCTGACCCACTGGGCCAGATAGGACACCAAACACACAAAGCCACCCTACCAACTCTGAAAAACAGTGATAATGCCGAGACAAGGAAATAGATCTCAAACGAAAGAGATGGAGGATATAGAGTTCAGAACTGCGGTTCTAAGGTTATGCAAGAATATCCTAGAAAAGGTCGATAAACTTCATGAGACCCAACTAAAAAGTATACATAAACTGACTAAATTGGAAAACATTATGCAGAGATCCAACAGCAGAATGGAGGAACACAAGAATCAGGTCAAAGAGCCAAAAAACACTCCTCTGGAGAAGCAAGAAGAAAAGAGAATCCAGAAAGTTGAAGATAGTGTAAGGAGCCTCTGGGACAACTTCAAGCACACCAACATCAGAATTATGGGGGTGCCAGAAGAAGACGGAGTGCAAAATACTGAAAACATATTTGAAGAAATAATATCAGAAAACTTCCCTCATCTGGTGAAAGAAATAGACTTACAAGTACAGGAAGCCTACAGAACCCCAAACAAGAGGAATCCAAAGAAAAATACTCTGAGACACATCATATTCAATATGCCAAGGGTAAAAGACAAAAAGAAGATCTTACAAGCAGCAAGAGAAAAGCAGTTGGTTATCTATAAGTCGTATTACCATCCAACATCAGCTGATTTCTCAACAGAAACCATGCAGGCCAGAAGGGAGTGGCAAGAAATATTCAAAGTGATGAATAGCAAGAACCTACAACCAAGATTACTGTATCCAGCAAAGTTATTATTCAGAATTGAAGGGCAGATAAAGAGCTTCACAGATAAGAAAAAGTTAAAGGAGTTCATCACCACCAAACCAGTATTATATGAAATGCTGAAAGGTTTTACTTAAGAAGAGGAAGAAGATCAAGTGAATTAAAAATCTGAGGAATAGAATAAACTGGTGAATATAATAGAATCAGGGGCAAAGAAAGGGTGTGGATTGATAATTATCAGGGTGAAAAGGGTGTGGGGGTTCAGAAAGAGACTGGATTAAAATCGTATAACCTATGGATGAGGACAATGTGGGGGGAGAGGGTAAGGGCAGAGGGTGGGGTTGGGATCAGGTGGAAGGGAGCTATGGGGGAGAAAAAGGAGAAACAATTGTAATAATCTGAGCAATAAAGATTTATTTAAAAAAACTTGGCTGAAGCAAATGACACTTCACTTTTTATGTTTTATCTTTTTCTTAAGAAATGGGGATTTTATTTTCTTTTTTTAACCTTTTATATTTTTTAGGGTTTTTTTCATTCCATTTTTATTTTTTAACCATTATTTGACTTTATCTTGCTTTTTCTTCTTTGCCACCCTTTTTCTATTCACCTCTTCCTTTTTCATCCTGTTTCTCTTCTATTCCTGCTTTAGATTTTCTCTATCCTTTCTTTTCACTCCTTGTTAAAAATTTATATGCTTTATCTGATTTATTGATGCATTAGTATTAGTGTAGTCTCTGTTATCTTACTCATATATCTAATATCCTTTCCCCTGCTACAAGTTCCTATACCTTCCTCTTTTCTTCCCTAGTCAAATTTTTTATGCTTTTGTTTTTTCTCTCCTCTCTTCTTCTCTTAATTGGTTAATTAGTTTCACTCAAGCTAATCTGTTCTTTCCTCTATTCTCCTTTTCTAAAATAGATGAGTATATAGATAGATAGTTTAAGGAAACATTATTTTGTCCTTTTATTTTTTTATTGATTATTTTGTTTTTTACATTTCTTTTTACCCACTCATTCTCTTTCTACCTCCTCTATACTGAACCATGGCCATTTCACTATTCATTTAATTCCTTTACCTTACTTTCTGGAAATAAGTTCTGCCTCTACATATTCTTTTCCTTGTTTTTTCTAGGTGTCTGTTGTTTGCATTTTTTGGTTTATTTGTTTGTTTTTGTGGAGTTTTCTCCCCATATATGTATATTTTCTCTTCTATTTCTTTTCTCTCTTACCATTTTTTTTCTTTTCTCAATATCATTTTTTGCTTTCTCTTCTCTCTCCTAATTCTCTTTTCTCATGGTAGTGACCACAAGCTAGACGTAAGAGGAGACTCCATCCATGAACAGGATAATAACACTCAAGACCCAACTACACCAAGAGAACCCAAATATCCCAAGTAAAGGGCATCCCTAGAATACCCAACCCAGAAGAAGTGAGAGATTGCACCAATGGGTCCCACAAAACATCTAGTATGTACGATAAACACACACAAAAAATATGGGTGGCATAGAAGTTTGATTTAATTCATAGAAAAAACCCACAAAGGAACAGCAAAAATGGGGAGACAGAAACAGCCCCCACACAAAAGAAAAAGAGGAATCACCAGAAAAGGAAATAAATGAAATGGAGGTAAGCAATTTGTCAGAGAAAGAATTTAAAGCAATGGTCATAAGGACACTGAAAAGGATGGAAGACAAATTCAACATGTGTAAGAATCAAGATGAAATGAAGAAGAACCAGGAGGAAATAAAGAATGACATAGCTGCAATAACCACAGTGGGAAGTATCAACAATAGACTGGAAGAGGCTGACAACTGCATCAGTGAGCTAGAAAACAGGGTAGAAAAAAACGAAAACACCCAAACAGAGCAGTAACTGGAAGAAAAACGTAAAAAGCAGCAGGAGAGAGCGCTAAGGGAGCTTTGCAGCAATATAAAATGAAACAACATCCACATACCCCATTTCCCCGAAAATAAGACAGTGTCTTATATTAATTTCTGTTCCCAATGATGCGCTAGGTCTTATTTTCAGGGGATGTCTTATTTTCTCATGAGGAAGAATATGGTACACATTTATTGTTAAATGAAAATAAAGGAAATTTATTACCTGTATACGGTACGGTAGTACGGTAGATGTCAACACAAACCAGACAAACTGTGAATCCTACAGTATCAAAGAATTTACTCATTTATTCAATGACAATCATGTCATCATCTTCTGGAACATCAACATAACAATCCAATTTTCTGAATTTCCTGGCGAATTTCTTGTGACTCCATTTCTTTCAGAATCAGTGGACCAAATCTCTCATGTTTAGCAATAGCACTGTCTTTAAATGAGTACTTCTTGTCAAGGTAGCCTGCTCGCAGTGCATTTGCAATGCAACTGTCAGTAATTTTCTCCCATGAATTCTTCACCCAAGTCACAACTTCTTGCAGTTTAGGTTTCACAAAGTTTCCACGCTGATTTCTCTCCATTCACACTCCGTCCTGGAGTCTCAGACTTTCCTCGTGGGTCGAACTGCCCTCAGAGGACCCACACCTCTACCTGGGTTCACACCTACATCTGGGACCCAGATTATCATGGTGGGATGGAGAAGATTTTCCCGGGGCACAGGCCTCAAACACAGATTCCAGACTTGTATCCTGGGTTTACTTCTCAATTGGTAAGTAAGACCTCCATTGCTATAACCCAGAGGTCCAGGTTAGGCACCAGACTGCCCTTATGGGCTCAGACAACCCTCTGTGGCCACAAAGGCCCTCCCAAAACCCAGACATCCGTCTGGGACACAGACCAACCTACTGGTTGCAGATCTTTGTGGTGAGGACCAGAAGGCCATTCCTGGGATCCATACTAGCAGACAGTGACTATCCCTTAATTGGAGGCCAATAAACCAGGCTAATCCTACCCAGCTTTTCATCATCCCGAGGTCCTGCCCTTGCCCCAAACCTCACACCTGGGCCCAGAGCGCCCCCTAGTGACAGGTGTGAGATGGTACCACACTCGTTTTGATTTGCATCTCTAAGATAATTATTGACATTGAGCATGTTTTCATGTGTCTCTTGGCCTTCCTTCTGTTTTCTTTTGAAAAGATTCTATTTAGGTCCGTTGCCCATTTCTTTATTGGCTCATTTATCTTCCTTTTATTAAGTTGTATAAGCTGTCTGCAGATGTTGGATATTAAACCTTTCTCAGTGATAACATTTGCAAATATGGGCCTTCTTGTTTTGTTGATGGTTTCTTTTGCTGTGCAAAAGCTTTTTATTTTGATGTATTCCCATTTGTTTATTTTTTCTTTAGCTTCCATTAACTTAGGGGCAGTATCAGTGAAGAAGTTCTTTTGGTATATGTCTGAGATTTTGCTGCCTGTGGATGCTAATAGTATTTTTATGGATTCCCTTCTTATGTTTAAGTCCTATATCCATTTTGAGTTTATTTTTGTATATGGTGTAAGTTGGTGGTCTAGTTTAATTTTTTTGCATGTATCTGTCCAATTTTCCCAATACCAATTATTGAAGAGACTGTCTTGAGTCCATTGTATGTTTATGCCTCCTTTGTCAAATATTAATTGAACATAGTGGTTTGGGTCGATATCTGGATTCTCTATTCTATTCTATTAGTCTATATGATTGTTCTTATGACAGAATCAGGTTGTTTTGAGAACAATAGCTTTGTAATACAGGTTGAAATCTGGTATTGAGATCCCTCTTACTTTATTCTTCTTTCTCAGGATTGCTGTGGCTATCCGGGTTCCTTTTTTATTTCAAAAGAATTTTTGGAGAGTTCTTTCTAGGTCTGTGAAATATGACATTGGTATTTTAATCGGGAGTTCATTGAACCTATAGATTGCTTTGGGTAGTATGGATATTTTAATGATGTTGATTCTACCAATCCATCAACATGTTAGTTTCTTCCATCTGTTTATGTCTTCCTCTATCTCTTTTTTTCAGAGTAGTCTTTTTTCTGTAGTTTTTCACGTATAGGTCTCTTACCTCCTTAGTTAAGTTTATTCCTAGGTATCTTAATTTTTTTTGATGCGATGGTAAATGGGATTGCTTTTTTAGTCACTCTTTCTGTAAGTTCACTATTGGTGTATAGAAAGGCCATAGATTTCTTGGTGTCAATTTTGTATCCTGCTATATTGCTGAATTCATTTAGTAAGTCTATTATTTTTTTATTTTTTATTTTTTTATTAAAGTATTATATGTGTACATTCTTACCATTGCCCCCACCACCACCTCCCATGCATGCCCTCCATCCCCAGAGTTTTGTGTCCATTGGTTGTACTTATAAGCATGCATACCAGTCCTTTGGTTTATCTCTTATCTCCCCCCCCTATCACCCTCTCCTCCCCGCTGTCATTTGACAGTCTGCTTGTTGCTTTACTGTCACTATATCTATCTTTCTGTTCATTAGTTTATAACATTCTTTATTATCCATAAATGAGTGAGGTCATGTGATGTTTCTCTTTCATTGACTGGCTTATTTCTTTCAGCATGATGTTCTCCAATTCCATCCAGGTTGCTGCGAATGATGAGAATTCCTTCTTTTTAATGGCAGCATAAAAAAGACATTGTGTCGATGTACCATAGTTTTCTGCTCCAATCATCTGCTGATGGGCACCTAGCCTGTTTCCAAATCCTACCTATTGTAAATTGTGCTGCTATGAACATAGGGGTTCCCCCGGGTCCCACCGCCCCCAGAGGTCACACAGCTCCCCCGGGTCCCACAGCTCCCCCTGGGCACAAGGCTCTTCCGGGCCACACAGCCCCTCTAGGACCGTCAATTGATGCCCTCCTATCCTGGATCCCTGAGGCCCGAGCTGCAGGTGAGCAGGAGGACGATGAGGGGGAAGAATGGGGAGGCTCCAGCTGACTCCACTCTAGGAACCTCAGCAGCTCTGATTTCACACGTGCAGGCTTTCATTCCCCCAGGTTTAGGTGTTTAGAGTCCTAGGCCGCAAAGAGTGTTTTGGGTACTACCTCTCGGTCCTCCGTCACGCTCTATGAGTATGCTCCACCTTGGCGCTGGCTCTCAGGGGCTCTGCAGAGGCTCCTGTCAGGCCCGGAGTTGGGGAGACAGATGGGCGAAGGCCTTGCTCGGGTCACGAGCGGAAGGTGAGGCTGAGGCCCTGCGCTGGCTCCCTCGCCAGCAAGGTGGGTGGGGCGGGAAGTCTGCGGCATGGAGGCCGGGCTCCGAGGCAGCCTGCTTCTTGGGCCCAGGGGGTGGGGGGGGGGGCAGGCTCCACTCTCGGTGGGCCCTCCTCACTGGCACTGCTGTGGCTTTAAACTCCACATGGCAGCAGTGGCACCTCTCCTTCTTTCAGTTGTAGATTTCCCCCTCTGTCAGCTCTCCCGTGATTCAGATGGGATCCTTTTCAATTCTCCCCCGGGGCCTTGGCCCGCTGCTGCCAGGTGAGCAGGAGGATGACAAGGGGGAAGAATAGGGAGGCTCTGGCTGCCTCTGCCACAGTATCCTCCGCTGCCCACACTTCACACATTCTGGCTTTCAGAGTACCCCGGGCTTAGGTGTCCAGAGTCCCAGGCTGCAAAGAATGCTCTGGGCACAACCTCTAGGTCCTCCATTATGCTCCACAAGCAAGTGAGCTGACCCAGCGGAGGGCTCGCTGGGGCCTAGAGTGGAAGGTGCAGCTGTGGCCCTGTGCCAGGTTCCCTCGCTAGCACGGCGGGTGGGCTAAGAAGGCTGAGGGCACAGAGGCCAGGATGGGAAAACTGCGGGCATGGAGGCCAGGCTCCAAGGCGGCTCGCTCCGGGTGGGATCGGAAGGTGTGGCCACGGCTCCGTGCAGGTTCCCTCGCTCCCATGGCGAGCAGGCAGGGAAAGCTGCGTGCGCAGAGGCCAGGCTCCAAGGCAGCCCACTCTCTGGGGCCGGGACAGGGCGAGCTCTGCTCCCAGTGGGCCTCCCTCACTGGCGGCGGCTGCAGCTCCAGTTTAAACTCCATATGGTGGCAGCGGCGCTTTTCCTTCCCTCTAGTTGTAGCCATCCCATTCTGCCAGCTCTCCTGTGGATCTGATGTGATCCCTTTCGATTTTAGCTGTTGTTTTTTTTCCAAATTGTTGATGAGGTGGTAGCTTAGGAGACTACCTAGGCCGCCATCTTGTTTTGCAATCAAGTCTATTATTTTTTGATGGAATCTTTTGGTTTTTTTATGTACAATATCATGTCATCTGCAAATAGGACAACTTTACTTCTTCTTTTCCTATTTTGATGCTTTTATTTCTTCTTGTTTAATTACAATGGCTTGTTTAATTACAATACTTCCAGTACTATGTCAAACAGGAGTGGTGAGAGTGAGCATCCCTGTCATGTTCCTGTTCTCAGGGGAAATGGTTTTAATTTTTGCCTATTGAGTATGATGTTTGCTGTGGGTTTATCATTTATAGCTTTTATTATGTTGAGGTATGATCTTTTTATTCCCACATTGCTGAGAGCTTTTATTAGGTTAGGGTGTTGGATTTTGTCAAATGCTTTTTCTGCATCAATTGATATGACTATGTGATTTTTATCTCTCAATTTATTTATGTGATGTATCACTTTTATTGATTTGCAGATATTGTACCATCCTTACATTCCCAGAATAAATCCTACTTGGTCATGGTGTATGATTTTTCTGATGTACTGCTGGAACCCATCTGCTAGAATTTTTTTTGAGGATTTTGGCATCTGTGTTCATGAGAGATATTGGCCTGTAATACTCTTTCATTGTGTTGTCTTTATCTGGTTTTGGTATTAGGGTGACGCTGGCTTCATAGAATGAGTTTGGAAGTGTTCCTTCCTCTTGAATTTTTTTGGAATAATCTGAGTAGTATAGGTTTTAGTTCTTCCTTGAATGTTTGGTAAAACTCTCCTGTGAAGCCATGAGGCCCCAGGCTTTTGTTTGCAGGAAGCTGTTTGATGACTGCTTCAATTTCTTCCATAGTTACTGGCCTATTGAGCTGTTTATATTCTTCCTGATTGAGTTTAGGAAGGTTATATTTTTCTAAGAATATGTCCATTTCCTCCAGGTTGCCCAATTTGTTGGAATAGAGTTGTTCATAGTATTTTTTTAAAAACAATCCTTTGTATTTCAGCGGGATCTGTTGTTATTTCACCTATTTCATTTCTGATTTTGTTTATGTGGGTCTTCTCTTTTTGCTTCTTAGTGAGCCTGGCTAGAGGTTTATCAATCTTGTTTATCCTTTCAAAGAACCAACTCTTGGTTTTGTTGATCTTATGTATTGTTTCTTTGGTCTCTATGTCATTTATCTCCACTCTGATTTTTATTATTTCCTTCCTTCTGCTTATACTGGGATTTTCTTGTTGCTATTTTTCTAACTCTTTGAGTTGAGAGTAGGTAATTTATTACCATTTTTTTTTTTTTGCAGTAGGCTTGTAGAGCTATGAACTTCCCTCTCAAGACTGCTTTTGCTGTGTCCCATAGAATTTGGATTGTTGTGCTTTCATTGTCATTTGTTTCTATGATATTTTTAAAAATTTCTTCCTTGATCTCTCTGGTAACCCAGTCATTGTTTATTAGCATGCTGTTTAGTTTCCATGTGTTTTATTTCTTTGGAATTTTTTTTATTGTAGTTGATTTCCAGTTTTATGCCACTATGATCTGAGAAGATGCTTGATATGATTTCTATATCTTTGAATTTGAAGAGACTTTGCCTATGCCCTAACATGTGGTCTATCTTTGAAAATGACCCATGTGCACTTGAGAAGAACATATATTCTGTGGCTTTGGGGTGAAATGTTCTGAAGATGTCGATTAATTCCATCTGGTCTAGTGAGTCATTTATGTTTGATGTTTCTTTGCTGATTTTTTGTTTGGATAATTTGTCCAATGGTCATAGTGGGGTACTAAAATATCCTACTATGATTGATTGCTGTCAATCTCTCCCTTGATATCCTCCATGAGTTTGTTTATGTATTTGGGTACTCCTATATTGGATGCATAGATGTTTACCAGAGTTATTTCTTCTTGTTGGATTGCTCCCTTTAATATTATGAAGTGGCCTTCCTTATCTCTTTTTATGTCCTTCACTTTGAGATCTAATTTGTCAGATATAAGTATTGCTACCCCAGCTTTTTTTCATTACCATTCTCCTGAAATACCTTTTTCAATCTCTTCACCCTCAGTTGGTGTTTTTCTTTTTTTCTGAGGTGGGTTTATTTTATACAGCAGATATATGGGTCTTGTTTTCTTATCTAATCCATTATTCTATGTCTTTTTATTGGGGCATTTAAGATATGTACATTTAAAGTTATTATTGATATGTACTTATTTGTCATCATTTTTATTCTATACCCCTTTGTTTCTTCTTCACTTACTATTTCTTTTCTTTTTTACAGCAGACCCTTTAGCATCTTGCATTGCTGGTTGGTGGTGATAAATTCCCTTAGACCTTTTTTGTCTGTGAAGCTCCTGATTTCACCTTCAATTTTGATTAATAGCCTTGCTGGGTACAGTATTCTTGGATTCAGACCCTTCCTTTGCATGACTTTGTATATTTCATTCCATTCCCCTCTGGCCTGATGTGTTTCTGTTGAGAAATCAGTTTCTGGTCTGATGGGGGTTCCTTTATATGTAACTTTCTGTCTCTCTCTGGCCATTTGTAAGATTCTTACTTTGTCATTGGTGTTTTCCAATTTAATTATAATGTGCCTTGGCATCAGTCTTTCGGGTTTCTTTTTGCTTGGGACTTTGTGAGCTTCTTGAAGTTGTGTGGGTTTTTTCTTCTCCTTTAAAAAAATATATTTTATTGATATTTTACAGAGAGGAAGGGAGAGAGATAGAGAGCTAGAAATGTTAATGAGAGAGAAACATCAACCAGCTGCCTCCTGCACACCCCCTTCCGGGGATGTGCCCACAACCAAGGTACATGCCCTTCACAGGAATCAAACCCGGGACCTTTCAGTCCGCAGACCGAAGATCTACCACTGAGCCAAACCGGTTTCAGCAAATATATATTTAAATATATTTTGATTTTACACAGAGAGGAATTGAGAGGTATAGATAGTTAGAAACGTCGATGAGAGAGAAACATCGACCAGCTGCCTCTTGCACACTCCCCATTGGGGATGTGCCCGCAACCAAGGTACATGCCCTTGACCGGAATCGAACTCGGGACCTTTCAGTCCGCAGGCCGACGCTCTACCACTGAGCCAAACCGGTTTTGGCTTTTCTTCCCTTTATCAGGGAAGTTTTCTGTCTTAGTTTCTTCAAACAAGTTTTCTATTCCTTGCTCAGTTTCCTTTCCTTCTGGTACCCCTATTATGCAGATGTTGTTTTGTTTTGTGTTGTTCCAAAGTTACCTTAGGCTCTCCTTCTGATTTTTAAATTTTTTTCCTAGAAGCTGCTCTACTTGGGTATTTTTTCCTTCCTTGTCTACTAGCTCACTGATGTGGTCCTCTGCTTCTTCTAATCTATTCTTGATTCTTTCTATTGAGCTCTTTACAGCAATGCTTTCATTTTTCATTTCTTCTTTGTTCTTTATTTCCTCTTGGTTCTTACACACAGTGTCAAATTTGTCTTCCATTCTTTTCGTCCATCTTATTACCATTTTTAGGAATTATTTTTTCTGACAGGTTGCTCGCCTCCATTTAATTCACTTCCTTTTCTGGTGGTGCCTTCTTTTCTTTCATATGTGGGCTTTTTCTTTGTCTTCCCATGATCTCTCTTTTCCTATTGTCTGGTCATATAGTTCTCTCTCTCTCATGCATTGATTTAAAGGCACAAAATAACAGACAACTAGGTACAATGCACAAGGTACTGAACACAAGTTATATTAATAACCCAAAATAAAGGTGATCACCAGAGAAAGGCGATTTAGAGGATAAGAGAAAAAGGAAGAGGGGAAAAAAAGCAGTGCCAAAAATGAAATTGGGAAAAGAGAAAAAAAAAAGCAGGAGAGAAAATAAAGAGAATAAGAAAGAAGAGGGGAATAAACTATATATATTAAGAGAAAACTCCAAAAGAATAGCCACTAATTCAAACAAATGCCAGAAACAAGTACCTGGAGATGAATGCAAACTACAAACAACAACTAATATCAAGCAAAGTGAGCGAAAACAGAAGCAACAAAGAAACAAAAACAAAACATAAGAAAAAGCAAAAGCAAGATAATCTTACGAGCAAGCATAAAAAATTAATATAATCAACAATCAAGCAAATAACAACAAAAGGTCAGAAAGAAAAAAATTTAGATAGTGAATAAAGAGAAGAGAGAGGTTTGTATGGACTTGGAGCAGGGGATTGGAAATTAGATATATAAGTAAGGTGAAATTTTAACAGGGGGTAAAAAGAAGGAATAGGAAAATCTAAAGCAGGAATAGGGTAGGAGAAACAGGACAGCAAAAGGGGAAAAGTGAGGAAGAGAGTGATGGCATAAAGGTAAAGTTGAGATAGAGTAAAATGATGATAAAGGAAAGATGAAAATAGAATGTAGAACACTAATCCCAAGGTAAAATAAAGAGAAAATAAAATGACACTTTTTAAAAATAAAAAGGTAAAATAGTAGTATTAATAAAACTGATTAAAAATAAAAATGTAACATTTAAAAAGGTAAAATCAAATGGGGAAAAAAGAAAAAAATTAGTTTCTTAAAGAAAAGATGGGAAAAAAAAGTGCAATAGTAAAGGTCATTCTCATCCTCTACTCTTTTGTTTGGTTTGCTTGTTTCCTAGTCAGGTCAGTATTGAAGTTCCCTGCATTTTATTGCTCCTCAGTGTTGTAAGCCAGTCCTGATTTTTAAGCAGGCAGTCTTTATATTCCTTTATTTTTGTTTACACAAGAGTCAATTTGTGATTCAACCCCTGGATGAGTATTTCTAGATTAACCTCAGAGTCTATAGGTCCTCTCTAGCTGGTGTTTAGATTTTGTTTTCCCTGTAGCAGTTAATACCAGTTTGGGGAAGTGGGTTGCCCCAAAGCTGGTTCTTTGATTGTTATTGCCCGCTCTGATCCTCAGGGTCCAGAAAAACAACTTTCCATTGCAGACTCTTAGTGTGTTCCTAACTGGGTGATCCTATGTATTGGGCTTAGTAATCAGAAGCAATGATTTAAAGAGGAGGAAAACAAAAAAGCCAGAGTAAGTGTGTGAACTCTGGGGCTGCGTGCAAGTCTATGCAGTCTTTTTTCCCCTTGGGTCCAAGTTTAAAAAATTTTAGGCTGTCCTTTTACGACCAGATCAAAATGGGTTGCTTTTTAGAGTTCCCTTCTGTTAGCAGCTCTGAGGACCCCATCCACATTCATGGATTGTGCCAGCCCCAACAACCATGGATTTTTCTAGGTTCAGTCTTTCCCGTCTAGCTCCCACGTGTGTGTTTCTCTCTCCTGCCGGGACCATAGACCTTACCTTATTCCAGGGGAAATACGACCTTTCCCTTGGGTAGTGTAGAGCTTTTCTGAATCTGCATGCTTGTGCCTCTTGGGGACTGGTTCTCAGGTTCGCTACTGTTTGGTGGGTGCCGTAGTTGTAGATTCCCTGGGCTTTTCAGGCTTCAGATAACATCCACTTTCCCCTTCAAGATGGCGCGTTCTCCACATCTGAGCCGGTCACTCTGGGAAGGAACCCAGCAGCAGTGGGGGCTGCCTGGTCAGGGGAGCCCTGTGCAGCAGTCCCCCACAGTCTCCTGGAGTATAGCTGTCCCTCAACTCACCAACAAGCACTCCCCTTGCGACCACACACTCTCCCTTTCTTTTCTCACTCACACACTATCTTATAGTCTGCCTTCCCATAGGCAGCCATCTTCCCTCTCCCCTCCACAATGTTAATTTTTATGAAGGTTAAAATATTCTCCTCATGAACCAGAAGATTCTTGAGAAGAACAAATAAAGACTTTTAAAGGTAAAATAGTAATAATAATAATTGGTCTCATTCTTAAACATGTTGTATGAAAAAAATGCCTCCCAGGGTGAGGATCCTCAGATTTGCATAATATTATTTGATCTTGTCAGGTTCCAAAATCAGGCATGATCTCAGTAGTATATGGCTTTCCCTTTTCAGGCATTATTCAGAAAAAGCCTAAAGAAAGAGTGCAATAGGCAAGATATGGAGTGAGAAGGATGCATGGAGCTTTCATGACCTCTCTGGGCCTGTCACTCTCCCAACCTGGAAGTGCCCTGGTTCTTTCTTTATAAGGTCTTTAAGTAGTACTATGTAAGGGTCTTTTCTTTGGAGATGTTTTATTTCTCCAGAGGAATTCTCCATTTTCAAACTCAAGGTAAAAGTACAATATAGTTGTGGACTAGAGGTTCAACTTTTTCTTCCCAGGTTTTCATTCTTTTCAACCTTACACTTTATCTGACATGTGTTTCCTTAGTATCTCTGAGAACCGGACTTTTCACATTTCTCCAAGAATAGCCTCCAGCATGGGAGATGTTACATTTCTGCCCACTGGTGTGTGGAGCAGGACTTCCTGCAGACCCTCTAAAAGTAGGACTCAATCACAACAGAACCCTGCACATGAACCCCTTTAGATTTTAGCTTCTCTGAAATGAAAGGAAAGAGGGCCACAGGGCAATAGTTAAGTTAGTGAACACACTGTTTTTTCCCCACTGTTCTGCCAAATTACACAGAAAAATCTGCATTTTCTTAATCCTCTGGGGAGAGTTTCACTCACTTGCTTTTAATAATTACATAGCACTAAGCCTGAGGGTAACCCCTATCAAGGTCAAACCACTCCCCAGCTCCAGGAAAAATTAATATTTTTAGTGAACATCCTGAGGGAGTGGCAAGAAATATTCAAAGTGATGAGCACCGAGAAAGAAATATTCAACGTGATGAACACAAGAATAGTTACTGCACAGTTACTTTTGAGAAATCAGCTGATAGTCGTATGGGTGCTCCCTTATAGGTAACCAACTGCTTTTCTCTTGCTGCTTGTAATATCTTCTTTTGTCTTTTGCCCTTGGCATTAAAATTTTATTATTATTATTATTTTTTAAAAGATATATTTTATTGATTTTTCCACAGAAAGGAAGGGAGAGGGATCGAGAGCTAGAAACATTGATGAGAGAGAAACATCGACCAGCTGCCTCTTGCACACCCCCTACTGGCAATGTGCCCACAACCAATATACATGCCCTTGACCGGAATCGAACCTGGGACCTTCCAGTCCACAGACTGATGCTCTATCCACTGAGCCAAACAGGTTTCGGCTGCCCTTGGCATTTTAATTATGATTTGTCTTGGAGTATCCCTCTTTGGATTCCTCTTGTTTGGGGTTCTGTACACTTCCTGTACTTGTAAGTCTATTTCTTTCACCAGGTGAGGGAAGTTTTCTGATATTATTTCTTCAAATATGTTTTCAGTATTTTGCACTCCCTCTTCTTCTGGCACCCCATAATTCTGATGTTGGTGCGCTTGAAGTTGTCCCAGAGGCTCCTTAAACTATCTTCAACTTTCTGGATTCTCTTTTCTTCTTGCTTCTCCAGAGGAGTGTCTTTTGGCTCTTTGTATTCCATCTCTTTGACCTGATTCTTGTGTTCCTCCATTCTGTTGTTGGATCTCTGCACAATATTTTCCAATTTAGTCAGTTTCTGATTGATTTTTAGTTGGGTCTCATGAAATCTGTCGACCTTTTCTAGGATATTCTTGCATAACCTCAGAACCATAGTTCTAAACTATTTCCACCATCTCTTTCGTTTGAGATCTATTTCCTTGTCTTGGCATTTTTGCTGTTCTTCAGAGTTGGTAGGATGGCTTTGTGTGTTTGGTGTTTTATATGGCCCAGTGGGTTAGCCTCCTCAGTTACCTGAGGTAGACACTCTTGGTGCTCCCTTTGTGGACTGCGTGTACAGCCTTGTTGTAGCTAAGTCTTTATTGTTGTTGGTATCCCTGGGAGGAATTGACCTTCAGGCAAATTGGATGTGGGTATCAGCTGTGTCTACTCTGGGATACCTTCTGTATTGGAGACAGTCTTATAGGATCAGACTTGAAAAATTGCCGAAACCTCTGTGCTCAGCTTGGATAGGGTGGAGTCTCAGGGCTGAGCTGACAGTCTTGCCTTCCTGTCTGCCCTGCCCTTGTGCACTCCACTGAGTTTCTGCCTGACCTCTGCCTTCTGCAGCTCCCCTAAGTTTCTGTCTGATTGTCCCAGCTTCCCCATGCAAGAGCGTGGGTGCCCCAGGGGCTTGCTAGGGATTGGGTTGGGTCTCTGTAGTCTGGAGCTTCTGACTCCTTCTGCTACGGAGAGGCTATGGCAGCTTCCGAGGTCAGACCTCTGCGCGTACTCACTCACCCGCAACTGTAGATCCTGCCCACTGTGGCTCCTGGCTCCCCCAGTCTCCCAGTCTCCGGGTGACTTTCTCTAGTCCAGACTCCACCTGTATGAGCCTAGGTCCATGGGGTTTCAGCTGGGGTTGGGGTTCAGTACAGTTGGAAAGGGTTCAGTACAATCTGGAATTCCTCCCCTCCCACCAGACAGGCATTTGGCCGCACTTCCTCTCCGCGCACGAGTGTCTCCCTACCTCAGCACTTTGCGGCTCCCAGTCCGATCCATGAGCCTCTCTCCTTCTTTCTAGTTGTAGATTTCCCACTCCTCCAGCTTTCCTGTGTTTTTGGATGAAGTCTTTTTTTATTTTAGTTGTTTTTTTAAATTGTTGTGTGAGGCAGCAACTTAGATGCTTACCTAGGCCGCCATCTTGGTTCCTCTCCGCAAGTCCAGGTTTTCACTTGTGCTTCTGATTGACTGTACATCAGAGGTTTCCATAACCCCCTCCTTAAGTTTGATTAATTAACTAGAGTGGCTCACAGAACCCAGGAAACCAGTTTACTTCCTAGATTACTAGTTTATTACAAAGATTGTTTAAGGAGACAAATGAACAACTAAATGAAGAAATA
The DNA here is from genome assembly GCA_963924515.1 of Vespertilio murinus. Classification (NCBI taxonomy): domain Eukaryota; kingdom Metazoa; phylum Chordata; class Mammalia; order Chiroptera; family Vespertilionidae; genus Vespertilio; species Vespertilio murinus. The sequence goes on along the minus strand of OZ004707.1, from coordinate 94,435,805 downwards.
TATAGGGTAAGATCTGGAAGTGTCCCAAATGCAGAAGCTTCTATCCCTGTGAAGTTTGGTACGTACCATCTTCCCAACATGTTAGATGCATTCTGTATAACCAATCTAGAAACTCTTCAAACTGGGTGGTCCAGGGGGTTTATGGAGGTGTCATTACTGGCATAACTGATTAAATTATTAACCATTGGTGACTGAACTCAATCTCCAGGCCTTCATCCCTCCAGATCTGAGGAGAAGGAGGATAAGAAAGTTGAGTGTTCCAACTCTCTAATCTATGCTTAGTTTTCTTGGCAACCAGGCTCCAACTGAAATACCTAGGTGTTTTTCAAAAGTCATCCCATTATATAAACTTACGTATAATAGAAAGGGAATTGTTATAAATAACATGACACCCATTTCACCTTTATGGCTTTGAAGTGATTCAGGAATTAAGACAAAGACCAAATATAATAACAAAATCTGCTTCAGTTGTTCTAATTGCTTAGGAAATTCCAGGTTTGGGAGCTGGGAACCAGAAACTATAGACAAAGCCCAAAACATGTATTATAAATAATAATATATTACATCATTGATATTTATGACATTGATTTAAAACATTTCCTGATAACTGTAGAGCCGCTTATCCCACACTCTCAAGAGGTCACCACTGACCTCTTTGAAGGTGGTGAGGGTGGTGAAAGTGTTACAAGAGTTCATCCACTCTGTGCTAACAAAGTCAAACACTAAACACAAGAATTGCAGTTGAGAAAGACTGGCTATCTTATTGTGAATGGAGCCACCCAGAAAAGCTAATGGTCAAAAGCCCAAACTTCCCAATTCAGGGTTCAGGGTGGGTTTCAAGGGGCTACTGGGAACCCTATAAGGAAGTGCTGGCAATGCAATTTTTAACTGAATAACTTGGAGCTTGGCCATTTTATAGTAAAGGGGCTTTAATAGTATATTTCCTGGACTACAGAAGGAGTTTCAGTGTTCAAGTTTTAGCTATGTCCCAGTCCTTTTGTTCTGTGTGTTTTGGGTGGAGGCGGTAACTTTGATTCTAGGTGCAGTTGGAGGTCAAAGTTCTCTCCGCTACACATGCTTTGGCTGTGTGACTTGCAGTTTTGGTCTGTTGTCTCTGAAAAATGGCTCCATCTCTTTAAAAGGATAGGACCATTTTTTGAGCAGGTTCTGCAGGTATCAAAGTTCAACTTTAGGCCGAGACCAGTTTGGCTCAGTGGATAGAGTGTTGGCCTGCGGACTGAAGGGTCCCGGGTTCGATTCCGGTCAAGGGCATGTACATTGGTTGCGGGCACATCCCCGGTGGGGGGTGTGCAGGAGGCGGCTAGTCGATGTGTCTCTCTCATCGATGTTTCTAGCTCTCTATCTCTCTCCCTTCCTCTCTGTGAAAAATCAATAAAATATATATTAAAAAAATAAATAAAATTAAAAAAGTTCAACTTTAGGCTATTGAGCATGCCACACCTTAACTTTTTTTTAAATTTTAAATTTTTAATTTTTCTCAAAATATATTTTATTGATTTTTTTACAGACAGGAAGAGAGAGGGATAGAGAGTTAGAAACATTGATGAGAGAGAATCATCAATCAGCTGCCTCTTGCACACCCCCTACTGGGGATGTGCCCGCAACCAAGGCACATGCCCTTGACCAGAATCAAACCTGGGACCTTTCAGTCCGCAGGCCAACACTCTATCCACTGAGCCAAACCAGTTTTGGCTACACCTTAGCATTTAAAAATTTTAACGTATTATTAAATTCAATAAATATTTATTGACCCCAAACTCTGTCTGCTAAACCCAGGGTGAACTGAAAAAAAATTAAAAATGTGATTCTGCTCTCCATGATAAATTAAACAAATAAGGCCCAGTTATTAAAGGATGTTATGTTCTCAGCAGCCCCAGACCTCAGGGACTTTGTGTTAACATTTGAGCATTTTGCTGAGGATTCAAAGGTTAATGGAAATTCTTCACACTCTTTTCTTCAGTTTCATGAGATCAGATACCCACTGCCTGACATCCAGCAGCATATTTTAGTACTATGTTTTATTTTTAAAGGTAATGAGATATATAGGTAAGAGGGTAAATGAAAAGAGTGTTGAATTAAGAATTAAGAAACTGAAACAAAGTTTTCATCACTGTGTGAAACAGTTCTGTAGGGCTGGGTTTAAAAGTAATAAGCCTAGCCATAGACAGGTCTAGTTTTCTCTCAGAGACTTCAGTTTAAAACTAAGATAGGCAGGCCATTCCTGGGGTCCAGCTTACAGGAAGCCAGGGACCTATTAATCACCCCAATTCTTTCTGTTCTCAGTACAGTTATCTGCAAGTGGGCTTAAATTGTGTTCCCTGTGCTTACATATATGTGAAAACAAGAAAGACTGTTCTTTCAGTGAGTCTCTTTCATTTAAATGCCAAAAATGCCCTAGGTGGTTTGGCTCAGTGAATAGAGCATTGGCCTGCAGACTAAAGGATCCCAGGTCAATGGAACATCCCTGGGTTGCAGGCTTAATTCCTGGTAGGGGACGTGCAGGAGGCAGCCAATTAATGATTCTCATCACTGATGTTTCTCTTTCTTTCTCTTTGAAATCAATAAAAATATATTTAAGAATCCTAATATATAAAGAGCCAGGGTCTGTCACAACCATTTGTCTGGACAGATGACTGAACACCAGGCCAGGGTCCCAGCCAGTGCTGCAGAAGTCAGTCCTGAGTCCCATGGCATGGCAGTCTGAGGGAGCTGTGGGCCCCAGCTGCTCACAGTGTAGTGGCAGGAGGGAGCTGTGGGAATAAAGCCATGCTGCCATTGGACTGGCCTCTGGGTCCCTCCTCCTGCCCATAGACTCCAGAGAGCCAGAGCCATGCTGAGATCTGGGAATCTTGGTCCCTAGCCCCACCCCCAGGCTCCTAGGAACTGGAGCCATGCTTCAATGGGACTGTACCTTACCCAAGGGCTCCTAGATTGATTAGAGTGTGCAGGTTAGGTTGAGAGACCCTCCCCAAGTGCACAAATTTTCATGCACCAGGCCTCTAGCAAATAAATAAATAAATAAATAAATAAATAAATAAATAAATGCCAAAAACCATACCCTTGGATTTAACATGCTAATGAGAAGCATGAAGAAACATTCAGTTGTACTGTGTAGGTGCCAGAGTCCCAGTATTTACGTACTTAGATGTCACACTTAGATATCATATTTCCTGCTTCAAATTTTTTTGAAACTGTTCCCCAGTCTTTGGGGAGCAGCCCATTCTTCCTTCTCTTGTGCATTATTTAAATAATAAATAAATAAAACTCTTGACTGAGTACTATTTTTTTAATAAACTCTCTTGATTTCCATCGCCAGTGTTCCCAAGACCCCTGAATTCTGGTAACAAAACAACAAGCACCATATACAGAAAAGAAGCAAAGTCAAAAGATGTTCAGAATAGCCCAGATAAATAGTGGTCAGGCCTTGAATTCTTTTTTTTAATATATTTTTATTGATTCCAGAGAGGAAGGGAGAGGGAGAGAGATAGAGAAACATCAATGATGAGAGAGAATCATTGATTGGTTGCCTTATGCACACCCATTACTGGGGAATCAAGCCCACAACCTGGGCATATGCCCTTGACCAGAATCAAACCCGAGACCCTTTAGTCTGTAGGCCAATGCTCTATCCACTGTGCCTAACCAGATAGGGCAGGCTTTGCATTCTTGGCATACCCAGTATATGAAGTTTCCTCTAGCTACAATAACAAATAACTATAAACTAGATGTTTTAAAACACAAGTTCTGGGGTTCAGAAATCTTAAACTGAGATGTCAGCAGGGTTGGTTCCTTCTGGAAGCTGTGAGAGAGAATTTGTTCCAGGGCTCTCTGCTAGCTTCTGATGGTTTACTAGCAATGTCTGCACTCCTTGGCTTATAGATACATCAGCCCAGTCTCTGCCTCCCATATTCAATGGCCATCCCCTGTCTGTCTCTGTGTCTCAAATTTTCTGTTACAAGTACAAGGTTTGTGTGCCTGATGCTTCAAAAAAAAAAAAAAAAAAAAGGTCAATGTTCAATAGTCACAGTTTGTAGCAATGAAAGTTTATTAAATAAGAAGGCCTACCTTGATGTGAGAAATGGCTCACCTGTCCAAATTTCAAATGAAGGACTAGGAAACAGAAGCATGGTGAAAATGAAACTTTTAATAATACTCTGGAGAGTGGGTACTCATTGTATAGAAACACATTTGGGGCAAGGAACATAGCTCATTTATTTAGACACTCCTCCAGTTCCTCATTGGTTGAATACTATTTGGTCACCTATTTCCTAATAGGTCATCTAGGTCTTGCTGTCTCCCATTGGGTTATTTAACAAACAAACAAACAAACAAACAAACAAACAACAGGGCTGGGGTCTTTTCTAGTTGCCTCCACCTCTCTTTGTCTAGGGCAGTGTTTCCCAAAGTGTGGTACATGTACCCTCAGGGGTATGGGAAGTGTTTGGTGGGGGTACGCGTTGCACTGGTGTTTGGTGGGGATATGTACTGCACCATGCTTAGCTGCACCTAATTCTATGTTTTCATGAGTCAAGTCAAGACAGTCTTGTGAGGCATGAGATGGTCTGGTGTGACACAGCGTGAATATACCACACTTCGTTTCAGAGACAACTTACTTCATTAATAGTGGCTTCTCCAGGCACCTGTGTATTTTTAGCTTTTGTGCGATTTTTCTTATAGGAAAGGTTTGTTATGTGATTTAGTAAGTCCCACTGATTTTGATTATTTTTATAAGATATAATTTTTATCCCTAACATAGATTATGGATCACTGGTTGAAATCTGGAACTACTACACACCGAAAGAAAGTAATGATTATAGTAGCAATCTACGAACAGGAAATAATTAAATTAATGACAAATCAACTTTATTTCTGAAAGAACCGAAAGAACCTGTTAAGAAAAAAACAAGGAAAACTCGCAAGTACGACAGAACATCTTAAATTTGGATTCTCATGGACTGGAGATGAAAATGAGCCTATTCCACTTTGCGTCATTTGTTTTCAAAATCTAACAAACGAAAGCATGAAACCATCCAACTTAAAGGGCCATTTTGAGACAAACCATAATCAGTACAAAAATAAACCCACAGATTTTTTTTTTGAAAATAAACTTAAGGATTTAAATCAGTCTCACCGCGTTCCTCTCTCAAAAAATACAGTTCATCAACGAATCATTGATATGTCTAATAATGTGAAACAGATGTTATTATCTGATATTTCTCAAAGTCGTTATTATGCATTGCAAGTCAATGAGTTCACTGATACTTCGAATTTTGCAAATATTATGGCATTTGTTAGATATGAAAAAATCAAGACATTCATGACGACTTTTTATTTTGCCAGCCTTTATTAGGTCACACAACAGGAGAAGATATCTTTAATGTTATGAATAAATTTATGCAAGAGAAAAAAATTGATTGGAATAGATGTATTGGAATAAGCACAGATGGAGCAAAAAGTATGGTTGGAATTAATAAAGGACTCGTTGCAAGAATTCAAAATGTTGCCCCAAATGTCATATCCACATATTGTTGCATACACAGAGAGGCTTTGGCAACACGTAAGATGCCTGCTGATCTACAGAAAGTTCTGGATGAAAGCGTGAAAATCATTAACTACATTAAAAACCGTCCTTTGAATGCATGACTTTTTTCTCAAATATGTGAAGAAATGGGAAGTAGTCATACCCAGCTTCTTTTTCATACCGATGTTTGTTGGCTATCTTGAAGAAAAATTCTAAATCCATTGTTTGAACTTAGACATGAACTTCAATGTTTTCTTAATGATAAATTTGAGTTGAGAAATTGTTTACATAACTGGAAATGACTTTGTAAACTAGCTTACTTAGCAGATATATTCTGTTTTAAATTGCCTCAACTTATCGTTACAAGGCAAAGAAATTTAATTGTTTCACGTTCAACATCAAGTGAACGCTGCCATAGCAAAACTAAATTTATGGCAAAAGAGAGTTGGTAATGGAGAAGTAGACTCGTTTCCCTCTCTTCATGAGTTTATAACAAGTTCAGCTACTAAAATTCATACTGATACTCTGAAATGCATAACACAGCATTTGGAGAGTTTGCAAGTGGGCTTGAAAAACTATTTCCCTGATTTAAACAAAAATATTGAATGGATAAGATATCCGTTTAACATTAACACAAAATCCATGCCAGGTTTGTCGCATGTGGAAGAAGAGCAATTGTTGGAATTGGCTTCAGATGGATTCTTGAAAAATAAACATAAGGAGTGTACTTTAACATCATTCTGGTTACAAATGTAACATGTGTATCTGGTTTTAATAGAAAAAGTTCTGAAATACATCTTGCCTTTTCCAACTTCATATTTATGTGAAGTTGCTTTTCAGCATTTGTAGACATTAAGTCAAAAAAAAAGAACAGACTATTGGATGTGGAACCACATCTCAGATTAAAATGAACAACAATGGAACCAAATTATGATGATCTGTCATCTCAGCACGAACAATTTCATCCTTCTCATTGATCTAAATAAATGTTATTTATAATATAACTTTTATTTATATTTTATTATGAATAATTTTATTTTTTGTTTATTATTATTTTGTGTATGTACCAAAAAAATAAAAATAAATATATTTTGATTGTTCTTAAAATACATCCTTTTTTTTTGATGAGGGGTACTCAGCATTACAAAAATTATAGAAGGGGTACACATATGTCAAAAGTTTGGGAAACACTGGTCTAGGGGAATCTTCTTAGGACATGTGCTATCAGCCATGTGTATAGCTCTTACCATCTCCCCATATCCTGTTTGCTCTGGGGAAAATCAGTAGACACCTAGCCACATGCTATTTCTTTTCTATGAAGATAAACCAGAGGATTTTTTTTACACTCGAGAAGATGATAGACCTAATACTCAACTCCATCTTAAGAAAGCTCAAAATTCAGGAATCATATGTCAAGGGAAGGGAGAATGGGTGGGTGAAGATACAGGCAAGCACCAAGAAAGGGACCAAGGAAAAGCTCAAAATTTATTTATATTTTATTTTTTTAGAGGCTCGATGCATGAAGATTCATGCAAGAATGGGCCTTCCTTCCTCTGACTGCCAGTACCACTTTCGCTCCGGCTGGAGCCACCTTTTTACTCCAGGCCAGAGCCGCCTTTCTGTCTTCCCATGCTGCCCAGAGGCGTAGAGCCTATTTAGGTTTTCTGAATCTTCCTGATACAGTTTTGAGAGATTGTATTTTTCTATGAATTTGTCCATTTCATCCACATTGTTGAGCTTGTTGGAATATAGTTGTAATAAATTTTCCACACTTTGGCTTAAATCCCCTGGTCTGTGGAGCTCATTCTTTGGCATTGGGACACAGGACCCAGGAAAAACCCTTGGCTCACTATTTCAGTTATCAGCTTCATAAGGATTTTTGTGCATTCACCCTTTAAGAGGATGTCTGAATTTCCAGTCTCTCCCTGGCAAACAGCAACCCTGCTGCTTTTTACAGGCAGATTTTATGTGGGTACCCTTCTTAGTTCTGTTGCTCTCTGCTAGAGGCCCAGCTTGGGGATTAGACTCGAGTTCTCAGTGGCTACCCCTCATATATATATTTCTCTAGAACTTCAGTTGCTGTCTGTGGGTACCTGACTCTCTCTCTCTCTCTCTCTCTCTCTCTCTCTCTCTCTCTCTCTCTCTCCTCTCTCCTCTCTCTCTCTCTCTCTCTCTCTCTCTCTCTCTCTCTCTCTCTCTCTCTCTCTCTCTCTCTCTCTCTCTCTCTCCTCTCTCTCTCTCTCTCTCTCTCCTCTCTCTCAAATATATTTTTATTGATTTCTGAGAGGAAGGGAGAGGGAGAGTTAGAAACATCAATGATGAAAGAGAACAATTGATTGGCTGTCTTTTGTATGCCCCTTACTGGAGAATCAAGCCCGCAACCTGGGCATGTGTCCTTAATGGGAATAAAACCCAGGATCCTTCAGTTCACAGGCCAACATTCTATCCATTGAGTCAAACCAGCAAGGACATGACCAGCTCTTTCATGCCTCTGCCCCTCCTACCAGTCTCTATGCAATCTCCACTTTTGGTCCTTGGTTACCAGGGTTCTCTGCATTCAGGAAGTTTTTCTGTATTTTAGTTGTAATTCAGTTTGTTCCTGAGAGCGTGTCCATGCAGCATTCACTTACTTCACCACCATTTTTAGTATTTGGATATAATCAATAATATTGTCATAGCTATGTATGATGCCAAGTGGGTACTTATTGTCTAACCACTATGCTGTACACTGAATGTGAATATATAATAATGTTAAATATAAACTATAATTTAAAAATAGTTTTTGTAAAATCTTTGTACTAAAGATTTATCATGGGATATATAGGCCTGAATGAGCTCATGTTAAGCCAATTAGAGCTTAGCTTGTCTTGCATGTCATTGTTTGGAGCAACTTATCAATTTTGAAACTCATGCAATTAAATTTTTTGTGATGTACAATACAGTATTTTATTGATTTTTATTTTTTAAAATAAATCTTTATTGTTCATATTATTACAAATGTTCCTAATTTTTTCCCCCTCCATTGCTCCCTTCCACCAAGTTTCCATCCCACCCTCTGCCCTTTCCCCATACCCCATTGTCCTCATCCATAGGTGCAGTTTATGTTCAGTTTCTCCCCGCTCACTCCCAATTTCCCCGAAAATCATCAGTCCACTCCCCTTCCATACCTCTGATTCTATTATATTCAACAGTTTAGTTTCACTTGTTGATAGTTACATATTTGTTGTTCATAATTTTTATCTTTATTTTCTTCTTCTTCCTAAAGAACCCTTTTTAGCAATTCATATAATTCTGGCTTGGCAGGGATGAACTCCTTTAGCTTAAATTTATTTGTGAAGCTCTTTATCTGGCCTTCGATTCTGAGTGATAGCTTTGCTGAGTAGAGTATTTTTGGCTGAAGGTTCTTGCTATTCATCACCTTGAATATTTCTTGCCATCCCATCTGGCCTGCATGGTTACTGTTGAGAAATCAGCTGACAGTCGTATGGGTGCTCCTTTATAGGTAACTGCCTGTTTTTTTCTTGTTGCTTTTAATATTCTCTCTTTGTCTTTTGCTCTTGGAATTTTAATTATGATGTGTCTTGGTGTGGTTCTCTTTGGATTCCTTTTGTTTGGGGTTCTGTGTGCTTCCTAGACGTGTAAGTCTATTTCTTTCACCAGGTGGGGGAAGTTTTCTGTCACTATTTCTTTCAATATGTTTTCGGTATCTTGCTCTCTGCCATCTTCTGGGACGCCCATAATTCTGATGTTGGTTCCCTTGAAGTTGTCCCAGAGGCTCCTTACACTGTCTTCAACTTTCTGGGTTCTCTTGTCTTCTTGCTTCTGCGGAGGAGTGTCCTCTGGCTCTTTGTGTTCCCAATCTTTGACTTGATTCTTGCAATCTTCCATTCTGTTTTTAGGACTTTGTATACTATTTTTTTATTTCAGAGAATGTATTCTTTATTTCTAGTTGATTCTTTATTATTTCTTATTGATCCTTTATTATTTCTAGTTGATCCCTTTTCATATCCTCATCGGTCTCTTTTATTTTATTGGCCTTTTCTAGGAAATTTTTGAACAACCTTATAAGCGTGGTTTTGAACTCTATATCCAGTCGCTTTTTGTCCTCCATTTCTTTTATTTGTGATCTGTTTCCTTGTCTCGGCATTTTCGCTGCTTCCCTGAGTTGGTAGGTTGGGAGGATCAGCTGTGTCTATGCCAGGAGACAGCCTTGTTCCACTAGACTTGGAAACCTGCAAAGGCCTCTGTGTTCAGCTTGGATGGGGTGGAGTTTCAGGGTTGAGCCTAAAGCCTTGGTTTCTGGTTAGCCCCGCCCTCTGAGGTTCCTGAGTCTCAGTGTACCTCAGTGTCCTTTGTCACTTACTGCAAGCACCTCTGAGAGAAAGATGCTGCCCTAGAGTTTTGGCGGCTACCAGACAGTCTACTCTAGTCTCTCCCTCAACAAGCCCGCAACTGGGGTTCAGTGCAGTTGGAAGTGGGGTTAAGAGCAGTCTGGAGGTTATGTCTCTTTCCTGCTAGGGCAATCCAGTGGCCCAATCGACAGTCTCCTCTGCTTGAAATGTGCGTGACTCAGGGGCTCTGCCTTTCACCGCTTCCCTAAGCCTCTGCCTTATAGCCCAGATTCCCTCTGTATGAGGCTGGGGCCTAAGGGTCTTGCTCAGAACTGGTGTTCAGTGTAGTCAGAACTGGGGCTCAGCACAATCCTCAGCTTTTTTCTCCTTTCCATTAGGGCAATTCAGCAGCTCAGTCCATCCTCTGCATGCAATGTGCATGACTTCGGGGTTCTGCCTTTTGCCACTCCCCTTAGCTTCCACCGTACAGCCCAGATTTCCTTTGTATGAGCCCGGACCACAGGGTTTTGCCCAGAACTGGGGTTCAGTGCAGTCGGAGTTGGGGTACAGCACAGTCCGGAGCTTTTATCTCCTTCCCGCTAGGGAACTCCAGCCAGGCACTCAGCCGCCCCTTCCTCTCCGGCTCTATCCTTTCCTCATGCGCGCACCGTGTCTCTGTACCTTAGGCTTTTACAGCTTCTCTGATTTTTCTTCTGGTTTTCTCTTTCCTTCTAGTTGTAAGAATTTCCAGTCAGTCAACTTTCCTGTAGGTCTGGATAATGTCCACTTTATATTTTAGTTGTATTTTTTAAAATTGTTGAGTGAAGCTGCAGTTAGGTGTTTACCTATGCTGCCATCTTGGTTTTTCTCCTCCTCATGCAGTTAATTTTACAAATGTGGTTTTTGCTTGTTTGTTTCTCATTAATTCACTTTGCCCACCTTTAGGTTCAACTCTAGCAATCACTAATCTATGAGTTTGTTTTTAGAGTCCACATATAAGTGAGAACTCATTGTATTTGTCATTCTGATTTATTTTACTTAGCATAATGCCACAAGGTCCAGCCATGTTGACACCAATGAAAGGATTTTCTTAATTTTTAGGCTGAATAATATTCCACCACATTTTCTTTATTTATTCATACATCAATAGACACTTAGGTCCCTTCCATATCTTGGCTATCCCAATATATAAAAAACCAGGGGCTGTGATGACCTAAACAACTGGATGGATGACCAAACAGCAGGCTGTGTTGGGAGACAATGCTGGCAGGGGGTTAATGAGGGATGACCAAACAACTGAATAGCAGGCTGCATGGGGCAACCAGGCCAGCGGGGATGGGGGGGGCAGTTGGAGGCAACCAGGCTGGCAGGGGAGGAAAGTGAGAGGCAACCAAGCCAGCAGAGGGAGGCAGTAGGGGGTGACCAGGCCAGCGGGAAGGCAGTTGGGATGACTAGGCTGGTGGAGGGGGGCAGTAGGATTGACAGGCTGGCAGGGGGGGTAGTTAGGAGCAAACAGGCCAGCAGAGGGGGGCAGTTGGGGGCAACCAAGCTGGCAAGGGGACAGGTGGGAACAATCAGGCAGGCAAGTAGGTGAGCAGTTAGGAGCCAGTGGTCCTTGATTATGACAGGAATGTCCCTGGGATTGGGCCCAAACCAGCAGTCTGTCATCCCCCAAAGGGTCCCAGATTGGACAGGATGCAGGCTGGGCTGAGGGGATCCCTGCTTCCATGAACAAATTTTGTGCATCAGACCTCTAGTTATAAATAATGCTGCAACAAACATGAAGGTTCAGAGATCTTTTTGAGTTAGTGTTTCCTTTCCTTTCTTTCCTTGGATAAATGCCCAGAAGTGGGATTGCTGAATTATATGGTACAGTTAAACCTTGTTTCTCAAACATCTTCCATCTTGAACAATTCGGTTCATGACTAAGTTGTTCATAGAAAAAATGTCTCCATTTTTGAAAAAACACTTCAGTCCTCAGCCCGACAACCCTTTCAAGTTAATGCAACTATGACAAAAAGCATTGCTCAGGCCACAAACAAGGAGAGAATGTAAGTCAGTTTACTGCTAACCCTCGGGTTATTAACACCTCGGGAAATTGTGCTGTGAATATATTTGTGTTTTTTGCTGTTGAAATGAATGATTTTAAAACATACCGAGGCCATCAAGTGTGCTGATGTTGCTAAAGGTGTGAAAGTTCTCACAGAACAATGATCACAGGCAATTTAAGAGGTAAAACAACAACAACAACAACAACAAAAATTGTTGTTGATTTGGATAAATGAAAAACAATTAGCTGTAATAATATTTTTGAGTTGTGATATATAAAAAAATGAAGATGATGCACCCTTGGAATGAGTGCTGAAAGTGATTCATTTAAGGCTAGGAGGGAGTGATTCAATAACTTTAAGAAAAGAACTGTTTGTTTATAGATTAAACAGTATATTAGACATATACTGTATGCAAGAAAGGTTAAAGCAGGGACCCATTTAGGGGTCTGAAAAAAATTAATTCAATTTACATTATTTATAATGGGGGAAAATTATTTGGTTTGCAAACAAATCACTTTTTTTTTCTTTTTAAAAAATTTATTAAGGTATTATGTGTACATAGCTTACCATTGCCCGCCCCCCCCATATAAACCCTCCCTCGCCAGAGTTCTATGTCCATTGGTTGTACTTTTATGTATGCATACCAGTCCTTCGGTTGATCCCCTATCTCCAGCAGATCTCCCCACCCCCCACCCCCGCTGTCATTTGACAATCTGCTTGTTGTTTTACTGTCTCTATATCTATCTTTCTATTCATTAGTTTATAATGATCTTTAATATCCATAAATGAGTGAAGTCATGTGGTGTTTCTCTTTCATTGACTGGCTTATTTCACTCAGCATGATGCTTTCCAATTCCATCCAGGTTGCTGCAAATGATGAAAATTCCTTCCTTTTTATGGCCGCATAGTATTCCATGGTGTAGATGTACCATAGTTTTCTGATCCATTCATCTGCTGATGGGCACCTAGGCTGTTTCCAAATCCTAGCTATTGTAAATTGTGCTGCTATGAACATAGGGGTGCATATATCCTTTCTGATTGGTGTTTCTGGTTTCTTAGGGTACATTCCTAGTAGTGGGATTACTGGGTCAAATGGGAGTTCCATTTTCAGTTTTTTGAGGAAGCTCCATACTGTTTTCCACAGTGGTTGCACCAACCTGCAATCCCACCAGCAGTGCACGAGGGTTCATTTTTCTCCACAACCTCGTCAACATTTGTCGTTCGTTGTTTTGTTGATGTTGGCCATTCTGACAGGTGTGAGATGGTATCGCATTATTGTTTTGATTTGCATCTCTCGGATGATTAGTGACTTGGAGCATGTTTTCATGTGCCTCTTGGCCTTCCTTCTGTCGTCTTTTCAGAGGATTCTATTCAGGTCCTGTTCCCATTTTTTAATTGGCTCATTTATTTTCCTTTTATTGAGTTGTGTAAGCTGTCTGTAGATGTTGGAGATTAAACCTTTATCAGTGATATCATTTGCAAATATGTTCTCCCATACCGTAGGACTTCTTGTTGTTTTGTTGATGGTTTCTTTTGCTGTAATAAAGCTTTTTATTTTGATGTAATCCCATTTGTTCATTCTCTCTTTAGCTTCCATTGCCCTAGGGGCAGTATCAGTGAAGAAGTTCTTTTGGAATATATCTGAGATTTTGCTGCCTGTGGATGCCTCAAGTATTTTTATGGTTTCCCATCTTATGTTTAAGTCCTGTAACCATTTTGAATTTATTTTTGTGTATGGAGTAAGTTGGTGCTCTAGTTTCATTCTTTTGCATGTATCTGTTCAATTTTCCCAACAACATTTACTGAAGAGACTGTCTTGACTCCATTGTATGCTTGTGCCTCCTTTGTCAAATATTAATTGAGCATATTGATTTGGGTTGATATCTGCATTCTCTAGTCTATTCCATTGATCTATATGTCTGTTCTTGTGCCAGTACCAGGCTGTTTTGAGAACAGTGGCTTTGTAATACAGTTGGAAATCTGGTATTGAGATCCCTCCTACTTTACTCTTCTTTCTCAGAATTGCTGTGGCTATTCGGGGTCTTTTATTGTTCCAAATAAACTTTTGGAGAGTCCTTTCTAGGTCTGTGAAGAATGTTGTTGGTATTTTAATAGGGAGTGCGTTGAACTTATAAATTGCTTTGGGAAGTATGGACATTTTGATGATGTTGATTCTACCAATCCATGAACATGGTATGTTCTTCCATCTGTTTACATCTTCCTCTATCTCTTTTTTCAGTGTCGTGTAGTTTTCAGCATATAGGTCTTTTACCTCCTTAGATAAGTTTATTCCTAGGTATCTCAATTTTTTTGGTGCGATGGTAAATGGGATTGCTTTTTTAGTCTCTGTTTCTATGAGTTCACTATTGGTGTATAGAAATGCCATAGATTTCTAGGCATTGATTTTGTATCTTGCTACATTGCCAAATTCGTTTATTAAGTCTATTAGTTTTTTGATGGAGTCATTTGGGTTTTCTATGTACAATATCATGTCATCTGCAAATAGGGACAACTTCACTTCTTCTTTTCCAATTTTGATGCCTTTTATTTTCTCTTCTTCTCTAATTGAAATGGCTAGTACTTCCAGTACTATGTCAAACAGAAGTGGTGAGAGTGGGCATCCCTATCTTGTTCCTGTTTTTAGGGGGAATGGTTTTAGTTTTTGCCCATTGAGTATGATGTTTGCTGTGGGTTTATTATATATAGCTTTTATTATGTTGAGGTATGATCCTTGTACTCCCATCTTGTTGAGAGTTTTTATCAGGAAAGGATGTTGGATTTTGTCAAATGCCTTTTCTGCATCAATTGATATGACTATATGATTTTTAACTTTCAGTTTGTTTATGTGATGTATCACGTTTATTGATTTGCGGATATTGTACCATCCTTGCATTCCAGGAATAAATCCTACTTGGTCATGGTGTATGATCTTTCTGATGTTCTGTTGGAGCCTATTTGCTAGAATTTTGTTGAGGATTTTGGCATCTATGTTCATGAGGGATATTGGCCTGTAATTCTCTTTCATTGTGTTATCTTTATCTGGTTTTGGTATTAGGGTGATGCTGGCTTCATAAAAGGAGTTTGGAAGTGTTCCTTCCTCTTGAATTTTTTGGAATAGTCTGAGGAGGATAGGTTTTAGTTCTTCCTTGAATGTTTGGTAAAACTCTCCTGTGAAGCCATCTGACGCTGGCCTTTTGTTTGCTGGAAGCTTTTTGATGACTGTTTCAATTTCTTCCCAAGTAACTGGTCTATTGAGATTTTTAGATTCTTCCTGATTGAGTTTTGGCAGGTTATATTTTTCTAGGAATATGTCCATTTCCTCCAGGTTGTCCAGTTTGTTGGAATAGAGTTGTTCATAGTATTTTGTAACAATCCTTTGTATTTTGGCGGGGTCTGTTGTTATTTCACCTCTTTCATTTCTGATTTTGTTTATTTGGGTCCTCTCTCTTTGTTTCTTGGTTAGCCTGGCTAGAGGTTCATCAATCTTGTTTATTCTTTCAAAGAACCAGCTCTTGGTTTTGTTGATTTTATGTATTGTTTCTTTGGTCTCTATGTCATTTATCTCCGCTCTGATTTTTGTTATTTCTGCTTACACTGGCCTTTTCTTGTTGCTCTTTTTCTAACTGTTTGAGTTTTAGAGTTAGATAATTTGTTACCGTTTTTTCTAGTCTTTTAGAATAGGCTTGCAGAGATATGAACTTCCCTCTCAAGATTGCTTTTGCTGTGTCCCATAGGTTTTGGATTGTTGTGTTTTCATTGTCATTTGTTGCCATGATGTTTTTAATTTCTTCCTTGATTTCCCTGGTAACCCATTCCTTGTTCAATAGCATGCTATTCAGTTTCCATGTGTTTGATTTCCTTGGGTTATTTTTATTGTAGTTGATTTCCAATTTTATGCAACTATGATCTGAGAAGATGCTTGATATGATTTCTATCTTCTTGAATTTGAAGAGACTTTGCCTATGTCCCAGCATATGATCTATCTTTGAAAATGACCCATGTGCACTTGAGAAGAATGTGTATTCTGTGGCTTTGGGGTGAAATGTTCTGAAGATGTCGATTAATTCCATCTGGTTAAGTGTGTCATTCAGCATTGATGTTTCTTTGCTGATTTTTTGTTTAGATGATTTGTCCAAAGGTGACAGTGGGGTATTAAAATCTCCTACTATGATTGTATTGCTATTAATCTCTCCCTTAATGTCTTCCAGCAGTTTTTTTTATGTATTTGGGTGCTCCTATATTGGGTGCATATATGTTTACCAGGGTTATTTCTTCTTGTTGTATTGCTCCCCTTAGTATTATGAAGTGGCCTTCATTGTCTCTTGCTTTGTCCTTCACTTTGAGATCTAATTTGTCAGATATAAGTATTGCTACCCCAGGTTTTTTTTCATTTCCGTTTGCCTGGAAAACCTTTTTCCATCCTTTCACCTTCAGTCTGTGGGCGTCTTTTTTTCTGAGGTGGGTTTCTTGTAGACAGCAGATGTATGGGTTTTGCTTTCTTATCCAATCTGTTACCCTATGTCTTTTGATTGGAGCATTTAAATAATTTACATTTAAAGTAATTATTGATAGGTAGGTATTTGATGCCATTTTTATTCTATCCCCCTGTGTTCCTTCTTTGCTTCCTATTTTTTTATTTTTACAGTAGACCCTTTAGCATTTCTTGCATTGCTGGTTTGGTGGAGGTAAATTCCTTTAGTCTTTTTTTGTCAGTGAAGCTCCTGATTACACCTTCAAGTTTGATTGACAGCCTTGCAGGGTACAGTATTCTTGGGTTCAGACCCTTCCTTTGCATGACTTTGTATATGTCATCCCATTCCCTTCTGGCCTGATGAATTTCTGTTGAGAAATCAGTTGCTAGTCTGATGGGGGTTCCTTTATATGTAACTTTTTGTCTCTCTCTGGCTGCTTTTAAGATTCTGGTTTTGTCAATGTTTTTTGCCAGTTTAATTATGATGTGTCTGGGTGTTGATCTTTTGGGGTTCATTTTGTTGGGGACTCTTTGAGCATCTTGGATTTGTGTCGGTTTTTTCTTCTCTATCTCAGGAAAGTTTTCTGCCATTATTTCTTGAAATACTTTTTCCATATCTTGCTCAGTTTCCTTTCCTTCTGGGACCCCTATTATTCTAATATTGTTTTGTTTTGTATTGTCCCAAAGCTCCCGTAGGCTCTCCTGATGTTTTTTGATTTTTTTTCCTAGCAGCTGCTCTAATTGGGTATTTTTTTCCATCTTGTCTTCTAGCTCACTGATGCGGTCCTCTGCTTCTTCTAGTCTACTCTTGATGCTTTCTATTGAGCTCTTCATAGAAGCGATGTCATTTTTCATTTCTTCTTGGGTCACTTTCATTTCCTCTTGGTTCTTCTTCATTTCCTCTTGGGTCTTACTCATATTGTCAAATTTGTCTTCCATTCTTTTTAGCCATCCCATGATCATTGCTCTGAATTTTTGCTCTGGTAGGTTGCTTGCCTCTAAATTGTTTACTTCCTTTTCTGGTGATGGCTGCTTTTCTTTCATAGGCAGGTTGTTTCTTAGCCTCCCCGTGATCTTTTTAGGATGCCTGTTTATGTAGTTCTATCTCTCCAGCTTAGATTTAAAGGTACAAAATACAACACAACCAGGTACAACACACAAGGCACTGAACAGAAAAGCATTTGCAATATTAATATCCTCCAATAAATGTGACTAGAACCCAGCTAACAAAATAATACACTCAAATAAAAAGAATAAGCGAACCAATCTTACAAAAAAGCATACAACTTTGATATAGTTAGCATTTAACATACAACTACAAAGGGGTAGAGAGAAGGATTTTTTTTTTTAGGACAGTGACAAGGTAGGTGTGAATGGGCTTGGAATAGGGGGTTGGGAGTTAGGTATACACAGGAAGGGTGAAATTTTAGGAGGGGGTAAATAGAAAAAATAGGGAAAATCTAGAGCAGTAGAGAGTTAAGATAAGCAGGACCCCAAAGGGAAAGGGTTAGGAAGAGAGTGATGGCATAAAGGTAGGGTTGAGTTAAAATAGAGTGTTGGAGAAGGAAAGGTATAAATAGTCTGTTGAATAGTAATCCCAAAGGGGAAAAAAAGATAAAAGAAAAAAAAACAAAGAAAAAAAAGTATATAATATGACACTTAAAAGATAATGATAAAAATAAAAGAAAATAAGATAAAAAGGATAAAAAGGGCAAAATAGTAGTAGTAATAATATTGATTACATATAAAAGTGAATTAATTAAAAAGGTAAAATCAAGTGAGGAAAGATGAAAAAAATCTTCTTAAGTAAACTTTGCAACTAATGTAACTTAATAAACAAAACAAAAACAGAAAAAATTAAACAATTAGAAAATCAAAATCAAAAATTAAATAAAATTTGCAGTAGTGAAGGTCATTCACTTCCTCAGTTGTTCTGTCTAGCTCACCAGTTCCCAGTCTGGGCGTTAATTGCAATTCTCAGTGTTTCTTCTGTGTTGTAATCGGGTCTTGATTTTTAAAGCAGTTCTAGAGTCCATATGTACTGTAGCCTCTAGGTGGTGGTGTTTCTTGGTGGCAGAGAGCCAGGGTTCTGAGGCCTTTCTAGCTTTTTTCCCCTCTCTGTGTCTCTGATCTATGGAGGGGTGGGGGTTGGGCAGGAGGAACTGACCACACTCGCCTGTAACTCTCTCCGAGTCAGATCCAGACATACTGCTCCTTAGATATCCTTCCACTTAGGAGCCCTGACCACAGTCAGGGGTGCCTCCAGCCAAGCTCTGGTTTCTTATAAACACAGACCCCTCTGTGCGCTTGGTGCGCGCGAACTCGGGGTGGTGCGCGCGGATTGCTGTGCGCAAGGTTCTGCGAGGGGGATGTGTGCTCTGCGCTGGGAAGCGCTGCGGTGGGAACTCACCTGATCTCCACAAAATCTGATTTTTCACCCTGGGGTGGAGCTCTCCTTTGAATCCAAGCGTTCGCGCTGATTGTTGTCAGCGTATAGGGACGAACAGCTACTTGGTGGTCTTCCTCTAATCCAAATCTCTTCCTGTCAAGATGGTGAGAATTTCCCGTCTTCGCCCTTAGGTCGCTCCAGGAAAGGATTGGGCTGTGTGTGCTTAATTGTCAGGGACACCCTGATCAGGTGCCCCCCAATTTCCCCAGGTGTTCGCCTTTCTCTTGGCTTGTTGACCGGCACTCCCAGCGTGACCCTCGGGTGCTCTCTCCTTCCTCTTTGGGACCCGGGTCAGAAGTTGCCTACCTATTCTTCTGCCATTTTTTCAAGTCTCCAACAAATCACCTTTGAACAGCATCCCCGAACCTATTAAGTTTGATGAGTACAGAGGTTTCACTGTACTTAATTTTTTGAGAACTCCATGCTATTTTTCATAATGGCTACATAAATTTACATTTTCAGCAACAGTGCACAGGGTACCATTTTCTCTAATATCCTTGTCAACACTAGTTATTTCTTGTCTTTTTTATAATAGCCATTTAAAAGATGTGAGGGGATATCTCACTGTGGTTTTGATTCGCATATCCTTGATCATGTTGAGCACCATTTTTTGCACCTGTATGTCTTTTTTGGAAAATGTCTACTCAGAGCCTCTGTTCATTTTTAAATCATATTTTTACACTTTTATTATTGAATTGTATGAGTTCTTTATATATTTTGTATATTATCCCTCTACCATATATGCAATTTACAAATATTTTCTCCCATTTGGTAAGTTGCCTTTTTATTTTATTGATGGTTTCCTTTTTTTGTGTTGAAGTTTTTAGATTGATGCAGTCCCACTTCTTTATTTTTATTTATTTTTAAAATATATTTTATTGATATTTTTTACAGAGAGGAAGAGAGAGGGATAGAAAGTTAGAAACATTGATAAAAGAGAAACATCGACCAGCTGCCTCCTGCACACCCCCTACTGGGGATGTGCCTGCAACCAATGTACATGCCCTTGACTGAAATCGAACCTGGGACCTCTCAGTCCACAGACCGACGCTCTATCCACTGAGCCAAACCCGTTTCGGCCCACTTCTTTATTTTTGCTTTTGTTGCCTTTGCTTTTAGTATCAAATACAAAAAATAATCACCAATACCAAAGTCAAGGAGTTTATTGCTTGTATTTTTTTGTTTGTTTGTTTCAGGTTTTACATTTTAGTCTTTCACCCACTTTGAGTTACTTTGTCTCTATGGTATAAGGTACTAGTCTAGTTTTATTTTTTGCATGTGGCTGCTCAGTTTTCTTAACACTATTTATTGAAGAGACTATTCTTTCCTTCATTGTATATTCATGGTTTTGTTGTCACAAATTAATTGAGCTTATATGCATAGATTTATTTCTGGGCTCTCTGTTCTGTTCTATTATCAACATGTCTGTTTTTATGCTAATATCATACTGCTTTAATGACAATAGTTTTGTAATATAGTTATTCCCACATAAATTTATGTATAAGAATATTTATTATTATTTGTACAAAAAACACATCACAAAATAGTTAAAATGTTCAGTATGGGATATTTTAAAAATCTGGGTAGATTTATATTTTATAGCCATTAAATATCTTATTTTAATTTCTTAAAGTAAATTCTCAAATTTTAAATTCTCAAATATTGGCAGATGAATTAAAAATGATTCATAATTTAGGCACAAAGACACATAGGTTGAAATTTAAAGGATGAAAAAAGGTATTCTATGTAAGTACTAACCAAAGAAGGTAGGGTGGCTATATTATTACCTGACTAAGTATATTTTAAGTCAAGATAAGGTTAAAAAAAAGATAAAAGTTTCAATCCATGAAGGGTATGTAATTTATAAACATATACACATCTAACAACAGAGTTTTATAAAGAAAATTTTGGCAAAATTGAATAAAGAAATAGACAGTTTTACAGTAATGGTTGGAGAATGTGATATATCATACTATCTAATAAAAGAGTAATATACAAATTGATCATACCTCCACTACACCCACAAGCCATGCCCACTAGCCAACCAGGAGTGAATATGCAAATTAACCCAACCAAGATGACTGCAGCCATGGCTCTGCTCCAGGCTACAAAATTTCAGTTATAGAAGATAAGTAAATCCTAGATACCAGGGCCTCCACTTGGGTCACTGGGTTGTGTGGCCAACCTGCAAACCACCACAGGCCCCTTGTCCAGGCTGCCCCATGCCCCAATGGAACCTCCACCCTGATCTGGGAAACCCTTCAGGGCAAACCAGATGGCCCCCACCTGTGCACCAGGCCTCTATCCTATCTAATAAAAGAGTATTATGCAAATTAACTGTCACTCCGACACACAAGATGGCTACTCCTATGTGGTCAAAGATCCTTCCCAGATGCGGACATAAGATGGCCACCAAGATGGCCAGCAGGGGAGGGCAGTTGGGAGGGACCAGGCCTATAAGGGAGGGCACTTGTGGGTGATCAGACCAGCAGGGGAGGGCAATTGGGAGGAACAAGGCCTGCAAGGAAAGGCAGTTGGGGGCAATCAAGTCTGCAGGGGAGGGCAGTTAGGGGTGACTAGACTGGCAAAGGAGGGAAGGGGGGTGACTGGGCCTGCAGGGAAGGACAGTTGCGGGGGGGCCAGGCCTGAAGGGAGAGCAGTTAGGGGGATCAGGTCTGCAGGGGAGGGCAGTTGGGGCAAATAGGATGGCAGAGGAGCAGTTAGGCCTCAATCAGGCTGGCAGGGGAATGGTTAGAGGGTGATCAGGCTGGCAGGCAGAAACAGTTGAGCAGTTGGGAGCCAGCAGTCCTGGATTGTGAGAGGGATGTCTGACTATTTAGATCAGGCCTAAATGGGCAGTTGTACATCCCTTGAGGGGTCCCAGATTGAAGAGGGTGCAGGTTGGGCTGAGGGGCACTGCACCCACACCCCCACTCCTGCACAAATTTTGTGCACTAGGCCTCTAGTTTTCAATAATGGATAGAACAAACAGGTAGATGATCAGTAAAAAAATACAGGACTGAAAACTATAAAATAATCAGGCTTAAAAGACATATTAAAAAACAATCCACTCAACAACAGAATACACATTCTTTTAAATTAATATAGAAAATTTTTCAGGATAGATAAAATGTAAAAGCAGAAAAAAGTCTTAATACATTATAAAGATTGAAATCATACAAATTACTTTTCTGACCATAATAGAATAAAACTAAATGTCACTAATAAAAGAAAAATTATAATTATGTGGAAAGTAACAACACACTCTTAACTGATGATTCAAGGTAGAAACCACAAGGGAACTTTGAAAATACTTTGATACAAATGAAAATGAAAGCACAGCATGCCAAAATATATGAGATGTTTAAAAAACATTGCTAAGAGGGAAGTTCATGAGTGTAAAAAGTTGCATTGAAAAGGAGAAAACAGATAGGACCCAAGGTGGCAGCCAATGGGATGGCAGGCTGAAAGACAGTGTGTGGATGAGAGAGTGAAAAGAGAGTGTGTAGCCGAAACCGGTTTGGCTCAGCGGTAGAGCATCAGTCTGCGGACTGAAAGGTCCCGGGTTCGATTCCGGTCAAGGGCATGTACATTGGTTGCGGCAGGCGCATCCTCAGTGGGGGGTGTGCAAGAGGCAGCTGGTTGATGTTTCTCTCTCATCGACGTTTCTGGCTCTCTATCTCTCTCCCTTCCTCTCTGTAAAATATCAATAAAATATATTTAAAAAAAAAGAAAAGAAAAGAAAAGAGAGTGTGTAGATGTGTAGGGAGTGTCTGTATTTGTGAGTGAGGGACAGCTATATTCCACAGGACTGTTGGGGACTGGTGGATCAGGCTCCCCTGGCCAGGCAGCCTCTACTACTGCTGAAATATCTCCTGGATCAGCTGGCTCTGCCACAGAGACTGCACCATCTTGAAGGGGAGAGCAGCTGTGATTGGAAGCTCAGCCTTACCTTCAACCAGGGATACCTCGGATACCTTCCAGGATCCTACAACCACAATGTTCAGGGACCAGCTGCCTCAGCTTCAAACCCAGGAACACCAAGACTCCAAACTCCCTGACCTCAGAAGCCTAAAAAGTTTGTCCAGGGGGAGACAAAGCAATGCCAAATATGCAGACAGGTCTTGCCCTTCTCACAGAGTAGATAGAAGGAACAGCTGAATGAATAACATCCACCTGGAATTGGTTTATTAAACACAGAAGGTGAGGCAATCTATGAATAGAAAGGTCAGAGATCAATTGCCTCCCTAGAGAGAGGTGAAATCTGAAGTCCAGGCTGGAGGAGAAACATGCGCAGTGGGATTTAGAGTCTCAGAGGAAAACTGCGCTTCCACCAAATCCGTGGCCCTTGAGGTCAGTGTAGCCCTTGAAAGTGGAGGGGAATCCACAGGGCTGCTGGCAGAGGGATACTCTAGATCTAAGCCCACAACCATGAGAATCTGTGTTCAGAAAGGCAGCCTGAAGTTCTATAGCAGCTGTGCAGTGCCAGGGGGAAAGATGCGAGTCAGCATGGTTCTCTTTTCCTTCCTTCCTTCCTTCCTTCCTTCCTTCCTTCCTTCCTTCCTTCCTTCCTTCCTTCCTTCCTTCCTTCCTTCCTTCCTTCCTTCCTTCCTTCCTCCTTCTCCTCCTCCTTCTCCTCCTTTCTCCGTCTTTCTTCTTCTCCTCCTTCTTTCTCCTTGCTTTTGCTTGCTAAGTCCAGTACATAGAATCTTCCAATTAAAAACACTCACCAAGACTGCAGCAGAAAGTTGTTTTTGTAGAAACTGGGGATCAGAATAAGGAGAGATGAGCAGGAAACCAGCTCTGGGTCAGTCTGTCCTCAAACCCAGTATTAAGTGCTGTAGGGAAAGAAGAGTAAACACTGCATAAAGGGGCCATTTAGTCCCAGATATTAATACAGAAACACTGCCACCCAGGGGTTGTGTCAGAAATTGACTCTTGTATAAATACGAATGAAGGCAGGGAGAAACAAAGTGAGCAGAGAGATCCTGTCTGCTGGAAAACAAGGTTGTGGCTTATAACATAGAGGGTTGGTGGATCAAAGGGAACTTAAACACTGTGCTGACTACCTAGGAGGAAACAGCTTTGCCAAGCAGAACAATAGAGAAAGTGAATGACTTTCACTACTTCACTTTTATATTTTTTTATCTTTTACTTAAGAAACTAAATTTTTTTCTCATTTGATTTTATCTTTTTTTATTATATTATTTATTTATTTATTATCACTATTATTTTACCATTTTAAAATTTTATTTTATTTTTTCTTTATTTTTAGTTTATTTTATTCTGGAATTAGTGGTCTATATTCTATTTTTCTTTTTCTCTTAGCATTATTTTATTCTATCTCAACTTTTCATTTATGCCAAAACTCTTTTCCTCACTTTTCCCTCTTTTTGTCCTATTCCTATTAGAATCCCCTTCAGCAATTCATATAATTCTGGTTTGGCTGTGAGGAACTTCTTTAGCTTTTTTTCATTTGTGAAGCTCTTTATCAGGCCTTTGATTCTGAGTGATAGCTTTGCTGAGTAGAGTACTTTTGGCTGTAGGTTCTTTCTATTCATTACCTTGAATATTTCTTGCCATTTCCGTCTGGCCTGCATGGTTTCTGTTGAGAAATCAGCTGACAGTCGTATGGGTGCTCCTTTATAGGTAACTACCTGCTTTTGTCTTGCTGCTTTTAATATTCTCTCTGTCTTTTGCTCTTGGAATTTTAATTATGATGTGTCTTGGTGTGGTCCTCTTTGGATTCCTTTTGTTTGGGGTTCTGTGTGCTTCCTAGACGTGTAAGTCTATTTCTTTCACCAGGTGGGGGAAGTTTTCTGTCACTATTTCTTTCAATATGTTTTCGGTATCTTGCTCTCTGCCATCTTCTGGGATGCCCATAATTCTGATGTTGGTTCCCTTGAAGTTGTCCCAGAGGCTCCTTACACTATCTTCAACTTTCTGGATTCTCTTGTCTTCTTGCTTCTGCAGAGGAGTGTCTTCTGGCTCTTTGTGTTCCCAATCTTTGACTTGATTCTTGCAATCTTCCATTCTGTTTTTAGGACTCTGTATACTATTTTTTTATTTCAGAGAATGTATTCTTTATTTCTAGTTGATCCCTTTTCATATCCTCATATGCCTCATTTATTTTATTGGTCTTTTCTAGGAAATTCTGGAAAAAAACCTTATAACCGTGGTTTTAAACTCTATATACAGTCTCTTTTTGTCCTCCATTTCTTTCGTTTGTGATCTGTTTCCTTCTCTCTGCATTTTTGCAGCTTCCCTGAGTTGGTCGGGTGGCTTTGTATGTTAAGGTGTCCTATATGGTTCAGTGGGTCAGCCTCCCAGTTACCTGAGGTGGACACTCTTGGTGCACCCCTTTGTGTCCTGTGTGTACAGTCTTATTGTAGTTAAGTCTTGGTTGTTGTTGGTATCACTGGGAGGAACTGACCTCCAGGCCAATTGGTTGTGAGGCTCAGCTTTGTCTATGCTGGGAGACAGCCTTCTTCGACTAGACTTGGAAAATTGCAAAAGCCTCTGCATTCAGCTTGGATGGGGTGGAGTTTCAGGGTGGAGCCTTGAGCCTTGGCTTCCTGTCATCCCCACCCTATGAGGTTCCTGAGTCTGTGTTCCCCAGTGTCCTTTGGTACTCGCTGCTTTGGTCCTTGCTGAAAGCACCTCTGAGAGAAAGGTCCCCTCGAGTTTCACCCACTACCAGACAGAATAGTCTCTCCCCCAATGAGACCATAACTGGGGTTCAGTGCAGTCCTCTGTGCACAATGTGTGCGACTCTGGGGCTCTGCCTTTCGCTGTTCCCCCGAGTTTTTGCCCTACAGCCCAGATTCCCTCCTTATGTGCCTGGGTCCCCAGGATCTGGTGTAGAACTGGGGTTCAGTGTAGTCAGAACTGGGGCTCAGCACAGTCCTGAGCTTTTGTCTCCTTCCCACTAGGGCAATCCAGCAGCTCAGTGAACAGTCTGTCCTCTAAGTGCAATGTGTGTGCCTCTCGGACCCTGCCTTTCGCTGCTCCCCTGAGTTTCCACTTTACAGCCTAGAATCCCTCAGTATGAGCCTGGGTCCCCAGGGTTTTGCCTAGAACTTGGGTTCAGGGCAGTTGGAACTGGGGTTCTGCACAGTCTGGACCTTTTATCTCCTTCCCACTAGGGAATGCCAGCCAGGCACTCAGCCACCCCCTCCTCTCCTACTCCATCCTCTCCCCTCGCACGCACCGTGTCTCCATACCTCAGGCTTTTACAGCTCCTCTGATTTTCCTTCTGGTTTTCTCTTTCCTTCTAGTTGTAGAATTTCCAGTCAGTCAACTTTTCTATAGTTCTGGATAATGTCACATTTTGTATTTTAGTTGTATTTTTTTAAAAAATTGTTGTGTGAGTCTGCAGTTAGGCATTTACCTATGCCACCACCTTGGTTTTCCTTCCTGATTTCTTGTTAGTGTATTTTCTTTTCTTTCTTTCTTTTTTTTTGTTTCTATTTTTCCTCTCCTCACTTGTTCTCTTCTTCTACTAATAGCTTAATTAATTCTAGTCACCAACTCAGGCATATCTGCTCTCTATTCTCCTCTTCCAATAATAGACAAATACACAGATAGATGATGGATAGATGATATAGATAGATAGATAGATTAAAAAAGGGAAAACACACACGTGTGTGTCTATATATATATATATATATATATATATATATATATATATAATTTTTTTTCTTCTTATACACTCATTGTCTTTCTACCTCCACTATACTGAATTTTGGCCATTTCCCCATTCACTCCACTCCTTGACCTTACCTTCTGGAAATAAGATCTACCTCCTCAGATTCATCTGGATGTTTGTTGTTTGGTTGTTTGTTATTTTCATTTTTTGGATTATTGTTGTTTGTTGTTTTCATTTTTTTGTACTTTTTTGTACATATACATATTGTGTGCCCTTCTTTTTTCTTCTTTTATTTTTCTCCTACATTTTCTCCTTTTCTCAATATCATATTTGCACTCTTCACTCCCTAATTCTCTTTTTTCTGGTGGTCACCTTTATTTGCGGTTATTAGTAACGTGAATACATTTGTGTCCTATGTGTTGTGTCTTGTCATGTTGTATTTTGTGTCTTTAAGTCAATTCAGGAGAGAGAGAGCTACATAACCAGACACCCTGAGAGGAGTGATTGTGGGGAGACAAAGGAACAGCCCACATACAGAAGAAAAGGAGGAATCACCAGAAAAGGAAGTAAACAAAATGGAGGCAAGCAATATGTCAGAGAAAACATTCAGAGCAATGGCCATAAGGACGCTGAAAAAATTGGAAGACAAATTCAACAATAAGTGTAAAAACCATTAGGAAATGAAGAAGAACCAATAAGAAATGAGAAACGACTCACTACAATAAAAAACACAATAAAAACAATCAACAGTAGATTAGAAGAAATGAGGGACTACATCAGTGAGCTAGAAAACAATGTAGGAAAAAATACACTAGGGGAGCAGCAACTAGGAAAAAGAAAAAAAACTTAAAAAACAGGAGGAGAGCCTAAGAAAACTTTGGGACAACGCAAAAACGAAACAACATCTGCATAATAGGGGTGCCTGAGGAGAGGAAACCGAGCAAGGAATAAAAAAACCTGTTTGAAAATAATGACAGAAAACTTCCGTATACAGGGAGGAAAAAATTCACACAAGTCCAAGAAGCTCACAGAGTCCCAAAAGACCAACACTAAGACACATTATAATTAAATTGGCAAACACCAAGGACAAAGTAAGAATCTTAAAGGCTGCCGGAGAGAGACAGAAAGTTACCTTAAAAGAATCTTCCATGAGACTGTCAACTGATTTCTTTTATTTTCATTTTTGTGTTTTATTTCATTTTTAAAATTATTTATTTATTTTAATTTTTTAATTAATTAAGGTATTACTTATGTGTCCTTATACTCCCCATTGTCCCCCACCCTCATGATCTCATCCCCCTTGTATGACTCTCTTTCATAGCCCACGTAGAAAGAGTTCCAATTCAGGGTTCAGGTTCTGGAGAAGGGCAGCACACAAATGAAGAGACTTGAAGAAATTCAACTTGGCGATATGGGGGGTCAGGCAGTAGTCCAACTCTAGTGGGAGAACTACCCCTGCTCTGGCCCTGCCATCCCCTTTTATTGAGGCTTTGGGGGAAACATCTTAGGCAACATAAACAGAAATTTACAGGCAGAAAAGTAACAAACTTACAAGGAACAAAATAATGTGGAGGCTGCTTCAGCTTAACAATATCTCAACTAAAGATTAGAGCAATTAAGGTTATTGACCAGCCTTCCTGGATTCCTGTCAACATATCTTTTTAGTGAAACTGATTTGTTTTCCAGCACCCCCTGATGTCTGTGTTGATTGGTTAGGCTTATATGCATGCATACAAGTCATTTGGTTGATCTCTCTCCCTTACCCCACCCTCCCTCTGAAGTTTGAGCACCTAATCATTACTTCTCTGTCTCTGGATCTGTTTTGTTCATCAGTTTATATTGTGCATTATATTCCACAAATGAGTTAGATCATGTGATATTTATTTTTCTCTGACTGGCTTATTTCACTTAGCATAATGCTCTCCAGTTCAATCCATATTGTGCAAATGGTAAGAATTCCATCTTTTTTTTTCTTTCTTGAAATACTTTTTCCATATCTTGCTCAGTTTCCTTTCCTTCTGGGACCCCTATTATTCTAATATTGTTTTGTTTTGTATTGTCCCAAAGCTCCCGTAGGCTCTCCTCCTGTTTTTTGATTTTTTTTTCTACCAGCTTCTCTAATTGGGTATTTTTTTCCATCTTGTCTTCTAGCTCACTGATGCGGTCCTCTGCTTCTTCTAGTCTACTCTTGATGCTTTCTATTGAGTTCTTCATAGAAGTGATGTCATTTTTCATTTCTTCTTGGGTTGCCTTCATTTCCTCTTGGTTCTTCTTCAGATCCTCTTGGTTTTTCTTCATTTCCTCTTGGGTCTTACTCATATTGTCAAATTTGTCTTCCATTCTTTTTAGCCATCCCATGATCATTACTCTGAATTCTTGCTCTGGTAGGTTGCTTGCCTCTAAATTGTTTACTTCCTTTTCTGGTGATGGCTGATTTTCTTTCATAGGTGGGGTGTTTCTTAGCCTCCCCATGATCTTTCTGTTTTAAGATGCCTGTATATGTAGTTCTCTCTCTCCTGCTTAGATTTAAAGGTACAAAATACAACACAACCAGGTACAACACACAAGGCACTGAACAGAAAAGCGTTTGCAATATTAATATCCTCCAATAAATGTGACTAGAACCCAGCTAACAAAATCATACACTCAAATAAAAAGAATAAGCGAACCAATCTTACAAAAAAGCATACAACTTTGATATAGTTAGCATTTAACATACAACTACAAAGGGGTGGAGAGAAGGATTTTTTGTTGTTGTGTTTTTTTTTTTTGTTTTGTTTTTTGTTTTTTTTTTTTTTAGGACAGCGACAAGGTAGGTGTGAGTGGGCTTGGAGTAGGGGGTTGGGAGTTAGGTATACACAGGAAGGGTGAAATTTTAGGAGAGGGTAAATAGGAAAAAAAATAGGGAAAATCTAGAGCAATAAAGAGTTAAGATAAGCAGGACACCAAAGGGAAAGGGTTAGGAAGAGAGTGATGGCCT
Organism: Vespertilio murinus; assembly: GCA_963924515.1. Taxonomy (NCBI): domain Eukaryota; kingdom Metazoa; phylum Chordata; class Mammalia; order Chiroptera; family Vespertilionidae; genus Vespertilio; species Vespertilio murinus. The sequence continues at coordinate 94,406,333 of OZ004707.1, read as the reverse complement.
AAAGGTAGGGATGAGTTAGAATAGAGCGTTTGAGAAGGAAAGGTATAAATAGTCTGTTGAATAGTAATCCCAAAGGGGAAAAAAAGAGAAAAGAAATTTTTTTTTTTTTAAAAAAGTATATAATATGGCACTTAAAAGATAATGATAAAAATAAACAAAAGAAAATAAGATAAAAAAGATAAAACGAGCAAACTACTAGTAGTAATAATATTGATTACATATAAAAGTGAGTTAATTAAAAAGGTAAAATCAAGTGAGGAAAGATGAAAAAAAATATCTTCTTAAGTAAACTTTGCAACTAATGTAACTTAAAAAAAAACAGAAAAAATTAAACAATTAGAAAATCAAAATAAAAAATTAAATAAAGTTTGCAGTAATGAAGGTCATTCACTTCCTCTGTTGTTCTGTCTAGCTCACCAATTCCCAGTCTGGGCGTTAATTGCAATTCCCAGTGTTTCTTCCGTGTTGTAATCGGGTCTTGCTTTTTAAAGCAGTTCTAGAGTCCATATGTACTGTAGCCTCTAGGTGGCGGTGTTTCTTGGTGGCAGAGAGCCAGGGTTCCCAGGCCTTTCTTGATTATTTCCCCCTGTGTCCCTGATCTATGGAGGGGTGGGGGTTGGGCAAGAGGAGCCGACCACGCTCGCCTGTAACTCCCTTTGAGTCAGAACCAGACTTACTGCTCCTTAGGAGCCCCGACCACAGTCAGGGGTGGCTCCAGCCCAGCTCTGGGTTTCCTACAAACACAGACCCCTCTGTGAGCCTGGCGCGCGCAAGCTGCCGGCGCGAGCTGCTGCTTGGGGGAGATGCGCGTGCCGCTGGGGATGTGCGAGCCTCGGCAGAAACTCACCCGATCTCCGCAAAGTACGATTTTTCTTCACCCTGGGGTAGAGCACTCCTTTCAGTCCAAGCGTTCACGCTGACTGTGGTCGGCATCCAGGGGTGAACAGCCACTTGGTGGTCTTTACAGCCTGGCTATTCTGTCCTCTAATCCAAATCTCCTCTCGTCAAGATGGCGAGATTTCCCAGTCTTCTCCTCTAGGTCGCTCTGGGAGAGGATGGGGCCGTGGATGCTCAATTGTCAGGGACACCCTGATCAGGCGCCCCCCAGTTTCTCCAGGTGTTCGCCTCTCTCTTGGCTTGTCGACAGGCACTCCCAGCGAGACCCTCGGGTGCTCTCTCCTTCCTCTTCGGGATCCGGGTCAGAACTAGCCTACCTATTCTTCCGCCATTTTTTGTCTCTGGATGTTAATTTTTAAAAAATTATGATGTTGGCTAGATTGTACCAAATCTGCTTCATATCTGCTACTTGGTAACTGAAATCAGATCTGGTGTGGTGTCTCAAGCATTCTTTTCTTTTATAAATATACTACTCCTGACACCATACAGAAAAATTAAATCAAAAGAATAGACTTGAATATGACAACAGTGCCTCTTTCCAATATGGCGATAAACGTTGAGAGAATGTGGAGAAAGGGAACCAGCAACTGATTTCTCAACTGAAATTCATCAGGCCAGAAGAGAATGGGATGAAATATACAGTGTTATGCAAAGGAAGGGTCTGAATCCAAGAATACTGTACCCAGCAAGGATATCAATCAAGATTGAAGGTGAAATCACGAGCTTCCCAGACAAAAAAGACTAAAGGAATTTATCTCCACCAAACAAGCAATGCAAGAAATGCTAAAGGGTCTACTGTAAAGATAAAGAAATAAGAAGCAAAGAAGGAACACAGGGGTATAGAATAAAAATGGTGTTAAATAAGTACCTATCAATAATAACTTTAAATGTAAATGGATTAAATGCTCCAATCAAAAGAGATAGGGTAACAGATTGGATAAGAAAGCAAGTGCCATACATATGCTGTCTACAAGAAACCCACTTCAGAAAAAAAAAAGACGCTCACGGACTGAGGGTTAAGGGATGCAAAAAGGTTTTCCAAGTGAATGGAAATAATAATTAAAAAGAGCTGGGGTAGCAATACTTATATCTGATAAATTAGATCTCAAAGTGAAGGACATAACAAGAGATAATGAAGGCCAGTTTATAATTCTAAAGGGAGCAATTCAACGAGAAGAAATAATCCTGGTAAACATATTTGCACCCAATACGAGAGCACCAAAATACATAACAAAACTGCTGGAAGACATTAAGGGAGATATTAATAGCAATATAATCATAGTAGGAGATTTAAATACCCCACTATCACCTTTGGACAAATCATCTAAACAAAAAATCAGCAAAGAAACATCAATCCTAAATGACACACCACCAGATGGAATTAATCGACATCTTCAGAACATTTCACCCCAAAGCCACAGAATACACATTCTTCTCAAGTGCACATGGGTCATTTTCAAATATAGACCACATTTTGGGGCATAGGCAAAGTCTCTTCAAATTCAAGAAGATAGAAATCATATCAAGCATCTTCTCAGATCATAGTGGTATAAAATTGGAAATCAACTAAAATAAAAATAATCCAAAGAAATCAAACACATGGCGACTAAATAGCATGCTATTGAACAAGGACTGGGTTACCAGATAAATCAAAGAAGAAATTAAAAACATCCTGGCAACAAATGACAATGGAAATGGAACAATCCAAAATCTGTGGGACACAGCAAAAGCAGTTTTGAGAGGGAACTTCATATCTCTACAAGCCTATTTTAAGTAACAAGAAAAAATGGTAACAAATTATTTAACTCTGCATCTCAAAGAGTTAGAAAAAGAGCAACAAGGAAAACCCAGTGTAAGCAGAGGGAAGGAAATAATAAAAATCAGAGCAGAGATAAAAGACATAGAGACCAAAGAAATAATACATAAGATCAACAAAACCAAGAGCTGGTTCTTTCAAAGGATAAACAAGATTGATGAAACTCTAGCTAGGCTAACCAAAAAACAAAGAGAGGGGACCCAAGTAAACAAAATCAGAAACAAAAGAAGTGAAATAACAACAGACCCCACCAAAATACAAAGGATTCTTATAAAATACTATGAACAACTCTATTCCAGCAAACTGGAAAACCTGGAGGAAATGGACATATTACAAGAAAAATATAACCTTCCAAAACTCAATCAGGAAGCATCTAAAAAGATCAATAGACCAGTGACTTTGGAAGAAATTAAAGCAGTCATCAAAAAGCTTCCTGCAAACAAAAGCCCAGGTCCAGATGGCTTCATGGGAGAGTTTTACCCAACATTTAAGAAAGAACTAAAACCTATCCTCCTTAGACTTTTCCAAAAAATTCAAGAGGAAGGAACATTTCCAAAATCCTTCTATGAAGCTAGCAACACCCTAATACCAAAACCAGATAAAGACAACTCAATGAAAGAGAATTACAGGCCAATATCCCTCATGAACATAGATGCCAAAATCCTCAACAAAATTCTAGCAAATCGGCTCCAACAGAACATCAGAAAGATCATACACCATGACCCTGTAGGATTTATTCGGGGAATGCAAGGATGGTACAATATCCAAAAATCAGTAAACGTGACACATCACATAAACAAATTGAAAGATAAAAATCATATGGTCATATCAATTGATGCAGAAAAAGCATTTGACAAAATCCAACATCCTTTCCTGATAAAAACTCTCAACAAGATGGGAGTACAAGGATCATACCTCAACATAATAGAAGCTATATATGATAAACCCACAGCCAACAGCATAATCAATAGGCAAAATCCAATACCATTCCCTCTAAAAACAGGAACAGGTCAGGGATGCCCACTCTCACCACTCCTGTTTGACATAGTACTGGAAGTACTAGCCATTGCAATTAGACAAGAAGAGGAAATAAAAGGCATCTAAATTGTAAAAGAAGAAGTAAATTTATCCTTATTTGCAGATTACATGATACTGTACATATAAAATCCAAAAGACTCCATCTAAAAAACTATTAGATTTAATCAATGAATTTGGCAATGTAGCAGTATACAAAATCAATGCCAAGAAATTTATAGCATTTCTATACACCAATAGTGAACCTACAGAAACAGAGACCAAACGACCAATCCCATTTACCATTGCACCAAAAAATTAAGATACCTAGGAATAAACTTAACTAAGGAGGTTAAAGACCTATATGCGGAATAGTACACAACATTCTAAAAAGAGTTAGAAGAAGATATAAACAGATGAAAGAACATACCACGTTCATGGATTGGTTGAATCAACTTCATCAAAATGTCCATACTTCCCAAAGCAATTTAATGGTTCAATGCACTCCACATTAAAATACCAATGGCATATTTCACTGACCTAGAAAGAATTCTCCAAAAATTCATTTGGAACAATAAAAGATCCCGACTAGCCACAGCAATCCTGAGAAGGAAGAGTAAAGTAGGAGGGATCTCAACACATTTCAAGCTGTATTACAAAGCCAATGTTCTTAAAACAGCCTGGTACTGGCACAAGAACAGACATATAGATCAATGGAATAGAATAGAGAATCCAGATATCAACCCAAATCATTATGCTCAATTAATATTTGACAAATGAGGCATGAATATACAATGGAATCAAGACAGTCTCTTCAGTAAATGGTGTTGGGAAAATTGGACAGATACATGCAAAAGAATGAAACTAGATCACCAACTTACATCATACACAAAAGTAAACTCAAAATGAATACAGGACTTTAACATAAGATGGGAAATTATAAAAATACTAGTGGCATCTACAGGCAGCAAAATCTCAGACATATACCAAAAGAACTTCATTGATACTGACCCTAGAGCAATGGGAGGTAAAGAGAAAATGAACAAATGGGACTACATCAAAATAAAAACCTTTTTTTACAGAAAAAGAAACCATCATCAAAACAACAAGAAAGCCCACTGTATGGGAGAACATATTTGCAAATATTATCACTGATAAAGGTTTAATCTCCAACATCTACAGACAGCTTATGCAACTTAATAAAAGGAAGATAAATGATCCAATTAAAAAATCTTCAATGGACCTAAATAGAATCTTCTCAAAAGAGGACAGGAGGAAGGCCAAGAGACACATGAAAACATGCTCAAAGTCACTAAATATTTGAGAGATGCAAATCAAAACGACAATGCTGTACCATCTCACCTGTGAGAATGGCCAACATTAAAAAATCAATAAATGAGAAGTGTTAGCGAGGTTGTGGAGAAAAAGGAACCCCCGTGCACTGATGGTGGGAATGCAGACTAGTGCAACCACTCTGGAGAACACTATGGAGTTTCCTCCAAAAATTGAAAATGGAACTACCATTTGACCCAGTAATCCCACTCTTAAGAATATACCCCCCAAAACTAGAAACACCAATAAGAAAGGATATATGCATCCATATGTTCATAGCAGCACAATTTACAATAGCTAAGATTTGGAAACATCTTAGGTGCCCATCTGCAAATGATTGGATTAAAAAACTATGGTACATATACACAGTGGAATACTATGCTGCCATAAAAAAGACAGAATTCTTATTATTTGCAGCAACCTGGATGGAATTGGAGAACATTATGCTGAGTGCAATAAGCCAGTCAATGCAAGAGAAACACCACCTGACCTCACTCATTTATGGATAATAAAGAACATTGTAGCCGAAACCGGTTTGGCTCAGTGGATAGAGCATCAGCCTGCGGACTGAAGGGTCCCGGGTTCGATTCCTGTCAAGGGCATGTACATTGGTTGCGGGCACATCCCCGGTGCGGGGTGTGCAAGAGGCAGCTGGTCGATGTATCTCTCTCATCGATGTTTCTAGCTCTCTATCTCTCTCCCTTCCTCTCTGTGAAAAATCAATAAAATATATTTAAAAAATAAAAAATAAAAAAATAAAGAACATTATAAACTGATGAACCAAAAGATAGATATAGAGACAGTAAAGCAACAAGCAGACTGTCAAATTACAATGGGGAGGGTATGGAGATCTGGGGGATATAAGTAATCAACTGAGTACAACCAATGGTCACAAAACTCTGGGGAAGGAGGGCATATATGGGAGGGGGGGCAATGGAGTTGTACATGTACACATGTAATAATTTAATAAAAAACATTTAAAAATGATAGAGATGGGGTGAAAAAAGAAAGAAAGAAAGTGAGGGTAAAGCAACAAAACAAACAAGTAAACCAAGAAGTACAAACAAATAATATCCAGAAAAAGGTTGGACAGCAGATTCTGTAGTTGCAGAGCTTAAATAAAGCAAATAAAGTTAAAGAATTGGATGAATAGGGAAGAACCATGACTTAGAATAAAGAAGGGGAAAAAAGAAATGAGAAGACAAGAAGAAAAAATTAAAAAGAAAGAAAAAAAATTTGAAAAGAAGAATAGATGAGAGAGCAGATAGGCCTACGTTTTGGTAGTGAAACAAGTTTTAAAAAATTAGAAGTAGAAAAAAGCAAGAGAGGAGAGAGAAAAATAAAAATAATTCAGTAGAAAAAAACCAAGATGGCAGCATAGGCAAACACCTAATTGCAGCCTCACTCAACAATTTCAAAAAATACAACTAAAACTCAAAGTGGACATTATGCAGAACTACAGAAAATTTGACTGACTGAAAATTCTACAACTAGAAGGAAGGAGAAAACCAGAAGGAAAATCAGAGGAGCTGTAAAAGCCTAAGGTACAGAGAGACACGGTGCACGCGTGGGGAGAGGATAGAGCTGGAGAGAGCCTGGCTGGTGTTCCCTAGCGGGAAGGAGATAAAAGCTCTGGACTGTGCTGAACCCCAACTCCAAATGCACTGAACCCCAGTTCTGGGAGAGACCCTGGAGTCCCAGGATCATCCAGAGGGAATCTGGGCTGTAAGTTGGAAGCTAGAGAGAGTGCTAAAAGGCAGAACCCTGGAGTCGCGCACATTGCACGCAGAGGATGAACTGTTCACTGAGCTGCTGGATTGTCCTAGTTGGAAGGAGACAAAAGCTCAGGACTGGGCTGAGCACCAGTTCTGACTGCACTGAACCCCAGTTCTAGGCGAGACCCTCCGGCCCCAGCCTCATACAGTGGGAGTCTGGGCTGTAAGGCGGCGGCTCAGGGAAGCGGTGAAAAGCAGAGCCCCTGAGTCGCGCACATTTCGAGCAGAGGACAGACAGTTGATTGGGCTGCTGTATTGCCCTAGCGGGAAGGAGACATAAGCTCCGGACTGCTCTTAACTCCACTTCCAACTGCACTGAACCGCACTTGTGGGCTTGTTGAGGGAGAGACTAGAGTAGACTGTCTAGTAGCGGGCAAAACTCTAGGGTGGCACCTTTCTCTCAGAGGTGCTTGCAGCAAGTGCCAAAGGACACTGAGGTACACTGAGACTCAGGAACCTCAGAGGGCGGGGCTAACCAGAAACCAATGCTTTAGGCTCCACCCTGAAACTCCGCCCCATCCAAGCTGAACACAGAGGCTTTTGCAGGTTCCAAGACTAGTGGAACAAGGCTGTCTCCTGGCATAGACACAGCTGATCCTCGCAACCTACCAACACAGGGAAGCAGCAAAAATGCCCAGACGAGGAAACTGATCACAAATGAAAGAAATGGAGGACAAAAAGCGACTGGATATAGAGTTCAAAACCATGCTTATAAGGTTGTTCAAGAATTTCCTAGAAAAGGCCAATAAAATAAAAGAGACCGATGAGAATATGAAAAGGGATCTACTAGAAATAATAAAGGATCAACAATAAATAATAAAGGATCAATTAGAAATAAAGAATACATTCTCTGAAATAAGAAATACTATACAGAGTCCTAAAAACAAAATGGAAAATTGTAAGAATCAAGTCAAAGATTTGGAACACAAAAAGCCAGAGGACACACATCCACAGAAGCAAGAAGAGAAGAGAATCCAGAAAGTTGAAGATAGTGTAAGAAACCTCTGGGACAACTTCACATGAACCAACATCAGAATTATGGGGGTCCTGGAAGATGACAGAGAGCAAGATACTGAAAACATATTGAAAGAAATAGTGACAGAAAACTTCCCCCACCTGGTGAAAGAAATAGACTTACAAGTCTAGGAAGCACACAAAACCCCAAACAAAAGGAATCCAAAGAGCACCACACCAAGACACATCATAATTAAAATTCCAAGAGCAAAAGAGAAAGAGAAAATATTAAAATCAGCAAGAAAAAGCCAGGCAGTTACCTATAAAGGAGCACCCATACGACTGTCAGCTGATTTCTCAACAAAAACTATGCAGGCCAGATGGGAATGGCAAGAAATATTCAAGGTGATGAATAACAAGAACCTACAGCCAAAAATACTCTACCCAGCAAAGCTATCACTCAGAATCGAAGGCCAGATAAGGAGCTTCATAAATAAATTTAAGCTAAAGGAGTTCATCCCTGTCAAGCTAGAATTATATGAATTGCTAAAAGGGGTTCTTTAGGAAGAAGAAGAAAATAAAGATAAAAATTATGAATAACAAATACGTAACTATCAACAAGTGAATCTAAAAATCAAGGGAAGTAAAAATCACGATGAACAATATTGACTGTTGAATACAATAGAATCAGAGGTATGGAAGCAAAGTGGACTGATGATTTTCAGGGAAATGGGGAGTGGGGGGTGCGGGAAGAGACTGAACATAAACTCTGTACATAGAGATGAGGACAATGGGGGATGGGGACAATGGTGTATGGTGAAAGGGCAGAGGGTGGGATAGAAACTTGGTGGAGGGGAGCAATGGAGGGGGGGAAATGAAGAACATTTGTAATGATATGAACAATAAAGATTTATTTAAAAATAATTGAGTAGTTAAGAAGTGATAAGACTTGGGGAAATGGAGTAGGAGGAGGGAAGAGAAAATTCGGTATATGAATAACGCAACAGAGACTAGAATAGTAACAGATCAATAAAGCAGATAAAGAAGATCAATTTTTGAAAAGGGACAAAAGAAAGGAAAGAGAAAAACTAAAACAGGGAAAGGAGAAGTAAAACAGAAGAAAAAAGAGAAGAGAAGAAGGTGTAAAAAATAAATAAAATAATTTAAAAATAAAAAATAAATAAAAATAAAAGATAAAAAGGTGAATTGTCATGCACTTCAGCTGAGTTTTAATGCCCCATGGGATCAGGTTTTGGACTCCACTCTTCTGTTCCCTCTGCTTATTCTGGGCTTTCCGTTAGGTATTTTCTGGCCACTGTCACGAAGTGTCTTTTAGCATTTAGTTCCTTGCTTGAAGCTCTAAGCCAGTGTTTCCCAAACTTCTCTCATGATGAGAATAACCTGGTGCAGTTGTTAAAATACAGATTTCTGAACCCCAACTAAGAAGTGCTTAACTAGAATTTTTGGGAACATATAGGTAAAATTGTATACTTAACTAGTGCTCTAAGCTTAGTATACAATTTTACCTATATGGTCCCCCAAATTTTAGTTTAGTACTTCTTAGTTGGGATTCAGGAATCTGTATTTTAACAATTTCACCAGGTGATTCTCATCATGAGAGAAGTTTGGGAAACACTGCTCTAAGTGATCCACCAGTCCTCTGCTTATGTCTTTACACAGGCCTTGGCTGCAAGCAGGTGGGGCCAATCTATCCTCTTTGCCTGTCTGCCACCTGTCAATCTTAATCACTCAAGCCTCTGTTTCTGATAGGGCTTTACATGGGGTTGGTGCTGTTTTGTTTTCAAGGAATAAGATGGGTATTTTTTTTCCTTATCCAGTGCTACTCCTCCATGAATGGCCCAAAAATATTACTCTGCCCTTGACTGGTCAGAGATCATTGTATGATACCAATGGAATTGGCTAGCAACCTGGAGTTTTTATCATTCTGGTTCCCAGAATAGTGGGGTGGACTAGTTCCTCTTCCAATCCAGTTACTGAGGGCTCCTTGGGCCTATTCAGACCCATAAGCTTGGCCTCTGACTTTGTTTCCTTTGTAAAGCTCAATATGTAGGACATGACATGCTGTATTACCTGTCTTGAGGCTACTGAGAGGGGCTTGCTCTTCTTGAGAAAAATGGCTGCTTAGGTTTGGAAGCTTAAGAATATCCAAATGCAGGGTGAGCTGTGTGTCCCAGAGGGCCGTGTGCCCTGGGTGAGTCGTGTGCCCCAGGGTTCATATGCCCTGGGTGAGCTGTGTGCCCCAGGGGGGCCGTGTGCCCTGGGGAAGCGGTGGGACCCAGGGGGAGGGGGCGGTGTGAACCGGAGGAGGAGCAGATTCTATTCATGTGGTCCTGAGACATTTGGACAATCTGCAGCCATTAGCTACAGAACACTCTGTTGTATTTCCCTACAAAAACAAATGAGAGAGGGTGTCCCACATGAAATTCATATACGGAGAAAAGGAAAAGAGAAGGAAAAAAATCTGCGGAACAGAATAAAGTGGTGAATATAGTAGAATCAGGGGCAAAGAAGGGGAGTGGACTGATAATTATCAGGAGAATAAGGGGGTGGGGAAGCAATGAGAGACTGGATTGAAATCATATAACCAATGGATGAAGACAATTGGGGAGAGAGGGGGTAAGGGCAGAGGGTGGGAAGGGAACTGGGTGGTAGGGAGCTTTGGGGGAGAAAAAGGAGAAACAATTGTAATAATCTGAGTAATAAAGATTTATTTTAAAAAATAAATAAATCAGTGAGAAGAATTAAAAGACAGTCTTTTCCTTTGTGTCATGTGTAATTGTATTCAAATAGAGTTGGAGATACAAGAAAAAATAACATTAAATCTAACTTTAGTTAAAGGTAACAATTCACTGCTTTGTTCCAAATAAAAAATTAAATTATGAATTTATAATAAAATTTATATGCCAATGCTTATATACTTACAACTGGATGAACTTGTATATTAATTAATAAGTTTCTTATGATCAAAAATGGAAATTGTCAGAGGCTGTTTTACATTCAGATAAGAGTCTATTATATTAAAAAATTAATAAATGCAATTATTTCAATATTTTAAAAAAAGAATATCCAAATGCAGGTCTCCTGGCCAAGCCTCCCACCCTGCTTCCCTCTTCAGTCTCTTCTCAGGCACTTCAAGTCCATGTGTCCCTTCCAGTGCCAAAGCCTTTGGTGAGTGATTGCAATGGAAAAGTCCTGTGTTCTGAGTTGAGAGAATAAAAATAGACAAAACAAAAGAAAAACAACAATGAAACCATGGCTTTCTCTCCCCCCAGCACTGTGCTGTTTTCCCCTCATGTGGGGCCACCTTTCAAGGGGAAGCCTTTCACAGCTGTGGTCTTGGATCAGGACTCCTTAGCTGGCAGCAGCCCTATGGCTTTTTTTTTTTTTTCATAGTTGGATGTTGAGCCTGTTGCCAAAGGACACGGTTTTGGTACAATGCAGCTTCCTCCTTTCCCCTTCAGCCTACTGGGCACTGCCCTACTCAAATCCACGTCCCCATTCCTACCAGTCTCTAGGTGTTTTCTGCTGGCTTCCTTGTTAATTCTGGGAATATACTCTCCAATTTAATTGTATTTCCAGTCTGGGTTTGGGACGAGGTGCAAAACACCAAATAGGTGCCATTTTTTCTTCCAATTAGTAATTATTTTAAATTCAAATGAATGAAATTCTCTAATCAAAAGACTGAATAAGAAAGCAAGATCCGGGGGACCAAAAGAAGATGGCAGCCTAGGCAGACTCCTAGGCTGCCACTTCATCAACAATTTGGAAAAACAACAACAGCTAAAATCGAAAGAGATCGCAACAGATCCACAGGAAAGCTGGCGAAATGGGAAGGCTACAACTAGACACAAAGGAGGATGCCGCTGCTGCCATGTGGAGTTTAAAACTACGGTGAAACCGGACCTGCCGGAGACGCTGCCACCAGGAATGAGGAAAGCCAAACCTCGCTCCGCCCCGAGGCCCAGGGACTGGGCCAGCCTGCAGGGCACCGTGGGAACCAGGGAGCTGATATGGGACCTCCACTGTGCCTTCGGTGCCTGACCGCAACCATACCGAGGAGCTGGCGCGGCGTCTCCTAGCCCACAGCAGGCTCTGCCCGGTCTCCGCGCACCTTGCTGGTAAAGAGATGGTGGGGTGTCTCCTGGCCTGCAGCCAACTCTGCCCGGCCTCTGCGCACTGTGCTGGTGGGGAGCTGGCGCGGCGCCTTCTGTTTGTGCCCCGGCAAGTCTTTCCACCACCACCGCCAGCAGCCAGCTCTAAAGCTTCCGCCACTTCCGCCATGTGGATTTTAAAACTACAGGGGAAATTGAGCCACAGGAGCTACTGTTGCTGCCGCTCCCGCCGCCGCCCCTGCGAATGGGAATCCACCGAAATCAGAGCTCACTACGCCCCGGCCTCAGAGAGAGTGTGGCTTCAGAACTTAGCCTCTGCGTCCACAGCAGCTCCGCTTTCGCACCAAAGGAGACACCATTGAGGGCGGACTCTCTGCCCATAGCCATCTCAGCCTGCCCACAACCTTCCCAGCACACCCGCCTTGCTGGTGAGGAGCCGGCACGGCGCCTTCCGTTAGTGGCCCTGGCGAGTCCTCCCTCAGCCACCGCATGGCCGAACTGAAGCTCCCGCCACTGCCGCCATGTGAACTTTAAAACTACAGTGGAAATTGAACCACAGGAGTGACCGTCGCTGCCGCACCGGCCACCGCCACCCACCACCGCCGCTGCGAATGAAGGAAATCCACCGAGAACAGAGCTCACTATGCCCCGGGCTCAGGGAGTGGGTGGCCTCAGAACTTAGCCTCCACGTCCACAGCTGCTCCGCTTCCACACCTAAAGAGACACCTTTGAGGGCAGTCTGCCCGATTGCAACCATCCCAGCCTGCCCGCCGTGCTAGCGAGAAGCTAGCATGGCCCCTCCAATACGCGACCCCAGCACCCAGAGGGGCCATGTGCCCTGGGCAAGCCATGTGTCCCAGGGGGCCGTGTGCCCCAGGCGAGCCATGTGTCCAGGGGGCTGTGTGCCCCGGAAGAGCCATGTGTCCCAGGGGAAGCAGTGGGACCCACGGGGAGGGGCGGTGAGAACCAGAGGAGAAGCAGACTCTATTCATGTGGTCTTGAGATAGTCACCATAAAACAAGCAGACTGCCAAATGAGGACCAGATCCTATTCATGTGATCCTGAGATAGTCACCATAAAACAAGCAGATTGTCAAATGACAGCGGGGAGGGGAAGGAGACCTGGGGGGAGAGAAGAGAACAACCGAAGGACTGGTATGCATGAATATAAGTACAACCAACGAACACAGAACTCTGGGGAGGGAGGGCATAAATGGGAGGTAGGGGGGGGCAATGGTAAGATATGTACACATATAATACCTTAATAAAAAAATTGGGGAAAAAAAGAAAGCAAGATCCTTACATATGCTGTCTACAAGAAACTCACTTCAGATCAAAAGGCACACAGACCGAAAGTAAAGGAATATATAAAGATATTTCATGTAAATGAAAACATAAAAAAAGAAGGCTGGGATAATAATACTTATTCCAGACAAAATACACTTAAAACAAAGGCTATGATAAGAGACAAAGAAGGACCCAGCAATTCTAATTCTGGGTATTTATCCAAATAAACACCAAACACTACCGTATTTTTCGGACCATAAGACACACTTTTTCTTCACCAAATATGCAGTCCCCAGGGACACGGAAGGTCCCAGGGGACCCGCTGCCGCTCTGCAACTCGGACCATAAGACGCAGGCACTACTTCTATTCGGACCATAAGACGCAGGCACTTTTCCTCCCACTATTTGGTGAAGAAAAGGTGCGTCTTATGGTCCGAAAAATACGGTAAATAAAAAATTCATATATGCATCTCTATGTTCATTTCAGCATTATTTACAGAAGTCAATCATGGAAACAACCCAAGTGTCCATTAGTAGACGACTAGATAAAGAAGTGGTACAGTCCTAGCAGATTTGGCTCAGTGGATTGAGCATTGGCCTGTGAACTGAAGGGTCCTGGGTTCTATTCCACTAAAAAAAAGATAAACATGCAAATTGTACCTCCACTTGCCCATAAGCCACACCCATAAGCCAATCAAGAGCAAGTATGCAAATTAACCAAACCCAGATGGCTGCAGCCATGGAGTGAGCAGGAGGATTGGGTTTCCCCGGCAATGGAGGAAGCCAAGCTTCCTTGCTGGCTCTGGCCTCTGCTCAAGGCTACAAAGTTTCGATTATAGAAGATTAATAAATACCAGATACCAGGGCCTCTGCCTGGGTGTCTGGGAGGGCTTGGCAGGCCTGCAAACCACCACAGATCCCTTGCCTAGGCCTCCTCATGCCCCAAGGGAACCCCTACTCTGATCTGGGCAAACGAGCAGGGCAAACCAGCAGGCCCCCATCCTATCTAATAAAAGAATAATATGCAAATTGACCATCACTCCAACACACAAGATGGCCGCCCCCATGTGGTTAAAGATGGCTGCCCCCGTATGGACATAAGATAGCCACCACAAGATGGCCACAGGGGAGGACAGTTGGGAGGGACCAGTCCTGCAGGAGAGGGCAGTTAGGCATCAATCAGGCTGGCAGGGGAGTGGTTAGAGGGTGATTAGGATGGCAGGCAGAAGCAGTTAGGGGCAATCAGGAAGGCAAGCAGGCAAGTAGTTGGGAGCCAGCAGTCCTGGATTGTAAGAGGTAGTCGAACATCCCTCAAAAGATCCCATATTTGAGAGGGTGCAGGCTGGGTTCAGGGACACTCTCTCCCCATGCACAAATTTTGTGCACTGGGCCTCTAGTATATGATATGATATGATATGATATGACATGATATGATATGATATGATATATACTGTTCCCCGAAAATAAGACAGTGTCTTATATTAATTTTTGCTCCCAAAGATGTGCTAGGTCTTATTTTCAGGAGATGTCTTATTTTTCCATGAAGAAGAATACGGTACACATTTATTGTTAAATGAAAATAAAGGAAATTTATTACCTGTATACGGTATAGTAGTACGGTAATTGTCAACACAAACCAGACAAATTGTGAATCCTGGGGGCCTTATTTTCAGGGGGATGCCTTATATTTCACTCAGAAGGAAACCTGTAAATAGATCTTATTTTCAGAGGATGTTTTATTTTGGGGGAAACACGGTAATATAATATAATATAATATAATATAATATAATATAATATAATATAATATATATATGAAGTGGTGCATATGGAATATGACTAAGCCATTAAAAAATAATGAAATCTTGCCATTTCAGCAACATGGATGAATCTAGAGCAGGGGTGAGCAAACTTTTTTACTCGAGGGCCACAATGGGTTCTTAAACTGGACCGAAGGGCCAGAACAAAAGCAACCTCACCATGCTGGCACTCTCATCTTGGGCTGCTGGTGAAGGAGCGGAGGGAAGAGCAAGAGAACCCTCTGCTCTTTCGGCTCCGTGCGCCGGATAGAACAGCCGAATGAGCTAGATTCAGCCCGTGGGCCGTAGTTTTCCCAAGGCTGATCTAGAGGGTATAGTACTTAGTGAAATAGGTTAGACAAAGAAAGACAAATTCCATATGATTTCACTTGTATGTGGAATCTAAAAAAAAAAAAAAAAAAAAAAGAAGAACAAACAAAGATAATAGAAACAAACATAAATACAGAGAACATTCTGATGATTGACAGATGGGATGGGGATAGGTAAAAAAATAGGGATAGATTAAGATATAAACTCGTAGCTACAAAATAGTGATGGAGATATAAAGTAAGGCATGTTAGGGTCATCAAAGGAGGAATGTAAGAGGCCAAAGGTGGTAAGGGATTATAAATTTACTAGAGGCCTAGTGCACTAAATTCATGCACTGGGGGGAGGGTGTGTGTGTGTGTGTGTCCCAAGCCCAGCCTGCACCCTGTCCAATCCGGGACCCCTTGGGGGATATCCAACTGCTGGTTAAGGATTAGGCCTAAACTGGCAGTTGGATATCCCTCTCACAATCCTGGATCACTGGCTTCTAATCGCTCACCTGCCTGCCTGCCTAGTCACTCCTAACTGCTCCCCCTGCCAGCCTGATTGCCCCTAACTGCCCCCCACTGCTGGCCAGGTCACCTCCAACTGCCCCCTCCCTACCAGCCTAGTTGCCCCTAACTGCCCCCCACTGGCCTATTCGTCCTTCACTGACTCCCCTGCCAGCCTAATTGCCCCCACTGCCTCTCCCCCCCCCCCCTGCCACCTCACGCCAGCTTGGTTGTCCCCAACTTCACCCCTCCTGCTGGCCCAGTTGCCCCTAACTGTCCCCCCACTAGCCTGGTTGCCCCTCAACAACCCCCCCACCCCAGTCTGGTTACCCCACACAGCCTGCTGTTCAGTCATTTGGTCATCCCTCACTAACCCCCCTTTTGGCCTGGTCGCCCCATGCAGCATGCTTATTTAGTCATTGGTCATCCCTCACTAACCTCGTCCCCTGCTGGCCTGATCATAGGCAGCGATCTTGTGAGGGTCAATTTTCATATGAACTCTTTTATTATATAGGACTAGAGGCCCAGTGAACAAAATTCATGCATGGGGGGGGGGGATTTGGTCCATTCTGGCACCCTCTCACAATATGGGATGCTTGCTTGCCAGCCTTTCTGATTGCCCCTAACCACTCTGCCTGCCTGATTGCCCCAACTACTCACCTGCCTGCCTGATTGCCCTTATTGCCTCTGCCTGTCTGCCTGATTGCCCCTAACTGCTTGCCTACCTGCCTGATCACCCCTAACTGCCTCTGCCTCTGCCTTGGCCCTGCCACCACAACTTCATCTGGACATCTATCCTGTTTAATTAACATATTACACTTTTATTATTATAGATAGTTGCCTTGCTCTAAGCTGTAAGGACCTGCTTGTCATAGAGATAGAAAAGTTTTGATTTTTACTGTTGATTATGGCTAATTAACTAACCAAAAAGGTGACTTACCAAAAGGTGTATAGCAAACAGTGCTGTTAAGTCCTCTTCCATGAAAACGTGCATGTTGTGCATTGTATCTGCCTGGGTACATGAAAGAGTGAAGTTTCTGTCTGATTTGCAATCATATGAGCGAATTGTCTGAGACCCCAGCCCAATCTGGTTTGGTGCTCACAGAGTAATAGAGCTCTCTCTCTCTTTCTCTTTTTTTTTCTTTGCTCCATTGGTGGAGATTTCCTAGAAGTTGCAGGATATTTTCCTTTTAATTTTTCCTCGACACTCTGACTTTACTCTCTCACCTTTGCTTTCCTCTCATCCCCCACTCGCAAGAGTAACTTGCTCCAGTTTAACTTTGCTCAAGTGTCTAGGAGATCACACAATGTGTCTGCCACCAGCATTCCTGGTGTTCCCCATGCTCTGGGATTCTGCTTCCAGTCCCGGGGCTGCCACCAGAACTATGATTCCCAGAATTCCTGATGCTCCCTGCACTCTTGGTTTCTGTTTCCAGTCCAGGGGTTGCAGAAACCAAAAGAAATTGGAACTCCAGCTGCCCCCTGGCTGGGCTGACAGGACCAGACACTCTAGTGGCAGCTGAGCCAGGAGGCTGGATCTTTCTGAGGTGGTAGATCCAGCCTCACCACTCGGCCCTCACTCCCCCTCAATTGGGCTGACAGGATCAGACACTCCAGTGGTGGCTGAGGGGACTGGGCACTGTCATCTTTGTGATGGAGTGATGGTTAATTTGCATATTACCCTTTTATTACATAGCATTAGATCATATAGATAATAGATGGACTGAGCTCCAAAATAGCATCTGCATTCAGGGATGAGGAGCCCTGAGGTTTTATAGGACTCTAGGCAAGCTTTTTCTGGGCAGAGAATTCTCTGGACTGGTCCAGATCTGGGAAAGTCTAGAGAAAAGAAATAATGGTCTTAGGAAATGGAATGTGGTCTTAGCAAGTGGAATGTGGTCTATGCAAAAGGGGTTCATGGTGAAGTGGTCTAAAGGCCAATTCCCAGGGGAGAAGGTATTGATTCAATTATTTGATCAGACCTAACACCACATAGGGAATATAGTAAAAATGAGTACTAGAAACATCAGAGAAACTTCACTTTGTAAATGATTATCTAACTACTATGCCTAAAACTAATATAATGTTGTGTATCAACTATAATTGAAAAAAAAAATAGTTAGACTCAAACCAAGATGGCGGCCTAGGTAGTCTTCTAAGCTGCTGCGTCATCAACAATTAAAAAACAACAACAACAACAACAACAACAACAACTAAAATCGAAAAGGATTTCATCAAACCCACAGGAAAGCTGGTGGAATGTGATATCTACAACTAGAAAGAAGAAGAACCACCGCTGCCGCCATGTGGAGTTTAAAGCCACAGCAGAGCCGCCGGTGAGGGAGGCCCACTGAGAGCAGAGCCCACCCCGCCCCGGGCCCAGGGAGCCTGCCTCCATGGCCCACAGCCTTCCCAGCCTGCCCGCCATGGGAGCGAGGGAGCCAGCGCAGGGCTGCAGCTGCGCCTTCCACTCTTGGCCTGAGTGAGCCCATCGCCCATCTGTCCCCCCGCTGCAGCTGGGCCTGGCCAGAGCCTCCACCAAGCCCCTGGGAGCCAGCGCCAAGGCAGAGCAGACCTACTCGTGGAGCGTGATGGAGGACCGAGAGGTTGTACCCAGAACACTCTTTGCGGCCTGGGACTCTAAACACCTAAACCCGGGTGACTCTGAAAGCCTGAACATGTGAAATGAGAGCAGCAGAGGCTACTATGGCGGAGTCGGCCGGAGCCTCCCCATTCTTCCCCCTCGCTGTCCTCCTGCTTGCCTGAGCCGTGGTGACCCCGAGGAGCCGTATATCCTGGAGGGGCAATGTTAACCGGAGGAGGAGCAGATTCTATTCGTGTGGTCCTGAGAAATTTGGACAGTCTGCAGCTATTTGCTACAGAACACTTTGTTGTATTTCCCTACAAAAACAAATGGTAGAGAGAGTGTCCCACTTGAAATTCAAATACGGAAGAAAGAAAAAAAAAAGGAGGAGGAGGAAAAAAAATCTTAGGAACAGAATAAACTGGTGAATATAATAGAATCAGGGGCAAAGAAAGGGAGAGGACTGCTAATTATCAGAGGGATAAGAGGGTTGGAGACTGGATTAAAATCATATAACCAATGGATAAGGACAATGGGGGGGGGTAAGGGCAGAGGGTGAGATGGGAACTGGGTGGTGGGGAGCTTTGGGGGAGAAAAAGGAGAAACAATTGTAATAATCTGAGCAATAAAGATTTATTTAAAAAATAATAAACGAAAAATAAAATTATTTATAATAAAATATACCGTTATATAAAAAAAGAAATAAAAATAGTTAGAAAAAGAATAGTCTACCAATCTAACTTCTGAAATGTGAAATTTCCAGGAGAATTTCCAAAGAGGGAATTTTGGGGATTTAGAATAAGTCACCCCAAGATGTGTCTCTGTGGTATGCAGATTATTTTGACCTAAAGGCAACTTCAGCTACAGGCTTATGAGAAACTTTTGACCCCCTCCCTTAAGTACCTAGAATAACTTGAGTTAGGAGCCTTGCCCATAATAAGTAATTATGAGAGATAACCTCTTTTGACCTATCTATAAAGCAGGACAAATTTCTATTTACTAAACACCTGCTCTTCTTATATCTTGCAATGACCCTTTGAAGCCTCCAAGGTACTTTATCCCAAGCTCAGACTGTTTTATATACCTCAATAAACTTTTCTATCTCTGAAGCTCTCCTATATATGGGGTCTCTGACTGTCCCATGTATTCAAGGTTCCCATTCATATGTATGTATTACATTTGGTTATTTTTCTCTTGCTCATCTCTTTCATGTCTGTCTTATTATTAGACCAGCTAGAAGAACCTTGGGGGAGAGAAAAGTTTGTCTTCTTCCACATTATATAACCACAAGACAGTTTCTTCTTAGATTTCACTTTCCTCACTAAAAAGTGAGTCTAAGTATAATAATCCACTTATTCTTTTATTTACACAATTAACACTTCATTGTGTGGTGCCTGGTATCCATGGTGCATTAGAATGGAATGTGCTTCAGGGTGGAATGCAAAGGCTTGAAAGGAGCATCCCATCCTTGGGAGCATATAGCCAAGCAGAACATAGACATAGAATCAGTTCTTGTTGCACACCAGTGTTACCTGGACTGTGAAAAAAAAATCTTGATGCTGTTCTCAGCCTTGACTGGGATCTCTGAGTGAAAAAGGTCTGAGGTGTGGCTTAAAGGAAAACCCAGCTAGTAACACACATTGACCAAATTGCTCTAAAGTCATTCTCAGAAAGTTCCTTCACACCTAATTTGTTGTAGAACCATTTTATCAGTGACTGTTGGATGTATTAAGGCCATGGTCGGTAAACTGCGGCTCTCGAGCCACATGTGGCTCTTTGGCACCTTGAGTGTGGCTCTTCCACAAAATACCATGGCCTGGGCGAGTCTATTTGGAAGAAGTGGCTTTAGAAAATTTGGCTCTGAAAATAAATTTCAATCATTGTACTGTTGATTTTTGGCTCTGTTGACTAATGAGTTTGCCGACCACTGTATTAAGGAAACAGGTGGGGTGGTCTCCAATCCTGAGAGAGGGTGTCCCCATTCCCACACACCTTATGGCAGCTCAAAATGAGTCAGAAGTTCCCCTGAAAGTCTGATGAGTGAGTTGGCTCCAAATCTTATCTGTTTATAACTGATAACACGAAAGGACCTTTCCTAGACCTGGGAGTCTGTGGCCCCACCACTTGATCTCCAGCTGCTCCTAAGCAACTCCTTCCAGCTGGGACTCATTAACCAAGCAAACCTGGGTTCTTCTGCAGTGAAATGCAAAGTTCTTTTTATAAGACCTTTAAGTAAATAAAAGCAAGTGACAGGATGCTGAAAAAAAGAGGTTTAGCAACTTTATCACCTCTAGGCCATCAGCCCTTTCTCTCCTTAGAGCTGACTTTAGATCTTAAGCAAACAGCCTTAAGAGGTGGGACATTCCATGGCTATCTCAATCTAGCCTCTCAATCCTGTCTTTCTGGCAAGACATTTTCTTTCTTATTTCTATAATTTCTATTTATAAAGTGCATATTTTCAAAACCTTATTTGACCTAAGAACTATCATGATGTTGGAGATTTGCTTTAAAAACTTAAAGCAAAAGCATGTGGGACATAAATTTGCTAGGATTGGCAAAAGTTGATATTAATTTGTTGAACCTAGGCAGGTTTATGGGATCATTGTCCTAGATTTTGTGTAAATTTGGAAGTCCACAATATAAATTTAATTAAAAATAAGTGTGGGGGAAAGTTAGATTTTAGCTACTACTTTTAAAATGCTAATATTAGATAATTTAATATATTAATACTAAATATTAATATTTAATATTAGGATTGGATTTAGTGTCATCCTGTAAATGGAACAGTTTTTTATACTTCTTATTGAAGTATATATAATCCTTTAGCTTATACCCAGTTTCATTTTAGTACATAAGCCAGTTAGGTTGTATAGAAGTTTCTACTGATTTAAGGTAAAATGTACTTACTTTTATGTAGAACTAAATTATGGAATTAACAAGAAGTAACAAATTTAATGTGTGTTTGTCATGATTTCAATTACAGATGTTTTATGAAGGTGCTAGGTATCATCCTCAGCATGTCCTGACCACTAGGATCTGCTGGTCCCAATCTGGTCTTGGCAGCTCATAGAACCAGTGGTTGGGAGGCCTCACTGCAGCCAGGCTCACTGACTTACTATTGGTTTATTTAACAACCTTTTAAATAAACCTCACATTTAAAGGTTTAAAACTTTAAATCAGTAACAAAGACAATATCATCATTGAAGGAAGCATGCTATTTTTAGAAAGCAGTTTTTATGTCAAAATCACAGAACAATTTGCACCAAAGTTGCAAGGTGTCCTCTGTAGTGCTGATAAAAGAGCTCCTAGGATCACTATTTTAGCAATTAGAAAAACTGAGACTCAGAAAGTTTCAAAAGAGGTTCCCAAATCACTCCCTTCTTGGATTCAGATGATGGTGGTTAGCAATTACTCCAGTGTTCCCAGGTATTTGGATGCTGAGCACCGTAAAACCTTCTTCTCATACTATCTATATATTTCATGTTTTCAAATATCTAGCTGCCACAGGGTCTTAAACTCTAAATTTCTTCATCTTTTACCTGGGGGATTAATAATAGTGCTTCCCCAGAACAGTGCTATATAAAATGAATAATGCATATGACTTATTTACCACTATGCTGGGCACAGAGAAAAGGCTCAGTCTGTGGAAATATTGACAAATCTTCAGAGAGCAGGTGTTGAAGTGTCTCCCTTTATATTCATGCTCCCCACTTAAGACTTTTGGGATCTTAGCCTGCTGGTTATGTCCCACATAGCAGCTCTCTTTTCTAGCTGGACTCCTTTCATCTCCCAGTATAGAGTTAGCAATATAAAATCTCCATTTTCCTATGAAAACATATTTGTTCACATTGGGATCTTACCCTTTTTTTTTCAGTGAGGGAAATACTTGTTGCCTTGGTCATCAATGTTTTATATTGGAGTTTGTTTACTCTTGCTGTTGTCAGCACTGTAAACTGTCCCGGAGAGATATACAGCCATGTCTCCACCCCCCTTCTCCCAGCTGAGTCTCATTGAGGGGATAGTCCTTGAGGCTCTGCATGACCCAGCTTCACAACAGGCAATTGCCTAACAGCTTCCACATCTGAACTCAGAGATCTCATTGTTGTTTTCTGTGGGCTTGGCAGAGGGTAGGAAATACCTGAGTCTACAGTACTTATCCTGTATCCTGATGCAGTTACTCTAGGACCTTGAATAAAGACACCTTCAAATACAAACACCATCATATTCAACTTCCTTGGAAATTGATCTTCAATATATTGAAGTATCCTTCTCTCATACCAGACCTGTCAGTGAGAAAATGACATGGAGCCACCCTATTAGGTAAGGACAGATCATCTAGATCAGTGTTTCCCAAAGTGTGGTGCGTGTACCCCAGGGGTATGGGAAGAGTTTGGTGGGGGTAAGCGTTGCACCGGAGTTTGGTGGGGATATGCACTGCACCATGCTTAGCTGCGCCTAATTCTACGTTCTCATGAGTCAAGTCAAGACAGTCTTGTGAGGCATGAGATGGTCCGGTGTGCAAATAAATGTTATTTATAATATAAATTTTATTTATATTTTATTATGAATAATTTTATTTTTCGTTTATTATTTATTATTTTGTGTATGTACCAAAAAAGAGAAAAAATAAATATATTTTGATTACTATTAAAATACATCCTTTTTTTTTTTTGACAAGGGGTACTCAGCGTTACAAAAATTATAGAAGGGGTTTGGGAAACACTGATAGATCTTAGAGTCAAGATGTGCTGTTAAAAGCCTCCATAATAAATTGCAACACATGCATGATTGTTCCTTCTCATTAAGATACTGTATGCTTTTTTGGTCTCAAAATCTTTCTAGCGATTACAACATTAATCAAAGTCTACAAGTTATAAAATTATTGCATGATATTTATTATTAATTAAATATTACTTTATAATGTGATTGTATTACACTTTAACATACATAAATTTCTGTTTATACTTTTTTATATTTTAAACTTCAATACTTTTCTTTAAATATTCTAGGCTTCTGCTTATGATCAATTTAGTGTTACAGATCATCCATTTGGGAAACAGTAAGAAGCATTTTATTTACAGTCTTTTAGTTTTTATTGTGTATTTGTTTCTCAATCATTTTCAGCCTCATATTTTCAATGTTTTTATAAGGTTATCAAAGAGAGAAACATAAAGGTAGTAGAGAAGACGTCAACAACACCGCAGTTCAGAAGCTCCAACAGAAAACACTCAACTGGACTTTGAATAATTTTAGGGAGATGAAGGGGAGCACGGAGAGCTGGAGGTCTCAGGGCTTGTTTCTCCATTCCAGGGCTTTCCAAGAGAGTAAGTCCCCAGGCTGTTTTAAAGCCTTTGCAATCAGCTCAGTCATTGAACTCCAAGTTTAGGGTCTGAAAAACCCTGAGATATATTAAAGATAAAACAAGAAACCCAATAGAGAACATTTTTATCATTTTCAAATGAAGATGCACTATAAAATAAATTTTTTCCTAGTGAAGTGTTCTTTTATTCTTTGCCTTACTATTTCATTGTAAAACGTTGCATTTACTCTTGAAAATTTTATCTTTATTGTTTCAAGTATTATTGATGTTTAAATCTCCACTCCCCTCCCTAATTGACTCCTTCCACCCCCCTTCCCTCTCTCCCACCCCAGGCCTACCGCACATGTATCCATGTGCATTTGCTCTTAAGTGAGTATTTTTCTCAGGTCCAGAAAGATGACTGAAACGTATTTAAAACAAATATCCCAAACCCAAGATAATAGCAGACTTTGCTCGGCTTATTGCAGACTCTCAGGCGCCAGGTTCCATGTCCTCAGGGCGGCCCTCTGGCGGAGGTAGTGGAGGGGGGTGGTTGTGGCCGGTAGGGTGACAGCATTGCACCGTGGGTGGTCCTCGCCTGGGAGGCCTGTCTTCAATCATTGTCAGGAAAGTCACATCCCGAATTTAACATGTGAAAGAAAGTTAGGAGGGAGGGAAGAAGTGAGAAAGACAACCCTAAAAACCTTACTGCTGGGGACAGGGTTCCTCATCTGTCATCCGACTTGTTCCTAACCCAACTTTACCCAAGGTAGTTTGTTTTTAATGCTTCAATTTTAATCCTTTAATTACCTGAGCAAACACACTAATCTGGGAGCTAATTTTATTGCCTCCCTGTGGCGATCTCCTCATGCCCGGCGGGCAGCTCACTAAGTTCCTAGCTGACGCCTCGGCGACCCTCATAGGTGCCTTCCCGCCCCAGCGTTGCTGTATGAACGGCGGCACCTGTGTGCTGGGCAGCTTCTGCGTGTGCTCCGTCCATTTCACCGGCCGTTACTGCGAGCACGACCTGCGGCACAGGTGAGTGCAGAGATGAGCGGGATGGCGGACCGTGGTGAGAGGCGAGGGGTGGGATGCACACGCTGGCTGTACTGACACGGGATCTCGGCCTCTTAAGCGAGTGCGGCACCTTGGTGCACGGATCCTGGACCCTCTGCGGCTGCCGGCTCTGCAGGTGTGTCTTCGGAGCACTGTACTGCCTTCCTCGCCAGACACCCGGCCACTGCGGTAAGAGCATACACATCCTGGGCTCATGGTCTACACATGCAAACAATTGCTCCTTTATATACACCAATCCATAGAGATCTACCTTGCCAGGAGACACAGATACTGGGTCGATTCATTATTCAGGAAAGTTACATTTATTGTGAATCACATAGTGTATTATTTAAAAATTTACAATGCAGTATTATTATGTACTGTAGTGGCCATACCTGTGAGTTATTTTTATAACTGGATGCTTGTACCTCAACCATTTCACCACCCCTCCCACATTGCCCCCACAACTTGGCAACCACAAATCTGTTTTCTGCATCTATAAGTTCCCCATTTTTTTTTTTTTTGGCTGCTGTTTAATATTCAACAGATGTGACATCATATGGCATCTGTCTTTCTCTGTCTGACTTATTTCACTTAGCATAATCCCTCAAGGTCCATCTGTGCTATTAGAAATGGCAAGGTTTCCCTTTTTTTGGCTGAATACTTTTACATATATATACTAGAGGCCCAGTAGTGCATGAAGTTCATGCTCGGGGGTGAGGGGTGGGGGAAGGGCCCCCTCAGCCCAGCCTGCAACTTTTTCCAATCCGGTACCCCTTGGGGGATGCCCAATCTCTGGGATCTGGCCTAAACTGGCAGTCAGACATCCCTCTCACAATCTGGGATAGCTGGCTTCTAACTGCACACCTGCCTGCCTGCCTGATCACCCCAACTGCCTACCCCCTCGCGCCCCCTCCCCCACTGGCATGGTCGCCCCCATACAGCTTGCTGTTCAGTCATTTGCTCTTCCCTCACTAACCCCCCTGCCTGCCTGGTTGTCCAGGCAGCCTGCTGTTTGGTTGTTACTGTTATTGTGACTGTGTCAGACAATTTGCATATTCCTCTATTATTACTATAGTATAGATTCTCTTTATCCTGTCATCCACTGATGTATACCTGTGTACTTATATATTTTGGCTATTTGTAAATAATGCTGCAGTGAACATAGGGATGCATATATCTTCTGGAATTAGTGATTTGGATTTCCAAATATCCAGAAGTGGGATTGCTGGTTTGTATGAAAGTTCTATTTTTTAAAAAATATATATTTTATTGATTTTCCACAGAGAGGAAGGGAGAGGGATAGAAAGCTAGAAACATCAATGAGAGAGAAACAATGACCAGCTGCCTCCTGCACACCCCCTACTGGGGATGTGCCCGCAACCAATGTACATGCCCCTGATCAGAATTGAACCTGGGACCCTTCAGTTGTCTGCAGACCGACACTCTATCCACTGAGCCAAACCCGTTTTGGCATGAAAGTTCTATTTTTAATGTTTTGAGGAACCTCCATACTGCTTTCCATAATGGTTGTGTCAGTTTACATTCCCAATAGCAGTACATAAGGGTTCAGGATCTGATTCTTGATTGCCATTTCTATACTCTACCCATAAGAATAATCGTCGAGCTGAAACCGGTTTGGCTCAGTGGATAGAGTATCAGCTTGTGGACTGACAGATCCCAGGTTAGATTCCCATCAAGGGCACATACTTGGTTGCGGGCACATCCCAAGTAGGATGTGCAGGAGGCAGCTGATTGATGTTTCTCTCTCATTGATGTTTCTAATGATCTCTCTCCCTTCCTCTCTGTAAAAAAAATCAATAAAATATATATTTTTAAAAAAGAATAATTATCGATACAAAATAAAGATATTTTTTGCTTTAAGAATTTTTTAAATTGTTGATATTACAGAAAATCTTCCATTTTCTTCCCCTTTCTCCCCCTCCTCCCAGCCCCAACCACTCCAGAAGTCTTTACTCTTCACTACCCTATTGTCCATGTCAGTGGGCTATACATATAAGTATATAAGTTCTTTGGTTTAACTCCTCATTCCCTAACCCCACGTTGAGGTTTGTCAGTCTGTTTCATGCCTCCCTGCTTCAGGTCTTATTTGATTGGTCAATTCATTTTGTTCATTAGATTCCACAAATAAATGACATCATGTGATATTTGTCTTTCTCAGATTGGTTTATTTTACTCAGCATAATATTTTCCAGGTCCATCCATGCTGTCCCAAAGGGTAAGAGATCGCTCTTTTTTTACAGCTGCCTAGTATTCCATAGTGTAAATATCCCACAGCTCCCCCCCCCCCCATTCATCTACAACTAGACACTTGGGCTGTTTCCAAATCTTAGATACTGTAAATAATGTTATGAATAGATGAGTGCATATATTCTTTCTGATTGGAGTTTTGGTGTTTTAAGAATATATTTCCAGAAATGGGAACCCTGGATGAAATGGAAGTTCCATTTTTAATTTTTTTAGGAAACTCCATACTATTTTCCAAAGTATCTGTACCAATCTGCATTCCCATCAGCAGTGAACTAGTGCTCCCTTTTCTCCAAATTCCCACCAGCACTTGTTTGTTAATTTTTTAATTATAGCCTTTCTGACAGGTGTGAGGTGATATCTCATTGTGGTTTTAATTTGCATTTCTCTGATGATTATAGAGAAATGTCTATTCAGGTCTTGTGCCCATTTTTTAATTAGGTTGTTTGTCTTCATTTTGTTGAGCTGTATGAGTACTTTACATATTTTGGATATTAACCCATTTCAAATCTATAATTGGCAAATATGTTCTCCCATTCAGTGGGTTTCCTTTTTAATTTGATGGTTATTTCTTTTGCTATACAGAAGCTTTTTATTTTAATGTAGTCCCAATTGTTTATTTTTTCCTTTGGGATTTTAATAGGGATTGTGTTGAATCTATAGATTGTGTTGGATAGTATAGACATTTTATTTTATTTATTTATTTTTTTAAAATAAATCTTTATTGTTCATATTATTACAAATGTTCCTCATTCCCCCCCCCCAATTGCTCCCCTACACCAAGTTTCCATTCAATTCTCTGCCCTTTCCCCATCCCCCATTGTCCTCAATCATAGGTGCAGTTTATGTTCAGTCTCTTCCCGTCCCGCCCCATTTCCCCGAGGATCATCAGTCCACTCCCCTTCCATACCTCTGATTCTATTATATTCACCAGTTAATATTGTTCATCATGATTTTTACTTCCCTTGGTTTTTAGACTCACTTGTTGATAGTTACGTGTTTGTTCATAATTTTTATCTTTATTTTCTTCCTCTTCCTAAAGAACCCCTTTTAGCAATTCATATAATTCTGGCTTGGCAGTGATGAATTCCTTTAGCTTAAATTTATTTGTGAAGCTCTTTATCTGGCCTTCGATTCTGAGTGATAACTTTGCTGGGTAGAGTATTTTTGGCTGTAGGTTCTTGTTGTTCATCACCTTGAATATTTCTTGCCATTCCCGTCTGGCCTGCATGGTTTCTGTTGAGAAATCAGTTGACAGTCGTATGGGTGCCCCTTTATAGGTAACTACCTGCTTTTGTCTTGCTGCTTTTAATATTCTCTCTTTGTCTTTAGCTCTTGGAATTTTAATTTTGATGTGTCTTGGTGTGGTTCTTTTTGGATTCCTTTTGTTTGGGGTTCTGTGTGCTTCCTGGACGTGTAAGTCTATTTCTTTCACCAGGTGGGGGAAGTTTTCTGTCACTATTTCTTTCAATATGTTTTCAGTATCTTGCTCTCTGTCATCTTCTGGGATGCCCATAATTCTGATGTTGGTTCGCTTGAAGTTGTCCCAGAGGTTTCTTACATTATCTTCAACTTTCTGGATTCTCTTGTCTTCTTGCTTCTGTGGAGGAGTGTCCTCTGGCTCTTTGTGTTCCAAATCTTGGACTTGATCCTTGCAATCTTCCAATCTGTTTTTAGGACTCTGTATAATATTATTTATTTCAGAGATTGTATGCTTTATTTCTAGTTGACCCTTCATTATTTCTTGTTGATCCCTTATCATATCCTCATAGTTCTCATTTATTTTATCGGCCTTTTCTAAGAGATTGTTGAACAACCTTATAAGCGTGGCTTTGAACTCTATATCCAGTCGCTTTTTGTCCTCCATTTCTTTCGTTTGTGATCTGTTTCCTCGTTTCGGCATTTTCGCTGCTTCCCTGAGTTGGTAGGTTGGGAGGATCAGCTGTGTCTATGCCAGCAGACAACCTTATTCCACTAGACTTGGAAACCTGCAAAAGCCGCTCTGAGTTCAGCTTGGATGGGGCAGTTTCAGGGTGGAGCCTACAGCCTTGGCTTCCGGTTAGCCCCGCCCTCTGAGGCTCCTGAGTCTCAGTGTACCTCAGGGTCCTTTGGTACTCGCTGCAAGCACCTCTGAGAGAAAGGCACTCTAGAGTTTTGCCCACTACCAGACAGTGTAGTCTCTCCCCCAACAAGTCCACAACTGGGGTTCAGAGCAGTTGGAAGTGGGGTTAAGCACAGTCCGGAGCTTATGTCTCCTTCCCGCTAGGGCGATCTCGTGGCCCAAACAACAGTCTGTCCTCTGTGCGCGCAATGTGCGCGACTCAGGGGCTCGGCTTTTCGCCGTTCCCCCTGAGCTTCTGTCTTACAGCCCAGATTCCCCCTGTATGAGGCTGGGGCCCGAGGGTCTTGCCCAGGACTGGGGTTCAGTGCAGTCAGAACTGGGGCTCAGCACAGTCCTGAGCTTTTGAGTCCTTCCCGCTGGGGCAATTCAGCAGCTTAGCCAACAGTCCCTCCTCTGCGCGAAATGTGCGCGACTCCAGGGCTCTGCCTTTCTCGCTGCTCGGCTGAGCTTCCGCCTTACAGCCCAGATTCCCTCTTTGTGAGCCTGGGACCCCCGGGGTCTCGCCCAGAACTGGGGTTCAGTGCAGTCGGAGTTGGGGTTTAGCACAGTCCAGAGCTTTTATGTCCTTCCCGCAAGGGAACGCCAGCCTGGCACTCAGCCGCCCCTCCTCTCCGGCTCCGTCCTCTCCCCGCGCGCACCGTGTCTCCGTACCTTCGGCTTTTACAGCTCCTCTGGCTTTCCTTCTGGTTTTCTCTTTCCTTCTAGTTGTAGAATTTCTAGTCAGTCAACTTTCCTGTAGTTCTGGATAGTGTCCATTCTATATTTTAGTTGTATTTTTTGAAATTGTTGAGTGCGGCTGCAGTTAGGCTTTTACCTCTGCCGCCATCTTGTTGTCCGGTCTAGTATAGACATTTTAATGATGTTAATTCTTCCAACCCATAAACATTGTATACACTTCCATTTGTTTCTATCTTACTCTATTTCTTTTTTTCAATGTCCTATAGTTTTCCAAGTACAGGTCTTTTACTTCTTTGGTTAAGTTTATTCCTAGGTATCTTTTTTGTTGTTGTTGCAATGGTAAATAGGATTGTTTTTTAATTTTTTTTCTGAGAGTTCATTATTGGTATATAAAAATGCCATTGATTTCTACATGTTGATTTTGTATCTGCTACCTTGCAGAATTAATTTATTAAGTCTAGTAGTTCTCTGGTGGAGTCTTTAGGGTTTTCTATATACAATATCATGTCATCTCTGAGTAATGACAATTTTGCTTCCTCATTTCCAATTTGGGTGCCTTTTATCTCTTCTCATCTGTTGGCTGTAGCTAGGATTTCTAGTATTATGTTAAATAAGGATGGTGAAAGCAGACATCTTTGTCTTATTCCTGTTTTTAAGAGAAACTTTTTTTTAGTTTTGGTCATTGAGTGTTATGTTTGCTGTAGGTTTGTCATATATGGGCTTTATTATGTTGAGATATGATTGTTAGGTTTGAAAGGAAACAGGAAACAGAACAACAGGGAATTTTAAAGTAAAGTTTATTCCCCGGTAATGGGCGGAACCCATCACAGAGGTAAAGAGATCAGAATTGGAGGGGGAGGGGACAGGGCACCGGACCCAGCCGGGCTGATGACGGATCAGCAACAGCAGCAGCCACAGCCAACAGCAACACGTGTCTTGCCTGGGGTCCCTTTTAAAGGACGGAAAGGGAGGGGGTTGGGCCCAGGGTGGAACAGGAAGGGGTGGGCCCTAAGGGCACTCTGGCCCATGTTGATTGGTGGTTCAATGTCTTGGAGATGTCTCTGTGGCAGGTGCCAGTCATGTGTTAGCTCCACCCACCAGTTTGGGAGGGGGGAGAACCTTACACTAGTCATGTGTTAAACTCCACCCACCAGTTTGGGCAGGGGGATAACCTTTCAATGATCCCTCCATTCCCACTTTGCTGAGAGTTTTTATCAGAAAAGGATGCTATATTTTGCTTTTTCTGCATCTATTTATATGATCATGTGGCTTTTAAAAAAATTTATTGATAATTCTTTTTAAAAAAATATATTTTTTAATTGATTTTTCATAGAGAGGAAGGTAGAGGAACAGAGAGTTAGAAACATCCATGAGAGAGAAACATCAACCAGCTGCCTCTTGCACACCCCCTACTGGGGATGTGCTCACAACCAATATACATGCCCTTGACCGGAATCGAACCCGGGACCTTTCAGTCCGCAGACTGATGCTCTATCCACTGAGCCAAACCGGTTTTGGTGGTCATGTGGTTTTTATCTTTCCATTTGTTTATGTGATATATCAAATTATTGATTTGCAAATATTGTATCAGCCTTGCATCCCTAGAATAAATCCCACTTGATCATGGCATATGATCTATTTAATATATTGCTGGATCTGATATGCTAATGTTTTGTTGAGAATTTTAACATATATATTCATCAGGGGTATTGGCCTGTAATTCTCTTTCTTTGTAGTGTCTTTATCTGGTTTTGGAGTTAGGATAATGCTGGCTTCATTTGTTCAAAAAACGAACAAACTTGGAAGTGTGCCTTCTTCTGGAATATTTTGGAATAGTGTGAGGAGGAAGGTGTTAGTTTTTCTTTGAATGTTTTGTAAAATTAACCTATAAATTCATTGGATCTAGGACTTTTATTTTTTGGAATTATTGCTTCAATTTATTTTGAATTACTGCTTCAATTTCATAAGTTGTTATTGGCCTACTCAGGTTTTCTGATTCTTTCTGATTGAGTTTTGGAAGATTGCATATTTCTAGGAATTTTTCCATTTCACCCAGGTTCATCTAGTTTGTTGGCATATAATTGTTCATAGTATTTGTTTACAATCCTTTGTATTTCGGTGTTGTCTGTTGCTATATTGGCTCTTTCATCTCTTGTTTGATTTATTTGGGCCCTCTTTCTTTGTTTTTTGATGAGTCTAGCTAGGGGTTCATAAATGATGTTTATCTTTTCAAAGAATCAACTCTTGGATTTATTGATCTTTTGTACTTTTTTTTTTTTTTAGTTTCTATGTCATTTATTTCTGCTCTGATCTTTATTATTTCCTTCTTTTTACTTCCTCTGGGCTTTTATTGCTGTTCTCTTTCTAATTAACTTAATTTTAGGTTTAGATAGTGTATTATCCCTTTTTTAATTTATTTTTTATTTAAAAAAATATATTTTATTGATATTTTACAGAGAGGAAGGGAGAGAAATAGAGAGCTAGAAACATCAACGAGAGAGAAACATCGACCAGCTGCCTCCCGCACACCCCCTACCTGGGATGTGCCCGCAACCAAGGTACATGCCCTTGACCAGAATTGAACCCAGGACCCCTCAGTCTGTAGGCCGACCCTCTATCCACAGAGCCAAACCGGTTTTGGCAATGATTACTATGTGTTCAGAGATCATAATAATCTGGCCACTCAGTGTATATTCTGTTACTTTGATGTGAAATGTTCTGTAAATATTGGTTAGATCCATCTGATCTACTGTGTCATTTAAGGCCTCTGTTTTCTTGTTAATTTTTTTGTCTGGATCCAGTGATGTCAGTGGGGTGTTAATGTCCTACACTATAACTGTATTGCTGTCAATCTCTCTCTTAATGTCCTTTTAGAGTGTTTTAATATGCTTGGGTGCTCCTATATTGAATGCATATATGTTTACAAAAGATATTTTCTTATTGAAACATTTCCTTTAGTATTATGAAGTGGCCTTCTTATTTCTTGTATGCCCTTCATTTTGAAGTCTATTTTGACTGATATGAATATTACTACTCCAGCATTTCTTTACTTTTCATTTGTATGGAATATATTTTTCCATTCTTTCATTCTCAGTCTGCGTGTATCTTTGGTTCTGAGGTGGGTCTCTTGTAGACAGCGTATATATGGGTCATGTTTTCTTATCTAGTCACCCTATATATTTTGATTGGAGCATTTAGTCCATTTACATTTAAGGTTATTATTAATAGGTATTAATTTATTGCCATTTTTGTTTTCTTTATGCCTATGATCCTCTCTCTCTCTTTCTTCTTCTTCCTAAGAAGTCCCTTTAACATTTCTGACATTGCTGGTTTGGAGGTAATGTACTGCTTTAACCTCTTTTTGTCTGGAAAGCTTTTTGTTTTACCTTCAATTTTAAATTATAGCCTTGCTAGGTACAGTAGTCTTGGATTTAGACACTTGTTTTTCATTACTTGGAGTACTTCAGGCCATTCACTTCTGCCTTGAAGCATTTTTTGTTTTGTTTTTTTAGAAATCAATTGCCATTCTAATGGGAACTCCGTTATATGTAATTTATTCTCTCTCTCTCTTGCTGCCTTTAGGATTCTTTCTTTGTTTTTAACATTTGCCATTTTAATTATGATGTGTCTAGGTGTGGATCTCTTTGGATTCCTCTTGATTGGGACTCTCTGCCTCCTGAACTTCTGTGGCATTTTCCTTCACTGGGTTGGAGAAGTTTTCTGTCATTATTTCTTTAAACAGGTTCTTTGTTCCTTGCTCATCCTTTTCCCCTTTTGGGTATTCCTGTTATGTGAATGTTTTTACATTTCATGTTGTCCTAGAGCAACTCCCTTAAGTGATCTTCCTGCTTTTTAATTATTTTTTCTGTTTGCTGCTTTAATTGGGTATTTATTTCTATCTTGTCTTCCAAATCACTGATTTGGTCCTCTGCTTTATCCAATCTACTTTTAATCCCAGTGTACTATGAAATTGTCACTCTCTGGCTCCTCCAGAGATCCCATTACCAAAGGATCTTCAAGGGCCCTATAGAGTCCAAGTATGATAAGCTTTCCTAATCTCAAATATAATATCTTCTCAAGGCATGCTTTTCATTCTGACTTAGAAGAACATGATTTGTTCCTTTATTTTCTCATGTTAGATGTGGATAGCTCTGTCTTTAACCCTCACACAGATGTTGAAGGATAAAATTTATGCAAAATAATTTTGTTTATTGGTGTGGGCTATTTTTGTAATTTTTCTGTTTTAGGAACTAAATAATGCTTTGTGCATAATAATGCTAAATAAATATTGGTTTCTTAGGTTAAATATAGAACCTAATTTATTCAAAGAATAAATACCATATAAGCCATTATCTATTACTATATTACAGATCAAATAATCCTTTCTTGGTGTTCTAAAAACAATATGCTTTAGACAGGTAACTATAATTCTACCATTTTCTTCATTTGCACTTGTTAACATTGCATTTAAAGAGGAAATGTGGCAAAATAGAGATAGCATGAAAAATCCTCCAAAGTACTTGTTCAAATTCCAAAAATACTTTTTATAATATTTATAATCTTTATAAAAGGTTAAAGGACTTGTTTATGCTTCAGAAGCCACAGATGCAAAATTGGAGCTGAATATTGTCCATTGTTTGTTAAAATGCAAAGAAACTGTATCTGTTAAATATTATGCACAAAATAATTTATTATTACTTTATTAACATCACCAAAGTATTTTAATCAATACATTGAGGTTAGAATTACTTCATAATTTAGCATTAATTATAAATTTGCTGAAATGTGAAATGAATAACATCCTCTAATACTTGGTGGGCATTAGGTAAAATAGGGTTAAATAAGGGTAAGCTTTCAGCTAAGAGGGGATTTTACTTAGTCCTTGAGCCAGCCCAAGATATCCTTATACACAGGTTGGGTCTTCTTACACATAGCCCCAAATAATTAAATATATTTTATTAGTATCAAGCACTAGTTTAATGCTCTAATAATGACAAAATGAAGTAGGAAACTCAAATGCCTTCAAAGACAAACAGAAAATGCAAATGTCAGATTGTTATCTGGTCAACCCTCACTTCTTACTTCAAACTCAATTTTTAAAATTACATTTTTGACATAAAACAATCAATCAACCTACCGGTTTCCCCGAAAATAAGACATCCTCCGAAAATAACACCTACTTACAGGTTTCCTTCTGTGTGAAATATAAGGCATCCTCCCAAAAATAAGGCCCCTAGGGTCTCAGAATGAAAATTAATTTACCATAAACTGGTCGCTAGGGCTGCCCCGACTGGAGTCCTAACGTCACTGCTGTGTGAATGGAGAGAAATCAATGTGGAAACTTTGTGAAACCTAAACTGCAAGAAGTTGTGACTTGGGTGAAGAATTCATGGGAGGAAATCACTGACAGTTGCATTGCAAATGCACTGCGAGCAGGCTACCTTGACAAGAAGTACTCATTTAAAGACAGTGCTATTTATTGCTAAGCATGAGAGATTTGGTCCACTGATTCTGAAAGAAATGGAGTCACAAGAAATTTACCAGGAAATTTAGGAATTGGATTGTTATGATGATGTTCCAGAAGATGATGACATGATTGTCATTGAATAAATGAGTAAATTCTTGATACTGTAGGATTCACAGTTTGTCTGGTTTGTGTTGACAACTACCGTACTACAGTACCGTATACAGGTAATAAACTTCCTTTATTTTCATTTAACAATAAATGTGTACTGTATTCTTCTTCATGGAAAAATAAGACATCCCCTGAAAATAAGACCTAGCACATCTTTGGGAGCAAAAATTAATATAAGACACTGTCTTATTTTCGGAGAAACAGGGTAGCAACAAGCAAATAAATATCTGTGGGACAGAGCCAGCCTGTGGGACTGTGGGGATTGAGGGGCTGTGGCTTGTGAGGCTGCAATCTGTGGGGCTGTGACCTGTGGGGAGGATGACCTAAGAAGATCGTGGCCCTTACCAGCACTGAGACCATGGTGTGCTGCTTGGGAGAGAGCATTTTGTTAAGCCCTCCTAGAATATTTTCTCATGGTAGGTATTGGTCCAATGGGTGAGCTTTCTGGGTTGCACAATAGGAGAGGAAGCCATTTGCCTCCCAAGGGTATCTGTGAGTATCTGCAAATAGGAGTGTTTTAAAAATTATGGTTCTGGACCTCACATTGAAGCATGATGTTATTCTCATGCAGGGTGCAGGCCAAAACTTTTTCTTTAAATCTCCCCTCCCACCAGTAAAAAAAAATTGAGCCATTTTCCCATTAAGTGGTGATGATGACACAGTTGCCATGCTGAGCATCACAAACTTGATTTCACTTATAGCTTCCTTTTCACATATGCACAGGTTAGTGTACATGATAAAAATATGCTACGTCTGACTAAAGTCTAAAAAAGGCCATTCAGTAAGTATATAATAAAAATCATCCTATATAACAAAAAGCCTAAGATACTAAGTGTCCAGTTGGCCTTTCAACCAATCGAAGCGTAATATGCTAATGATATGTTAAGGCTGCTCAACTGCTTTCTATAATGTGTACTGACCACCAGGGGGCAGATGCTTTGACCAGTAGGTCAGTTTGCTGCTGGGGTCTTACTGATTAGGACTGAGCAAGACTGGTCGGACACACCGTGGAGCCCCACCAGCCTCTGGCGTCCCTCCCCAACCCCAATTGTGCACCGGTGGGGTCCCTCGGCCTGGCCTGTGCCCTCTTGCAATCCGGGACCCCTCAGGAGATGTTGGAGATCTGGTTTTGGCCTGATCCCCACAGGCTGGGCCAAGGGACCCCATTAGTGTACGAATTCGTGCACCAGGCCTCTAGTAGTTTATAATAAATAATCAGTAGCAGAGGTGTGTGTGTGTGTGTGTGTGTGTGTGTGTGTGTGTGTGTGTTTGGCATGACATAAAATAATGGTGGGCTTAGAACTACTGATTTCCTAGATTTAAATATACACAGTAAACATTAGTAATGCTTCTATAAATATGTAGTGGAACTTCTAATATTTTCTCTCTTAGCTCAAAGGGTAAACTTATGCTCCCTTAAAGGGATACTACATGGTGCTCACAGCCTCAGTTTGGGGACTCCTGCTGAGGGGCTGACTTAGTCTAACCTAATTCACAAAGCTGACTAAAATAATGACCTTCAAATTTATATACAAGAAAAGACAATTGGTGGGTCTGAATCCTTTTTGGACAGCCTGTTTCCTTCTCTCAAGGGAAAATCAGCTCTCAAGTTCAGTACTTACTGACCCTTTTCTCACCTGAATAGCTTCTTATTTTGTGAATCCCTATCTTTCATTAGCTCTTCTAGAGCCTTTGCTGTGCCTAC
The DNA here is from genome assembly GCA_963924515.1 of Vespertilio murinus. Lineage (NCBI taxonomy): Eukaryota > Metazoa > Chordata > Mammalia > Chiroptera > Vespertilionidae > Vespertilio > Vespertilio murinus. The sequence continues at coordinate 94,369,165 of OZ004707.1, read as the reverse complement.
ATGTTAGGGTTCCTGTTTTGTGGGATATAGTACTCTGGAGCATCACTCTCACAAGGTGAGGTGGTATGGGGAAGGCACCTTCGGAGTGGGCCTTACTTTGGTCCCATCCTGAGTCTGATCTCCTAGACTGCCCACAGTGGCTCACCTGTGAGAAAGTAGAGTGGGACCCTTCTACAGTGGCTTGTATTTGTTATTACTTGTTCATCCTACTGTCTCATGCTTACCACAGGTTCTCATAGGGCATCTTCTAGAGCAGTGGTCTTTAGTCAACAGAGCCAAATATCAACAGTGCAACAATTGAAATTTCTTTTGAGAGCTACATTTTTTCAAGTTAAACTTCTTCTAATGCCACTTCTTCAAAATAGACTCACCCAGGCCATGGTATTTTGTGGAAGAGCCACACTCAAGGGGCAAAACAACCACATGTGGCTGGCAAGCCACAGTTTGCTGACCACGGTCCTAGAGGTATCATAGAGTGTGGGGCTAGCAGCCCTGTTCCAGGAGCAGCAGATGGTCAGGGGCTGGCTAGCCCAGAAAGAAGTTCCTTTAGTGGTCCCCTTCCTCTGCTAAGGCTACATCCAGCCCCCAATTTGTTTGTGAGAATGCTTTGGTGGAGTTGGCATCCCTCCCTGTGACCATAAAGCTGGGGCTTACCAGCTTTACATGGTAATCACTCACTACCAGGGATTTTTGCCAATATCCCTGCCTACCTTCAGTACCCCCTAGTAGGGGAGATTGACAGTTATTTCTACTTAGCACCTCTAGGCTGGAAGCTCAGCCATACAGAAAGTCAGACTTATAGAGCTCAGAGTGAGGTCTGCTGTCAAGGATCCACATTGTGACAGCAGGAGAGATGAGCACTGTAGTGTGTGGTGCCACAATGCTGTGGAGCTATTTATTGTTGTTTACTTCCTTGTGGTATTTTGCCATTTCTTTAGGGGTGGGCACTTTTCTTCTGTTTACTAAATTGTTCCTAGTTTAAAAAATAGTGTTATATTTTAAATCAGATATATTTGCCCCTAATTGCTAAATGACTTGGTTTGGAACTCTGAAAGATCACTTTGGTCAGCTCATGTGCTAAATGAGAGGAGCTGCAGGGTCACTTATTTGTTGCCTTATTGACAATCAGTGAATTCTTCAACAAAGCCCAGGTTTCACAAAAATTCCATTGTTTTAGGCTACAGAAAAAAGAGTAAAAAAGCTAAAGGCAAGCACCTATTTCTTGAGCTGTGCCCCCAAAGGCTGACTTCCTTTTGCAAATGCGGTGACCTCTGGTGAGCTTGTGCTATGAGCTCTGGATTTACTCCCATCCAGTCCTAATGCAGGCAAAGCCTAGTTAGGAGGCCAAATAGGGAAGGACCTTTATCAAAGCATATGCAAAACCCCGTATCAGTCCCTTAAAACAAGTCTGCAGCAGAGAGTCTTACATTTTCTGGTGTTTTTTTTTTCAGACCTGAAGGAATTTCTCTCATCATACTCGACTAGACTAAGCACACAATGCTTGCTGGTTTTTCTTAGCCTCCTGCCCTGCTTCCTCCTGAAATATATCATCAGTGAAGGAGAGATTGCTGCCTAGCCTACAAAGGCCTGATTCAAAATATACATCGGCAGGATATCAGTGTCCCTGTATCTGTTGGGAAAGCATGTCTTGTGCATCCTCTTTAGTTTTCTGTGTTGTAAGTAATATATTTGCTTGATTTTGTATAAACCGAAGTATTACATAAATATTTTTATTAATAAACATCATGATAGAGCCTTTTGCTTCCCTAAGCCTTATTTCTAGGTACATGATTTAACTTACATGAGTAAACACTAGAGGCAGGGACCTCTTCAACCCTACATCATTTGTGATTTCAGAGTAGACTGAGCAGGCAAATAACAACTCCTCTTCAGCATCCCTAGCTGCCATGCGTAGATGCACTAGAGATGCTGTAACCTAATCTAAATAGATGCTGTAAATTGCTGATATATGCAGGCAGCCAGCATAGACTAACTTTTATTTAGAATTCATAAGCATTTCTTTGCTTAGATGAACCTGTAAACCCACTAAGAACACCCTAGGTTTTATAAGGTTTGTGTACCCACATCCTGTAATTTGCTAAGAGTTTAACAGAAGGGACTTAATTGGTTAAACTTCCTTCCATACCTATACCATCCCTGACATTGACGATAGCTAGAACTGTCTTTTCAGAGACAAGTTCAGGATGATTTGCAGAACCAGGGGGTTGATCTGGCCAAAGTGGCCTGGAGGACTCTGTACTGATCTCTTCATGAACTTTTCTCATTATACCCTCATTGTAATACTAAAATGTCCTCCCAGAGGTAGAGATTGCCATTTTTGAATGAACATGTGATGTATGTATAGACATGTTTTCTAACTGCACATGAGCAGGAATCTCCCCACCTCTACCTGCAATGAGGAAACTCTCCTCAATGTTTATGCATGACTTTCCTGAATAAAAACTGTTAATATAAAAACATTCAAATCTATAAAGAATTTTTGTGAGTTTATTTGAGCCAAACTGGCAATTGCCGGGAAGCAAAATCTCAACGGATTGGGATAATGCTCCAGAAAATGGTGGCCCTTTACCTTGTTTTATACATCACAATCAAAGGAGGAGATGTAAGTGGGTTACATGAAATCCATTGGTGATAGATTAAGGAGGTGGGAGAAAGCAAGGGGGTTAGCTCTGAAACTGAATAAAAAGTGAAATGATGGACACATGCTTCTTTTACATAGGTGGGTACAGGATAGTTAACAGTTGACAACTAACAGCATAACAATAACAATGAGGGAATTTTCGGTTTCCACCATGCTGCCATTTGTTGTGCCCTGAGCAATCCAGAAAAAGGGAAATTACAAGTTATCCTGACATTCCACCAGTATGTTATCTTAAATGCAAAAAGACGTTAGGCTCAGTAAAGATTGAAGTTGATTTTTGTCAGGGAAAATACTGGCTTAGGATATGACTACCCACTGTAAACTGCTTTTAGTTAAGTTTTTAATTTCAGACCATCATTTGTAGTTTGTTTAGGTCTTTGAGTTTGCAAAACTGCTTGCTTTGAAGGCCTTTGCTGAGCTAGCCAGGTTAGCATGTGGCCTTTTTTTTCCCGTTTACTAAACAAATCCTATCCTTTGTTTGGGGACAGCTGCTTTGGGAGAAGTGACATTCACTTCCCCTTGTGTGTCCTTACCTTCTGGCTATAAATTACATTCCTTCTCATGAAATCTTACAGTTATTTGGCTGGTGACTACTGTGTGACTGGCCTGATAACAGTGCTGCAGAATCTCATGTCTTTTTCTTCTTTTTAAATTAATTTTAATGATTATAGTATCACATAATTGTCCTTATCCCCTCATTCCCATCCCAAACCCCTCTCTACATATTCCCCCACCACCCTGTTGTCCATGGCCACTGGCTAGGCCCATGTGCATGCACAAAAGTCCTTTGGTTGATCTCTTCCCTTTACACCCACCCTCCCCTAATTTCCCTCTGAGATTTGAGAGTCTGATTGCTGCTTCTCTTTCTCTGGGTCTATTTTTGTTTACCAGTCTATATTGTTCATTATTTCCTCTAGAAGTGTGAGGTCATGTGATCCAAGAAATACCCTTGTAAGAATCTAACCTGCGACAAGCCTTGATGGTTATGCTGAGAGGCAAATGAATCAGTCTGTAGTGAGTTCCTTTCTGGGCCAACAGTTCTTTTGAGTCCCAATTTCAATGTCAAATAGTTCCTTATGTGTACATGTCAGCCATGATATTTCAGATCTGGTTGGTGGACAAATGGTGGTAATGCAGGTCTGACAGTCTCTGGTTTGGTCGTGGGCATCCTTCAGCAACAGGCAGCTGCTGTCTGCTGGTATGGTGAGGCGTGGTCAGCATCTTCCATCTCTGAATTGTGTCTCTTCTGTCTTCATGGCTGGAACACTTCTGTCTATTCCTCTCTGTTACTGGATTCCAGGTGGTCTCGGAGTTGTTTTCTGAAAATATACAAACATATTCTCGACCAAAGTTAATAAAGGGATATTCTCTTTAAATTTGACTTGGAATTCTTTTTCATCCCCCCCCCCCCCAAATAATTTTCCTCTGGCTTATTTAGACACCATGTGTATATTTTTATGGGTATCTTGCTGTTAGCATTTCAAATAAAGGTTAATTTTCTAAAGTACAAAAAATTTTTTTAGATGTAAATTATTCTCAGGATATTTTTCCTTACATGATATTCTTCCACTGTCACCCCCTTTTTTACTTTAAATAATAGGAGACTTTTGGAAATTTTATAGTTAGTCTTGATATCTTTTATATTTTAATTATTTGTGCTACACTATGACTGCCTTAGGTTCATAACATGTTGTGCAATTTTACCATGAGGCGCTCTGCCAATAAGAATTTTTATTAATACTATAGGAACAGCTTTTTGTACAGTACACATGAGAGGGCAGGGCGAGGCTAACTCCTGACTCCATTTTGTATTGTGGGGCAGGGCAGAACAGGGTGGAACTATCCTCCATTTTATGTAACAACCCTAGACCTCACCCAACCAATCAGGGTAAGCCAAAACAGTGACATCACCACCCTTATAAAACCCCTTGACTTGTCGAATTTCACTCTCTCTTCCACCATGCTGTCGGCGTGAGTGGGACAGAGCCCATGCTAGCATGGAAGAGGCTCTTGTTTATTGCATGGGACTCGGATCCCTGGTGGTCCTCGGGGATCACAAAGTCTGGGCATAACACACTCAGTTTTTCTAGAATATTCATTTATTTCCATCAGCCACATTGATTTCCTCTGAGAAATTGGCTACTATTCATCTGTCAGACTCAACACTCTAGCAACTATCTTATTTACCATGTGTGTATTAGTGGAATTGATTGTTTGGCTTCTTGAGAAGGGCCTGAGCATTCCTGCTACTAGGCTGGACTTGGAAATTTTGTTCACTGTCAATCCCCCCACTACCCTCTAAGTCATTGGGGGACAGCTGTGTCCCCAATATTGCTGTGCTCTGTGTCTGGTAAGGAGAAGCTGCCATAGGTGAAGGAAGGCCAGGCTGTAGGAACCTGCCTCTTTCTCTTTGTAACAACCTTTTCAGGACAATTAGCATTTCTTGGTATTATCACCAACATCTCTTTAAAAGGGGAAGAGTCTACAAAGCAGAATCCATTATAAAGGCAAAGCATGGAGATAGTTTAGCCAAAAGAAGTTATATAACCTGTAAGAGGATTCAGTCATCTCTTGACAGCCAGTCAGACAAGCCACCAAATCTGAACTCCAAGAAACTAAATTCATATAAAGAATTATAGGAATTCTTTAGGGCTCCTACTAGGGGAGATATCTGCTAGGGAAAATAAAGGGAGACTTAATGGCTGGTCTTCCTGCCAATCACACTGTATTTGGAAGTCACACATTTCTAAATTTGATCTGTCAAGTATCTTAGCTCTCTGCTTATTAGTCATAGTCCTATTTGGAAAGGTACACAACTAGAAATCAGAAGAATGAAGACAAGAATATTACTAATTATTTAGGTAAACAAGAATAAAATACAAGAGAGAAAATGACTCTGAAATAGCTAATATAGCCTGAATTAATAAATTAATTGATAAAAAATTGATCTGTTATAAACCTTGTAGGATTTTATTTAAAATGTTCAAAGTTAGCCGAAACCGGTTTGGCTCAGTGGTAGAGCATCGGTCTGCGGACTGAAAGGTCCCGGGTTCGATTCCGGTCAAGGGCATGTACATTGGTTGCGGGCACATCCCCGGTAGGGGGTGTGTAAGAGGCAGCTGGTGGATGTTTCTCTCTGATCGACATTTCTAGCTCTCTATCTCTCTCCCTTCCTCTCTGTAAAATATCAATAAAATATATTTTTAAAAAATGTTCAAAGCTAGAGGGAAAATGGTGGAAGAACAGGTAGGCGGGTTTTGAGGCTTGTCTGGAAGCAGAAAGAGAGAGCAGCTGAGGGTCGCTCTGGGAGTGCTGGTCAGCAAGCCAAGAGACAGGCGAACACCAGGGGAAACTGGGGGTCTGCTGATCAGGGTGCCCCTGACAGGGAAGCACCCACAGCTAGGTCCCTTCCCGGAGCTACCTACAGGCTTGGACTGGGAAATCTCACCATCTTGAAGGGAAGAGTGGTTCGTGTCAGAGGCCTGAATATCCACAGCCGCAGTGACCACCAAGTAGCTGTGGGCCCCAGAAAAATGATCCTAGTCAGTGCGAACACTTGGACTCAAAGGAGCTCTCCAACGCATGGTGATTTCTTGGAGATCCGGTGAGTCCCCCACAGTGGAGGATGACAACTCCACATGCCAGGTGCACAGAAATTGGAGGACTGGGCTGGTGTTTACAAGAAACCCCATTGTTATAGGCTAGTGGCACCCCTGACTGTGGACAGGGCTCCTACTAGGGGAGATATCTAAAGAGCAATATGTTTGGATCTGACTCCGAGGCATATCTGGAGAATGACAGGGGAGTGCAGTGGGCTAGGTCCTGCCGCCCACCCCCATCCCTCCACAGATCAGAGACACAGAGAAGGAAAAAAAGCTAGAGAGGCTTCAGAGCCCTGGAAATCAACCCAGAAACACTGCCACCCAGAGGCTGAATCACATATTGACCCTAGTGCAGGGCAGGATTATAACACTGAGGAGCAATGAAATGCAGGGAACTACAATACTTCCCAGACTGAGAAACAGGCATGCCAAACAGAACGACAGAGGAAGTGAATGGCCTTCATTACTGCAAATTTTATTTAATTTTTTTAATTTTAATTTTTTAATTGTTTAATTTTTGTTTTTTATTTTCATTAGTTGCAACATTTACTCAAGAAATTATTTTTTCATCTTTCCTCACTTGATTTTACCTTTTTAATTAATACATTTTTATATGTAATCAACATTATTACTACTACTATTTTACCTTTTTTATCTTATTTTCTTTTGTTTATTATTTTTTTTAAGTGTCATATTATTTGCCTTTTCCCCCCAACCCCCTTTGGGATTACTATTATACAGGCTATTTATACCTTTCCTTCTCCAACACTTTATTCTTTTTTTTTATTTTTATTGATTATGGTATCACATAATTGTCCTTATCCCCCCATTCCCATCCCAAACCCCTCCCTACATATTCTCTCACCCCCCTATTTTCCATGGCGCATGCACACACATGGTGTCAAAATAAGCCAGAGGAAAATTATTTGGGGGGGGGGGGATGAAAAAGAATTCCAAGTCAAATTTAAAGAGAATATTCCTTTATTAACTTTGGTCGAGAATATGTTTGTATATTTTCAGAAAACAACTCCGAGACCACCTGGAATCAAGTAACAGAGAGGAATAGACAGAAGTGCTCCAGCCATGAAGACAGAAGAGACACAATTCAGAGATGGAAGATGCTGACGATGCCTCACCATACCAACAGACAACAGCTGCCTGTTGCTGAAGGATGCCCACGACCAAACCAGAGACTGTCAGACCTGCATTACCACCATTTGTCCACCAACCAGATCTGAAATATCATGGCTGACATGTACACATAAGGAACTATTTGACATTGAAATTGGGACTCAAAAGAACTGTTGGCCCAGAAAGAAACTCACTACAGACTGATTCATTTGCCTCTCAGCATAACCATCAAGGCTTGTCGCAGGTTAGGTTCTTACAAGGGTATTTCTTGGATCCAACCCTTTATTCTATTTCAACCCTACCTTTATGCCATCACTCTCTTTCTAACCCTTTCCCTTTGGTATACTGCCTATCTTAACCCTTTACTGCTCTAGATTTTCCCTATTCTTTCTGTTTACCCCCTCCTAAAATGTCACTCTACCTGTGTATAGCTAATTTCCAACCCCCTGCTCCAAGCCCATTCACAGCTCCTTTGTCGCTGTCCTAAAAAAAACACAACAACACTAAACACACACACACACACACACACACACACACACACACACACACCAATCTTTCTCTCTATCCCTTTGTAGTTGTATGTTGAATATTAACTATATCGAATTTTTATGCTTTTTTGTAATATTCGTTTGCTTATTCTTTTTGTTTAATTGTATTTTTTTCTGATTTTATATATTTATATTTATTTATTTTTATTAAACTTTTTATTTTGAAATTGGTGGAGATTCATATGCAGCTGTTAAAAACAATACAAAGAAATCAACCAAAGGACTTGTATGAATGCATATTTTTTAATTGTAATATAATTTTTTCTTTTTAAAAATTTATTAAGGTATTATATGTGTACATTGCCCCCTCCTCCCATACATGCCCTCCCTCCCCAGAGTTTTGTGTTCATTGGTTGTACTTATATGCATGCATACCAGTCCTTTGGTTGATCTCTTATCTTATGAGATTTCCCCGCCCAAGCCTGTCGGTAGCTCCGGGAAGGGACTTAGCTGTGGGTACTTCCCTGTCACGGGCACCCTGATCAGCAGACCCCCAGTTTCCTCTGGTGTTCACCTGTCTCTTGGCTTGCTGATAAGCACTCCCAGCATGATCCTTGGCTGCTCTCTCTTTCTTCTTTGGGACAAGGTTCAGAACCTGCCTACCTGTTCTTCCGCCATTTTCCCTCCAATAAAAAGCTTTTTTTACAGCAAAAAAAAAAAAAAAAAAATCAACAAAACAACAAGAAAGCCCACTGTATGGGAGAACATATTTGTAAATGTTATCACTGATAAAGGTTTAATCTTCAACATCTATAGACAGCTTATACAACTTAATAAAAGGAAGACAAATTATCCAATTAAAAAATGGGCAATGGACCTAAATAGAATCTTCTCAAAAGAAGACAGAAGGAAGGCCAAGAGGCACATGAAAACATGCTCAAAGTCACTAATTATTTGAGAGATGCAAATCAAAACAACCATGCGTTACCATCTCACACCTGTCAGAATGGCCAACATCAACAAAGCAACAAACAACATGTGTTGGCGAGGTTGTGGAGAAAAAGGAACCCCTGTGCACTGCTGGTGGGAATGCAGGTTGGTGCAACCACTGTAGAGAACAGTATGGAGTTTCCTCAAAAAACTGAAAATGGAACTCCCATTTGACCCAGTAATCCCACTCCTAGGAATATATCCCAAAAAACTAGAAACACCAATCAGAAAGGATATATGCACCCCTGTGTTCATGACAGCACAATTTACAATAGCTAGGATTTGGAAACAGCCTACGTGCCCATCAGGAGATATCTGGATCAAAAAACTATGGTACATCTACACAATAGAATACTATGCTGCCATAAGAAAGATGGAATTCTCATCATTTGCAGCAACATGGATGGAATTGGAAAATATCATGCTGAATGAAATAAGCCAATGAATGAAAGAGAACACCACATGACTTCACTCATTTATGGATAATAAAGAACATATTCTGACGAACCAAAAGACAGTAAAGCAACAAGTAGACTGTCAAATTACAGCGGGGAGAGTTGGGAGATCTGGGGGAGATAAGAGATCAACTGAAGGATATGTATGCATGCATATAAGTACAACCAATGGACTCAAAACTCTGGGGTGGGAGGGCATGTACCAGAGGGAGGGGCAATTGTAATATATGTACACAGATAATAATTTAATAAAAAATATTAAAAAAAAGAAAAACACAAACCACCTAGTAGTGCAAAATAAATAAATAAATAAATAAATAAATAAATAAAATAAAATGTTCAAAGCTGAATTCAATGGACATCCCATTACAGGATTTATTGCCCATCTATATATATAAAAGTCTAATATGCTATGTGTCCCTCTGACCATACAACTGATTGCTATGACAGATACCATCAGGGAGCAGATGCTCAATGCAGGATATGTCATGACATGCACTGACCATTTAGAAAGAAACAGCACCATGAACCTGGCACAGACAAAGCAACACTCAGCTTCCCCCAAAGTGGGAAACAGGCCCTGCCGCAACCCTGGAGCCACAGTGCACCAAATCGCAGACAATGATGCTGTGACTCATGGCGCAAAATGCAGTCCATAGCCCAGCCCAGCCCAGCCCAGAAATAGTGGCTGTGGGTGCTGGGTAATGATATTATGTAGCAACGCCCAGCTTCCTCTCCCTAGCAACTAGCCTCCTCGTAGTTTTTTCAGCCCAGGAACATGACTTGCTTTATACCCAGGTGGAAACATTTTACACTTTAACCAAATGTTTGTGAAGCATTTTCCCATGCCTCATCTCATTTGATCCTCACAGAAGTCCTGGAGTAGGTAGATAGGAGACTAGGTAGAATCCTATTTTCTTTTCATTAGCCAGAAAACAGAGACTTAGAGAGTTTAGACACTTGACTCAACTGAAAAGAAGTAAGAAATGGTAGACCTTGAAAATGACTATGTTTTCTTGCTGAGCAGAATATAGTCGAATACTTTTGCAGTTAAATATTTTACAATTTCTTCTCCCTGCGTGATCTACAATAATAATCTGCTTTGCTTTGATATTTACTTCTGTGTTGCTGACCATTACTTGAAAGAGAAGTTGGGGTGCTTCGGTGGGCTGGAAAAAGTTTAAATTAGAAAGCAGATTTAATTAAGCAAGTTTATTATATATCCTATATAATAAAGAGGTATTATGCAAATTGACCCTCATGTTATCATATCACAAGATGGCTGTCCCATGTCATAACAAGATGGCCACTACAAAGATGGCCACTCCCACGTTGTCAAAAGATTTTTGCCCTCACATCATCACAAAATGGCTGTCACAAGATAGCCATTCCCATGTCATCACAAGATGGTCACCCCCACATTGTCACAAGATGGCCAACAGGGGAGGGCAGTTGGGGGTGACGAGGCCTGCAGGGGATGGCAGTTGGGAGAGACCAGACCTGCATCATCACCATTTGTACACCATCCAGAACTGAAATATTATTGTGATATCTACACATAAGGAACTGTTTGACATTGAAATTTGGACTCACAAGAACTGTTGGCCCAGAAAGAAACTCAATACAGACTAATTCATTTGCCTTCCAGTACAACCATTATGGATTGTCTTATTTTCGGTTCTTATAAGTGTATTTCTTGTATCATGATCTAACACATTTAGGGGAAATAATGAACAACATAAACTGATCAACAAAATTGAACCTGGGGACAAGGAAGCATTGATCAGACTATCAAACTTAAGAGAGAAATTAGGGAAGAGTGGGGTAAAGGGAAAGAGATCAACCAACGGACTTGTATGCATGCATATAAGCCTAACCAGTGGTTATGGACAATAGGGGTCTGGAGAATATGTGGGGAGGGGTTTGGGATGGGAATGGAGGGGTGAGAACAATTATGTGATACCATAATCAATAAAGACATTTTTAAAATGTAAATGGATTAAATGGCCCAGTCAAAAGACATAGGGTAACTGAGTGAATAAGAAAACACGACCCATATATCTGCTGTCTACAGGAAACCCACCTCAGAAAAATAAACGCACACAGACTGAGGATGAAGGGATGGAAAAAGGTTTGCAGGCGATTGGATTTCACAAAAAAGCTGGGGTAACAATACTTATATCTTACCCATTAGATCTCCAAGTGAGGGACATGAAAAGAAATAAGGAAGGTCACTTCATAATACTAAAGGCAACAAGAAGAAGTAACTCTGGTAAACATATACATACCCAATACAGGAGCGCCCAAATACATATGAGAACTTCTGGAGGATATCAAGGGACAGAATACACTTTCAGTAGGAGACTTTAATACCCCACTATCACCATTGATCAATTCCTCTAAACAAAAAAATCAACAAAGAAACATCAATCCTAAATGACTCACTAGATCAGATGGAATTTATTGACATCTTTAGATCATTTTACTCCAAAGCCACAGAATATACATTCATCTCAAATGCACATGAGTCATTTTCAAAGATAGACCATATATTGGGGAACAGGCAAAGTCTCTTCAAATTCAAGAAGATAGAGATCATATCAAGCATCTTCTCAGATGACAGTGGCATAAAACTGGAAATCAACTATAATAAAAACAATCCAAAGAAATCAGACACATGGAAACTAAACAGCATGCTATTAAACAATGCTTGGGTTACCAGAGAGGTCAAAGAATAAATAAAAAAAAAACTTCCCAGCATCAAATGATAACAATAAAAAATCTATGGGACACAGCAAAAATAATCTTGAAAGGGAAGTTCATAGCTCTATAACCCTACTGCAAAAAACAAGAAACAATGGCAATAAATTACCTAACTCTGCAACTCAAAGAGTTAGAAAGAGAGCAACAAGAAAAACCCAGTGTAGGCAAAAGGAAGTAAATAACAAAGATCAGAACAGAGATAAACGACATAGAGAGAAAAAAAATACAAAAAATTAACATATCCAAGAGCTGGTTCTTTGAAAGTATAAAGAAGATTGATGAACCTCAAGCCAGGTTCACCAAGAAGCAAAGAGAGAAGACCCAAATAAACCAAATTAGAAATGAAAAAGGAGAAATAACAGATCCCACAGAAATATAAAGGATTGTTTAAAAATACCATGAACAAACTGCACAACCAGGAGGAAATGGACATATTCCTAGAAAAATACAACCTTACAAAATTCATTCAGGAAGAATCTAAAAATCTCATAGGCAGATAACCATGGAATAAATTGAAGTAGTCATTAAAAAGCTTCCAGCAAAAAAAGCCCAGGGCCAGACAGCTTCATAGGGGAATTTTACCAAACATTCAAGGAAGAACTAAAACCTATTCTCCTCAGACTATTCAAAAATATTCAAGAGGAAGGAACACTTACAAGCTCATTCTGTGAAACTGCCATCACATTAATACCAAAACCAAATAAAGACAACACAATGAACAAGAAATACAGAGCAATATCTCTCATGAACATAGATGCCAAAATCCTCAACAAAATTCTAGCAAATCAGATCCAGCAGTACATAAGAAATATCGTACACCATGAGCAAGTAGGATTTATCCCAGGTATGCAAGGATGGTACAGTATCCACAAATCAATAAATGAAATATAACACATAAATTAAGAGATAAAAACCACACAGTCATAGCAATTGATGCAGAAAAACATTTGACAAAATCCCACACCCTTTCTTGTTAAAAACTCTCAGCAAGGTGGGAATAAAAGGATCATACATCAACATAATTAAAGCCATATATGACAAATCCACAGCCAACATCATACTCAATTGGCAAAAACTAAAACCACTTCCTCCAAACACAGGAACAAGACAGAGATGCCCACTCTCACCACTCCTGTTTGACATAGTACTGAAAATATTAGCCATTGCAATTAGAAAAGAAGAAATAAAAGGCATCCAAATTGGAAAAGAAGAAGTAAAGCTGTCCTTATTTGCAGAAGACATGATATTGTACATTAAAAAATCTAAAGACTCCATCAAAAAACTTATAGACTTAATAAATGAATTCTTCGATGTATCAGAATACAAAATTAATGCCAAGAAATCTATGGAATTTGTATACACCAATAGTGAACTTACAGAAAGAGAGACTAAAAAAGCAATCCCATTTGCCATCACACCAAAAAAAAAAAAAAAAAAAAGAAGAAGAAGAAGAAGAAGGTACCTAGGAATAAACTTAACTAAGGAGGTAAATGACCTATGCGGAAAACTACAGGATTCTGAAAAAAGAAATAGAGGAAGACATAAACAGATGGAAGAACATACCATGTTCATGGACTGGTAGAATAAACATAATTAAAATGTCCATACTACCCAAATCAATATATAGATTCAATGCACTCCCCATTAAAATACCAACATCATATTTCATAGACTTAGAATGAACTTTCCAAAAATTCATCTGGAATTAAAAAAGACCCTGAATAGCCACAGCAATTGTGAGAAAGAAGAACAAAGTATGTGGGATCTCAATACCAGATTTCAAGCTGTATTACAAAGTGACTGTTCTCAAAACAGTCTAGTACTGGCACAAGAACAGACATATAGACCAAGAATAGAATAGAAAATCCAGATATCAACCCAAACCACTATTCTCAATTAATATTTGACAAAGGAGGCATGAACATACAATGGAGTCAAGACAGTCTCTTCTATAAATGGTGTTGAGAAAATTGGACAGATACATTCAGAAAGATACTAGACAACCAACACACACCTTACACAAAAATAAACACAAAATGGATACAGTAATTAAACATTAGACAGAAAACCATAAAAATACTAGAGGAATCCGCAGGCAGCAAAATCTCAGGCATATACCAAAGCCATTTCTTTGTCGATACCACTCTTAGGGCAATGGAAACTGAAGAGAAAATAAACAAATGGGACTACACCAAAATAAAAATTTTTTTCACAGCAAAAGAAACCATCAACAAAACACAGAAAACCCACTGTTTGGGAGTATATATTTGCCAATGTTATTACAGAGAAAGGCTTAATCTCAAACATTTACAGGGAACTTATACAACATAACAAAAGGAAGATAAATGATCCAGTGGAAAAAATGGACAATGGTCCTAAATAGATACTTTTTGAAAGAAGACAGAAGTGAGGCCAAGTGTATGGGATCCCTTAACACGTCCGCATGGTTCAGGGCCCACTCAAAGTCCGGTTTCTGGAGAAGGCCACACATTAAAATGAAGAATCTAGAAAATAGTTAATTTGGGAAAATGAGGCCAGGTGAAAGTCCACCTCTCGGGGAGGACTACTCCATGCTCTGGCCTTTTACCATTCCTTTTATTTATTTTTTATTTTTTTAAATATATTTTATTGAGTTTTTACAGAGAGGAAGAGAGAGGGATAGAGAGTTAGAAACTTCGACCAGCTGCCTCTTGCACACCCCCTACTGGGGACATGCCCGCAACCAAGGTACATGCCCTTGACCGGAACCGAACCCGGGACCTTTCTGTCCGCAGACCTACGCTCTACCACTGAGCCAAACCGGTTTTGGCACCATTTCTTTTATTGATATTCTGAGACAAAGACATCTCTTAGGCGGGAAATTCCAACAACAGAAAATCAACAAGAATTTACATATGATCAAAAAATTAAAGTTGCCTCAACTACCACTATCTCAACTAGACTATGAGTTAATAGCTCCGACCATTCAGAGCCATCCAGATTGGTTAGCTCTTTTTACATTTTACTACTAGGGAACAATGTTTGGTTTTGGTTAGCCATCTCTTTTTACATTTTACCACTAGTGACTCAATCTAGTGTCAATGAGTTAATAGCTCCAACCATTCATAGCCATCAAGGTTGGCCAGCTCCCTTTACATATTATTACCAGTGACAATGTTAGGTTTTGGTTTCTAGCAAAGTGATATATGAAAACACGCTCAAAGTCACTAATCATACAAGAGATGCAAATCAAAAGGACAATGCAGTATCATCTCACACATGTCATCAACAAATGACAAATTCTGTGGAAGTTGCAGAGGAAAAGGAACTCTCGTGCCCTGCTGTTGAGAATGTAGGCTGGTGCAGCCACCCTGGAGAACAGTATGGATTTTCCTAAAAAAAACAAAAAAGGAACTCCCATTTGACCCTGTGAACCCACTTCTAAGAATATATCCCAAGAAACCAGAAACACCAATCAGAAAGGATATATACACCCTTATGTTCATAGCAGCACAATTCGCCATAGCTAAGATTTGGAAACAGCTTAAATGCCCATCAGCAGTTGAGTGGATTAGATAACTATGGTACATCTACACAATGGAATATTACACATCTATAAAAAAGAAGGAATTGGCTGAAACCGGTTTGGCTCAGTGGATAGAACGTCGGTCTGTGGACTGAAGGGTCCCAGGTTCGATTCCGGTCAAGAGCATGTACCTTGGTTGCGGGCACATCTCTGGTGGGGGATGTGCAGGAGGCAGCTGATCGATGTTTCTCTCTCCATGTTTCTAGCTCTCTATCTCTCTCCCTTCTTCTCTGTAAAAAATCAATAAAATATATATTTTAAAAAAGAAGGAATTCTTAAAATTTGCAGTGGCATGGATAGAACTGGAAAATATTATGCTAAGTGAAATAAGCTAGGCAATGAAAGAAAAATACCACCTGACCTCACTCATGGAAAAATAAAGAACATTATAACCTGATGAGTAAAATGATAGATATAGAGGCAGAGATGCATCGAACAGACTGTCAAATTATAGTGGGAAGGCTGGGAAGTATTATAAAAGGGGTATGTGGGGGGGGGGAGAAATAAACCTAAGGACTTGTATGCATACATATAAGCACAACCAATGGACACAAGACACTGGGGGACTGAGATGTGGTCATGTACCAGGTTAGGGGAGGCTGGGTGAAGGTCAATGGGGGAAAAAAAAGGAGATACATGTACTACTATTTGTAATACTTTAAACAATAAAATTAAAATAAAATAAAAACCTACCTTAGCCTTTTTTTTTGTCTTCAAAGTTCCTGATTTGCCCTTCAATATTGAATAATACCCTTGATGGATGGAGTATTCTTAAATTCAGTCCCTTGCTTTGCACCACTTGGTGTACTTCATTCCATTCCCTTCTTGCCTGATGTTTTTCTTTTGAGAAATTATTTGATATCTAATGAGAGTTCCTTTGTAGGAAACTTTCTGTCTCATTCTTTCAGCCTTTAAGATTCTCTCTTTGTCATTAATGTTTGCCAGTGTTACTACGTTGTGTCTTGTGTGAATCTTTTTGGGTTGATCTTGTTTAGGACTGATTGTACTCGTGTGAATTTTTCTACCCCAAATCAGGGACATTTTCTGTCATTCCTTCAAATAGGTACTCTAATCCTTGCTCCTCTTCTTATCCTTCTGGCTCCCCTATTATATGTATGTTACTTAATTTCATGTTATCCCAAAGCTCATTTAGGCTCTCCTGCTTTCTACTTTTCTCCAATTGTTGTTGAGATTGGCTGTGTTTTTCTTTCCTGTATTCTAACTCACTATTGTATTTTTCCATTTATAAGATTTTTTTTCTAAAATCTTTAGGCTGAAAATCAAAGTGTGTCTTATACATGCAAGTCAGCTGAGGAGGGAGCCATGTGGGTGCATAGGTGCCCATACCTTGTCAAATAAGCTTACTCCAATCATGAGCCTTATTGTTACTGATGTCAGCTGATGCTGTAATTGGAAGTGGAGGTGGAGAGTGTAGATGCAACAAGGACTGGAGCATTCTGAATCCATAAAGTATAAATACCAGTAAGCAACTGTCTTAGTCTGCAAAATTCATACTGAATGTACTCAGCTATGCAAAAGAGCATAGAAATAGCGCTGCAGTGAGACAATTTGGACCTTCTTCCATTGAGTGTATAATCAGGCAGAGGAGAAAACAGGAAAAAAAGCTCCTTAAAATGCCCAAAATGGAGAAGGCCTTAAGAGGAAAACCAGCAAGAAGGGCAAACTTGTAGCAGAGGCTTAAGACTTGGATTATGGAGTAATGCCCGAGTGGCTTATGTGTGTCAACCAAGCTTATTCAATGTCAGGCTAGAATGTTTGCAAGCCAAATGAACATTGTTGATTTTACAGGAAAGGCAAAATTGTGCTTTAATTTCATGAGGAGAGAAGGGTCATGAGATCAAGAACAAAGTTAGCTCAGAAAATGCCACTAGATTATGAGGATGATATATATATGACTCAGAAGACAGTAGTGATACAATAGAAGTTGAAAAAAATGATATGTCAGGAACTTTTTGTGAGGAAGAAGCAAGCATGATGCAACAGAGGCTGAATAAAGTAATATGCTGCATAATACCATACTTCTGATATGTAAACATTACCTGTGATAATTTCTAAATAAAAATGTGTTGTGTTTTATGTTTAAAATATTGATTTCTTAATTTTGGGTTGGAAAAGTATGGGGTGTCTTATACATGGGGGAGTCATATATGGAAAAATGTGGTAATTTGGTTCTCCACTTCTAGTTTACTGTTTAAACCTTCCATCATGATTTTATTTTTTATTGTCAACTATATAATTTTTTATTTCCTCTTGATTCTTGCATAAGTTGTTGATTTTTTTCTCATCTAGCCAGCTTATAAACTGTTTGACTCTTACTCTGAATTATTATTGTAACATATTGCATACCCCCTTTTTATTTAGTTTCTTTTCTGGTGATTCCTCTTTTTCTTCCCTTGGGTGGTTATTTCTTTATCTCCTCATTTTTGCTGTCTCTTTCTGCCCTTGGCACCCTGCTTGGGGTTTGAGAGGTTAAAGACCCTATCAGGGAAATGGTCTGAAAATCTTTAGTCCAAAGGCTGGGTCTTCCTTGAGTCTCATGCCTTTATTGTCTCTGTTCTGAGTTATATCCTCTTCTCCCATAGATCTGGTCCCTCTGTTGTCTACTTCAAATACTCGGGTTTGTGGGAGCATGTGCATAGTTCCTCTGATGTGTGATTGTCTTTGAGGACCCAGAGCCTTCTGGATTGGAATTCTCTGTGTGGTCCCAGCACCCGTGGAAGGGTGGCATCCTAGGTCCCTCTGGCAATGCACCTGTGGCGTGGTCCTGAGACCCTTGGTTGGGTACACTGGCTTGCTTCAGGTCACCCAGGCAGCTCTTTCCTATTGCCTGGAGTGAGGCATGTGCTGAGTTGCTCTGGGTAACCCCTGCAGAACTATCCCAGGGACCAGGGAGAAATGGGTGGTGTGGCTCTGGGTCATACAGTTCCCATTTTCTTATAGCCTGGAGTGAGACACATGCTGTGTTGCTCCTGTTCACACCTCCTCAGTATAGAGCAGGAGTGTGTTTCCCTAGGTCACTCAGTTTGTGCTTCCCTGTCGCCCACAGTCAGGTCCATGTTGCATTGCTCCAAATGGCCCCAGCAGGACTGTCCTGGGGACAAGGGTGGAGGTGACGCAGGTTGCTCTGCATTGCACAGTCAGAGCTCCCCTATGGTGTGCTATGGGTTGCTCCAGATCACTCTAGAAGCTGGTCCCAGTACTGAGGGTGAAGCGAGTGCTGGGTGGCTTCTGGTCAGGCTAGCAGCACAGTTCTGGGGTCTGAGTTGGGTGTGGGGCACAAGGTTCCCCCTGGCTTGCACTCACTGTGGGGTCTTGGAATGGAATCATGGGATGCTGGTCCCAGCAGACTGGTGAGGAGACCTGGTTTAGAAGCTCACTCTGGCTGCACGTGCTCCCTGCAGACATCTGGGAGCCTGCCAGGAGGTACTGTGACACTCAATGCTGGGGCATGGTGGTTCCATGTGGGCTAAGGCTAGCAAGTGGCATTTTCTAGGCATCCTCTACCCTTCCTTATTGAAAATTGTCTCCTCAGCTGTGTCTAATTTGTTAATTCAGCGTGTATGGTCTCTGATTTAGTTGTTTTTCTGGCCTGGCTCTAGGAGGAGGTGCACAATACTATTGCCTATTTGGCCACAATTTGATCTGTCTGTCCCATTAATTCCCCCCCCCCCCGCCCCGCTGTCATTTGACAGTCTGCTTGTTTTATGGTGACTATCCAGGACCACACGAATAGAATCCGCTCCTCCTCTGGTTCATACTGCCACCCCCACCCCCTGGGTCCCACTGCTTCCCCGGGGCACACGGCTCTCCCGGGACACCCGGCCCCCCTGGAGCACACGGCTCACCTGGGACACAGGGCCCCATTGGACACATGGCTCACCCGTGGCACACGGCCCCCTGGGACACACAGCTCACCTGGGGAACATGGCCCCCCTGGGGTGCTGGGGTTGCGAATGGGAGGTGCCGCGCCAGCTCCTCGCTAGCACGGCGGGCAGGCTGGGATGGCTGCGGGTGGGAAGACCGTGCTCAAAGGTGTCTTGTTTGGGACGGCAGCGGTGGTGGGTGCAGCGGCGATGGTGGCTCAATCTCCATTGTAGTTTCAAAATCCACAAAGCAGCAGCGGCAGAGGCTCCTGCCAGGCCATGCGAGGCCACTAATGGAAGGTGCTACGCCAGCTCCTCACCAGCACAGCGGGCGTGGAGGTCGGGCTGAGATGGCTGTGGGCGGGGAGACCACACTCAAAGGTGTCTCGTTCGGGGCGGGAGTGGAGCAGTCTGGTTCCACCGTAGTTTTAAACTCCACATGGCGGCAGTGGCGCCTTGCTTTGTCTCTAGTTGTAGCCTTCCCATTCCGCCAGCTTTCCTATGGGTCTGATGTGATTCCTTTTGATTTTAGCTGTTGTTTTTTTTCTAAATTGTTGATGAGGTGGCAGCTTAGGAGACTACCTGGGCCGCCATCTTGTTTTGGTCTCCCATTAATTCTTATTCATGATTTCTATTTCTGTTTTCATGCCAATACAATTTCCACTAATTTTTTTTATGATTCTCATTAAGTTGCTTGTAGTTCTCACTAAGTTGTTTATACATATTTATAAGCATTACTTTGAATTCTATATCTAATAAATTATTTCCCTCCATTTCATTTATCTCTTTTTCTTGATATCACTCCTGTTCTTTCATTTGGTGACTGCCCCCCCCCCCGCCCCATTTTTAAAAAAAAATATTTTTATTGATTTTTCACAGAGAGGAAGGGAGAGGGATAGAGAGCTAGAAACATCGATGAGAGAGATACACCGACCAGCTGCCCCCTGCACACCCCCCCTTCAGGGATGTGCCCACAACCAATGTACATGCCCTTGACTGGAATCGAACCTGGGACCTTCCAGTCCGCAGACCGATGCTCTATCCACTGAGCCAAACCGGTTTCAGCGCCCCCCACCCCATTTTTTTTTTCTGTTTCTTTGTGTTTGTTTCTGTGTGTCAGGGAAAATTGCTAGCCTCCAAGTCTTGGTAGGGTAGCCTTCTTGTGGGACTCAGTGTTCTTGAATGTCTGAGCTGGATGCTCTAGGAATGACCTTAGTATAGTTATGTGGGCCCTCTTGTGGAGTTTGAGCCTTGATTGCTGCTGTCCCATTTGTGGTTGGGCTCAGGAGGCAGGCCTATTGACTGTGAATCTCCACTCAGACTACTACATTATGATTATATAGGTGCTAATGGAATAAAACAGGACAAAACAGACCAAATAAAAAGAACACAAATAAAAATAAACAAAAAAGCAAAAACCCCACACAAACAATAACAAACCAAAATAAAAACCAACAATAGTAAAAATAACAGTCTCAACCAAAAGACTAACAAAAACCAATCAAACAAACAAACCAGACATACAAAAAAAAAATACTAGAAAATATGAGACCAGAAGATTTAGGGGAGGAAAGGAAAAAAAACCCCTAAATTAAATAAATGAAAGAAAATATAAAAGCAAATAAGAAGTAGGAAAAGCATAAAAATGAAAGATAGAAAATAAAAATAAAAGAATAATTTTTAAAAGTAATAATACAAATAAAATATAGACTATGAAAAATAGAAAAGGAAAGGAGAAGTGAAAAGAAGAAAAATTGTATTAAAAAGAATTAACAAAAAGAGAATGAGAAAGAAACAAAAAGTCTACCCCTTTGGGACCCATTCCCCATGTGGGGATCTGTACTTGTTTCCAATAAATTTCCATCTTTCTATATACCATCTTTTGTCTATGGCTTCATTGTTCGAATCCACCTGGACAAAAACCAGGAAAGAAACCATCTTTAAATCATCCCCAGGGAAGAAAACATGAATTTCAGTGTGGCTTTCATGTTTCAGGGTGATGAATGTCTAGGGTGGGGACAGGGGCAGTCTGGGAGAGGTAAAAGGGCAGTGTGGGAGGGAGATATATGTAATACTTTCAACAATAAAGAATTTACAAAGGAAAAAACAAACAAAAACAAATAAAAGCAAAACCACCACAAAAACAAAACAAAACAAAAAAAACATCAATTTCTGGGTTTGTCTCTTTTAAAAAAATAATAAATCTTTATTGTTCAGATTATTGCAGGTGTTCCTCTTTCACCCCTCTCCCATCGATCTCCTCCACCTGATTCCCCACCCCACCCCATGCCTTTACCCCTTGACACTGTCCTCATCCATAGATGTAAGATTTTTGTCCAATCTCTTCCTGCATCCCTCAGAACCCCTTTCCCCTGAGAATTGTCAGTCCACTCCCTTTCTATGTCCCTGATTCTATTATATTCACCAGTCCATTCTGTTCTTCAGGTTTTTGTTCACTTGATTTTTACATTCACTTGTTGGTAGGTATGTATTTGATGTTCTTTTGTTGTTCATAGTTTTTACCTTTACCTTTTTCTTCTTTCCTCTCTTCTTAAAGAATACCCTTCAGCATTTCATGTAATCTTTATTTGGTGGTGATGAACTCCTTTAGCTTTTTCTTGTCTGTGAAGCTCTTTATCTGACCTTCAATTCTGAGTGATAGCTTTGCTGGGTAGAGTAATCTTGGTTGTAGGTTCTTGCTGTTCATCACTTTGAATATTTCTTGCCACTTCCTTCTGGCCTGCATAGTTTCTGTTGAGAAATCAGCTTACAGTCGTATGGGTTCTCCCTTGTAGGTAACTAATTGTCTTTCTCTTGCTGCTTTCAAGATTCTCTCTTTGTATTTTGCCCTTAGCATTTTAATTATGATGTGTCTTGGTGTGGTCCTCTTTGGATTCCTCCTGTTTGGGGTTCTGTGCGCTTCCTGAATTTGTAGGTCTATTTCTTTCACCAGGTGGGGGAAGTTTTCTGTCATTATTTCTTCCATTAAGCCTTCAATATTCTGCTCGCTTTCTTCTTCTGGCACCCCAAAAATCTGGATGTTGGTATGTTTTAAGCCATCCCGGAGACTCCTTAGATGATTAGATGATCCTCACACTTTTGGATTCTTCTTTCATTTTGCCTCTCTGGTTGGGTAATTTTTGCCTTCTTATATTCCAGTTCTTTGGTTTGATTCTTGGGGCATGTTGATCTACAGTTGGGTTTCTGTATATTCTTTATTTCAGACTTTGTATGCTTAATTTCTGGCTGGTCCTTTTCCGTTTTTTTTGGTATTCTCATTAAAGTCCTTAAAGGTCTCACCAAACTTCTTGGAGGTCTCATCAAGTTTCTCAAAGGTTTTTAGAAGATTCTTGAGTAATCTTAGAAATGTGACCAGGCCTGTAGGGATATCCAAGATGGCGGCTTATGTAAACACACCTAAACTGCTGCTGTGCACAACAATTTCAAAACTACAATTAAAAGACAAAACATCTATCATCCAGAACAATGGAAAAACTGGCTGAGTGGAAGCTCTACAACTAGTCCATTTTGTTCTTCAGATTTTTTTTTATTCTCTTGATTTTTAGATTTGCTTCTTTTTAAAAAAAATATATTTTATTGATTTTTTACAGAGAGGAAGGGAGAGGGATAGAGAACTAGAAACACTTGTTCATGCTACATGTAAAAGCATTATTTTGGAAATAACCTCAAAAAGGAAAGAACTCTGTTTTGTACTTTATACTATTATTTTGCAAAAATTTAAGTATACTTAAAATGTCAGCCACCTTATATCATGACTCTGATTACTGAATGTCTTGAAAATATGAATTTTTCACTAAGAATTATGTGGCTCAAAACAGAAAAATGTTGCTCTCCTATAAGTTAATGGGTTCATGTTCCTAGTGATCATGGGACCAAGGTCTTTCCCTAGTTGTTTAGGAAGGCAGCAAGTAGGACAGGTGGAGGGAAGAAACAGATTGTTGTTTAAATGTCACACACTCTTGCAGGTCTTGCTAAGACTTTGTAGGTTTTTTGTGTTTTAAAAATATATATTTTATTGAGTTTTTACAGAGAGGAAGAGAGAGGGATAGAAAGCTAGAAACATTGATGAGAGAGAAACATCGATCAGCTGCCTCTTGCACGCCCCCCACTGGGGATGTGCCAGCAACCAAGGTATAGGCCCTTGACCAAAATCGAACCTGGAACCTTTCAGTCCAAAGGCCGATGCTCTATCCACTGAGCCAAACCGGTTTCAGTGGTTTTTTAATTTTTTTAAATGAATTTTTCTTTATTTGCTATATGCCCAAGGAATCATTTCTGGAGACTTCAATATTTAAAAAATAATCTTCACCTGTTTTAATGTCCACAGAGCCATGTTGGAAGTAGCACTCTTTGCTTGTAGTTTTGAGGTCATATGTTATTTGGTGAATGGAACTCATACACATAAAGATGTTTCTAACAAATTACTTGCAAGCTGCATTCACCACAGTGTTCTTTCAATAAGTAGAACTCATACATATTCTGTAATGCAGGGAGTAAAGGGTTTGACAAGACTTGTAATAAAATTTTTCTTATGAGCTACGTGTACACTGTGTTAGCACAGTGTTCTTTTAGTAAATAAACCTTCTGAGATGAGGGGGCATGCTTTGGCACACATGGCCCTGATGAGGCAGGGGGAGGAGACAGAGGCAGGAGTGAGGAGGAAGCATGGTCCAGAGACTGTGCTGTGGTTTCCATGGATAAAACAAGGCAGAGTTGGGGAAACAGTTTAGGATTGGATAGTTTGAATAATGTCAGCTGGCTCTCCAATATAGGGGTAGTCTCTAATCGTCTGCTAGCTAGCCCTGTGGTGACTTAGGAAAGGGAAATATTGTCTTGGTGTGTGAGAGTTAGGTAAAGAAGGCCATTGGAGGGTATGGATTTGGGATTGGTAGGTTTGCATATGAAAAGTAGGTTCACAGTTGGTCATTATTTCTAGAAATGGATAAGTCAGTCTCTCTCTGGTCAGAAAGGTTCCCCCAAGATGTCAAATTATCATAACAAAATAAAATAAAATATATGATTAATACAGACTTCCATTGCAATATCGGCTCTTTTCTGGGTCTCTAGCCTGCCAGCACTCTCTGCCGATTTTGAATTGCTAGCCTACATGAGCCTAACATAGAGCCAATTCCTTAAATAAATTGATCTATCTATCTATCTATCTATCTATCTATCTATCTACTATCTAATCTATTTGATCATCATCTATTATTTTTTCTGTCTAAATAAACAGTTGATTCTTTAAAGAACCCTAGACCTTCCTGTTGTTTTTACAGATGTCTGCTGAAGCCCAGTCATTAGCTATAAGAATATCTTCTTAGTAAAAACAACTTTGGGTCTCAGATATTCTGATTATACTCTGATTTCAGGCTTTCCACTAGAATTTGGACAGGCAGATCCCTGCCCTCTTTTTACCTCTTCAAAACCTTTATGAAAAGTTTTGTTTTTTAAATGAATTAATCAAAACTCTGAGTTTGTTATTCTTTTTTAAAGTAAGAGAGTTAATGCAAATAATCTAGACCACCTGTGGAAGTTAGCACCCATCTGTCTCTCCAAGTTATTCCCACCCTTTCACTCCATCTGTAGGATGGAAACAGAAAGTGGGAAGGCATCAATAAGCTCCTATGACCTCTGGCTGCAGTTGGGTTCAGCCAATGAGGAGCCTCAACTGAAGATGTCAGGAAGGGAATAAAGTGGTCAGGGTATTTATTTTCATGAAAATCCTTTTTGTCAGTGTTTCTTGGCTATCTGTGTACCTCAGCTGCAGGTCCCTACTTCTTTTAAGGCAGCTTTCTCTCCATGGTTCCCCCTCTCCTATCACTTAAGATCTAGGGGTAGCAGAACTCTGTTGCTGATGCTTATGCCAGGGCCTTCTATTTTCCTTAGACCCAATCATACCTTGGTAATTAATTATTTCATAAATAAACAGTGTATAAATTACCTTACCTAATTGTGCCAATTCCAAAGCCCATATTTTGTAATTTTCATACAAAGTTAGCAATTGCATTCTTTTTTCATGTGTTTATCCTACCATTAACCCAATCTATTGTGATCTTTAATTCAACTATTATATTTTTCATATGTAATATTTTGATTTGGTTCTTTTCTGTGATATCTTTGCCTTGGGTTTTATTGATAACAATATTTTCCTAAATCTGTAAGGATATTTATTGTGCTTACTAATTTTTTTGGTCTGTCACTTCCAATAACTCTATGTTAAATGATATATAGTGTTCAATCTGTTCTATTTCTCATATGGTGATAATACTCCTTAGGTGTGTAGTTATTTTGGCATGCTCATATTCCCCATGGATTAGCAGCTAATTTGTCACTGGTAAAGTGCACTGGAGAAGAGCTGAAGTCCTTGTGGGTTCAAGGAGAAAGAATGATGACCTGAGAGCAGAGGGCCTCAGACACAAAAGAGCCACTAAATCTTTTCTCCATGCTGCCACCCTCAGATAACTCCAATAGTCTGGGCTTCAACATTAAAGCCTTAGCAGTGGTTCTCAACCTTTCTAATCCTGCAACCCTATAATACAGTTCCTCATGTTGTGGTGACCCCCAACCATAAAATTATTTTTGTTGCTACTTCATAACTGTAATTTTGCTACTGTCAGTGAATTATAATGTAAATATCTGTGTTTTCTGATGGTCTTAGGCGACCCTACTAGCACACGGCACCTGAGAAGTATCAGGCAGCATTTATTATGATAATTTGGGGGTGGGAAGGAACCAGAGCATAGGGAGTGGGCCTTCTCACCAACCTTCCTTCTCTGTAGTGGGTTTCATCAGGAGCTCCCAATGGGCTGTGGCTCCCATCCACTTTGCACTCTGACCTCAGTCTTGTTATTTGGGGTCTTTCCTTGCCACTGACCAGAAGAAATTCTTGGCCACAATTTGGACTTGTTAGCTCAAGCCTCTCAAAAGTATCCTGAGAGAGGGCTAGTCAGGGCCTAAAGCACCTGGGAACGGACTGCATTACAAGGAAGAACAAAGACCTCTGAGCTCTCTCAAGAGATTTGGGTTAAATTCCTATTCTTCTGTTTCCTACGCATGTGACCTCAGACAAGTTACTTAACCATGGTTAGGCCTTGGGTCCAGATCTATAAAGAGACCAAACTTAGATAAAAGTACTGAGCATTGAAGTTTGTCCCAAGCACCAGAGAAGTAGAGCTGTGATTTGGCATATTTGCAGAGTAGATGGGAAATGTATTTTCATTCACTGAGTTAGGGGTGCCCAAGTAATTCTATCGAGGGGCAAGCACTCACATCACTCCATGCTCTACAAAGAAGCATGGTTATTGATGAACAGGCAGAGGTAACTATGAAAGGAATCCAGCATAAAGGCTACCACCAACTCTCCCTAGAATGGCCACATTCCAAGAAAAGTGGCCATTCTAGGGAGAGTGAGTGGCCAATTCTCCAAATCAGAACTGACCAAATGTTGACCAGCCTCATAACTGAGGTTACCATCAAAGAAGGAATGCTTTTTTTCCCCACTTCCAGACACTGCTGAGCTGGAAATAAAATATCTGTATGTGGGGTAAAGGGCTTAGAGCCAGCAAGATTCTGGTGATTGTGTGCATGTGACTTCAGCGGTTCTCACCTACTGGTGAGGGTCTGGACTATTTGAGTAACAACAGGGTTGGAAAGAATTTGCACAGAATACCTGATGGCACTTTGGACACTAAGTAACTAGGGGCTGCTCCCACATTGTCAAGGGTGGGGTGGGGGTGGGGGCTATGTTTGTGAGGCCTTTATGAGAGTTCTGCTAACTAGTTAAGAGTCTGTGACCCAGACATGTTTGCAGGGGGCAGCTTAGGACATGGCTTATGGATTCAGTGCTGGATCAGTAAGTACTGGGTTAAATAACCCTCAACCACTACAGGCTATGACAAATCCACAGGAGATGGTGGGCCTGGTCCCTGGAGACTTGTGGAGGACAAGGTTATTGGTAGAGAGGGATTGGCTAAGACCTGGTTCCTAGAGCAAAGCTCTTAAAACTGCTGGCTGGGATCCTGAACAGTCTACCTCAAATGGAGCCTCTGTGACTTTTGGCCCTGGAAGATTCTTCTTCATCCCCAACTCAGAGTCCATCTCTAGGAGGACTCTGTTTTCATTATATTGGCCATCGGTGCCCTATATGTCTTAGGGCATGCCATTTCCTTCACAGGGTGAGGCCTTGGCCCCAGAGTCTGCTAGCTCTTCTGGGAGTCTTCCTGAGGAGAATGACTCGTCTCCAGATGGCCAATCAGCCACCCATTGTCTTAGTATGTATTTCTCCACGTTAGTCCAGGGAGAAGAGAGACCTTCCTGTACTGAGGAGCTTAGAGCCCAATAGGGTGGGGTTGGTGTGTGGCTCTGAGAGATCAGAAACAGGAGCAGGAGGTTGTTAAATTATTTTTATTTTGTCAGTCCTAGATCAGGCCTCAGGTGGGCAGGAGAGCTCAAAGATGGACATATTTAGGAGAATGCAGGGCCCATTGGCACTAAAGCAAGCATGCTTGTGGGTGACGACTGGAAAGGGGCACCATGTGGTCTGTCACAGAGCCCTGAAGGAAATCAGCAGCAGAGGGAAAGTCTGTGAAAACACCAGGGTTGTGCAGCTCCTGGGCTTGTGAACAATGCCCAGAGAATTAAAGTCATCCAAAGCAGGAGGTTTGCTCTGAGGAGGAGCAGAAGAAGGATCAGGATTTGGTGAGGCTTTCTGCTTCTTACTGATCCAGCTGGAGAAGTAGGTGAGTCTGGTGAAGACGCTGGGGCTTATGGGCGGGTGGCAAGCCAAGCTCCAGCTGGACAGCCCCATCAGAAACCAGGTATTGTTCAGCTTGCAGACAAGGGGACCTCCAGAATCTCCCTGAGGAATAAAAGGGCATAAGTCTTGGGGATCAAGACAGAGAGGGACACACATTGTTTAGGCAGTGTGAAGAGACTACCCTTGTCCTTCACCAGAGTGGAGTTTAGGAGGCCTGTGTCAAGATGGGGTCACACTTAAGTTGTTCTAATCAGAATCACTTGGGCGATTCGAAAAGTCCAAATATAAGGTCCCACTGTAGACCTCCTGGATAGAAAGAAAGAAAGAAAGAAAGAAAGAAAGAAAGAAAGAAAGAAAGAAAGAAAGGAAGGAAGGAAGGAAGGAAGGAAGGAAGGAAGGAAGGAAGGAAGGAAGGAAGGAAGGAAGAAAGAAAGTTAGAGTGGGGCCTGGATCTTATTTCACAAAGTTTTGGAAGAGACCCTGAGCATCCCTCCACACTGGCAGTCATAAACCTATAAGAATGCATATGGATCCCAGCTGGTGTAGCTCAGTGGTTGAGCATCAACCTGAACCAGGACGTTAAGATTCAGTTCCTGGTAAGGGCACATGCCCAGGTTGTGGGCTCAATCCCCAGTGTGGGGTGTGCAGGAGGCAGCCAATCAATGATCCTCTCTCGTCACTGATGTTTCCATCTCTCTCTCTCCCTTCTTCTCTGAAATCAATAAAAATTTATATATATATATATATATATATATATATATATATATATATATATAGCTCTTGGAGACCTCTGGAAGCCCTTTTGTCCTCCCAACTCAATGTGGGAGAAGGTATCATCTGAGGTTCAAAGGGGCAACTTGTGGCAGGCCTGGGGGCCTGGCCTGCAGACCTCTGGCTAAATACTCAGCCAGTTACTGAACCCACCCGAGCCTTTGATTTTGCCTTGGTAGGAATTGCAGGAAAGCCCAAGAGTTCTAGAAGAATTCTGGGGGCTCAAGAGCAAGGTACTTGTAATGCTTTTATTTTATAGGCCATAAAGTGGGAACCAAAGGAATACAGTACCACTCCAGCTTTCTGTTGAATAAACTTGACTGAGCACCCTGTATGTGCAGGACATAGAGAGGTGGCATACAATACAGACACAGACAATATATCACATATATGCAGATGCAAGATATAGAACAAAAGCATCTAGTGGCTGGAAAAGGGCTGCCCTAACTGGGCCATCGTAGAGCTTCTCTGAACTGGAGAAATGAGCAAGGCCTGGCTCTGTGAGATGCAGGCAGAGGTAGCCAGTGTGCTTGGTGTGCAGAAGGCTGAGCAGTGGACAGGCCAGCCCTCATGAGCAGTGTGTGTGTGTGTGTGTGTGTGTGTGTGTGTGTGTAGGGAATACTAAATGAGACTCAGCAGGGACGTGATGTGACCTGATACAGATTCTAAAAGAATGGCAGGGGAGACCGAAACAAGATGGAAGCCTAAGAAGTCTCCTAATCTACCACCTCCTCAACAATTTGGAAAAAAAAACCCACCTAAAATCAAAAGGGATTGCACCAGACCCACAGGAAAGCTGGCGAAATGGGAAGGCTACAACTAGACACAAAGCAGGACACCGCTGCTGCCATGTGGAGTTTAAAACTACAGCAAAACCGGACCTGCCGGAGCTGCTGCCGCCAGGAATGAGGGAAGCCAGACCTCGCTCCGCTCCGGGGCCCAGGGAGTGGGCCAGCCCTGACGGCTGCCACGGGAGCTGATGTGGGCCTACGCTGTGCCTTACAAGCCAATATTTCTAGTAAAAATAGATACTAAAATCCACAACAAAAGTCTAACAAATTGGATCCAGTAATACATCAGAAAGATCATACACCATGACCAAGTAGGATTTATCCCAAGAATGCAAGGATGGTACAATATCAACAAATCAATAAACATAATACATCACATAAACAAATTGAGAGCTAAAAATCACATAGTCATATTAATTGATGAAGAAAAATCATTTGACAAAATCCAGTACCCTTTCTTCATAAAAACTCTCAACAAGGTGGGAATAGAAGAATCATACCTCAACATAATAAAAGCTATATATGACAAACCCACAGCCAACCTCATATTCAATGTCAAAAACTAAAAACATTTCCTCTAAAAAGAGGAACAAGACAGGGATGTCCACTCTTACCACTCCTGTTTGACATATTACTGGAAGTACTAGCCATTGTAGTCAGACAAGAAGAAGAAATAAAAATCATCCAAATTGGAAAAGAAGAAGTAAAACTGTCCTTATTTGCAGATGACACGATACTATACATAGAAACCCCTAAAGACTCCATCAAAAAATTATTAGACTTAATAAATGAATTTGGCAATGTAGCAATATACAGAATTAATGCCAAGAAATCCATGGAATTTTTATGCACTAATAGTGAACTTACGGAAAGAGACACTAAAAATGCAATTCCATTTATCATCATACCAAAAAAAATCAAGATACCTAAGAATAAACTTAACCAAGGAGGTAAAAGACCTATACGTGGCAAACTACAGGATACTGGAAAAAAAGAGATAAAGGAAGATGTAAACAGATGGAAAAACATACCATATTCATGGATTGGTAGAACCAACATCATTAAAATGTCCATACTACCCAAAGCAATCTATAGATTCAATGCACTCCCCATTAAAATACCAACATCATATTTCATAGACTTGGAATGAACTTTCCAAAAATTTATCTGGAATAAAAAAGACCCCAAATAGCTGTAGCAATCTTGAGAAAGATGAACAAAGTAGGTGGGATCTCAATATCAGATAACAAGCTGAATCACAAAGCCACTGTTCTCAAAACAGTGTGGTACTGGCACAAGAACAGACATATAGATGACTGGAATAGAATAGAGAACCCAGAAATTGACCCAAACCACTATGCTCAATTAATATTTGATAAAGGAGACAAGAACATACCAGGGAGTCAGGACATTCTCTTCAATAAATGGTACTGGGGAAATTGAACAGATACCTGAAAAGAAATGAAATTAGACTGCTAACTTACATCATACACAAAAATAAATTCAAAATGGATAAAGGACTTAAACATAAGATGAGAAACCATAAATGTACTAGAGGAATTAAAAAACTGCAAAATCTTAGACATATGCTAAAGCAATTTTTCACCGATTCCACTCCTAGGGCAATGAAAACAAATGGGACTATAGTAAAATGAAAGCTTTTATACAGCAAAAGAAACCATCAACAAAACAGTAAGAATGACCACTGCATGAAGACCATATTTCCCAATGTTATTACCAATAAGGTTTTAATCTCCAATATTTACAGGGAACTCATATAACTTAATAAAAGGAAGATAAACAATCCAATTAAAAAATGTGCAACTGACATATATAGATACTTTTCTAAAGAAAACATAACGAAGGCCAAAAGACATACTCAAAGTCACTAATCATCCGATAGATGCAAATCAAAGCATCAATGCAGTACCATCTCACACCTGTCAGAATGGCTATTATCAACAAATCAACAAATGACAAGTGCTGGCAAGGATGCAGAGAAAAAGGAACCCTCGTGAACTGCTGGTGGGAATGCAGACTGGTGCAGCCACTGTGGAGAACAGGAGAGAATTTTCTCACAGAACTAAAAATGAAACTCCCATTTGACCTAGTGATCCCACTTCTAGAAATATATCCCAAGAAACTAAAAACACCAGTCAGAAAGAATATATGCATCTATACGTTCATAGCAGCACAATTCACCATATCTAAAATTTGGAAACAGCCTAAGTGCCCATATGCAGATTAGTGGATTAAAATATTGTGGTACATCTACACAATGGAATACTACACTGCAGAAAAAAGGAATTCTTACAATTTACAACAGCTTGGATGGACCTGGACAGCCCTTTGCTAAGTGAAATAAGCCAGTCAGAGAAAGATAAATATCACATGACCGATTCTGGGAAGATGGCAGCATAGGTAAAGACTTGTACTTGCTGCCTCTCACAACCACATCAGAGCTGCAACTGGGGATCTTATCTGAGACCTGAAAAAAACACAACTGTGGAGACCACTGAGCAGCCGTGGGCCCCTGATCGGTGTGGACATGTGGATTCCACAGAAAGGAAAGATAGATCTACATAACCAGACATCATGAAAAGAGAGACCCTGGGGAGACAAAGAAATAGCCCACAAATGAAAGAAAAGCAGGCATCATCAGAAAAGGAAGTAAACGAGTTTTCTAGAGGCAAGCAACCTATCAGAGCAAGAATTCAGAGTAATGATCATAAGATGGCTAAAAAGAATGAAAAACGAATTTGACAACATGAGTAAGAACCAAGAGGAAATGAAGAAGAACCAAGAGGAAATGAAGATGAACCAAGAAGAAATGAAAAATGACATCACTACTGTAAAGAACTCAGTAGGAAGCATCAAAAGTAGACTAGAAGAAACAGAGGACCGAATCAGTGAGCTAGAAGACAAGACAGAAAAATATACCCAATTAGAGCAGCTTCTAGAAAAAAATAAATAAAAAGAAGGAGGAGAGTGTACAGGAACTTTGGGACAATACAAAACAGAACAATATTAGAATAATAGGGGTTCCAGAAGGAAAGGAAACTGAGGAAGTCATAGAAAAACTGTTTCAAGAAATAATGACATAAAACTTTCCTGAGATAGAGAAGAAAAAACCCACACAAATACAGGAAGCTCGCAGAGTCTCAAGCAAAATGAATCCCAAAAGACCGACACCAAAATTATAATTAAATTGGCAAACACCATAGATGAAGCAAGAATCATTTAAGCAGCCAGAGAGAGAAAGAAAGTTACATATAAAGGAACTGCCATCAGATTAGCAACTGATTTCTCTTTTTTTTATATATATTTTATTGATATTTTACAGAGAGGAAGGGAGAGAGATAGAGAGCTAGAAACATCAATGAAAGAGAAACATCGACCAGCTGCCTCCTGCACACCCCCTACCAGGGATGTGCCCACAACCAATGTACATGCCCCTGGCCGGAATCGAACCCGGGACCTTTCAGTCCGCAGACCGACGCTCTACCACTGAGCCAAACCGGTTCGGCAGCAACTGATTTCTCAACAGAAACTCATCAGGCCAGAAGGGAATGGGATGAAATATACAAAGTCATGCAAAGGAAGGGTCTGAACCCAAGAATACTGTACCCAGCAAGGCTATCAATCAAAATTGAAGGTGAAATCAGGAACTTGACAGACAAAAAGAGACTAAAGGAATTTATCACCACCAAACCATTAACACAAGAAATGCTAAAGGGTCTGGTGTAAAAACAAAAAAGAAATAGGAAACGAAGAAGGAACACAGGGGTATAGAATAAAAATGGTGTCAAATAAGTACCTATCAATAATGACTTTAAATGTAAATGGATTAAATGTTCCAATAAAAAGATATAGGGTGGGCCATAGTGGAGCTTGTGGTGTCAATGCGCCGCTGTGTCCATGGAGAGAGGCTGAAGGGTCTGCGCTGCGGCCCAAAACATCAGGGCCCCGGGAACGGCCAGGATGTCAGCTTCGCTCGTCCGGGCCACCATCTGGGCTGTGAGCAAGAGGAAGCTGCAGGCCACCTGGGCCGCCCTCACCCCTGACACCTTCAGCCGTAAACAAGATAAAACAACTTCTTAAAGATAAGCCTGAACATGTAGCCATGAAAGTTGGCGTCTGAACCAGGGGTTGTAATGGCCTTTCTTATACTCTAGAATATACAAAAACTAAAGGAGATTCTGATGAAGAAGTTGTTCAAGATGGAGTCAGAGTGTTCATCGAAAAGAAAGCACAGCTAACACTTTTAGGAACAGAAATGGACTATGTTGAGGACAAATTATCCAGTGAGTTTGTTGTGTTCAATAACCCCAACATCAAAGGCACATGTGGTTGTGGAGAAAGCTTCAATATTTGACTCCTCAGGATGCTCTGGCTGTACGCCCCAGGAAAGATGTGGAGGAAATCGTGACTGTCACGTGCTTAAGGCTGATAATGCATGGCTGCCTTACAAGGAAAATAAACTGATGCATTTTGAAAATGAAGCCAGTGTGTTAAATTTCAGAAGTGGTATTTGTCTTCTTTTTAGGGGACAGACTATGAGAAGCTATCACTCTCTCTGGGTCATTTTTCTGATCTGTAAAGAAAAATAAATCCTGCCCTGTACTTTAAAAAAAAAAAAAGATATAGGGTAACAGATTGGATAAGAAAGCAAGACCCATATATCTGCTGTCTACAAAAAATCGATTTCAGAAAAAAAGATGCACACAGACTTGAGGGTGAAGGTATGGAAAAAAGTTTTCCAGGTGAACAGAAATGAAAAAAAGCTGGGGTAGCAATACTTATATCTGACAAATTAGATCTCAAAGTGAAGGGCATAACAAGAGATAATAAAGGCCACTTCTAATACTAAAATGAGCAATCCAACAAGAAGAAATAACCCTGGTAAACATATATGCACCCAATTCTGGAGCACCCAAATACATAAAAAAGTTACTGGAGGACATTAAGGGGGAGATTAATAGCAATACAATCATAGTAGGAGATTTTAATACCCCACTATCACCTATGGACAATGAAAGAGAACTACAGACCAATATCCCTCATGAACATAGATGCCAAAATCCTCAACAAAATTCTAGCAAATCGGTTCCAGCAGCACATCAGAAAGATCATACACCATGACCAAGTAGGATTTATTCCAGGAATGCAAGGGTGGTACAATATCCGCAAATCAATAAACATAATAAGTCACATAAACAAATTGAAAGATAAAAATCATATAGTCATATCAATTGATGCAGAAAAAGCATTTGATAAAATCCAACACCCTTTCCTGATAAAAACTCTCAACAAGGGGGGAATACAAAGATCATACCTCAACATAATAAAAGCTATATATGATAAACTCACAGCCAACATCATACTCAATGGGCAAATCTAAAACAATTCCCTCTAAGAACAGGAACAAGACAGGGATGCCAACTCTCACCACTCCTGTTTGACATAGTACTGGAAGTACTAGCCATTGTAATTAGACAAGAAGAGGAAATAAAAAGTATCCAAACTGGAAAAGAAGAAGGGAAGTTATCCTTATTTGCAGATGACATGATATTGTACATAAAAACCCCAAAAGACTCCATCAAAAAACTAATAGACTTAATAAATGAATTTTGCAATGTAGCAGAATACAAAATTAATGCCATTTGGCATTTCTATACACAAACAATGAACTTACAGAAACACAGAATAAAAAAGCAATCCCATTTATCATTGCACAAAAAAAATTAAGATACCTAGGAATAAACTTAACTAAGTAGGTAAAAGACCTATCTGCAGAAAACTACACAATACTGTAAAAAAAGAAATAGAGGAAGATGTAAACATATGGAAGAACATATCATGTTCATGGATTGGTAGAATCAACATCATCAAAATGTCTATACTTCCCAAACAATTTATAGGTTCAATGCACTCCCCATTAAAATACCAAGAGCATATTTCACTGATCTAGAAAGAAATCTACAAAATTCATTTGGAACAATAAAAGACCTTGAATAGCCACAGCAATCCTGAGAAAGAAGAGTAAAGTAGGGGGGATCTCAATACCACATTTCAAGCTGTATTACAAAGCCACCATTCTCAAAACAGCTGGGTACTGGCAAAAGAACAGACATATAGATCAATGGAATAGAATAGAGAATCCAGATATCAACCCAAATCAATATGCTCAATTAATATTTGACAAAGGGGGAACAAACATACAATGGAGTCAAGACAGTCTCTTCAATAAATGGTGCTGGGAAAATTGGACAGACACATGCAAAAGAATGAAACTAGATCACCAACTTACACCATACACAAAAATAAACTCCAAATGGATATAGGACTTAAACATAAGACGGGAAACCATAAAAATATTAGAAGCATCCACAGACAGCAAAATTTCAGACATATGCCAAAAGAACTTCTTTACTGATACTGCCCCCTACAACAATGGAAGCTAAAGAGAAAATAAACAAATGGGACTACATCAAAATAAAAAGCTTTTGCCCAGCAAAAGAAACCATCAACAAAACAAGAAAACCCACTGTATGGGAGAACATATTTGCAAATGTTATCACTGAGAAAGGTTTAATCTCCAACATCTACAGACAGTTTATACAACTTAATAAAAGGACGATAAATGATCCAATAAAAAAAAATGGGCAATGGACCTAAATAGAATCTTCTCTAAAGAAGACACAAGGAAGGCCAAGAGGCACATGAAAACACGCTCAAAGTCACTAATTATACAAGAGATGCAAATCAAAATGACAATGTGGTACCATCTCACACCTGTTAGAATGGCCAACATCAACAAATCAGCAAACAAGTGTTGGTGAGGTTGTGGAGAAAAAGGAGCCCTCATGCACTGCTGGTGGGAATGCAGACTGGTGCAACCACTGTGGAGAACAGTATGGATCTTCCTCAGAAAACTGAAAATGGAACTCCCATTTGACCCAGTAATCCCACTCCTAGGAATATATCCCTATAAATTAGAAATACCAGTCAGAAAGGATATATGCACCCCTATGTTCATAGCAGCACAATTTACAATAGCTAGGATTTGGTGATTGGATAAAAAAAAAACTATGGTACATCTACACAATGGAATACTATGCTGCCAAAAAAAGAGAAGGAATTCTTATCATTTGCAGCAACCTGGATGGAATTGGAGAACATCATGCTGAGTGAAATAAGCCAGTCAATGAAAGCGAAACACTACCTTACCTCACTCATTTATGGATCATAAAGAACATTATAAACTGATGAACCAAAAGATAGATATAGAGAGAGTAAAGCAACAAGCAGACTGTCAAATTACAGTGAGGAGGGGAGGGAGATTTGGGGGAGATAAGAGATCAACCGAAGGACTTGTATACATGCATATAAGTACAACCAATGGACACAAAACTCTGGGGAGGGAGGGCATGTCTTGGGGGGGGCAATGGTAAGATATATACAAGATAATAATTTAATTTAAAAAATAATAAAATATCACATGACCTCACTCATTTATGGAATATAATGACCAACATAAACTGATGAACAAAAACAGATCTAGAGACAGGAAAGCATGAGTAGACCGTCAAACCTCAGGGGAATGTAGGGGAATGTTGGGGTGATGGGGAGAGATCAACCAAAGGACTTGTATGCATGCATATAATCCTAACCAACAGTCACAACAGGGGTTGAGGGCATGATTAGAGTGGTGGAAGGGCAATAGGGGGATAAGGACACATATATAATACCTTTATCAATAAAGACTAAAAAGATAATATAAATCACACACAAGATGGATAAATTTTACAAACATAACATTGACTAAAAGAGACCCAATGAGAATGTGTCCTGTATGATTCCATGTATAGAAGTCCTGACTATTTCATGGTGCTTAAGAAGCCAGGCCAGGGATAGCTGGGGGAAGTTAATGACAAGATGAGGGTATAAGGAGGACCCTTTGGGTGCTGGTTCCAGGCATGTATCAATTTCTAAAATGCTTCAGATTGCAAACTTGTGAACGGTGCCCTTTCCTATGAATGCTGTACTTCAAGACAGCTTTTTGTTAAAAAATGAAGAAAACAGATGAAGTGGACTCTATGGTGGTTTCTGTCCTTTGGCTCTGACACTTGCAACTGGGGTGGGTTAGAAATAAAATAAATAAAAAAACATAGGGTGAGGAAGGAGAGAGAGAGAGAGAGAGAGAGAGAGAGAGAGAGAGAGAGAGAGAGAGAGAGAGAGAGAGAGAGAGAGAGAGAGAGAGAGAACAGATGCCACAGGAGAGGAGAGATAGCCCTGACTGAAAATATAACACTGGTCTTACTTACTTGGCAGATGGACTTTCCAGTAATGAGGTCCCCCGCACACAGCATATCCTCATGTAGAGAGTATTTACTGGTTGGTGATTGGAAATAAATTTTACAGATATCATTGTCCATGATGCCAACCTCTCCCTCCTGCAGTTGTGAAGGTGAAGGCAGGAACTCTGCAGGGGAATGGTAGTTTGGTCAGATATTAAGTATAGCCTGGGTTGAAAGCCAGCTGCCTCCCTAACCTGTCTGCTGAAGAAGAGGCCATCATTCTGGCTAAGAGGATTAAGGAAGCCTCTCAGAGGATGTGTAAAGAGGGGGCGGGGGGGGGGGGAGATGGTCAAGGCAGACAAGAGAGCAAAAGTTGGAAGGACCAGGATGGAAGTCAGTGTGGTTGTTATAAGGGTCAAAAAAATGAGGCAAATTCATAGAAGTATCCAGAGCAAGCAAGGCCTCCTCACCAAGAAGTGAAGTTTGGATTTCATTCTAATCATACTGGGAAACCACTGGAGGCTCTACTTAAATTTTAAGAACAATTAATCTGGCTGCTATGTGGGGACAGAACTAGAGGCACAGAGAGTGGAAGCTATGAGTCAAGGAGTAGCAGTGATATATATATATATATATATATATATATATAGCAGATGCCAGATGGAGTTAGGTGGTATGACAAATAAAATATGGCCTTGCCTCAAGGAGCATCTGGTTTGTGGACACCTTTCCTATAGATTCTATTTCCAGATACTGCTCACAGATCTGACCTGGTGTCCTCATGAAACAGCACAATGTTACAGTGACCGCGCACTCCTATGGAGTACCAGTTGTGTACAGCCCTCACATGTTCTCAGGGTAAACCCAGACCAGCAACTGCAGTACCCAGGGTTGGGGAGGGGGTGAAGGGAGAAATACAATTGAGTCCCTCTTTGATGACAGCTGCTCCCTGTCCTGATGTCAGCTCACTTCACCTCATTCCCCAATTCCCATCCTCTGACCAGCTTGGAGAATCTTATTTGGTATGCCAGTGGTTCTTAATGAGTCCATCTCAGGAGGGTGTCTTTGGAAATGTTGTGTGGCTGACAGTGGACAGGAGCAGGGATATTGGCACTGGCATGCACAGCAAAGAAAGTCCTGCCCCCAATGCCTTCACTGGGATGCTCTGCCAAATTTACATCATATTTTTCACTCAATGTTATATTTAAAACAAAAGCATTTATACTTGTGCAAAATCTTTGTCCAACATTTCTCTTTTCTCCATCATCAAGCAGGCAGAATGGGCAACTTTTACTTCAGTTAGAATAAAGTGAAGTGAAGTTAACAGAGGTAAAGCTATACGTGCCCAATTCCACCACCCAGACCAGAGAGTAGGCCTGCTTCATTTCCTGACTGCTACCCAAGTACCCTCTGAGGCAGTAGAATTTCAAGAGGTTTTTGACAAAGCAATCTCTGAAGGAGCCTGACCAAAGGAGGACCTGGGAGTCTGGGTGGAATCCTGAATGGCTCAAGTCAAACAGTCCAAATTTCTGATCCCAAAAGTTAGAGATACTCATATTTTTTTTGAACAACGAACTAAAGGAAACTAAGTTTTAGAAGGACATGCTGTCAGGGCCTCATGGTGGCCACTGCACCCCCTCCTCAGCCTACTCTCTTCATCTGCCTTATCCTGCTCACCTTCCTCAGTGATCATTCCCCATCCAGTTATCCAACAGGAGGTAGAAATTGGCAATGTTGCATTAGGTTCTGGGAGGCAGGCAGGGAGGACATGGGAAGTAAAATTCACAGACCAATGAAGTTGCAATAATGCGATGTCGCTCCCCATGATGTGGTACTTATTAAAATCATCGTGGACAATGACTCGGTATACCGTCATCTGCAGGCTGTGCTCGGTGGGATGCTGTAGCATATGGTACCCTAGCAGGATCTTGTAGTCTGATGGCTCATGGGACCTATAATGGAGATGCTCCATTATCACCCATCTCTTTTGAGTGCTGGACCAGCACCCTTACTCTGACTACTTCCCCCATCCCCTGGTTAGTAATTAGACCCCACCACTATTCCAGTGGTTTCTTTCTCCTCCCTTCCTAACATTCTCTTAAGGTGGTTTGATTGCTGTCCATAACCTCAGTACATTTATCCTTTGAAAGTTACTGATGTCTTTCCCAGCAGGCCCCAGAATGAAAGGAGCAGAGAATCTTAGTGCTAGAAACATGAAGTTATACCCCTTCATTTACAGGAGAGGATACTTGGCTCATTTCCAATTTTGACCAGAACCTTTGTAAGGTCCCATATCCAGTAGTGATTCTCAAAGACCCCATTTCCCATCCTAGAATGATCCATACTCTTCCTTCCCAGTCCACACACACCAACTTCTCTGAAGGCTGATCCCCATCTGGTGACAGGCACTCAACAAATCTTTGTGGAGCCAATAGAGGTGTGTGTGGTATCCTGCTTGTGCTGTCCCTTACCCAGATTCCCCATGCCTGAATCCTTCTTCCACAAGCCCCAATCTCTTATGAGATCTACAGCACCTCCCTTGACACTGGCTCAGCATCTACCCTCTCACACATTATGGACTCTCTACCCTGTATCACAGTAGTTGGACTGTGTCTTACTTTTCTTATAGGATGAGAAGTCTCAAGTGCAGTCTTGCATCTCTACATCACCCACAGTGGACTTCACATGGGGCCTGGCACCCATAGGTGCTGAATAAATAAATAGAAGTGGGGTCTCAAAGCCAGTTGACACCAGCAGCCTTGTTTTCATTGCATGGAGCATGATGTCTTTACCATTCCCTCTGGGTACAGAGTAAGCCCAGAATACCTACTCTACTATCTGCACCCATCTCCTGGGACAGAGACCATTTTCTTTATTTCTCACTCTGGTCTGTGAGGACAGTGGTGACAACAGCTATCCTTAGGCACATAGTTCTAAAGAGGTGAAGAAAGAGCTGAGTTCTAGTTAGGTATGCAGAGTCCCAGCATGCCTATAGAGAGGAACTGCCAAATGTGTAGGTAGTCAGGATCCAGGGAAGCCTCAGGAAGTTGTGCTGGAAATACCCTTCAGACATTTTGGCTGAAAGGAGGCAAAATACCTGTCCACAATGGGCCCTGACTGATGATCCCCACCACCAGCCTTGGTACTATCACTCTGACTTACAGCATGAAGCCTGTGCCTGAATGTGGCAAGGGACACTACATACCAACTACCATTTGCACAAAAGAAAACTGAGGTACATTGGAATCTTCTGAGGCTATATAGAGCTGGCAACATACAGAAACAAGAGTTCACCTTGAGTTGGAACAGGATTTGGATTCCTAAAGTTTATGAAAAATAAAGAATGAACCGGAGGCAATTATTTTGGAAATAAAGTCTGTTTTCCAGTATTTACTGATAATCATAATTACAGCCAATTTCCATTTAGCTACTTAAAAATAATGCAGATGAGACAACCACACCATCTTGGTATATGTTACCACAATATGAAGAGGGGGTGAAAAGAACATCTTCATTAGGAGAAATGAAGCAATTAGTCTCTGTCCTAGAAGAAATGACTCAAGAAAGTCAAAAGACTAGAGTCAGGTGGTGAGAAGTCATGGTATTCCAGGTAAAGAGGACTGCAACAGCACCCAGAGACACCTTATGGCAGAAAACTATCCAGAGCAAAGCCAAGAAGAAGAAGAAGAAGGAGGAGGAGGAGGAGGAGGAGGAGGAGGAGGAGGAGGAGGAGGAGGAGGAGGAGAAGGAGGAGGAGAAAGAGAAGGAGAAGGAGAAGGAGAAGAAGAAAAGCTGCAACCTCCCTTGTCCCATTCTTTTCTGGCCATTTTGTGCTCACTCCCTCTCCGCACCCCAGCAGCTGCACCACTGTGGGAAGACTCACTTTTGGAAACAGTGGGCAGCTGAGATCACCCAGAAGGCATCGATGAGAGCTGCTCCACAGATGTGTTTGCCATCGTAGAGCAGGCTGGCCTGCCATGGCCATCGCTGGTCAGGTGCATTCTTGCCACCAAAGATTTTCCCAGTTACCACGGGCCTCCCACACACTGTGTAGACAGTTCCAGTAGTGAGGCACAGCCTTGCTGCCTCCATAAACCCAGGGTGAAGTGACATGGCATATGTGACAAAGGTCACTTGGCTTCACTGGAGCATTAAGGAAGCAGCCTGTGAGTCTAGAGGAGGGGCAAAGGAGGAGGGCGGGGCAGCCAGGTAGGTACAGATCAGAACAGCAGTGAGGA
Organism: Vespertilio murinus; assembly: GCA_963924515.1. Lineage (NCBI taxonomy): Eukaryota > Metazoa > Chordata > Mammalia > Chiroptera > Vespertilionidae > Vespertilio > Vespertilio murinus. The sequence goes on along the minus strand of OZ004707.1, from coordinate 94,326,749 downwards.
GGTCCGGGCTTGGCAGTGGCATTTCCCCAGGCCCTTCCCCAGACCTAGTAACTGTTTGAAGTCCTAGAAACTGAGGGCTTACAAGAGGGATGATGTTTGTTCAGGGCTACTGATAATGACTTGTTTACACACTTCCCACCTCAGTCCAGTGTTCTAGGGAGCCTGAGGCCAAATGAAACATACTTTGCTTGATAATCTCCCTCCTAATCTCCCTCCTGACATAGCACTTCCCATTCTTGAAATGAAGAGGGTATGGGGGGCCGACAGAGACAGGCTAGTACAGACCTCTACTCCTGGCCTAGAATACTGAAATCTAGTGGGAAAGAGCTGCAGGGAAGAGGGGCACCTTGATCTCCCCTTCCTCTCCTTCCACGGCCCCACTGCTTATGTTTTGCAGAAACCCAGGGACCTTAGAGCCCAAACTCCACCCCTCCCCCCCCCCCCCCCCCCCGCGGCTCTCAGCTGCTATTGAGGGTGTGACATGTCAAAGTGGGCGACCTGGGCTCCCTTGCCCTGGCTGCCCACTCACCAGCCCGGGCCTGAGTGGTCTTCGTAGGCTGGGCTTTGGTCCCAGCAGACTGAGCGGTGGTCCCCGCAGATTGGGTGTGCAGCAGTAGTGGGCACAGCCAGAGAAGGATGACAGCCAGGGCATAGGCTGCCCGCCAGCCTGGACCTGCACCCCCCACCCCAGCGTTCGCCATCAGATGGAGCGGACAGCACCTTGGCAACCACGCGGGGGCAGCTGGGAAACCGCCTCCTGGTGGTCGGTGAAATGCACTGATCTGTATTCAGAAGGCCCTGCGCCACATGGGGAGCTGCAGAAGCTGGCGTCAGGTCCAAGAAGGCAGTACAAACTGGGAGTCTAATCATAATTAGAAACAATTTCCATTTAGCTACTTAAAAATAATGTAGATGAGACAACTACACCATCTTGGTATATGTTACCACAATATGAAGAGAGGGGTGAAAAGAATACCCATGCTAATAGGGGAAGCAAAAGGTACATAGATTCCCTCTATCCATGGGACCCCAGTTGGGTGACAGAGTCATCAGGAAGTTATGAGATAGACCCAGGAATATGCACTAGTTCATCAGAGGTCAGTTGCTTACATAATGTCATCAAATGTTGCCAACTTGTTTTCAAGATCTGATATAGTCCTCTATACCATCTTGTATGAATATTAAGGGTAATATCTCTTTCTGTAACTCACTAGTGCAATACAGTATGGCATAATCAAGGAGAAGGTATCTCTTCATCAAGTGTCTCAACTCAGCAGCAGGAAATTAGGGGTCAAGGGGAAGTGGGGTCCAACCTCTGTTCTCTAATAACTGGTACTTTCCCTAAATGCAAAATTATTCACTATATCCCAAGGTTTCCAAGTCCCTTCCTATACAGTATCAACATAAAATAAAAATTCTTATCTGTTGGTGGAGGTCATCAATAGGACATAATTTCCAATTGATTACTGAGCTGGACTTCAGCAATTGAAGGTTCCTTACCCCTCCCCTGACCTTGGACTGTACACTTTGCCAACTGTTCCCACAGTGGAAGCTGTTTCAAGGATGCAACGGTGAGAAAGATAGGTATTGTTGAGACGATCTAGATGGTATATTTGACTGAGCCTAGGTATATCCTCTATATAGATTCTGGTAGGTGGAAGTGAGTCTTCTGATTGTCAAATGAATTGCCTTGTTTATTAAACTTGCCACCTACCTATCTGGAGTGGTCTGCTTATTTCTTCCATCTCTTCTTGCCCTCCATGTATGGGGGCTGGTTTGTGAACCAACATCATCATCTAAATCTAAATTTCATTATCTCATCACCTCAAAGTCCAAGATCTCATAATCTAACTGCTCAAAGTCAGGTGAGAATGAGTTTCCTAGTGATAACTATTTTTAAAAATATTTTTTTATTGATTTTAGAGAGAAAGGGAGAGGGAGAGAGAGATAGAAACATCAATGATGAGTGAGGATCTGGCCAAGGCAATTTTAAGATCTTTCTAGGCAAACTTGATTAGATCTCAAGGCCTGGGGATGAAATTTTCTGCCACTTGGGAGAATCTACCACCTGCACACCCCCTGCAATACAGGCATGTGCCCTTGACCAGAATCAAATCTGGGGCCCTTCAGTTGGCAGGCCAATGATGCTCTATCTACTGAGCCAAACCAGCTGAGACAATAACTATTTAAGTACAGCTTTTAAGCACATATCTTCCTCATGTATAGACCCATAATACTGAAGAAGCTACCCACCCAACATTCCCAGCACACAGTGGAGGGATAGGCATGGATCACAGACATTTCTGTTTTAAAAAGGAGTGGTGGTAGATGGAAAGTAAAAGGAGTTAATGGTTCATAAGTGTCTACATGTATATATGAACAAAACTAATTCTCTCTGTGTGTCCAGATTTCATTTCAAATTTCATGTTGTGACTTTTGACCAACTTCACTGTCCTTAGCAAACCTTCTAGTTAAGTGTTTCCCAAATTTTTGACATATGTGTACCCCTTCTATAATTTTCGTAATACTGAGTACCCCTTATCAAAAAAATGGATGTATTTTAATAACAATCAAAATATATTTATTATTTTTGGTACATACACAAAATAATAATAAATGAACAATAAAATTATTCATAATAAAATATAAATAAAAGTTATATTATAAATAACATTTATTTGGATCACTGAGAAGAATGAAATTAACTTGACTCATGAGAACGTAGAATTAGGTGCAGCTAAGCATGGTGCAGTGCATAGCCCCACCAAACTCCGGTGCAATGCGTACCCCAACCAAACTCTTCCCATACCCCTGGGGGTACGCGTACCACACTTTGGGAAACACTGTTCTAGTTGATGTTGATTAAAAGTGTAGCCTTAAATATTTTTGTTAGCAACAGCCAGAATGGCATGACAACTGAGATAAATATCAAACTGGTAAGAGTATCAATTATAAGCAATCATTTATCACAAGACCTAAAGGAGAGATGCCCCCTGCCACTATTGCATTCTTTATCTTGTCAATCATTATACCTGAGTTATACTATAAAAGAAGTAGTATAACAAGAGTCTGGTAGTGAATAATAACTTAAGAAAAATGTTGGGTCATCTGTCCACTCTGACCCAATTCTGTTATTTTCTATGAAGTTGCTTGCTTCATCTTTTGATCTGAAGATACCTTCTTGTTATGGAGGCCATTAGACTTTTGCCCCACAATAATATTTAATGTCTTTCTTTTTATTTTTTGTTAATTCTCACCCAATGATATTTTTTCCATTGATTTTGAGAGAGAATGGAAAGTAGACACACACACACACACACACACACACACACACACACACAGAAACATCAATGTAAGAGAGAAATATTGATTGGTTGCCTCCTGCATGCGCCCAGAGCCAGGGTCAGGGATTGAGCCTGCAACCAAAGTATGTGCCTTGACTGGAATCGAATCATTACCCTTGAGTCCACAGACATCCTAACCACTGAGAAAAACTGGCCAAGGTAGTTCTAATATCTTTCTAGCCAAACATGATTAGATATCAAGGCCTGGGGATGAAATTCTCTATTTGGGAGAATCCAAGATGGCAGCAGAATATGTTGAAGTTACATTCATCTCCTCCAGAACTAACCTGACATTATAACTGAAATATAAACTAATAAACCTGTATATTCAAATGAAGACCAGCTGAGTTGTACTTTTATCATCAAGGACTTATAGAAGAAGTCACATTTTGATTGGTAGGAAGGGCCAATAAGAAGCAGCTGAGATACTGGAGGGAGATCTTAGCTGAAAAGGTTTGCTCCTTAGAATCTTGGGGTTTTAACTCCACAGCAGGCTCCCAAGGCCAGAACATCAGAGCCTGGAGGAGACACTCATATTACATCTGGCTATGAAAATCAGCGTGGATTCTGTCTGCCAGAGAGAGACAAATTCTGCTAGAAACCCTCCTGCTGTCTTAAAGGGCCAGTGCACAAAACCTCATTTGTAGCCACTCACCTTAGGTTCTGAAAAAGAAGGGCAGCTTGAAGTGAACTAGAATTGTGTGAAGAGAGACAAGTTGTGTGGATCTGGGAAGAGAGCTGAAGGGACAACTGCCAGAGTACCTATGCTGAGTCCCTCTCCCACACTGCCCTCAGATACCATCTTTCTTGAGTTGATAACTTCCCTCCATATGGTATAAGCCTGGGGAATGTAATAGTCCTATTCTCCCAACTCCCTGTGGCCCTATCCTGCCGAGCTCATACTCTATGGTAGAGCAGTGGTGTAGAGATCCAGGTGGAATCAGGGGGTATCAGAGACTGAGTTGTGTGGCTCTGGGGTTCCTTGCCCCCACTATCCCTGAGAGCCTGATTGGTCCAGCCTTTCCATGAGAAATCCACTAACCCTATCTCCTTAACTCCTGGCTGTCCTGTCCTGCCGAGCTGGGGCTCTTGTGAATGTCTGACCAGAATCAGGGACAGACTGAGTTGTGTAGCTCTACATTAGGGACCATTTTCCCCTCGCCTGCCCAACTAAAGCCACTGTTCCTGTGCAGAGCCATCTTTGCACAAGGCCAAATCTTGGTCTGTTTGGGCCTGATGAACTCTGCCAACAACTCCCAGAGACCCCATCACCCCATCACAAAGGTCTTTAGGCACCTGGCAGGCAGCTGCTGGCCTTGGTGTACCCTGGAACTTTTGCTGTGTCCCACAAGTGGAAACAAATTTGAATCTTTATCAATCTGGTGTACACAACTTCTGCCTATCTGGTGACTCCCTGAGAAACTACCTCATGAAATTCACATACTGCCAGAGGCTCTTTCAGTGATTGAGACTAACAGGCAGCTGGCAGGCAAAGGCAAGTGGAGGCAGATCTCAGGTTGCTGTGGGCCTTTTGCTGATCTGACTCTTTAGGCTTGGTACAGGTGGAAGATGGCCTTGGTGGGCACCTTAGCCACTCCTATGGACACCAAGGTCCAGCAGAGGCACCCATAAACTGTGTATCCCTTTATAGCTCTAAATAGGTAGCTCAAGATGTGACACAGGCAGCATCTGACATTGACCTGCACCAGAGTACCTCCCATGAGGTTTCAGAACCACATTAGAGCAGGACCCAATTAGTTATCAAAGAAGATTTTGGTAGGCACCAGACATTACTGGAGCAAATTTCACTTCATGTGGTCAGCATCCATGCAACAGCTTGTATACTGTGCTGCGAATCAGTCCTCACAGTCAGCCATCTGAGGGTCGACCCCACACATGGATGGGTAAGTAGCAATCAAGATTCAATTACAACAGGAAGATTCACATAATCCACACAAGGGCATTCCTGTTGTACCTTGCTTGGGTAATAAAAGAGACTATGCTAGTGAGCCCCACAAGACACCTACTATAAAAAACTATACCAATTCTGGGACATAGAAGATACCTAATACACAGAAACAACTACAGAGAGGCAGCCAAAATTAGGAGACAAAAATGCCTCAATTGAAATAACAAGAGAGCTCTCTATAAAAAATATATCAAGAAACAAGATGGCGGCCTAGGTAGTCTCCTAAGCTGCCACCTCATCAACAATTTGGAAAAAAAACAACAGCTAAAATCGAAAGGGATTGCACCAGACCCACAGGAAAACTGGCAAAATGGGAAGGCTACAACTAGTCACAAAGCAGGGCGCCGCTGCTGCCATGTGGAGTTTAAAACTACAGCAAAAACAGACCTATGGCTGCTGCTGCTGGGAATGAGGGAAGCCAGACCTCGCTCCGCCCTGGGGCCCAGGGAGTGGGCCAGCCTGGCCAGCCGGTGTGGGAGCCAGGGAGCTGATGTGGGACCTCCGCCGCGCCTTCGGCTCCTACCCAGATGAGAAGCCTTTGAGCACGGCCTCCCTGCCGGCAACCATCCCAGCCCGCAGCTGTCCCAGCCTGCCCACCGTGCTGGTGAGGAGATGGCACGGCGCCTTCCGTTCACATCCCCGGCGAGTCCTTCCTCTGCCGCCGCATGGCTGGGCTGAAGCTTCTGCCACTACCGCCATGTGGATTTTAAAACTACAGGGGAAATTGAGCCACAGGAGCTACCATCGCTGCCGCACCTGCCGCCGCATCCGCCGCTGCCGCCAATAATGGAAATCCACCGAAAACAGAGCTTACTCTGTCCTGGGCTCAGGGAGAGTGCGGCTTCAGAACTTAGCCTCTGCGTCCATAGCAGCTCTGCTTCCGCACCAAAGGAAACACCATTGAGTGCGGTCTCTCCGACAGCAGCCATCTCAGCCCACCCAAAACCTTCCCAGCACACCCTCCGTGCTGGTGTGGAGATGGCCTGGCGCCTTCCATTCCCAGCCCTGGTGTGTCCTTCCTCTGCCGCCGCATGGCCGGGCCAAAGCTTCTGCCACTGCCGCCATGTGAACTTTAAAACTACAGTGGAAATTGAACCATAGGAGCGACCGTCGCTGCCACACCCGCCACCACTGCCGCAAATAACTACACCCCAGGCTCAGGGAGTGGGTAGCCTCAGAACTTAGCCTCCATGTCTGCAGCTGCTCTGCAGCTGCTCCACTTCCGCACCGAATGAGACACCTTTGAGGGCGGTCTCCCCGCCTGCAGCCATCCCAGCCTGCCCGCTGTGCTAGCGAGGAGCTAGCGCGGCACCTCCAATTCATGACCCCAGCTCCCCAGAGGGGCCGTGTGCCCCGGGTGAGTCGTGTGTCCCAGGGGAAGCAGTGGGACCCGGGGGGAGGGGCCATGTGAACCAGAGGAGGAGCGGACTCTATTCGTGTGGTCCTGAGATAGTCACCATAAAACAAGCAGACTGCCAAATGAGGAGCGGATTCTATTCATGTGGTCCTGAGATAGTCACCATAAAACAAGCAGATTGTCAAATGACAGCTGGGAGGGGAAGGAGACCTGGGGGGAGATAAGAGAACAACCGAAGGACTGGTATGCATGAATATAAATACAACTAACGAACACAGAACTCTGGGGAGGGAGGGCATGAATGGGAGGTGGGGGGCGGTGCAATGGTAAGCTATGTACACATATAATACCTTAATAATAAAATAAAATAAAATAAAATAAAATAAAATAAAATAAATGAAAAAAATATATCAATAAGATATATTTTTTAAAAAAAGAAAATAGCCGAAGCCGGTTTGGCTCAGTGGTAGAGTGTCAGCCTGTGGACTGAAAGGTCCCGGGTTCGATTCCGGTCGGGGGCATGTACCTTGGTTGCAGGCACATCCCCGGTAGGGGGTGTGCAAGCGGCAGCTGGTCGATGTTTCTCTCTCATCGACATTTCTAGCTCTCTATCCCTCTCCCTTCCTCTCTGTAAGAATATCAATAAAATATATTTTAAAAATAAATAAATAAAAAAGAAAAGAAATAACAAGAGATATTCCCCCCAAGAAAAACAATTAAACAAAATGGAGGCAAGCAATATATTAGATACAGAATTTTAAAAAAAATGGTTATAAGGATGCTAAAGGAACTTAGAGAAAGAATGGATGAATTCATTGAGAATTAAAAAAAGAGATGTAGCATATTAAGAATATTCCAGAAGGAATAAGCAGTAGGTTGTATGAAGCAGAGGATTGAATTAGTGATTCAGAATAAGAGGTAACAGAAAACTCCCAGTCAAAACAGAAAAAAGAATTTTAAAAAATGAGAGTAGTTAAGGGGATGTATAGGACAAGATAAAGAATAACATTTGCATCACAGGGAAACCAAAAGGAGAAAAGAGAGAGAAATGGATTGAAAACCTATTTGAAGAAATAATGATTAAAAACTTACCTAACCTGGTGTGGGGGCCCTATCCAGTGTACGACAGATGTTCAAGACCAATATGAGCAAGGACACAGCAATATTACTGCACAGGCGTGCCATTTTATAACCCAAATACTGATGTTACTATTTGGCAAGAAGCCTCTTTTGTTTGAGTTTGTACCTACGTTGCCATTGACCAGCCAGTTGTTTGCTGTTTTGTTTGTAATAAAGCATATCCCACTTGCCTGCTTGCACCTGAGTATTCTTCCAATTTCCTGCACCCAGAAGGGTCAAGTCCCTGACTAAGGAACTTGGTGTAGTAGTGGACAAGATTCTGGGGAAAGTATCTTATCTATCCCATTGGAGGCCTCTGGTTTATGTTATCCAGTAGTAGTGGTCCTGATGCCTTAGAAGACTGGGAACAAGTTGAGGCATTAGAGAAGGCTTTGTTGCCCTTGATGGACCCAATCCTAAAGACCAGTGGAAGTCTGTCATTGTTGGAGAAGTAGACAGGTTTCTCCTTAATGGCCTTAAAACTGCAACACTGAGAGACACTGGCAGCTATCTTCAGTTGAGATGGAGAAATTAGCCTCAATAATGAACCATCTCTCTTTGTGGCAGTGACTGCAGATCAGTCGCTGTTTGGAGTCAGACAGGGAGTCACTCTCTGATGGATTGGTTAATGGTGGCATCTCGAAACATTTGGTTGGATGCCAGAGAATTGCCAGAAACTATGAGTAAATGCACTATGCATGTAGATTTAGTGCAAGTGATATGGGAAATGGGCACAAAACAAGCCATGTTTAACTTGACTACTTGTGGTCCTGATGATGAGCATTTTAATGTGTATGAAAGACTTGATTCTTGCTGTAGCCCCTCTGGTAGCATTTGGCTGGCTGGCAGCTATTTTGACCCTTTTCGTAGACTACCATATACATAAGGTCACTAGAGGCCCAATGCACAAAAATTGTGCACTGGGGGGTGTCCCTCAGCCCAACATGCACACTCTCCAATCTGGGACCCTCGGGGGAGATTAACACATAACTTCTCCCCTGCTGGATCGATTGCCCCCAACTTCCCTCCCCTGCTGGCCTGATTTCACCCCCAACTCCCTCCTCTGCTGGCCAATTTGATTATAATTGGTCAGTTTCTATGCCAGTGAGCATCAAAAACTATGCCTCCTAGGCAGCCATTGGCTTTTCACAGTTGACCCAGATTTGTTCTGATTGATCTGTTTCTATGCCAGTCAGTGTCTCTGGACCAATCAACAAGGCCTGATCAGAAAGGCAGGGCTGATCAACAGTCCCAGTTGAGGCCTGTAGATAAATTGAGGCACAGCTTCTGGCCAGGCCCCCCAAGAAAGAGGCAAGTGTTGATCAACAGCTGCCACAGAAGCTACAAATCAGACCCTCCTCTCTTCAGGCCTCTCTTTGGGCCTGATTCACAGCCCCCTCAGCAGCAAGTGATGGGTCACCATGCCTGCAGCCATAGCAGTCAGTGCTGGGTCACAACAGCAACCCAGTGCTGACTGCAGAACTGATTTCCAGCCTCTGGTCATTGTGGATGAGGGACCCAGAGTTTTTATATATTAGTATTATAGCCATGGCCAGCTTGGGGGATGTGGAAATCAAGTGGTGAGAAAAGGGAATACGAAAACCATCACTGTGCCTACAGTACATAAGGCGCTTGGGATCCAGAAAAGTGGCGGGGGCAGAGCCTGTGAAAATCTGCATGCAAATGTGGGTGGACCTGCTAGCTGCAGGGGTTAGGAAAGAGAAGATAGATCAGCATCCCAATGATATGCTGCTGGCCTTGTGGAGGCAATTTACTGGTAAGAAAGCATTTCCAAAAGCCACCAAAGAAAGGCAGTTCCCCTAGACCAGTACACCTCCAGGCTATTAAGATTCCCCTGTGGAGGAGGAGCTTAATGTCCTAGACTGAGGAACAGGCCAAGAAACCCAGTGGGGGGGGGGGGGAATCTGGAGGACTGGAGGCTGCATGTTGAACTCATAATATATTGGTTCCCCCTCCACCCCTGCAACCTGCAATGTGTGTTGGCATTGGTAGATATGGGTGCAGACTACAGTTTACTCTATTGTAACCCTGACAGATATACAGACAGATATGGAGGCAGAACTGTTCACGTATGGCAGGCAACCTTGACACTGGGTATTGGCCACCTCCCCCTTAAAGGCCTATACTGTATATATCACTTCCACATCTTGGGAATGAACATGCTAAAAGGGTTAACAATTGCAATGACCCAGGGTGAATTTCGCCTATGGGTGCGTGTGGTAAAGCCTATCACAGGGGGGCACCAACATCACATGGCCATGACACTGCCTAACACCTGCCAGGTGGTGTGGGTGTGGCAGTACCTCCTTCTAGGAGGTAATGAGGAAATCAGACAAGATATTGCAGCTAGAGAAGACGAAGATCATCTGGCCCATGCACAGCCCCTACATTCTCCAGTATGGCCAGTTAAGAGCCTGATGGCACCTTGTGAATAACTGTGGATTACTGAGAACTGACTAAAGTGACCATCCCATTACATTCCACAATGTCGCTATAACAGATCTGATTGATCGCCTAACTATGTTGTTAGGGTGATTCCACTATGTAGTGGATTTGGCGAATGCTTTCTTTTCCATAGATATAGCCCTGGAGAGTCAGGAACAGTTTTCTTTTATGTGGGAAGGCTGACAGTAGACTTTTGTTTTCTCCCTCAATGATATTTACATAGCCCTACCATCTGTCATGGTCTGGTGGCACAAGATTTAGCCACCTAGGGAAAGCGTGGGCCCCCCACTCCCCCGTGACAATGTTCTATTTTATTGATTATATCGTGCTAACTTATGGTTCTTTTGAAGATTTGAATGCAACTTCCAGGCTTGGACTTGCACTGACTCCCAAGAATTTGACAAACAAGCCAGGTCCCTGGACCTTGGCAGTCATTCACCACCCATCCCCATGAGTCCTATGGCAGGCATTGGACTCATGGGGATGGGTGGTGAGTGACTGCCAAGGTCCAGGGACCTGGCTTGTTTGTCAAATTCTTGGGAGTCATCTGGTTGAGTAAGACCATGGTGATACCTGAGGCAGTCATTGACAAAATGCAGGCTTTCCCCCGACCTACAAACTTGAAAGTTACAGGCCTATGTTATATTTTAGGGTATTGGTGAGTGCTCTTCCCCAATCTGACACAACTGTTGCGGCCCTTGTACCTATTGTCCTGGAAGGGAAGCGACATGACACTGGACTCCAGAAGTTGAAGAGGCATTTCTTGCTGCTAAGAAGGCAGTTTCCCAAGCCCAAACCTCTCAGGTTGTAGATCCAACACAACTATTCAAGTTGGACATAACTGTTACCCCATCAGGGTTTGGTTGGGGTCTATGGCAACAGCATGGGCAGAGAAGAATACCCATTGGTCTCAGCTGTGGAAGGGGGCCAAGTGTCAGTATATCCTTGATGAGAAGCAGTTGGCAGCCATTTATGTGGCCTTGCAGGCCTGTGAGGCAATCACAACACAAAGTAAGGTGCTCTTGAAGAATACCTAACCTATAGCCATTTGGCTTAGATCTTGGGTGCCCATACCCAAGTTGGAAGTGGCACAAACCCCAACTTTAGCAAAATGGGGGCCTATTTGGAACATAGGGAAATGGTGAATACCAGCCCTCTGTCACAGAAATTGCAAACCCTGTTGGGTCTTGTGACATATGAGACCCTGTCAAGGGATGAAACGCCTATGGAGAAGGTACTCCCTAGTCCGTTCCGAGAAGGTATGCCATCCTCCTAGAGACCATGTGGTACACAGACAGGTCAAGTAGGGGGGACCCTGCTACATGAATGGCAGTGGCTTTCCATTTAGATACAAACTGTGGTTTGATTCTGGTACTGGGCAAAGTAGCCAATAGACTGAACCTAGAGCAGTCTAGATGGCTTTGACAAAGGAGCCTGGCCCTTTGGCCAATGTAACAGACTGCTGGTCTATCTTTAAAGTCTTGACTTTGTGGTTACAGCAATGGCATAGGCAACAGTGGCTGATAGGAAAAAGTGAAAGGAAAGTAGGGACTTCCAAAGAGGCAACAATATATCATTTGAGTGGCCATTGACCACTGTTCACCTCTGGGAATGATGAGGCAGATGCTTTGGCAAGGGTTTGGGAGGTATTACCTTCCCCTGAAGATAAGGCTTGGTGGCTCTATCAGAAACTAGGGCATGTGGGATCACGGATAATGATGCATGTGGCTAAGCGGTGGGGCCTGGCCTTATCCACAGGGGAACCCTTTGCTGCAGTACGAGGTTGTCCATGCTGTGCTCAGGCACACCTCTATTGATATGGCCTTCAGAGGAAGAAGGGCCATGTCCTCAGAGGAGGGCACCCTTTGCAACATTGGCAGGTGGATTTCATTGGGCCTCTCCCTCTGGACCAGTGTTTTAAGTATGCCCTGACTGCTACCAGTCTCCTCTTTGCTTACCCTGCAAGAGAGGCCATCCAACAGATGAGGGCCACCTATGAATGATACCTTAACATATCAAGTGATAATGGAACCCATTTCACAGGGAAGGAGATACAGAGTTTGGCCAAGGCCCAGAATATAGCTTGGCAGTTTCACGTTCCATATCATCCCAAACTGCTGAGATGAGTGAAAAGTATAACAGCCTGTTGAAAGACAAGCTCCACCTAGGGATGGACCTACCTAGACTAAAAGGTTGGGCTAGAATAGTGGTCAGCAAACTCATTAATCAACAGAGCCAAATATCAACAGTACAATGATTGAAATTTCTTTTAAGAACCAAATTTTTAAAACTTAAACTTCTTCTAATGCCACTTTTTCAAAATAGACTTGCCCAGGCGATGGTATTTTGTGGAAGAGCCGCACTAAAGGGGCCAAAGAGCTGCATGTGGCTCGCAAGCCACAGTTTGCTGATCACGGAGCTAGATAATTGAATGAACAGCCAGTGCTTCCCCCTCAGAGTTAATGATGCAGAGTTATCCTCAGATGCTGCATGTGTGAAAATAACAAATAAACTATTGGGCCCCAACATACACCCATCTGGAACTTTGCTGCTGGCTATATCTACCCACTTGGCAGAGGGGGAAGAGGCAGTATAGACCTGGCCATGAACTGTTACTAGGTAGTCTTCCTATTCCCTTGGAGAAGTTGTTATGCCCAGATTTCAAGATCCCCAAGGACCACCAGGGAGCCGAGTCCAATGCAAAAGCAAAAGAGCCTTTTTAAAAAATATATATTTTATTGATATTTTACAGAGAGGAAGGGAGAGAGATAGAGAGCTAGAAACGTCGATGAGAGAGAAACATCAACCAGATGCCTTCTGCACACCCTCTACTGGAGATGTGCCCGCAACCAATGTACATACCCCTGACCGGAATCAAACCTGGGACATTTCAGTCTGCAGACCGACGCTCTACCACTGAGCCAAACCGGTTTCGGCCAAAAGAGCCTTTTTATTCATGCTAGCTTGAGCTCCCGTCTCCAGCAATCACCAGCTCAATGGCGAGAGAGAGAGAGAGAGAGAGAGAGAGAGAGAGAGAGAGAGAGAGCCTTGGGAGAACAAGGGCTTTTTATAGGGTTTAGGGCTGGGTGGTGGGGTGATGAGTTGGCTAGTTCGGATTGATGGGGGTGAGGGCCAGGGTCCGGTTATGCTGGGTTACTTCCCTCTGTATTTCTATTGGCTGATTTAAGGGAGGATTGGGTAATTGATACATTTTATACAAGATGGAAGACACAGTACAAAAGGAGTCAGTCCTGCTCTGCCCTTGAAAGAAGGCCTACGTGCTGGGAAGGGGCCATGAGACCGTATCTCAAGGCCTGGCCTGGTGTCAGCACTGATAACTCTATAGTCCATGGCCTCTCTGGAAGCATGCTCCAACATTCTCACTCTCTTACAAAGTGAATACAACTACAAGTTCCAATTGCACCCTTCGATTCAGCCCTGGCCAGTAACAGTGCAAGTCCAAGCCTGAAAGCATGAGAAAGGTATATTGTTAAAGGGGACTTAGCTATTGCCCTCTAGCCAGTGCTCAGATTTCCCACAGCTTCCCCTGTGAAACTAAGCCCCTATCAAGGGGAAAATCCCATTTGGTATCACTGGCCAGGTTGTCCTCCGATTCCAGTCACAATGCTGTCTAGAAGAGACAGAGTTGCTTGCATCTTGCCTGAAGGCTGTGATCTCTCTATGATGGTTTCAGTTTCTCTTTTGTCTCTGATCAGAGTGAGCTTGGCTAACAGTGTAGTGTGTGGGCACACACCTATGCTCAAGTGCATAATGTCTCCCATTGTTGGTTGTGCACAGAAATCTCCCCAGGAGTGACCCGTGGATTTCCATGGTGCATCCATATGGCCACCACTGCTAATTGGACATGGTTAGCTGACCAAGACTTCAACAACATCTCCTGGGACTCTGTGTGCCAAGCTATAGAGACTCTGATCTGGTGGGAGCACCACAATACTCGCCACTTTATTGGTTATCCGGTGTGGAATGCTTAGGGATGGTTGCTAGAACAAGTAAAATTAAGAGACCCTGCAGACAAGTGTGTGGCACAGCACTGACTCAGTAAGAATTGAGCTGTTGGCTGGCTGCCTCCAGACTTGTGTTGTAACATAACTACTAATGTTGAGGTTCAGAAGCGATGGAATGGGAAGTGTTATACCAGCACAAAACCTGTAGATATGATGATCCTAGGATACTTACAGGTATATGGGAGGTATTGCTGTTCCTACCTCCCCATGAATTGGTCAGGTCGATGTACCTGGGGTAGGTTCTACATCCCTGGGGAAATTCTTAAGACTTTATAAGAGATTACCAATAACTAGGAATCAGTTTACCACCAGTGTCATCGTGTTAAATAGACACCCTGGTAGTTTTACCCCTTAGCTGTATTCCTTGCTATGGGAGGAGCAATTAAGGTAGAATTAGAAGTAACAGCCTTAGCCAAGAATATAGCTAAAGACTTGAGTCAGACCCAGCAAGCCCTTACCCTAATGATGGATGAAACCACATAGATGTGCAAAGTGATACTACAGAATAGAATGGCACTAGATTTGTTAACTGCTGTACCTACATGTATAATGCTGTACATATATACCTGACAATCAAGGGAATGTAACCAGTGCCCTAGAAGAGATAGACAGGCAGACCATACAAGCCATGTCCCATGAACCCCTCCAAGGTTGGTGGGATGGAGTGTCAAGAGCAAGGTGCTGGGCGTTTGTGAGTGTTGCTATAGGGGCCGGAGTACTGGTTATAACATGTTGTAGTTTGTATTGCTGTTGTGGACTCTGTGCTCAAGGTGCTGACAGATGGGCCAGGGTATCCCATAGAAATCATTGGTGTAAGGGGTGAAATATGGGGGCCCTGTCCAGAGTATACCAGATGTTCAAGGCCAATCTGAGCAAGGACACAGCAATCTTACTGTATGTGCAGGCAGGCCTTTCTATAACCCGAATATTTATGGCACTATTTGGCAATAAGCTTCTTTTGTTTGAGTTTGTACCTAAGTTGCCACTGACCAGCCAGTTGTTGGCTGTTTTGTTTGTAATAAAGCATGTCCTACTTGCCTGCTTGCACCTGAGTATTCTTCCAATTTTCTGCACCCAGAAGGGTTGAGTCCCTGGCTGAGGAGGAGCTTGCCCATGACATTTGGTGAAGGAAACAGACACACACACACACACACACACACACACACACACACACACACACACACACATATACACGTCCAGGAAGCCCAGAGAGTTCCAAGAGGTCCACACCAAGACACATCATAATTAAGATGGCAAAGGTTAAATATAGAAGAGAATCCCAAAAGCAGCAAGAGAAAGACAGTTATCTACATGGGAGCTCCCATAAGACTGTTAGCTGATTTTTTTTTTAGTTTTATTTTTAATTGATTTTTAAAAAATAAATCTTTATTGTTTATAATATTACAAATGTTCCTCATTTCCCCCCTCCATTGCTCCCCTCCACCAAGTTTCCATCCCACTCTCTGCCCTTTCCCCATCACCCATTGTCCTCATCCATAGGTGCACAGTTTGTGTTCAGTCTCTTCCCGCACCCCTCCCTCCCCATTTCCCCAAGAATCATCAGTCCACTCTCCTTCCATACCTCTGATTCTATTATATTCACCAGTTAATATTGTTCATCATGATTTTTACTTCCCTTGGTTTTTAGATTCACTTGTTGATAGTTATGTATTTGTTGTTCATAATTTTTTATCTTTATTTTCTTCCTCTTCCTAAAGAACACCTTTTAGCAATTCATATAATTCTGGCTTGGCGGTAATGAACTCCTTTAGCTTAAATTTATTTATGAAGCTCTTTATCTGCCTTCGATTCTGAGTGATAGCTTTGCTGGGTAGAGTATTTTTGGCTGTAGATTCTTGTTATTCATCACCTTGAATATTTCTTGCCATTCCCATCTGGCCTGCATGATTTCTGATGAGAAATCAGCTGACAGTCATATGGGTGCTTCATTATAGGTAACTACCTGCTTTTTTCTTGCTGCTTTTAATATTCTCTCTTTGTCCTTTGCTCTTGAAATTTTAATTATGATGTGTCTTGGTGTGGTCCTCTTTGGATTCCTTTTGTTTGGGGTTCTGTGCACTTCCTGGACTTGTAAGTCTATTTCTTTCACCAGGTGGGGGAAGTTTTCTGTCACTATTTCTTTCAATATGTTTCAGTATCTTGCTCTCTGTCATCTTCTGTGACGCCCATAATTCTGATGTTGGTTTACTTGAAGTTGTCCCAGAGATTTCTTACATTATCTTCAACTTTCTGGATTCTTTTTGTCTTCTTGTTTCTAGGGAGGAGTGTCTTCTGGCTCTTTGTGTTCCAAATCTTTGACTTGATTCTTGCAATCTTCCATTCTGTTTTTAGGACTCTGTGTAATATTTTTTATTTCAGATACTGTATTCTTTATTTCTAGTTGGTCCTTTATCATTTCTTGTTGATCCTTTATTATTTCTAGTTGACCCCTTTTCATATCCTCATAGGTCTCATTTATTTTATCTGCCTTTTCTAGCAGATTCTTGAACAACCTTACAAGCGTGATTTTGAACTCTATATCCAGTTGCTTTTTGTCCTCCATTTTTTTCGTTTGTGATCTGTTTCCTCGTCTCGGCATTTTCGCTGCTTCCCTGTGTTGGTAGGTTGTGAGGATCAGCTGTGTCTATGCCAGGAGACAGCCTTGTTCCACTAGACTTGGAAACCTGCAAAAGCCTCTGTGTTCAGCTTGGATAGGGTGGAGTTTCAGGGTGGAGCCTACAGCCTTGGTTTCTGGTTAGCCTCTGAGGTTCCTGAGTCTCAGTGTACCTCAGTGTCCTTTGGCACTTGCTGCAAGCACCTCTGAGAGAAAGGCGCCCTAGAGTTTCACCCGCTATCAGTCTAGTCTCTCCCACAACGAGCCAGCAACTGGGGTTCAGTGCAGTTGGAAGTGGGGTTAAGAACAGTCCAGAGCTTATGTCTCCTTCCCACTAGGGCAATCCTGCAGCCCAATCAACAGTCTGTCCTCTGTGCGAAATGTGCTCTGCCTTTCACCGCTTCCCTGAGCCTCCGCCTTACAGCCCAGATTCCCTCTGTATGAGGCGGGTCTTGCCCAGAACTGGGGCTCAGCACAGTCCTGAGATTTGTCTCCTTCCTGCTAGGGTAATCCAGCAGCTCAGTGAACAGTCCGTCCTCTACAAGCAATGTGAGCGACTCCGGGGTTCTGCCTTTCTTTCTCCGCTCCCCTTAGCTTCTGCCTCACAGCACAGATTCCCTCTGTATGAGCCTAGGACTCCAAGGTCTTGCCCAGAACTGGGGTTCAGTGCAGTTGGAGTTGGGGGTCAGCACAGTCAGGAGCTTTTATCTCCTTCCCGCTAGTGAACGCCAGCCAGGCACTCAGCCGCCCCTCCTCTCCGGCTTCGTCCTCTCCCCGCGCGCGCACCGTGTCTCCGTACCTTAGGCTTTTACAGCTCCTCTGATTGTCCTTCTGGTTTTCTCTTTCCTTCTAGTTGTACAATTTCCAGTCAGTCAACTTTTCTGTAGTTCTGGATAATGTCCACTTTATATTTTATTTTTTTTTAACATTTTCCCCCTAATTTTTTTTATTAAGGTATTATATGTGTACATACATATCTTACCATTGCCCCCCCACCTCCCATTCATGCCCTCCCTCCCCAGAGTTCTGTGTTTGATGGTTGTATTCATGCATACCAGTCCTTCGGTTGTTCTCTTATCTCCCCCCAGGTCTCCTTCCCCTCCCTGCTGTCATTTGACCATCTGCTTGTTTTATGGTGACTATCTCAGGATCACATGAATAGAATCCGCTCCTCATTTGGCAATCTGCTTGTTTTATGGTGGGTATCTCAGGACCACACGAATAGAGTCCGCTCCCCCTCTGGTTCTCACCGCCCTTCCCCCTGGTTCCAACTGCTTCCCTAGGGATACACGGCTCACCCAGAGCACAGGGCCCCCTGGGACACACGGCTCACCCAGGGCAGACTGCCCCTCTCAGGCGCTGGGGTCACGTATTGGAGGAGCCGCACTAGCTCCTTGCTAGCACGGCAGGCAGGCTGGGATGGTTCCAGGCGGGCTGAGATGGCTGCAGGCGGGTAGACCGCCCTCAAAGGTGTCTCGTCGGTGTGGAAGCAGAGCAGCTGCGGACGAGGAGGCTAAGTTCTGAGGCCGCCCACTCTCTGAGCCCAGGGCGTAGTGAGCTCTGTTCTCGGTGGATTTCTTTTATTTGCAGCGGTGGTGGCGGGTGGCGGTGGCTGGTGCGGCAGCGACGGTTGCTCCTATGGTTCAATTTCCACTGTAGTTTTAAAGTTCACATGGTGGCAGTGGCAGGAGCTTCGGCTCGGCCATGCGGCAGCTGAGGGAGGACTCCCCGGGGCTGCTAACGGAAGGTGCCGTGATGGCTCCTCACCAGCACGGCGGGTGTGCTGGGAAGGTTGTGGGTGGGCTGAGATGGCTGCGGGCGGAGAGTTCCCCCTCAATGGTGTCTCCTTTGGTGCAGAAGCAGAGCTGCTGTGGATGCAGAGGCTAATTTCTGAAGCCACACTCTCTCTGAGCCCGGGGCGTAGTGAGCTCTGATTTCGGTGGATTCCCATTCACAGGGGCGGCCGCGGTGTGACAGCGATGGTAGCTCCTGTGTCTCAATTTCCCCTATAGTATTAAAATCCACATGGCGGTAGTGGCATAAGCATTGGAGCCGGCTGCTGGTGGTGGCAGCGGAAAGACTCGCTGGGGCGCAAAGGGAAGGCACCGCGCCAGCTCCCCACCAATAAGGTGCATGCAGAGACTGGGCCCAGCTGGCTGCAGGCCGGGAGACGCTGCGCCTGCTCCTCTCCAGCACTGCAGGCGGGCTGGGATGGCTGGGGGCCGGGATGGTTGCGAGCAGGGAGGTCACGCTCACAGGCTTCTTGTCCAGGGAGGGGCCGAAGGCAAGGCAGAGCCCACATCAGCTCCCATGGCAGCCGGCGGGGCTGGCCCACTCCCTGGGCCCCGGGGCGGAGCAAGGTCTGGCTTCCCTCATTCCCGGTGGCAGCGTCTCCGGCAGGTCTGGTTTCACCATAGTTTTAAACTCCACATGGCAGCAGCGGCGCCCTGCTTGGTGTCTAGTTGTAGCCTTCCCATTTCTGGGCCGAGTTGGCTGCAGGCGGGGAGACGCTGCATGATCTCTTCGCCCACTTTATATTTCAGTTGTATTTTTTGAAATTGTTGAGTGAGGCTGCTGTTAGGCATTTACCTATGCCGCCATTTTGGTTTTCCCCCTGTTAGCTGATTTATCAACAGAAATATTTCAGGCCTTCATTATAATTCTAAAACCAGATAAAGGCACTAAAAAGAAAAAGAAATTATAGGCCAATATCATGATGAACATAGATGCTAAAATTTTCAACAAAATATTAGCAAACCAGATATGGCAAGATATTAAAAAGATTGTACACCATCCCTGGCTGGTTTTGCTAAGTGGTTAGAATATTGACTCGAACATCAAAGGGTTGCAGGTTCAATTCTTGGTCAAAGGCATGTAGCTAAGTTGCATTTTCGATTCCCAGCTGCTGGAAGCTATCCATTGTCTATACTATCATGAAAGTGCAGTAGAAAACCTGGAAGGCTGATGGACCTTGAGCTTTAACAAGGTTTTGTTCTGTTGAAATAATGGTGGCTCAAGTAGCTTCCTGACATAATAGTCTCAAAGTGAATCTTTATTAATATGCTACTGGAATTGCCTGCCTAAGGGCAAGATGTGTATTCTAAAATTGGTTTAAAGCTAACAGGGCCCAGTGAAGAAGGGTTCTCCTACTGGACCCCATGATTTCCAAATTCGTATTTCTTATCTAGTATATTCATTTGTGCATGGCCCTTCTCCAAATCCTGAATCCTAATAGTGTAGGTTGTGGCTTTCACATCTGACACCTTGTAGAAGGACACCTGGAGAAAAAGATTTGCCAGAGTGAAAAACAAAGTTCACTTGGAAAAGTGGGAAAAATCGCCAAAAAGGTGAGGAAAATTCACTTTGTACAAAGCCCATTCCAGCTTCGGAAATCACAATCTATAATTGAGCAGGAACATCTTTTATTTTAGCCAGGCTATAATGGGGCAGAATTCAAGTAAAGGGGAAAAACTTTATTGTAGACTTTTGGCTTGCATGTTCAAGGATAAAGGAATTAAAGTGTTAGAAGGTATATTCTTATAGTTTTTGCATATTATTATAGAACATAATCCTTGGTTTCCTAAAGAGGATACATTAGATGTTGAATATTGAGAAAGAGTAAGTCAGAACTTGAAAAAAGTTCATCTTCAGGGGAAAAACTTGCCTCCAAATTGTTTCTCCTTTTGTAACATGGTATTACATTTTTCTAGAACCTTTTAGAGAGACAAAAGAGGATAAACATTTTCCCCTTGCACCCTCCACTCCTAAAGAGGAGCATAAAGAAAAACTGGAGGAGTGACCTTCATGCCCCCTCCACCTCCATGTCCTAATCCTGAAACATTTAATTCGCCGCTATCTTCTTTGTGCAAAGAGCTAACTGAGAAGGATTAAAGGACATGATGGTAAAGGAGAGATTTGCTTTTCCTTTTATACAGGTAGCTGGCCCACATTTCCCAAATCAAATAATAAGACAGTATGAAATTTTTGACTTTAAAATGATAAATACCATGCATGAGAACATAGTACAAAATAGTCTTACTGCTCCTTTTACCTGAGAAATTATGAACATTTCTAACATTTCTGAAGCATTCCTATATTGGTACTTTATGACTCATACAACTCTGGATGGAGGAGATTATTTACTATGGAAGGGAGAATTTTTAGAGAAATGTCAGGAGCAAGCTCATGCAAACCATAGGTTGAATGAACAAATACCTTGTGAAATGTTAGCAGGACAAAGACAATATAGTGACATGCAGAATCAGCTACATTATGTGCAACAAGCTTATGAGCAAATTAGACTTTGTGGAAGAAGAGCCTGTTGGGTTTTACCAGCAAAAGAGGAACCTGAGGGAGCTTTTAGTAAGTGTATAAAGGGACTTACAGAATCATTTTTTGATTTTGTGGCTTGCCTGACTTGAGCAGTGAGGTGACAGATACAACATGAGACAACAGGAGACATTTTAATTCAGTAATTAGCTTATGAAAATGTCAATTCTGATATGCCAATTCTGTAATGACACCTCTGAGAAAAAATAGTACCATTACAGAAATGATTTGAACATGTCAGAATATGGGATCAGGCACTTTTCAAGCAAACTTACTAGCTGCCACTGTAACCACGGGGAATAAAAGATGCTTTAATTGTGGAAGAACAGGACATTTCAAAAAAGAAAGTAGTCAACCAAGAAGGACACAAGGTGGCATCCAAGGGAAAGATGTCAGCATTCCGCCTCACAAGTCAAACAACGCAGATTCAACCTCTTTATGCCCTAGATGTCAAAAAGGAAATCATTGGGCCAGTCAATATAGATAGAAATTTCATAAAAATGGGCAGCCGTTAGATCAAGACTTAGGGAATGGCCAACTGCAAGGAAATGGACAAAGGGGCTACACTCAACCCCATCATCAATAGGGGATTTTTGCCCTGCAAGGCTCACTGTGGATTCCCTCATCCAAGCCACTTTAGGAAACACAGGCCTAGATCTCAACAATACAATAATGTTCACTCTGATCCCCTATATGGCTCAGCAAGCTGTTCCCGCAGGAATTTGGGGACCTGTGCTACCAGGAATGTTATGATTAGTCTTAGGAAGAAGTGGAAACACTCTAAAAGGACTAGGTGTTTTGCCTGGAGTCATAGATTCAGACTATGAGAGAGAAATCAAGGTAATACTAAAATGCAAACATATTATGCAAATTATTCCAGGACAAAGAATTGCTCAGATCCTATTTCCATCTTATATTCAGCAAGGTGAAGCTATAAATAGGAAAAGAGGAACACAAGGATTTGGAAGCTCAGATATCTATTGGATACATGAAATTAGCAAAACCCATCCTATGGTTAATTTAAGAATAGAGGGAAAACTGTTTAAAGGTTTAGTAGATCTTATATGAAAAATATGTATGGGAAAAATGACAAATTTATTTAATATAAGTAGGCATGACTCTAACGTTTCCTTGCCCTGAACATTAACAGATGAAGCTAGGAAGGAGTTAAGAATTGAGCAGGCAATCTTCTCCGCCCAAGTAGCACAGGTACAACCTGAATTGCCTTTATTGGAACAGATTAAACCTACTGCAAATAGTCCCACTGGAGTCATGTTCCAAAATAAAAACTCTTCTGCTATTATTAAATGGGTCCACATAGGGCATAAATCTTCTAAAACTGTGGTTACTTATATAGAGCTCATGGTTCAGTTAATATCTCAACTCAGAAAGCACTGCAGGCAGCTTAGAGGAGAAAAACCCTAATGCATCTATCTTCCCCTCATTGGGAAGCAATTAAAAATGTTATTTCAAACTGATTTGAATTGGTAAATTGGACTAAGTGGATATTCAGGGGAACTTAGTTGTCACCTACTAAAAAACAAATTATTTCAATTTTTATATTATACCTCTATACCAAAAAAAAAAAATAATAATAGTCATTAACTGTTTTTACTGATGGATCATGTAATGGTAAAGCTGCTTATCATACAATGAATACAGACTGAGTCATCCAGATCAGTCATACTTCTGTGCAAGGAATTGAATTAGAGGCCATCAATCCTGTATTGCAGGATTTCCAAGAGCCTCTTAATGTTATATCTGACTCTGCTTATTCTGCAGGCTTGGTGAATAGAATTGAAACTGCTCAATTAAAATGGATCAGTGACCAATGTCTATTTATACTATTTACACAAGTTCAGCAAATTGTACAACAGAGACAATATTCTTTCTATATTATTCATATCAGTGCTCAGAGCCTAAACCAGTGTTTCCCAAAGTGTGGTACGCGTACCCCCAGGGGTATGGAAAGAGTTTGGTGGGGGTAAGCATTGCCCCAGAGTTTGGTGGGGATATGCACTGCACCATGCTTAACTGCACCTAATTCTACATTCTCATACTCTCATGAATCAAGTCAAGACAGTCTTGTGAGGTGTGAGATGATCCGGTGTGCAAATAAATGTTATTTATTATATAACTTTTATTTATATTTTATTATGAATACTTTTATTTTTCATTTATTATTATTTTGTGTATGTACCAAAAAAATAAAAAATAAATATATTTTGCTTGTTATTAAAATACACCCTTTTTTTTTGACGAGGGATACTCAGCATTATGAAAATTATGAAAGGGGTACACATATGTCAAAAGTTTGGGAAACACTGGCCTAGACCCAAGGGCAAAATGTCCAGAACGACTGATCAACTAGAGACTCAATGCGGGAACTGCCCCGCGGTGGTCAGTGTGCAGCCCTCCCACAGTGGTAGCAGCTGCTCAGAGGGTAGGTTCACAGTGGCTGGAGTAAGAGATTGGAATGGGACCACTTGGGCAAGCCCTTTGCATTGGACCCTGAGACATTTTGACTGGGTTGACTGGAGTAAGCAGAGCTACCACAGTGGGCTGATCCCTGCAGGCCACCGTCCACCAGTGCACAAATCACAGCACTAAAAGCTGGCAATTGCTCACCAGGATGAGTGGCTCTCCCATAGTAGGCTGATCCCCCTAAGCTTCCCGCCACCAGTGCATGAATCACAGCACTAAAATCTGATGGTTACTAAGCACAGCCCTTGTGGTGTGCTAAGGCTGCATATTCTCCGCGGAATCTCAGATAATCCCAGAACCCACCTCACAGGGTTGATCTAAAGGTTTCTATTCATAGCTTTCAAAATAGGATGAGATTATCAGCTTTTAAGTAGTGGAGGGAAAACACACACTGCTCCCTTTCATTCTCTTCCTCCTGCCTTCTTGCAGAAAAAGACCAACTGGTTCCCAAGGGCCCACCCTGAGCACTGTGCCAAGAGCTCACTGGCTCTTGGCTACAAGTGAGTCTGCCTTCCAATGGCCTTTACACCTCATGTCACTGCCTGAGCATCTTACTCAACCTGTATCACTGACTGAGCACCCACCATGTCCTAGGAAAACGCGGATGCTCTCAGAGCAGCAGGGAGCCAGCTACCCTGTCCCACTGAGTGTGCGTCTGCTAGAAGAGGATGAGGGTATAGTGAGGGGAGGAAACAACCTCGGACAGATGTGAGGTGCAATGGTTAGAGGGCATGGGCACCATGAAAACATGGGAATGAAGCCATACAGGTTTTTGGGCTCTGAAAAGGAAGGGCAAAGGGAGGTTCACTGAGGGAAAATGAATGGATGGAGGAGAGCCAGGCCAACATCTGGAGAAGGGCATTGGGCAGAGGGAACAGCCCACAGAGGGACAACAGAACAAGCAAGAGGCCGAGTGGAAGGGGGTCAAGACTGGGTTGGGGGGGCATATCCTGCAGGGATCGAGGGCCCATGAAAACCTGGTGTCCTCTGATCCCTGAGTGCAGGCAGAGGCACCCAGACTATAGGTGAGGACCTGCTGGTTTCTGTGTTAGGAGCAGACTGAAGGGAAGAGAAAGCAGGGAGACAGCAGGAGGTGACAGTACCCTCCCCGAGGGTGATGCAGAGACGGTGGAAATTGTGGCAGCTGAGGTGGTGGCCTTGGGGTATACTGGAAGGAAGCCAGAGTGTGAGGAATGATGTGGGGGAGTGAGGAGGCTGCTTGCTCTGCTCAGCCCCTGGGAAGGCAAGGTCTCCAGCAGCTGCTGACAGGGGGCCATCCGTTTTGAGGGTCTGACTATAACTTTGAGCTACACATGAGGAGTGTGGAATATTCATGACTAGCCTCTCACCCTGAGATCCAGGAGGCAGGTCATTCCTGGCTGGCTGCCCTAATGCCTCCATGCATGCCCCCTCCCCACACCCCCACTCCCCGCCAAGCTCTCTTCAGTGATGGCAAGTACTTATTGGAAACAAGAAAATGATTTTATTTTTGGTACAAAAAAACAACAAAACAGAATGTACAGTATTATAGAAATCAAATGTTGAAAACTAGGAAAATGAAGCCCCATTGTGGACACACAGATCAGCTGTGCCCAGAACCGAGTCACAGGTGGCACAAAATGTCTCAGGGTCCAATGCAAAGTGCTTGCCCAGGTGGTCTGACTCCAATCTCTGACTCAAGTTTCCAGGACAGAGAGGATCCCGTGCCACAAAACAGAACCAGCCTGAAGACCTATAGCCAAAGGCAGTGTTTCCCAAACTTTTGACATATGTGTACCCCTTCTATAATTTTTGTAACACTGAGTACCCCTCGTCAAAAAAAAAGAAAAAATGAATGTATTTTAATAACAATCAAAATATTTTTATTTTTTGGTACATACATAAAATAATAATAAATGAAAAATAAAATTATTCATAATAAAATATAAATAAAATTTATATTATAAATAACATTTATTTGCACACTGGACCATCTCACGCCTCACAAGACTGTCTTGACTTGACTCATGAGAACGTAGAATTAGGCGCAGCTAAGCACGGTGCAGTGCATACCCCCACCAAACTGGAGTACAAATTGACTGTGTTTGTGACTAGTTTTATTTAATCAAAAACCAAGAAACTGGAGACCGAAGCAAGATGGCGGCCCAGGGGCCGCCATCTCCTCAACAATTTGGAAATAAACAACGGATAAAACTGAAAGGGATCGCACCAGACCCACAGGAAAGCTGGCGAAATGGGCAGGCTACAATTAAACGCAAAGCAGGACGTCGCTGCTGCCATGTGGAGTTTAAAACTACAGCGAAACTGAACCTGCCGGAGCCGCTGCCGCCCCGGGGCCGCCGCAGCGCCTTCGGCTCCTGCCTGGACGAGAAGCCCGTGAGCGCGACCTCCCAGCCCACCCGCAGTGCTGGAGAGGAGCGGGCGCCTGGGCTCGGCCCCCGCACTCGCAGCCGGGCGGGCGAAGAGATGGTGTAGTATCTCCCCGCCGGCCCAGCCCCCCGCGCTTACTGTGCAGGCGAAGAAATCGCGCAGCGTCTCCCCGCCCGCCTGCAACCAGCACAGAAGTGGGAAGACTATAACTAGAAACCTAGCAGGGCGCCACGGCCCCCATGTGGAGTTTAAAACTACAGCGAAACTGAACCTGCCTCTGACTCCGGAAATGAGGGAAGGCAGACCTCGCCCCGCCCAGGGGCCCAGGGAGTGGGCCAGCCCTGCCGCCACTACGGGAGCTGATGGGGACCTACGCCCGCTGCCACCACCGCCGCTGCCGCCGTGCCTTCGCCGCGCCTTTGGCTCCTGCCTGGACTAGAAGTCCGTGGCCGCGACCTCCCAGCCCGCCCACAGTGCTAGAGAGGAGCGGGCACAGCGTCTCCCCTCCCCCACAACCAGCTCGGCCCAGAAATGGGAAGGCTACAATTAGACACCAAACAGGGCACCGCAGCTGCCATGTGGAGTTTAAAACTATGGCGAGTGGAGGACTGAGAAGGTGGGGCAGTTCTGTGCCGTGCTGCCTTCCACTGGTTGAGACCTCCGAGAGCAAGGGCCTACCGAGGTGAGGATGCCCCTACTGTCACCTGTGGAGGGGCAGCGCTGAGCTGGCCAATATTTGTGGTGGTGGTGCTGCTTGTCCTGGCTCAGGGGAAGCGTTCCACTAAGTCTGAAAGACTGGGACATCGCGGGGACTCTCCGCCACCGCCCGAGGCCTGCTCTGCCAGGCCTTCGCACGCGCTGTGCTGGCACTGCGCCTTCCATTGGCAGACCCGGAGAGTCCTCTCTCCGCTGCCGCATGGCCAGGCCAGGGCATCAGACACTACCACCACGCGGATTTTAAAACTGCAGGGGAAATTGAGCCACAGGCACTGCCATCGCTGCCGCCCCCGCCGCCGCCCCCAAGAATGGGAATCCACCGAAATCAGAGCTCACTACACACCGGGCTCATAGAGAGTGTGGCTTCAGAAATTAGCCTCTGCATCCACAGAAGCTCCACATTCGCAACAAAGAGGACACCATTGAGGGCGGACTCTCCCCATGCAGCCATCACAGCCCGCCCACAATCTTCCCAGCACACCCACCATACTGAGAGGGAAATGGAGCGCGCTGGTGAGGAAATGGCACGGTGCCTTCCATTACCCACTCAGGCGAGCCTATCCTCCGATGCCACATGGCCAAGCCGAAGCTCTCACCACCACCGCCATATGAACGTTAAAACTACAGTGGTAATTGAACCACAGGAGCGACCGTCAATATTGCACCTGGCACCGCCACCAGCCACTGCCGCCGAGAATAAAGGAAATCCACCAAGAACAGAGCTCACCACGCCTTGGGCTCAGGGAGTGGGCGACCTCAGAACTTAGCCTCCATGTCTGCAGCTGCTCCGCTCCCACACCAACGAGACACCTTTGGGGGTGGTCCCCCCACCTGCAACCATCTCAGCCCAACTACAGCTGTCCCAGCCTGCCCCCCATGCTAGCAAAGAGCTGGCGCGGCGCCTCCAGTATGCGACCCCAACACCCTAGAGGGGCCGTGTGCCCCGGATGAGCCTTGTGTCCCAGGGGGCCGAGTGCCCCGGGTGAGCCGAGTGTCCCAGGGGGCCGAGTGCCCCGGGTGAGCGGAGTGTCCCAGGGGGCCGAGTGCCTGGGTGAGCCGAGTGTCCCAGGGGGCTGAGTGCCCCGGGTGAGCCGAGTGTCCCAGGGGGCCATGTGCCCCGGGTAAGCCGTACCCCCCCAAAGGGGAAGGGTGTCCCGGGTGAGACGTGTGTCCCAGGGGGCCGAGTGCCCCGGGTGAGCCGAGTGTCCCAGGGGGCCGAGTGCCCCGGGTGAGCCGAGTGTCCCAGGGGGCCGAGTGCCCCGGGTGAGCCGAGTGTCCCAGGGGGCCGAGTGCCCCGGGTGAGCCGAGTGTCCCAGGGGGCCGAGTGCCCCGGGTGAGCCGAGTGTCCCAGGGGGCCGAGTGCCCCGGGTGAGCCGAGTGTCCCAGGGGGCCGAGTGCCCCGGGTGAGCCGAGTGTCCCAGTGGGCCGAGTGCCCCGGGTGAGCCGAGTGTCCCAGGGGGCTGAGTGCTCCGGGTGAGCCGAGTGTCCCAGGGGGCCATGTGCCCCGGGTAAGCCGTACCCCCCCAAAGGGGAAGGGTGTCCCGGGTGAGACATGTGTCCCAGGGGGCCGAGTGCCCCGGGTGAGCCGAGTGTCCCAGGGGGCCGAGTGCCCCGGGTGAGCCGAGTGTCCCAGGGGGCCGAGTGCCCCGGGTGAGCCGAGTGTCCCAGGGGGCCGAGTGCCCCGGGTGAGCCGAGTGTCCCAGGGGGCCGTGTGCCCCGGGTGAGCCGAGTGTCCCAGGGGGCCGAGTGCCCCGGGTGAGCCGTGTGTCCCAGGGGAAGCAGTGGGACCCAGGGGAAGGGGCGGTGAAAACCAGAGGAGGAGCGGACTCTATTCATGTAGTCCTGAGATAGTCACCATAAAACAAGCAGACTGCCAAATGAGGAGCAGATTTTATTCATGGGGTCCAGAGATAGTCACCATAAAACAAGCAGATTGTCAAATGACAGGGGGGAGGGGAAGGAGACCTGGGGGGAGATAGGAGAACAACCGAGGGACTGGTATGAATGAACATAAGTACAACCAATGAACACAGAACTCTGGGGAGGGAGGGCATAAATGGGAGGTGAGGGGGGGCAATGGTAAACTATGTACACAGAAAATACCTTAATAAAATAAAATTTAAAAAAAAACCAAGAAACTAAGAAATCACCATCTTAAAATTAAGGACTAGCTTACAACACTGAGGTGCAGCGAAATGCAGGAGACTGCAATACTGTCTGGACTGAGAAACAGGCATGCCAAACAGAATAACAGAGGAAGTGAATGGCCTTGACAACTGCACAATTTTTTTTTTGCTAATTTAAAAAATTTTTTGCATCTTTTACTTAAGAAACGATTTTTTCCTTTTTCCCTCATTTGATTTTACCTTTTTAATTATTATATTTTTAGATTCAATCAGCATTATTACTACTGCTATTTTAACTTTTTTGTTTTCTTTTTTTTCTTTTTCTTTTAAGTGCCATTTTATTTTCTCTTTATTTTACATTGGAATTATTGTTCTTCATTCTATTTTAATTTCTCCTATAGCATTGTTTAACTCTATCTTAACAAGACCTTTACACCATCACTCTCTTCCTAACCTTTCCCTTTATGCTGTCCTTTTTATCTTAACCCATTCCTGCTTTAGATTTTCCCTACTCTTTCTGTCTCCCCCCTGCTAAAATTTCTACTCTACTTATATAGCTAATTTCCAATCCCCTAGGCCAAGTGAATACACACCCCTCTCTGAGCTGTATTAACTAGCAAAAAAAACCAAAACTGTTTTCCTATGGCCTTTTGATGCTGTTTGTGTGAATATTGATTATATTGTATTTTTATACTTTTAGTGAGATTATTTTGCTTAATCTTTTGTTGTTGTTGCTTGGTATGTTTTTAAAATAAATCTTTATTGCTCAGATTGTTACAATTGTTTCTCCTTTTTCTCCCTCAAAGCTCCCTTCCACCCAGTTCCCTTCCCACCCTCTGCCCTTACCCCCTCCCCCCAATTGTCCTCATCCATTGGTTATACGATTTTAATCCAGTCTCTTACTGTACCCCACCCCCTATCCCCCTGATAATTATCAGTCCACTCCCTTTGCCCCTGATTCTATTATACTCACCAGTTTATTCTGTTCTTCAGATTTATTTTTTTTGTATTTGAATTTCAAGTGGGCCACTCTCTCCCATTTGCTTTTATAGGGAAATACAACAAAGTGTTCTATAGCAAATGGCTGCAGACTGTCCAAATTTCTCCGGACCACACAAATAGAATCCGCTCCTCTGGTTCACACCGCCCCTCCGGGCCACACAGCTTCTCCAGGTCATACGGCTCCTCTGGGTCACACCGTTCACACAGTTCCTCCAGGTCATACCGCTCCTCCGGGTCACACGGCTCCTCTGGGGCATATGGCTCTCTCTCTCTCTCTCTCTCTCTCTCTCTCTCTCTCTCTCTCTCTTTCTCTCTCTCTGTTATATTATTATTATTATTATTATTATTATTTTACATATGTGTTCTTATCCCCCCTTATCCCGCACCTTCCACTAATACTCCACCCCCATTTATCTCTGGCCATTGATGAGGCTCATATGTATGCCCACAAGTCTCTTGGTTGATTTCTCCCCCTTATTCCCAGCGATCCCCTCCTTCTCTGGTGTTTGGGGTTCTGATCAATGTTACTCAGTCTCTGGGTCTGTTCTTATTCGTCAGTCTATGCCATTCACTATATTCCATAAATGAGTGATATCATGTGATGTTTATCTTTCTCTGCCTGGCTTATTTCACTGATGGACTCCATCTCAATCCATGTTGCTGCAAATGGTAGGAACACTTTCTTTTTTACCGCAGCATAGTATTCCATTGAGTAGATGTACCACAGTTTTTTAATCCATTCATCTGCTGATGGGCATTTCGGCTGTTTCCAAATCTTAGCTGTGGTGAATTGTGCTGCTATGAACATAAGGGTGCATATATCCTTTCTGATTTGTGTTTCCATTTTCTAGGGATATATTCCTAGAAGTGGAATCATTGGATCAAATGGGAGTTCCATTTTTAGTTTTTTGAGGAAACACCATACTGTTCTCCACAGTGGCTGCACCAGTCTGCATTCCGATCAGCAGTGTAAAAGAGTTCCTTTTCCTCCGCATCCTCGCCAACACTTGTCGTTTGCTGTTTTGTTGATGATAGCCATTCTGACTGGTGTAAGATGGTACTGCATTGTTGTTTTGATTTGCAAGTCTCTGATGATTAATGACTTTGAGCATGTTTTCATATGTCTCTTGGCCTTCCTTCTGTCTTCTTTAGAAAAGTGTCTATTTAGCGCAGTTGCCCATTTTTTAATTGGGTTGTTTATATTCTTTTTGTTAAGTTGTATGAGTTCTCTGTAAATTTTGGAGATTAAACCCTTATCAGTGATATCGGTGGCAAATATGTTCTCCCATGCAGTGGGGTTTCTTATTGTTTTACTGATGGTTTCCTTTGCTGTGAAAAAGCTTTTTATTTTGATGTAGTCCCATTTGTTTATTTTGTTTTTAGCTTCCATTGCCCTAGGAGCAGTATCAGTGAAGAAGTTCTTTTGGCATATGTCTGAGATTTTCCTGCCTGTGGATTCCTCTAGTATTTTTATGGTTTCCCGTCTTATGTTTAAGTCCTGTGTCCACTTTGAGTTTATTTTTGTGTATGGTGTAAGTTAGAGGTCTAGTTTCATTTTTTTTTGCATGTATCTGTCCAATTTTCCCAGCACCATTTGTTGAAGAGACTGTCTTGACTCCACTGTATGTTCATGCCTTTTTTGTCAAATATTAATTGAGCATAGTGGCTTGGTTCAATATCTGGATTCTCTATTCTATTCCATTGGTCTATATGTCTGTTCTTGTGCCAGTACCAGGCTGTTTTGAGAACAGTGGCTTTGTAATACAGCTTGAAATCTGGTACAGAGATCCCTTCAACTTGATTCTTCTTTCTCAGGATTGCTGTGGCTATTCGGGGTCTTTTTTTATTCCAGATGAATTTTTGGAGAGTTCTTTCTAGGACTGTGAAATATGCTCTTGATATTTTAATGGGGAGTGCATTAAATCTATAGATTGCTTTGGGTAATATGGACATTTTGATGATGTTGATTCTACCAATCCATGAACATGGTATGTTCTTCCATCTGTTTACATCATCCTCTATCTCTTTTTTCAGTGTTGTGTAGTTTTCTGCGTATAGGTCTTTTACCTCCTTAGTTAAGTTTATTCCTAAGTATCTTAATTTTTTTGGTGAGATGGTAAATGGGATTGATTTCTTTGTCTCTCTTTCTGTAAGTTCATTATTGGTGTATAGAAATGCCATAGATTTCTTGGCATTGATTTTGTACCCTGCTACCTTGCCGAATTCATTTATTAAGTCTAATAATTTTTTGATGGACTCTTTAGGGTTTTCTATGTATAGTATCATGTCATCTGCAAATAAGGACAGTTTTACTTCTTCTTTTCCAATTTGGATGCCTTTTATTTCTTCTTCTTGTCTGATCTCTATGGCTATTACTTCCAGCACTATGTTGAACAAGAGTGGTGAGAGTGGGCATCCCTGTCTTGTTCCTGTTCTTAGAGGGAATGGTTTTAGTTTTTGCCCATTGAGTATAATGTTGGCTGTGGGTTTGTCATAAATGGCTTTTATTATGTTAACGTATGATCCTTCTATCCCTATCTTACTGAGAGTTTTTATCAAGAAAGGGTGTTGGATTTTGTCAAATGCTTTTTCTGCATCAGTGGATATAACTGTGATTTTTATCTCTCAGTTTGTTTATGTGATGTATCACATTTATTGATTTGCGGATATTGTACCATCCTTGCATCCCCGGGATAAATCCTACTTGATCATGGTGTACGATCTTTCTGATGTACTGCTGGAGCCGATTTGCTAGAATTTTGTTGAGGATTTTGGCATCAATGTTCATGAGGGATATTTGCCTGTAATTCTTTTTCATTGTGTTGTCTTTATCTGGTTTTGGTATTAGGGTGATGCTGGCTTCATAGAAGGAGCTTGGAAGTGTTCCTTCTTCTTGAATTTTCTGGAGTAGTGTGAGGAGGATAGGTTTTAGTTCTTCCTTGAATGTTCAGTAAAACTCTCCTGTGAAGCCATCTGACCCCGGGCTTTTGTTTGCTGGAAGCTTTTTGATGACTGCTTCAATTTCATCCATAGCTATCTGCCTATTGAGATTTTTAGTATCTTCTTGATTAAGTTTTGGAATGTTGTATTTTTCTAGGAATGTGTCCATTTCCTCCAAGTTGTCTAGTTTATTAGAATAGAGTTGCTCATAGTATTTTTTAACAATCCTTTATATTTCATCAGGGTCTGTTGTTATTTCACCTCTTTCATTTCTGATTTTGTTTATTTGGGTCCCCTCTCTTTGCTTTTTGGTGAGCCTAGCTAGTGGTTCATCAATCTTGTTTATCCTTTCAAAGAACCAGCTCTTGGTTTGATTGATCTTTTGTATTGTATCTTTGGTCTTTATGTCATGCATTTCTGCTCTGATCTTTATTATTTTCTTCCTTCTGTTCACTGTGGGTTTTTCTTGTTGCTCTCTTTCTAATTTTTTGAGTTGTTGAGTTAGATTATTTATTAACCCTTTTTTTTGTTTTTTGAAGTATGCCTGTATAGCTATAAATTTTCCTCTCAGTACTGCTTTCATTGTATCCCATAGTATTGATATTGTTTTTATTGTCATTAGTCTCCAGGATTTTTTAAAATTTTTTCTTTGATCTCATTGTTTACCCAATCATTGTTTAATAGCATGTTAGTCAGCTTCCAAGTGTTTAAATTTTGGGGGGTGTTTTTATTATAGTTTATTTCTAATATTATGCCATTGTGGTCTGAGAAAATGCTTGATATGATTTCAATCTTCTTGAATTTGGGGAGACTTGGTTTGTGACCCAAAATGTGGTCTATTTTTGAAAATGTCCCATGTGCACTTGAGAAGAATGTATATTCCATGGCTTTGGGGTGAAATGTTCTGAAGATGTCAATTAAGTACATCTGATCCAGTGAGTCATTTAGAATTGCTGTTTCTTTGCTGATTTTTTGTTTAGTTGATTTATCCATTGATGTCAGTGGCGTATTAAAGTCTCCTACTATGATTGTGTTGTTGTCAATTTTTCCCTTGATATCTTCCAGGAGACTTTTTATGTATTTAGGTGCTCCTACATTGGGTGCATATATGTTTATTAGGGTTATATCTTCTTGTTGTATCGATCCCTTTATTATTATGAAGTGGCCTTCTTTATCTTTTGTTATGGCCTTTACTTTGAGGTCTATTTTGTCAGAAATAAGTACTGCTACCCCAGCTTTTTCTTTTTCATTTCCATTTGCCTGAAATATGTTTTTCCATCCCTTCACTTTAAATCTATACGAGTCCTTTTTTCTGAGGTGGGTCGCTTGTAGACAGCATATATATGGGTCATGTTTTTTAATCCATTCAGCCACTCGATGTTTCTTGAGTGGAGCATTTAGTCCGTTTACATTTAAGGTTATTATTGAAATGAAATTGTTTGTAGCCATTTTTATTTTTTGAGACTGTTCCTTCTTAACATTTTATTTTACACCAGCCCTTTTAGCATTTCTTGCATTGCTGGCTTGGTCGTGATAAACTCCCTTAGTATTTTTTTGTCTGTGACGCTCCTTATTTGCCCTTCAATTTTGAATGATAACCTTGCTGGATAGAGTATTCTTGGATTTAACCCCTTGGTTTGCATCACTTTGTAGATTTCTTTCCATTCTTTTCTGGCCTGATGTGTTTCTGTTGAGAAATCATTTGATAATCTAATGGGGGTTCTCTTGTATGTAACTTTCTGTCTCTCTCTTGAAGCCTTTAAGATTCTCTCTTTGTCCTGAATATTTGCCATAGTAATTATGATGTGTCTTAGTGTGGGGGACTTAGTGTTTGGAACTCTCTGGGCTTGTATCACTTTTTTCTTTGCTACCTCAGGGAAGTTTTCTGACATTATTTCTTCAAATATTTCTTCTAACCCTTGTTCTTCCTGTTGTTCTGGCACCTCTATTATTCTTATGTTGCTTCGTTTCATGTTGTCCCATAGCTCCCTTAGGCTCTCCTCCTGTCTTTTAAGTTTTTTTCTCCAATTGCAATTCAATTTGGCTGTGTTTTGCTTCCCTGTCTTCTAGTTCACTAATTCGGTCCTCTGCTTCTCCTAGTCTACTGTTGAAGCTTCCCATGGTGTTTTTTATTGCGTCTATATCATTCTTCATTTCTTCTTGATTCTTACATAAGTTGTTGATTTTTTCATCCATTTCTTCTTGTGTTAATTTCTTCTTCCATCCGTTTTAAGACCTCTATGATGCTTATTCTGAATTCTTTTTCTGGTATATTGCAGGCTTCTGTGTCACTTAGCTGTCTTTCTGGTGTTTCCTCATTTTCCTTCCTTTGGTGAGATCTTTGCTTACCCATATTTGGTCTTACTGACTGATCTAGATGTCGAGCTTTGCAGGGGCTACTCCTTGGGTGGCAATAGCTTCTCTATCTGTAGTTTCTCTATGGTAGTAGCTACAGTTGGCTGCAGTTCCTCTGGTGGGTGCTGTTCGCAGCAATGGTGCCTCCTCTGGTTTGTGGGGGAGGTTGCTCATATAGCTTCTGTTCTTTGGGCGGTGTTGGGATGATTATGAGGTTGCTGTGGATCTGGATGCTCCCTCAGCTGCTGCTCCCTGGGCCAACAAGTCTCAACACCGAGGGAACTAAACACAGATGTTCTCATGACACCAAAAACCCCAGTATAAGTGACCCCCAGAGAAAAGAGATATTGGACAGCGAAAAGAGAGCACAAATGCTATAGAAGAGAGAGGAAAAGATGTGGAATAAAAGACAGAAGAATAAGAGGATTGAAGCAGAATTTGTAGAGGCTAAGCTTATATACTGAAAATAAGATTGAGAATTGGATGACTATGGGGAAGACCTCAATTTAGTATTAAGGAAGTAGAAAGGGAATAATTCGATGAAAGGAAAGAGAATTTAAAAAATGGTAAATTTACATAAAGAAATTAATTTCAAAAATGGTATAAAAAATTAAAAATAGCAAATAAAAAATAGTGATGAGAAATAATGTGGACAGATATAAAAGAAAAGTAACAAACCCAAACCAGAAAACAAAGAAGAAAAGAAGAAAGAAATGCAGAAATGGAGAAAGAAAGAAAGAAAGAAAGAAAGAAAGAAAGAAAGAAAGAAATAGAAAACGGAAGGAAGGAAGGAAAAAGGAAAGAAAGAAAAAAAGGAAAAATAAAAATAAAAGTGAAAAAAAGTAGAGTGTCTTCTTTTGGCTGGGTTATGATTCCATTTGTATTGTTCTGTCAGTTTCCTGGTTGCTATATCCTCAGGGATTATTTAGATTCCTTGTTTTACTCAAGGTGTGATTGTGGTGTGGCTACGTTGGTTGCCTGGAGACTGGAGGGTGGGGCTGTCTCTCAGGAGAAAATGGCAACTGTACTTACGGAGATGACTCAGCACCAGTCTGCGACCACATCCCCCAGATCACCCACTCTTCCCCAGATCACCCACTCTTCCCCAATTCCACAAGCCCATTCCCTATCCCACACCTCAGCCAAGGGTAAGTGTATCTCAAAGGTCCTGCGAACCAGGTTTAGTGGGAGGAGGCACAGGTTCCAGTGCGAGGAGAGACTGTGTCCCCAAGAGTTTCTCTCTTGTTGGCACTGTAAGATCCAGCTTACCTTTCAGAGTTTGCTCAGATCTAAATCCAGACACTTAGGATCAAAATCCCTGACCTCCCAAAGTCCCTTGGTCCCCTCCCTTTTATTTTCTCACAGAAATGCTTAGCCTGTACTCAGGGACGTGGCCCAGCACCCTGAAGATTCCCCCTGCCTCTGGTCGCTGAGGCTCCGCAGATTCTCCCGTTTTGATCTTTGATTTTACCTTACTTCCAGAACTTCTGCCCTTCCTGGGTGTAAACTATCTCACCAGCTGCGTTTCCTGGCCAAATTTGGGCTGAATTCCACTCGTTTCAGCTGCTCCCTCCCCCCCCCCCCCCGCTCTGGGACTAGGCTCTGGACGCGTCCTTCCACTTCGCCGCCATCTTCCTTCCACTAGTTTTTTGTTTTAATTGTTGATGAGGCAGCAGCTTAGCAGACTACCTAGGCCGCCATCTTGGTCTATCTAGATCGCTTGGTATTTTTTTATTTATTGTTTGTTTGTTTTTTACTTTGCTGGATATTGTGGGTGTGGTAGTTTGTATTATTCTCCAGGTACTGTTGCCAACATCTGCTGGGGTTAGTGGTTGTTCTATTGAAATTATCTCCTCATATATACAATTTGTTCCCTTTTTCTCTCTTAGTCTCTTCTCTCTCAATCTCTCTCTCTCTCTCTCTCTCTCTCTCTCTCTCCCTCTCTTTCTCTGTCTTTTTTTCTCCCTGTTTCCCAATTTCATTTTGACACTCCCTTTTTTCTCTTTTTTTTCTATCTTTTTCTTCCCCCCTTCTTCTCTTTTTACTCTGCTTCTTTCTCTCCTATCCCCAATTTGCCTTTCCCTAGTGGTCAATTTTATTGGAGGTTATTAATATTGCAAATACATTTCTGTTCAGTGCCTTGTGTATTGTACCTCGTTGTATTGTATTACGTGCCTTTAAATAAACACAGAAAAGGGAGATCTACACAACCAGACATCCTGAAAAGAGAGACTATGGGGGAGACAAAGAAACAGCCCGCACATGAATGAAAAGCAGGCATCACCAGAAAAGGAAGTAAACGAGGTTGCTAGAGGCAAGCAACCTACCAGAGCAAGAATTCAGGGTAATGATCATAAGATGTCTAAAAAGAATGGAAGACGAATTTGATAATATGAGTAAGAACCAAGAGGAAATGAAGAAGAACCAAGAAGAAATGAAAAATGACATAGCTACTGTAAAGAACTCAATAGAAAGCATCAAGAATAGACTAGAAGAAGCAGAGAACCAAATCAGTGAGCTAGAAAACAAGATGGAAAAAAATACCCAATTAGAGCAGTTTCTAGAAAAAAAATTTAAAAAAAGGAGGAAAGCCTACAGGAACTTTGGGACAATACAAAACAAAACAATATTAGAATAATAGAGGTTCCAGAAGGAAAGGAAACTGAGGAAGGCATAGAAAAACTGTTTCAAGATATAATGACAGAAAACTTTACTGAGATATAGAAGAAAATACCCACAAAAATCCAAGATGCTCGCAGAGTCCCAAGCTAAATGAATCCCAAAGATGGACACCAAGGCACATTATAATTAAATTGGCAAACACCAACAACAAAGTAAGAATCTTAAAAGCAGCCAGAGAGAGACAGAAAGTTACATATAGAGACTGGAACTAAGATGGCAGCCTAGGTAGTCTCCTAAGCTGCCGCCTTATCAACAATTTAATTAAAATAACAACTAAAATAAAAAAGGACTTCACCAAAACCTCAGGAAAACTGGCAGAGTGGAATATCTACAACTAGAAAAAAAAGAGAGAGGCTCACGAATCAAACTGGGAGCCACAAAGCACTGAGGTAGGGAGAGGCTCGCACACGGAGAGGAAGTGCGGCTGCCAAATGCACAGAACCCTTTCTGACTGTACTGCCCGATTGCACAGAACCCTTTCTGACTGTACTGAACCCCAACCCCGGCCAAAATTCCGTGGTCCCAGGCTCATACTGATGTAGTCTGGATTGTAGAGAAAGGCACCCAGAGACTCAGAGACTGGGAGACCGGGGACCTGGGAGCCACAACCGTCAGGGTCTACAGACGCGCGCACGAGTGAGTACGCTCAGAGGTCTGACTGCCACCCCTCCATAGCAAAGGAGTCAGAAACTCCGGGTCTGACCACGGAGGCTGCCGCTGCCTCTCTGTACAAGGTGGCGGCCTCTCTGTAGTGGAAGGAGTCAGAAGCTCCAGACTACAGAGACCAGCCCAAGTCCGGGCGAGCCCCTGGGGCACCCACACTCTTGCACGGGGAACTTGGGACGGTCAGGCAGAAACTCAGGGAAGCCGCGGAAGGCAGAGGTCAGGCGGAAACTCAGGCGAGCGCACAAGGGCAGGGCAGAAGCCAAGACTGTCAGTTCAGCCCTGAGACTCCGCCCCATCCAACCTGAGCAGAGGCTTCTGCAGTTTTTCAAGTCTGATCCTATAAGACTGTCTCCAATACAGAATTTATCCCAGAGTAGACACAGCTGATACCCACATCCAATTGGCCTGAAGGTCAATTCACAGAAATAAAGACTTAGCTACAACAAGGCTGTGCACGCAGTCCACAAAGGGGAGCACCAAGAGTGTCTACCTCAGGTAACTGAGGAGGCTGACCCACTGGGCCAGATAGGACACCAAACACACAAAGCCACCCTACCAACTCTGAAAAATAGTGATAATGCCGAGACAAGGAAATAGATCTCAAACAAAAGAGATGGAGGATATAAAGTTCAGAACTACGGTTCTAAGGTTATGCAAGAATATCCTAGAAAAGGTCGATAAACTTCATAAGACCCAACTAAAAAGTATACATAAACTGACTAAATTGGAAAATATTATGCAGTGATCCAACAGCAGAATGGAGGAACACAAGAATCAGGTCAAAGAGCCAAAAGACATTCCTCTGGAAAAGAAAGAAGAAAAGAGAATCCAGAAAGATGAAGATAGTGTAAGGAGCCTCTGGGACAACTGCAAGTGCACCAACATCAGAATTATGGGGGTGCCAGAAGAAGAGGGAATGCAAAATACTGAAAACATATTTGAAGAAATAATATCAGAAAACTTCCCTCACCTGGAGAAAGAAATAGACTTACAAATACAGGAAGCCTACAGAACCACAAACAAGAGGAATCCAAAGAAAAATACTTTGAGACACATCATATTCAATATGCCAAGGGTAAAAGACAAAAAGAAGATCTTACAAGCAACAAAACAAAAGCAGTTGGTTACCTATAAGGGAGCACCCATAAGACTATCAGCTGATTTCTCAACAGAAACCATGCAGGCCAGAAGGGAGTGGCAAGAAATATTCAAAGTGATGAATAGCGAGAACCTACAACCAAGATTACTGTATCCAGCAAAGTTATCATTCAGAATTGATGGGCAGATAAAGAGCTTCACAGATAAGAAAAAGTTAAATGAGTTCATCACCACCAAACCAGTATTATATGAAATGCTGAAAGGTTTTACTTAAGAAGAGAAAGAAGATCAAGTGAATTAAAAATCTGAGGAATAGAATAAACCGGTGAATATTATAGAATCAGGGACAAAGAAAGGAAGTGGATAGATAATTATCAGGGTGAAAGGGGTGTGGGGTGCAGAAAGAGACTAGATTAAAATTGTATAACCTATGGATGAGGACAATAGTGGGGGAAGGGGGGAAGGGCAGAGGGTGGGGTGGGAATCAGGTGGAAGGGAGCTATGGGGGAGAAAAAGGAGAAACAATTGTAATAATCTGAACAATAAAGATTTATTTTTTTAAAAAAAAAAAAGAGTAACCCACTTGAAAATATTTAGGCATAATTGATCTTCTGATAACTATCTCAATGTGAAACATAACAACACAAAAACAAACAAAATTTTTTTTTATTAAAAAAAAAAAAAGAAAGTTACATATAAAGGAACCCCCATCAGACCAGCAACTGATTTCTTAACAGAAACTTATCAGGCCAGAAGAGAATGGGATGACATATACAAAGTCATGCAAACGAAGGGTCTGAATCCAAGAATACTGTACCCAGAAAGGCTATCAATCAAGATTGAAGGTGAAATCAAAAGCTTCACAGACAATAAAAGGCTAAAGGAATTTATCTCCAACAAATCAGCAATGCAAGAAATGATAAAGGGTCTTCTGTAAAATTAAAGAAATAGGAAGCGAAGAAGGAACACAGGGGTATAGAATTAAAATGGTGTTAAATAAGTACCTATCAATAATAAATTTAAATGTAAATGGTTTAAATGCTCCAATAAAAAGATAGGGTAACAGATTGGATAAGAAAACAAGACCCATATATCTGCTGTCTACAAGAAACACACTTCATAAAAAATGACACACAAAGACTGAAGGTGAAGGGATGGGAAAAGGTTATCCCAGTGAACGGAAATGAAAAAAAGCTGAGGTAGCAAAACTTATATCTGACAAATTAGATCTCAAACTGAAGGACATAACAAGAGATAATGAAGGCTACTTCATTATACTAAAGGGAGCAATCCAACAAGAAGCAATAACCCTGGTAAACATATGCACCCAGTACAGGAGCACCCAAATACATTTAAAAAAACTGCTGGAGGACAATAAGGGAGAGATTAATAACAATACAATCATAGTAGAAGATTTTCATACCACACTGTCACCTTTGGACAAATCATCTAAACAAAAAATCAGCAAAGAAATATCAATCCTAAATGACTCACTAGACCAGATGGAATTAATCCATATCTTTAGAACATTCCGCTCCAAAGCCACAGAATATACATTCTTCTCAAGTGCATATGGGTCACTTTCTAAGATAGACCACATGTTGGGACATAGGAAAAGTCTCTTCAAATTCAAGAAGATAGAAATCATATCAAGCATCTTCTCTGATTATAGTGGCATAAAACTGGAAATTAACTACAATAAAAAATAATCAAAAGAAATCAAACACTTGGAGACTGAACAGCATGCTATTAAACAAGGACTGGGTTTTCCTGGCTTTAATTTTGTATCCTGCTACATGCCAAATTCATTTATTAAGTTTATTAGTTTTTTGATGGAGTCTTTTAGGTTTTTTATGTACAATATCATGTCATCTGCAAATAAGGAAAACTTTACTTCTATTCCAATTTTGATGCCTTTTATTTCCTCTTCTTGTCTGATGCTATGGCTATTACTTCCAGTACTATGTCAAACAGGAGTGGTGAGAGTGGGCATCCCTGTATTTTTCCTGTTCTTAGAGGGAATGGTTTTAGTTTTTGCCCATTGAGTATGATGTTGGCTGTGGGTTTATCATATATAGCTTTTATTATGTTGAGGTATGATCCTTGTACTCCCACCTTGTTGAGAGTTCTTATCAAGAAAGGGTGCTGGATTTTGTCAAATGTTTTTTCTGCATCAAATGTTATGACTATGTGATTTTTATCTCTCAATTTGTTTATGTGATGTATCTCGTTTATTGATTTGCAAATATTGTATCATTCTTTCATCCCTGGGATAAATCCTACTTGGTCATGGAGTATGATCTTTCTGATGTACTGCTGGAGCCGATTTGTTAGAATTTTGTTGAGGATTTTGGCATCAATGTTCATGAGGGATATTGGCCTGTAATTCTCTTTCATTGTGTTGTCCTTATCTGCTTTTGGTATTAAGGTGATGATGGCTTCATAGAATGAGCTTGGAAGTGTTCCTTCCTCTTGAATTTTCTGTAATAGTCTGAGGAAGATAGGTTTTAGTTCTTCCTTGAATGTTTGGTAAAACTCCCCTGTGAAGCCATTTTGTTTGCTGGAAGCTATATATATATATATATATATATATATATATATATATATATATATATATATTTGATTTTTTTACAGAGAGGAAGGAGAGAGATAGAGAGCTAGAAACGTCGATGAGAGAGAAACATCAACCAGCTGCCTCTTGCACACCCCCTACTGGGGATGTGCCCACAACCAATGTACATGCCCTTGACCGGAATTGAACCCGGGACTCTTCAGTCCGCAGACCAACACTCTACCACTGAGCCAAACTTGTTTTGGCATGTTTGCTGGAAGCTTTTTGATGACTGCTTCAAAGTTATCGGCCTATTGAGCTGTTCAGATCCTTCGTAATTGAGTTTTGGAAGGTTGTATTTTTCTAGGACTATGTCCATTTCCTCCAGGTCATCTAATTTGTTGGAATTGAGTTGTTCATAGTTGTGTTTTTTTTGTTTTTATTTTTTAACAATCCTTTGTATTTCTGTGGGGTCTGTTGTTATTTTGACTCTTTCATTTCTGATTTCGTTTATTTTTGTCTTTTCTCTTTGCTTCTTGATGAGCCTGGCTAAAGGTTCATCCATCTTGTTTATCCTTTTCAAAGAAGCAGCTCTTGGTTTCATTGATCTTTTGTATTTTTTTTTGCCTCTATGTTATTTTTTTGTGCTCTGATCTTTATTGTATCCTTTCTTCTGCTCACTCTGTTTTTCTTGTTGCTCCCTTTCTTAGATAATTTATTACCATTTTTTCTTTTTTTGAGGAAGGCCTGTAGAGCTATAAACTTCCCTATCAGGACTTCTTTCATTGTGTTCCATAGATTTTGGATTGTTGTTTTCACTGTTATTCCTTTCCAGGATGTTTCCCACTGACAGCATTTGGGGGAAGGAAAGCCTCAATAGGCTCCAATTGAGGGGTCCCAGATTGCAAAGAGAGTGCAGGCTGGGCTGAGAGACACCCACCCCCCATGCACAAATTTCATTCACCAGGCCTCTAGTATATATATATAAGTTTCCATTGATTTTTAGAAAGAGTGGAAGGGAATGAGGAGGTAGGAGGAGAGAGAAAGGGAGGGATATAGATTGGTTGCATCTCCCATGTGCCTCTACTGGGGCTTGGGAATCTGCAACTGATGTATATGCCCTTGACCAGGAATTGAACCCATGACCCAAGCCAACACTCTAACCTCTGGGGGGGGGGGGGGGACTGGCCAAGGCAGACTCTGCCTCTTGATGAGAGGA
Organism: Vespertilio murinus; assembly: GCA_963924515.1. Taxonomy (NCBI): domain Eukaryota; kingdom Metazoa; phylum Chordata; class Mammalia; order Chiroptera; family Vespertilionidae; genus Vespertilio; species Vespertilio murinus. The sequence continues at coordinate 94,283,316 of OZ004707.1, read as the reverse complement.
GTTCCAAATCACATTTCAAGGGACAAGAATAGAGGAAGGAAAAATATTAATTTCATTTTAGCAATCTGTAACCATCTTTAAAAGAACAAGGTTGGGAGGAGGGGAAAATGGTGGAAGAGCAGGTGGGCGGGTTCTGTGTCTTGTCCCGAAGAGGAGAGAAAGAGAGCGGCTGAGGATCGCGCTGGGAGTGCTGGTCAACAAGCCAGGAGACTGGCAAACACCAGAGGAAACTTGGGGTCTGCTGATCAGGGTGCCCCTGACATTTGAGCACCTACAGCTGGGTCACTTATAGGCACTGACGGGGAGATCTCGCCATCTTGGAAGGGAAGAGGTTTGTTTCTGAGGAGGCCTGATTATCCACAGCCGCAACAACCACCAAGCAGCTGTGAGCCCCAGAACACTGATCATAGTCAGCGCGAACACTTGGACTCAGAGGAGCGCTCCACCAGAAGGCTAAAAGGTCAGATTTCTCGGAGATCCGGTGAGTCCCCCTTGGCACAGCAGAGCAAGCGCGCCAGCTTGCGCATGCTCTGCCAGCTTGCGCACGAGCGCCTGGGTTTACAAGAAACCCCAGGGTTTGGGGCTGGAGACTCCCCTGACTGTGGACAGGGCTCCTAAGTTGGGGGATATCCAAGGAGCAGCACGTTTGGATTTGGATCTGAATCCAAGAAATATCCAGAGAGTTACAGGGGAGTGCAGTTGGCTTGGGACTGCCCCCCTACCCCCAGCCCTCCACAGATCAGGGACACAGAGAGGGGGAAAAAGATAGAAAGGCTTCAGAGCCCTGGAATCCATCCAGAAATACTGCCACCCAGAGGCTAAAGCACATATGGTCTCTAGATCTGCTTAAAAATCAGGACTTGTAATCAACATGGAGGAACAGTGAAACACAGGGATCTGTAAGAACTGCCCAGACAGGGAACAGGCATGCCAGACAGAACAACACAGGAAGTGAATGACCTTCATTACTGAAAATTTTGCTTAATTTTTAATTTTTAATTTTTTTAATTTTTGTTTTTTACTTACATTAATTGCAAAGTTTACTCAAGAAATTATTTTTTCGTCTTCCCTCACTTGATTTTACCTTTTTAATTAATTCATTTTTATATGTAATCAACATTATTACTACTACTATTTTACCTTTTTTATCTTTTTTATCTTATTTTCTTTTGTTTATTTTTATTTTTTAAGTGTCATATTATATTCCTTTTATTTCTTTCTCTTTTTTTAAAACTTTTTTTTCTTCTCTTTTTTCTCTTTTTCCTCCCTTCGGGATTTCTATTCTAAAGACTATTTGTACCTTTCCTTCTCCAACGCTCTATTCTATCTCAAACCTACCTTTATGACATCTCTCTCTTCCTAACCCTTTCCCTTTGGTATCCTGCTTATCTTAACCCTTTACTGCTCTAGATTTCCCTTACTCTTTCTGTTTACCCCCTCCAAAATTTTCACCTGACCTGTGTATATATAATTCCCAACCCCCTGCTCCAAGCCCATCCACACCTACCTTGTCGCTGTCCCCCCCAAAAAAAATCCTTCTCACTACCCCTTTGTTGTTCTATGTTGAATGCTAACTATATTGAAGTTTTATGCTTTTTTGTAAGATTGGTTTGCTTATGCTTTTTATTGGATTGTATGTTTTTGTTAGCTGGGTTCTAGTCACCTTTATTGGAGGATATTAATATTGCAAACACAATTCTATTCAGTGGCCTGTGTGTTGTACCTGGTTGTGTTGTATTTTGTGCCTTTAAATCAAAGCAGGAGGGAGAGAACTACATAACCAGAAATCCTATAAAGAGATGTCATGGGGAGGCAAAGAAACAACCCGCCTACAAAAGAAAATCAGCCATCACCAGAAAAGGAAATAACGAGTTAGAGGCAAGCAACCTACCAGAGCAAGAATTCAAAGTAATGATCATAAGTTGGCTGAAAAGAATGGAAGACAAATTTGACAATATGAGTAAAACCCAAGAGGAAATGAAGGTGACCCAAGAAGAAATGAAAAATGACATCGCTACTATGAAGAACTCAATAGAAAGCATCAAGAGTAGGCTAGAAGAAGCAGAATACTGCATCAGTGAGCTAGAAGACAAGATGGAAAAAAATACCCAATTACAACAGCTGCTAGAGAAAAAAAAAAAAAACAGGAGTAGAGTCTACGGGAGCTTTGGGACAATACAAAACAAAACAATATTAGAATAATAGGGGTTCCAGAAGGAAAGGAAACTGAGCAAGATATGGAAAAAGTATTTCAAGAAATAATGACAGAGAACTTTCCTGAGATAGAGGGAAAAAAACCCCACACAAATCCAAGATGCTCGCAGTCCCAAGTAAAAGGAATCCCAAAAGACTGATGCCAAGGCATATTATAGTTAAATTGGCAAACACCAATGACAAAGTTAGAATCTTAAAAGCAGCCAGAGAAAGTTACATATAAAGGAACCCCCATCAGACTAGCAACTGATTTCTCGACAGAAATTCATCAGGCCAGAAGGGAATGGGATGACATATACAAAGTCATGCAAAGGAAGGGTCTGAACCCAAGAATACTGTACCCTGCAAGGCTGTCAATCAAAATTGAAGGTGTAATCAGGAGCTTCACTGACAAAAACAGACTAAAGGAATTTATCTATTTTTCCTTTTTAGTTCCATCAAGTTTTGCCTCATGTATTTTGGTGTTCTACTATTGTGCCTATCATTAGGATTGTTGTATCTTCCTGGAGAGTTAACTTCTTTTTTAAAAATTCCTTTATTTATTAAGGTGTTACATATGTTTCTTTATGCCCCTTTTACCCCCCACCCCACCCCACTCATGCCCTCATCCCCCTGTTGTTTGTGTCCATTGGTAAGGCTTATATGCATGCATACAAGTCCTTTGGTTGATCTCTCTCTCTTAACCCCACCCTCCCCTACCTTCCCTTTGAGGTTTGATGGTCTGATCAATGTATTTCTGTCTCTGGAGAGTTAACTTCTTTATAATTATGTAATTGTCCTTTTTACCTATATAATCTTCCTTGTTCTAAAATTAGTTTTGTCTGAAACTACTAGTAGTAAGCTACTCCTACTTTCTTTTGATTAATGTTAGCATGGTATATCTTTCTCTATACTTTTACTTCTAACCTATGTATGACATATTTTAAATGAGTTTCTTATAGACAACATGTAGGTGGATCTTTTTAAATCCATTCTCATGTTCTCATTCTTTTATCTGGTGTTCTCATTTAAAATTATTATTGATATAATTGAAGTAAAATATGTCATTTTTGGTGGGTGTATTTATTCATTGCATTTTTTTTACCTTCCCCTCTATTCCCCACACACTTTTTATGCCTTTTCTGATTTTAAGTATCTGATTTGATTCCATGTATCTCCATCTTAAAATCTAATTTATATTTATTTAAGCTTCTTTTTAGTGGTTGCCCTAAAATATGCATAACATAAAATTTACCATTTTAGCCATTTTTACTGTACAATTGAGTTGCATCAAGTGCATTCACAATTTTATCAAATCAGTACACTATAAATTTTCAGAACTTTATTTCTTATTGTTCCAAACAACCCTGTACCCATTAAACAAAAACATACTATTTTTCCTCCTCACTACCCCCAGCCTCTGGTTACCTGTACTCTACTTTCTATTCTATGAGGTTGCCTAGTCTAGGTACATAATGTAAGTGGAATCATACAATATTTGTCTTTTCATGTCTGCCTTATTTTACTTAGCACGATGTTTTCAAAATGAATCCATGTTGTAACATGTATCAACATATCTTTTTCAAGTTGAATAATATTCCATTGTAAAAAAAATGCTATTGCAGTTTTCATAGAGATTGGATTGAATTTTTAGATTGCTTTAGGCAGTAATGTTATATTAACAATACTGTCTCCCAATCCATGAACATGGAATGTCTTTTTTTAATTTATGTCTTTAAATTTTCTTTTAGCAATGTATTATACGTTATGATGTACATTTGTTTGCCTCCTTGGTTAAATATATTCCTAAGCATTTTTAAGCTATTGTAAATAAAATTGCTTTATTAAAATTTTTTAATTGTTCACTGTTAATGTACAAAATTGCAATGATACTCATGTGTTGATTTTGTGTCCTGCAACTTCCTGAACTAATTTATGAACTTTAAGGTTTTTTTTCTTGTGGACCTTTAGAATTTTCTACATGCAAAATTATATGATCTGTAAACAGAAATTATTTTAAATATTTTTCAATTTGGATACATTTTCTTTTCTTGCCTAACTACTCAAGTTGAAACTTCTAATACTACATTTAAAGAAGGGATCTAAGTGGATATCTTTGTCTTGTTCCTGATCTTAGAGGAAAAATTTTCAGTCTTTTACCATTTAGAATGATGTTAGCTGTGAGTTTTTAATAAATTATCTTTATCATGTTGAAGTTAGGGGCTTGTATGCTTGTTTCATTCTATTCCTAGTTTGTTCAGTATTTTTATTCATGAAAGGGTGATGGACTTTATCAAATGTTTTTCCTTCATTAACTGAAATATTCATGTGCTATTTTCCTTCACCTTATTTATCTGATTTTTATATGTTAAGTCAACAAGAATAAAACTTACTTGGTCTTCTTGTGTAATCTTTTTAATATGCTGTTGAGTTCAATATGCTAGCATTATATTGAAAAATTTTATATCTACATATTTATAAATAATATTGGGGTATAGTTTCTTGTACTGTCTGTTTCTAGCTTTGGTATCAGGCAGTGATTGCCTCATAAAATGAATTAGGAATGGTTTTTACTTCTTTTTTTTTTTTTTTTTGAAGAGTTTGGGAAGGAATGGTGTTAAATCTTTAAATGTTTGGTGGAATTCACTAGTGAAGTCATCTTGTCTGGGGATATTCTTTTGTTGTGCAATTAAAAATTACTGATTCATTTTCCTTACTAGTTATACACTAGGTGTGTTCAGCTTTTCTATTTGTTCATGACCCAATTTAGTAGATGTGTATTTCTAGGAATTTTCCCATTTCATCTAGGTCATCCAATTTGTTGACATAAATGGTTATAAATACTCTTATAGTCATTTTTTTTTGTTTTGTAAAATTGGTATCATTTTCCCCACTTTTGTTTTTTATTTTAGTATTTTGATTTTTGACTCTTTTATTCTCAGTTAATTTAGTTGAATATTTTTCAATTTAGTTGGCCTTGCCAAAGAACCAACTTTTGGTTTGTTTACTAAAAAAGTAATAGAAAAACTATTATTTTAGTATATATTTTATTTATCTTAAGGTATTTTCTAATAAGACTCCCTGATTCTTTATTCAACTATGTTGAGTATACTGATGAACCTATAAAAGGAATTATTCATTGCTGTTACAGTGTCTGATTTTTAGCATTTTCACTTGATTTCTTTCATAGAATACTTTCCATCAACTTATATTACCACCTGTTCTTGCAATATTGTCTACTTTTTCTTATTAAAGCTCTAAATATTAACCATACTTATTTTATAATCATTGTATGATCATTCCAACTTCTGTGAGTCTGATTGTGATGATGGCTTTGTCTTTAAGATTTTGTTTCTTCTTGCCTTTAGTAGGTTTTATAATTTTTGTTGAAAGCCAGATATGTTGTAAAGGATAATAGATACGAAGTAAATAGGTTTTTAGTAGTAAGAATGCATGTTAATTTAGCTAATCTGTCATATTTATAGGCATCAGAGGCTTAATATTACTCTAGTGGGCTTACTTTTTTTCTCTCCATTCTTGTGACTTTCTTTTCTTCTGGTCTTTGGAGAGAATCTTTGTCTCTTTTAGTTGTAATCTACTATTAGTATTACTGGAGGTTTATATGTGTTGATAGGGTGAGTGAGTAGGGTAAGGAGGGGAGGGTTATTCTATTATATTATAGATTCTACTTAGGTCTCAGTATTTTGCAAGCCTGTGCCTTAGGGGTAGGGTTAAATTTTTTAGAAGCCCTAGTCCCTTCTAGCCTACCATTTCCAGCCTGTTTTCTTGAAATTATCTCCTAGTTGACTCTCACTTGCTTGCTTACCTTTTTATTTATTACATTATGTGAAATGGGAAGGCTGGGGAGGATTGTTCCTTCCTTCAGTTGGAGGAGATTTTCAGAATAGACCTGTTAGAAAGAAGGGTCTGAAGGGTTTCACATGGCTACTTTTGCTCTCCCTCTTCCAGGCCCATGAGAAGATATTTTTCTATCCTCACCCTAAAAACTAGTGTGATTCCTAGAGGAAAAGCCTTAAAAGTATAGGCCTACCTTTTACTATCCTGCTCCCCACCCTCAGAATCTTACTTAACAAGAAACAATTTGTCAAAATTACTAACTGTTCCTACCAGTTTTTGGTATCTTGAGGTTTCTGCTCCAGGTCTTGGTTATTGTTTTTCTCTAGATGCGCTTATATGTCCAGAATTCAGAGAAGTTGTTTGCCCTACAACCTCTGACAGGTCAGGAAAAGTCATAGATATTCAACTTGTCCAGATTTTTCTTATTGTAAGGACAGGAATGACAACATCTAAGGTTTTACAAGTTATTTAAAACAAAACACCTTTCCCCTCTGAAATATGGATGTGTGTATGTATCAGCATGGATCCAAGTCCATTAACATTAGGGCCTCAGGACAACTGGGCAGTGGAGTAAGGACATGAAAGCAGACTAGCAGAATGCACGGTTCTTCTTCTTTTTTTTTAACACATCTTTTCATTGTTGAGGTAAGTTTCATTCTATAGTTTTTAAAAAGGCTTTAATAGAGAGCATTTAGGAAACTAAAAGAGTAAGAGAAGCATTGTTTATAACAGCAAAATGGGAAATAACTTGAATATTCATCTACAGGAGAGTGTTTAAATTAAGGAGACTATTGTGCAGGTATTCGAGATAATAGAGAAACTGCCTGCTACTGGTGTCTGCAAAGAAGATGTCTGCAAGCTGCTGCATAGTAAAACAGATTAAAGTTCATGCATATGTTTATGCCATAGGCATAGAAAGGGTCTGAGGACACACCCAGGGAGAAGAGGTTCAGCACTTTGTGGTGTTTGGATTTTTTACTAAGAAACAACCATAATATATAAAAACCCTGGGTCCAGCACACCCACAACTACTGAGAAGCTCCACCAACTGGAAGTCAGTCCTGCAGTCAGTGCTGGGTTGCTGTGGCGGCCCAGCAATTGACTGCTGTGGCTGCAAGCACAGTGACTCAGCACTGACTGCTGAGGGGGCTGTGAATCAGGCCCAGAGAGAGGCCTGAAAGGAGAAGCAGGGTCTGATCTGTCAGCACTTGCCTCTCTATCTCTTTCTTTCTAGGCCTGGCCAGCAGCTGAGCCTCCATTTCTCACCAGGCCTCTACCAGGGCTGCTGACCAGCCCCGCCTTTCTGATCAGGCCCTGTTGATAGGCCCAGAGATGCTAACTGGCATACAAACTGACTAATCAGAACCAAATCTGTGTCAATTGTGAGGAGCCAATGGCTGCCTAGGAGGTGGAGCTTTTGACGGGCTGACTGGCATAGGAACCAACCAATCAGAACCAACTTGGCCAGCAGAGGAGGGGAGTTGGGGGTGAGGTCAGCACTGCAGGGGAGAGCAGTTAGGGGAAAGATCAGGCCAGCAGGGAAGGGCAGTTAGGGGTGATCAGACTGGTAGGGAAGGGCAGTTGGGGATGATTGGACAAGCAGGGGAGCAGTTAGGTGTTAATCAGGCCAACAGGGGAGCAGTTAGGGGGTGATCTGTCTGGCAAGCAAAAGCAGTTAGGGGCAGGCAGGCAGGCAGGCAGGCAGGTAAGTGGTTAGGAGCCAGCAGTCCTGGATTGTGAGAGGATTGTCTGTCTGCCAGTTTAGGCCTGATCCCTGTGTTCTACCTTGCCGGCAAGAGTCATCAGTCAGTGTGACTTTAAGGAAATGCTTCATTAGTATTTCTGCCAAGGTAAAACCCTAACTTTTTTTAGCAGACACATGCCTCACGATCAATAAGAAGTCAGAAAACCATATACAGCCTTTTGATATTTTATTCTTTCCACAACTACTTACTGAAGACCTGCTTTGCTCAGGTGCATACAAAATGACAGGGCTATGACTGATGAAAGGCATCTCTTGTCCCTGGTGTTTAAGCGTAATTACAGGGAGACACAGGCTGGCACTCAGAGTGTGCGCAGACATCTGTGCCCTTGAAGAAACGTGAAGTGAAGGCTTTGAAAGAGATATTCAATATCACATGATCAACATAATTTGATGAACAAAATAGATCCAGAGACAAATGATGGTGGCGGGGGGAGGGGGGGCGGGCGTTTAGAGAGCAACCAAAGGACTTGTATGCATGCATATTAGTATAATCAATAGACAGAGACACTGGGGCTGTGGGAGCTTGTCCGGGGTGGAAATGGCTGGGGGAGGGGTCAATCGGTGAAAAAGGAGATATAGGTAAAACTTTACACAATAAATAAAGAGAGAGGGGAGGGAGAGACAGGGAGAGAGAGAGAGAGAGAGAGAGAGAGAGAGAGAGAGAGAGAGAGAGAGAGAGAAGATATTCACTGCAAGAGCTCAGTGAGAGTAGTTCTGGAGACTGGTGAAGAGCTGGCCTTTGGAGCCAGTGGTTAGGACTCAAATCCCATCAACCCCACTCACTAGCCATTTGTACCCAGGAGCAAGTCATATGCACTCTGTCCTTGATTTCCATGTCTGAGCACTAAGGATGACAACTGAACTTAGGCTGATGCAGGGACGAGGTGAAGGATTCATTATTGATGTAGTCAGGCCCAATAACATTGTTGGGGTCATCTGTGGCAGGCCTGTGAGAAGGGATCATTGTGACTAATTCAGTGTCCAGGTTTGGATGGGCCTGCTCAGGAACCTTGTTATAAGTTTTAGAGCCTACAACGTGCCACCTGCATCCTATGCACAGTCAACCAGCAAGAACTTTTTACTGAGGGCCGCAGAGCATCTTCTCATCTGAAACAAAGCCTCAGACAATCTGGAGAGGCACAGCTTGTGGTCAGCTGGCAGACTGCATATCTCAGTGTGGAATTCCACCCCCTTTCAGTGCTGACCTCTCCTGTAGAAATAATGGTATAGGCAGCCTGTGGCATCCCATCCTTAATGTCTCACTGTGGTGTGTCAGTAGGTGGGGTCTAATCATAGAGAACCTTGATGGGCAGTCTTCCACTACATCTCATGTCCCAACACTGGACAGAATGGATGCCTCTTCTTGATGAGGATGTGGGTTATCTTTTCTCTCCCTATTCTGAATGTTTGGTTCTATATATGTGTTGTGGCTTTGGGAGAAGGGGGATGACAGAGGTCCAGCCCCATTTAAAGGTAAATTTTCCTGAAAGGGGAGGCAAGGATGCTGATGATTTAGAGGACCCAAGTGAAAGAGATGTGGGGAATCAGTCAGTTCTTCCCAAACATTATGCTGTCCATGGCTCCCATTAAAGAGTGCAAGTTGGGGGAAATTATTGTTTTTATGGGGTGATTTTTGGCCAGAGGCAGGTGGCTATATTGCACAGAAGTATATGGTATCTGCTTGTTCAAGGCTCTTGCTTAGATGAAGCTGATTCTTCTTATTTTCATGGAAAAGTCCTTTGACGCTCCCAGTACTTCATGGCTGCTTGTTCTGGGAACAGAGAGCAGGCTGGGGTGGGGCCAGAGGGTACTCTAAAGCTCATCTGAAGCCCTGTATCTTGCCTGTCACCAACTCTCAATGTCCCACATCTGAGTCTTAGACCCACACTCGCTCATTTATTATTCTCAACCCTTATGCAAATTTATTGGCTCCCCCACTTCCCATTAACAATATGGATGTTTCCTTCCCATTAGTTTCTGGCCTGAGCTCCTCTCTGGCATGCTGTATAAGGAGAAGCCAGGTGTAGCCACTTCACAGCCAACACTGGGGATAGACTATTTCCTTATAGGAAATCAGTGAGGCACATTTTGAAAGTACTGGCAGCTTCCCAGCTTTCCTTGGTCTTAGGCTGTCAGTACCTGGTCTGGATGAACTTGTGAGTTCTGCCTCAACAATAAAATGCCCTGCCCTACTTGGCTGAGTCCTGTTAACCCATCTCCCCCAAACACAGTTCTCATATCAAGGACAAAGGATGGAGATTTTCATCTTGGGTTCTCTTGAATGTAGCCACAAAGATGCAGCTCCTGGTGACTACAAGGCCATCCTGCAGTAGGAGTTCCACATTGGCTGACTTTGAGGCCTCTACTTCTGGTTGGTTGCAGAGGAGGCCCCTGTGAGTCAGGAAGATGCAGCAGCTTTTTGGGTACTTGCAGAGCAAACCCTTTCATATTGGCTATGATGAAATGAGGCTCATAAGTCCTGAGAGGTGGCTCCAGAGGCTCAGCCAGGTAGCAGGGCCAAGAGCACTACAAGTTCAACTGACCCTTAGGTGCCACCTGCTTTCTGGCCCTCAAGCTGAGCTACAAGTACTGCTCCTCCATTGAGGCATGGGTCTGGGTATCCAGCCTTGTGAGCTCCATCCTGAGCTGGCTTATGTCCAGGAAAAGGCCTGGACACTTTTTATCCTGTGAGATGTGGAGTGTGCTGGTCAAGGAGATCAGGCTACAGATGGCAGCCACTCCAGGAAAACTGTTAGACTGTTTCTGCTGCAAAACAGTAATGTCCCTGGCCCGAGGCTGTCTACAGAGCCTATTGCTCGTGTCCTGCCTTGGCAGCTGCACAGAATAGGACTTGGAGTCTGGGTGGATCTGTAGGGCTGCAACCTGGGCTACACAACCTTTCATAGAGGGCTCTGTATCCAGGGTACTTTTCTAAGACCTGGTCTCTGCTGATCTTGAAAACACCCCATCTTCCCAGGGGCCCTGAGCTCTTGGGAGTGGGGCCAGGCAAAGGGGTTTATGATCTTGGTTTTGACCTTGTTTTTGCTAGAAGTGCCTGTCATCATGGATATTGCGGATCCCAAAGAGGAGAACAAACCTTGTGGCAACCTCATGTCCCTTCTTCCCCTGAGACCTGAACACACTTCAGAGATGGGTCCCTGGACAGAGAGCTTGTTTCCTGCTCAGGCCCTGCTAAGACCTTGCTCTCTACAGCAAGCAGGCCCTTGATACGTGAATGTACCCACAGCTCCTGCCTATTAGGTTTTGAGCTGACTGTGATCCCATCTGCATTTGAGGAATGGGGCCTCCTGACCTCCAGCTTCACTAGACCTGGGCCTTTCTTCTCAGAGTCAGATCCCAGATTCTCCACCAATCCCCTGAATGGGGTTGCAGGATCCTCAGGGGTTGAGATAGGAGGAGCATGGAGCTCAGGACTACGGCGAAGCCAGTTGACAATACCCATGGTGATGGTGAGCTCAGTGTCACAGAGCTTCAGCAGGCACTCCTTGCCCTTCCAGGAGCTCTGCAAGACACACTGGCTGAGCAGGTCTGGGCTTGCTCCTGGAGCCAAGTTCTCCTCTGCCCCCATGTGAAAGCTGCAAATAGACAGTGGCATTTCCAGTGCTGGCTCACACTCTCAGACATGCGCAGGTCATCATCAAGGCCAACAGGGTCCTCACTGGTGTCACAGAAAAGCTCATAGAGGGCATCTCCACTATAGCTCTCCTGAGGGAAAGCAGTTGCAGGGGTGCCTGGGCTTAGGACTTCCTTCCTATTCTCCTCAGGGCTGGGTGAAAAGGCATCGTAGTAGCCCTCATCACTCGTGGACACAGACTCTGGCTGCTCGCTCCTGGTGGTGCTTGTATATATGGAGCTGGCTTTGGAACCACTGAGGAGATCCCTGCAGGGACACAGAGGGAACTCATTGAGCCCAGCTGAATCAAGCCTAGGCTGGGCTGTATCCGTTCCTCGAGGACCCCCCGGACATGGGCTCAGTAGGGTGCACTGTTGTTGCCTCACAGAGTGACTCTCACTATCCCAGAATTTGGCAAAGTCATCCTGGGCAGGAGACACAAGCTTTTCCACGCTGCCCTGAAAGGGGCCACTAGAATCCTTGCTCTCAAGGGCCTGTGATGACTTGGCTGAGCTCTCCAGGCCCTCATTCAGCTCCAAAAATGGCACTGAGCTTTCATCCACAAAGATCTCCCCACAGCCTGTGAGTGAGTCAAAGCTCTTGAGTGAAGCCACGTCGTCCCACAGGGCCCTGCACAAATCAAAAGAGGAGTCAGGCAGGAACTCACTGTCAGATAGGTCCTGGCACAAGCCATCCAGCTCCAGTCCCTCGCCCAAGGGGAAGAAGGCTTTGCCTCGCTGCCCTCCTGCCTCTGACAGGATTCTGGGGGAAGGCAGGCTCTTTCCCTTGGTTGCCAGTGAGGCCAAGTTCTCAGTCTTGTTTCTATGAATATGGAATAGGTTCTAAAAGCACTTGTTGGGTCCTTTCAGGGAAATCCTCTTTCTTGGGATGCTCTTAGCCACGGCTGGCACAAAAGGCATTTGGGGCACAAAGTGGTGGTAATCAATGATGTGCTGGCTGCCAGAGGACCCTGGGAAGCTTGTGCTGCCTATCAGTTGCTTTGTGGCTGCAACCATCCTGCCAGCCCCAGGCACACTGTTGTGAGTCTTGCTCTTCCATACCAAGTTGAAGTTTGCACCACAGAGGTCTGTGGCGCCACCCTCAGGCTCTGGCTGTGCCCCCATTTTGGAGCATATGCTATATCCATGGGTATTGGGACTGGCTTGGGGGCTTCTCTCACCATGGATCTGCTGCTGCCCTCCAGGTGAGACTGACCAGGGGTCTGCATTGTCCCAGGCTGGGACAGCCGCTGCTGGACCTGGGTACTTCTCATGAGAAATGTGAAGGCTGGATTTGATGAAAGTTTTTCCTCTCTTTAGTTCCATGCCTCCAGTGCCATTAGCTGTTGTAGGGGAAAGCATGAGGAGCTTAGTAACCATGGTTCTAGCCCACAGTGGTGTTGGAGCTGAACTCTCACATCTAAGCTTGGAGGTGATAGAGAGGGAGATAGGAGCAGCCCATCCATGCTCACTTATCTAGCCTTTATAGACAACTAATGCTGAGAGAAGTTAAGTCACATGATTAAAGGTAACAGTAGTACCCAAAATGATTGCAGAAAAGTCTGGTTCTCTTGCATTTGTGATCTCTTGACTCACCCAAGCATCCTCTCAGAGATGTCTGGCCAAGTCAGACTCCCATTTCTAGGCCCAGGCACTCTATACATAGCACCACATCCTTAGAGGGAAGTATATGGTCCTTGTTTTTGTATCATGGTCCTGTGAATGGAGCAGATAATTAAATTAAAAAGTTGCTGCCTATGACTAAGAGACAAAGCTCAAAGAGAAACTCAAGCCTGCTTCCTGGATTGGATAGAGTCAGCCATCAGCCAGAGGGAAAGGCACAGTTCCTCTAGAACTGTTGCATTTGTTTGAGGAGGCAAGACTCAATCTATACAGATGCCATCAGGCAAGGCACAGTCAAGCATCTGATGGTGCATGCAGATCTTGATCACTGAGATGACAAAGATTATCATGGCAGAAAGCCAAAGAGAGGAGGCAAGCATGAGATCAGGAACAGGCAGATTGGTTAGACACAGAAAATCATTGCTGAAAAAGTATGTGTCACCTTTTGTGCAAAGCCTAACTGAAATATATTGATGCCTGGAATGCTATCCAGATAAGGTTTCTGATGCCCAGTCTGAGTTCAGTGGGCAAAGGTGCTGAGATCTCTTGTTGATGTCTGTCCAGAGTATGGAACTGAGAAGGCAGTGAAATAACTACCAAATTGATTATATTTGGTATAAGGTCCAGAAAATTAAAGTCCAGAAAAAGTCAATGGATTGGCCCAGGTCACACAGAGTCGAGTGGTAAGTGATGGAGCTAGGATAAGAGCCTATGCTCTTAACAATGATAGATATTTTATGAACAAACTAGAGGCTTGGTGCATGAAATTTGTGCACAGGGCGGGGGGTGGGGGGCTGTACCTTAGCCCAGCCTGAACCATCTCCAATATGGGACATCCCTCTCATAATCCAGGACTACTGGCTCCCAATTGCTCACCTGCCTGCCTTCCTGATTGCCCCTAATCACTTCTGTCTGCCAGCCTGATCACCCCTTAACCACTCCCATGCCAGCCTGATTGATGTCTAACTGCTCTCCTGCCAGCCTGTTTGCACCCAACTTCCCTTCTCTGCTGGCCTGGTCACCCCTAACTGCCCTCCCCTACAGGGTTGATCGCCTCCAACTGCCCTCCCTTGAAGGCCTGGTGTCTTTGAACTGCCCTCCCTTGAAGGCCTGGTGTCTTTGAACTGCCCTCCCTTGAAGGCCTGGTGTCTTTGAACTGCCCTCCCTTGCAGGCCTGGTGCCTCCCAAGTGCCCTCCCCTGCTGGCCATCTTGTGGTGGCTATCTTGTGTCCACATGGGGGCAGGATCTTTGACCACATGGGGCAGCCATATTGTGTGTTGGAATGATGGTCAATCTACATATTACTCTTTTATTAGATAGAATAGAGGCCTGGTGCACAGCGGGGGGGGGGGGAGTGGGGGAGAAGAGACAGTTGGTTTTCCCTGAAAGGTGTCCCAGATCAGGGTGGGGGTTCTCTTGGGGCTTGGGGCAGCCTGAGCGAGGGGCCTGTGGTGGTTTTCAGGCCAACCATGCCCCCTGGTGACCCAAGCAGAGGCCCTGGTATCTGGAATTTATTTACCTTCTACAATTGAAACTTTGTAGCCTGAAGCAGAGCCAAGCCTCCTGCTCACTCCATGGCTGGTAGCCATTTCTGTTTGGATTTGTTTACCTTCTATAATTGAAAATTTGTAGCCTTGAATGGAGGCCTAAGCAGGCAAGAGTAGGCAGAAAGCTTGGCTTCCTCCGTTGCCTGGAAAACTCAAGCCTCCCTTCTGCTCTCTGTGGCTGTAGCCATCTTGGTTGGGTTTATTTGCATACTCACTCTGATTGGCTGATGGGCATGGCTGGTAGATGTAGCAGAGTGATGGTTAATTTGCATATCACTCTTTTATTAGGTAGGATAGCTGAAAGTCCCCCTTAATGGTAAATCTAAAAGTGGAATAATAAATGTGGTTTCATGAGAGATTTTTGAAAGCATAATAAAAATTAAGATTAAAGCAAAAAATGTACCTAACACAAATTTAGAAAAATTGTAATTGAAGGCAGTATAATTTTTGTGCCAAGAAATTTTGGAGACATTATGACATATATATTAAATTTATTCTTTTCTGTTTTAGAAAAAATGTTTTTATTACCATACTCTTGGAAATAATTTCAAGGCATGATAAAATTATTTCACTCTGTGCAGAATTTTGCAATCATAAGAATTAAGATGATTCATTTGCTATTGATCTCTCTAAATAATATTACTGGTTTCTTAATTATTGGAAATGTTAACTGATTTAAAATCATGAACAGTTGGAAATGTCACTGCACTCTGATAAATCAAAGTAAATGTCATTGCTTTAGAAGACTGGACTCAGTCACTAATATTGTTCACTCTGTTTTTTGAGTTAATTTAACATTTTGTAAGATATGATAATAAGCACTAAGATCCACAACAATGAACCAGAAACTTGCAAAATTCTGGAGCAATCATATGAAATTCAGTCCAGTTAGTTTCCGCATTATATTTTATCAGAGCATGACTCTTTGGGTGGGAACTTTCTGAGATGTCAGAGGGCTCACTACCCAAATGGAAACAGGCTGAGCAGTCACCTTCCATGACAGTTTCAGGGTCAGAGTGGGATTTATCTGGACAGCCAGATGCTAGCACTGTCACTGCCTAATGGCAGAGACCAAATATGACCAGTTTCTCAGCTGCAAAAATGCACATTCTGCTTTGTAATCCTCTAGCTCAGTGGTCGGCAAACTCATTAGTCAACAGAGCCAAATATCAATAGTACAACGATTGAAATTTCTTTTGAGAGCCAAATTTTTTAAACTTAAACTATATAGGTAGGTACATTGTTATTAACTTAATTAGGGTACTCCTAAGCTGGCCTTTACTAAAAACTCAAGGGACCAAAGAGCCGCATGTGGCTCTTGAGCCGCAGTTTGCCAACCACTGTTCTAGCTAAAAGGTCCTATCAGTGGAGTCCAGAATTAAGCTATGTGCCAGATCCATCCCCAAAAGAGAAAATAGACCTGTCCCTCCCCCAGCTTGGTGTCTTCTTGTCTATAGCACTCAGTCATCACTGGCGCCTCACTCTGGGGCTTGCTTGGTCTTCATGCTTCCCAATGATGATGGAAATTTCTCAAAGGTTCAGGACTCCAACTGTAGTAACTAGAGCTGCTACTTATTTAAATGAAGTATTTATGTTTTTTGAGACATCTTAGCCATATAGTTACATCTAAGATTCCTAAATAGACTGTTGGGTCTGGAATTTTTAATTCTACAGTTTATGCACACTATTTTCTAAGATGGGTCTCTATGATACCAAGACCCTGGATTGAGACTTTCACCTCTAAAATGAGCTTGTATATTCCATGAAAACAGGGACCACACTATGTACTTATTCAATCAATTCTGATTAAAGTATGTATTATTTAAACCAAGATCTAAAAGATAGCTGAAGACAACTAGGCAAATGATGAGGGGAACATATTTCAGGTAGTGGGAACATCTGAGAAAAGGCATTGAGGATCTTGGGAGGGAGAACAGTTAAAGATCTAAAAGCAGGCCCAGATGACCAGACCAAGCAGTGGGATGAAGCAGGAGATAGGCAAGGCAGACCACACCTGGCCTGAGGTGTCAGGGAGGGTCGTGGCTTTTATCCTATGTGCCATCAGGGGCCAGAGTTGAAGGGTGAGTGACATGGGCCAATTTTCAGTTTTAACAGATTACTACCACTGAAAGTGAGAGTGGAAAGTAGGTGCAGGAGTAGAGGCAAGAGTTCAAGTTATGAGCCAGAGCAATGTCCAATGGAAAAAAATGTGGTGGCAGAGATGTCCCACATGTATAAATCCTCTTTTTCAATGCTTTACACAGAGAATGCACAAACAGATTTATTGCAAATGGAGCAAATAAAATAATTCTAACTGGCTGTTTTTCTTTGTGATTACTGTCTTTATCTCAACAGCCTGTGATTCTCTTTTCCTTTTGGTAAGATCTGTGCTTTTCTTTCCCCTTTTAACATAAAAGTGACTGGGTGTTTCACAGATCAAAATAAAAACCTTGAGATACACTACAGAAATGATTTCAAGATATAAAAATATTTTTGATGAATAGTTTTGGTATTTGCCAAGCTTTCCCTTGTCTCACCCCTAACTTCCAGGTGGGTGGTGATAAGAAAGCAGATATCTCTCTGATGGATGAAGTGAAGGTCATTGTGGGGAGAAAAAGCTTCTCAAGTGACTGTGTTCTCAAGTGACTGTGGGGTGGGGAATAGAGCAGAAACTGCAGTGAGCATCAGCAATTCACCCAACCCCCCACGCTGGGGAGACAAAGGGTCCTTTTCAGAGCAAAGGTTTTGGCCCACCTCCTCTAAGGGAGTCTTTGGGTATTCCTGGCCTGCCCAACCAACAGAATATATCTCCAGTCTTATCTCTTTTTTCCCAATTCCCACAATGGCAACCAACCATGGACTGAGGGTTTCTTCCCTTCCCTATGCAGACCTAAAAGGATCATCGTTCCCAGACTCCAGACCCCAAATATCCATGCAATGCACCATAAGGTGAAGAGAGTATAGACCTTACTTAGTCCCTCCACCATCCCTCCCATTGTGCGAAAGAACGCACAAAAATTTCCAAATCACTGGCTCTCCCTCCCTACCCCTCCTCCCGCTCCAGCCTACAACCTCCAGCAGGCCTTGGCGACTTATCTCTGGGGCTGGGATTGTCTAAGGACGCTGCCTGAGTCTGGTCAGGAGCCACTCCCCACTCCCCACACCCAGCTGCGCGGTCAGCACCACAGCCAGCTCCCACTTTCAGTCGGGTGGTTCGCAAGCCCTGCTGGGCAGCCTCAGCTGAAACTTGGGCAGGGTTAATTCGCGAGAGGGCGGGCTTCTGCAGAGAATGTAGCGGTGGGAGGTGCCATTGCTCAGCAGTGGGAGAGGTGAAGCTGCGGGGCTGGAATGGAAGCTGCAGTTTCGGTGTCCCACCGCTGCCTTGTCCCCACTGGATCTCGATTTGTTCTTGTTTCTCCGTGTCTCTGTCTCTGCCTCCCCACAGGGATGTAGTTTTGCGTTCCTTAGGCCCAGTGGCCTGTGCTGCTGGAAGGGATATTAATCAGCCCAGTTGCCTCTTGCCTCCAACCGTATTCCTGCGCTGGGACTTGAAGTCCTTAGAGCTCATAAATATAGTTGTCCTTACCCTCTAGCGTCTTGGAAAATTTAACCCCAACCCTCTCGGAAGCCCTTGGTCACACGATGCCTAGTTACGAATCCTACCCAGGATTCGGAGACGGGTCAGGCCAATCTCAGGACGCAGGGCAACCTTCCAGAACCTTCTTTACAGACTGCCTTTTGGGGGTCCTATTATATTATTACTGGGAAGGAAGGAGGCGCTTCCCTTTCCGCTACTCACTGTATGGGCTCTACTGGGGGCTACACCCTGCCGGTGTAGGACTCTATCCTAAAAAGCTGAGGACAAAGGGTCTACACTCTGGGAGGCAGGAATAAAGTATGGATTAAATTAACTCTAGAATAGCTCGGGGAGCAATGCCAAGAACACTGTGTGCAGAGGGTTAGGGGGAATGAAAGTGCACAGCTGATGCTGGTGAGATGGCTGATCCTAAAGGGTGGTGTGTGTGTGTGTGGGGGGGGGGGGGACGGTAAGTGAAGTGAGGGGACTTAATCCACAGCACAGAGGTTGAGCACTGGCAATGAGCTGTGAGAGGAAGGAAGGCGGGATCACCCAGCCCAGGCTTGGGCTGAATGAGGTCCAAAGCAAGTTCAGGCTCAGACAAATGACAAAGGCCATGCCTTTCTTTGAAACTAATGGGCTTCCACCCAGTCCCCACCTAAAAAACCTGGATGCATAAGTTGTACCACCTTGGCTTGGACTGGCTTTGTCATAACACATATGCCTTTTTTTAAAAAAAAAAAAAATTAAGTCATCTTGAAGTGACTCTGCCGCAGATCTCTTTTCCAGCAAGCATCATCCACCACTTTTGGGTGAGCACACCTTCTTGCAGTTGAACCGTTTTTTCTATCTGATGACTGACTATGTGTGACCTCAGATGTCCTCCCTCCCCCCATGTTGGTGTAGTCCTGACTTTTCCAGGCAGTTTTTGACGATCAGATTTCCCTGAATCAATTCTTCTGCTGTTAAGTAGAAACAACGGTAGCCTTATTCCTCATTGCTGCATACATCCTGAATCAAGTTCAGAATCCCACAGATTCCACAGTCCTTGCTAGTTAAGGTTAATAAACAGGCTCTCCTAGAGAGGTTTCCCTTCTTCTAGATTATAAGGACTTTTTATATTTCTTAATTTTTTTCTCTGTTTGAGGATAGTTATGGGCTCAACTTCTTCCAGTTAGTGACAATTGTTTTTTTTTTTTTTCTGTGCTCATTTTGCCACCTTTTGTCAGTGATCACTATTCTAAGCAACTGACTTTGTCTTTTCAGAGATTTTAAAATCTCCTTACAAAATAAAGTTATATATCTCTAACTTTCCAAGGACTAACATTTCCTAGTTTAGATATACTGAATGATTTTTCATTAATATTGTTCTAATGTAAATTTAACTTCATGTTTCTTTTATAATACCCTGACATCCTGTTATCTTTTCCTTTCCCCTTAGGATTTTCAGAACTTGCTCCTTGGTCAATTGACATTGAATTGTATACTGAGGATCTCAGACTTTATGGCCAAATCCGTTGCTTTCCTGACAGACCCAAAGAGTTTCACTTGATGATAAGCACAAATGTGGCAACCACTGTTCCAGTATGCTGCACAAGTGGGGGAGCACAATTTGGAGTAGATGACTGGATTAGGAGGAGGAACAACGACTCCAAGGATGGTCATGACCAGAAACACTCTAGTACTTAGATTTGTTCCCCTGCAGAAAGATGTTCTACCCAATCTTAAACAAACTAGTGTTAAAGGATACTATTAGATGAAGTAGCCCATTATTATGACTAGGGGATTTTTTGTTCTTGTATTTTATTCATTTATTTTATTTAAATATAGCTGATTATACTATTATTTTTGTTTTAGGTATACAATATAGTGGTTCAACATTTTTATACCTAACAATGTGATTACCTCATTATTCCTAGTAATTATCTGTTACCATGCAAACTTACCACAATATTATTGACTATTCCCCTTCATCTTTTTCATTCTCCTGCATTCTCTTCTTCTCTGGCAACCATCACTTTGTTCTCTGTTTCCAGGAGTGTGTTTTTGTTTTGTTTGTTCCTTTGTTTTGTTTTTGTACTTTCTACATAAATGTGAAATAACACAGTATTTGTGTTACTCTGTCTGACTTATTTCACTAAGCATAATACCCTGTAGATTCATTTGTGTTGTCACAAATGGCAATATTTTGTTTTCTTTTATTGTTAGGAAATATTTTATTGTATATACAGAGTGGAGCAAAAAATAAGTTTACAGTTGTTTGTATGGAAAATAATATAATCTCTCTATATAAAAGCTCAGTGACCAAATGGTGGAACAACCAGAACAACTGGTTGAACAGTCGCTATGATGCACACTTACCACCAGGGGGAAGATGCTCAATGCATGAGCTGTCCCCTGGTGGTCAGTGCGCTCCCACAGTGGGAGCTCAGGTAGGTCCGGTTCCACCATAGTTTTAAACTCCACATGGCGGCAGCAGCGGTTTTCTTTGTCTCTAGTTGTAGCCATCCCATTCCGCCAGCTTTCCTGTGGGTCTGATGTGATCCCTTTCGATTTTAGCTGTTGCTTTTTTCTAAATTGTTCATGAGGCGGCAGCTTAGGAGACTACCTAGGCCGCCATCTTGTTTTGGTTCTCCAACCCCCGGTTTCTGTAGCCCCCAGTCATTTCCATACAAACTATCACCAAGAAACAAAGCCAGGCCAGCTCCTAGCTTCCCTATCTGCCCTCCCAGGCATTCCCCTCCTGCTGCGCCTGTCCGGCACCCAGCCAGCCGGAGACCTCTCACACAGTTTTAATTATGATAGCTTTGCAACATAGTTTGAAACCAGGGAGTGTTATACTTCCCACTTTGTTCTTTCTCAAGTTCGCTTTGGCTATTTGTAGTTTCATATACATTTTAGGATGTATTGTCCTAGTTCTGAGAAGAATGTCATTCATTATTTATTTATTTGTTTGTTTGTTTATTTATTTATTTTTATAATACTATATAAGCCTTTTATTTATTTATTTTTATTTTTATTGATTTTTTTACAGAGAGGAAGAGAGAGGGATAGAGAGTTAGAAATATCGATGATCTCCCTACCCCCCCCCCCCCGCGCTGTCATTTGACAGTCTGCTTGTTGTTTTACTGTCACTATATCTATCTTACTGTCACTATATCTATCTTTCTGTTCATTCGTTTATAATGTTCTTTAATATTCATAAAGGAGTGAGGTCATGTAGTGTTTCTCTTTCATTGACTGGCTTATTTCACTCAGCATGATGCTCTCCAATTCCATCCACGTAACTGCAAATGATGAGAATTCCTTCATTTTGATGGCAGCATAGTATTCCATTGTGTAGATGTACCATAGTTTTCCGATCCATTCATCTGCTGACAGGCACCTAGGCTGTTTCCAAATCCTAGCTATTGTAAATTGTGCTACTATGAACATACGGGTGCATATATCCTTTCTGATTGGGGTTTCTAGCTTCTTGGGGTATATTCCTAGTAGTGGGATTACTGGGTCAAATGGGAGTTCCATTTTCAGTTTTTTGAGGAAGCTCCATACTGTTCTCCACAGTGGTTGCACCAACCTGCAATTCCACCAGCAGTGCACAAGGGTTCCTTTTTCTCCGCAACCTCGCCAACATTTGTCATTTGTTGTTTTGTTGATGTTGGCCATTCTGACAGGTGTGAGATGGTATCGCATTGTTGTTTTGATTTGCATCTCTCGGATAATTAGTGACTTGGAGCATGTTTTCATGTGCCTCTTGGCCTTCCTTGTGTCTTCTTTTGAGAGGATTCTATTTAGGTCCATTGCCCATTTTTTAATTGGCTCATTTATTTTCCTTTTATTGAGTTGTATAAACTGTCTGTAGATGTTGGAGATTAAACCTTTATCAGTGATATCATTTGCAAATATGTTCTCCCATACCGTGGGTTTTCTTGTTGTTTTGTTGGTGGTTTGTTTTGATGTAAAAAAGCTTTTTATTTTGATGTAGTCCTGCAGTCTCCGAGCGCCTAGCGCGCTCATGCTGCCGCACCGCGGTGGACTCACCAGATCTCCGCGAAATCTGACCTTTTTGCCTTGGGGTGGAGCGATCCTTTGAGTCCAAGTGTTCGCGCTGATTGTGGTCAGCATTTTGGGGTTCACAGCTGCTTGGAGGTCTTTGTGACTATGGATATTCAGGTCTCTGACATAAACCTCTTCCCATTAAGATGGCGAGATTTCCCCATCCGTGCCCGTAGGTAGCTCCAGGAAGGGACCCAGCTGTGGGTGCTTAATTGTTTGGGGCACCCTGATCAGCCAACCCCCAGTTTCCCTGGGTGTTCGCCTTTCTCTTGGCTTGCTGACAAGCACTCCCAGCGTGACCCTCAGCTGCTCTCTCCTTCCTCTTCGGGACCAGGCTCAGAACCTGCCTACCTGTTCTTCCGCCACTTTCTTTCAAAAATTAATATTTGAGTAAAATTTTTAAAGCAAAGATTTTCAAATCAATTAAGGCCTGATATAATTGACTTATAGGATATTCCTTACAGGATATCATTCTTCTATCCTCTTTTAATTTTATTTATTAGGAGGCTTTTGGAAAAATTTTATATTGCAGTTTTGATAACTTTACATTTTAATTTTTGCACAAAAATATGATTACTTTAGGGTTAATTGCATGTTAAGCAATTTTACCATGAAATGAACTACCAATAGAAATTTTGGTTAATACTTTAGGAACAGCCTTTTGTGCAATTAGATTTTCTTAAATATTCACTTATTTCATTTAGCTGATTTAAATTAATCTGAAAACTTGACTATGTCATTGTCAAATGTAATAGTTTAACAACAACCTTAGTTTACCTTGTAAATATTAATGGAAAGGATTATATACATCCTTAAGAAAGTTCCAAGCATTCCTGGTATTAGACAAGATTTTAGATATAGGGCAGCTGCCATCAACCACTTCTCTGTTGCCTGGGTCTCAATCTTAGCTGGGCCAAGTATCTTGTTTGTAGCTGGGTCTCAATCTGAGCTGGGTCAAATCTCTTTGTTGCCTGGGTCCCGATCTGAGCTGGGCATGGAAAGCACCAAGCAGCCATGGAGCAAGAGACCTCCCTCAGAAGGGGCGAGTGTTCAAGCTCGTGTAATGTTGTGGGGTGTGAGGATCTGTGCCACACCTCTGTTGACCTCCAAGTTCTCTCCTAATGCACCTCCTGAGACTGTGCCTGTCTTGGGTTGCCCCTCCCTTGAGGAGTCTTACCTGTCATTGACTAATCAGCCATCCTCCAGGGCCAAGCAGGGTGATGTAAGGTTCAGTTCTGTCTCCTTGGTAGCCTATGACCCTATGGCCTCCATGCCCAGCACCTGCCTTGGGATCCCCCAGCTGGTGGGGGGCCCCGGCATTGATCATATATCTTGGGGAACCCAGATTTCTTCTCCAGGGAGGGCCCAGTCACACCATTGTGTGAGAGACAGATCTATGGTACCATCCACCATGAGCCTTAAACCTCAGCATGAACTGAAAACTCAAGCAACAGCTATAGGTAGTTGAATTTTGAGAAGAGGATCTCTCTTTGCAAATAAGGCAAGAAGTGCCAATATAGAATGCTCAAGTACCCTTCCAAGGGGCCTTCCACACAATGGAAGGAATTAAATCCTTTCATTTCCTTTTTAAATTGCTGCCAAACATTCAAAGAATTAGTTTTTTAAGTTTATTTGGGATAAATGCACAATATGCTATTGTAAAATATCAAAATTTATAATGACATTGTAGAATAATATCATGTAAGGATATTATTTGAATTTTCAGGATATAAAGTTTAATTTAAGAATCATTGTCTTCCTTTTGTACAACAAGCAACCTATAAGGCTACTGCCTAATTTTTGTTTGTATATCCAAATGGTCTATCATAAGAAATCTCATTACAGTTAATTGATTACTTATTTGCTATCAGGTTTAATACTTTTACAAAAATCTTATTTTACACTGTAAATATTAGTAAAAGAGAATTCCAAATTTCTCGTTTTTTTAATTTTTAAAAATTTATTAAGGTATTATATGTGTACATAGCTTACCATTTCCCCCCCACCTCCCATTCATGTCCTCCCTCCCCAGAGTTCTGTGTTCATTGGTTGTACCTATATGCATGCATACCAGTCCTTCGGTTGTTCTCTTATCTCCCCCCAGGTCTCCTTCCCCTCCCCGCTGTCATTTGACAATCTGCTTGTTTTATGGTGACTATCTCAGGACCACATGAATAGAATCCGCCCCTCATTTGGCAGTCTGCTTGTTTTATGGTGACTATCTCAGGACTACATGAATAGAGTCCGCTCCTCCTCTGGTTCACACCACCCCTCCCCCTGGGTCCCACTGCTTCCCCTGGGACACACGACTCACCCGGGGCACACGACCCCTGGGACACACGGCTCACCTGGGGCACATGGCTCACATGGGGCACACAGCCCCCTGGGACACACAGCCCCTCTGGGGCACTGGGGTCTAGAACTATAGGCTCCGCGCTAGCTCCTCCCTAGCTCAGTGGGCTGGCTGGGATGGCTGCAGACGGGAAGACTGGGCTCCAAGGAGTCTCTGAGGAATGGCTGCTGATGCAGAGGCCAAGCTCCGAAGCTGCCCACTCCCTGGGCCTGGGGTGGAGTGAGCTCTGTTCTCGGTGGGCTTCCCTCACTCAGGGCAGCGGCAGTGGCACGGTGGAGGCGGTGGCTTTTGTGGCTCAATATCCATTGTATTTTAAAAATCCACATGGTGGCAGCGGCACCACTCCTTTCGGGTCCCAGCAGAGGCTCCAGCTCAGCCCTGCAGCGGTGGGCCTGACGGGCGAAGGGCTTGCCGGGGCATGAACAGAAGGCGCCACGCCATCTCCTCACCACCTTCAATATTGATTCATAGCCTTGCAGGCTATAGTATTCTTGGATTCAGACCCTTCCTTTAATGACTTTGTATATTTCATCCCATTCCCTTCTGGCCTGATGAGTTTCTGTTGAGAAATCAGTTGCTAGTCTGATGGGAGTTCCTTTATATGTAACTTTCTGTCTCTCTCTGGCTGCTTTTAAGATTCTTACTTTGTCATTGGTCTTTGCCAATTTAATTATAATGTGCCTTGGCGTCGGTCTTTTGGGATTCATTTTGTTTTGGACTCTGCAAGCATCTTGGATTTGTGTGGGTTTTTTGTTCTCTATCTCAGGAAAGTTTTCTGTCATTATTTCTTGAAATACATTTTCCATGCCTTCCTCAGTTTGTTTCCTTCTGGATCCCCTATTATTCTAATATTGTTTTGTTTTGTATTGTCCCAAAGTTCCGGTAGGTTCTCTTCCTGCTTTTTAATTTTTTTTTTCTAGAAGCTGCTCTAATTGGGTATTTTTTCCATCTTGTCTTCTAGCTCACTGATTTGGTGTAGTCTACTCTTGATGCTTTCTATTGAGTTCTTCACATAGCAATGTCATTTTTCTTTTTTTCTTGGTTCATCTTCATTTCCTCTTTGTTCTTCTTTATTTCCTCTCGGTTCTTATTCATATTGTCAAATTTGTCTTCTATTCTTTTTAGCCATATTATGATCCTTTCTCAGAATTCTTGCTCTGATAGGTTGCTTTCCTCTAACTCATTTAATTCCTTTTCTGGTGATGCCGGCTTTTCTTTCATATGTGGGTTGTTTCTTTGCCTCCCCCATGGTCTCTCTTTTCAGGATGTCTGGTTATGTAATTCTCTCTATCCTGCATTGATTTAAAGGCACAAAACACACCACAACCAGGTACAACACATAAGGCACTGAACAGAAATGTATATGCAATGTTAATAACCTACAATAAAGATGACCACTAGGGAAAGGCAGATTAGGGGATAGGAGAGAAAGAAGAAGACTAAAAATGAACAGGGAGAGAGAAAGAGAAAAAGAAAGGGGGGAAAAGGAATGTTAAAATGAAATTGGGAAACAGGGAAAAAGATAAAGAGAGAGAGAGATGAGAGAGAGAGAGAGAGAGAGAGAGAGAGAGAGAGAGAGAGAGAAAACAGACTAAGAGAGAAAATGGGAACAAACTATATATATGGGGAGAAAATTTCAATAGCACAACCACTAACCCTAGCAAATGCCAGCAATCGTACCTGGAGATTGATACAAACTACAACACCCCCTAATATCCAGCAAAGCAAGAGAAAACAGAAGTAAAAAACTAAGGAAAAAAAAGCAAATAAAAAATACCAAGAAATAGCAACAACAAAAGAATAAGCAAAATAATGCCACTAAAAAGCACAAAAATTCAATATCATCAACATTCATGCAAACAGCATCAAAATGACAGAGAGGAAAGCCAATATTTTTTTTTGATAGTTAATACAGCTAAGAGAGGGGTGTGTATGCACTTGGCACAGGGAATTGGAATTTAGATACATAAGTAGGGTAGAAATTTTAGCAGGGGGGAGACAGAAAGAGTAGGGAAAATCTAAAGCAGGAGTGGGTTAAGATAAACAGGATAGCAAAAGGGGAAAGGTTAGGAAGAGAGTGATGGTGTAAAGTTTGTGTTGAGATAGGGTTAAACGATGCTAAAGGAGAAATGAAAATAGAATGAAGAACACTAATTCCAATGTAAAATAAAGAGAAAATAAAACGGCACTTAAAAAAAGAAAAAAGAAAAAGGAAACAAAAAAGTTAAAATAGCAGTAGTAACAATGCTGATTGAACCTAAAAATGTAATAACTAAAAAGGTAAAATCAAATGAGGCAAAATGGAAAAAATTCATTTCTTAAGTAAAAGATGAAAAATAAAAAAATAGAAAAATTAGCATAAAAATGTGCAATAATGAAGACCATTCACTTCCTCCATTTTTATGATTGGCTCACCTGTTTCTCAGTCCAGACATTATTGCAGTTCCCTTCATTTTGCTACATGTCAGTGTTGTAAGCTGGTCCTTAATTTTAAGTTGGCAATTTCTTAGTTTCTTGGGTTTTGATTAAGTAAAACTAATAATAAACACAGTCAGCTTGTACTTCAGCTCCTATGTGGAAGTGTTTCTGGATTGATAACCCCATCTTTTTGACTGCTCTAGCCTTCTTTCTCTATGGCTCTCAATACCGGCTTGTGGAGGTGGGCTGCCTCAGAGCTGGTTCCCAGATGGTCTCTCCCCTCTCTGCTTTCCAGCTTCCAGAAAAGCAGTTTCCCCCTGCCATCTCTCAGGGCCAGCCAATCTGGGTGGCCTTTCCTTTGTAATCAGAAGCAAAGGGTTTCAGGTTCATCACCCAGGTGCGTGACGGAGCAGTCTGAGCTCAATTACAAACAGACTGCATACCTTTCAAACTCCTATGTTCTCCCTCCTTGTCAGATCAGAATGGGTTGCTCCCTAGAGAACCCCACTATTAGAAACCTTGAGGACCTCCGTCCACTTTGACGGATCACACCCGACCCAATAGCAGGGGGCTTTTGTGGACACAGATTTTTGCGTTCCTCTGGATCTCGCAGCATGTGTGCTTTTTTCTCTACCACCACGGCGGCTGCAGCTTCTGCTGCCACAGCCTCTGCAGCTGCCACTTCCCCTGCTGGGACCCAGACACCCCATGTTATCCCCAGCAAAATCCAACCTTTCTGTGGAATCCACATGTCCGCACCAACAGGGGCCCCACAGCTGCTTGGTGGTCTCCACAATTGTGTTTTTTTTCAGGTCTCAGATAAGATCCCTAGTTGTAGTTTTGATGTGGTTGAGAGAGACAGCAAGTACAGGTGTTTACCTATGCCACCATCTTCCTGTTCCCAATTTCTACGCTACGTTTAAAAAGATGGAGTTCTTACCATTTGCAACAACATGAATGGAGATGGAGAACATTATGCTAAATGAAATAAGTGAGGCAGAGAAAGATAAATATCACATGATCTCACTCATTTGTGGAATATAATGACCAACATAAATTGATGAAAAAATATAGATCCAAAGACAGAGAAACATCAATCACCTCACACCTCAGATATGGTAGAGGACAATAGGGGTAAGGGGGAGTGATCAGCCAAAGGACTTCTTTGCATGCATATGAGCCTAATCAATGGACACAGACAACTGGGAGATGGGGTGGGGGGGTAATTTGGGAATAAGGACACATATGTAAAATAATAATAATAATAATAATAATAATAATAATTTTGAAATAAATAAGAAATTGTGAGTAACCCAAGAATGCCTGAGAATGTCTTTCTTGCCATGCTAGTAGTCATCAGCTGTATGGTAATATTACCTGGTGCAAATGTGGAAATATTTGAACTTATGTTACAGACCCTTCATGGGTAAGAGCCCTTACCTGGGCTGATCCCCCACCTACTGTAGTCACCAATAATACCAAAAACCTTGGTCATTCAGGAGGACCATGGGTGGGGCAAGGAGTTATAATTACACAGGGGTCTCCACCCAGCTTCCTTTTGTATGACACAAAATCAAACCACTGCCCCTTTGTATGTAAAATTAAAGAGCAGTTTCTGGCTTATGTGGACACCAAATGAAGGGACTATCACTACTTGCTCCTGGGAGAAGTGCAGAAAATGTAACTAAGACCTTGTCTATACAAAAAGAAATTGACAGCCAGTTTGAAATGGAATTGCCATGGCCTAGAGCAAAGAATATCCTTACGTGATATTATTCTACAATGTCATTATAATTTTTCCCAAAGTTGTGTTACCCCCATTACCTATAATAGTACCTTGCACCCTTGGGAATCAATAAAATATCTTTTTGGTGCTTAGGGACAAAGGTAACATATCTCTTGATATTTTAGAATTACAACAGCATAATATATAATATCCAAAACAAACTACAAACTAATTCTTTGAATCTCTGGCAGCAATTTAAAAAGGACATGAAAGGATTTAAATCTTCCCATTGTGTAGAGGGCCCCCTGAGAAGGCACCTGAGCGTTCTATATTGGCCCCTTTTGCGCTTTTGGTCAAGAGGGACCCTCTTCTCACAATCCAATTGCCCACAGCTGTTGCCTGAGCTTTCAGTTCATGCCGTAGTTGAAGCCTCATGATGGCTGGTACCATGGATGTCTCTTGCCCAGTGGGACAAGCTGGGCCTTCCCTGGAGAAGAAACCCAGGTTCCCCAAGATATGTGATCAGTGCTGGGACCCCGCCAGCAGGTGAGGGGACCCAAAGGCAGGTGCTGGGCATGGAGGCCACAAGGGCATAGGCTACCTAGGAGACAGAATTAAACCCCACATCACCCTGCTTGGCCCCAGAGGATGGCTGGTTAGCCAGAGATGGGTAAGATTCCTCCGGGAAGGAACAACCTAAGACAGACAGTCACAGAGGGGCCATCTGGAGAGAA
Organism: Vespertilio murinus; assembly: GCA_963924515.1. Lineage (NCBI taxonomy): Eukaryota > Metazoa > Chordata > Mammalia > Chiroptera > Vespertilionidae > Vespertilio > Vespertilio murinus. Next base: position 94,253,832 of record OZ004707.1, on the reverse strand, counting down.
CTTGGGGGTCAACAGAGGTGAGGCACAGGCCCTCACCTCCCCCAACTTTGAAGGGGCCTGAACCCTCACCCCTTCTGATAGAGGTCTTCTGCCCCCATGGCTGCTTAGCTTCACATGCCCAGCTCAAATCGGGACCCAAGTAACAGACAGAGACTTGGCTGACAGAAGCTGCTCTCTCACTGCAATAAGACTTGTTTGAGTTGTCTTGTACCCATGGTGTGGGGAAGTGGGTTTTTGATACCTAAATCCAACCTAGTACAAGGAATGCTCAGGGCTTACTCAAGAAGGCAAATAATCCTTTCCACTAATATTTATATGATAAAACAAGATTGTTGTTAGAGTAACAACAACAATTTGACAGTAAAATAGTCAAATTTTTAGGATAATTTAAATTAGCTAATTGAAATAAGTGAATATTCTAGAAAAATTAATTGTACTGGAAAAAAATGCTGTTCCTAAAGTGTTAACTATAATTTTTAAAATATATTTTATTGATTTTTTTTTACAGAGAGGAAGGGAGAGGGATAAAGAGTTATAAATATACATGGGAAACATTAATCAGCTGCCTCCTGCACATCCCCCCACTGGGGATGTGCCCATAACCAAGGTACATGCCCTTGACCGGAATCAAATGTGGGACCTTTCAGTCCGCAGGCCAACACACTATCCACTGAGCCAAACCATTTTGGCAAAGTGTCAACTAAAATTTTTATTGGTAGTTCATCTTATGGTAAAATTGCATAACATGTAATGAACCTAAATCAGTCATATTTTAGTGGAAAAAAATAAAATTTAAAAGCTATCAAGACTAAATTATAAAATTTCCAAAAGCTTCCTAATATTTAAGTCAAAAAAGCAGGATAGTAGAAGAATATTATGTAAGTAAAAATATCCTGTAAGTAAATTATATATAGAAAATTTTTACTTTAGAAAATTAACTTTCATTTGTAATGCTAATAGCAAGACACCCATGTAAAAATACATGGTGTCAAAATAAGCCAAAAGAAAATAGTTTGGACAAAAAAATGAAAAAGGATAGCAAGTAAAATTTATAGAAAAGTTTCCTTTATTAACTTTTAGTTGAGAATATGTTTGTATATTTTCAGAAAACAACTCTGAGACCATGTGGATTCCTGAAACAGAGAGGAATTGTCAGGACTACTCCATCCATGAAGACAGAAGAGAAATAGTCCAGAGATGGAAGATGTTGATGACGCCTTGCCATACTAACAGTCAGCAGTTGTGAGTCACTGCAGGTTGCCCAGGACCAAACTAGAGAGGGTCAGACCTGCATTACCACCATCTGTCCACCATCCAGAACTGAAATATCATTGCTGACATGTACACATAAGGAACTGAAACTTACTACAGACTTATTCATTTTCCTCTCAGCATAACCATATTGCTTGTCTCATTTTCAACTCTTATAAGTGTATTTCTAGTAGCACATGATCTCACTCATCTAGGGGAAATGATGAACAGCATAGACTGATGAACAAGAATAGAGCCAGAGACAAGGAAGCATAGCTCAGACTGTCAGACCTCAGAGGAAATGTAGGGGAGGGTGGGGTTAAGGGGGAGATATCAACCAAAGGACTTGTGTGCATTCATAAGAGCCTAACCAGTGGTCATGAACAACTGTGGGGTGGGGGCATGTATGGGGAGGGGTTTTGGATGGGAATGGGGGGATGAGTACAAATATATGATACATTAATCAATGAAGAAATTTAAGCCAAAACTGGTTTGGCTCAGTGGATAGAGCATCAGCCTGAGGACTGAGAGATCCCAGGTTTGATTCTGGTCAAGGACATGTACGTTGGTTGCGGGCACATCCCCAGTGGGGGGTATGCAGGAGGTGGCTGATCGATGTCTCTCTCTCATCAGTGTTTCTAACTATCTCTCTCTCTACCTCTCTGTAAAAAATCAATAAAATATACATTTAAAAAAAAGAAATTTAAAAAAAGAAAAAAGAAACTAAGGAGAAAAGAAACAAATGGGATTACATAAAAATGAAAAGCTTCTGCACAGTAAAAGAAACCACCATCAAAATGAAAAGGGAACCCTTTGTATGGGAGGACATATTTGCCAATGATACATCTAATAAGAGGTTAATATCCCAAATACATAAAGTACATAAACAAAAAGAAAACAAATAATCCATTTTTTTAAAAAATGTGCAGCCGAAACCGGTTTGGCTCAGTGGATAGAGTGATGGTCTGCGGACTGAAGGGTCCCAGGTTCGATTCCGGTCAAGGGCATGTACATTGGTTGTGGGCACATCCCCAGTGGGGGGTGTACAGGAGGCAGCTGGTCGATGTTTCTCTTCCATCGACATTTCTAGCTTTCTATCCCTCTCCCTTCCTCTCTGTAAATAAATAAATAAATAAATAAATAAATTTTAAATGTACAGAAGGGTTCTTCCCAGTCTCTGGGCAGGTCCCTCAACAACAAAATGGTTCAATAAGTTCCAGAAAACATTGATTTTTCTACTGAAGAAGAGAAAATATTATAGTTCTAGTCCTAATTTAATTGTTTTCAAGAATACCAAAAGCCATAAAAACATAGGCCAAAATTTACTTTGTATGATGGATCTCCTTTTGCAACTGGACTGCCTCACTATGGACACATACTTGCAGGGTTAATTAAAGATGTGGAAAAAAGGGAACCCTAGTACATTGCTGGTGAGAATGCAGATTGCTGCAGCCACTATGAGAAACAGTATGAAGTTTCATTAAAAAATTAAAAATGGAACTTATGTTTGACCCAGCGATCCAACTTCTGGGAATATATCCTAAAAACTCCAAAACACCAATCAGAAAGAAAATATGAACCCTGTGTTCATAGAGGTGTTATTTACAATATCACCTTTGGAGAAAGTTCGAGTAGATGAGTAGATTTTAAAAAGCTGTGAGACATTTATTTTATGGAATATTATGCAGCTGTGAAGAAGAGGGACCTCTTACCTTTTGGGAAAGTATGGATGGATGTCAGAGCACTGCTAGAACACAGTTGGAGTACTGGTGCTCTGAGTCCATATATTCTTCTAAATTTTCCTCAACTTCATCAAGTACCAGGACAGATTCCTTTTTGAACCCTGCCCACTGTACTAACTCTTGGGTTCAAGTCTCTCAACCAGGGGATGGACCTTCTTGGACACCGGGTGGTAGATGGAGAATCCATGAGAAGTTGTGGGTGTATAAAAATAAATCTTTATTGTAGGAATCATTGGTCATATAGCCATCAGACAAAACAGTTCTTTAAACAGTTCATAAAATAGACACCTGCACACAAGCTGGTACACAAAATAAGTGTTTCCTACAAAGCAGCATCAGTTTCTATACCCACAGTCATTATCTGAGCATCTGCAAGCTGCTCCTCGACCAGAGGTGGGCAAACTTTTTGACTCAAGGGCCACAATGGGTTCTTAAACTGGACCGGAGGGCCGGAACAAAAGCAACCTGACCATGCTGGCACTCTCATCTTGGGCTGCTGGTGAAGGAGCGGAGGGGAGAGCAAAAGACCCCTCCGCTCTTGCAGATCTGCAGGCCAGATAGAACAGCCAAATGGGCCAGATCCACTCCCTTTCTATGCCCCTGATTCTATTATATTCACCAGTTTATCCTGTTCCTCAGATTTTTAATTCTCTTGATTTTTAGATTCATTTGTTGATATATATGTATTTGTTGATCATAATTTTTATCTTTTTTCTTCTTCTTCCTCTTCTTAAAGAATATCTTTCACACACACACACACAAAAACCAAGATGGCGGCAGAGGTAAACACCTAACTGCAGCCTCACTCAACAATTTCAAAAAATACAACTAAAATATAAAGGAGTCATTATCCAGAACTACAGGAAAGTTGACTGACTGGAAATTCTATAACTAGAAGGAAAGAGAAAACCAGAAGAACAATCAGAGGAGCTGTAAAAGCCTAGGGTACAGAGAGACAGTGAATACATGGGAAGAGGACAGAGCTGGAGAGGCGGGGCGGCTGAGTGCCTGGCTGGCGTTCCCTAGCGGGAAGGAGATAAAAGCTCCGGACTGTGCTGAACCCCAGTTCTGGGCGAGACCCTGGGGTCCCAGGCTCATACAGAGGGAATCTGGGCTGTAAGGCAGAAGCTCAGGGGAGCAGCGAAAGGCAGAGCCCCCAAGTTGCGCACATTACGTGCACAGAGGACAGAAGGATGATTGGGCCACGGGATTGCCCTAGCGGGAAAGAGGCATAAGATCCAGACTGCTCTTAACCCCACTTCCAACTGCACTGAACTCCAGTTGCAGGTGTGTTGGGGGAAAGGCTAGACTGTCTGGTAGCAGGCAAAACTCTAGGGCCCCTCTCTCTCAGAGGTGCTTGCAGCTAATACCAAAGGGCACTGAGGTACACTGGGACTCAGGAACCTCAGAGGGTGGGGCCAACCAGAAGCCAAGGCTGTAGACTCCACCCTGAAGCTCCGCCCCATCCAAGCTGAACACTGAAGCTTTTGCAGGTTCCCAAGTCTAGTGGAATACAGCTGTTTCCTGGCATAAACACAGCTGATCCTCCCAACATACCAACTCAGGGAAGCAGTGAAAATGCTGAGACAAGGAAACAGATCACAAATGAAAAAAATGGAGGACAAAAAGCGACTGCATATAGAGTTCAAAACCACGCTTATAAGGGTGTTCAAGAATCTCCTAGAAAAGACAGATAAAATAAATGAGACCTATGAAGATATGAAACTGTATCAACTAGAAATAATAAAGAGCCAACAAGAAATAAAGAATACATTCTATGAAATAAAAAATATTATACAGAGTCCTAAAAACAGAATGGGAGATTGCAAGAATCAAATCAAAGATTTGGAACACAAAGAGCCAGAGGACACTCCTCCACAGAAGCAAGAAGACAAGAGAATCCAGAAAGTTGAGGATAGTGTAAGAAACCTCTGGGAAAACTTCAAGCGAACCAACATCAGAATTATGGGCGTCCCAGAAAATGACAGAGAGCAAGATACCAAAAACATATCAAAAGTAATAGTGACAGAAAACTTCCCCCACCTGGGGAAAGAAATAGACTTACAAGTCTAGGAAGCACACAGAACCCCAAACAAAAGGGATCCAAAGAGGACCACTCCAAGACACATCATAATTAAAATTCCAAGAGCAAAAGACAAATCGAGAATATTAAAAGCAGCAAGACAAAAGCAGGTAGTTACCTATAAAGGAGCACCCATACAACTGTCAGAAGATTTCTCAACAGAAACCATGCAGGCCAGACGGGAATGGCAAGAAATATTTAAGGTGATGACTAGCAAGAACCTACAGCCCCAGGGGGAGGGGCGATAAGAACCAGAGGAGGAGCGGACTCTATTCATGTGGTCCTGAGATAGTCACCATAAAACAAGCAGACTGCCAAATGAGGAGCGGATTCTATTCATGTGATCCTTAGATAGTCACCATAAAACAAGCAGATTGTCAAATGACAGCGGGGAGGGGAAGGAGACCTGGGGGGAGATAAGAGAACAACCGAAGGACTGGTATGCATGAATATAAGTACAACCAACGAACACAGAGCTCTAGGGAGGGAGGGCATGAATGGGTGGGGGGGGGGCAATGGTAAGCTATGTACACACATAATACCTTAATTAAAAAAATAACGGAAAAAAAATCAACAAGAGAAAAACAGTTACCTACAAGGGAGCACCCATATGATTGTTAGCTGATTTATCAACAGAAACTTTGCAGGCCACACAGGAGTGGCAAGAAATATTCAAAGTGATGAATAGAAATATTCAAAGTGATGAATACCTACAACCAAGATTACTTCTCCCAGAAAAACTATCATTCAGAATTGAAGATCAGATAAAGAGCTTCACAGATAAGAAAAAGCTAAAGGAGTTCATCACCACCAAACCAGTATCATATCAAATGCTTAAAGGTATTCTTTAAGAAGGGGAAGAAGAAGAAAAAGGTAAAGATAAAAGTTATGAACAACAAATACATATCTATCAACAAGTGAATCTAAAAACCAAGTTAATTAAAAATCTGATGAACAGAATAAACTGGTGAATAAAATAGATCAGGAGCATAGAAAGGGAGTGGACTGACAATTCTTGGGGGGAAAGTCGTTTGGTGGTGTGGAAATAGACTGGAAAAAAATCGTATACCTATGGATGAGGACAGTGGGGGTGGTAAGGGCAGAGGGTTGGGTAGGAACCTGGTGGAGGGGAGCTATGGGGGGGTAGAAAGAGGAACAATTGTAATAATCTGCACAATAAAGATTTATTAATATACATAGATATATATATATATATACATATATATATACATATATATATGTATATATATATATGTGTATATATATATACACACACAATTTCCCCCCTGTTTAATGTATCTATCTATGTATTTGTTTACTATTAGAAAAGGAGAATAGAGAGTAGATATGCCTGAGTTGGTGATTGGAATTAGTTAATCTATTAATAGAAGAAAAGAGCAAGCAAGGAGAGTAAAAACAGAAGAAAAAAAAAGAAGAAAAAACAAAAGAAAACAAAAAAACATAGCCAACAATCAAACAAACAACAAAACAGAAAGAAAGATAAATGCAAAAAAATTTTTGGATAGTGAAGAAAGAGAAGAGAGAAGTATGTATGGGCTTGGAGCAGGGTAGAGGAAATTAGATATATGAGTAAGATCAATTTTTAACAGGGAGTAAAAAAAAAAACAATAGAGAAAACTAAAGCAGGAACAGGGTAAGAGAAATAAGACAAAAAGAGGGGAAAATGAGGAAGAGAGTGTTGGCATAAAGGGAAAATTAATATAGAGTAAAATTATGCTAAAGGAAAAATAGAATGTAGAACACTAATCCCAAAATAAAATAAAGAAAAAATAAAAGTTTAAAAATAGGGTAAAATAATAGTAATAATAGTTAAAAATATAATAATAAACAAGGTAAAATCAAGTGGGAGAAAAAAATTAGTTTCTTAAGTAAAAGATAAAAAATAAAAACGTGAAGTAGTGAAGGTCATTCATTTCCTCTACTGTTCTGCTTGGCACATCTGTTTCCATTCAGGTAGTCAGCACAGAATTGAAGGTCCTAGCGATCCACCACTCCTCTGTGTCATAAACCACAACCCTGTTTTCAAGGAGGCAGGATCGGATCTCTCTGTTCTCTTTGGTTCTCAGCATGCCTTCAGTTGTATTTATACACAGAGTCAATTTCTTTTTTTATTTTTATTTTTTTTTCCTTTTTTTCTTTTTTTTTCTAGTTTTATTTATTTTTATTTTTTTTAAATAAATCTTTATTGTTCATATTATTACAAATGTTCCTCATTCCCCCCCCTCCATTGCTCCCCTCCACCAAGTTTCCATTCAACTCTCTGCCCTTTCCCCATCCCCCATTGTCCTCATCCATAGGTGCAGTTTATGTTCAGTCTCTTCCCACCCCACCCCACTCCCCATTTCCCCGAGAATCATCAGTCCACTCCCCTTCCATACCTCTGATTCTATTATATTCACCAGTTAATATTGTTCATCATGATTTTTACTTCCCTTGGTTTTTGGACTCACTTGTTGATAGTTACGTATTTGTTCATAATTTTTATCTTTATTTTCTTCCTCCTCCTAAAGAACCCCTTTTAGCAATTCATATAGTTCTGGCTTGGCAGTGATGAACTCCTTTAGCTTAAATTTATTTGTGAAGGTCTTTATCTGGCCTTCGATTCTGAGTGATAGCTTTGCTGGGTAGAGTATTTTTGGCTGTAGGTTCTTGTTATTCATCACCTTGAATATTTCTTGCCATTCCCGTCTGGCCTGCATGGTTTCTGTTGAGAAATCAGCTGACAGTCATATGGGTGCCCCTTTATAGGTAACTACCTGCTTTTGTCTTGCTGCTTTTAATATTCTCTCTTTGTCTTTAGCTCTTGGAATTTTAATTATGATGTGTCTTGGTGTGGTCCTCTTTGGATTCCTTTTGTTTGGGGTTCTGTGTGCTTCCTGGATGTGTAAGTCTATTTCTTTCACCAGGTGGGGGAAGTTTTCTGTCACTATTTCTTTCAATATGTTTTCGGTATCTTGCTCTCTGTCATCTTCTGGGATGCCCATAATTCTGATGTTGGTTCGCTTGAAGTTGTCCCAGAGGTTTCTTACATTATCTTCAACTTTCTGGATTCTCTTGTCTTCTTGCTTCTGTGGAGGAGTGTCCTCTGGCTCTTTGTGTTCCAAATCTTGGACTTGATTCTTGCAATCTTCCAATCTGTTTTTAGGACTCTGCATAATATTTTTTATTTCAGAGAATGTATTCTTCATTTCTTGTTGATCCTTTATCATTTCTTGTTGAACCTTTATTATTTCTTGTTGATCCCTTTTCATATCCTCATAGGTCTCATTTATTTTATCGGCCTTTTCTAAGAGATTGTTGAACATCCTTATAAGCGTGGTTTTGAACTCTATATCCAGTCGCTTTTTGTCCTCCATTTCTTTCGTTTGTGATCTGTTTCCTCGTTTCGGCATTTTCGCTGCTTCCCTGAGTTGGTAGGTTGGGAGGATCAGCTGTGTCTATGCCAGGAGACAACCTTATTCCACTAGACTTGGAAACCTGCAAAAGCCTCTCTGAGTTCAGCTTGGATGGGGCAGAGTTTCAGGGTGGAGCCTACAGCCTTGGCTTCCGGTTAGCCCCACCCTCTGAGGTTCCTGAGTCTCAGTGTACCTCAGTGTCCTTTGGTATTTGCTGCAAGCACCTCTGAGAGAAAGGCGCCCTAGAGTTTCGCCAGCTACCAGACAGTCTAGTCTCTCCCCCAACAAGCCCACAACTGGGGTTCAGAGCAGTTGGAAGTGGGGTTAAGAACAGTCCGGAGCTTATGTCTCCTTCCCGCTAGGGCAATCTCGCGGCCCAATCAACTGTCTGTCCTCTGTGCGCGCAATGTGCGCGACTCAGGGGCTCTGCTTTTCGCCGCTCTCCCTGAGCTTCTGCCTTACAGCCCAGATTCCCTCTGTATGAGGCTGGGGCCCGAGGGTCTTGCCCAGGACTGGGGTTCAGTGCAGTCAGAACTGGGGCTCAGCACAGTCCTGAGCTTTTGTCTTCTTCCCGCTGGGGCAATTCAGCAGCTCAGGGAACAGTCCGTCCTCTGCGCGCAATGTGCGCGACTCCGGAGCTCTGCCTTTCTCGCTGCTCGGCTGAGCTTCCGCCTTACAGCCCAGATTCCCTCTGTATGAGCCTGGGACCCCGGGGGTCTCGCCCAGAACTGGGGTTCAGTGCAGTCGGAGTTGGGGTTCAGCACAGTCCGGAGCTTTTATCTCCTTCCCGCTGGGGAACGCCAGCCAGGCACTCAGCCGCCCCTCCTCTCCGGCTCCGTCCTCTCCCCGCGCGCGCACCGCGCCTCCGTACCTTAGGCTTTTACAGCTCCTCTGATTGTCCTTCAGGTTTTCTCTTTCCTTCTGGTTGTATAATTTCCAGTCAGTCAACTTTCCTGTAGTTCTGGATAGTGTCCACTTTATATTTTAGTTGTATTTTTTGAAATTGTTGAGTGCGGCTGCAGCTAGGCGTTTACCTCTGCCGCCATCTTGTTGCAATGTCCCAATTTCTTTTTTTAAATAAATCTTTATTGTTCATATTATTACAAATGTTCCTCATTCCCCCCCCCCCTCCATTGCTCCCCTCATTCAACTCTCTGCCCTTTCCCCATCCCCCATTGTCCTCATCCATAGGTGCAGTTTACATTCAGTCTCTTCCCGCCCCCCCTCCCCATTTCCCCGAGAATCATCAGTCCACTCCCCTTCCATACCTCTGATTCTATTATAGTCACCAATATTGTTCATCATTATTTTTACTTCCCTTGGTATTTAGACTCACTTGTTGATAGTTACGTGCCTGTTCATAATTTTTATCTTTATTTTCTTCCTCTTCCTAAAGAACCCCTTTTAGCAATTCATATAATTCTGGCTTGGCAGTGATGAACTCCATTAGCTTAAATTTATTTGTGAAGCTCTTTATCTGGCCTTCGATTCTGAGTGATAGCTTTGCTGGGTAGAGTATTTTTGGCTGTAGGTTCTTGTTATTCATCACCTTGAATATTTCTTGCCATTCATTCCCGTCTGGCCTGCATGGTTTCTGTTGAGAAATCAGCTGACAGTCGTATGGGTGCTCCTTTATAGGTAACTACCTGCTTTTGTCTTGCTGCTTTTAATATTCTCTCTTTGTCTTTTGCTCTTGCAACTCCAGAGTTCTGCCTTTCGCTGCTCCCCTGAGCTTTACAGCCCAGATTCCCCCTGTATGAGGCTGGGGCCTGAGGGTCTTGCCCAGGACTGGGGTTCAGTGCAGTCAGAACTGGGGCTTAGCACAGTCATGAGCTTTTGAGTCCTTCCCGCTGGGGCAATTCAGCAGCTTAGTGAACAGTCCGTCCTCTGCATGCAATGTGCGCAACTCCGGGGCTCTGTACTTCGGCGCTCCGCTGAGCTTCCGCCTTACAGCCCAGATTCCCTCTGTGTGAGCCTGGGACCCCAGGGTCTCGCCCAGAACTGGGGTTCAGTGTAGTCAGAGTTGGGGTTCAGCACAGTCCGGAGCTTTTATCTCCTTCCCGCTAGTGAACGCCAGCCAGGCACTCAGCTGCCCCTCCTCTCCGGCTCCGTCCTCTCCCCGCACACGCACCGTGTCTCCGTACCTTAGGCTTTTACAGCTCCTCTGATTGTCCTTCAGGTTTTCTCTTTCCTTCTAGTTTTAGAATTTCCAGTCAGTCAACTTTTCTGTAGTTCTGGATAGTGTCCACTTTATATTTTAGTTGTATTTTTTGAAATTGTTGAATGCGGCTGCAGTTAGGCTTTTACCTCTGCTGCCATCTTGTTGCCGGTACAGAGTCAATTTCTGATACAACCCTTGGATGGCAGTGTTTCTATCTTAATATCTGGGCTAGAACGCCTCTATACTCAGTATTCAGATTTAGCTTTTCCTGCTGCACTTAATACTGGGTTGCTGGGACAGATTGTCTGAGATGGTTTTTTGTTTGATCTCCCCACTCTGATCCCCAGTTTCCACAAAAAACAACTTCCCCCTGCAGTCTCGGTGAATGTTTTTAATTGGAAGATCCTATGTACTGAGCTTAGCCATCAAAAGTAAGAAAAAGAATAAAAGCCAGAGGAAGCACACAGGATCATGACTTTTCCCCCTGGCTCTGCATGAGTTTCTGCACACATCCTGTGTGCATCTTTTCCCCCCGTTTCTGCACAGCTGGTACAGAACTTCAGTCTGCCTTTCTGGGCCCAGTCCAGCTGTGCATTAATATATAGAGTACCCTTCTGTCAGTAGCCCTGTGGACCCCCTTCCACATTTGAGAGCTACATTAACTCCAATGGCTGTGAATTTTGTGGGGTACAGTCTTCCTCTAAAACTAGTTCCTACTGCATGCATTTCTTTCTCCAGCCTGGATCACATACCTCACCTTTCTCTAGGTGATATCTGACCTTTTCATCCATGGATTGCCTCACCAGCTGTTAAATTCGCCAGTTCTGAGTGGTTGCTATTTGATTCAGCTCTCTGTTCTGTCTGCTCTGTGAGAAGGCACAGGACCCCTGCATTTTCTGTGTCACTTTGTCTCCCATTGAGCAGACCTCACAGGCACCTGCAGTCAGGGAGGCTGGAGTTCTGACATTCGTGGGTTCGCAGCTGAGGTAGATGGCCCCTGGGTGTTGTGGTGGTAAGGTCCCAGGAGGTATCAGAAGTTTCCCTGGTTAAAGGTAAGGTGGGGTTCTAAATCAGTCTGTCTCCCAATCACAGCCAGTCTCCCCTTCAAGATGCAGCCTCTGTGGCAGAGCTGGCCACTCCAGGAAAGATTTCAGCTGTAGTAGAGGCTGCCCGGTTGGTGTGGGGGATTATTTGTCAGTCCTCAAAAGTCTCTTGGAGTATAGTAGTCCCTCACTCACAAATACAGACATTCCTCACAGGTCCATGCACTCTCCTTTCATTCTCTCATTCACACACTATCTTGCAGCCTGCTGTCCCATTGGCAGCCATCTTGGATCTCTCTGGACCACTGTTTTTTAATCAACTCAGGGGAACTTAAACTGTTTCCAAATCTTAGGTATGGTAAATTGTGCTGCTATGAACTTAGGAGTACATATATCCTTTCTGATTGGTGTTTCTAGTTTCTTGGGACATAGTGATAGTCCTAGATGTGGGATTACTAGGTCAAATGGGAGTTCAATTTTTTGAGGAAATGCCATACTGTTCTCCAAAGTAGATGCACCAGTCTGCATTCCCAACAGCAGTGTACAAGTTTTTCTTTTTCTCCACATCCTCACCAGCACTTATCATTTGTTGACTTGTTGATAATGGCTATTCTGACAAGTGTGAGATTATATTTCAAGCTCATTTTAATTTGCATCTCTCAGATAGTTAGTGACTTTGAGCATGTTTTAATATGTCTGTTGACCTTCTATATTTCCACTTTTGAAAAGTGTCTATTTAACTCCTTTTCCAAGTTTTTTATTGAATTTTTTATATTCTTTTAGATAAGATGTTAAGTTCCTATACATTTTGGAGATTAGGCCTTTATCAGATATAACATTGGCAAATATGTTCTCCCATGAAGTGGACTTCCTTATTGCTTTGTTGGTTTATTATGCTATGCAGAAGCTTTTCATTTTGATATAGTCCCATTTGTTTATTTTTCTTCTTAGTTTCCATTGCCATACTAGCTGTATCAGTAAAAATATTGCTAAAACATGTCAGCTATTTTGCTGCCTATGCATTCTTCTAAGATTTTTATGATTTTCCTTCTTATTTTTAAGTACTTTATCCATTCTGAGTTTATTTTTGTGTATGATGTAAGCTATTGTTTTAGTTTCATTTTTTTTATGTATCTGTCAAAATTTCCCAACACCACTTATTAAAGAGACTGTCTTGACTCCATTGTATGCCCTTGCTTCCTTTGTCAAATATTAATTGAGTAAAATGGTTTGGGTGGATTTTTGGGTCCTCTGTTCCATTCTATATTGTCTGTTCTGCTAGTACCAGGCTGTTTGACACAGTGACTTTGTAATATATAGCTTAATATCTGGTATTGGGATCCCTCCAACTTTGCTATTCTTTCTCAAGATTGCTGCAGCTATTCTGGATCTTTTTTTAATTTCATATAAATTTTTGAGAGTTTGTTCTAGGTCTATAAAATATGCCATTGGTATTTTAATGTGGTTTGCACTGAATATATAGATTGCTTTGGATAGTATGGATGTTGATTCTACCATTCTAGGAACAAAGTACATTATTCCATTTGTTTATGTCTTCCCCAATCTCTTTTTTCAATTTTCTGAGTACAGGGCTTTTACACCTTAGTTAAGTTTACATCCCAGGTATCTTAATTTTCTTAAATTAATTTATTCATTGATTATGTATCAATTTTTTTTCCTCAACCCCCCATTCCAATCCCACATCCTCTCCACTCATGCCCCCACCCCCTATTGTCCTTGACCACTGGTTAGGCTCATATGTGTGCACATAAGTCCTTTGATTGACCTCTCCCTTTTATCCGCACCCTCCCTTTGAGGTCCAACAGTCTGACCTATGACTCCTTATCTCTGGGTCTTTTTCATCAGTCTATGTTGTTCAGTATCTTCATTTTTATGTTGCAATAGTAAATGGGGTTCTTTTTGTTTGTTTGTTTGTTTGTTTGTTTGTTTTTCCTTCTGTGAGTTCATTATTTATAATAATAAAAGCATAATAAGCTAATTAGTCCAGACATACTTCCCAACATCCTTCTGGATGACCTTCAGGATGAAGCCGCAGCAGTGAGGGGCCAAGGCAGAGGCAGCTGAGGCAGGGGCCAAGCCCCTTGCATGAATTTCATGCATCAGGTCTATAGTTGGTGTATCTAAAAGCTATAGATTTATGGGTGTTAATGTTGTATCTTGCTACATTGTTGAATTCATTTATTAAATCGATTTTTCATGGAGTGTTTGGGGTTTTCTATGTACAATATCATTCCAACTGGGAATAATGAGTTTTACTTCTTTTCCAATTCAGATGCCTTTTATTTCTTCTTTTTGTCTGACCGCTATGGCTAGCATTTCCAGTACTATGTTGGACAGAAGTGGTGAGAGTGGGCATCCATGTCTTGTTCCTGTTCTTAGGGGAAATAGTTTTTGTTTTTGCCCATTGAGTATGATGTTGGCTGTAGATTTGTCATATAAGGCTTTTGTTATGTTGAGGTATGATCCCTCTAATCCCACTTTTCTGAAAGTTTTTTTTTTTTTTTATCAAGAAAGGGTGTTCGATTATGTTAAACGCCTTTTCTGCATCAATTGATATGAATATGTGATTTTTAGCTCTCAATTTGTTTATGTGATGTATCCCATTTATTGATTTGTCCATTGTACCAGCCTTGCATCCCTGAAATAAATACCACTTGGTCATGCTGTATGATCTTTCTAATGTGATGCTGGATCTGATTTGCTAGAATTTTGTTGAGGATTTTAGCATATATGTTCATCAGAGACATTGGCCTGTAATTCTCTTTCATTGTGGTGTCTTTATCTGGTTTTGGTATTAGGGTAATGCTGGCTTCATAGAAAGAGCTGGGAAGTGTTCCTTCTTCTTAAATTTTTGGAATAGTCTGAGAAGGACAGGTTTTAATTCTTCTTTTAATATTTGGTAAAACTCTCCTGTGAAGTTGTCTGGCCCTGGACTTTCGTTTGCTGGAAGCTTTTGAAGACTGCTTCAATTTCCTCCATAGTTACTGGCCTATTCAATTGTTTTTTATTCTTCTTGATTGAGTTTTGGAAAGTTGTATTTTTCTAGTTCTCCTAGGTTGGTATGTTTAATTCTTCTAGGTTGATCAGTTTGTTGGAATAGAATTGTTCACAGTAATTTTTTTTTTTTTTTACAATCTTTTGTATTTCTGAGGGATCAGTTGTTACTTCACCTCTTTTGTTTGATTTTGTTTATTTGGGTCCTCTCTCTTTCCTTCTCTGTGAGCCTGGATAGAGGTTTATCAATCTTATTTATCCTTTCAAAAAAAAACAGCTCTTGATTTTATTGATCTTTTGTATTTTTTTAAATCTCTATGTCATTTATTTTCTGATCTTTATTTTCTCCTTACTTCTTCTCACTGTGGAATTTTCCTGTTGTTCTTTTTCTAATTCTTTAAATTGTGGAGTTACTTAAATTATTACCATTTTTTCTTGTTTTTTGAGGTAGTCCTGTAATGTTATGAACTTCCCTCTAAGACTGCTTTCACTGTGTCCCATAGATTTTGGATTGTTGTGTTTTCATTGCAATTTGTTTCCAGGATGTTTTCTATTTCTTCTTTGATCTCTTTGGAAACCCAATCAGTATTTAGTAAAGTGCTATTTAGCCTCCAAGTGTTTGATTTTTTGTGATTGTTTTTACTACAGTTTATTTCTAATATTAGGCCATTGTGATCTGAGAAGATGCTTAATATGATCTCCATCTTTTTTAATTTGAAGGGACTTTGCCTGTGTCCCAATATGTGATTTATCTTTGAAAATGTTCCAAATGGACTTGAGAAGTCTATTCTATAGTTTTGGGTGAAATGTTCTAGAGATGCTGATTAAGTCCATCTGATCTAGTGAGTCCTTTAGGATTGTTGTTTCTTTGCTGGGTTTTTTTGTTGTTGTTGTTTTGTTTTTTTTTTGTCTGGAGGATTTATCCAGTGATTTTAATGGGATATTAAAATCCTCCTCTATTATTTAATTGCTGTCAGTCTCTCTCTTGGTATTTTCCAGGTTTTTTTCTTTATTTTATTATTATTATTATTTTTTAATGAATTTGGGTGCTCCTATATTGGGTGCATATATGTTTACCAGAGTTATATCCTCTTGTTGTATTGATACCTTTAGTATTATGGTGTTGTTTTCCTCATCTCTTGTTGTGGCCTTTACTATGAGGGTCTTTTGTTGTTGTGCTTTTTTGGTTTTGTTTGTTTGTTTTTGTTTTATCAGATATAAGTATTGTAACTTGTGCTTTTTTGAAATTTCTAATTGTCTGAAAAATATTTTTCCTTCCCTTCACTTTCCGTCTGGATGAGTCCCTTGTTCTGAGGTGGGTCTCTTTTAGATAGCATATATATATATTATTCCACATTGGTATGGCTGGTAAAATGCGTTCTCTTGGCATCCTCTACCCTTCCTTACTGAAAATTGTCTCCTCAGCTGTGTCTAATTTGTTAATTATGATGGATGTTCTTTGACTTAGTTTTTTTTTTTTTTTTCTGGCTGGGCCCCAGAAGGAGGTGCACAACACTGCTGCCACCTTTCTATCTGAAGCTATTTTCATCTTAATGTTAGATTTTGGTGTTTTATGATTACATATATTTTCATAAAATTCTTTTTTACACTTATCATCAAGCAGGAAGTTCCTAGAAAATGTCAGCAGGATCTCTTTTGTAGATGTGACCTACAAAGTAAGCCCATTGATTATTTCCTCTTTACTTAAAGAGCTAAGTAGAATAATGGTTGTACTTTATCCTCTTGAATTAGAAGAACTGTTCCACCATTTCAACTCCACCTAAGATCTGGTCCAGGGCTGGGAACCTGATTGATACCAGCAGCTGTCCATTCTATACCAACAATCTACGATGAACACTAGTCATCTGCTGTCTGTACCATCAGCTCTAGGACCCCTCCTCTGGAAACTGGTGATGGGTTGTTCTTACTGGTTGCCACCACAGACCCACTATGCTTAGTGCTGGTGCAATGGGTTTCCACTGACCCCATCTTGGATCTTCCCTGCATAGGCCCAATATCTACTCACATATATATTTTTAAGAAGATGTGAGTGTCATGTTCTAAATTGTGACAATTTCTTATTCATATTAACCTCAGAAGGAGAAATCACTTCTCAGTTCCCTAAACCAGAGGGATACCAAAGCAATTGGTCTTAAGATCAGCAGACACAAGGGAAAACAATGAGGCACTTTTGTGAGAAAATATGAGTGTTTGTGCCCACACAAATATACACATGAAGACTATGGGTATGATGCATGTGACTCATTTGCTGAGTATTTAATATGCATATTTGCTGAGTATTTAATATGCATGTGTGCCTTTGACAGGTGGATCAGTTAGTTGGAGCATCATCTCATGCATCCAAAGATTGAGGTTTTGATTCCCCTTTAGGGCACATACCTAGGTTGTGGGTTGATCCCTTGTTGGGACAAGTAGGAGAGGCAACCAATCAATATTTTTCTCTCACATCAATGTTTCTGTGTGTGTGTGTCTCTCTCAATCAATCAAAAAACATGAATTCTGTATGAATATGTGGGGTGTGCGTGTGTGTGTGTGTGTGTGTGTGTGTGTGTGTGTGTATGTTTTGAGTCTTAGAATACAGCTGTGCAAAAGGTATAGGACTGTTGGGAGTGGGAAGCAGGTAGTGCATGTTTATGTGGGCACCTATACTTTCTGTATGTATCCTGATGAACCTGAGAAGGGGACACAGTGTCTGTTCATTCTATATTCTCTGCATCTAACATATGCATTGCAGCTTGTGATTGTCCTGTTCCTACAAAATAAGTTAACTTCAGTAGCCAAAGTGCCCCTCTCTTGTTTTAGCATTGCCTTTATACTTCATCTTACAGATGCTGATGACCTGGGCCTGCCCAATTCCTCAGCTTTCTTCCATCCTCTCCCTACCTCAGGTCTGGTGTGAGCAGTCATCTTTGCAGTCAGGCCTGAAGGCATCCTTAGCTTAAGAATTTTTTTCTGAAGAGTTGAGGACTAAATGTAGGGCGTGTCTTTGGAAGATACTGTTCCTGTTTCATTTCCACTCAGCCATCCACCCCAGCCGCAAATTGGGTGGTGGAACCAGGAGAGAAAGACATGGCTCCTCACCAGGAGGCTTAGGATCTCCTATTGCCTACTGCACAAACTTGTGGATAGCAGTGTCTCATTCACAGGCTAGCACAGCTGTGCTAAAGGAGGGCACATATGTGGAGCTGGACTTCCCTTCAGTTCTCCCCACTCCCTGCATGACTTTGAGGGCCTTTGTGTGTTCAGGTTCCATCCAAACACCTGTCCATAGAGCTTCTCTGATGTCCTGATATGGGAAGGCAAGAGAAGGGAGACTGAGGGCAGCTCCTAGATTATTATTGAGAGACGCAGCCAGATCTGTATGACAGACAGACCTGAAATTTGTCCTCTAGCTATTCTTTAAAGCATAGAAGTTCTGCCAATATTAGGCCAACATGGCAAGTTAGGAGCACGGCTGCCCAACCCACCAAGCCATAGGGCCACTGAGGTTAGAAGTCCTGCTGTCTTCATGTTCCCAAGCACTTCCTCATGAAAAACCTAAAGGATACTGTTAGATACAGGCCAGCTTATGCCTGACACTCTGTAAGTCATGACCTTCTCTAGGGTGCTTATTTCTTCCCGAGTGCACATTACACTAGTGAGGCCATGAAGTACCTGGAGAGGCCAAGGGAGGCCTCAGCCCAATACCAGGGTCCACGTTCTTACCATGGCCCAAGAAAGGATTTGGGAGTATTACAAACATATTTAGTAAAGCACAGTAAACTTATTAAAGCAATAGTATGTACTCAAGAAATGAGTACAGGGAGAGAGAGAAAATGGCTGCAGAATAGACAGACATGTTCCAAACCTTGTCCCAGAGCATAAAGAAAGAACAGCTGAGGGTCGCATGGGCAATGTTTGTTAGCAGGATAAGAGAAAGTTGAACTTCAGGTGAAGATGCCTGACAGGGCATCCCCCACGGCGGCTGGGTCCCCTCTTGGAGCCACGGACTTGGATGAGGAAAAGTAGATCTTATTGGAGGCCTGAAAATCCACAGCCGCAGTGACCACCAAACAGCTGTAGTGACCACTAAACAGCTGTGAGCCCCAGAACACCAGTCACCAGGTGGCACGAATGCTTGGACTCAAAAGGAGCTCTTCACTCCACCACCTTAAGTTCAGATTTCACTGGGGATAAGGTGAGGTCTCTGATCCATGCGGGAGAGAGAAACACATTCACTGTGGGAGCTGGAGGTCCAGTGAAGTCTGTGCCTGGAGAAGTCCGTGGCTGTTGGGGCTGGTGTGATCCATGATTGTGGAAGGGGTTCCTCAGAGCTGCTAACAGGGTGGATCTCTAAAGAGCAACCAGTTTTGATCTGACACGGAGAGATAGCCTGGGAATTTCAGGGGAGTGCAAGCTGCTTGGACTTGCCTGCCAGCCTCTGCAAACTGGTATTGGGTGCCACAGAGAAAGAAGGCTAGAGAGGCCTTAGAATCCCAGAAGTCAACCCAGAAACACTGACACCAAGGGGCTGAATCACAAATTGACTTTATTGTAATAACAAATAAAGGAATACGAGAAATTAAGATACCAGCTGCTTAAAAATCAGGACAGGCTTACAACACTGAGGAGCAGTGAAACACAGGGAACTGGAATACTGCCCAGACCGGGAAGCAGGCATGCCAAACAGAACAATAAAGGAAGTAAATGATCTTCACTACTGCACATTTTATTTTCTTATTTTTATTTTTTATTTTCATTTTTTTTGCATCATTTACTTAAGAAACAAATTTTTTTCCTCAATTGATTTTACCTTTTTAATTATTACATTTTTATTTGGAATCAACATTATTACTACTCCTATTTTACCTTTTCTTTTCTTTTTTTAAAGTGTAATTTTATTTTCTCTTTATTTTACTTTGGGATTAGTGTTCTACACTCTATTTTCATCTTTCCTTTACCACCATTTTATTCTATCCCAAATCTACCTTTATGCCATCAATCTCTTCCTAACCTTTCCCCTTTTGGTGTTCTGTTTATCTTAACCCTTTCCTGCTTTATATTTTCCCTATTCTTTCTGTTTACCCCCTGCTAAAATTCCACCCTACTTATATATCTAATTTCCAATCCCCTACTCCAATTCCATACACACCTCTCTCTTCACTGTCATAACTATAAAAAAATTGTTTTAATCTCTATTTTCCTTTTTTTTAATGCCTTATTTGCCTTTCTACGGTGGTCACTTTTATTGGAGGTTATTAATATCATGAATACATCTCTGTTCAGTGCCTTCTGTGTTGTACCTGGTTTTGTTGTATTTTGTGCCTTTAAAGAAATGTAAGAGAGAGAGGACTACATAACTAGACATCTGGAGAAGCGAGACCATGGGAAGACCAAAAAAGCAGCCCGCATATGAAAGAAAAGCAGGCATCACCAGAAAAGGAAGTAAATGAATTGAAAGCAAGTAAAATATCAGAGAAAGAATACATAGAAATGGTCATAAGGTGGCTGAAAAGAATGGAAGACAAATTCAGCAATATGAATAAGAACCAAGAGGAAATGAAGAAGAACTAAGAGGAAATGAAAAATGATATCGCTGCTGTAAAGAACTCAGTAGAAAGCATCAAGGGTAGACTACAAGAAACAGGACCAAATCAGTGAGCTAGAAGACAAGATGGGAAACAATACCCAATTAGAGCAACCTCTAGGAAAAAAAATTAAAAAGCAGGAGGAGAGCCTAAGGGGACTTTGGGACAACACAAAACAAAACAATATCTGCATAATAGGGCTTCCAGAAGGAAAGGAAACTGAGCGAGGAATAGAATAACTATTTGAAGAAATAGTGACAGAACATTTTCCTGATATAGGGAAGAAAAAACAAACAAACAAATCCAAGAAGCTCGCAGAATCTCAAACAAAATGAACCCCCAAAACCAATGCAAGGCACATTATAATTAAATTGGCAAACACCGACAACAAAGTAAGAATATTAAAAGCGGAGACAGGTTAATTACAAAGAAACCCTCATCAAACTAGCAACTAATTTCTCAACAGAAACTCATCAGGCCAGAAGGGAATGGGATGACATATACAAGGTCATGCAAAGGAAGGGTCTAAATCCAAGAATACTATATCCATCAAGGCTATCAATCAAAATTGAAGGTGAAATCAGGAGCTTCACAGACAAAAATAGACTAAGGGAATTTATCACCACCAAATCAGCAATGCAAGAAATGCTAAAGGATTTGCTGGGGGGGGAGGGGGGAGAGAAGGAAGAAAGAAAGAAAGAAAGAAAGAAAGAAAGAAAGAAAGAAAGAAAGAAAAAAAGAAAGAAAGAAAGAAAGAAAGAAAGAAAGAAAGAAAGAAAGAAAGAAAGAAAGAAAGAAATGGGAAGCAAAGAAGGGACACATGAGTATAGAATAAAAATTGCAACAAATAGGAACCTATCAATAATAACTTTATATGTAAATGGTTTAAATGCACCAATTAAAAGACATTGGGTAACGGATTGGATAAGAAAACAACACCCATATATCTGCTGTGTATAAGAAACCCACCGGAGGAAAAAAGACACACAGAGACTGACAATGATGGGATGGAAAAAGGTTCTCCAGGTGAATGGAAATGAAAAAACAAATCTGGGGTAGCAATACTTATATCTGACAAATTATATCTCAAAGTGAAGAACATAATAAGATATAAGGAAGGCCACTTCATAATACAAAAGGGAGCAATCCAACAAGAAGAAATAACTCTGGTAAACATATATGCACCCAATATAGGAACACAAAAATACATAAAAATACTCCTGGAGGATATCAAAGGAGACATTAACATCAATACAATCATAGTAACAGACTTTAATACCCCACTATGACCATTGAACAAATACTCTTAACAAAAAAACCAACAAAGAAAAATCAATCCTAAATGACTCACTAGATGAGATGGAATTAATTGACAACATGCTATTAAACAATGATTGGGTCAACAGACAGATCAAGGAAGAAATAAAAAAAATCATGGCAAAAGGTGAGACCGGTTTGGCTCAGTGGATAGAGCGTCAGCCGGCAGACTGAAAGGTCCCAGGTTCGATTCTGGTCAAGGGCATGTACCTTGGTTGTGGGCACATCTCCAGTAGGGGGTGTGCAAGAGGCAGCTGATTGATGTCTCTCATTGATGTTTGTAGCTCTCTCTCTCTCTCTTCCTCTCTGTAAAAAATCAATAAAATAGATTTTTTAAAAATCATGGCAACAAATGACAATGAAAACACAACAATACAAAATCTATGGGACACAGCGAAAACAGTCTTGAGAGGGAAGTTCATAGCTCTACAAGCCTACCGCAAAAAAAACACACAAGAAACAATGATAATAAATTATCTAACTCTACAACTCAAAGAGTTAGAATGAGAGCATTAAGAAAAGCCCAGTGTATGCAGGAGGAAGGAAATAATAAAGATCAGGGCAGAGATAAATGACATAGAGACCAAAGAAACAATGCAAAAGATCAACAAAACCAAGAGGTGGTTCTTTGAAAGGATAAACAAGATTGATGAACCTCTAGCCAGGATCACCAAGAAGCAAAGTCAGAGGACCCAAATAAACAAAATCAGAAATGAAAGAGAACAAACAACAACAGACTCTGCTGAAATACAAAGGACTGTTATAAAATACTATGAAAAACTCTATTACCACAAACTTGACAACTGGAGGAAAAGTACATATTCCTAGAAAAATATAACCTTCCAAAACTCAATCAGGAAGAATATGAAAATCTCAATAGACCAGTGACTATGGAAGAAATAGAAGCAGTCATCAAAAAGCTTCTGGCAAACAAAGCCCAGAACCAGACAGCTTCACATGAGAGTTTTACCAAACATTTAAGGAAGAACTAAAACCTATAATCCTCAGACTATTCAAAAACATTCAAGAGGAAGGAACACTTCCAAATTCCTTCTGTGAATCCAGCATCAAACTAATACCAAAACCAGATAAAGACAACACAATGAAAGAGAATTATAGGCCAATATCCCTCATGAACATAGATGCCAAAATCCTCAACAAAATTCTAGCAAATCAATTCCAGCAGTACATCAGAATGATCATACACCATGACCAAGTAGGATTTATCCCAGGAATGCAAGGATGGTACAATATTCACAAATCAATAAATGCGATACATCATATAAACAAATTGAGAGATAGAAATCATATAGTCATATCAATTGATACAGAAAAAGCATTTGACAAAATCCAACACACTTTCTTGATAAAAACTCTCAGCAAGGTGGGAATAGAAGGATCATACCTCAACATAATAAAAGCTATATATGATAAACCCACAGCCAACATCATACTCAATGGGCAAAAACTAAAACCATTTCCTCTAAGAACAGGAACAAGAGAGGGATGCTCACTCTCACCACTCCTGTTTGACATAGTAGTGGAAGTATTAGCCATTGCAATCAGACAAGGAGAAGAAATAAAAGGTATCCAAAATGGAAAAGAAGAAGTAAAGCTGTCCTTATTTTCAGATGACATGATACTGTACATAAAAAAACTGAAAGACTCCATCAAAAAACTAATAGACTTAATAAATGAGTTCAGCAATGTAACAGGATATAAAATTAATGCCAAGAAATCTATGGCCTTTTTATATACCAATAGTGAACTTACAGAAAGAGCAATCTCATTTACCAATACACCAAAAAAATTAAGATACCTAGGAATAAACTTAACTAAGGAGGTAAAAGACCTACATGCGGAAAACTACAGGACACTGGAAAAAGAGATAGAGGAAGACATAAACAGATAGAATAACATACGATGTTCATGGATTGGTAGAATCAACATCATTAAATGTCCATACTACCCAAAGCAATCTATAGATTTAATGCTCTCCCTATTAAAATACCAACAGCATATTTCACAGACCTAGAAAGAACTCTCCAATAATTCATCTGGAATAGCCACAGTAATCCTGAGAAAGAAGAATAAAGTAGGAGGTATCTCAGTACCAGATTTTAAGATATATTACAAAGCCAATGTTCTCAAAAGAGCCTGGTACTGGCACAAGAACAGACATACAGATCAATGGAATAGAATAAAGAATCTGGGTATCGACCCAAACCACTTTGCTCAATTAACATTTGACAAAGGAGGCATAAACATACAATGGAGTCAAGACAGTCTCTTCAATAAATGGTGTTGGGAAAATTAGACAGATATATGCAAAAAAAAAAAAAAATGAATCCAGATCACCAACTGACATCATACACAAAAATAAATTCAAAATGGACACAGGACTTAAACATAAGACGGGAAAACATAAAAATACTAGAGGAATCCACAGGCAGCAAAATCTCAGACATATGCCAAAACAACTTCACTGATACTGCCCCTACAACAATGGAAGCTAAAGAGAAAATAAACAAATGGGACTACATCAAAATAAAAAGCTTTTACACAGAAAAAAAAAATCAACAAAACAACAAGAAAGCCCACTGTATGGGAGAACATTTTTGCAAATGTTATCACTGAGAAAGGTTTAATCTCCAACATCTATAGGCAGATTAAACAACTTAATTAAAGGAAGATAAATGATCCAATAAAAAAAATGGGCAATGGACCTAAATAGAATCTTTTCAAAAAAAGACAGAAGGAAGGCCAAGAGACACATGAAAACATGCTCAAAGTCACTAATTATCCGAGAGATGCAAATCAAAACAACAATGTGGTAACATCTGACACCTGTCAGAATGGCTGATGTCAACAAACGACAAGAGTTGCTGAGGATGTGGAGAAAAAGGAACACTTGTGCACTGCTGGTGGGAATGTAGAGTGGTGTAGCCATTGTGGAGAACAATATGGGGTTACCTCAAAAAACTGAAAATAGATCTCCCATTTGACCCAGTAATCTCACTCCTAGGAATATATCCTGAGAAACTAGAAACACCAATCAGAAAGGATATATGCACCCCTATGTTCATAGCAGCACAATTTACAATAGCTAAGATTTGGAAACAGCCTCAGTGCCCATTAGCAGATGACTACATCACAAAACTATGGTACATCTACAGAATGGAATACTATTCTTCCATAAAAAAGAAGGAATTCTTACAATTTGCAGCAACCTGGATGGAATTGGAGAACATTATGCTAAGTGAAATAAGCCAGTTAATGAAAGAAAAATACCACATGATCTCACTCATTTATGGATAATAAAGAACATTATAAACTGTTGAACAAAAAGATAGATACAGAGACAGTACAGCATCAAACAGAATGTCAAATTACAGCGGGAAGGTTAGGGAGAGGTGAGGGAGATAAGAGGTCAACCGAAGGACTTGTATGCATGCATATAAGTGTAACCAATGGACGCAAATCTCTGGGGGATGAGGGCATGTATGTGAGTGGGATGGGGAGGCAATGGTAAGATATGTACACATAGAATACCTTAATTTAAAATGAGGGGGAAAACATTTAAAAAAAAAGAAGAAAGAAAGAAAAGAAATGAGTGCAGGTGACATTGGAGAACAAGATGCCCATGGTGTCTGGGTGAAAAGTTTTTATTAAGCATGGGTGGGAGGTGGTGGTCCTCAGCTTCTGAAGCTGGTGGGTTGACTACTGTTGGCTTTTCTTCATCCATCCTCTCCAGATAGAGATTTCATTTTTGGTCCTCTAGGAACTTTCATAGGGGATGGGGAAGTCTCAAAACCATAATGCCAAATTTATTATTAAAGTATTGTAATGGCCCTGTTGGTCACTTTTAGATCAGAATGGCTGCTGAATCTGGTTTAGACCAGTTTACTTTATCTCAATTACAGGGAATTGGGGAGGGGAAAGCGGAGGGTAACAACTACTCAGTGAAGGCCATGTCTACAATGTCCCAGTCAAGAAGAAAAAGGGGAAGGGCCTTTGTTCCCTATCTAACTATGCTGCCTCACTAGATATTTGTCCCCAAGTCTGGCCTGGCTTCTGTACCCCTCCCCCACCCAGGAAGTATCCCAATGCTACCGTGTTTCCCCAAAAATAAGACATCCTCCGAAAATAAGACCCACTTCATGGAAACATAATACATCCCCTGAAAATAAGACCTAGCGCATCTTTGGGAGCAAAAATTAATATAAGACACTGTCTTATTTTCTGGGAAACAGGGTAGTCTGAGCTCCAGATGCTTCTTACACACCAGGTTGTTGGACAACTAGACTTAGGTCTCTGTGAAACAGGCCAGAGCAGCTTACAGCCCCTAAGGCCAGGACTGCAAGTTGTCTTGCTACCAGCACATCCAGAGCAGCTTTCCTCTCCCCACTCAAAGCCATAGCATGGAGGTACAACCCTTATCAGTCTCAAACTATTCCTTTTCCTCAGGGACCCACCCAACCACACTAGATAAGACACTCCCTATTGCCATCTCCAGTTTACCTCCCCTTTCTTCCCTTGATTGGAGCTACCCAGCTTGAACCCCTAAAGGGCCTATGCCTTTACTTTTAAGCTCTTTGGCTTTGTTTTTGTTCATGCAACATACACACAAAGGTGTTTGCCCTGAAAATCACCTACATTTCAAGCCGGGCAGGGCAGAGGCGATGATTCAGACCTTGGCTCTAGATCTGGTTCAGAAGTTCTCCTGCTACATTAAACCCTTCCAAGCCTGCTGAACTGCATGGGGGACAGAGATCTTGTCCCAGAACTGTGCTTTGGATGAAGCCCTAAAACTGGGGCCAGCACAGTAACAGGCAGGGTGCTATAGACCCTTAGCATTTTGCACTGCACTAACCAGTAGGTTCCCTAAGCTGGCCTGCCCAGGGTTTGAGGACACACAGGCCTCTGTGCCCTCTTTCCAGGATGTCTGATGGATCTAGAACCACAGAGCTACCACAAAACATTGTACCCACCCACACCCCACTAAAGGCCATGCCACATAGTCTTACAGAGGAGTACTAGGATTTGGGGTGCCTGGGAGCTAGCTGACCTCTGTTCTCCCACAATCTTCTTGAGAGTTTGATGGAGCAAATCTTGAACTGGTTTTTGGAAGAATTGGGTAGTAACAGAAAGATTTCCTCCTGTCAGGTTTGAGCCTCTTTATCGGGGGCTGGACCTTCTTGAACACGAGTGGTAGAAGAAGACATGAAAAGTTGTACTGGTAGATATATAAGAAAGTCTTTATTGTATAAGCCAGTGGACATGAGCTTTGAACCCTACAGGGATAAGGTTATAGGCTCTGGTAGGGAGGCAGTGGACTTCTCCCGCCTTTTTTAAGCTACTTAATCTAATGCTGAAGAATTAAATTCAATCCTTATATACAAAATGAAATTCAAAATGGTTTAAAAACTTCAATGTAATGTGAAACCATAAAACTACTAGAAGAAAATGGAAAAAGCTTCCTGACATTGGTCTTGGAAGTGATTTTTTTTTATATGATAACAAAAGCACAAGCAATAAAAATAAAAGTAGTCAAACTTCGGTGAAGCAAAGAAAACAATCAACAGAATGAAAAGGCAACCTACAGAATGGGTGAATATATTTGCAAACCATATACCTGATAGAGGATTATATCTAAAAAGTAAGTAACTCATACAATTCAATAGCAAAATTTTTTTAAAAATCCAATTTTAAATGGGCAAAAGACCTAATAGACATTTCTCAAAAGAAGCACATAGAAAGCTGCTCAATGTTACGCCCAGATTTTGTGATCCCCAAGGACCACCAGGGAGCTAAGTCTGATGCAAAGAACAAAAGAGCCTCTTATCCATGCTAGCATGGGTTCTGTCCCACTTACACTGACATTGGCATGGTAGAAGAGCACGAGCTTCAACAGATCAAGGGGGTTTTATAGGGATGGTGATGTCACTGCTTTGGCTGACCCTGATTGGCTGGGTGAGAGTTAGGGTCCAGTTAGCTCTGCCCTGCCCCACAGTATGAAATGGAGTCAGGAGTTAGCCCCCCACCCCCTGCCCTCTCATTCCCTCCTTGTCTTATGTGATTCAGTCAAATCATTGACTCAGTCCACTGCCTTTAAGGGCATTCACTGTTCTGTTATCTAGCCTTACTTAACCCTGGACTTTCTCACTGGCTAGTAAAAATGCTCTTATAGTTACCAAGACCCCCAGTACCACAGTTCCCAGTACTGTCCTCACTAAAGTCCAGTTCCCCTCCTGCAGGCATCAAGTCTCCTCTTGACCTGCGTGGAGCCCAGGCAGGGGATCTCACAGGTGAGGCTGCTAGTTGCCAGGATCCAGGCCATGCAGGAGCTGGGAGTGGTGTAGCCAGGTCTGGGTGCCGTCTACTTCAACAGCCATGGGCATGCTCAGGATAATAGTGTAGCGTCCCTTTGAGTCATTGGGCAGTGAATTACTTTTTTTAGAAAATATTTTATTTTTTATTTTGTTATTTTATTTTATTTTATTTATTTATTTTTAATTAAGGTATTATATGTGTACATATCTTACCATTGCCCCCTTCCCCTCCCATTGATGCCCTCCCTCCCCAGAGTTCTGTGTTCCTTGGTTGTATTCATGCATACCAGTCCTTTGGTTGTTCTCTTATCTCCCCCCAGGTCTCCTTCCCCTCCCTGCTGTCATTTGACAATCTGCTTGTTTTATGGTGACTATCTCAGAATCACATGAATAGAATCTGCTCCTCGTTTGGCAATCTGCTTGTTTTATGGTGGCTATCTCAGGTCTACCCGAATAGAGTCCGTTCCTCCTCTGGTTCTCACCGCCCCTCCCCTGGGTCCCACTGCTTCCCTAGGGACACACGGCTCACCCGGGGCACAGGGCCTCCTGGGACACATGGCTCACCTGGGACACCCAGCCCCTTTGGGGGACACAGCTCACCCGGGGCACACAGCCCCCTGAGACCCACGGCTCGCTCGGGGCACACGGCCCCCTGGGACACACGGCTCACCTGGGGCACAGGGCGCCCTGGGACACATGGCTCACCCAGGGCACAGAGCCCCCTTGGACACAAGGCTCACCCAGGGCACAGGGCCCCCTGGGACACACGGCTCACCCAGGGCACAGGGCCCCCAGGGACACACGGCTCACCTGGGGCACAGGGTCCCCTGGGGCACACAGCTCACCCGGGGCACACGGCCCCCTGGACATATGGCTCACCCAGGGCATACGACCTCTCTCGAGCGCTGGGGTCGCGTATTGTGTCTAGTTGGAGGGGCAGGCTGGGACGGTTGCAGGCTGGCTGAGATGGCTGCAGGTGGGTAGACCGCCCTCAAAGGTGTCTTGTTCGGTGCGGAAGCAGAGCAGCTGCGGACGTGGAGGCTAAGTTCTGAGGCTGCCCACTCTCTGAGCCCAGTGCATAGCGAGCTCTGTTCTCAGTGGATTTCCTTTATTTGCAGTGGTGGTGGCGGGTGGCGGTGGCTGGTGTGGCAGCGATGGTCGCTCCTGTGGTTCAATTTCCACTGTAGTTTTAAAGTTCACATGGTGGCAGTGGCGGGAGCTTCGGCTCGGCCATGCGGCGGCTGAGGGAGGACTCGCCAGATCCGCTAACGGAAGGTGCTGTGCTGGCTCCTCACCAGCACGGTGTGCTGGGAAGGTTGTGGGTGGGCTGAGATGGCTGCAGGTGGATAATTCCCCCTCAATGGTGTCTCCTTTGGTGCGGAAGCGGAGCTGCTGTGGATGCAGAGGCTAATTTCTGAAGCCACACTCTCTCTGAGCCCAGGGCATAGTGAGCTCTGATTTCGGTGGATTCCCGTTCGCAGGGGTGGCGGCGGGTGCGGCAGCGACGGTAGCTCCTGTGTCTCAATTTCCCCTATAGTATTAAAATCCACATGGCGGTAGTGGCATAAGCATTGGAGCCGGCTGCTGGTGGTGGCAGTGGAAAGACTCACTGGGGCGCAAAGGGAAGGCGCTGCGCCAGCTCCCCACCAATAAGGTGCATGCAGAGACTGGGCCCAGCTGGCCGCAGGCCGGGAGACGCCGCGACAGCAACTTGGGATGGTTGTGGGCAGGCGCCGAAGGTCCCATAACAGCTCCCTGGTTCCCATGGCCAGCGGGCTGGCCCAGTCCTTGGGCCCCAGGGCGGAGCGAGGTCTGGCTTCCCTCATTCCCCGAGGCAGCGTCTCCGGCAGGTCCGGTTTGCCATAGTTTTAAACTCCACATGGCAGCAGCAGTGCCCTGCTTGGTGTCTAGGTGTAGCCTTCCCATTTCTGGGCCGAGCTGGCTGCGGGCAGGGAGACGCTGTGCGATCTTTTCGCCAGCACAGCAAGCGCGGGGGCTCGGCCGAGCTGGCTGTGGGCGGGGAGACACTTCACCATCTCTTCGCCCGCCCACAAGCGCGGAGTCTGGGCTGAGCTGGCTGCGGACAGGGAGATGCTGCTCCCGCTCCTCTCCAGCACTGCAGGCGGGCTGGGATGGCTGCGGGCCGGGTTGGCTGCGGGCAGGGAGGTCGCGCTCACGGGCTTCTCGTCCAGGCAGGAGCTGAAGGTGCGGTGTAGGCCCACATCAGCTCCCATGGTGGCAGGCAGGGCTGGCCCACTCTCTGGGCCCCGGGGCGGAGCGAGGTCTGGCTTCCCTCATTCCCGGCGACAGCAGCTCTGGCAGGTTCAGTTTCGCTGTAGTCTTAAATTCCACATGGCAGCAGCAGCGTCCTGCTTTGTGTCTAGTTGTAGCCTTCCCATTACACCAGCTTTCCTGTGGGTCTGGTGCAATCCCTTTTGATTTTATCTGTTGTTTTTTTCCAAATTGTTGAGGATATGGCGGCCCAGGAGTCTTCCTAGGCCGACATCTTGCTTTGGTCTCGGCAGTGAATTTCTTTATCTAAACTGAGTTCCTGGGCTACAGGGTCTGTGGTGGGCACTGACAGTGCATCTGGAAAAGCAAACTGCAGAGTCTGTAAGGACTTGAGCAAAGGAATGGTTAGGAATTCCAGCTTTCAGTTTCTCCCTGACTCTGGGAAGGATGGAGGGAGGTTTACCATATATGATCCCAAAAAAAGGAGAACCCATCCCAGTAAAGGGTATACCTGGCCCATAAGTGGGTGAAGGACAAGAGATTGGTTTAATTTTCACTGGTTCTAGGACACATTTAGTTAAACTCCTTTTCAGAGTCTTGCTCATGCTTGTCCTAAGGCTTGAGCTATACTTTGAGATGCTTTGGCTACAAAGGTGGGGCTGTTATCTGATCCTATGACTACTAGCAGCCGGAATCTAGGTATAATCTCCTAGAGTAATGTCTTGACTACTATAGAGGCAGTTTCTGTCCTAGTAGGGTATACTTCAACCTAATCTGAAGTGTCTACAAACACTATACCTTAATGCTGGTGGCTTAATCTCTGAAATCCACCACCAATGCTCTCCTGGGGAAGTTCCCCAGGACCTGAATTCCCAGGGGGGGACCCCCTTACCTTTCTTAGCATTTACCTGTGCTCAGACAGTACTTCTAGTGACTATGCTTTTAATTACCTTATATAAGCTTCGTAGTATCTGCCTCACAGAAGTTCAGAAGTCTTGGTGACACCTAAGTAGGTAACATGGTGTCACTGGGCAACTAACGTCTGACCTAGAGCCTCTGGGACCAACAGTCTGTCATCTGGAGGGTCCAACAACCATATGGACCTTTGATGGCTTGCTTCTGTTCAGCCAATTCCTCCTTTCCGGCTGCAGTTGTTAACCTTCTTTCCCTGTGGATGGCACAATATCCCCATCAAAGGGCCTGGATTAAGGCTAAAAATTCAGGAACTGTGCCCAAATGGTGTGGTCCAGGGTGACTATCACTGCCTCTGTGAACAATACCTTGTCTGGTGATGATGGCAGCACTGCGTCACCTCCATGCAGCCACGAATGGATCCTCTAGGCCATTATCTGAAAGTAGGCCAGCAGGGCTGATGGCCAGTGTCTGGGCCATTGCCAGGGCTAGCTCCTGGCCCCAAGTCTGCTTATCTGCCTCCTTCACCAGCAATGTTGTGGTGGTCACTGCCCAGAGGCACACTGGCCACCCTGTTGCCACAGGGTCCAGTCTCTTAACAGGTCTCTTCCAGGGACCTAGAGTCTGAGTGAGAACGCCTTTAGCAATGCCCCTTAACTCACTCATGTAGAGGTGGAAGTTTGCAGTTTGGCAAGGCTAGGGCAGGTGCTGAGATGAGAGCCTTCTTTAGCTCCTCAAAAGCCCGTTGTTCCCCTTTGGTCCAGTTCAGCAGTTTCATTCCCTCAGTACATTTTCCTTCTGCGGTGTACAGTCCTTCTTGATGTCCAAGGAAACCAGGCAGTTTGTCTGGTGGCTCCCTGAACTGATGTATAGGTCCCATCAGCTCTGTCAAGATTGAATAGGCTGCCTTAGTGTCCACCAGGAAACTAACAGGTTTGCCCTCCACTTGTAAGGTCACCCTGCTTCCTACAATAAGCATAATAATTCCTTCTTATTAGTTGCTGGTCTTTTCTTCCTTTCAACCCTTTCTGTTTCATTTAAAATATTTAGAAAAGGCAGAAGGAGGAGGGAGCAGGTCCAGTACCCTGTTCCCAGGCCTCCAGCCGCTTGAAATTTAAAATGCCACATTTTTCCTACAGATACAGATCTCAGTTTCTGATAAGCCTGAAAAGGTGAATGGGGGAATTTCTAACTGCGCTTCTAAGCCCCCTAACAGAACTTAGTGAAAAGTGTCCAAGCAGTTGCTGGGGGTTCTTGGGTCTCATTGGGGTGTAGAGGACCACAAGGGAATTTCTCTCCTTGTCCCTGCCATCACTACTCAAAACAACCCCTGGAGGGGATGGATGCCGGGTTCTCCCACCAAGGCGTTTTCCCACTGGAAATCCATTCTCTGTTCCCACTGGGAAAGGCACTTGCTTCCTGCTAGTAGGCGAACCGGTGACCCCTACATTACAGTTAGACTCCCTGACCTTTATGAAAAGCCCCTCTGCTTGAGGGTATTTCCATTAATCATTAATCATTAATCACATCAAACTTAAACGGCCAATTGAGACAAATAGTAGTTAACTTTAGAATCTAGTCCCTGCTTTTAACCTTTTGGACCACAATTGTTACAACTTCATACCTTCAAATTAATTCAGAGCACTTAGCCTTTAACAAATTAAAGGTTTCTTTCTTTCTTTTTTAATCAGACCAAACAAGTAATATATCTTTAATTCTTAATTATTTACTCTAGGCATTTAGTTACAATTATATAAATTTTCCCAATTGAATCCAAATCCCAAAACCTGCAGACCTTGCAAATCAAACATCCAGCAGCTCCCCATTAATAAACCTTTATATTTTCAAGAACAAATTCCAAAATATCCAACAATTAACTTTAAACCATGTTTGTTTTGTTTTGTTTTGTTTTGTTTTGTTTTGTTTGCCCAGGGAAACTGAGAAGCAAACTTGTAGCTATTCACATGTAAACTTGTCCCTTGGCTAGCAAAGATGTAGCCATTCAAATGCAAATGAACACAATCTTTAAAGGTATCTGAAGGTGGAACTTGCCTACCCGATGCTGGGAGGGAATCAAGAGGCAAACTCCCAGTGAAACTGGTTTGGCTCAGTGGATAGAGCGCAAGCCTGCAGACTGAAAGGTCCCGGGTTCGATTTTGGTCAAGGGCATGTACCTTGGTTGCGGGCACATCCCCAGAGGGGTGTGCAAGAGGCAGCTGATCGATGATTCTCTCTCGTTGATGTTTCTAGCTCTCTATCCCTCTCTCTTCCTCTCTGTAAAAAATCAATAAAATATTTTTTTTTTAAAAAAAGAGGCAAACTCCCAGCCTTTCATATGTAAACTTGCTACTTACTTCCTGCTGGTTACTTGCCTCAGGGCAGGAAATTTCAAAAGAACTTCTTGGGAAACTAGCTTTAATTTGTCTCCCAGTTCATCTCCACCAGCCTTAAAGCTAAAAAAAAAAACAGTTTAGGGTTTTATTCTGTACACAGAAAACAGGTAAGCCCAGCTCAAAAACTATGCACACTTATTTCTAAACCAGCCTTTCCACCTTACATGAGTACAGAAATCCCCGATGCCTAAAAGATGGTAAGAGGCCTCTTCTCCTCTCCCCCACCTCCTGCCTGCTCTGGGGGGGGGGGGGGGAGTCAGAAAATTTACAAACAAGAGCAAACTGAAACCCTTACTTATACAAATATAGAAACAGGGAACAGAGAAACAGACAGAGGACCCCTAAGAACAGTCTTTTTTTTTTTTTTCAGTGACAAAAAATCATGATGCTTTTTAAAAAAATAAATCTTTATTGTTCATATTATTACAAATGTTCCTCATTCCCCCCCTCCATTGCTCCCCTCCACCAAGTTTCCATTCAACTCTCTGCCCTTTCCCCATCCCCCATTGTCCTCATCCATAGGTGCAGTTTATGTTCAGTCTCTTCCCGCCCCGCCCCACTCCCCATTTCCCCGAGAATCATCAGGCCACTCCCCTTCCATACCTCTGATTCTATTATAGTCACCAGTTAATATTGTTCATCATGATTTTTACTTCCCTTGGTTTTTAGACTCACTTGTTGATAGTTACGTGTTTGTTCATAATTTTTATCTTTATTTTCTTCCTCTTCCTAAAGAACCCCTTTTAGCAATTCATATAATTCTGGCTTGGCAGTGATGAACTCCATTAGCTTAAATTTATTTGTGAAGCTCTTTATCTGGCCTTCGATTCTGAGTGATAGCTTTGCTGGGTAGAGTATTTTTGGCTGTAGGTTCTTGTTATTCATCACCTTGAATATTTCTTGCCATTCCCGTCTGGCCTGCATGGTTTCTGTTGAGAAATCAGCTGACAGTCGTATGGGTGCTCCTTTATAGGTAACTACCTGCTTTTGTCTTGCTGCTTTTAATATTCTCTCTTTGTCTTTAGCTCTTGGAATTTTAATTATGATGTGTCTTGGTGTGGTTCTTTTTGGATTCCTTTTGTTTGGGGTTCTGTGTGCTTCCTGGACGTGTAAGTCTATTTCTTTCACCAGGTGGGGGAAGTGTTCTGTCACTATTTCTTTCAATATGTTTTCGGTATCTTGCTCTCTGTCATCTTCTGGGATGCCCATAATTCTGATGTTGGTTCGCTTGAAGTTGTCCCAGAGGTTTCTTTACATTATCTTCAACTTTCTGGATTCTCTTGTCTTCTTGCTTCTGCAGAGGAGTGTCCTCTGGCTCTTTGTGTTCCAAATCTTGGACTTGATTCTTGCAATCTTCCAATCTGTTTTTAGGACTCTGTATAATATTTTTTATTTCAGAGAATGTATTCTTCATTTCTAGTTGACCCTTTATTATTTCTTGTTGATCCCTTTTCATATCCTCATAGGTCTCATTTATTTTATCGGCCTTTTCTAAGAGATTGTTGAACAACCTTATAAGCGTGGTTTTGAACTCTATATCCAGTCGCTTTTTGTCCTCCATTTCTTTCGTTTGTGATCTGTTTCCTCATTTCGACATTTTCGCTGCTTCCCTGAGTTGGTAGGTTGGGAGGATCAGCTGTGTCTATGCCAGGAGACAACCTTATTCCACTAGACTTGGAAACCTGCAAAAGCCTCTGAGTTCAGCTTGGATGGGGCAGAATTTCAGGGTGGAGCCTACAGCCTTGGCTTCCGGTTAGCCCCGCCCTCTGAGGTTCCTGAGTCTCAGTGTACCTCAGTGTCCTTTGGCACTTGCTGCAAGCACCTCTGAGAGAAAGGCACCCTAGAGCTTCGCCCGCTACCAGACAGTGTAGTCTCTCCCCCAACGACCCCACAACTGGGGTTCAGAGCAGTTGGAAGTGGGGTTAAGAACAGTCCGGAGCTTATGTCTCCTTCCTGCTAGGGCAATCTCGCGGCCCAATCAACAGTCTGTCCTCTGTGGACGCAATGTGCGCAACTCTGGGGGCTCTGTCTTTCGCCGCTCCCCTGAGCTTCTGCCTTACAGCCCAGATTCCCCCTGTATGAGGCTGGGGCCAGAGGGTCTTGCCCAGGACTGGGGTTCAGTGCAGTCAGAACTGGGGCTCAGCACAGTCCTGAGCTTTTGAGTCCTTCTCGCTGGGGCAATTCAGCAGCTCAGTGAACAGTCCGTCCTCTGCACGCAATGTGCGCAACTCCGGGGTTCCGCCCTTCGGCGCTCCGCTGAGCTTCCGCCTTACAGCCCAGATTCCCTCTGTATGAGCCTGGGACCCCAGGGTCTCGCCCAGAACTGGGGTTCAGTGCAGTCGGAGTTGGGGTTCAGCAAAGTCCAGAGCTTTTATCTCCTTCCTGCTAGGGAATGCCAGCCAGGCACTCAGCTGCCCCTCCTCTCCGGCTCCATCCTCTCCCCACGCGAGCACCATGTCTCCGTACCTTAAGCTTTTACAGCTCCTCTGATTGTCCTTCAGGTTTTCTCTTTCCTTCTAGTTTTAGAATTTCCAGTCAGTCAACTTTCCTGTAGTTCTGGATAGTGTCCACTTTATATTTCAGTTGTATTTTTTGAAATTGTTGAGTGAGGCTGCAGCTAGGCGTTTACCTGTGCCGCCATCTTGTTGCCAGTCCTAAGAACAGTCTTACAACGGCCTCTCGCCAATTGATGGCCCTCTGGTGGCCATCCGATATTGAATGCTGGCCACTTACTAGAGTAACAAGTCTGCCATTGGCCCTTCCAGACTTCCACAACATAGAAAATCACAACAACCAAGAAGAAGAGGATACCCAACATCAACATTTCAACTTAAAACCAGACGTCGGCTTCACACCGATTGGCAGAAGCGATCGCCTCGTCCTGTGAGAGGTTTCTACGTCTCTCCTGCCCGTGAGGGGCCCTCCTGGGAGGTTGGAACGTCTTCCGAATCCTCTGGCCCATGGTCTTCCAGCAGTGCATCGACCTAGACCTCTTTGGGCACTACCAACATGAGGGGATTCCACGTCCCTCCAGAGCACTCACACAAGGACACAGACACACACAGTCAGGCTCTCCAGATGGGGGTCCCTCAGGGTCTTGGGGACCCTGGACGAGCCCCCAAATGTTATGTCTAGATTTCATGATCCCCAAGGACCACCAGGGAGCTGAGTCCGATGCAAAGAACAAAAGAGGCTCTGTCCCACTTACACCAACATTGGTGTGGTGGAAGAGCACGAGCTTCAACAGATCAAGGGGTTTTATAGGGGTGGTGATGTCACTGCTTTGGCTGACCCTTATTGGTTGGGTGAGGGCTCGGGTCCAGTTAGCTCCGCTCTGCCCCACAGTACAAAATGGAGTCAGGAGTTAGCCCCACCCTGCCCTCTCACTCAACATCACTAGTCATTAGGGAAATGCAAATCAAAATCACAATGAGATGTCACCTCACACCTATGACAATGTCTATTATCAAAAAGACAAAAGAGAAGTATTGATGAGGATGTGGAGAAAAGGGAAACCCTGTTGTTGGGAATGCATATTAGTAAAGCCACTATCGAAAACACTATGGAGATTCTAAAAAAATTAAAAATAGAACTGTTACAGGCA
This sequence comes from Vespertilio murinus, assembly GCA_963924515.1. Taxonomy (NCBI): domain Eukaryota; kingdom Metazoa; phylum Chordata; class Mammalia; order Chiroptera; family Vespertilionidae; genus Vespertilio; species Vespertilio murinus. Next base: position 94,216,743 of record OZ004707.1, on the reverse strand, counting down.
CCTTTCACAGATGCCAGAAAGGTGTTATAAGACAGCCTCGAGTCAGAGGGAGAGTCCTATCCCCACGCAGGTTCTTGTTATGCTCCTGTTAATGAATTCAAATGAATGACTCCAAATGACTGCATTGTGATAGAGCCAATTTATTAAAACATTAAAGCATGCAAATTTATTAAAAAGCTAGGCAAGTGGTTCTATACATTTGGCTTATGAAGTGCAGATGGGCTCTCAGCTAATCTAGAGAGTAAATGAGGTGGGAGGTTTCTGCTTTACATACTTTTCTGTCTATAGATTTTAAAATTTCTCTGCTAGATATCCTGATCCAGGTTAACTCTAAAGGTATCTTGTTCATTTATATTGCTAGGCTTTCTTTGAATTTATGAGAAGCACCTAGCAATTAAATCCCAAGATTGCTGACTTTTCTGTTAAAACTGTGGGATGAGATAAGACTGAATTTTTCCTATCCCCTTCTCCCTCCTCTCTGCTGTTAATTTTAGAGTGAATTAAACCTGTATACTCAGGTTGGGGAAAAGAGGCATCAAAACTCCCTTTCTCTTCTCCTTTCCTTCCCCCTCCTTTCCTGCATTCTTTGCAGAGACATTAACCATTTGTTTAGATAAGAGCTTGCTATTTACAAGCTGGCTGCAGGCTGCCAAACTGGCCTTGTGTAATTTTCTTGTCTCATTTTCCCTATTCCTCCTGTCTTGGAATTTTTCTAGCTTTTCCTTATCCTATAATAGGACTACCATATATGGTAGCAATCCCACTTCTGGGTATGCATCCAAAAAATGAAATCAGAATGTTTAAGCTATATCAGCACTTCCATGGTCACTGCAGCATTATTCACAATAGCTAAAATACAGAAACAACATAACGTCTTTTGATAGATAAATGGATAAAGAAAACCTGATATATATATATAATTCAGCCCTAAAAAAAAGAAAGAAAAAAAAAAAGGAAATCCTGTTCTTTGTTACAACATGGATGGAGCTGGTAGATATTACGCTAAGCAAAATATGCTAGACACATAAAGACAAATACCATATGTTCTTACATGTGGAATCCAAAAGTCAACTCAGAAACAGAGAGTAATGCTAGTTGCCAAGTACTTGAGGAGGGAAGAAATATGGAGATGTTGCTTATAGGGTGAAAAGTTACAGTTATGTGGAATGAATAAATTCTGGGGATGTAATGTACTATCCTAATATATAAAAATCATGTATCCATCACATCTACAACAACCAGAGGCTCAACCTCATGCCCATGCTGCATGCACAGTAGGACCTGGTGCGTGGGGACTTGTGGCAGTGGAGACAGGGACTGGAGAGGCAGGGCCAGCACTCATATTCACAACCGCGCACACACGCACAGACACACACAGCGCCCACCAGCTCACAGCCTTTTCTCCTTTTCTTTTCCCTCCCTCCCAGCTCACTCTTGGAGCCTCTCTCAGAATGAGAAAACAAAACAGACTGGGCCTGAAGAGGCCTGGATAGAAGGAAGACCTATGGGGGCCAGGAACTGAAATGTGGGCCCTGACCAGCTGGTGCAGTGGGATTCTGAGTCTCCTGAGATTGGGGGCATGGCTGGCCTTCAAACCATATCCTGACAGGGGGGAGGAGGGAACCGCATTCCTCAAAGAACTGGCCATTGAATAGCTTGCTGTCAACCAGGAATACCATTCACCTGCACCCTGAACCCTGACAGCAGGGAGAAGAAAATATCTAAAGACCAGCTATTAGCACAAAGTGCCCCTGAAGCTTAAAGAAGCCATTGTTGGTGATAGAATGTATCTAAAGGCGAACTATTGGCACAAGGTATCTCTGCAGCCAAAAGAAAATAGCAGCATCAACAGAATATGTCTAAAGAGCAACTATTAGCACAACATTCCTCTGAAGCTGAAAGAAGCCAGCATCGGCAACAGAATGTATCTAAAAACCAATGATTGGCAGAACGTACTTCTGCAGCTAAAAGAAGCCAGTGCTATTGACAGAAAATGTCTGAAGACCAACCATTAGTACAATGTAACTCTGAAGCCAAAAGAGGCCAATGTTGACAACAGAATGTATCTGAAGATCAACATTTGGCATAACATAGCTCTGCAGCTGAAAGAGCTGGCATCATCAACAGAAAAGGTCTGAAGACCAACGTGCCTCTGAAGTTGAAAGAAGGCAGCAGCGATGACAGAATATATCTAAAGAACAGTCATCAACAAGTATTACCAATACTGGTAGGAATTGCCTTCACAGTGAAAATGGAATAAATGAGGATGCAATTATCGAATATAGTTGTGGTTGAATGACTATTAGATGTCAATTTTGCCTATCATTAAATTTCTCCGATGAAAAAACCATCTGATGGAAAATTTACTCGATGTTGAAGCAAAGGTAAAGTTTGTCTAAATTATATACATTTTCCAGAAAACCCAGCGAATTTTAAAAATTCAATGATAAATGAAGATTCTGAGAGTAAAAATTTCATGGAAAATATTCATTCAATAAATAGTTCTTTTGCCTTTGCTTCCATGAGTACAAATATTGCATCGCCATCAGGATATGGGCCATACTATTTTAGAATACACGGACAAGTTTTTCATCGTACTGTAATTTTACATCCTTTAGATGATGTTTCTTGGAAGTTTGCTCAACTCTATATTTTAGATATGGCCTAAGCCATATGAGTAAAATATAAGCAATGCCAGAAAACCAAGGCTGCTCAGAAAGACTCATGATCAACATCAACAATCTCGTGCATGAAATACATGAATTAACAAAATCATACAAGATGCTACATGAGGTAGAAACGGAAGCCCAAGTGCTCCAAGATGGTGGCATAGATAAACACTTGTACAACCATGTCAGAGTTGCAACTGGGAATCGTATCTGAGACCTGAAAAAGCCACAACTGTGAAGACCACTGAGCAGCTGTGGGGCCCCAATTGGTGTGGACACTAGGATTCCACAGAAAGGTTGAATTTTGCTGGGGATAACGTGGGGTGTCTGTGTCCCAGCAGCGGCAGCAGCAGCTACGGAAGCAAAGACAAAAGCGTGAGCGCGCGCGCTGGGACCTCGGAAATCTGTGTCCACAAAAGCCCTCTGCTGTTGGGTCTGGCGTGATCCGTGAGAGTGGACGGGGTCCTCAGGGTTGCCAATAGTAGGGTTCTCTAGAGAGCAACCCATTCTGATCTGACACGGAGGGAGAACATAGTTGGAAAGGTATGCAGTCTGTAAGTGCGTGCAGACTGGCCCATTATGGACCAAGGCTGGCTCCCCTGCAACCCTTTGCTTCTGATTACAAAGGAGAGGCCACCCAGATTGGCTGGCCCTGAGAGACGGCAGGGAGAAACTGCTTTTCGGGAAGCTGGGAAGCATTGGGGGGAGGGGGGGGGCTGGGATTCAGCTCCAAGGCAAAATCCATATTGAGTGCCATAGAAAAAGGCTAGAGCAGCCAAAAAGACAGGAACATAAATCCAGAAACACTGCCACCTAGGGGCTGGAGTACAAATTGACTGTGTTTATTACTAGTTTTATTTAATCAAAAACCAAGAAACTAAGAAATCACCATCTTAAAATTAAGGACTAGCTTACAAAACTGAGGTGTAGCAGAATGCAGGAAACTGCAATTGCAGTGTTAATACATAGCTCTTGTTACAATACAGGCATGCCAAACAGAATAACAGAGGAAGTGAATGGCCTTCACAACTGCATTTTTTTTTCATTATTTGCATCTTTTACTTAAGAAACGAATTTTTTCCTTTTTTCCTCATTTGATTTTACCTTTTTAATTATTACATTTTTAGGTTCAATCAGCATTACTACTACTGCTATTTTAACTTTTTTGTTTCCTGGTGCCCTTGCTCAAGTGAACCTACTCCCCACCAACAGCACTGTCTGAATGGATCTGCTCTGCCAGCTAGTCTCCAGCTTTCCCTCCCCAAGGTTCACCCATGGCTTCCAGCCCTCCTCTGCCTACTCTTCAAACTGGAAGTGAGCAGGGCTGAGCAAGGAAGTGGCGTGGTGCCACCAGTAAGTGCCAGGCTCTGCACCTATTCTTGGTTCTTCGTCACTACTGTTGCACTACAGGTTTCAACTGGAGGGGCAGGAGCCCCACAGCACAGGAACCTCCCGCCACCTTCCTGACCTTTGTGGGGCCTCCTGGAAATTATAGGTGAGAACCAACAGCCAGACGGACATGCGTGAAAGGACTAGTTCAGACTCCCTTCTTCATACATCTAATCATTCCTCCTCCTCCTGTTTTATCTGGGCAGGAGAAGGCTGTCTGCCTTCCACCACTTGGAAAGCTGGGCTGTGTGCCCCTTTGCCCTCCAATTCTCCTTGCAGGCCTCCAGCTGATGGTGCCAGGCAGCTGACATCTCTGGAGGGTGGGAACCGGATATTCTGCATCTGACCACATCTGACACTAAAGCCCACCCATTTTGCCTCCTAGTTCCTCTCTAGACACTCTCTTCACTTGTAATGTGTTTATAATCAGCTTCAAATTTCCATCAGGGTATGTCCACATATAGCTGTGTGTTGACTCTAGAACCTGGTTCCAGTTTTTTGTTTTTCTAAAAATGGAGAAAAAGAATTGTTAGTGACACAGGAAGATTTCCTTACCCTAAGTGAGCATGAGAAACCATAAGGATTGAGTTTTATAGTCCAGCAGAACTGACCAGAAGCCAGTGAGTATGTGGGTTGCAGGGGGAAGCTACATCCCACCCCAAGGAAGGGTGCCTATGAGGACAGCCAGGGCCTGGCTTGTGGGTGCAAAGTGCCGAGCAGGCCCTCTGGTCCATTGGAATTCAGCAGTATGTAGTCACTTGCAATACTCTACCTTCTCTTAGCCAGACACTACATTTAATTTCATAAAGAAACTTGTAAAAAATAAACTGGCTGCCAGCCCTTGTTTTCTTTTGATGTCTATGCATTTTCTCCTCTGTATGCCCACCCTTCTGTGCTCTAGGCCTTTCCTTAACCTTGAGGAAATAATCCCAGTAGCACCCAGAATTGGGAATAGGGCCACACCTAGTTGAGATTATGCCTCAGGGCTTTGGTGAAAAGACGATAAAATGGCTAGTCTAAGTGCTTGAAAGAGGCTCAGGGTCACTGGGAGCTGTCCAAGTGTAAAGTATGGCTGGCTCAGCCTCTCCCTCCCCTTAGGGTCTGGAAGCCCACTCCCTCCCTGACTGCTCTCAGAGTTTATATTTAGCTGAAGTTAGCAAATGTGTTCAGGGGACTGGCAGTCCATAATCTTTCTGGGTCTCAGCATCTTCCTTAGTGAAAGGGGGAAGAATGTGTCTTCCCAGGAGGACCTGAGTTATAGGACCAGAAGAGGAATGAGGGTGGCTTTCCTCCCCCTTATCACCTAGGGAAACAGTTCTCACAACTGTGACCTCCACATACCCTTACACACTGCCAAGGTCAAGAGTACCTGGCTTGAGTTGGGAGGTAGCTGAGCACTACAGGGCTTTTGCTCGAAACCACTGGATTTCCTAACTTTAGAGAAGCTATAACACCTCTCAGGCAGGTAAACCACCTTGAGACAAAATCTACAGGGAAAAATCATGAGAATAATAATATGCAACACAAGTCAATCTTTATTCAAAATTGCAGTGTTAATACATATAGCTCTTGTTACAATAAACGTGTTTTTGATAATTTTAAATCTAAGCTCATCTACTTATCAGATTGCATAAAAAATTAAAACAGTATGAATTTATAGACACAGAACTAGATCAGGATGGGTATTCCATTCCTTTGTACTGACTGACACCTAAGTTCAGTGAGGGATGCCTTTCACACTGGAAGCCAATGCTGACATACATTTAAAAATGTACCAAGAAAACAGTCTAAAAAACAGTATTTAGAAATGATTTTTTTTTTTTTTTAATTAAAGGGCCAAAACCGGTTTGGCTCAGTAGATAGAGCGTCGGCCTGCAGACTGAAAGGTCCCAGGTTCGATTCTGGTCAAGGGTATGTGCCTTGGTGGCAGGCACATCCCTAGTAGAGGGTGTGAAGGAGGCAGCTGGTCAATGTCTCTCTCTCATCGATGTTTCTAAATCTCTATCTCTCTTCCTTCTTCTCTGTAAAAAATCAATAAAATATGTTTTTTAAAAAATTTAAAGGAACCTTTTCCTGGTCAGTCACAACTTACGTGGCTCCTTGGTGCTTCCATTCAAGTGGTTGTCAGAACAATCCTGGAGGGAGCACAAGAGTGCTAGCCTCAGATCTAGTTTGACTATTCACTCATCTGCAGAAGGACCTGGGGAGACTCCAACAGGGCTCAGGAGGCAGAGATGAGCTACCCGACATCTCAACATACAAATCCTGGAGAATACCATTTGCCATAGTTAATTCGGGTTCCCTGGATAGAGATGTCTACATCTCCTCTGTCCTTGTCCCAAGTGAGTTGACTTTAGTCTTGGGGACTTTGATAAAGTGACTAGAGGCCCAGTGCATGAAATTCGTGCATGGGAGGGAAGGGTGTCCCTCAGCCCAGCCTGCACCCTCTCAAATCTGGGACCCCTTGAGGGATGTCCAACTGCCCATTTAGGTAGGATCCCGGTAGGATCGAGCCTAAATGGGCATCCCTCTCACAATCCAGGACGCTGGCTCCCAACACTTGCCTGCCTGCCTTCCTGATTGCCCCTGTTTCTGCCTGCCAGCCTGATCACCACCTAACCACTCTCATGCCAGCCTGATTGCCCCTAACTGCCCTCCCCTGCCAGCCTGGTCACCCCTAACTGCCCTCCCCAGCAGGCCTGCCCCCCCCCCATGTCCTCCCCTGTAGGCCTGGTCACCCCCAACTGCTCTCCCCTGCAGGCCTGGGTCCCCCCAACTGTCCTTCCTTGCAGGCCCAGTCACCCACAACTTCCCTCCTCTGCCAGCCTGGTCACCCCTAACTGCCCTCCCTGCAAGCTTGATTGTCCCCAACTGAACCTTCTTTGTAGGCCTGGTCCCTTCCAACTGCCCTTCCCTGCTGGCCTGATTGCTCACAACTGTCCTCCCCTGAAGGCCTGGTCCCTCCCAACTACCCTCCTCTGCTGGCTATCTTGTGGTGGCCATCTTGTGTCCATATGGGGGCAGCCATCTCTTGTGTTGGAGTGATAGCCAATTTGCATATTACTCTTTTATTAGATAGGATACAGGCCTGGTGCATGGGTGGGGGCCAGCTGGTTTTCCCTGAAGGGTGTCCCGGATCAGGGTGGGGGTTCCCTTAGGGCATGGGGCAGCATGGGTGAGGGGGTTGTGGTGGTTTTCAGGCCGGCCATGCCCCCCATCGACTCAAATGGAGGCCTGGTATCTGGGATTTATTTATCTTCTACAATTGAAACTTTGTAGCCTTAAGAGGAGGCCAGGACAGACCAGGGCTACAGGAAGCTTGGTTTACTCCATTGCTGGGGGCAACTTAAGCTTCCTGTTCTCTCCAGCTCTGTGGCCACTGCCATATTTGTTGGGTTAATTTGAATACTTGTTCCTGATTGGCTTGTGGGTGTAGCGGAGGTACAGTTATTTTGCATGTTTCTCTTTTATTAGATAGTATGACACCACAGGTTTTCTGTTCAAGTGAATAGAGCGGATAAAGAAATAAATTCTCTGAAACATCTAAAATCAACTTGCAACTTTCTAACTGAAAAGATCAGACCATCCTCTGAAGCTTGTCATCCGCAGTCTGCTCAAGACAGATGGGTACACACATGAAATTTGCCAGAAAGGAAAGCTAAACAGCCTGCCCTTCTCTAAGCTAACCACACTCCTCTTTACAGATTATCTCCATTCCATAGAAAGCACAAGAGAAGGATCAGAAGTTGCCCCCCACCTCAAGCTATGCATCCTTAAATCACCTTTGCAACCAATGGAGGGTGTCAGACAGGTGTCCTGCCCTATTTGGGCAATCTCAGGCTAGCAATGACTGAGGCGCACAGTTGCCAGATGGAGAGAAGGTGGCCTAACTGGTCCAAGTAATGCTGTTTCTAAAGGACAGGAAAGATTTGGGCTCCTTTTTAAAGCAGGGACCACTATTGAAGTGGCCTGTGTTTACTATCCTTCCACAATCAATCACTGGCAGGTACACTCACGGAAACCCACATAAAGGAATAACACTGCCAGATATTTGCACATGCAAAGTGCCTTAAGAATATATTTCCTCTCATTTCTAAAGTCATGATGCTAGCAGAGAGAGCCAGGCATTGTCTGCCCAGCTTGGGAAGGACAGGATGCTTAATAACCAGGTGCCCATCCCAAGCCTTAGGATCTTCCTCAATCTCCTGTAAACACTATGTTTGCTTTGTACACAAGGAAGTCACAGAATAGCAACTGGTAGGCCTAATAACCACACCAACAAGAAGTCTCTGAAAAGATTTAACATAAGGAACATAAAAGGTTCTAGAAGTACCTATGTGCCTGTTTACCAGGCCCTGGACCTGATGTTATCCTTCCTTCTCAGAGGCAGCAAGTTAATAGGATCATGGCTTGCTCATCACTAACCACTCAGTTATCCAGTCCAGAGCATTCCTATAAGCAGAGAAACGGACCTCCTAAACTTTAGGAAAGAGACTCTAAAAATAAAACAAATTAAATATCCATGATAATGTCCATGTTTATAGGAATTAGGATCCTTTGCTTGCCTGTCTCAATTTCTAAAAGAACTATAATTCAGTTAAAAGGCTCTCAAATTAGGAAGCAAAATTTCTTTAAATGTTCCACTGTTGTGCTTTGAATATCAAATTATACAAGTTTATAATAATTATACAAGTTTATAATTCCATAATTAATTTTACTAAGAATTTAAAACTCTGCTAAAATTACAACCTATCATACTTTTACTATCTGTAAGTCCAGATTCAGACATACTAGACATGGTCTACCTTTCACCATCATATTTGATAGCTGATGCCCTGATAGTTTCAACTGAAAAGACATATTTCGTAACACAATACTATCTGATAAAGTCTCTCAGCTCAACTTGACAAAAGGGAAAAGATTTAAAAAGAAAATTAGGGGGGAAAATGTCATGATACTGATATAAATAGGGGGAAATGCAACCCATTCTGCTTTCTCTTGAAAACACCATTTAATTTAGTGCTCATGAAAACACTTACCCTAAGTCTCAAGAAAACCTGAAGAAATATCCTTATATTACTTCTGATAGATTCCCCTTGATTTCAAATTACTCCATCCCTATGTCGAGTGTGTGTGTGTGTGTGTGTGTGTGTGTGTGTGTGTGTGTTTTCTCATTTTATTTGTTTGGGGCATTTTAAAAGCATACTCTAAAAATCACACTTTCTTATATCAACTACTCTAACTTGAGGAAACTGAGTTTTCTGTTACTTGCCCTTGAACCTATTGATATTGCAAACCATCCACTATACAGATGGAATTACAACACAGAGTTTAAGAAGTGTGCACAAACTGTACACACACACATTGGTTAAGTGCTTATGAAGCAATTTAAAGTTCCTTTTAGTAAACACACTATGTTAACAGGTATTAGGAATAAGGAATTTTTTTCTTTTTTTTTAACTTTTTAAAAAATATATTTTTTATTGATTTTTTTTACAGAGAGGAAGAGAGAGGGATAGAGAGTTAGAAACATCGATAAGAGAGAAATATCAATCAGCTGCCTCTTGCACCCCCCCTACTGAAGATGTGCCCGCAACCAAGGTACATGCCCTTGACCAGAATCGAACCCGGGACCTTTCAGTCCGCAGGCCACTGAGCCAAACTGGTTTCGGCAGGAATTTTTTTCTTTACATGATCCACTCAAAAATATTCCTAAACTTATTATAAAATACAATGTGAGAAAAAAAATTACAAAGAATACTTATTATAAAAAATAAGGTTACCAAAGGCTTCCATTCACCAATCTGGTTGAAAGCCTAACCAGAGTTAGAGCCGACTTAGTTGCCAGAGACATAAGAAGAATAGAATCCCCTCCCCAACAAAAGCACACAGCACTTGGAACAATGCTGGGGTAGAACAGGGGCATACTCCCCCACCTGCCTGACAAATGGCTGAGACGAAACAACCCTCTCCTCACACTCCCTGTGACTCCATCTAAGAACAGACTCACGCCCATCAATATAAGTTGAGCCCATGTAGGCAAAAAAAAGAAAAAAATTCCTCAATTTCTTATATATAATATTCATATTTTAAATACATTATCCCAATAGAAACCATGCAGGCCATACGGGAATGGCAAGAAATATTCAAGGTGATGAATAACAAGAACTTACAGCCAAAAATACTCTAACAGCAAAGCTATCACTCAGAATCGAAGGCCAGATAAAGAGCTTCACAAATTAAAAAAAGCTAAAGGAGTTCATCACTGCCCAGCCAGAATTATATGAATTGCTGAAAGGGGTTCTATAGGAAGAGGAAGAAAATAAAGATAAAAATTATGAACAACAAATACGTAACTATTAACAAGTGAATCTAAAAACCAAGGGAAGTAAAAATCATGATGAACAATATTAACTGGTGAATATAATAGAATCAGAGGTATGGAAGGGGAGTGAACTGACGATTCTCGGGGAAATGGGGAGTTGGGGGGTGTGGGAAGAGACTGAACATAAACTGCACCTATGGATGGGGACAGTGGGGGGTGGGGAAAGGGCAGAGGGTGGGATGGAAACCTGGTGGAGGGGAGCCATGGAGGGGGGGAAATGAGGAACATTTGTAATAATATGAACAATAAAGATTTATTATTTTTTTTTAAAAAAACCACATTATCCATTCCATAATAATCCCTGGCAGGCAAATGCATTTTGCTGCTGCCTGACCCTTTGTTGTCCAAACCTGCTTTGGGCTGAGCGCTCCCAGTTACCAGAAGAGATGGCAAAAGAGGCTCACAGATAATGGAATTAGACCTCCCCATACCGACTCCAGATGGTCTCAGGGGATTAAGTCCCTGTCAAGTGGATAGGCCTAAACATAGTGGCAGCCCCACCTCTCAATCAATTTCAAGTGAAGTTTTGTTCCCTTTTTAATAGTTCTTAAATACACAACTTTCTTCAGAACACACAGCTAAAATCTTACTCTTCTTTGTAGGGGAAAGAACAGCAATGCCTCCATATATTTTCAGCTAACTCAAATATTTCTCAGCAAAGAAAAAAACTAAATAAAGAAGAGAACAATACTTCCTCCAATTTTTTCTGTTTATTTCACGTATCTTCCATCCTAGGGAAATAAATTAATTCTACATAGGGGTTTTCCAATGAAGATATAGAAAACAGCATCTCTATATGTAAAGAGCTTTGTAATGGTAATTTACTTAGCAATCCAGAGAAAACTGCTTTTCTGATAGGTAAACTGTTATCTGCCCCTAAATGTACTGACCATACAACTCTAGTCTTTCATGATAATATTTTAAGAATGTTTGTATCAAACTGACCCCACAAGCCTAATGAAAAGATAGTGATGCCCATTAACCTGGCTACCCTACCTAGGCCCACCCTATATGCTCTTGGTCCCTACAATTCTCTCCCAGTGCAATAAGTATGAAATAAACAGATGGATAAAAACTAAAATTTCATGTTTCCAACTGGCAACCTACATCAACACCAAAGGTTGAAGAATCACTTAAGAGATTTCAGATGCTCTATGAAGAAATTCACTTTAATACTTACATCTTTAAGACTGCATACATTACAACACTGCATTAGTAATACAAGTTCTAAAATATTTTCCATTCCTTTGGATTTTGCATATGATGGTTTTGCATCAGTCACTGCAGGTAGTCTGAGCAAGGTGGTTTTTTGTGTATGTGTGTTGTTTTTTTTGTGTGTGTTTGTTTTTTTAAACATGCATTCAATTAGATATGATTTCAGAATACATTAATACTCCCTTTTCATCATTACAGTTAGCTACAAAAAATTGCCAGGCAGCCCTAAAATAGGAATTGCTTTAAGACCAACCCATAGTTGGAGACTAATGATGCTGAGATCTGCAAGGCTGGGCAGTAGTAGTATTTAGCTAAGTGTAGAAAGAATAAAGAAGAAAATCCTAGTTGAGGCATGAGACCTGCAGCACCAGCTGTGGAATATCCAGGATGTGACCGCACAGCTCCATCCTCAAACCTGGGCAGGAAAGAGAAAGACACACAATCACAGAGCTCCTTTGGCATTGCTGCTATGAAAAGGAGGTATTTCAATTAGAGGAGGATGAAATCCAAAAAGGGCAGCAGAAGGAAAATGTTCCTGATACCCATGGACCTCACAAAGGTTTCCAATTATAACTGGAATACTACTTATTTTGAAGGAGGCAGGTACAAGGAACATAGTATGTGCACAGCAAGTACTAAATGGTTCCTTCTTTCTTCTACTTTTAACAGACCCAATATGAGCAAAAATTTAAACACTTGGATGATCAGTCAGGTAGCATTTTTCTCATTAATGCTTAAATTATGGAAGATTTGCCATTTTCCACTGGGTGGGGAGTGGAAGGGGATGTACTTTAGACAAGAGCCAAACTAGGCTTCTCCAGTCACTTACATTTGCAGGTGATCACCACTGAGGGGGTAGGTAGCTGTAGGTGGGCGTTCCTGGACCCCGATATGTGGGCACAGTGACTGGATGGGGGGCGACAGGAGTTGGGGAGTGGGCAGTCAGCAGGGTACCTGCAAGAAAGAGGAGTGTGTGGCAAGTAGCTGCCTCTGACAAGGAAGGAGGTAAGGAAGAGGGAAAGGGCCTTGGTCCTTGACTGCTGTCAGAACTGATTATATAAGAACTACTCAAAGATGTACAAACACAGAAAGCTCATAATGGTAATACATTTGTTGAAACCTTTATGTCTTCCCGTCATATAAACATACTTAATTATTTTTGTGGATTAGATGATAAGAGACAAAATAAAAATATTCAGCCTTAAAAGGGAAGAAATTTGTCACATGCTACAACTCACATGAACCTTGAGAACATTATGCTAGGTGAAAAAAAAAACAGTTACAAAAAGACAAGTACTGTACGATTCCAATTATCTGAAGTCCCTAGAGTAGTCATTGATAAAGGCAGAAAGTAGAATGGCGATGTCAGGGGTTGGCGGGTAGGGAGAAAGAAAAGTTGTTTAGTGGGAATAGCACTTCAGTTTTGCAAGATAAAAAAAAAAAAATTCTGGAGATGTTTTACAACAGTGTAAATATACTTAACACTATTGAACTGTACCCTTAAAATTTACTAATATGAAACAAATAAATGGAAGAGAGGAATTGAGGAAGATTCCAAACCATATAAACTTCAGAGTACATTAAGCCAAATGTATTTTTCCCTAACCTGAAAAAAAGGCAGCAATTATCTGGGTCCATTTGCAGATAAGCACCTCAAAATTAACAGCCTTCACTCTCTTCACTCTCCTGTCTCCCTACCCACACTCATCCCAGACCTGTCTTCCCTTCTCCCTACCTGTCGAAAACATGTACTTTCTGTCTATACATGACTGAAAGTATAATCTCTTTTGCTTTCAAAGATAAGTATAGGAAAACCAAATAAAATAGAGACTAAGAAGAAACATCTTTCTCTCTGGCATGATTTTCTTACATTGAAATAAAGTCTAGAAAACATAGAGGAAACAATATTTATAAAAAAAAAAAAAAAAAAGCCCAGCCCTGGCCAACCAAGTGCATCGTATGTACCCGGCCCCTGCCACAGAGGTGCCAGGGTTCCAGGTAGATATGCCTATCCTAGCCAGGGTTTGCATCTCTCAGTGGTTTATTTTCCTTGGGAAATCAAGTCAATGAATGCCAAAGGATTTCTACAAGTAGCTGTGATGTCTATTAATATAGGACTAGCTTTCCTAGACAGACAATTTGGCCTGCAAAGGAACCCATACTAAATGGGGGTACACGAGGTCCAATACCCCAGAATACAAAGTTGCCCTTCTGCTTTACAAAGGAGATCTGGTCACAGAGGAGATGCTCACAGAGGATATCTGGTTACTCCTAGTTACTACTGTCAACAAAGTAGCCCTCTGAAATTCAGAAAGTGCTATTCAGTCATACTCTACCAGGAGGGTACTTGGTTCCTGATTTATTACTCTAACCCCCACTCCTGTCTTGTCTCAAATGAAAGGAGAAGGGGGAGGAAAGGAAAATATAATATGCTATTCCTTCCCTAAAGAATATATCCTTTCCAGATGCACTGCCAGTGCCCACCGCAGACCCTGTAGCCTGGGAACACGGTATGGGTAAAGGCCCAAGGACTCAAAAGGATCCTGAGCACGCCCACAGCTGTTGAAGTAGACGGCACCCAGACCTGGCTATATAACTCCCAGCTCGTGCATGGCCTGGATACTGGCAACTAGCAGCTTCACCTGTGAGACATGGATTCCTAGCCTGAGCTCCACGCGGGCCAGGAGACTTGATGCCTATAGGAGAGGAACTGAACAGTACTGATGGGAACTGTGGTACTAAAGGTCTTGGTAGGATGAGTCAGTGGTTTGACTTTGTGCACATAAGACAAGGGGGGAATGAAAGGGCCAGGCTAGAACCCTGCCTCCTTGTGAGACAGGGCGGAGCTATCCTCCATTTTGGGGCTGTACCCTAGCCCTAACCCAACCAATCAGGGTCATATCCCCTCACCCCCCCGCAACCCTCCGTATAAAACCCATTGAGGTGTGTTTTTTTAAAAAAAAGAATATATCCTTCCACGCAATTCTAGACATGAAATATTAAGGCCAGGGGTCAGAGTATTAGTGAGCTCTCTCTTCCCAGTTCTCATGACACCATAGAACAGGAAATCCAGAGTTGACTCACCTGCTGACATGGCCATAGTGGTCCCAGCCACCATACCCATGGTGACCCCGTTGCCTCTCGGAGGACTGATGGGAGCAGGGTACATTGTCGCCGGCATACCATTGGGCTGCACCACTGTGGTGTGGTGGATGACGTGAGGGGGTGCTGCATACAGGTGCTGTGTGTAGAATGTACCTTGCTGTGGGGAGGAAGAGAGACAACTGCAACAGAACTCTACACCCAGTGGGTAAGACCCCAGATGGGATCTACTTAAGCCCAAGAACAGTATCAAGAGCCTCACAGTGCACCCAAAGCCTACCTGTGCATATGGGCTTTGCTGGGGGTAGACACTTCGCACAGGGTATATAGCAGTCTGGTATGTGTTGGGGGAGGAGGAATATGGTGGCACTGCCCCACTGGTGGGGGAACAGGACACTTTGTAAGGTGTGCCAGGAGTGTAACCTGAAACAAAGAAGCCCAATGAACTTTTCACAAATCCACATCTGCCAGCCAAAGGGAAGGGACCAAGTATACAGTGAGAAGCAAAGCAGTTTTCCAGCCCTGACCATACTAGGTATGACACCAGTGTGGCCCCATATGAGTTCCACTAAGATCTGACTTCGTTACTTAATGTATAAGAATGCGTGTGTAGGGTGGGAGTCACTTGGGAAGAAGGAATAAAGACAAAAGGAAAAAGTTGTACTGAATGTACATTCAGGCTGGTCCTCATGCCTCAGTGGTTGAGCATCTATCTATGAACCAGGAGGTCATGGTTTGACTCTTGGTCAGGGCATATGCCCAGGTTGTGGGCTCAATCCCTGAAATGGGGTGTGCAGGAGGTGATCAATCAATGTTTCTCTCTCATCATTGATGTTTCCCTCTGTCTCTCCCTGTCCCTTCCTATCTGAAATAAAATAATAATAATTTTTTTTAAAGTACACTCATATAGAAAAAGAAAAAAAAATACCTATCCTGATGGAATATAAATTGGTACAGCCTTCTTGGGACATACTATGGCATTAATTCCATAATTTCACTTATAAAATTTTGTTTTAAAGAAATAAGCGTGAGCTACCAGTCGAGGTGGCAATGTATGTAAACTCACTACTAAAACCTCCCACAATCACATCAGAATTACAACTAAACTACTGAACTACTACTCAGAACACCTGAAGTCTAGCTGAACAGATAGGTGTCCTATAACTAAGGACATAAAGAAGAAGCTACACCAGACTGATATGAGGGATAAAGATGCTGAAAGGGCTGGTCCCACACCCACATGCAGCAGTTACTAGGTGTACCAGTTAATTATGGAAGATTTTATAATAAAAAAAACCACAATAATTTCAGAAACATCAAAAGTGCTTTATTCAAAGTAATGTCCATTTGTAGCTACACATTTCCCCCCCCCCCCCCCCCATCTTTCAGGTAATTTGTCTGGCCTTTGTAATTATCTGGCATTAGGGCAAGAGTTGGAGGGGCAGCTTTCTCCACAGATAGAAGTACTGGCAGAAGCCATTGTTTCTTTGCTGAGCACTCCCACTCAGCCCACAAGAGGCCACAATATCTGAATCTCCATCAACCTGGTGATTCCCTGAAACCCTGCCCCACCCAACTTGCTGACCACCCAAACCCTTTCCAGTGGCTTTTCCTTACAACTGCCGTTCTTAACTCATGATGCAGATTTTCCTAAAATCTCTCAAACAACCACCATCTAACCTCTGTGTACCCCATACCTCTTCTAAGTGGCCCCAGACTTGACATTAGCAGCAGCCTAACTTGGTTTGCAGCTTGGACTATTTTGGGCAACTCCAAGGCCAGCACAAGTAGCAACCATCTAAAGATTGCTTTGTAGCTCATGCCAGGTGGCCCTGAGGAGAGCACAAGCAGCAGATGATCTTGGATTACAACTATTAGGAAGCCCAAGAACCAGTGCACCAGGTGGACAGCTTCAGACCACATCAAAGCACCATCAAAGCACCTACATAAGAGACACACTCAAGAGGTGGACTCAGAAGGTACCTAAGCCCCACTGAAGTGAGTTCTGCTCCATGGGGTAGGCCCTTGCACAATAGATCCTCTAGTGGTCCCAGCCAGTACTCACACCTGATCAAGAGGGTGCACAGAACCCACACAAGGAGTACTATATCGAGTGCCCAGCTCAGGTTACTGCGGAGACTGAGCCACTGTGCCCTAAAAGACACCTGTTACATAAGACCATTCTACCAAGACTAGAAGACATAGTGGCTCTACCTCATACATAGAAACAAAAACAGGAAAGTAGCCAAAATAATGACACAAATAAAACATGTTCCAAATCAAAGAACAGAAGAAAATTTCAGAAAAAGAGCTAAACAAAATTAAAATGAGCAACCTACCAGAAGCGAAGCTCAATACGCTGGCAATAAGAATACTCACTGAACTTAGGGAAAATGCAGAAAAACTCAGTGAGAACTTCAATAAATAGATTGGCAACATAAAAATGGGGATAGAAAACACAAAAAAAGATCCAGTTATAAGTGAAGAATACAGTAACTTAAATGAAGAATACATTATAGGGGATCACAGTAAGAATCAAATTAGTGACTTGAAAGGTAAAAAAGCAGAAAACACCCCTTAGGACAGCAAAAAGAAAAAAGAATACAAAAAATGAAGATAGTATAAGAATCCTCAGGGACAACTTCAAGCTTACCAACATTCATAGCATGACAGCACCAGAAGAAGAAGAAGAAAGAGAGCAAGAAATTGAAAACCTGTTTGAAAAAATAATGATGCACCCTACCTGGTTAGAGCATCAGCCCATGGACTGAAGGGTCCCAGGTTCAATTCTGGTCAAGGGCATATACCTCGGTTGCAGGCTTGATCCCTGACCCCATTTGGAGCATGTGTTGGAGGCAAGCAAGCAATGTGTCTCTCTTACATTGATGTTTCTCTCTAAGTGAAATAAGTCAGACAGAAAAAGACAAATGCCAGATGATTTTGTCTCTCCCCCTCCCTTCCACTCTCTCTAAAAATAAATGAAAAAAGTATCCTTGGGTGAGGATTAACAAACAAACAAAAATAATGATACAAAATTCCCTAATCTGGTAAAGGAAATAGATATAAAAGTCCAGGAAGCACAAAGTTCCAAGCAAGATGAACCCAAAGAGGCAAACACCAAGGCACATCATAATTAAAATGCCAAAGGTTAAAGACAAAGAGAGAATATTAAAAGTAGCAAGAGAAAAGCAGTTAGTTATCTACAACCGAGCTTCCATAAGACTGACAACTGAGAGATTGCAACAAGATGGTGGCAGAGGTAAATGCCTAGCTGCAGCCGCACTCAACAATTTCAAAAAATACAACTAAAATATAAAGTGGACATTATCCAGAACTACAGGAAAGTTGACTGTCTGGAAATTCTACAACTAGAAGGAAAGAGAAAACCAGAAGGAAAACCAGAGGAACTGTAAAAGCCTAAGATACAGAGACACGGTGCGCACTCGGGGAGAGGACGGAGCCGGAGAGGAGGGGCGGCTGAGTGCCTGGCTGGAGTTCCCTAGCGGGAAGGAGATAAAAGCTCCGGACTGTGCTGAACCCCAACTCCGACTGCACTGAACCCCAGTTCTGGGCGAGACCCTGGGGTCCCAGGCTCATACAGAGGGAATCTGGGCTGTAAGGCAGAAAGCTCAGCGGAGCCAGCGAAAGGCAGAGCCCCGGAGTCACGCACATTTGCGCGCAGAGGAGGGACTGTTCGCTGAGCTGCTGGATTGCCCCAGCGGGAAGGACTCAAAAGCTCAAGGAATGTACTGAGCCCCAGTTCTGACTGCACTGAACCCCAGTCCTGGGCAAGACCCTCGGGCCCCAGCCTCATACAGGGGGAATCTGGGCTGTAAGGCGGAGCCCCCAGAGTTGCGCACATTGCGCACACAGAGGACAGATGGTTGATTGGGCCACGAGATTGCCCTAGCAGGAAGGAGACATAAGCTCCGGACTGTTCTTAACCCCACTTCCAACTGCTCTGAACCCCTGTTGTGGGCTTGTTGGGGGAGAGACTAGACTGTCTGGTAGCGGGCAAAGCTCTAGGGTGCCTTTCTCTCAGAGGTGCTTGCAGCGAGTACCAAAGGACACCTAGGTACACTGAGACTCAGGAACCTCAGAGGGCGGGGCTAACCGGAAGCCAAGGCTGTAGGCTCCACCCTGAAACTCCGCCCCATCTAAGCTGAACTCAGGCTTTTGCAGGTTTCCAAGTCTAGTGGAATAAGGTTGTCTCCTGGCATAGACACAACTGATCCTCCCAACCTACCAACTCAGGGAAGCAGCGAAAATGCCGAAACGAGGAAACAGATCACAAACGAAAGAAATGGAGGACAAAAAGCGACTGGATATAGAGTTCAAAACCACGCTCATAAGGTTGTTCAACAATCTCTTAGAAAAGGCCGATAAAATAAATGAGACCTATGAGGATATGAAAAGGGATCAACAAGAAATAATAAAGGTTCAACAAGAAATAATAAAGGGTCAACTAGAAATGACGAATACATACTCTGAAATAAAAAATATTATACAGAGTCCTAAAAACAGATTGGAAGATTGCAAGAATCAAGTCCAAGATTTGGAACACAAAGAGCCAGAGGACACTCCTCCACAGAAGCAAGAAGACAAGAGAATCCAGAAAGTTGAAGATGGTGTGAGAAACCTCTGGGACAACTTCAAGCGAACCAACATCAGAATTATGGGCATCCCAGAAGATGACAGAGAGCAAGATACCGAAAACATATTGAGAAAAATAGTGACAGAAAACTTCCCCCACCTGGTGAAAGAAATAGACTTACACATCCAGGAAGCACACAGAACCCCAAACAAAAGGAATCCAAAGAGGACCACACCAAGACACATCATAATTAAAATTCCAAGAGCTAAAGACAAAGAGAGAATATTAAAATCAGCAAGACAAAAGCAGGTAGTTACCTATAAAGGGGCACCCATATGACTGTCAGTTGATTTCTCAACAGAAACCATGCAGGCCAGACGGGAATGGCAAGAAATATTCAAGGTGATGAATAACAAGAACCTACAGCCAAAAATACTCTACCCAGCAAAGCTATCACTCAGAATCGAACGCCAGATAAAGAGCTTCACAAATAAATTTGAGCTAAAGGAGTTCATCACTGCCAAGCCAGAATTATATGAATTGTTAAAAGGGGTTCTTTAGGAAGAGGAAGAAAATAAAGATAAAAATTATGAACAAACATGTAACTATCAACAAGTGAGTCTAAAAACCAAGGGAAGTAAAAATCATGATGAACAATATTAACTGGTGAATATAATAGAATCAGAGGTATGGAAGGGGAGTGGACTGATGATTCCTGGGGAAATGGGGAGTGGGGCGGGGCGGGAAGAGACTGAACATAAACTGCACCTATGGATGAGGACAATGGGGGATGGGGAAAGGGCAGAGAGTTGAATGGGAACTTAGTGGAGGGGAGCAATGGAGGTGGGGGGAATGATGAACATTTGTAATAATATGAACAATAAAGATTTATTAAAAAAAAAAAAAGACTGACAGCTGATTTCTCAAAAGAAACTTTGCAGGCCAGAAAGGGTTGGCACAAAATATTCAAAGTGATTAAAAGCAAGGACACACAAACAAAATTACTCTACCCAGCAAAACTCCATTTAGAATCAAAGGGTAGATAAAGAGCTTCCCAGAAAAGAAAAAGCTAAAGAGTTCATCACCTCCTAACATTACAAAAAATGTTAAAAAGTCTTCTTTAATAAAATTTTTAAAAAGATGGAAAATGTCAATAAAATGTCAATAAATATATAACTATCAACAATTATTTTAAATGCAAATGGATTAAAGATTCCAATCAAAAGACATATGACAACTGAATGAATAACAAAATAAGACCCTTAACATATGCTAACTATAAGAGACTTGTTTTAAATCAAATGACACAGGTTGAAAGTAAAGGGATGCAAAAGATATTTCATGAAAACAGAAACAAACAAACAAACAAACAAACAAAAAAGCAGGGTTAGCAATACTTATACCAGACAAAACAGATAAAAGTCTATACCAAGAGACAAAGAAGGACCTAGCAATTCTACTTCTGGATATTTATCCAAAGAAACCCAAAACACTAATTCAAAAAGGCCTATGTTCACTGCAGCATCATTTACAATGGCCAAGATATGGAAACAACCTAAGTGTCCATCCAATATTATTTTTTAAAAAGAATTGCGCATGGCAGTGATATTAGAATTATGGTGGCATGAGATGCTCCCTTATCTCTCCCCTTCTATCTGTAACAAGTAAAGCATCTCAAGACTCAACAAAGTCTCCTCACCCAACACACCATGAGATTGGAAAGATCCACACATCTGTACAGCTGAAAATGGTGGGCTGAAACACATAAGGTAGTAGTGCTGGAAAACAAATCAGTTTCATTAAAAAAGAAATGTTGACAAGAAGCCAGGAAGGCTGGTCAACAACCTTAATTGCTCTAACCTTTAGTTGAGATATTGTTAGCTGAAGCAGCCTCTACCTTGTTTGTCCCGTGTAAGTTTCCGTTATTTCCTGCCTAAGGGCTACATGTAAATTTCTGTTTATATTGCCTAAGATGTTTCCCCCAAAGCCTCAATAAAAGGGGATGGCAGGGCCAGAGCAATGAATAGTTCTCCCACTAGAGTTCGACTACTGCCTGCCCCCCTCCCCCATATTGCCAAGTTGAATTTCTTCAAGTCTCAAGTCTCTTCATTTGTGTGTGGCCCTTCCCCAGAACCTAAACCCTGAATTGGAACTATTTCTACGCGGGCCGTGAAAGAGAGTCTATATAGTAGGAACTGAGGGAACAGCAGAGGTGCCACCTCCAACCCTGTTCCCCATTACTATGACTCTGGCTACTCTACAGAGACAACATACATGACTTCAGCCTCCCAGTGCTAGCACCACAGGCAACCCCAGCTCTCTCCATCCTCCAACCCCCATCCCACTGCCACAGCAGTACCCACAACCAGACAACATCGGATATGGTGGAGGCAATCGCTATCTGATATGTGACCTAAGTGACACTAGCGGCAACAAGACACTAGTGATCCCAGAGTAACAAACAGCAATGACAAGGCACCAGCGACACCTGGTTCGCTGGTTCTCAAATATAGCCAGAGGCATGTCAGGTAGGAAAAAACAAAAATGTATGCAATGGCACCATGTACTGGAAAACTAAAAAGAGGCCTCTAATTACCAACCTGTTGAACTCTTAGGATTAAAGTAAACAACAAAGCTATACCAAAATAAAAAAGGTACTGGCTACTTCAAATGCACCCAGAGGAATAACTCATCAAACACCATAAAAAATCATGGTTACATGGTAGCAGATAAAGAAAATAATAATTCTCCATAAAGCACACTTAAAGTCATAGGAGACTGAAATCTAACTGAGAGAGAATTCAAAATAGGCATTGTGAAGAAAGTATAAGAAAACTCAGAAAATCAGTTCAATGGGCTCAAGAATAAAATCAATAAGCAGAATAAGTAAATTAACAAAGACCTAAACAGAAATAATTCTGGAGCTGAAGAACTCAATAAATGAGATGAGAATGTTTTGGAAATATAGCAGATCATATGGAATAGAGAATTGGGAGAGCTCCATAGTAGAAATTATAGAAGAGAGACTTGTGAGCTTGCAGATAGAAATCTACAAATAACTCAGGCAGATGAGTAGAAAGAACTATGATTTTTTTAAAAATGAAGAACTCTATGAGAACTATCCAACGCCATTAGAAAGGGCAACATAAGAATAATGGGTATTCCAGAAGGAGAAGAGAGGAAGAAACAAGCAGAGAGTTTATTTAGAAAAATAACAGATGAGAACTTTCTACAACTGAGGTAGAAATTTAATATACAAAGTCCATGAAACTAAGAAAATACCTAAATATCTCAATGCAAACAAAACAAAACGGGGGGGGGGGGGTATGGCGGCAGAATAGACAGACCTGTTATGAGCCTTGTCCAAGAGCAGAAAGAAAGAACAGCCTAGGGTCGCACTGGGAGTGTTTGTTAGCAAGCTAAGGGACAGCCGAACTCCAGGAGAAGGTGGGAGACTGCTGGACAGGGTTCCCCTAAAAGGGAAGCACCCAAGGCTGCTGGGTCCCCTCATGGAGCTATGGGCTCGGATGGGGAAATCTCGCCATCTTGAAAGGAAAAGTGATTCTAACAAACGGGACAACTTGGAGGAAATGGACAAATTCCTAGAAAAATACAACCTTCCAAAACTCAATCAGGAAAAATCTAAAAATGTCATTAGACCAGTGACTTGGGAAGAAATTGAAGCAGTCATCAAAAAGCTTCCAGCAAACAAAAGCCCAGGGCCAGATGGCTTCACAGGAGAATTTTACCAAACATTTAAGGAAGAACTAAAACCTTTCCTCAGACTACTCCAAAAAATTCAAGAGGAAGGAACACTTCCAAACTTCTAAGGTATCACCTTAATACCAAAACCAGATAAAGACAACACAATGAAAGAGAATTACAGGCCAATATCCCTCATGAACATACATGCCAAAATCCTCAACAAAATTCTAGCAAATTGACTAGAAGGACACTACAAAATGTGATTCCCATTTCTGGTTTTAATCCATTTCTTTCCACTGGTTGCATCCTCCCAAGTTATTAAATTCATACCTACCTAAATGGTTATATATTTTTTAAATAAAACTGCCATATAATCAAAATATTCATAGAACTGCTCACTATCCTCCTATATAGTAAAAGCCTACTATGCAAATTGTCCCCTCGACCATGAGTTCAACTGCTTGCTATGACATGCACTGACCACCAGGGGGCGGCACAGAACATGACAGGCGGCAGTGAGACGGGGGCACTGGCAGCAGGTGGTAGTGGAGGAGCTACCGGCCCCATTGAGCCCCAACAAGAGTGGGACCATAGTGGGATGGTAGAGCAGGTGAGTGGGCAGTGCCAGGCCAAGGTAGGTGTGAGTGGGGTCCCGATCACTCCACTGACTGTGACCAGCGATCGGCAGGTCCTAATCGCCTGACCAGGACCAGGCCCCAGGCAGGGAGAATGGGGGTGGGTAGTGGGGACCAACCTCCCATGGCGCCTGGGCCAGGGGGCTGGCTGTAACCTCTCGTCAGCTACCTGGGGGTGGGGGTGACGGAGAATATATATGCCAATAATATATCTGATAAGGAGCTTATTTACAAAATATATACAGTATAGTACTCATACAACTCACAGAGTTGCGGTGAGAATGCAGGGTGTCCACCCAGCTCACTCTAACTGCCCCTACTACCCTTCCCTGGGATGCCAGGATTCATGCTCCAGAGAAGCCCTCATGCTAAGTGCTGGCTGCCCATTAGGAGCCTTCCCCATACCTGCGCAGCCTCATCCAGGTAAGCCAGGCCTCAGTGGCTGGGACCACAGGGGCCAATTGGGCTCCCCATGAGTTCACGTAGGAGCTGGTCAGCCAGGAGAGAGCACACAGCCCGCCGGCTTCTGTGCAGCATCGCTGGGAGGCCCAGGGGCCCACATTACACCCCAGTTTGCAGTGTCCAGCCAAGCTCAGTGCATCTCTACGTGGGGACTTGGACACCGTGACTCAGATAGAGGGGGACATGTGGAGGCCCTGGGGCCCAGGTGGTTCCCAGGGCCCATAGGTCTGCTGGGACCTGCCTTTGTACACAAGACACTTGCACTTCAATCGCTGGCCAGGCCTAGGGACCGCACCAGTGCATGATTTTCATACACTGGGCTTCTAGTTATGTAATATTTTGAGAAAAAACACTAGACTTAAAACTTGATGTTTAAAGCCACCAACTTACACCACATACAAAAATATACTCAAAATGGGTAAAAGATTAAATGTAAGTCATGAAACCATAAAAATCCTAGAAGAAAATATAGACAGCAAAGTATCAAACATCTTACCTAGTAGAATTTTCACAGATACATTGCCTAAGGCAAGAAAAACAAAGGAAAAAAATAAACAAATGCATCAAACTAAAAAGCTTCTGCACAGCAAAAGCATCAAAATAAAAAAAGTGTGTGTGGGGGGGTGTCCCACTGTATTGGAGAGCATATATGCCAATAAAACATCTGATAAGGGGCTTATTTACAAAATGTATACAGTATAGTACTCATACAACTCAACAAAAGGAAGACAAACAACCCACTTTAACAAATGAGAAGAGGCCCTGAATAGATACTTCTCCAAAGAGGACATACAAATGGCCAAGAAACATATTTTTAAAATGTTCAATGTCACTAATTATCAGAGAGATGTAAATTAAAATGACAGTAAAATATCCATCACAACTGCCAGAATGGCTGCAATCAGTAAATTAACAAATAACAAGTGCTGATGAGGATGTGAAGAAAAAGGAACCCTAGGTCACTGCTGGGGTAATGCAGACTGGTGCAGCCACTGTGGAAAACAGTGTGGAGTTTCCTCAAAAAGTTAAAAATGGAACTGTCATGCTAGGAATATATCCTAAGAAGCCTACCAATCAGAAAAAACATATGCACCCTTATGTTCATAGCAGTATTATTTACAACTAGAAGCCCAATTGCAAGAATAATAATGCAAGAATGGGCCTTCCTTTCCTTGGATCCCAGCACCGCCTTCACTCTGGCCCTGAAGCTGTCTTCCCACCTTCCTACGCTGCCCAGAGGCCCTGAGTGGCTGGGGCAGTGCAGAACCCAAGCATCCCACCCTGCCCCTGGCCGCTCAGCACATGGGTATGCAAATTAACCCACCATCTTTGTTGGGCTAATTTGCATACTCACCCCTGATTGGCTGGTGGACATTGTGAAGATACTGTTAATTTGCATCTTTCTCTTTTATTAGTATAGATAGCTAAGATCTGGAGACAGCCCAAGTGCCCATCAGTAGATGAAAGGATAAAAAAACTATGGCATATATACATAATGGCATATACACATAACTTTATAAAAAGGTAGAATCTCTTACCCTTTGAGACAGCATGGAGAGACTTGAAGAGTATCATGCTGAATGAAATAAGCCAGATGATAAAAGATAAGTATCACATGATCTTACTTATATGTGTAATCTAATAAGCAAAATAAACTGATGAACAAAACAGATCTAGAGATGTTGAAGCATGTAACATACTGATGTGTTTCAGAGGGAAGGGGTGGGGGGCAGAAAGAGATTAACCAAAGAATATACATTCATAATGCATGGACAAACAATAGTGCAGTGAAGGCCGGGAATGTGGCCAGGAACTGAATGGAGGATGCCAATGAGGGGAAAAAAGAGGACATCTGTACTATTTTCAACAATAAGGATAAATTAAAAAAAAAATTCAGAAACACATTTAGAATTTTTGTTGCTACCAAATTTTCATATGGTTAAAAAAAAAGCAACCAAGGAATTCTTTATTCATCATTTTTTTAAAAAGTTTGATTTAGAGTCATGGCCCTTGCCAAAACCGGTTTGGCTCAGTGGATAGAGCGTCGGCCTGCGGACTGAAGGGTCCCAGGTTCTATTCCAGTCAAGGGGATGTACCTTGGTTGTGGGCACATCCCCAGTAGGGGTTGTGCAAGAGGCAGCTGATCAATGTTTCTCTCTCATCGATGTTTCTAACTCTCTATCCCTCTCTGATATAATATTAAGATAAGGCTTAGATTTGGTGTAATATAGATCTCATATAAGTATATAGAAGTTAAATATAAGTTATAATTATGTGTGAAATTGTGTGAAAGCATTACAAAATGGATTGAAGGCCTGTACTCCATCTGACACCCTAGCATGTAAGCTTGAGTGGTGACAGGGCGAAGCACGGACTGCACACAGACTGAAGACCTGGGAGCACAGCCGGCTGCGAACTACAGATAAGGACTGTCAACCTCACCCTGGAATAAGGACAGGCCAGCCCTGAACATAAGGGCTAGATAAACTGAGACATTGAGAGCTTCACTTAGGTAACCTCGCCTCCAACCGGACCACGTCTCTTCGTCTGTCTGATCTTCACTTCACGGTCTGTGACGCATCCGTTGCCGAGCCCGGAAGCCACCGAGCAAGGTAATAAATTGTCTCACTCCAATCTCATTTCTATCTCTATTTGTCTTTGTGTGTGGGTCCAACCAAGGAAAACAAGTTGGGGGCTTAGGAGTTTTAGCTTGTAGAACTCAGACTAAGCTAGTTACCTGACTGACCTGCATGTTCCAAGCCTTGGTTGTGTAAAACTGGAACACTCTCTCTTCCTGGGTTCGATTACCATCCAGGGCACATGCCTGGGTTGCAGGCTTGACCCCCAGTAGGGGTTATGCAGGAGGCAGCCGATCAATGATTCTCTCTTATCAATGATATTTCTCTCTTTCCCCTCTCCATTCGTCTCTGAAATCAATAAAAAAATAAAAATAGAGTCATGGCCCTTGCTGATGTGGCTCAGTTGGTTGAAGTGTCCTGTATACAAAAGGCTATGTGTTCAATCCCGATCAGGGCATATATGGGTGGTAGGCAACTAATAGCTGTTCTCTCTCACTTTGATGTTTCTCTCTCTTTTTTTAACCTACCCCTCTCTCTAAAATCAATAAGCATATTCTCAGGTAAGGATTAGAAAAAAATTAATGACACAGATTAGACAACTGAAAATATTAATACTTATTATAAAATTGATATTATTGAAGAATTAGTTATTTTTTAGGTGTCACAATAATATATATCTTAAAACTTATTTTATAAAGATAATACTGAAAAACTGATGATTATGATGTTTGAGATTAACTTCAAAATAATATCAGGCAAAGAGAAAAAAAGATGGCGACTGGCACCACAGCAGTGAAGGCAAGAGTGTGAGAAAGTGAGGGAGTGAAAGGGGAGTATGTGGACTTGTGTGGTGTGTGTGTGAGAGAGAGTGAGGGACAATTAGATCATGCAGGACTTCTCATGAGGCTGGCGGACCATGCCGTCTTGGATGGTGAGACCCTGCTGCTGCTGCTGCTGCTGCTGCTGCAGGCACTCCCCGGTTGGCCGGTGCTGGCACAGAAACCATGCCATCTTGAAGGGCAGAATGGCTGTGACTGGGAGTCCAGTCTCACCACCACCCAGAATGATCTCAGACACAAACGGGGACCCAACATTCACTCTGGACAAAGAACTGCTACCACAGCTGTAGACCCGCAGACACCAAGACTCCAGCCATACCAGCAGCAGTCTCCAGTGAGTCAGGAAGGCATTACCCTCCCGCTGACCTGCTATAGAGGTCCCATGCATCCTGAAGCGCATGATGGGCCTTCGGCCAACACATGGCAGCTGTACTGCCCAGGCTACCTGGCCACCGAGCACCAGTGACTCTGATTCTGGCACTCGCATACAGGACAACGGCTGCCCTACCCCCACACGCATACATGCCTATCAGCACGTGAGGGAACTGCTGTTGCCAACCAATGGCAGCCACACCACTAGCCCATGAGTGCGCGTGACTTGGCCTCTCAGAATTGGCAACACCCACTGCAGAGCATATCCTAGACTCTGTCTCTGGGTGCGTGTGCACAGGGCTGCTGCCCACCTGTGGCAGCTGTGCCAACTAGCCCCAAGCTCCCTTGACTCTGCATCAGGGCACACACACACAGGACTTCTGCTGGGTTCCCCAAGTGCGTGTGACTCTGCCTTTCAGCGTGCATGCCCAGGGCTGCTGCTGACCCCCTGTGGCCACGCCACCCCCCTTCCCAAGTGTACCATGACTCTGCCTCCAGCCCAGGGATGCTGCCAACACGATGCAGCCTCGCCATCCGGCTCTTGAGAGCCCATGATTCTGATTTTTTGGGATAAGTGGGGCTCCTGCTGATCCACAGCAGTCAGGTATTTCAGTCCTTGACCTCTCCCATGACTCTTGGCGTGATCCATGCACCAAGCAAGCCCACCGCCAAAGCTCAGTGCCCCACAAATCAGCACTTGAACCTTTTGGTGATAGCAAACTGGGGAGACAAAGGAAAGAAAAAGAGGAATAGCAAAAAAAGAAACAATGAAACAGAGGCATGTAATCCTATATAATACAGATATAATATGCAAATTGACCGTCATGTCATCACAAGATGGCAGTGCCAGAGTGGGGGGAGGGCCAGCTGCTCCATGTGCCTGCATCCAGAGTCCCCTCATCCCTGCCAAGGGCCTTGGGTCCTTCTGCATCCCCCACCAACTGACAGCTCCCCCATAACTCCCTAACAAGCTGCCCATCACTATCTTCCTCCCTCCCCGGAAGCTGAAGCCTGACTGTGCTGTCCAATAAATTGGAAGTTATAACTCATGTCGTTGAGAGTATCTTCCATTCCTAAGCCAGGCTGGCCATTCTGCACGACTGTTGCCAGAGTCCAATCAGCCCCTCTGGGGGCCTCAGATCCTCCTGCAACCCCCACTGATTGAGGCTCAGGCAAGCAGGGCCATCCAAGGCTTGCATTGCCAGTAGTGGCAGCAGCAGAGGTGTGATGAGGGCATTGGCTTCCCCTGATCACAGGGTCACCTCCCACCCTGAGGGTTCCCAGAATGTAAGAAGGGGCAAGCCGCCTCTCTAGTCCATAAATTTACATTACATATAGATCTCTAGATCTATATAAAAAGAGAGGAATATAGGAGGAGAACCAAGATGGCGGCATAGATAAACAACTGTATTTGCTGCCTCTCACAACCATATCAAAATTACAACTAAAAAGAACAGCGGGAAAGCTGGGTGAGTGGAAGTTTCACAATTAGAGAGGTGAATAAAGCACAATGAGACTGGTAGGAGGTGCGGAGGTGCAGAAAGTGCTGGCACCTGAATGTGCTGCTCTTTTAATCAGGAGGGAGATACAATTTCCCGCTTGCTCTGAATGCCACTTCTGGGTGAGACTAGGGGGTACCCAGAAATACAGGAGAACCTGGACTGTCTGGCATTGAGACAGGAATGCAAGGCCAGCTTTCTCTAAGAGGAGCACACAGTGATCATTGTTCCTACCCAGCGATGTGGCACACAGAGACCCAGGGACCTCTCCAGTGCAGGCCTGACTGGCAGCCATTGCTGTTTGCTCCACCAAGATGATTCCTGGAGACCCCACCCCAGCCAATTTACAATCCTACCCAAGCTGTGCACATCAGCTTTTGAATATAAATGGCCTGACCTTTTTCCACCTAAAACCTGTCAAACAGCAACTGGATAAGATAGCTCCAGAGCTTCCAAAAGAAGGCCCAAATCTGTCAGCAGCAGTCTGCCTACCAACTCATCTGGGCACTTTCAACCCCTATACAAAGAGGAGGAATCTGCAGATGTCTCTGTAGCTCTTGCTGGATGACCCCAGACAATGGCTGACCTTGCACTTCCTTGGAGATCCAAGAGCCAGGGTACCCAGTGATCAGAGTGAGACCATACTGGATTACAACTCTTCACATCCATAAGAGACACACTCAAGGGAAAGACTCAGTTGGTGCCAAAGCCCTACTGAAACAAGTCCTGTCCCATAAGGGTGTCTCCTGTGCAACAGATCTTCCAGTGTAGGCATAGCCGGCCATCACAGCCAATTGGCCTGGAAGTGAATTCCTCCAGTGACAACAACAGCAATCAAGGGTTAAGTACAAGACTGTGCACACATCCCACAAAGGGATGCACCAAGAGCAGCCACATAAGGTGACTTGGGAGGCAGAGAAACTTCTGTCAACTCAAGGAGACTTAGCAGCTACCCAGTACATAGAAACAAACACAGGGAAGCAGCCAAAATGTGGAGACAAAGACACAGGTCACAAATGACAGAATGGAGGAAAGCAAACTACCGGAAATAGAGTTCAAAATCACAGTTATATGGTTACTCAAGAATTTTCTAGAAACTGCTGATAAATTTAGTGAGAACCTCGAGGATATGAAAAGGACCAACTAGAAATCAAGCATACACTGACTGAAATAAAAAATAATATACAGAAATTCAACAGCAGACTCAAGGATCCCAAGAATCAAGTCAAAGATTTGAACTATGAAGAAGCAAAGAACACACAACAGGAAAAGCAAAAATTAAAAAAAAGAAATAAAAAATATGAAGACAGTGTAAGGAGCCTCTGGGACACCTTCAAGCATACCAACATCAGAATTACGGGGGTGACAGAAAAAGAAAGTACAGGATATTGAAAACCTATTTGAAGAAATAATGACTGAAAATTTCCCCCAGCTGGTTAAAGAAATATACTTACAAGTCCCAGAAGCACACAGAACCCCAAATAAAAAGAATCCAAAGAGGACCCCACCAAGACACATCATAATCAAAATGCAAAGGGCAAAAGACAAAGAGAGAATATTAAAAGCAGCAAGAGAAAAAACAGTTACCTACAAGGGATCACCCATATGATTGTTAGCTGATTTATCAACAGAAACTATGCAGGCCAGAAGGGAGTGGCAAGAAATATTCAAAGTGACGAATATCAAGAACCTACAACCAAGATTACTCTACCTACCAAAGCTATCATTCGGAATTGAAAGTCAGATAAAGAGCTTCACAGATAAGAAAAAGCTAAAAGGAGTTCATCACCACCAAACCAGTATTATATGAAATGCTGAAAGATATTCTTTAAGAAGAAGAAGAAGAAGAAAAAAGTAAAGATAAAAATTATGAACAATAAATGCATATCTATCAACAAGTGAATCTAAAAATCAAGTGAATAAAAATCCTGATGAACATAACAAACTGGTGAATGTAAAATCAGGGGCATGGAAAGGGAGAAGACTCACAATTCTCAAGGGAAAGGGTTTGTGGGGGTATGGGAAGAGATTGGACAAAGATGGATGATGTCAGTGAAGTGAGTAAGGCCTGGAGTGGGGTGAGAACCTGGTGGAGGGGAGCTATGGCGGGGGGGGGGGAGAGACACATCTGTAACAATATGAACAATAAAGATTGTTTGAAAATGGGGGAAAAAGAGAGGAATATGCTAAATATCCATTAAAACCCTGAGGCATGATGACTGACCATGTAACAACTGGGTCACAGATCTGCAGGAGAGTGGACAGAGGAGATCTTCAGGAGGGAGCATGGCAGCAAGCTATAATGGGGGGCTGGGGAGCTGGAGGCAGGGGGAGCTATAGGACAGTGGGGCAGCAAACAGCTACAGGAGGGTAGCAGCAACCTACTGGCGCACGGGTTTGTGCACAGAGCTACTAGTATGTTAGAAAAAGAATTCAGAGTAATGGTCAGACAGCTCATAAACTGATGGAGGATTGAATTATTGAGTTATAAAATAAAGTAGAGAAACAAGCCCAAGCCAAACAATAATTGCAGATAAAGAAAAAAAGCAAAGAAAAAAAGCAAGAGGAGAGCCTAATGGAGCTTTGGGACAACATGAAACGAAATAACATATATATAATAGGGGTGTCAGAAGGACAAGAAGAGCAGCAAGGACTAGGGAACCTATTTGAATATATATGACAGAAAACTTCCCTGGGATGGGGAAGAAAAATGTCACACAAGCAGATTCCTAAACAAGACAAACAAAAAACACCCACAACAAAACACATTGTATTTACAATAGCAATTGTTAACAACAAAGAGAGAAGCTTAAAGGTTGCAAGACAGAGAGTTACCTAAAAAGGATCTCCCATTAGATTATCAAATGATTTCTCAACTGAAACATATGAAGCCAGAAGGCAAGGGAATGAAGTATACCAAATGATGTAAAGCAAAGGACTGAATTCAAGAATACTCTATCCATCAAGGTTAATTCAATATTGAAGGGAAAATCAGATGCTTCGCAGACAAAAAAAGGCTAAGGAAGTTTATCACCACAAAGCCAGCAATGCAAGAAATGTTAAAGGGACTATTGTAAAAAGAAGAAATAGAAAGGGAAGAAAGAACACATGTATAAAGAATAAAAATGACTTTAAACAAGTACTTATCAATAATAACCTTAAACATAAATGGATTAAGTCCTCCAATCAAAAGACATTAAGTGGCCAAATGGATAAGAAAACCTGACCGATATACTGTATATGCTGTCTACAGAAGACTCACCTCACAACAAGGGACTCACACAGACTGAAAGTGGAGGGATGGAAAAATATTTTACAGGCAAATGGAAATGAGAAAAAAGTTGGGGTAGCAATACTTATATCTGACAAAATAGGCCTAAAAGTGAAAGCCATAATAAGTGGCAAAGAAGTTCACTTCATAATTCTAAAGGGATCGATACAACAAGAATATATAACTCTAGTAAACATATATGGACCCAATGGAGCACTACCCAAACACATAAAAGAAACTTCTGGAAGGTATCAGGAGAGAGACTGACAGTAATACAATAACAGTAGGAGACTTTAATACCTCATTAACATCATGGGATAAACACTCTAGATAAAAAAAAAAAAATAGCAAAGAACCAGGAATTCTATACAACTCACTAGATAAGATGGACTTAATTGACATCTTGAAAGCATTTCATCCCCAAGCTACAGAGTATACATTCTTCTCAAGTGCTCATGGGAAATTTTCAAAGATAGACCACATGTTGGGACACAGGCAAAGTTTCTCCAAATTCAAGAAGGCGAAATCCTATCAAGCATCTTCTCAGATCACAATGGCATAAAATTAGAAATCAACTATAATATAAACAATGAAAAATATCAAACACTCACAGGCTAAATAGCATGCTATCAAAT
This sequence comes from Vespertilio murinus, assembly GCA_963924515.1. Classification (NCBI taxonomy): domain Eukaryota; kingdom Metazoa; phylum Chordata; class Mammalia; order Chiroptera; family Vespertilionidae; genus Vespertilio; species Vespertilio murinus. The sequence continues at coordinate 94,183,392 of OZ004707.1, read as the reverse complement.
AATGATTGAGCAATTAAACAGATAAAATAAGAGATAAAAAATAAGAAATAAAATAAGAAAAAAATTACAATGAAAACACAACAATCCAAAATCGATGGGACACAGTGAAAGCAGTCCTGATAATGAAGTTCATAGCATTACAGTTCTACCATGTTTCCCCCAAAATAAAACATCCTCCAAAAATAAGACCTACCTACTTACAGGTTTCCTTCTGAGTGAAATATAAGGCCTCCCCCCGAAAATAAGGCCCACCAGCTCTGTCTCAGAATGAAAATTAATTTACCGTAAACTGGTAGCTAGGGCCACCCCGACTGGTGTCTAGCAACCAGTGACATTAGGCGGAGTCCTGACGTCTCTGCTGTGTGGAGGCGGAGCGGAGGTTGGAGTGAGCAGTGACCTCAGGGCAGGAAAGAGGAGGAGACTTTCCCAGATATGTGTAGAAGAACAGGAGAATAAGAGCGGACAGGACATGGCGAAGGTGGTGAGTGCTGGTCTGTCTCTGGTAACACTACCTGATGCTCGCAGCCACCTTCATGATGACTGAAGGTTCTCAGTCATTGGCAGATCCTGCTCCAGCCAGATCCAGGCCCCAGCAAGCCCAGTGACAGTCCCCAGGCAAGCCCCAGAGGGTAAATGTCTGATAAAGGGGTAGGGGGGATGTCTGGTGAAGGTGTTCAGTGGCACAGGGGTGAGAGGAGGGGGGATCACTTAAAATGACACGGGAGGATCAGAGGGGACAATCAAAATGACACAGGAGGATCAAAATGGGTTACTAAAATGGTAATCCCACCTCTGATTCTCCTGTGCCATTTTGATTCCCCCTTCTTATCCCCCCTGTGTCATTTTAAGTGATCCCCCTCCCCCCACCTTGATACCACAATTCCTTTTTTTATCCCTAGAAATGAGCGCAAAAAGAAAAGGCTACTCCATGGAGTACAAGAAAGGAATCGTGGAAGACTCTGGGGCCAAAATCTTACTGCTTTCTGCAAAGAGAAGATGTTGAGTATCCGATTGGTCTGAAAATGGCGAGCAGAGTATGGTACCCTCATTGAACAAGTGGACAAGGGAAATGCTAAAAATCGCAAGTGTGGATCAGGTTGGCAACCATTATTTTCCGGTCTAGGAGATCTGATCTGTGAATGGGTTGTTGACAGGAGAGCAAAGGCTTTGGCTGTGAATAGGGCTCAGATTCAAGAATTTGCCCTCACAATGGCACCACAGTTTGACACAGTCCCCGAAGACTTCAAAGCATCACAACACTGGCTGGATAATTTCCTTCAGCAAAGTGAACTGTCTTTAAGAAGATCTACAACATTGTGTAGGTTGGAAGATACTCAAGTTATTAAGCGAGCACTGGAATTCAAGTCCTTTATTGATGATGCCGACTTCTCTAAATACAATCTTTCCAACATGATTGCTATGGATGAAACTGCAGTGTTTATGGGCCAAACAACAATTGAACAGCAGGGTGCCTCCTTAGTGTACATTCCCTCCACTGCTTACAAAAGTGCACATTTCCTGTATTTTGGCAATTCCTCTGGATGGCACTAAAATCCCACCTTTAATCATTTGTAATGGCAAGAAGAAAAAGATTGAACATGTTTTGGGCATTTTTATTCTTGAAAGTGAAAAGGCCTGGGTCACACAAGCAGTTATAAGGAAGTGGGTCGATTTAATGCTGCCGCTTATTATGCGAGGGAGACAAAGAGGTCTGCTAGTCTGGGATGCAGCCAGCACTCACTGTGCTAAAGACATGAAGACATTTCTTCACGAAAGAAAAATAGATCAGATAATGCTTCCTACAGGAATGACGGCCTATCTCCAGACGCTTTTTTTAATACTTTATTGATATTTTACAGAGCAGAAGGGAGAGAGATAGAGAGCTAGAAACATCATTGAGAGAGAAACATCGACCAGCTGCCTCTTGCACACCCTCCACCGGGGATGTGCCCACAACCAATGTACATGCCCTTGACTGGAATCGAACCCGGGACCTTGCAGTCCACAGACCGACACCCTACCACTGAGCCAAACCGGTTTCGGCTCTCCAGACTCGATATTGCAATAAACAAGCCATTCAAAGACAATTCACGCATGGAAATTAATGACTACATTAAAAATAGAATGGAGCAGAGACAGAAAATGGCGGAAGAATAGGTAGGCAAGTTCTGACCCGGGTCCTGAGGATGAAGGAGAGAGCATCCAAGGGTTGCACTGGGAGTGCCTGTCAACAAGCCAGGAGAAAGGTGAACACCTGGGGAGACTGGGGGGTGCCTGATCATGGTGCTCCTGACAGTTGAGCGCACACAGCCTGATCCTTTCCCGGAGCGTCATAAGGGCGAAGACAGGGAAATCTCGCCATCTTGCCGGGAGGAGATTCGGATTAGAGGACAGAATATCCCCGGCCGTAAAGACCACCAAGTAGCTGTTCACCCCTAAATGCTGACCACAATCAGCGCGAACGCTTGGATTAAAAGGAGTGCTCCACCCCAGGGTGAAAAATCAGATTTTGCGGAGATCGGGTGAGTTCCCACCGCGGCGCAAATCCCCCGCGCAGCAGCTCGCAAACAGCAGCCCGCGCGCACCATCCCGTGCGCACCAGGCACACAGAGGGGTCTGTGTTTACAAGAAACCCAGAGCTGGGCTGGAGGCACCCCTGACTGTGGTCAGGGCTCCTAAGTGGGGGATATCTAAGGAGCAGCACGTCTGAATCTGACTCAGAGAGAGTTACAGGCGAGTGTGGTCAGCTCCTCCTGCCCAACCCCCACCCCTCCATAGATCAGGGACACAGAGAGGGGAAAAAAGCTACAAAGGCCTCAGAACCCTGGCTCTCTGCCACCAAGAAACACCGCCACCTAGAGTCTTCAGTACATATGGACTCTAGAACTGCTTTAAAATCAAGAACTGATTACAACACGGAAGAATCACAGGGAACTGCAATTAATGCCCAGACTGGGAACTGGTGAGCTAGACAGAACAACAGAGGAAGTGAATGACCTTCATTACTGCAAATTTTATTTAATTTTTAATTTTGATTTTCTAATTGTCTCATTTTTTCTATTTTTGTTTTGTTTTATAAGTTACATAAGTTGCAAAGTTTACTTAAGAAGATATTTTTCTTTCATCTTTCCTCACTTGATTTTACCTTTTTAATTAATTCACTTTTATATGTAATCAATATTATTACTACTACTATTTTGCCTTTTTATCTTATTTTCTTTTGTTTATTTATATCATTATCTTTTAAGGGTCATATTATATACTTTTTTTTTCCTTTTTCTTTTCTTTTCTCTTTTTTCCCCCTTTGGGATTACTATACAACAGACTATTTATACCTTTCTGTCTCCAACGCTCTATTCTATCTCAACCCTACCTTTATGCCATCACTCTCTTCCTAACCCTTTCCCTTTGGTGTCCTGCTTATCTTAACTCTTTACTGCTCTAGATTTTCCCTACTTTTTCTAATTACCCCCTTCTAAAATTTCACCCTTCCTGAGTATATCTAACTCCCAACCCCCTACTCCAAGCCCATTCACACCTACCTTGTCGCTGTCCTAAAAAAAAAAAAAAATCCTTCTCTCCACCCCTTTGTAGTTGCATGCTAAATGCTAACTATATCAGTTTTATGCTTTTTTGTAAGATTGGTTTGCTTATTCTTTTTATTTGATTGTATGATTTTGTTAGCTGGGTTCTAGTCACCTTTATTGGAGGATATTAATATTGCAAACACATTTCTGTTCAGTGCCTTGTGTGTTGTACCTGGTTGTGTTGTATTTTGTACCTTTAAATCTAAGCAGAAGAGAGAGAAGTACATAAACAGGGATCCTAAAAAAGAAAGATCATAGGGAGGCTAAGAAACACCCCGCCTATGACAGAAAATCAGCCATCACCAGAAAAGGAAGTAAACGATTTAGAGGCAAGCAACCTACCAGAGCAAAAATTCAGAGTAATGATCATGGGATGGATAAAAAGAATGGAAGACAAATTTGACAATATGAGTAAGACCCAAGAGGAAATGAAGAAGAACCAACAGGATCTGAAGAAGAACAAAGAGGAAATGAAGGTGACCCAAGAAGAAATGAAAAATGACATCGCTTCTATGAAGAACTCAATAGAAAGCATCAAGAGTAGACTAGAAGAAGCAGAGGACCACATCAGTGAGCTAGAAGACAAGATGGGAAAAAATAACCAATTAGAGCAGCTGCTAGAAAAAAAAAAATCAAAAACAGGAAGAGAGCCTACGGGAGCTTTGGGACAATACAAAACAAAACAATGTTAGAATAATAGGGGTCCCAGAAGGAAAGAAAACTGAGCAAGATATGGAAAAAAGTATCTCAAGAAATAATGACAGAAAACTGTCCTGAGATAGAGAAGAAAAAACCGACACAAATCCAAGAGGCTCGAAGAGTCCCCAACAAAATGAACCCCCAAAGATCAACACCCAGACACATTGTAATCAAACTGGCAAAAAACATTGACAAAACCAGAATCTTAAAAGCAGCCAGAGAGAGACAGAAAGTTACATATAAAGGAACCCCCATCAGACTAGCAACTGATTTCTCAACAGAAACTAATCAGGCCAGAAGGGAATGGTATCACATATACAAAGTCATGCAAAGGAAGGGTTTGAACCCAAGAATACTGTACCCTGCAAGGCTGTCAATCAAAATTGAAGGTGAAATCAGGAGCTTCACTGACAAAAACAGACTGAAGGAATTTATCTCCAACAAACCAGAAATGCAAGAAATGCTAAAGGGTCTACTGTAAAAATAAAGAAATAGGAAGTGAAGAAGGAACACAGGAGGATAGAATAAAAATGGCATCAAATACCTACCTATCAATAATTACTTTAAATGTAAATGGTTTAAATGCTCCAATCAAAAGACATAGGGTAACAGATTGGATAAGAAAGCAAAACCCATACATCTGCTGTCTACAAGAAACCCACCTCAGAAAAAAAGACGCCCAAAGACTGAAGGTGAAAGGATGGAAAAAGGTTTTCCAGGCAAACAGAAATGAAAAAAAAAAGGTGGGGTAGCGATACTTATATCTGACAAATTAGATCTCAAAGTGAAGGACATAACAAGAGACAATGAAGGCCACTTCATAATACTAAGGGGAGCAATACAACAAGAAGAAATAACCCTGGTAAACATATAAGCACCGCATACAGGAGCACCCAAATACATAAAATAAAAACTGCTGGAAGACATTAAGGGAGAGATTAATAGCAATACAATCATAGTAGGAGATTTGAATACCCCACTGTCACCTTTGGACAAATCATCTAAACAAAAAAATCAGCAAAGAAACATCAACGTTAAATGACACACTAGACCAGATGGAATTAATCAACATCTTCAGAACATTTCACCCCAAAGCCACAGAATACACATTCTTCTCAAGTGCACATGGGTCATTTTCAAAGATAGACCACATGTTGGGGCATAGGCAAAGTCTCTTCAAATTCAAGAAGATAGAAATCATATCAAGCATCTTCTCAGATCATAGTGGCATAAAATTGGAAATCAACTACAATAAAAATAATCCAAGGAAATCAAACACAGAGAAACTGAATAGCATGCTATTTAACAAGGACTGGGTTACCAGGGAAATCAAGGAAGAAATTAAAAACATCATGGCAACAAATGACAATGAAAACACAACAATCAAAAATCTATGGGACACAGCAAAAGCAATCTTGAGAGGGAAGTTCATATCTCTGCAAGCCTATTGTAAAAGACTAGAAAAAACGGTAACAAATTATCTAACTCTACAACTCAAACCGTTAGAAAAAGAGCAACAAGAAAAGCCCAGTGTAAGAAGAAGGAAGGAAATAACAAAAATCAGAGCAGAGATAAATAACATAGAGACCAAAGAAACAATACATAAAATCAACAAAACTAAGAGCTGGTTCTTTGAAAGAATAAACAAGATTGATGAACCTCTAGCTAGGCTAACAAAGAAACGAAGAGAGAGGACCCAAATAAACAAAATCAGAAATGAAAGAGGTGAAATAACAACAGACCCGCCGAAATACAAAGGATTGTTACAAAATACTACGAACAACTCTATTCCAACAAACTGGACAACCTAGAGGAAATGGACATATTCCTAGAAAAATATAACCTGTCAAAACTCAATCAGGAAAAATCTAAAAATCTCAATAGACCAGTTACTTGGGAAGAAATTGAAACAGTCATCAAAAAGCTTCCAGCAAACAAAAGCCCAGGGCCAGATGGCTTTACAGGAGAATTTTAACAAACATTCAAGGAAGAACTAAAATCTATCCTCCTCAGACTATTCCAAAAATTCAAGAGGGAGGAACACTTCCAAAGTCCTTCTATGAAGGAGCATCACCCTAATACAAAAACCAGATAAAGATAACACAATGAAAGAGAATTACAGGCCAATGTCCCTCATGAACATAGATGCCAAAATACTCAACAAAATTCTATCAAATCGGCTCCAACAGAACATCAGAAAGATCATATACCATGACCAAGTAGGATTTATTCCCGGAATGCAAGGATGGTACAATATCCGCAAATCAATAAATGTGATACATCACATAAACAAACTGAATGTTAAAAATCATATAGTCATATCAATTGATGCAGAAAAAGCATTTGACAAAATCCAACATCCTTTCCTGATAAAAACTCTCAACAAGATGGGAGTACAAGGATCATACCTCAAAATAATAAAAGCTATATATATATGATAAACCCACAGCGAACATCATACTCAATGGGCAAAACTAAAACCATTCTCCCTTAGAACAGGGATGCCCACTCTCACCACTTCTGTTTGACATAGTACTGTAAGTACTAGCCATTGCAATTAGAGAAGAAGAGGAAATAAAAGGCATCAAAATTGGAAAAGAAGAAGTGAAGTTGGCCCTATTTGCAGATGACATGATATTGTACATAAAAAAATCCAAAAGACTCCATCAAAAAACTAATAGACTTAATAAATGAATTTGGCAATGTAGCAGGATACAAAATCAACGCCAAGAAATCCATGGCATTTCTATACATCCATAGTGAACTCATAGAAACAGAGACTAAAAAAGCAATCCCATTTACCATTGCACCAAAAAAATTGAGATATCTAGGAATAAACTTAACTAAGGAGGTAAAAGACCTATATGCTGAAAACTACACGACACTGAAAAAAGAGATAGAGGAAGATGTAAACAAATGGAAGAACATACCATGTTCATGGATTGGTAGAATCAACATCATCAAAATGTCCATACTTCCCAAAGCAATTTATAAGTTCAACGCACTCCCTATTAAAATACCAACAACATACTTCACAGACCTAGAAAGGACTCTCCAAAAGTTCATTTGGAACAATAAAAGACCCCGAATAGCCGCAGCAATTCTGAGAAAGAAGAGTAAAGTAGGAGGTATCTCAATACCAGATTTCAAACAGTATTACAAAGCCACTGTTCTCAAAACAGCCTGGTACTGGCACAAGAACAGATATATAGATCAATGGGATAGATTAGAGAATCCAGATATCAACCCAAATCACTATGCTCAATTAATATTTGACAAAGGAGGCACGAGCATACAATGGAGTTAAGACAGTCTCTTCAGTAAATGGTGTTGGGAAAATTGGACAGATACATGCAAAAGAATGAAACTAGAGCACCAACTTACTCCATATACAAAAATAAATTCGAAATGGTTACAGGACTTAAACATAAGATGGGAAACCATAAAAATAGTAGAGGCATCCACAGGCAGCAAAATCTCAGATATGTGCCAAAAGAACTTCTTCACTGATACTGCCCCTAGGGCAATGGAAGCTAAAGAGAGAATGAACAAATGGGACTACATCAAAATAAAAAGCTTTATTACAGCAAAAGAAACCATCAACAAAACAACAAGAAGTCCCACGGTATGGGAGAACATATTTGCAAATGATATCACTGATAAAGGTTTAATCTCCAACATCTACAGACAGCTTACACAACTCAATAAAAGGAAAATAAATGATCCAATTAAAAAATGGGAAACGGACCTGAATAGAATCCTCTCAAAAGACGACAGAAGGCCAAGAGGCACATGAAAACATGCTCAAAGTCACTAGTCATCCGAGAGATGCAAATCAAAACAACAATGCGATACCATCTCACACCTGTCAGAATGGACAACATCAACAAAACAACAAATGACAAATGTTGGTGAGGGTGTGGAGAAAAAGAAAGCCTCGTACACTGCTGGTGGGATTGCAGGTTGTTGCAACCACTGTGGAGATCGGTATGGAGTTTCCTCAAAAAACTGAAAATGGAACTCCCATTTGACCCAGTAATCCCACTACTAGGAATATACCCTAAGAAACCAGAAACACCAATCAGAAAGGATATATGCACCCCTATGTTCATAGCAGCACAATTTACAATAGCTAGGATTTGGAAACAGCCTAGGTGCCCGTCAGCAGATGAATGGATCAGAAAAATATGGTACATCTACACCATGGAATACTATGCGGCCATAAAAAGGAAGGAATTCTCATCATTTGCAGTTACCTGGATGGAATTGGAGAGCATCATGCTGAGTGAAATAAGCCAGTCAATGAAAGAGAAACACCACATGACTTCACTCATTTATGGATATTAAAGATCATTATAAACTAATGAATAGAAAGATAGATATAGAGATAGTAAAACAACAAGCAGACTGTCAAATGACAGCGGGGGCGGGGGGGTAAGGAGATCTGGGGGAGATAAGAGATCAACCGAGGGACTGGTATGCATGCATATAAGTACAACCAATGGACACAAAACCCTGGGGAGGGAGGGCATGTATGGGAGGGGTGGGGCAATGGTAAGCTATGTACACAGATAATACCTTAATAAATTAAAAAAAAAAATAGAATGCAGCAGACAGGGAAATCTCGCCATCTTGATGGGAAGAGGTTTGTGTCAGAGGTCTGAATATCCACAGCCGCAACAACCACCAAACAGCTGTTAACCCCAGAATGCTGACCACAGTCAGTGCGAACACTTGGACTCGAAGGAGTGCTCCACCCCAAGGCGAAAAGGTCAGATTTCACGGAGATCCGGTGAGTCCCCCCCGGCAACCAAGCTGAAGACAGGCCCACACGTGGGCCAGGCGCACAGAGGCTAGAGGACTGGCCCTGGCTTTACAAGAAACCCCAGGATTTTGGGCTGGAGGTGCCCCTGACTGGGGACAGGGCTCCTAAGTGGGGGGATGTCTAAGGAGCAGCAGGTTTGGATCTGACTCCGAGGCATATCCGGAGAGTTACAGGGGAGTGCAGTTAGCTCGGTCCTGCCCTTCACCACCACCCCTCCACAGATCAGGGATACAGAGAGGGGGAAAAAGCTAGGAAGGCCTCAGAGCCCTGGAAATCAACCCAGAAACACTACCACACAGAGGCTAAAGTGCATATGGACTCTAGAACTGCTTAAAAATCAGGACCTGATTACAACACAGAGGAACAGTGAAACACAGGGAACTGCAATTACCACCCAGACTGGGAACAGTCGAGCCAGACAGAATAACAGAGGAAGTGAATGACCTTTATTACTGCAAATGTTATTTAATTTTAATTTTTTAATTTTTGTTTTTTATTTACATTAGTGGCAATATTTACTCAAGAAATTATTTTTTTTGTCTTCCCTCACTTGATTTTACCATTTTAATTAATTCATTTTTATATGTAATCAACATTATTACTATTACTATTTTAATCTTTTTATCTTTTTTATCTTATTTTATTTTGTTTATTTTTATTACTATTTTTTAAGTGTCACATTATATACCTTTTTTTCCCTCTTTTCCCCCCCTTTGGGATTACTATTCTACAGATTATGTATACCTTTCCTTCTCCAAAGCTCTATTCTATCTCAACCCTACCTTTATGCCATCACTCTCTTCCTAACCCTTTCCCTTTGGTGTCCTGCTTATCTTAACCCTTTACTGCTCTAGATTTCCCTACTCGTTCTGTTTACCCCCTCCTAAAATTTCACCCTACCTATGTGTATCTAATTCCCAACCCCCTACTCCAAGCCCATTCACACCTACCTTGTCGCTGTCCTAAAAAAAAAAAAAAAAAAAAAAAACGAAAAAAAATTATCCTTTTCTCTACCCCTTTGTAGTTGTATGTTGAATACTAACTATATCGAAGTTTATGCTTTTTTGTAAGATTGGTTTGCTTATTCTTTTTATTTGATTGTATATTTTTGTCAGCTGGGTTCAATCACCTTTATTGGAGGATATTAATATTGCAAACACATTTCTGTTCAGTGCCTTGTGTATTGTACCTGGTTGTGTTGTATTCTGTGCCTTTAAATCAAAGCAGGAGAGAGAGAACTACATAACCAAACATGCTAAAAAAAGAGATCATGGGAAGACAAAAAAACAACCCTCATATGAAAGAAAAGGAAGCATCACCAGAAAAGGAAGTAAACGAGTTAGAGGCCAACAACCTACCAGAGCAAGAATTCAGAGTAATGATCATAAGATGCCTAAAAAGAATGGAAGACAAATTTGACAATATGAGTAAGACCCAAGAGGAAATGAAGAAGAACCAAGAGGACCTGAAGAAGAACCAAGAAGAAATGAAGGTGACCCAAGAAGAAATGAAAAATGACATCGATACTATGAAGAACTCAATAGAAAGCATCAAGAGTGGACTAGAGCCGAAACCGGTTTGGCTCAGTGGTAGAGCATCGGTCTGCGGACTGAAAGGTCCCGGGTTCGATTCCGGTCAAGGGCATGTACATTGGTTGCGGGCACATCCCCGGTGGGGGGTGTGCAAGAGGCAGCTGGTCGATGTTTCTCTCTCATCGACGTTTCTAGCTCTCTATCTCTCTCCCTTCCTCTCTGTAAAATATCAATAAAATATATTAAAAAAAAAAAAGAGTGGACTAGAAGAAACAGAGGACCGCATCACTGAGCTAGACGACAAGATGGAAAAAAATACCCAATTATAGCAGGTGCTAGAAAAAAAAATTAAAAAACAGGAGGAGAGCATACGAGAGCTTTGGGATAATACAAAACAGAACAATATTAGAATAATAGGGGTTCCAGAAGGAAAGGAAACTGAGCAAGATATGGAAAAAAGTATTTTAAGAAATAATGACAGAAAACTTTCCTGAGATAGAGAAGAAAATACCCACACAAATTCAAGATGCTCACAGAGTCCCAAGCTAAATGTATCACAAAGGATGATGCCAAGACATATTATAATTAAATTGGCAAATACCAACAGCAAAGTGAGAATCTTAAAAGCATCCAGAGAGAGACAGAAAGTTACATATAAAGGAACCCCCATCAGACTAGCAACTGATTTCTCAACAGAAACTCATTAGGCCAGAAGGGAATGGGATGAAATATACAAAGTCATGCAAAGGAAGGGTCTGAATCCAAGAATACTGTACCCAGCAAGGCTATCAATCAAAACTGAAGGTGAAATCAGGAGCTTCACAGACAAAAAAAGACTAAAGGAATTTATCTCCAACAAACCAGCAATGCAAGAAATGCTAAAGGGTCTACTGTAAAAATAAAGAAATAGTAAGCAAAGAAGGAAGACAGGGGTATAGAATAAAAAATGGCATCAAATACCTACCTATCAAAATTATTTTAAATGTGAATGGTTTAAATGCTCCAATCAAAAGACATAGGGTAACAGAGGATAAGAACGCAAGACCCATATATCTGCTGTCTACAACAAATTGATTTCAGAAAAAAAGATGGACACAGACTGAGGGTGAAGGGATGGAAAAAGATTTTCCAGGTGAATAGAAATTAAAAAAAAAAAAAGCAGGGGTAGCAATACTTATATCTGACAAATTAGATCTCAAAGTGAAGGACATAACAAGAGATAATGAAGGCCACTTCATAATAGTAAAGAAAGCAATTCAACAAGAAGAAATAACCCTGGTAAACATATATACACCCAATACTGGAGAACGCAAATACATAAAAAAAAAAAAAAAAAAAAAACTGCTGGAGGACATTAAGGGAGAGATTAATAGTAATACAATCATAGTAGGAGATTTTAATACCCCACTGTCACCTTTGGACAAATAATCTAAACGAAAAATCAGCAAAGAAACATCAACCAAAAATGACGCCCTAGACTGGATGAAATTAATTGACATTTTCAGAACATTTTACCCCAAAGCCACAGAATGTATATTCTTCTCAAGGACACATGGGTCATTTTCAAAGACAGACCACATGTTGGGACATAGGCAGAGTCTCTTCAAATTCAAGAAGATGGAATTCATACCAAGCATCTTCTCGATCATAGTGGTATAAAATTGGAAATCAACTAAAAATAATAAAAATAATCCAAAGAAATCAAACACATGGAGACTAAAGAGCATGCTATTAAACAAAGACTGGGTTAACAGAGAAATCAAGGAAAAAATTAAAGACATTATGGCAACAAATGACAATGAAAACACAACAATCCAAAATCTATGGGACACAGCAAAAGCTGTTTTGAGAGAGAAATTCATATCTCTACAAGCCTATTGCAAGAAACAAGAAAAAATGGTAACAAATTATCTAACTCTGCAACTAAAAGAGTTAGAAAAAGAGCAGCAAGAAAAGCCCACTGTAAGCAGAAGGAAATAAAAAATAAAAATCAGAGCGGAGATAATCGACATAGAGACCAAAGAAACAATACATAAGATCAACAAAACCAAGAGCTGGTTCTCTCAAAGTATAAACAAGATTAATGAACCTGTAGCCAGACTAACCAAGAAACAAAGAGAGAGGACTCAAACAAAATCAGAAACGAAAGAGGTGAAATAGCAACAGACCCCGCTGAAATAAAAAGGACTATTACAAAATACAATGAAAAACTCTATTCCAACAAACTGGACAACCTGGAGTAAGTGGACATATTCCTAAAAAAATACAACCTTCCAAAACTCAATCAGGAATAATTAAAAAATCTTAATAGACCAGTGACTTGGTAAGAAATTGAAGCAGTCATCAAAAAGCTTCCAGCAAACAAAAGCCCAGGGCCAGATGGCTTCACAGGAGAATTTTACCAAACATTCAAGGAAGAACTAAAACCTATCCCCCTGAGACTACTCCAAAATATTCAAGAGGAAGCAATACTTCCAAAAACCTTCTATGAAGCCAGCATCAAACTAATACCAAAACCAGATAAAGACAACACAATGAAAGAGAATTACAGGCCAATATCCCTCATGAACATAGATGCCAAAATCCTCAACAAAATTCTATCAAATCAGCTCCAGCAGTACATCAGAAAGATCATACACCATGACCAAGAAGGGTTTATTCTGGGAATGCAAGGATGGTACAATATCTGCAAATCAATAAACATGATACATCACATAAACAAACTGAGAGATAAAAATCATATAGTTATATCAATTAATGCAGAAAAAGCATTTGATAAAATCCAATACCCTTTCTTGATAAAAACTCTCAATAAGGTGGGAGTACAAGAATCATACCTCAACATAATAAAAGCTATATATGGTAAACACACAGCAAACTTCATATTCAATAGGCAAAAACTAAAACCATTTCCTCTATGAATAGGAACAAGACAGGGATGCCCACTATCACCACTCATGTTTGACATAGTACCGAAGTACTAGCCATTGCAATTAGACAAGAAGAGGAAATAAAAGGCATCCAATATTGGAAAAGAAGAAGTAAAATTGTCCTTATTTGCAGATTACATGATGTTGTACATAAAAAACCCAAAAGACTCCATCAAAAAACTAATAGACTTAATAAATGAATTTGGCAATGTAGCAGGATACAAAGTTAATGCCAAGAAATCTATGGCATTTCTATACACCAATAGTGAATTTACAGAAACAGAGACCAAAAAAGCAATCCCATTTATCATTGCCCCCCCAAAACTAAGATACCTAGGAATAAACTTAACTAAGGGGGTAAAAGACCTAGACACTGAAAACTACACGACACTGAAAAAAAAAGACCGAGGAAGATGTAAACAGATGGAAGTACATACCATGTTCATGGATTGGTAGAATCAACATCATCAAAATGTCCATCCTTCCCAAAGCACTTTATAAGTTCAATGCACTCCCCATTAAAATACCAACAGCATATTTCACTGACCTAGAAAGAACTCTACAAAAATTTATTGGGAACAATAAAAGACCCCGAATAGCCACAGCAAGCCTGAGAAAGAAGACTAAAGTAGGAGGGATCTCAATTCCAGATTTCAAGTTGTATTACAAAGCCACTGCTCTCAAAACAGCCTGGTACTGGCACAAGAACAGACATATACATCAATGGAATAGAATAGAGAACCCAGATATCAACCCAAATCACTATGCTCAATTAATATTTGACAAAGGAGGCACAAATATACAATGGAGTCAAGACAGTCTCTTCAATAAATGGTGTTGGGAAAATTGGACAGATATAAGCAAAAGAATGAAACTACATCACCAACTTACACCATACAGAAAAATAAACTCAAAATGGATTCAGGACTTAAACATGAGACAGGAAACCATAAAAATACTAGAGGCATCCAGAGGCAGCAAAATCTCAGACATATGCCAAAAGAACTTCTTCACTGATAATGCCCCTAGGGCAATGGAAGCTAAAGAAAAAATAAACAAATGGGACTATATCAAAATAAAAAGCTTTCTCACAGCAAAAGAAACCTTCAACAAAACAATAAGAAAGCCCACTGTATGGGAGAACATATTTGCAAATGATATCCTTGATAAAGGTTTAATCTCCAACATCTACAGACAGCTTATACAACTTAATAAACGGAAGATAAATGAGCCCATTAAAAACTGGGCAATTGACCTACCGTATTTGCTGGCGTATCAGACGATTTTTTGGCCCTGAAAAATATGCCTCCAAGTGGGGGGTAGTCTTATATGGCGAGTATATAACAAACTCTGTATTTTGAGTGGAAATGTTAGGGGGTCGTCTTATACGCCCAGTCTCTTATACGCCGGCAAATACGGTATTTTTCAGGGCCAAAAAATCGTCTTATACGCCGGCAAATACGGTATATATGAAACGAGTAAAACGTTAACTTTTAAAAATATATATATTTTATTGAAATTAAAAATCAAAGAACTGCTCCTTTGTGTGTAAAATTAAAGAGAGGTTTCTGACTTGTGAGGACACCAAAGGAAGGGACCATCACTACTTCCTCCTGGGAGAAGTGTAGAAAATGTAACAAAGAAATATACAAAAAGAAATACAAAAAGAAATTGACAGCCAGTTTAAAATGAAATTTCCATGGCCTAGCAGTGTTTCCCAAACTTTTGACATATGTGTATTCCTTCTATAATTTTCATAACGCTGAGTACCCTGCGTCAAAAAAAAAAAAAATGGATGTATTAGGTGCAGCTAAGCATGGTGCAGTGCATATCCCCACCAAACTCCGGTGCAACGCGTACCCCCACCAAACTCTTCCCATACCCCTGGGAGTACGCGTACCACATTTTGGGAAACACTGGCCTAGAGCAAAGAATATCCTTACATGATATTATTCTACGAGGTCATTATAATTTTTCCCAGATTTGGGTTATCCTCATTACTTATAATAGTACCTCGCACCATGAGGTATCAATAAAAAAACCATTTATTTTATATAAAATCATTATATATATATATATATATATATATATAATCATATATATATAAAATCATATATATATATATATATATATATATATATATATATATATATATATATAAAAAATAAATTATTTGGTGGTGGTGGTGCTTGGAGATCAAGGTAACAAAGCTCTAGATATTTTAGAATTACAACAGCATATTGTACAATTATCCCAAACAAACTTACAAGCCAATCTTTTGAATGTCTGGCAGCAATTTAAAAACAACATAAAAGGCCTTAATTCCTTCCAGTGTGCAGAAGGCCCCTTGGGAAGGCACCTGAGCATTCTATATTGGCCCCTCTTGCCCTTTTGGCCAAAAATGACCCTCTTCTCATGATCCGGGTGCCCACAGCTGTTGCTTGACCTTTCAGTTCATACTGAGGATGAAGCACCATGGTGGATGGTACCATGGATCTCTCTCCCACCCAGTGGGGTGAGCTGGGCCCTCTCTGGAGAAGAAACATGGGTTCCCCAAAATATGAGATCAGTGCCCGGGCCTCGCAAGCAGGTGAGGGGTTTCCGAGGCAGGTGCTGGGCGTGGAGCCCATGGGGGCATAGGCTACCAAGGAGCCAGAACTAAACCTCACATCACCCTGCTTGGCCCCAGAGGATGGCTGGTTAGCCAGAGATGGGTAAGATTCCTCAGGGAAGAAACAACCTACGACAGGCACAGTCGCAGAGGGGCCATCAGGAGAGAACTTGGGCGTCAACAGAAGTGGGGCACAGACCCTTACCATCACCACCCCTGCAACGTGGCAGGCGCCTGAACCTTCTCCCATTCTGAGGGAGGTCTCCTGCCCCCATGACTGCTTCGCTTCCCATGCACAGCTCAAATTGGGACCTAGGTAACAGACAGAGTCTTGGTTAACAGCAGCTGCCCTCTCACTGCAACAAGACTTGTTTGAGAGGTCTTGTACCCATGGTGTGGGCAAGTGGGTTTTTAATATACAAGTCCAGCCTAGTAGCAGGACTTGCTCAGGCCCTTCTCAAGAAGGCAAATAATCAATTCCACTAATACACACATGGTAAATATGATTGTTGCTAGAGAGTTGAGTTTGACAGTTTAATAGTAGCCAATTTCTCAGAGGAAATTAATGTGGCTAATGGAAATAAATGAATATTCTAGAAAAACTGATTGTACTGTACAAAAAGCTGTTCCTAAAGTGTTAACAAAAATTCTTATTGGCAGAGCATCTCATGGTAAAATTGTATAACATGTAATGAACTTAAAGCAGTCATAGTTTAGCGCAAATAATTAAAATGTAATACCTATCAAGACTAAATTATAAAATTTCCAAAAGCCTCCTATTATTTAAATTAAAAAAAGGGGGTAACAGTGGAAGAATAACATGTAAGGAAAAATATCCTGCAAGTAAATTGCATCTAAAAAATTTGTACTTTAAGAAATTAACCTTCATTAGAAACGCTAACAGCAAGATATCCATGAAAATACACACATGGTGTCAAAACAACCCAGAGTAAAATTATTTGGGAGAAAAAAAATGAAAAAGGATCCCAAGTCAAATTTATAGAAAATATCCCTTTATTAACTTTTGGTTGAGAATATGTTTGTATATTTTCAGAAAACAACTCCAAGACCATCTGGATTCCTGTAACAGAGGGGAATAGACAGAAGTGCTCCAGCCATGAAGACAGAAGAGAAACAATTCAGAGATGGAAGACGCTGACGACGCCTCGCCATATCAGCAGACAGAAACTGCGTGTTGCTGAAGGATGCCCAAGACCAAACCAGAGATGGTCAGACCTGCATCACCACCATTTGTCCACCAACCAGATCTGAAATATCATGGCTGACATGTACATATAAGGAACTCTTT
Organism: Vespertilio murinus; assembly: GCA_963924515.1. Classification (NCBI taxonomy): domain Eukaryota; kingdom Metazoa; phylum Chordata; class Mammalia; order Chiroptera; family Vespertilionidae; genus Vespertilio; species Vespertilio murinus. The sequence goes on along the minus strand of OZ004707.1, from coordinate 94,165,899 downwards.
GACATTAAAATTGGGACTCAAAAGAACTGTTGGCCCAGAAAGGAACTCACTACAGACTGATTCATTTGCCTCTCAGCATAACCATTATGGCTTGTCTCAGTTTCGGTTCTTACAAGGGTATTTCTTGGATCACATGATCTCACACATCTAGAGGAAATAATGAACAACATAAACTGATGAACAAAAACAGACCCAGAGAAAGAGAAACAGTGACCAGAATTTCAAACCTCAGAGGGAAAGTAGGGGAGGGTGGGGTAAAGGGAAGAGATCAACCAAAGGACTTGTGTGCATGTATATGGGCCTAGCCAGTGGCCATGGACAACAGGGGAGTGGGGGCATATGTGGGGAGGGATTTGGGATGGGAATGGGGGGATGAGGACAATTATGTGATACCATAATCAATAAAAAAATTTTTTTAAGAAATAATGAACTATTGATATACACTTCAACATACATGTCAAAATAATTGTGACAAAAGAAGTCAGCTCTGCCCAAAAAAGTATATTCTTTCCCATTTCAAAAAAAAAGAATATTCCATATTATTCATTAATATAAATTTTTAGAAAATAGAAAGTATCTATAATGAGAGAAAACGGATCGGTGATTTATCAGAGCCTAGGTGAGATTACAAAGGGCCAACAACAAACTTTTATGGGTGAGAAATACGCTTACTTTCAAATGTGAGGGTGATACACATTAGATCATAAGTTATCAAACTATATACTTTTAAGTATGTGCAATTTACCACATGTCACTTATACCTCAAGAGAGTTGTTTTTAAAAAGTTAAACAAGGTGAGACATTTTATATAAGGACATGGGTAATGCCATTTGGCCTAAAAATCCAGTGGATAACACTGTTGACCCCAGGGAAGACAGATGTAAAGTAGCAGGTACTCTAGTTCAGGTAGGAGAAAAAAGAGTGAATAAAAGCTAAGCAAAATAAAAACAACAATAACTATTTGATAAAGAAAAAGCCATCTCTGCATGTAAGCTATAGGCTGAACAAAGATGGTCAGAGTGAAAATGAAAAGGAAGAGATGGAAAAAAGGAAGAATTTTATTATTAAAAAAATAGAAATAATTTGGGAAAATAATATTACTGCTGTCCTCTCCTCTGTAAAGTTAATTGTGTGAGGCTAGGGGTTCTGAAGGACAAAGAAGCACCCAGTGGACCAGTGAGGCTGAGCCTTCAAGTCAGAGCATGGGCCACCATGCTGCAGCAGATTCCCAAAGTCCAGTCTCAGTAAATAAAGCCTGTAATGAGACAATACCATAGTGCATGCTCGCAGAGAAAAATTCCACTAAATAAACTATCTTTACAAGGTTCAGACCCAAACTAATTCCAATTTAATCACTAATTTTAAAATGTGAAAAAATTCTCAGGCACAGAAAATAAGACTTTTAGAAACAAGAATAATAACAACAAAAACACACAACAACTAAAAATTAGACTTTCTTTGAAAATTATATAGAACACTAACATAGAAAATAAGACTTTCTTTTTTTCTTTTGTTGAATGTCAGGCTACAAATCATTCTTAGCGCCCACTCTTCTGAGCATGACCATAGACATAGCCACTACCTCTGTGCCCTGGCATCACAGGCACAGCAAGGCAGCTGCGTCTGTGGTGCCGCAGGTCCAGCACCCGCAGGGCAAGACTTTCTTTTAACACTATAAAAAAAGGGTTTAAATGATTTTAAATATCTAAAAATGTCAGTAGTATGGAAATTCCATTTATTAACATAGCAAGACGATCTCCAGTTCCTTGCAATCAACTCTATTTCATAAATATAATTTCTGGCACAACTATTTACCTGTAACAATCTATATTTAGAATGAAGATCTGTGTTGTGAAAGGACATCAGAAATGCAGTATCTAGCCCTAGTCAGTTTGCCTCAGTGGATAGAGTGTCAGCCTGCAGACTGAAGGGTCCCAGGTTCAATTCCCACCAAGGGCACATGCCCAGGTTGTGGGCTTGATTCTCAGTGGGAAGCCTGCAGGAGGCAGCCAATCAATGATTCTCTCTCATCATTGATGTTTCTATCTCTCTCTCTCCCTCTCCCTTCCCTTCTGAAAGCAATAAAATAAATATATTTTTTTAAAAGAAATGCAGCCCTAACCAGTTTGACTCAGTGGATTGAGCATCTGCCTATGAACTAAAGGGTCCCAGGTTTGATTCTGGTCAGGGGCATGTACCTTGGTTGCTTGCACATCCCCAGTAGGGGGCGTGCAGGAGGCAGCTGATTGATGTTTCTCTCTCATCAATGTTTCTAACTCTCTCTCCCTCTCCCTTCCTCTCTGTAAAAAGATCATTAAAAAAAGAGAAAGAAATGCAATATCTAAAGCTTTACATGCAAGAAGAATTAAGTTTTGATTGCCCTTATCAATAAGGCTAATCTTATGAACCAAGAAATCAACCCCAAATCCTAATTCTATAACCATTCCCCTCAAAATCCACCCACCTTATATTATCCCAACTGCACGGACAAAGCATTTGTGCCACCCAGCACATACAACCTGTATACCTGTTTGGAAGGTAGGATTTGCTCCAGGGTACATGTTGGGGGAGTAGGCAGGAGGTGCTGCTGCATAGCTCATGGGGAAGCCAGCTGGAGAAAAACACACAGAATGATCTGATGTTATCACTTGAAGGAGTAATATGATTTTACAACCAGGGTGGCCCACAGACCCATCTTCATCAGAACTCTGGACCAGCTCAGGCAGCCCCACAGCACTATGTAACCTGAGCATTTTATTTCTAGTTGTCTCATTTCCTCAGAATTGTGACGCATCAAATTCCTAATCATGTATTTCAAACCTATGAGTAAATGTTTACAACTTTTTCCCTGGCTGGTGTGGCTCAGCTATTAGAGTGTCATCCTGTACACCAAAGTGATTCCAGGTTAGAGCACATATCAAGATTCTGGGTTCCATCCCTATTTGGGGTGCATGTGGGAGCAACAGATTGATGTCTCTTTCTCTCTTCCCTGCTTGCCCTTTCTCTCTCTCTAAAAATCAATAAAAGAGGTATTTTTAAAAATACAACTTTTGACAAAGAAAAAACTGGGCAGAAACTAAGTTAGAATACAAAATAACACATATAGATATACTATACTAGTCAGAGAACTACCAATACTTAGGCAGTTTTATCCTAGATTCTAATTCTATAATTTAAGAGCGATAAAAGCATTGTGTGCTGAAGGGGTTCTAACTGTGACCATAGACCCATGGAACTGGCAAAAAGCCAATCTCACGATCTACTTGGAAGCCACCTTGAATTTATTAATGCTAACAATGAATCCTACCTAATAAGAATAATATGCAAATTAACCATCACTCTGCTACACCCACCAGCCATGCCTACCAGCCAATCAGAGTGAGTACGAAAATAAATACAACCAAGATGGCTACAGCTACAGAGAGCAGGAGGGAGGCTTTGGTTTCCCAGGCAACAGAGGAAGCCAAGCTTTCTGCCTGCCCTTGCTGGCCTAGGACTCCACTCAAGGCTACAAAGTTTCAATTGTAGAAAGTAAACAAGCTGAAACCGGTTTGGCTCAGTGGTAGAGCATCGGTCTGCGGACTGAAAGGTCCCGGGTTCGATTCCGGTCAAGGGCATGTACATTGGTTGCGGGCACATCCCCGGTGGGGGGTGTGTGCAGGAGGCAGCTGGTCGATGTTTCTCTCTCATCGACATTTCTAGCTCTCTATCTTTCTCCCTTCCTCTCTGTAAAATATCAATAAAATATATTTTTTAAAAAGAAGAAGAAAAAGAAAGTAAACAAATCCAAACAGAAATGGTGGCAGCCACGGAGCTGGAAAGAATGGGAAGCTGGGTTGGCCCCAGCAAAGGAAGAAGCAAAGCTTTCTGACACCCTGGCCTACCCAGGCCTCCACTTAAGGCTACAAAGTTTCAATTATAGAAAATAAATTCCAACAGAAGTGGCTGCCAGCCACAGAGTAATCAGGAGGCTTGGCTCCAGTTTCAGTTGTAGAAGGTAAATAAATTCCAGATACCAGGGCCTCTTCTTGGGTCACCAGGGAGAGTGGCTGGCCTGCAAACCACCACAGGCCCCTCGCTCAGGCCACCCCACACCCCAAGGGAACCCCCACCCTGAACTGGGACATCCTTCAGGGCAAACCAGCCAGCCCCAACACATGCACCAGGCCTCTATCCTATCTAATAAAAGAGTAATATGCAGATTGACCATCACTCCAACACACAAGATGGCTGTCCCCATGTGGTCAAAGATCCTTCCCCCATTGGGACACAAGATGGCCAACAGGGGAGGGCAGTTGGGAGGCACCAGGCCTGCAAGGGAGGGCAGTTGGAGGCGATTAACCCTGCAGGGGAGGGCAGTTAGGGTGACCAGGCCAGCAGATAAGGGAAGTTAGGGGCAATCAGGCTGGCAGGGAGCAGTTAGGCATCAATCAGGCTGGCAGTAGAGTGGTTAGGTGGTGATCAGGATGGCAGGCAGAAGTGGTTAGGGACAATCAGGAAGGCAGGCAGGTGAGCAGTTGGGACCAGCAGTCCTGGATTGTGAGAGGGATGTCCCTCAAGGGTTCCCAGATTGGAGAGGGTGCAGGCTGGGCTAAGGGACAGACTCCCACTCCATGCATGAATTTCGTGCACCGGGCCTCTAGTTCTTTATAAAACTAAACCACAACCACTAATAACTCATCTGAATAAAAAAAAGAAACAGCAAATAAGACATTGTTTTTCTCTGTCTGACTTATTTCACTTAGCATAATATCCTCTAGTTCCATCCATGTTATGCAAATGGTAAGATTTCATTATTTTTATAGCCGAGTAATATCACATTGTACATAGTACTACCTCTTCTTTATCCAATCATTTGGGTTGCTTAAAAAACATGGCTATTGCCGAAACCGGTTTGGCTCAGTGGATAGAGCGTCGGCCTGCGGACTGAAGGGTCCCAGGTTTGATTCTGGTCAAGGGCATGTACATTGGTTGCGGGCACATCCCCGATGGGGGGTGTGCAAGAGGCAGCTGGTTGCTGACTCTCTCTCATCGATGTTTCTAACTCTCTATCCCTCTCTCTTCCTCTCTGTAAAAAATCAATAAAATATATTTAAAAACAACAACAACAAGAAAAAAAAAACATGGCTAATGTAAATAATGCTGCAATGAACATAGAGGTACATATATAATTTCAAATTAGTACTTTGGATTTATTCAGCTATATTCCCAGGAGTGGAATTGCTGGACCAAATGATAATTCTATTTTTAATTTTTTGAGGATCCTCCATACTGTTTTCCATAGTAGCTGCACCAATTTGCCATCCCACCAACAGTGCACAAGGGTTTCTTTTTCTCCACATCCGCATCAACACTTTTTTATTTATTTATTGATGACATTCTGTCAGGTATGAAGTGATATTTCATTGTGTTTTTAATTTTCATTTCTGATTATTAGTGACATTGAGCATCTTTTCATATGTCTGTTGGCCATCTATATGTCATCTTTTTTAAAAAAAACAAAAACAACATTTTAAAAGTATATTTTATTGATTTTTTTACATAGAGGAAGGGAGAGAGATAGAAAGTTAGAAACATCGATGAGAGAAAAACATCGATTAGCTGACTCTTGCACACCCCCCACTGGGAATGTGCCCGCAACCAATGTACATGCCCTTGACCAGAATCGAACCCAGGACCCTTCAGTCCACAGGCTGACGCTCTATCCACTGAGCCAAACCGGTTTTGACTATATGTCATCTTTGTATCATTTCACTTATAAGTGAAATCTAAAGAACAAAACAAGCAAACAAAAACAGATTCATGGATACAGAGAACAAACTGAAGGTTGCTGTTCTTGCTCTTTTGATTCAGTATCAAATAATTGGCTAATAAGGTAATAAGATAACTGCTGAGATTTTGATTGGAATCACATTGAATTTAGGTATTAATTTGGAGGAGGAGGATGTTTTTACAAAACTAAGTCTTCCTTTCCATAGACAGGTGCATATATTTCCATTTATTTAGATATTCATAAATATTTTCCAAAAAAAGACATTAAGATAATAGTCAAAATCCTGGCCATCAGCAGATGAATAATTATGGAGTAGTATTATTTAAATATAAAAAGAACACAGCAACCTCTGTGAATTAGTTGGAAATGGTTCCTGGAATGCACAAAATTGACAAAGCAAAGTGAACTCAACCTGCATTTCTATTCCAGAAAAGAACCTGTGGTTCAGCCATGAGGAGTATGTGGGCCGACAGTCTCTAGGAGCAGCACCTTCCAGGGCCACTTTGGCCTAATGAAGGCCTCCTCTCACTGCCAATACTTGACCCAGAGCTCCGTTCAGTTGGCTGAGACTTCGGCAAATGTGTATTATAATCCTGAGGCTCTCCTCCCCATTCTGCTGCTTCCCCACTGACCTTTCAAAAGTGTTATCCTCCACCAAAATGTCTGTATTTCTAATTCTATCAAGTATGTAACATCTTTTGTATAACAAAGAAGAAATTAGAATATATGGATGCAATTGGCCTAACATGGACTGAATGTTCCTTCTAAAATTGTATGTTGAAACCCTAACCCAAATGTGATGGTATTTGGAGCTACTCCACAGTAATCATTTCACAATGTATACATATATTAAGTCATCACAAACATCTTTATAAATATGTTATAGAAATTAGACAGATACAATTTTTGTATATCATTCCTCAATATAGCTGGGGGGGGGGGGGGGATGACCAATCAACATGCTATCTGCCTAACAGAAGAAAACATCAACTGGATTACCTATGACTTTTAATACACTGTGTATTACATTCAATGTAAAAACAATAGGCACCCACAAAGTGCTACCATCTGTGTTATATCTGTGTTACCATCAACTTAGCTAAAACTGTTCTCCACCCCCTGATCATTACCTGAGACTGCCACACTCAACTTACAGGCTCAACCAAGCTGCCTCCAAGGGCTCTTCTATACTAACTGCCTGTCTTGGCTCATTCTATGGACTTTCCTAAAATCTTTCAAAGATTCACAAACACCAAAAAAGCAGCATGTAGCTTCAGGGTGAGCAGCCCTAAGCCTGGCACTAGCGAAAGTCAGCCTCAGTTAGCAGCTTAGTTTTTCTCAGGCACGCCCATACCCAGCACAAGTGGCAACCATCTGCAGAAGACTGTAGCTCATAAGAGATGGTCCCAGGCAGAGCACAAGCAGCAGCTGATCTTGGCCTGAACCTCCCAAAGGCCCAAGAGCAACATACCTAGTGGCCAACTTCAGCCACCATCTAACCATCTCCACAAATGAAAAACTTGAAAATCAGACTAGGCAAGCACCAATGGCTCACTGAAGTGAATCCTGCTACACAAGGTCAACCCCTGCACAATAGCTGCTCAACTATAGTCACGGGCAGTCCTCACAAATAATCAAATTGAGGGTCAATGCTTCCCAACAGCAATCAAGGCTTAACTTCATGGGTTAGCACACATCACTCACACAAGGGGCACCCCTGGAGCTGGCAGACAAAAGAGTGGGATCAGAAGTTTCACAAGGGGCATTAAACTTGGCTGAAACAAATACCACTTCACTTTTTTAAAATTATGTGTGTTTTTTTCCTTTTTCCCCCTTTTCCTTTTTTTTTCATGCTTCCCGCCCCCCCCTTTTTAAATTTACCTTTATATCCATCTACTTTATTAATTTTTTGTTATTCTAGTCTCTGTTCTTTCATTCATATATATAATTTTCTGCTTCCCTTTTGGTACTCAATTTTTTTCCTTTTTTTCCCCCCACTACTCAAGCTTTTATTATTTCTTTTCTTTCAACTTTCTTTTTTCTACTGCTTTCCCATTCTTTTTCTTTTTCTTGTTTTAGGACTAATTGCTTTCTTTTCTACTTTCCTTTTCAAAGTTTTTTCTTATATTTTCATTTCGTTCCTTCCTCCTTTATTTTAAACAGATTTGCTCTAATTCTTTCCTCTAATTCTTTATTCTTCTTTTCTTTACTTGAGCTCTACATATACATATTCTGCCCACACTTTTCTTGTTGTTTCTTTTGTTTCTTTCTGCTTTTTTGTTTTGTTTTCTCTTAGTATTTTTCTCTCTTTTTTTCTATAATTCTTGCTCTATTTTCTCTTTCAAAATCCTAAGAAATAAAATAAAAATTTTAAAAATAAGAAAAAGGACTAATAAACTAACAATCCAACTTAAAGAATTAGAAACAGAAAAAAACAAGAAAAGCCCAGTGTACATAGAAGGAAGGAAATAACAAAATCAGAGCAGAAATAAATGATATAGAGATAAAATAAGTATATATAAAAGATCGGTAAAACCAAGAGCTGGTTCTTTGAAAAGGTAAACAAGATAGATGAACTTCTAACCAAACTCCTCAAGAAACAAAGAGAGAGCACCCAGATAAAATCAGAAATGAAAGAGGTGAAGTAACAACTGAAGCCACAGAAATACAAAGGATCATTAAAAAAAATAATATGAACCACTCTGTTCTAACAAACTGGACAACTTGGCGCAAATGGACATATTCCTAGAAAGATATGACCTTACAAAATTCAATCAGGAAGAATTAAAAAACCTGAATAGGATTCTAAGATCAGAGGGGGTGAGGATGGGGAAGAGAATGATGAAATGACAGCCCAAAAGGCAGAAGTGTACTGAACCTTATCTCGGAGCAAATAGAAGGAGCTCTATCTGGAATTGATGAAATAGACACAGCTGGTGAGACAATTCGCAGCTGGGAAGGGCAGAGGACACCTGGAGAATGGTAGAATTGGGGATCTGGGTTGGAGAGACCAGCAGGCCAAGAATATATGAAGGAAGATGCACAGCACCAAGTCAGCATCCCTTGAGGACAGGTGTAACATCGGACTGTGGAAGGGAGGCCCACAGGACTGCTGACAGCGGGGGATTCTAGATCTAAGTCCACAGCCACAACAGGCTGAGCCCAAAAAGGTAGCCTGAAGAGCTGCTCGAACCTAATGGTGCCTGGGAGAGAGAAACTCGCAAACACATGGTTGTTTTTGCCTGTGTTGTCTTTACTTTTATTCACTAATCCCAATTTATAAGATCTTTCAAATATAAACATCAGTGGCTGCAGTGATAGTGGAGGTGCTGAATTGTGGAGTCCGGGGAGAGACTGTGGAGAGCAGGTTGGGGAGAAGTGACCAGGAGTCCAGCACTGAGATAATCCTGACTCTCCAAATCTGAGTGGTCATTTTTCTCTGAGTGAAGAGAAAATGACCACTTTCTAAGTGAAAGGCCAGCAGCATCAGGACAGCTAGTGCATTCACATCCAGCTTTGAATTTTAAAAAGGAAACAAAGACTCTGAAGAGCCCTTGGGGAACTGGGTTAAAAGGGGCATTCAGTCATGGAAAGCAATACACCACCTAAAGCACAGTCAGAAATAGACACTTGGGAGATTAAGATTGACAGCAGGCAGAGAGGCAAAATAGACAGATTTATCCGGCCTGTTTACAATCAAGGCTCTGGAGACAGACATAAAGAAAGGAGTGGTGGATCACTACCTACTTAACAGGAAACTAAGAAGTAGAAGAAAGAACAGCAAAGTGGGGTCTTAAACCAGCCCTTAGGGGGCAATAAAACTTGGCTGAAGCAAACGACACTTCACTTCTTTTACCTTGTATTTAAATCTTTTTTCCGTTATTTTCTTTTGTATTTTTGTTTATATTTTATTTTTTTGTATTATTCTTCTTCATTTATTTAATTACTGGAGGCCCAGTGCACAAAATTTATGCATGGGGGAAGAGGTGTTCCTCAGCCCAGCCTGCAACCTCTCCAATCTGGGACCTTTCGAGGGATGTCCGACTGCCTGGTTAGGCCCAAGCCAGGTAGGATCGGGTCTAAATGGGCAGTTGGACATCCCTCTCACAATCCAGGACTGCTAGCTCCTAACTGCTCACCTGCCTGCCTTCCTGATTGCCCCTAACTGCTTCTGCCTACCAGCCAGATCACCACTCCCCTGCCAGTCTGATTGATGCCTAACTGCTCCCTGCCAGCCTGTTTGCCCCTAACTGCCCTCCCCTACAGGCCTGGTCACCCCTAACTGCCTTCCCCTGAAGCCCTAGTCCCCCCCAACTGCTCTCCTCTGCATGTCTGGGTCCCTACCAACAGCCCTTCCCTGCAGGCCCAGTCGCCCCCAATTTTCCCCCTCTGCCGGCCTGGTCCCCCTTAACTGCCATCCCCTGCAGGCCTGGTCCCTACCAACTGCACACCCCTGCTGGCCATCTTGTGTCAACCATCTTGTATCCACATGAGGGAAGCCATCTTGTATGTTGGAGTGATGGTCAATCTACATATTACTCTTTTATTAGATAGGACAGAGGCCTGGTGCACGGGGAGGGGGCGGGGGGGGAGGGGGGGCTGGCAGGTTTGCCCTGAAGGGTGTCCCGGATCAGGGTTGGGGTTCCCTTGAGGTGTGGAACAGCCTGGGCGAGGGGCCTGTGGTAGTTTGCAGTCTGCACACACACACACACACACACACACACACACACACAAAAAGGGAAGTCCCTGGTATCTGGGATTTATTTATCTTCTATAATTGAAACTTTGTGGCCTTGAGTGGAGACCAAGGCAGGTCAGGGCTTCAGGAGCTTGGCTTCCTCCATCGCCAGGGACAACTCAAGCCTCCTGCTCTCTCCATCTCCATGGCTGCTGCCATTTTTGTTAGGATTTATTTATCTTCTATAATTGAAACATGGTAGCCTTGAGTGGAGGCCTGGGCTGGCCAGGGCATGCAGAAATCTTGGCTTCCTCCATTGCTGGGTAAACTCAAGCCTCCTGCTTTGCTCCATGGCTGCAGCTATCTTGGTTGAGTTAATCTGCATACTCGATCCTGATTGGCCTGTGAGCATTGCTTGTGGGTGTAGTGCAGTGATGGTTAATTTGCATATTGCTCTTTTATTAGGTAGTATCATTTTTATCTTATTTTCCCCCACATTTTTCTTCCTTACTTCTCCCTTTTATCCTGTTTTCCCTTCTCCTGTCCTCGCTTTAGTTTTTCCCTTTCCTTTATTTTTACCTCTTGTTAAAAATTGAACTTCTTTATCTGCTTTATTGCTATGTTATTCTTATTGTAATTTCTGTTGCCTTAGTCATATATCTAATTTCCTCTACCCTGGTCTAAGTCCATGCACTCTTCTCCTTTCTATTTATTTGCTAGCCAATTTTTTATGCTCATTTTTCCTCTTTCATCTTTTCCTAATTGTTTAATTAGTTTCACTCAACAAACTCAAACCTACCTGCTCTCTATTCTATTCTCCTTTTCCAAAATGGATGAATATATGAGTAGGTAAATTAAAGAACATGTATGTTTTTGTTTTACTTATTTATTTACTTTTTTTTTTGAGAGAAGGGAATGATGAGGTGGAGAGAATGTTTATTTTTGTTGTTGTTAATCCTCACCAGAGGGTGTTTTCCCATTGCTTTTTAGAGACAGTGAAAGGGAAAGGTAGGGACACATTGATTGGTTGCCTATCACATGACCCCTGACCAAGGCGAGGGATTGAGCCTTAAAGCAAGATATGTTCTCCTGACTGAAACTGAACCTGGGACCTTTTAGTCTGCATGCTGACAGTCGTCTACTGAGCCAAACCAGCCAGCGCTATTTAATTTTTCTTTTATTATTATTTTTCATTTTTCTTCTCTGTTTATCCACACACTCTCATTCTCCTCCTCTATACTGAACCACAGTCCTTTACCTATTCATTAGATTCCTTAATATTACTTTCTGTAGATACGTTTTTCCTCTAGAGATCCTGTCCCCAATTTTTCTGGGTATTTGTTTGAATTTTTTGGTTATATCTTTTTGTATTGTGTTTTCTCCCATTATTTTTTCGCTTTTTTCCCATCTTTTTCTTTTTTCTCTTAACTTTATTTCCTTTCTCAGTACCATTTTTTTGCTCTTTTATTGCACCTAATTCTCTTTTCTGGTGGTCACTTTTATTGGTGTTATCAGTGTTATGAGTACATTCACGTTTTGTTACCCTTGTGTTATGTCTTATTGAGGTTTATTTTGTACTACTTGGTCAATGTGGTAGAGAATGAGTGGCAAACCAGACACCCTGAGAGGACACTCCATCCATAAATGGGACAATAACACCCACTACCCAACTACACCATAATAATCCAAATATTCCAAGAATACCCAGCCCAGAAGATGGAAGAGGTTGCACCACTGGGTCCAAAAAACATCTACTATATAAGACAAATAAATAAATTTTTAAAACCTGGGCAGCATAGTAGTTTGATAAAAACAATCAGAAAGCAACAGCAACAATTGGGAGAAAAGAAACAATCCCCATATGAAACAAACGTAGGAATCACCATAAAAGGAAATAAATGAAATGGAAGCAAGCAATTTGTCAGAGAAAGAATTCAGAGCAATGGTTATAAGTATGTTGAAAAGGATGGAACACAGATTCAACAATATGTGTAAGAATAAAGAGGATGTAAAGAAGAATCAAACAGAAAAGAATAATATAACTAGAATGAAAAATATAATGGAAAATTTCAATAACAGAAGAGAAGCTGATGATCATATCAACAAGTTAGAGGAAAAGGAAGAAATACACCCAAGCACACCAACAACTAGAAAAAGGCAGGAGGAGAGCTTGAGGGAGTTTTGGAACAACACACAGAAAAAACATATACTAGGAGTGCCAAGGGAGAAGAACCTGAGAATGGAACAGAAAACCTTTTTGAACAAATAATGACCAAATCAGGAAATTTCCTGATTTGGGGAAGAAAAAACTCACACAGGTCCAAGAAGCACACAGTATCCCAAACAAGATGAACCCAAAAAGATCAACACCAACATACATCAGAATTAAATCTGCAAACACCAATGTCAAAGTAAGAATCTTAAAGGAGAGAAACCAAGATGGCGGCCTAGGTAAGCACCTAAGCTGCCACCTCACACAACAATTTCAAAACAACAACTAAAAGAATGAATATCATCTAAAACCACAGGAAATCTGGCAGAGTGAAAAAATCTACAACTAGAAAGAAGGAGAGAGGCTCAAGGATCAGGGGAGTCACAAAGTGCTGAGGTAGGGAGACACTCGTGCTCAGAGAGGAAGGGCAGCTGAGTGCCTGGCTGGCAGGAGGGGAAAGGAAACCCCGGCTGCACTGAACCCCAGTTAGGACTGCACAAACCCCAACCCCATCCAAAACCCCGTGGACCCAGGATCATACGTGTGGAGTGTGGACTGTAGAGAAAGTCACCCAGAAACTCAGATACTGGGAGACTTGGGGAGCTGGGAGTCGCAGCCATCAGGGTCTACAGTCACAAGCATGCGCGAGTGAGTATGTGCGGAGGTCTGACCTCAGAGGTTGCCGCAGCCTCTCTGAAGCAGAAGGAGTCAGAAGCTCCAGACTACAGAGATCCATCCCAATTCCGGGCAAGCCTATGAGACACCCACGCTCTTGCACGGGGAATTTGGGACGGTCAGGCAGAAACTCAGGGGAGCCTTGGAAGGCAGAGGTCAGGCAGAAACTCAGGCAAGCACACAAGCACAGAGCTGACGAGAAGCAAAGACTGTCAGCTCATCACTGAGACTCCACCCTATGCAAGCTGATCAGAGAGGCTTTTAGAAATCTGCAAGTCTGATCCTATAAGACTGTCTCTAATACAAAAGGTATCCCATAGTAGACACAGCTGATACCCACATCCAATTGGCCTGAAGGTCATTTCCTCCCAGGGATACCAACAACAATAAAGACTTAGCTACAATAAGGCTGTGCACAGAGTCCACAAAGGGGAGCACCAAGACTGTCTACCTCAGGTAACTGAGAAGGCTGACCCACTAGGCCATATAGGATACCAAACACACAAAGCCATCCTACCAACTCTGGGAAGCAGCAAACATTCCGAGACAAGAAAATAGATCTCAAACTAAAGAGATGGAAGATATAGAGTTCAAAACCAAAACCACAGTTTTAAGGTTATGTAAGAATATCCTAGAAAAGGCCGAAAATTTTCATGAGACCCAACTAAAAATTAAACATAAACTGACTAAATTGGAAAATATTATGCAGGGATCCAACAGCAGAATGGAGGAACACAAGAAGCTGGTCAAAGAGCCAAAGGACACTCCTCTGGAGAAGCAAGAAGAAAAGAGAATCCAGAAAGGTGAAGGTAGTGTAAGGAGCCTCAGGGACAAATTCAAGCGTACCAACATCAGAATTATGGGGTTGCCAGAAGAAGAGCGAGTGCAAAATACTGAACACATACTTAAACAAATAATATAAAAAAACTTCCCTCACCTGATGAAAGAAATAGACATACAAGTACAGGAAGTGCACAGAACCTCAAACAAGAGGAATCCAAAGAGGAACACTCCAAGACATATCATAATTAAAATGCAAAGGGCAAAAGACAAAAAGGATCTTACAAGCAGCAAGAGAAAAGCATTTGGTTACCTATAAGAAAGCACCCATACTACTATCAGCTGATTTTTCAACAGAAACTATGCAGGCCAGAAGGGAGTGGCAAGAAATATTCAAAGTGATGAATAGCGAGAACCTACAACTAAGATTACTGTATCCAGCAAAGTTATTCAGAATTGAAGGGCAGATAAAGAGCTTCACAGATAAGAAAAAGTTAAAGGAGTTCATCACCACCAAACCAGTATTATATGAAATGCTGAAAGGTATTATAAGAAGAGGAAGAAGATCAAGTGAATTAAAAATCTAAAGAACAGAGACCGAAACAAGAGGTGGTCTAGGTAGTCCCCTAAGCTGACACCTCATCAACAATTTGAAAAAAACAACAACGGCTAAAATCAAAAGGGATCACACCAGACCCACAGGAAAGCTGGCGGAATGGGATGGCTACAACTAGAGACAAAGCAAGGCGCCACTGCTGCCATATGGAGTTTAAAACTATGGTGGAACCGGACCCGCCAGAGCTGCCGCAGCAGCGAGTGAGGGAAGCCCACTGAGAGCAGAGCTCGCTCTGCCCTGGGTCCAGGGAGTGGGCCTTCCCAGCAGGCCCGCCATGGGAGCGAAGGAGCCGATGCCAGGCCTTGGCCGCGCCTTTTGCTCCTGCCCGGAACGAGATGCCTTTGAGCGCAATCTCCCCGCCCGTAGCCACCTCAGCGCGGCCTCTGCGCACACCGTGTTGGTGAGGAGCTGGCATGGCGCCTTCCGTTCACAGCCCTGGCAAGTCCTTCCTCTGCCGCCGCATGGCCGGGCCGGAGCTTCTGCCGCTGCCACCTTGTGGATTTTAAAACTACAGTGGAAATTGAGCCCCAGGAGTGACTGTTGCTGCTGCACCGGCTGCCGCCGTGAGTGAGGCAAGCCCACCGAGAACAGAGCTCACTCCGCCCCGGGCCCAGGGAGTGGGCAGCTTCAGAACTTGGCCTCCTCGTCCGCTTCCACTCCACTCCCACCCTGAACAAGACACCTTTGAGCCCAGTCTCCCCGCCCGCAGCAATCTCAGCCCACCCGCCTTGCTGGTGAGGAGATGACGCAGCGCCTACCATTCACAGCCCCGGCAAGCCCTTCGCCCGTCAGGCCCACTGCCGTAGGGCCGAGCTGGAGCCTCTGCTGGGACCCCAAGAAGGGGCGCCGCGGCCGCCATGTGGATTTTAAAAATACAGTGGCAATTGAGCCACAAAAGCCACAAAAGCCACCGCCGCTACCGCACCTGGCACCGCCGCCTCGAGTGAGGGAAGACCACCAGGAGGGGAGCTTGCTCTGCCCCAGGCCCCGGGAGGGGGCTGCTTCGGAGCTTGGCCTCCATGTCCGCAGCCATTCTGCTGAGACTCCTTGGAGCGCAGTCTCCCTGCCCGCAGCCGTCCCAGCCCGCCCGCCGTGCTAGCGAGGAGCTGGCGCAGTGCCTCCAGTTCGTGACCCCAGCGCCCCAGGGGGGCCGTGTGCCCCTGGTGAGCTGTGTGACCCAAGGAGCCTTGTGCCCCGGGTGAGCCGTGTTCCCTGGGTGAGCCGTGTTCCCTGGGTGAGCCATGTGACCCAGGCAGACCATGAGTCCCGGGAGAGCCGTGTGCCCCGGGGGGAGACATGTGCCCCAGGGAAGCGGTGGGACCCGGGGTGGGGGGGGACGGAGTGAACCAGAGGAGGAGCGGATTCTATTCATGTGGTCCTGAGATAGTCACCATAAAACAAGCAGACTGTCAAGCGGGGAGGGGAAGGAAACCTGGGGGAGATAAGAGATCAACCGAAGGACAGGTATGCATGCAAAGAAGTACAACCAATGAACACAGAACTCTGGGGAGAGAGGGCATGTATGGGAGGTGGAGTGGGGGGGGGCAATGGTAAGCTATATATACATATAATACCTTAATAAATTTTTTAAAATGAAAAAAAATAAGAGATATTCCTCTGAATGTATGGCAAATATATTGAAATTTTTTTTATGTGTTTTGATGGTAATATTAGTTTAACTTCTAAATGAATAAAGATCAGGAAATAAAAAATGAAAAAAATCTAAAGAACAGAATAAACTGATGAATATAATAGAATCAGGAGCAAAGAAAGGGACTGGATTGATAATTATCAGGGGGAAAGGGGTGTGGGAGTGCAGAAAGAGACTAGATTAATATCGTATAACCTATGGATGAGGATAATGGGGGGAGTGGGAGGGTAAGGGCAGAGAGTGGGGTAGGAACCAGGTGGAAGGGAGCTATTGGGGACAGGGAGGAGAAACAATTGTAATAATCTCAGCAATAAATATTTATTTTAAAAAATAAAGAAAGAAAGAAACACATTTCAGGAAAAAAAAAAGACATACACAGACTGAGGGTGACGAAATGGATAAAGGTTTTACAGGAAAATGGAAATGAAAAAAGCTGGAGTAGCAATACTTATATCTGACAAATTAGATTTCAAAGTGAAGGACATAACAAGAGATAATGAATGCTACTTCATAATACTAAAGAAAGCAATCCAACAAGAAGAAATAACCCTGGTAAACATACATGCACCCAATACAGGAGCATCCAAATACATAAAAAAAAAAAAAAAAAAAAAAACTGCTGGAGGACATTAAGGGAGAGATTAATAGCAATACAGTCATAGTAGGAGATCTTAATACCCCACTGTCACCTTTGGACAAATCATCTAAACAAAAAATCAGCAAAGAAATATCAATCCTAAATGACTCATTAGACCAGATGGAATTAATTGACATCTTCAGAACATTTCACCCTAAAGCCACAGAATATACATTTTTCTCAAGTGCACATGGGTCATTTTCAAAGATAGCGCACATGTTGGGACATAGGCAAAGTCTCTTCAAATTCAAGAAGATAGAAATCATATCAAGCATCTTCTCAGATCATAGTGGCATAAAGCTGTAAATCAACTACAATAAAAATAACTCAAAGAAATCAAACACATGAAGACAAAACAGCATGCTATTAAACAAGGACTGGGTTACCAGAGAAATCAAGGAAGAAATTAAAAACATCATGGTAACAAGTGACAATGGAAACACAACAATCCAAAAACTATGGGACACAGCAAAAGCAGTTTTGAGAGGGAAGTTCATATCTCTACAAGCATAATGCAAAAAAAACAAGAAAAAATGGTAACAAATTATCTAACTCTACAACTCAAAGAGTTAGAAAAAGAGCAACAAGAAAAGCCTACTGTTAAGAAGAAGGAAATAAATAATAAAAATCAGAGTGGAGATAAACAACATAGAGACCAAAGAAACAACACATAAGATCAACCAAACCAAGAGCTGGTTCTTTCAAAGGATAAACAAGATTGATGAAACTCTAGCCAGGCTAACCAAGAAACAAAGAGAGAGGACCCAAATAAAATCTGAAATGAAAGAGGTGAAATAAGAACAGACCCCGCCAAAATACAATGGATTGTTACAAAATAATATGAGCAACTCTATTACAACAAACTGGACAACCTTGAGGAAATGGACATATTCCTAGAAAAATATAACCTGCAAAAACTTAATTAGGAAGAATCTAAAAATCTCAATAGACCAGTGACTTGGGAAGAAACTGAAACAGTCATCAAAAAGCTTCCAGCAAACAAAAGACCAGGGCCAGATGGCTTCACAGGAGAGTTTTACCAAACATTCAAGGAAGAACTAAAACCTATCCTCCTCAGGCTATTCCAAAAAAGTCAAGAGGAAGTAATACTTCCAAACTCCTTCTATGAGGCCAGCATCACCCTAATACCAAAACCAGATAAAGACAACTCAATGAAAGAGAATTACAGGCCAATATCCCTCATGAACATAGATGCCAAAATCCTCAACAAAATTCTAGCAAATCAGCTCCAGCAGTACATCAGAAAGATCATACACCATGACCAAGAAGGGTTTATTTCTCTCTCATAAATGTTTCTAGTTCTCTATCACTTTCCCCTTCTCTCTATAAAACATCAATTATATATATATATAAGAAAATTATATATATATAAAAGAAACATTTATATATATATATAAAAGAAACATTTAAGATTCCTCCATATCTGCCTGGCTGGTGTGACTTCAGTGGCTGAGAACCCAGCCTGGGCCAGGAGGGGATCTCTGCATGGGTCCGCACACAGTTGCCAGCCTAAGACCCCAGGCTGGGGCAGGGGCCCAAACCACTGCATTCGCAAGCAGCTGCAGGAGTGGGGGAACGTCCCTACGTCGCTATGGTGATGCGGGACGTTCCTGCCCACCCCCAGCCACTTGGCACCTGTTCCAAGTGGCCAGGGGGCATTCTGGGACCCCTGCTGCTCAGGGCCTAAACACAGGCCTACAGGCTAGGAGCAGCCTGGGTCCAAAGGATGTTAACTGCCATCTTTGGTGGGTTAATTTGCATACTCGCTCTAATTGGCTGTGGGCTTAGTGAAGGTACGGTCAATTAGCATTTTTCTCTTTTATTAGTGTAGCTAGAAGCTGGCCAGGATAATGCCTTTTTCTTTTTCTTTTGACTTCTGTTTCTTCAAGTTCACTGCCAGCATCAGAATGAGCAGTAGTTTCATTTGTTGAACCTGTAACACTGGTAACTCTGAAGTAATCATTGTGGAGAGGTGTTTTCATAATGGAGGGAAAGAATAAAGCACTGTATAACTCAAAACTTGAGAAACAACCTAAAAGGCAATCCTCAGCTACCTATCCAGGCGCTACAGCCATTGACATAGTTACACCTCAAAAGTCTTTGCTGTGTTATTCCTGTGTTAATCCAGTTGCCGGGGATTAGGAGAAGAGGAGGGCCTTCAAGACAGTTGCAATCCTAACTCACCATCTGTTAGCATTTTCCACATGCCAGTGGCACAGGCTACTGATAAGCTCAGAAAGGGGAGGAAATTGGGGGCCACTGTGGGAAAATGCACTAACTCTTTCCAATGGGGACTGAGTGCACACCAATAATTTTGCACTGTTAATGGAGAGAAGTTTATAGGAAACCCTCAAAACCTGAATTGAGAATGCCTCTACAGAGTTCTGCATTTGCTGCTGTCCAGTGCTACAGGAAATATTGTATGATAAAAACTATTTTTTAAAATATATATTTTATTGATTTTTTTTTTTTACAGAGAGGAAGGGAGAAGATAGAGTTAAAAACATCGATAAGAGAGAAGCATCAATCAGCTGCTTCCTGCACACTCCCTGCTGGGGATGTGACTGCAACCAAGGTACATGCCCTTCACCAGAATTGTACCCAGGACCTATCACTCCCCAGGCCAATGCTCTATCCACTGAGCCAAACCGTCTAGGGCTAAAAACTATTTTTTTTTTAATGTTACATATTCTTAGAAAATACTTTCCCCATTTCCAAAGCCCAAGCAAAAAGTAATTTCCTTCTGAGCCAGTGAATGGATTGCTCCAGTCTACCTCTTCAATGGGAGTATCACTCTCTGAAGGAACCAGATTGATAAGAGCTCCTAGCTTCACAAAAGGCCTAATGCCTCACTTGCTGAACCCATGTGGGTTATTTAAACCCACAAAGAGCAAATTCCCCCAGGACAGGCTTAACATCAACTCAGAGGCCAAATGTACTGGTTTTTATATCACTTTCATATTTACTTATAGATATTTGGCTTATATTCTTACAAAACCATGGTACTGGAGAATCAAGAGCTCTGATGACTAGGATCTTTTATCACATAAAATTTTACATGTTTTATTCAGTTTTCTAGTGTGTGTGTTTTTTTTATATCAACATGATTTTAAGGTTATCTGTTCCACCATATTACCAAAACTGAAAATGAAACTGTAACATTACAAATAATTATTCCTTGTTCAAAGTCAACAATTAGGACCACCATTTGCTTTTTTTTAAATTGATTAATTTGAGAGAGAGGAAAGTGGGGGAACACATGGATTTGTTTTTCCACTATTTATGCATTCATTGGTTGATTCTTGTATGTGTCCGGATTGGAGATTGAACCTGCAACCTTGACATATCAGGATGATATTCTAACCAACTGAACTACCTAGCCAGGGCCGAATTTGCTATTTTTGACCAACCAGCTCCTATTCCCCCAAATTTTGCTTCATCTCTCCCTCTTGGCCCATGTTTGACTATTAGTTCAGACTTAAATAAACCAATAGACGTCCATCTCTGGCCCAGGGATAGAAGCTGAGTTCAGTCAGAACAAAGCCCAGGACTGTTCTGAATAGAAAACAAGAAGGCCCATGGGGCTTTCCTATAGAGAAGAAAAGTTATAAAAATGCTGCTAACCAAGGGATTAATGGGAAGAGCTAAACAGATCAACCACAATGAGAAGAAGTGTGACCTGTGACCAACACTGAGCTAATGATGAGGAAGTAATGCTGAGCCCAGGAGGACTAGATCCTATTCCCAAACCACTGGGGTCACCAGAGCTTCTGATTTTCTAGTACCATGATTTTTCAGATCCATGAGCCAATACATTTTCTTGCTTACCTAAGATACTTTGAGCTGGGTTTGTCAACTGAAAGCATTCTTAGTGACATGGAAATTCACCAGTGCTCAAATTAAAAGTTCAATATGAAAAAAAAAATTGTACTTACTTACCTGGATAACCAATTCCTTTGACATTTGTATAGGGAACTCCAGAAGAACTAGGACTATAAACAGGATTCATGACTTTGAGAACTAAAAAAGAAAAAGAAAAATTTAGTCAAATACTATTGTTCTCAGTTTTCCCTCCAGCATCAATCTCAAAAAAGCAGGTAACAGCCGAAACCGGTTTGGCTCAGTGGTAGAGCGTCGGTCTGCGGACTGAAAGGTCCCCCAGTTCGATTCCGGTCAAGGGCATGTACCTTGGTTGTGGGCACATCCCCGGTAAGGGGTGTGCAAGAGGCGGCTGGTCGATGTTTCTCTGTCATCGACGTTTCTAGCTCTCTATCTCTCTCCCTTTCTCTCTGTGAAATATCAATAAAATATATATATTTTTTTAAAAAGCAGGTAACAAGAGTCCTTCCTCTCCTTTACATAAGTAAGACATCTCATTCTGCTGCCAAACAACAGTAAACAGAAAAGCAACAGCAATGTCCGAAGGGGCCCAGTAGGACACTGTAAACTCTCCTTTACAACTGCTTTCAGAGCATCAGAAGCTAAGAAAAAAAAAAAAAGGGGGTGTTCTCTACCTCCCTGCTTAAAATAGTGTGTGTGTGTGTGGGGGGGGGGGAAGGGCCTATAAATACCCTAAATGCCCTTATAAAGAAAAGAATAGTTAAGTAAAACAGATCTAACCACAACATGAAATACTGGTTCAGTTGCTGTTAAAAATGTTAAGTGAAGAAATACCTGGTGGGGTAGGGGAAAATGGCAGCTGACAGGACAGAGGTAAAGGAGAGGGTGTGAGTAAGTAAGAGGGTGAAAGGAGAGTGTGTGTATATGTGTGGTGCATGTGTGAGTGAGTGAGGGACAGTTAAATCCAGCAGGAATATCAGAGGCTGGCAGACCAGGCTCTCCTGGACAGGGAGCACCTACAACTGCTGTGGGTACTCTCCAGGCTGCAGGGCTTGGGTACGGAGCCCAAACCATGTAAAAGGTCACTTCTAGGAACTCATCAGCACCACCACCCAGACTGACCTTGGACACTGCCCATGGTCCTGCAGCCTGGGTAACTGGGGAGGATGAGCCACTGGCCCATATAGGACACCAAGCACACAAAGCTACCCTACCATCTCAGACACAAAGAAAGAGATCACAAACAAAAGAAATGGAGGAAAACAAATTACTAGAGATAGAGTTCAAAACCACAGTTAAGCCGAAACCGGTTTGGCTCAGTGGATAGAACGTCGGTCTACGGACTGAAGGGTCCCAGGTTCAATTCCGGTCAAAGGCACATACATTGGTTGCAGGCACATCCCCAGTGGGGGGTGTGCAGGAGGCAGCTGACGGATGTTTCTCTCTCATTGACGTTTCTAGCTCTCTATCCCTCTTCCTTCCTTTCTGTGGAAAATCAATAAAATATATTAAAAAACAAAACAAAACAACAGTTAAAAGGTTTTTCAAAAATTTCCTAGAAAAGGCTGATAAATTTAGCGAGATCCTGGAGGATATAGAAAAGGACCAACTAGAAATTAAAAATACACTGACTGAAATAAAAAATATTATACAGATACCCAACAGCAAACTAGAGGAATGCAAGAATTAAGTCAATGATTTGAAATACAAAGAAGCAAAAATCACTCAACTGGAAAAGCTAAAAGAATCAAAAAATTTAAAGATAGTGTAAGAAGCCTCTGGGGCAACTTCAAGCGTACCAACATCAGAATTATGGGGTGCCAGAAGAAGAGAGAGAGCAAGATGCTGAAAACCTATTTGAAGAAATAATGACTGAAAACTTCCCCCACCTGGTGGAAGAATTAGACTTAAAAGTCCAAGAACCAGAAACAAAAGGAATCCAAAGAGGACCACACCAAGACACATCATAATTAAAATGCCAAGAGCAAAAGACAAAGAGAGAATATTAAAAGCAGCAAGAGAAAAACAGTTAGTTAGTTACTGACAAGGGAGCACCCATACGATTGTCAGCTGATTTCTCAATAGAAACTATGCATGCCAGATGGGAGTGGCAAGAAATATTCAAAGTGATGAATAGCAAGAACCAAAAATCATACACCTATGGATGAGGACAACGGGGGGGGGGGGGGGGGGAGGGATAAGGGAAGAGGGTGGGATGGGAACCAGGTGGATGGGAGCTATGGGGGGGGGGGGGGAAGAGGGATAACTGTAATAATCTGAATAAAGATTTATTAAATTAAAAAAAAATAAAATAAAATAAAGAACCTAAAAAAGTTAAAATCCTATTTTTAAGGGCACTTAAGTGCTTTGTTTGTTTGTTTGTTTGTTTGTTTTTCCAATTCTAATTCTCTAGTTCTGTGGCATTACACTGCTCATTGTCTCAATGTTTGAAAATTCAAATAATTCTGGCATTACAATTCTGTCTAACTTTAAAACAGAAATGAATTGAAAAGCAGTTGTAGAGCAGAATAACTGAAAATCCTAACAAATAACAGGAGAGCCTGATAGGAGGGCAGGGGTAGCAGCTGCAGCAGATGGTGCTTTCTCCTGTCTCATGAGTGTCAGGCACTTGCCCTACACACATAGCCAATCCTTCCACTATTATGAAGAGCAGAAGGCAGGAAGAGGGGGGGCTATGTGTTGGTCACTTCTAGTAACTACTGCACCAAAACACCCAGCAGAACACAAGGAAGCAGGCTGTCTCCAACTCTTAAATCCCTCAGGGACCTCTACCAGACCTTAGTTTCAGGAAAGGGCTAATCATAAGTAAGGTATGCAAACACTCGTAAGCCGAGTAACTTAAAAGAAAATCTCCACAATGTGAACCACAGTAGCTTCAACATTAGGAAAAAAAAATAGCTTTGACTTGTTTCATTCTTGGCTTGAAATGCAAAAATAATCCACTACATTTATACTTACGAACGTTTAAAAATGTGCTATTAGTGCCAAAAATAAAAGTTATTAACCTAGTGTTTCATAAAATATTTGGGAAAGCAACCTGAAATTACAAATACAAGGATGACTTGAAAATTTAAGTGGGAACCAGACAAACCTTTCCATCTAAAAAAATTTCTTGCATGCCAAAACACTCCAAAATATTTTTATAAACATTATAAAACATTAAAAAATCCATTATGTACACACTTATATACACTATAAAGGAGAAATATCCTGTTTGTAGACAATTTGTAAAATCGCACCTTTTTCAAAATTAAGCAAGACTGGGCCACAAAATGTCCTTTCTGACGAAAACATTAAAAGCCTTTCAAGCTGGAGGGCGAAAACTAAGCTTCTGCCAGGCAAATAGAATAATTTTTACACCGTGGATAGGCAAAGTGAATAGATTACATATATGAAATTGTCAAAATCATAAGAACCCAAACCCAACTTACAGAAACAAAAACCCACTACTTCTCCATTTTTCTTCCAATTTTCTGTGATCTAACTAAGATCTTAAAGAACCCAGAGAACATTTTTGTGCAAAGACTTCACTAGGTAGCAGTCCTCAAAGCCCACACCGCACCTGCCCGCACCGCTCTCTGCCTACCTGGCTCTGTGTGTCCCAGGAACCGGTACCTAACACCGCTCAGCCCCGCCCTGCGGAACCAAGTGCGGTGGATCCCTACCAGGGCACCGAAGGGCCTGAGAGACGACTCCACCTTGGTGCTGCACAAAGAGCCGCACTTCCGGCCAGACAGCCCACCCCCACTCACCCCGCTGCGCCTGGCGGTGGCGTCCTGGGTCTGGGGGACCCGCTTGGCGAAGGGGCTCCACAAGGGGCTAACAGCGCGGAGGCTTTGCTTCGTTGCGTGGGTTGAACTTCGAAGCTCCGTCTCCGCTGCGCTGACTCTGTCTGGCCTGCTTCTCCACAGCCCGCGCTCCCCGCCCAAGCTGCGCAGCCGGGCTGCCGACTTCACTTCCGCCTGCAGCGCGCCTACGCGGGGGGTGCGCCTGCGCGGCCATAGTCTGCACCTTCCTGGCTCTGGAGCTGATGTGCATGCTCCCTTCTGTGTCCAAGGGTCCCCCTGTGCCTGATAGATGGAAAGAAACCAAGTGATGTGGCGACCCTTCAGGGTGCAGAGGGTTTAGTAGGTGGATAGCCAGAGAGGCCCAGGGCGCCAGTGGGGTCGTCTCTGTTGATCTTTCGAACCGCTTACATGGAATGTTTTTCCTCAACCTATTTTTGCTGTTCCTACTGATGTATTATAGAAAGAACCTATTGGAACGTAATTGTAGCGTTTTCTTAATATCTTATTGGTGAAAGTGGAGTATCCCTTTCCCTACTCTATGCTGGGTGTGGGCTCCTTAAGATATCTGGAGGAAAATAATTTTCTGAGACTCGCATAGCAGGGTGAGTGACTTTTATTTGCACGGTATTAGATAATCTGGATTTCCAAAGTTCCATTTTCCTTAAATCAGTCCTGGAAGATGTGTAGCTGGGAATTCAGTAGAGCTAGAAGCAAAGTCAGCATCCAAAGTTTTCTTACCATGGTGTAGTTGGGTCTAGTGCAGCATCAGGTTAGTTGCAAGTCTACTAGTCTATTGTGTGGCTTCCACATGGCCTATGAGCCATGTGGGTGAATGCAAGGTATTGTGGACAAAGCAGGCCACATGCTAGCCTGACAGGCTCAGGGAAGGCCTGCATGGCAGTCTTGAGAACTCAGAGACCTAAGGTAACCTCAAAGAATGGTCTGAAATTAAACTTTGGGAGCAATTGTGATTAGTCACCTCCTAGGCTGGTATCTTCACTGACAAGGTCAACATTTACCTTAACGAAGCCAGTTTTTTGCATTTACAATAACATACCCTTTGAAATGTCTGGGTAACTTGCAACTTCCCTTTTTCTGGATCCCTTGGGGCACAACCTAATGTGCTGGTCACCAGGACAGATACCACAAATTCCTTCATTATGTTAATTGTTCCTGCACCTACCTAAGTATGTGTCCATCATTTTATTTTTTATCCAAACCCAGGAGTTTTTTGCCTCACCCCCACCCCCAATTTGCTTCCTCCTGCCTATCTAGTCCATGGTCAGCAAACTGTGGCTCTTGAGCCACATACGGCTCTTTGGCCCCATCAGTGTGACTTCCACAAAATACCTTGGTTTGAGCAAGTCTATTTTGAAGAAGTGTCATTAGAATAAATTAATTTTAAAAAGTTTGGCTCACAAAAGAAATTTCAATCGCTGTACTGTTGATATTTGGCTCTGTTGACTAATGAGTTTGCTGACCACTGAGATTAGAGTCTAGTCTATGACCAATGAATTTCATGTAACCTACCTACATCCCTTTCCTTTTATTGCAATGTATACATACAGATGTAATCCCACAATCTCCGGAGCATTATTCAATTTGTTGAGGTTCTGCTTCCTGGCATATGACTACAGTGAAATATGGTAGCAACCATACTTGGGTAAAAACTGCTGTCTGAATTTTAACCCTGCTATTCTGGCCTTTGCATCTGCTTAAACATAGGGTAGTTAGCTCAGCTTCCAGGTGGAGACATGGAGACTAAGGCAATTTTCCCTAGTCTGGGACCCAAACTACAGGAGATTGATTCCCACAGACTCAGTAGGTTCAGGGGTAGAAACTGTAGATAACCTTTAGAGATTAACCACTGAGATCTGCTTCTGTATTATCGACTATTGCAAGATAGGGCCACATTCCAACAACCAGCAGGATGTGGCTGGGAGCGACCCTCCCTGCTGTTCCCAGCCTTTAGAATTTAGGATTTAGAACAAAGGAATATTCTTGTGGTTTAGACCTTTATTTAACTTATTTTATTTTTTTAATATTTTTAAATTAAATGATTATCTGTGTACATATATTACCATTGCTCCCCACACACACACCTTCCCATATATACCCTCCCTCTCCAGAGTTTTGTGTCCATTGGTTGCAATTATATGCATGTATACACGTCCTTTGGTTGATCTCTTATCTCCACCAGATCTCCCATCCCTCCCTGCTGTAATTTGACAGTCTGCTTGTTGTATTACTGTCTCTATAACTGTCTTTTGGTTCATCAGTTTATAATATTCTTTATTATCCATAAATGAGTGAGGTCATGTAGTGTTTCTCTTTCATTGACTGGCTTATTTCACTCCACATAATGTTCTCCAATTCCATCCAGATTGCTGAAAATGATAAGAATTCCTTCTTTTTTATGGCAGCATAGTATTCCATTGTGTAGATGTACCATAGTTTTTTGATCCAAGCATCTGCTGATGGGCATCTAGGCTGTTTCCAAATCTTAGCTGTTGTAAATTGTGCTGCTATAAACATAGGGATGCATATATCCTTTCTGATTGCTGTTTCTAGTTTTTTGGGATATATTCCTAGGAGTGGGATTACTGGGTCAAATGGGAGTTCCATTTTCAGTTTTTTTTAGGAAACTCCATACTGTTCTCCACAGAGGTTGCACAAGTCTGCATTCCCACCAGCAGTCCACCAGGGTTCCTTTTTCTCCATAACCTCGCCAACACTTGTCATTTGTTGCTTTGTTGATGTTGGCCATTCTGACAGGTGTGAGATTGTACTGCATTGTTGTTTTGATTTGCATCTCTCTGATAATTAGTGACTTTGAACATGTTTTCATGTGCCTATTGGCCTTCTCTCTGTCTTCATTTGAGAATATTCTATTTAGATCCATTGCCCATTTTTTAATTGGATCATTTATCTTCCTTTTATTAAGTTGTATAACCTGTCAGTAGATTTTGGAGAATAAACCTTTATCAGTGATAACATTTGCAAGTATGTTCTCCCATAGAGTGGGCTTTCTTATTGTTTTGATGATGGTTTCTTTTGCTGTAAGAACACTTTTTATTTTGATGTAGTCCCATTTGTTTATTTTCTCTTTAGCTTCCATTGCCCTAGGGGTATTATCAGTGAAGAAGTTCTTTTGGCATATGTCTGAGATTTTGCTGCCTCTGGATGCCTCTAGTATTTTTATGGTTTACAGTCTTATGGTTTCCCGTTTAACTCCTGTATCCATTTTGAGGATTTTTTTTTGTGTGTGTATGGTGTAAGTTGGTGATCCAGTTACATTCTTTTGCATGTATCTGTCCAGTTTTCCCAACACCATTTATTGAAGAGATGGTGTTGACTCCATTGTATATTTGTGTCTCCTTTGTCAAATATTAACTGAGCATAGTGAAAATGGGTTGATATCTGGATTCTCTGTACTATTCCATTGATATATATGTCTGCTCTTGTGCCAGTACCAGGCTGTTTTGAGAACAGTGGCTTTGTAACGCAGCTTGAAATCCAGTATGGAGATCCCTCCTACTTTACCCTTCTTTCTCAGGCTTGCTGTGGCTATTCGAGATCTTTTATTGTTCCAAATGAATATTTGGAGAGTTCTTTCTAGGTCAGTGAAATATGCCATTGGTAATTTAATGGAGAATGCATTGAACCTATAAATTGCTTTAGGAAGTATGGACATTTTAATGATGTTGATTATACCAATCCATGAACATGGTATGTTCTTCTATCTGGTTACATATTCGTCTATCTCTTTTTACAGTCTCATGTAGTTTTCCACATATAGGTCTTTTACCTACTTAGTTAAGTTTATTCCTAGGTATCTTAATTTTTTTGGTGCTATGGTAAATGGGATTGCTTTATTGGGCTCTGTTTCTGTAAGTTCACTATTGATGTATAGAAATGCCATAGATTTCTTGGTGTTAATTTTGTATCCTGCTACATTGCCAAATTCATTTATTAAATCTATTAGTTTTTTGATGGCATCATTTGTGTATTTTATGTACAGTATCATGTCATCTGCAAAAAAGGATAACTTTCCTTTTTCTTATCCAATTTGGATGTATTTATTTCCTCTTCTTGTCTGATTGCAATGGCTAGTACTTCCAGTACTGTGTCCAACAAGAGTGTTGAGAGTGGGCATTCCTGTCTTGTTCCTGTTCTTAGATGGAATGGTTTTAGTAGTTGGCCATTGAGTATGATGATGGCTATGTGTTTATCATATATAGCTTTTATTATGTTGAGGTATGATCCTTCTATTGCCAGCTGGTTGAGAGTTGTTTGTTTGTTTGTTTGTTTGTTTGTTTTTTTACTCAGAAAAGGTTGTTGAATTTTATCAAATGCCTTTTCTGTGTCGATTGATATGACTATATGATTTTTATCTCGCAATATGTTTATGGGATGTAACACATTTACAGATTTGGGGATATTGTACCATCCTTGCATTCCCGGAATAAATCCTACTTGGTCATGGTGTATTATCTTTCTGATGTTCTGCTGGATCTGATTTGCTAGAATTTTGTTGAGGATTTTGGCATCTATGTTCATGAGGGATATTGGCCTGTAATTCTCTTTCATTGTGTTGTCTTTATCTGGTTTTGGTATTAGGGTGATGCAGGCTTCATAGAAGGAGTTTGAAAGTGTTACTTCCTCTTGAATTTTTTGGAGTAGTCTGAGGAGGATAGGTTTTAGTTCTTCCTTGAATGTTTGGTAAAACTCTCCTGTGAAGCCATCTGGCCCTGGGCTTTTGTTTGCTGGAAGCTTTTTGATGACTGCTTCAATTTCTTCCCAAGTCACTGGTCTATTGAGATTTTTAGATTCTTCCTGATTGAGTTTTGGCAGGTTGTATTTTTCTAGGAATTTGTCCATTTCCTCCAGGTTGTCCAGTTTGTTGGAATAAACTTGGTTGTAGTATTTTGTAACAATCCTTTGTATTTCGGTGGGTCTGTTGTTATTTCACCTCTTTCATTTCTGATTTTGTTTATTTGGGTAGTCTCTCTTTGTTTATTAGTTAGCCTGGCTAGAGTTTCATCAATCTTGTTTATCCTTTGAAAGAACCAGCTCTTGGTTTTGTTGATTTTATGTATTATTTCTTTGGTCTCTATGTTGTTTATCTCAGCTCTGATTTTTATTAATTCTTTCCTTCTGCTTACACTGCGACTTTCTTGTTGCTCTTTTTCTAACTTTTTGAGTTTTAGAGTTAGATAATTTGTTACCATTTTTTCTTGTTTTGTTTTGCAATAGGCTTGTAGAGATATGAACTTCCCTCTGAAAATTGCTTTTGCTGTGTCCCATAGTTTTTGGATTGTTGTGTTTTCATTGTCATTTGTTGCCAGGATGTTTTTAATTTCTTCCTTGATTTCTCTGGTAACCCAGTCCTTCTTTAATAGCATGCTGTTTAGTCTCCCTTTGTTTGATTTCTTTGGATTATTTTTATTGTAGTAAATTTCCAGCTTTATGACACTATGATCTGAGAAGATGCTTGATATAATTTCTGTCTTCTTGAATTTGAAGAGACTTTGCCTATGTCCCAACATGTGGTCTATCTTTAAAAATGGCCCATGTGCACTTGAGAAGAATGTATATTCTGTAGCTTTGTGTTGGAATGTTCTGCAGGTGTCAATTAATTCCATTTGATCTAGTGAGTCATTTAGGATTGATATTTCTTTGCTGATTTTTTGTTTAGATGATTTCTGCAAAAGTGACAGTGGGGTATTAAAATCTCCTGCTATGCTTGTATTGCTATTAATCTCTCCCTTAATGTCCTCCAGCAGTTTTTTTTTAAATGTATTTGGGTGCTCCCGTATTGGGTGCATATATGTGTACCACGGTAATTTCTTCTTGTTGGGTTGCTCCCTTTAGTATAATGAAGGGGCCTTCATTATCTCTTGTTATGTCCTCCACTTTGAGATTCAATTTGTCAGATATAAGTATTGCTACCCCAGCTTTTTTTTTTTTCATTTCCTTTCACCTGGAAAACCTTTTTACATCCCTTCACCTTCAGTCTGTGTGCGTCTTTTTTTTATGAAGTGGGTTTCTTGTAGACAGCAGATATATGGGTCTTGCTTTGTTATCCAATCTGTTACGCTATGTCTTTTGATTGGAGCATTTAAACCATTTATGTTTAAAGTTATTATTGATAGGAAGGTATTTGATGCCATTTTTTGTTCTATACCCCTGGGTTCCTTCTTTGCTTCCTATTTCTTTATTTTTACAGTAGACCCTTTAGCATTTCTTGCATTGCTGGTTTGGTGGAGATAAATTCCTTTAGTCTTTTTTTTTGTCTGTGGAGCTCCTGATTTTACCTTCCATTTGATTGATAGCCTTACTGGGTACAATATTCTTGGATTCAGATGCTTCCTTTGCATGACTTTGTATATTTCATCCCATTCCCTTCTTGCCTGATGGGTTTCTGTTTAGAAATCAGTTGCTTGTCTGATGGGGGTTCCTTTATTTGTAACATTCTGTCTCTCTCTGGCTGCTTTTAAGATTTTTACTTTGCTATTGGTCTTTGCTAATTTAATTATAATGTGCCTTGGTGTTGGTCTTTTGGGATTTATTTTCTTGGGACTCTGAGCTTCTTGTATTTGTGTGGGTTTTTCTTCTCTATCTCAGGAAAGTTTCTGTCATATCTTGAAACAGTTTTTCTATGCCTTCCTCAGTTTCCTTTCCTTCTGGGACTCATATTATGCGAATATTGCTTTGTTTTGAATTGTTCCAAAGTTCCCACAGGCTCTCCTCCTCCTTTTTAATTTTTTTTCTAGAAGCTGCTCTGATTGAGTATTTTTTCCCATCTTGTTTTCTAGCTCACTGATTCGGTTCTCTGCTTCTTCTAATTCTTCGTCTATTCTTGATGCTTTCTATTGAGTTCTTTACAGTAGCTATGTTATTTTTCATTTCTTCTTGGTTCTTCTTCATTTCCTCTTGGTTCTTACTCATATTATCAAATTCGTCTTTCATTCTTTTTAGCCATTTTATGATCATTACTCTGAATTCTTGCTCTGGTATGTTGATTGCCTCTAACTCATTTACTTCCTTTTCTGGTGATGCCTGCTTTTCTTTCATATGCGGGCTGTTTATTTGTCTCCCCATGGTCTCTCTTTTCAGAATGTCTGTTTATGTAGTTCTCTTTCTCCTGCGTTGATTTAAAGGCACAAAATACAACACTATGAGGTACAACACAAAAGGCACTGAACAGGAATGTATTTGCAATATTAATAACCTCTAATAAAGGTGACCTCTAGAGAAAGTCAAATTAGGGTTTTGGAGAGAAAGAAGAAAAGAAGAAAAAAAAGAAGAGGGATAAATAAAGAGATATAAAAAAGAAAAAAAGGAAAGAAAAGTAGTGTCCAAATGAAAATGGGAAACGTGAAAGAGAGGGGGGGGCAAGAAGTAGACTAAGAGAGAAAAGGGGAACAAACTATATATATATATATATATATATATATATATATATATATATATATTTTTTTTTTTTTTCCAATAGAACAACCACTAATCACAGCAAATGCCAGCAACAATACTTGGAGATTAATACAAACTACAATACCCACTAATATCAAGCAAGGCTAGGATTCACAGAAGTAAAAAACAGACAAAAACACAGCAATTAAAAAATGATAAAGAGCAATAATAACAAAAGAATAAGCATATCAATCTCACTAAAAAGTATAACAAAAGAATAAGCATATCAATCTCACTAAAAAGCATAAAAATTCAATATAACCAATATTCATGCAAACAACAACATAAATACAGAGAGGATAACAGTTTTGGTTTTTTTAAATACTTCATATAGTAAAAAGAGTGGCATTTCTGCACTTGGAGTAGGGGGTTGGAAATTAGTTATATAAGTAGAGTGAAAATTTTAGGAGGGGGTATACAGAAAGGATAGGGAAAAACTAAAGCAGGAAAGGGTTAAGATAAATAGGAGATGAAAAGGGGAAAAGTTAGTAAGAGAGTAATGGCGGGAAGGTCAAGTTGAGATAGGGTTGAACGATGCTATAGTAGAGATAAAAATTGAATGAAGAAGATTAATCCCAATGTAGAATAAAGAGAAAATATGATGGTACTTAAAAAAAAAAAAGGAAACAAAAAATGCAAAGTAGCAATATTAAAAATGATGATTGAAACTAAAAAATGTAATAATTGAAAAGGTAAAATCAAGTGAGAAAAAAGGGAAAAAAATTGTTACTTAAGGAAAAGATGTGAAAAAAAATAAAGTAAAAGATGTAAAAAATGAAAATAAAATAAAAAATAGAAAAATTAGCATAAAAATGTGCAGTAATAGTCATTCACTTCCTCTGTTATTCTATTTGGCACGCCTGTTTCTCAGTCCTGACAGTATTGCAGTTTCCTGTGTTCCACTGCACCTCAGTTTTGTAAGCTAGCCTTGATTTTAAGTAGGTTATTTTTTAGTTATTTGTGACCATTTTTAAAAATTAATTAAGAGTAATAATAAAAAAGGTCAGTTTGTAATTCAGCC
Organism: Vespertilio murinus; assembly: GCA_963924515.1. Lineage (NCBI taxonomy): Eukaryota > Metazoa > Chordata > Mammalia > Chiroptera > Vespertilionidae > Vespertilio > Vespertilio murinus. The sequence continues at coordinate 94,132,710 of OZ004707.1, read as the reverse complement.
CCTAGCTGTCAGTGTTTCTGGAGTGACTTCCCCGTCTTTTTGGCTGCTCTAGCCTTCTCTTTCTATGGCACTCTCTGCAGTCCGCCCTGGTAGGTTGCCTTGGTGCAGGCTGCCAGATCCCCTGTTTCCAGGAAGGCAATTTCCACCTGCAGTCTCCCAGGATATGCCAAACTGGGTAATCCTTTTCTACTACTCAGAAGCAAGGGGATGAGGCTCAGGATGGATCTACACCAAGTTGTCCAGTTGTTTCGCTCTTAGATGGACAGTCCCGATTCTTAACAATTTGTCTCGCGTCCCTTGGTGGTTTAAAAAGCCGTGATTTTTTGGGAGATCACGACAAACTCAGCACTGGGTCTTGCAGCACCCTATTCTCTCTGCAGCAGCTATCACTTTTTTTATTGTTTAAAGTATTCCATATATGCAGTGACATCTCACTAGCCCATGCCCTCAACCCCCTAGTGTCCGTGTCCATTGATTATGATTATAAGCATATATATAAGTCCTTTGGTTGATCTCTTATCCTGCCCCCCATCTCCTACCTTCCCTCTGAGGTTGGCCAGTCTGTTCGATGCTTCTGTGTCTCTGGACCTATTTTTGTTCATCAGAATATGTTGTTCATTATATTCCACAAATGAGTGAGACCATCTCATATTTATTTTTCTCTAACTGGCTAAGTTCACTTAGCATAATGTTCTCCAGGTTCATCCATGATGAAGCAAATAGTCAGAGTCCCGTCTTTTTTTACAGCAGCATAATATTCCGTTGTGTGGATGTAACAATGTTTTGTTTTAAATAAATATTTATTGTTCATATTATTACAAATGTTCCTCATTCCCCCCCCCCATTGCTCCCCTCCACCAAGTTTCCATTCCACCCTCTGCCCTTTCCCCATCACCCACTGTCTGCATCCATAGGTATAGTTTATGTTCAGTCTCTTCCCACCCACCCCCCACTCCCCATTTCCCCGAGAATCATCACTCCACTCCCCTCCCATACCTCTGATTCTATTATATTCACCAGTTAATATAGTTCATCATGATTTTTACTTCCCTTGGTTTTTAGATTCACTTGTTGATAGTTATGTATTTGTTGTTCATAATTTTTATCTTTATTTTCTTCCTCTTCCTAAAGAACCCCTTTTGGCAATTCATATAATTCTGGCTTGGCGGTGATGAACTCCTTTAGCTTAAATTTATTTGTGAAGCTCTTTATCTGGCCTTCGATTCTGTGCGATAGCTTTGCTGGGTAGAGTATTTTTGGCTGTAGGTTCTTGTTATTCATCACCTTGAATATTTCTTGCCATTCCTGTCTGGCCTGCATGGTTTCTGTTGAGAAATCACCTGACAGTCATATTGGTGCTCCTTTATAGATAACTACCTGCTTTTGTCTTGTTGCTTTTAATATTTTCTCTTTGTATTTTGCTCTTGGAATTTTAATTATGATGTGTCTTGGTGTAGTCCTCTTTGGATTCCTTTTGTTTGGGGTTCTGTGTGCTTCCTGGACTTGTAAGTCTATTTCTTTCACCAGGTGGGGGAAGTTTTCTGTCACTATTTCTTTCAATATGTTTTCGGTATCTTGCTCTCTGTCATCTTCTGGGATGCCCATAATTCTGATGTTGGTTTGCTTGAAGTTGTCCCAGAGGTTTCTTACACTATCTTCAACTTTCTGGATTCTCTTGTCTTTTTGCTTCTGCAGAGGAGTGTCCTCTGGCTCTTTGTGTTCCAAATCTTTGACTTGATTCTTGCAATCTTTCATTCTGTTTTTAGGACTCTGTATAGTATTTTTTATTTCAGAGACTGTATTCTTTATTTCTAGTTGATCCTTTATCATTTCTTGTTGATCCCTTATCATTTCTTGTTGATCCTTTATTATTTCTAGTTGATCCCTTTTCATATCTTCATAGGTTTCATTTATTTTATTGGCCTTTTCTAGGAGATTCTTGAACAACCTTATAAGCGTGGTTTTTGTCCTCCATTTCCTTCGTTTGTGATCTGTTTCCTCATCTCGGCATTTTCGCTGCTTCTCTGAGTTGGTAGGTTGAGAGGATCACCTGTGTCTATGCCAGGATACGGCCTTATTCCACTAGACTTGGAAACCTGCAAAAGATTCTCTGTTCAGCTTGGATGGGGCGGAGTTTCAGGAGTGCCTACAGCCTTGTTGGAGCCTACAGCCTTGGCTTCTGGTTAGCCACGCCCTCTGAGGTTCCTGAGTCTCAGTGTAGCTCAGTGTCCCTTGGTATTCGCTGCAAGCACCTCTGAGAGAAAGGTGCCCTAGAGTTTCACCTGCTACCAGACAGTCTAGTCTCTCCCCCAACGAGCCCGCAACTGGGGTTCAGTGCAGTTGGAAGTGGGGTTAAGAGCAGTACGGAGCTTATGTCTCCTTCCACCTAGGGCAATCCCTTGGTCCAATCAACAGACTGTCCTCTGCAAAATGTGTGCAACTCGGGGGCTCTGCCTTTCACCGCTCCCCTGAGCTTCCGCCTTTCAGCCCAGATTCCCTCTGTATGAGCCTAGGACCCCAGGGTCTCGCCCAAACTGGGGTTCAGTGCAGTTGCAGTTGGGGTTCAGCACAGTCCTGTGCTTTTATCTCTTTCCCGCTAGGGAACGCCAGCCAGGCACTCACCCACCCCTCCTCTCAGGCTCAGTCTTCTCCCCAGGTGCGCACCATGTCTCTGTACCTTAGGCTTTTACAGCTCCTCTGATTGTTCTTCTGGTTTTCTCTTTCCTTCTAGTTGTAGAATTTCCAGTTAGTCAACTTTCCTGTAGTTCTGGATAATGTCCACTTTATATTTTAGTTGTATATTTTGAAATTGTGGAATGAAGCTGCAGTTAGGCATTTACCTCTGCTGCCATCTTGGTTTTTCCCCTGCTGCCACTTTTGGAGCCAAGGCCGTGGAGCCACCCTGGTTGTGGAGCCTCTGCAGCCCTGCAGCTGCTATAGCCACCGGCACTGCGGGGGACCCAGTTCCCTCACATTACCCCTGACAAACTCTGACCTTTCCGTGGGTGATTGAAGAACTCCCTTGAATCCGCATGTTTGTGCTGATTGGGGTATCACAGCTGTTCAGTGGTCTCTACTGTTGTGGGTTTTTCAGGCCTCATGTAAAATCATCTTTTGTTTGAAAGATGGCGTAGTTTTTTCCCTCTGAGCCAGTAGCTCGGGGAGAGGTCTTGGCCGCAGTGCGGGCTGCTTGGTCATGAAATTCTGTTCAGTACACCCACCCCCTACCTTCTCTTAGAGTGCTGCTACCCCTTAGCTTGCCAAGCAACACCCCCTGAGCAACTCTCAGGTGGTCATTCTATTGTCTCTGGGACTAGGCTCAGAACAGGTCCATCTGTTTGGCCACCATTTTTTTCTCCCTGGTTTAGACCTTTCAAAGGGCTGCCTACACCTGGAACGTTGTGGTCGTGGATGTGGCCACCTGCATGTGGAGCTCTTGCGGCTGTCCTGGCCAGGTTTCAATAAATCCTTGCCTGCTTTTTTTTAAATCAATCATGAGCCTCCGGTGGTCTTATTTTGAACCCAGGGTTTGACCCCACTGTTATGCCCAGATTTCAAGATCCCCAAGACCACCAGGGAGCTGAGTACAATATAAAAAACAAAAGATCCTTTATTCAAACTCGAGTCTGGTCTCCCTGCCTTTACCGACGCAACGGCAGAATGCAGAGAGCCCCAAGCTCTGAAATTGTGGTATTTTTATAAGTTTTAGGGTTGGGTAATTTAGGGGTAATGCTTGGACCACTGAGTTGGCTGGTTCTGATTGGTGGAGTGAGGGCCAGCGTCCGGTTACACTGGGTTACTTCCCTCTGTTTTTCTATTGGCTGATTTAAGGGAGGATTGGGTGATTGATACATTTTATACAAGATGTAAGACATAATACAAAAGGGAGTCAGCCCTGCTCTGCCCTTGAAAGAAGGCCTATGTTCTGGGAAGGGGCCATGATACCATATATAAAGGCCTGGCCTGGTATCAGCACTGATAACTCTATCTGGGGACAGTCCACGGCCTCTCTGGAAGTATGCTCCAACATTCTCACTCTCTTACACCCACAACATTTGGAGGCCCCAGTGAGATACCCAAGAGAGAGGAGAGACGGACCCCCCAGAAGGGGCAACAGGCTTGTCTTCCAGCAGGAGGCTCTCCCTCTCGAGAGAGGAGAGAGGAACCCCCCAGAAGGGGCAGGAGGCTTGTCCTCCAGCAGGAGGCTCTCCCTCCTTTCGGGAACCTTAATCGGAGACAGAAGCCGCAAGGATTTATTGAAATTGGGGAGACGGTCCCAGGAGGTAAGGCGCCCAGGTTATGGTTGAGATCTCAAAAAGGGTAAGAGTCTGTTGGAGGGCTGGACGCGCCATATCCTCCAGACTCTAGCTGGAGGACATGACGGTATCATCGGCTCAGGCAGAACACTATGGTGTCCTTGGCCCCAGGTGTCTAGACTGGTTGTCTTGTGTTTTGTCATCTTTGTGTCAGGACTATTTGTTTTGTGTTTTTGTCTCTGTCAAAATGGGTCAAGGTTCATCTGTGTCTCCATGTTCCCCTCTACAATGTTTTTTTTTTTTTTTAATTTATTTTAAATTCCTAGGACTTCAAGAAATGGGTGGACAACTACAGCTCTGATGTTAATGCTTTTGAATTAAGCACTCTTTTTCCCAGGTCAACGCTAGACTGTAAGATAACTTTCCCCTCACAGTTCCTGGAGTATTAGTCTTGTTTCCTTTGTCCAATATGAGTGCCATTTATGTTTTGCTGAAACACTGTAATAGTACTTTTTTACTGAAAGGGTATAAGTACAGATGTTTGTTTGATATTTTGTTTGTCTGCTTGGGTATAATTATTTGTTCATGTGTGAAAATCTATGAGAAAGAAAAAAAGAGAGAGAGAGAAAGAAAGAAACCTTTAATTTGTTTAAGGCTGAATGCTCTGATGCATAGCAAACTGCCTCTAGTGGCCACTAGGATTCCTTTTTCCCAGGGTGCTTGCTTTCTGTCAGAGGGAAATCAGTCCACCTAACAGCATTTCTGTCTATGTTTATTAATTTGAAAGTATAAAGTTGTAACAATTGTGGTCCAATAGGTTAAAAGCAGAGACCAAATTCTAAAGTTAACTATTTACAAGAAGGAAACTTGAGCTGGAAAAGTCAACAAGTCTGCCTAGCAAGCTCAAAAACTAAATGAATCTTATTTCTGACACCTGCAGCCACCCAGTCTTGATCAGTGGTGGAGGAATGGTCTCAGAACTGTTTGTCTCAATTGGCCATTTAAGTTTGATGTGATTAGTGATTATAGTACATTGTAAAATCTTTAGAATAAAAGGAAAATATTTTGAGGGCAACTTGGTCCTTGTGTGTGTGTTTGTGTGTGTGTGTGTGTGTGTGTCAACTCTCAAGCTATAGTTTTAAAATCAGTAATGTTAATGGAAACACACTTAAGCAGAGGAGATTTTCAGAAAGTTCAGGGAGCCAAAACTGGTTTGGCTCAGTTGATAGTGCATCAGCCTGTGGACTGAAAGGTCCTGGGTTCCACTCTGGTCAAGGGCATGTACCTTGGTTGCGGGCACATCCCCAGTAGGGAGTGTGCAAGAGGCAGCTGATCAATGATTCTCTCTCATCGATGTTTCTAACTCTCTATCCCTCTCTCTTCCTCTCTGTAAAAAAAATCAATAAAATATATTTTAAAAAAAGAGAAAGTTCAGGGAGTCTGCAGTATAAGGGTCACTGGTTCCTACATGGCACCTTCACTAGCAGGAGGCAAGTGCTTTTCCCAGTGGGAACAGAGAGTGGACTGCTAGATGAAAACACCTGGATGTTAGCATCTCTTTCGCCACCTGGGACCCAAGCCATGCTCCCTGTCTCCACCCTCCAGGCATCCATCCCCTCCAGGGGTTGTTTTGAGTACTGATGGCAAGGACAAGGAGGGAAATTTATTTGTGACTCCCTGCACCCCAATGAGACCCAAGAACCCCCAGCGACTCCTTGGACACTTTTCACAGTGTTCTGTTAGGAGGCTTAAAGGCTGCAGCTAGGAATTCTCCCATTCCCCTTTTCAGGCTTATCAGAAACTGAGATCCATATCTGTAGGAAAAATGTGTCATTTTAAATTTCAAGTGGTTGGAGGCCTGGGAACAGGGTGCTGGAACTGCTCTTCCCATGTATATGAATATGGGGACAAAGATTACACGGGGGGGGGGGGAGTAGGGATTACAGGCATGGTGAAGTGAGCTGAACAGGTGGGTTGGGTAACAAGGTTAATGATTCCATGATAATGTACAGTTATTGAATAAGAATGGCCCATATTCCAAGGTTGACTCCCAGGTCCTGGAGGCATATGATTCCCAGTCAGGTTAGTAAGTCCTTTCTTTAAACAAAAAGGGCAATCATGGTTAACAGCATAATTAATATTTCCCATTACCATAAATAGTTCCCAATGTTTTTTTCCACCATAACACTGGGAGGAACAGATCTAAAGAAGTACTCTATTGCAGTGCAAGTGTGAGTGGGAGGCTGAGGTGTGGGAGGGGGAGAGGAGAAACAACTGTTTTATAAAGGAAAATAAAAATAGTACTATCACATTAAAGCCACTGAAGGCTGCTGAGTTATCGCTTACAAAATTGGTTAAGAAAATGCTTTAGGTAATAACTGGCTTTAAAATGATGACCTTATGTCTGTGCAATGAGCCTTTTAAATATATGAAAAGTAGGTTCTTAAAATAAAGATCTAAATTAGATAATAAAAACTGACTCACATCTATACAGCTGGGCTATAAAGTATGGCAAGTAAAACAGACTCTATTTTTTGTGCAAACATATTGGTGGTTCAGTGCAACTGTTATTGGAAGCAGCATTCACAACAACTGTGGTAAAATGGGATTCATGGTATTGTACAAAGTGATGACCCTTCACAGCCAAGTCTACAAACTCTGCCACCACCACCACCTCTGCTTTTTCTTTCTTGAAAAGAGAACTTCACGTTTATTTGTGTATTTGTCAATAGGTGACCCATTTCTCAGCACATGAACTGATTTATGATTATAATTGATTGAAGCCAGTCCTAATGGTCTCACTCCCTGGCTAGTCATGGTTTAATCACAGAAATGTGACCCAATAATATTAAGAGTAAATCCCCTGATGGCACCTGGGAAAGGATTTCCTGAGAAATGAAAAGAGAGATGTAGAACAACGCTTTCTTCTTCCATTGGATGCACTCTTGTTTCAGGTGATGTCTAAAGCTGTTGAACTCAGTTTAGATGAAATAGACTAAAATGTTCCATAAAGAACAACATAAATCCAAGATATATCCTACTATTTATACATTTCTGCTGAGAAATTATAAATTCCTTATTACTTTGAGCTACAATAAATAAATAAAATAAAATCTCATAGTTGTTAAGGGAAAATATCTACCTAATAATAAGAGTAATATGCAAATTAAGCAACACTTGCTACACCCACCAACCATACCCACCACCCAATCAGAGCAAGTATGCAAATTAACCCGACAAAGATGGTGGTTAATGTCCATACATGGAGGGAGGGAGGAATGAAATAGGAAGACAGCATAGAAGGAAGAGGGAGTGAAAGTGGAAAGCAAGGCATCTGGGACTGCTGGAGGGAAAGCACTGGCAGCTCATACGGAATGGGCGTGACCACAGAGGCAGCAGCAGTGGGCCAGGTGGGGCAGGGCGTGCAGCAATGGTGGCAGCTCCCTTTGGCCACAGATGCAGTGGGGCAGGCAGGATGGGTGAGGCTTCGGCAAGCATGGTGGGTCAGAAATGTGGGGGTAGGTGCTCAGCAGTGATGACAGCGCGCATGTGTGCATGGCCGTGGAGACCGAGGTGGTAGCAGTGGCTGTAGTGCGGTGGGATGGGCAGGATGGGGGGGTTGCCTCCCAATACTCACCTTAGCGGGAGACATGGGGGGTAGGAGGAGGAGAGGTAGCAGTAGTGGCAGGGAAGCCTGCCAGAAGTCTTGCAGGAATATTCCTGCAACAAGTCGCTACCCTGTTTCCCCGAAAATAAGACAGTGTCTTATATTAATTTTTGCTCCCAAAGATGCGCTAGGTCTTATTTTCAGTGGATATCTTATTTTTCCATGAAGAAGAGTACAGTACATATTTATTGTTAAATGAAAATAAAGGAAATTTATTACCTGTATACAGTATGGTAGTACGGTAGTTTTTAATACAAACCAGACAAACTGAATCCTACAGTATCAAGAATTTACTCATTTATTCAATGACAATCATGTCATCATCTTTTGGAACATCATCATAACAACCCAATTCCTGAACTTCCTGGTGAATTTCTTGTGACTCCAATTCTTTCAGAATCAGTGGACCAAATCTCTCATGTTTAGCAATAGCACTGTCTTTAGAGAGTAGGATTTTTTTTTTTTTTTTTAAGGACAGTGACAAGGTAGGTGCGAATGGACTTGGAGTAGGAGGTTGGGGGTTAGATATACACTGGAAGGGTGAAATTTAGGAGGGGATAAATAGAAAAAAATAGGGAAAATCTAGAGCAGTAAAGAGTTAAGATAAGCAGGGCACCAAAGGGAAAGGGTTAGGAAGAGAGTGATGGCATAAAGGTATGGTTGAGTTAGAATAGAGCGTTGGAGAAGGAATGGTATAAATAGTCTTTTGAATAGTAATCCCAAAGGGGAAAAAAAGAGAAAAGAAAGAAAAAGAAGAAAAAGAGAAAAAAAAAAGAAATAAAAAAAGGATTATAATATGTCACTTAAAAAGTAGTAATAAAAATAAACAAAAGAAAATAAGATAAAAAACATAAAAAAGGTAAAATAGTAGTAGTAATAATGTTGATTACCTATAAAAAATGAATTAATTAAAAAGGTAAAATCAAGTGAGGGCAGATGAAAAAATTTCTTGAGTAAACTTTGCAATTAAAGTAGGTAAAAAACAAAAATTAAACAGTTAAAAAGTAAAAATTGAAAATTAAACAAAATTTGCTGTAATGAAGGTCATTCAGTTTCTGTGTTGTTCTGTCTGGCACGCCTGTTCCCCGTCTGGGCGGTAGTTGCAGATCCCTGTGTTTCACTGTTCCTCTGTGTTGATTACAAGTCCTGATTTTTAGGCCGATCTAGAGACCATATGTGCTTTAGCCTCTGGGTGGCAGTGTTTCTGGATGACTTCCAGGACTCTAAAGCCTTTCTATCTTTTTCCCCCCTCTCTCTGTGTCTCTGATCTATGGAGGGCTGGGGGTGGGGCGGTCCCGAGCTGGCTGCACTCCCCTGTATCTCTGTGGACACTTCTTGGATTCAGATCCAGATGTGCTGCTCCCCAGATATCCCCCCTCCTAGGAGCCCAGTCCACAGACAGGCGCGCCTCCAACCGAAAACCCTGGGGCTTCCTGCAAATCCCGGACCAGTCCTTCAGCCTCTGTGCGCGAGCGCGAGCTGGTGCGCGAGCTGGTGCGCGAGAACTGGTGGGCGGGGGTTGCTGCGCAGAGTGGAACTCAGTCAGAACTACCGGGCGGAGGGGAACTCACCCACCCGATCGCTGCGAAATCTGAGCTCCTCTGAGATCAAGGGTTCGCGCCAACTATGTTCAGTTGGTGTTCCTTGGGGCTGTGGATAATCAGGCCTCCGACTGGAACCTCCTCCCTTCCAAGATGGCGAGATCTCCCCGTGTGCGCCGGCAAGTATCTCCGGTAAGGGACCCAGCTGCGGGTGGTCAACTGTCGGAGGCTCCCTGATCAGCAGACCCCAAATTTCCTCTGGTGTTTGCCTGTCTCCTGGCTTGTTGACCAGCACTCCTAGCGCGATCCTCAGCTGCTCTCTCTCTTCCTCGGGACAAGACTCAGAAACCGCCCATCTGCTCTTCCGCCATTTTCTCTCTCCTAGCACTGTCTTTAAATGAGTACTTCTTGTCAAGGTAGCCTGCTCACAGTGCATTTGCAATGCAACTGTCAGTGATTTTCTCCCATGAATTCTTCACCCAAGTCACAACTTCTTGCAGTTTAAGTTTCACAAAGTTTCTACGCTGATTTCTCTTCATTCACACAGCAGTGACGTCATGACAACCCGTAACATCACTGGTTACTAGATGCCAGTCAGGACGGTCCTAGCGACAAGTTTACAGTAAATTAATTTTCATTCTGAGACATAGCCTGGGGGCCTTATTTTTGGGGGATGCCTTATATTTCACTCAGAAGGAAACAAGTAAGTAGGTCTTATTTTCGGAGGATGTCTTCTTTTCGGGGTAACACAGTAGTATATAAATAAAATGAAGACTATATTGTAAAAATATTTTTCAGTCTATATATAACTAAACATACTTTTCCAAAGTCTTTTTTTTATTATCATTTTCTCATTTTTTATTAAGGTATTCTATGTGTCCATATCTTACCTTTGTCCCCTCCACCCCACTCCCATACATGCCCTTATTCCCGCCCCCCCCCCCCCCCCCCCCCCGGTTTGCTTCCATTGGTTATGCTTGTATACATGCATACAAGTCCTTCGGTTGATCTATTATCTCCCCTACATCGCCCTAAACTTCCCATTGTAATCTGACAGTCTGTTTGATGCTTTACTGTCTCTGCATTTATGTGTTTTTCACATAAATGTCTATTATTATCTATAAATGTCTATTATTATCTATAAATGAGTGAGATCATGTGGTGTTTATAATGTCTATTATTATCTATAAATGAGTGAGATCATGTGGTGTTTATAATGTCTATTATTATCTATAAATGAGTGAGATCATGTGGTGTTTTTCTTTCATTGACTGTCTTATTTCACTTAGCATAATGTTCTCCAATTCCGTCCAGGTTGCTGCAAATGATAAGAATTCCTTCTTTTTTATGACAGCAAAGTATTCCATTTTGTAGATGTACTATAGTTTTCTGATCCAATCATCTGCTGATGGGCACCTAGGCTATTTCCAAATCCTAGCTATTGTAATTTGTGCTTCTATGAACATAGGGGTGCATATATCCTTTTTGATTGGTGTTTCTGTTTTCTTAGGATATATTCCTAGGAGTGGGATTACTGGGTGAAATGGGAGTTCCATTTTCAGTTTTTTGAGGTAACTCCATACTGTTCTCAACAGTGGCTGCACCAGTTTGCATTCCCATGAGCAGTACACAAGTGTTCTTTTTCTCTGCATCCTGGATAACACTTGTCGTTTGTTGATTTGTTGATGATAGACATTTTGACAGGTGTGAGATGGTACTGCACTGTTGTTTTGATTTGCAACTCTTGGATAATTAGTGACTTTGAGTATGTTTTCATGTGCCTCTTGGCCTTCCTTCTGTCTTCTTTTGAGAAGATTCTATTTAGGTCCATTGCCCATTTTTTAATTGGATCATTTATCTTCCTTTTATTAAGTTGTATAAGCTGCCTGTAGATGTTGGAGATTAAAACTTGATCAGTGATAACATTTGCAAATATGTTCTCAACATACAGTGGGTTTTCTTGTTTTTTTGTTGATGGTTTCTTTTGTTGTGAGAAAGTTTTTTATTTTGATGTAGTCCCATTTGTTTATTTTCTCTTAAGCTTCCATTGCCCTAGGGCAGTATCAGTGAAGAAGTTCTTTTGGAATATGTCTGAGATTTTGCTGCCTGTGGATGCCTCTAGGATTTTTATGATTTCCTGTCTTATGTTTAAGTCCTGTATCCATTTTGAGTTTATTTTTGTATAGGTTGTAAGTTGGTGATCTAGTTTCATACTTTTGCATGTATCTGTCCAATTTTCCCAAGACCATTTATTGAAGAGACTGTCTTGACTCTATTGTATGTTTATGCCTCCTTTGTCAAATATTAATTGAGCATAGTGGTTTGGGTTGATATCTGGATTCTCTATTCTATTCCATTGGTCTATATGTCTTTTTTTTGTGTGTGTGTGCCAGTACCAGACTGATTTGAGAACAGTGGCTTTGTAATACAGCTTGAAATCTGGTATTGAGATCCCTCCTACTTTAGAGGGGAGAAAATGGCGGAAGAACTGGTAGGCAGGTTCTGAGCCTGGTCCCGAAGAGGAAGGAGAGAACAGCTGAGGGCCGCACTGGGAGTGCTTGTCAGCAAGCCAAGAGAAAGGTGAACACCTGGGGAAACTGGGGGTCGGCTGATCAGGGTGCCCCTGAAAGTTAAGCACCGACAGCTGGGTCCCTTCCCTGAGCTACCTAGGGGCACAGACGAGGAAATCTCGCCATATTGACGGGAAGAGGTTTGTGTCAGAGGCCTGAAAACCCACAGCCACAAAGATTACTAAGCAGCTGTGAGCCCCCAAACGCTGACCACAATCAGCGTGAACACTTGGACTCAAAGGAACGCTCCACCCCAAGGCGAAAAACAGATTTTGAGGAGATCCTGTGAGTCCCCTGCTGTGTGGTAGCCCGAGTGCTGGGTGCACGGAGGCTGGAGAACTGGCCCTGGGTTTACAAAAAACCCCAGGGTTTGGGGCTGGAGGCGTCCCTGAATGTGGACAGGGCTCCTAAGTGGGGGGATGTCTAAGGAGCAGCACGTTTGGATCTGACTCCGAGGCATATCTGGAGAGTTACAGGGGAGTGTGGTGGGCTCGGTCCTGTCCCACCCCCACCCCTCCATAGACCAGGGACACAGAGAGGGGAAAAAGCTAGAAAGGCTTCAGAGCCCTGGAAGTCAACCCAGGAACACTGCCACCCAGAGGCTAAAGTACATATGGACTATAGAACTGCTTAAAATCAGGGAACTGCAATTACTGCCCAGACTGGGAACTGGTGTGCTAAACAGAATAACAGAGAAAGGGAATGACCTTCATTACGGCAAATTTTATTTAACTTTTGATTTTGATTTTCTAATTGTTTAAATTTTTTTGTTTTTGTTTTTTTATTTACAGTAGTTGCAGTTTACTCAAGAAATTATTTTTTCATCTTCCCTCAGTTGATTTTACCATTTTAATCAATTCATTTTTATATGTAATCAATATTATTACTACTACTATTTTACCTTTTTTACCTTATTTTCTTTTATTTTTATTATTATCTTTTAAGTGCCATATTATATACTATTTTTCCCTCCCTTCGGGATTACTATTCTACAGACTATTTGTACCTTCCCTTCTCCAACGCTCTATTCTAACTCAAACCTACCTTTATGCCATCACTCTCTTCCTAATCCTTTTCCTTTTGTGTCCTGCTTATCTTAACCCTTTACTGCTCTAGATTTTCCCTATTTTTTCTGTTTACCCCCTCCAAAAATTTCACCCTACCTATGTATATCTTCTAACTCCCAACCCCCTAGTCCAAGCCCATTCACACCTACCTTGTCACTGTCCTAAAAAAAAAAAAAAATCATTCTCTCTACCCCTTTGTATTTGTAGTTGAATGCTAACTATATCAAAGTTTTATGCTTTTCTGTAAGATTGGTTTGCTTATTCTTTTTATTTGATTGTATGTTTTTGTTAGCTGGGTTCTAGTCACCCTTATTGGAGGATATTAATATTGCAAACACATTTCTGTTCAGTGCCTTGTGTGTTGTACCTGGTTGTATTGTATTTTGTGCCTTTAAATCTAAGCAGGAGAGAACTACATACCAGACATCCTAAAAAGAGAGATCATGGGGAGGCTAAAAAAGAATCTACCTATGAAAGAAAATCAGGCCGAAACCGGTTTGGCTCAGTGGTAGAGCGTTGGTCTATGGACTGAAAGGTCCCAGGTTTGATTCCGGTGAAGGGCATGTACATTGGTTGCGGGCACATCCCGGTAGGTGGTGTGCAAGAGGCAGCTGGTCAATGTTTCCCTCTCATCGACGTTTCTAGCTCTCTATCTCTCTCCCTTCCTCTCTGTAAAAATATCAATAAAATATATTAAAAAAAGAAAAAAAGAAAATCAGGCATCACCAGAAAAGGAAGCAAATGAGTTAGAGGCAAGCAACCTTCCAGAGCAAGAATTCAGAATGATGATCATGAGATGGCTAAAAAGAATGGAAGACAAATTTGACAATATGAGTAAGACCCAAGAGGAAATGAAGAAGAACCAAGAGGATCTGAAGAGGAACCAAGAGGAAATGAAGGTGACCCAAGAGGAAATGAAAAATGACATTGCTACTATGAAGAACTCAATAGAAAGCATCAAGAGTAGATGAGAAGACGCAGAGGACCGCATCAGTGAGCTAGAAGACAAGATGGAAAAAAAATACCCAATTAGAGCAGCTGCTAGGAAAAAAAAAAAACAAAAAACAGGAGAGCCTACGGGAGCTTTGGGACAATACAAAACAAACCAATATTAGAATAATAGGGGTCCTGAAGGAAAGGAAACTGAGCAAGATATGGAAAAAGTATTTCAAGAAATAAAGACAGAAAACTTTCCTGAGATAGAGAAGAAAAAACCCACACAAATCCAAGATGCTTCCAGAATCCCAAACAAAATGAATCCCCAAAGACCAACACCTAGGCAAATTATAATTAAATTGGCAAAAACCATAGACAAAACCAGAATCTTAAAAGCAGCCAGAGAGAGACAGAAAGTTACATATAAAGGAACCCCCATCAGACTAGCAACTGATTTCTCAACAGAAACTCATCAGGCCAGAAGGGAATGGGATGACATATACAAAGTCATGCAAAAGAAGGGTCTGAATCCAAGAATATTGTACCCTGCAAGAGATCCCTCCTACTTTATTTGTCGTTCTCAGGATTGCTGTGGCTATTTGTAGTCTTTTGTTCAAGATGAAATTTTGGAGAGTCTTTTCTAGGTCTGTGAAATATACTGTTGATATTTTAATGGGGAATGCAATATAGAGATTGCTTTGGATAGTATGGGAATTTTAATGATGTTGATTCTACCAATTCATGAACATGGTATGTTCTTCCATCTGATTATGTCTTCCTCTCTTTTTTCAGTGTCCTGTTGTTTTCTGCATACAGGTCTGTTACATTCTGACTTAATTTTATTGTGATGTATCTTAATTTTTTGGTGCGATGGTAAATGGGATTGCTATTTTAGTCTCTCTTTTTGTAAGTTCACTATTGATGTATAGAAAGGCCATATATTTCTTGGTGTTAATTTTGTATCCTGCTACATTTCTAAATTAATTTATTAAGTCTATTAGATTTTTCAAGGAGTCTTTCAATTACTTATGTACAATATCATGTAAGTTGCAAATAAGGACAGCTTTAATTCTTCTTTTCTAATTTGGATTCCTTTTATTTCTTCTTCTTGTCTAATTACAATGGCTAGTAGTTCCAGTACTATGTCAAAAAGGAGTGGTGGGACTGGTCATCCCTAACTTGTTCCTGTTCTTAGGGGAAATGGTTTTTTAGTTTGCCCATTGATTATGATGTTTCCTGTGGGTTTAACATATATAGCTTTTATTATGTTGAGGTATGATCCTTCTATTTCTACCTTGTTGAGTTTTTATCAAGAAAGGCTTTGGATTGTGTGAAATGCTTTTCCTGCATCAATTCATATGACAATGTGATTTTATACCTCAATTTATGTGATATATCACATTTATTGATTTGCAGATATTGTACCATCCTTCCATTCCTGGGACAAATCCTAGTTGGTCATGGTATATGATCTTTCTGATGTACTGCTGGAGCCGATTTCCTAGAATTTTGTTGAGGATTTTTGCATCTATGTTCATGAGAGATATTGGCCTGTAATTCTCTTTCATTGTGTTGTCTTTATCTGGTTTTGGTATTAAGGTGATGCTGGCTTCATAGGAGGTTGGAAGTGTTCCTTCCTCTTGAATTTTTTGAAGTAGTCTAAAGAGGATAGGTTTCAGTTTTTCCTTCAATCTTTGGTAAAACTCTTATGTGAAGCCATCTGGCCTTGGGCATTTGTTTGCTGTAAGCTTTTTGATGACTGCTTCAATTTCTTCCATAGTTACTGGCCTATTGAGGTGTTTAGATTCCTCTTGATTGAGTTGTGGAAAGTTATATTTATCTAGGAATATGTCCATTTCCTCCAGGTTGTAGAGTTTGTTGGAATAGAGTTGTTCTTAGTATTTTTTAATAATCCTTTGCATTTTGGCGGGTTCTGTTATTTGATCTCTTTCATTTCTGATTTTGTTTATTTGGGTCCTCTCTCTTCTTGGTGATCCTGGATAGAGGTTTATCAATCTTGTTTATCCTTTCAAAGAACCAGTTCTTGGTTTTGTTGATCTTTTGTATTACTTCTTTGGTATCTGTCATTTGTCTCCTCTATGATCTTTATTATTTCCTTCCTTCTGCTTACACTGTGCTTTTCTTGCTGCTTTTGTTCTAACCCTTTAAGTTGTAGGGTTAGGTAATTTGTTACCATTTTACATATTTTTTTGCAGTAGGCTTGTAGAGCTATGAACTTCCCTCTCAAGAGTGCTTTCACTATATCCCATAGATTTTGGATTGTCGTGTTTTCATTGTCATTTGTTGCTAGGATGTTGTTTCTTCCTTTTTCTCTCTGGTAACCCAATCATTGTTTAATAAAATGCTATTTAGTTTTCATGTGTTTGATTTCTTTGGATTGTTATTGTAGTTGATTTCCAGTTTTATGCCACTATGATCTGAGAAGATGCTTGATATGATTTCTATCTTCTTGAATTTGAAGAGACTTTGCCTATGTCCCAATATGTGGTCCATCTTTGAAAATGATCCATGTGCACTTGAGAAGAATGTGTATTCTGTGGCTTTGGGGTGAAATGTTCTGAAGATGTCAATTCATTCCATCTGGTCTAGTGAGTCATTTATGTTTGATGTTTCTTTGCTGATTTTTTGTTTAGATGATTAGTCCAAAGGTGACATTGGGGTATTAAGATCTCCTACTATGCTTGTATTGCTATTAATCTCACCCTTAATGTCCTCTAGCAGTTTTTTTAAATGTATTTGGATGCTCCCGTATTGGGTGCATATATATTTGCCAGGGTTATTTCTTCTTGTTGGATTACTTTCTTTAGTATTATGAAGTGGCCTTCGTTATATCTTGTTATGTCCTTCACTTTGAGATCTAATTTGTTAGATATAAATATTGCTACCCCAACTTTTTTTCATTTCCATTATCCTGGAAAATCTTTTTTCATTTCTTCACCCTCAGTCTGTGAACGTCTTTTTTTGAGGTGGGTATCTTGTAGACAGCAGATATGTGGGTCTTGTTTTCTTAAGAATCCATTGCCCTATTTCTTTTAATTGGAGCATTTAATCCATTTACATTTTAAGTTATTATTATAGGTATTTGTCACTATTTTTATTTTATACCCCTGTGTTCCTTCTTTGCTTCCTATTTCTTTGTTTTTACAGCAGACCCTTTAGCATTTTTTGCATTGCTGGTTTGGTAGTGATAAATTCTCTTAGTCCTTTTTTTGTCTGTGAAGCTCCTGATTTCACCTTCAATTTTGATTGATAGCCTTGCTGGATACAGAATCCTTGGAGACAGACCTTTCCTTTCCATGACTTTGTATATTTCATTCCATTCCCTTCTGGCCTGATGAGTTTCTGTTTAGAAATCAGTTGCTAGTCTAATGGGCTTCCATTGTAGGTAACTGTCTCTCTCTGGCCACTTTTAAGATTCTTACTTTGTTATTGGTGTTTGCCAATAAACACCAATATTATTGGTGTTTGCCAACATTTAATTATAATGTGCCTGGGCATCAGTCTTTTGGGGTTCATTTTGGTTTGGATTTTGTGAGCATCTTGGATTTGTGTGGGGTTTTTCTTCCCTACATCTTGACAGTTTTCTCTCATTATTTCATTAAACAGTTTTTCTATACATTATTCAGTTTCCTTTTTTCTGGAACACCTATTATGCAGATGTTGTTTTGTTTTGTGTTGTTCCAAATTTCATTCTGCTTTTTCAATTTTGTTTTTTTTTTGAAGCTGCTCTACTTGGGTATTTTTTCCCCCCTTGTCTTCTAACTCACTGATGCGGTCCTCTGCTTCTTTTAGTCTATACTTGATGCTTCCTATTGAGTTCTTTGAAGTAGCGATGTCATTTTTCATTTCTTCTTGGTTCTTCTTCATTTCCTCTTGGTTGTTACTTGTCGAATTTGTCTTCCATTCTTTTCAGCCACCTTATGGCCATTTCTCTGAATTCTTTCTCTGACAGTTTGCTTGCCTCCATTTCATTTACTTCCTTTTCTGGTGATGCCTGCTTTTCTTTCATATGTGGGCTATTTGTCTCCCATGGTCTCTCTTCTCCAGGTATCTGGTTATATAGTTATCTCTTTCCTTATCCCCGGTGAAATCTGACCTTTCTGTGGTGGAGTGTAGAGCTCCTCTGAATCTGCATGTTAGTACCAATTGGGGACCGATGTTCTGTGGTTTGCAGGTCTTCAGTGAGTGCTATAGTGGTAGATTTTCAGGTTTCCAATAACATCCACTTTCCCCTTCAAGATGGCATGGTCTCCGTGTTGGAGCCAGTGGTTTCAGAAAGGAACCCTGCAGCAGTGTGGGCTGCCTGGTCAGGGGAGCCCCATTCAGCAGTTCCCCAACTTCTCCTGGAGTATAGCTGTTCTTTTTTTTTTTAATATATTTTTATTGATTTTCCACAGAGAGGAAGGGAGAGGGATAGAGAGCTAGAAACGTCAATGAGAGAGAAACATCGACCAGCTGCCTCCTGCACACCCCCTACTGGGGATGTGCCCGCAACCAAGGTACATGCCCTTGACCGGAATCGAACCTGGGACCTCTCAGTCCGCAGACCGATGCTCTACCACTGAGCCAAACCGGTTTCGGCAGTATAGCTGTTCTTTAACGCACCAAGAAACATTCCTCGTGTGACCCTAGGCTGTTCTTTCTATCTGGTCTGGGACAAGGCTTGAGACACATTGGTTTATTCTGCTGCCATCCCCCCCCCCCCTTATTTTGTTATTGTTTTAAATCCTCACCTGAGAATATATTTTTATTGATTTTAGAGAGGAATGGAGAGGAGAAAGAAATTAATGTGAGAAACATCAATTGATTGCCTCCTATATGCACCGTCAACCAGGCATCGAACCTGCAACCTAGATATGTGCCCTGACTGGGAATCAAATTTGCCACCTTTTTTGGTGCACGGGACCATGCTTCAACCAATTGAGCCACTTGGTCAGAGTTGTTAACTTTTATTTTTAAATCTCTAACCACTGTTTCATGGTTGTGGTTTATATTTTAAGTCCATGAGAATTATATAAGGTAACTTAGAGCAGAAATAATTGCTTCTATCTTTCTTAAAAATTATATTTCTCAGGCTATATTGATACTGTAAATAAATAGAATTGCTAAAGCGAAAGAAAATCAAACTTTTTTAACATATACCTTAAAATTTGTTTTGTCCAAAAATGTATAAAAATTTTTACTTATGACAGTAAATTCTCAAAAATTATCAAAAGGTAGACAATGGCATACATTTATCTCAACTTTATTTAAAATTTTAATTCAAATGAAATAATATCACAATAATGCATATTACAATCAAAAATAGCAAATAACCTAATTCATTTTCCTGATTTGGTCAAGCCTCCAGGCACCAGTCAAGTATCGGAGTCGTATAAAAAGTAGGTCCTTGCCCATTTGTAGCCAGCTCCAAAATGGAACTAATTTAGAACCTGCGATTAAATAATAATTAAAAACAAATTGAGTTAATATATATCCCCTTACAATTAATTTTAGTAGTCAGTCTACATGATTTTTGGTAGCTTAAAGGCACTGTAATTTTATTTAAATTATATATGTATGTTAAATCTTATGTCCATCTATTCATTTAAAAGTGATTTTGGGGAGAAATTTTCATGTTTTAAATAGCATTTTTCAGGCTCATATGTACTACAGAGAATCAAGTATACCACCACAAATAATAGAAGTACATATCAATAATCTGTAATAAGAAATCTAAGACAAAAATCTATTTTTTTCTAATTCTACCAAAGGCTCTTAATCAGCTAAAATAAATGCCACTCTAGGTACACCATCTTTTTGTCCTTTAATTTCCAAATGGCAATGTGTCAAATCCAGCTAACTATATAAAATAAATCTCCAAACATGTTTTAATATTTTATATTTTTTGATTTCACTCCTTGGAATTGTCTTTTTATTATATCAGGAATAGAGCCTCCCTATCACCCCTACAATTTTACAGATTAGGTCATGGATGCTGGGTGGTAATGTGATATGGCTAAAATCACAACAATAATAAAACTGACAATTTTCAGATTTTAGGCAAGGCCAGCTTCTTTCTCTTTATTTTTTCCTAGCTTTACATAGGTGTAACTGACAAATAAAATGGAAATATATTTAAAGTGTATAATGTAATCACTTCATATACATATATACAGTAGGTACTTGGATTATGTCGGAGATTCTTTCCTATGGTGCGACATAATGTGATTTTTGCCGTAGTTGGAACCCACCTACATCACTCACATGGAGCATACACAGCAGTAATGAAATGGAAACAGTAAAAAAAAAAATTAAAAGATAACAATTCCTGACATTTACATGTGGTAAATAAATAATAAAAAACATAAAGCACATATGTCAAAATGATGGAACTTTTTAATAAATAAATGGGAGGGGGCTACATAACCACAAAACGACATACGTCGAGTCCAAAGATTGTCTGTATTTGTGAAATGATTACCAAAATCAACTTAATTATCACATCCACCTTATTTATAAGTGATGGACATAAGAATTAAACATCTTCAATGTTAAAGTATTTTCTGTGGAAAACTAGAAAAACTAAACATCCTGAAGTGAAGTGAAATTTGGGGTTTCTAAAGTGAAAATTTCAGATAGCCCTGCAATATGGCCATCACTGAGTGATGATGTAACACAATACTAAAAAAATGGTGATGAAAATAATACAGTTTATCTCAAAAGACAATCAAGCTCCCTGTGTGTGCACAAGAAAGAAATTATGTGAGCATAGCAAGATGGCAGCTGCCTACAAGTCAAGCAGAGAGGCCTCTGAGTGAAATCTTCCTTGCAGGACCTTGTTTAAAACTTCCTAGCCTCCAGAACTGGGAGGGAGGGAGGGAGTGAGGGAGGAAGGGAGGGAAGGAAGGAAGGAAGGGAGGGAGGAAGGAAGGGAGGAAGGAAGGGAGGAAAGAAAGGAGAGAGGAAGGGAGGGAGGGAGGGAGGGAGGGAGGGAGGGAGAGAAGGATTTCACTTTTAAACTCAGGTCTGGTATTTTGGAGCTAGTTTTACTGAATTTCTTGGGCAGGATGGTAGGCCTATTGAAGACCCAAGACTGAAAAAATATAGAATGCAATAGGCAGTAGGCAGTATGCTCAATGGAACTGCTCGTCAGAGTTAACATAGCTGAGGAGGCTCTGATGGAGAAAGGAGGAACATTAGAGCCAGCTGACTACTGGGAAAATGTATTTTCTCATGTCTCTCCTACTCCTCTTAAGATAAGTTAAATCTATAGTACTCACCTTCAATTTCAGTCCAATTGACAGCAATTTCTGCTATTGGAATTTTAAAGAACTGTGCTATATAAAGCAGTTCTACATCAAATGCCCTGAAATACAAAATATATTGGTATTTATTTTTTAAAAGAGTGTAACTAAGTCTCTACCCTGGCATGTTAAAAAAAACACAAAAAAAATTTGCATGGCAGATATAAAGCTTCTATCATGAAATTAATGGTCAGATTGACATAAGATCAAATAAAAGCTAAGCAGCTGAGGATCTTTAAGGCAAATAAAATAATTTAGTGTCACTGTATAACACTTAAATGAGAAATATCTCTACCAGGACTCCAAAAATCCCAGGGATAAAAACAGCCTGTTGGCCCTAAGAAAACATTTAATTTTAGAAAGTTTCATGACTGATGGTTTTCAGTCCCAGTTTTAATTAACTCAAGGTACAGAATCGAGAGTATTTTCAACTGATTTAGAGAGCTGAAAAAATAAAACTCTGAGAAACTTTTGGACAGAATGTTCTCAATGACTTTAATGTTGCTTGATTACACAATTCTCCTACCAAAAGATCAGGATTTCTTTATTAAATACAGGGTCCTTAGGGTCTGTCTTTTCCTTTTCCCTTCCCCAGGTCATCCTGGACAATAATAGTATCAATAATTACTAAAAGTGAAAAACCAGTATAAACTAGTCTGAATATCCTTTGAATATAATTAGATACATGCATAGGAATTAAATATAGTCTTGCTTTTACATACAATGTTAAAATCATCTCTTGTCTGAATTCCCAGTTTATCCTTCCTACTATCCATGAGATAGGTTCTTTCTTAAAGCTCCTCTTCAATCAGCCCCTTGGTATAGTAAAATCTGTTCTCCTTACAGTTTTTGAATGCTGACTCAGTTTTTTTGAAATCTACTTAAAAATTTCTCTCAACCAAATGCTTCCTTTCACTGGCACTAAGATAAAAAAGAGAAGCCTGCCTACCTGTGCTATACTTCTCCACATTCTTTTAACTGTCTCTAAAGCATATCCTTGAGTCATTAAGACCCTACTGCATGGAACACACTTCAAACATGACCCTATGCTAACTTCAAATCAAAAGACTAACAGAAAATGAAAGTGAAGAGATGGAAAAATTTTCTAGGCAAATGAAATTGGAAAATAAAAAGCTGTGGTAGTAACACTAATATCTAACATAATAGAATTCGAATATAACAAGAGACAATGAAGGCCACTTTACAATACTAAAGAAATCAAAACAAGAGGATATAACTCTGATAAACATATATGCACCCAATACAAACATATAAAAAACTTCTGGAGGATTTTAAAGGAGAGATGGATAGCTATACAATCACAGTAGAGGACTTAAACATTGCATCTACATAGCTGGATAGATGTTCTAGACAAAAAAATCAAGGAAATAGCAATCCTAAACAACACAATAGACCAGAAGTAATTACATTTTCAGAATATTTCATTCCAAAGCTACAGAATATACATTCTACTCAAGTGCACATGGGACATTTTCAAAGATAGACCATATGTTAGGAAACAAAGTGAGTCTTTTTAAATTTAAGTAGACTGAAATCATATAAAGCAACTTCATAGATGACAATGGCAAGAAATTAGAAATTAACTACAATAAAAACATTCAAACACATGGTGGAAAAATTGCATGTTATTAAATAATGAAGGGTTCATTAAAGAGATCAAGAAAGAAATACAAAACTTCCTGGAAACAAAGGAAAATGATCACCAAACAACCCCAAATTCTGGGACACAGCAAAAGCAGTACTGAAAGGGAAGTTCATAGCCCTACAGGCCTTCCTCCAAGAAAAAGTAATTCTATATAATAAAAGAGTAATATGCAAATTGACTACACCTCCACTACACTCACAAGCCAATCAAGAGCAACTATGCAAATAAACCCAACCAAGATGGCTCCAGGCCCCAGAGAGAAGGAGGGAGGCTTGGGTTTCTCCTGCAATGGAGGAAGCGAAGCTTTCCACCTGCCCTTGCTGGCATTGGCCATGGTCAGAGCTGGGCCATCGAGGCCAGGCAATTGCAGCCAGCTGGGATCCCCTGCTGGTGACTGGAGCCAGCTGGGGTTCCATGCCCAGGGCCTAAGCCTCAGCCAGAGGCTTTCGGCCTTGGCTGTGGATGGAGCCGGGTAACGGCGCCAGCTTGGGGTCCCTGTGGGGGGCCGGAGCCTGGCAATTGAGACAGCTGGGGGTCACCTGCCAAAGGCTGAAGGCATTAGACCTGGGCAGGGGTGGAGCTGGAGATGGGAGGAGATAGGTGTGAACTACAGAAGAAACACCTTTTCTAACTGTTCATTGGCTAAGCTCCTTGTATGCCACTGGTAATATTCTTAGTTACATGGGTGTAATAATCCAAATAGGTGATCTAGGGCTTTTCCACTACACTCCTATGGAAAAAAATTGAAGGTCCATTGATGGAGTGCTAAGAAATGTCATAACCTGCCCTAGATGGTTTGGCTCAGTTGATAATGCCTAGGTTTGCCAACCACAGGGTCTGCATTAGATTCTAATCAAGAGCCGCCGAAACCGGTTTGGCTCAGCAGTAGAGCGTTGGTCTGTAGACTAAGGGGTCCCAGGTTCAATTCCGGTCAAGGGCATGTACATTGGTTGTGGGCATATACCCGGTGGGGTGTGTGCAAGAGGCAGCTGGTCGATGTTTCTCTCTCATCGACGTTTCTAGCTCTCTATCTCTCTCCTTTCTTCTCTGTAAAATATCAATAAAATATATATTAAAAAAAGAGCATATACAGGATGGAAAAATGATTCACCTCTTGTGCTTGCATCTGGTTGGACTGTATCTACCTCCTGACTCTTTTTTAAAAAAAAGATATATTTTATTGGTTTTTACAGAGAGGAAGAGAGAGGGATAGAGAGTTAGAAACATTGATGAGAGAGAATCACCGATCAGCTGCCTCTTGCAAACCCCTACTGGGGATGTGCCCGCAACCAAGGTACATACCCTTGACCAGAATCGAACCCGGGACCTTTCAGTCCGCAGGCCAGCGCTTTATCCATTGAGCCAAACAGGTTTCGGCTACCTCCTGACTCTTGGTACCCAGTGGCTCTGAGTGTCCAGCAGAGCTGCCAGGAAAGTCACTCTAATGGATCTGACTATTCTGGGTTGAGGGGAAAAGTATGCCATCTTACAAAAAAAAAGAGGATCTTATCTGAGGCCTGAAAAACCCACAACAGTGGAGACCAACAAAAAGCTGTGATGCCCCAATTGGCACAAACACGTGGATTCAAGAGAGTTCTTCAATAACCCACGGAAAGGTCAGAGTTTGCTGGGGATAATGTGAGGGATCTGGGTCCCCCGCAGCGCCTGCGGCTCCGCTCCCTGAGCAGCTGCGCAGCCAGAAAGGCTCCAAAAGTGGCAGCAGCTGCAGAGAGAATCGTGCACTGCAAGACACAGCACTGGGTTTGGCATGATCTCCCCAAAAATCAGGGCTTTTTGAAAACGCCAACGGACCCAAGACAAATTGTTAAGAATTGGGACTGTCCCGCCAAAAGCGAACATCTGGACACCTTGGCACAGACCCATTCTGAGCCTGGTCCACTTCATCCCCTTGCATCTGAGTACTAGGGAAGGACTGCCCAGTTTGGCATATCCTGGGGGACTGCAGGGGGGGATTGCCTTCCTGGAAACAGGGGATCAGAGACCATCTGGGAGCCAGCACCAAGGCAGCCTACCTCGGGAGACTGCAGAGAGTGCCATAGAAAAAGAAGACTAGAGCAGCCAAAAAGACGGGGAAGTAGCTCCAGAAACACTGCCACCTAGGGGCTGAATTACAAACTGACCTTTTTAATTATTACTCTTAATAAATAAAAAATAGCCTACTTAAAATTAAGGACTAGCTTACAAAACTGAGGTGTAGTGGAACGCAGAGAATTGCAATACTGTCTGGACTGAGAAACAGATGTGCCAAATAGAATAACAGAGGAAGTGAATGGCCACTACTGCAGATTTTTACGCTAATTTTTCTATTTTTTATTTTATTTTCATCTTTTACATCTTTTATTTTATTTTCATTTTTTTTGCATATTTTACTTAAGTAACGAATTTTTTTCTTTTTTCCTCACTTGATTTTACCTTCTCAATTATTACATTTTTTAGTTTCGATCATCATAATTACCATATTTGCCAGCGTATAAGACGATTTTTGGGCCCTGAAAAATACGTATTTGCCGGCGTATAAGACGACTGGGCGTATAAGACGACCCCCTAACATTTCCACTAAAAATACAGAGTTTGTTATATACTCACCGTATAAGACTACCCCCCACTTGGAGGCATATTTTTCAGGGTCAAAAAATCGTCTTATACGCCGGCAAATATGGTACTATTGCTATTTTGCATTTTGGTGTCCTTTTTCTTTCTTCTTCTTTTTTTTAACCTACCATTTTATTTTCTCTTTATTCTACATTGGGATTAATCTTCATTAAATTTTCATCTCTACTATAGCATCATTCAAAACCTATCTCAAATTGACCTTTCTGCTATCACTCTCTTACTAACCTTTCCACTTTTCGTCTCCTGTTTATCTCAACCCTTTCCTGCTTTAGTTTTTCCCTATTCTTTCTGTATACACATTGCTAAAATTTTCACCCTACTTATATACCTAATTTACAACCCCCTGCTCCAAGTGAATACTACTGTCTTCACTATAGTAAGTATTAAAAAAACAAAAAAAAACAACTGTTATCCTCTCTGTCATTATATTATTGTTTGCGTGAATGTTGATTATATTGAATTTTTATGCTTTTTAGTGAGATTGATATGCTTATTCTTTTGATGTTATTGTTGCTTAGTATTTTTAAATTGCTTTGTTTTTGTTTGTTTTTTATTTCTTTTTATCCGAGCCTTGCTTGATATTACAGGGTATTATAGTTTGTATTAACCTCCAAGTATTGTTGCTGGCATTTGCTGGGATTAGTGGTTGTGCTATTGGAATTTTCTCCACACATATATAGTTTGTTCCTCTTTTCTCTTAGTCTGCTTCTTGCCCCGCACCCCCCTCCCTGTTTCCCATTTTCACTTCTACACTACTTTTCTTTTCTTTTTTCTTTATTCTATCTCTATATTTATCCCTCTTCTTCTTTTTTTTTTTTTTAAAAAAAAACTTGTCTTCTTTCTCTCCTATCCCCTAATTTGCCTTTCTTTAGTGATCACTTTATTAGAGGTTATTAATATTGCAAATACGTTCCTGTTCAGTACCTTGTGTGTTGTACCTCATAGTGTTGTATTTTGTGCCTTTAAATCAACTCAGGAGAAAGAGAACTACATAATCAGACATCCTGAAAAGAGAGAACATGGGGAGACAAATAAACAGCCCGCACATGAAAGAAAAGCAGGCATCACCAGAAAAGGACGTAAACAAGTTAGAGGCAAGCAACCTACCAGAGTAAGAATTCAGAGTAATGATCATAAGATGACTAAAAAGAATGTAAGACAAATTTAACAATATGAGTAAGAACCAAGAGGAAATGAAGATAGACCAAGAAGAAATGAAAAATGACATAGCTACTGTAAAGAACTCAATAGAAAGCACCAAGAGTAGACTAGAAGAAGCAGAGGACTGCATCAGAGAGCTAGAAGACAAGATGGGAAAAAATACCCAATTAGAGCAGCTTCTAGAAAAAAAAAAATTAAAGCCTGAGAGAGCTTTGGGACAATACAAAACAAACCAATATTAGAATAATGTGAGTTCCAGAAGGAAAGGAAACTGAGGAAGACATGGAAAACATATTCAAGATATAATGACAAAAAACTTTCCTGAGATAGAGAAGAAAAAACCCACACATATACAAGAAGCTCACAGAGTCTCAAGCAAAATTAATCCCAAAGGACCGACGCCGAGGCACATTCTAATTAAATTGGCAAACACCAAAGACAAAGTAAGAATCTTAAAAGCAGCCAGAAAGAGACAGAAAGTTACATATAAAAGAATCCCTATCAAACTAGCAACTACATTTTCAACAAAAATTCATCAGGCCAGAAGGGAATGGGAAGAAATATACAAAGTCATGCAAAGGAAGGGTCTGAATCCAAGAATACTGTACCCAGCAGGGCTATCAATCAAAATTAAAGGTGAAATCAGGTGCTTCACAGACAAAAAAAGACTAAAGGAATTTATCTCCACTAATTCAGCAATGCAAGAAATGTTAAAGGGTCTGTTGTAAAATTAAATAATAGGAAGCGAAGAAGGAACACAGGGGTATAGAATAAAAATGTCGCTAAATAAGTACCTATCAATCATAACTTTAAATGTAAATGGATTAAATGCTCCAATCAAAAGACATAGGGCAACGGATTGGATAAGAAAACAAGACCCATATATCTGCTGTCTGCATGAAACAAATTTGAGAAAAAAAGATGCACATTAAGGGTGAAGAGATGGAAAAAGGTTCTCCAGACGAATGGAAATGAAAAAAAAAAAAAAAAAAAGCTGGGATAGCAATACATATATCTGACAAATTAGATCTCAAAGTGAAGGACATAACAAGAGATAACAAAGGCCACTTCATTATACTAAAGGGAGCAATCCAACAAGAAGCAATAACCCTGGATAACATATATGCACCCAATACAGGAGCATCCAAATACATATAAAATATGCTGGAGGACATTATGGGAGAGATTAATAGCAATACAGTCATAGTAGGAGATCTTAATACCCCACTGTAACCTTTGGACAAATCATCTAAACAAAAAATCAGCAAAGAAACATCAATGTTAAATGACACACTAGACCAGATGGAATTAATCGACATCTTCAGAACATTTCACCCCAAAGCCACAGAATACACATTCTTCTCAAGTGCACATGGGTCATTTTCAAAGATAGATCATATGCTGGGACATAGGCAAAGTCTCTTCAAATTCAAGAAGATAGAAATCATATCAAGCATCTTCTCAGATCATAGTGGCATAAAACTGGAAATTTACTACAATAAAAATAATCCAAAGAAATCCAACACATGGAGACTAAATAGCATGCTATTGAACAAGGACTGGGTTACCACAGAAATCAAGGAAGAAATTAAAAACATCCTGGCAACAAATGACAATGATAACACAACAATCCAAAATTTATGGGACACAGCAAATGAAGTTTTGAGAGGGAATTTCATATCTCTACAAGTCTATTGTAAAAAACAAGAAAAAATGGTAACAAATTATCTAACTCTAAAACTTAGAGTTAGAAAAAGAGCAAGAAGAAAAGTGCAGTGTAAGCAGAAGGAAGCAAATAATAAAAATCAGAGCAGAGATAAACAACATAAAGAACAAAGAAACAATACATAAGATCAACAAAACCAAGAGCTGGTTCTTTCAAAGGATAAACAAGATTGATGAAACTCTAGCCAGGCTAACCAAGAAAGAGAGAGGACCCAAATAAACAAAATCAGAAACAAAAGAGGTGAAATAACAACAGACCCCACTGAAATAAGAAAGGATTGTGACAAAATACTATCAGCAAGTCTATTCCAACAAACTGGACAACCTGGAGGAAATGGACAAATTCTTAGAAAAACACAACCTGCCAAAACTCAATAAGGAAGAATCTAAAAATCTCAATAGACCAGTGACTTTGGGAGAAATTGAAGCAGTCATCAAAAAGCTTACAGCAAACAAAAGCCCAGGGCCAGATGGCTTCACAGGAGAGTTTTACCAAACATTCAAGGAAGAATTAAAACTCATCCTCCCCAGACTACTCCAAAAAATTCAAGAGGAAGTAACATTCCAAACTCCTTCTATGAAGCCAGCATCACCCTAATACCAAACCAGATAAAGACAACACAATGGAAGAGAATTACAGGCCAATATCCCTCATGAACATATATGCCAAAATCCTCAACAAAATTCTAGCAAATGGGCTCCAGCAGAACATGAGAAAGATCATACACCATAACCAACTAGGATATATTCCGAGAATGCAAAGATGGTAAAATATCTGCAAATCAATAAACGTAATACATCACAAAAACAAATTGAAAGATAAAAGTCATATAGTCATATCAATTGATGCAGAAAAAGCATTTGATAAAATCCAACTGATAAAAATTCCTGATAAAAATTCTCAACAAGGTGGGAATAGAAGGATCATACCTCAACATAATAAAAGCCATTTATGGCAAACACACAGCCAACATCATACTCAATGGGCAAAAACTAAAACCATTTCCTCTAGGAACAGGAACAAGACAGGGATGCCTACTCCCACCACTCCTGTTTGACACAGTACTGGAAGTACTATCCATTGCAATTAGACAAGAAGAGGAAATAAAAGGCATCCAAATTAAAAGAAGAGGAAGCCGAAACCGGTTTGGCTCAGTGGTAGAGTGTCGGTCTACGGATTGAAAGGTCCCAGGTTCGATTCCGGCCAAGGGCATGTACATTGGCAGCTGGTCGATGTTTCTCTCTCATCGATGTTTCTCTCTCATCGACGTTTCTAGCTCTCTATCTCTCCCTTCCTCTCTGTAAAATATCAATAAAATATATTTTAAAAAAATAAAATAAAAGAAGAGGAACGTTATCCTTATTTATAGATGACATATTGTACATAAACCCAACAATGGTTAGCTATGTACATATATAATACTTTAATAAATTTTAAAAAAATTTAAAAAAACCCCGAGGGAGACCGAAACAAGATGGCAGCCTAGGAAGTCTCCTAAGCTGCCACCTCCTCAACAATTTGGAAAAATACAACAGCTAAAATCAAAAGGGATCGCACCAGACCCACAGGAAAGCTGGCGAGAGGGGAAGGCTACAACTAGACACAAAGCAGGAGGCCGCAGCTGCCATGTGGAGCTTAAAACTACGGTGAAACTGGACCTGCCAGAGCCGCTGCCGCTGGGAATGAGGGAAGCCAGATCTCGCTCCGCTCCAGGGTCCAGGGAGTGGGCCAGCCCTGCCGGCTGCCGTGGAAGCCAGAGAGATGATGCGAGCCTCCGTTACGCCTTGGGCTCCTGCCTGGATGAGAAGCTCATGAGCGTGACCTCCCTGCCGGCAACCATCCCGGCCCAGAGCCATCCCAGCCTGCCTGCCATGCTAGCAAAGAGCTAGCGTGGCTCCTCCAATATGCGACCCCAGTGCCCCAGAGGGGCTGTGTGCCTTGAGTGATCCATATGTCCCAGGGGGCCATGTTCCCCGGGTGAGCCGTGTGTCCCAGGGGGCCGTGTCCCCCAAAGGGGCTGTGTGCTCCGGGTGAGCCCTGTCCACCAAAGGGGCCGTGTGCCCCAGGTGAGCCGTGTGTCCCAGGGGAAGCAGTGGGACACAGGGGGAGGGGCGGTGAGCACCAGAGGAGGAGTGGACACTATTCGTGTGGTCCTGATAGTCACCATAAAACAAGCAGACTGCCAAATGAGGAGTGGATTCTTTTCATGTGATCCTGAGATGGTCACCATAAAACAAGCAGATTGTCAAATGACAGTGGGGAGGGGAAGGAGACCTGGGGGGAGATAAGAGAACAACCGAAGGACTGGTATGCATGAATATAAGTACAACCAATGAACACAGAACTCTGGGGAGGGAGGGCATGAATGGGGGGGGGGGGCAATGGTAAGCTATGTACACATATAATACCTTAATTAAAAAATGGAAAAAAAAATAAACCACCAAAAGACGCCATAAAAAAACTAATAGACTTAATAAATGAATTTGGCAATGTAGCAGGATACAAAATTAACGCCAAGAAATCTATGGCATTTCTATACACCAATAGTGAACTTACAGAAACAGAGACTAAAAAAGCAATCCCATTTACCATCACAACCAAAAAATTAAGATACCTAGGAATAAACTTAAGTAAGGAGGTAAAAGACCTATATGCGGAAAACTACATGAGACTGTAAAAAGAGATAGAGGAATATGTAAACAGATGGAAGAACATAACATGTTCATGGATTGGTAGAATCAACACATTAAAATGTCCATACTTCCCAAAGCAATTTATAGGTTCAATGTACTCCCCATTAAAATACCAATGGCATATTTCACTGACCTAAAAGAACTCTACAAAATTTCATTTGGAACAATAAAAGACCCCAAATAGCCACATCAAGCCTGAGAAAGAAGAGTAAAGTAGCAGGGATCTCAATACTAGATTTCAAGCTGTGTTACAAAGCCACTGTTCTCCAAAAAGCCTGGTAGTGGCACAAGAACAGACATATACATCAATGGAATAGAATAGAGAATCCAGATTTCAACCCAAATCACTATGCTCAACTAATATTTGACAAAGGAAGCACAAATATACCATGGAGTCAAGACCGTTTCTTCAATAAATGGTGTTGGGAAAATTGGACAGAGACATGCAAAAGAATTAAACTAGATCACCAACTTACAGCATACACAAAAAAAACCCTCAAAAATGGATACAGGAGTTAAATGGGAAACCATAAGACGGGAAACCATAAAAATACTAGAGGCATCCAGAGGCAGCAAAATCTCAGACATATGCCAAAAGAACTTCTTCACTGATACTGCCCCTAGGGCATTGGAAGCTAAAGTAAAAATAAACAAATGAGACTACATAAAAATAAAAAGCTTTTTTACAGCAAAAGAAATCAACAAACAATAAGAAAGCCCACTCTATAGGAGAACATATTTGTAAATGTTATCCTTGATAAAGGTTCAATATCCAACATCTACTGACAGCTTATACAACTTAATAAAAGGAAAATAAATGAGCCAATTAAAAAATGGGAAATGGACCTTAATAGAATCCTCTCAAAAGAAGACAGAAGGAAGGCCAAGAGGCACATGAAAATATGCTCCAAGTCACTAATTATCGGAGAGATGTAAATCAAAACAATAATTCGGTACCATCTCACACCTGTCAGAATGGTCAACATTAACAAATCAACAAACAAGTGTTGGCAAGGTTGGGGAGAAAATGGAACCCTCGTGCACTGCTGGTGGGAATGCAGACTGGTACAACCACTTTGGAGAACAGTATGGAGTTTCCTCAAAAAGTTGAAAATGGAACTCCCATTTGACCCAGTAATCCCACTCCTAGGAATATATCCCAAGAAACTAGAAACACCAATCAGAAAGGATATATGCACCCATATGTTCATAGCAGCACAATTTATAATAGCTAAGATTTGGAAACAGCCTAGGTGTCTATCAGCAAATGATTAGATAAAAAAACTATGGTAAATCTACACAATACAATACTATGCTGCCATAAAAAAGAAGAAATTCTTATCATTTGCTGCAACCTGGATGGAATTGGAGAACATCATGCTGAGTGAAATAAGCTAGTCAATGAAAGAGAAACACCACATGACCTCACTCATTTATGGATAATAAAGAATATTATAAACTGATGAACCAAAAGATATAGAGACAGTAAAGCAACAAGCATAGTGTCAAATTACAGCAGGGAGGGTAGGGTGATCTGGGGGATATAAGAGATCAATGGAAGGACT
Source organism: Vespertilio murinus (assembly GCA_963924515.1). Taxonomy (NCBI): domain Eukaryota; kingdom Metazoa; phylum Chordata; class Mammalia; order Chiroptera; family Vespertilionidae; genus Vespertilio; species Vespertilio murinus. The sequence goes on along the minus strand of OZ004707.1, from coordinate 94,099,921 downwards.
TGTATACATGCATATAAGTACAATCAATGGACACAAAACTATAAGGAGGGAGGGCATGTATGTGAGGGGGGCAATGGTAATATATGTGCACAGAAAATAATTTAATAAAAATATTTAAAAAAGAATATGAATTTAAAAGAGGGAAAAATAGCATTTACATAAGTTGCAGGCTCCTCCCTTGCTGGGGCCCCAGTTAGGAATCATGCAGGTGGCAATCAACGAAAGTATTCCTTTGATATTTCTCTCTGGCTAAAACTAGTTTGGCTCAGTGGATAGAGCGTCAGCCTTTTGGACGTAAGGTCCCAGGTTCAATTCCAGTCAAGGGCATGTACCTTGGTTGCGGGCACATCCCCAGTAGGGGTTGTGCAATAGGCAGCTGATTGATGATTCTCTCTCATCAATGTTTTAAAATCTCTATCCCTCTCTCTTCCTCTTTGTAAAAAAAATCAATAAAATATGTATATTTTTAAAAAAAAGATATTTCTCTCTGTCTTTCCTTTTCTCTTCCTTCCATGTTCTCTAAATGTCAATGGAAACATATACTCAGGTGAGGAAAAAGAAAGAAAGAAAGAAAGAAAGAAAGAAAGAAAGAAAGAAAGAAAGAAAGAAAGAAAGAAAGAAAGAAAGAAAGAGAAAGGTAGGAAGGGAAAGGAAGGAAGGAAAGAAGGAAGGAAAGAAGGAAGGAAAGGAAGAGAGAGAGGGAAGAAAGGAAAGGAAGTGAAGAAGGAAGGAAGGAAGGAAGGAAGGAAGGAAGGAAGGAAGGAAGGAAGGGAAAGGAAGGAAGGAAGGAAAGGAAGAGAGAGAGGGGAGAAAGGAAAGGAAGGAAGTGAAGGTAGGAAGGAAGGGAAGGAAGAAAGGAAAGGAAGAAAGGAAGAAACGGAAGGAAAGAAGGAAGAAAGGCATATCTTATTAAAGACACATCTTGAAAATGCCTAAAGAAAGTTGTCATTTTTTCATGGTGAAGGGACTGGAGTCCATGTTGATGAAAACATCTTGGTGGCTGTGGTGACTGGCAGTGGCTCCAGCAGTGGGGTGATGGGGCTGGTGGCTTTCCCTGATCAGCCAGTTGTCTCCCACAAAGGGAGGCCAGACTGCAGCTTAGGCCTGCTCCCCCTGGGGAGCAGACCTAAGCCGTCAGTAGGACATCCCCTGAGGGCTCCCAGTATGAGGAGACCCCCAGTGTACGAATTTCCTGCACCAGGCCCCTAGTATTAACAATAAATTATTTAACCCTACAACTTAAAGACTTAGAAAGAGTAAGTCGAAGGAAGGAAATAATAAAGATTAAATAAAAAATATATGACAGAGACTAAAAAAAAAGTTTTAAAAATCAATGAAACTAAGAGCTGGTTCTCTGAAAAGATAAATACGATTGATGAACTGTTAACCAGATTCAAGAAACAAAGAGAGAAGTCCCAAATAAACAAAGTCAGAAACGAAAGGGGTGAAGTAACAACTGACCCCATAGAAATACAAAGGATTGTATAAAAAACAAACTATGAATAACTATATAAGTTGGTCAACCTGGACAAAATGAACAATATATTCAAAGAAAAATACAATCTTCCAAAACTCAACCAGGAACAATCACAAAACTTGAGTAGGCCCATAACTACTAATGAAATTGAAGCAGTAATAATAATAAAAAAGAACTCCCAGTAAACAAAAGCCCCAATCCAGATGGCTTCCAGGGAAATTTTACTAAGCATTAAAAGAACTAACATCTAGCCTCCCAAAATTATTCCCCCAAAAAATTCAACAGTAAGGAACACTTCCAAGGTATTTTATTTATTTATTTATTTATTTATTTATTTATTTATATTTTGTATTTATTTTATTGTTTTTAATTCATTAAGGTATTATATGTGTACATAGCTTACCATTGCCCCCTTCCAAGGTCTTTTTAAGAGAATATCATTAGCTTAATTCCAAAACAAGGTAAAAACAGCACAAAGAAAAAGAATTACAGGCCAATATCCCCCATGAACATAGAGGCTAAAATTCTGAACAAAATATCAGCAAATCAAATCCAAGAATACATTGAAAAGATCATACACCATGACCAAGTGGGACTTATTCTGGGGATGCAAAGCTGGTACAATATTCTCAAATCAATAAATGTGATACATCACATAAAAAACTTGGAAAACAAAAACTACATGATCATATCAATTGATGCAGAAAAGCATTTGACAAAATCCAAGAATCTTTTTAGATAAAAACTCTCAGCAAATGGGAATATAGGGATCATACCTTAACCTAATAAAGGCCATATACAAGAAACCTTCAGCCAACATGATACTCAATGGGCAAACACTAAAACCATTTCCCCTAAGAATAGAAACAAGACAGAAATGCCGCTTTCACCACTATTATTCAATATAGTGCTGGAAGTACTAGCCTCAGTTATTAGAGAAGAAGAAATAAAAGGCATACAAATTGGAGAAGAGGGAGTAAAACCGTCACTATTTGCAGATGACATGATATTGAATATAGAAAACCCTAAAGATTCTACAAAACACTACTAGATTTAATAAGATATTTTGGCAATGTAGTAGGATACAAAATTAACACCCAGAAATTGATGGCACCTTTATACACTAACTTAGAGGACTGGTGCACAAAATTCATGCATGGAGGGTGTGTGCGTGGGGTGAGGGAGTCCCTCAGCATGGCCTGCACCCTCTCAAAGTCTGGGACCGCTGGCTCCTAATTGCTCACCTGCCTGCCTGATTGCCCCTAACTGCCTCTGCCTGCCTGCCTGATCGCCCCTAACCACTCTACCTACCTGTCTGATTGCCCCTAACTGCTAGCCTGCCTGCCTGATTGCTCCTAACCGCCTCTGCTTGCCTGAGAGGAGGGGTTCAATGGGGGAAAATAACTATAAAAAGCTGACATTTGTTATAGTTTCAACAGTAAAATTAATTAAAAAAAAATAACCATGTTAAGCCCTGGAGGTATGGCTCAGTTTATTGAGTGTTGTTCCATGCACTGGAAGGCTACTGGTATGATTCCTGGTCAGGTCCCATACCTATCCTTCAGGTTGGATCCCAGTAGCAGACATGCAGGAGGCAGCCTATTGGAATTTTCCTCTCACAAAGGTGTTTCTCTCTTTCCCTCTCTAAAAACCAATTAAAAAATCATTTAAAAAAATGGACATACTAAGTTCCTGAATACTTCTAAAGGTGGTGGGCAGGGATAGGGGTATGTGGAGACAACATAACATAGTACCATATCAAGATGTACATCATCTACAGAAATGAACTACATAAAAACAGATTTTTTTCTCTAGCTAATTATTAAATAAATTTGAGAATAAAGACACCTCTTTCCATGCAAAATCTCAAAGTTGCCTTCTCATAATTTAGAGAATTGAATAGAGGATATGCTCTACTACAATAGGAGTATAAACCAAGAAAAAGAAAAGGGAGAATAGGAACTGTAGAGGAGGCCAGAGAACTAGAAAGTAACATCCAAGGAGAAGAATTTATACTCCTGATGGAACAAAATCTACACTAATAAAAGAGTAAGATACAAATTGACCATACCTTCGTGACACCCACCAGTCAATCAAGAGTGAGTATGCAAATTAACACAACAGATATGGTGGTTTAATTTGCATATGCAGGTGCTACACACCATCCCAGCCACTTTGGGCCTCTGGGCAGTGTGGGAAGGTGGAAAGATGGCTCCGGACGGCGGCAACCAGGAGAAGGAAGGCCCATTCTTGCACGAATTTTTGTGCTTCGGGCCTCTAGTATAATATAATATAATATAATATAATATAATATAATATAATATAATAATATAATATAATGTAATGTAATATAATATATCAAAACCATAAGATAGCTATTGTCTTCTTAAATAATTTTTTCATCATCAACTGAGGATATGCTTATTGATTTGAGAGATATCAATGTGAGAAGCATCACTCAGTTGCCTCCCATACATGCCCTAAAACCTAGATATGTCACTGACTGGGAATCAAATCTGCAACCTTTTTGTCGTATTAGATGATGTCCCAACCAAGTCACCTGGCTGGGGCAATAGTTATTGCCTTATTTGCCGGCGTATAAGACGATTTTTTGGCCCTGAAAAATACCGTATTTGCCGGCGGATAAGAGACTGGGCGTATAAGACGACCCCCTAACATTTCCACTCAAAATACAGAGTTTGTTATATACTCGCCGTTAAGACTACCCCCCACTTGGAGGCATATTTTTCAGGGCCAAAAAATCGTCTTATACGCCGGCAAATACGGTATTTGTTGAAAAGCAAAAAATATTACAAGGAAGGTAATATTCATATTGCACCCTGTAGTTTTTTTTTTAAATATATTTTTTATTGTTGATAGTGTTAAAGATATCTCCCATTTACACCCTGCCCCTTTACCAACCTCCTCCCAGCCTCTACCTTTCCCCTGCTGAGGTAAATATAAATTATTTTTACATAGCTGTAACTATTATCTCAATACTGATATAACCAAAAGTTATTTTTAAACTATACTAGGAGAATAAGTGTGAAGGGGGCACAGAAATTTAAAAGAACTAATTAGGTATCCATTAATTCTCTATTTTGAAAAGTAATATATAAAACTGAGAAATGGACATGTAGCTATGCAGAACCATTCTGAATTAGGAAAACAAATACTATAAAAAACAGCATAGTGTTGAAAGTGGCTATAGTTAGTATTAATTGGGGGTGGTGGATTAGGGATAACTGTCTTTTTTTTTGGTTTGTTTTTTGTTAAAATCCTTATGGGGCTGGCTTTAAATTAGAAACATGTATAACATTGATTAAAAAGAGAAAGTATTTATCAGAAGAAAATACATTTCAAAAAAATTCATTTTTAAACTTACTCATAAACTGGGCTAAATTACACCTTAAGATTAAATAGAAAGAATTTAGCTAAGGTACATGTGAGGATGGAGATTCTATAGATATATATTTACTAGAGGCCCAGTGCATGAAATTCGTGTGCTGGTATGGTCCCTAGGTCTAGCCTGCAATCAATGTCATCTTTCCCGGCTGCCTGCAGCCAGCTCGACCCTCCGCCACCACCCGCCCTAGATCCCTGTTCGCCATAAGGTGATCAAAGCCTGCTGGCTGGGAGAAGGAACTGAGAGGTTGGCTGTTCCTAACAATTGTCAGCCCCGCCCCCTGCCACAGGTCACCCTCTGTGTGTGGGGCAACTGGCAGGGCAGGAGCATTAGCCAGGTGCTACCCGTCACCCGCCACCCACCTCTGGTTCCCTGTTCCCCATATGGAGAACAGAGCCTGCCGGCTGGGGAAAGGGACAAAAAGGTTGGCTGTTCCTGCCCCTACTGCAGTTTGCCCTCTGTGTGTGGGGCTATTGGTGGGGTGGGGGCCTTGAATTGGCACTACCCATGTCCCCTGCCACCCATCCCGGTTCTCCATTCCCCATTGGGAGATCGCAGCCTGCTGGGTGGAGAAAGGGACCGAGAAATGGTCGTGCACCTCATAGTGACTGGTCAAATGGTCATTCTGGTCATTCCACTATTAGGGTCAATTTGCATATCACCCTTTTATTATATAGGAGAGAGGCCTGTTACATGAGGGTGGTTGCTGGCCTGCCCTGATAGAGTCCCGAGATCAGATCTGGGGGTTGGGGCCAGTTGAGACAATGGGCCACAAGTGGTTTGCAGGCTGGCCATGGCCATGATGGGATGGGTGTCACTACTAGGGGAGGGGGATCAACTGGGGCATGGGGCCGCAGTCATTCTGGTCTCAAGTCATTCTGGTGGTTCCACCATTTTGGTGGCTGGGCTTTTAATATATAGGATATTTAACATTACCTATAATCAAGTCTGTAATTCTTTTTTGTTAACATTAAATTATAATCTCTGTACATATCTTACCATTGACCCCCCCCCCCCCAAGATATACCTTCCCTCCCCAGAGTTTTGTGTCCATTGGTTATACTTATATGCATGTATACAAGTCCTTAGGTTGATCTCTTATCTCCCCCAGATTTCCCTATCCTCCCTGCTGTAATTTGACAGTCTGCTAGTTGCTTTACTGTCTCTATATCTATCCTTTGGTTCATCAGTTTATAATGTTCTTTATTATCCATAAATGAGTTAGGTCATGTGGTGTTTCTTTCACTGACTGACTTATTTCACTCAGCATGATGTTCTCCAATTCCATCCAGGTTGCTGCAAATGATAAGAATTCCTTCTTTTTTATGGCAGCATAGTATTCCATTGTGTAGATGTATTATAGTTTTTTTTTTATTCAATCATCTACTGATGGGCACCTAGGCTGTTTCCAAATCCTAGCTACTATAAATTGTGCTGCTATGAACATAGGGGTGCATATATCCTTTCTGATTGGTGTTTCTAGTTTCTTGGGATAAATTCCTAGGAGTGGGATTACTAGGTCAAATGGGAGTTCCATTTTCAGTTTTTTGAGGAAACTCCATACTGTTCTCAACAGTGCTTATACCAACCAGCATTCCCACCAACGGTGCATCTGGGTTCCATTTTCTCCACAACCTCACCAACACTTGTCATTTGTTGATTTGTTAATGTTAGCCATTCTGACAGGTGTGAGATGGTACTGCATTGTTGTTTTGATTTGCATCTCTCAGATAATTAGTGACTTTGAGCATGTTTTCATGTGCCTCTTGGCCTTCCTTCTGTCTTCTTTCGAGAAGATTCTATTTAGTTCCATTGCGCATTTTTTAATTGGCTCATTTATCGTCCTTTTATTAAGTTGTATAAGCTGCCTGTAGATGTTGGATATTAAACCTTTATCAGTGATAACATTTGCAAATATGTTCTCCTATAGAGTGGGCTTTCTTGTTGTTTTGTTGATGATTTCTTTTGCTGTAAAAAAGCTTTTTATTTTGATGTAGTCTCATTTGTTTATTTTTACTTTAGCTTCCAATGCCCTAGGGACAGTATCAGTGAAGAAGTTCTTTTGGCATATGTCTGAGATTTTGCTGCCTGTGGATGCCTCTAGTATTTTTATGGTTTCCTGTCTTTTGTTTAAGTCCAGTATCCATTTTGAGTTTATTTTTGAGTAGGGTGTAAGTTGGTGATCTAGTTTCATTCTTTTGCATGTATCTGTCCAATTTTCCCAACACCATTTAGTGAAGACATGAATTGTATATTTGTGCCTCCTTTGTCAAATATTAATTGAGCATAGTGATTTGGATGATATCTGGATTCTCTATTCTATTCCATTGATCTATATGTCTGTTCTTGTGCCACTACCAGGCTGTTTGGAGAACAGTGGCTTTGCTCCCCTCCACCAAGTTTCCATCCCACTCTCTGCCCTTTCCCCATCCCCCATTGTTGTCATCCATATATGCAGTTTATGATCAGTCTCTTCCCGCTCCTCCCACTCCACATTTCCCCAAGAATCATCAGTCCACTCCCCTTCCATACCTCTGATTCTATTATATTTACCAGTTAGTATTGTTCATCATGATTTTTACTTACCTTGGTTTTTAGATTCACTTGTTGGTAGTTACATGTTTGTTGTTCATAATTTTTATCTTTATTTTCTTCTACTTCCTAAAGAACTCCTTTTAGCAATTCATATAATTCTGGCTTGGCAGTGATGAACTCCTTTAGCTTAAATTTATTTGTGAAGCTCTTTGTCTGGCCTTCGATTCTAAGTGATAGCTTTGCTGGGTAGAGTATTTTTGGCTGAAGGTTCTTGTTATTCATCACTTTGAATATTTCTTGCCATTCCCATCTAGGCTGCATGGTTTCTGTTGAGAAATCAGCTGACAGTCGTATGGGTGCTCCTTTATAGGTAACTACCTGCTTTTCTCTTGCTGCTTTTAATATTCCGCTCTTTGTCTTTTGCTCTTGGAATTTTAATTAGGATGTGTCTTGGTGTAGTCCTCTTTGGATTCTTTTTGTTTGGGGTTCTGTGTGCTTCCTGAACTTGTAAGTCTATTTCTGTCACCAGGTGGGGGAAGTTTTCTATAACTATTGTTCAAAATTTTTTTTAGTATCTTGCTCTCTGTCATCTTCTAGGACACCATAATTCTGATGTTGGTTTGCTTGAAGTTGTCTCAGAGGTTTCTTAAACCATCTTCAACTTTCTGGATTCTCTTGTCTTCTTGCTTCTGTGGAGGAGTGTCCTCTGGTTCTTTGTGTTCCAAATCTTTAACTTGATTCTAGCAATCTTCCATTCTGTTTTTAGGACTCTATAATTTTTTTTTTTATTTCAGAGAATGTATTCTTTATTTCTAGTTGATCCTTTTTGATTTATTCTTGATCCTTTATTATATCTAGTTGATCCCTTTTTATATCCTCATATGTCTTGTTTATTTATCCACCTTTTCTAGGTGATTCTTGAACAACCTTATAAGCGTGGTTTTGAACTCTATATCCAGTCGCTTTTTGTCCTCCATTTTTGTTTTGTTTGTGATCTGTTTCCTCATCTGGGCATTTTCTCTGCTTCCCTGAGTTGGTAGGTTGGGAGGATCAGCTGTGTCTATGCCAGGAGACGGCCCCATTCCACTAGACTTGGAAACCTACAAAAGCTTCTGAGTTCAGCTTGGATGGCTCAGAGTTTCAGGGTGCAGCCTACAGCCTTGGCTTCTGGGTAGCCACGCCCTCTGAGGTTTCTGAGTCTGTGTACCTCACTGTCCTTTGGTATTCACTGCAAGCACCTCTGAGAGAAAGGTGCCCTAGAGTCACCAGCTATCAGACAGTCTAGTTTCTCCCACAACGAGCTTGCAACTGAGGTTCAGTGCATTTGGAAGTGGGGTTAAGAGCAGTGCGGAGCTTATGTCTCCTTCCCACTAGGGCAATCCAGCAGCGCCAAAACAGTCTGTCTTCTGCACAAAATGTGCGTGACTCTACCTTTCACAATTTCCCTAAGCCTCCGCCTTACAGCCCAGATTCCCTCTGCATGAGGCTGGGGCCAGAGGGTCTCGACCAGAACTGGGTTCAGTGCAGTCGGAGTTGGGGTTCAGTACAGTCTTAAGTTTTTGTATCCTTCCCGATAGGGCAATCCAGCAGATCAGTGAACAGTCCGTCCTCTGCACGCAATGTGTGTGACTCTGGGGTTCTGCCTTTCGCTGATCCCCTTAGCTTCCGCCTTATAGCCCAGATACCCTGTCTATGAGCCTGGGACCCCAGAGTCTCACCCAGAACTGGGATTCAGTGCAGTCAGAAAGGGGGTTCAGCACAGTCTGGAGCTTTTCTCTCCTTCCCACTAGGGAACGCCAGCCCGGCACTCAGCCACCCCTCTGCTCCGGTTCTGTCCTCTTCCCACGTGTGCAACTTGTCTCTCCGTACCTTAGGCTTTTACAGCTCTTCTGATTTTCCTTCTGTTTTTCTCTTTCCTTCTACTTGTAGAATTTCCAGTAAGTAAACTTTCCTGCAGTTCTGGATAATGTCCACTTTATATTTTACTTGCATTTTTTGAAATTGTTGAGTGAGGCTGCAGTTAGGCGCTTCTGCCACCATCTTGTTTTTTTTTCTCCAAATTCATTTATTAATAAGTCTATTATTTTTTTGATGGAATCTTTTGGTTTTTTTTATGTACAATATTATGTCATCTGTAAATAAGGATAACTTTACTTCTTCTTTTCTGATTTGGATGCCTTTTATTTCCTCTTCTTGTCTAATTGCAATGGCGAGTACTTCCAATACAACCATGTTTCCCCGAAAATAAAACATCCTCCCCAAATAAGACTTACTTACAGGTTTCCTTCTGAGTTAAATATAAGGCATCCCCCCGAAAATAAGGCCCCCAGCTCTGTCTCAGAATGAAAATTAATTTACCTTAAACTGGTGGCTAGGGACACCCTGAATGGCGTCTAGCAACCAGTGACATTACTCGGAGTCCTGATGTCACTGCTGTGTGGAGGCGGAGCAGAGGTCAGAGTTAGCGGTGACCAAGGGGTGGAAGAGAGGAGGAGACCTTCCCAGATGCCTCTAGAAGAACAGGATTAGAGTGGACAGGACGTGGCGAAGGTAGTGAGTGCTGGTCTGTCTCTGCTGACACTACCTGATGCTCAAGGGTGCCTTCATGATGATTGAAGGTTCTCAGTCATTGGTAGACCCTGCTCCAGCACAGATCGAGGCCACAGCAAGCCCAGTGACATTCCCCAGGGAGGCCCCAGGGGGTAAATGTCTGATAAAGAGTAGGGGGGATGTCTGGTGAAGGTGTTCAGTGGCACAGGGGTGGGGGGAGAGGGATTACTTAAAATGACACAGGAGATTCAGAGGGGGGAATGAAAATGACACAGGAGGATCAGAGGGGACAATCAAAATGACAAAGGAGGATTAGAGGGGACAATGAAAATGACACAGGAGGATCAAAAGGGATTATTAAAATGATAACCCCCCCTCTGATTCTCCTGTGCCATTTTGATTCCCCCCTCTGATACCCCCTGTGTCATTTTAAGTGATCCCCCTCCCCCCACCTTGATACCACAATTCCTTTTTTTTAACCCTAGAAATGAGTGCTAAAAGAAAAAACTACTCTGTGGAGTACAAGAAAGGAATCGTGGAAGACTCTTGGGGCCAAAATCTTACTGCTTTCTGCAAAGAGAAGATGTTGAGCATCCGATTGGTCCGAAAATGGCGAGCAGAGTATGGTAACCTCATTGAACAAGTGGACAAGGGAAATGCTAAAAAGCGCAAGTGTGGATCAGGTTGGCAACCATTATTTTCCAGTCTGGAAGACCTGATCTGTGAATGGGTTGTTGACAGGAGAGCAAAGGCTTTGGTTGTGAATAGGGCTCAGATTCAAGAATTTCCCCTTGCAATGGTACCACAGTTTGACAGAGCCCCCAAAGACCTCAAAGCATCACAACACTGGCTGGATAATTTCCTTCAGCGAAGTGAACTGTCTTTAAGAAGATCTACAACATTGTTTAGGTTGGAAGATACTCAAGTTATTAAGCGAGCACTTGCATTCAGGTCCTTTAATGATGATGCTGATTCGGTCCTCTGCTTCTTCTAGTCTACTCTTGATGCTTTCTATCAAGTTCTTTACTGTAGCTATGTCATTTTTAATTTCTTCTTGGTCCATCTTCATTTTCTCTTGGTTCTTCTTCAATACCACTTGGTTCATACTCATATTGACAAATTCGTCTTCCATTCTTTTTAGCCATCTTATGATCATTACTCTGAATTATTGCTCTGGTAGGTTGCTTGCCTCTAACTCGTTCACTTTCTTTTCTGGTGATACTTGCTTTTCTTTCATTTGTGGGCTATTTTTTTGTCTCCCCATGGTCTCTCTTTTCAGGATGTCTGGTTATGTAGATTGCTCTCTCTCTCTCTCTCTCTCTCTCTCCTCCATTGATTTAAAGGCACAAAATACAACACAACCAGGTATAACACACAAGGTACTCAACAGAAATGTATTTGCGATATTAATAACCTCCAATAAAGGTGACCACTAGGGAAAGGCAAATTATGGGATAGGAGAGAAAGAAGAAGAGTAAAAAGAGAAGTGGGGGAGAAAAAGAAAAAGATAGGGGGTAAAAACAACAACAAAAAAAGAGTATCAAAATGAAATTGGGAAACAGGGAGAAATAAAGGAAAAAGAGAGAGAGAGGGAGAGAAGAAAGAGACTAAGAGAGAAAATGGGAATAAACTGTATATATGGGGAGCTAATTTCAGTAAAACAGCCATTAACCCCAGAAAATGCTGGCAATAGTATCTGGAGAATAATACAAACTACAACACCAACAATATCTAGGAAAGTAAAAAAATAAACAAAAACAATGCAAATAAAATAAATACCAAACAACAACTACAGATTCAGCAAAATAATCTTACTAAAAGCATAAAAATACAATATAACCAATATTCACACAAACAGCATCAAAAGCACAGAGAAAAACAATTTTTTTTTTTTTTTTTTTTTTTTGCTAGTTAATACAGCTCAAAGAGGGGTGTGTATGCACTTGGTCCAGGGGGTTGGAAATTAGCTATATAACTAGGGTAGAAATTTTTGTAGTGGGGAGCCAGAAAGAGTAGGGAAAATCTAAAGCAGGAATAGGTTAAGATAAACAGGATAGCATAAGGGGAAAGGTTAAGAAGAGAGTGATGGTGTAAAGGTCTTGTTAAGATAGGGTTAAACAATGCTATAGGAGAAGTGAAAATAGAATGAAGAACACTAATTGAAATGTAAAATAAGAGAAAATAAAATAGCACTTAAAAAAGGGAAAGAAAATAAAAAGAGGAAACAAAAAAGTTAAAATAGCAGCAGTAATAATGCTGATTAAACCTAAAAATGTAATAATTAAAAAGGTAAAATCAATAAGAAAAAATTCGTTTCTTAAGTAGAAGATGCAAAAAATAAAAATAAAATAAAAAATACAAAAAATATGCAGTTGTGAAGGCCATTCACTTCCTCTGTTATTCTGTTTGGCATGCCTGTTTCTCAATCCTGACAGTATTGCAGTTTCTTGCATTCTACTGCACCTCAGTTTTGTAAGTTAGCCCGTAATTTTAAGATGGTGATTTCTTAGTTTCTTGATTTTGTTTAAATAAAACTACTAATAAACACAGTCAATTTATACTCCAGCCCCTATGTGGCAGTGTTTCTGGATTTATGTTCCTGTCTTTTTGGCTGCTCTAACCTTCTTTTTCTATGGCACTCAATATGGATTTTGCCTTGGAGCTGAATCCCAGCTCCCCCCCCTCCCCCCAATGCTTCCCAGCTTCCCGAAAAGCAGTTTCTCCCTGCCGTCTCTCAGGGCCAGCCAATCTGGGTGGCCTCTCCTTTGTAATCAGAAGCAACGGGTTGCAGGGGAGCCAGCCTTGGTCCATAATGGGCCAGTCTGCACGCACTTACAGACTGCATACCTTTCCAACTATGTTCTCCCTCCGTGTCAGATCAGAATGGGTTGCTCTCTAGAGAACCCTACTATTGGCAACCTTGAGGACCTCGTCCACTCTCACGGATCACGCCAGACCCAACAGCGGTGGGTTTTTGTGGACACAGATTTCCGCGGTCCCAGCGCGCGCGCTTTTGTCTCTGCTTCTGCAGCTGTAGCTTCCACTGCCGCTTCTGGGACACAGATACCCCACGTTATCCCCAGCAAAATTCAACCTTTCTGTGGAATCCGAGTGTCTGCACCGATCGGGGTCCCACAGCTGCTTAGTGGTCTCCACAGCTGTGGCTTTTTCAGGTCTCAGATATGATCCCCAGTTGCAGCTCTGATGTGGTTATGAGAGGCAGCACGTACAAGTGTTTATCTAGGGCGCCATCTTAGAGAACCTCCAAGTCTGTAATTCTTTTTTTTTTTCTCAAAAAAAATTTTTTTTTTAAGATATTATATGTGTACATATCTTACCATTGTTCCCCCCTCCCATTCATGGCCTCCCTCCCCAGAGTTCTGTGTTCATTGGTTGTACTTATATTCATGCATACCAGTCCTTCGATTGTTCTCTTATCTTCCCCCAGGTCTCCTTCCCCTCCCCGCTGTCATTTGACAATCTGCTTGTTTTATGGTGACTATCTCAGGACCACACGAACAGAGTCCACTCCTCCTCTGGTTCTCACCCCCCCCCCCCCGATCCCACTGCTTCCCCTGTGATACATGACTCTCCCGGGGCACACGGCCCCCTGGGACACTTGGCCCACTTGGGGCACACGGCTCACCTGGGGCATATGGCCCCCTGGGACAACCAGCTCACCCGGGGCACATGGCCCCCTGGGGCACATGGGTGTCATTTATTCAATGATAATCATGTTATCATCTTTTGGAACATCATCATAACAATCCAATTCGTGAATTTCCTGGTGAATTTCTTGTGACTCCATTTCTTTCAGAATCAGTGGACCAAATCTCTCATGTTTAGCAATAGCACTGTCTTTAAATGAGTACTTCTTGTCAAGGTAGCCAGCTCACAGTACATTTGCAATGCAACTGTCAGTGATTTTCTCCCATGAATTCTTCACCCAAGTCACAACTTCTTGCAGTTTAGGTTTCACAAAGTTCCCACCCGCACTGATTTTTCTCCATTCTATTTTCAATGTAGTCATTAATTTGCATGCGCAAATTGTCTTTGAATGGCTTCTTTATTGCAATATCAAGAGTTGAGATAGGCCATCATTCCTGCAGGAATCATTATCTGATCTATTTTTCTTTGGTGAAGAAATGTCTTCATGTCTTTAGTGCGGTGAGTGCTGGCTGCATGCCAGACTAGCAGACCTCTTTGGCTCCCTCGCATAACAAGCGACAGCATTAAATCGACCCACTTTCTTATAACTACTGTGTGGCCCAGGCTTTTTCAGTTTCAAGAATAAAAACGCCCAAAACACGTTAAATCTTTTTCTTCTTGCCCTTAGAAATGATTAAAGGTGGGATTTTAGTGCCATCCAGACGAACTGCCAAAATACAGGAAACAGGTGCACTTTCGTAAGCAGTGGAGGGAATGTACACCAAGGAGTCACCCCGCTGTTCAATTGTTGTTTGAGATGATTGGCCCATAAACACTGCAGTTTCATCCATAGCAATTATGTTGAAAGATTGTATTTAGAGAAGTCAGCATCATCAATAAAGAATTTGTATGCAAGTGCTCGCTTAATAACTTGAGTATCTTCCAACCTAAACAATGTTGTAGATCTTCTTAAAGACAGTTCACTTCACTGAAGGAAATTATCCAGCCAGTGTTGTGATTCTTTGAAGTCTTGGGGGGCTCTGTCAAACTGTGGTACCATTGCAAGGGGAAATTCTTGAATCTGAGCCCTATTCACAACCAAAGCCTTTGCTCTCCTGTCAACAACCCATTCACAGATCAGGTCTTCCAGACTGGAAAATAATGGTTGCCAACCTGATCCACACTTGCGCTTTTTAGCATTTCCCTTGTCCACTTGTTCAATGAGGTTACCATACTCTGCTCGCCATTTTCGGACCAATCGGATGCTCAACATCTTCTCTTTGCAGAAAGCAGTAAGATTTTGGCCCCAAGAGTCTTCCACGATTCCTTTCTTGTACTCCACAGAGTAGCCTTTTCTTTTAGCACTCATTTCTAGGGTTAAAAAAAAGGAATTGTGGTATCAAGGTGGGGGGAGGGGGATCACTTAAAATAACACAGGGGGTATCAGAGGGGGGAATCAAAATGGAATAGGAGAATCAGAGGGGGGATTACCATTTTAGTAACCCCTTTTGATACTCCTGTGTCATTTTGATTGCCCCCTCTGATCCTCCTGTGTCATTTTAAGTTACCCTCCTCCCCCCATCCCTGTTTTTCCACAGGCATCTGGGAAAGTCTCCTCCTCTTTCTAGCCCTGAGCTCACCGCTCTCTCCAACCTCCGCTCCGCCTCCACACAGCAGTGATATCAGGACTCCGCTTAAAGTCACTGGTTGCTAGAAGCCAGTCGGGGCGACCCTAGCGAGCAGTTTAAGGTAAATTAATTTTCATTCTGAGATAGAGCCTGGGGGCCTTATTTTCGGGGGAATGCCTTACTTTTCACTCAGAAGGAAACCTGTAAGTAGGTCTTATTTTCGGACGATGTTTTATTTTCGGGGAAACATAGTAGTAAGATAATAAATTGTCATATAAAACATGACCACTGAATTTAACAACATGAAGGTAACCATTTGTTTAGATGTAAGGAATAAGGGAAAATTCATATTAAGGTGGGGTGAAGAATGAAGTGGAAAATGAGAAAATGGTGAGAGTGAAATAGAGACCACTTTTTCAAGAAAAGGTCAGCTATGAAAGCATACAGGGCTAGAGCTGAAGGGATGCTGCGGGGGTGGGGCGGTGTTAATTTGAGAGAATTTTTTTTAAATGGCAAGAGAAATTTAAAATTGTTTTCAAAACTGATGAGAAAGATTTGATTGAGGGGAAAAGACTAAATGAGGAGAAAAGCAAACAAGATAAGGTTCTTAGAAGATGGAAGGAGATGCAGAAGATTGGTCTTAGGTAGGAGAGAGACATAACTCATGTAAAGGAAAGAAAAAAAAGAAAGCTTAAGGACACAGGATTTTTCCATCATCTCAATTTATACTGTCTATAATTAAAATGAATTCATAACTTTATATCCAACCAGTAAAAGTATAAAGGCACAGATTACATATAAAAAGTGTCAATTCTGTTTAAACCTGGATGTTCATTATGAGAACAGAAGCCTGCTTCTCATTAACCTAAATATCATTGTACAATAAGATATACCAGATATATTTCAGTTAGGAACCTACCATCGTTCAATGTGTAGAGATGAAAATGTCTGTGAAGCTGCTTCTCTCGTTAATAACTTGAAACCACATTGTGTGTCCCTGATTCCTTTGACACAAAGGAACCACACCAGGAAATGGAATCCATACATGAGCAGAGTACGGAAGTAAGAACGCTGAAACAAAGACAATGAAAGTGAATTTTCCATTTACCTATAAAGGAGACAGTGAATACACCTGGCTACAGACAACTGCAATTAATATGTAATTGGCTGGGTAGATCTTACATGTGAACACTATTGTTCCATTTGCTTTACTGGAAAAGTGTATCATAGAAACTATGAAGATACTGTCTGCTTAGAACAGGGCAGAGGCACTCTGGAGGCTGAGTCAGACAAGAAGAATCATAGTACCTGTGCGAGATCTGAACTTGAATTTACCAGAAGCATAGCCTAGCAGTTTGAGCTGCTATATGCAAAGAGAACATCTCATTCACCTATTTTGTGCCTCTTTTTCCCAAATACACTTCAGTTTCAAAAGAGATGACAGTTACCAGAATATTTTAAAAAAGCAAAACAATAAAATTTAAACCTAAAGTTCAATACCTAGCTAATAAAAATGATAAAAGTGGTACCACATAATATCACAAAAGTTTCAGACTAGAAAGGACTTTGAAACAAAAACCCAGTATGCCTAATTAGGCATGACATACTCAATTAAATATACTTTAACAATTAAGTTCTTTAATACTTTATATACTAAACTTAAGTAAGCTTTACTCCTGTTTATTACTTATCATTAGTAATTAATTTAACTATTAGTAATGACAGGACATAATATTCTATTATTCATTAAACACTGAAAACTTTTACACTAATAAAAGAGAAACATGCAAATTGACAGTCCCTCTGCTCTACCCACCAGCCAATCAGGAGCAAATATGTAGATTAACCCACAAAGACAGCAGAGGCAGGAGACTTGTTTGCGCTGCCCCCCACCCCAATGGAAGAAGCCAAGTTTCCCGCCCTTTCTGGCCACCACTCAAGGAGTGGCTGCGGGCCTGGGTCACTGGGGGCAACCCAGGCTTCCAGCCAGTCTTAGCCTCTGCTCAAAAAGGAGCTGGAGAAAAAAATAAAAGGAGGGGCTTGGAACCTGGGTAGCGGGGGGCAGGGGGGAGCAGGGGAGAGCGTGGTCAGCCTGAAAACGACCCTCAGCTTCTCACCCAGGCTGGCTACACTCCCTGTGGAGACCCTCACTCCATGGGGGTGTGGCCAACCTGCAAACCACCACAGACCCCTCACCCAGCTTGCCCCATGTCCCAAGGGAACTCCACTCTGATCCAGGACACTCTTCAGGACAAACCAGTTGGCCCCCACCCATGCACCAGGCCTCTATCTATACTAATAAAAGGGTAATATGCTAATTAGACTGGGAGACCTTCCAGGAGACCTTCTGGATGTTTTTCTGGACAAAGCCATGGTGGCAGGGCCGAAGTAGAGGCAGTTAGAGGCCAAGAGGGGAGGGCAGTTGTGGGTGATAAGGCCAGGATGGGATGGCAGTTGTGAGTATCAGGTTGGTGGGGAGGGGGCCATTGGGGATGAGCAGACCAGCAAAGGGGCCAATTGGGGGTGAGCAGGTCATCAGTGGGGGTCAGTTGGGAGTGATCAGGACAGTGGGGGGGGGCAGTTCAGAGTGAGCAGGCCAGCAGGGGGGCAGTTGGGGGCAAGCAGGTCAGTGGGGAGGGAAGATAGAGATGAGAAGGCCAGCAGAGGAAGGCAGTTGGGGGTGAGCAGGCTGGCAGGGGGGCAGTTGGGGTTGATCCCACTGGCACAAGGGGCAGTTGGGGGTGATCAGGCTGGAGGGGATCATTTGGGGGTGAACAGGGAGCAGTTAGGGGTGAGCAGGCTGGCAGGCAGAGTGGTTAGGGGCAAACAGGCAAGCAGGTAGGTGAGTGCTTAGGAGGCAGCAGTCCCGGATTGTGAGAGGGTTATCCAACTGCCAGTTTAGGCCCATTCCCTGTAAACCAGCAATAGGACATCCTTTGAGGGGTCCAAGATTGAAGAGGGTGCATTCCGGGCTGAGGGACACCCACTCCCCATGCACGAATTTCATGCACCGGGCCACTAGTCAAAACATTAGAATAATAGATCCTTAGTTATCATTGTATTCAAGACTTTCATATTTAGGATTATAAAATACAGGATTTCTTAACATGGGTTAACAGACCCATAGAATAATAATTAGATATTTACATAAACAACCTATTATGAGTCTATGTAAAATATTTAATATTGTATACCAGTAGAGAAAGGTCTGTTCACCCTTTTGTTTTTTTGTTTTTGTAATTGTAACCTTTAGTATCATTCTTCATTCACATAGCTTTTTCTATCATCATTGAAAGAATCATGACTCATTGATAACATAAGTAGAAAAAAGCCCACTGAACTGAGAGACCTATATTCAAATTAATTAATAATTAGGGTAACCATGAGCAAGTTACTTACACATTCTGTCTCACTTTCCTCATTTGAAAATGGGAATGAAAATGCCTACTTTCAGATGTTATCACAAGAATTCAAATGAAATAATATTAAAGCCTTTAGCCAAGTATTTGGCACAGAAAATAACAGAAACTCAATAAATATTTTTAATAAGGAAAGCTTGAAAGCTCATTTTAATCTTTTGACCACAATTTCACTCAAGTAAATTGGCTAAAAAGAGAAGGAAGAATAAAATATTTATAAAGTATATAAAATAAACTTTTTGAAAGGATCTAACACTTCTCATCTATCACCTAGAACCTCTAGTTATGTTTTGATGTAATTATGTCCTACTTCTCTAAGTAGATAGGGCAGAAATCTAATCTTAAAATGCTCTGGGAATTTCACAACACCTTGCCTTCCATATAAAATATTTCCAATAAATACTGGTTGACTGATCATACCTCCAAAAGAGCACTTACTCTTAGGAAAGGAACAAGTAGAAATTCAAAGATTAAAAACATAAATAAATAAATAAAAGGTAGAAAAACAATAAACTATTTTTCTTAGATATGATTTAGGTGGCCTTACTAGTAATAAAATAAAAATACTCATGACTGCCGAAACCGGTTTGGCTCAGTGGTAGAGCGTCGGTCTGCGGACTGAAGGGTCCCAGGTTCAATTCGGGTCAAGGGCATGTACAATGGCTGCGGGCACATCCCCGGTAGGGGGTGTGCAAGAGGCAGCTGGTCGATGTTTCTCTCTCATCGACGTTTCTAGCTCTCTATCTCTCTCCCTTCCTCTCTGTAAAATATCAATAAAATATATTTTATAAAAATAATACTCATGACTTTTTGCTTTAATGTGAATAGAAGATTTTTGTTTTAGGATAATGGCTATTTTTAAAATCTAGAAACGTTAAGTTCACATGAATATCTTAAATTTGATGTGTAGCATATTTAAAATATAACAATTAACTATAAAGAAGATCTTTCTTTAATTTTAAAAACTTGGCAAAATATCTTAAATTTAAAAGACAACTGAAAATATATTATAAGATAACCTTAATAAAATAAAGCTAACAAAGTGATAGAATAGCATTATATAAATTTCTGGTAGACTTCTAAATACATCAAGGAAAAATACATTCATTACTTCAATATTAAAAATAATCTTTCTAGTGTTATGAAATATAAATAAGGAATTCAGGTAAAATTTAAAGGGATTTCATTATCTTAAAATAAGAAGTCCCGGGCAACAAGATAGCAGCAGAGGTAAAAGCCTAACTGCAGCCGCACTCAACAATTTCAAAAAATACAACTAAAATATAAAGTGGACACTATCCAGAACTACAGGAAAGTTGACTGACTGGAAATTCTACAACTAGAAGGAAAGAGAAAACCTGAAGGACAATCAGAGGAGCTGTAAAAGCCTAAGGTACAGAGACACAGTGCGCGCTCGGGGAGAGGACAGAGCCAGAGAGGAGGGGCGGCTGAGTGCCTGGCTGGCGTTCCCTAGCGGGAAGGAGATAAAACCTCCGGACTGTGCTGAACCCCAGTTCTGGGCGAGACCCTGGGGTCCCAGCCTCATACAGGGGGAATCTGGGCTGTAAGGCGGAAGCGCAGGGGAACCGCTAAAGGCAGAGCTCCGGAGTCGCGCACATTTGGGCGCACAGAGGACAGACAGTTGATTGGGCTGCGAGATCGCCCTAGCAGGAAGGAGACATAAGCTCCGGACTGTTCTTAACCCCACTTCCAACTGCTCTGAACCCCAGTTGTGGGCTTGTTGGGGGAGAGACTACACTGTCTGGTAGCGGGCGAAGCTCTAGGGTGCCTTTCTTTCAGAGGTGCTTGCAGTACCAAAGGACACTGAGGTACACTGAGACTCAGGAACCTCAGAGGGTGGGGCTAACCAGAAGCCAAGGCTGTAGGCTCCACCCTGAAACTCCACCCCATCCAAGCTGAACTCAGAGAGGCTTTTGCAGGTTTCCAAGTCTAGTGGAATAAGGTTGTCTCCTGGCATAGACACAGCTGATCCTCCCAACCTACCAACTCAGGGAAGCAGCGAAAATGTTGAAACGAGGAAACAGATCACAAACGAAAGATGTCCTCTGGGACATCTTCAAGTGTCAAAGAGAGAATATTAAAAGCAGCAAGAGAAAAACAGTTACCTACAAGGGAGTACCCATATGATTGCCAGCTGACTTCTCAACAGAAACTTTACAGGCCAGAAAGGAGTATCAAAAAATATACAAAGTGATGAACAGCAAGAACCTACAACCAAGATTACTCTACCCAGCAAAGCTATCATTTAAAATTGAAGGTCAGATAAAGATCTTTAAAGACAAGAAAAAGCTAAAGGACCTCATCACCACCAAATCCATATTATATGAAATGCTGAAGGGTATTCTCTAAGAGGAGGAAGAAGAAAAAGGTAAAGATAAAAAAATTACAAACAACAAAGTGACAACAAATGCATATTTATCAACACTCATCTTAAAAATCAAATGAATAAAAAACCTGATGAACAGAACAAACTGGTGAATGTAATAGAATCAGGGGCATGGAAAGAGAACAGACAATTCTCGGGGGAAGGGGATGTGTGGGGTGCGGGGAAAAAATTGGACAAAGAGCTTACATCTAAGGATGAAGTTCGGGGGTGGGGAGAGAAGGCCTGGAGTGGGTGGGAACTGTTGGACAGTAGCTATCAGAGAAAAAAAAGAGGAACATCTGTAATAATCTGAAAAAATAAAGATTTTATAAAAAAAACAAAACAACAAAATAAAAAAAAAATTAATGAGCTGGAAAAAAAGGCTAAGTTGACTGGCATATCACAATACATATAAAGCTCTCACTGGCAACAATTGCATGCATGTTTTCATCTTTTATTGTTGATCGTGAATTTGATTGACACTCCTATTATAGAAAAACGGCAAATATTAAAATACTAGAGGCTCGGTGCATGAAAATTCATGCACTGGAGGGGGAGTCCATCAGCCTGGCCTGCCCCGTCTCACAGTCCGGGAGACTTCAGGGGTGGGAGGCGACCAGGCAATCAGGGGAAGGCAACACTCCATAACACTTCTGCTGCTGCCATTGCCGGCGGTACAAGTCTTGGCTGGCCATGGTTACCTGAGCACTGGGCAGCCTGGGAAGGCACGGCAGCCACCATTCGAGGCTTGCCTGCGCCTTAGGCATCGGCTAGACAGCCACTATCTTAGGCATGCCTGGGGCTGGCCCTGGGTGGTTGGGGGACTGAGGGGACTGGGCGCTGCCCTCTTCTGGCTGTGGGTGTCACCATCTTTGAAGGCAGGGCAGTCAATTAGCATATTCCCTCCTTTTTTACTGTGGGTGCTGCCACCTTTGCTAAGGCGAAGGAATCAATTAGCATATTCCTTCTTTATTAGATAGGATTACTTCTAATTAATTTCCTTTCAATATGCATGAATTTGTGTACCAGGTCACTGGTCTATATAAATAAAAGTCTAAGCGACGAAACAGTCGACTGGTTGCTATGACGCACACTGATCACCAGGGGGCAAACGCTGAACACAGGAGCTGCCCCTTGATGGTCAGTGTGCTCCCATAGTGAGAGTGACACTCAGCTGACTGACTTGTCCTGGCAGCCAACCAGCAGGACAGTAGCAATGCACTCCCTCAGGAGTCCTGCAGGTTCAATCTCCAGAGCACGGGCCAGGCACCGATAGACATGTGCACTGGCATGGTCCCGAAAGAGCCGACAGCCTCCTGGAAGTCGGCCTGGGGCACTTCGGCTGCTTCCTCATAGTGTTGCAAACATTAGTGGTATGATCTGGATCTGGGAATTGCAAGGCATCCACCGCCCATCTAGAAGACCAATTGTATCCTGGTCCCTCTCCTCAACCACCCTCAGGACAGGCAGCCAACACAGGCTCATGGTTGGTGAGCATTGCTGTGGTGGTGCAAGCCTCTCCTAATTGCGAATAACTGTGCATGAGCCCGTGGCAGACACAATGGGGCCAGTATGAGCAGAAGTGGTAGAAAGGAGTGGCAGGCAGGAGCAGCAGACGGCATTCCTGTGCATGGTCCTCTAGTTAAATTAGTCCTAGTATATTTTCATTAAGTGTTTTAGTTTGCATTAATATTTTTATGTAAAAAATTATACTGTACTAGAGGCCCAGAGCATGTCATAGCAACTGGTTGACCCGTCGTTCCAATCATATCAGTGGCTTAGGCTTTCATACATATAAACTGGTGGCCAGGTGCATGAAATTTGTGCACGGGGGGTGGGGGAGGGTGTCCCTCAGTCCGGCCTGCATCCTCTTCAATCTGGGACCCCTTGGGGGATGTCTGAATGCCCTGTGGGATCAGGCCTAAACTGACAGTCGGACATCCTCTTGCAATCCAGGACTGCTGGCTCCTAACTGCTCAGATGCCTGCCTGCCTGATCACCCCTAATCACTCTGTTGCTGGTCTGCTCTTCCCAAATTACACCCACCCTACCGGCCTGCTCACCCTTAAATTGCCCCTCTGCCAGCCTGATCACCCCCAAGTCCCCCACACTACTAGCCTGATCACCCCCAAATGCCCTACCCTCTTGGTCTGATCTCCTCTAACCACCTCTGCCTTGACCCCGCCACCATGGCTTTGTCTGGAAGAACGTCCGGAAGGTCTCCTGGAAGGTGTCCCAGTTTAATTAGCACATTACCCTTCTATTAGTATAGGTAATATTTTCTATACAAATTCATATTTTAGGTATTTTCCCATGTTTTATAATCTCCATTTTCATCTATTTTATTGTTTGGATAATATTTCACCCAGGGGTAACATCAATATTTCCTAGTGTTGGAATTTAAAATTTAACAGCTTCTACTATTTTATAATAATAGCTAATGTGCTGAATATCTTGGACATAGATTTTTCTTCTTTATCCTACACCACAGATATCTGTAAAGTGATAAAGTTGAACTAACTAATCTCGAAACTCCTTTAGTTTTAAATTTCTAAAAGTATAATGTTTTATATAATTAATAGATTAACCTTTTAAAAACATCATTGAAAGTCCATATGAATATAAAACACTGAACTACATGGGGAAGATGTTAGAATACTTTACATCTTAAAAAAGGAGAGTCGTTTCCATATCCTATCTAATAAAAGAGTAATATGCAAATTGACCATCACCCTACTACACCTAAAAGACAGGCCCACCAGCAATCAGAGTGAGTATGCATTACCCCAACCAAGATGGCTGCAGCCACAGAGAGCAGGAGGGAGACTTGGGTTTCCCTGGCAATGGAGGAAGCCAAGCTTTCCGAACACCCTGCGGGCCCAGGCCTCCACTCAAGGGTACAAAGTTTCAATTACAGAAGGTAAATAAATTCCAACAGAAATGGAGGCAGCCACAGAGCTGGAAGAGCAGGAGGATAGAGTTGGCCCTGGCAATGGAGGAAGCCAAGCTTCTGCAGCCTTGTCCGGCTCAGGCCTTCACTCTAGGCTACAAAGATTCAATTATAGAAGATACATAAATTCCAACAAAAATGGCTGTCACTACCGAGTGAGCAGGAGGCTTGGCTCTGCTCCAGGATATAAAGTTTCAATTGTAGAAAATAAATAAATCCCAGATACCAGGGCCTCTGTTTGGGTTGCCAGGGGGCGTGGCTCGCCTGCAAACCACCACAGGCCCCTTGCCCAGGCCACCCCACACCCCAAGAGAATCCCACCCTGACCCAGGGCACACTTCAGGGCAAAACAGCTGGCCCCCACCCATGCACCAGGCCTCTATCCTATCTAATAAAAGAGTAACATGCAGATTGACCATCACTCAAAAACACAAGATGAGTGCCCCAACGTGGTCAAAGATCCTGCCCCCACGTGGACACAAGATGGCCACCACAAGATGGTCAGCAGGGGAGGGCTGTTGGGAGGGACCAGGCCTGCAAGGGAGGGCAGTTGAGAGGGACCAGGTCTGTAAGGGAGGGCAATTGTGGGCGATCAGGCAAGCAGGTGAGGAGAGTTGGGAGGCACCAAACCTGCAAGGGAGGGCAGTAGGAGGCGATCAACACTGCAGGGTAGGGCAGTTAGGGGTGAACAGACCAGCAAAGGAGGAAAGTTGGGGGCAAACAGGCTGGCAGGAGAGCAGTTAGGCATCAATGAGGCTGGCATGGAGTGGTTAAGGGGTGATCAAACTGGCAGGCAGAAGCGGTTAGGAACAATAAGGAACAAGGTAGGTAAGCAGTTGGGAGCCAGCAGTCCTGGATTAGGAGAGGGATGTCTGATTGCCCATTTAGGCCCGATCCTACCAGGAAGGGTCCCAGATTGGAGGGCGCAGGCTGGGCTGAGGAACACCCTCCTACTGTGCACAAATTTTATGCACTGGGCCTCTAGTTTAAATATAATCCTTAAGAGGCTCTATAACTTTGCCATCAGTTTATCTTGAAAAATAAAATTAGATTTTTTTTCCTTTATTGACTAAGATATTACATATGTGTCCTTATCCCCTCATTGTCCTCCCACCCCACTCCAGTTTATGCCCTCACACACCTGATGTCTGTGTCTAGAATTTCTTATTTCTGAATCAATGAGGGAAAGATTCAAACTTTTATTCTGGTACTTCTCAAACTTTGGTATGCATAAGGGTAACCTGGAAAATTGTTTAAAATGCAAACTTCTAGACCCATGGCTAGAGGTTATTTAAGAGTATCTGGGATTGGTTTTATTTAAAAAAGTCACTCCCCAGATAATTTTGACCTTGCACTAAGAAATACAACTTGATTTGTAAGCCATTGACTCTTATAATAGATGAGCCATTAAAAATATAATAGACAATTATTGAACTTGATATAGTAGGCCTGCATATTTTAAATAAAAGAATTTTAAAAATTGCCTAATCACACTGTACACCTGAAACTAATAATATTTATATTAACAGTAAGTGAAAAATTAAAAAAAAATTTAAATAACCAAAACATTGCATAAGACAATTCCTTATTTATTCTTTCAAGTTATTCTTATAAGTGCTTCTCTAAGAGGAATAAAGTTAAACAAAATTTAAACTTTGAATGAAACTCAAAATATAGTATTTAAGTGTGCCAATATGGAAAAACAAAAAGCAAGCTGATATGTTCAAAATGCATCATGTAGGAAAATTTGTCTTATATTATTATTGAATGGGGACTCCTTTGTGTCATAAAAATCAAAGAACGCTGGTTGCAGTTCAATTTAAAGTGAATTCTTCTTGCACTCATTAAAAAAACAAACAAAATCATTCCAAAAAGTGCAAGTCCTTCATAAACTTTCCAAAATAAAATTTTTTTTTGAGGAACTTAGTTTTTATCATATTAAATATAAAAATTTATTTTGTGCTACTATATATATGTAAAGGGGAAATAACTACAGATCTATTCAGTTAATGAAAGCCTTACCTGAGCAATGGATTCTGTTTGCAAATGAGCTCGAGATCCACATGCAATAGCCATTTGATCCTGAAGAAAAAGCAGTTACGTTTTAATATTTTAAATATCATAATAAAATATTTACTTTCAAAGTGAATATTTCATTTTTTATAAACTAACTTTTTGAGAAAGTAACATTAAATTTCATTAAAGAGGTTTACTGAGGAGTTCATAATATGTACAGTTTCAAGAAGTCTAATTGAAGTTATTAAGAAAGTACTATTCAGGCTAAAGATCACATAGGGGCATGCATTACTTCAAAATTCATATATTTATTATTTTTTCTAATTAAAAATACAATGCTAATATAACGATAAAGAAAAATCAGTAGTATTAGAAAGAAAAAACTTTTTTTACAGATGGTATCATCCTATATAATAAAAGCCCAGTGACCGAACAGCGGAACGACCAGAATGACCAGTCGCTATGAGCAGTACTGATCACCAGGAGGCAGACACTCAACGCAGGAGCTGTGTCCTGGTGATCAGTGCACTCCCACAGTGGGAGGGCCACTTGGCTGACTGGGATGAGCAGCTGCTCTCTACAGCAGGAGCAGCTGCTCAAAGGGCGGGTCCACAGCCGCTTGGCTGACTAGGATGAGCAGCAGCACTCCCACATCAGGCCAATTCCTGCAGGCAACACCCCCTACCAGGGCAGCTAGTTTTATATAAAATCATTACATTCTTAAAAATCCAAGAATATCAACTTAAGGACTATTAGAAGCAATAAATTAATTTAAAACAATGAGTAGGTATAAAATAAATATATACCTATACACGATATTTTAGTCTTCTTATATATAGACAATAATAATAAAGTTACAATGGAGGAAAAAATTAGCATTTATATCATCAATAAAGAAAAATCTAGAAATAAACTGTAACAAGATCTAAAGAAGCATTTACGTATTTCCAAAGGAAATAAATGAATCCAACATATAGGAGGGTAAAAGATGATCCTGGTTAAGCGGATATGAGGACAGCATTAAAAAGTCAATGTTCTCTGCCGAAACCAGTTTGGCTCAGTGGATAGAGCATCGGCCTGCAGACTGAAAGGTTCCAGGTTCAATTCCGGTTGGGGGCATGTACCTTGGTTGCGGGCACATCTCCAGTAGGGGGTGTGCAAGAGGCAGCTGATCAATGTTTCTCTCTCATCGATGTTTCCGACTCTATCCCTCTCTCTTCCTCTCTGTAAAAAATCAATGAAATATATATATTTTTTAAAAAGTCAATGTTCTGCCGAAACCGGTTTGGCTCAGTGGTAGAGTGTCGGTCTGCGGACTGAAAGGTCCCGGGTTCGATTCCAGTCAAGGGCATGTACATTGGTTGCAGGCACATCCCCAGTAGGGGTGTGCAAGAGGTGGCTGGTCGATGTTTCTCTCATCCACGTTTCTAGCTCTCTATCTCTCTCCCTTCCTCTCTGTGAAATATCAATAAAATAGATTTTTTTAAAAAGTCAATGTTCTCTAAGTTAATCTTTAAATTAAAGGCCATAAAAATAGAAATATCAAAAGAATTTTTCTTTAAGTTAGACAACTTGATCTGAAAGCTGATACTGAAAAATAAACAACCAAGAAGAACCAAAAAAATTCTAAGAGTGAGGAAGGATAACTTCCAGAGTATTAAAAAATATATTAAAAAGATACAATAATTAAAACTAAGGTACTGGAATGTAAATATCCATAGACTAGAATGGAGAGGCCAGTAATACATATACACAAAACACATGGGTACTTAAACTTAGAATATGATAAAGATGACACTTTAAATGAGGGGGAAAATATTGTGAGGCCTCTTAGTAGCAATATGTAAACCAAATTAAAGGGGACTTGAGCCTCATACTAACTAGGGTATATTCCAGATTAATTTCCAAAATGCATGAGCTCCTACAAATTATTAAGAACATTACTCAATAACTGAGTTGGAATAGAGACATGGGCTAGGAACAGAATTCACAAGAGGAAGTGAAAATAGCTCTCAAAAAACTGAAAAGACCTTCAATCACATTTATACTGAGAGCAATACAAGTAAAACCTTTCAATTTTTACTCTATATGGACAGCAATCTGAAAACTGTTATCAAAATCATATACATATACTTGGATCCAGTAGTTCCACAACTAATTCTTCCTATTAAATAAACTTGCATATGTGTAAATTGATATTCATGTAAGATTAATCATTTCAGTATTGTTTGAAACAGCAAACCTGTATGTCAATCCAAAGGGACTAAGAAGCTGTGAAAAAAATAAGAAGCACTTTGAGGTTCAGTCTACAAAATTTCCTATCTAATAATGAGGGAATATACAAACTGACTATCGTACCATCACAAAGATGACAGCACCCATGGCCGCAAGATGGTGGCACCCAGTGCCCTCAGCCCCACGAGTCCCCCAGTCCTTTCAGCCCTGTGGGAGGGCACGGCAGGTGCATGGTGTGGCCAGACCTGCCCTCAGCCCCCAGCTGCCCAGGGCCAGCCTGAGGCGCAGGCAAGACTCGGATGGCGCCTGCCCAGCCAACGCCCAAGGTGCACGCAAGCCTCGGATGGCCACCGCCCAGCCACCTAGGACCGGCCTGAGGCACAGACTAGCCTCAGATGTTGGCTGCCCAACCACCCAGTGTCACCTAAGGCTCAGGTAACCAGGGCCAGCCTAGGCTTGTGCTGCTGGCAGTGGAGGCAGCAGAAGTGTGATGGGTGTGTTGCCTCCCTGATTTCCAAATCGCCTCCTGCCCCTGAGGGCTCCCAGACTGTGAGAGGGGGTAAACCTGGCTGTGGGACCTCCCTTCATGTGCATGAATTTTCATGACCAGACCTCTAGTATTGCTAAATAGAAATGACAAAACAGTGTATAGTGCATTACAATTTGCATGTTTAAAAAGAATACACTGCTAACTGGTTTGGCATAGTAGATAGAGTATTGGCCTACGGACTGAAGGGTTCTGGGGTTCGATTCCACTCAAGGGCACATGCCTGAGTTATTCTCTCTCATCATTGATGGTTCTCTCTCTCTCTCTCTCCCTCTCCTTGTTAAATGTTCATTTAACAAGAAGGAAATGAGCCGAAACCGGTTTGGCTCAGTGGTAGAGCGTTGGCCTGCGGACTGAAAGGTCCCGGGTTCGATTCTGGTCAAGGGCATGTACCTTGGTTGCGGGCACATCCCCAAGTGGGGAGTGTGCAAGAGGCAGCTGGTCGATGTTTCTCTCTCATCGACGTTTCTAAATATCTATACCTCTCAATTCCTCTCTGTAAAATCAATAAAAAATATTTTTTTTAAAAAGAAGGAAATGAAATGTACAGATTACATGAAAACCTCTACCATACTTTGAAATTATATATTTTTAAGTCTATTGTTCTCACAGCTTTTCTTTTCACTTTGCTATCACTAACCTTCTCATAATGCATGGTGAGTTACTGTATGTATTTAATAATAGTAAGAAGCAATTAAAGCAAAGGAAAACCACCAAAAACACATAAAAATACTCAGAGCACAATTTCTTGAGATGTAAACAATGTGAGGTTTAGGGGTAAATTAACTCATAATAGTGCATTCTTTGGTTTAATGATCACTGAGAGACTTGTGATTGGCCATACTGACATCAACAGGAGAGTTGTGAAATCAAGAACTGAATTACTACAGATGGGGGGATATTAGTGAACCGAGGTTTGTAATTTATTTGTTGAAGGAACCATGTAATTTTTCTGTAGAGTTTCCTACATTATAGATTTTTCTGATTAGATCTAACATGTTCCTTTGTCTTCTGTATTGCCTATAAACTGTGCTTAAGAGAGTCTGATAAGATTTAGGTTTATTTTATAAGAATTTGTCATAGTAGTATTGTTTCTCTCTTTTTTGTGTCAATAAATACACCATAATATTTCACTGTTTAGATTATCATACCTTCACTATTTGCCTATGTGCTGACCATTTTGAATTTGGTGTTATAACAATGATGCCTAAAAGAACATTTAAAAGAATATACTTTATTGATTTTTTACAGAGAGGAAGAGAGAGGGATAGAGAATTAGAAACATCTTTTTAAAAAAAATATTTTTATTGATTTTTTTTTACAGAGAGGAAGGGAGAGGAGAGAGATAAAGAGCTAGAAACATCAATGAGAGAGAGACATCAACCAGCTGCCTCCTGCACACCCCATACCAGGGATGTGCCCGCAACCAATGTACATGCCCTTGACCGGAATCGAACTTGGGACCCTTCAGTCGGCAGACCGTCGCTCTATCCACTGAGCCAAACCGGTTTTGGCCTAAAAGAACATTTTTTAATATAAAACTCTAAATGCATTTTGGTTTTTTTTTTTTGGAGGCATAGAGGTAGAATACTACCAAGTTAAAAGTATGAATGCTTTGTAATGTATATGGACTAAATTATTTTTTAAAGGCTCCTTATATTCTCATTAACTAGATATGATAATTTTCTAAAATTGATTTTCAGAGAGGGAGAGTATGAGAAAAACAGTGATGTGAGAGTGAAACATTGATTTGCTGCCTCTTGCAGGTCGCCCTATCAGGGAATGACTTCACAATCAGGCGTGTGCCCTGACAGGAAATTGAACAGTTTGGTGCATGGACAATGCCCAACCAAACTGAGTCACACTGAGCAGGGCATGAGTGACTATTTCATCAAATACTTGCCAATACCAATTATTTTCATTTTATTTGTGTGTGTGTGTGTGTGTGTGTGTGTGTGTGTATGTCTGTATTTTTTTAAAAAAATAAATTTTATTTATTTATTTATTTATTTATTTATTTATTTGAGAGAGAGCGGGGAGAGAGTGATTGCTGGTCCACTTATATATGAATTCATTGGTTGATTCTATGTGCCCTTACCAGTGACTGACACAACAACTTTTTGGGATAATTGTTCTCATTTTAAATTTGTTGACCTATCAGAAGGCAATTCCAGCATGTCAGCAGGGCTGAGTCATCTGGAGATGGGTTAAGGCATTTTCCCAAACCTGAAAATAATACATAAAATAACTGTTTGCTGCCAGACCGCTCAGGGTATTTCAATCTACATGTTGTTGCCTCTGACTGGCCAAAGACCTGAAGTTTCTCCCAAACCTGATAATCTGACAACGGATTCTGTATAGTAGCCCTGGCCTTTGATGTGTATATTTACTTTATCTTAGGACAATTTATGTTAATAAATAGCAAGGGGTCCTGAGACAAGGAGAACTTAGTCTCTTTAGCTAAGTCTTCTCTGAATCCCCATAATGCCTTCCAAAATTATGTTTTATTTCTGGATTCTTATTTAACTTACACACAGCCCTTTTCCAGATTCCTGAACGCTTCTAGATGCTGGATCAAGACCACAGGCACTAACAACACATGAACTCATTTCCTTTTTTTATTTTTGAAATACTTTTAACCCAAAAGTAGCAGTAAAATTAGTGACAATAGATAGAAAAGGACATCCTTCCAGCTTCCAGAGAATAGGTAGAGTTAAAATATCATTTAACTAATTTAAAAAGAAATCAAAACCAAATTCGTTCATTTAGCAGATCCTTTTCTTTCACCATAAGTCTATAAAATTTTTAAGAGTTTTGCATATTTGAAGTTCTGACATAAGAACCAAATGCCGATTACTCATTTAACATCAGGTGGAATTCATCTAAATAGCATATATTATTAAATTTAGTTTTATTGTTTAAAGTATTTCAATAGTGGTTCATGTCTCCTTTTTTCCCCCATTGACTTTCCCTGATGCCGTTTACCCCTTAGCACATTCCCTCCTCTCCCAGTGTCTGTGTCCATTGGCTATGCTTATATGAATGCACACAAGTCCTTCTGTTGTTTTCTTTCCTCTCCCCCACCATTCCCCAGCCTTCCCGCTGCAGTTTGACAGTGTGCTCGATGTTTCTCTGCCTCTGTATATATTTTTGTTAATCAGTTTATAACGTTCTTTATAAAACATATATGAGATCATGCAGCATTTCTCTTTCACTGATTGGGTTATTCACTTAGTATAATGCCCTCCAATTCTATCCATGCTGTTGCAAATGGTAAGAATTCCTTCTTTTTTATAGTAGCATACTGTTCCATTGTGTAGATGTATCATAGTTTTCTAATCCACTCATCTGCTGATGGACACTTAGGCTATTTCCAAATCTTAGCTATGGTGAATTGTGCTGCTATGAACTTTAGTGGTGCATATATCCTTTTTGAATGGTGTTTCTGTTTCCTTGGG
The DNA here is from genome assembly GCA_963924515.1 of Vespertilio murinus. Classification (NCBI taxonomy): domain Eukaryota; kingdom Metazoa; phylum Chordata; class Mammalia; order Chiroptera; family Vespertilionidae; genus Vespertilio; species Vespertilio murinus. Next base: position 94,067,666 of record OZ004707.1, on the reverse strand, counting down.
ATATATTCCTAAAAGTGGTATTACTGGGTCAAATGTAAGTTTCATTTTTAACTTTTTCAGGAAACTCCATACTGTTATTTACAGTGGCTGTACCAGTCTTCATTCCCACCAGAAGTGCACGAGGGTTCTTTTTATCCACATCTTCACCAGCACTTGTTGTTTGTTGATAATAGCCATTCTGACAGGTGTGCGATGGTATCTCATTATTTTGATTTGCATTTCTTGGATGATTAGTGACTTTGAGCAAGTTTTCATATATCTCAGGGCCTTCACTATGTCCTCTTTCAAAAAGTGTCTATTTAGATCCGTTGACCATTTTTTAAATTGGATCGTTTATCTTCCTTTTGTTAAGTTGTATAACTTCTCTGTAAATTCTGGAGATTAAATCCTCATCAGAAATAACATATTGTTCACTTATAAAGTAGGCTTTCTTGTTTTGTTGGGTATCCTTTTTCTCTGCAAAAGCTTTTGATTTTGACGTAGTCCCATTTGTTTATTTTCTACTTAGTTTCCATTGCGCTAGGAGCTGTGTCTGAAAAGATATTGCTACAAAATATGTCTGCTATTTTGCTGCCTATGGAGTCTTGTAGGATTTTTTATGGTTCCCACCCTTACATTCAAGTCGTTTAGCCATGTGTAGTTTGTTTTTCTGTATGGTGTAAGTTGGTGGTCTAGTGAGCACCATTTATTAAAGAGACTGTTTTGACTCCATTGCATGCTGTTGCCTCCTTTGTCAAATATTAGTTGAGCATAATGGCTGGTGTCGATTTCAAGGTTGTCTGTTCTGTCCACTGGTCTATCTGTCTGTTTGTGTGCCAGTACCAGGAAGTTTTGAGAAAAGTGGCCTTTTAGTATAGCTTGGTATCTGGTATTGTGATCCCTCCAATATTGTTATTCTTTCTAAAGATTGCTGCAGGTATTTGGGGTCTTCTTTTATTCAGAGATGAATTTTTGGAGAATTTGTTCTAATTCTTTGAAGTATGCTGTTGGTATTTTAATGTGGATTGCACTGAATTTACAGATTGGAGTTTTGTGGACATTTTATTGATGTTGGTTCTACCAATCCATGAACATGGTATATTCTTCCATTTGTTCATGTCTTCCTCTATCTCTTTTTTCAGCATTCTGAAATTCTTAGTACAGGTACTTTATATCCTTGGTTAAGTTAATTCTAGCTATCTTAATTTTTCTTTTTTTTGCCAGGGTAAATGGAATTGCTTTTTGAACTTCTCATTCTGTGCATTCATTATAGGTGTATAGGAAAGCCATAGACTTCTGGTGGTGAATTTTATATCTTAGTACATTGCCAAATTTATTAAGTCTAGTAGTTTTTGGTTGGAGTCTTTGGGGTTTTCTATGTAAAATATCATGTCATCTGCGAATAGGCACAGTTTTACTTCTTCTTTTCCAGTTTGTATGCCTTTTATTTCTTCTTCTTGTCTGGTCACATTGGTTAGTACTCCCAGTAGTATGTCGAATAGGAGTGGTGAAAGTGGGCATCCTGTCCTGTTCTATTTTTAGGTGAATGGATTTAGTTTTTGTCCATTGAGTATAATGTGAGCTGTGGGTTTGTCATATATGGCTTTTATTATGTTCAGATATGAAGCTTCTATTCCCACCTTGCTGAGTTGGGTGTTTTTTTTTTTTTTTTTAAATCGAGAAAAAGGTTTTTGACAAATGCTTTTTCTGCATCAATGGATATGATAATAAGGTTTTTATCTCTCAGTTTGTGTCGTATCACTTTTATTGATTTGCAAATATTGTACTACACTTGAATCCCCAGAATAATTTGCACTTAGTCATGGTGTATGATCTTTCTAATGTAATGCTGGATTCTATTTGCTAGAATTTTGGTGATAATGTTAGCATCTATGTTTATGAGGGATATTGGCCTGCAATTTTCATTTGTAGTCTCTTTATCTGGTTTTGGGATTAAGGTAGGGCTGGCTTTTAGAGCTTGGAATTGCACCTTTGTCTTGAATTTCCTGTAGTAGACTGAAGAAGATAGGTTTCATTTTTTATTTGAATGTTTGATAAAACTCCCATGAAATCATCTGGTCCAATGCTTTCGTTTGTTAAAAGTTTCCCTCCCTCCCTCCCTCCCTCCCTCCCTCCCTCCCTCCCTCCCTCCCTCCCTCCCTCCCTCCCTCCCTCCCTCCCTCCCTCCCTCCCTCTCTCTCTCTCTCTCTCTTTCTTTCTTTCTTTCTTTCTTTCTTTCTTTCTTTCTTTCTTTCAAGTTTCCCTTCCTTCCTTCCTTCCTTCTTTCCTTCCTTCCTTCCTTCCTTTGTACCTTTTCTTTCTTTCTTTTTTTTTTTTTTTGATTACTGCTTCAATTTCTTTAATAGTTATAAGCCTATTGAGACATTTTGATCCCTCCTCATTGAGTTTTGCAAGGTCATATTTTTCTAGGAATATTTCCATTTTCTTCTAGGTTGACCAGCTTGTTGGAAAACAGTTGCTAATAGTACACACACACACACACACACACACAGACACACACACACACACATATATAAATTTTAGATTCTTTGTATTTCTGTGGGGTCTGTTGCTATTTCACTTCGTTAGTATTTGATTTTGTTTATTTGAGATCTCTCTCTTTGCTTCTTGGTGAGCTTTGCTAGAGGTTCAACAATTTTCTTTACCCGGTTCGATGAACCAGCTCTTGGTTACACTGATCTTTTGTACTGCCTTTTTTTTTTTTTTTTTGTCTATTTGTCATTTATTTCCACTTTGATCTTTATAATTTCTTTCCATCTACTCAAATTGGGCTTTTCTTGTTACTCTCCAATTCTTCAAGTTGCTGAGTTGGATTATTTATTATCAGTATTTCTTCTTTATTGAGATAGACATGAAATGCTATGACTATGTCCCAAATATTTTGAATGGTTGTGTTTCACTGTCATTTGTTTCCAGAATGTTTCCTATTTCTTCTTTTATCTCTTTCATAAACCACTCATTATTTATTTTTGTAAAATTGTTCTTGAGAAAAAACAAGATGACGGCATAGGTAAACGCCTAACTGCAGCCTCACACAACACTTTCAAAAAATACAACTAAAATATAAAGTGGACATTATCCAGAACTACAGGAAAGTTGACTGACTGGAAATTCTACAACTAGAAGGAAAGAGAAAACCAGAAGGAAAATCAGAGGAGCTGTAAAAGCCTACGGTATGGAGAGACACAGTGCACATGTGGGGAGAGGACGCAGCCAGAGAGGAGGGGGTGGCTGAGTGCCTGGCTGACATTCCCTAGTGGGAAGGAGGTAAAAGCTCCGGACTGTGCTGAACCCCAACTCTGACTGTATAGAACCCCAGTTCTGGGCGAGACCCTGGGGTCTCAGGCTCATACAGAGGGAATCAGGGCTGTAAGCCAGAAGCTAAGGGGAGCGGTGAAAGGCAGAACCCCAGAGTCTAACAAATTGCGTGCAGAGGACTGACTGTTCAATGAGCTGCTGGATTGCCCTAGTGGGAAGGAGACAAAAGCGCCAGACTGTGCTGAGCCCCAGTTCTGACTGCACTGAACCCCAGTTCTGGGAGAGACCCTAGGGCCGCAGCCTCATACAGCGGAAATCTGGGCTGTAAGGTGGAGGCTCAGGGAAGCGGTGAAAGGCAAAGCCTCCGAGTCGCACACATTTTGCGCAGAGGACAGACGGTTAACTGGGCCACTGGATTGCCCTAGAGGGAAGGAGACATAAGCTCCGGACTGCTATTAACCCCAGTTCCAACTGCACTGAACCCCAGTTGTGGGCTCATTGGAGGAGAGACTAGACTGTCTGGTAGCAGGTGAAACTCTAGGGCGCCTTTCTCTCAGAGGTGCTTGCAGCACATACCAAAAAACACTGAGGTACACTGAGACTCAGAGGGTAGGGCTAATGAGAAGCCAAGGCTGTAGGCTCCATCCTGAAACTCCGCCCCATCCAAGCTGAACTCAGAAGCTTTAGCAGGTTTCCAAGTCTGGTGGAATAAGGCTGTCTCCTGGCATAGACACAGCTGATCTTCACAAACTCAGGGAAGAAGCAAAAATGCCAAGACGAGGAAACAGATCACAAACGAAAGAAATGGAGGACAAAAAGCGACTGGATATAGAGTTCAAAACCATGCTTATAAGGTTGTTCAAGAATCTCCTAGAAAAGGCCAATAAAATAAATAAGACCTATGAGGATAGGAAAAGGAATCAACTAGAAATAATAAAGGATCAACAAGAAATAATAAAGGATCAACTAGAAATAAAGAATACATTCTCTGAAATAAAAAATATTATACAGAGTCCTAAAAATAGAATGGAAGAGTCAAAGATTTGGAACACAACGAGCCAGAGGACACTCCTCTGCAGAAGCAAGAAGACAAGAGAATCCAGAAAGTTGAAGATAGTGTAAGAAACCTCTGGGACAACTTCAAGCAAACCAACATCAAAATTATGGGCGTCCCAGAAGATGAAAGAGAGCAAGATACCAAAAACACATTGGAAGAAATAGTGACAGAAAACTTTCCCCACCTGGTGAACGAAATAGATTTATAAGTCCAGGAAACACATAGAAACCCAAACAAAAGGAATCCAAAGAGGACCACACCAAGACACACCATAATTAAAATTCCAAGACAAAGAGAGAATATTAAAAGCAGCAAGAAAATAGCAGGCAGTTACCTATAAAGGAGCACCCATACGACTGTCAGCTTATTTCTCAACAGAAACCATGCAGGCCAGATGGGAATGGCAAGAAATATTCAAGGTGATGAATAACAAGAACCTACAGCCAAAAATACTCTATCCAGCAAAGCTATCACTCAGAATTGAAGGCCAGATAAAGAGCTTCACAAATAAATTTAAGCTAAAGGAATTCATCACCACCAAGCCAGAATTTTATGAATTGCTAAAAGGGGTTCTTTAAGAAGAGGAAGAAAATAAAGTTAAAAATTATGAATAACAAATATGTAACTATCAACAAGTGAATCTAAAATTTATCCAAGGGAAGTAAAAATCATGATGAACAATATTAACTGTTGAATATAATAGAATCAGAGGTATGGAAGGGTAGTGGACTGATGATTCTCGGGGAAATGGGGAGTTGGTGGTGCGGGAAGAGACTGAACATAAACTGCACCTATGGATGAAGACAATGGGGGATGGGAAAAGGGCAGAGAGTGGGATGGAAACTTGGTGGAGGGGAGCAATGGAGGGGGAAAAAATGAGGAACATTTGTAATAATTTGAACAGTAAAGATTTATTTAAAAAATAACAACAAAAAAATAATAAAATATATACTAAAATTTAAAATAAAAAAATTGCCGAAACCGGTTTGGCTCAGTGGATAGAGCATCGGCCTGCGGACTGAAGGGTCCCGGGTTCGATTCCGGTCAAGGGCATGTACCTTGGTTGCGGGCACATCCCCGGTGGGGAGTGTGCAAGAGGCAGCTGGTTGATGTATCTCTCTCATCGACGTTTCTAACTCTCTATCCCTCTCAATTCCTCTCTGTGTAAAATCAATAAAATATATTTAAAAAAAAAGAAAAAAAGAAAAAAAAGAAAAGAAAAAAATTGTTCTTCATTCAGATTATTACAATTGTCTCCCCATCTCCCCCCCCCCCCCCCCCCCAATAACTTTCCTCCATTTCTTTAATTTGTGACATGTTTCTTTGTCTCCACATTTTGGTTGCTTCCTTGAGTTGACAGAATGACTTTGTGTACTAGGTGTCCTTTAGAGCCCAGTGGCTCAGCCTCCCGTTACCTGAGGTGGACACTCTTGGTGCACCCCTTTGTGGGCTGTGCGCACAATCATGTTGTAGTTAAGCCTTGATTGTTGTTGGTACCACTGGGAGGAATTGATCTTTAGGCCAACTGGCTGTGAAAATCAGTTGAGTCTATGCTGGGAGAATTTCTGTGCAGAAGACACCCTTATAAGATAAGAATTGCAAAAGCCTCTGTGCTTAGCTTGGATGGGGCTAAGTTTCAGTGCGGAGCAGACAGGAATGGCTTCCCTTCAGCCTTGTCCTTATAGGACCGTGTTTCTCAGTGTCCCATAGTAATTGCTGCAAGCACCTCTGAGAGAAAGCCGCCTTCAAGTTTTGCCCATTGCCAGACAGTCCAGTTTCTCCCCGAATGAGTCTGGGTCCCCAGAGTCTCTCCCAGAACTAGAGTTTAGAGCCATTGGGAGCTTTTGTCTCTCAGCGAATTGAAAATGCCAGTAGAGTACAGTTACCAGTCCTCTCCGCATGCGAGATTCCGTACCACTGCATTCTGCAGTTCCTCTGAATCTCAGTGTACTTTTCTTTTTGATGACAGTCCAGTATCTCCCCATTTGAGTCTTAGTCCCCAGAGTCTCGCCTGGAACTGGAGTTGAGAGCTGTCAGGAGTTTTTATCTCTCTCCCGATTGAGAAAGCCAGCCACTTACTCAGTTGTCAGCCCTCTCCATGTGTGCCTTCATACCTCTGTCTTCTGTAGCAACTTTGCTTTTCTCTTTCCTTTTAGTTATACAATTTCCACTCAGCTAGCCTTCCTGTGGTTCTGGATGATGTCCGTTTTGAATTTTAGGTATAGTTTTGAAATTGTTGTTTGAGGTAGTTTAGGTGTATACCTATGCCGTCATCTTGATTTCTCCCTCACCCTCATTAATAGTATGCTATACAGTCTCCAAGTGTTTGAATTATTGTGATCAGTTTAACTATAGTTAATATATTTTATGCCATTGTGATTTGAGATATCTGATGTTTTCAATCCTCTTGAATTTGGAGAGACTTTGCCCTTGTCCCAATATGTGATATATCTTTAAAAATGTCCCATGTTAGCTTGAGAAGAATGTATATTCTATAGAGTTGGCGTGCAATGTTCTGAGGATGTCTGTGAATTCCACCTGATTTAGTGAGTCATTTATGATTGAAGTTTCTTTGCTAATTTTTTGTCTAGAGGATTTATCCTGTGAAGTTCATGGGGGTATTAAAGTCTCCTACTATGATTGTGTTGCTGTCAATTTCAACCCTGACATTTTCCAGAAGTCAGGGCTCCTGCTTTTGGTGCATAAATGTTTACCAGAGTTATATCCTCTTGATACATTGTTCCTTTTAGAATTATAAAGTGGCCTTCCTTGTCTCTTATTATGGTCTTCAATTAAAGGTCTATTTTGTCAGATGTAAGTTTAAGTTGCACAGGTGTTTTTTTCCCCTCCATTTCCATTTGCCTGATATTTTTCTTTTTAAATATATTTTATTGATTTTTTACAGAGAGGAAGGGAGAGGAATAGAGAGCTAGAAACATCGATGAGAAACATCGATCAGCTGGCTCCTGCACACCCCCTACCAGGGATGTGCCCACAACCAGTGTACATGCCCTTGACCGGAATTGAACCTGGGACCTTTCAGTCACCAGACCGATGCTCTATCCACTGAGCCAAACTGGTTTCGGCCTGATATTTTTCTTTTTAAAAATAAATCCTTATTGTTCATTTTATTACAGTTGTTCCTCTTCCCTGCCCCATAGGTCCCCTCCACCTGGTTCCACTCCACCCTCGGCCCTTACACCCTCAGCACTGTCCTCATCCACACATGTACAATTTTTGTCCAGTCTCTTCCCGAACCTCTACATTATTTTCCCCGAGAATTTCCATGCCCCTGATTCTTTTGTGAATATAATAGATATTTTATTCACTTGATTTTTAGATTCACTTGTTGATAGATATCTATTTGTTGTTCATAATTTTTATTTTTGCCTTTTTCTTCTTCCTCTTCTTAAATACCATTCAGCATTTAATACAATGCTGGTTTGGCAGTGATGAACTCCTTTAGCTTTTTCTTACCTGTGAAACTGTTTATCTGACCTCCAATTTTAAATAATAGCTTTGGGGGTGGAATAATCTTGGTTGTAGGTTCTTACGATTCATCACTTTGAATATTTCTTGCCAATCCTGTCTGGCCTGCATAGTGTTTCTATTGAGAAATCAGCTGACAATCATATGGGTACTCCTTATAAATAATTGATTTTCTCTGGCTGCTTTTAAGATTCTCTCTTTGACTTTTGCTCTTGGCATTTTAATTATGATGTGTCTTGGTATGGTCCTCTTGAATTTCTTTTGATCAAGGTTCTCTGTGCTTCCTGGACTTGTAAGTCACTTTCACCAGGTGGGCACGTTTTTGGTCATTATTTCTTCAAATAGGTTTTCAGCATCTTGCTCTCTCTCTTCTTCTGGCACACCGATAATTTACTTGGATGTTGTTACAGTTGAAATTATCCCACAGAGGTTTCTTACACTATCTTCATAGTTTTAGATTCTTTTTGCTTTTCCAGTTGGGTGTTTTTTGCTTCTTTGTATTTCAAATTGTTGACTTAATTCTTGCAATCCTCTAATCTGCTCTTGGGTCTCTGTATATTATTCTTTATTTCAGTCAGTGTATGCTTAATTTCTAGTTGGTCCTTTTCATATCCTCGAGGGTCTCACTAAATTTATCGGCAGTTTCTAGAAGATTCTTGAAAAACCTTATAACCGTGGTTCTGAACTTTATATCCAGTCGTTGTGCTTTCAAATTCAGGTGGCATAGCTGCCCTGTGTGGGCCTGGGGTCTGGTTGCACAAGTGCACTCTGCAGGAAACAGACCCCTCGTGTCCACATTCCCAGATTTAAATTCAGGTAGCACAGCTACCCTGTGTGGGTATAGGTACTGGTTGCATGAGTGCATGCTGTGGGAAACATACATCCGTGTTCCTGAGCCCAGTTCCAAGAGGAGTAGCGCAGCCATCTTGTGTGGGCATGTTGTCTGGGTACACAAGCACTGACAACGAGAAACAGTGTCTCTGTGTCCGTGCACCCAGACTCAAATTCAGGTAGAGCAGCCACCCTGTGTGAGCATGGGGTTTGGTTAAGCAAGGGTGGGCTGCGGAAAACAGTCTCCCTCTGTCTGTGCACTCAGGCTCAAATGCAAGTAATGCAGCCATTCTGTGTAGGCAAGAGACCTGCTTGCACAGAGAGGATCTAGCAGTTCCTATGCTGCTGCAATAGGTCGGTAGGGAGGGAGATGAGTTCTGTGCCTTACAGAAATCTGCGGCCAGGATACCTGGAGTCTTGGTGATCATGGGTCTGCAGCTGTGGTCACAGGTCTTTATCCTGCGTGGCTGTAGGCTCCTGTTTTGCATCTTTGACCAGATTGGGAGTGGTGAGGCTAGGATTTAGTTTAAACCAATTCTATTCTTCAAGATGGCATGGTTTCTGTGCCGGCGGTGTCTACTGCGGAGTGCTTGCAATGGCGGTTTCACCCCCTAAATCTGCCTGGTTTGACAGCCCCCCAGGAAGACCTACAGGATCTAACTGTCCCCAACTCTCTCTCTCTCACACACACACAGACTCACTTCACATGTCCACACACTCCTTCCTCTATTACTCCCTCATTATCTTACAGACTCTCCTGCCCTACCTTCTTGCCTATCGCCATCTTTTCTTCTCTAAATAGCTTTTAGAACAATTAGCTGTTCCTCAGAAATGAAGGATATTATTGTTTTAAGAACTACCCATATTAGAAAATATATATGAACATGGAGTTGTTTTTTAAGCCTCTTTCAGAGTATCACTGAATTTTTGGCTTAAAAAAATAAAATATTAAACAAACAAAATATTTTAGTTACTATGACAGCTGGGTTTTTAAAGTGGTAAAGAGTGGTATTGTATTGTATTTTAGTAAGAAATGCTTAATGAGAATCACTCTTTTCGAGTAATTCTTTAGTGGAGTCTTTTCTCACCATTTACAGAGAAAGCAATTGACTAGACTAGGTAAAAACAATTTGTGTTAAGGATTATAAATAATAACATCACCATTCTGAAAATGAAGCAGAAAGATTAATGTTAATAATTTAGAGGTAATGGTTAGTGACTACTGAACAAATATTAAACACCAGAAAATCATTTAAAAAATTTTAATCATTACCTCAGGATTATGAACTTTGAACTCACTGTCTATAAATCATAAATGAGGAAAATGAGGTACACAGATTAAATTGCCAAAACTCCCATAGAATGAGAACATAGGTTTATTTGACTCCACATTCAAAGTTAAGAAACATACTGAAATGGAAATGGAAATTTGCAAAGGAACTTGAAAAGACAAAACTGACTCTAAATGTGATCATGATCCAAAAACGAAGTTGAAATAATTTAGAAATTAATTTTTAAAAATTCAAATAGTAAGATTAACCACAGTCATCCAATATGGGCAGAAATTAAAAAAAAAGAAAAAGAAAACACACACACACACACACACACACACACAAACATGGTATATGAAGCAAAGTACTGAGTTAAGAAAAAGTTTCATTTATTAAATACATACTTTTCTTTAGCCCGGGAGGTGTGGCTCAGTGGTTGAATGTTTATGAACTAAGAGTTCATGGTTCAATTCCCTGTCAGGGACTAGGTTATGGACTCAGCTCCCAACGAGGGAGTGCATAAGGCAGTTGATCAATTATGCTCTCATCACTGATATTTCTATTTTTCTCTCACTCTCTGTAATCAACACAAACATATTAAAAAATAAAAAAAATCCTTTCCCCTTCTTTTCCTCTTAGGTGCAATATAGGTTCACTGTTCAAAAGAAACAATACAATTAATCTAAAAAAAAACCCAAAACTTGAAAATATAATCACTACCCCACTATCCTGAGATAACTGATGTTAACTCATCATTTTACATATACCCTGTTTCCCCGAAAATAAGACAGTGTCTTATATTAATTTTTGCTCCCAAAGATGTGCCAGGTCTTATTTTCAGTGGATATCTTATTTTTCCATGAAGAAGAATACGGTACACATTTATTGTTAAATGAAAATAAAGGAAATTTATTACCTGTATACGGTACGGTAGTATGGTAGTTGTCAACACAAACCAGACAAACTGTGAATCCTACAGTATCAAGAATTTACTCATTTTTTCAATGACAATCATGTAATCATCTTTTGGAACTTCATTATAACAATCCAATTCCTAAATTTCCTGGTGAATTTCTTGACTCCATTTCTTTCAGAATCAGAGAACCAAATCTCTCATGTTTAGCAATTAGCACTGTTTTTAAATGAGTACTTCTTGTCAAGGTAGCCTGCTTGCAGTACATTTGCAATGCAACTGTCCGTGATTTTCTCCCATGAATTCTTCACCCAAGTCACAACTTCTTGCAGTTTAGGTTTCACAGTTTCCACGCTGATTTCTCTCCATTCGATTTTCAATGTAGTCATTAATTTCCATGTGCAAATTGTCTTTGAATGGCTTCTTTATTGCAATATCAAGAGTCTGGAGATAGGCCGTCATTCCTGTGGGAATCATTATCTAATCTATTTTTCTTTTGTGAAGAAATGTCTTCATGTCTTTAGTGCAGTGAGTGCTGGCTGCATCCCAGACTAGCAGACCTCTTTGGCTCCCTGGCATAACAAGCGGCAGCATTAAATCGACCCACTTCCTTATAACTGCTTGTGTGGCCCAGGCTTTTTCAGTTTCAAGAATAAAAACGCCCAAAACACGTTAAATCTTTTTCTTCTTGCCCTTAGAAATGATTAAAGGTGGGATTTTAGTGCCATCCAGACGAACTGCCAAAATACAGGAAACAGGTGCACTTTCGTAAGCAGTGGAGGGAATGTACACCAAGGAGTCACCCCGCTGTTCAATTGTTGTTTGAGATGATTGGCCCATAAACACTGCAGTTTCATCCATAGCAATCATGTTGGAAAGATTATATTTAGAGAAGTCAGCATCATCAATAAAGGACTTGAATGCAAGTGCTCGCTTAATAACTTGAGTATCTTCCAACCTAAACAATGTTGTAGATCTTCTTAAAGACAGTTCACTTAAAATTTTGTTGCTATGATTGTGTATTCTTTTATACTGCCATCAAATCTCGCTCCTCTACTCTATCTAACCAACTGTTTATTTATTCCAGTTTATTCTTCATTTCTGACTGATTCTTTTTATGATTTCTATATCCTTTCTCATCCTTAAAACAATTCATTTAAATTCTATATCTGATAAATTGTTGGCCTCCATTTCATTTAACTCTTTTTCTGGAGATTTATCCTGTTCTTTCATTTGAGATATGTTTCTTTGTCTCACCATTTTTGGTGCTTGTTTCTAGTATTAGATCTGCCATGTTTCCCAGAGTTTATGGAGTGGCCTTATGTAGTAAGTGTTCTGTGGGTCCAGTGGTCCAGTTTTCATGATCACCTGAGCTGGGCTCTTCATGAATGTCCCATGTGTGGTTTATGTAGGCCCTCCTTATAATTGAGTCTTGTTTGTCCATTCATGTGTGAGATTGTCCCTCAGCCTGGCTGACTGTGAGTCTCAACCCCAACCACAGTGTGTGAGCTGCTGTGCAGATGTTGACCACAAGAACTGGAATTCACTTAACCAGAGTTTTGTGCGTGCCAAGATTGTCCTTTAGATATGCTTCTTGTAAAGCTTATTGGATCCTAATTTTTTTTTCTATAGCCGACCACTGGGCATACTGGTTTTGACTTGCCCTGGGTAACCTGTTTGGAACAGTCTCAATATGGTTTCCTCTGTAAAACCTTGACTATATGGCTTTCTTCAGCTACTAGTCAGACACCTAAGATGATTGTTCTGTAATTTAATTGTAATTCCAGTTTGGTCCTGAGAGGTAATTATAACTTCCACTTACTCTGTAGCCATCTTGGATCCTTTTTTGATTAGTTGCTACTTGTGTTTGTTTGCTTTATCACAAACAAGATTCATTTCATATCTTTAGCTCAGTCCATGCTTTTAATTTAATATGTACATATTAAATAAGTTAAGCAATTAAAATTAAGCAATTTATGAGTTAAGCAATTAAAAATAGAGAGATGGCCAAAATATTAAACAAGTAATTGTCAACTAAAACTCAGAACATCAGTGAATGTTTATAACAAAACAATTAGCTCTTCTGTGGGACTGTACAGAAGAATTTTACACCCAAAATACCTCCTAGCTTTTTAACCTACAGGTAACCTTCATATTTATTTTACTTTAAATCCCATTTATCCTTGATTGAATATAAAGTTTAAATTTTAAACTATACTAGAGGCTGGGAGCATGCAATTTGTGCACTCAGGGGAGGAGGGTGTCTCTCCCACAGTCCAGGAGCCCTCAGGAGATGACGACAGTTCCTCACAGGAATCAAGCCTAAGCTGTCAGTCGGACATTGTTAGCGCTGCTGCAAAGGCAGGAGAGGCTCCCACCACCGTCACTGAGCTCACTAGCCTCTGAGCTTGGCTTTTGGCTGACTGGCACTCCCTATGTGGAAGCGCACTGACCACCAGGGGCAGCTCCTGCATTGAACGCTTGCCCCTGGTGGTCACTATGCATCATAACAACCGGTCATTCCACTGTTTGGTCTATTTGTGGGCTGCAAGGCTGTGGTGGGCACAGAGGCGAGTCTCAGCCCATCATCCATGCCCCTGTCTGGCCCCTCACGCTGTGACCACTACACCTGTCTGCTGGCAGCCCTGCTCCTGCCACTGCCACTCCCACTGACAGCACTGGCCCTGCTCGTAAATGCAGACAATGTGGAGTGATTGGGGCTGGTGCCAGCAGTGGGTGATACAAGGGTGCAAGTGGGGCCAGCGCTGACAGTGGGTGCAAGCAGCGAATGCAGGCCCCGATCGCACCTCAGGTGCAGTGAGAGGTGGAGAAATCCTGGGGGGCCCATCAGGGCTGGCAGCCACCACTTGCACCCACTAATGGCACCGAGCGATTGGGGCTGGCGCTGGGAGCTCGCAGCAGATGTGAGCAGGGCTGACACTGGCAGCAGATGCGAGCGCCCAGCAGGACCACAGCGCACAGAAGCAAACAATTTTCAGTAAGCAACAGAGGCTTGCCCCAATGACAGCGACCGGCACCCCGTCAGGTGCTCCTGCTCACCTGCTCTACCATTCTGCTGCAGCTGATACCTGCCATGTTCCATGCTCCACTGCCTGCTGTGGGCACCCATCATGTTCCATGCATGCCCCTCTTATGGTTAGTGCATGTCATAACAGCCAGTTGTTCAGCTGTTTGATCTATTTGCATATTAGGGTTTTATATAGATTTTTATACTCACAGGCCAAGGCTGTAGATCACTAAGTCCCTTTTCTAATTTCTCAACATCTGAAAACTTTGTGGCTCCATCAGCATCTGCCATAAGGATCTTCTCTCCTCGAGAACTGAATACACCCTGTATTTAAAAATTTCAATTAAAACAAAGTTGCTTAAAATTAAGGCTAAATTAAATGAAATACCTGTCTGTTCAGCTTTACTTAAAATACCTAAGGGTGAAATACCAGGTATGAAATGATAGGAGGAGGCCAAAGTTCACTTAGAACAAATTAGATTGATTGGCTCTTCCTACATGTATATAATGTCTATTTCATAGTTTTAAAAACTTTGTGAGGTCATACAACTAATACCTTAGAAGCTAAGAAAATACTTTTAGATAAATCAAAGATATTCTGAATTAACAGATTAAAAATGTGAAATGTCATCATATATCACATGTATGTATTGTTTATATATCATGGCACTTAGCACAGCATATCAAGAAGATATTTATGGCCCGGCTGGCATGGCTCAGTGGTTGAACATCTACCTATGAACCAGGAGGTCACAGTTCAATTCCTCATCAGGGCACATGCCCAAGTTGCGGCTTGATCCCCAGCAGGGCATGCAGAAGGTGGGCAATCAATGATTTTTTCTCATCACTGATGTTTTTTTTTCCTCTCTCTCTCTCTCTCTCTCTCTCTCTCTCTCTCTCTCTCTGAAAAAAAAGTATTTATGAAGACTGAACAAATATTATACAAATAGGCTGTGAAATGCATCATGACAATTTTTTATTTCGAATCTAAAGTATTTCATTATTTTTTAAATATATTTTATTGATATTTTACAGAGAGAAAGGGAGAGAGGCAGAGAGCTAGAAACGTCAATGAGAGAGAAACATTGACTAGCTGCCTCTTGCACACCCCCTACTGGGGATGTGCCCCCAACCAAGGTACATGCCCTTGACTGGAATCGAAACCGGGACCTTTCAGTCCGCAGACCGATGCTCTACCACTGAGCCAAACCGGTTTCGGCCGAATCTAAAGTATTTTAAATAAATTATTGAATAAAGAAATACAGAATTTCACTAAAATTTAGGAAATGTGGTTATATCCATATACACTGAGTGGCCAGATTATTGTGACCACCCCATCAGCACTTCCGTTGGGCCACCTTTTGCCTTCAATACCACGGCGATTCTTCTTGGCACTGACTCCATGAGATATTGAAAGGTGATGCGAGGAATCTGACACCATGCCTGATGAATAGCACTGTCCAGTGCTGTGAGATTTGATGGTTGTGGAACCAGCTACCTGATGGCTCTTTTAACTTCATCCCACAAATGCTCAATTGGATTGAGATCTGGTAATTGTGGGGGCCACCTCATGTTCTTGAAACCACTCCTGCACAATACGAGCACAGTGGCCCGGTGCATTGTCTTACTGGAAGAAGCCATCTCCATTGGGATACCTGATCAAACATGATAGGATGAACTTGATCAGCAATGATACTTAGGTATGTTGTGCTATTCAGATGTTTTAATTCCACACGAATTAAAGGGCCCAAATTATGCCAGAAAAACATGCCCTAAACCATAACACTGCCCCTTCCATCTTAAAGGGTTGTACTCATACATGTGGGGTGCATGCTTTCACGCTGTTTCCACGAAATTCTCACTCTTCCATCTGCATGATGCAAATGGAAACGTGATTCATCAGACCACATGATTTTTTCCCAATCCTTGTGATCCTGTACGAATTGGAGACATTTTATCTTGGTAATTGCAGACAGCAAAGGTGTTTGAACAGACCTTCAGCTTCCATATCCCATACGATGCAGTACATGGCTAATTTGCTTACAAACAACAGGTGGTCAGAGTAATCTGGCCACTCAGTGTATATTGTTATATTAGGCAGATGACAATTAGCAAAATTGTGCAGTCAATTTTGAATTGGTCATTTGTGCAAAATATGGCAAAGAAATGAACTATATGTGTGTGTGTGTATGTATATGTAGTTCATATATATATATAGTTGATGTGTATATATGTGTATATATGTACACACACACACACACATATATATACATCAACTTCTAATTTCATGGTGCACTTCAGTGAACTAATTTTTTCTTAAGTATACATATATTTGATTTAATATAGTAAAATACAGCTTTGATAACACGTAAAAGTATAACTGCAGATAAAATATACACAAATGTAGATAGAAATTTATTTGATCATTTATTCTATGGACTAGATCCACTACTTACTGTCTAAATGTTTATCATATTCATTAGTATATAGGTAAAAAAAGAAACGAAAATGTTATATTTAACACCTGAATAACATATATGAAATTTTAGAAAAAAACATTACAAGGTACAAAATCTGTAGCTATAAGTTTAATGTGGTAAAACAAATAATAAAGGATTATTTCAATGATACATGATAAAGGTTAACTGGAGGTCATTAATGGAAAACTGTCCTGGGCTCTCTAACATGTTAATGCTGCCTCATCAATTTTGTAAATGGGGGTTCTTTAATGCTTGCTGCTCTTCCTTCTGCTATTGATCGCCTTCATTGCCATGCAGTCATTTCTAATACTTTCAGACTACTGATTTTTCTTCCTCCTTATGTGTCTCATTTCCCAAGGCTTAGTATCTGACCCTTCTTTATTCCCTCTTCCTTGCCAATTTAATGGCTTCCTCTATCATCTGATGTTTGTGGATAATTCATTCATATCCTCTCTCCCTAGCTACTGAATACCACTACTTGGTACCTCAAATTTAATATGGCTCCAGCTTCACTCAACATACAGTGTCTGAATTTCGTGCACCGGGTATACTAGAAGGCCGGTGCACAAAATTCATGGATCAGGAGTAGGGATGGGGAGTGTCCCTCAACCCATCCTGCAATCTCACCAATCTGGGACCCCCTGAATTAAAGGGCCCAAATCATGGCAGGAAAACATGCCCTAAAACATAACACTGACCCCACCATCTTAAAGGGTTGTACTCATGCATGTTCAATTGCCGGTTTAGGCCCATAAATAGGCAGTCAGAAATCCCTCTCACAATCTGGGACTGCTGGCTCCTAACTGCTCACCTGCCTGATTGGCTCTTACTGCTTCTGCTTGCCAGCCTAACCACCTCTTAACCACTCCCCTGCCAGGTTGATTTAACACCTAAGCTCCCCTGCCGGCCCAATCACCCCCAACAGTCCTTCCCTGCCAGCCAATTTGGTCCTGATTGGTTGGTTTCTATGCCAGTCAGCATGAAAAGCTCTGCCTCCTAGGCAGCCATTGGCTCCTTACAAAATTTTTAGAGTTCTATTATCAGCTAACATCTTCTTTGTAAAGTCTGCTATTTTTCTCATGTGCCTGAGACTGTTATTGATTTATCCCAATATCTTTTCTTTCCTTCCTCATTACTAATGGAACCTTGATTTAGTGAAGAATGAATAGGTTAGTAAAAACATTTTTTAGTCTTCCTTGGAAATAGAGGTGGCCCTGTGATAATGTTCTGGCTAATGAAATGTAAGTTAAGTTATTGGGTGGAGCATCTGGAACTGCTCCTTAAAAGGGAGAAAACCAGTTGGAGAGCACCTCTGCCCTTTGTCCTTCCTCCTATCTACCGTGTTTCCCTGAAAATAAGACATGCTCACAGGTTTCCTTCTGAGTGAAATATAATGCATCCCCCCAAAAATAAGGCCCCCAGGCTCTGTCTCAGAATGAAAATTTACCATAAACTGGTCGCTAGGGTCGCCCCAACTGGCATCTAGCAACCAGTGACATAACGCTGAGGCCTGACATCACTGCTGTGTGAATGGAGAGAAATCAGCATGGAAACTTTGTGAAACCTAAACTGCAAGAAGTTGTGACTTGGGTCAAGAATTCATGGGAGAAAATCACTGACAGTTGCATTACAAATGCACTGCGAGCAGGCTACCTTGACAAGAAGTACTCATTTAAAGACAGTGCTATTGCTAAACATGAGATTTGGTCCACTGATTCTGAAAGAAATGGAGTCACAAGAAATTCACCAGGAAATTCAGGAATTGGATTGTTATGAGGATGTTCCAGAAGATGATGACATGATTGTTAGTGAATAAATGAGTAAATTCTTGATACTGTAGGATTCACAGTTTGTCTGGTTTGTGTTGACAACTACCATACCATATATAGGTAATAAATGTCCTTTATTTTCATTTAACAATAAATGTGTACCATATTCTGCTTCATGGAAAAATAAGATATCCACTGAAAATAAGACCTGGCGCATCTTTGGGAGCAAAATTAATATAAGACACTGTCTTATTTTCGGGGAAATGGTAGAATGTGGATGTAATTAATAGTGCTCCAGGAATCATCTTGTGTGGATTAAGGAAAGGGAGTGAAAAGATAGGAGCTAGGTTTCTGATGATACCGTGGAGTTGTTGAACAAGCCTTGGACTGTCTATATATATATATATATATATATATATATATATATATACACACACACTTTTAAAGAAGGGCTGGGAAGGTGCTAAGTCAATAAAATTCCAAGTCATTTAGGCCATTATTGTTTGAAACTTTTTTCTCATAACTGACTTTTGGGTATTTTGTTACTAAATCTTGATTCCTACCTGATATGCTTCAGATGAAAGTAATCTCTTCTTTCTTGGAATTTCTATAGCACTTCCTTTGTTTTTCTCTCATAAGTACAATCACCCTTTCTGTTACACTATCAATTTCATCAGGATAGACTATATCAGATTGGTCTTAGTTCATGGCACCCTGCTTAACACAGTGCTTCATAAAGGTAAAATTTAATACACAAGAGCACTTTGTAAACTGCAAAATAAACAAATAAACAAACAAAATGTAATCTTATTATCCAGTGATTCTAACAAAGACAGATAGAAAAATGGTAACATTTTAAACTTTGATTAAGATAAACGTATATTTCTGAATCACCCAGTGTTATAGATATCAAATATTTTCAGATTTGATCAAATATATCTATATATATGAAGTTATTACTAAGAATAATTTCCCACTAATTTGAAACCCTGGTATTCAAATAGCTAGCTGTAGAATTCACATGTACTACAGTCTGCAAAAGAAGTTATTCAAAATATCTTTATATTTTATATATTTTAAAATTCTTCAGCCAAGGATATTTTTTTCCCACTGATCTTTTTTTAGAAGTGTTAAATACTCTTATTTATTTTTTAAAAATATATTTTATTGATATTTTACAGAGAGGAAAGGAGAGGGACAGAGAGCCAGAAACGTCGATGAGAGAAACATCGACCAGCTGCCTCCCGCACACCCCCTACCGGGGATTTGCCCGCAACCAATGTACACACCCTTGACAGGAATCGAACCTGGGACCCTTCAGTCCGCAGACCGACGCTCTACCACTGAGCCAAACCGGTTTCGGCTAAATACTCTTTATTTGATATTCTACATAAACCACACTAAAATGTCTTTCCTTCAGGAAAAGGCAATAGTTTAGATACAGGGAATTTTATTTTGGCAGAGTTGGGATCAAAAAGATAACATAGTCACTACCAGTTTATCTGCAGCCTTTGCCTTTTAACAGACTAATGAACACAGCTTGAAATATAGGCAAATCTTGCAGGTCTAAGAGACAGTGAAGGGATTTCCTCAGGATTTAAACATATTAATATAATCAATTATGTAAATCTAAATATAAGCCAATCTCCTATAGATTTTGAGATGGCACTCACCACCTCTGTGAAAAGTTAAACATTATGAATCAAATACAATCCTACTTTTAGAAGACAGCAGTGATAGCACTTGCTGAACTAAAATTACCATCAAAGCTTAAAAAGTTGACCATATTAATTTAACCACAAGCCAATCCCATATAAATCATGACTGCACAAAATACTCTATTACCCATTCATGATCTGAATTTTGGTGTATGAGATCAATTAAAATATGATACACATTAAAAAAAATCATGAGATATTTGTAATAAATAAGGCAGTGGCCAACTATTACTCATTAGTACCCTGCTTCCCCAAAAATAAGACAGTGTCTTATATTAATTTTTGCTCCCAAAGATGCGCCAGGTCTTATTTCCAGTGGATATCTTATTTTTTCATGAAGAAGAATACGGTACACATTTATTGTTAAATGAAAATAAAGGAAATTTATTATCTGTATACGGTACAGTAGTACAGTAGTTGTCAACACAAACCAGACAAACTGTGAATCCTACATTATCAAGAATTTACTCATTTATTCACTAACAATCGTGTCATCATCTTTTGGAACATCATCATAACAATCCAATTCCTGAATTTCCTGGTGAATTTCTTGTGACTCCATTTCTTTCAGAATCAGTGGACCAAATCTCTCATGTTTAGCAATAGCACTGTCTTTAAATGAGTACTTCTTGTCAAGGTAGCCTGCTCGCAGTGCATTTGCAATGCAGCTGTTAGTGATTTTCTCCCATGAATTCTTGACCCAAGTCACAACTTCTTGCAGTTTAGGTTTCACAAAGTCTCTACACTGATTTCTCTCCATTCACACAGCAGTGACGTCAGGACTCCGCGTAACGTCACTGGTGGCTAGACGCCAGTTGGGGCGGCCCTAGCGACCAGTTTATGGTAAATTAATTTTCATTCTGAGACAGAGCCTGGGGGCCTTATTTTCGGGGGCGGATGCCTTACTTTTCACGCAGAAGGAAACCTGTAAGTGGGTCTTATTTTCGGGGAAACAGGGCAGCTTATTTGATATAAGTTATCACGTCTGCACACTTCTTAATGTCAGCAGAAATCATTTTTATTCCAGGGATGTACTTCTTGGGATTCTCCAAATGCTCTATCAGTGTAGCCTCTTCCCAGGTGAGACCTTTGTTCTTTCTTTCTGTGTAAGAAAATCCAGGGGCCTGACCTGTCTTTCACCCAAACAGACCATTGAGATTTGGCCCAGGCTTGTGTTTGCCTCTCTTTTCCACAGTATGACACTGGGCACACTTGTGAACAAAAATCTTCTTGCCCTTTTCAACATCACCCATTTTTAACTCACTCGTTAGTCATGTGTGCAACACAAAAGTTCCCACTTGCAAGTCAGATGTCACACTCTCTAACTCCACTGATTTTTTGGAGAGAATGGAAGGAAGGGAAGGAGAAAGGGGGAGAGGTACAAAGAGAGAGAGACACATACACACATCAATGTGAAAGAGACACATCAATTGGCTGCCTCCAGCACTGCCTCAACCAGGACTGAGGATTGAACCTGTAACTTGTGCCCCTCAATGGGAATTGGGCTGATGCTCTAATTACTGAACAACACTGGCCAAGGCAAAAATATCTTTATATTTTAGATAAAAATGTTGAAACTATGTATTACCATTTTAATGGCTCCACCTTTCCCACGATTCTTCACCAGAGTTATCACCCGTATTTTGTCACTTCCATATTTCTGGCAATATTTAAAAGCAACCTGTCAAATTACATAAAAGTGAGAAAAAAATTAACTTGGATTACAAAATCCTATAAAGAGGTAATATGCACATTGAACATCATGCCCTTGAACAAGATGGCCACTCCTATGTGGTCACAAGATGGCCAGCAGGGGAGGGCAGTTAGGGGCAACCAGGCCAGCAGTTGAAGGCAGCTGGGGGTGATTGGGCCAGCAGGGGAGGGCAGTTGGAGGTAACCAGGCTGACAGGGGAGGGCAGTTGGGGGCAACTTGGCCAGCAGGGGAAGGCAGTTAGGTATCGATCAGGCTAGCAGGCAAAAGTGGTTAGGGACAATCAGGCAGGAAGGCGAGTGGTTGTGAGTCAGCAGTCCGGGATTGTGAGAAGAATGTCCCCTGAAAGGTCCCAGATTGGAGAGGGTGCAGACTGGGCTGAGGGACACCCCCCCATTAGTGTACATATTTTGTGCACCAGGCCTCTAGTAGTAATACAAAGTGGGTTTCTTATTTTGGCTTAACCAGTAGTTAACTGCCACATGTCCAAAATGGAAACTATCCTCACATGCCACGATATTTTGAATTTAAAAAATCAATTTGCAATGAATATTATAAAAATAGATACATTACAATTTGGGTATTCTTGAATATTTTTATGTAGTTGAAAATTCTCACGAAAAATGATTTTAAAGTTGGTCTATAGAGGATTATGGCAGGCAAATTGTTAAACACTGCTATTTCAGTTGCCCTCTTCCTGTGACTTTACTATACCCACCATGCATTTTGGTGGCTCAGGGGAGTTGTTGAATTCCTGGTGTCAAAATACGACACCAGGAATTGACCTACTAGGCTGAAGTTAGACTTCACTTCCCTGAAGTGGAACCAGTAGCACAGGCAACTGCTGTCCCCTTATTATCTCACCTTCTCTACCTATATCTAAATCCAGTCTAATACCAGGAATGCTTAGAGCCTTCTCAAGGATGCAAATAATCCTTTGCATTAATATTTACCGGGTAAACTAAAATTATTGTTAGAGTATTAAATTTTACAGTAAAATAGTCAAGTTTTCAGATTAATTTAAACTGGCTAATTAAAATAAGTAAATATTCAAGAAAATTTCATTGGCGGAGGACTGAGAAAGTGGGGCAGTTCTGTACCTTACTGCCTTCCACTGCTTAAGACCTCCAAGAGCAAAGGCCTACTGAGGTGAGGATGTCCCTACTGTCACCTGTAGAGGGGCAGCACTGAGCTGGCCAATATTTGTGGTGGTGCTGCTTGTCCTGGCTCAGGGGAAGCGTTCCACTAAGTCTGAAAGACTAAGACATCGCAGGGACTCTCCGCCACTGCCCACGACCGGCTCGGCCCTGCCTTAGCGCACGCTAGCGGGAATCTCCGCCACCGCCCACGGCCTGCTCTGCCAGGCCTTCGCGCGCGCTGTGCTGGTGCTGCGCCTTCCATTGGCAGACCCGGAGAATCCTATCTCCGCTGCCGCATGGCCAGGCCAAAGCATCAGACACTACCACCATGCGGATTTTAAAACTACAGGGGAAATTGAGCCACAGGAGCTACCATCGCTGCCGCACCCACCGCCGCCCCCAAGAATGGGAATCCACCGAAATCAGAGCTCACTACACCCCGGGCTCACAGAGAGTGTGGCTTCAGAAATTAGCCTCTGCATCCACAGCAGCTCCACATCCGCAACAAAGAGGACACCATTGAGGGCGGACTCTCCCCATGCTGCCATCACAGCTCGCCCACAATCTTCCCAGCACACCCACCATGCTGGGAGGGAGATGGAGCACGCTGGTGAGGAAATGGCACGGTGCCTTCCATTAACCACCCAGGAGAGCCCATCCTCCAATGCCACATGGCCAAGCTGAAGCTCTCGCCACCACCGCCATGTGAACTTTAAAACTACAGTGGTAATTGAACCACAGGAGTGACCGTCAATGTTGCACCTGGAACCGCCACCCGCCACTGCCGCCGAGAATAAAGGAAATCCACTGAGAACAGAGCTCACCACGCCTTGGGCTCAGGGAGTGGGCGACCTCAGAACTTAGCCTCCATGTCTGCAGCTGCTCCGCTCCCACACCGAACGAGACACCTTTGAAGGTGGTCCCCCCGCCTGCAACCATCTCAGCCCAACTGCAGCTGTCCCAGCCTGCCCGCCATGCTAGCAAGGAGCTAGCGCGGCGCCTCCAATATGCGACCCCAACACCCTAGAGGGGCCGTGTGACCCGGGTGAGCCGAGTGTCCCAGGGGGCCGTGTTCCCTGGGTGAGCCGTACCCCCCCAAAGGGGAAGGGTGTCCCGGGTGAGCCGTGTGTCCCAGGGGGCCATGTACCCCGGGTGAGCCGAGTGTCCCAGGGGGCCGTGTTCCCCGGGTGAGCCAAGTGTCGCAGGGGGCCTAGTGCCCCGGGTGAGCCGAGTGTCCCAGGGGGCCGTGTGCCCCGGGTGAGCCGTACCCCCCCAAAGGGGAAGGGTGTCCCGGGTGAGCCGTGTGTCCCAGGGGGCCATGTGCCCCGGGTGAGCCGAGTGTCCCAGGGGGCCGTGTGCCCCGGGTGAGCCGAGTGTCACAGGGGGCCTAGTGCCCTGGGTGAGCCGAGTGTCCCAGGGGGCCGAGTGCTGTCCCAGGGGGCCGAGTGCCCCGGGTGAGCTGAGTGTCGCAGGGGGCCGAGTGCCCCGGGTGAGCCGTGTGTCCCAGGGGGCCATGTGCCCCGGGTGAGCCGAGTGTCCCAGGGGTCCGAGTGCCCTGGGTGAGCCAAGTGTCCCAGGGGTCCGAGTGCCCCGGGTGAGCCGAGTGTCCCAGGGGTCCGAGTGCCCCGGGTGAGCCGAGTGTCACATGGGGCCAAGTGTCCCGGGTGAGCCGAGTGTCCCAGGGTACAGAGTGCCCCGGGCAAGCCGTGTGTCCCAGGGGAAGCAGTGGGACCCAGGGGAAGGGGCGTTGAAAACCAGAGGAGGAGCAGACTCTATTCATATGGTCCTGAGATAGTCACCATAAAACAAGCAGACTGCCAAATGAGGAGCAGATTCTATTCATGGGGTCCTGAGATGGTCACCATAAAACAAGCAGATTGTCAAATGACAGCGGGGAGGGGAAGGAGACCTGGGGGGAGATAGGAGAACAACCGAGGGACTGGTGTGCATGAACGTAAGTACAACCAATGAACACAGAACTCTGGGGAGGGAGGGCATAAATGGGAGGTGGGGGGGCGGGCAATGGTAAGCTATGTACACAGATAATACCTTAATAAAATAAAAAGAAAAAGAAAATTTCATTGTATAAAAAGCTGTTTCTAAAGTATTAACTAAAATTTCGATTGGTAGTTAATTTCATGGTAAAATTGCTTCACATGTAATGAACCTAAAAACAATCATATTTTTGTGCAAAAAAATTAAAATTTGAAAACTGCATTATAAAAATTTTCCAGGGGGTAGTGGAAAAATATTATGCCAGAAAATTTTTTCCCTTTATTAACTAATTTTCATTTGTAATGCTAACAGCAGGACGAAAACACGCATGATGTCAGAATAAGCCAAAGGAAAGTCATTTGGTCAAAAATAAAAAAGATCCGAAGTGAAATTTATAGAAAAGATTCCATTATTAACTTTTGGAATATTTTTGTATATTTTCAGAAATGTTTGTATATTTTCAGAAAACAACTCCAAGACCATGTGGATTCCTGCAACAGAGGGTAATTGACAGGAATACTCCAGCCATGAAGACAAGAGGAGAAACAGTCCAGACAGCTGAAAACGCCTTGCCATGCTACCCTGTTTCCTCGAAAATAAGACAGGGTCTTATATTAATTTTTGCTCCCAAAGATGCGCTAGGTCTTATTTTCAGGGGATGCATTATGTTTCCATGAAGTAGGTCTTATTTTCGGAGGATATCTTATTTTCGGGGAAACACGGTAGCAGTCAGCAGCTGTGCATCGCTGCAGGTTGCCCAAGACCAAACCAGAGGTCAGACCTGCATTGCCATCATTTGTCCACCATCTGGATACCATTGCTGACATGTAGTCAAAAAACTGTTGGACATTGAATCTGGGATTCAAAAACTGTTGGCCCAGAAAGAAACTTACTGCAGAATGACTTTATTTGACTCTCAGCATAGCCATGGTTGCTTGTATCATTTTTTATTTCTAGTCCGCATATGCAAAAATTTTTTAAGGAAAGAAAACAGGAGAGATGCCGGAAACAAATCAGTTTCACTAAAAGAGATATTGACAGGAGCCAGGAAGGCTGGTCAATAACCTTAATTGCTCTAACCACTCACCCTTTAGTTGAGAAATTGTTAGATGAAGCAGCCTCCACCTTGTTTGTCCCATGTAAGTTTCTGTTATTTCCTGCCCAAGGGCTACATATAAATTTTTCTTTATCTTGCCTGAGCAAGAGTAGTTCTCCCACTACAGTTGGACTACTGCCTGTCCCTTACCCCCACCCATATTTTCTTTTTTCATTTGTCTGCAGCCCTTCTCCAGAACCCGAACTCTGAATTGGAACCCTTTCCATGCGGGATATGAAAGAGATTCCTACATTTACTCATCACATAATGTAACTGCAGACCTTGCCTACCTGGTAGTGGGCTACTTAAAAGCTAATCTTACTATTTTTAGTGCCTGACACAGTTAAAATTGATTAATCTCAATGAAAAAATGCAGCTACAGTCCTTTGTACATACTCCTATTACAGCATTGTGGTAGACACTGTTAGCCATCTACCCAACAAATAATGCCTCCTTCTTCCTTACTATTATGACTCCAGTCTTACATAGTGACAGTGTGTACAGGACTAGACAATGAATCATGATTGGTCTAAATGTGCTTTGCCAAGTACTTTCTCAGTCCTCCTTGTAGGTATGGGTGGTCATGTCACCAACTTCTGGCTAATGAAGTCTACTGGAGGTCTGCTGGAGAATAAGGCTTCTGGTAAAGTTTTCTATTTCCAATGAAAAAGAACAGAGGTAATCAAAGATAAATCTTACTGTCTTGGCTATTTCTTACTGCTTAGGACATGCGATATTTGGAGCTGTGGTAATTTTGTGAGAAGGAAGGATATGAGAATTGAAAAGCTGCTTTTCCTCAGCTGGGCTGCTGCTGCTTCTGACAACTCATCAAGTGACCAATGTTTATTTTTTAAGCCCTTCCTTTCATGTAATTAACAAATTTCGGGAATAGTCTGTGTTTATGTTTTCCATTTGATATCCGTTATTCAAAGTAGTTCCCATCATACTGTCTGGCCTCTATGCCTTTATTTACACTATATTTTCAAATCTGAAATTATCCTCCATGTTTTCAGTCATAACCATCCTTAAAAGTTCAGATCAAAAGTCACTTCTCTTTCTCTCAAATTCTTTACAATATTTTATTTTCAGCACTTTTTACCTGCATTATAGAATTTATGGAAATGTGCAACTGTCCTGAAGGCTTCTTGCACAAACGACTAGATTCATGTATTTGTATGGTTCCTCCAATATCTAGAACTTCATGTATACTTGGTATTTGTATATTTGGTATTTAATAAAAAATCATTACTAGAAGACAAAATGGCGGAAGACTAGATGGACAGATTCTGAGCCTTGTCCTGAAGCAGAAAGAGAGAACAGCTGAGGGTCGCACTGGGAGTGTTTATTAGCAAGCTAAGGGACAGGCAAACTCCAGGAGAAGGTGGGGGACTTCTGATCAGGGTGCCCCTGACAGGGAAGCATCTACAGCGGGGCTGGATCCCCTCCCAGAGATACCTACGGGCTTGGAGGGGAAATCTCGCCATCTTTAAAGGAAGAGTGGATCTTGTCAGGGGCCTGAATATCCACAGCCACAGTGACCGCAGAGCAACTGTGATCCCCAGAACACTGGTCCCAGGTGGCGCAATCACTTGGACTCAAAGGAGTGCTCCACCACATGACAAAAAGGTCAGATTTCACGGAGATAGGGAGTCTCCATGAAGAAAGAAGCTCGCATGCGCTGGGCGTGAAAACTGGAGGACTGGGCGGTGTTTACAAGAAGCCCGGGGATGTTGGGCTGGTGTCACCGGTGACTGTCACGAGGCTCCTAATAGGGGAGATATCTAAAGAGCAACACATTTTGATCTGACTCGGAGGCATATCTGGAGAATTAGAGGGGTGCAGTAGGCTCAGACTTGCCCCCGAACCCCCCACAGATCAGTGCCACAGAGAGGAGGAAAAAAAAAAAAGTTAGAGAGGATTTAGAGCCTTGGAAGTCAACCCAGACACACTGCCACCCAGAGGCTAAATTACAAATTGACCCTAGTGTAATAAAAAATCAAAGCAAGGCCCGCTTAAAAATTAGGACCGGATTACACCACTGAGGAACAGTGAAACGCAGGGAACTCCAATACTGTACAGACTGGAAAACAGGAGTGCCAAACAGAATGACAGAGGAAGTGAATGACCTTCGCTACTACAAATTTTATTTATTTTATTTATTTTAATTTTTGTTTTTTATTTTCATTATTTGCAACATTTACTCAAGAAACTATTCTTTCTTTTTCCTCACATGATTTTACCTTCTTAATTAATACATTTTATTTGTAATCAGCATTATTACTACTACTATTTTACTTTTTTATCTTATTTACTTTTGTTTATTTTTACTATCATTTTTTAAGTGTAATATTATTTGCTCTTTATTATACTTCAGGATTAGTGTTCTACAGTCTATTTTTACCTTTCCTTCACCAATGCTTTATTATATCTCAACCCTACTTTTATGCCATCACTCTCTTCCTAACCTTTTATTCTTTGATGTCCTGTTTATCTTAACCCTTTCCTGCTCTTGATTATCCCTATTCTTCCTGTTTACCACCTCCTAAAATGTCACCTTACTTTTGTGTATCTAATTTACAACCCACTATAACAAGCCCATACACACCTCCCTTTCCGCTGTTCTGAAAAAACAATCTTTCTCTCTCCTCCTTGAAGTTGTATGTTGAATGTTAACTATATCAAAGTTTTATGCTTTTTTGTTAGATTGTTTAGCTTATTCTTTTTGATTGATTGTATGTTTTTGTTGGTTGTATTTTAGTTATTACCTCTCCTTTCCCTTTCCTAGCTTGATATTAGTTGGTGTTATAAACTATATTAATCTCCAGAAACTTGTTGCTGGAACTTGCTGTGATTAAGGGTTGTTCTATTGGAGTTTCCTTCCCATATATATAGTTAGTTCCTCATTTCTCTCTTAGTATTGTTCTAGTTTCTCTCTTTTTTTTTTCTCTCTCCTTCTCCCAATTTCATTTTGCTACTAGTTTTTTCTTTTCTTTTCTTTTTTCTCTTCTATCTCTCCTACCCCCTAATCTGCCTTTCTCTACTGGTCACCTTTATTGGAAGTTATTAATATCGCAAATACGTTTCTGTTCAGTGCCTTGTGTGTTGTACCTGGTTGTTTTTTTGTGTGTGTGTTTTTTTTTTTTGTGTGCCTTTAAATCAATGCTGGAGGGAGAGAACCACATAACCAGACATCCTGAAAAGAGAGATCATGGGGGGAGACAAAGAAACAACCCACATATGAAAGAAAAGTAAGACATCACCAGTAAAGGAAGTAAACGAGTCAGAGGCAATCAACCTACCAGAGCAAGAATTCAGAGTAATAATCATAAGATGGCTAAAAAGAATGGAAGACAAATTTGACAATATGACTAAGAACCAAGAAGAATTGAAAAAGAAACAAGACGAAATGAAAAATGAAATCTCGACTATAAAGGATTCAATAGAAAGCATTAAGAGTAGACTAGAATAAGCAGAGGACCAAATGAGTGAGCTAGAAGACAAGATGGAAAAAAAATACCCAATTGGAACAGCTTCGGGGAAAAAAAATTAAAAAGCAGGAGGAGAGCCTATGGGAACTTTGGGACAGTACAAAACTAACCAATATTAGAATAATAGGGGTTCCAGAAGGAAAGGAAACTGAGGAAGGCATAGAAAAAAAGGTCAAAGAAATAATGACAGAAAACTATCCAGAGATAGAGAAGAAAAAACCCACACAAATACAAGAAGCTCGCAGAGTCCCAAGCAAAATGAATCCCAAAGGACCGAAGCCAAGGAGGCACATTCTAATTAAATTGGCAAACACCAAAGACAAAGTAAGAATCTCAAAAGCAGCCAGAGAGAGATAGAAAGTTACATATAAAGGAACCCTCATCAGACTAGCAACTACTTTCTCAACAGAAACTCATGAGGGCTGAAGGGAATGGGATGACATACACAAAGTCATGCAAAGGAAGGGTCTGAATCCAAAAATACTGTACCCAGCAAGGTTATCAATCAAAATTGAAGGCGAAATCAGGGGCTTCACAGACAAAAAAAGACTAAAGGAATTTATCACCACCAAACCAGCAATGCAAGAAATGCTAAAGAGTCTACTATAAAAGTAAAGAAATAGGAAGTGAAGAAGGAACACAGGGATATAGAATAAAAATGGTGCTAAATTAGAACCTATCAATAATAACTTTAACTGTAAATGAATTAAATACTCCAATCAAAAGACATAGGGTAACGGATTGGATAAGAAAACAAGACCCATATATCTGCTGTCTATAAGAAACCCACTTCAGAAAAAAAGATGCACACAGACTGAGGGTGAAGGGATGGAAAAAGGTTTTCCAGGTTAACAGAAATAAAAAAAAAGCTGGGGTAGCAATACTTATATCTGACAAATTAGATCTGAAAGTGAAGGACATAACAAGAGATAATGAAGGCCACTTCATAATACTAAAGGGAGCAATCTAACATGAAGAAATAACCCTGGTAAACATATATGCACCCAATATAAGAGCACCCAAATATATTAAAAAAAAACTGCTGGAGGACATTGAGGGAGAGATTAATAGCAATACAATCATAGTAGGAGATTTTAATAGCCCACTGTCACCTTTGGACAAATCATCTAAACAAAAAATCAGCAAAGAAATATCAATCCTAAATGACTTACTAGATCAGATGGAATTAATTGACACCTTCAGAACATTCCATCCCAAAACCACAGAATATACATTCTTCTCAAGTGCACATGGGTCATTTTCAAAGATGAACCACATATTGGGACATAGGCAAAGTCTCTTCAAATTCAAGAAGCTAGAAATCATATCAAGCATCTTCTCAGATCATAGTGGCTTAAAACTAGAAATTAAGTATAATGAAAATAATCCAAAGAAATAAGACACATGGAGACTAAACAGCATGCTATTAAATAAGGACAGGGTTACCAGAGAAATCAAGAGAGAAATTAAAAAACATCCTGTCATTAAAAACAAATGACAATGAAGACACAACAATCCAAAATCTATGGGACACAGCAAAAGCAGTTTTGAGAGGGAAGTTCATCTCTCTACAAGCCTATTGCAAAAAAATCAGAAAAAATGGTAACACATTATCTAACTCTAAAACTCAAAGGGTTACACAGAGTGCAACAAGAAAAGCCCAGAGTAATAAGAAGGAAAGAATTAATAAAAACCAAAGCAGAGATACATGACATAGAGACCAAAGAAACAACATATAAAATCACCAAAACCAAGAGCTGGTTCTTTCAAAGGATGAACAAGATTGATGAAACTCTAGCCAGGCTAACCAAGAAAGAGAAAAGGCCCCAAATAAACAAAATCAGAAACAAAAGAGGTGAAATAACAACAGACCCCGCTGAAATACAAAGCATTGTTACAAAATACACTGAACAACTCTATTCCAACAAACTGGATAACCTGGAGGAAATGGACATATTCCTAGAAAAATACATCCTTCCAAAACTCAGGCAGAATCTAAAAATCTCAACAGACCAGTGACTTTGGGAGAAATTGAAGCAGTCATCAAAAAGCTAAGAGCAAAAAAAAGCCCAGGGCCAGATGGCTTCACGGGAGGGTTTTACCAAACATTCAAGGAAGACCTAAAACCTATCCTCCTCAGACTACTCCAAAAAATTCAAGAGGAAGTAACACTTTCAAACTCCTTCTATGAAGCCTGCATCACCCAAATACCAAAACCAGATAAAGACAACACAATGAAAGAGAATTATAGGCCAATATCCCTCATGAACATACATGCGAAAATCCTCAACAAAATTCTAGCAAATTGGTTCCAGCAGAACATCAGAAAGATCATACACCATTACCAACTAGGATATGTTCCCAGAATGCAAGGATGGTAAAATATCTGCAAATCAATAAACGTGATACATCACATAAACAAATTGAAAGATAAAAATCATATAGTTATATCAATTGATGCAGAAAAGCATTTGATAAAATCCAACACACTTTCCTGATAAAAACTCTCAACAAGGTGGGAATAGAAGGATCATACCTCAACATAATAAAAGCTATATATGATAAACCCACAGCCAACATCATACTCAATGGGCAAAAACTAAAACCATTTCCTCTAGGAACAGGAACAAGTCAGGGATGCCCACTCTCACCACTCCTGTTTGACATAGTACTGGAAGTACTAGTCATTGCAATTAGACTAGAAGAGGAAATAAAAGGTATCGAAATTGGAAAAGAAGAAATAAAATTATCCTTATTTGCAGATGACATGATATTGTACATCAAAAACCCAAAAGACTCCATCAAAAAACCAATAGAATTAATTTGGCAATGTAGCAGGATACAAAATTAATGCCAAGAAATCTATGGCATTTCTATACGCCAAGAGTGAACTTACAGGAACAGAGACTAAAAAAGCAATCCCATTTACCATCGCAACAAAAAAATTAAGATACCTAGGAATAAACTTAACTAAGGAGGCAGAAGATCTATATGTGGAAAACTACACGATACTGTAAAAAGAGATAGACAAATATGTAAACAGATAGAAGAACATATCATGTTCATGGATTGGTAGAATCAATATCATTAAAATGTCCATACTTCCCAAAGCAATTTATAGGTTCAATGCACTCCCCATTAAAATACCAATGGCATATTTCACTGACCTAGAAAGAACTCTACAAAAATTCATTTGGAACAATAAAAGATCCCGAATAGCCACAGCAAGCCTGAGAAAAAAAGAGTAAAATAGGAGGGATCTGAATACCAGATTTCAAGCTGTGTTACAAAGCAACTGCTCTCAAAACAGCCTGGTACTGGCACAAGAACAGATATATAGATCAGTGGAATAGAATAGAGAATCCAGATATCAACCGAATTCACTATGCTCAATTAATATTTGACAAAGGAGG
Source organism: Vespertilio murinus (assembly GCA_963924515.1). Lineage (NCBI taxonomy): Eukaryota > Metazoa > Chordata > Mammalia > Chiroptera > Vespertilionidae > Vespertilio > Vespertilio murinus. The sequence continues at coordinate 94,035,010 of OZ004707.1, read as the reverse complement.
CACAAACATACAATGGAGTCAAGACCATTTCTTCAATAAATGGTGTTGGGAAAATTGGACAGATACAGGTAAAAGAATGAAACTAGATCACCAACTTACACCATACACAAAAATAAATTCAAAATGGATATAGGACTTAAACATAAGACGGGAAACCATAAAAATACTAGAGGCATCCACAGGCAGCAAAATCTCAGACATATGCCAACAGAACTTCTTCACTGATACTGCCCCTAGGGCAATGGATGCTAAAGAGAAAATAAACAAAGGGGACTACATCAAAATAAAAAGCTTTTTTACATCAAAAGAAACCATCAACAAAACAACAAGAAAGCCCACTGTATGGGAGAACATATTTGCAAATGATATCACTGATAAAGGTTTAATCTCCAACATCTAGACAGCTTATACAACTTAATGAAAGGAAGATAAATGAGTCAATTAAAAAATGAGCAATGGACCTAAACAGAACCTTCTGAAAAGAAGACAGAAGGCCAAGAGGCACATGAAAACATGCTTGAAGTTTTCAGATTTTATCTGAGAGATGCAAATCAAAACAACAATGCGTTACCATCTCATAACTGTCAGATTGGCCAACATCAACAAATCAACAAATGACAAGTGTTGGTGAGGTTGTGGAGAAAAAGGAACCCTCGTGCACTGCTGGTGGGAATGCAGACTTGTGCAACCTCTGTGGAGAACAGTATGGAGTTATCTGAAAAAACTGAAAATGAAACTCCCATTTGACCCAGTATTCCCACTGCTAGGAATATATCCCAAGAAACTAGAAACACCAATTAGAAAGGATATATGCACCCCTATGTTCATAGCACCACAATTTACAATAGCTAGGATTTGTAAACAGCCTAGGTGTCCATCAGCAGATGAATGGATCAGAAAACTATGGTACATCTACACAATGGAATACTATGCTGCCATAAAAAAGAAGGAATTCTCATCATTTGCAGCAACCTGGATGGAATTGGAGAGCATCATCCTGAGTGAAATAAGCTAGTCAATGAAAGAGAAACACCAAATGACCTCACTCATTTATGGATAATAAAGAACATTATAAACTGATGGACCAAAAGATAGATATAGAGACAGTAAAGCAACAAGCAGACTGTCAAATGACAGCGGGGGAGGGAGATCTGTGGGAGATAAGAGATCAACCCAATGACTGGTATGCATGCATATCAGTACAACCAATGGACACAGAACTCTGGGCGTTGGGGGGCAATGGTAAGATATGTACAGAGATAATAATTTAATAAAGATAAGTTTTAAAAATCATCACTGACGAGGAATCAGTAAACAGACGTTCCCTGTGCACTTATTGTAAGCACCTCGTGCTGCTGTGTGACATGGATGTCAACAGCATCGTAATGACCTGTTATCATAAAATAGAAGTATCCTGCCCACATGTGTGTGTGTGTGTGTGTGTGTATACACACACACACACACACACACACACACACACACAACATCCTAATATATAAAAAACCTGGGTCGAAAGGACGAGTAACGACCAGAAGCTGACAAACTGGAAGTCAATGCTGGCCCTGCCCCCAAGCAAGCTGTTAGGGGCAATCAGGCAGGCAGTGTGATTAGGGGTGATTGGCTAGGCAGACCAGTTGTTAGTAGTGATCAGGTAGGCAGGCAAGTAGTTAGGGGTGATCAGGTAGGCAGACAACCCCTAGTAGTGCTGCCCCTGCCCCCAAGCAAGCAGTTAGGGGCAATCAGGCACGCAGGCAGAGGGGCTGGGGTGATCAGGTAGATAGGTGAGCAGCTAGGGGCAATCAGGTAGGCAGATTACCCCTCACAGGGCTGGCCCCCATCCCCAGCAAAGAAAGAGGGGAGGGCCAGGTCAGCCAAGCCATTACACCCCCGCCTGTTGCCTGCAGAGGGAGGCCACCAGTGGCAGGGGAGGGAGGAGCAGTGCTACACAGATGGGAAGCAGTGGCAGGCAAGGGAGTGGGGCCAGCTGCCCGCAGCCTGGGGAAGGAGAGCCCCAATAGGCCCTAATCTCAGGCCAGGTCTAGGAACCGAGGGGTTCCAGATTGTGAGAGCGTGCAGGCCAGGCTGAGGGACACCCCCCTCCTGAGTACACGATTTTTCATGCATCAGGCCCCTAGTTAATAATAAAAACACTTAGATGTTTGAAGAGTAATTTACCAGGATCACTGGCAAGAGTTAATAAATATACTACTGCAAAACTAGGTAGACCTGGGCCTGGCAGCTACAGGTCTAAGAATGGAGGAATAAGAGGGGATAATACTCAAAGACACTGTTACCTCCTATGGGTAAATCTAGATGGGGGTTATGACAAAGGACATATCTGATACCCAGTGGTGATATGAAGGCGTCTTCCTATTTAAATGACTGCATTAGAGTCTGTCAGACAAGGTGTGGCATAAAGAACAGAATCATGCTTAATAAAAGAGGTACCATAAATTGACAGGCAAAGAGGATTCCCCAGAGGCCAAGGTGAACTGTTGTTGTGCATGTTCTCTCCCATTTGGTGATCTTCAACGCTTTCCTGGTTTTATGAAATAGTGGAATATATTTCCAGATATAGTTTCCAGCTTTCCATAAATAAAATCCCTGCTTCTTCTACTACCCATACTGTAGCAATGGAAAGGATTTAGAAAAATTTGAGGGTTCTTGCCCTAGCCGGTTTGGCTCAGTGGATAGAGCATCGGCCTGTGGACTCAAGGATCCCAGGTTAGATTCCAGTCAAGGGCATGTACCTTGGTTGTGGACACATCCCCAGTGGGGGTTGTGCAGGAGGCAGCTGATTGATGTTTCTCTCTCATCGATGTTTCTAATTCTCTCTCCCTCTCTGTAAAAAATCAATAAAATGTATTTTTTTTAAAAAATAAACTTGAGGGTTCTCTGATGAGCAAAACTAAGATTTTACAGCTGCTGAATTAATTATTCCATATTTTCTAGCTACTCGCAATTCTAAAAGCAAGTTTACTTACCTTCGAAGTCTGGTCTTTGCTGCCATCATCAACTACTATCACCTCATAAGTAAAAGTAGGATCTTGTTTCTGTAAGAAGCAAAAATAACATACCACAATTTGGCATAACTGCCATAAAGAACTCTAAAAAAAATTTTAAAATAATTGTTGTAGTGTTAATGTGTATATAAAGTAGTGAATAAACCACATAAAATAAAAAGGCCAGAACAAATAGGAGAGACCCTCGGTATAAGTAGAGGGTGGATACTAAGTCTCTGTGAGCATCCGCTCTTCCTGTTGCACATCAGTGAAGGAGCCAGGTTCTTGTGGTGCTGAGTACATCTGTGAGATGCTACCAGGTGTATGATAAAAAAAACCCCAAGAAGTTTGAAGTCAGAGAGTGTAGATTCCAATCTGGATGCACTTCTTAGCCTTACGACCTTAGGCAAGTTAACATTTTTGGTCCATTTCCTCATTAAATACAACAATAACAAAAAACTAGTCTATGTGACTGGTATAAAGATTACATGTAACAGAAGAGATAGTAGCCTCACCTACAATAAGACCTTAATTCTCTTTCTCTTTTAAATTTAATTTTTGAGTAGATAATTTGAGCTCCTCTCTTTTGATGACTCTTCTATCTTCCCTTTCCACACACACACACAAAAACCTAAAGTAAATCAAAACAAGAAACTTTCTTTAAAAAAATTCAGCCATAAAGCTTACTTATTTTCTTAAACTCTTCAAGAAGATTCCAACAGCAGCTAATGCTATAAAACAGTGGCACATATTACCTTTCTTTTCTTTAGCAGGAAAAAAGAGGAAAATAAATGAGGGGGGACTCTTAAGAATAATAAAGAAATACAAAATAATTTCACCTTAATTGTGTCTTTCAAATAAATTAAAAAGTCACAGAAGTGAAAGTAGCATTGTGCTATATTATACAAAGTCTGCAGATACTCTATCACTCTATGCTATGGATAAAATCAGGCAAGAGAAGATAAGACATAGGTAGGTGGGTACATAAGGGAAATGTCAGCTTTCAGGTCACCTACCTGCCTCTGGAAGAAGTGAGCTACCTGCTGGGGTTGCCTAGCAACAAGCTGAGAACAGGGGCCAGTGATGATAACCCAAGCAGCACCAACATTGCCTTTCACAGTGGATCTCACCTGGGATCCACAAGTTGGTAACCTGGTCTAGTTTTAATTGGAGACATTATATTAAAAGAGAAAACATGATACCTGTCTCTCTTCTAGATATTCCAGAGCTTCATCCATCATTATAGGCACTTAAAAAAAAAAAAGGTACATTAAAAATTGCTTTTGAAATTGTTATAGGATTCCAGGACAGAAGGAATAGGGAAACTGAGATAGGAAAGTTAAATCAAGGCCAAACAGTGTGGGCAATCTGCATCCAGCTTGTAACAAACAAGTCATTATCTTCCCCAGTGAAGGACAGTTGAGAGCAAATGGTTAAAAACCTCAATGATAGAATTCAGAAAAGGAGGAAAAAAGGTACAGAAAAAAGGGCACTTTTACTCCCCAAGCAGAGAAGCCAGCAGTCTCAAGGCTTGGTAAGGTAAAGTTTCCAGGTGTTTTTCATGATTTTTGGGAAGGCCACAACAAAGTAAAAAAAAAGAAAGGGACATTGAACCCTAGCTCCGTGGTCGGAAAACTGCGGCTCGCCAGCCACATGCGGATCTTTGGCCCCTTGAGTGTGGCTCTTCCACAAAATACCACGGCCTAGGTGAGTCTATTTTGAAGAAGTGGCGTTAGAAGACATTTAAGTTTAAAAAATTTGGCTCTCAAAGGAAATTTCAATCGCTGTACTGTTGATATTTGGCTCTGTTGACTAATGAGTTTGCCAACCACTGCCCTAGCTGGTTTGGCTCAGTGGATAGAGTGGTCTGCAGACTGAAGGGTCCCAGGTTCATTTTCAGTCAAGGGCACATGCCCAGGCTGTGGGCTTGATCCCCAGTAGAGGGCATGAAGGAGGCAGCAAATCAATGATTCTCTCTTATCATTGATGTTCCTCTCTGAAATCATTTTTTTTTTAAAGAGGGGGGTGGGGGAATCTTGTGAATTAATCTGTATCAAAATATGAAGTAAAGGAATTTTGAAACCTATAGAAAGGAGGGTATATAATACCTCGGACCCCCATCCAAACTGCTCTTCAGATTAGTTGAGAGCCCTTCTGTGCTTCATGAGCCAGATATATAGATTTACTTGTTTTGCTTTTTTAATAAAGGTGCATGCTTTAATTGCTTTAATAAATTGGCTTTTCACACTGCAATCATGATCTCTCTTATAAATTCATTTACACTGAATGGCCAGACTATAATGGTCTCTGAACGCATAATAATCTGGCCACTCAGTGTAAATACCCTGTTTTCCCGAAAATAAGACAGTGTCTTATATTAATTTTTGCTCCCAAAGATGTGCTAGGCCTTATTTTCAGGGGATGTATTATGTTTCCATCTCAAAGGTCTTATTTTCGGAGGTTATCTTATTTTCGGGGAAACACGGTATTAGAAGCCCGGTGCATGAATTTGTGCATGGATGGGTTGCAGCCAGCCTGGCCAGGGGGAGGAGACATGGGCGGTTGGCCGGCCTGCCTGTTGGTCGAGCTCCTGGTCAAGGGGACAATTTGCATATTAACCTTTTATTACATAGGATTACATAGGATATACACTGAGTGGCCAGATTATTATGCGGTCAGAGATTATAATAATTGGGCCACTCAGTGTATATGAAAAGACAAGGATTGAGGTTGGAAACAGTCCTTCTCCACTGACTCAGGGAGTGGTCTGGGAACACCTCACTGGTGTTGGTGAGAAGTAACGCTAGTAAAATGATTTATCAAGTTCTAACACACTGTTTACTTTTGGAAAAAACCCGTATAATCTAAGAAGCTATTCTGGGACCTTCCTGCTCTCACCATTTTCATTTGGAACACCTATCTGCTGTTCACATCTTGCTCATTACTTCTCAAGTCCACTTCAGTCTCACTATTTTATGCTGCTACTCATAGCCTCATAGCTAATATTCTCTTTTCCTCTTCTGAGCTGCAACTACCAACTAATTAGATACTCACCACAACCCATATCTACTAAAGTTCTGGGAAAGGCAGTAAAATGTAATACTATAAATTTCCCTCTCTTCCCAAATCATCCCTTACCAGAAAATCAAAAAGGGCTTACACCGCTTTTCTTCATTGTATGAAGGCACAACAATAGAAAGCTGTTTAGTAGGCGAGTCCCTTATGCTGGGTAGAGTTTCCTTCTGTCCTCTAGCATTTAAGAAGAACTTCTCTTCTTTATGTCGATGAAGAGGTGGCATTTCTGTAGCAGTAACAAATGCAACAAAGGAAATCTAAAAACAGATATGTTAAAAGAAATTGTTAGGTTCATCTTTTTTACATTTGTTGTGTTCGAACACTGTATCATTTATGTAATTCGTGACTCCAAAATTCAAGCCAGTCTTAAGAATGGTGTAATGTATTAATGTCTTAAGAGAGACTGTCTCTTCCCACTTCTCATTCCCTAGGGTTCTGTCATGCAAGATCGAATAGGGAGCAAATTACAGAAGTACAATCTGCTCTTAGATGTGCCAAACCCCGAATCCTGTTCACACATATGTTCCATCCCTACTTGTTATATGAACTTGTGATAGAGGACAAGTTCATATAACAATTGGAACATGTGGGATGAAGGCAGACCTCCCATCCAGGACCAGATTGACCAGGGTATGAAGGGAAGATTCTCCCAATCCCCATAGTGGGGACTAATAATGCTTAAGAATTCTTGGCACTTACCTCCATATTTCAACCAAAATATATTTTCTGGAGTAATGTATCAAACTTGTAGAATATGTATTGAATATTGGTCAGTGCCATGCACTATTAATATTATAGCCCGTTTACTTTTGTGTATGGTGTAAATTAGTGATCTAGTTTCAATTTAAATCACCAACTTACACCATACACAAAAATAAACTCAAAATGGATATAGGACTTAAACATAAGACGGGAAACCATAAAAATACTAGAGGCATCCACAGGCAGCAAAATCTCAGACATATGCCAACAGAACTTCTTCACTGATACTGCCCCTAGGGCAATGGATGCTAAAGAGAAAATAAACAAAGGGGACTACATCAAAATAAAAAGCTTTTTACAGCAAAAGAAACCATCAACAAAACAATAAGAAAGCCGACTCTATGGGAGAACATATTTGCAAATGTCATCACTGATAAAGGTTTAATCTCCAACATCTACAGACAGCTTATACAACTTAATAAAAGGAAGATAAATGATCCAATTAAAAAATGGGCAACAGACCTAAATAGAATCTTTTTAAAAGAAGACAGAAGGAAGGCCAAGAGACACATGATGACATGCTCAAAGTCACTAATTATCTGAGAAATGCAAAGCAAAATGACAATGCGGTACCATCTCACACCTGTTACAATGGCTATCATCAACAAATCAACAAATATCAAGTGTTGGCAAGGATGGGGAGAAAAAGGAACCCTCATGCACTGCTGGTTGGAATGCAGACTGGTGCAACCACTGTGGAGAACAGTATGGAGTTTCCTCAAAAAACTGAAAATGGAACTCCCATTTGACCCAGTATTCCCACTGCTAGGAATATATCCCAAGAAACTAGAAATACCAATCAGAAAGGATATATGCACCCCTATGTTCATAGCAGCACAATTTACAGTAGCTAGGGTTTGGAAACAGCCTAGGTGCCCATCAGCAGATGATTGAATAAAAAAACTATGGTACATCTACACAATAGAATATTATGCTACCATAAAAAAGAAGGAATTCTTACCATTTGCAGCAACCTGGATGGAATTGGAGAACATTATGCTGAGTGAAATAAGACAGTCAATGAAAGAAAAACACCACATGATTGCACTCATTAATGGATAATAAAGAACATTATAAACTGATGAACAAATAGATACAGAGACAGAAAAGCATCAAACAGACTGTTAAATTACAGCGGGAAGGTTAGGGAGAGGTAGGGGAGATAAGAGATTAATCAAAGGACTTGTATGCATGCATATATGCATAACCAATGGATGAAAAACACTGGGGGGTAAGGGCATGTATGGGAATGGGGTGGGGGGGGGAACAATGGTAAGATATGTACACATATAATACGCTAATAAAAAAATGAAAAAAAAATATAGCCCAATGCGCAAAGGCTCATGCAATAATGGGCCTTCCTTCCCCTGGCTGCTGGCACCACTTCACTCAGGCCGGAGCTGCATTTCTGCCTTCCCATGCTGGCCAGAGGCCTGGAGCAGCTGGGGCAGTGTGGAACGCCTGCATCATTGCCATAGTGATGACGCAATGTCCTGCCCTGGCCGCTGGGTGCATGTGTATACAAATTAACGCACCATCTTTGTTAGGTTAATTTGCATACTCACTCCTGATTAGCTGGTTGGCCTCACAAAGGTATGGTCAATTTGCATATTTCTTTTTTATTAGTGTAATAACCCTTACACATATGATTAGGAGTTAGCTTTGAAATAGCTATTCTTTGGAATACTACTTCTATTGGCACACCTGTTTCTAAACAATCAATCTACATATTACTCATTTGTAATTTGACAATCATTTATAATGTTCCATACTGAAATTGCATATGCTTGTGATTGGTGTAAGCATGGACAGTATCCCGACTAGTGGGTCCAAGCTATTGCTCTGCACCACTGCTGCACCTCTGGTATCCAGATTGTATTTTGTAAATTCTATCTCCCACTAGAAGCAACCACTGTTCTAAGAGGAATGTATGGTTCAAGTTGGGGCAGGAAATGGGCAATGGTGGAATAGCACATCAATGATAATGAGGATGATACAAAAAAGGACAAAATAGCCAACTTGAGGGGCTCTCATTGCCTTATGATGGGAGGATTTGAGCTTCAAATTGCTGTAAATTCATTGAAACAAATGAAAAACATTTTAAATCATGAATTCATAACACTAAAAATAAAAAATTAATTGGTCACCTTTGTTAAATGCCAGGGAACTATGTCATCATTTTGAAATCTTTCTTTTTATTTTACCTTGTATATATGAACAGTATTTCAGGTTAACTGGTAGCTAAGAATTAAATTATTTTTCATTATTGGTTTTTAGATAATATATGAAGAAATGGTAAATTAGAATATTTTACTTTTGCCAGTGAAATGATGAATTTAGGTATATTCCCAGTGAAATAATGTAGTTAGTTAGTGATCATCAATGCTAAAACCTTTAGATAAACGACAAATTTTATAACTGATGGGTTATAATAACTAACTACATCTTAACACCAAAAAAAAAATCATGCATTATAAATCTCTTGATGTTATAAAAAAGGAAGTATTCAGCATCACTCACACACTCTTCTTGATTAAAAAAGTCAAACAAACATTTCATAAGTCTCTAGATGTAACTACTAGTTTACAAAAAATTCAAGAGACAGAGCGAGATATTAAAAGGCACCAAAATGATTTCAGTCAGTAAAATGCAGACTATGAGAAATTCTACAGAAAAAAAATGACCACTTATTAAAGACTAGTGACCTGATGCACAAAATTCGTGCACATTAAAAGGGGATTAGAGAAAATAATTTAATATTGCTATTTGCCCTTTCTCTATAATAGAAGTATCAGAGATTAAAGAAAATTGGTAAAATGTATATGAAAACCTTCCTCCTATGAGAGTCTGGGGCTCACCTCGGGACCCAGAGTCAAGTCCCCAACCACCCACATGCACCTCAAAATTGTGTGAGACCCAGACCAGTTTGCGCGCCCCCCTCCCGCATTGGGCTAGATCAGTAGTTGACAAACTGCGGCTCGTGAGCCACCTGCAGCTCTTTGGCCCCTTGAGTGTGGCTCTTCCACAAAATACCACGTACCCTAATTAAGTTAATAACAATGCACCTTCCTATATAGTTTAAGTTTAAAAAATTTGGCTCTCAAAAGAAATTTCAATCATTGTACTGTTGATATTTGGCTCTTCTGACTAATAAGCTTGCTGACCACTGGGCTAGATCCAGACCCAGTCAGTCCCACCCTTGTCAAGCCCTGTCCGGCAGGGAGCATAGCCTCAAGTCCTTTTGCCCAGTGCCAGGATAAAGGATGTGGCCAGAGGTCCCCCAGCCCAGACCAGGGAGGCGGGCGTGCCTTGAGGTCCCTGTCAAGCCCACCCAGGCAGGAGGGCAAGGGCCTGAGATCCCCTGTCAAGCCCTTGGGTGGGGAGTGCAGCCTGGGGTCCCCTGTCAAGCAGACGGGGGGTGTGGCCTGAGGTCCCCTGTCAATCCTCATGGGGGCGGGAGAGGGCATAACCTCAGGTTCCTCTCCTGATTGCTTGTTAAGGCTCCTTATGGGAACTTGGCCTCAGCTATGGGTGGAGCTATCTTTGTGATGAAGTGATAGTCATTTAGCATATTCCCTCTTTATTAGATAGGATAAGGGGGAAAATGGGAAGAGAAATTGTTATAGATCAAACGCCTTGAGACATCAATTAAGTGCTAAGTGTGTGTGAATGTGACTGGAAAAAACTGACTATTCTAAGACATACACCGGCATTGGAACTGATAGGGTATTTAAAACCATTAAATAATGGTTAATGTAAAAAATAATTTGTGAGAATCCTATTGCCATTATATTTTCATAAGGATCCTATTTTTTTTAGATAAATGCTAAGGTTTTACAGGTAAATATTATGCCTTGGATTTGCTTCAAAATAATCCAGAAGGAAGTGGGTGGGGAGAAAGTATGTATGGGGGATGGAGATAAATATAACATATTAGTGGACCAATGTATGGATTCATGCACATTGAAAGGAAATTAATTAGAAGAAACAAGTCAACATTTATTTTTCAATTGCCAGTGGGCGTCATATATACCAGCTGTCAGTTGGGCGGTCGGAAGGACGTATGGTTGGTCACTTAGCTATATATATATATATAAAGTTTTTTTTTGGGGGGGTTGGTAATAATTACACCCTCTATCTGACATTTTAAAAACCAAGTTCCAGGAGCAGTTTGACATTTGTGCATATGAGCTCTTTAACCTGTTTCCTCATGTCAAATAAAGCTAGATTTGTCAGTGTTGTTCTAAGATCAAATTTATTGAATACTTACAATATATTGTAAGTATTCAATAAATGGTGGTAGCTCTTACAATCACTTCAAGCTGTGGGGTCAACTAGTTCTATTACAAACTCATAACGTACACATGTATATCTGTAACAGATTCAATATAAGGCAGATCAATTTAAGATTTTCGTCAAACCCTAACCTGCCCACAACCTGACAACCTTGCTCAAAACCCTGGGGGAAAAAATCCGAAATCTCCATATACCACTAAAAAAAAGGCAAGGACTCCTCTCTCACTTAGACACAAATCACCCCAAAGAAATCAAGATAAAGTGCTTTTTCTCTAGCTAAACTGTTTCTAAGCTGTGAGTTTATAGACTTTCTGGCAAGATGACAGAGACCTTCCTGGCTGCTAGTCTGAATGTCAAGGAAGCTGAAACCTCTCCATTAACTAACTAGAGAGCAGGCTCATTCCAAATCATCTGGGAGAAAGTTCACTTGGCATACTTCCTACTACTTACGGATCAGCAAGTATTTACAATCTGTTTCCAAAATAATGGCAAAAAATATATATGTGAGTTCGAATCTTACTGTACTGCATCATTTCGAGGCAGCAAATTTAGGGTGTTTAATTCTGGGACATAATGATCTCCAAAGAGATGTTAACATAAGGCCTTGTCTACCTTGGTGTTCCTGTGTTCCTAGTGGGTCTTTTTGATCCACTAATTTCAATCTGTAATAGATGGCTCCTGTTAGTGCTCTGTTACCGCTATTTGCTCAACCACATAAGGAAAAGGGCATTCACTTTCTAGGCCCTAGAAGCCCATAATCTAGGGGCTTAAAATCTCCCCGGCGGGGCAAGATACAGAGGACACAGACCCAGGAGGGTCTTAGAGAGATCGGGGTGGACAAAGGGTCTGGGAACAAGCGGACTAGTGAGGAATGGGTGGGCACGTTTCAAAGTGAAAAATGTATAAGGCTCTGAGTACGTAGGAACATAGAGCACCAAAGTAAAAATAAGCAAGGAAGAAAGGGTGCGTGAAATTAAGAAGAGGAATTCTGGGATAAAGGTTGGGGATAAACATGATGAAAGATGACACAGAAGAGCCGACAGCAAGGAGAGAATGTCTGGGCCTTGTCTCCAGAAGAGCAATGAACCCAGGCCCGCGTTAGTCCCCAACCCCTCTTCTCACCAGAATTAGGGCTGCGGCCGCCAGCGCCGCGCCGAGCGCCGCGCCGAGCACCACGAGCTGCAGCGGGAGCGCGGCCATCCTCCGAACACCGCGGCAGCCGCCCGAGCGAGCCGGCGCCCACACACGCACGCGGAAGCCGGCGGCACAGCCCCGCCTCCCGCCCGCAGAGAGGCGGCGATGCCGGGCACCTGCCGCCCACAGCGCCCTCACGCGGCAAGGCGAAGAAAACGTAGTAGTTTGCCAGGCACCTTGTTTCGAAGTAGGGTTGCCAGAATTCCCAAGAAAAACACAGGCTTAATTTGAATTTCAGATAAACCACACAAACTGTTTTTTAACAGCCCTATCAATATAATTTCAAAACCATATAACCCACCCATTTAAAAGTTTTGGTATGTCATAATTTTTAAAACGGTGATTTAAAAAAAAAACATTTTAACATTGAAATGTACAATACAGTGGCATTAATTAAATTACACGATTTTCTGCAACCATCACTATCATTTCTAAAACTTTCCCGGCTCCCCAGCCCTTGGTAACAACCAGTAACATACACCACTGGAAGCTTACTCATAGTAGGAAATTATTTTGTTTATCTGACATTCAAATTTAATTGGCTGTACTTTATTTTCTGGCAACCCTATCCAGAAGGAAGGTGGAAGCCTTGAGCCATGACACAGCCTACAAAACCACCAGCTCCTGTGGAGCCCTCCCGGAACTTGCCAAGTGTAACCGCGGGAAATTTACGTAATCTCCGGCGCTAGAGCTGGGGGATCTTTACCTAGGAGAATGAAGAGGCGGGGAAGGGCGTAGAAATTTTGCAGTAATGCTTCACACTCAGTACAGTATTATTTGCTATCAATTGTTCTCTCTCAAACTCTTGAACTACCCTGCTGTTTCTATTTTTTTAAATTGATATTTCTCAGAGAGGAAGGGAGAGAGATAGATAGAGAAACAGCTGCCTCTTGCACCCTCCCCCACCCTCCCACACTCCCACCTGGGATGTGCCCGCAACCAATGTACATGCCCCTGACCGGAATCGAACCTGGGACCTTTCAGTCTGCAGACCGACGCTCTACCACTGAGCCAAACCGGTTTCGGCTACCCTGCTGTTTCTTAAAGAGAGATGCTCATCACTGGTCGAATAGCAGATTCGTCAAAAGCTGTAGAAGGCAAAGAAACCGAAAGAGGCGTCCAGCAAGAGACGGTGGAAACTAAGGCGGGTCAACAACCACTGTAGTTGCACCGTCTGCGTATCCCGATACTGGAGAAGGGAACTCGATTCCTCCTCGAAAGTGTGGAAGCGGAGCAGGCGCGCGTCTTGGAGAACGAAGTTCGCCCCAGCGCAGGCGCAGAAGCAGGCTCGCGAGAAGATGGCGGCTGGGTTCAAGTGAGTGTTGGCGGCTGGCGTGCACATGTTTGTCCCCTGGCAGATGGTGGCTTCCCTTAACCCTTAGCTGGGGTTTTCTCACCTGGAGGCCAACCCACTTATCCCTGCGGATGCAGGCCACGGGGTCGGAGGACCCGGAGGTGGTCGTAGGAAAAAAAAAAAAGAGGGCTCCTTCCCGCCAGTGAGGCGGGAGGTGGAGGGTGTGTGTGAGTTCAGTACCCGCTGGGAGTGTTTTCGGTGGAAGTGGGGTAGTCTCTTCCTCATTGGGTGCTTGGGTGGGGTACTTGGCTTTCCCTTTGTTCCTTTCTGGTTATTAATAACTAGATTAATTTCAAGGGTATCAGGAGCACTGTAATTTGGTAGTGGATGTGCAGCCCCAGGAGACACCGTTGTATGTTTTTTGTTTTTTGTTTAATATTTTTTCTTTTTTTTTCTTTCTTTTTTTTTTTTTTTTTTTTTACAGAGAGGAAGGGAGAGGGATAGAGAGCTAGAAATATCGATGAAAGAGAAACTCCGACCAGCTGCCTCCTGCAACGCCCTTGTGGGGAATGGAACCTGGGACCCCCCTCAGTCCGCAGACCGAGGCTCTATCCACTGAGCCAAACCGGTTTCAACAGTTGTATGTTTTTAAAGAGTGTTGGCATCTGGCTCAGCTGGCGTGGCTTAGTGATTGAGCATCGACCTTTGAACCTGGAGGTCAAGGTTCGATTACTGGTTAGGGCACACGCACTGTTTGTGGGGCAAGTGTTGCATCAGAACCACATGCCACTCCATTCTCCTTCAGTAATTTATTTCTAAAAGGACTGTGCCTTGTTTGGCAGTTTTTTAATAGGCCTTTTGTGTGTGTGTTTTCCGCTGGTGAAACCAATAGATTTTTATTCTTAAGAGTCAAAATTTTAAGCATATAAATAGGATTCCAAAGAAAACCTATTTTATTGAAAAAGTTACCTATTTGTATAAAATCTCAAGTGTATGGTATAGTGTTGGACATAAACCTGCTTTTAAAATTAACTTTCTTAAGCAAAATCAACTATTTAAAAAAATGAAAATTTTCAGTCTGTGGTGGTGTTAAATTCGCAGGTACAGCTAATATAATAGTTTATTGCCCACAGTCATAATTGAAGAATATACTAAATTTAGTTACTGGATAGTAAAAATAAAGATGTAACTTTTTTTCATTCTTGCTGCTAAGAATCCCTTCTTCAGAGAGACAGAGTGATAGTAACTCTTCTTAAAGATGCCCAAGGGATTTGGGCTCCAATACTGTAATTGTTTAAGGCAGGGTTAAGGACAGCAGTTAATAACTGTGATTGCTACAGCAAGAGTATTTACTTTTTATAAAGAGTTACATGTGGCAACAAACACATCAGAATATATGAAGGAAACTTAGATGTTGTGGAGACTTACTCTGCCCTACTACACTTGGCAGTTTCTGGGTTTGTGTTAAGATTCATTACTTCACACATATTTTTAATATGTTTCAGAACTGTGGAACCTCTGGAGTATTACAGGAGATTTTTGGTGAGTAAAAAGGGTTATGTAGATGTTATGCCTTTTGATAGTATCATATGCTTTAAAGACAATGTCATATACAAATATTGAACATTGTTATATTGTACAACTGAAACAGTTATGTCAGTTATATAAAAAAATTCAAAAGTAATTTCAACTAACAAGGTTTAATGTGTTTTCCTTGGTTCTGTATAAAATATACACATAGATGTGCTTTGCTTTCATATAAATTTATTTAGAAAGAGAACTGCCGTCCTGATGGAAGAGAACTTGGTGAATTCAGAACCACAACTGTTAACATAGGTGAGAATATTGAGTTCTAAAATAAGAATGTTGAAGTTGCTTCAGTTTTGAAAATAAAATTTTTCTTTTTTTTTTTTAATACTAGTAAAGAATTTTTATTTGTAAAGTTTTTTAAAACTCACTTTATATGTTCTCAATTTATATGCTCTTTATTTACAATTTTAAAGTACCTATAAAGTAACTATAAACAGTTTTTCCCCATTCCTTTCATACCTCCAAGACATGGATCAATTCTGTTTTAAACTAGTTAAACCTGCTGTTGCAAATATGGAATTTTCCAATTTTACCTTCATGGCATTCCCAAATTTTAGCCTCTGACCCACTTAACTACTATTTTGGCCAGATTCTATTATGCTTAAGGGATTTCAGTGATTTTGTGTAAAGAGATTTTTTTATCTGTTAACTGCTATGCCTGAATAAAAAAATTATTGACTCAAATTCAAGGACAGGTGAATAATTCTTAAAACGGTAGATTTAAGTAGTTATTACCACTTTTTAAAAATCTGAACTAGTAATTTAATAAGCAACTGGCTTATGTAGCAATATAAAATCATGTAGAAAACAAAAACACTTTATGGACCCTTTCATTTTGTTTAAATACTTCTTTTCAGGTTCAGTTAGCACTGCAGATGGTTCTGCTCTAGTGAAGCTGGGAAATACTGCAGTCATTTGTGGAATTAAAGCGGTAAGTTTAATATATATTTTACTAAGTTGAGTTATCAGATTATCTTCATACTAGAGGCCCTCTCGCAATCTGGTACACTGAATGCACCAGTGACCATACTTTTCATACAGGTGAAAGGCATGTTGCTATTGTATGGGTAGCTACATTTTTTTGCCTTGATTATAAAAAATAGTACATAACACAATCCTTCTGAGCCAGTAGTACCATTTTCCCCATCTTATGGGTGGAAAATTAAAGTATTGAAAAGTTAAGTAATTGGCTTTGTCACAAAGTTGTATCAGAATCAGGGCTGACCACAAAATGTGCAAGCCAAGAGTCCATGCATGTCATTGCTGCATCATCCTGTTTTTTTAGAGTGGCCTTGCCAGTTTTAATTTTTAAATTTAAGAGACTGTTCCCAATATTTAGGGAAGAGTCCATAGGCCTGGCCAGCGACCAGGACTAATTTGTGGGGCGACTGGGGGGCAGGGTGATTGGGGGGGCCCTCACTGGCACCCACCTTGGCTAGCGGCCTGGCACCACCTGCTGGCTGGCCCTGCCCCCGCTATGCCACCAATTGCCACTGCTGGTCGTCTTCTCTCAGGGGGATGACTCAATGCAGGAGCTGTCCCTGTTTGGTTAATGTACATCATAGCAACTGGTTGTTCTTTCATTTGGTAAATTTGCATATTAAGGTTTTATTATATAGGATGCTGATTAAATTGTAATATACACTAGTAATTCTGTTGACTAGGCAGTCAGGTTGTCACCTTTTAGTATTTTTCATTTCCAAAGAGCTTTCATCTTTGAGTATTAGATAACACGACCCAAATTTAATGACTCAGTTATAATTTATGGGTATTCTTCAAATGTTTTGAATCAAATAATTTTCAAAATTTGACCACCTTTAAATTTTTAAGAATTTGAGAGATTTTTGGTGACATCCTTTTATCCATTGGTGGTATTTAATCCATGCAAATGTGTAGAAAATTGAGATTGTTCAAAAGAAAATCTTAAGGGAATAATAGCTACCAATAATAGCTGTGTACCTGTTATGTTCCAGACACCTTATATTAGGTACTTCACAAAATTAATCAAGTTTTATCATTCCAACAGTTTTTGAGGTATAATTTCTTTCTCCTGCTTTTACATGAGGTTCAGTAACTTGTCAGGAACATAAGGCTCATAAATAGAACTGATTACATTGCACTCTTACTTCACATAAGTTCAGATTCTTCCTCAGAAAAACTGAGGTGATATCTAACAATAAGATTTGAACACTAACTGCTAAGTTTTATATTATGGACTTAATGGCAACATCTCATTTGACCCTCATCAATAGACCCTAAAAGTAGCTCTCATTAACTTCCCATTTTGCAGATGAGGAAATTGAATGGTAAGAGGTTACCCAAAGTCTCTCAGCCAAAAAGTGTGGGGCTGACATAAGAAATGTGATTCCAGCCGAAACCGGTAGAGCGTCGGACTGAAAGGTCCCGGGTTCAATTCCGGTCAGGGGCATGTACATTGGTTGCAGGCACATCCCCAGTGGGGGGTGTGCAGGAGGCAGCTAGCTGATGTTTCTCTCTCATCGACGTTTCTAGCTCTCTATCTCTCTCCCTTCCTCTCTGTAAAATATCAATAAAATATATATTTTTTTAAAAAAGAAATGTGATTCCAAAGCTTTTGCTTAGTTCCTTTATCTGTTACCATCATTTCCTAAATCTGACTGTGCAATAATTACATTGGGGTTTAAGTTAAAGATTCATGGCTACTGAATTAGTGGAAGTGAAGATGCAGGAGAAATCCAATTAATATTTTTTTAATTTTGATGAGTACCACTGTAGTGTAACTATATGCTGTTCTGCCTCATTACTGCAGAGCTAAAGTGAGTGTTGGTCCCATTAGAGTCCCCGACAAAAACTCCTTAAGCATAGTAGATAGTTAGCTAGGTAATATGGTCTTTGGTAGAGCCTTCATAATGTGGTAGTTAGCTAGTTAATATGGTCTTTGGTAGAGCCTTCCATAACTAAGGCTTTCTTCACAATTATTAAGTAGCTTCTTTTATTGGAAACATTTGTTTGCTTCTATAGGAATTTGCAGCACCACCACCAGATGCTCCTGATAAAGGATATGTTGGTAAGTTATAATTTTGTAATTTTAATAACAGATTTAATACAAATATTATAGTTAAGTCCTAGTAGTTGAGAAAGTTATTCATAATCAGAAATATACAGGAATGGCTGAAACCGATTTGGCTCAGTGGATATAGTGTCAGCCTGTAGATTGAAAAGTCCCAGGTTCGGTTCTGGTCAAGGGCATGTACCTTGGTTGCGGGCACATCCCCAGTAGGGACTCTCATCGATGTTTCTAACTCTGTATCTCTCTCCCTTCCTCTCTGTAAAAGAATCAATAAAATATGCCGAAACCGGTCTGGCTCGGTGGATAGAGCGTCGGCCTGTGGACTGAAAGGTCCCAGGTTTGATTCCGGTCAAGGGCATGTACCTTGGTTGCGGGCGCATCCTCAGTAGGGGGTGTGCAGGAGGCAGCTGATGGATGTTTCTCATCGATGTTTCTAATTCTCTATCCCTCTCCCTTCCTCTCTGCAAAAAATCAATAAAATATATATATAAAAGAAATATACAGGAATGAAGCAGACATTCCTGAAGTATTCTATTGGAAGATAGCTTAAGAGAATTTTGTAATTATTCAAACTCATTCAATCAGTTTTTGTTTATACATTCAGATATCATTTGATCTTTTAGGAAAAGGCTATAATTGGAGAGTTTGTGATTTATTTTTTAATCCTCACCCAAGGATATGTTTTTATTGAGAGAGAAACATAAATGTGAGAAACATCAGTTGGTTGCCTCCAGCATGCTCCACCCAGGTATCAAATTTGAAAGCTAGGTATGTGCCCCGAACTGGGGAATTAAACCCGCAACCTTTTGTTGGATGGCCAGGGCCCTCTATGCCATCATTTTTCTTGACTTGGGCCATTTGTTCTTTATGGTAGGAACCAATATTTTTAAAAATGCAGAACAGCCAAAACGATTTGGCTCAGTGGATAGTGTAGGCCTGGGGACTAAAGGGTCCCAGATTCGATTTCGGTCAGGGGCATCTACCTTGGTTGTGGGCATATCCCCGGTAGGGGGTGTGCAAGAGGCAGCTGATCGATGTTTCTCTCTCATCAATGTTTCTAACTCTCTGTCTCTCTCTCTTCCTCTCTGTAAAAAATCAATAAAATATATATTTTTACAAAAGAGCAATCTACTGTTTAAAAATAAAAAATAAAATGCAGAACAGTTGGATATTAGTAGAGGGGCTACGTTCTGTGACAGATTGAGGTATTTTGAAAGGAAGAAAACTTGTGAAGGATTTAAACCTTAAATGCTTTAAAAAATGTATTTGTGTGGTAAAGTTAGAAATGCAGATATTATTTTATCCAAGCTTAATAGTCTTAAAAAGACTAAGAAGAATACAATTGATGTCTTATAAACCTTTCCACTTGGAAAAAGCTTTCCAAGGCAACAGTCCCCTTGTAGTGGATTTACTACATTTAACACTTCCATAAACCAGAAGTGAAGTTTATTTCATAGTTGCAGAGTGTTTCTTTCAGTTCCTAATGTGGATCTACCACCTCTGTGTTCGTCGAGATTTCGGTCTGGACCTCCTGGAGAAGAGGCCCAAGTAGCTAGCCAGTTCATTGCAGATGTCATTGAAAAGTAAGATAATCGGGGATAAAGTATTACTGTCATTCATTTTCAGATAATTTTGACCTTTCCTTTACTGTTTTGTCATTCAGTTCACAGATAATTCCGAAAGAGGACTTATGCATTTCTCCAGGGAAGGTAAGAATAATAGAGAAGCTATACGCTTTTATTAATTGTGTTTTGTGTACAATAGCTAGGATTTGGAAACAGCCTAGGTGTCCATCAGCAGATGAATGGATCAGAAAACTATGGTACATCTACACCATGGAATACTATGCTGCCATAAAAAGGAAGGAATTCTCATCATTTGCAGTAACCTGGATGGAATTGGAGAGGATCATGCTGAGTGAAATAAGCCAGTCAATAAAAGAGAAGCACTACATGACCTCACTCATTTATGGATATTAAAGAACATTATAAACGAATGAACAGAAAGATAGATATAGTGACAGTAAAACAACAAGCAGACTGTCAAATGACAGCGGGGGCGGGGGTGGGGGGGAGGGTAGGGAGATCTGGGGGAGATAAGAAAATCATGTTTTGTGGAGAGTAGATGGGGAAATTAAAAAAAAACACAATAGCCTTCAATACAGATGTCTTATTTTTAGATGAAGTTCAGTAAAAACATGTTTTATTCTGTAACTATGTAGTTCATAAAAAAAGAACCAATTTTGACTAATTTATTGCCTGAGTTGGAGCTACATTAAGCTGAGATCATTCTCTTCCCCTTTTGAACATTCTTTTTTTTTTTTCCTTTATAGCAGATTACTGGTATGTGATTAGCTAATGTGTTTAAGGTGAACCCACTATAAATTCTAGTTATTTGAAAACTTAGAACTAAGTTGACTAGAACCTATAGGATTTTTCTATTTGATTACATATTTACTTGTAAAACCTACTAAGCATTTTTTTTTTTGAGAAACAAACTTTTTTTTTTTCTTACAAGAGAAAGTGAAGAGAGATAGAAATATCAATGATGAGAATCATTGATCAGCTGCCTCCTGCATTCCCCCTACTGGAGTTTGAGATTGCAATCCCAGCATGTGCCATGACCAAAATCAAACTGACCTCCTAGTTTGTGGCTTATCCACGGAAGAATACCAGCCAGATCTAACCAAGCATTTGATGTATTAAGGTTTCTTTGGGAAAGTATATTTTGATTTTCATTTAGGACTTTCAAAATTATTTCCCTCATCTGACTTAGCAATAGAATGGAAATGTTTGCCATTTGTCAGCTTGGTAGTCAAAAGCCAGCTTTTACCAAACATATACTTTTTTGGGTTTATTTCTTAAAGCTTTTCTTTTTTTGTAAGTTTTTGAAGGTTATCTTGTTTGTCTAAGGGTTCTGTGGTGTATAAGTTGAAACAAATCCCATGTTCTGCCTATCAGAAGACTTTAATTTGCTTTGTGTAAACTCTATTTTAGCTTGCTTGGGTTCTGTACTGTGATCTCATTTGCCTTGACTATGATGGAAATATTTTGGATGCCTGTACATTTGCTTTGTTGGCAGCTTTAAAAAATGGTAAGCAATCTTAATAAAAGCCAATAATCCTCCTTTTATGTCAGAATATTCTGTTTTGTTAAATTGCTTTTGTTATGGTTGACCCATCATTCATTTTAGTCTTTAAATTAATAGAAAATGTTTATGTACACTATATTTATCTTAATGTTCTAAGATTTCCCCCCTCCTAAAAGATTATTTCTGGAAAAGTTTAATAGGCAAAAGTGAATTTAGAAAATGCCATATTTGTTACTTATACTAGAGATCTTACTAACATGTTTGTCTTTCTAGTACAGTTGCCTGAAGTTACTATAAATGAAGAAACTGCTTTAGCAGAAGTTAATTTAAAGAAGAAACATTATTTGAACATTAGAACTCATCCAGTTGCTACCTCCTTTGTGGTCTTTGATGAGTAAGTTAAATATATAAAAATTGTATTTTAAATATTCTTCTAAAATAAAATGTTTCATGGATTGATAATTTACACTTCAAAAAATTTTTTAAATAGCACTCTGCTCATAGTGGACCCTACTGGAGAGGAGGAACATCTGGCAACTGGAACCTTAACAGTAGTAATGGATGAGGAAGGCAAGCTATGTTGTCTTCACAAACCAGGCATGTCCCTTCTACTTCAGTCCTAAATATTTGGATGAAAACTCTATGTGAACTTATTTACATAGGAGTAGGGCAAATGAAATATGGGATATTTACTGTTTACCTAATTCAGCAAATTTAGAATGACAGTTTGTTACCTCAAATTCCTTATGTTTTTATGTTCTTTTGGCATACATTGGAATCACTTGGAGGTCTTAAAACATAATTTGGCAATCTTAACCATACCCCCTGGTTTACAGCTTTGGTCTATAACTTGACATGATGTTGATCATTAAAAGTATAATAACATATATTAAAAGTGTTGGTACAATAATTTTTCAGGTGGCAGTGGGCTGACTGGAGCTAAACTTCAGGACTGTCTGAGCAGAGCAGTTACAAGACACAAGGAAGTAAAAAAACTGATGGATGAAGTAATTAAGAGTATGAAAGCTAAATAACTACATTTTCTAAACATATTTGTAAAAACTCTATTACATTGTGCACAAATCTTTCATACTAAATAAATATCAAACTACATTTATCTGAAGGACATTTCTAGTATTTCTTAGGCCACTTCTACATATTCTATGTACAGTGGAACAGTTTTGAAAAAACAAGTGACTTAAGCAAACAAACCCTAAAGATTTATTAAAGCATTTCTGTTTTTATTTAAAAATCATAGGTTTGTGCTTCTGTATAAAGTTTGTACATCAAATAATGTAAAATACTGATTGTTTTAAAAAACAAAAATGAAATAGAAACTCAATCCTTTTGATTCATTGTTATGTTTTTTAAAAAGAAAAAAAAATAATGCAAGACTCAGAATTTTGGAGTGGTTGGTGTACCTTTCTTCATTTTACTTTTTGACTGGCTGCCTGTATGCCGTTGAGGATATAGCTGAGCTGTTTGTACTGTTGCTGCTGCCATGGCCATTTGATGCTGTAAGAATCGCAACTGCTGTAAAGGGGGGAGGGAAAAAATCAAATATAAGCAAGTATAAAAATATGCTTTTCCTGAGAATGATTAAGAACAAAAATGAAAGGGAGAGAGCACTAAGATAACAAAAGGGGACTATACCACATTTAGACAATGCACAATCAAACAGCACCAGTGGCACAGAAGCCTGCTGAGGGCTTTTAAAATGGTTCTTGGTACATTTCAAAAATACATGTAACTTTGCCCTCCCAGTCTATATTGTAGTAACTCAGCAACTTCAGTTACCATTTTGTTGTATAATAGTTTATATAAACCACCCTGCATAAAGATAAATCAACTATAATATGCTGACTTCCTGAGATAATGGAATGGCATTTTTCTAAAACAGGTATGACATTTACTACTAGGAACATTGGCATTCTTGTCTTTTTCTGCAGTACAAGTTAACCATTGGCACTGACAACTGTCTATTTCAAAATATAATGCAAACTACAAAAATGGATGTTAATGTGCCACCAGCACTTCATGAAAGATTTTAAGTCAAGGAAAGTATGGCTTAAATGTACAAAATATAGTCATTGCTCCAAACTGGCTAAAATGTCAGACTTAATAAAATTTGCTAAAATATCTATTACTTTATAGTCTTAAAAGATAAAATAAAACTAAGGTTTTTTTAGGTACTTTTGGAGCAGAGTATCTAAAATGTAATCAGAGTGAAGTTGCTGGATTACTTGTATCTGTTGCTGCTGCTGTTGAAAGGCAGAGGAGAACTGGAATCTCTGCTGAGGAAGGCTTTGCTCAGGTCTGTTCTCGGCAGAGCCAAGCTGAGACAACACTACAAAGAGGAGAAGAGGAAAGCAGGCCAGTCAAAAGTTTGAAGGCTACCAGGGTTAGAAAAGGACAACACAGAAAATGAAATAGAAAAGTTATCAGTATGATTAATCTTCAGTATCAAATCACAAACATTTCAGAATAAATTTAGTCTCCTGTTAGTTGAGGGCATCTCCTGCACACAGAAGGGGACGAAAGCACTAAACACTGTATGTATACCTTCATGCATCTCAAAGTGCTATTTAGAAAGCTTTGTGGCAAAATGTAAAATACAGGATGTTATTTTAAAATATAATTAATAAAGTAGGAAAGGGGGTGGGAGAAATCCAAGCTATCATAATGACATAACTGGTAAACAAGTGCTTTTAAACAAAAGATACTGCAATGAGTATCAGACTATACTAGTAGCAACAGAAATGGTGAACTGAGCCTGTGCATTATTTTTGAGCCGAGAGGGACCACAATAATCATCTAACTCGCTGTACAAAGGAAAAAATTTTAGACGCAGATGGTTTGAATGACTCAAAAGGCAGGTCTGGAGCATGGACCATTTTTACGGTTTTTCAGTCTAGAGTTCTTTCCACTAAATTATACTAGTACTTAAGATACATATTATGTGGTAAAGGATTATAAAAATTAAATTTCCATTAGAAAATTCTCTAGCTCTAAATCTATATGTAAGACCTTATTCTAAATTCAGACACTGGGAGTTACTTGTATATGATTATAAAGGCACCAATGATAATTCAAAATGTTAACATGACCTTGCTCATTCAATCCTCAAACTCTAATTACTATTTCCAATTTACAAGATAATCTTCATTAAAGATTATGGTTCACCATAACTGGTTTACTGTTGAAAGTGGTAAGCAGTCATTTAGTATAATCTCGTTTTTTTACAAATGAAAAAAAGTGGCTTATAGAAGTTATGTTACTGATACTACATCTTAACTCATACAAGTACAAGATACCAGAATGAGAACAAATATTAACTGTCAGTGGGAAAAAACGGGGGGCTATCAATAACTTGATGTAATAGTTCACAAGTAAATGTATCTATACTTTTTCCTACTTAATGCTTGCAAGAGAAGGAAAAATAATTTAAAAAGGTGAGATCCCAACTAAATTAAATATTAAATTCAACATAAGAAATCATAAAGATACCAACCAGCTGCCTGTGACTGCATAAAACTTCCTACTCCAGCAAGATTAATAACAGCAGCATGCTGAGCAGATAAGGCCTTTTCTTGACTGTTTAAGCCTTGCTCAGAACCCTAAATAAAAAGCATACATGAGTTGTATAAGTAAAACAATTTGTGTTGGTGTAAGAAATTAGTATTTTCCTTATAGGACAACAAATAACAATCTTAGACTATTATAAAAACAGTAACAAGGAAAAAAACATCAGAAGGATTAGCAAGAACAAAACCTAATAAAAGGGTAATATGCAAATTGCCCATCACTCCAACACAAGATAGCCAGCACAAAATGGCCAACAGAGGAGGGCAGTTGGGAGTGACCAGGCCTGCAAGAGGGCAGTTGGGAGCGATCAGGTCTGCAGGGAACAAAGTTGGAGGAACCCAGGCCTGTGGGGAGGGCTGCTGGGAGGGAGGATCAGGCCAGCAAAAGGGGCAGTTGGGTAGGAAAAGGCCTGCAGGGGAGAGCAGTTGGGGGATATGAGGGCAGTTGGGGTGATCAGGCCTGCAGGGGAGCGCAGTTGGGGGTGACCATGTCAGCAGGGGAGGGCAGTTGGAGATGACTATGCCTGCAGAGGAGGACAGTTAGGGGTGACCAGGCCAGTAGGAGAGGGCAATTGGAGGCAATCTAGCCAGCAGAGAAGCAGTTAAGCATCGATTAGGCTGGCAGGAGAGTGGTTAGGGGGTGATCAGGCTGGCAGGCAGAACCTTAGGGGCAATCAGGCAGGGAGGCAGGCAGGAGAGCGCTTGGGAACCAGCAGTACTGGACTGTGAGGAATGCCAACTGCCCTTTAGGTCTGAACCCACTGATCCTACATGGGCAGTAAGGCATCCCTCGAGGGGTCCCAGATTGGAGATAGTGCAGGCTGGGCTGAGGCACATACACAACCCTGTGCACAAATTTTGTGCACCAGCCCTCTAGTCCTATATAATAAAAGCCTAATGTGGTGTCTGGTCGTTCAGTCATCTGTTCAACCAATCAAAACATAACATGCTAATGATATCCTAAGGCCGCTCAACGGCTCACTATGATGTGCGCTGATCACCAGGGAGCAGATGCTCAACGGAGGAGCTGCGCCTTGGTGGTCACACTGTGCTCCCACAGCCAACCTCCCATGGCTCCTTCCCCTGGCCAGCCACCCCCATCAGCCCTGATTTTTTTTTTTTTGGGGGGGGGGGATGGGGAGAGGGGCAAGGAGAGACTGGTCAGCCAACCTCCCATACCCCCCCCCCCCAACTGGCCCAATCGCTGGCCAGGTTAAGGGAGCCCACCTGTGCATAAATTTGTGCACTGGGCCTCTAGTACAAAATACTTACAATTCTATAATACAAAACATGAAAAGCTAGAAAAGCACATACTTGCTCCCCTGGTTGTTGAGGACTGGAAGTTGTGGGTTGCTGAGGTTGTTGGGGTGTAAATTGAGAGAGGAGCTGCTGCTGCTGCTGCTGCTGCTGCTGCTGCTGAGTGTTGAAAATTAGTGAACCACCTGGAAGCTATTAAGAATTTAAACAGGAACTCAATTTTAATTAATTCCACATTGTTTAAATTTTTTTATTCCGCAAGTATAATTTTTGGAATATTCACTATGTGTCAAGTACTCTTGGGGAATTGAGGAAATAGATGTAAACAAAAATAAAAGCAGAACAAGATCTCGGCCCTTAAAAAGAAAGATCTGAAAACAATTTTTAAGTGTTATTACTAAGGAATCTCAAATATGTTAATACTATCAAATATAAATCATTCTGCTTCAAGTTAATGACATATACAAATATACACATGGAGTTTAACATTTTTATACCTCAATACAAAACAACATTCAGTACATTAGAAAGTAAGCAACAAGCTATTGAAAATCAGAGATACACTTATGAAAATTCATCTCTCAAAATTTGTCTAGCTTTGCCAAATCCCATGACTTCATGGATGCTTATATAATATAGTAAGAAATTCCAAAGCTGAAAAGTGCATTAGATGTCCATATTTAGTTTGGAGACATTCCCAGTTTTGTCATTCAAAATCTAAATTAAGTTAAATTAATAAAAGGTTTCAAAAAGAAGAATTCAGAAAAATTCATGTTAAAAGTTAAAGCTAGTAATTCCAAATGAATCAGGGAACAAAGTGTTTTTCTTTTTTAATCTATAGGAGTTTAAATTATAAGCACTTTGAAGCCCTTAAGAGAAAGTCCAAATACCAAATATAGAATTCTGAGATCTATGGAGTTAAAAATCTCTATATCCAATACAGCTTGTTGTTAAGTAAATTTGGTTATAGCACAAGTCAAATGTTCCTTCTTCAATCAGTTTGATAATAAATGTAGCAAAATTCATTTTTATGGTGCCTCTGTCGTTATTCTTTATTATCAATTCTATTAAGGAATTCCATTCCTCTTTTCACCAAGACTAATCACTGACAAAAATTCCAACAGCAATGTGTAGGAAAGTTGAATAAACCAATGTGATTTGTAATTTGTCCATATTACAAGTAGATTGTTCTGTAATTACAGTCTGTATATAGTAATACTGTGTTTGCATCTTGGATAAGAAGTTTTATGTTTTGGCTTTAAACACTTTTCCTGGTTTACTTCTGAACTAGAGACTCGGTGCACGGGTAGGGTCCCTAGGCCTGGCCAGTGATCAGGACCTATCTGTGGGGCGACCAGTGAGGTGACAGGGGGTGGGGGGGTGGGTGGGGGGTGTTGGGAGACACAACACTCGCTTTGGCTGGTCTGGGGCCTGTAGGCTGGGGGGAAACTCCTGCGTTGAGCGTCTGCCCCCTGGTGGTCAGTGAGCATCATAGTGACTGGTCATTCTGCTGTTCAGTCGATTTGCATATTAAGCTTTTATTATATAGGATACCAGATTGATTTGATCTGTCTTTTACTGTAATTTCCCAATTTTGTGTCTCTAAATCTTTATATTACCTACCTTTTGTTATTTTATTATTTTTTTATTATTTTTATTAAGGTATTATATGTGTACATAGCTTACCATTGCCCCCCCCCCCCCCCCCCCGCCTCCCATTCATGCCCTCCCTCCCCATAGTTCTGTGTTTGTTGGTTGTATTTATATTCATGCATACCAGTCCTACAGTTGTTCTCTTATCTCCCCCCAGGTCTCCTTCCCCTCCCCACTGTCATTTGACAATCTGCTTGTTTTATGGTGACTATCTCAGGACCACATGAATAGAATCCGCTCCTCATTTGGCAGTCTGCTTGTTTTATGGTGACTATCTCAGGACCACACGAATAGAGTCCGCTCCTCCTCTGGTTCACACGGCCCCTCCCCCTGGGTCCCACTGCTTCCCTTGGCACACACGGCCCCCTGGGACACACGGCTCACCTGGGGCACACGGCTCACTTGGCCCCTCTGGGGCGCAGGGGTCGCGAATTGGAGGTGCCATGCTAGTTCCTCGCTAGCACAGCGGGCAGGCTAAAATAACTGCGGGCGGGTTGAGATGGCTGCAGGCGAGGAGACCGCCCTCAAAGGTGTCTCGTTCGGTGCGGAAGCAGAGCAGCTGTGGACACAGAGGTTAAGTTCTGAGGCCACCCACTCCCTGAGCCCAGGGGGTAGTGAGCTCTGTTCTCGGTGGATTTCCTTTATTCACGGCAGCGGTGGCGGGTACGGCAGCGACGGTTGCTCCTGTAGTTCAATTTCCACTGTAGTTTTAAAGTTTACCTGGCGGGAGTGACGGAAGCTTCGGCCTGGCCATGCGGTGGCGGAGGAAGGACTCGCCGGGGCCGCGAATGGAAGGCATCGCACCAGCTCCTCACCAGCACGCGCCATCTCTACACCAGCACGGAGGGTGTGCTGGGAAGGTTGTGGGAGGGCTGAGATGGCTGCGGGCGGTGAGACTGCCCTCAATGGTGTCTTCTTTGGTGCGGAAGCAGAGCTGCTGTGGACACAGAGGCTAAGTTCTGAAGCCTCACTCTCCCTGAGCCCGGGGGCGGAGTTGAGCTGTTTTCGGTGGATTCCTATTATTCTCGGAGGGTGAGGAGGCGGGTTCGGCAGCGACCGTAGCTTCTGTGGCTCACTTTCCACTGTAGTTTTAAAATCCACAAGGCGGTAGTGGTGGAAGGTTTGGCCTGGCCATGTGGTGGCGGAGGAAGGACTCACCGGGGCCGCGAAGGGAAGGCGCCGTGCCAGCTCCTCACCAGCACTGCGTGCGCGGAGGCTGGGCCGAGCTGGCTGTGGGCCGGGATGGTTGTGGGCAGGGAGGTCGTGCTCACAGGCTTCTTGTCCAGGCAGGAGCCGAAGACGTGACGGAGGCCCGCATCAGCTCCCTGGCTCCCATGGCGGCCTGCAGGACTGGCCCACTCCCTGGGCCCCGGGGCGGAGCGAGGTCTGGCTTCTCTCATTCCTGGCGGCAGCGGCTCCAGCAGGTCCGGTTTCGCCATAGTTTTAAACTTCACATGGCAGCAGCGGCGTCCTGCTTTCTGTCTAGTGGTAGCCTTCCCATTTTGCCAGCTTTCCTATGGGTCTGGTGCGATCCCTTTCGATTTTAGCTGTTGTTTTTTTCCAAATTGTTGAGGAGGTGGCAGCTTAGGAGACTATCTAGGCCGCCATCTTGTTTCCGTCTCTCTATTACCTACCTTTTCTAAATTCTCTGTAGATAATCCTATTACCTACCAACCTAACTTAATCCTGGAGTCCAAACCTTACAAAGGACCTAGAGCCTAACATTGTAAATATTTTAAGTTCACATTCAACGTGTATGAAATCTTGACATTGGATTTCTTTATATGCTGTCTATGTTGGCATTTATATGATTTATAAGAAAAGTCTCTTCATTAGACACAAATTGTAATCTAATGAATATTTACCAAATGACTCTTAGGTTCCTGGCACTGTGCTAAGAAATTCTCCTCAGGAAAACAACAAAGCTACTTTTAAATCCTCTATTCAAGTACAAAATCTTTTGTAAGCAAAAAGTACTACATATATGTAGACACAAATGGTTATTGAGAAAGGAATAATTTTTTTAAGTGTAGGTATTACTGCTAATGTAGGCAACTATTCACTTTGTAGTTGTCAATTCTCCATATCAAAACATCCAGTTCTTGTTTTGACAGAGGTCAATGACAGTGCAGTATGTAGGACACCCATTCTTTCTTCTTACCCTCGTAACCATGCAAAGATAGCAATTATAACCATACCCTCACAAGATTATGAACCATCTCAAAACTTAAAATGCTGACATATATAGGTATACATTGTAATAAAAATATCAAAATATGAAAACTTTAATCAAGAGCAGTGATTCAGGTTTACCTGAAGTAGATTCAAGGGCCTGAGACTTGAAGTAGTTTTTAAACCAAATGGAACACCTATTAAATACAATTC
Organism: Vespertilio murinus; assembly: GCA_963924515.1. Classification (NCBI taxonomy): domain Eukaryota; kingdom Metazoa; phylum Chordata; class Mammalia; order Chiroptera; family Vespertilionidae; genus Vespertilio; species Vespertilio murinus. The sequence goes on along the minus strand of OZ004707.1, from coordinate 94,004,779 downwards.
CTGGTTATAACAGGTAATTAAATCTTTTAAACATGAAAACACTTTATACTTTAGTATAAATAAATATAACATTTTAAGAACTTTCTGCCTAGATTTATTTTCTATACTTTCAAAATGATCTTAAAAACAATATACATCAATACTGAGATAAAAGATGTGAGCACAAATGTACATTTTATTCTTTATTTGAGAAACTGAGACTTCTTTATCACTATTTTGACTGTTAGCTGTAAAAAGTAATCTAGACATAAGCAGAGGCCATAAATATAATTGAACTATCACAGTTATGCAAACACATTTTCAGGTGTTGGCTTCTATTGACCTTCCTAGGTGCTATATACTATGTAGTATACAATAATCACAACAACTATAACTCTGAGAACCAGTGTGCTCCATGCAATTATTTTAAAGTCCGAACGTTAATATGAATAATAAAGTACAATGAATTTTGTTTGTAGGGTAAAAACTAATAGGAAATAATACTGTTAATTTTGTGACAACATAGAGCACACCATAAATCAGGAGTTGGAAAACTTTTTCAATAGACCAACTGAAAAAGTTCTGTTGGATATTCTTCCTCTTCATTTTTCTTTACATTTTAAACACATCTTTAAAAATGTAAAAAATCTAATTTAGACTATAAGATTTTTATTTGCTGATGCTAGTCTCAAAGAACATGTATGCTTTTCTCACTAACAATATATAACAATTTGAACACTAATTAAAAATGTATCTAGTCTGCTAAGCAAATTTTTTTTTTTTTTTTTTAAGTTAAGAGACAGGCCCTGGCAAGGCAGCTCAGTTGGCTGGAGCATTGCAGGTTTGATTTCTGGTCTGGGTACAGGAAACTGATCAATGTTTCTCTTTCACACGGATGTTTCTCTCTTTCCATTCCTCTCAAAAATCAATAAAAAATAGCCTCAGATTAAATAAGTAAATAAATAAACAGATAAATAAGTAAATAATAAAAAGGTAAGAGGCAGGAAATTTTTATATAAAGAAACTTAAAAAAAGCATAATCAGATGAAAATATGACACTGATTTTACTTTCAGGAATTCTCATGTAAAGAATTGTCAAAACTCCTTTTAAAGGTAAATGACATCTATATAATGCTTATTGCTTATTAAAGGCACTTCATTTATTAATATGAAATACCTATTATAGTTAGATAAATTTACTCATACTTTACATCAAATGAAATAGAATCTAAGGAAGAAAAACGGACTTCCTTAAGGACCCACAGTTAGCATCGGAAGCCATGTGTAACTGGTAGAGTTACATGTAAATATGTACATTCTAAATTGAACATCTGATTCCATTTCCAATGCTTCCACTGCTATAGCACATTTATGCACATTAAAATAAAACCATCAGCCAAAATTAGGAAATTACAGAAATATGTTAACATGCTTATATGATACTAGAGGCCCAGTGCACGAAATTTGTGCATGGGGGTATGTGTGTCTCAGCTCAGCCTGCACCCTCTATAATCCAGGACTGCTGGTTTCCAATTGCTCACCTGCCTGCCTTCCTGATTGCCCCTAACCACTTCTGCTTACCAGTCTGATCACCCCTAACCACTCCCCTGCCAGCCTGATTGATGCCTAACTGCTCACCTGCAGGCCTGGTCCCCCCCAACTACCTTCCCCTGCTGACCTGGTAAGCCCTAACTGCCCGCCCCTGCAGGCCTGGTCACCCCTAACTCCCCTCCCCTGTAGGCCCAGTCGACCCCAACTTTCTTCCTCTGCACTCCCCTGCTGGACATCTTGTGGCAGCCATCTTCTGTCCACATGGGGGCAGACATCTTGTGTGTTGGAGTGACTATCAATTTGTATATTACTCTTTTATTAGTTAGGATTCTTTGGGTTCTCTTAAGTCAGTGATTTTTCAATCGGTATGCTGCAAGAATATTTAAGACATGTAATGGGTATGGACCTCTTTTCACTTAGATTGTTAAATAAAAGAATTGACAACAGCCTACACAGCGAAAGCCATCTGGTGTGAATGCTCTGTCTTGAACCATAACTATAGGATATATTATAGAGTTGCATTGTAAGGTAGCATCTGATTGGTCAATTCTTGGTACCAGAAATCCTTATATACAAATATAGGCACCTGATTTTTATTTTTTTATTCCTCACTGAACAATATGTTTTTATTGACTTTTTAGAGAAAGAGAGCAAAACATTAATTGGTTGCCTCCTATATGGTCCCCAACTGGGGTGTGCCCTGACCAGGAATCAAACCCTCAACTTTTTTATGTATGGGATGACGCAGGTGAGCAACCCAGCCAGGGCTAGATATCTGATTTTTTTAAATGTTACTTTGTAGCAAAAAGGTAGGTAATTACTATTATTATTTCTTTCTGTAAATAAATCAAAATTATACCTATTTTTTGTCAGATCGGCAAAAATTTATTTTTTGGTGTGTCTGCCGCAGAATTTCAGTAATTAGTTTATGTGTGCCATGAGGTGATAACGGTTGAAAATCATCATCTTAAGTCATATAAAGGTTTTGATTAATTTTCTTACTATGTCAAGTTTGTTTTTCCTATTAAATTTTTTTCTCAGCAGTAAAAAACTGGATTGTACCAAGATACTACATTACATTCTCTTTAGGAACATTAAAAAATAGTACAAGCTGTTATAGCTATTTTCCAGTATATGTAGTAACACTTACTACTACAATAAAACTACTACTATTGATGACAGCGCATATTTTTTAATGCTTAGGTCTAAGGAATAATTTAAGCAGTTCATCTGTATATACTCATTTAATGCTCACAATTAAGAGGTAATGTTATTATTATTATCCACATTTTATTCATGAAAAAGTGAGGCACAAAGGTAACTTTCCCAAGATTACACAAAAAGTTAAGTTACAGAACTGGGATTCAAACTCAGGCAGTCTGCCTCCAGAATGGGGGCTTTTAATTGCCACTTTATCAACGAAGACTTACCAAACAGAGCTATGTCACCTTTCTTCCACAATATATATTTTCAAGATACATTCCTTTTATTTGGAGTAAGACTACACTGATAACAATAAGATTATCAATGTTAACTTTATAATGTGTAGAAGGCAAAGATATAATTTGCAAAGATTTATGGGGCTTATCAAGTTTTTTTCCAGAAGCTGATTGCTAGATGATTTTTAATTTAAATACCAGAACTTTAAAGGCTTTCAACATAAGCTTTTCCTCAACAAAAAAAAAAGCCTTTTTAACATGAGAATATGTTAAATATATGTTTTTTAAATATATTTTATTGATATTTTACAGAGAGGAAGGGAGAGAGATAGAGAGCTAGAAACGTCGATGAGAGAGAAACATCGACCAGCTGCCTCTTGCACACCCCCCACCGGGGATGTGCCCGCAACCAATGTACATGCCCTTGGCCGGAATCGAACCCAGGACCCTTAAGTCCGCAGACCGACACTCTACCACTGAGCCAAACCGGTTTCGGCTATGTTAAATATTTTTAATAACAGCATAAAAATGTCATTTTTACATTAGTATGTATTTTACTTTTTTAAGGAGATTATTATATCCAATATATTCTGACCTGCTTGAGAAGCTGCCTGCATTGTACCAGGTAATGCATTTGGTAGCAGACCTCCTGAGGGGAGAAGGCCACTCAGGTTTATTCCTGCAGGAGTTATGGCACCAGTGTTACAGCCCAGCATAGGGTTTGAACCATTCATCAAAGCCTGAGCTCCACTACAGGAGAATAGACAAAGCATTAAACGTATAATATAAAAGAAAAAAAATTAGAGCCTTAATTCCTTAGATTAAAAAAAGAAAAAAACAACATCACTATTAAACCAGTTAGATAACTTTATATTAAATATCAATTTCAAGGCTGTTTCCTTTTTATGCTAGAAAGTTACAGCAAGGTTGGCTAAAATTAAGTACACATACTGCATATTTATCAAGGTTATAATATAATTTCAAATAGTAAAGCACTGATGGAAGGATTAAAAGATAGTAACAGAAGACAAAAAGAAAAATCTAAGCTACTGTCAATATGTAATAGTATTGTCTCAGTGCATATAAATAGATGTATTATCTAAAATTAAAACATATTTGGTTGAGATAGCTTCTATTCATATTTAAAGTATTTCCTTTCATTTTCAGTAAGATGACATTTATTCTTAATTTCACAAATGAGAATTCATTCAGATTGGTGAGAATATCTTTTGAAAAACTCAGGGCATCAATGAAGACTTACCAAATAGAGCCCACTACTTTGATGAAGTTAAGTCCAGCAGAGTTTGGCATGACCTGGGTAGCTGTGGTTCCTGGAGTTATAGATGTTACCATGGTGGAAAGAGGAATGGTCGTTACAGGCATTGCCTGGCTCAGAGACCTTTGCTGCTGAGCAAACTGAGTTAACAAAATGGGCTAGGGGTGAAGCCTGAATCTTGGGGAGTAGGAATAGGTGAAGGGATAATAAGAGTTGAGCTCTGAGCATCAGGAGGGTATGGGGTCGATGAAAGGGTTGGTGTAGGAGTAGATGGCTTAGGAGTTCCAGATCCTGCTCATTGAGAAAAATAAAAATTGCTAGTTTGTTATAAATGGCCAGTCTTTTTAAAAAAAAATGGTTAATGGAATTTTACTTAGCACTGACAAATTTGTTCCAGTTATTTTTTAAAAGCAGTTAACTGCAAGTGTTAATTTCTACACATGATACGTAAGTGTTGCTACACTCAATTACAATTAAGGATGCAGTATATCACCTAAAAATCCCATCAGATGTTATTATATTAACATTAAAAACACACATTTGTATTCTACCACAGTACTCATTTAAGTTATTTTCCTATATGCTACCTTTAGCCTAAAAAGTTTAAAATGAATTCAAATTAATTTTTTGTTATTTACAATTTCACTAATTTAGGACTTCATTTAAAAATACTGCTTATTTTCTATAACAGTCTGAAATAAACTCTGAACATATTTAATAAATTACATATGATTAATAGTCATATGTGGCACCTAAGTAAACATGTTTAAGTTCTAACACATCAAGTTTATCCTGACAAGCAAATTTACAAAGCACAGTAATAAAGCAAATATTTGATAGGTAATACTGCATCATTAACAGTAACTGTGTACTTCTCTTTAATTGTAGAATGTATAGAAAATCTGTAGTGAATGAAGTATACACAGTTTATCAACTTTTTAAGAAAAAACAAAACAAAAAACAAAAAACAAAAAAGTAAAACCAAAAGCTCTTGAGGTGTTTTCTTTTTTAGCTTTCATGTCCTGCAGAAAGAAAGGAAAGAAATGTGAATGTCCAGAAGCTGTCACTCAACCCTTACTTAAAGTAACAACTGTGTGCAGATTAGCATAATTCATACCCACAACATAAGAAGTGTGAATAAGACTTTCAGGAAATTGATATATTTTTCTTTGTGCAAAACAAGAAGGCAGAAAAATTACACCTTTTGAGCTATCAAGATGAAGATGTTTATATCTAATGAGAAGACCACCCTATCACTGAGCAGTGTACTAAAACTTTCAGCATACTTTAATTACCAATAAAAAAATCTAAAAAACTGGAATGCTTTCTTGCAAATTGGGATCGAAATATCTCAGATATTTATTAATTTGAAGAAATTCTCCCCAAAGAATTCTTACATAACTCTTCTTAATGATAAAAAAAGTATTAAGTACTAAAAATTACATTTTAATATCTTCAGAATAATGTTTTATAATCATCACGTTTTACTAACTGACAATTTATAAGAGTGTAGAGTATTTCAGAAAAATTGGCTTTTAGTTTATTGTATCACCACCTTGGAAATAGTTGGCTTCTTACATATACAAAGACAGGACTGCACCAAGAACTCTTATGACATTTTTTTCATATAGCTGCAAAGTTTATGTAAAATGTAAAGTGACCCCAGGATAAAATGAAATAAAAAAATATTTTGGAATTTTACTGCCATATCTAACTACCAGATTTTTTAAAAGGATATGTATAGGCTGTAAGTCTATAAGAAAGGTATACACAGGTACATACATAAATATAGAAAAACAAATACATTACATTAAACATATAATACATATAATCAACAAGAGATTTGCCTGAAGATTATCAAATTTTATACATTTTGGGTATACAGTTTATCCAGATTTCACTGGTCAAAAAAAGCTGTCTAAGAAACATTAATGCTAAAGTTTATGAAGAGTTACTATAAGAATTTAAACTAGGACTCACTTTGTGATGAACTGGCAGGTGACAGAGCAGCTGGAGAAAGCATGCTAACTTGACTGAGATCCACAGATGACTTTCGAGAAAGACTTGGTGGCTTAGAAGCAGGAGGAGGAGTTGGAGATTTAAGAAAGCTGCTGGCCTGTTGTGGCGTAAAATAGTTACCTAGAATATAATTCAAAATTTTGTAAAAATCCAAATATGAGTAAATTTTAAAAACAAGTTATGGCCATATGATGTTTTTTACACTAGATTACAGAAAAGTAAGGATTATAATACCTGTGGAACTATTTCCTGAGCTTGAGGGAAGTTTGATGGGTGGAGGTCGATGTTTTATCCCTTTCCCTAGTACTGAAGACTGAACTGACACAGTCTCAGGCTATAAAAAACAATGACATTAAGTATATTTGTAACAATTAAAGTCAAATCAATATCTCATAAATTAATACCACTATAATTCCCAGAAGAAAAAATCATTTTATTTTTTAAAAATATTTTTATTTATTTCAGAGAGGAAGGAAGAGGGAAAAAGAGATGGAAACATCAATGATGAGAAAGAATAATGGATTGGCTGCCTCCTGCATGCTCTCTTCTGGGTATCAAGCCTACAACCCAGACATGTACCCTTAACTGGAATCAAGCCAGGGGCTCTTCAGTCTGCAGGCCAACACTCTATCCACTGAGCTGGGCGGGAAAAAAACCCCCACATTTTAAAACTGCAAAGTACTTTCAGTGATTATAGACTGAATATTACAGATGTTACAGTTGAATAAGTTTCAAATAAGGTCATCTTATACATAAACAATGAAGAAAAAAATTCTGAGTAAGCAGGTAGGGAGAAAGTTTGTGAGAAAAGGACAGAGGAATAAGATGGAGACAAAGCTTAATCCTTAAATTATTTTTTCCAGAAAAGTAATATATGGAAGCCAGTTGATTCATTAACCTTTTGCACTACCTTTGTATATATTTGAAAATTTCCATTATAAAAAGTTAAATTTAAAAAAAATTAAAAGTACAAGCAAAACAAAACAATTGCTACATCCCTCAAAAAATAACATATCTCAGATTACTTGAGAAACAATTGGGCACAAATAACAAACAACACACACAATATTTGGCATAAAAAATAAAACAAACACACACTTCTGTTTCTTTCCCTGGAGAAAGCTGACTCAAGCTGGCTGAGCCACTGGAGCTGTGCAACATCTTGACTGGGCACTTGGCTTCATTCTGGACCAATTCCTGGTACTGATTAACTACCCTAACATATTAGAAAAATAAAAAAAAGCAGGTAAGAATTACTTAACTCTTTTAAACATCAATTTATTATGTAGAAAATAAATACTATTAATTAAAAACTTCTATCAACTTAACACAAAAATTAAAATTTGACAGTTTACCTTTCTGTTAAAAGTACTTTTTTAATCTTTTCAATAACGAGCTAATGCTCCAAATCTTTTGCACTTAAATTAGAAATCTTAAAATATATTTTCAGTATCTTATTTCAAATACAGAAATTACATGTTTTTTTTTTAATTTATTAAGGTATTATATGTGTACATATAGCTTACCATCGCCCCCCCCCCCATGGGTTATTTTTTAATCAATAAGCAGTCAAATAAATACCACTTTCACTTAACATTTTGATTAAAGAGCTACATAGAAAGTATCTTCCTTACCTACCATAGATATGTCTACATTTTTAAATTTAAACGAAAGCTGTATTTTAAACATTGTTCTTTTAATTGTTACTTTCCTAATTCTATTTTTTAAATCCTAATAAAACCTATGGTATAACTAAAATCAAACTTTTGATTTCTAATGAAGTACTCTTTATCCTCTGAGGGGGAAGATTTTCATATCTATCCAGATCAAAAATAAAGATGCTAGTATTTTTACCTTTCAGCATCAGTCTTTGATCCTATAATGAACCTAAAATATTTAAAAAAGAAAGAAAAGTATAAGAGTTCTCTTAGGGAGTTCTAGAGTTACTTTTGAAGGCTTCCATATTGTATTGACAGTAATTTGATAAATTAAAATCTACCAAGATATGAACAAAATTTAAAATACATTTAAAATTGGGAACAATAAAGTTTGGCATGCAATAAAATAGTATTGTGAATAATTTGGCTGTTTTAATTTAAGGGAGATTTATTTTGCCACAAAACTTAAGTATCAAAACATAGTCTGGGCTGAAAGTTACCAAGTGCTATACAACTTTGCAAGTGTCTGTTCTACAACAAAAATTCTCTGAACTGTAAACAAGGCCTTGTTTTCATTTTAACCTGTAGCAGCTCTTCAGCTATAGTCCCAACTGATTATTGCAACCAATGGTTTTAGGAGTCATTAGTCCACATAGCTGGAACACAATATATTTTAGATAAGGAAGATAGTTGATTGGAAACTCAGAAAAAAATGTATTCACTAAGTCTTTAAAGAGCTTGACATTTACATGTTTTCTTAACAGATTTTAATAATGAGTTTATTTTTTTTAATTACCAATTTGAATGATCTTCTGTGGAGGAGCTGAAATATAAAATGTAGAAAAACAAACAAAAATCTGGTTAATGCAGCTCAAACTTTAACTTTATAGTTATTAAATCAAATAATTTATGAATATGGAGAATGACTGAAAGATAATAAACCATGCAGCATTTTGTAGCAACTCCCTAATATAAAGGCCAAAAACTTAATTTTCTTCTTGTCAAATCTATTTGGGTAGCTTTCTTAACTAATTTTTAAAAATAAGAATATATGTTACTCCCTGTGTTTAAAAAAAGTTCATAAATTGATTTAAAATGACCAATATATATCTTTAAAGGAAGATTAATAAAAATAAAGGTAATACAAATATCAGATCCTTCTACTTAGTATACAACAATTGAAACTGCTAATGTAAAAAAAAATTAGTAAAGGACTCATGACTACTACTGTTTCCTCCCATCAACTTTTACTTAGGAATTGGTGAAGTTATTCTTTAAAATCCGTCTTTCTGCTGCAGCTTCAATTAGTATTTTGTGTACATAAAGACTTTATAAACGATTTAACACAGATCTTGTCTCTGCTTTTTTCTCCTCTTTGTTATTTCTTATTTTCAAAACATCATCAACTTGATTAAAATGGAAAACTAATAAAAACAAAATTAAATACTGGTACCTTGTATTAAATATATGAAGTTCATAAATTTAGAAAGCCAAATCTAATAAGTGTATTTAAGTAACAAATGAATCCCCAAGGGGGAAATTTTATTCATTAATAGCTTACCAGTAGTTGCTAAATAAATGCTGATGTTTTTGTCAGTTACATGTATGTAACAGAACTTACTTTGATGGAGACATATGGCTGTCAATCTCTTCATCTTTACATGGCTGAATTTTACCATAGTAAAGTGGATCACCAAGTGACTGAAAAATGGTCAGCTTTGTTTTCTGATTACCAGCTTCACATTCAAATACATAATCATCTTTGACATCCTGAAAGAGATAGAGCATCCCATTATGAACAAAAGGGGCTACGGAGACATCCAGTAAAGACTGTGGCACAGGTAAACTCTGTACCCCCCACCTCCTACAACCACATCAAAATTTACAACTAAAACATACAAAAATCATCATTCAAAACCACCTGAAATCTAGTTGAACGGAAGTCCTCCAGCTGGGAATTAATGAAGAAGCACATCAAGATTGGTAGGAAGGGAAGAATTGTGGACCTAGCTGGTCCCACACCCATGTGTGGCAGTTTAAAATTAGGAGGGATATGTTAGCCATGGAGGTTTTCCTGAGCAACACAGGATCGCTAACTCACATCAGGCCCCCCACCTAGGGTTCCAGAGCTAGAAAGAAAAGTCCCCATAACTTCTGGCTGTAAAAATGAGCAGGGGTTGTGGCTGAGTGACATGAAGGTGGGGGGAGTCCCAGGTAGTTCCTCTTAAAGGGTCACTTCAAAATTTAGTTGGACTTATTCCCTCTGAGTTCTAGTGCTGGAACAGCAGTTTGAAAAGAACCTGGCACATCTGGGAAGGAACTAACTTACCTGGAATCAGGGCAAAAGCTGGAGGGGCAACTTTCTCCCGGACAGAAGTGCTACCAGAGGACAGTGTTTCTGTGCTGAGCTCTCCCTACCACAGAGCTGACAGGCTGGGCCATATCTGAATCTCCTTTAATATGGATCACCTTCTCACCCACCCTGGAGATTTCCCTGAGACACCCTCCCTACTTGCAAGCTCATCCAGGCTATTTCCAGTGGCTTTTCCCATACAACTGGCCTCTCCTGCCTCATACTTTGGATTTTCTAAAATCTCTCAAACAAGTAGCAGCTGACATCAGCATTCAAGGTACTTCTCAGTAAGTGGCCCCAGGCCCTGAATTAGCCACAGTCTACCCTGGTTCACAGCTTGGCCTCTCCTGGGCACCCCCAAAATCAACATAAATAGCAGCCACCTAAAGACCACTTTGTAGCTTATACTGGGTGGCCCCAGGTAGGGCACAGGCAGAAGCTGACTTTGTACCTCCTGGGAAGGCCCAGAGGCAGTGCAACTGGTGGTTAACTTCAATCACACGAGATTACCACTTTTATGAGTTGACAATGAAAGGGTGGACACAGTGAGCACCAAAGCCCCAATGAACCAAGTCCAGTTCCATAGGGTTGATGATGATGAACTCCTTTAGGTTTTCCTTATCTGGGAAGCTCTTTGGCTCTTGTATAGCATCTCTTCAACTATAGTCCTAGCTGATTAGCACAACCAGTTGGCATGGGGTCAATCCCTTCCAATGATGCCAATACAAATCAAAGCTCACCTATCTTATGACAGTGAATATAGCTCACACAGGGGTGCTGCTTGGGTGCCCAGCTCAAGCAACTGGTGAGGCCGAGCCACTGGGCCCTACAGGACACTTACCAAGTCTAGGAGACAAAGCAGATCTACCTAATACATAGAAACAAACATAGGAAAGCAGCCAAAATGCAGAGACAAAAAAATATGTCACAAATAAAAGAAATCTCCAGAAAAAAAACTAAAGGAAATGGAAGCAAGAAAACTAATAGATATAGAGTTCAAAACAATGGTTACAGTGATGCTCAAGGAACTTAATGAGAAATTCAAGGAACTTAGTGAGATCAACAACATAAAAAAGGACCAGCAAGAAATGCAGCATACATTAACTGAAATAAAGAATAATTTACAAGGATTCAACAGTAAAAGGTACTGAGTCAAATCAATAACTTGGAATATAGGGAAGCAAAAAAACCCCAAAAAAACCCACACCCAGAACAGCAAAAAGAAAAATCAAAATATATGAATATAGTGGGACAACTTCAATAGTACCAACCCTCACATCATAGGGGCACCAGAAGGAGAAAAGAGGGATCAAGAAAATCTATCTGAAAAAAATGACAGAAAAATTTCCCTACTTGATGATAGAAATAGATATACAAGTCCAGGAAGCACAGAATCCCAAACAGATGAACCCAAAGAAGCCTACATCAAGGCACATGACAATTGGACAGAAACATGCAAAAGAATGAAACTAGATCACCAACTTACACCATACACAAAAATAAACTCAAAATGGATACAGGACTTAAACATAAGACGGGAAACCATAAAAATACTAGAGGCATCCACAGGCAGCTAAATCTCAGACATATGCCTCAAGAACTTCTTCACTGATACTAACCCTAGGGCACTGGAAGCTAAGGAGAAAATAAACAAATGGGACTACATCAAAATAAAAAGCTTTTTTACATCAAAAGAAACCATCAACAAAACAACAAGAAAACCCACTGTATGGGAGAACATATTTGCAAAGGATATCACTGATAAAGGTTTAATCTCCAACATCTACAGACAGCTTATACAACTCAATAAAAGGAAAATGAATGAGCCAATTAAAAAATGGGCAATGGACCTAAATAGAATCCTCCCAAAAGAAGACAGAAGGAAGGCCAAGAGGCACATGAAAACATGCTCCAAGTCACTAATTATCCGAGAGATGCAGGTCAAAACAACAATGCGGTACCATCTCACACCTGTCAGAATGGCCAACATCAACAAAACAACAAACAACAAATGTTGGCGAGGTTGTGGAGAAAAAGGAACCCTCCTGCACTGCTGGTGGGATTGCAGGGTGGTGCAACCACTGTGGAGAACAGTATGGAGCTTCCTCAAAAAACTGAAAATGGAACTCCCATTTGACCCAGTAATCCCACTACTAGGAATATACCCCAAGAAACTAGAAAGACCAATCAGAAAGGATATATGCACCCCTATGTCCATAGCAGCACAATTTACAATAGCTAGGACTTGGAAACAGCCTAGGTGCCCGTCAGCAGATGAATGGATCAGAAAACTATGGTACATCTACACCATGGAATACTATGCTGCCATAAAAAGGAAGGAATTCTCATCATTTGCAGTAACCTGGATGGAATTGGAGAGCATCATGCTGAGAGAAATAAGCCAGTCAATGAAAGAGAAACACTACATGACCTCACTCATTTATGGATATTAAAGAACATTATAAACGAATGAACAGAAAGATAGATATAGTGACAGTGAAACAACAGGCAGACTGCCAAATGACGGGGGGGGGGGGGGAGGGTAGGGAGATCTGGGGGAGATAAGAGATCAACCGAAGGACTGGTATGCTTGCATATAAGAACAACCAATGGACACAAAACTCTGGGGAGGGAGGGCATCTATGGGGGGGCAATGATAAGCTATGTACACAGATAATACCTTAATAAAAAAATATTAAAAAAAAAAAATAAAAAAAAAATAAAAAAATAAAAGAATATGGATCACAAAAAAAAAAAATGCAAAAGTTGAAAGACAAAGAGAGAATCTAAAAAGCAGCAAGAGAAAAGCGGTTAGTTACCTATAAGGGAACACCCGTAAGACTGTCAACTGGTTTTTCAACAGAAATTTTGCAGGCCAGAAGGGTGTGGCAAAAAATATTCAAAGTGATGAAAAACAAGGACCAAGATTACTCCACCCAGCAAAACTATCATTTAGATTTGAAAGTCAGATAAAGAGCTTCTCAGATAAGGAAAAGCTAAAGGAGTTCATCATCATTAAATCAGTATTATATGAAATATTAAAGGGGGGAGAAAGAGAGGGGTGAAGGAAGAAGGAGGAGAAGGAGGAGGAAGAGAAGGAGTGAAGGAGGAGAAGGAGATGGAGAGATAAAACTATGATTAGTGAAATAGCAATAAATGCATATCTATCAACAATTGAATCTAAAAATCAAAATACATGAACAGGGAATCTAATGAACAAAATAAACTAATGAATAAAATAGAACCAGATGCATGGAAACATGAATCTCAGAGGGAAGTGGGTAGTAGAGCCAGGAAGAAACTGACTAAAGAATGAATATGCATATATGCTTCACCTATAAGGTGATGAAGGCTTAGGGTTGGATGGAAACTGGGTGCAGGTGGGCAATGGGGAGAAAAAAAGGAAGACATAATACTACCAAAAATAAAGAATTATGGTGTTTTTTCAAAGAAAAGTCTCAAGATATCAGCTGATAATCAGGAAAAGCACACAAGGAAATTCAACATATGTTCATGATTTCTAAAAACCACTAGAAAAACAGAAACAAAGGGAAACTTTCTTATCAATATTTCTCTCTCCTTACCCCTTCCTCTCTCACTAATAACAAATCAATAATTTTTTGTTTTTTTAAAAGGGCGGACTACCTGGCAGAAATGGCAAATTCAATAAGTGAAGGTAACCACATGGGATGTTCTGATCATAAAAACTTCTGGTTAGACTGGCGAAAAATGGCGGAAGAATAGGTAGGCAAGTTCTGACCCGGGTCCCGAAGAGGAAGGAGAGAGCACCCGAGGGTCTCGCTGGGAGTGCCTGTCAACAAGCCAAGAGAAAGGCGAACACCTGGAGAAACTGGGGGGCGCCTGATCAGGGTGTCCCTGACAATTAAGCACCCACAGCCCGATCCTTTCCCGGAGCGACCTAAGGGTGAAGATGGGGAAATCTCGCCATCATGACGGGAAGAGATTTTGATTAAGAGGACAGAATAGCCAGGCTGTAAAGACCACCAAGTAGTTATTCGCCCCTAAACACTGACCACAATCAGCGCGAACGCTTGGATTAAAAGGAGTGCTCTACCCCAGGGTGAAAAATCAGACTTTGCAGAGATCGGGTGAGTTTCTACCGCGGCGCGCATTCCCCTGCCCTCACCCCCCTCCCCCCCGCGCAGCAGCTCGCGCACTGCAGCCGGCGAGCACCAGCCCGTGCGCACCAGCTTGTGCACACCAGGCTCACCGAGGGGTCTGTGTTTATAAGAATCCCAGAGCTGGGCTGGAGCCACCACTGACTGTGGTTAGGGCTCCTAAGTTGGGGGATATCTAAGGAACAGCACGTCTGGATCTGACTCAGAGAGAGTTACAGGAGAATGTGGTCGGCTCCTCCTGCCCAACCCCCACCCCTCCATAGATCAGGGCCACAGAGAGGGGGAAAAAGCTAGAAAGGCCTCAGAACCCAGGCTCTCTGCCACCAAGAAACACTGACACCTAGAGGCTACAGTACATATGGACTCTAGAACGGCTGAAAAATTAAGACCTGATTAAAACACGGAAGAAACAGAGGGATTTGCAATTAACGCCCAGACTGGGAACTGGTGAGCTAGACAGAACAACAGAGGAAGTGAATGACCTTCATTACTGCAATTTTATTTAATTTTTGATTTTGATTTTCTAATTGTTTATTTTTTTTCTGTTTTTGTTTTGTTTTTTAAGTTACATTAGTTGCAAAGTTTACCTAAGAAGATATTTTTTTTCATCTTTCCTCACTTGATTTTACCTTTTTAATTAACTCACTTTTATATGTAATCAATATTATTACTACTACTAGATTTCCCTTTTTATATTTTTCATCTTATTTTCTTTTATTTTTATCATTATCTTTTAAGTGCCATATTATATACTTTTTTTTTCTTTTTCTTTTTTTTTTAATTTTTTTTCTTTTCTCTTTTTTTCCCCTTTGGGATTATTATTCAACAAACTATTTATACTTTTCCTTCTCCAACGCTCTATTCTAACTCATCCCTACATTTATGCCATCACTCTCTTCCTAACCCTTTCCCTTTGGTGTCCTGCTCATCTTAACTCATTACTGCTCCACATTTTCCCTATTTTTTTTCTATTTACCCTCTCCTAAAATTTCACCCTTCCTGTGTATACCTAACTCCCAACCCCCTACTCCAAGCCCATTCACACCTACCTTGTCAATGTCCTAAAAAAAAAAAAAAAATCTTCTCTCCACCCCTTTGTAGTTGTATGTTAAATGCTAACTATACCATAGTTGTATGCGTTTTTGTAAGATTGGTTCGCTTATTCTTTTTATTTGATTGTATGATTTTGTTAGCTAGATTCTAGTCACCTTTATTGGAGGATATTAATATTGCAAACGCCTTTCTGTCCAGTGCCTTGTGTGTTGTACCTGGTTGTGTTGTATTTTGTACCTTTAAATCTAAGCAGGAGAGAGAGAACTACATAAACAGGCATCCTAAAATAGAAAGATCATGGGGAGGCTAAGAAACACCCCACCTATGAAAGAAAATCAGCCATCACCAGAAAAGGAAGTAAACTATTTAGAGGCAAGCAACCTACCAGAGCAAGAATTCAGTGTAATGATCATGGGATGGCTAAAAAGAATGGAAGACAAATTTGACAATATGAGTAACACTCAAGAGGAAATGAAGAAGAACCAAGAAGAAATGAAAAATGACATAGCTACTGTAAAGAATTCAATAGAAAGCATCAAAAGTAGACAAGAGGAAGCAGAGGACCGGATCAGTGAGCTAGAAGACAAGATGGAAAAAAATACCCAATTAGAGCAGCTTTTAGAAAAAAAAAAAATAAAAAGCAGGAAGAGAGCCTACAGGAACTTTGGGACATTAAAAAACAAAACAATATTAGAATAATAGGGGTTCCAGAAGGAAAGGAAACAGAGGAAGGCATAGAAAAACTGTTTCAAGATATAATGACAGAAAACTTTCCTGAGATAGAGAAGAAAATACCCATACAAATACAAGAAGCTCGCAGAATCCCAAGCAAAATGAATCCCAAAAGACCAACAGCCAGGAACAGTATAGTTAAAGTGCAAAATAACAACGACAAAGCAAGAATCTTAAAAGCAGCCAGAGAGAGACAGAAGGTTATATATAAAGGAACCCCCATCAGACTAGCAACTGATTTCTCCACAGAAACTCATCAGGCCAGAAGGGAAAGGGATGAAACATACAAAGTCATGCAATGGAAGGGTCTGAATCCAAGAATACTGTACCCAGCAAGGCTATCAATCAAGATTGAAAATGAAATCAAGAGCTTCACAGACAAAAAAAGACTAAAGGAATTTATCTCCACCAAACCAGCAATGCAAGAAATGCTAAAGGGATTACTGTAAAAATAAAGAAATAGGAAGCAAAGAAGGAACACAGGGGTATAGAATAAAAATGGCATCAAATACCTACTTATCAATAATAACTTTAAATGTAAATGGTTTAAATGCTCCAATCAAAAGACACAGGGTAACAGATTGGATAAGAAAGCAAGACCCATATATCTGCTGTCTACAAGAAACAAACTTCAGAAAAAAAGATGCACACAGGCTGAGGGTGAAGGGATGGAAAAAGATTTTCCAGGTGAATGGAAATGAAAAAAAGGCTGGAGTAGCAATACTTATATCTGACAAATTAGATCTCAAAGTGAAGGACATAAAAAGAGATATTGAAGGCCACTTCATTATACTAAAGGGAGCAATCCAACAAGAAGAAATAACCCTGGTAAACATATATGCACCCAATGTGGGAGCACCCAAATACATAAAAAACTGCTGGAGGACATGAAGGGAGAGATTGATTATAATATAATCATAGCAGGAGTTTTAATACCCCACTGTCACATTTGGACAAATCATCCAAACAAAAAATCAGCAAAGAAATATCAATCCTAAATGACTCACTAGACCAGATGGAATTAATCGACATCTTCAGAACATTCCACCCCAAAGTCACAGAATACACATTCTTCTCAAGTGCACATGGGTCATTTTCAAAGATAGACCACATGTTGGGACATAGGCAAAGTCTCTTCAAATTCAAGAAGATAGAAATCATATCAAGCATCTTTTCAGATCATAGTGGCATAAAACTGGAAATTAACTACAATAAAAATAATCCAAAGAAATCAAACACATGGAGACTAAACAGCATGCTATTAAACGAGGACTGGATTACCAGAGAAATCAAGGAAGAAATTAAAAACATCCCGGCAACAAATGACAATGAAAACACAACAATCCAAAATGTATGGGACACAACAAAAGCAGTCTTGAGAGGGAAGTTCATATCTCTACAAGCCTATTGCAAAAAACTAGAAAAAAGGGTAACAGATTATCTAACTCTAAAACTCAAAGAGTTAGAAGAAGAGCAACAAGAAAAGCCCACTGTAAGCAGAAGGAAAGAAATAATAAAAATTAGAGCAGAGATAAACGACATAGAGACTAAAGAAACAATACACAAGATCAACAAAACCAAGAGCTGGTTCTTTGAAAGGATAAACAAGATTGATGAACCTCTAGCCAGGCTAACCAAGAAACAAAGAGAGAGGACCCAAATAAACAAAATCAGAAACGAAAGAGGTGAAATAACAACAGACCCCACCGAAATACAAAGGATTGTTACAAAATACTATGAGCAACTCTATTCCAACAAATTGCACAACCTGGAAGAAATAAATGGACATATTCCTAGAAAAATACATCCTTCCAAAATTCAATCAGGAAGAATCTAAAAATCTCAACAGACCAGTTACTTGGGAAGAAATTAAAACAGTCATCAAAAAGCTGCCAGCAAACAATAGCCCATGGCCAGATGGCTTCACAGGAGAGTTTTACCAAACATTCAAGGAAGAACTAAAACATATCCTCCTCAGACTATGCCAAAGAATTCAAGAGGAAGGAACACTTCCAAACTCCTTTTATGAAGCCAGCATCACCCTAATACCAAAACCAGATAAAGACAACTCAATGAAAGAGAATTACAGGCCAATATCCCTCATGAACATAGATGCCAAAATACTCAACAAAATTCTAGCAAATCGGCTCCAGCAGTACATCAGGAAGATCATACACCATGACCAAGTAGGTTTTATTCCAGGAATGCAAGGATGGTACAATATCCGCGAATCAATAAACGTGATACGTCACGTAAACAAATTGAAAGATAAAAATCATATGGTCATATCAATTGATGCAGAAAAAGCATTTGATAAAATCCAACACCCTTTCCTGATAAAAACTCTCAACAAGGTGGGAATACAAGGATCATACCTCATCATAATAAAAGCTACATATGATAAACCCACAGCCAACATCATACTCAATGGCCAAAAACTAAAGCCATTCCCTCTTAAAACAGGAACAAGGCAGGGATGCCCACTCTCACCACTCCTGTTTGACATTGTACTGGAAGTACTTGCCATTGCAATTAGACAAGAGGAGGAAATAAAAGGCATCCAAATCGGAAAAGAAGTAAAGTATCCTTATTTGCAGATGACACGATATTGTACATAAAAAACCCAAAAGACTCCATCAAAAAATTAATAGACTTAATAAATGAATTAGGCAATGTAGCTGGATACAAAATTAACGCCAGGAAATCGATGGCATTTCTGTACACCAACAATGAATTTACAGAAACAGAGACCAAAAAAAGCAATCCCATTTACCATCGCACCATGAAAATTAAGATACCTGGGAATAAATTTAACTAAGGAGGTAAAAGACCTATATACGGAAAACTATACAACACTGAAAAAAGAAATAGAGGAAGATGTAAACAGATGGAAGAACATACCATGTTCATGGATTGGTAGAATCAACATCATCAAAATGTCCATACTTCCCAAAGCAATTTATAGGTTCAATGCACTCCCCATCAAAATACCAACGGCATATTTCACTGACCTAGAAAGAACTCTCCAAAAATTCATTTGGAACAATAAAAGACCTCGAATAGCATCAGCAATCCTGAGAAAGAAGAGTAAAGTAGGAGGGATCTCAATTTCAGATTTCAAACTGTATTACAAAGCCACTGTTCTCAAAACAGCCTGGTACTGGCACAAGAACAGACATATACATCAATGGAATAGAATAGAGAATCCAGATATCAACCCAAATAAATATGCTCAATTAATATTTGACAAAGGAGGCAGGAGCATACAATGGAGTCAAGACAGTCTCTTCAATAAATGGTGTTGGGAAAATTGGACAGATACTTGCAAAAGAATGAAACTAGAGCACCAACTTCCTCCATACACAAAAATAAATTCAAAATGGTTACAGGACTTAAACATAAGACGGGAAACCATAAAAATACTAGAGGCATCCACAGGCAGCAAAATCTCATACATGTGCTAAAAGAACTTCTTCACTGATACTGCCCCATGGGCAATGGAAGCTAAAGAGAAAATAAACAAATGGGACTACATCAAAATAAAAAGTTTTTTTCACAGCAAAAGAAACCATCAACAAAACAACAAGAATGCCCACTCTATGGGAGAACATATTTGCAAATGATATTACTGATAAAGGTTTAATCTCCAACATCTACAAACAGCTTATTCAACTCAGTAAAAGGAAAATAAATGAGCCAATTAAAAAATGGGCAATGGACCTAAATAGAATCTTCTCAAAAGAAGACAGAAGGAAAGCCAAGAGGCACATGAAAAACTGCTCAAAGTCACTACTTATCCGAGAGATGCAAATCAAAACAACAGTGTGATACCATCTCACACCTGTCAGAATGATCAACATTAACAAATCAACAAACGATAAGTGTTGGCGAGGTTGTGGAGAAAAAGGAACCCTCGTGCACTGCTGGTGGGAATGCAGACTGGTACAACCACTGTGGCGAACAGTATGGAGTTTACTCAAAAAACTGAAAATGGAACTCCCATTTGACCCAGTAATCCCACTCCTAGGAATATATCCCAAGAAAATAGGAGCACCAATCAGAAAGGATATATGCACCCCTATGTTCATAGCAGCACAATTTACAATAGCTGGGATTTGGAAACAGCCTAGGTGTCCATAGCAGATGATTGGATCAAAAAACTATGGTACATCTACACAATGGAATACTATGCTGCCATAAAAAAGAAGGAATTCTCATCATTTGCAGCAACCTGGATGGAATTGGAGAATATCATGCTGAGTAAAATAAGCCAGTCAATGAAAGAGAAATACCACATGACTGCACTCATTTATGAATAATAAAGAACATTATAAACTGATGAACCATAAGTTAAATATAGCGACAGTAAAGCAACAAGCAGACTGTCTAATTACAACGGGGAGGGGAGGGAAATATGAGGGAAATAAGAGATCAACCGAAGGACTTGTACACATGCATATAAGTATAACCAATGGACACAAAACTATGGGGAGGGAGGGAATGTTTTTTTTTTTTTGGGGGGGGGGCAATGGTAATATTTCTTTTGAGAGCCAACTTTTTTAAATTTAAACTTCTTTTAATGCCACTTCTTCAAAATAGACTCTTGCCCAGGCTGTGGTATTTTGTGGAAGAACCACACTCAAGGGACCAAAGAGCTGCAGTTTAAGTAAATTTTATCCATTGTTTTTGTGCACCTAGCATAACATACTTAAAATGTCAGAATGATCTCTTCCTTAAACTTCCAGAGATAAACACTTCTAGAGGCCCGGGGTAAGACAACCACATCATTCCTATCTTTGATCTGCATAACTCTGTAAACCATGTTATGTTCAATGTTAACTATCCTGCAGCCACCAGTGAAAAACAAATTTTACCACTAGTTTACATTTTACCCAATTCAAGAGATTTCCCTGCTTTACTTTCTCCTGCCTCCGTAATTTACCACCAATGGCTTTTATGTAACCTTCCTTCTTGTCTTCCCCTTTAATTAAAATATATAAAGTAAGCTATAAAACTTATTCCTTAGGGTATTTTCTCAATCTTTTGAGATTTTGCTTCTAGATCTGGCCTTCAGCTTTGGCGCAGATAAACTCTTTAAACTTTCTTTCCTAGACTCCAAACACCTCTAGTGGGCACAATCATAATTAACAAAAATCAGACATATAAATGACATACTAAGAGATCTGGCAATAAGAAGGCATTTCACTTCCAGATTCACTTTATTTAATAAATTATGCCCATTTCTCCCGCTATTATTACAAATAGGGAAATGTACATAGAATACCTCCTTAAGAAACATACTTAAAATAATTTACTACTCACTAATTTGAAGCAAAACAAATAAAAACTATCTGCAACCACAGCAAAAGTAAACATGCAGTTATGTATTAAAATTGCATTTTAAACTGGAAACCACATTTTGTTTAATAAATTCAGATCCCAGATTAGGAACATTAGAAATGAAGAGTATAATAGTTACTTACATGGGCTGGCCAGACTGTTGGTTGAGAGTCATCAGATTTGATAGACTTTTCGACTGTAGCATATTTCTCCACCTAAGCAATCAAATCAAGAGACACAAGATATAATAGAATCAGTATTAAGACCAAAGAGAAGAATCTAGTCACCTGACAATCCTATATAATAAAAAGCTAACATGCAAATCAACCAAATGGTGGAACAACTAGTCGCTATGACACACAGTGACCACCAGGAAGCAGAAGCTCAATGCAGGAGGAGCACCACTCAGTCAGAAGCTGCACTCACAGCTGGCGAGCACAGCAGCAGTGGAGACAGTGCTAAGGATGTCATGGGGAGTGGGACTGAATTGGCAATTGGACATCCCGGGCTATGAGAGGGTACAAGCTGGGTTTAGGGGACACCCTCCCCCCACTTGAGTGCATGAATTTCGTGCCCTGGGCCTCTAATACAATATACTTTTTAGCCCAAGAATTCTTGAGTCACTAATATCACTGACTACTCATCTTTAGTTTAAAACTCTTCTGACATATTCAATTATACTGGTTTTTAAAATAAAACAAAATTAGAATAAAATTATTTGCCATTAAACAAACACAATAAACAGAGTGCTTTCTTGAACAATGCCTCTTCTTTTTATTCCATAAATTGTTATCACATTTGTCCTTTAGGAAAATCAGAATATCTGACAGGTGATTAGGATCAGGACCTGTTCCTTTGGCTGGATTTTTAATGAAACAGGAGTTAGTATGTAACAGTGGGGACAGAACTGGGAGGAAACTAGGAAAGTTACAGTTAAGTTGCATATTTCCTACTAGTCTGTGCAAGTCAAAGGCTCTCATATTTCTGATAACAATGATTTTGCTTGGTTTTGGGGTTTTTTTAATACTCACCTGAGGATATTTTTTCATTGATTTTTAGAGAGAGTAGAAAAGAGAAGGAAAAACAGAAATATCAATGTGAGAGAAACACATTGGTTGCCTCCTGCACACTCCCTAAACAGGACTCAGGACAAGGAGGAGCCTGCAACTGAGGTACACACCCCTGACCAGAATCAAACCCAGGACCATTTAGTCCAACCATCTTATCCACTGAGTAAAATTGGCTAGGGCGGCCTTCTGCAAGCCCCTTACTGGGGATCAAGTCCAGAACCTGAGCATGTGCCATGACGGGGAAATTGAACCAGTAACCTCTTGATGAATGGGGTCAACGCTCAACCATTGAGCCACACCTGCCTGCCAAGGAAGTCTTGTTTTTAATTAAATAGAGAATGAATCCACAACCCTTCCAAATTTTTCCAAGGAAGAAAATTGGGGAGACTGAAACAAGATGATGGCCTAGGTAATCTCCTAAGCTGCCACCTCATCAACAATTTGGAGAAAAAAACAAACTGGCTAGGGCTAACTATGAACTTAAGAGTATCTTAGCTAAAACCAGTTTGGCTCAGTGGATAGAGTGTTGGCCTGTGGACTGAAGGGTCCTTGGTTGCAGGCACATCCCCAGTGGGGGGTGTGCAGTAGGCAGCTGATCGATGTTTCTAACTATCCCTCTCTCTTCTTCTCTGTGAAAAAATCAATAAAATACATTTAAGAAAAAAAGAGTATCTTAGACTCACCTAGTACCTTGTAAAAATTGGGATTTCCATGTCCCTACCCTGGAGATCTAATTTAGTTACTAAATATGAAGTGACGCTTGAAATCTATATGTTTAACTGATATCCTGGAAGACTTCATTTATTCAAGCCAGACTGAGAAACTTTGTATTAGGGCTTTGTTACTCAAAGAGTGGTTTGTGGACCTCAGTACAACACAACCTAAGAGCTTGTCTACACTCCAGCATTTCAGGCCCAAGCCCAAGCTTGCTAAATTGGAATCTTCCAGCAATCCAGGTGATTAATATATACATTCAAGTTTGGTAAGCACTACTTTAGATATCCAGCTTGCCCTGTAAATCTATATTTCACCCTTTGGTATTTACACTAAATATCTCTTTCGTAGGCTGCATTCCTAAAGGAGTACATAAATTACCAAAAGATAATGTGGCTTACTCTATTGAGTTACATATTCAGTCTACTTTTTATGATTTTGGCTTTGTGCTTTTCACTATTTAAAAAAAAAATCATCCTATATAATAAAAGGCTAATATGCAAATTAACGAGTTGCTATGTTGCACACTGACCACCAGGGGACAGATGCTCAATGGAAGAGCTGTCCCCTGGTGGTCAGTGATCTCCCATAGGAAGAGTACTGGTCAGCCAGAAGCTGGGCTCATGGCTGGCAACCGCAGCGGCAGGAGCTTCTCCCGCCTCCATGTCAGTGCTAAGGATGCCTGACTGCGAGTTTAGGCTCGCTCCCCAGGCATCAGTCGGACATCCTCCGAGGGTTCCCATATGGCAAGAGGGCATAGGCCGGGCTGAGGGACTGCTGTAAAAATTTCATTCACCACACCTCTAGTAGATAATAAGAATAGTACATGTATTAGCCTGAAAAGAATGCAGAAGAACAAACATCTGTTAAAATAACTAACCAATTATAAAAAGTTGAGTAAATAAAAAATGTAGGAGAAAGAAATAGTAAAATAAAATAACTAGAGACATCAAAAAATTCCTTTAATGTCTTTGATCGTACAAATTATAGACCAGGAAAGAATACCACCCAAGGTTCTTCATCTTAGCCAGTACTCTAATACTGTTAACTTTTAAATTTGCCCAGTTTGAGAAAAGAAGCACTACCAATAAATTATGATAAGACATTAAAAATTAAAAAAAGCATTTTATGCATGTTATATGATACTAGAGGCCCAGTGAACAAAATTCATGCACTAGGGCACTGGTTGGCAAACTGCAGCTCGGGAGACACATGCGGCTCTTTGGCCCCTAGAATGTGGCTCTTCCACAAAATACCACCTGCGGGCGTGCACGTATAGTGTGATTGAAACTTCATGGCCCACATGCAGAAGTCAGTTTTCGGCCTGGGTGAGTCTATTTTGAAGAAGTGGTTCTAATGCCGAGCCACACTCAAAGGGCCAAATAGCTACATGTGATTCCGGAGCCAAAGGGGTAAGAAAGGGGGGTTGCCCAGCATGGCCAGTGCCCTCTCACAGTGCAGGAGCCCCACAACTGATCTTTCTAAGGGGTAGGCCCACTTACCCATCCGGGACTCCTAGATGGATTGCCCCAAAAAGGTAAGCCAGAGCCGGGGGCCCCACCCACCTTTGCACACCTTGCCGTGCATGCCCACTGCGCACACAGTCTCTGGTAATGGACTGTTATGGTGTGAGGGAATCACAGCATAAGGGTGTGATGACCACATAGGCTTATATTAGTATAGATATATTATCTTTTCCCTTGTTTCAAAATTCTTTGGTTATTATTCCTGCTTTAAACACAGACCTATATTAAGTAGTGACAGTCTTATTACACAAGTAAACGTAAAAGAAGAATATAGATTCTAAAACTGAGTTTACTTAAAAAAGAATTCATCATTTTGTTTCTTAAAAAGTAAGGTCGGCTAGGAAGACGGCTGCCAACGGGAAGGCAGACTGCAAGATAGTGTGTGAGTGAGAAAACAAAGGGAGAGCATGGGGAGTGTTTGTTGGTGAGTTGACAGACAACTATACTCCAGGAGACTGTGAGGACTGCTGGACCAGGCCCCCTGACCGGGCAGCCCCACCTGCTGCTGGGTTCCCTCCCGGAGTGACCCATTTGGAAGCAGAGACCATGCCATCTTGAAAGGGAAAGTGGATAGTATTGGATGCCTGAAAAGCCCAGGAAATCTACAACTAAAGCACCCACCACACAGCTGTGAACCTGAGAACACCAGTACCCAACTGCTGCAAGGACGCAGATTCAGAGGAGTGCTACACTTCCTCACAAAAAGGAAACAGAGAACTATATAACCAGACCACTGGAGAAGAGACATCATGAGGAGACAAAGAAACAACCTACAAATGAAAGAAAAGCAGGCATCACCAGAAAAGGAAGTAAACAAAATGGAGGCAAGCAACCTGTCAGAGAAAGAAAAGAAAAATGATCATAAAGTAGATGAAAAGAATGGAAGACAAATTTGAAAATATGGGTAAGAACCAAGAAGAAATAAAGAACCAAAAAGAAATGAAAAATAACATCACTGCTATAAAGAATTCAATAGAAAGCATCAAGAGTAAACTAGAAGAAGCAGAGGGCTGAATCAGTCAGCTAGAAGACAAGGTAGGAAAAAATACCCAAGTGGAGCAGCATCTAAAAAAAAATTTTAAAAGCAGAAGGAGAAAAATGTGGGACAACAGGAAACAAACCTACATCTGCATAATAGGGCTGCCAGGAGGAAAGGAAACTGAGCAAGGAATAGAAAACCTGTTTGAAGAATAATGACTGAAAACTATCCTGATACATGAAAGAAAAAACCCACACAAATCCAAGAAGCTCAGAGTCCCAAGCAATATGAACCCCAAAAGACAGATGCCAAGGCACACTATAATTAAATTAGCAAACACCAAAAACAAAGTAGGAATCTTAAGAGGGGCCAGAGACAGAAAGATGCCTAAAAAAGAACAACAATCAGACTCGTGAAAAATTTCTCAACAGAAACACATCAGGCCAGAAGGGAAGGGAATGAAATATACAAAATTATGCATAGGAAGTGTTTTAATCCAAGAATACTATACCCAGCAAGGCTATCAATCAAAATTGAGGATGAAATCAGGAGCTTCACAGACAAAAAAAGGACTAAGGGAGTTTATTACCACCAACCAGGAATACAAGAAATGCTAAAGGGTCTGCTGTAAAAAAAAAAAAGAGAGAGAGAGAGAGAGAGAGAGAGAGAAAAGTAAAGGAACACAGGGTAAAGAATAAAAATGGCAACAAACAAGTACCTATCAACAATAACTTTAAATGTAAATGGATTAAATGTCCCAATCAAAAGACAAAGGAAAACGGACTGGATAAGAAATGACTCACATATCTGCTGTCTATAAGAAACCCACCTCGGAAAAAAAGATGTACACAGACTGACGGTGAAGGGATGGAAAAAGAATTTTCAGGCGAATTAAAATGGAAAAAAAGCTGAGGGAGCAATACTTCTATCTGACAAATTAGATCTCAAAGTGATGGACATAAAAAGAGATAAGGAAGGCCATTTCATAATACTGAAGGAAGCAATCCGAATGAGAAGAAATAACTCTGGTAAACATATACGCACCCAATACAAGAGCATCCAAATACATTAAAAAAAAAAAAAAAACTCTTGGAGGATAGCGAGGGAGAGATTAACAGCAATACAATCATTGTAGGAGACTTTATTATCCCACTCCCACCATTCGAAAAATCCTCTAAACAAAAAATCAGCAAAGAAACATCAATCCTAAATGACACATTAGACTAGATAAGAATTAATATCTTCAGAACATTTCACCCCAAAGCCACATAATATATATTCTTCTCAAGTGCATATGGGTCATTTTCAAACATAGATCATATGTTGGGTCACAGGGAAAGTCTCCTCAAATTCAAGAAGATAGTTATCATATCAAGCAGCTTCTCAGATCATAGTGGCATAAAACTGGAAATCAACTACAATAAAAAATATCCAAAAAAATCAAACACGTAAACATGAAATAGCATGCTATTAAACAATGACTGGGTTAACAGAGAGATCAAAGAAGAAATAAAAAAACATCATGGCAACAAATGATAATAAAAACACAACAATCCAAAATCTATGGGACACAGCGAAAGCAGTCTTGAAAAGGAAGTTCATAGCTCTGCAAGCCTACTGCCAAAAAACAACAATGGTAATAAAATCATCTAACCCTACAACTAAAAGAGTTAGAAAGAGAGCATCAAGAAAAGTCCAGTGTAGGCAGAAGAAAGGAAATAATAAAGGTCACAGCGGAGATAAACGTCATAGAGACCAAAATAATAATAATAATAATAAAAAAGATCAACAAAACCAAGAGCTGATTTTTTTAAAAGATAAACAAGATTGAGGAACATCTAGCCAGGTTGAACAAAATGTAAAGAGAGAGGACCCAAATAAAAAATTAAAGAGAGGAAATAACAACAGACCCCACAGAAACACAAAGGGTTGTTTTAAAAAAAATACTATGAACTACTCTATTCCAACAAACTGGACAACCTGGAGGACATGGACATATTCCTAGAAAAATACAACCTTCCGAGCAAGCTCGGCCCAGAAATGGGAAGGCTACAACTAGACACCAAGCAGGGCGCCACTGCTGCCATGTGGAGTTTAAAACTACGGCGAAACCGGACCTACCGGAGACGCTGCAACCGGGAATGAGGGAAACCAGACCTCGCTCCACCCCAGGGCCCAAGGAGTGGGCCAGCCCCGCCGGCCGCCATGGGAGCTGATGTGGGCCTCCGCCTCGCCTTCGGCCCCTGCCTGGACAAGAAGCCCTTGAGCGCGACCTCCCTGCCCGAAGCTATCCCGGCCTGCAAGGATCCCAGCCCGCCTGCAGTGCTGGAGAGGAGCGGGCCCAGCGTCTCCCTATCCGCAGCCAGCTCGGCTCAGCCCCCACACTGGTGTGCGGACAAAGAGATGGTGTAGTGTCTCCCCGCCGCAGCCAGCTCCGCCCAGAAATGGGAAGGGTACAACTAGACACCAAGCAGGGCACTGCTGCTGCCATGTGGAGTTTAAAACTACGGCGAAACCAGACCTGCCGGAGATGCTGCCTCCAGGAATGAGGGAAGCCAGACCTCGCTCCGCCCTGGGGCCCAGGGACTGGGCCAGCCCGCCGGCCATGGGAACCAGGGAGCTGTTATGGGACCTTCGGCGCCTGCCCACAACCATCCCGAGGAGCTGTCTCGGCATCTCCCAGACAGCAGCAAGCTGGGCCCAGTCTCCGCATGCACCTTATTGCTGGGGAGCTGGCACGGTGTCTTCCCTTTGCGCCCTGGCGAGTCTTTCCACTGCCACCGCCAGCAGCTGGCTCCAAAGCTTACGCCACCACCACCATGTGGATTTAATACTACAGGGGAAATTGAGACACAGGAGCTACTGTCGCTGTTGCACCTGCCGCCGCCCCCCCGAATGGGAATCCACGGAAATCAGAGCTCACTATGCCCCGGGCTCACAGAGAGTGTGGCTTCAGAACTTAGCCTCTGCGTCCACAGCAGCTCCGCTTCCGCACCAAAGGAGACACCATTGAGGGGGAACTCTCCGCCCGCAGCCATCTCAGCCCGCCCACAACCTTCCCAGCACACCAGCCGTGCTGGTGAGGAGCCAGCACGGCACCTTCTGTTAGCGGTCCCGGCGAGTCCTCCCTCAGCCGCCGCATGGCCGAGCCGAAGCTCCCGCCACTGCTGCCATGTGAACTTTAAAACTACAGTGGAAATTGAACCACAGGAGCAACCGTCGCTGCCGAACTGGTAGCTGCCGTACTGGCCACCGCCACCCGCTACCTCCACTGTGAATAAAGGAAATCCACCGAGAACAGAGCTCACTACGCCCTGGGCTCAGAGAGTGGGCGGCCTCAGAACTTAGCCTCCGCATCCGCAGCTGCTCCGCTTCCGCACCGAACGAGACACCTTTCAGGGCGGTCTACCCACCTTCAGCCATCTCAGCCCGCCTGCAACCGTCCCATCCTGCCTGCCTTGCTAGCAAGGAGCTAGCGCAGACTCTCCAATACCAGACTCGGGCTCTGGGCCAGAGAGGGGTCGTGTGCCCAGGGTGAGCCATATGTCCAGGTTCCGTGTGCGCCGGGTGAGCCGTGTGTCCCAGGGGGCCCTGTGCCCTGGGTGAGCCGTGTGTCCCTAGTGAAGCAGTGGGACCCAGGGGGAGGGGCGGTGAGAACCAGAGGAGGAGCGGACTCTATTCATGTGGGCCTGAGATAGCCACCATAAAACAAGCAGACTGTCAAATGAGGAGCGGATTCTATTCATGTGATCCTGAGATAGTCACCATAAAACAAGCAGATTGTCAAATGACAGCAGGGAGGGGAAGGAGACCTGGGGGGAGATAAGAGAACAACAGAAGGACTGGTATACATGAATACAACCAACGAACACAGAACTCTGGGGAGGGAGGGCATGAATGGGAGGTGGGGGGGGGGCATGGTAAGATATGTACACATATAATACCTTAATAAAAAAAAAATTGGGGAAAAAAAAAAAGAAAATTACAACCTTCCAAAACTCAATTATGAGGACGCTAACTTCTCAATAAGCCAATAACTATGGAAGAAATTGAAGCCGTCATCAAAATGTTTCCAGCAAACAAAAGATTCCAGCAAACAAAATTCCCTTGTGAGGCCAGACTGCTTCACAGGGGAATTTTACCAAATATAAAACCTCAGACTGTTACATAAAATTCAAGAGAAAGGAACACTTCCAAACTCCTTCTATGAAGCCTGCATCACCTTAATACCAAAACCAGATAAAGACAACACAATGAAAGAGAACTACAGGGTAATATCCCTCAAGAACATACATGCCAAATTCCTCAACAAAATTCTAGCAAATCGAATCCAGCAGTACATCAGAAAGATCATACACCATGATTTAGGTAGGACTTATCCCAGGGAAGCAAGAATGGTACAATATTTGGAAATCAATAAATGTGTCACATCACATAGAGATAAAAATCACATAGTCATATCAATTGATGCAGAAAAAGCATTTCATAAAACCCAACACCCTTTCTTGATAAAAACTCTCAGCAAAATGGAAATAGAAGGATATCTCAACATAATAACAACCATATATGATAAAACACAGCTAACATCATACTCAATGGGCAAAAACTAAAACCATTTCCCCTAAGAACAGGAACAAGACAGGAATGCCCACTCTCACAACTCCTGTTTAACATAGTAATGTAAGAATTAGCCATTGTAATTAGACAAGAAGAAATAAAAAGCATCCAAATTGAAAAAAAGTAAAGCTGTCCTTATTTGCAGATGACATCATCTTATCTAATAAGAGTAATATGTAAATTGACCACACTCTGCTATACCCACCAGCCAATCAGAGTGAGTATGCAAATTAACCCCAACCAAGATGGCTACAGCCACAGAGAGCAAGAGGAAGGCGTGGGTTTCCCAGGTAATTAAAGATGCTAAGTATTCCTCCTACCCTAGCCAGCCTAAGCCTCCACTCAAGGCTACAAAGTTTCAATTATAGAAGATGCATAAAACCAAACAGAAATGGCGGAAGCCACAGAGCAAGCAGAAGGCTTGGCTCCTCTCCAGGCTACAAAGTTTAAATTGTAGAAAGTAAATAAATTCTAGATACCAGGGCCTCCCCTTGGGTTACTGGAGGGCGTGGCTGGCCTGAAAATTACCTCAGGCCTCTTGCTCAGACCACCCCACATCCCAAGGGAACCCCCACCCTGATCTGGGACACCCTTCAGGGCAAACCAGTGGCCCCCACCCATGCACCAGGCCTCTATCCTAGCTAATAAAAGAGTAATATGCAGATTGACCATCATTCCGACACACAAGATCAAGATAGCTACCCCATGTGCCCCGGGTGAGCCGTGTGTCCCATGGGGAGGGGCGGTGAGAACCAGAGGAGGAGCAGACTCTATTCGTGCGTGTGGTCCTGAGATAGTCACTATAAAACAAGCAGACTGCCAAATGAGGAGCGGATTCTATTCATGTGATCCTGAGATAGTCACCATAAAACAAGCAGATTGTCAAATGACAGCGGGGAGGGGAAGGAGACCTGGGGGGAGATAAGAGAACAACCGAAGGACTGGTATGCATGAATATAAGTACAACCAACGAACACTGAACTCAGGGGGGGGGGGCGGCGGGGGCAATGGTAAGCTATGTACACATATAATACCTTAATTAAAAAAATTTTTTTTTAAAGAAAAAAAAGATAGCTGCCCCCATGTGTCCTGCCCCTATGTGAACACAAGATGACAACTACAAGATGGCTAGCAGGGGAGGTCAGTTATGAGGGTCCAGGCCTGCAAGGGATGGCAGTTGTGGGTGATCAGGCCTGCAGGGGAGGGAAGTTAGGGGTGACCAGGCAGGCAGAAGAGGGAAGTTGGGGCAAATAGGTTGGCAGGGGAGCACTTAGACATCAATCAGGCTGGCAGGGGAGTGGTTAGGGGTGATCAGGCTGGCAGGCAGAACCAGTTAGGGGCAATCAGGAATGCAGGCAGGCGAGCAGCTGGGAGCCAGCAGTCCTAGATTTTGATCGGGCAGTCGGACATCCCTCAATGGGTCCCAGATTGGACAGGGTGCAGGTTGGGCTTGAGGGACACCACCACACCCCTGCCTGTGCATAAATTTCGTGCTCTGGGCCTCTAATACTGTACATAAAAAACCCTAAAGACTCCATCAAAAAACTAATAGACTTAATAAATGAATGCGGTAATGTAGCAAGTTACAAAATTAATGCCAAGAAATCTATGGCATTTCTATACACCAATGGTGAACTTACAGAAAGAGAGACTAAAAAAGCAATTCCATTTACCATCACACCAAAATATTAAGATGCCTAGGAATAAACGTAACTAAGGAGTTAAAAGACATATACGCAGAACACTATAGGACACTGAAAAAAAAGATATAGGAAGATTTGAACAGATGAAAGAAGTATCATGTTCATGGATTGGTAGAATCAACATCATTAATATGTCCATACTACCCAAAGCAATCCACAGATTCAGTGCACTCCGTATTAAAATACCAATGGCATATTTCACAGACCTAGAAAGAACATTCCAAAAATTCATCTGGAATAAAACAAAAGACCCCAAATAGCCACAGCAATCCTGAGATGAAAAATAAAGTATGTGGGATCTCAATACCAGATTTCAAGCCGTATTACAAGACTACTGTTCTCAGAACAGCCTGGTACTGGCACATGAACAGACATATAGACCAATGGAAGAGAATAGAGAACCCAGATATCGATCTAAACCACTATGGTCAATTAATATTTGACAAAGGAGGCATGAACATACAATGGAGTCAAGACAGTCTCTTCAATAAATGGTGTTGGGAAAATTGGACAGATACATGCAAAAAAATGAAATTGGATCACCAACTTACACCATACACAAAAATAAACTCAAAATGGATAAAGAACTCTAACATAAGACAGGAAACCATAAAAATACTAGAGGCATCCACAGGCAGAGAATTCTCAGGCATATATCGAAGCAATTTCTTCACAGATACCACTTCTAGAGCAATGGAAGCCAAAGAGAAAATAGGAAAATGGGACTACATCAAAATAAAAAGCTTTTTCACAGCAAAAGACACCATCAACAAAACGGAAAGTCCACTGTATGGGAGAACATATATGCAAATGTTATCACTGATAAAGGTTTAATCTCCAACATCTACAACTTAATAAAAGGAAGATAAATGAGCCAATTAAAAAGTGGGCACTGGACCTAAATAAAATCTTTTCAAAAGAAGACAGAAAGAAGACCAAGGGACATATAAAAACTGCTCAAAGTCACTATTTATCCAAGATATTCAAATCAAAATGACAATGTGGTACCATCTTACACCTGTCAGAATGGCAATCAACAACACATCAAGTAACAAGTGCTGGCAAGGATGCGGAGAAAAAGGAACCCTGGTGCACTGCTGGTGGGAATGCAGACTGGTGCAGCAACTGTGGAGAACAGTATGTAGTTTCCAAAAAAAACTAAAAATGGAACTCCCATTTGACCCAGTAATCCCATTTCTAGGAATATATCCCAAGAAACTAGAAATACCAATCAGAATGGATATATGTACCCCTATGTTCATAGCAGCACACTTCACCATAGCTAAAATTTGGAAACAGCCTAAATGCTCATCAGCAGATGAGTGGATTAGAAAACTGGTACGTCTACACAATGGAGTACTACTCTGTGGTAAAAACAGAATTCTTACCATTTGCAGCAGCATGGATGGACCTGGAGAGCATTATATTAAGTGAAATAAGCCAAGCAATGAAAGAAAAACACCCCATGATCACACTCATTTATGGAAGATCAAGAACATTATAACCTGATGAACAAAAAGATAGATACAGAGGCAGTAAAGCATGGAACAGACTGTTAACTTACAGTGGAAAGGCTGGGGATTATTGGGGAGGAGGGGACAGAGATCAACCAAAGGACATGTATGTATGCATATAAGCAGAACTAATTGACACAAGACACTGGGGGATGGGATGAGGGCATGCGATAGGGGTTAGGGGAAGCTGGTGGAAGGTCAATGGAGAAAAAAAAAGGAGATATATGTACTACTATATGTAATACTTTAAACAATAAAAAAAAACTGGGGGAAAAAAAAGATTCTTTGTTTGCCCAAAGTATAAGCTACTATTAGTTAAACTTAGGAACCTTATATGAATATAAGTGAAATTCATGAACTTACATCCACTTCAGAAGGTACAGTCAAATTACAGGGACTCCGTTTCCACATATCCACACACTGTAAAGTTAAAAACAGTATAAATATTCTGAAAATTCAAAACAGGACAAGGCTTTTGGCATAATAATAAGCTTCATTTTAAAAATATAACTTACATTTCCTGCTTTAGAAATTTTGAGGTCATAATGCTGACCTACTTTTCTTTCCTTTCGTTTTTGTAAGAAATCAAGTAATTTTAGCTGAGGTGGGGGTAGACAATGCGACAGATCCTGTTGTCGATTCAGAGAGGACCTGGAATACCGCTTGAAACACCTGAAATATTGAGAGATTTGAAATAAAGTAAGCTAATAAAAGAAATTCAGAATAAATATGGGTTTAAATAAGTAAGCATTAAATATGTAATTAAATCACAAGTATCTGTAGAATACCACCACTTGTCAAGCATGGTCCCTAGGCACCAATGAAATAAAAATAAACAAGACAAAATTCCTGCAACCATGGAGCTGATAGTTCAGGGTGGAAGATAGACATTTAGGTATAAGCAGGTAAAATAATTTCAGACAGAAATAGTAGCACAAAGCCAGTGGATATTCCAGTAAGTGACAGGAAAGGCAATATTAGAAAGGAAAAAAAAACCTGAAGAAATGAAATGTGACAGGAGACATGAATGACAAGAAGGAACCAGCTATACAAAATTGGGAAGTTAGTATTTGAAGAAGAAAGAAAAGCTCTAACAGGTTTGGCTCAGTGGATAGAGTGTCAGCCTGTGGACTGAAAGGTCCCAGGTTCGATTCCGGTCAAGGGCAGGTACTTTGGTTGCGGGCACATCCCCAGTAGGGGTTGTGCAATAGGGAGTTGATTGATGATTCTCTCTCATTGATGTTTCTAACTCTATATCTCTTTCCCTTCCTCTCTGTAAAAAAAAAAAAAAAAAATCAGTAAAATATGTATTTTTTTAAAAATGAAGAAGAAAGAAAAATTTTAAAAGGTGCTGGATAGAAACAAACTTATTTTGTTTTAAAAACAGAAAAGATAGGTGCATCAGGGTCCAGAGAGGAGTGAGATCAAGAGAACAAAACCTTACAGGTCAATGTAAGGTGTTTAGATTTAGAATGAGTGATGAAATGGTTTTAGGAAAATTTAGTCAAGAGGTGGTATGATCTGACTTGATGTTTTAAGATTACTCTGGCTTGCTTGCATAACGAATAGATAGATCAGAAGGGATCAGAGGTGAAAGCAGGAAAATCAATCAGGAAGAAGTTTATTACAGAAGCTATGATGATTATGGGGGCCTGAACCAAGGTAATGGCATTGGGCATGAAGAGATGTGGGCAAGAATATGAGACTCTTTAGGACTTCTGTAAGATCCAATATAGCTTTATTTCATTATTTCCAAAGACATACCATTTCCTCAGCATCTTATTTTAATAGTAAGCCAAAGATTTAGAAAATGCATAGGTATTTTAAGATCCTTCAAACTTGGTGAAGATCCAAAATGGGCAACTCAAACAATTATGTAAACATATGATCCTAACCAGTGGTCAAGGACAATAGGGTGGTGGGGGCATGAGTGGGGGGGGGAGGGTAGAATGGGGGATTGAGGACAAATATGTGAAACATTAATCAATAAAGAAATTAATTAAAAAATTATGTAAACTTAATGATGAGACAACTATAACTGCAGTCCAAATTTATCTTTAAATGTTTTATTAAGAAATAAAACTTTTAAAGATAAATTATGTTATAAAAAAGCATTTAGTTATAAACTGACTTCTAAAACTGTGATATTTTTCTATATCAAAATAAATGTTTTATCGTTTCTTTGAAAGTAATATTAACAAAATTAATCTGGTTACTAGATATTACAAAGTAATAAAAACGTAATTCTTTTTGCTCATAAATGTCTTTTATCTTTTTGGTGAATAGACTCTAAACTTACAATCTTACCAGCATGGTTCAGTGACTGAATGTTGATATATAAACCATGAGGTTGTGATTTGTTCCCAGTCAGGGCACATTGCCTGGGTTGCAGGCTCAATCCCCAGTGGGAGGAGTGCAGGAGGCAGCAGATCAATAATTCTTTCTCATCATTGATGTTTCTATCTTTCTCCCCCTCTCCCTTCCTCTCTGAAATAAATATAATCAATAAAAATATATTTGAAAAAAATACAAAGAATGCAACAGTTCAATACAAAAACAAAAGTATTAAAAAAACATATAATACACAAAGAAAGTAATACAAAGCAATTAAAAATCCTACTTAAAAAAACAAATACACAACATTTCCATATTTTGAGAGGGATAAGGTACCAGAAATAGCAAAATTTAGAGCTACTTGTTTAGGAGCATCTTTTGGTTTACCTTTCCAAAGGTAATTACCGTTTCATTGGATGTGTGTTCATCTTTTGCTTGTTATAGAGCAATCTATTTGCAGTACATGTTACAGCTATAGAAGGATCTAGACACAGTGGTTCAGTTGTAGCTAGGATCAGTTGGCTCTCAAGCAAAAGTTTGTCTTCCTGAAATGAGTAAGAGCACACATGTCAGTACGACACAGTAAGATTTTCAAATCAAACATATCACTTAACCTAGAAATATTCCTCTGCTAAGGATTATAGAAAATAGATTTCTAATTTCAAATTCTAATTCAGTGGGTAAACTTCAGAAACTTGTCAGCATAATGAAACTATTAATGGAAATTCAGTAATCAGTGTACAAAAGTGGTCAAATTGTAAGGATTCTTTTCCTTAATCTAGCAAATATTTGCTGAACACCTACTATGTGTTAGGCATTCTTCTAGGAGTGGAGGGATAAAATAGTGAACAAAAGTTAAAATCCTCTTCTACAAAGCATATAGGGTGATCAGATGGATCAGAGCATTTTTAATAACTAGGAAATAATAGTCCTAATTATATACTCAACTGCCATTTCATTATAATAAAAACTAGAGGCCTGGTGCACAAATTCATGGGTAGATCTGGCCAGTCCGTCCCAATGCGGGGAGATTGAGGCCAGGATGGCCGGGATGAGGGGACATGGGTGGTTGGCCAGCCAGCCCTGCCAGCAACTGGGGTGGGGGCAGCCGACCAGGGGCAGGGCTGGCTGGGGGAAGGGGCCAAGGGAGGTTAGGGGGGCCGATTGCCTGGCATAGTATATGTCATAGTGACCGGTTGTGCTGGTCATTCCACCAGTCCAGTTGCTTGGCTTTCCTATGTATAAATGACTACACTAATACTATGTAAACCCTAAGTACTTAATTCAAAAGAATATACAGGATGTATCAACACCCAATTTCACTTAACTACTTGCTCCTCTAAATTTTGTTGTTTTTGTTTGTTTTGCTGGAATAACTTAAAGTACATCTCTGACACTATTATTTCACCTGCTAACACTTCAGCATGCACTATAATTGATAAGGATTTCTAATATCCAGTCTACAAATTTTCCATTATCTCAAAAATGTATTTTCATTTGGTTTGTTTGAATTTGAACTCAAATAAGAACTACATTGTATTTTAGTTTTTCTCTCTTAAAAATCTTTCTTTTATTCTGTAATAACATTTTTTCTTTTCTAACACAGTGATTTGTTGGATTTGACCACTTCCTTCCAAATGATATCATTTTTAACTGAACCTGGCTGGTTGCTTCATCTTGCCATTTGTTTCTTTTATTTTGTAAATTCTCTGTAACTGTTAGATGTAGAGGAGAGACTTAATTCAGGTTCTATATTTTTAGACAAGAGTTCATTGGTATTATTGTGTACCTTTTCAGATATCACACCAGGACATATACAATGATATTCCACTTTTAGACCAGTGAGTTTAGTCAGATCTCTCCATGATAAAAATTCCTATGAACCTATAATCTAATGATTTTTCAAATCTGAAAACTTCAGCTGCCTAAATTCCTTACTTCATTAAGATAGCCAAGTGATATTTTCAAGTCTATCATTTCTTTTGTAGCTATTAGCTGAAATTGTCCTAAAAAATTACCTTTAGTTATTATTGGGCTATCTAATGTAAAATTCATATAGAAAAGCAGAATACATACTATAGTACTTATTTATTAATTTATTTATCAATTTTCAGAGTAAGAAACTAATGCCCTTACAACCCCCAATGGTGACCAATGAGTTTACTTTTTAATATTCTTTTAATAATTTTTAAGGTTTTGTTTTAAACAAAAAGATTATAGCCTCAAAGTAAAACATAACACTTGATAGTTATTGACAAACTGAATTTTACTTTATAATAACACTAGAGGCCCAGTGCACAAAATTCATGCACGGGGGGGGGGGGGGTAAGGGAGGGTGTCCCTTAGTCCAGCCTGCACCCTTCTCCAATCTGGGATCCCTCTCACAATCTGGAACTGCTGGCTTTTAATCACTTGCCTGCCTGCCTGCCTACCTGAATGCCCCTAACCACTTCTGCCTGCCAGCCTGATCACCCTCTAACCATTCCCCTACCAGCCTGATTAACACCTAACTGCTCCCCTGATGGCCCAATCAGGCCCAACTGCCCTCCACTGATGGCTTAATCTCACCCCCAAATGCCCTCCCCTGCCAGCCAATTTGGTTCTGATTGGTCGGTTTCTATGCCAGTCAGCATCTCTGGGCCTATCAATAGGACTCGATCAGAAACGTGGGGCTGATCAGCAGCCCCAGTGGAGGCCTGGAAAGAAATGGAGGCGCAGCTGCTGACCAGGCAGAGAGAGAGAGCTGCCACAGAGTCTACAGATCAGACCCTGCGTGATTCCCAGCCCCCTCAGTAGTCAATGCTTGGTCACCATGCCTGCAGCCATAGCAGTCAGTGCTGGGTCACCATGGCAACCCAGCTGACTGCAGGACTGACTTTGAATTGGTCAAGCCTCCCAGTTATTGTAGATGTGCTGGGCTCTGGGTTATTATATATTAGGATTAGGATTTTCATAGATTATATAATTCTAATTATTGATATTTTCTTTGGTTTAGTAACTATTTCTCTCTATAGCAGCAGAGAAAAAGTGAGCATTCCTTTGAGTGGGCCTTTCAGATATATTGAGCTAGTACTGGAGGGGTACTGGCTATTCTCAGGAGCAATACCCCACATGAATAGTAAACACAGACTAAGCCTGTTTCAGAACCCTATATGATAGAAAATCAGTATCTATTTGTAACCATTGTACAAACAAAACACCCTTCTTTACTTTTTTAATATATTTTATTGATTTTTTATAGAGAGGAAGGGAGAGGGATAGAGGGTTAGAAACATCCATGAGAAACATCAATCAGCTGCCTCTTGCACAACCCACCCTGGGGATATGCCCACAACCAAGGAACATGCCCTTGACCAGAATCAAACCTGGGACCCTTCAGTCCACAGGCCGATGCTCTATCCACTGAGCCAAAACTGTTTTGGCAAAACATCTTTCTTTTCTTTGAGAGGGATTTAAAAAACTAAGTTTTACATTAGGCAGATGAAGTCAACCTGACCCTATTTAACTATTTCCTTAAGCAAATGGAATTAAATTGTTTTATCGTGTTTTCCCAAAAATAAAACATCCTACAAATTAAGACCTACTTACAGGTTTTCTTCTGAGTGAAAAATAAGGCATCCCCCGAAAATAAGGCCCCCTGGCTCTGTCTCAGAATGAAAATTAATTTACCGTAAACTGGTCGCTAGGGCCGCCCCGAATGGCATCTAGCAACAAGTGACATTACACGGAGTCCTGACATCACTGCTGTGTGGAGGCAGAGCGGAGGTCGGAGTGAGCGGTAAGCGTGGGGCAGGAGAGAGGAGACTTTCCCAGATGCATGTAGAAAAACAGGAGGATTAGAAGGGATGGGACGCGTCGAAGGTGGTGAGTGCTGGTCTGTCTCTGGTGACACTACTTGATGCTCCCGGCCACCTTCATGATGACTGAAGGTTCTCAGTCAGTGGCAGACCCTGCTCCAGCCCAGATCCAGACCCCAGCAAGCCCAGTGACAGTCCCCAGGCAGGCCCCAGGGGGTAAATGTCTGATAAAGGGGTAGGGAGGATGTCTGGTGAAGGTGTTCAGTGGCACAGGGCTGGGGGAGAGAGGGATCACTTAAAATGACACAGGAGGCTCAGAGGGGACAATCAAAACGACACAGGAGGATCAGAGCGGACAATCAAAATGACAAAGGAGGATCAAAAGGGGTTATTAAAATGGTAATCCCCCTCTGATTCTCCTGTGCCATTTTGATTCCCCTCTGATTTCCCCATGTCATTTTAAGTGTTCCCCCTCCCCCCACCTTGATACCCCAATTCCTTTTTTTTACCTCTAGAAATGAGCGCAAAAAGAAAAAGCTACTCTGTGGAGTACAAGAAAGGAATCGTGGAAGACTCTTGGGGCCAAAATCTTACTGCTTTCTGCAAAGAGAAGATGCTGAGTATCCGCTTGGTCCAAAAATGGCGAGCAGAGTATGGTAACCTCATTGAACAAGTGGACAAGGGAAAAATGCTAAAAAGTGCAAGTGTGGATCAGGTCGGCAACCATTATTTTCCAGTCTGGAATACCTGATCTGTGAATGGGTTGTTGACAGGAGAGCAAAGGCTTTGGTTGTGAATAGGGCTCAGATTCAAGAATTTGCCCTCACAATGGCACCACAGTTTGACATAGCCCCCGAAGACTTCAAAGCATCACAAAACTGGCTGGATAATTTCCTTCAGTGAAGTGAACTGTCTTTAAGAAGATCTACAACATTGTTTAGGTTGGAAGATACTCAAGTTATTAAGCGAGCACTGGCATTCAAGTCCTTTATTGATGATGCTGACTTCTCAAAATACAATCTTTCCAAGATGATTGCTATGGATGAAACTGCAGTGTTTATGGGCCAATCATCTCAAACAGCAATTGAACAGCAGGGTGCCTCCTTAGTGTACATTCCCTCCACTGCTTACGAAAGTGCACATGTTTCCTGTTTTTTGGCAATTCGTCTGGATGGCACTTAAATCCCACCTTTAATCATTTTTAAGTACAGGAAGGAAAAGATTGAACGTGTTTTGGGCGTTTTTATTCTTGAAACTGCAAATGCCTGGGCCACACAAGCAGTTATAAGGAAGCGGGTCGATTTAATGCTGCTGCTTGTTATGCGAAGGAGCTAAAGAGGTCTGCTAGTCTGGGATGCAGCCAGCACGCACTGCACTAAAGACATGAAGACATTTCTTCACAAAAGAAAAATAGATCAGATAATGATTCCCACAGGAATGACGGCCTATCTCCAGACTCTTGATATTGCAATAAAGAAGCCATTCAAAGACAATTTGCGCATGGAAATTAATCACTACATTGAAAATAGAATGGAGAGTAATCAGCGTGGAAACATTGTGAAACCTAAACTGCAAGAAGTTGTGACTTGGGTGAACAATTCATGGGAGAAAATCACTGACAGTTGCATTGCAAATGCACTGCGAGCAGGCTACCTTGACAAGAAGTACTCATTTAAAGACAGTGCTAATTGCTAAACATGAGAGATTTGGTCCACTGATTCTGAAAGAAATGGAGTCACAAGAAATTCACCAGGAAATTCAGGAATTGGATTGTTATGATGATATTCCAGAAGATGATGACATGATTGTCATTGAATAAATGAGTAAATTCTTGATACTGTAGGATTCAGTTTGTCTGGTTTGTGTTGACAACTACCGTACTACCGTACGGTATACAGGTAATAAATTTCCTTTATTTTTATTTAACAATAAATATGTACCGTATTCTTCTTCATGGAAAAATAAGATATCCCCTAAAAATAAGACCTAGGGCATCTTTGGGAGCAAAAATTAATATAGGACACTGTCTTATTTTCAGGGAAACAGGTTAGTTCCTTGAGGAATTACTACACATACAGAGATCCTTAACTTCTAACGCTTATAAACAAATCCCAAACTTAACACATGAATAAAATTATGAGCAGAAGGTATTCTTCGCTTAACTTAATGATAACTGCTGTTTTAGCCTCTATTTTGCCTGTATGGGATTAAATAGAGGCAACTAACCTGGGTCCATTTATGGTTATCACTTGTTATTGAATGTACATCACAGATTAAAGTCTAGAACAAATCAAAAATTTAAAATCACATTATTGTATAGGTATACAAACATATGAAGACATTTAATAAATGAATTTCAAATAAATTCTAAATATTTCTTAAACATGTCTTACCTGCATTGTTGGACGTAAGAGAATGTGCTTACTTTGGTAACCTGGAGATTTCATATTACTGGATTGCCTATAGTCACGTATCTCTGCTATGACACATCCACAATGAAAAATATTAACCTGTTTTAAGTGAAAATACTTGAGTAAATGTCCTTTTTCAAAGCACAAATAAGTGAGTTTACACTGAATGTTTTGGATTCTTTACACTCTCATGCAATATTTTTGGTCCTTCACATACCCATAACCAGCTTTTCTTAGAGGATTTACCTCTACATATATAAACCCTTTTAAAGGAACTATTTCCTGTTCATTACTCTGACCCAAAAAGCAATTTAAATCATTTCTAGCTATAGACTGACTTTTGGTATTTATATTTTATACTAGAAGCCTAGTGTAGGATTCAAAATTTCCATGGCGCCACCCACCCTCAAGTTGCAGGTCCAGCCCTGCCTCCCTCCAGTCCTTGAAACAGCCATGGCCGCTGCTGATTAGGCCCTCCCCCAGTACAGGTTCAGAGAGGCCCTGCCACCCCAGCCACACGCAACCTCCTCCTTCCAGTTGCCCCATTACAGCTTCCTGGTTAATTAGCATATTTCTATTATATATATAGAGAGAAATTACAGTTCATGGAAATTACTGTTAATTGGCTGTTATACTTTGCTAAGTTTGTCAGTTATTAATTGTCCATCAGCCCTGTTATGAGTTTCAGCTTATAGATAAAATTGTTATTATTTGTTAAAATTTCCAGCAGACAGTATTTATTAATAAAAGGAAGACAGCTAAGTATAAGTTAAAATAATCTTCTGTTAAAAATAGTTTCCTAGTCCTTTTTTCTAAGTCCAAAGAGCCTTTATGGCTTAAATCTTCATAATTATCACTTGTCAATTATTCACAGTATTGTTTTTTCTCCAATTCAAAATTTTAAGTGTGTACTGTGACCTCCATGC
This sequence comes from Vespertilio murinus, assembly GCA_963924515.1. Lineage (NCBI taxonomy): Eukaryota > Metazoa > Chordata > Mammalia > Chiroptera > Vespertilionidae > Vespertilio > Vespertilio murinus. The sequence goes on along the minus strand of OZ004707.1, from coordinate 93,961,649 downwards.
TATCTTGTCATCATGCTTTTTAACAAGTATTTGAGTTACTACAATATGACCTATGTGCCAGGCACTATCCTCAAGGCCTCACAGATACAGTTGTGAGACAGCACTTGTTCTCAGTGTGGGAAGACAGGTAATAAACATGTAAAAAATTTAAAAAGTTATTTTACACAGTGATGAATGCTACAAAGGAAATAAAATAGGAAGGGGCTAATTTAGATTCTTTGCTGAGATAAACACCTCTCTGAAGAAGTGATGTTTCAGTTGAGATCTAAATTGCAACATTGCCAGATATGTGGAGTAGATCACTCCAAACATAAAGAATAGCAAATCAATAAGCTTAAGTGTTTTAGTTTGGAAAGAAGGCATACATGGCTGGAGTGTACTGAGTGGAAATGAGATCAGGGGTTTTGTGCACTGAGAGGACACTACAGAACTTCACGCAGGCACCTTTTTTAATTTTTGTTTTATAAGCTTAATCTCTGGAAAATTTATTTCTCAGGTTCTAAAATGAAAGCAGGAAGTTTTGCAAAATATAGCAGGTCATGACCATATACTTTCAAGATACAGTTGACATTTGCACATGAACTGGGTGTAAAAGGTAAGAATAGGGTAACTCTTTAAAGATTCAAAATACTGGCAATAGAACTGATTTGGGAGGTAAAATAAAAAGTTGTGTTTTTTCATGTTAAGTTAAAGAGTTATTACATATCCTAGCAAATATGTGTTTGGAATGGTAACTGTGAGAGATATAAGCAAGAAATTAAATGTCATTTTAAAACTCATAAAGCTGGTTGAGATCAACCAGGGAGAAAGTGTTACTAAATACAGTGCCTAGGACTGAACCTGAAATCAAATATTTATGCGTGGAAGAGTTAACAGCAAAGACAACTGAAGCATTGCAGAGAAAAGAGGAAAACCACAAACGTGATGTCTCAGAAGCCAAAAGAAAGCTATCTCAAGAAGGATGTAGTCATCTGCACTGAGTTTTGCAAAGAAACCAGAAAAGGATTTTTTAAGTTAAGAGATAGTACTAACATGCCCGTATTTTTTAACTAAAAGAGAGAGGAAAATAGATGATAGAAGAGAAGGAGAAAGGTCATCGTAGCAAGTCACTGAAAAGGAAGTGTATCCAGGAAAAAAAAATGGAGAAGATGCTTTAGGAACAGTTTACTTCATCCATTTTAACAGGAAGGCAGACAGAAAGTGTGGACAGAGATGTGGGAATACTGGTAAACTAGTGCTAGGAAGAAAACATCTCCTATCATTCATCTTAAGGCTTCCTTTTCCTCAGTACAGAACAGAGTACGGCTGGGGTGAAACCAAGGGAATAAGTGGTTTCTTCCATAATTTATTGATTGAAGTAAAAGGGAGATTTCCTATGGAAGAGTTAATTTTCATAGCAATTATAAAAGAATCAACTGAATGTACATAATCAGTGTAGCCTAAAGGATAAATATCCCACAATAAACCAATTTTCATAGTGTTTCCAATAATGTTTCATTTCATGTTCTATCCCAGCTGTGGGCCAACTACGGCCCTCGGGACGAATCTGGCCTGTTTGGCTGTTCTATCGGGCCCGCAGAGCCAAAAGAGCGGAGGGTCCTATTGTTCTTCCCTCCGCTCCTTCACCAGCAGCCCAAGATGAGAGTGCCAGCATGGTCAGGTTGCTTTCGTTCTGGCCCTCCGGTCCAGTTTAAGAACCCATTGTGGCTCTCAAGTCAAAAAGTTTGCCCTCGCTGAAACCGGTTTGGCTCAGTGGATAGAGCATCAGCCGGCAGACTGAGAGGTCCCAGGTTCAATTCCGGTTAAGGGCATGTACCTTGGTTGTGGGCACATCCCCAGTAGAGGGTGTGTGAGAGGCAGCTGTTCGATGTTTCTCTCTCATCGATGTTTCTAGCTCTCTATCCCTCTCCCTTCCTATCTGTAGAAAATAAAATATTTTTTTTAAAAAAAGTTTGCCCACCCCTGTTCTAACCACTGTTGAGAATACAGATAAATATCCTTTAGTATAAAACAATACTAGAGGCCCGGTGCACGAAATTCCTGCATGGGGGGAGGGGCTGTCTATCAGCCCAGCCTGCACCCTCTCAAATCTGGGACCCCTCAAGGGTTGTCCAAAGTCCCGTTTAGGCCACATCCCATGGGTAGTCAGGCATCCTTCTCACAATCCAAGACTGCTGGCTCCCAACTGCTCGTCTGCCTGCCTTTCTAATTATCCCTAACCATCCTGCCTGCCAGCCTGATCACCCCCTAACTACTCCCCTGCCAGCCTGACTGATGCCTAACTTCTCCCCTGCCAGCCTGTTTGCCGCCAACTGCCGTCCCCTGCAGGCCTGATCCCTCCCAACTGCCCTCCCCTGTTGGCCATCTTGTGGTAGCCATCTTTGTCCACATGGGAGCAGGATCTTTGACCACATGGGAGCAGCCATCTTGTGTGTTAGATTGATGGTCAATCTGCACATTACTATTTTATTAGATAGGATACAGGCCTGCTGCATGGGTTGGGGCAGGCAGGTTTGTCCTGAAGGATGTCCTGGATCAGGGTGGGGTTTCCCTTGGGGTGTGAGGTGCCCTGGGCAAGGGCCTGTGGTAGTTTGCAGGCTGGTCCCAGCCCTTGGCAACCCAAGTGGAGGCCCTGGTATCTGGGGCTTATTTATCTTCTACAATTGAAACTTTATAGCATGGAGGGGAGCCAAGCCTTCTGCTTGCTCAGTGGTGGCAGCCATTTCTATTGGGACTTATATATCTTCTATAATTGAAACTTTGTAGCCTTACACAGAGGCCTTGGCCGGCCAGGGTGGGTGGAAAGCTTGGCTTCATCCATCACCAGGGGCAACTCTAGCCTCCTGCTCTTTCCAGTTCTGTGGCTGCCGCCATTTCTGTTTAGATTTATGTATCTTCTATCATTGAAACTTTGTATCCTTGAGTGGAGGCCTATGCTGGCAAAGACAGGAGGAAAGCTTGGCTTCCTCCATTGCTAGGGAAACTCAAGCCTCCCTCCTGTTCTCTGTGGCCATAGCCATCTTAGTTGGGTTAATCTGCATACTTGCTCCTGATTGGATGATGGGAGTGGTGAAGTGGAGTGGTGATTAATTTGCATATTACTCTTCTGTTAGATAGGACAGTTGACAAATCTAAGGACATGTTTAAAAGAAGAAAATTGCACCTGAGATTTTTCTAGGAGATCAACCAAGATAGGAGGCAATTCTTCCGCATCCAAGTATTCAAGCAATTCCCCTTCTTCATAAGGCAGTCGAATGGTCTCAGAATCTTAATTAAAGAAAAAAAAAAAAAAAAGTTTCTGAAAAGACTGAGGCTGGGTACATAATTTAAATGAGTTTTCCCCAAAAAAACCATAGAGAACAAAGCCAAAAGGCTCTCGTAAAGGCCTTCCTTTTGTATGTCTTATAAAAGAATCACTTTATATACTGCTAAAAGACTTGGGTGAGTTTTAGATCAGGGTGCCTGGCCAGTTTGGTTCAGTGGTTAAGCATTGAAACAAAACAAAGAGGTCACCAGTTGGATTCCCCATTGGGTTGCTGGCTCCATCCCCAGTGGGGGGGAGCAGGAAGCAACTGATTGATGTTTCTATCTCTCTGTCTTTCTCCTTTCGTCTCTCTCTAAAATCAGTAAAAACATATTTTAAAAGAAAAAATAATTTTAGATCATAAAGGAAAAAAAACACATAACATCTCATGGGAAAACATCTAGCATAATAATCAAAATACAAATTATGACCAGCAGTACAATAATTAGAATATGACAAAATTCCAATGTCTGATAACTGAAAGTCATTGAAGATTGCTTAATCAAATCTGGAAATCAGTGATAATCTGGTACCTAATCTGAAAAATGGTCATTACAGAACAAAATTCTCTTGGTATAACAATTTGCAATTATCAACACTTAACCAGGTGAGTTCCTTGTAGAACTCATACTATCACCATATCAAAATTTGTGATGGCTCTTTAGTGAAATCTAAGATTATATATATTTTAAAACTCTATTTTCATATTCACATGAAAATAAAAACAAAATGTTAACATATGTAAATTACTCAAAAGGCAGTCAGTCTGCTTAATTTTTAAAGTTTCAGACTCAATATAATTCAAAATGTAGAAGAAAAACATAACTTAAAACACCTCATACTATCTTAAAATATTAATGGCAATTGAATGAAAGAATTATTATATTTTTAAATTACATCTTTTACAATTTAACTACAATGACCTGTCTCAATCAAAACAATCCTCAAACACAGAACAAGACCTTCCAACCTCAGAGGGAAGGCAGGGGGAAGGAAGGAGTAAGAGATCAACTAAAGAAGTTGCATGCATGCATATTAGCATAACCTATGGACAAGGACACTGGGGTAGAGGGGGTTTACCTTGGGGGTGGGAGTGGTCGGGGAGGGGTCGAACAGGGGAAAAAGGGGACACATGTAATACTTTAAAAAATTAAATTAAAAAATAGGGGGGAAAAAAACACAAGCCTTTCTAGTGGCTTCCACTGAACCAAGAATAAAATCTGAAGTTCTACACCACCCCCCGCCCCCTGCCCCCCCCCCAAAAAAAAATCACTTCTCAAATGGATATTTCAGGAAGATTAATCACATTAGAGATAAATTCTAATATTCTAACGAAATATAAAGGAAAAGTTGGAATGAAAGTCTTCTTTTATCAGTTCATCACTATCTGAAGGACAGACCATTTACCAGGTTAAGAAAATCCTTCTGCCCAGCTGGCATGGCTCAGTGGTTGAGCATTGGAGCTATGAACCAGGTCACAGTTCATTTCCAGGTCAGGGTACATGCCCGGGGTTGTGGGGATCAAACCCCAGTAAGGGCATGCAGGAAGCAACCCATCAATGACTCTCTCTCATTGATGTTTCTATCTATCTATCTTCCCCCCCACTTTCCTCTCTGAAATAAATAAAAATATATTTTATTAAAAAAAAAGCCCACACATTCTGCCAGGCAGAGAGACTTTTGTGGCTGCTGCCCTCTGGAGGTTCTTACCTGATCCATTTTTTCCCCTGAGCATCAAAGAATATCCCTCATTTCCTGGATATAGGTTGACCACTAAGCAGGACAATGTCTCTTGCATGACAAGCTTCTCTAACAAGTTCACATTTCTTCTTAACTTCTGCTTTAAAGAGGCAGAGATCATGAAAATAATCCAGCATAATCTTAACAAAAAAATACTATGATTTAACAAAAGAAGACTTGAATTAATCTTTTAGAGCTCATTCCACATTATGATGCTGAATATATAGGGAAGATAGACAAACATTATAATTGCATATTACATAACATCTATGTAAACTTAATTATCTATTGCTGTTTTATATAAATTAATTTGTATCACAAAGAAAAAACAGTGATCTATAAAACAAAAAAAAGGTGAAATAATTCTATATAAACAAATGAAGAATTTGGGGCATTCTCCTTGGCTGTACTGTTATAGGAGTACATTTCTTAAATATTTTATGGCTTAAATTAAATTTACACAAGTTCAAGAGCTCAAATACAATGTTAAACTAAAAAATATCTAATTGTTAAGAAGTGGGCAATTAAAGCAATTTTCTGTAAATTCAATTTGACTACTCCTTAGAAACCATTTTGTTAGAGAGAAATCCATCAGAGTCCTGGCCAGATAGCTCAGTTGGTTAGAGAATTGTCCCAATAACACTAAGGTTGCAGGTTTGATCCTGGTTAAGACAGATACAATAATCAACCGATGAATGCATAAATAAGTGAAACAAATCAATGTTTCTCTCTCTCTCTCTCTCTTCCCCCCCTCTCTCTCTAAAAAAAATTAAAATTAAAAAAATTTTAAAGGAAAAAAAATCCATTAGAAAATATAATATGCATATTTCAAAACCCATTATTTTAGAAATGTACATGACTTAAAATAAAGCCTAATTACAGATAAACAATTCCTGTCATGAAATCTTATTTGTGAAATCAGTCAATAGAATATTCATTTTACATGATCTCAAAAAACATGTTTTGAGTATCACATATTAAAAATGTATAGAGCCAAATGCAGAAAGTAATTATAATTCTTGATCTGTTGTTACCATAGACTCAAAACACTGCATTTTCAAATTTGAAAAAATGGCAAAATAATTTTTACCCAATTTGATATAAAAAAAAATACTACTGAAGATACTAAAATTTTAATGTCTTTTCAAATGATGAAAGAAAACCTTATCATCTGACATTAGACACGTTAGATCAGCCGTGGGCAAACTACGGCCCGCGGACCAGATCTGGCCCATTCGGCTGTTCTATCCGGCCTGTGGAGCCTAAAGAATGGAGGGTTCTCTTGCTCTCCCCTCCGCTCCTTCACCAACAGCCCAAGATGAGAGTGCCAGCATGGTCAGGTTGCTTTTGTTCTGGCCCTCCGGCCCAGTTTAAGAACTCATTGTGGCCCTCCAGTCAAAAAGTTTGCCCACCCCTGGGTTAGATACATTTTGACAATATACGTACTCTTCAAGGTAACAAATTGGGTCCTGAATGGTGTGGCTAAGTTGGTTGAAGCAGCATCCCATGCTGGGTTTGATTCCCAGGCAGGGCACATTGCAGATTCATTCACCAGTCAGGATGTCTATGTAAGGCAATTGATCCTTCTCTCTCTCTCTCTCTCTCTCTCTTTCGCTCTCTCTCTCTCTCTCTCTCTCTCTCTCTCTCTCTCTCAGCAATTGATCCTTCTCTCTCTCTCGCTTTTATTTTTAGTCAAGAAAACCCCAAATTAAGTATTTGGTTCTTCCTGGAAATGGGATGAGGGGCTGAATCCGCCCAGGGCGTGGAGGTCAGGAGTGCCTAGGCGTGGGAGATGCCAGGCAGGGGGTCTGGGCTGGGGTGTGGCAAATGGGCCTTCAGGTTACACCAGAGTTGTGGCTGCTCAGTCTTCAGGACACCGCAGCCTGGGATGCAGGGCTCAGGCTGGCTCCTTCCCCTCACCAGTCGCTGTCCGGAGCACCAGGGCAGTGACAGCATCCAGGCAGCAACAGCTGCCTGTGCTCCCCCAGGAAACAGAGCCATCCCTGCCAGTCGAGGCGTGCCCTTGAGGTGGGACTCCGCAGTCTGATCCTTCTCTTTCTCTTTCTTTCTTTCTCTCCCCACTACCCCCCAAATTTAAAAACAAGTTGGTTTCCATGTAGTTCTGGAGTGAACATATATATATATATATCAAAGGACAGAAAATTTCTTACAGGACAAGCTAGTATCTTCAGGCTTGTGGGCCATATGGCCTGTGATGCTCAGGTCTGTCATTGCATTGTAAAATCAGCCACAGGAAAGATATTACAAGCCAATAGGTGTGGCTGGATTCCAATACAACTTTATTTACAAAATACACAGTAAGCTGAAACCAGTTTGGCTCAGTGGATAGAGCGTCGGCCTGCAGACTGGAAGGTCCCAGGTTCGATTCCGGTCAGGGGCATGTACCTTGGTTGCGGGCACATCCCCAGTGGGGAGTGTGCAGGAGGCAGCTGATCGATGATTCTCTCTCATCGATGTTTCTAACTCTCTATCCCTCTCTCTTCCTCTCTGTAAAGAATCAATATATCAATAAAATATATTTAAAATAACAACAAAAAAAACAAAAAGCAAAATACACAGTAAGCCAGATTTGGCTGGTGGACAATGGTTGCCATTCCTAATGTAGAATCTTTATATATCTATCTTATCTTAGTTCTGTCTCTGAGGTGAAGATAAAGTTCATTAAATTGATTATTGTAATAGTTTTATGGGTGTATAGATTTCAAAATTACAAAATGTATCTTTTTATTTTATTATTAACTAGAGGCCCGGTGCATGAAAATTCATGCACTGAAGGGGGGGTCCCTCAGCCCCGCCTGCCCCCTCTCACAGTTCAGGAGCCCTCAGGGGCAGAAGGTGACCAGCGACCAGGGGAAGGCGACACCCCCATCACACCTCTGCTACTGCCACTGCTGGCAGCACAAGCCTTGACAGGCCCTAGTTACCTGAGCTGCAGGTGGCCCTGGGCAGCTGGGCATCCAGCATCTGAGGTTGGCCTGCACCTCAGGCCAGCCCTGGGCAGCTGGAGGGCTAAAGGGAATGGGAAACTCTGGAGGCCAGCCAGGCCTTGCCACATGCCTGCCGCCACCCCAGCAGGTCTGTCATCTTTGAGGGTGTGGCAGTCAATTAGCATATTCTCCCTTATTGGCTGTGGGAGCAGCCATCTTTGAGAGCATGGCAGTCAACTATCATATTCCCTCTTTATTAGATATGATATGAAATTTATTATATATCAATTATACTGCAATAAAACTTATGCAAAACTTACTGCAAGATTTATTTATAGTTTAACAATCATTTTCTCGTAATGTTAAGATTTCAAAAATTACTTAGGCACTATAGGAATCCCACTGATTTTTTTTAAAATATATTTTTATTGATTTGTTTCCAGAGAAGAAGGGAGAGGGACAGAGAATTAAAAACATCAATAAGAGAAAAACACTGATCAGCTGCCTCTGCACACCTCCCACTGGGGATATGCCCACAAACCAAGCTACATGACCTTGACTGGACTTTAACCTGGGGCCCTTCAATCTGCAGGCTGATGCTCTAACCACTGAGCCAAACCGGTTAGTGCTCCACTGATTTTTTTTAACCTAAATGGTAAAATGATATTAATTTTTAAATTAGGGGCAGATAACATAACTCAAAAAGCCCTTTAAGGTCCTTACAACTTAATAGCACAATAAATATCAGAAAATCAATTTTATTACTTTCAACTGCCCATATTTTTATGTTAAATAAAAAAATTTAATTTAACCTGGCCATGAACTAATTTTGTGACCAAATTCACCTATTATTACCACAACTGATTTTCTTACATGCCCTATATTAGCTTTAACTTTTCAGTACAAATCACCATGAACAGGTTACTTTCCTCCTATCTTCAGTCTACAAATGCTTTCTCAGAAGGGAAAAGAAACAAAGAATACACAGGTTGGGCCCTAACCAGTTTGGCTCAGTGGATAGAGAGCAGAGCTATGGACTGAAGGTCCCAGATTCGATTCCAGTCAAGGGCACATCTGCAGTAGGGCTTGATCACCAGTAAGGGGGGTGCAGGAGGCAGCTGATCAGATTCTCTCTCATCATTGATGTTTCTCTCTCTCCCTCTCCCTTCCTCTCTGATATCAATAAAAAAAAATACACACACACACAACACACACACACACAAAAGAATACACAGGGTAGGGCAATAGATTTAAAGTTGTTCAGATAGAAAATAATACAGTTAGTAAGTAATAATGTATAAGGATGAACTCTGGCCCTAGCTGGTTTGGCTCAGTGGATAGAGTTTTGGCCTGCAGACTGAAGGGTCCTGGGTTCAATTCTAGTCAAGGGCTCGATCTCCAGTGGGGGATGTGCAAGAGACAGCCAATCAATGATCAATGATTCCCTGTTATCACTGATGTTTCTATCTTTCTCTCCCTCTCCCTTCCTCTCTGAAATCAATAAAAAATATATATATATTAAAAAATTTTTAAAAATAAACTTCCACTTACTTGAAACTGTAAACCTACTTTTGCCCTACACAACATCCTATCTAATAAGAGTAATATGCAAATTGTACATCACTCCAACACACAAGATGGTCTCTCCCATGTGGACACAAGATGGCACAAGATTGCCAGCAGGGAAGGGCAGTTGAAAGGGACCAGGCCTGAAAGGGAGGGTAACTGGGTGGGATCAGGCCTGCATGGGAGGACAGTTGGGGGAGGATGAGGCCTGCAATGGAGGGTGACAGTTGGGGGTGACCAGGCCGGCAGGGAGAGGGAAGTTGGGGGGAACCAGGCCAGCAGGGGACAGCAGTTAGGGATGACCAGGCTGGCAGGGGAGGGCTGTTGGGGGCAATCAGGCTGGCAGAGGAGCAGTTAAGTCATCGATCAACCTGGCCGGGGAGTGTTTATGGGTGATCAGGCTGGCAGGCAGAAGTGGTTAGAGGCAATCAGGCAGGCAGACAGGTGAAAGGTTGAGATCCAGCAGTCCTGAATTGAAACGGATGTCCCAAGATTGATGAGGGTGCAGGTTGGGTTGAGGGACTCCCCCCATCCTCCATGCACGAATTTCATGCATCAGGCCTCTAGTATTAGTATACTTTTTCTGACTTACCAATGGGATATTCTGTTACTCAGTAAACATTGTTCCCATCTCCTACCTAAGCATGTGATCTCTACCTTGTAGCCGGAGCCCTGGGTCAGCTGTAAAACTGGCTAGAATTTGGCTGGAAAAGATGTTAGCTCATTCACAAAAATATAAATAATCTGCTTCAAATGTAACTCTTTCAAATTACCCTCTTCCTCTACATTTTTTTTACCCTCTACATTTCAAAAGTCGTAACAATATATAAAATGTATATTTACCTTAACCTCAGGCTCTTTTTCACATTCTTCAATATATAAGTCATAAAGTTTTTGAAATACAGATTTTCTAAAATTTAATAAAGACAATATAAAAAATAATGTGAATATAATAATCATTGTAAAATAAATGTTATCAAATTTTCTCATGCCCCCTCCCCCCAATTCCTTAAGATTGGAGGTGAAGTGGACATGGCTAACATAAACTAAGAAAGTTTTAATATATGCCAAGTACCTATAATATAACATCTCTAGTAGTGCCTATTTGGAATGCAATAAATGATGGCTCTCATCCTATTTCAATGAGTCTAAAGTCATCAATTAATAAAGTATTCATACCTTCCAGTAGGTAAGTATTTCCTTTTAGGAGGTCTCTGTCGGGCACTTTCAATGACATACTAAAGAAGAAAAGTTTATGAAATAGCTTGCCTTTTACTTAGTGAATGAACTATGTTTTAAGTATGTTTAAAACACATGTAAGCCTAAAACGGCTATTCAGTCACTCAAGTCTGAGTCCTATTAAATTATATGTTATAAGAAAAAATGATTTAACTTCTAAATATCCTATATAGCAAAGTGCTAATATGCAAATGGTCATCACACCCTCATGCTGTTAGTACCGGTTCAGACATTCAACACTGGGGAGAGAGGATTGGGGACCAGCCAGGCACAAACGAGTTCTCAATAGAGGAATGGGGACAAGCCAGGCTGCGGCCCAGGAAAGGGACAAGCCGCACTCCCCACGGTCCTAGGCACCAGTGGCTGGGCTTGTGGCCTGGGAGAGAGACAAGCCATCCATCCCATGGTCCCAGGCACCAGCGCCTGTGCCCTGGGATAGGGACAAGCCGTCCACTCCACAGTTCCCTGCAGCTGAGGCCAACCGGGGTGAAGCTGGCCTGGGTCCTGGGGCCCGCAGCCAGCTAGAGGAGGAATCCTGGGTTCCAGGTGTGGGGGGAGGTAGAAGCTGTTAGGGGTAGTCAAGCAGGCAAAGATGGATAGGGGCAATCAGGCAGGCAGGCAGTGGGGATAAGGGCAATCAGGCAGGTAGGCAAGCAGTTAGGAGACAGTGGTCCCGGATTGCGAAAAGCAGTTGGACACTCCCGGAGGGGTCCCAGACTAGAGAGGGCGCAGGCCAAGCTGAGGGATCACCCCCCCCCCCCCCCGCATAAATTTCATGCACTGGGTCTCTAGTGTTATAGGTAAGTGAAATTTAAACTTCTCTAAAATTTAGCAGACCATTTCATTGCTATAAGAAAATGTGATTTCATAACTCAGAAATATTCTCAGTATATTTTATGGTTATTCAGAATACGCAGAGCATATCCAATTGCAATGACTTAATTTTTTGGCTATTTCCCCCTTCAATTGAGAAATCAGAAAACTTATCAAAATAGAAAAACATCATTTTAGAAATTCTGTCCATTTAAATAATAGTCAAATAAATAAATAAATGACTATTATTTAATAAGTAAGTTATTATTTAAATAACTATTATTATTTAATAAGTAAGTCAAAGTTTTTTAAATACAGATTACTACCTAGTCCTAAGGATGAAGTATTATTTAATTTTTATTCTACAGCATTATTAACTGAGAACTTCAAGTAACAGTTGATTCAAACATTGCCCAGTATTTTAATATTTACAGCAAAATGTGCATACTTGCCCTAACATGATATTAATGTACTCCTCTGACAATCAGAACAAAATTTCTTAAAACTGAGTTTTGTCAATTAATGTCAATTCTATTTCAATATATAACTTAGTGTCGTCTTACCTCTGCACGATCCAAAGCTAGTTCTAAAGCTTGCTGCTGTAAAAAAGTAAATAGTGTATTTGGTAATATTAGCTGTTTTCACAAAAAAACAATTCAATATACACATAACATTTGTAATTAAGTGTTTAAGTTTAATTTTCTAAAATAAGTCTAATATATTTCCTTTTCTCTTCTCCACACCTCATATTGTATGCTCAATATCTATATATGTAAAAGCCTAAGTGACCAACCAAACAGGTCGACCAGTCACTATGACGTGCACTGTCCACCAGGGGGCAGATGCTCAACGCAGAAGCTGCCCTCTGGTGGTCAGCGCACTCCCACAGCCAAACTCTCGAGGTCCCTCCCCCTAGCCAGCAGGCTGGCCCTGATCAAGCAGACTGGTTAACCTTCTAGAGCCCTTCCTCCCAGCCGGCCAACCTCCCAGGGCTCCAATGACCCCAACTGGGCTGGCCAGCCAATCTCCCGCAGCCCCTTCCCCAAGCTGGCCAACTCTCTCGGACCTAATCGTCCCCGATTGCCGGCCAGGCCGAGGGAACACACCCATGCCAAAGGGACCCCAGCTGTGCAAGAATTTGTGTTCCAGGCCTCTAGTATATTATAAAGAAAAAAATCTGGCAGCCTTAGGCACCTGATTATGACAACAAATTAGATAAGAAATGCTAAAATAGCTTTCTTTGGCCAGGGCATGAGACTGATACAGGGTAATGGGCTAGAGATAGTAACTACTACCACTTTATAAACTTTAGCTTCTTTAACGTTCTAAAAGCACCATTCAGTAAAATATATTGGTCATCAAGTATGCAATTCAAATAAAGCAAAGACTACTCTCCTAATCTTCTAAGAATCCTGAAAATTGGGGGTGCTTATTTCCAGCACAAAAACATCATTCTGAATATATATACTTGACAGATACATAAGGTTTTTTTTTTTAATTATTTGGCTATAAAACCTTAAAGTTTATATAAAAGAATTATAATAATTATGTTGATACCTATCATCAACTTAGAAAATCCCAATATATTAAGGCAGATATTCTTTAATGTTTTTAAGTCAGTGCCTAGTAGAATGCAATTAAATAATGGCTAATTATCATGTTTCAATGACTTTAAGATAACATCAACTATAAGCAAACATCATTAAGAAAAATGTACTATCAGTTATAATTGTAAGATGTCACTGATTGTAGATTCTTCTTCAATTTAATATTAAAATGTAAAAGAGAATGAATGTATCTTCTAGTTGATAAAATATAGTATTATTAGTACATATACAATTTAAGATCGACTAGTAGGTTCCCATCCTTCATCTGTTATTTGGAGACCCTTATTTTAAGGAAATGAGAAAATAATTTCTATCTTTCCTACCTGTAAAGTTTCTTTTGTAAGGACACAGAAAAATAAAAATTACTAGGCTTTAAACAAAATTAAGCAAATATACTGCTAGTGATTTCTTTTCCTAGTTTTGTGGTTTGGGTACTGCACAGGGTTATTGTATTTTTCATTCACAATGAATCATTTTTAATGACTAAGGCACAGAACTTTCATTTTTTTATTTACAAGGATCTAAAATTTTCTCTTTTATTTGTAGGCTCCAACAATTCAATCTACCAAGTTGCATTGGGTAAAACCTCTCAGCATCCACCAAAACCCAAAAAGGTAAAGGAAAGAATAAATATTGCCAGACTTTGGAAATCATGAAAAGGTTTAAGTGATCCTGCCACCCTAGTTAGTCCTAAGGATGAAGAAATCAGATGATTACAAAAATAACTGGCCTTTTAATTTAGACTATAAGAAAAAACAATTCACATTATCAAATACCTAAAGTGGAATAAGTGAAATATATACTTTCAAAAGATTCAGTTGAAATAAATGTTTTGCAATTTATCTTAAAAATCTTATGAGGTTCAAATTCTCAAGAAAACTGGGCAAGATGACATTCCTGAGTATAAAGCATTTTCAAGCACAAAAACATCATTCTGAATATATATACTTGACAGATACATAAGGTTTTTTTTTTTTAATTATTTGGCTATAAAACCTTAAAGTTTATATAAAAGAATTATAATAAACATAGTCAAAATATACACTCTAGGACAATTTAAATGGTAAATCTTCTCAAGTAAGTATTTCACTTCTGAAATCTAAACTTAAAAAATTGTGAGATATACCTACATATGTAAATATAAGCATAATTTACATACTACCTTCTTCAAATACTTTAGAAAGAAATGATTAGCTAATATAATATATAAAGCAAGGTGTGAACCTCACTGCAACTGCTCTACTTATCTCTAACAGAGCAGGGGTTGAGTGGCAAGATTCCAAAGGAGAAGGGAGACAAATGTTTTCTGAGGCTAATTCAACATGGTGGTCAGTGTTCATTTATTCTCATATTATCAAATATTACTATTTCTTTAAAACATTAGAAAGTGTTTTTCCCCCTTTGTCTTTAATTTTTAGTTACAAAAGTTAAATGCCCAGCCCTACGTTATGTTTAGTGACTGTAAGTCAGTGAATAGAAATGTGCCATTAGAAGACTAAAACTGATGTTTTAAATGTTATTTAAAGCACATTACATTTGTTTTAAAAAAAAAAAAACCTAAATTAAGAGAAACTTTAAAATATGAGAAGCCAATAATAAAATATATATATTTTTTAAAAAGCCGAAACCGGTTTGGCTCAGTGGTAGAGCATCGGTCTGCGGACTGAAGGGTCCCGGGTTCGATTCCGGTCAAGGGCATGTACATTGGTTGCAGGGGCATCCCCAGTGGGGAGGTGTGCAGGAGGCAGCTGGTTGATGTTTTCCTCTCATCGACGTTTCTGGTTCCCTATCTCTCTCCCTTCCTCTCTGTAAAATATCAATAATAAATATATTTTAAAAAATAAAAAATAAAATATGAGAAGCCCCCAAAACTATCATATTTATACCCATCCTTCTTGCCAATGATTTGGACTATGATAAATAGAAGTACATTTTAATGTTTCATAAAGATAAAGACAGGTGGATTATCTGTATAACCTGGATATTTTAACACAGAATTGACAGATGAGCCCCCTATTTTGTGCAGAAAATTTTGCATGTAGTTACTAAGTAATTTCCCAGTTAGAGAACTTGAACTGATTGCAAGGGGATTTCTGTATCTATAATAGATATTTTTATGGAGATAAAGAAATAGAACAATCTAAAACATAAATAACATATTGAGCTATAGCTTACCATTGTGGTATAAAATAGGGGTCCAAAATGTAAATTTAACTGCGTTGAAGTAGGGTGAAAACCATGCCTTTAAGGTAAATCTTATAGCACTGTAAAAGCAAAAACAAAACCCCCATATTAACATAAAGCTAATAAGAGAAATGATAATAATTTAGTAAGGAAAATATTATTTGAGGTATGTTTTCCTAATACACTTTTTAATAATCAGCAATAATGAAATTCATGTCACAATCTATCCATTCACTGTTGAAAAATATACTTTTGACTAGGTAGGGCAAAATACAGTTTGCAAGTTAAAATGATTACTCACTTTCTTCAAAAATATTTAATATCCAGGAGAGAAAAGAACAAAAGTTCATTGTTACTGGTCTCATTGATTCCTCTGGATTACTAGTAACCACCTTCCCACTGGCCTTGATTGCTCTACAGTTGACTTTACAAATCATACACTTTATCATATCTGCTAATTCCCCCAAATACCCTAGGCTATGTTTTCCAGATGCAGCTAAAGTCCTTCCAACAAACTGGATACACTTCTGAAGAATTTCATTTCTCTAACACAAGGGTTCTCATTCTGGCTGCAAAACACAGTAACCTCGAGAGCTTTAAAAAATGGAATACCCATGTATCACCCCTCCAGTGATTTTCATTATCTGGTCTGGAGTAGGGCCCAGGGATCAACATTTTTAGAACTCCCCAAGTGATTCAAAGGTGCTGTCAGAATTAAGGCCAGCCCACTACTATATCCTCTCTGCTTCAAACAGAGATGGTGTATATCTACTCTCTAAGTGATGCCAAATAAATAAGGCTTATTTTTAACCGAATTTACCTAATTCCTTGTAATCCCGTGTCTGTCTGTCTATACAGGTGAACTAAAAGCACATCTGCAAATGACAGAAAATAGTATTTTCCATGTAAAATTCTTTTGGCTTGTTTTGGTGAACCCAAAGTTTAGGTTTTGCTAGTTTAGGTTTATTAAAAGAGAGAGAGTGTGTGTGTGTGTGGGGGGGGGGGGGCGCGCACAAGGAGATGGAGATGGAGGGGAAAAAACAACCCAAATTAAGAATAATCATTAAAAATGATTAAGACATTAATCCTACTCTTGAAGAGTTCATGATTAATTTGACCGATGTATCTAAAGATTAAATACTACATATACAGCCCAAACCAGTTTGGCTCAATGGATAGAGCGTTGGCCTGTGGACTGAAAGGTCCCCGGTTCAATTCTGGTCAAGGGCATGTACCTTGGTTGCGGGCACATCCCCAGTAGGGGGTGTGCAAGAGGCAGCTGATCCATGATTCTCTCTCATCGATGTTTCTATCCCTCTCTCTTCTTCTCTGTAAAAAATCAATAAAATATATTAAAAAATAAAAAATATATAAATATTATACATACAGGCAAATGTTATGGCTTTAAAATTAGATCTCTAATAGCTTCTCAGCCTCTTGGCAAACATCAAGTGTAAAATTAGATCTCTTGTCCCTAAACTGGGGGAATGGAGTGAAAAGGCTTAATGACACTAAATTATTTAAGTATTACAGACAAAAACCAATTACTATCACTTACAAACCAAACATTCTTACTTTATACTGGATATACATACTAGAAGTCTGTGAGAAAACCATTGTCGTCATCATCTTTACAGAATAAGGCACTTAAAACCAATGACTTTCCCAAGGTCACACTAGTGGAATTCAGATCACAATCAATTTTTAATTTTAGATTTTTCCCACTAAATCTTACAACCTTCAGACCAGTCAACCCAGCACCAGTTTTTAGATTTTTAAAAGCAAAGCATTTAAAATAAAGACCCGATTCTGCTCAGATAACATACTTTTTTCTTAATTTTGCTGTAAATTTACATCATGGTTATTAAACCACCGTACTGTACTTAATTTAACTTGGAAAATCTTGCTAAGCATTTTATATTTCATGTATTGTATTAGGAGAAATACAGTCCTTTCCATACGGTGGTTCCGGGGGATGGCTTCCAGGGGCAGTTATTCACCAAGATCGTTTCTGAACTCCCGGTAACCATGGCGAGAACCAGTAATTAATACAATTGTCACATCGCAATCGATTCCATCGATTTCTATGATGGATCCGAGTTTCCTCCAACTGCTCGAGCTTTGTAACAACTTAGGCTTTTCCTGCAATACGCCGCAACTCAAAAGCGAAGGAAAAGGCTTTATTCAATATGGACACCAAGAAACCCGCCCCCAAAGAAGCGCTACGCGAAATTACTGCGCTTCAAAATACCTGTAACTGGAACCCAAAAGTCAAACTAAAATGAAGAGCGTGCTTCGTGGCACCATGAAAGTCATACGGAGGTGGACGCCTAGACCGTGGCTGGCTCAGCTTGGCCCGAGTCACTAGGCGCACCGTCTTCCTTTTCCGGCCTCCGGAAAGTGACGTAATGCCGGAAGCGGCTCGCTCACCTCTGACCTCGGCCACCGGCTCTCGCGCGACTACCCTGCAGGCCGTAACCCACCACTAGAACACCGCTTGGCTGGGACTCGCTCCTTGCCGCCACCAGCGCACGCCCTCTATCCGGCGCGGTCCGGGGCCTTTTCTGGCGCCTCCATTTCTTTCCGGCTGCTGAGGGGCGGAAGACGGCCACAACGAAAGGAGAGGGTGGAGCTGGAGGGCGGCGCGGTTGGGTGCGTGAGTGCCAGGGGGCGTGGCTGCTAGGGTTTTGTTAACAGCCCCACCCCCACCCCAGTCCTCGTCCTGGCCCTTCCTGATTCCAAGCCCTGCAGGCTTAGTCTGGTCCCTAGTGTGCTGGTAGTGTTACCTGCACCTTTCACAGACTTCCCAGAGGTGTTATCTGCAGTCCCATGAGTCACAGAGGAAGAGGGCTGTCTCCACCTCAATTCTTGTCATGTGCCTATAAATGAATTTCAAGGAGAGACCCTGATTGTGTTGTTTTAAACTGAATTTATTTTTAAAAATTAAAGCATACTCATTTATTAAAGAAGTGAGACAAACAAATCTATACATCTGGCTTATGCAATGCAGATGGGCTATAAGTCCCTCTGAAGAGCGAGTGGGGTTGGGTTTCTGCCTTATATACCCTGTATCTACAAGACTTTTAAAAATAATTTAAACTTTGTTATTCTTTGTTCACCCTAGTGACCAGATGTCACACAATTTACTATGTGATCATCCCAATAAATCCCGCACCCATCCAGCACCAAACCTAGTTATTATAATATTATTGACTATATTCCCTGTTTGTTTGGTTTTTTAAATTCCCGTTAGATATCATGGTACAGATGAACTCTGATGTTCTCCCCTTTTCTTTGTTATGGCTTTCCCACTTAAAGTACCTGGCAATTAAATCTCCAGTGTTGGCTTCTCTGTTTAAACAGTGGGATAAGAAAAGACTGCACTCCTCCCCCTCCTCCCTCCTGTAAGGTTAGAAGGCGCAGGAATCTGACCACCAAGGAATTTTAAAGTAAAGTTTATTCCCCAGTAATGAGCGGTAGAGAGGTAGAGAAATTGTTACCTCATTACAGAGGTAGAGAAATCAGAATTGAAGAAGTGGGGAGGGAACAGGGGTGATGGAGATGGACCCAGCCTAGCTGCAGCATGGAAATGGTGGAGCAGCAACAAGTCTTTTTAAGGGGAGGAACAGGAGAGGGTTGGACCCAGGGCAGAACAGGAAGGGGTGGGCTTCAGGACACTTTGGCACGCACTGATTGGTGGTTTAATGTCTTGGGGATGTCTCTGTGACAGATGCCAGTAATGTCATAACTCCGCCCACCAGTTGGGAGGAGGGAGAACCTTATATATCCTCTCTTCTGTCTTTTATTTGATTTTAGGGTGATTTAAATTACGTGTTTCACCCTGGATGATATTGCTTAATGGTTAAAGTGTTGGCCCCGTGCACAGAAGGGTCCCATGCTCAATCCTGGTCAAAGGCATGTGCCTGAATTGCAGGTTTGATACCAGGCCCAGGCCAGGAAGCATTCTGGAGGCAAATAATGTGGCTCTCTCACATTGATGTTTCTCTCTCCTTCTCCCCTCCCCTCCCCTCTTCTCTCCTTCCTCATAGGTCCCTTCCACTCTCTCTAAAAATCAATGGAAAAAATATCCTCCAGTGAGGATTAAAAAAAAAAATTATGTATTCTCTAGTTGCATTAAGATTCCTCCTCCTCTCCTCCTTCCCTTTTCCCTTCTCTTCTGCATCCTTCTGTGAAGAGAGGTTTTAACACTTTGCCTTAAGAAAAGGTCCTGCAACAAGCAGACTGCAAAACTCTTTGGCTTTGTTTAATTTTCCTGCTTCAGTTTCCCTATACCACTTGTCCTGTGTAGAGAGCGCCTGGGAAGGCACATGGGCATTTCTTTAATTATTGTTAGCTGAATCCAGTGGCTCTGGCAAAGCCATGTCCTGGAAACATGCTTTGCCAGAGGAAGGAGTGTTGTCAGCTTGACCTTCGGCCCAGGTGCCAGGGGATAGGTTTTGTTATTTAAATCCAGCCAAGCACCAGGAATGGCCCACCCAAGAATGCACATAATCTCCTTTATCCTGACTTTTAGTAAAACTTCCTATTTTTTGCTATATAAAATAAACACCCTGTATTGGCTCCAGGTCCCTGTTCCTATCAGAGGACAGTAGTCCCACCTTGCCTCAGCTTTTTCCTTCTATCTCTATATCTGTCTCTCATTCATTTTCTCAATCCCCAGCATCCCCTACTCAGGAATCTGATCGCTCTCTAGCCATACTGGACTCAGAAAAGAGGAAATATCCACAGTCCTGGAACTTTTGCTAGTTTTTCATTATCCTATAACAGTAGGATATGGCTATTATTTGAGGTGTAGGGTGCCCTGTAGAATTTCCAAGGTGAAAAAACTTGGGACTAGCTTTTGTTGCCCAGTCCATCCAATGGAAAGGGAACGATATGATCTTACATTTCCTAGTCCAAGCCATGTAGCCTTTGATAGTATATCAAATGCCAATGAATTTAATGTTTTGGGGGAAGGGGGAAACCTCTCTGAACAGTTTTTAAAATTCAGAAACGGAATAACAAGCATACGTTGCACTATTGTAATTCTGCATCTTTAAATAACTTTGGTTGTTGAGCTATAAACTTTTAAAAAATGTTATTGAAGTGAAATCCACAGAACGTAAAATGAAAGAAACATTTTGAACTTTACAATTCAGTGACATTAAGTACATTCACAATGGTGCATGACTATCAACTCTATCTAGTTCCAAATTATTTTTATCATCCCCATTAAACAGTTATTTTACTTCCTCTTCAAGGCCCGAGCAAATACCAATTCCTTTCAGACTCTATGGATTTACCTAATCTGGATAGTTCACATAAATGAAATATGTGACCTTTTTACGTTTCAGCATAATGTTTTACAGATTCATCAACCATTTAGCAAGTATCAGTATTTCATTCATTTTCATGGCTAATATGCATTTCCACTATATGTGTATACCACAATTTTATTCATCTATTTATTCATGGACATATGGATTATTTACACTTTTGAGCTATTGTGAATATTGCTGCTATGAACATTTGTGTGGGAGTCTGTCAGCTCTTTTGTGTATATTCTATTAAAGAAAATTAGAGGGAGATGGAAGATAGTGCCCAACAGGATAACAGTGAGAGAGTGTGTGAGTGAGTGAGAGAGAGTGAAAGGGGAGTGCATGGATGTGTGTGGGGTGTGTGTATATGTGAGTAAGGGACAGTTATATTCCGAAGGACTGTTGAGGACTGGCAGTGAAAGGGCAAGGCGGGGATAACTCCTGATCCTCCATTTTGTAACCAGACCCTAGCCCTCACCCAACCAATCAGTGTCAGCCAAAGCAGTGACATACCCACCCCTATAAAAAACCCTTTGATCTGTTGAAGCTCGCTCTCATCCACCACACCACTATTGATGTAAGTGGGACAGAGCCCATGCTAGCATGGAATACAGGCTTTCTGCTATTGCATCGGATTCAGCTCCCTAGTGGTCCTTGGTGATCATAAAATCTGGGCATAACATTGGGGCTCATCCAGGATCCCCAAGACCCTGAGGGACCCCGATCTGGAGAGCCTGACTGGCCTCAGTAGGTGTGTGTGTGTTTGTGTGCTTGTGTAAGCTGGCTCTGGAGGGATATGGAATCCTCTCCTTGTGTTATCTGGCTCTGGAGAGACATGGAATTCCCTCATGTCGGTAGTGCCCGAAGAGGTCTAGGTGGATGCACTGCTGGAAGACCACGAACCCGGAGGACTTGGAAGATGTTCCGACCTCCCAGGAGAGACATGGAATTGCCTCACAGGCAGGAGAGACATGGACTCCTTTCCCAGGATGAGGCGGTTGCTTCTGCCGATCGGCGTGAGGTCAGGTCAACGTCTGCTTTAACTTCTAAGGAGTTTAAATGTTGATGTTGGGTGCCCTCTTCTTGTTAGTTGTGATTTTCTGTGTATTGGAGGTCCAGAAGGTCCAATGGCAGGCTTGTTGTTCCAGTGAGTGGCCAGCTTTCTTTTTTTAATTTGTTATTTTTATCTTTAATTTAGCAAAGAAAGTTAACTGGCAACATAAAACTATTTTTACTTCTGTCAGATATTTAAGTGATATTAGATTTTACACTTAAAGTGATTGTTTGTAATATACACTATGACAATCATTGAAACCTAATTGCAAACCTTATTGCCTGGTTACATGTTACAAACACTTTCATTCACTTATTTATAAATGAATTTCACAAATAATTATTATGCATTTACTATATTTTCTGGAGATTAGGTACAAAAAGATGCTTAACCATAATCTCTACCATCAAGAAAAGCTTGCTATTTAGAAATGGGAGTGAAATAAATTTACTAAAATACTATCAGATAGGAGATGTGCTTTTATCATAAGATCATAAACAATGTAACGGCTCATTCTATATTGAAGGCTTATGCTAGGCTTTCTTTTTCATTTTTTAAAAATTCTATTAAGGTATTATATGTGTACATAGCTTACCATTGCTCACCCCCCCCCACCTCCTATACATGCCCTCCCTCCCCAGAGTTCTGTGTTCGTTGGTTGTACTTATACGCATGCATACCAGTCCTTCGGTTGATCTCTTATCTCTCCCAGGTCTCCTTCCCCTCCCCGCTGTCATTTGACAGTCTGCTTGTTTTATGGTGACTATCTCAGGACAACACGAATAGAATCCGCTCCTCCTCTGGTTCACCCCGCCCCCCACCCTGGGTCCCACCACTTCCCCGGGGCACACGGCTCTCCCAGGGCACATGTCTCCCCCGGGGCACACGGCTCTCCCGGGACTCACGGTCCCCCTGGGGCACAAGGCTCACCCAGGGCACACGGCCCCCTGGGGAACATGTCTCCCCTGGGGCACATGGCTCTCCTGGGACTCACGCTCCCCCTGGGGCACACGGCTCACCTGGGGCACACGGGAGTGGCCAGCTTTCAATGTCGGATGACCACCAGAGGGCCACCAGTTGGTGTGAGGCCATTGTCTAGCTTTCAGTTTTGCTTCCATGGAGTTTGAAGATTATTCTTAGGGGCCCTCTGTCTGTTTCTGTGTACTCGGTTTGTATGTTTGTATTAGTAAGGGTTTCAGTTTGCTCTTGTTTGTAAATTTGCTACCCTCTCTCCCCCCAGAGTAGGCAGGAGGTGGGAGAGGGGAGACATGTGGCGATCCAATGTCTTTTATGCATCGGAGATTTCTGTTCTCATGTTAAGCTTTTATGCATTGGGGATTTCTGTTCTTCTGTAAAGTGAAAAGGCCAGTTTAAAAATGAGTATGCATAGTTTTTGAGCTGGGCTTGACTCTTCTGTGTGCAGAGTGAAAATTCTGGGCTGTTTTTTTGGCTTTGAGGAGTTTCTCAAGGCATTCAAAGCAGTTTTTGAAATTTCCTGCCCTGAGGCAAGTAACCAGCAGGAAGTAGATAACAGGTTTAATTGTTATAATATTGAAATGTTGATCTAAGTATGCCTTTCATGAAGTCAAGATAATTGCTTTAAAAATGTAAAAAGTATTATTGATTTGGGAAATGCTAAGTATTTGATTTGTTACCTGAAAAAAGTCAAAGTTTTGAAAGTAAAGCTACACCTTATTTTTAATGGAGAAAGGGGTGGACACACCCCTCCCCCCAAGAACAGGTAATCCAATTCCAGCCAGCAGCTATCTTTAATGAATGTGTTCATTTGTATTTGAATGGCTACACCTTTTGTTAGCCCACAGACAATTTTACATGTGAATACAAGTTTGCTTCTCAGTTTCCCCTGGCAGAGAAAAACAAGGTTTAAAGATAATTATTAGATTTTGCAAGCTCTGAAAGTTTGATTCAAATTGAATTGGGAGAAGTTATATAATTGTGGTAACTAAATGCCTGGAGTATAGCAACTTGTTTTTGAGAAAATAAAATGTGTTTTTTCTCAAATAATTAAGAATTCAAAATATATTACTTGTTTGGTTTGATTTAAAAAGAGGAAGAAAGAAACCTTTAATTTGTTTAAGGCTGAGTGCTCTGACACATCGCAAACCGCCCCAAGTGGCCACTGGGATTTTTTTCCCCAGGGGTGCTTGCTCTCTGTCAGAGTGGAATCGGCCAGCCTAACAACAAAATGTCTATGTTTATTAATTTGAAAGTATGAAGTTCTAACAATTATGGTCCAAAAGATTAAAAGCAGGGACAAACTTCTAAAGTTAACTACTGTTTGTCTCAATTGGCCATTTAAGTTTGATGTGATTAATGATTATAGTACATTGTAAAATCTTTAGAAGAAAAGGTAAATATTTTGTGGACCACTTGGTCCTTGTGTGTGTGTGTCAAATATTATTGGAAATACCCTCAAGCAGAGGGGCTTTTCAGAAAGATCAGGAAGTCTGATTGCAATGTTGGAGTCACCGGTTCCCTTACTAGCAGGAGGCAAGTGATTTTCCCAGTGGATTGCCAGATGAAAATGCCTCCATGGGAGCACCTCCTTCACCACTTGGGACCCGAGCAGAGCCTTGCTCCCTCTCTCCACCCACCCAGCGTCTATCCCCTTCAGGAGTTGTTTAGAGTAGCTGGAGGCAGCAGTGGGCAGTGGCATGGAGATAAATTCCTTTGTTACCCCCTGTACCCCAATGAGACCCAAGAACCCCCAGCGACTGCTAGGATACTTTTCACTGTGTTCTGTTAGGGGGCTTAAAGGCGCAGTTAGAATTCCCCCATTCCCCTTTTTCAGGCTTATCAAAATCTGAGATCTGTATCTAGGAAAAATGTGGCAGTTTAAATTTCAAGCAGCTGGAGGCTTAGGAACAGGGTACTGGACCTGCTCCCTCCCTCTGCCTTTTCTAAATATTTAAAAGGAAACAGAGAAAGGGTTGAAAGGAAGAAAAGGCCTGCAGCAAATAGGAAAGAATTAGTATGCTTATTGTAGGAAGCTGAAAGAGAAAATGTCCTGGAAGGTTAGCTAGAGAAACAACTCAGACTCCAAGGGTCTTTAACTTAGAGGAAGAGGACTGACAGGACCGGGGCTCCTTTTCATTAAGCCCCCAGGGTAACCTTACAAGTGGGGGGCAAACCTGTTAGTTTCCTGGTGGACACTGGGGCAGTCTATTCAGTCTTGACAGAGCTGATGGGACCAGTAACCTTTAAGAAGACATCAGTCCACGGAGCCACTGGACAAACTGACTGTTTTCCTTGGACATCAAGAAGGACTGTGGACCTTGGAAGGAACATGTACTGAGGGAACGCAGCTGCTGAACTGGACCAAAGTGGAACAATGGGCCTTTGAGGAGCTAAAGAAGGCTCTCGTCTCAGCACTTGCCTTAGCCTTGCCAGATGTGGTGAAGCCCTTCCACCTCTACATGAGTGAGGTAAGGGGCATTGCCAAAGGGGTTTTCACTCAGACTCTAGGTCCCTGAAAGAGACCGGTTGCCTATCTGTCTAAGAAGCTAGACCCTGTGGCAGCAGGGTGGCCAGCATGTCTCCAGGCAGTGGCCACCACAGCATTGCTGGTGAAGGAGGCAGATATACTGGACATCAACCCTGCCAGCCTGCTTCTGGATGATGAACCCATTCATGACTGCATAGATGTAACAGATGCAGTACTGCCTCGTCACCAGAGGAGGTGCTGTTCACAGATAGGAGCAGTTAGGTTTAGGATGGGATTTGATATGCACTGGCAGCGGTAGTAACCCTGGCCCACACCATTTGGGCACAGTTCCTGAACTTTTGGCCTTAATCAAGGCCCTTTGATGGGGACACTGGGCCATCCACAGGGAAAGAGGGTTACCAATTGCAGCTGGAAAGGACATTATGCCCCCAAACCACTGGGGCCTTTAATAACCCTGACCTACGATGGACCCCCTTCTAATTCGAACAAGAGGAGGAATTGGCTGAACAGAAGCAAGCCATCAAAGGACCAGATGTTTGCTTGTTCCAGATGCACTGCCAGTGCCCACTGTGGACCCTATACACCCCTTCCAGCCTGGGACTCAGTATGGGTAAAGAAATTCACTGCCCAAGGACTCACCCTAACCTGAAAGGGATGCTACACTGTTATCCTGAGCACACTCATGGCTGTTGAAGTAGGTGGCACTCAGACCTGGCTACACCACTCCCAGCTCCTGCACCAGAAAATGGCCTGGATCCTGGCAACTAGCAGCCTCACCTGTGAGATCCTCAGTCTGGGCTCCACGCAGGCGAGGAGGATACTTGATGCCTGCAGGAGAGGAACTGGACTTCAGTGAGGACAGTACTAATGGGCAATGTGGTACTTAGGGTCTTGGTAATTGTAAGAACGTTTTTAAACAGAACAGAGAATAGGAAGTGGGCTGAGTCAATGATTTGACTCATGCACATAAGATAAGAGGGGAATGAAAGGCAAGGTGGGGATAACTTCTGATCCTCCATTTTGTAACCAGACCCTAGCCCTCACCCAACCAATCAGGGTTAGCCAAAGCAGTGACATCATGATCCCTATAAAACCCTTTGATCTGTTGAATCTCACTCTCTTCTGCCATGCCACTGTTGGTGTAAGTGGGACAGAGCCCATGCTAGCATGGAATACAGGCTTTCTGCTATTGCATCGGACTTGGCTCCCTGGTGGTCCTTGGGGATCAGGAAATCTGGGCATAACAGTGGACCAGTCTACCCTAACCAGGCAACCTCGACTATCACTGCAATCTCTCCCAGGGCAGCTGGCTCTGCTGCAGAGAATGTGCCATCTTAAAGGGAAGGGTGGCTGTGACTGGGACCCAACCCTCACCTCCCCCCCTCAGATACTTACTGGGACCCTACAGCCACATTGCCCAGGGACCACCTTCTGGCTGTGAACCCACAGATACCGAGACTCCAGCCTCCCCGGCTGCAGGCTCCTAAAAAGTTTGTCTAGAGCGAGACAAAATGGCAGCCTAATAGGCAGAAAGGTCCAGTGCCTTCTCACGGAACAAATAGGAGAAACAGCTAAATCAAATAATATCCAGCCAGAACTGACAAATTAAACCCAGATGGAGAGACAATCTGTGGGTAGAAAGACCATAGGTTTCCTGGAGAGAGGTGAGATTGGGGATCCCGGCTGGTGGGAGAAACATGCACAGCAGGGAATATAGTGTCAGCGGGAGACTGCACTGCACCAAGTGCACATACATTGTGGACACCTGTAGTACTCAACTGTGGAAGGGTGCCCTAGGCTTCTGACAGTGGGGAACTCTATATCTAATTCCACAGCTATGGGAGGCTATTCACAGAAAGTCAGTCTGGTGTATTTCACCAGCTGTGCAGTGCTGGGAGGTGGAGGGGAGGGGCACTGGAGAAGAGATGCATAGTGGTGCGGTTGCTCTGTCTTTATATTTTCCTTGTTTTTACCTGCTAAACCCAAAATCTTCCAATTACAAATACTCACGTAGGCTGCAGTGCAGGGGAATGTGGTTTTGTGGAAGCTGGGGAATAAAATAAGGAGAGGCAATCAGCAAGCCAGATCTGGGACATGATCCTTCCCATCTTGAACAGACATTTTTCTCCTGAAGACTAGGCCCCTCCCAACAGCACAGCCACACCCAGCCTTGAGCTCAATAGGGAAACAAAGATTTGAAATACCCCTGGGGAGCCCTCCATAAATGGGTTGAGGGACCATTGGATCCAGGAAACTAATACAGAAACACACCTAGAGGAGTGTCAAAATAGACACTTGTGTAAATATGACTGAAAGCAAGCAAAAAACAAAGTGGTCAGATTGGTCCTGGCTGGCTGAAACCAAGGCAGTGGCATCTGACAGAGGAGCAGTGCATGTCTGGGAGCTTCAACATGGTGCAGACTATATAGCAGGAAGCTGAGATGTTGCAGACAGAACAGTAGATAATGGGTCTTAGACCAGCCCTCGTGGGACATTAAATACTCAGCTGAAGCAAGCGAACTGCCATACTTCACTTTTTAAAAATCTTTTACTTAAACGAAATTTTTCTTTATTTTATTATTATTTTTATTTTTTATTATTATTACTAGAGACCCAGTGCACTGGTGGGGTCCCTTGGCCTGGCCTATAGGGATAGGGCTGAGGCCAGCAGTCCAACATCTCCCAAAGGGTCCCAGAGTATGAGAGGGCACTGCAAAGTTGTTGTTGTTTAGCAGCTCCTGCATTGAGCATCTGCCCCCTGGTGGTCAGTATGAATCATAGCTACCAGATGGTCTGCTGGCAGCTGGTCACATAGGCTTTTATATATATAGCTTATTATTTATTTATTTATTTATTTATTTTTAGATTAGTGTTCTACACTCTATTTTTATTTTATTATTTTTTAATTTTTATTATTATTTTACTCTCACTTTTTCCTTTATGCCAAACCTATCTTCCTCACCACCCACTTTTCATCCTGTTTCTCTTCTCATGTTTCTGCTTTAGTTTTTCTTTCTCTTTTCTTTTAACTCCTTGTTAAAAATTGACATTGTCTATCTGCTCTATTGACCCATTGCTTTATAGTAGTCTCTGTTGGCTTACTTATATATCTAATTTCCTCTCCCCTGATCCAAGTTCATGCACCTTCTCTTTTCTCTCTTTTCACTAGCCAATTTTTTTCTTATTGTTGTTTGTTTGATTATTCATTAGCTTTTGTTTTTGTTTTTATTTTATGGTTATGTGTTTCTTCTCCTAGCTTGTTCTCTTCTTCTACTGATACCATAATTACTTTCAATCACCAAACTCAGGCCTATCTGCTCCCTACTCTATTCTCCTTTTACAAAAATAGATGAATGTATACATAGGTAGATTAAAGAAAGGGGAAATTTATCACTATTATTCTTATTACTAGATGACCAATGCACAAAGATTCATGCAAGAATGGGCTTTCCTTCCCCTGGCTGCCGGCACTGCCTTCGCTTCAGGCCTGGAGCCGCCTTTTTGCCTTCACTCCAGCCTGGAGCAGCATTTCTGCCTTCACTCCAGCTCAGAGCAACCATTCCATCTTCCCACACTGTCCAGAGGCCTGGAGCAATTGGGACAGTGTGGAACGCCTGCGTCATCACTATGGTGACAATACAAGCCTCCCACCTCTCTTCAGGCTGCTTGGTGCCTGCATATGCAAATTAGCTCTTCGTCATTGTTTGGTTAATTTGAATTCTCATCCCTGATTGGCTCGTGGGCGTCATGAAGGTATGGTCAATTTGCATATTTCTCTCTTTTTTTAAAATATATTTTATTGATTTTTTTAAAATTTTACTTTATTAAGGTATTATCTGTGTACATAGTTTACCATTGCCCCCCCCTCCCATTTATGCCCTCCCTCCTCAGAGTTCTGTGTTCAATGGTTGTACTTATGTTTATGCATACCAGTCCCTCGGTTGTTCTCCTATCTCCCCCCAGGTCTCCTTCCCCTCCCCGCTGTCATTTGACAATCTGCTTGTTTTATGGTGACCATCTCAGGACCCCATGAATAGAATCTACTCCTCATTTGGCAGTCTGCTTGTTTTATGGTGACTATCTCAGGACCATATGAATAGAGTCTGCTCCTCCTCTGGTTTACACCACCCCTCCCCCTGGGTCCCACTGCTTCCCCTGGGATACACGGCTTGCCTGGGGCACACTGCACCCTGGGACACTCGGCTCACCCAGGGCTCTCAGCCCCATGGGACACACGGCACGCCCAGGGCACTCGGCCCCCTGGGACACTCGGCTCACCCGGGGCACTCGGCCCCCTGGGACACTCGGCTCACCCGGGGCACTCGGCCCCCTGGGACACTCGGCCCCCTGGGACACTTGGCTCACCCGGGGCACTCGGCCCCACGGGACACTGGCTCACCCGGGGCACTCGGCCCCCGGGACACTCGGCCCCCTGGGACACTCGGCTCACCCGGGGCACTCGGCCCCATGGGACACTCGGCTCACCCGGGGCACTCGGCCCCCTGGGACACTCGGCTCACCCGGGGCACTCGGCCCCCTGGGACACACGGCTCACCCGGGACACCCTTCCCCTTTAGGGGGGTACGGCTTACCCGGGGCACACGGCCCCCTGGGACACTTGGCTCACCCAGGGCACTCGGCCCCCTGGGACACTTGGCTCACCCGGGGCACTCGGCCCCACGGGACACTTGGCTCACCCGGGGCACTCGGCCCCACGGGACCCTCGGCTCACCCGGGGCACTCGGCCCCCTGGGACACTCGGCTCACCCGGGGCACTCGGCCCCCTGGGACACTCGGCCCCCTGGGACACTCGGCTCACCCGGGGCACTCGGCCCCCTGGGACACACAGCTCACCCGGGGCACACGGCCCCCTGGGACACTCGGCTCACCTGGGCACACGGCCCCTCTAGGGTGTTGGGGTCGCATATTGGAGGCGCTGCGCTAGCTCCTTGCTAGCATGGCGGGCAGGCTGGGACAGCTGCAGTTGGGCTGAGATGGTTGCAGGCGGGGGGACCACCTTCAAAGGTGTCTCGTTCGGTGTGGGAGCGGAGCAGCTGCAGACATGGAGGCTAAGTTCTGAGGTCGCCCATTCCCTGAGCCCAAGGCGTGGTGAGTTCTGTTCATGGTGGATTTCCTTTATTCTTGGCGGCAGTGGCGGGTGGCAGTGCCAGGTGCAACATTGACGGTCGCTCCTGTGGTGCAATTACCACTGTAGTTTTAGAGTTCACATGGCGGTGGTGGCGAGAGCTTCGGCTTGGCCATGTGGCATTGGAGGATGGGCTCGCCTGGGCAGCTAATGGAAGGCGCCGTGCCATTTCCTCACCAGTGCGCTCCATCTCCCTCCCAGCATGGTGGGTGTGCTGGGAAGATTGTGGGTGGGCTGTGATGGCTGTGTGGGGAGAGTCCACCTTCAATGGTGTCCTCTTTGTTGCGGATGTGGAGCTGCTGTGGATGCAGAGGCTAATTTCTGAAGCCACACTCTCTATGAGCCCGGTGCGTAGTGAGCTCTGATTTCGGTGGATTCCCATTCTTGGGGGCGGCAGTGGGTGCGGCAGCGATGGTAGCTCCTGTGGCTCAATTTCCCCTGTAGTTTTAAAATTCGCATGGTGGTAGTGTCTGATGCTTTGGCCTGGCCATGTGGCAGCGGAGAGAGGATTCTCCGCGTCTGCCAATGGAAGGCGCAGTGCCAGCACAGCGCGCGCGAAGGCCTGGCAGAGCAGGCCGCGGGCGGTGGCGGAGAGTCCCCGTGATGTCTTAGTCTTTCAGACTTAGTGGAACGCTTCCCCTGAGCCAGGACAAGCAGCACCACCACAAATATTGGCCAGTTCAGTGCTACCCCTCTACAGGTGACAGTAGGGGCATCCTCACCTCGGTAGGCCTTTGCTCTTGGAGGTCTTAATCAGTGGAAGGCAGCATGGTACAGAACTGCCCCACCTTCTCAGTCCTCCGTGCATCTTTCTCTTTTATTAGTGTAAATTATTATTATATAAACATATTTTTTAATTTAATAAAACTTTATTATTCAGATTCTTACAATTGTTCCTCTTTTTTTCCCCTCATAACTCCTCTCCACCCAAATCCCACCCCATTCTCTTCCCTTACCCCCCCACTGTCCTCATCCATAGGTGTACATTTTTTCTCCAGTCCCTTCCCACATGACCCATACCCCTTCCCCCCAAGAATTGTCTGTCCACACTTTCTATGCCCCTGACTCTATTATATTCACCAATTTATTCTGTTCATCAGATTTTTTATTCACTTGATTATTAGATTCACTTGTTGATAGATATGTATTTGTTGTTCATAATTTTTATCTTTAACTTTTTCTTCTTCCTCTTCTTAAAGAATACCTTTCAGCATTTCATATAATACTAGTTTGGTGGTGATGAACTCCTTTAGCATTTTCTTATCTGTGAAGCTCTTTATCTGACCTTCCATTCTGAATGATAGCTTTGCTGGGTAGAGTAATCTTGATTGAAGGTTCTTGCTATTCATAATTTTGAATATTTCTTGTCACTCCCATCTGGTTGCATAGTTTCTGTTTATAAATCAGCTGACAGTCATATGGGTGATCTCTTGTAGTTAACTAACTGTTTTTCCCTTGCTGCTTTTAATATTCTCTCTTTTTCTATTGCTATTAGCATTTTAATTATGATGTGTCTTGGTGTGGTCCTCTTTGGATTCCTTTTATTTGGGGTACTGTGTGCTTCCTGGACTTGTAAGTTTATTTCTTTCACCAGGTGGGGGAAGTTTTCAGTCATTATTTCTTCAGATAGGTTTTCAGTATCTTGTTCTCTCTCTTCTTCTGGCACCCCCATAATTCTGATGTTGGTTCGCTTGAGGTTGTCCCAGAGGCTCCTTACACCATCTTCATATTTTTGGATTCTTTTTCCTTTTTGCTTTTCAAGTTGAGTGATTTTGTGTGTTTTTTTTGTGTGTGTGTGTTTTTTTTTTGTTTGTTTGTTTTTTGCTTTTTTGTATTTCAAATCTTTGACTTGATTCTTGAAGTCCTCTTGTCTGCATTTGATCTTGGTATAATATTTTTTATTTCAGTCAGTGAATGTTTAGTTTCTAGTTGGTCCTTTTTCATATCCTCAAGGGTCTTGATAAATTTATCAGCCTTTTCTAGGACATTCTTGAAGAACCTTATAACCATGGTTTTGAACTCTATACTCAGTCATTTACTTTTCTCCATTTCTTTTATTTGTGATCTATTTATTTGTCTTTTGAACAACCTTATAACCATGGTTTTGAATTCTATACCCAGTCATTTACTTTTCTCCATTTCTTTTATTTGTGATCTATTTATTTGTCTCTACATTTTCACTGATTCCCTGAGTTGATAGAGTGTCTTTGTGTGCTAGGTGTCCTTTAGGTCCTAGTGGCTCAGCCTCTCCAGTTACCTGAGGTGGACACTCCTGCTGCACCCATTTCTTTGCTGTGTGCACAGTCTTGTTGTAGTTAGGTCTTGATTGTTGTTGGTATTATTGGGAGGAATTGACATCCAGGCCAATTGGCTATGAGGATCAGCTGTGTCTAAGCTGGGAGAACTTCTGTGTTGGAGACACCCTACAGGCCAATATCCTTGAAGACCATAAATGCTAAAATCCTCAACAAAATTCTAGCAAATAGAATTCAGCATTACATTAGATAGATCATACAACTTGATCAAGTGGGATATATTCCAGGAATGTAAATCAATAAATGTGAGACATCACATAAAGAAATTGAGAGATAAAAATCACAGTCATATCAATTGATGCAGAAAAAGCATTTGGCAAAATCTGAAACCCCTTTTTGATAAAAACTGTAAGCAAAGTGGGAATAGAGGGATCATACTCACCATAAAAACCTTATATGACAAACCTACAGCCAGCATCATACTCAATGGGCAAAAACTTAATTCATTTACCTTAAGAACAGGAACAAGGCAGGGATGTCCACTTTTGCTACTCTTGTTTGATATAATACTGGAAATGCTAGTCAGAGTGAGCCGGCAAGAAGAAGAAAGAAAAGGCATCCAATTGGAAAAAATGAGTAAAGCTGCTATTATTTGCAGATGACATGATATTGTACATAAAAATCCCAAAAGATTCCATCAGAAAACTACTAGAAGTAATTAAATGAATTTGGAAATGAAGCAGGATACACAATTAACACCCAGAAATCTATGGCATTTTTTATACACCAATTATGAACTCTGAGAAAGAGAAACTGAAAAACAATCTCATTTACCATTGCACAAAAAAATTTAAGATACCTAGGAATAAACTTACCCAAGCAAGTAAAAGACCTGTACTCAGAAAACTACAACATATTGAAAAAACAGATAGAAGATGACACAAACAAATGGAAGAACATACTGTGCTCATATATTGGTAGAATCAACATCATTAAAATGTCCACAGTACCCAAAGAAATCTATAGATTCATCACAATTCCCATTAAAATACTAATGGCATATTTAACAGACCTAGAAATAACTTCAAAAATTCATCTGGAATAAAAAATAAGATCCCAAATGGCCATAGCAATCCTGAGAAAGAATAACAAAGTTGGAGGGATCACAATACCAGATATCAAGCTTTATTACAAAGCCAGGGTTCTCAAAACTGTGATACTGGCACAGGAGCAGACATATAGACTAATGGAACAGAACAGAGAATCCAGAAATTGACACAAACCATTATGCTCAATTAATATTTGACAAAGGAGGCAAGAGCATAAAATGGAGTCAAGACAGTTTCTTTAATAAAAGGTGTTAGGAAAACTGGA
Source organism: Vespertilio murinus (assembly GCA_963924515.1). Taxonomy (NCBI): domain Eukaryota; kingdom Metazoa; phylum Chordata; class Mammalia; order Chiroptera; family Vespertilionidae; genus Vespertilio; species Vespertilio murinus. The sequence continues at coordinate 93,927,635 of OZ004707.1, read as the reverse complement.
CAGATACATGCAAAAAATATGAAACTAGACCACCAATTTACACTATACACAATAATAAATTCAAAATGGATAAAGGATTTAAACGTAATATGGGAAGCCATAAAAATCTTTGAAGAAGCAACAGGCAGAAAAATAGCTGACATTTGCTGTAGTAGCATCTTACGGATACAGCACCTAGGGCAATGGAAGCTAACGGGAAAATAAATAAATGGGACTACATCAAAATAAAAAGTTTCTGCACAGCAAAAGAAACCATCAACAATACAACAAGAAAGCGCACTGCATGGGAGAAAATATTTGCCAATGTTATCTCCAATAAGGGTTTAATCTCTAAAATTTTCAGTGAACTCATACAACTTATCAAAAGGAAGATAAACAATCCAATTTTTAAAATGTCCAAAGGACCGAAATAGACACTTTTCAAAAGAGGACATTCAGAAAACTAAGAGACATGAAAACATGCTCAAAGTCATTAATCATCAGGAATATGCAAATCAAAACAACAATGAGATACCATCTTACACCTGTCAGAATGGCTTTCATCAACAAATCAGCAAACGACAAGTGCTGGTGAGGATGATGAGAAAAAGGAACCCTCTTTCACTGCTGGTAACAATGGAGACTGGTGCAGGCATTGTGGAGAACACTATAAAGTTTCCTCAAAAAATTTACAATTTAACTCCCATTTGACCCAGTAATACCATTTCTAAGAATATACCCCAAGAAACTAGAAACACCAGTGAGAAAGGGTATATGCACTCCTATGTTCATAGCAGCACAATTTACCATAGCTAAGATTTGAAAACAGCCTAAGTGCCCATCAACAAGATGAGTGGATTAGAAAACTATGGTACATCTACACAATGGAATACTTTGGTACTATAAAAAAGAAGGAACATTTACCAGTTGCAACAGCATAGATGGAACTAGAGAGTATTTTGTTAGGTGAAATAAGACAGTTTTAGAAAGACAAACTTCAGATGATATCACTCATGATAAATTTCAGATGATCAACATTAACTGATGAATAAAAGTAGATCCTGGGATGAGGTAACATTGAGCAAACTGTCAAACCTTAGAGAGAAGGCCGGGGAGGGGGATTAGAGATCAACCAAAAGACTTGTTTGCATGCATATTAGCATAACCAATGGACACAGATCCCCGGGACGGTGGGGACTTATCTCCTGGGTGGAAGTGGCCTGGGGTGGGGGGTCAATCAGGAAAAAAGGCTATCTGTAATACTTTAAACAATAATGAAAAAAGAAAGAAAACTAGAGCCTGCCAGTTGTTTAAGTGGTAAAAACTTTATTTCATTCAGGATCTATTACACACCCATAATAAACTCACAGAAGAGATACCTCAATATAGAACTGGACTTAATTCCAAATATACCCTGGGCAAGAGGGGAGTTTAGAACCAAAGAACAGGGTTGGGTCATTGGATGGAAATTTCCTAAAAGGAAATATTAAGGGTAAGGGACATTCTGGATAAACATACTTGACAGAATGCTAACTCAAAAACAGACCAGGCATTTCAGATTCCAAGAATGAGGTGGGAAGGGGATGAAGAATTTGATCAGATGTTGAGAGTGAACAGGTATCAAGGTAGCAGTTCTTGCTACTACTGGTTGATGCAGGTCCCACAGGTGGACGCTGGCTCAGAGAAGATGGCTGAAGTTTAGTGAAGAAGAGACTGCTAGTTAATAAGCACTTAAGGGTGGAATCGCTTAAATGTCTGAAGAATCAATAAACTCTTTCCACAGTGATTGAGACATTTTACATGCTTAATAGAATTGTACTGCAGTTCCAATTTCTTCACATTCTCCCCAACACTTGCTCTTAAAATTATTATTTTTCTAGCCACCCTAGTAGGTATAAAATATTTCATTGTGATTTTGGTTTGCATTTCCTAATGTTGCACATCTTTTCATGTCCTTGTTGGCATTTGTATATCTTCTTTGGAGAATTATCTACTCAAGTCTGTTGCCCATTCTTTAATTGGGTTGTTTTTATTTTTGTTAAGTTATGACTTCTTTAAATATATGAATGCTACATCCTTATTAGATATATCACTTGTAAATAGCCCCCCCTTCTGTAAGTTGTCTTTTCATTTTCTTCCTAATTACTTTCAATTTTTTAAAATATTTAAAAAATATATCTTTATTGTTACAAGTATTACAGATATCCCTCTTTTTCATCCCATTGACCTGTTAATATTTTTAAAATATAGACATTAGTAACAGCCCTGTAGTATTTTTATAGTGTCTTAAATTTTACTAATGGAAAGGTCTAGTCAAACTAGATGATCCTACAGGAAGAAAGTATTCTTTGACAAATGCAATGACACTTTATTTTCTGTTCGTTAATCCTCACTTGAAGATATTTTTTCCCTTGATTTTTAGAGAGGGAGGGGAAGAGACAGGGAGAGTGAAACATCTATGTGAGAGAGAGACATCGATTGGTTATCTCCCACACAAGCCCCAACCAGGGCCAGGGATCAAGCCTGCAGCTGAGGTATGTGCCCTTGTTTGGAACTGAACCCGGGACCTGTCAGTCCAAGGGCCAACACACTATCCACTGAGCCAAACTGGTGAGGGCAGTGGTCGGCAAACCACGACTCATGAGACACATGCAGCTCTTTGGCCCCTTTAGTATTCTTTTTTTTTTTTTTACTTAAAAAAAATTTCCCTAAAGTTTTTTTTTTTAATTTATTAAGGTATTATATGTGTACATGGCTTACCATTGCCCCCCCTCCCATACATGCCCTCCCGCCCCAGAGTTTTGTGTCCATTGGTTGTACTTATATGCATGTATACCAGTCCTTCGGTTGATCTCTTATCTCCCCCAGATCTCCCTCCCCCCCTCCCCCGCTGTCATTTGACAGTCTGCTTGTTGTTTTACTGTCTCTATATCTATCTTTCTATTCATTAGTTTATAATGTTCTTTAATATCCATAAATGAGTGAAGTCATGTGGTGTTTCTCTTTCATTGACTGGCTTATTTCACTCAGCATGATGCTCTCCAATTCCATCCAGGTTACTGCAAATGATGAGAATTCCTTCCTTTTTATGGCCGCATAGTATTCCATGGAGTAGATGTACCATAGTTTTCTGATCCATTCATCTGCTGACGGGCACCTAGGCTGTTTCCAAATCCTAGCTATTGTAAATTGTGCTGCTATGAACATAGGGGTGCATATATCCTTTCTGATTGGTGTTTCTGGTTTCTTGGGGTATATTTCTAGTAGTGGGATTACTGAGTCAAATGGGAGTTCCATTTTCAGTTTTTTGAGGAGCTCCATACTGTTCTCCACAGTGGTTGCACCACCCTGCAATCCCACCAGCAGTGCAGGAGGGTTCCTTTTTCTCCACAATCTTGCCAACATTTGTCGTTTTGTTGTTTTGTTGATGTTGGCCATTCTGACAGGTGTGAACATTTCATTGTGATTTTGATTTGCATTTCCTAATGTTGCACATCTTTTCAGAAGTAAAGTTATTCTTATTTGCAGATGACATGATATTGTACCTAAAAAACCCAAAAGAGCCAAAACCAGTTTGGCTCAGTGGATAGAGTGTCAGCCTGCAGACTGAAAGTTCCCAGGTTCCATTCCAGTCAAGGGCTTGTATCATGGTTGCAGGCACATCCCCAATAGGGGGTGTGCAAGAGGCAGCTGGTCGATGTTTCTAACCCTTTATCCATCTCCCCTTCTCTTTGTAAAAAATCAATAAAATATATTTTTAAAAAATCCTAAAAGACTCTATGAAAATACTAAGAGACTTAATAAATAAATTTGGCAATGTAGCAGGATACAAAATTAATGCCAAGAAATCTATGGCCTTTCTATTCACCAATAGTGAACTTACAGAAACAGAGACTATAAAAACAATCCCATTTACCATCCCACCAAAAAAATTAAGTTACCTAGGAATTAAATTAACCAAGAAGGTAAAAGACCTATATGCGGAAAACTACACGACACTGAAAAAAGATATAGAGGAAGATGTAAACAGATGGAAGAACATACCATGTTCATGGATTGGTAGAATCAACATCATCAAAATGTCCATACTTTTCAAAGCAAAATAGGTTCAATCCACTCCCCATTAAAATACCAAAGGTATATTTCCCAGTCCTAGAAAGAACTCTCCAAAAATTCACCTGGAACAAAAAAAGACCCCAAATAGCCATAGCAATCCTGAGAAAGAGAAGTACAGTTTGAATCTGTAATACAGATTTCAAACTGTATTACAAAGCCACTGTTCTCAAAACAGCCTGGTACTGGCACAAGAACAGACATATAGACCAATGGAATAGAATAGAGAATCCAGATATCAACCCAAATCACTATGCTCAATTAATATTTGACAAAGAAGGCACGAACATACAATGGAGTCAAGGCAGTCTCTTCAATAAATGGTGTTGGGAAAATTGGACAGATACATGCAAAAGAATGAAACTAGATCACCAACTTACACCATACTCAAATTAAACTCAAAATGGATACAGGACTTAAACATAAGTCGGGAAACCATAAAAATACTAGAGGCACCCACAGGTAACAAAATCTCATACATATTCCAAAAGAACTTCTTCACCAATACTGCCCCTAGGGCAATGAAATATAAAGAGAAAATAAACAAATGGGACTACATCAAAATAAAAAGCTTTTGCACAGCAAAAGAAACTATCGACAAAACAACAAGAAAGCCCACCATATGGGAGAACATATTTGCAAATGTTATCACTGACAGCTTATACAACTTAATAAAAGGAAGATAAATGATCTAACATCTACAGACAGCTTATACAACTTAATAAAAGGAAGATAAATGAACCTATTAAAAACAGGCAATGGACCTAAATGGGATATTTTTAAAAGAAGACAGAAGGAAGGCCAAGATACCCATGAAAACATGCTCAAAGTCACTATCCGAGAGTTGCAAATCAAATGACAATGTGGTACCATTTCAAACCTGTCAGAATGGCTATCATCAACAAATCAGCAAAGGACAAGTGCTGGTGAGGATGCGGAGAAAAAGGAACACTCGTGCACTGCTGGTGGGAATGCAGACTGGTGCAACCACTGTTAAGAACACTATGGAGTTTCCTAAAAAAACTGAAAATGGAACTCCCATTTGACCCAGTAATCCCACTCCTAGGAATATATCTTAAGAAACTGGAATCACCAATCATAATGATATATGCACCCCTATGTTCATAGCAGCACAATTTACAATAGCTAGGATTTGGAAACAGCCTATTTGCCTGTCAGCAGATGATTGGATCAAAAAACTATGGTAGCCGAAGCCGGTTTGGCTCAGTGGTAGAGCGTCGGTCTGCGGACTGAAAGGTCCCGGGTTCGATTTTGGTCGAGGGCATGTACATTGGTTGCAGGCACATCCCCGGTAGGGGGTGTGCAAGAGGCAGCTGGTCGATGTTTCTCTCTCATCGACGTTTCTAGCTCTTTATCTCTCTCCCTTTCTCTCTGTAAAATATCAATAAAATATATTTTAAAAAACTATGGTATATCTACGCAATGGAATACTATGCTGCCATAAAAAGAAGGAATTCTTATCATTTGCAGCAACCTGGATGAATTGGAGAACATTATGCTGAGTGAAATAAGTCAGTCAATGAAAGAAAAACACCACATGATCTCACTCATTTATGGATATAAAATAACATTATAAACTGATGAACATAAAGAGAGATACAGAGACAGTAAAGAAACAAACAGACTGTCAAATTACAGTGGGGCGGGTAGGGAGATATGGGGGAGATAAGAGATCAACTGAAGGACTTGTATGCATGCATATAACCAATGGACCCAAAACTCCTGGGAGGGAAGGCATGAATGGGAATGGGAGGGGTTTGGTAAGGTATGTACACATATAATACCTTACTAAAAAATGAGAAAAAAAAAAAGAGTACACCTCACAACAGATACTGAACACTTTATTTATTGAGTAGAGGCCTGGTGCACAAAATTCATGCATGGGTGAAGGGGTCCCTCATCCTGGCCTGCACCCTCTTCAATCTGGGACCCCTTGGTGGATGTCCAACTGTTTCTCACAATCCAGGACTGCTGAATCCTAACTGCTTGCCTGCCTGCCTGCCTGCTTGATTGCCCCTAACCTCTCTGCCTGCCTGCCTCATTGCTTCTAACCACCTCTGCCTACCCGATTGCCCCTAACTGCTCCCATGATCGTCTGATCACCCCTAATTGTCTCTGCCTCACCCCACACCTGGTACCCAGGATTCCCTCCTCCAGCTGGTCATAGGAACCCAGGACCTGGGCTTCCCTCCTTCTGGCTGGCTGCAGGCACCCAGGACCTGGGCCAGCTTTGCCTGTGCCAGCCGCAGCAGAGGACTGTGGGTATACAGCTTCGCCTGGGCTGTAGCCACAGGAACTTGGGACTGCAGGGAAGGCAGCTTGTCCCTCTCTCAGGCCACAACAGTTGTTAGCACCTGAGACTATAGGGCAGGTGGCTTGTCCCTCTCTTGGGCCATAGTTCCAGCTTCTGGCACCCGGGACCACAGGGCAGGCAGCTTGTCCCTCTCCCAGGCCACAGGCACAGGCACAGTCACTAGTAGCCGGGACCACTGGACATGTGTCTTTTCCCTCTCCTGAGTCACAGGCGCAGCAGCTGGCACCTAGGACCATGAGGCATGCAGCTTGCCCTTCTCCTGGGCCACAGCCTGGCTGGTCCCCATTCCTCTCTTGTGAGCTAATTTGTGCCTGGCTGGTACCCATTCCTCTCTCTCCAGTGTTGAGTGTCTGAAACATTATGGCATGATGGTGTGAGGGCATGATAACCATTTGCACATTAGCTCTTTATTATATAGGATGTTCAAACAGATTTTGGTACTGCATTCATAGGATTATTCAACATCCTTCTAAGTGAGACTAGATTATTATAATAACCTGCTTTAGGCTGAATTGCTTGCATATTTTTCTGGTCTCTTTGCCATATTCCACTCCCCAAATAGTTAATTACAGAGGGATTATGGTCTATACTTTTTCAGTTTATTCCTTTTCTCATTTGTTTCCTACCAAAAGTGAGCTGTTGCATTGCTTGTAGCTGTGCAAAATCAGGTTGCTTATAAAACAATTGTCAAGATACCTGTTGTTGGAAGTTTGGTATGTGGAAAAAAGGAGGAGAACCAATTTCTGAAGCAGGGTGATGTTTTCCTCCTTTTTTAAAAAAATATTTATTGATTTTAGAGAGAAAGAGAGAAAGGGAGGGAAAGAGAAAAACTTTGATTTGGTGTTTCACATATTATTATTGTTTTTGTCAGACATTATTTTTTAAATTTTTTTAATTTATTAAGGTATTATATGTGTACATAGCTTACCATTGCCCCCCCCACACACACACACCTCCCATTCATGCCCTCCTTCCCCAGAGTTCTGTGTTCGTTGGTTGTACTTATATGCATGCATACCAGTCCTTTGGTTGTTCTCTTATCTCCCCCCAGGTCTCCTTCCCCTCCCTGCTGTCATTTGACAATCTGCTTGTTTTATGGTGACTATCTCAGGACCACATGAATAGAATCCACTCCTCATTTGGCAGTCTGCTTGTTTTATGCTGACTATCTCAGGACCACACGAATAGAATCCGCTCCTCCTCTGGTTCACACCGCCCCTCCCCCCAGGTCCCACTGCTTCCCCAGGGCACACGGCTCTCCCGGGGCACATGTCTCCCCCCGGGCACACGGCTCTCCTGGGACACACGGCTCACCTGGGGCACATGGCCCCCTGGGACATGGCTCACCCGGGGCTCGGCCCTGCGGCAGTGGTCCTGACGGATGAAGGGCTCGCCAGGGCCTTGAACGGAAGGCTCCGTGCCATCTCCTCACCAGCACGGCGGGCAGGCTGGGACGGCTGCAGGAGGGCTGAGATGGCTGTGGGTGGGGAGACCATGCTCAAAGGTGTCTCATTCCGGGCAGAAGTGGAGCAGCTGCGGACTTGGAGGCTAAGTTCTGAAGCTGCCCAGTCCCTGAGCCCTGTTCTCAGTGGATTTCCCTTATTCGCTGTGGTGGCAGGTGTGGCGGTGGGTGCGGCAGGGATGGTCGCTCCTGTGGTTCAATTTCCACTGTTTTAAAATCCACATGGCGGCAGTGGCAGAAGCTTCGGCCCTGCCATGTGGCAGCGGAGGAAGGACTCTCCGGGGCCGCGAATGGAAGGTGCCGCGCCAGCTCCTCACCAGCATGGCATTCGCGGAGGTCGGGCTGAGATGGCTGTGGGTGGGGAGATGCCACGCTATCTCCTCACCTGCACGGCGGGCGGGCTGGGATGACTGCGGGCTGAGATGTTTGTGGGTGGGGAGACGGCGCTCAAAGGCGACTCATCTGGGCAGGAGCCTAAGGTGCAGCGGAGGCCCGGCATCAGCTCCCTCGTTCCCATGGCGGGCCGGCCGGGATGGTCTACTCCCTGGACCCGGGTCAGAGCGAAGTCTGGCTTTCCTCATTCCTGCTGGCGGCAGCGGCTCCGGAGGGTCCAGTTCCCCCATAGTTTTAAACTTTACATGGCAGCAGCGGCGCCTTGCTTTGTGTCTAGTTGTAGCCTTCCCATTACGCCAGCTTTCCTGTGGGTCTGGTGCGATCCCTTTCGATTTTAGCTGTTGTTTTTTTCCAAATTGTTGATGAGGTGGCAGCTTAGGAGACTACCTGGGCTGCCATCTTGTTTCGGTATACAGACATTATTTTTTAACCCTCCCTCTTTCTTTCTTTCTTTCTTTCTTTCTTTCTTTCTTTCTTTCTTTCTATTATTTGAAGTATTACATATGTTTCCATTTCCCCCATCAATACATTCCTGGCCACTCCTACCCCCCAACACAAGCCCCTATACCCCCACTGTCTGTGTCCATTGGTTATGTTTATATACATACATATAAATTCTTTGGTTGATCTCCTACCCACCATCCACCCCCCAATATGTCCTGCCTTCACTTTGAGGTTTGATGGTCTATTATATGTTTATTTGTCTCTGGATTTGTTTTTGTTCATCAGTTTATGTTGTTTATTATATTCCATAAATGAATGAGACCGTGTGATATTTATCTTTCTCTGACTGGCTTACTTTGCTTAGCATAATGGTCTCCAGTTCTATTCATGCTATTGTAAATGATAAGAATTCCTTCTTTTTTACCACAGCATAATATTCCATTGTATAGATATAACACAGCTTTTTATTTAATTTTTTATTTAATTTTTTAAAAATAAATCTTTATTGTTTATATTATTACAAATGTTCCTCATTTCCCCGCCTCCATTGCTCCCCTCCACCAAGATTCCATCCCACCCTCTACCCTTTCCCCATCCCCCATTGTCCTCATCCTTAGGTGCAGTTTGTGTTCAGTCTCTTCCCGACCCTACCCACTCCCCATTTCCATGAGAATCATCAGTCCACTACCATTCCATACCTCTGATTCTATTATATTCACCATTTAATATTGTTCCTCATGATTTTTACTTCCCTTGGTTTTTAGATTCACTTGTTGATAGTTACATATTTATTGTTCATAATTTTTATCTTTATTTTCTTCCATTTCCACGAGAATCATTACTCCACTACCCTTCCATACCTCTGATTCTATTATATTCACCATTTAATATTGTTCCTCATGATTTTTACTTCCCTTGGTTTTTAGATTCACTTGTTGGTAGTTATGTATTTATTGTTCATAATTTTTATCTTTATTTTCTTCCTCTTCCTAAAGAACCTCTTTTAGCAATTCATATAATTTTGGCTTGGTGGTGATGAACTCCTTTAGCTGAAATTTATTTGTGAAGCTCTTTATCTGGCCTTCTATTCTGAGTGATAGTTTTGCTGGATAGAGTATGTTTGGCTGTAGGTTCATATTATTCATCACCTTGAATATTCCTTGCCATTCCCGACTGGCCTGAATGGTTTCTGTTTTTTGTTTTTTTTTTATTTTTTTAAATTTTACTTTATTAAGGTATTTTCTGTGTACATAGTTTACTATTGCCCCCCCCCCACCTCCAATTTATGCCCTCCCTCCCCAGAGTTCTGTGTTCATTGGTTGTACTTATGTTCATGCATACCAGTCCCTCGGTTGTTCTCCTATCTCCCCCCAGGTCTCCTTCCCCTCCCCGCTGTCATTTGGCATTCTGCTTATTTTATGGTGACTATCTCAGGACCATATGAATAGAGTCCGCTCCTCCTCTGGTTTTCACCGCCCCTTCCCCTGGGTCCCACTGCTTCCCCTGGTACACATGGCTCGACCGGGGCACACTGCACCCTGGGACACTCGCCTCACCCGGGGCACTCAGCCCCGTGGGACACTCGGCTCACCCGGGGCACTCGGCCCCATGGGACACTCGGCTCACCCGGGGCACTCGGCCCCCTGGGACACTCGGCTCACCGGGGCACTCGGCCCCCTGGGACACTCGGCTCACCCGGGGCACTCGGACCCGTGGGACACTGGGCTCACCCGGGGCACTTGGCCCCCTGGGACACACGGCTTACCCGGGACACCCTTCCCCTTTGGGGGGTACGGTTTACCCGGGGCACATGGCCCCTCGGGGACACTTGGCTCACCCGGGGCACTCGGCCCCCTGGGACTCTCGGCTCACCCGGGGCACTCGGCCCCCTGGGACACTCGGCTCACCCGGGGCACTCGGCCCCATGGGACACTCGGCTCACCCGGGGCACTCGGCCCCCTGGGACTCTCGGCTCACCCGGGGCACTCGGCCCCCTGGGACACTCGGCCCCCTGGGACACTTGGCTCACCCGGGGCACTCGGCCCCGTGTGACACTCGGCTCACCCGGGGCTCTTGGCCCCCTGGGACACACGGCTTACCCAGGACACCCTTCCCCTTTGGGGGGTACGGCTTACCCGGGACACATGGCCCCCCAGGGACACTTGGCTCACTCGGGGCACTCGTCCCCTGGGACTCTAGGCTCACCCAGGGCACTCGGCCCCGTGGGACACTCGGCTCACCTGGGGCACATGGCCCCCTGGGACTCTCGGCTCACCCGGGGCACTCGCCCCCCTGGGACACTCGGCTCACCCGGGGCACTCGGACCCCCGGGGAAACTCGGCTCACCCGGGGCACTCGGCCCCCTGGGACTCTCGGCTCACCCGGGGCACTCGGCCCCGTGGGACACTCGGCTCACCCGGGGCACATGGCCCCCCAGGGACACTCGGCTCACCCGGGGCACTCGGACCCCCGGGGAAACTCGGCTCACCCGGGGCACTCGGCCCCCTGGGACTCTCGGCTCACCCGGGGCACTCGGCCCCCTGGGACTCTCGGCTCACCCGGGGCACTCGGCCCCGTGGGACACCCGGCTCACCCGGGGCACATGGCCCCCCAGGGACACTCGGCTCACCCGGGGCACTCGGCCCCCTGGGACACTCGGCTCACCCGGGGCACTCGGCCCCCCAGGGACACTCGGCTCACCCGGGGCACTCGGCCCCCCAGGGAGACTCGGCTCACCCGGGGCACTCGGCCCCCTGGGAGACTCGGCTCACCCGGGGCACTCGGCCCCGTGGGACACTCGGCTCACCAGGGGCACTCGGCCCCGTGGGACACCCGGCTCACCCGGGGCACATGGCCCCCCAGGGACACTCGGCTCACCCGGGGCACTCGGCCCCGTGGGACACCCGGCTCACCCGGGGCACATGGCCCCCCAGGGACACTCGGCTCACCCGGGGCACACGGCCCCTCCAGGGTGTTGGGGTCACATATTGGAGGCGCTGCACTAGCTCCTTGCTAGCATGGCTGGAAGGCTGGGACAGCTGCAGTTGGGCTGAGATGGTTGCAGGCGGGGGGACCACCTTCAAAGGTGTCTCGTTTGGTGTGGGAGCGGAGCAGCTGCAGACATGGAGGCTAAGTTCTGAGGTCGCCCACTCCCTGCGCCCAAGGCGTGGTGATCTCTGTTCTTGGTGGATTTCCTTTATTCTCAGAGGCAGTGGTGGGTGGCGGTGCCAGGTGCAATATTGACGGTCGCTCCTGTGGTTCAATTACCACTGTAGTTTTAAAGTTCACATGGTGGTGGTGGTGAGAGCTTCGGCTTGGCCACGTGGCATCGGAGGATGGGCTCGCCTGGGTGGGTAATGGAAGGCACCGTGCCATTTCCTCACCAGTGCGCTTCATCTCCCTCCCAGCATGGTGGGTGTGCTGGGAAGATTGTGGGGGGGCTGTGATGGCTGCATGGGGAGAGTCCGCCCTCAATGGTGTCCTCTTTGTTGCGGATGTGGAGCTGCTGTGGATGCAGAGGCTAATTTCTGAAGCCACACTCTCTATGAGCCCGGTGCGTAGTGAGCTCTGATTTCGGTGGATTCCCATTCTTGGGGGCGGCGGTGGGTGCGGCAGCGATGGTAGCTCCTGTGGCTCAATTTCCCCTGTAGTTTTAAAATTCGCATGGTGGTAGTGTCTGATGCCTTGGCCTGGCCATGTGGCAACGGAGAGAGGACTCTCCGGGTCTGCCGATGGAAGGCGCAGCGCCAGCACAGCGTGCGCAAAGGCCTGGCAGAGCAGGCCGCGGGCGGTGACGGAGAGTCCCCGCGATGTCTTAGTCTTTCAGACTTAGTGGAACGCTTCCCCTGAGCCAGGACAAGCAGCACCACCACAAATATTGGCCAGCTCAGTGCTGCCCCTCTACAGGTGACAGTAGGGGCAACCTCACCTTGGTAGGCCTTTTCTTTTGGAGGTCTTAACCAGTGGAAGGCAGCACGGTACAGAACTGCCCCACCTTCTCAGTCCTCCGCCTGAATGGTTTCTGTTGAGAAATCATCTGACAATCGTATGGGTGCTCCTTTATAGGTAGCTTTTGACTTGCTGCTTTTAATATTCTCTCTTTGTCTTTTGCTCTTGGAATTTTAATTATGACATGTCTTGGTGTAGTCCTCTTTGGATTCCTTTTGTTTGGGGTTATGTGTGCTTCCTGGACTTGTAAGTCTATTTCTTTCACCAGGTGGGGAAGTTTGCTGTCACTATTTCTTTCAATATGTTTTCAGTATATTGCTCTCTGTCATCTTCTGGGATGCCCATAATTCTGATGTTGATTCGCTTGAAGTTGTCCCAGAGGTTTCATACACTATCTTCAACTTTCTGGATTCTCTTGTCTTCTTGCTTCTGCAAAGGAGTGTCCTCTGGCACTTTGTGTTCCAAATCTTTGACTTGATTCTTGCAATCTTCCATTCTGTTTTTAGGACTCTGTATAATATTTTTTATTTCAGAGAATGCATTCTTTATTTCTAGTTGATCCTTTATTATTTCTTGTTGATCCTTTATTATTTCTTGTTGATCCTTTATTATTTCTTTTTTTAAAAATAAATCTTTATTGTTCATATTATTACAAATGTTCCTCACCCCCCCCATTGCTCCCCTACACCAAGTTTCCATTCAATTCTCTGCCCTTTCCCCATCCCCCATTGTCCTCATCCATAGGTGCAGTTTATGTTCAGTCTCTTCCCGCCCCTCTCCACTCCCCATTTCCCCGAGAATCATCAGTCCAATCCCCTTCCATACCTCTGATTCTATTATATTCACCAGTTAATATTGTTCATCATGATTTTTACTTCCCTTGGTTTTTAGACTCACTTGTTGATAGTTACGTGTTTGTTTATAATTTTTATCTTTATTTTCTTCCTCTTCCTAAAGAACCCCTTTTAGCAATTCATATAATTCTGGCTTGGCAGTGATGAATTCTTTAGCTTAAATTTACTTGTGAAGCTCTTTATCTGGCCTTCGATTCTGAGTGATAGCTTTGCTGGGTAGAGTATTTTTGGCTGTAGGTTCTTGTTATTCATCACCTTGAATATTTCTTGCCATTCCTGTCTGGCCTGCATGGTTTCTGTTGAGAAATCAGCTGACAGTCATATGGGTGCCCCTTTATAGGTAACTAGCTGCTTTTGTCTTGCTGCTTTTAATATTCTCTCTTTGTCTTTTGCTCTTGGAATTTTAATTATGATGTGTCTTGGTGTGGTCCTCTTTGGATTCCTTTTGTTTGGGGTTTTGTGTGCTTTCTGTATGTGTAAGTCTATTTCTTTCCCCATGTGGGGGAAGTTTTCTGTCACTGTTTCTTTCAATATGTTTTCGGTATCTTGCTCTCTGTCATCTTCTGAGATGCCCATAATTCTGATGTTGGTTTGATTGAAGTTGTCCCAGAGATTTCTTACACCATCTTCAACTTTCTGGATTCTCTTGTCTTCTTGCTTCTGTGGAGGAGTGTCTTCTGGCTCTTTGTGTTCCAAATCTTGGACTTGATTCTTGCAATCTTCCAATCTGTTTTTAGGACTCTCTATAATATTATTTATTTCAGAGATTGTATTCTTTATTTCTAGTTGACCCTTTATTATTTCTTGTTGATCCCTTATCATAGGTCTCATTTATTTTGTCGGCCTTTTCTAAGAGATTGTTGAACAACCTTTTAAGCGTGGCTTTGAACTCAATATTCAGTCGCTTTTTGTTCTCCATTTCTTTCATTTGTGATCTGTTTCCTTGTTTCGGCATTTTCGCTGCTTCCCTGAGTTGGTAGGTTGGGAGGATTAGCTGTGTCTATGCCAGGAGATAACCTTATTCCACTAGACGTGGAAACCTGCAAAAGCCTCTCTGAGTTCAGCTTGGATGTGGCAGAATTTCAGGGTGGAGCCTACAGCCTTGGCTTCTGGTTAGCCCCGCCCTCTGAGGTTCCTGAGTCTCAGTGTACCTTAGTGTCCTTTGGTATTCGCTGCAAGCACCTCTGAGAGAAAGGCACTCTAGAGTTTCGCTCGCTACCAGACAGTGTAGTCTCTCCCCCAACGAGCCCACAACTGGGGTTCAGAGCAGTTGGAAGTGGGGTTAAGAACAGTCTGGAGCTTATGTCTCCTTCCCGCTAGGGCAATCTCGCGGCCCAATCAACAGTCTGTCCTCTGTGCGGGCAATGTGCGCGACTCGGGGGCCCTGCCTTTCACCGCTCCCCTGAACTTCTGTCTTACAGCCCAGATTTCCTCTGTATGAGGCTGGAGCCCGAGGGTCTTGCCCAGGACTGGGGTTCAGTGCAGTCAGAACTGGGGCTCAGTACATTCCTGAGCTTTTGAGTCCTTCCCGCTGGGGCAATTCAGCAGCTCAGTGAACAGTCTGTCCTCTTCGCGCAATGTGCGCGACTCTGGGGTTCTGCCCTTCCCCGCTCCCCTGAGATTCCACCTTACAGCCCAGATTCCCTCTGTATGAGCCTGGACCCCAGGGTCTCGCCCAGAACTGGGGTTCAGTGCGGTCGGAGTTGGGGTTCAGCACAGTCCAGAGCTTTTATCTCCTTCCCGCTAGGGAATGCCAGCCAGGCACTCAGCCGCCCCTCCTCTCCAGCTCTGTCCTCTCCCCATGCGCACACTGTGTCTCTGTACCTTAAGCTTTTACAGCTCCTCTGGTTTTCCTTCTGGTTTTCTCTTTCCTTCTAGTTGTAGAATTTCCAGTCAGTCAACTTTCCTGTAGTTCTGGATAGTGTCCACTCTATATTTTAGTTGTATTTTTTGAAATTGTTGAGTACGGCTGCAGTTAGGCGTTTACCTCTGCCGCCATCTTGTTGCTAATCTCGATCCTTTATCATTTCTAGTTGATTCCTTTTCATATCCTCATAGGTCTCGTTTATCCGCCTTTTCTAGGAGATTCTTGAACAACCTTATAAGCGTGGTTTTGAACTCTATATTCAGTTACTTTTTGTCATTCATTTCTTTTGTTTGTGATCTGTTTCCTCGTTTCGACATTTTCGCTGCTTCCCTTAGTTGGTAGGTTGGGAGGATCAGCTGTGTCTATGCCAGGAAACAGCCTTATTCCACTAGACTTGGAAACCTGTAAAAACCTCTGTGCTCAGGTTGGATGGGGCAAAGTTTCAGGGTGGAGCCTACAGCCTTGGCTTCCAGTCAGCCTGCCCTATGAGGTTACTGAGTCTCATTGTTCCTCAGTGTCCTTTGGTACTCGCTACAAGCACCTCTGAGAGAAAGGTGTTCTAGAGTTTCACCTACTACCAGACAGTCTACTCCAGGCATGGGCAAACTATGGCCTGTGGGCCAGATCAGGCCAATTTGGCTTTTCTATCCTGCTCGCTGAGCCGACAGAAAAGAGGGTTTTCTTGCTCTCCCCTCCGCTCCTTCACCAGCAGCCCAATATGTGAGTGTCAGCCTTGTCAGGTTGCTTTTGTTCGGGCCCTCAGGTTCAGTTTAAGAACCCATTGTGGCTCTCAAGTCAAAAAGCTTGCCCACTCCTGGTCTAGTATCTCCCCCAATGAACCCAGAATTGGGGGGTAGTGTAGTTGCAAGTGGGGTTAAGTGTGACTCGGAGGCTCTGCCTTTCACTGCTCCCCTGAGTTTCCGCCTTACAGCCCAGATTCCCTCTGTATGAGCCTAGGGCCCTAGGGTCTCTGCCAGAACTGGGGTTCAGTGATGTAAGAACTGGGGCTCAGCACAGTCCAGAGCTTTTGTCTCCTTCTGGCTAGGGCAATCTAGCAGCTCAGGCAACAGTCTGTCCTCCGTGTTTAAAGTGCATGACTCTGGGGCTCTGCCTTTTGCTGTTCCCCTTAACTTCCGCCTTACAGCCCAGATTCCCTCTGTATGAGCTTGGGACCCAAGGGTCTCACCCAGAACTGGGGTTCATTGCAGTCGGAACTAGGGTTCAGCCAATCCAGAGCTTTTATTTTCTTCCCGTTAGGGAATGCCAGCCAGGCACTCAGCTGCCCCTCCTCTCCAGCTCAGTCCTCTCCCCAAGCTCGCACCATGTTTCAGTACCTTAGGCTTTTACAGCTCCTTTGATTTTCCTTCTGGTTTTCTCTTTCCTTCTAGTTGTAGAATTTCCAATCAGTCAACTTTCCTTTAGTTCTGGACAATGTCCACTTTATATTTTAGTTGTATTTTTTTTTAAAATATATTTTATTGATATTTTACAGAGAGGAAGGGAGAGAGATAGAGAGCCAGAAACGTCGATGAGAGAGAAACATTGACCAGCTGCCTCCTGCACACCCCCTACCAGGGATGTGCCCGCAACCAATGCACATGCCCTTGGCCGGAATCGAACCCGTGACCTTCCAGTCCGCAGACCGACGCTCTACCATTGAGCCAAACCGACCTCGGCTAGTTGTATTTTTTGAAATTGTTGTGTGAGGCTGCAGTTAGTCATTTACCTATGCAGCCATCTTGGTTTTTCTTCTTCTTTCTTTTTCTTTTGTTGATGGTTTATTTTGCTGTAAAAAAGCTTTTTATTTTTAAAAATTTAATAAATCTTTATTGTTCAGATAATTACAATTGTTTCTCTTTCCCCCCCCATAGCTCCCCTCTACCCAATTCCCATTCCACCCTTTGCTCTTATCCTCACCCCCCCCCCCCCCAACTATCACATTCATGGGTGTACGAATTTTTTCCAGTCTCTTCCCATATCCAAGTTTTTTTATTTTGATGTAGTTCCATTTGTTTATTTTCTCTTTAGTTTCAATTGCCCTAGGAGAAGTATTAGTGAAGAAATTTCTTCAGCATATGACTGAGATTTTGCTGCCTATGGAGTCCTCTAGTATTTTTATGGCTTCCCATCCATTTTGAGTTTATTTTTGTGTATGGTGTAAGTTGTTGGGCTAGTTTCACTTTTTTTGCATGTATCTGTCCATTTTTTCCAAAATCATTTATTGAAGAGAATGTCTTGACTCCATAGTACGTCCTTGCCTACTTTGTCAAATATATTTTAAGAAATATATTTTATTGATTTTTTACAGAGAGGAAGGGAGAGCGATAGAGAGCTAGAAACATCAATGAGAAAGAAAAATTGATCAGCTGCCTCTTGCACATCCCCTCTTGAGGATGTACCCGCAACCAATGTTCATGCCCTTGACCGGAATCAAACCTGGGACCATTCAGTCTGCGGACTGACGCTCTATCCACTGAGCCAAACCGGTTTCGGCTACTTTATCAAATATTAGTAGAACAAGGAGGTTTGTGTCAATTTCTTTGTTTATTGATCTATATGTTTGTTCTTATGCCAATACCAGGGTTTTTTGAGAACAGTGCCTTAGTAGTACAGCTTGATATTTGGTATTGAGATCCCACCTACTTTGTTCTTCATCTCAGGATTGCTTCAGCTATTCAGGTTCTTTTTTTATTTTTTATTCCAGATGAATTTTTTGGAGAGTTCTTTCTAGGTCTGTGAAATATGCCATTGCTATTATAATTGGATGTGCATTGAACATATAGACTGCTTTGTGTAGCATAGATATTTTGATGATGTTGATTCTACCAATACATGAACATGGTATGTTCTTCTATCTGTTTATGTCTTCCTCTATCTCTTTTGTCAATGTCCCATAGTTTTTCACATATAGGTCTTTTACCTCCTTAGTTAAGTTTATTCCTAAGTATCTTAAGGGTTTTTTGTTTGTTTTTTGGTATGATGGTAAATGGGATTGCTTTTTAAGTCTCTCTTTCTGTAAGTTCACTATTGGTGTATAGATTTCTTTATTTTTTTTCTTTTAAATATTTTAATTAAAATATAGTTGGCATACAATATTAGTTTTAGTTGTACAACATAGTCATTCAATATTTATACAGCTTAAGATGTGCTTACTACACTAAGTCTAGGAAGCATCTGTCACCATGGAAAGTTATTACAATATTTTATTATTTTGTTTTTTCCTTACTCTCCATTACCCTTCCAACCCCCATCACTCATTCCCTCATCCCCTATTGTGTGTGTCCATTGGTTAGGCTTAAATGCCTGCATACAAGTACTTTGGATGATCTCTCCTCAACCCCACCCTCCCCTACCTTCCCTCTGAGGTTTGAGGTCTGATCAGTGTTTCTCTATCTCTGGATCTGTTTTTGTTCAAGTTTTTCATTATATTCCATAAATGAGTGAGATATGTGGTATTTATCTTTCTTTGACTGGCTTATTTCACTTAGAATAATGCTATCCAGTTCCATCCATGCTGTTGCAAATGGTAAGAAACCTTTCTGTTTTACCGAAGCATTGTATTTCATTGTGTAGATGTACAAAGTTTTTAGTCCACTAATCTGTTGATAGAAACTTAGGTTGTTTCCAAATCATAGCTATGGTGAATTGTGCTGCTATGAACATAGGGGTGCATATATCCTTTCTGACTGGTATTTCTAGTTTCTTGGGATATATTCCTAGAAGTGGGATCACTGGGTCAAATGGGAGTTCCACTTCAAGTTATTTGAGGAAACTTCATACTTCTCTCCACCAGTTTGCATTCCAACCATCAGTGTATGAGGGTTCCTTTTTCTCTCCAATCTCGCCAGCTGTTGTCGTTTGTTGATTTCTTGATGATAGCCATTCTGACATGTTTGAGTGGCATAGATTTCTTGGGGTTAATTTTGTATCCTGCTACATTGCTGAATTCATTTAAGTCTAATAATTTTTTCATGGAGTCTTTAGGGTTTTCTATATACAATACCATGTCATCTGCGAATAAGGACAGTTTTACTTGTTCTTTTTAAATTTTGATGCCTTTTATTTCTTTTTGTTGTCTTATCACAGTGGTTGGTATTATGTTGAACAGCAGTGGTGAGAGTGGGCATCCCTGACTTGTTCCTGTTCTTAGGTGAAATGGTTTTACTTTTTGCCCACTGAGTATGAAGTTGGCTGTGGGTTTGTCATATATGTCTTTTATTATGTTGAGGTTTGATCCTTTATTCCCACCTTGCTGAGAGTTTTTATCAAGCATGGGTTTTAGATTATGTCAGATGCTTTTTCTGCATCAATTGATATGACTTTCTGATTTTTCCCTCTCAATTAGTTTATGTGATATATCACATTTATTGATTTGTGGATATTGTACAATCCTTGCATCCCTGGGATAAATACTAGGTCATGTCATATGATCTTTCTGATGTACTGTTGGATCCAATACTTTAGAATTTTGGCATCTATGTTCACAAGTGATATTGGCCTGTAATTCTCTTTCATTGTGTTGTCTTTATCTGGTTTTGGTATTAGGATGACGCTGGCTTCATAGAATGTTCTTGGAAGTGTTTCTTCCTCTTGTATTTTTTGGAATAGCCTGAGGAGGATAGGTTTAAGTTTTTCCTTGAATGTTTAGTAAAACTCCCCTGTGAAGCCATCTGGCCCTGGGCTTTTGTTTGCAGGAAGCTTTTAGAGGACTACTTCAATTTCTTCCATAGTTATAGGCCTATTGAGATAGTTAGATTCTTCCTAATTGAGTTTTGGAAGGTTATGTTTTTCTAAGAATATGTCTATTTCCTCTATGTTGTCTAGTTTTTTGGAATAGAGTTATTAAAATATTTTTTAAACAATCCTTTGTATTTCTCATCTTTAATTTCTGGTTTTGTTTATTTGGGTCCTCTCTCTTTGCTTTTTGGTGTGCTCGGTTAGAGGTTCATCAATCTTGTTTTTCCTTTCAAAGAACCAGCTCTTGGTTTCATTAACTTTTTGTATTGTTTTTCCCCCTCTATGTCATTTATTTCTGCTCTGATCTTTATTATCTCCTTCTTTCTGCTCACTATGGGCTTTTCTTGTTGCTCTCTTTCTAATTCTTTAAGTTTTAGAGTTATATGATTTACTACCATTTTTTCTTGTTTTTGAGGTAGACCTGTAAAGCTGTAAACTTCCCTCTCAGGACTACTTTCATGGAAACATAGATTTTGGATTGTTTTGTTTTTATTGTCATTATTTTTCAGGACGTTTTAATTTCTTATGTGATCTCTTCAGTAACTCAATCATTGTTTAATAGTATGCTATTCAGCTTCCATGTGTTTATATTTTTGGATTGTTTTTATTGTAGTTTATTTATAATATTATGAGATTATGGTCTGAGAAGATGCTTTATATGATTTCTATATTCTTGAATTTGGTGAGTCTTTGCCTGTGACCCAATATGTGGTATATTTTTGAAAATGTCCCATGTGCACTTGAGAATAATGTATATTCCATGGCTTTTGGGTTAAATGTTTTGAAGATATCAATTAGGTTCCTCTGATCTAGTGAATCATTTAGGATCTTTTGTTGATTTTTTTGTCTAGAGGATTTATCCAGTGATGTCAGTGGTGTAGTAAAGTCCCCTACTATGATTGTATTGTTGTCAATCTCTCCCTTGATATCTTCCAGGAGTTTTTAAAAAAATGTATTTTGCTGCTCCTGCATTGGGTGCATATATGTTTATCTTGGTTATATCTTCTTATTGTATGGATCCCTTCAGTATTATAAAGTGGACTTCCTTTTTAAAAAAAATAAATCTTTATTGTTCATATTATTATAAATGTTCCTCATTTTCTTCCCTCCATTGCTCCCCTCCACCAGGTTCCCACTCCATCCTCTGCCCTTTCCCCACCCCAATTGTCCTTATACATAGGTGCACAGTTTATGTTCAGTCTCCTCCTGCACCCCTCACTCCCCTTTTCCCAAGAATCGTCAGTTCACTCCCCTTCCATACCTCTGATTCTATTATATTCACCAGTTAATATTGTTTATCAGATTTTTCAATTCCCATGGTTTTTAGTTTCACTTGTTGGTAGTTATATATTTGTTGTTCATAATTTTTATCTTTATCTTCTTCTTCTTCCTAAAGAACCCCCTTCAGCAATTCATATAATTCTGGTTTGGCAGTGATGAACTCCTTTAGCTTTTTTTAAAATTTTATTTGTCAAGCTCTTTGTCTGGCCTTCAATTATGAGTGATAGCTTTTCTGGTAGAGTATTCAAGGTGATGAATAACAAGTATTGAATATTTCTTGCCATTCCCGTCTGGCCTGCATGGTTTCTGTTGAGAAATCAGCTGACAATCTTATGGGTGCTCCTTTATAGGTAACTATCTGCTTTTCTCTTGCTGCTTTTAATATTCTCTCTTTGTCTTTTGCTCTTGGAATTGTTATTATGATGTGTCTTGGTGTGGTCCTCTTTGGATTCCTTTTGTTTGGGGTTATGTGTGCTTCTTGGACTTGTAAGTCTAATTCTTTCACCAGGTGGGGAAGTTTTCTGTCACTATTTTTTTCAATATGTTTTTGGTATGTTGCTCTCTCTTCTTCTGGGACCCCCCATAATTCTGATGTTGGTTCACTTGAGGTTGTCCCAGAGGTTTCTTACACCATCTTCAACTTTCCGGATTCTCTTGTCGTCTTGCTTCTGCTGAGGAGTGTCTTCTGGATTTTTATGTTCCAAATCTTTGACTTGATTCTTGTGATCTTCTGTTCTGTTTTTAGGACTCTGAATAATATATTTTATTTCAGACAATGTAATCTTTATTTCTAGTTGGTCCCATTTTATTTCTAGTTGATCTGCTTTCATATCCTCATAGGTCTCATTTATTTTATCAGCCTTTTCTAGGAAATTCTTGAAAAATCTTATAAGCATGGTTTTGAACTCTATATCCAGTTGCTTGTTGTCCTCTATTTCTTTCATTTGCGATCTGTTTCCTTGTCTCAGCATTTTCACTGCTTCCCTGAGTTGGTAGGGTGGCTTTGTGTGCTAAGGTGTCCTATATGGTTCAGTGGGTCAGGCTTTCAGTTACCTGAGGTGGACACTCTTGGTGACCCCTTTGGGGACTGTGTGTACAGCCTTATTGTAGTTAAGTCTTGACTGTTTTTGGTATCACTGGGAGGAACTGACCTCCAGGCCAATTGGCTGTGAGGATCAGCTGTGTCTATGCCTGGAGATAGCCTTATTCGACTAGACTTAGAAAATTGCAAAATCCTCTGTGCTCAGCTTGGATGGGCGGAGTTTCAGGGTGGAGCCTACAGCCTTGGCTTCCAGTCAGCCTGCCCTATGAGGTTCCTGAGTCTCAGTGTTCCTCATGTCCTTTGATATTCACTGCTTTGGTACTCGCTGCAAGCACCTCTGAGAGAAAGGTGCTCTTGAGTTTCATCCACTACCAGACAGTCTAGACTCTCCCCCAATGAGCATTGAATTGGGGTCCAGTGCAGTTGCAAGTGGGGTTGGAAGTGGGATTCAGTGCAATCTGGAGCTTTTGTCTCCTTCCAGATAGGGCAATCCAGTGGCACAGTCAACAGTCCATACTCTGCATGCAATATGTGCGCCTCTGGGACTCTGCCTTTCGCTGCTCCCCTGAGTTTCTGCCTTACAGCCCAGATTTCCTCCATATGAGCCTGGGTCCCCAGGGTCTGGTCTAGGACCAGGGTTCAGTGTAGTCCGAACTGGGGCTCAGCACAGTCCGGAGCTTTTGTCTCCTTCCCACTAGGGCAATGTAGTAGCACAGTCAACAGTCCATCCTCTGCACACAACGTGCGTGACTCCGGGGCTCTGACTTTCGCTGCTCCCTTGAGTTTCCACCTTACAGCTAGATTCCCTTTGTATGAGCCTGAGTTCCCAGGGTCTCGCCTAGAACTGGCGTTCAGTGCAGTCGGAACTGGGGTCAGCACAGTCTAGAGCTTTTATCTCCTTCCTGCTAGGGAACACCAGCCAGTCACTTAGCCGCCCCCTCCTCTCTAGCTCTGTCCTCTCCCCACGCGCACACCATATCTCCATACCTTAGGCTTTTACAGCTCCTTTGATTTTTCTTCTGGTTTTCTCTTTCCTTCTAGTTGTAGAATTTCCAGTCAGTCAACTTTCCTGTAGTTCTGGATAATGTCCATTTTGTATTTTAGTTGTACTTTTTGAAATTCTTGTGTGAGGTTGCAGTTGGGTGTTTACCTATGCTGCCATCTTGGTTTCTCTCAGAGAGACTGTATCTGAAGTGGCCTTCCTTATCTCTTGTATGGCCTTCATTTTGAGGTCAGATATAAGTATTGTTATCCAAGCTTTTTCCCCCCCATTTCCTTTTGCCTGAAAGATGTTTTTCCATCCCTTTACTTTCAGTCCATGTGAATACTTTGATCTGAGGTGGGTCACTTGTAGACAGCATATATATGGGTCATGCTTTTTTATCCATTCAGCCTCTCGATGTCTTTTGTTTGGAGCATTTGGTTCATTTATGTTTAAAGTTATTAATAGGTACCGATTTTATTTTTTGTGCCTGTGTTCCTTCTTACCTTTTTTTAAAAAAAGTATATTTTATTGATATTTTATAGAGGGGAAGGGAGAGAGATAGAGAGCTAGAAACGTCGATGAGAGAGAAACATCACCCAGCTGCCTCCAATGTACATGCCCTTGACTGGAATCGAACCCGGGACCCTTTAGTCCGCAGACTGACGCTCTACCACTGAGCCAAACCAGTTTCGGCCCTTCTTACCTTTTTATTTCTCCCTTTTACACCAGTCCCTTTAGCATTTCTTGCATTGATGGCTTGGTTGTGATAAACTTCCTTTCTCTCTCCCTCTCTCTCTTTTTGTCCTGAGCATTTGCCATAGTAATTATGATGTGTCTTCATGTGAGTCTTTTTGGGTTTATCTTCTTTGGGACTCTCTGTGCTTGTGTGCCTTTTTTCTTCCCCTACATCAGGGAAGTTTTCTTACATTTTTTCTTCAAATAGAGTTTTCTAAACATTGTTCCTCTTTCTGTTGTTCTAGCACCCCTATTATTTGTATATTGCTTCATTGAATGGGTTCTACTCCTGTCTTTTATTTTTTTTCCCCAATTGCAGTTCAGTTTGGGTGTGTTTTGCTTCCCTGTGTTCTAATTCACTAATTTGGTCCTCCTCTTCTTCTAGTCTACTATTGTAACTTCCCATGGTGGTTTATTTGTTTGTTTGTTTTTTTAATTGCAGTTACATCCCACTTTATTTTTTCTTGATTGTTACATAAGTTGTTAATTTTTAAATCCATCCTGTTTATGAACTGTATGACCCTTATTCTGAATTCTTTTTCTAACCTATTGCTTGCCTTCATTTTATTTTCTGCTTTTCTGGCGATTCCTCCTTTTCTTTCCTTTGGTAGTTTCTTTGCCTACCCATTTGTGCTCTCACTGGATGATCTAGGTGTCAAGACATGCAGGGGCTGCTCCTTTGGTGACAGTGGCTCCTTGGGCAATGGCTCCTCCTTGGGCAGTCATGGCAGTGCCTGCTCCTCAGTTGTCAGTAGCTCCTCTGGTGGGTGCTGTTTCAGAAGTGGTGGGTCCTCTGGCTGGTGGGGAGAGGCTGCTTGCACAGCTGCTGCTCCTTGGAGAGGGATGTCTGATCTCAAGGCTGCTCCTTGGATGGAGGCAGGCTTCTTGTGGAGATGCTGCTACTTGAATGAGGGTGAGCTTCTTACACAGCTGCTACTCCTTGGATGAGTGCAAGGTGCTAACTGTGCACAGCTGCTGTTCCTTGGATTGGGTAGGCTGCCTGTGTGGTTGCTGCTCCTTGGACTGGGGGGTGGGCCACTCACTCAGCTGCTGCTCCTTGAGCCTGCTGCTCTTTGGCATTGGCAGGATGCTTGCGGGAATGCTCCTCCTTGACATGAGAAAAGAAAAATGAAAGAAAAAGGAGAATATATATATATATATTCTCCTTTGAATATATATATATATTCAACAACAACAAAAAATGCAAACACCAAACACCCAACAAAGGATGGGGGCAGAATCTGTTGAGGCTGATTTTATTATATAGAGAAAATAAGGTTAAGAATTGGATGAATATGGGGAGGACCTCAGTTCAGTATAGAGGAAGTAGAAAGGGGATAAGTGGATAAGAAGAAAGAGAATAAGAAAAAGAAAAGGGCCCAAACCGGTTTGGCTCAGTGGATAGAGTGTTGGTCTGAGGACTGAAAGGTCCCAGGTTCGATTCCGGTCAAGGGCATGTACATTGGTTGCGGCACATCCCCAGCAAGGGGTGTGCAGGAGGCAACTGGTCGATGTTTCTCTCTCATTAACGTTTCTAGCTTTCTATCCCTCTTCCTTCCTCTCTGTGGAAAATCAATAAAATATATTTTTAAGAAAGGAAAAAAAGAAAAAGAAAAGAATAATAAATTTACAAAAAATTGATTTAAAATGGTACAAAAAAGCAAATAATATAAAATAAAACAGAATGATGAAAAATAATGCAAAAAGAAATAGCAAATAAAGCAACAAATAAAAAAGGGAAAAAGAGATAACAAAATAATAATAAAATAAAATAAAAATGAAAATGTGAAGTCTCCTTCCTTTGGTTGACTTAAGATCTCAGTCTTCTGCACTGTCTGTGTTTTCTGCTTCCTGTTGCTGGGACTGAAGGCCTCTTTTTAGACTAGCCCTTGTGGACTCTCTGGGACTATTCAGACTTTTTTCCTTTTGTACCCCTCAGGGTATAGTCTCTGTGTGGCTGTATTTGTTGCCTGGAGATTGGAGGGAGGGGCTATCTCTTTAGCAGAAAATGGCTATCCAGGTCCCAGTCTCAGGCATGACTCAGCACCAAACTCACTGCCATTACTCTTGGACTCTCCTCAACCTCTCCCTAGACTCCACTAGTTTGCACCTTCTCTTGCACCCCAGGCATAGGTCTGTATCTGAAAAGTTCTATGAACTAGGTTCAGTGAAGCAAAGCACACAGAGAGGGCAAAGACTGCACCTCTGAGAGCTCCCCCCTCTTGCCAGCACTGCATGATCTGGTCAGCCCTTCAGGCTTCCCCCTCTGGGATCATTCTTTTGTGACTGTGGGCCCAGATCTAGAATCCCCTGCCACCAACAGTCCTGCGGACCTCCTTTCCACAATCAGACTCTGTGCCTGTCCCAAGGGACGGGCTCGGTGCTGTGCAGTTTCCCTCTGACCCTCTGGGCTCAGAGGTCTGGCAGATCTCTCCTACACAGATCCTTGCTTTTACCTTTCTCCAGGGGTCCTCTGCCCTTCCTGCCTGCAAATTGTCTCACCAGCTGTCTCCTTCACCAATTCGTTTCAGCTGCTCATTTTATCTGCTCCAGGACAAATCCATCTATTCTGCCACCAGTTTGTCCTTTCCAACTTTTTGTTGTTGTTGTTGTCTAGCATAATGCTTTCCATATCCATCCATGCTGTTGTAATTGGTAAGAGTTCTTTCTTTTTTTTACCACAGCATAGTATTCTATTGTGCAGATGTACCACAATTTTTAATCCACTCATCTGCTAAAGGGCATTTAGTCTGTTTTCAAATCTTAGCTATTGTAAATTGTGCTGCTATGAACATAGGGGTGCATATATCCTTTCTGATTGGTGTTTCTGATTTCTTAGGATATATTTTTAGAAGTGGGATGACTGGGTCAAATGGGAGTTCCATTTTTAATTTTTTGAGGAAACTCTATACTGTTTTCCAATGGCTGCACCAGTTTGCATTCCCACTAGCAGTGCACAATGGTTCCTTTTTCACCGAATCCTCTACAATACTTGTCATTTGTTGATTTGTTGATGATAGCTATTCAAACAGGTGTGAATACCTCATTGTTTTTTAAAAATATATTTTTTATTGCCATGTTGTTTTGATTTGCATCTCTTGGATGATTTAGTGACTTTGAGCATGTTTTCATATGTCTCTTGGCTTTCTGTATGTCCTCTTTCAAAAAGTGTCTATTCATATACTTTGCCCATTTTTAAAATTGGATTGTTTATCTTTCTTTAGTTAAGTTGTATGAGTTCCTGATCAGAGATAACATTGGCAAATGTATTCTCCCATGCAGTGGGCTTTCTTGCTGTTTTGTTGATGGTTTGTTTTGCTGTGAAAAAGCTTTTTATTTTGATGTAGTCCCATTTGTTTATTTTCTCCTTAGTTTCCATTGTTCCAAAAGCTGTATCAGTAAACATATTACTATGACATGATCTGCTCTTTTGTTGCCTGTGGATTCTTCTCAGATTTTTATGGTTTCCCATCTTACATTTAAGTCCTTTATCCATTTTGAGTTTATTTTTGTGTATGATGCAAATTGCTGGTTTAGTTTTACTGTTTTGCATGTATCTGACCAATTTCCCAACATCATTTATTGAAGAGACTGTCTTGACTCCATTTTATGCTCTTTCCTTCTTTGTTAAATATTAATTGAGCAAAATGGCTTGGGTTGATTTTTGGTTTCTTTGTTCTGTTCCTTTGATCTATATGTCTGTTCCTGTGCCAGTATCAGCAGTTTTGATAACAATGGCTTTGTAATATAGCTTGATATCTGATATTGTGATCCCTCCAACTTAGTTCTTCATTTGCAGTATTGCTGTTGGTTTTCAATTTTTTTTGTAATTCCACATGAATTTTTGGAGAGTTTCTTCTACTCTGTGAAATATTCTGTTGGCATTTTAACAGGGATTGCATTGAATCTATAGATTGCTTTGGGTGATATGGATATTATAATGATGCTAATTCTATCAATCCATGAACATTGTATATTCTTCCATTTGTTTATGTCTTCCTCTATCTCTTTTTTTCAATATCCTGCAGTTTTTTGAGTTCAGGTCATTTACCTCCTTAGTTAAGTTTTTTCCTAGGTATTATATATATATTTGGTTTCAATGGAAAATGTGATTTTTTTAAAGGTCCTCTCTTTGTAAGTTTATTATTGGTATATAAAAAAGCCAGAGATTTCTGGGTGTTCACTTTATGTCCTGTTCATTGCCAAATTCATTTGTTAAGTCTAGCAGTATTTTGATGGAGTCTTTAGAATTTTCTATGTACAGTTTCATGTCATCTGCAAATAATGACAGTTTACTTATTCTTTTTCAATTTGGATGCCTTTTATTTCTTCTATTTGTCCTATTGCTATGGCTAGCACTTCCAGTACTATGTGGAACAATAGTGGTAAGATTGGGCATCCCGTTTTGTTCCTGTTTTTAGGGGAAATGATTTTAGTTTTTGCCCATTTGGTATGATGCTGACTGTATGTTTGTCATGTAAAACTTTTATTCTGTTGATATATTATCCTCCTATTCCCACTTTGCTGAGAATATTTATCAAGCATAGGTGTTGAATTTTGTCAAATGCATTTTCTGAATCAATTGATATGATTATGTGATTTTTGTTTCTCAATTTGTTTATGTGGTATATCACGTTTATTGACTTGCAAATATTTGTACAAACCTTGTATCTTTGCAATAAATTAGGGTAATACTGTCTTCATAGAAAGAGTTTGGAATTGTGCCTCACTCTTGAATTTTTTGAATGGTCTGAGGAGGATACATTTGATTTATTTATTTATTTGCCTTTTTGTTGTTGTTGTTAATCCTCACCCGAGGATATTTATTTTTTTATTTTTATTAAATTTTTTTAATTAAGGTATTATATGTGTACATAGCTTACCATTGCCCCCCCTCACCTCCCATTCATGCCCCCCCTCCCCAGAGTTCTGTGCTTGTTGTTTGTACTTATATTCATGCATACCAGTCCTTCCGTTGTTCTCTTATCTCCCCCCAGGTCTCCTTCCCCTCCCTGCTGTCATTTGACAATCTGCTTGTTTTATGGTGACTATCTAGGATCACATGAATAGAATCTGCTCCTCATTTGGCAGTCTGCTTGTTTTATGGTGACTATCTCAGGAATACACGAAAAGAGTCTGCTCCTCCTCTGGTTCTCACCGCCCCTCCCCATGGGTCCCACTGCTTCCCTTGGGACACACGGCTCACCCGGGGCACAGGGCCCCCTGGGACACACGGCTCACCCGGAGCACACGGCCCCTTTGGGGGACATGGCTCACCCGGGGCACATGGCCCCCTGGGACACACGGCTCACCTGGGGCACACGGCCCCCTGGGACACACGGCTCACCCGGGGCACACAGTCCCCTGGGGAGGAGGAAACATTTTAGTTCTTGAATGTTTGGTAAAACTTTTTTATGAAGCTGTCTGGACCAGGGCTTTTTCTTTCTCTCTTTTTTTCTTTTTTTCTGGATGATATATTACTAGAGACCAGGTGCACAAAATTTGTGCATGGGAGAGACATGTCCCTCAGCCTAGTCTGCACCCTTCCAATATGGGAAACCTCAGGAAATGTCCAACTGCCATTTTAGGCCCAATCTTGGGCCTAAACCAGCAATCAGACATCTCTCTCACAATTTGGGACCACTGGCTCCTAACTTCTCAACTGCCTGCCTGCCTGATTGCCCCTAATTGCTTCTTCCTGATAGCCTGATTGATGCCTATGAGCTCCCCTTCCAGCCTGATCACCGCCAATTTCCCTGCCTGCTGACCTGATGGACCTCAACTGCTCTCCCCTGCTGGCCTGATAGCCCACAACTGCCTTCTCCTTCTGCAACTCTCCTCCTCTGCCAGGTCCTGCATCTGCTGTGTTCACAACCGTCATGTGACAATGTTAGGTCTTTTTAAAAAAATTTTTAAAATTAATGTATTATATTGTGTACATATCTTACCATTGCCCCCTCCCCACCTCCCATTCATGCCCTCCCTCCCCAGAGTTCTGTGTTCATTGGTTGTATTCATGCATACCAGTCCTTCGGTAGTTCTCTTATCTCCCCCCAGGTCTCCTTCCCCTCCCTGCTGTCATTTGACAATCTGCTTGTTCTATGGTGACTATCTCATGATCACATGAATAGAATCCGCTCCTCATTTGGCAGTCTGCTTGTTTTATGGTGGCTATCTCAGGACCACACGAATAGAGTCCGCTCCTCCTCTGGTTCTCACTGCCCTCCCCCTGGGTCCCACTGCTTCCCCTGGGACACAGGGCTCACCTGGGGAATAGGGCCCCCTGGGACACACGGCTCACCCGGGGCACAGGGCCCCCTGGGACACACGGCTCACCCGGGGCACACGGACCCCTTGGACACACGGCTCACCCAGGGCACAGGGCCCCCTGGGACACACGGCTCACCCGGTGCACACGGAACCTGGACATATGGCTCACCCAGGGCACACGACCCCTCTCGGGCCTAGAGCCCAGGTCTGGTATTGGAGAGTCCGCGCTAGCTCCTTGCTAGCAAGGCAGGCAGGATGGGACGGTTGCAGGCGGGCTGAGATGGCTGCAGGCGGGTAGACCGCCCTCAAAGGTGTCTCGTTCGGTGCGGAAGCGGAGCAGCTGCGGATGCGGAGGCTAAGTTCTGAGGCCGCCCACTCTCTGAGCCCAGGGCGTAGTGAGCTCTGTTCTCGGTGGATTTCCTTTATTTGCAGCGGTGGTGGCGGGTGGCGGGTGGTGGGTGGCGTTGGCTGGTGCAGCAGCGACGGTCGCTCCTGTGGTTCAATTTCCACTGTAGTTTTAAAGTTCCCATGGCGGCAGTGGCGGGAGCTTCAGTTCGGCCATGCGGCTGCTGAGGGAGGACTCGCCGGGGCCGCTAATGGAAGGTGCCGTGCGGGCTCCTCACCAGCACGGCAGGTGTGCTTGGAAGGTTGTGGGCAGGCTGCAATGGCTGCGGGTGGAGAGACCGCCCTCAATGGTGTCTCCTTTGGTGCGGAAGCGGAGCTGCTGTGGACGCAGAGGCTAAGTTCTGAAGCCACACTCTCTCTGAGCCCGGGGCGTAGTGAGCTCTGATTTCGGTAGATTCCCATTCGCGGGGGTGGCGGTGGCAGGTGTGGCAGCGACGTTACCTCCTGTATCTCAATTTCCCCTGTAGTATTAAAATCCACATGGTGGTAGTGGCGTAAGCTTTGGAGCCAACTGCTGGCGGTGGCAGCGGACTCGCCGGGGCGCAAAGGGAAGGTGCTGCGCCAGCTCCCCACCAATAAGGTGCGTGCGGAGACTGGGCCCAGCTGGCCGCAGGCTGGGAGACGCTGAGACAGTTCCTCGGGATGGTTGTGGGCAGGCGCCGAAGGTCCCATAACAGCTCCCTGGTTCCCATGGCCGGCGGGACTGGCCCACTCCCTGGGTACCGGGGCGGAGTGAGGTCTGGCTTCCCTCATTCCCGGTGGCAGCGTCTCTGGCAGGTCCGTTTTCACCGTAGTTTTAAACTCCACATGGCAGCAGTGGCGCCCTGCTTGGTGTCTAGTTGTAGCCTTCCCATTTCTGGGCCGAGCTGGCTGCGGGGGAGGGGTTGGGGGGGGGGAGACGCTGCTCGATCTCTTCGCCAGCACAGCGAGCGTGGGGGCTGGGCCGAGCTGGCTGCGGGCGGGGAGATACTATGCCATCTTTTCGCCAGCACAGCAAGCGCGGGGGCTGGGTCGAGCTGGCTTTGGACAGGGAGACGCTGTGCCCGCTCCTCTCCAGCACTGTGGGCGGGCTGGGATGGCTGAGGGCCGGGATGGCTGCAGGCAGGGAGGTCGCGCTCACGGGCTTCTCGTCCAGGCAGGAGCTGAAGGCGTGGCGTAGGCCCACATCAGCTCCCATGGCGGCCGTCAGGGCTGGCCCATTCCCTGGGCCCCGGAGCGGAGCGAGGTCTGGCTTCCCTCATTCCCAAGGCAGCGGCTCCGGCAGGTCCAGTTTCGCTGTAGTTTTAAACTCCACATGGCAACAGCAGTGTCCTGCTTTGTGTCTAGTTGTAGTCTTCCCATTTCGCCAGCTTTCCTGTGGGTCTGGTGCGATCCCTTTTGATTTTATCTGTTGTTTTTTTCCAAATTGTTGAGGAGATGGCGGCCCAGGAGACTTCCTAGGCCGCCATCTTGCTTCGGTCTCTCCGACAATGTTAGGTCTTGATGTGTGATGGCATGATGATCGCCTAGGCCAGTGGTTGGCAAACTCATTAGTCAGCAGAGCCAAATATCAACAGTACAACAACTGAAATTTCTTTGGAGAGCCCAAAACCGATTTCTGCGCTTGGGCCACGAAGTTTCAATTGCATTATATGTGTGTCCGCACATTGTATTTTGTGGAAAAGCCACACTCCAGGGGTCAAAGAGCCACATGTGGCTCGCATGCCACAATTTGCTGTCCACTGACCTAGGCTATTATTAACATAGATTACTGCTTCAATTTCATCAGTAGTTACTGGCCTATTCAGGTTTTTTTATTTTTCCTGATTAAGTTTTGGAAACTGTATTTTTCTAAGAATATGTCTATTTCATCTAGGTTCTCCAGTTTGTTGAAGTACAATTTTTTTGTATTATTATTTTTAAAAAATTCTTTGTATGTCTTCGGGGTCAGTTGTTACTTCACTCCTTTTGTTTCTAATATGGATTATTTGGGTTCTCTCTTTTTGTTTCCTTATAAACTTTGCTAGAGGTTCATCAATCTTGTTTATCCTTTCAAAGAACCAGCTCTTGGTTTTGTTGATCTTTTGTATTTTTTTGTCTCTATGTCTTTTATCTATGCTCTGATTTTTATTCTTTTCTTCCATCTCTGGGCTTTTTAAAATAGCTCTCCTTCTAATTCTTTAAATTCTAGTGTTAAATAATTTATTGTTATTTTTTCCCTATTTATTGAGGTAGGTCAGTATAGCTGTGAATTTGTTTCTCAGAACTGCTTTCAAAGTGTCCCACAGATTTTGTATTATTGTGTTTTCATTGTCATTTGTTACAAGGATGTTTTTTATTTCTTCATTGATCTCTTTGGCCCAACAGTGAAATGACTGTCAGGACTACCTTCTGGACAAAGCCGGGGCTGCAAGAAGGGCCAAAGTCGCTGGGGCTGAGGTGGCCAGGGTTACAAAGGCCTACTCTTGCATGAATTTCATGTATCAGGCCTCTAGTTGTTTAATAAAATGCTATTTAGCCTCCAAGTGTTTGAATTAAAATTTTTTATTGTATTGTTTTTCTAACTAGAGGCCCATTGCATGAATATTTGTGCAATAGGCCTTCCTTCCCCTGGCTGCTGGCACCAGTTTTCCTCTGGCATCTGGGACCTGGACCACAGCTGAGCCAAGCCTTCAGCTTTCAGGCTTGGCTCTGGCTATGGGTGGAGCCTTCAGTCTTCAGTCTTTGCTCAGGTGGACCCTTCATTCTTTTCTCTGTGCCTGTGTATGCAAATCAACCAGCAATTTTACTGGGTTAATTTGCATACACACTCTTGATTGGCTGGTGGGCATCATGGAGGTATGGTCAATTTGTCTCTTTCTCTTTTATTTGTGTAGATATTATACCATTGTGATCTGAGAAGATGCTTGATATGATTTCAATCTTCTTGAATTTGAAAAAAATCTTTGCATGGTCTATCATTGAAAATGTCTGGTGTGCACTTGAGAAGAATACATATTCTGTAGATTTGGGGTGAAATGTTCTGAAGATGTCAATTAATTCCATCTGATTTAGTGAGTTTTATAGGATTGCTGTTTCTTTGATCATTTTTTGTTTAGAGGATTTATCCAGTTACGTCAGTGGGTTATTTATGTCCCCTTCTATGATTTTATTGCTGTTGCTCTCTCCCTTGATGTAAATATTTTTCTCATTTCTGCATCCAGTGTGGCTAGAGGCTGGTCCAGTTCCTGAGTAGGAGCTTCTAGGGATTGAGAAAATGAAAGAAAGAGACAGACATAGAAATAGAAGGAAAAAGCTGTGGCCCAGTGGGACCACTGTCCTCTGACAGGGACAGGAACAGGGACCCAGAGCCAATACAGGTTGTTTATTTTATACAGCAAAAACTGGAAAGTTTTACTAAAATTCAGGAGAAAGGAGATTATGTGCATTCTTGGGTGGGCCTGAGTCATATTCATTCCTGGTGCTTGACTGGATTTAAATAACAAAACCTGCCCCCTGGCACCTGGGCTAAAGGTCAAGCTGACAACACTCCTGCCCCTGGGAAGGTATGTTTTCAGGTGTGGCTTTGCCAGTGCCACTGGATTCAGCAGACAATAATTAAAGAAATGCCCATGTGCCTTCCTAGGTGCTCTCTACACTTTGATATCTTCCAGAAGTTTTTAAAAATTTATTTGGGTGCTCCTGTTTTGGATGTATTTATGTTTACAAAAGTTATATCCTCTGGTTGAATTGCTCTCTTTAGTATTATGAAGTGCCCCCCCCCATTTCCTTTTATGGCCTTCACTTTGAGGTCTACTTTGTCATATATAAGTATTGCTACCCCAGTTTTTAAAATTTCCACTTGCATGAAAATTTTTTCTATCCATTCACTATCAGTGTGTGAGTCCTTTGTTTTGAGTTTGGTCCCTTATAGACAGCAAATATAAAGGTTATGTTTTCTTATTCATTAGCTACCCTATATCTGTTGATTGGAGCATTTAATCCATTTATGTTTAAGTTTATTATCAGTAAGTATTCTTTGTCCCATATTTATTGTTTTTGCCTGTTTTTTTCTTCCATTTCTAATTCTCCTTTTTACAGTAGTCCCTTTAATATTTATTACATTGCTGGCTTGGTGGTAATAAACTCTCTTAGCATTATTTTTTTGCCTGTGAAGCTTCTGATTTCACCTTCAATTTTGAATGATAGCCTTGCTGGATAGAGTATTCTTGGATTCAGTCCCTTGCTTTGCATCACTTTGTATATTTCATTTCATTCCCTTCTGGCTTGATGTGTTTCTGTTGAGAAATCAGTTGATAGTCCAATGGGGGTCCCATGTAAGTAACTTTCTGTGTCTCTCTAGGAGCCTTTAAGATTATTACTTTGGCTTTGATGTTTGCCAATTTAATTATGATTTGTCTTGCTGTCATTCTGTTTGGATTCATCTTGTTTGGAAGTCTGTGAGCTTCTTTGATTTGTGTGGTTTTTTTTCTTCTTAATGAAGTTTCCTGTTATTATGTATTTCTTCAAACAGAGTTTCTATTCCTTGTTCAGTTTCCTGTCCTTCTGGTACCCCTATTGTGTGGATGTTATTTCATTTTGGATTGTCCAAAAGCTCCTATAGGTTCTCTTCATACTTTTAAAGTTTTTTTTTTAAGCTCCTGCTCTGTTTTGAGTGTATTTTCTATCTTGTCTTCTAACTCACTGATGCATTTTACTCAGCTTCTTCTAGGCTACTGTTGATACTTTACATTGTGGGTTTTTTGTTTTTTGTTTTTTTGCAGTAATGTCATTCTTCATTTCCTCTTGATTCTTCATCATTTCCATTTGATTCTTATGCATGTTGTTGAATTTGTCTTCTGTCCTTTTCAGAATCCTTATAAACATTGCTCTGAATTCTTTCTCTGACAAAATTCTTGCCTCTATTTTATTTAAAAAATATTTATTTTATTTTATTTTTTTAAAAAAATAATTGATATTTTACAGAGAGGAAGGGAGAGAGATAGAGAGCTAGAAATGTCGATGAGAGAGAAACATCAACCAACTGCCTCTTGCACACCCCCTACTGGAGATGTGCCCACAACCAATGTACATGCCCTTTACCAGAACTGAACCCGGGACCTTTCAGTCCGCAGACCGACGCTCTACCACTGAGCCAAACCGGTTTTGGCAAAATATTTATTTTACTGATTTTTTTTTACACAGAGGAAGAGAGAAGGACAGAGAGCCAGAAACATCGATGAGAGAAACATCGACCAGCTGCCTTATGCACACCCCCCACCATGGATGTGCCCACAATCAAGTTACATGCCTTTGACCAGAATAGAACCCGGGACCACAGGCCTATGCTCCATCCACTGAGCAAAACTGGTTTCTGCCCACCATTTCATTTATTTCCTTTTCTGGCAATTCCTTATTTTCTTTTGTATGGGGATTATTTCTTTGTCTCCTCATTTTTGCTGTTCCTTTTTTTTTCTATTGCATTAGATCAAACTTCAATGTCACCCAGTTTTTTGTGTCTTTTTTTTTGCATTTGCCTTATATAGTAGATGTTTTGTGGGACTCTATAGTGCAATCTCTCAAGTCTTCTAGGCTGTGTATTCTTGGAATGCCCCCTACTTATGATATTTGGTTTCTTTTGGTGTAATAGGGTATTGAGAGTTATTGTCCCATTCATAGATAGAGTCTTCTCTCAGGGTGTCCCATTATGAGGCTCACTCTCTACCATGTTAACTGAACAGCATAAAATATAACTCAATAAGACACAACACTAAGGAAATAAAACACAAATATAATTGTGAAACTGATAACCCAAATAAAAGTGACTATCAGAGAAAAGAGAATAAGGAGAGAGAAGAGAGAACAGATATAATATTGAGAAAAGGGAAAAATGTAATAGAGAAAAGAAAAAAAGAAAAACAGAAGGGGAAAAATATAGATACAGAGAGAAAAAAACACACCACTAAACAAATAAACAAACCAATGAATGCAAATAACAAACACCCAGAAAAAGGGGGAGGGACAGAATCTGTAGAGGCAGAGCTTATATATAGAAAGTAACATTAAGGAATTGAATGAATAGGGAAAGGACCATGGGTCAGTATTGAAGGGGTAGAAAGAGTGAGTGTATAAGAAGAAAATTAAAAAACAAAATAATCAATAAATTAAAAAAATAAAAGGATAACACGCAATTAAAAATTATCTATATATTTATTCATCTATTATTGGAAAAAGAGAATAGAGGAGAAAGCAGATAGGCTTGAGTTTAGTGAGTGAAATTAATTAAGCATTTTGGAGAAGATGAGAGCAAGAGAGGAGAGGAAAAACAAAAGCATTAAAATTTTTGGCTAGCATAGAAAGAGAAAAGAGAAGGATGCATGGACTTGGAGCAAAGGAAAAGAAATTAGATATATGACTAAGCTAACAGAGACTACAATAATAACACATCAATAAAGCAGATAAAGCAGATAAATTTTTAACAAGGAATAAAAAATAAAAAGAGAAGAAAACTAAAACGAGGATAGGATAAACAGTAAACAGAAAAAGGGAGAAAAGAGGGGGGAAAGGGTGGGAAAAAAGAAAAATGAGATAAAATAAAATAATGATAAAAAATAAAAATAGAATGAAGAAAAAAACTATAATAATAAAAGCGTAATATGCTAATTAGACTGGACATCCTTCTGGACGATCTTTTGAACAAAGCCAGTCCTGTGAAGGAAGCCTGGGTCCCGGATGCCTGTTGATGGTCAGAGGGAGCCTGGGTCCCTGGTGCCAAAGGGAAGTCAGTTCCAGTGGCCAATAGGAAGGTAGGAGGGGAAGGAAGGCCTACTCTTTCACAAATTTCATGCATCAGGCCTCTAGTATATTTATATATATATACTAGGGACCCAGTGTATGAATTTGTGCATCTTAAAAGGAACTGTGGGCTGCAAGCTGCGGTGGGCACAGGGGTGGGTCTCAGCCCATCCTTGATGCCCCTGCCTGGCTCCTCCTACTGTGAACCCTAGTCTTTGATCCTGCTTCTGCTGTTCCCATGTGCTGCTGATGTTAGGCCCTCGTAGCCCTTCACAGTCCTGGCCAGCCCTTGCAGCCCAGGCTTCAACCAGAAGGTCGTCTGGAAGGATGTCTGGAAGGTCGTTAGGCTCTTAGGTCTAATTTGCATATTAGTTCTTTAATATTAAGATGTTCTTTGGCTACTTTATTCACCTTTTTATTCAATCTACCCAACCCTCTGTTATCTGAGATCTTTCAGTCTGCTCCATGTATCCATGCCTGTGGTTTTATTTTGTTTGTCAATTTATTTTGTTCATTGGATTATATCACCAAATATCCCTCCCAATACTTTGCACATATCCCCCCACACACATTCCTCATGGCAATCACCACACTGTTGTTCTTGTCCATGAATTTTCTCTCTCTTTTTTTATCAATCCCTCAAGCACCCCCTGCCAACCAAACTGAACATTTCCCACTCTGAAAGCTGTCAGCCTGCTCTTTATCCATAAGTCTTTTCTGTTTTGCTTATTAGTTCATTTTGTTCACTAGATTTCATATATGCATGAACTTATAAGGTAGTTGTTTTTCTTTGACTGGCTTATTTCACTTAGCATGATTCTTTCCCGGCCCATCAATGCTGTCATAAAGGATAAAAGTTCCTTATTTTTACAGCTGTGTAATATCTCATTGAGTATATATACCCCAGCTTTTTTTATCCACTCCTCTACTGATGGACACTTGGGTTGTTTCCAAATCTTGGCTGTTGCAAACAATGCTGCTATGACCATAGGGGTGCATATATTCTTTCTGGTTGGTGTTTAGGAATTCTTTGGATATATTGCCAGTAAGGAGATCATTGGGTAAAAAGACAGGACAATTTTTAAATTTATTTTTTGAGGAAACTCCCTACTCTTTTACACAGACCGCACCATTTTACATTCCCACTAGCAGTGCATCAGGGTTTTATGTTCTCTGCTCCTTTCCAGCACTTGTTTGTTCATTTATTTATGGTAGGGGTGAGGTGATACATAATTGTAGTTTTAATTAGCATGTCTCTGATGATTAATGACCCTGAGTATTTTTTCATAGGTCTATTGGCCAACTGTTTGTCTTATTGAGAAGTGTCTATTCAGGTCCTTTGCCCATTTTTAAAAAATGGGATTGTTTCTCTTCCAGGTGGTGAGTTGTATAAATTCTATATATATCGGAACTTATCAGATGCATGACTGGTAAATATGTTCACCTATATAGTGTATTCCCTTTCATTTTATTGATAGTTTCTTTTGCTGTGCATAAGCTTTTTAGTTTGACACAGTCCCATTTCTTTATTTTTTTCCTTTGTTCCCTTTGCCCTAGGAAATACATTGGCAAAAATCTTGCTACCACAAATGTCTGAGATTTTACTGCTTATTTTTTCTTCTAAGATTGTTATGGGTTTGCAACTTACATGTAATCATTTAATCCATTTTGAGTTATTCTTGTTTATAGTGTAAGTTGTTGTCTAGTTTTATTTTTTTTGCATGTACCTGTCCAATTTTCACACCATTCCTCCCCCCTTTTTTTATTAAGGTATTATATGTGTAGATTGCTTACCACTGCCCCCCCCACCTCCCATACATGCCCTCCCTCCCCAGAGTTTTGTGTCCATTGGTTGTACTTATATGCGTGCATACCAGTCCTTCGGTTGATCTCTTATCTCCCCCAGGTCACCCTACCCTCCCCGCTGTCATTTGACAATCTGCTTGTTGCTTTACTGTCACTATATCTATCTTTCTGTTCATTAGTTTATAATGTTCTTTATTATCTTTAAATGAGTGAGGACATGTGGTCACACCATTTATTAAAAGGACTGTTTTGGTGGAGTCTTTTGAGACTTTTCTATGTACAATATCATGTCATCTGCAGATAATGACAGTTTTGCTTCCTTGTTTCCAATTTGGATGCCTTTTTTCTTCTGTGGCTAAGACCGCCAGTATTATGTTGAACAAGACTGGTGAAAGTGGTCACCCTTGTCTTGTTCTTGATCTTAATTGAAACACTTTAAGCTTTTGTACATTGAGTATGATGGTGGCTGTAGATTTTTTAAAATTTATTAAGGTATTATATGTGTACATAGCTGCCCCCCCCTCTCCCATTCATGGCCTCCCTCCCCAGAGTTCTGTGTTCGTTGGTTGTACTTATATGCATGCATACCAGTCCTTCGGTTGTTCTCTCATGTAGATTTTTTAATATATGTCTTTTATTATGTTGAGGTATTATCCTTCTATTCCCACTTTGATGAGGGTTTTTATCATGAACTAGGGGTCCACTCAGCCCAGCCTGTACCCTCTCCAATCTGGAACTCTTCAGGGGATGTCTGACTGCAGGGATCGGGCCTAAACCGGCAGTTGGACATCCCCTCATAATCTAGGACCACTGGCTCCTAACTGCTCATCTGCCTACCTGCCTGACCGCCCCTAACTGACCCCCCCCTGGCCTGGTCACCCCCAACTATCCCCTCCTCCCCCAAACCTGGTTGGCCCTAACTGCCTGCCTCCACTGGACTGGTCGCCCCTCACTGCCCCACCCCCTCCTTTCTGGCCTAGTTGCCCCAATTGCCCCTCTCTGCTGGCCTGGTCACCCCTTAATGCTCCCCCCCCCCCCCCCCGCCAGCCTAGTCTTCCCCAACTGCCCCACCTGACAACCTGGCTTTCCCACATAGCCTGCTGTTCAGTTGTTTGGTTGTCCCTTAGTAACTCCTCTGCTGATATGGCCTCCCCACACAGTTTGCTGTTCAGTCATTTGGTCATACCTCACTAAACCCTCTACTGTCCTTGTCGCCCCAAGCAGCCTGCTGTTCCATCTGTCCAGTTGTTTTGATAGTGATGGCACCTGGCTTTTTATATATTGGGATGAGTCCTGCATTTTATCAAATGCTTTTTCTGTATCTATTGATATGATCATGTAATTTTTATATTTCATTTTGTTTATGTGATATATTACATTTACTTACTTGTGAATAGTATATAAACATTGCCTACCCAGAGTAAATACCACTTGATCATGGTGTATGAAACTGTGAATAAATTGCTGAATTTGATTTACTAATATTTTTATTGAGGATTTTAGCATCCATGTTTATCATGG
Organism: Vespertilio murinus; assembly: GCA_963924515.1. Lineage (NCBI taxonomy): Eukaryota > Metazoa > Chordata > Mammalia > Chiroptera > Vespertilionidae > Vespertilio > Vespertilio murinus. Next base: position 93,886,705 of record OZ004707.1, on the reverse strand, counting down.
ACATTAGCCTGTAATTTTATTTCTTTGAAGTATCTTTATTTGGTTTTGGACTTAGGATAATACTGGCTTTGCAAAATGAGTGTAAATAACTTCCTTCCTCTTGAATTCTTTGGAATGGTTTGAGGAGGGTAGATGAAAGTTCTTTGAATGTTTGGTAAAATTTGCCTCTAAAGGTTTTTGGGCTTGGACTTTTGTTTGATGGGAGTTTTTCCGTTACTGCATCAATTTCAAATTAGTTTTTAGTCTATTCAGATGATTTTGCTGATTCTGTTTTAGAAGATTTTATGTTTCTACAAATTTTTCCATTTCCTGGGTTCTCTGATTTGTTGCCATTTGTTGTTCATAGTTATTTTCTTAGAATCCTTTATATTTTTGTAGAGTCAGTTTTTACTTTCCTTTCATGTCTTATTCTATATGATTATTTAAAATTTATTTACAATATTTTAAATTTATTTTTATTTTTTTCTTTATTGATTAAGGTATTACATATGTGTCCTTATAGCTTCATCAACCTTGGACCACCCAATCATGCTCTCACCCCCCTGTTGTCTGTGCCCATTGATTAGGCTTATATGTATGCATACAAGTCCTTTAGTTGATCTCTCCCCCTTACTTCCACGCTCCCCTACCTTCCTCTGAGGTTTGACAATCTGATCAATGCTTCTTTGTCTCTGAATATGTTGTTTTTTAAAAATAAATCTTTATTGTTCAGATTATTACAAATGTTTCTCTTCCCCCCCCTCCATTGCTCCCCTCCACCAGGTTCCCACTCCACCCTCTGCCCTTTCCCCACCCCCATTGTCTTTATCCATAGGTGCACAGTTTGTGTTCAGTCTCTTCCCGCACCCCTCACTTCCCTTTTCCCAAGAATCCTCAGTTCACTCCCCTTCCATACCTCTAATTCTATTATATTCACCAGTTAATATTGTTCATCAGATTTTTCAATTCCCTTGGATTTTAGTTTCACTTGTTGATAGTTACATAATTGTTGTTCATAATTTTTTAAAAATATATATATATTTTATTGATTTTACACAGAGAGGAATTGAGAGGGATAGTTAGAAACATTGATGAGAGAGAAACATCGACCAGCTTCCTCTTGCACCTCCCCACTGGGGATGTGTCTGCAACCAAGGTATGTGCCTCTGACCGGAATCAAACCTGGGACCTTTCAGTCCGCAGGCTGATGCTCTATCCACTAAGCCAAACCAGTTTCGGCCATAATTTTTATCTTTATCTTCTTCCTCTTCCTAAAGAACTCCCTTCAGCATTTCATATAATTCTGGTTTGGCAGTGATGAACTCCTTTAGCTTTTTTATTTTATTTGTGAAGCTCTTTATCTGGCCTTCAATTCTGAGTGATAGCTTTGCTGGATAGAGTATTTTTGGCTGTAGGTTCTTGCTATTCATCACTTTGAATATTTCTTGCCATTCCCGTCTGGCCTGCATGGTTTCTGTTGAGAAATCATCTGACAATCGTATGGGTGCTCCTTCATAGGTAACTACCTGCTTTTCTCTTGCTGCTTTTAATATTCTCTCTTTGTCTTTTGCTCTTGGAATTTTAATTATGATGTGTCTTGGTGTGGTCCTCTTTGGATTCCTTTAGTTTGGGGTTCTGTGCACTTCTTGGACTTGTAAGTCTATTTCTTTCACCAGGTGGGGGAAGTTTTCTGTCACTATTTCTCCCAATAGGCTTTCAGTATCTTGCTCTCTTTCTTCTTCTGGGACCCCCATAATTCTGATGTTGATTTGCTTGAAGTTGTCCCAGAGGTTTCTTACACTATGTTCAACTTTCTGGATTCTCTTGTCTTCTTGCTTCTGTGAAGGAGTGTCCTCTTGCTCTTGTGTTCCAAATATTTGATTCTTGTGATCTTCCATTCTGTTTTTAGGACTCTGTGTAATATTTTTTATTTCAGACAATGTATTATTTATTTCTAGTTGATCATTTATTATTTCTAGTTGATCCCTTTTCATAGCCTCATAGGTCTCATTTATTTTATTGGTCTTTACTAGGAAATTCTTGAAAAACCTTATAAGCATGGTTTTGAACTCTATACCCAGCCACTTTTTAAAAAATAATCCTCAGCTTTATTTTTAAAAATAAATCGTTATTGTTCATATTATTACAAATGTTCCTCATTTTTCGCCCCTCCCTTTCTCCCCTCCACCAAGTTTCCATCCCACTCTCTGCCCTTTTCCCATCCCCATTGTCATCATAAATAGGTGCACAGTTTAGTTCAGTCTCTCCCCACCCCACACTCCCCATTTCCCTGAGAATCATCAGTCCACTACCCTTTCATATCTATGATTCTATTATATTCACCAGTTAATATTGTTCATCATGATTTTTACTTCCCCTGGTTTTTAGATTTACTTGTTGATAGTTACATATTTGTTGTTCATAATTTAAAAAAATATATTTTATTGATATTTTACAGAGAGGAAGGGAGAGAGATAGAGAGCTAGAAACATCAATGAGAGAGAAACATCGACCAGATGCCTCTTGCACAACCACCACCGGGGATGTGCCCGCAACCAATGTACATACTCTTGACTGGAATCGAACCCGGGACCCTTCAGTCCACAGACCCACACTCTACCACTGAGCCAAACCGGTTTTGGCTGTTGTTCATAATTTTTATCTTTATTTTCTTCCTCTTCCTAAAGAACTCCTTTCAGCAATTCATATAATTCTGGCTTGGTGGTGATGAACTCCTTTAGCTTAAATTTATTTGTGAAGCTCTTTATCTGGCCTTCGATTCTGAGTGATAGCTTTGCTGGGTAGAGTATTTTTGGCTGTAGGTTCTTGCTATTCATCACCTTGAATATTTCTTGCCATTCCAGTCTGGCCTGCATGGTTTCTGTTGAGAAATCATCTGACAGTCATATGGATGCTCCTTCTAGGTAACTACCTGCTTTTGTCTTGCTGCTTTTAATATTCTCTCTTTGTCTTTTGCTCTTGGAATTTTAATTATGATGTGTCTTGGTGTAGTCCTCTTGGGATTCCTTTTGTTTGGGGTTCTGTGTGCTTCCTGGACTTGTTAGTCTATTTCTTTCACTATGTGGGGAAGTTTTCTGTCACTATTTCTCCCAATAGGCTTTCAGTATCTTGCTCTCTGTCATCTTCTGGGATGCCCATAATTCTGATGTTGATTCGCTTGAAGTTGTCCCAGAGGTTTCTTACACTATGTTCAACTTTCTGGATTCTCTTGTCTTCTTGCTTCTGCAAAGGAGTGTCCAATCAATCTTTGACTTGATTCTTGCAATATTCCATTCTGTTTGTAGGACTTTGTGTAATATTTTTTATTTCAGAGAATGTATTCTTTATTTCTAGTTGATCTTTTATTATTTCTTGTTGATCCCTTATTACTTATAGTTGATCCCTTTTCATATCCTAATAAGTCTCATTTATTTATCTGCCTTTTCTAGGAGATTCTTGAACAACCTTATAAGCGTGGTTTTGAATTCTATATTCAGTTGCTTTTTGTCCTCCATTTCTTTCATTTGTGTCTGTTTTCTCGTGTCAGCATTTTCGCTACTTCCCTGAGTTGGTAGGTTGGGAAGATCAGCTGTGTCTATGCCAGTAGATAGCCTTATTCCACTAGACTTGGAAACCTGCACAAACCTCTGTGTTCAGCTTGGATGGGGCGGAGTTTCAGGGTGGAGCCTACAGCCTTGGCTTCCAGTTAGCCCTGCCCTCTGAGGTTCCTGAGTCTCAGTTTACCTCAGTGTCCTTTGGTACTCGCTGCAAGCACCTCTGAGAGAAAGGTGCCCTAGAGTTTTGCCTGCTACCAGACAGTCTAGTCTCTCCCCCAAGGAGCCCACAACTGGGGTTCAGTGCAGTTGTAAGTGGGGTTAAGAACAGTACAGAGCTTATGTCTCCTTCCCGCTAGGGCAATGCAGCAGCTCAGTCAACAGTCTGTCTTCTGTGCGCAATGTGTTCAACTTGGGGGCTCTGCCTTTCGCCGCTTCCCTGAGCCTCTGCCTTACAGCCCAGATTTCCTCTGAATGAGCCTGGGACCCCAGGGTCTCACCCAGAAATGGGGTTCAGTGCAGTTGGAACTGGGGTTCAGCACAGTACAGAGCTTTTATCTCCTTCCTGCTAGGGAATATCAGCCAGGCACTCAACCACCCTCCTCCTCTCTGGCTCCGTCCTCTCCCCACATGCACACCACGTCTCCCCATACCTTAGACTTTTACAGTTTCTCTGATTTTTTTTTTCTGATTTTCCCTTTCCTTCTAGTTGTAGAATTTCCAGTCAGTGAACTTTCCTGTAGTTCTGAATAATGTCCACTTCATATTTTAGTAGTATTTTTTGAAATTTTTGTGTGAGGCTACAGTTAGGCATTTACCTATGTTGCCATATTGGTTTCTCCTGATTTTTCTTTTTCTTTTGAATGATAGCTGTTCTTTGTTTCCCTACTTTTCTCCTTTCAGGATGTATGGTTATGTGGCTCACTGTCTAACATGTTGATCAAAAGGCACCAAATACAACTTGACAAGACATGGCACCAAGGGAAGAAAACATGAATGTATTCATGACACTGATAACCCCAAATAAAGGGGACCACCACAGAAAAGAGAATTAGGAGAGTGAAAAACATGCAAAAATGATATTGAGAAAAGAAAAAAGGTCAGAGAGAAAAGAAAAAGAATAAAAAGGAAGAGAAAAAATATATGTACACGGAGAGAAAACTCCACAAAACCAGCAAGTAAACAAAAAAATGCAAACAACAAACACCCAGAAAAAAAAAGGGGGGAGGGACTGAATCTGAAGTGGTAGTGCTTATTTCCAGTAAAGTAAAGATATTGAATAAGTGGGAGTATGTCCATGATTCAGTATAGAGAAGAAAATGAGTGTATAAGAAGGAAAGTAAGACACAAAAGACTGTGTAAAATAAAAAGTAAACAATAACATAAATTAAAAAATTAAAAATAATTAAATTTGAAAAATAAAATATGTAAATGCTGCCTATTTATTTAATCTATCTATATATTCATCTATTTTTGGAAAAGGAGAATAGAGAGCAGATAAGCCTCAGTTTGGCGAGAGAAAAATTTTACGCTATATGATATTTCTCAATTTTATTAATATGATATTACCTGAGGTTCAGGTAATATCATATTAATAAAACAAGAGAGCAAGCAAAGAAAGGAAAAAGAAAAGCTTCAAATAAAAACAAAACAAACAAGTTGATGAACAATCAAGCAGCAACAACAAGAAAAAAATGGATAGTGAGAAATAAGAAGTGTTCATGAACTTGGAGTAGGGAAGAGGAAATTTGATATATGAGTAAGCCAACAGACACTACTATAAATAAAGAAGATCATTTTTTTAACTAGGAGTTAAAAGAACAGAGAGAAAAACTAAAGCAGGAGAGAAAAGAACCAGGATGAAAAAGGGAACAATGAGGAATAAATGGTTGGCAAAAAGGAAAAATGAGATAAAGTAAAATAATGATAAAAAAATAAAAAAATAAAATACTACATTATAAAGAGTGAATATGCAAATTGACTGTCACACCAGCACAAGATGCAAGTGCCCACAGCAGGGATGGGGCCAGCTGCTCTGCAAGCCTGCTGCCAGAGTCCTATTAGCCCCGCTGGGCGTGGCAGATGCAGAGTGGTGGGGCCTGCCCACATGCTGGGCTGGCCTGAGACACAGGCAAGCCTCAGATGGTTGCTGCCCAGCCTCCCAGAGCCAGCCTGAGATTCAGGTAACCAGGGCCGGCCAAGGTTTGTGCTGCCAGCAGTGGCAACAGCAGAGGTATGATGGGGGTATCACCTTCTCCTGTTCACTGGGTTACCCCCACCCCTGAGGGTATCCAGACTGTGAGAGGGAGCAGGCCTGGCTGAGGGACAGGGCGCCCTCTCCAGTGCATGAATTTTCATGCACCAGGCCTCTAGTAAAAATATAATGTAGAACACTAATCCAAAATATAAAAGATTAAAATAATAATATTAATAATAACAAATACAAAAAAAAGAAAAACAAAAATAGATACATTTTGATTTCTTTAGTAAAATAAAAAAAGTGAAGTGTTGTTTGTGTCAGTTGAGTTTTAATGTCCCATGAAGGCTAGTTTAAGACCCCTCTCTACTGTTCTGTCTGCTATATCTCAGTTTCCTGTTAGGTAGTCAGCATCATGTTGAAGTTCCCAGGGACTCACTGCTCCTCTGTGTCAGATTCTACAGCCTTGGCTTTAGGCAGTTGGGGTCAATCTGCTTGCTTTGCTTTTCTGCCTGCTTTCAATCATATTTACACAAGCATCTATTTCTGACAAGGGCTCTAGGTGGCAGTGTTACTGTATTAGTTTCCAGGGCCAAATGGTCCCTGAACTCATTCCCAGACCACTCCCTCAGGGTAGTCAGAATCCTTGTTTCACTCCCAAACTCAAGGCTGGGAGCAGCTGCACTGCTAGAAGGAACCATATCTCCAGGAGAAAAATAGCTGTTTTGTGTTGGAGGAACCATTCTGTCCCAGAGTTGGCTTCCTGGTTGGCTCTCTATTTTGCTCCCCTTCCCCTTCATCAGGATGTATGGTTATGTGGCCTTGGTCAGTGTTTGTAATGGAAAGATTCCATGTACTGGGTTTAGTGAGTAAAAGCAAGGAAAATATAAAGACAGAGAAACTGTACTTCTGTGTCCCCCCCATCCTTTGCCCCTGACACACATACTGCGCTGCCAGTGCAGAACTTCAGGCTGCCTTTCTGGGTGCAGCCTCCCAAGGCTGTGGATCTAGAGTCCCCAGTAGCCAGCAGCCCTATGGACCTCCTTTTACAGTTCAGTGTTACATGTGTCCCCATGGGATGTGGATTTGGTGCAGTTTCCTTCTGAAGCTCTAGTCCTTCTTATGCATGTCTCTCTCACCAGCCCAGAACCCCTATCCGACCATTCCCTGGGTGTCCCCTTTTCTTTTTAGCCGTGGATTGTTTCAGCAGCTGTGTTTAATTCACCAATTCCAGGTGGATGGTATTTGATTAAGCTGTTTCTTCTATATGCTCTGTGTCAACAGGACCACCTATTGGCCACCATTTTGTCTCCCAAATGTCAGAGATTTTACGCCTATGTTTTATTGTAAGATTTTTTTTTATAGTTTCAAGTCTAGCATTTAAGTATTTTATCCATTTTGAGTTTATTCTTGTGTGTGGTGTCAGAAGGTGATCTAGTTTCATTTTCCCCCACATATCTGTCCAATTTTCCCAACATCATTTAAAAATTTTTCTTAGTTTTTTAAGGTAGGCCTGTAGTGTTATGAACTTCCCTACTTTTGCTATGTCCCAGAGATTTGGGGTTGTTGTGTGTTCATTTTCATTTTTTTCTCCCCAGGAAGTTTTTGATTTCTTTCTTGATCTCATTGGTAACCCATTTATTATTTAAAAAAATGCTATTTAGCTTTCATATGCTTGAAAGTTTTTGGATGTTTTTACTGTAGTTTATTACTAATTTAATTCCACTGTGATCTGAGAAGAGGCTTGATATGACATAAAATCATATTTAAATCTTCTTGAACTTGTAGAGACTTTTTTGTGTCTGTTTCATTTTTTAAAATTTATTTATTAAGGTATCACACATTTGTCCTAACCCCCCATTCCAATTCCAAACCCCTCTCCCCTATTGTCCTTGACCACTGGTTAAGCTCATATGTATGCACATAAGTCTTTTGGTTGATCTCTCCCTTTGAGGTCTAACAGTCTGACCCATGGCTAGTTGTCTCTGGGTATGTTCTTGTTCATCAGTCTATGTTGTTCACCATTTCCCCTAGATGAGTGAGATCATGTCCTACTGGAAATATAAGAATAAAAAATGAGACAAGCAATAATTGTTATGCTAAAAGACATATCAATCAGTCTGTAGTGAGTTTCATAATGGGCCACCAGTTCTTTTGAGACCCAATTTCAATGTCAAACAGTTCCATATGTGTACATGTCAGCAATGATATTTCAGTTCTGGATGGTGGGCAAATGGTGGTAATGCAGGTCCAACCCTCTCTGGTTTGGTCCTGGGCAACCTGCAGTGATACACAGCTGCTGACTACTATTATGGCAAGGCGTTGTCAGCATCTTCCATCTCTGGACTGCTTCTCTTCTGTCTTCATGGTTGGAGTAGTCTTGTCAATTCTTCTCTGTTGCCAGAATCCACATGGTCTCAGAGTTGTTTTCTGAAAATATACAGACATATTATTGACCAAAAGTTAATAAAGGAATATTTCTATACATTTGACTTGGGATCCTTTTTAATTTTTTGCCCAAATGATTTTCCTCTGGCTTGTTTTGACACCATGTGTGTTTTTCATGGGTGTCTTGCTGATAACATTACAATTAATTTTCTAAAGTACAAATTTTCTAGATGTAATTTACTTTTAGGATATTTTTTCTTACATCATATTCTTCCACTTTCCCCCTTTTTTGATTTAAATATTAGGAGGCTTTTGAAAATTTTATGATGTAGTCTTTTTTTTTCTTTTTTTTTTTTTTTGGAAATAGCATTTTTATTCCTTTTGAACTCAAACATTGAGTATAGATATTTGGAAAATACCGGTAAGCCAAAATCACAAACAACAACAACAACAACAAAACCCCACAATCCCACCACTGTTAATATTCCATTAGTTTACTAACCTAATTTACCTTTCTCTTAATCTATAGTGAATTCTACCTAAAGTGCCAGCTCTGCTGTGAAGGCATTGGCCCTCTTCATTTTTTTTGCCAATTTTTTTATTAAGGTATTATATGTGTACATATCTTACCATTACCCTTCCCACCTCCCATTCATGCCCTCCCTCCCCAGAGTTCTGTGTTCGTTGGTTGTACTTATATTCATGCATACCAGTCCTTCGGTTGTTCTCTTATCTCCCCCCAGGTCTCCTTCCCTTACCCGCTGTCATTTGACAATCTGCTTGTTTTATGGTGACTATCTCAGGATCACATGAATAGAATCCACTCCTCATTTGGCAGTCTGCTTGTTTTATGGTGACTATCTCAGGATCACATGAATAGAATCCACTCCTCATTTGGCAGTCTGCTTGTTTTATGGTGACTATCTCAGGACCACATGAATAGAGTCCTCTCCTCCTCTGGTTCTCACCGCCCCTCCCCCTGGATCCCACTGCTTCCCCTGGGACACACGGCTCACCCGGGACATCAGGCCCCTTTGGGGGACACGGCTCACCCGGGGCACAAAGCCCCCTGGGACACACAGCTCACCCGGGGCACACGGCCCCCTGGGACACACAGCTCACCCGGGGCACACGGCCCCCTGGGACACACGGCTCACCCGGGACACCTGGCCCCTTTGGGGGACATGGCTCACCCGGGGCACATGGCCCCCTGGGACATGGCTCAACGGGGGCACATGGCCCCCTGGGACACACGGCTCACCTGGGACACCTGGCCCCTTTGGGGAACATGGCTCACCCGGGGCACAGAGCCCCTGTGACATACAGCTCACCCGGGGCACACGGCCCCCTGGGACACATGGCTCACCCGGGACACCCGGCCCCTTTGGGGGACACGGCTCACCCAGGGCACAGAGCCCCCTGGGACACACAGCTCACCCGGGGCACACGGCCCCCTGGGACACATAGCTCACTGTTTGGTGTACAGGATGACTGAGCCACATGGGCCATGGCTTCTCTCACATCTATTTATTCAAACCATCAGCAAATCCTATTGTATTTATCTTCAAAACAGATCCAGAATCTGACCCCTTCTCATCACCCTATATTGCTATCACTCGGTGTTTCTCTCTCATTGACATTTCTGACTCTTTATCTCTCTCCCTCCTCTCTGTAAAATATCAATAAAATATATTTAAAAAAAACAAAGTTATTATTGATTGGTACTTATTTGTTGCCATTTTTTATTCTATACCCCTGTGTTCCTTCTTCATTTCCTATTTCTTTTTATTTTTACAGCACACCTTTAGCATTTCTTGTATTGCTGGTTTGGTGGTGATAAATTCCCTTAGTCCTTTTTTGTCTGTGTAGCTCATGATTTCCCCTTCAATTTTGATTGATAGCCTTGCTGTGTAAAGTATTCTTGGATTCATACCCTTCTTTTGCATGACTTTGCATATTTCATCCAATTGCGTTTTGGCCTGATGAGTTTCTGTTGAGAAATCAGTTGCTAGTCTGATGGGGCTTCCTTTATATGTAACTTCCTTTCTCTCTCTGGCTGCTTTTAAGATTCTTACTTTGTCGTTGGTGTTTGCCAATTTAATTATAATGTGCCAGTCTTTTGTCAGTCTTTTGGTGTCAGTCTTTTGGGGTTCAATTTGCTTGGGACTCTGTGAGCTTCTTTGATTTGTGTGGGTTTTTTCTTCCCTATGTCAGGGAAGTTTTCTGTCATATTTCTTCTAACAGGTTTTCTATTCCTTGCTCAGTTTCCTTTCCTTCTGGAACTCTTATTATGGGAATGTTTTGTTTTGTGTTGACCCAAAGTTCCCTTAGGCTCTCTTCCTGCTTTTTATTTTTTTTATAGAAGCTGCTCTAATTGAATATTTTTTCATCTTGTCTTCTAGCTCACTGATGCAGTCCTCTGCTTCTTCTAGTCTACTCTTGATGCTTCCTATTGAGTTCTTTACAGTAGCCACGCCATTTTTCATTTCTTCTTGTTTCTTCTTCATTTCCCCTTGGTTCTTACTCATATTGTCAAATTTGCCTTCCATTCTTTTTAGCTATCTTATGATTATTTCTCTGAATTTTTTCTCTGAGTGGTTGTGTGTCTCTAACTCATTTACTTCCTCTTCTGGTAATGCCTGCTTTTCTTTCATATATGGGTTGTTTCTTTTTCTCCCCATGGTCTCTCTTTTCAGGATGTCTTATTATGTAGTTCTCTCCTGTGTTGATTTAAAGGCACAAAATACAACACAACCAGGTACAACACACAATGCACTGAACAGAAATGTGTTTGCGATATTAATAACCTCCAATAAATGTGACCAGTAGATAAAGGCAAATTAGGGGATAGGAGAGAAAGAAGAAGAGTAAAAAGAGAAGAAAAAAATGGAGTGTCGAAATGAAATTGGGAAACAGGAAAAAAAAAAAGAGATAAGAATGAGACTAAGAGAGAAAAGGGGCACAAACTATATATATGAAGAAAATTCCAATAGAACAACCACTAATACCAGCAAATGCCAGCAACAGTACTTTGAGATTAATACAAACTACAATACTAACTAATAACAAGTGAGGTAAGGGAAAACAGTAAAAAACAAACCAAAACAAAGGAAACAAAAAATACCAAGCAACAACTACAACAAAAGGGTAAGCAAAACAATATCACTAAAAAGGATAAAAATTCAATATAATCAATATTTAAGCAAACAATAATAAAATGACAGAGAGAAAACCAATTTTTTTCATAGTTAAGACAGCAAAGAGAGTGGTGTGTATGGATCAGGGGACTGGAAATTAGATATATAAGCAAGGTTAAATTTTAGCATGGGGTAGACAGAAATAATAGGGAAAATCTAAAACAGGAAAGGGTTAAGATAAGCAGTTCACCAAAAGGGAAAGGTTGGAAAGAGAGTGATGTCAAAAAGGTCATGTTGAGATAGGGTTGAACTATGCTAAAGGAAAGATGAAAATAGAATGTAGAACACTAATCCCAATGTGAAATAAAGAGAAAATAAAATGCACTTAAAAGATAGAAAAAGGAAACAAAAAAGTAAAATAGCAGAGTAATAATGCTGAGTGAATCTAAAATAATTAAAAGGCAAAATATAATAAGGAAAAAATAAAAAAAATCGTTTCTTAAGTAAAAGATGTAAAAAATGAAAATAAAATAAAATAAAAAATAAAAATTAGCATAAAAATGTACAGTAGTGAAGGTCATTTACTTCCTCTATTATTCTGTTTGGCTCACCTGTTTCTCAGTCCAGACAGTATTGCAGTTCCCTGTGTTCCACTGCTCCTCAGTGTTGTAAGCCAGTCCTTATTTTTAAGTAGGCAGTTTCTTGTATTCCTTTATTTTTTATGAAATAAAACTAATAATAGGAGGGAAGATGGCAGCAGAGTAGATGGACGTGTCCTGAGCCTTGTCCCAGAATGGGTGGAGAAAGCAGCTGAAATGAGTGGAATTCAGCCCGAATTTGGCGAGGAGACGCAGCTGGTGAGATAGTTTGCACCTAGGAAGGGCAGAAGTCCCTGTAAGTAAGGTAAAATTAAGGATCTAAGTGAGTAAATCTTCCAAGCCTCTGTGTCAAAAGAGGCAGGGAGAATCCACGTCATGTAGGACAGGCTAAGCATCAGCCTGTGATAAAATAAAAGGGGGCGACTAAGGGACTGTGGGAGATAGGGTATTTTGGGCCTTGGAGTCTGGATTTTAGATATGAGCAAACTCTGAAAGGCAACTCTGAAAGGCTAGCTGGATTGCACAGTTCTGGCAAGAGAGAAACTCTCTGGGGTGCAGTCCCTTCTTTCTCTGGGGCCTGTGACTCCTCCCACTGAACCTGGTTCATGGGACCTTTTAGATACAGACACTTACCCAGGGCTGAGGTTCGGGAGAAGGTGTGGGCTTGTGGAATCGGGGAAGAGTGGGTAATCTAGGAGAAGTGGTGGCTGGTCTGTTGCGGAGTCATCTAAGCCCAGTCACCATTTTCTCCTGAGATATAGCCCTGCCCTCCTGTCTCCAGGCAACCAACATAGCCACACCAACATCACACCATGAGTAAAACAAGAAATCTGAATACTCCCTGAGGTATAGGAAGGGCCTAAAGACTAATCTTTAGCCCCAGCAACCTGGAAACTGACAAATAGAACAATACAGACAAATGGAATCATAAGCCAGCCAAAGGAAAACACTCTACTTTTTTTACTTTTATTTTTCCTTTTATTATTTCTTTCTTTTTTCCTTCCTTCCTCCCTTCCTTCCTTCCTTCCTTCCTTCCTTCCTTCCTTCCTTCCTTCCCTCCTTCCTTCTTTTTGCCTTTCTTTCTTTCTTTCTTTCTTTCTTTCTTTCTTCCTTTCCTTTCTTTCTTTCTTTCTTTCCTTCTTTCTTTTTGTTTTCCTTTTCTTTGTTGCTTTTCTTTTATTTATGTTCACATTATTTCTCATCGCTATTTTTAATTTGCTATTTTTAATTTTTATACCATTTTTGAAATCAATTTCTTTTTGTAAATTTGTCATTTTTGTCTTCTCATTCTCTTTCCTTTCATCCACTTATTCCCTTTCTACTTCCTCAATACTAGATTGAGGTCCTCCCCATATTCATCCAATTCTCAATCTTATTTTCACTATATAAGCTTAGCCTATACAAATTCTGTTCCAATTCTCTTATTCTTTTGTCTTTTATTCCATATCTTTTTCTCTTTATTCAATAGCATTTGTGCTTTTTTTTTTTTTGCTGTCCTATATCTCTTTTCTCAGGGGGTCACTTATAGTGGGGATTTTGGTGCCTTGAGTACATCTGTGCTTAGTTCCCTCAGTGTTGAGTCTTGTTAAGGTGAATTTTATCTGGTCAGGCCAAGGGGCTTGAGAGAAAGCTACATAATCAGACACCTGGAGAGAAAACTTCATCCATGAAAGGGTCAACAACACCCCAGAACCAACTACAGAGGCCAGAAGAATGCAGCAGTGAGGAAAAATGCATGAGTGAGGGAGGGAGTCAAAGAAGTGCGTGTGATCAGGTGGGATATATGTGTGTAAGTGAGTGAGTGAAGCACAGTTAGATCCCACAGAACCTTCAGGGGAAGGCTAATCAAGGATTGCTTAACTAGGCAGCTTCTGCCACCATTGCAAACAATACTGGAAGGCCAGATTGTGCTAAAGGGCCCAGCCTTTTTGAAGGGGAGAGCTGCTATAACTAGGTTCCCAACCTCAACTCCAACCAGAGAGCCCTCATATAACACCTGTGACTCTACAGCAACCCCTACCAGGGGCATGCTACCTAGACTGCAATCCCACAGTTAACGAGGCTCCAGCTGCCCAGGACACAGGCTTCTGTGAGTTCAGAAGCAGGTTGCCCTCTGACCGACCCAATGCTTTAGCCCAGGGCTCTGCAACTATGTGAACAGCAGACATGTGAGCAGTTCCTTCTCCTGTCCAAGGAACAGCAGACTCATGAACAATCAGCCACAGACTTAAGAACAGCAGCTTCACGTGGCCTGACCCTGTCCAAGGAGCAGCAGCTGAGGGATCAGCCAGTTATGCAGCAACCTCATAATCAGCCCAACCCCATCCAAGGAACAGAAACTATACAAGCAGCCTCCCCCACCAATCAGAGGAGGCACCACTGCTGCAAATAGCACCCACCAGAGGAACTGCAGCCAACTGAGAAGTAGCTGCTGCCGTAGAGCAACTATAGCCAGAAAAGCTACTGCCACCCAAGGAGTAGCCCCTGTACAGCTCAACATCTAGATCAGTCAAAGATGAGACAAAAAAATGGGTAAACAAAGATCGCACCAAATGAAAGAAAAGGAGGAAACACCAGAAAAGTAGCTAGGTGACACAGAGGCATACAATATGTCAGAAAAAGAAATCAGAATAAGGCTCATGGAGTTCTTAAATCAGATGGAAGAAAAAATTAACACCCTATGCAAGAGTCAAGAAGAAATGGATGAAAAAAAAACAACAACTTATGTAAGAATCAAGAAGAAATGAAGAGTGATATAGATGCAATAAAAAACACCATGTAAAGCTTCAACAGTAGACTAGAAGAAGCAGGGGACTGAACTAGTGAACTAGAAGACAGGGAAGCAAAACACAGACAAATTGAATTGTAATTGGAGGAAAAAATTAAAAGACAGGAGGAGAGCCTAAGGGAGCTATGGGACAACATGGAACGAAGCAGCATAAGAATAATAGGGGTGCCAGAACAACAGGAAGAATGAGGGTTAGAAGAAATATTTGAAGAAATAATGTCAGAAAATGTCCCTGATGCAGCAAAGAAAAAAGTCATACAAGCTCAGAGATTCCTAAACAGGATGAACCTGAATAGACCCACACCAAGACACCTCATAATTACTGTGGCAAATATTCAGGACAAAGAGAGGATTTTAAAGGATTCAAGAGAGAGACAGAAAGTTACATACAAGGGAACACCCGTTATATTAGCAAATGATTTCTCAACAGAAACACATCAGACCAGAAAAAAATGGAAGAAATTTACAAAGTGATGCAAACCAAGGGACTAAATCAAAGAATACTCTATCCAGCAAGGTTATCATTCAAAATTGAAGGGCAAATAAGGAACTTCACAGACAAAAGCTAAGGGAGTTTATCACTACTGAGCCAGCAATGCAAGAAATATGGGTCTGGGGGGGTGGTAAGAAGGAACATAGTCTCAAAAAATAAAAATTGCTACAAACAAGTATATTTCAATAATAAGCATAAATGTAAACGGACTAAATGCTCCACTCAAAAGACTTTGAGTGGCTGAATGGATAAAAAAAACAACAACAACAACACACACACACACACACACACACACACACACAGACGACCCATACATATGCTGTCTACAAGAGACCCACCTCAGAAAAAAGGACTCATACAGATTGAAAGTGAAGGGATGGAAAAAACATCCTTCAGGCAAATGGAAATGAAAAAAAAAAAAAAAGCTGGGGTAGCAGTACTTATTTCTGACACAATAGACCTCAAAGTAAAGGACATAACAAAAGATAAATAAGAACACTTCATAATAATAAAAGGATCGATACAACAAGAATATATTATCTTGATAAACATATATGTACCCAATGTAGGAGCACCCAAATACATTTTAAAAAATCTCCTGGAAGATATCAAGGGAGAGATTGACAACAATACAATCATAGTAGGAGATTTTAATATACCACTGACAACACTGGATAAATCCTCTAGGCAAAAATCATCAAAGAAACAGCAATTCTAAATGACTCACTAGATCAAATGGGCTTAATTGACATCTTCAGAGCATTTCACCCCAAAGCCACAGAACATACATTCTTCTCAAGTGCACATGGGACATTTTCAAAAATAGACCACATATTGGGTCACAAAGTCTCCCCAAATTCAAAAAGATTGAAATCATATCAAGCATTTTTCTCAGACCACAATGGCATAATATTAGAAATAAACTATAATAAACACACTAAAAAATTTAAACACTTCAAAGCTGAATAGCATGCTGTTAAACAATGATTGGGTTAACAATGAGATCAAAGATGAAATTAAAAAATCCCTGGAGTCTAATGACAATAAAAACACAGCAATACAAATACTATGGGACACAATGAAAGCAGTCCTGAGAGGGAAGGGTATAGCTCTACAGGCCTACCTCAAAAAACAAGAAAAAGGGTTAATAAATAATCTAACTTTAAAACTTAAAGAATTAGAAAGAGAGCAACAAGAAAAGTCCACAGTGAGCAGAAGGAAGGAAATAATAAAGATCAGAGCAGAAATTAATGACATAGAAACCAAAAAACAAAACAAAACAAAACAAACAAACAAAAAACACAAGAGATCAATAAAATCAAGAGCTGGTTCTTTGAAAAGATAAACAAGATTGATGAACCTCTAACCAGGTTCACCAAAAACCAAAGAGAGAGGACCCAAAAAAACAAAATCAGAAATGAAAGAGGTGAAATAACAACAGACCCCACAGAAATATAAATATTAATAAAAAATACTATGAACAATTCTAGTCTAATAAACTAGACAACCTGGAGGAAATGGACACATTCCTAGGAAAATAAAACCTTCCAAAACTTAATCAAGAAGATAATAAAAATCTGCCGAAACTGGTTTGGCTCAGTGGTAGAGCGTCGGTCTGCGGACTGTAAGGTCCCGGGTTCGATTCCGGTCAAGGGCATGTACCTTGGTTGTGGGCACATCCCTGGTAGGGAGTGTGCAAGAAGTAGCTGGTCAATGTTTCTCTCTCATCGACATTTCTAGCTCTTTATCCTCTCTCTTCCTCTCTGTAAAATATCAATAAAATATATTTAAAAAAAGAAGATAATAAAAATCTCAATAGGCAGATAACTCTGGATGAAATTGAAGCAGTCATCAAAAAGCCTCCAGCAAACAAAAGCCTGGGGCCAAATGGCTTCACAGGGGAGATTCACCAAACATTCAAGGAAGAACTAAAACCTATACTCCTCAAACTATTCCAGAAAATTCAAAAGGAAGGAACAATTCCAAGCTCCTTCTATGAAGCCAGCATCACCATAATACCAAAACCAGATAAAGATAACACAATGAAAGAGAATTACAAGCCAATATCTCTCATGAACATAGACACCAAAATCCTCAACAAAATGCTAGCAAATCAGATCCAACAGTACATCAGAAAGGTCATACACCATGACCAAGTAGGATTTATCCCGGGAATGCAAGGATGGTATAATATTCACAAATCAATAAACATGATACATCACATAAACAAAATGAGAGATAAAAATCACATAGTCATATCTTTTGATGCAGAAAAAGCATTTGATAAAATCCAACACCCTTTCTTTATAAAAACTCTCAGCAAGGTAGATATAGAAGGATCATACCACAAATAATAAAAGCCATTTATGACAAACCCACAGCCAACATCATATTCAATGGACAAAAACAAACCTTTTCCTCTAAGAACAGGAAGAAGACAGGGGTGCCCACTCTCACCACTTCTGTTCAACATAGTGCTGGAATTACTAGCCAGAGCAATCAGACAAGAAGAAAAAATAAAGGCATCTAAATTGGAAAAGAAGTAAAACTGTCCTTATTTGCAGATGACATGATACTGTATAGAAAACCCTAAAGACTCTATCAAAAAAATTACTAGAATTAATAAATGAATTTGGCAAAGTAGCAGGATACAAAATAAATGCCAAGAAATCTATGGTATTTCTATACACCAATAATGAACATACAGAAAGACTATAAAAGCAATCCCATTTACTATCACACCAAAAAAAGTTAAGATACCTAGGAATAAACTTAACCAAGGAGATAAAAGACCTATATACAGAAAACTACACAACACTGAAAAAGAGTTAGAGAAAGACATAAACAGATGGAAGAACATACCATGTTCATGGATTGGCACAATTAACATCATCAAAATGTCCATACTACCCAAAGCAATATATAAATTCAATTCATTTCCCATTAAAATACCAACAGCATATTTCACAGACCTAGAACGAACTTTCCAAAAATTCATCTGGAATAAAAAAAAGACCTTGAATAGTTACAGCAATCCTGAGAAAGAAAAACAACGTAGTAGGGATCTCAATACCAGATATAAAGCTTTATTACAAAGCCACTGTTTTCAAAACTGCCTGGTATTGGCACAAGAACAGACATATAGACCAATGGAGAACCCAGAAATCGATCCAAATTGCTATGTTCAATTAATATTTGACAAAGGAGGCATGAACATACAATGGATTCAAGACAGTCTCTTCAATAAATGGTGTTGGGAAAATTAGACAGATACATGCAAAAAAATGAAACTAGATCACCAACTTATACCATACACAAAGATAAACTCAAAATGGATCAAGGCTTAAACATAAGAAGAGGAACCGTAAAAATACTAAAGGAATCTATAGGCACAAAAATCTGTGACATATGCCAAAAGAACTTCTTCACTGATACTGCCCCTAGGGAAATGGAAGCTAAAGGGAAAATAAACAAATGAGACTAGATCAAAATAAAAACTTTTGCACAGTAAAGGAAACCATCAATAAAAGAACAAGATAGCCCACAACATGGGAGAACATATTTGCCAATGATATCAACCATAAGGGTTTAATTTCCAACATTTACAGGGAACTCATACAACTCAACAAAAAGAAGATAACCCAATCAAAAAATGGGCAACTGATCTAAATAGACACTTTTTGAAAGAAGACAGAAGGAAGGCCAAGAGACATATGAAAACCTGCTCAAAGTCTCTAATCATCAGAGAGATGCAAATCAAAACAACAATGCAGTACTATCTCACACCTGTCAAAATGGCTATTATCCACAAATCATAAAATGACAAGTGATGGTGAGGATGGGGAGAAAAAGGAACCCTCATTCACTGCTGGTGGGAATGCAGACTGGTGCAATCACTGTGGAGAACAGTATGGAGTTTCCTCAAAAAACTAAAAATGGAACTCCCATTTTACCCAGTGATTCCACTTCTAGGAATATATTCCAAGAAGCTAGAAACATCAACCAAAAAAGATATATGCACTCTTATGTTCATCACAGCACAATTCACCATAGCTAAGATTTGGAAACAGCCTAAGTGTCCATCAGCAGATGAGTGGATTAAAAAACTGTGGTACATCTACCCAATGGAATACTGGAATGCTGCGGCAAAAAAGAAGGAGCTCTTACCATTTGCAAAAACATGGATGGAGATGGAGAACATTATGCTTAGTGAAATAAGCCAGTGAGAGAAAGATAAATATCACATGATCTCACTCATTTATGGAATATAATGAACAACATAAACTGATGAGAGGAAAAAAATATATATATATCCAGAGACAGAGAAATGCCAAGGTCTTTTTTTATTCCAGATGAATTTTTGGAAAGTTTGTTCTAGGTCTGTGAAATATGCTGTTGGTATTTTAATGTTGATATTTTAATCAGTATCAGTGAAGAAGTCCTTTTGGCATATGTCACAGATTTTTGTGCCTATAGATTCCTCTGGTATTTTTACGGTTCCTCTTCTTATGTTTAAGCCTTGATCCATTTTGAGTTTATTTTTGTGTATGGTATAAGTTGGTGATCTAGTTTCATTTATATAACCTCAGGGAAGAAATTGTGAAATAACCAGAAACTCAAGAATGCCTGAGAATGCCTTTCTAGCCATACTAGCAACCATCAGATGTATGGTAATATTACCTGGGGCAAATGGGGAAGTATTTTGTAATTATGCTCCTGACACTTCACAGGTAAGACCCCTTACATGGGCTGATACCTTACCTAATGTAGTCACCAATAATACCAAACACGTTGGTTATCCAGGAGGACCATGGGAAGGGCAAGAAAGTGTAATTACACAGGGGTCTCCACCCAGCTTTCCTTTTGTATGACACAAAATAAAAACAGTGCCCCTTTGTGTGTAAAATTAAATAGTGGTTTCTAACTTGTGTGGACACCAAAGAAAGGGTGTCACTACTATCACTACTAGCCCCTTGGAGAGGTCCAGAAAATGTAACTAAGATCTGGTCCACAGAAAAAGAAGTGGACAGACAATATGAAATGGAATTGCCATGGCCTAGAACAAAGAATATCCTTACATGATATTATTCTACAATGTCATAAAATTTTCCCAAGATTTGTGTTACCCCAATTACTTATAATAGTACCTTGAACCCTTGATGACCAATGAAAAATCATCTTTTTGGTGCTTGGAGACAAAGGTAACACATCTCTTAATATTCTAAAATTACAAAATCATAATATACAATTATCCCAAGCAAACTTACAAATCAATTCTTTGAATGTCTGGCAGGATTTTAAAAACAACATGAAAGGATTTAATCCTTTCCATTGTGTAGAGGGCTTCCTGGGAAGATACCCGAGCATTCTATATTGGCCCCTCTTGCTCTTTTGGCCAAGAGGGACCCTCTTCTCACAATCCAGTTGCCCACAGCTGCTGCCTGAGCTTTCTGTTCATGTCGAGGTTGAAGCGTCATGATGACTGGTACCATGGATTTATCTCTCACCCAGTGGGGTGAGCTAGGCCCTCTCTGAGGAAAAAACCTGGGTTCCCCAAAATATGTGATCAGTGCTGGGGCCCCTCTATCAGGCGTAGGAGTCCTAAGGCAGGAGCTGGACGTGGAGGCTATGGGGGCATAGGATACTAAGGAGACAGAACTGAACCTCATATCACCCTGTTTGACCACAGAGGATTGTTGATTAGCCAGTGATGGGTAAGATTCCTCAGGGAAGGAACAACATAAGACAGGTATAGTTGAAAAGAGGTATCAGGAGAGAACTTGGGGGTCAACTGAGGTGGGGCACAGATCCTCACCCCCAAAACTTTGCAGGCGACTGAAACCTCGCCCCTGTTGAGGGAGTCTCCTGCCCTCATGGCTGTTTAACTTCCCATGCTCAGCTCAAATTAGGATCCAGGTAAAAGACAGAGACTTGGCTGACAGCAGCTGCCCTGGCACTACAACAAGACTTGGTTGAGTAGTAAACATGGTGTGGGGAAGTGGGTTTTTGATATCTAAATCCAGCCTACCACCAGGAATGCTCAGGCAGGGCCTAATAAACAAGGCAAATAATCATTTCCACTAATATTTACACAGTAAAACAGGATTGTTTTAGAGTAATAAATTTGACAGTAAAATAGTAGTCAAGTTTTCAGGCTAATTTACATTGGCTAATTGAAATAAGTGAATATCCTAGAAAAACTAATTGCACTTGATAAAAAACTATTCCTAAAGTGTTAGCTAAAATTTTTTGGTAGTTCATCTCAGGATAAAATCTCACAACAGGAAATGAACCTAAAGTAGTCATATTATAGTGCAAAAAATTAAAATTTAAAGGCTAAGGACTACATTATAAAATTTCCTAATATTAAATCAAAAAAGGTGAAAAATAGAAGAATATAATGTAAGGAAAAATATCCTAAAAGTAAATTACATCTAGAAAATTTGTACTTTAGAAAATTAATTGTAATGTTATCAGCAAGACACCCATGAAAAACACACATGGTGTCAAAACAAGCCAGAGGAAAATCATTTGGGCAAAAAATTAAAAAGGATCCCAAGTCAAATGTATAGAAATATTCCTTTATTAACTTTTGGTCAATAATATGTCTGTATATTTTCAGAAAACAACTCTGAGACCATGTGGATTCTGGCAACAGAGAAGAATTGACAAGACTACTCCAACCATGAAGACAGAAGAGAAGCAGTCCAGAGATGGAAGATGCTGACAACGCCTTGCCATAATAGTAGTCAGCAGCTGTGTATCACTGCAGGTTGCCCAGGACCAAACCAGAGAGGGTTGGACCTGCATTACCACCATTTGCCCACCATCCAGAACTGAAATATCATTGCTGACATGTACACATATGGAACTGTTTGACATTGAAATTGGGTCTCAAAAGAACTGGTGGCCCATTATGAAACTCACTACAGACTGATTGATATGTCTTTTAGCATAACAATTATTGCTTGTCTCATTTTTTATTCTTATATTTCCAATAGGACATGATCTCACTCATCTAGGGGAAATGGTGAATAACATAGACTGATGAACAAGAACAGACCCAGAGATAAGGAGCCAAGGGTCAGACTGTTGGACCTGACCTCAAAGGAAGGGTGGGGATAAAAGGAAAAGATCAACCAAAGGACTTATGTGCATACATATGAGCCTAACCAGTGTTCAAGAACAATAGGGGGGTGGAGGATTGGAATGGGGGGTTGAGGACAAATATGTGATACCTTATTAAAGAAATTAATTAAAAAAACTAATAATAAAATAGTCAGTTTGTAATTCAGCCCCTAGGTGGCAGTATTTCTGGATTGACTCCCCAGTCTTTTTGGCTGCTCTACTCTTCTTTCTCTATGGCACTCAACACTGGTTTGTGGAGGTGGGATTCTTTGGAGCTGGCTCCCAGATCGTCTCTCCCTGCTTTGATCCCCAGTTTCCAGAACAGCTACTTCCCCCTGCCATCTCCCAGGATATGACAATCTGGGTGGTCCTTGCTAGTACTCAGAAGTGAGGGGATGAAGAGGAAAAAGTCTAGGTGTGCAAACAACGGGTCCGTGCACAAGTTTAAGCAGATTGCACACCTTTCAAATTCTTATGCTCTCCCTCCGTGTCAGATCAGAATGGGTCGATTTTAAAGATCCCTTCTGTTAGCAACTTTGAGGACCCCCTTCCACATTCACAGATCAACAGCAGGACTTTTGTGGGCACAGACTTCCCTGGTCCTCAGGGTCCTGCAGTGTGGCTTTTCTCTCTGCCACCGCCCCCTGCAGCTGCTGCCCCTGCCTCCGCCACGGGTACCCAGATCCCTCACCTTATCCCCTCGAAACCTGACCTTTCCCTGGTGAAAGGAAGAGCTCCCTTGAATCCAAGTGTTTGCACCGATTGGGGCCTCACAGCTGTTTGATGGTCTCCACGAGTTGTGGGTTTTCAGGCCTCAGATAAAATCCACTTTCTCTTGCAAGACAGAGTAGTTTTCCCTCTGAGCCGTAGCTCTGGGAGAGGTCTCAGCTGCAGAGCGGGCTGCTAGGTCAGGGAACCCTGTATAGGAGTCTCCCACCTTCTCTTAGAGTTCTGCTATCCCTTAGATTGCCAACAAACACTCCCTGAGCGACTCTTAGGTGCTCCTTCTATCAGCTCCGGGACAAGGTTCGGAACACGTCTTTTGCTATAAATTCCTACTTATCCTACTTAAATTGAGAATCAAATTCAATTCCATAATGAAATTGGTTTTCCCTAATTGCAATAGTTTCTGAATAAAATTCATTTTTATCACTTGGATTTTATTTTGGATCTCTGCCAATATAAGAGACTTCATTTGCATAACTCTCCAGGCTCCACAAATATTATGGGTGGGCCTTTTAATTAAGCATTTATTATTTTCTAGTCACAATGCCAAGTGCTATTTATTATTTGATCCACCCAATATCCAATTGGTAGATCTTATTGCTGACTTCAGTTTACAAAATGAAACTGGGGCATAGGAAGGTTAAGTAGCTCTGTCAAAGGTTCTCCCAGCTCAACAGTCAGAGCTGAGTTTGAGATGGAGCTCTGGCCTCAGAGACTGAGCTCAAAATGACAGTCATGATTCTCATTCATTTAAAATGAAATAAAATTAGACTCTTTAACCACAAATTGTAAGGTTTTCTGGAAATAATAATTATCTGTGAATTTCAACAAATTGTTCAGGTTTCAAGATTTGCCTTTTCAGACTGGAGATTATAAAAACTGTTTATATCATCTTGTAATTAGTTTTAACTTAAGTAGTGTAACTGTACAATGGAAAGGGTGGGTGATCTTGCTCAGATGTGTTTCTTCAATTAAAGAAGCAAATGAATTAAAGCAGTGGTTCTCAACCTTTCTAATTCCGTGACCCTTTAATACAGTTCCTCATGTTGTGGTGACCCCCAATCATAAAATTATTTTCGTTGCTACTTCATAACTGTAATTTTGCTACTGTTAATGAATTGTAATGTAAATATTTGTGTTTTCTGATGGTCTTAGGCTCTACATCAGTGGTTTTACGCCTGTGGATAGCAATCCACAGGCTGAGAACTGCTAGCAGGGTCGCCTAAGACCATCAGAAAACACAGATATTTACATTACGATTCCTAACAGTAGCACAATTACAGGTATGAAGTAGCAATGGAAATAATTTTATGGTTGGGGGTCACCACAACATGAGGAACTGTATTAAAGGGTCATGGCATTAGAAATGTTGAGAACCACTGAATTAAAGGAATTGACTTGAAACCTAAAGGAAGTAGCTCGGTCTCATTTATCAAGGAGAGTTAATAGGTATGGGGAAGGTGGCCTTTTGCTTATCTTGAGATGGAATGACTATTCAAGAATTCCATTAACAAATACATATTTTGTACTTCTCATGTTTAGAATGTGCACTAGCAGCAGGATACACAATGTGTGTCTTTAATTACTGAGCATTAGAATAAATCTTTACCCACAAAAATGCTAGAATTGTCATCTAATTTAGACAGTGTTCTTCTATTGCTGCTTGGCCCTAGGTGAAACTACAGATCTGCAGGCAAGGCTAGTTTAGTGGCTTGCTTTTTCCTCATATTTATGTCATACTTATGTTTGTTCCTAATGAGATCAGTTTTTAATTTGAGGAATGATATTGACATATTTTTTTGGCTCTTCATATGACTATAAATCCCAAGCTCCCAATGATTTGTAAAGCACAAGATACAGCAGCTGAAATGCATTAGTTCAATTATAAACACAGGGAACAATTTGATCTTTTAAAATAGCAATTATGCAAATACCTCACAACAAATGGTAGACTTAATAGTGGCAATGTTTCAGCCACAACTGGTTTCCCTATGTACTTCAAGAGATTTTTTGCACATGATTTTAAAACTCTAAATTATTTCCAGGATAATTCATTCTCTTTAAGGTTTTTCTGCTTGTCCCTTACCAGGCTTTAGCTTTCGCAGTATTGCTGAATAGTTATTTAAATAAAGCATGGGGGAAACCTTAAAAATCATAGGTGGAATCAGTAGTGAAAGTATCTGTTCTGTCTCAGACCCATGAGGAAAGGGAGAATTATTTAGGATGAACTGAAGGGCAAAGGAGGCCATGAGAGGATCCCTTTGTGGTAGATTAAAGCTACATAGCTATAGAAAAAGAATCAGTTGAATTGACTGCTATGTATTATATACTAGACTTGCAGTGTTTCCCAAACTTTTGACATATGTGTACCCCTTCTATAATTTTCATAACGCTGAGAACCCCTCGTCAAAAAAATGGATGTATTTTTTAATAACAATAAAAATATTTTTTTTCTTTTTTTGTACATACACGAAATAATAATAAATGAAAAATAAAATTATTCATAATAAAATATAAACAAAAGTTATATTATAAATAACATTTATTTGTACAACGGACCATCTCACGCCTCACAAGACTGTCTTGACTTGACTCATGAGAACGTAGAATTAGGCTCAGCTAAGCACGGTGCAGTGCATATCTCCACCAAACTCTGGTGCAATGCGTACCCCCACCAAACTCTTCCCGTACCCCTGGGGATACACGTACCACACTTTGGGAAACACTGTAGAGGCCTGGTGCACAAAGATTCATGCACTCAGGGGAATCCCTTAGTCCAGGCTGCACCCTCTCACAATCTGGGACCCCTCGGGTAGGGTCCCCTAAGCTGGCCTGTGATCAGAGCCTATCAGAGCTTTCCTTCTCCTGGTTGCAGGAAGCTGGCCCCACCCCACTGCTGCCACTGCTTGCCACCTGTGCAGTACTTCCCCCCTCTCCCCTGCCACTGGTCACCTCCCTCTGCAAGCGACAGGATGGAGTGAGATGGTGTGGCTGGCCTCGGCCTCCCTCTTTCTTTGCAGGGGAGTAAAGCCAGCACTGCAAGGGGCTGTCTGCCTACCTGATCTCCCCTAACCACTTGCCTATCTACCTCTAACTGCTGGTCTGCCTATCTGACCACCCCTAACCACTCTGCCTGCCTGCTTGATTGCCCCTAACTGCTTGCTTGGGACTGAGCCAACTCTGGGAGGGGCCATCGTGGTCTGGTCTCTGTTCATTCTGGTTGTGATGCCTCTGGACTTTTATTATATAGGATATTTAGCTATTGGCTCTACCTTTCAAATATTTCCACAATCCAATAATTTATTATTCTCTCTTAGCCTGATCCTAATCACGATCACTTGAGTACCTAGATTATTGTGGTAGAGACAAAATGGACTTTCTATTTCCATCTTTCTCATTGTCCTTCAATCTCTTTTCCACAGAAAACTCAGAGTGATTCCATTAAATCTGAGTCAGATATTGCCACTCCTCTGCCAAAAACTCTGTAATAGTTCTTTAACTCATTTACAATAAACTCTCCTCTGTTCCACCTCCAATTCTCTGACCTCATCTCCCATTGCTCCATCTTCCAGCTTTACTAGCCCTCATGCCAAATCTTAAATACTCTCAATGTGTCTTCATTTTTGAGCTTTTGCATAGTTGAAATGCTCCTTGAACTCCATCCATGTCTTTGCTCAAATGGCATTTTTTAAGTGAGGGATTCTTTGATTACTATGTTTATATTTGTAACTGCATACAATCTTCCTTATTCCCTCCACTGTATTATTCTTCATCATAATACTAGCAATTACCATGTTCTAAGTAATTGAATTTACTTATTTCTCTTATTTATTTCCCCCCTCAAAGGCATAGGTGGGAAAACATTTTTCTGCCAAGGGTCATTTGGATATTTATAACATTATTTGTGGGCCATATAAAATTATCATCTTAAAAATTAACCTGCTAGCCAAAACCGGTTTGGCTTAGTGGATAGAGCGTCGGCCTGCAGACTGAAAGGTCCTGGGTTCGATTCCGGTCAAGGGCATGTACCTTGGTTGCAGGCACATTCCTATTGGAGGTGTGCAGGAGGCATCTGATCAATGTTTCTCTCTCATCGATGTTTCTAACTCTCTATCCCTCTCTCTTCCTCTCTGTAAAAAAATCAATAAAATATATTTTAAAAAAATTAACCTGCTATATTTGGTCAAACATTTAATTAACTCACCCCTAATGCCCTGGCAGGGTCAGACCAAATTATTTAATTGGCCTTATGTGGACTGTGGGCCAGATGTTCCCCACCCCTGCTGTAAGGTATAGATTCTATAGCAGTAGAAATTTTAACCTTTTTTTTTAATTTTTTATGATACAACCCAGTAACTAGAACATTTTCTGGCATGTTGTAGATGCTGAATAAATATCGAATGAATAAAAAAGTTGTGAGTAAACTGTGCTGAAACATGACTATGGCCTCTTTTCCCCCCACTATTTAATTCTGGAACTGTTTCTCCAAGCATGGAGTATAATATATCATGCCCAGGTGGGTAGTCATACATCAGAAGTCATATCTAAAGTTAAATGTTAGTAAGGGCAGAAGAAAAGTGTTTTATATGAATTGAAAATTTTTTCTGTGTTGTATCACTCCTCTATGTAACAGGAATAACTGATATTTTAGAGATAAAAGTCACATTTATATATAAAAATTAATTTTATCTATAATTTTGAGTCAAATCTCAGACCAATAATCAATGAATGGATTCAAAGAAATATACTGGAAAATCTTTAGAAGTATTCCCACAATGAATAAACAATTTAATATGTGTGCAAGTGTTGTGAGTAGTGGTGCTGGTAATACTGAATTGGGGTGAAAAATGAGTCTCCAAAATTTTGTAATTAGCTCTGATTGGAAAAGTAGTACCATACTTGGCAAACCAATCCTTATTGTAGATCTTTTTATATTGAATTTATTGGGGTATCATTGATTAATAAAACCATATAGGTTTATTTTACTAGGGGCCCAGTGCACGAAATTCATGCACTGGGGGTGGGGGTGGGGGTGGGAGTCCCTCAGACCAACCTGCCCCCTCTCATATACTGGGAGCCCTCAGGGAATGTCCTACTGACGGCTTACATTTCTTAGCCCTCCAGCAGCGGACCTTCGTTTTTTTCTCCAGAAGTGTGGTGGAAAAACTCTAGATCATCTTTTTGGATTCTTATTACCCAAGTTACTAAGAATATTACCAGGGGCATACAGGAAGCTTAGCCAATGTGCAGTCAGAAAAGGTGTTTCAGCCGAAACCAGTTTGGCTCAGTGGATAGAGCGTCAGCCTGCGGACTGAAAGGTCCTGGGTTTGATTCCCATCAAGGGCATGTATCTTGGTTGCGGGCACATCCCCAGTGGGGGGTGTGCAAGAGGCAGCTGATCGATGATTCTCTCTCATCGATGTTTCTAACTCTCTATCCCACTCTCTTTCTTTCTGTAAAAAAATAAATAAAAAATATATTTTAGAAAAGGTGTTTCATCTATAGTTCAGACCAATCGCAGGCTGGACCCTTTTCAGTCCTAAAGCCTCTGGCTGAAGCTTTAGGCTTGGGCAGGGGCCCTCCAGCTCCCTCTGATCACTGGCTCCACCCCTGCTGCCCAGGCTGAAAGCCCCCTGGGCAGGAGCAGAGCCCCAGCTCCCTGCAATTGATTGCAGAGGGTCCCCTTATGCTGCAGGCCTTACCTCACAATGACATGGGTGCCAGGATGTTCCTGGGACACAGGCACTGGGTGCCTATATATGCAAATTAACAGCCATCTTGTTTGGGTTAATTTGCATAATCACTCTGATTGGCTATGGGCATAGCAAAGGTATGGTTAATTTACATTTGTCTATTATTAGGTAAGATAATTTTATTGATTTAATAGAGGAAGGGAGAGATAGAAACATCAATGATGAGAGAGAATTATTGATAGGCTGCCTCCTGTTCCCCTACTGGGGATGGAGCCCGCACCCAGAGCATGTGCCCCCTGCTGGGAATTGAACCATGACCTCTTGGTTTCATAGGTCAACACTCAACCATTGAGCCACATCAGCAGGTTTCAAGTGTACTATTTTATGACATACCATCTGCATACTACATTGTGTGTTCACCACCCTAAGTCAAGTCTCTTTCTGCCACCATTTATCTCCCCTTTACTCACTTCCATCTCCTCCCACCCCCAGTTTCTTTCTGGAGTGTCTATGTCTATTTTTTTTAAATCTCTTCACCTTTTTCACCCAGTACCTCAACCCTGCTCCCTTCTTACAGCTCTCAGCCTGTTATCAGTAGTTTTTAGGGGATGTTAGTACAGAAGATGTTGAAAGAAGGAACAAGTGTAAAGGACCTAGGAAAGTTTCATTCACATTAGATATTAATAAAATAACCATCATTACTTTTTTTCCACTCTTGGTTTAAAAAAGTCTCCCTGCCATTTTGCAAATTTATTTTTGTTTTCTAGTTTCTTGAATTTTATTGATTATGGTATCCTTCCCAAACCCCTCCCCACATATATCCCCACCCCCTTATTGTCCATGGCCACTGGCTAGGCCCATATGCATGCACACAAGTCCTTTGTTTGATCTCTCTCTCTTACCCCCACCTTCTCCTACTTTCCCTCTGATCTCTGCTTCTCTTTCTCTGGGTCTGTTTTTGTTCACCAGTTTATGTTGTTCATTATTTCCTCTAGATGTGTTAGATCATGTGATCCAAGAAATAACCTTGTAAGAACTGGAACTGAGACAAGCCACAATGGTTATGCTGAGAGGCAAATTAGAAAAAAATTTAGGACTTGTCTTGATTTTCTATTAATAGTTCACATAGTAAAGGACAAAGTGTTTTAAATCTTATGATTCTTTTGTGCCTAAGAAAAGTTATACATGAGAACTGTGCCCAGGAGTTAAAAGCCTGGCAGTCAAAACTTGAATTCTGTACAGGATTTCTATTGTTCCTTAGAATCACTCAATTTGAATTATTTTTTAAAATAAGTATTTATTGTTCAGATTATTACAGGTGTTCCTCTTCTCCCCCCATAACTCACCTCTATCTGATTCTCCACCCCACCCCATACTTTTACCCCCCACCACTGTCTTCATCCATAGTGTAAGATTTTTGTCCAATCTCTTCCTGCACCCCTCACACCTCCTTCCCCCTGAGAATTGTCCATCCACTCCCTTTCTATGCCCCTGATCCTATTATATTCATCAGTCCATTCTGTTCATCAGATATTTTATTCACTTGATTTTTAGATAAACTTGTTGGTAGGTATGTATTTTTTGGCCTTCTTTTATTGTTCATAATTTTTTATCTTTACCTTTTCTTCTTCTTACTCTTCTTAAAGAATACCCTTCAGCATTTCATATAATCCTGGTTTGGTGGTGATTAACTCCTTTATCTTTTTCTTGTCTGTGAAGCTCTTTATTTGACCTTCAATTCTAAATGACAACTTTGCTGAGTAGAGTAATCTTGGTCGTAGGTTCTTGCTGTTCATCACTTTGAATACTTTTTGATACTCCCTTCTGGCCTGCATAGTTTCTGTTGAGGAATCAGCTGACAGTCATATGGGTACTGCCTTGTAGGGAACTAACTATTTTTCTCTAGCTGCTTTCAAGATTCTCTCTTTGTCTTTTGCCATCAGCATTTTAATTATGATGTGTCTTGGTGTGGTCCTCTTTGGATTCCTCTTGTTTGAAGTTCTCTGTGCTTCCTGGATTTGTAAATCTATTTCTTTCACTAACTAGGGAAAGTTTTCTGTCATTATTTTTTCTAATAGGTTTTCAATATTTTGCTCTCTCTCTTTTTCAGGCACCCCAATAATTTGGATGTTGGTATGCTTGAAGATGTCCCAGAGGCTCCTTACACTATCTTCATATTTTTGGATTCTTTTTGTTTTGTTTTTCTGGTTGGGTGTTTTTTATTTTCTCATATTTCAAATCTTTGGTTTTATTCTTGGGGTCCTTTGATCTACAGTTGAATTTCAGTATATTCTTTATTTAATACAGTGCATGCTTCATTTCTGACTGGTCCTTTTTCATTTTTTGGGCATTCTCATTAAGGTCCTTAAAGGTCCATCAAGTTTCTCAGTGGTTTTCAGAAGATTCTTGGGTAACCTAAATGTGGTTTGGAACTCTATGTCTATTAGTTTGCTTTCCTCCATTTATTTCATTCATGACATGTTTCTTTGTCTCCACATTTTTCTGCTTCCCTGTGTTAATAGAGTAGTTTTCTGTGGTAGGTGACCTATAGGGCCCAGTGGTTCAGCCTCCCCTATCACCTGAGGTGGACACTCTTGGTGAACCCATTTGTGGGCTGAGTTCAAAGTCTTGGTGTAGTTAAGCCTTGATTGCTTGGAGGAATTGACCTCCACGCCAATTGGCTGTGAGGGCCCACTGTGTCTATAATGGAAGCACTGCTGTGATGGAGACATGATTATGGGGCAGGACTTGTTTCAGTGGGGCTTTGGTGCTCACTGAGTCTGCCTCTTGAATGTATCACTTATGGATGTAAGGAGATGAAATCTGGGGTTGTCTCACACTGACCGCTAGATACACTAGCTTCTGGATGTCCAATAGGGTGAAGGCCAGCTCCTGTCTGAGGCCACCCAGCAGGAGGTACAGTGAGAACTACAGTTTTTTCCTCTTTTCTTGAGGGTTGGAAGTTTTGGAGCTGTCTGATTAGAGCTATAGTTTGTTAGGGCAGGCCATTTATATGCAAAAGCCACTGCATGGAGCTTGGGTGGGTTTGTAGATTGTGGGGGATGGGGTTTCAGGGAGTCACTAGGCTAGGGCATGACAAACAGCAATGGCTGCCAGTCAGCTGTCTCTGTGTCTCCAAGTTTTCCCTTCTCCAGTGTAGTAAACAATGATTGCTGCACACACCTCTGCAAGAAAGCCATCCTCACTTTCCAATCCGATGGCAGACTGTCCAGCTTCACCCTGTAGGAATTTGGGTCCCCAGCATCTCGCCGGAAACTGGAGTTCAGAGTAATCAGGAACTTCTCTCCCTTAGGTTGAAAAAAGTAGCGCACCCAGTTCTCCTGCCACCATCAGCTTTTCAGCGCTTGTGCATGTCTCAATGTTCTTTTCTCTTCTAGTTGTAGAACTTCCACTCAGCCAGCTTTCTCATGTTTCTGGGTGATAGATGTTTTGTCTTTTAGTTGTAGTTTTGAAATTGTTGTGTGAGGCAGCAGTTTAGGTGTTTATTTATGTGCCATCTTGGTTTCCTCTCAATATGAATTCTTTTTATAAATATATATATTTTTTTATTTCAGAGAGGAAGGGAGATGGAGGGAGAGACAAAAACATCAATAATGAGAGAGAATCATTGATTGACTGCTTCCTGCATGCCTCCCACTGGGGACTGAGCCCACAACCTGGGCATGTACCCTGACCAGGAATCAAACCGTGACCTCCTGGTTCATAGGTCACTGCTCAACCCCTGAGCCATGCTGGTTGGGCAATCAATATGAATTCTTGATAATTTGGCAGCTCTATCTATTTTTTTTGTTTGTAATTTCTGGGGTTTTAAAGTTGAAAGTCAGATTAAAAAAACAAAAACAAAAACACTGAAGATGTGGCTTTATTTAGAAAGGTTGGGATTTAATTTTACATATTTAAGATATGTGCTATTTTTTGTGTGACCAAAGTAAAGCTATAAATATATTAAGAAAAATATCTACATATAAGTGTGTGCACAATTAAAAAATATCT
Source organism: Vespertilio murinus (assembly GCA_963924515.1). NCBI lineage: Eukaryota > Metazoa > Chordata > Mammalia > Chiroptera > Vespertilionidae > Vespertilio > Vespertilio murinus. The sequence continues at coordinate 93,854,009 of OZ004707.1, read as the reverse complement.
GTTAGCTTTAAAACATAAAATGTTTTATTGTCTTATGTCTTTATGTAGTAGATTATTGTTACTCTGTGAGAAGTTTGCAATCTGGTAACTAAAGCACTTGCACATGGAATTGGGAGAAGAATTAATGGCAAATAGCCAAGAATGAGAATATTTTGAGAATCTGTTATTGTATAAATACTATATTAGATGCTCCACTTACATTAATTTATTTAATACTTACTGCAATTATTTGAGGTAGTTGTTATTTCTCCTAATTTACTAAGGAATTTAAGTTTCAAATTGGGTAACTGGCCCAAGGTTGTGCATAAATTGTAACTGAGCTGGGGTTCAAAGATGCCTCGGCTTATAGAACTCTGAAGCCAAGATCCTGTAAATCTTCTGGAGGCAGAAATGGGAAATCAGGGGCTTGCTTTCTAGCCCAGTTTTTGACTCACATGTTTCCCTAGCCAATATCTCTACCTGGTTTATTGAGAATCATGGTGCCATCACTTGGGCTTTTTCCTGCCATCTTCATGGTTACTTCTTTACTGAGTTTAGTAAAAGATTTTCCCCCCTCCCTCAAGATAGTTAAATTGAAATGTCTTTTTGAAAGCTATTTTTCATGGAATCTCTTAAATATAAATAGGTTTTCATGTGCAAGTCCTGATAAAACTCTGGCTAAACAAAAAATTCAAGTAAGATTTAACCAAAATACAGAGGAATACTAGACTAAATTGGTTCTGAGCATTTACTCAGAAGAAGTGAGACAAGCTCTAGCATAAAAAGTTATATCATTTTATTTATTTATTATTTATTTTTTAAATTGTAACTTGCTGTGTTTTTAAAAAATATATATTTTATTGATTTTTTACAGAGAGGAAGAGAGAGAGATAGAGAGTTAGAAACATCGACGACAGAGAATCATCAATCAGCTGCCTCTTGCATACCCCTTACTGGGGATGTGCCTGCAACCAAGGTACATGCCCTTGATGAGAATCGAACCTGGAACCTTTCAGTCTGCAGGCCGATGCTCTATCCACTGAGCCAAACCGGTTCGGCAAGCTATATCATTTTAAATATATTTTCCTTCTTCAATATTATCCTGGGAATTTGCATCATGATAAGGATATGGGATAGGAACTGAGCACTACACTGGTAATTAGACAATAGCATTGAATTTGGGGAGCAATGGCAGAGGAGCAGGAGAGAGAAGTACAACTTAAGGTTGGTATTCCTATTATTCCTATTCTCTCACATAACAAGTTCTGTTCCCAAATTTTTGGATTTGCAACAACCTGAGGTGAGAGAAAGAGCTAGCCCCTGGCCAATTCCAGCACTCATAGAGATCCTGCATGTGAGGCTTTATTCACCTCACAGTAAGTCCATCTCTGGTCCTGGCAACTCAAAAATAATCATCAAATGGTATGCATTTTTGTCTAATATGATTTTTTGAATTAATTTTCTGGACTTCTTATTACCTTTTCCCAAAAATGGAGATATTTTATTATAAGTGGCCTTTTGAGACACAATATCTTTCTAATTAAAACAAAAATGTTTTTTGGCCATAGCATTAGATGGACTATTGTCATCATAGTGCTATTTGGCATGAACACAATCTCCTTTTGGAAATATTTAAATAGCATGCAAAAGAAATAATGAAAATCTGTTTTAAATAAATAATGCTGTCACTAAGGGATTTAACTGAATTTTATGTGTTCAGAATAACATTACCCAGAACCAATTACTTCAATTGAAAAAAAAATCTTGGCCATGATTAAACTTTGTTGAAGGATTTAAGTCCTTTTCCTTAATGCTTTGTTGAAGTAAACAAGTAATTTTATTGACAACATCACTGAATGTAAGGTTTTTCCACATTCTGCTCCAAACCAAATGAGCTTCCTCTGACAGAGAAGCTGCTGGTTTTCTTGTTTTTCAGTGCCCTATACATTTCTGCTCAGACATGTGGGCAAATCCAGAAAGAAAGAACTGAAATTGGGCTTTTTAGGGTAGTATTAAAAAGTGGCAGCAGAGTAGTCCCTCATTGCAATGTGCTGAGTTTTCCTTCCTTTAAGAAAGAACATTTTCTGCCATTGTTCTGCATCTGTTCTCTCATTTTGAAACTGTTAATGTAAAACACACACACACACACACACACACACACACACACACACACACACACAAACATTCAAACCTGTAAATAATTTTTGTGAGTTTATTTGAGCCAAACTGTTGATAATTGCCGGGAAGCAGAATCTCAGCGTATTGAGATAGTACTCTGGCAAAAAAAATTTTTTTTTACCATGTTTTATACATTACAATCAAAAGGGGAGATGTAACTGGGTCTCATTAACTCCGCTGGTGATGGATTACAGAGGCAGGAGAGTGCAAAGCAGGGGAAACCTTAGGGATTGGATAAAAAGTAAAATGATAGACACATACTTCCTTTACTTAAATGGGTACAAAATAGTTAGATGTCAACAATTAACTCAATAATAATGAGGGGATTTGTGGTCTCTGCAGAGTGGTGCCTGTGCTTTAAGGGTTCTGGAAAAAAGGAAAATTACTTTGACATTCCAACAATATGTTATTGTAGATGAAAAAAGATAATAGGCCCAGTTAAGGTAAAGATTGAACTTTGTCAGGCCTCAAATGTGACTAACCACCATAAACTGCTTTTCAATTAAAAAGTTTTAATTTTAGACCATCACTTGTGGTTACATTAGGTCTTTGAGTTTGCAATACTGCCACATAAGCCTTCCCTGAGTTAGTCAAGTTAGCATGTGGTCTTTTTTCACCCACAAAACTTGCATTATGCTTATTAAAAATAACAAACAACAAACAAACAAACAAACAAACAAACAAACTAAACCAGAGGATCACAATATGATGGTCAGCAGGATGCAGTGAGGGAGAGAGTGTGAGTGAGTAAAAGAGTGAGAGAGGAGTGTGTGGAGGTGTGTTGTGTGTGTGTGTGTGTGTGTGTGTGTGTGTGTGTGTGTGTGTGATTAAGGGACAATTAGATCTCTCAGGAGTCTTGGAGACCTGTGGTAGGGCTCTTCTGGAAGGGGAGTCCCTGCTACTGTGGTGGGCACTCCCATACCAGTGCAGCTTGGGCACATAGACCATACCATCTTCAAGAGGGAGCAGTGGAGACCAGGAGAACAGCTACACAAACAACCACACTGTCTTCAGACACCATACAGCACCTGTGCAGAGAGCCATTTGCCTGCCACCCCATGTGGTGAATGGTACTCTACCTCACTGCCAGTCTTAGTAGTGACCGTAGGCCAGAGACACCTCCCAAGTTGCACCTTCCAGCCCTTGAAACTGGTCCCTGCACTTCAGAATCCCATGCACCGGGACTTGGAGAATCAGGGATGCCACATGCTGGGACAAGGCACACTCAGTCACCAAGCCAACACTTTGTGCACCAGGAACCCACAAACCAGAACCCAGATCACCAGGACACCACACACCTGAAACCTGAGTGACTGGTCCTAGCATACCAGGTCCCTGCACATATGGAATTGGCCCTTCAAGGACCTCTGCACACCCAGCCCCCATGCAGCCAGACCCATGCTGGAGTTACATATTAGAAGAAGTGTGCAAATGCCTCCACCAACCTTGAGCACCTGTAGCAGATAACAACTGAGGAACCAGATCTGAGGGGGAAAGGAATACAACTCAGAGCAGAGACAAAAGCATGAGACTCAAGGCAGATCCAACTTTTGGAGCAAGGAGTTCTGGACCATTGGACTGCTAGGGGCTTCAACTTCTTGGATCTCAAGCACGTTGCCCAGGGCCAGAAAGTGACAGAACTCACAGTACATAGAAATAAATACAAAGAGATGGCAAAAATGGGGAAACAAAGAAACAATTTCCAAAGGAGAGAAAATGAGAAATCGCCAGAAAATAAAATAAATGAAATGGAGGCAGCAATTTGTCAGAGAAACAATTCAGAGTAATGGTTATACAGATGCTCAAAAGGCTGGATAAGAAATTCACCAACATGTGTAGAATCAAGAGGAAACGAAGAATGATATGGATACAATGAAGAACACAATGGAAGGTTTCAATCCTAGACTAGAAAAAGCTGAGGACCAAATCAGCGAGTTAGAAGACAAAGTAGAAAATACATAAAAGCAGAGCAGCAACTGGAAAAAAGTAAAAAGAAAGAGGAGAGTCTAAAGGAGTTATGGGACAACATCTGCAAAATAGGGATGCCAGAAGGAGAGGAAGCCGAGAAAGGAATAGAAAACCTGTTTGAAGAAATAATAAGAGAAAATTTCCCTGATATGGAGAAGAAAAACTCACACAAGTTCAAGAAGCTCACAGAGTTCCAAACAAGACAGACCCAAGGAGACCAACACCAAGACACATTGAAACTCAACTGGCAAACATCAAAGTAAGAATCTTAAAGGCTGCCAGAGAGAGACAGTATATTACCTATAAGAGATCTCCCATTAAACTATCAACCTATTTTCAAACAGAAACACATCAGGCCAGAAGGGAATGGAATGAAGTATACAAAGTGATGCAAAGCAAGGGACTGAATCCAATAATACTCTACCCAGGAAGGTTATCATTCAAAATCGAAGGTGAAACCAGGAGCTTCCCAGACACAAAAGTCTTAGACTTTTGTGAGTTTATTTCCACCAATCCAGCAATGTTAAAGAGACTCCTGCAAAAAGATGAAATAGAATAGGAAGGAGTACAGTCAGAAAGAATAAAAATGGCAAAAAAACAAGTACCTACCAATAATCACCTTAAACCTAAATGGATTAAGTGCTCCAATAAAAATTCAAGGTAGCTGAATGGATAAGAAAACATGACCTATATATCAGCTGTCTACTAGAGACCAACCTCAGAACAAATGACTCACACACACTGATAGTGAAGGGATGGAAAAATATTTTCAGGTAAATGCAAAAAAAAAAAAAAAAAAAAAAAAAAAGCTGGGGTAGCAATACTTATATCTGACAAAATAGACCTCAAAGTGAAGGCCATAACAATACATAAGGAAGGCCACTTCATAATACTAAATGGAGCAATTCAACAAGAGGATATAACTCTAGTAAACATATATGCACCAAATACAGGAGCACCCAAATACAGAGATCAACAGCAATATAATCTGGTAGCAGTGAACTTTAATACCTCATTGACACTACTGGACAATCTTCTAGAGAAAAAAATCAACAAAGAAACATCAATCCTAAACAACCCACTAGATCCAGTGAAATTGATTGTCATCTTCAGAACATTTCACCCCAAAGCTACAGAATAAACATTCTTCTCAAGTTCATATGAAACATTTTCAAAGACAGACCACATGGTAGGATATAGGCTATGTCTCTACAAATTCAAGAAGATTGAAATCATCTTCTCAGATCACAATGACATATAATTAGAAAATAATTACAATAGCCGAAACCGGTTTGGCTCAATGGATAGAGCGTTGGCCCGCGGACTGAAAGGTCCCGGGTTGGATTCCGGTCAAGGGCATGTACCTTGGTTGCTAGCACATCCCCAGTAGTGGGTGTGAAAGAGGTAGCTGATTGATGATCCTCTCTCATCGATGTTTCTAACTCTCTATCCCTCTCTCTTCCTCTCTGTAAAAAATCAATAAAATATATTAAAAAAAAAAGAAAATAATTACAATAAAAACAATCAAACACATGTAGGCTAAACAGCATGCTATTAAACAATGAATGAGTTACCAAATAGATCAAAGAAGTTAAAAACATCTGTAAACAAATAAAAATGAAAACACAATTCAAAATCTGTGGGACACAATGAAAGCACTTCTGGGAAGTTCATACTAGCACTACAGGCTTATCTCAAAAATAAACAAACAACCCCCCCCCCAAAAAAAAAACAAACAACTCACACACACAAGAAAAACTGGCAATAAGTTATCTAACCCTGTAACTTAAAGAACTAGAAAGAAAGCAACAAGAAATGCCCAGTATAAGTAGAATGAAGGGTATAATAAAGATTATAGTAGAAATAAATAACATAGAGGAAAAACAACAATCCCCCCAAAACAACAACAGCAACAATGCAACAACAACAACCACACAATACAAAAGATCAATAGAATCAAGAGCTGGTTCTTTAAAAAGATAAATAAAATTGATGAATCTCTATCTAGGTTCAACAAGAAATAAAGAGAGAAGACCCAAATAAACAAAATCAGAAATGAAAGAGGTGAAGTCATAAATGACCTCACAGAAATACAAAGGATTTTAAACAGACATGGAAACAGACTTCTTTCAATCTTTATTGTAACTTTGTATTATCTTTAAAAAACCAGAACCTTGGAAGAATTTTTCAAATAATTAACCCATCATTGTATATTAATCTAAACAAGGAACATGACTAATATTGGAGTGCTAATTGAGAGGACATTTTCAAATGGGCTAAAAATGTCCATTTTAGAACATACTCACATAAGTGCAATATTACATGTTTATGTATGTTTATATGCATACATAGTATATATACATAGGTCTGTACTGAAGCATTTTTAATAATAAAGAAATAGACACCACCTAAATGCCCTTAGTTAAGAAATAGGTTTATTAAATAATGTTGATAGGATTAATTTGAAACACAGGCAGATAGGGCAGGGGTCCAGTGTAAAACAATGGCGGGTGGAACATAGGCAGGGGCAGACATGGCAGTTTGAGCCAGCCTAATCATAGGAACCAACCATGCAGAAATAATAAAATGTTTCTGGACTCAAAGTTGGAGGCATGAGAAAACAAGGGAAGGCCTGCAGCAACAATGTTTCTATGAACACAAAGAAACAGAGAAAGTTCAGGTTTGTTGAACACTTAAGGGAATCAATCCAGGTGATGACATGGATAGATATAGAGCAGGCTTGTAGTAAATATATACCCCTAGAGTATAAGATTTCATAGACAGCCCATCATTGTCTCTCTCCTCACCCCCCCTCAAGTTCAGGTAGTCTGAATCTGATTGTAATAAATTTTTCACACTTTTGCTTAAATCTTCTGCTCTAAGGAACTCATTCTTTGGTGTCATGAGACATGCTCTGGGGAAAAAAAACCTCGGCTCAAGGTTCAGTTATCAGCTTTGAGGGCTCAGTCTGGGATTCAACCTATCCACATCAAATGGTGAGCCTATAGGCCTGATTTCTTCCAGCTCCTTGCAGTGGCCTTGAGGGACCAGAGGGGATTCTGGTCTTCAATAGAATGTTAGGGGAGCCATAAAGGGAATGACCTTGCCTGAGGGGCGCAGCCTGCCCCTGGTGTTCATACAACACCATGTGCTGGTGAGAGCATTTGAAGATGGATGGAGAGGTAGATCAGGGCATTTTCCATACATCAAGGCATTAGATCACCAGACAGAATGGAGGACTGGAGGGATGGAATTTACAATAATGCTAGAGGCCCTTCAGCGCTTTCTACAGTGCTCCCCTGTGGTTCCTAGGACCTTTGAAATGCAAGTACCTGTTCCAAAATTCTAGTCTGGCCACCTTTAAAGGTACAAGTTTCTAGGAAAAACAGTCACGTGTGCAAATCAAATGAACTCATTACAGTTTTGATTGATAAATTGCCTGATTTTTATCTTTATTGCTAAAAGCCTGTAAGTGAATTTAGAGCTGTTATAATGTCTTTTGCTTTGTTAAGAATATGCTTTAAAACTAAGTATATTCAAATAGGTTAATAAGGATCAATCTAAGAAATGCTGGTTATTTGCTTTCTTGGTTATTGAGGATTGATGATGCTTCTAGAAATTATTAATTGGAAATTATGTACTTTTGGTAATAGAAAACATGGTACATAGAAATGCATTTTGAAAACTAATTATTCCTAAAAGTTGTAAAAAGGTTTATAAAAATTATAAAAGTTTTTTTTTAAGGAAAAATGTTAAAAGGAAATTAAAATAAAGCCAAACTATGTGAGCAATTTGCAGCCAATTTGTAACTGACAGACCATTATTTCCCTCAGTCAAGGACAGAGAGCAAATGGTAAAAAAATGAAAAAACTTCCTACAGAAAGGGAGGGGGGAAGGCAAAAGGGGGAAAAAGCCATTTTACTTACGAAGGACTGTTCAGGTGAGTTAGTGGGATACCTGCTCATCTGGGTCCTTTTATAATTATTGTCAACAGTTAACTTCTTTCCTTCCTTTCTCCCTCCCTCCCCCCTATATCCCCCTTCCCTTCCTCCTTACCTCCATATCTCTCTTCCTTCCTTCCTTCCTTCCTTCCTTCCTTCCTTCCTTCCTTCCTTCCTTCCTTTTTCTCTTTCTTTCTTTCTTTCTTTCTTTCTTTCTTTCTTTCTTTCTTTCTTTCTTTCTTTCTCTTTCTTTCAACATACCTTTCATTAAATATTTCTAAACATGTCTAGCAATTAATGTTTTAGTATTGTATGCTATTTAAAATATGTATAAAATGCAGGGGAAGTAGGGAGCAGGCCCTGCAGCCTGTGTCCAGGCCTCTAACTGCTTGAATTTTAAAACTGCCAATTTTTTCCTAGAAATAAAGATCTAAGTTTCTGATAAGCCTGTGCTAGCAAGAAAGTTGGACTTTAGGAAGGGTGGAGTTGGGGAGGGGTGGGGCGAGAAGGCACTGAGGCTAGAGCAGTTTTCAAAGCATTAAAGGGTGATTTGCTGTCAATATCCATGACTGAGATCGTGGAAGGTAAAAATGACCCTGAAAAGGAGGCAGGACAGAGAAGATAGCCCCTGTATTGACCAGAAAGGAGGCTGGCTTACCCGCTACCTTAAGTATTAACCTGGGCTAGGCGAGGATGATGGGAGTTGTCAAGTCCGGGCATCTTCATTCTACGGCCAGTCTTCTGTTATGGCCAGTGATGGGTCATGACGTGGAATGGTGACCCCTCTATGCTGAGACACAGAAAGCCCGTCACTTTTCCAGGAGCAGTCATTTTTCCAGTGGCCATTTTGACCACATGGTGGGCAGGGCTTGGTTGGAGCCCTGGACCAGGGGCACTGCTTTGCTCAGTGGCCTTCATTTCTACACTTGAAGCATCCTCCAGGTGGCATTCGTCCTCTCCTTGCACCTTCAACACACACAGTCCCCTTGGGACCATGCTGGGCTGCCATCAGCCTCAGTGCAGCAACCAAGACTTGAGTTTGCAGGTTCACCTTCTGTCTAAGGTGAGCTTCCTGATCTGACTCTGCCTGCTCCTCATGGGCATTAAAACTTTAAAGGCCAAATTCACTGGATCTTGGACCAGGATCTTTGAAGGCTTTAGGGGAGGGGTTGGCAGAGCAGGTCATGGGCTGGAGGATTGTGGTGGTGGGAGGCAACACCAGGCCGGGTCTGTGGGGCAGGCTATGGGAGGTCTCAGTAACTTTATTCAAAGAGAGTAGTTGGACCTTGCTTTTTCAAGATGGCGGCCCCAATGGGAATGGCAAGCCATGTGGCCAGAGAGGGGTGGGCCTTGCTGTTTCAAGATGGTGTCCCCCATGGGAGCAGCAAGCCATGTTGCCAACATGGTGGCTGTTCACAATACACAAGGGAAGAACAAACCAAAACTTCTACAAACAGAAATTTCACTTAGCTGTTTGGAATGGCTGGCGGGGTGGTGGGCAGGCAGCTCTTGTGCTGCGTGGTGGTCTCTGCTCAGCTCATGGCTGAGGTGGCAATGGTGGCACCTGCAGCGGTGGCTGCCAGCTGGGGAAGGGGAAGCCATGGCGAAGAAGGAGGAGGAGGAAGAGAGGGAGCAGAAGGCAGGGCGGTGGGAGCGGGAGAGGTGGAGATGAAAGATTGGCTGGGTGTAAAGAGTCAGAAGATAGAAAAAGGGGCTGAGGACTGGTTTGAGAGAGTGAAGAAGACTTTGGGAGAAAGATCTAGTGAGTGAAACATGAGGAGTAAAGCGAGGGGTGGGAGCGAAGGGCAGAAATTACTGAGGTCAGTGAGGATGTTAAAATCAAAAGTCCTATTTTCAGGCCATATGGACCCATTCCAATTCATACTGAGGCCATGTTACATTACAGAAGTAAATGAGGCATTTAGGACACAGATCCTGGGACAGCCCTTGCTTAGCCAGATTGGTGAGGAGACACCCTAGGCGTATGCTAGGATCCGATTTAGATTTTTCTTTTATTATCCATGTCTAATATATGGGGTCAGTAGCCGAGGCTAATGGACCAGCATCCTAGTCATTCAGCCCAGGCTACAGATGGAGGTACCTGAGGAATGGCAGGGATGTCTCCCCGGGGTCTGGGAACCCCTTCCTGTAAGAGGGTCTGAAAAATGGAGGCCAAAAGACCAGAGAACCGAGGAGGCAGGAACATCTCCGATGCTTCCCATGGTTCAGAACACTTCCTGGATGGGCCCAGAGGGCTATGCCCAGAAGGCAATCTCTGACACATTCTGTGGTTTATGAACAGAGATGCTGGAAAAAACGACAACCAGGAATCAGCACAGGCTGGGACTTAGCACTGATGCTGCCATGCCAGGGGATAGGCCTGAGGATTCTGAGCCACGAGGAGAGGGGGCATCCTGGACCATGAATGTTCAGATGGAATGCTCGCCCCTCCCGGGTCCTTGGCACCAAATGTAAGCTTTGAGCCACAGGAAACTGAGTCGGAGACCCAGACAAGTTAAAAGAGGGAGTTTATTCCGCACTAACAAGCAAGATTTGTTACAAAAGAGGGTAGAAAAACTAGGATTAGAGGAGAAGGAGGACCTAGACAGGCTGTCTTACAAGAGGAGAACAGCAACAAGTGCAGAGGTAAACTTGCCTTTTGAGGGGAGGAACGGGAATGGGTGGAGCCCAGGGCACTCGGCACATGCTGATTGGTGGTTCAATGTCTTGGAAATGTTCCTGCTACAGACACAGGTTACATCATATTCTGCCCACCAGTTGGGGGAAGGGAGGATCTATCATCTAGGAGCTTTCCTTCTCACTCAACCACACACTCCTCTGGTTTGCAGAGTCATACATTTAGGAGAGTTTCATTCCCAGTTCTGAAACCCAGAGCTAGGAGCCCAGCCATGGGGCTGCAACCTCTGGTTCCTTAGAGGAGATTTCTGCTTTTGATGTATCCCTTTCAAATTCCACTAGTGTGTGTGGAACCAGCCCCTTCTATTGTCCCCATGTTTCTACCAAAGTTAAGTTGGCTTTTTATGTTATTTAAAGGACTTCTATTCAGCTAGATTTCAGGTGGTTCTCAATTATGGTTGTTCTGTGGTTTAGTTGTAATGTGTTTTTTGTTGTTGTTTAGTTATATGTTTACTATTAATTCTACTATTTTTAAAATATATTTTATTGATTTTTCACAGAGAGGAAAGGAGAGGGATAGAGAGCTAGAAGCATCGATGAGAGAGAAACATCGACCAGCTGCCTCTTGCACACTCCCCACTGGGGATGTACCTGCAACCAATGTACATGCCCTTGACCGGAATCGAACCTGGGACCTTTCAGCCCACAGACCGACGCTCTATCCACCGAGCCAAACCGGTTTCGGCTATTACTACTATTTTGACTGAAATCCCAAGTCCTCAGTTTGCTAATATTTTGTTGAGGATTTTTGCATCTATGTGCATCAGGTATATTGGTTTATAATTTTCTTTCTTATTAGTATCTTTACCTGGTTTTGGAATTAAGATAATGCTGGCCTGCACAATTTACAATAGCTAAAATCTGAAAACAGCCCAACTGCCCGTCAGTAAGAGAGTGAATAAAAAAGCTGAGGTACATTTGAACAATGGAATACTATGCAACAGTAAAAAAAAAAAAAAAAAAAGAAAAAAAAAAGAAAAAAGAAGTATCTCTTACCCTAGAGACAGCATGGAGGGAGCAGGATAATATAATGATAAATGAAATGTCAATCCGAGAAAGACAAGTATCACATGATCTCACTCATATGTGGAATCAAAGTAACAAAGTAAACTGATGAACAGAGTTTATCCAGAGACATGGAAGCATTGGAATAGAGTGCAGAATCTTGCAGGGAAGGTGGAGGAGGGTGATTGGGAAGTAATCAACTAAGAACTTTGTAAGCATATATGCATGACTCACAGTCACAGACAATGGGGCTGTGAGGGCCTGGGGTAGGAGGTGGGACAAGCTGGAAGGAGTCAATGGGGGTGAGGGGAAGATAATGATGGACTTATAAAATGAGATTGGAAATATTCCCTTCTCCTGAGGTCTCTAGAATATTTTGAGAATCATAGCTTCATTAAATATTTTGTAAATTTTACCTGTTAAAATTTACCTGTGAAGCCATCTGTCTAGAATATATATATATTATTACTGCTCTGATTTTGTTGGTTGTAATCCATCTGTTCAGATTTTGTTTTTTCTTAATGCAGATTTAGAAGATTGTAGTTTTAGGAATTTATCTATTTCTTCTATATTGTCCAATTCATTGGCATATGATTTTTGTAGTGTTTTCTTATAATCCTTTGTATATCTGTGGAAACAGTTGTTATTCTTCTTTCATTTCTAATTTTATTTACTTGGATCTTCTCTCTCTCACTTACAAAAATTCTTTGTTATTTAAAGTATAACATAGTATTACATATGTCTCATTTTTATCCCATTGAATTCTCCCCAGTCACCCCACCCTCAGCATATGCCCTCACCCCACTAATGTCTCTGTCCATTGGTTATGCTTATATGCATGCATACAAGTCCTTTGGTTGATATCTTACCCTCCCCATCCTTCCCTCTGAAGTTTTAAGGTCTTTTTGATGCTTCTCTATTTCTATTTTTGTTCTTCAGTTAATGTAGTCATTATATTTCACAAATGAGTGAGATCGTCTGATATTGTGTTTTTCTCACCGTCTTATTTCACTTAGCATAATGCTCCCCATGTCCATTTGTACTGTAGCAAATGGTAAGAGTCCTTTCTTTTTTTTTTTTTTTTACAGCAGCCTAATATTCCATTGTATAGATGTACCACAATTTTCTAATCCACTCATCTGCTGATGGGCACTTAGTCTGTTTCCAAATCTTAGCTATTGTAAATTGTGTTGCTATGAACATAGAGGTGCATATGTCCTTTCTAATTGGTGTTTCTGGTTTCTTGGGATATATTCCTAAAAGTGGAATTACAGAGTCAAATGGAAGTTCCATTTTTAATTTTTTGAGGAAATGCCATACTGTTTTCTATTGTGGCTGTATTAGTTTGCATTCCCATAAGCAGTGCATGAGGATTCCTTTTTCTCCTAATCCTTACCAGCACTTGTCTTTGGCAATTTGTTGATGATAGCCTTTCTGACAGGTGTGAAATGGTATGTCACTATAATTTTTATTTGCATCTTTCAGATGATTAGTGGCTTTGAGCATGTTTTCATATGTCTCTTGGCCTTCTGTATGTCCACTTTCCAAAAGTGTATATTTGAGTTCTTCGCCCATTTTTTTTTATTGGATTGCTAATCTTCATTTTGTTAAGATGTATGAATCCCCTATAAATTTTGGAGATTAGGCCCTTATCAGATATAACATTTTCAAATATATTCTCCCCATGCAGTGGGCTTTCTTGTTGTTTTGTTGGTTTCTTTTGCTGTGCAGCACCTTTTTATTTTGATGTAGTCCCATTTGTTTATTTTCTTCTCAGTTTCCAAAAGATTGGAAGTGTTCCTTCCTCTTGAATTATTTGGAATAGTCTGAGGAGGATAAGTTTTAATTCTTCATTGAATTAAATTCTTCAATGAAGAATTGAATGTGTGGTAAAACTCTCCTGTGAAGCCATCTGGTTCAGGGCTTTTGTTTGCTGGAATTTTTTTTGATGACTGCTTCAATTTCCTCTATAGTTATTGGGCCTATTCCAATTTTTAAAATCTTCCTAAATGAGTTTTAAATTTCATATTTTTCTAGGAGTATGTTCATTTCTCCTAGGTTTATCAGTTTGTTGGAAAAAAGTTTTTGCTCATATTATTATTTTTTTTTACAATAATGTGTATGTTGTTATTTCCCCTCTTTTATTTCTGATTTTGTTTATTTGGGTCCTCTCTATTTCCTGGTGAGCTTAGCTTGAGGTTCATCTCTCTTGTTTATCCTTTCAAAGAACCAGCTCTTGGTTTCATTGATCTTTGTCTCTATATAATTTTTTTTATATCCACTGAGTGTCTCTATATAATTTTTGTCTCTATATAATTTATTTCCACTCTGATCTTTATTATTTCCTTACTTCTGCTCACTCTGGGCTTTTCTTGTTGCTCCCTTTCTAATTCTTTTTTAAAAAAAACATGTTTTTTTATTGAATTCAGAAACAAAGAGACAGAGAGATAGAAACACCAATGAGGAGAGAAAGGGTCATTAATTGGCTGCCTCCTGCACACTCTACAGTGGGGATAAAGCTTGAAACCAGGCATATGCCCTGACTGTTAATCGAACCATGACCTCCAGGTTCATAGGCTGATGTTTAACCACTTAGCAACACTGCTAATTCTTTAAGTTGTAGGCTTACATAATTTATTACCAGGTTTTTTGTTTGTTTGTTTTTTATTTTAGGTAGACCTGTAGAGTTATAAACTTCCCTCCCTAGACTGTTTTCTTTTTTTTCTCTCTCTCTCTCTCTTTTTTTTAAAATAAATATTTATTGCTCAGATTTTTACAATTGTTTCTCCTTTTTCTCCCCCAAAGTTCCCTACCACCCAATTCCCATCCCACCTTCTGCCCTTACTGCCTCCCGCACATTGTCCTTATCTATTGGTTCCCCTGATAATTATCAGTCCTCTCCCTTTCTTTGACCCTGATTCTATTATATTTACCAGTTTATTCTGTTCCTCAGATTTTTTTCTTCTTCTTTTTTATCCGTATTTGAATTTCAAGTGGGATACTCCCTTCCATTTGTTTTTGTAGGGAAATACAACAAAGTGTTCTGTAGCAAATGGCTGCAGACTGTCCAAATGTCTCAGGACCACTCGAATACAATCCGCTCCTCCTCTGGTTCACATCGCCCCTCCAGGACACACGGCTCCCCTGGGTCACACCGCTCCTCCAGGGCACATGGCTCCCCCGTGTCACACTGCTCCCTCAGGTCACACGGCTCCCCCTGTCACAGGAATCCTCCAGGTCACATAGCTCCTCCGGGTCCATAAATCGATGTTTTATTATCATGGATCCCCCCAGGGCTCGGGCCCCCTGCTGCAGGTGAGCAGGAGGAGGACGAGGGGGAAGAATGGGGAGGCTCTGGCTGACTCTGCCATAGTAACCTCCGCCGCTCTCATTTCATACGTTCAGGATTTCAGAGTCCCCCAGGTTTAGGTGTTTAGAGTCCCAGGCTGCAAAAAGTGTCCTGGGCACAACCCCTCGGTCCTCCATCACACTCAATGAGTAGGTCTGCTCCGCCTTGGCGTCGGCTCTCAGGGACTCGGCGGAGGCTCCGGCCAGGCCCAGCTTGCTCAGTGGGCTGGCCGGGAAGGCTGCAGGCACGGAGGCCGGCTCCAAGGTGGCCTGCTCCTTGGGCCCGGGATGGGGTGGGCTCCGCTCTTGGTGGGCCTCCCTCAAGGGCGGTGGCGGCGGGAGCAGGGCTCCACTGTGGCTTTAAACCCCAGATGGCAGCAACGATGTTTCTCCTTCTTTCTAGTTGTAGATATCCCTTTCCAACAGCTTTCCTGTGGTTTTGATGAAATCCTTTTACCCTCCCTGGACTGTTTTCACTGTGTCCCATAGATTTTTGGGTGTTGTATTTTCTTTTTTTCCCTTTTTTTCTTTTGTTTTTGTAAATCTTTATTGTTCATATTATTACAAATCTCCCTCATTTCCCCCTCCCCACCATTGCTCCCTGCCACCAAGTTCACATCCCACCCTCTGCCCTTTCCCCATCCCCCATTGTCCTCATCCATAGGTGCACAGTTTATGTTCAGTCTCTTCCCACACCCCCCCACTCCTCTTTTCCCCGAGAATAATCAGTCCACTCCCTTTCCATACCTCTGATTCTATTATATTCACCAGTTAATATTGTTCATCATGTTTTTTACTTCCATTGGTTTTTAGATTCACTTGTTACATATTTGTTGTTCATAATTTTTATCTTTATTTTCTTCCTCTTCCTAAAGAACTCCTTTCAGCAATTCATATAATTCTGGCTTGGCGGTGATAAAGGAGGTAGATTCCCTCCTTTGGCTTGAATTTATTTGTGAAGCTCTTTATCTGGCCTTCCATTCTGAGTGATAGCTTTGCTGGGTAGAGTATTTTTGGCTATAGGTTCATGTTATTCATCACCTTGAATATTTCTTGCCATTCCCATCTGGCCTGCATTGTTTCTGTTGAGAAATAAGCTGACAGTCGTATGGGTGCTCCTTTATAAGTAACTACCTGCTTTTGTCTTGCCGCTTTTAATATTCTCTCTTTGTCTTTTGCTCTTGGAATTTCAATTATGCTGTGTCTTGGTGTAGTCCTCTTTGGATTCCTTTTGTTTGGGGTTCTGTGTGCTTCCTGGACTTGTAAGTCTATTTCTTTCACCAAGTGGGGGAAGTTTTCTGCCACTATTTCTTTCAATATGTTTTCGGTATCTTGCTCTCTGTCATCTTCTAGGACCCCCATAATTCCGATGTTGGTTTGCTTGAAGTTGTCCCAGAGGTTTTTTACACTATCTTTAACTCTCTGGATTCTCTTGTCTTCTTGCTTCTGCAGAGGAGTGTCCTCTTTCTCTTTGTGTTCCAAATCTTTGACTTGATTCTTGCAAACTTCCATTCTGTTTTTAGGACTCTGTATATTATTTTTTATTTCAGAGAATGTATTCTTTATTTCTAGTTGATCCTTTATAATTTCTTGTTGATCCTTTATTATTTCTAGTTGATCCCTTTTCATATCCTCATAGGTCTTGTTTATTTTATCGACCTTTTCTAGGAGATTCTTGAACAACCTTATAAATATGGTTTTGAACTCTATATTCAGTTGCTTTTTGTCCTCCATTTCATTCATTTGTGATCTGTTTCCTTGTCTCAGCATTTTCGCTGCTTCCCTGAGTTAGTAGGGTGGGAGGATCAGCTGTGACTATGCCAGTAGATAGTCTTATTCCACTAGACTTGGAAACCTGCAAAAGCCTCTGTGTTCAGCTTAGATGAGGCGGAGTTTCAGGGTGGAGCCTACAGCCTTGGCTTCTGGTTAGCCCTGCCCTCTGAGGTTCCTGAGTCTCAGTTTACCTCAGTGTCCTTTGGTACTCGCTGCAAGCACCTCTGAGAGAAAGGTGCCCTAGAGTTTCGCCCTCTATGAGACAGTCTAGTCTCTCTCCCAAGGAGCCCACAACTGGGGTTCAGTGCAGTTGGAAGTGGGGTTAAGAGCAATCCGGAGCCTATGTCTCCTTCCCGCTAGGGCAATCAAGCGGCCCAATCAACCATCTGTCCTCTACACGAAATGTGTGAGACTCAGGGGCTCTGCCTTTCAGCGCTTCCCTGAGCTTCCACCTTACAGCCTAGAATTCCTCTGTATGAGCCTGGGGCCCGAGGGTCTTGCCCAGAACTGGGGTTCAGTGCATTCAGAACTGGTGCTCAGCACAGTACGGAACTTCTGTCTCCTCGCTATAGCAATCCAGCAGCTCAGGGAACAGTCTGTCCTCTGGGCACAATGTGTGCAACTCCAGGGTTCTGCCTTTTGCCGCTCCCCTGAACTTCAGCCTTATATCCCAGATTCCCTCTGTATGAGCCTGAGACCTCAGGGTCTCACCCAGAACTGGGGTTCAGTGCAGTGGGAACTGGGGTTCAGCACAGTCCAGAGCTTTTATCTCCTTCCCACTAGGGAACACCAGCCAGGCACTCAGCCACCCCTCCTCTCCAGCTCCGTCCTCTCCCCATTCGCGCACCATGTCTCTGTTCCTTAGACTTTTACAGCTCCTCTGATTTTTCTTCTGGTTTTCTCTTTCTTTCTAGTTGTAGAATTTCCAGTCAGTGAACTTTCCTGTAGTTCTGGATAATGTCCACTTTATATTTTAGTTGTGTTTTTTGAAATTGTTGTGTGAGGCTGCAGTGAGGTGTTTGCCTATGCCGCCATCTTGGTTTTCTCTCCATTAGGTTTTTTATTGTACTTATATCATTTTTAATTTCCTCTTGATTCTCATATAAGTTGTTGATTTTCTGATCAATCCAGTTTATGAACGGTATGACCATTACTCTGAATTATTTTTCTGACACATTGCATGCTTCTGTTTCATTTGGTTCCTTTTCTGGTCATTGCTCCTTTCCCTTCCTTTGGCTTTCTTTTCTTTTTTTTTTTTTTGTCTCCCCATTTTGCTATCATGGAAGGGTCCAGGCCCCAAGTTGCCTGGATCCCATAGCTGAAGTGGAGGTCTTGGTGTGAGGGTTGTGTACCCTGAGAGTCCAGTGCTTATTGCATGGGGCATGTGCCACTGTGACAGGTCAGTCCAAGTGTCACATGTCACCATGGGGAACCCTGGTGCCAGATGCATGGTGCCTGTGCTATGGCAGCAGGTCAGTGGGATCATTGTGTACCCCACAAATCATGGGAGAGAACAGACACCAGGATGCATGGTGCCTGTGCCACAGCTCTTGGTGGTGGGAGGGTAATGTGTTCTGGGTCTCACAGGTGCCTGCAATTCAGGAGGCTGGAGTCCCGATGACCATTGGTCTGTAGCTGTGGTAGCTGGTCTTTTGCCAGAGTGCTTGTGTTGCCCAGATAGTGTCTGAGGCTAATCTGAGTGGTGGTGAGGCTGGGTTCCTAGTCATAGTAGCTCTCCCCTTCAAGATGGTGTGGTCTGTGTTAGCTATGGCCATCCAAGTGTGCTGGCAGAGATAGCAGGGGAACCCCATCTAAGAGAGCTTGGTCTGAAAGCCTCCCAAAGTCCTTCAGGATCTAACTGTCCCTTCATCAAATTTATGGACATTTGTTTAGTATGCTAACATTTCTGTCCCGAAGAATGTTTTATTATATATATTTGAAAGGAATGTATATTCTGTTGCTTTGTGCTGAAATGCTCTGAAACTATAATTAAATACATCTGTGCTAATGTTTCATTTAAGGCTGCTGTTTTCTTGTTGATTTTTCTGAATGGATAAATTTTTCTGGAAAATCTACCCATTGATGTTATTGGTGAGCTAAATTACCTTACAATGACTATATTACTCCCTTTACAGCCATCAATATTTGCTTTATACACCGAGTGGCCAGATTATTATGATCTCTGAACACATAATAATCTGGCCACTCAGTGTGTGTGTGTGTGTGTGTGTGTGTGTGTGTGTGTGTGTGTGTGTGTGTATGTATTAGGATCCCTGTGCACAAAATTCGTGCACTAGGTGGAGGTTCCTCATTCCAGCCTGTCCCCTCTCACATACTGGGAGCCCTCAGGGGATGTCCTACTGACGGCTTAGGCCTGCTCCCCAAACCTAAGCCACAGTCCGGCCTCCCTTTGTGGGAGGAAACCAGGCTGATCAGGGAAAGGCATCAGCTCCATCACCCCACTGCTGGAGGCACTGCCAGTCACCACAGCCACCAAGGTGTTTTCATCAAGACGGACTCCAGTCCCTTCACTATGAAAAAATGACAACTTTCTTTAGGTATTTTCAAGATGTGTCTTTCATAGGACATGGCATCTTCCTTCCTTCCTTCCTTCCTTCCTTCCTTCCTTCCTTCCTTCCTTCCTTCCTTCTTTCCTTTCTTCTTCTCACCTGAGTATATGTTTCCATTGACTTTTAGAGAATGTGGGAGAGAAAGGGAAAGACAGAGAGAAACATCAAAGTGAGAGGAATACTTTGATTGGTTGCCTTCTGCATGAGCCCTGATCTGGGCCCTAGCCAGGGAGGAGCCTGTAACTTAGGTACATGCCCTTGATCAGAATCTAACCCAGACCCTGCATTTGGAAACCTAGGCATTATCCACTGAGCCAAATGGCCTAGTGCAGGTTATGACATTTCTTAGCCCTCCAGCAGTGAACCTTCATTCCCCCCCCCCCCCCCCCCCGCCCAGGAATGTGGTGGAAAAGCCCTAGATCACCTTTTGAATTCTTAAACCCAAGTTACTAGGAATATTACCAGTGGCATACAGGGAGCTTAGCCAATGAGCAGTCAGAAAAGGTATTTCCTCTGTAGTTCACACCTATCTGCTCCAATCTCCAGCTCTCCTCCTGCCAAGGCCGAAAGACTCTGGCCAAAGCTCAAGCCCTGGGCATGGACCCTCAGCTGGCTACAATCACCCACAGGGGACCCCAGCTGGCTCTGATCACCCAGATTCACCCCCGGCCAAGGCTGCAAGCCACTGTTTGAGGCTCGGGTCCTGGGCAAGGACCCCCTCCCCAGCTGGCTCTAATCTCCTGTAGGGACCCCCCACCCTCTAGCTGGCTCAATCGTCTGGCTCCACCCATAGCCAAGGCCGCAAGATTCTAGCTGAGGCTTGGGCTCTGGCCAGGGACCCGAAGTTCATTTTAATTGCCTGCAGGAGACCCTAGCTGGCTCCGATCACCAGGCTCCATCCCAGCGGCCAAGACTGCAAGCCCCTCACCAAGGCTTGGGCTCTGGGCAGGGACCCCCAGCTGGCTCTAATCACCTGCAGGGGACCCCAGCTGGCTCTGATGGTCCAGCTCTGACAATGGCCAAGGCCAGCAAGAGCAGGTAGAAAGCTTGGCTTCCTCCATTTCAGGGGAAACGCAAGCCATCTTGGTTGGGTTTATTTGCATATCCACTCCTGATTGGCTGGTGGGTGTAGCAGGGGTGCAATCAATTTGCATATTACTCTTTTATTATATAGGATTAGAGGCCCAGTGCATGAATTTATGCATGGTTGGGTCCAGCCAGCCTGGCCATTGGGAGGGGACATGGGCAGTTGGCCAGCCTGCCTACTGGTTGAACTCTTGGTCTAGGGGACAGTTTGCACATTAGGCTTTATTATATAGGATATACACTGAATGGCCAGATTATTATTCGTTCAGAGATCATAATAATCTGGGCACTCAGTGTATATTTAGATGCTCCTGTGTTGGGTGCATTAATGTTTATAAGGGTCATATTCACTTGTTGGATTGTTTTTTTATCTTTAAATAATGTTCTTTGTCAGTTGTCATAACCTTTGTTTTAAAGTTTATTTGCTTAATATAAGTATTGCTATCTTAGGTTTTTGTTTGTTTTCATTTGAATAAAATTCCTCTGTCCACTTTTTTTTCTCACTTTAGGTTTTTGTGTGTTTTTGTCAGGTGTGTCTTATAGACAGCAATATATATGTGAGCTGTTATGGTCTGAAGGCAGCCATCAGGTTTGTTGATTTTAGGGATTTTTGTGAGAAATTTCAGTGCAAATTATCATAAAATGTGCTTGTGACCATCCCTGGGATACCTGTTATGAGATAAAATGTCATTCATGATCGGTAGCTGTTTGTGCTTGGCCTGGGTACATATGGGACATGCTGCACTGTGTATTGAATCTGGTTGCTACCAATTTTGAGCCTGGGGAAGATCAACAAAAATCCCAAGACACCATAAGATCTGACACTGTCTGCCTGCTCCCCATTAGGCTCAGAATCTAAAAGAGACTCAGCTGCATGAGGCAATTTCTCAGTGAGTAACCAAGTTGGGATGAGTGTTGTTTACCAGTTTGATACAGAATCACATTTGTTGCCAGTGCTTGGTTTGGCACCACTCAGCCAAATTTTAGAGTGCACCAATTGCTATTGCCATCTGCCTGGGGCCTGCAAACTGTTATAGTGGGGCAGACTATCAGGGAGTCATCATAGTGGAGCTAGTAGACTTTATTAGACTAAAACTAGATTAAGATTTGGCCATGTTGTGTGAAAATGCTGGCATCTATTAAGAGTTTTTCAAGAAAATTTGCAACAAGGGCACTTGCAGCAAGTTATGAGCCTTCACAGAAATGTATGGCAGAGTAATTATCCATCCATCGCTGAGGGTCTGCTTATCAGCCCTTTACTCTGGAGCTCTGGGCTGAGGAGTCTGGCCTGAGGAGTCTGGCACTTGCTCTCAAGGGGTATTATTTTAGCTGAGATTATCTCTATGGATTCTCAACTGCTGCATGTGAGTGTGGGGCCAGCATTTTTTTTCCCAATTTTACCACTATTTATGTGGCTTCGTCTATATATTCTTAGTTATAAGATGTCTGTTCAGTTAGTTTTCATTTGATTATTTAGGTTGATTGGTTTATGATTCAGTTGTATTTCCAATTTGGTTCCAGAAAGAGGTCAGTTTAAGTTCCACCTACTCCATCACCATCTTGGATCCTCTTCTTTTCAGCATTTTAAATATGTAATTTCATTGTCTTTTAGAGTTCATGGTGTCATTTGAAAATTTATATGTTGGTCTTCTTGTTTATTTTATTCCCTGGAGATAACATACGCTTTTTTTCTCTAATTGTTTCTAAGTTTTTTCTATATTAGGGTTTCTACAGTTTTGTAATTAGTATTGGTGTGTTTTTGTTTGTATTTATCTTGCTACAGACTTGCTAAACTTCTTGAATTTTTGTGTGACTATTATTTATAAGTTAATTACAAATCTTTTGGCTATTATCTTTTCAGATATTACTTCAGTTGTTTCTTATTGTTTGACTGTTCTTTCCCCACACTCCCAGCACCCCATGTCTCAGATTGCATATTCTATATCGAACTGTCTTTGAGTTCAGTAATCCTGTACTTTGCTTGCTGTTAAACACTTATGACTAACTGGAGGCCCAGTGCACAAAATTTGTACACAGGGATGGGGGATGGTCTCTCAGACCAGCCTGCACCCTGTCCAATGTGGGATCCCTTTGAGGGATGTCCGACTGCCTGTTTAGGCCCAATCCCACTAGGCATCCCTCTCACAATCCAGGACTGCTGGCTCACAACTGCTTGCCTGCCTGCCTCCCTGATTGCCCCTAACCACTTCTGCCTGTCAGCCTAATCACCCCCTAACCACTCCCCTGCCAGCCTGATTGATGCCTAACTGCTTCCCTGCCAGCCTGTTTCCCCCTAACTGCAGTCCCCTAAAGGCCTGATCACCTCTAACTGCTGTCCCCTGCAGGCCTGGTACCCCCAACTGCTCTCCACTGCCTCAACTGTCCTTCCCTGTAGGCCCAGTCACCCCCAACTTTCCTCCTCTGCTGGCCTTGTCCCTCCTAATTTCCCTCCCCTGCTGGCCATCTTGTGGTGGTCACCTTGTGTCCACATGGGGGCAGGATCTTTGACCACATGGGGGCAGCCATCTTATGTGTCAGAGTTATGGTCAATCTGCATATTATTCTTTAATTAGATAAGATAGAGGCCTGGTACACAGGTGGGGGCCAGTTGGTTTGCCCTGAAGGGTATCCCAGATCAGAGTGGGGATTCCCTTGGGGCATGGGGCGGCTTGAGTGAGGGGCCTGTGGTGGTTTGCAGGCCAGCCATGCCCTCTAGTGACCCAAGCTGAGGCCCTGGTTTCTGGGGTTTATTTATCTTCTACAATTGAAAGTTTGTAGTCTGGAACAGAGCCAAGCCCTCTGCTTGTTCGGTGGCATCAGCCTTTTGTTTTGGGGTTTATGTATCTTCTATAATTGAAACTTTGTAGCCTTAAATGGAGGCCTGGGCAGACCAGTGTATGCAGAAAGCTTGGCTTCCTCCATTGCCTGGGAAACCCAAGTCTCCCTCCTGTTCTCAGTGGCCACAGCCATCTTGGTTGGGTTTATTTGCATATTCACTCTTGATTGGCTTGTGTGTGTGGCTTGTGTGCATGGCTTATGGGTATAGTGGAGTGATGGTTAATATGCATATTACTCTTTTAGTAGATAGGATTATTAATTTCAGATATAGTTTCCTGACTCAATATGTCTATCTACATAATAAAAGAGAAACATGCAATTGACCATACCTGCACTACACCCACAAGCCACCCCCACCAGCCAAACTTGAGTATGCAAGTGAATCCAACCAAAATGGCTGTGGAGTCCCCATGGGTTGTGTTTGCACCTTCATGCTGCCCTCAACACACACTGCAATGCCAAAATAATCCTGATTCAGGAACACCCCCATGCTGACCACCCACACGGAAAACAGCATGTGAAAAATACCATGTCCTGAGACACCTGAATCTGCCTGAAAAGGAAGATGCTACAGACCCTGAGCGGTAAGATTGGGACTGAGACAGATGGTCTGGGAAAAGCAGGGCTGCCTTACCCCCACCCTGTCCCCCTCTGTATGTGAAGTACTTGCACCACTGCCCTTGGAAGGAGGCCTGTGAAGGAGTGAAGAACTGTGGCTGTGCTCGGCCTCCTGCCCTCCTGAATAAGCAGGAAACATATTTATGTGCCAGAATCTAAAATCCTCTTTATTGGTAATAGAGCAAATAATGCAAGACCTTCATGTGTTTCTAATCAGGACTCTGTCTGCGTGTGAACCCAGATGGAAGGTGTGCTCTCCACTGAGGAGGTTGCAAGGCTGCTCCTCTT
This sequence comes from Vespertilio murinus, assembly GCA_963924515.1. Lineage (NCBI taxonomy): Eukaryota > Metazoa > Chordata > Mammalia > Chiroptera > Vespertilionidae > Vespertilio > Vespertilio murinus. The sequence continues at coordinate 93,829,720 of OZ004707.1, read as the reverse complement.
TTGAACGCAGGCTACATGCAGAGGTTTAAAGAGAAAAGGAGATATAAATAAAACAAAATAATATGCTCTGAAGCCGCTGCTGCTGCTGCTGTCAAATCTTCCATAAGGTAATGAAGTCAGAGCCTGTCTCCCCATGCCAGGGCTCAGACTGCAGAGCCGCTGACACCTGCCAGTCACCTGGCACTGGCCTCATCTACCCAAGGCCACTTTCAACCTCCCACCAGCTCATAGAGGCGGGAGGGCTTGCAGATGGAGGCTTCCGTGTTAAAGCAACCCTGTTGGTATAGCACAGACACGTATGGGCTTTTTGATGAGAACCCACAACATCCTTTCGCTGACATGTTTTTGTTTTTTTTTTAACTGTTCTGAGATCATGCTCCCAGCCTTGGCAACTCTCAAATAGGCCTCAGTGATTACATTTGCAGGATGCAAAGACTGACCCAGGTTTCACAGAGACCGAACCCTGGGCCTGTAGCAGACATGTTCTGTCAAAAGGAAGGTTGTCCTGGCTGCAGGTCCTTGCTCTTCCTCACTTTGAATATTTCTTGCCACGCCCTTCTCTATCCAGCAAAGCTTATTTGGAATTGAAAGCCAGATAAAGACCTTCATAGACAAGAAAACGCTAAAGGAATTCATCATCCTGATCGGGGGCCAGCTGGTGGCCAACTGCTTGCAGCTCCTCCCTCGCTGAAGGGCGCCTCTGGCCAGACCCATCCATGCATGAATTCATGCACCAGGCCTCTACTTGGTTATAAGAGGATTGAGTTTGGAATAATAAAGTATGTGTTATCATTTCAGGACTGCAGGAAAAGTGAAATTCCATGATTATTAGAAGCACATGTAAACCCAACTAGACTGAGTGGGAGTAGTCACATGTCTGTGGTACTGAGGCAGGGTAATAAGAAGCTAGGAAAATTCCTGATAATGTGGAATAGGAAAAATGAGACAAGATAATTTAAAAAGATCAAAAAAAGAAAAAGAAAAAATAAATAAATATAAAGGCCAAATAATTTTAAGAACTTACAACTAGCTAGATAATTACAAGACCTTATCCTCCCTAAACAAAGGACACTTGAGAGCAAATGGCTTATACCTCTGCTCCCTAACCAGAGAATGCATAGCTGAAATCACTGTGGTCAGGAAAATAAAAAATGGAGATTCAATTAATGCTATTTGTGCCAGCTAAACCCAAGGACAGATGAAGTCAGGGGAACAAATAATTTAAAGCCTGATTAAAACCAGACAGACTCTACATAAAAGAAAAATAGTAAAGCAGACCAAAGAATAATTCCAAATTACCATATAAGCTCATTTTGATGTATCAACATATTAAAACACCCACATGGAAAGCTGGTGAATATTCTACTAAAACCTTCCCCTAAGATTCTCAGAAGAGATATAAAACCTCTCAAGACAAAGACCTGTTGCTGGCTTGCTTTGTCTAGACTCTAGAGCATGCCCATGTTCCTTCCTGAGTATGAACTTTTTACTTCCTCCTAAGTTCCCGGGCCCCAGGAGACTTGTAATGAGGGGAGAAGTAGGAAGTGGCACCTCAGGCTTACTACCTTTTCTCTGACTTTCTAGTGAGCTAAAAGCAGCCCACTTGGCTCATTTCTGTCATTGTGAACTTCACTTCCCAGTGAGATAACAGCAACCCAGCCTTGGCTCACTCCTTTCCTATAACATTCATAATACAGGGAGCCAAAACAGAACACCGCCTAGACTCTTTTCTATTGCTTCTTCTACCCTAAGTCCTTCCTTTGTTTTACTGTCCCCAGCTTTAATAAGCATACTCTCAAAATCACCTGGACTCATGTGATATCTTTCCTATACAAAGTCAAGAACCCACACACAGGCTGTCTGAGGCAGACCTACTCCAACCCTGGGCCCTCCCTGTCCAGTAACATTACTACTTTAGCAATGTAGTGATCAGGCAGGCCTGGATTTATATTAGCAGATACAAGAACAGAGGTCAATATTTTGACCAAATGGAATGAATCACGAAATTAGAGGAAGTTCTAAGAACCAGATACTTTCTTCCCTTTTCTAATTGGAAATTTAAATTTATATTATACCTAGAGGCCATGTTAGCAAGAAGGATTTGGAGAGAAAATACAAATCTGGAAATGAGTAATTACTCTAAATAGACTATTTTTTAAAAAAAAACCACTAGGATAATTTGGAAAGCTGGCTTGAGAGACAAGGTGAGGTAAGTAATTTAAAAAACAGGAAATCATATTTCTGCATGTCTGAGTATATAGACTATAGATTTCAACCCCTTGATAATATTGGTGAGACATAATCTAATGGTTCAGGAAATATTTTTTCCTTTTGGCTGTGGTAGAGAAGAACTAAAATTCAGTTCAAGCTTATAAAAAATATGTGTAATCTTATTGAACATTATTTCTATTAATAAAAATGTGATTTTTTGGCCAGATTTTATTTTGTAAAAGTGAAGACAAAAATACTTGTTTACCATGAAATGACCACTTACAGGAACAACTGCAAACTCTATATACAGTGTTTCCCAGAAAATAAGACATCCACCAAAAATGAGTCCTACTTACAGGTTTCCTTCAGAGTGAAATATAAGGCATCTCCCCGAAAATAAGGCCCCCAGGCTCTGTCTCAGAATGAAAATTAATTTACCATAAACTGGTCGCTAGGGCCGCCCCTACTGGTGTCTAGCAACCAGTGATGTTATGCAGAGGTCTGAATGAGCGGTGAGCACGGGGCTGGAGAGAGGAGGAGACTTTCGCAGATGCCTATAGAAGAACAGGAGGATTAGAGTGGTGAAGGTGGTGAGTGCTGGTCTGTCTCTGGTGACACTACCTGATGCTCGCGGCCGCCTTCATGATGACTGAAGGTTCTGTGAGTGGCAGACCCTGCTCCAGCCCAAATCCAGGCCCCAGCAAGCTCAGTGACAGTCCCCAGGCAGGCCCCAGGGGGTAAATGTCTGATAAAGGGGTAGGGGGGATGTCTGGTGAAGGTGTTCAGTGGCACAGGGGTGGGGGGAGAGGAGCACTTAAAATGAGGATCACAGGGGACAATCAAAATGACACAAGAGGATCAAAAGGGGTTACTAAAATGGTAATCCCCCTTCTGATTCTCCTGTGCCATTTTGATTCCCCCTCTTATCCCCCCTGTGTCATTTTAAATGATCCCCTCCCCCCACCTTGATACCCCAATTCCTTTTTTTATACCCCTAGCGCAAAAAGAAAAAGCTACTCTGTGGAGTACAAGAAAGGAATCGTGGAAGACTCCCTGAGGCCAAAATCTTACTGCTTTCTGCAAAGAGAAGATGTTGATTATCTGATTGGTCCAAAAGTGGCGAGCAGAGTATGATAACCTCATTGAACAAGTGGACAAGGGAAATGCTAAAAACGCAAGTGTGGATCAGGTCGGCAACCATTATTTTCCGAGCTGGAAGACCTGAACTGTGAATGGGTTGTTGACAGGAGAGCAAAGGCTTTGGTTGTGAATAGGGCTCAGATTCAAGAATTTGCCCTTGCAATGGCACCACAGTTTGACAGAGCCCCCAAAGACTTCAAAGCATCACAACACTGGCTGGACAATCTCCTTCAGCGAAGTGAACTGTCTTTAAGAAGATTTACAACATTGTTTAGGTTGGAAGATACTCAAGTTATTAAGCGAGCACTGGCATTCAAGTCCTTTATTGATGATGCTGACTTCTCAAAATACAATCTTTCCAAGATGATTGCTATGGATGAAACTGCAGTGTTTATGGGCCAATAATCTCAAACAGCAATTGAACAGCAGGGTGCCTCCTTAGTGTACATTCCCTTCACTGCTTACAAAAGTGCACGTGTTTCCTGTATTTTGGCAATTTATTTGGATGGCACTAAAATCCCACCTTTAATCATTTCTAAGGGCAAGAAGGAAAAGATTGAATGTGTTTTGGGCGTTTTTATTCTTGAAACTGAAAAGGCCTGGGTCACACAAGCAGTTATAAGGAAGTGGGTCGATTTAATGCTGCTGCTTGTTATGCAAGGGAGCCAAAGAGGTCTGCTAGTCTGGGATGAAGCCAGCACTCACTGTGCTAAAGACATGAAGACATTTCTTCACGAAAGAAAAATAGATCAGATAATGATTCCTTCAGGAATGACGGCCTATCTCCAGACTCCTGATATTGCAATAAAGAAGCCATTCAAAGACAATTTTTGAATGGAAATTAATGACTACATTGAAAATAGAATGGAAAGAAATCAGCATGGAAACTTTGTGAAACCTAAACTGCAAGAAGTTGTGACTTGGGTGAAGAAGTCATGGGAGAAGATCACTGACAGTTGCATTGCAAATACACTGCGAGCCATCTACCTTGACAAGAAGTACTCATTTAAAGACAGTGCTATTGCTAAACATGAGAGATTTGGACCACTGATTCTGAAAGAAATGGAGTCCCAAGAAATTCACCAGGAAATTCAGGAATTGGATTGTTATGATGATGTTCCAGAAGATGATGACATGATTGTCATTGAATAAATGAGTAAATTCTTGATACTGTAGGATTCACAGTTTGTCTGGTTTGTGTTGACAACTACCGTACTACCATACCATATACAGGTAATAAATTTCCTTTATTTTCATTTAACAATAAATGTGTACCATATTCTGCTTCATGGAAAAATAAGATATCCCCTGAAAATAAGACCTAGTGCATCCTGGGAGCAACATTTAATATAAGACACTGTTTTATTTTCAGGGAAACAGGGTATTATTACAAGTGCTAACAGAATAAGACAAGATCAGACAGCAACAAACCAAAACTACACACACACACACACACACACACACACACACACACACACGATAAAAACTAATATCAAGAACCAAAACAGTCCTACCACCAACAAAAATGAGTAAGAAAAGAGAAGAGGAAGAAAGAGAGATAAAAAAGAATACTAAAATACAAGAAATCCAAAGAATTAAAGTAGAAACAAGGAAATGAAGGGGGAGAATATGAACGAAAAGAAGGTAGAGTGAAGAAAGAAGAAATAAGAATAAAAGACAAGAATATAAATAAATATATATTTAAAATGGTTATAATAATGAATAAAATAAATGTGGAATATGAAGGGGAAATGGAAAATAAATTAATTTTTTTAAAAATAAAAGCAGAGGCCCTACCTGGTGGATAGAAAGTCGGCCTATCGACTGAAGGGTCCCAGGTTCAATTCCAGTCAAGGGCACATGTCCGGGTTGTGGGCTAGATCCTCAGTGAGGGTCATGCAGGAGGCAGCCAATCAATGATTTTCTCTCATCATTGATGTTTCTATGTCTCTCTCCCTTTTCCTTCCTCTCTGAAATCAATAAAAAAGTATTTTTAAAAAGGCAAAGGGAAAGTAAAAGTAGATTGAGAAAAGGGAAAAGAGAAATGATGTGTATGAGAGGGAAAAAAGGGTTGTAGAAACAAAGTAAAATCTAAAAAATAAAGAGACCATAACATAAAAATAATATTAAAGAAATAAAATGACAAAGAAATGGAAAAAAGTGAAATACAGAATTGGGAATTTCATTGCAGTGTTTCCTAAAGTGTGGTTTGTGTACCCCCAGGGGTACGGGAAGAGTTTGGTGGGGGTACATGTTGCACCGGAGTCTGGTGGGGATATGCACTGCACTGTGCTTAGCTGTGCCTAATTCTACGTTCTCATGAGTCAAGACAGTCTTGTGAGGTGTGAGATGGTCCGGTGTGCAAATATTTATAATATAACTTTTATTTATATTTTATTTTGAATAATTTTATTTTTCTTTTATTATTATTTTGTGTATGTACCAAAAAAAATTTGATTGTTATTAAAATACATTCTTTTTTTTTTTTTTGACGAGGGGTACTCAGCGTTACAAAAATTATAGAAGGGGTACACATAAGTCAAAAATTTGGGAAACACTGGACTGTGTTGAAACTACTATTTGTGATACTCACTGGATTTTGCTTAGATGTTGACCAAGACTGGCTTCTTGGTGTGGCAGTCACAGGCCTCCGACTAGGTTCTCTGGTGATATCAATGTCAGTTGCTGTCTCTGCCTGGCTTTTGGCCACCAGTTTGACATGTGGCAGAGTAGAGTTCCAAACAGTCTGGTGGGCTGTTCCAAACAGTCTAAAGCCCAGACACTGTATCTGCCTTGGTCCCACCCCTTGAATGTCCCTTCTCTCAATTGTTCTCCCTTCCTCCTCAGATCTTCACTCTGCTGGGTTATCTGGCACCTGGCCAATATGGTTTAAGCTAGTGGTCAGCAAACTCATTAGTCAACAGAACCAAATATCAACAGTACAATAATTGAAATTTCTTTTGAGAGCCAAAATTTTAAAACTTAAACTTCTTCTAATGCCACTTCTTCAAAATAGACTTGCCCAGACCGTGGTATCTTGTGGAAGAGCCACACTAAGGGGCCAAGGAACTGCATGTGGCTTGCGAGCCACAGTTTGCTGACCACTTTAAGCAGATTTTTGTTGGGGGTAGTGCTTGTAAGCTTAAGGAAAGGGGGCGGGTACTTCTTTTTCCCAGGCTGCATTGGCTGCACTCACTGGGAAGTTTGTATCTGTTTCCATGTAATGCTGCTGAAGGGCCCAGTACACATCCCTCTGTCTCCCAGACACCTGGAAGAAACCCAACTGGGAAACATTGCTGCTTAGCTCCCCTTGGCTCCCTGGTACTCCCTTTTTTATACTCAATGTAGGACAAAACAAACTCAAAGAACAAAACAAACAAACCAATAGTAAACAAACAAACAAAAAATTAAATTAAAAAAAATCAACCCCTCTTGGCCCTTCCTTCTCAGTCAGGACTTCTGCCCAAGCTCCAACTGGCTAAATGTCTATGACCACTATGCCATTAGCCCCAGTGGTAGAGACATACATTTCTAGCCCCACACCTTTTTCCTTAGGCTCTAACCATAACAGATTGGAGCAGTTGTAGCAGATTCAAAGATTGGGGGCAGAGTGTCATCAGTATGCTTAAAATGGATATGAAGTAAGGAAATCCAATCTCTTTTTTTTTTCTCCCATTAGGCACACAGACCAGCCCCTGTCTGACTCTCTACCCAGTGTTCTATTCAGGACTACAGGTCCAGTCAGAGACTGCTGGGGTACTGATCAGCTCACTATATAGCCAAGTTCTGCTGAGGTGTCTTTCTGCATGAAGAGTTCAGCTGCCCTGGGCTCAGTGGGATTGATCAAAGTGAAACATAAATTTTTAGGGATGGAAAGGATAGGTTTTAGAAAATTTTAGAAATCAAGGGGACCATGGACGAAGAACAGGGCTGTAGAGCTGCAAATGGTATATTTACATATAATGAAGGTGCTGGGAACAGCAAAAGGTCTATAGTTACAAAATAAAGGGAAAGAAGCCCTGCATCCAGAGGAAAAGAAAGTCCAAAGGCAATAGGAAAATAATAAGGAAGGAGGGGAGAGAGGGAGAACCTCATATGTCCCTTATGAGGTTAAACCTTTGAGCTCAGGAGTTACTATAGTAACCAGTCTAAGGGAATAGTGACCAATCAGAGGGACTATCAAGGCACAGGGATCTGTAGCCTTTATAAGCCGGGGGGGGGGGGAATCTTGGTGGGACCCTATCCCCCTCTCCACATGGGAGTCTGTGCTTCTTCTTCAATAAATGTCCACCCACACTACCCTGTGTCTGTAGATTCATTCTTTGACTCTGATGTACAAATAATCCAGGTTCCAGGCCAAAAATTCCATTTAAAAATGGTGCATTGGTGAGAGGGGCGAAAAATGGCGGAAGAATAGGTAGGCAAGTTCTGACTCGGGTCCCGAAGAGGAAGGAGAGAGCACCCGAGGGTCTCGCTGGGAGTGCCTGTCAACAAGCCAAGAGAAAGGCGAACACCTGGAGAAACTGGGGGGCGCCTGATCAGGGTGTCCCTGACAATTAAGCACCCACAGCCCGATCCTCTCCCGGAGCGACCTAAGGGCGAAGACGGGGAAATCTCGCCATCTTGACGGGAAGAGATTTTGATTAGAGGACAGAATAGCCAGGCTGTAAAGACCACCAAGTAGTTATTCGCCCCTAAACACTGACCACAATCAGCGCGAACGCTTGGATTAAAAGGAGTGCTCTACCCCAGGGTGAAAAATCAGACAAACCCCTCCCCTCTCCAAGCCGTGCCGCCAGCCCCGGGGTCGGGGCGCCAGCAGTAGACCCCTCCCATCTGCAAACAACTCGAGCCGCCTCCGCCACCGCGGCTGTACACGCAGCCGCCCCCGCGGCGTTTAAGAGTTTTAATACCCGTGAAAAAAAGGCAGATTAAACCCGACTTCCACAGAACGTGAGTCTGCACAGTAATGGGGAAAAAAAAAAAGTGATTGTAAAGTTAACTGTTTACAAGGATTTTTTACAGGACTCATTCGTCTGGACAATCCTGCCTCAGGTCTCAGAGCCATACAGCTGACCCCCACTGGTAACTGTTTGGAGAATGCAGCCAGGCCTGTGGAGCTCTGGCTGCAGCCACTGCTCCCACCAAGGAGGCCCAGAAGATCTGCTCCACGTGTGCAGCTACCTCACCCCAGGCAGCTGTCCCAGGTTTCTTTCCAGGCCAGAACCAGCTGACCAAGCCTCCAGAGGACCACCTAAAGCAACATAAACCTCCCACTCCATTCTGGATCGCTGAAATCTCTCCAGTGATGCCTAGCACCCTGCTTCATCCCTAAGGCTCCCCTTCAAGCCCAACCCCCAAACACCTCTGACTGATCCTAGCCTTTGACCCCACCCTCTTCGCCCAAATTTTCAGCATCAAAGCAGCCAGAGATTTCATCGCCCCCTACCACCAAAAAGGCTGGGATGTTAGGTCGAGGCTGGGGGGAGCCCAGAACATGCCCCTGCCCAGAATTTCCAAGCAATGCAAAGCCCAGACTTCAATTTTTTTCTAAATATAATCAAAGAGTCTGGAATGAAAGGTTCTCCCCCTCCCAAACTGGTGGGTGGAGTTTAACACATGACCGGTGTAAGGTTTCCCCCCCTCCCAAACTGGTGGGTGGAGCTAATACATGTCTGGCACCTGCCACAAGGACATCTCCAAGACATTGAACCACCAATTAGCACGGGCCAGAGTGCCCTTGGGGTCCATCCCTTCCTGTTCCACCCTGGGCCCAACCCCCTCCCTTTCTGTCCTTTAAGAAGGACCCCAAGCAAGACATGTGCTGTTGTTGGATGTGGACCGCCATCAGCCCGGACTGGGTCTGATTTCCTGTCCTCTCTCCCCCCAATTCTGATCTTTACCTCGGTGATGGCTTCCACCCATTACCGGGGAATAAACTCTACTTTAAAACTCCCTGTTCTGTTTCCTGTTTCCTTTCAAACCTAACAAATTATAGGTTATCAAGAATGTACATTAGATTGCTGACACAGATTCAGATTGCTATCCCTTTCTCCCCCCCACCCCCTACCCATCCCCACCCCAGATATCAGGGTTACATTGGAATTAGTCTTTAAGCCTTCTCAGGGGAACTTCCTTGGTATTCCCCTTTGTGGGAGCAGCTTCTGGTCTTCTGAGGGCCCCTCTTAGCTTCCCAAGCAAGTACAGTGAGCAAACCTATAATCTGGATTCCCAGAAGAACTAGGGTTGCTATAGCCTTGAGGGTGGAATTTTAAAATATCTCAGTTATAATAGTAATATTTTCTCCCACTCTGTCACTTCTCTAGTGCTGTATGATTCCTGCTGAGGATGGGCCATGCTGGTGATAGGGGCAGAAATAGAATGTTGAGGAACCAGCTAGAATTGTAAGAAAAATTAATCATGCTCTACTAACTGTGATTGTTTTATTCTGATTAAAGAAGGCATATTCTAACCTTGCTGGCAGCTTCACTCAGGACCAGGGAACTTAACTGGAAATGCAGCCCATCCTCCTCATCAGGAATCTGCCTATTATAGAAAGATTAAGAATTTGCTGCAGAAACCAGAATTGGCAGCCTTTTGAAGATCCTCAGCTCTTGAATGTCACTAAGCCCTTTGAAGACCCCAGCCCCTTTTGCATGTCATTAGCCCTTTGAAGATCCCCGCCCAGTGCTTACCTGTTAACTGCCCATTTGGCATACCCTATGGCTACTTCCCCATGTAATCTTTGTACTTCTACCCAATATAAGCAGTCAGCTTATGGTGGGGTGCAGCACCGATTTTTGTGGATAACTTGCTGTTCTCCTGTACTGCCTTCAGTATTGGAATAAATGCTTATACTGATTCAACCCTGTCTCTGCTCAGTTGGCTCAAGTAGTGATAGGTATCATGGACTCAGTGTTTGTCCAGTTACATATTCTGGCAACTACAAAGGGATGTAAGTGTGAATGAAAAGAGCCACATGCTGACCTGGTGAGCTCAAGGAAGGCCTGTGTGGCAGTCTTGCAAACTCAGAGACCTAAAGTAACCACAAAAGATGGTTTAAAAATCAAATATATTACTACCAACAGGTTATAGTGGGCAGTCATTTTCTAGGCCAATATTTTCCCAGACAAAGATCAACTTTGATCTTTACTGAGCCCATTTGCCTTTTTACTTCTAAGATAACATATCTATGAGATGTCTGAGTAACTTGTAACTCCCTTTTTTCTGGAACCCCTGGGGTACAACCAAATGTGGTGGGCGCCAGGACAGATGCCTCAAATTCCTTCGTTATCATGTTAATTGTTCCTGCACTCACCTAAGTGAGCGTCCATCATTTTACTTTTTATCCAATCCCAGGGGTTTCCCACAGGCTTGCTTTCTCCTGCCTCCTTACTCCATCACCAATGAATTTCATGTAACCCACCTATGTTCCTCCTTTGATTGCAATGTATAAATACAGAAACATAACCGGCCATTCTCCGGAGCATTATCTCAATTCGTTGAGGTTCTGCTTCCCGGCAATTGTCGACAGTTCGGCTCAAATACACTCACAAAATTACAGGTTTCAATGGTTTTTTTTCATCAACATAAGCAAGGAATTCCCCTAGGTGAGACCAGGGATCCCACTTGCTGCTTGGACTGGGGTCCCACGGCTGAGGCCTGAAATCTTATTTGCAGTTCTTCCAGGTATGTTCCTGTTTTGAGACCCATTGCCTCAGCAATCCCTGGCATCTCACCTGAGACCTAAGTTAAATCAAGCATTTTTGTAGGAGGAATTAAGGGTATTTGTATGGCATGAGAGTAGTGGCTGCTTCCCATTTGAGCTTCCTTATAAGGAAGCATGTATTGTGTCTACTGTGTATAGCACAGGATGCATTATACTGCCTCTCAATTGGGCAAGCCTGATCAGCTCCTGATGGCAATTTGTAGAAGACTAAAGAAAATCAAGGACACATCAAAGAAATGGAGGGACACTGTTTAATACACTAGCAGACTCAGGGAGTAGACTTCCAAATCTGAGTGAAGGAACATGCATGGCACTTTCCTTTATATTCCCCTGTGGTCTTTGTCCCGCAAACATGGATTATGTTTCCGGTCCTTTTTGCAGGCCTTGCAAGAAAGCTCCCAGGTTTTGGGGGTCCCCAGGCCATAACTGATTATCTGGCCTGGTGCCAGCATTAATAACCCTCCATCTGTGGCAATGCATTGTCCACAGCCACATGGCCTCTGTGACTGGTTCTTCAAGACCAGTATCTGAGAAGGAGACAGTGACTTCATTATAGGTTATCAAGAATGTACACTGAGCTTGCTGGCATGGATTCAGATCACTATCACCCAAATATCAGAGTTACATTAGAATTAGCCCTTTTTAGCCTTCTCATTCTCTTCTCTCCCCCCCCCCCCCCTTGTCCCACAAGCTTGGTAAACATGGACGACAACCACTCTTAACTGCTTCCAGCTGTAAAGGGACTATGACAAAGGGGTTAGCATTCCGTGAGGGGTTTCTAGGGAATTCTGAAGTTTAAAGGCTGGGCCATTATTGGACCCTATGGTCAAAGGGATTCCATACCTTGGAATTATATCCTTTAGCAATGCCTTAGTGACTTCTCTCACTTTTTCCATGTGAGTGGGATATTCCTTGACCAGCCTGAAAAGGTGCAAACAAAAACTAGCAGGTATTTATTTCCTCTGCTAGGCTCTATTTCTGTAAAATCTACTTCTAAGTCCTCAAATGGAGCTTGCCCACAGCACTGAACTCTTATCGTTCCCACAGAACCCTGTTTAGCATTGTTCTGAGCACAGAGGAGGCAGTGCTGAGAGACAGGCACATAAGGAGGGAAGATGGGCAATTAGGTAGTATCTGCCTAACAAAGCTTCTAGGACATTCTTCCCTAAATGAGTGAGTTCATGCTGCTGGAGCACTACCTTATGGGCCAATTGTTCTGGAACATAGACCCTATGATCTGGGATTATCCACCAGCCTTCCTTCGTTCTCTTGCCCCCTTCTTGCTGGGCCCATTCCTCTTCCTGAGGAGTGTATTTTGGAGGTTCAGGTAATTTGGATGCCAACACGATCCGTGACGGTGCCACTTGTTCTTCAGCAGCCAGCTTGGCTGCGGCGTCAGCACCTGGTTTCCTTCTGACACTGAGTCTTTCCCTTTCTGGTGACCTTTGCAATGGATGACGACTATTTCCTTGGGCTCCCAGACTGCTTCTAGTAACTTTAAAATCTCATTCTGATTTTTTATTCCTTTTCCTCCAGCTGTCAAGAGCCCCCTTTCCTTATATATGGCCCCATGGATATGCAGGATAGCAAAGGCATAGCGTGAATCAGTGTACATGTTGGCACACTTATTCTTACTTAGTTCTAAGGCTCTAGCAAGGGCTCAAAGTTCTGCCCTCTGCACTGACCATCATTCAGGCAGGGCCTGTGCCTCAATTGTCTCAAAGTTTGATACCACTGCATATCTGGCTTGTCTTTTTCCTTCATCTAAGAAGCTGCTGCCATCTGTGTACAATACCAAGTCTGGGTTCGGCAGGGGCCTATCTGTTAGATCTGGCCGGCTGGAATAAAACCCCTCTAGGATTACAGGTTATCATGCTCAGGGACCTCCTTAGCAATGGGTAGAAAGGTGGAAGGATTAGGAGTTCTCACAGCTTCTAATCGTACCTGCGGATTCTCACTTAACAGGCCTTGATATTGAGTCATTCGAGCATGAGTCAGCCAGTGCCTCCCCCTTGCTTCCATCAGGGTGACAACAGCATGAGGTACTTTTACATTTAAGTTTTGTCCTAAGGTAAGCTTATCTGCTTCCTTGAGTAACAATGCAGTGGCTGCAAAGCTCCTGAGACATGGGGGCCACCCAAAGGCTACTGGGTCAATTTGCATGGAGAGATAGGCTACTGGTCTTTGCCAGAGTACAAACTCCTGGGTTAGAACTCCTAGGGCTACCCCACTGTTCTTGTGAACAAAAATATTAGTCTCATATCACATCTGGTAGCCCTAGTGCTGGGGCCTCAGTGAGCTTTGCCTTTATGGTGACAAAGGCCTTCTCCTGTTTGGGACCCCAGTCGATGGATGCCTTCTCTTGTCCTTTTAAAGCTTCATAGAGAGATTTAGCCAGGTCTGAAAACCCTGGGGTCCAAATTCAACAGAACCCTGCCACTCCCAGGAATTCCTGAATCTGTCACCGGGTGCAAGGGACTGGGATGGCACATACTGCCTGCTTTCTTTCAGTCCCTAGCCTTCATTTCCCTTGGGTGATCCAAAAGCCTAGATACTTGACTTCTCTCTGACAAATCTGTGCTTCTTTTCTTAGACACCCAATAACCTGTTTCAGTTAATAGTCTCAAAAGGGCTTGTGTTCCCTCCCAGCACTGTGCTCAAGTGGAGCTAGCCAGTAGGAGGTCATCTACATATTGGAGTAGAATGCACCCCAAGTCCTTTCCTGGGAATTTAGACAGATTAGATGCTGGTGCTCCACTAAAAAGAATAGGGGAATTCTTGAACCCTTGTGGCAGTTTGGTCCAGGTGAATTGCTTCTTGGCCCCTATAGTTGGGTTTTCCCATTCAAAAGCGAAAAGAGGCTGGCTGGAAGGAACTAATCTAAGGCAGAAAAAAGGCATCTTTCAGATCTAGTCATGTAAACCATTCCACCTTTGATGGAATGAGTCCCAAAAGAGTGCAGGGATTTGGCAGTGCCGAATGCAGAGTTATAAAAGCCGCATTAACAGCCCGTAGATCCTGCACCGGATGGTAGTTGTTAGTCCCAAGCTTTTTTTATAGGCAAGAGTGGCATGTTCCATGGAGACCTGGATTGTTTAGCAAGTCCCCACTGAAGCAGCCAGTCTAAGTGGACCCGGATTCCACTTAGGCGTGCTTCTCTCGGAATTGGATATTGACAGGTTTTAACAGGCTGTGCCCCAGGCTTTAAGTCAGTCAGCACCGGGACAGGAATTCTTTTTCTAATTCAGGTTCTAATGGTGAGGCCTTTGGGGGGTATAAAGTCTCCATGTCCCCTGCACTGCTAGGGATAGGATCATTGGGGTGGTCTCCTCACTTAGGCAAAGCTGTGCTGAGCCATTTAGAGCAAAAAGTGATTTCTGCCCCCATCTTGGCTAACCGGTCTCTTCCCATGAGAGGCACTGGACAGTCTAGCAAGTACAGGAATTCATAAATTACTTGATGACCAACAGGTTGACATTGGCAAAGGCAGTAGAATGGTCTATGAGTCTGATTCCCAGTAGCTCCAATAATGGTGACCTCCTTTCCTGAGAAAGGCGCTATTTTCTGTGTGACTAGCTGAGTACTCAGCTCCTGTATCAACCATTAAATCCACAGTCTGCCCCCTATTTTCATTCGAGCATGAGCTTATGAGGGCCTACCTGAAGAGAGCCGGTCTGTTCTAGTCGGAATCAACCATTGCTAGCCCAATGAGATTTGCTTCTGGTGGCTCTAGTTAATAGTGACTGGGTGGGAAAGGGGGTAGTTTTCTTCCTTTGTCATTTGGGACATTAATTCTTCCAGTATCCTGTCTCCTTAGGTACTCTGGTCTCATCTCAGGCTCTCTCTTCCTTTTCCCCCTGATCTATAGTCTTGCTTCCCTTTCTGATCTGTCTGAGAGCTTGAGCCTCTAAAAGCTGCTGCTATTACATTGGCCCTTCTTTGCATTCTCTTTTCTTCCTCCCTCCTTGCCACACTGTCTTGGTTAATGAAAATCTTGTTTGCTATCTCCAGCAGTTTGGTGGCATTTTTTTTCCTGCAAACCTTTCCAGCTTCTGTAATTTTCTCCTGATATCAGACTGGGGTTGGCCTACAAAAGTGGCACTTACCATGGTGTGATTTTTCAGGGACTCAGGGTTAAAGGGAGTATAGATTCGGTATGCCTCACATAGTCTCTCATAGAAAGCTGCTGGACTTTTGTCAAACTCCTGGAATAACTCAGAGATTTTAGCCATATTGGTGGGCTTCTTGGCTCCGGCCCTTACCCCCTGGAGGAAAACCAGCTGATATCTTTCTAGCCTAGCCCTTCCGTCTTCTGAGTTCCGGTTCCAATAAGGTTCCTCATCTGGGAAGGCCTCCCTAGCCCTAGATCTGTCTGTATCTAATATTCCTGCTGGGGCCTGTGTCTGGAGCCACTTCTGCGTCTCTGATACTTCTCTCATGTGCTCCTTAGTGTTAAAGAATGTGAAAAGGAGCTGATAGCAGTCCACCCAGGTGGGTTTCTGGGTCTGGAAAATAATTTCTAGGAGGTCTACCATGGCCTGAGGTTTTTCAGAATAAACTTGGGTGTGATGATTCCAATTCAGGGTGTCACTTGTGGTAAAGGGCTGCTAATAATAGATTGGGCCGAAACCGGTTTGGCTCAGTGGTAGAGCATCAGCCTGTGGACTGAAAGGTCCTGGGCTCGATTCTGGTCAAGAGCATGTACCTTGGTTGTGGGCACATCCCCAGTAAGGGGTGTGCAAGAGGCAGCTGATCGATGATTCTCTCCCATCGATGTTTCTAATTCTCTATCCCTCTCTGTAAAAAATCAATAAAATATATTTTAAAAATAAATAAATAAATAATTTTTTAAAAATAGGTTGGACTTCCCTCATGCAAGGTCCCATCTTCACCAAGAACTTGGGCACCCCGAATCTCCCTGAGAGGCATCTGACGTGCTGTGTGTGGCTTGGGCCCTTGATCAGCTGAATGCAAGTACCGCCCAACTGGCTCTGGAGAGCCCAGTTGAGGAGACACGGAGGGGGGTGGTGTTTCCAGACTTTCTGGACCTTCCAAACCAGTGGAGGGAGGTGCTGCCTGTGGCACACCTTTCTAAAGGAAGTGGTAAAACTGGCAGGACTTCCTCAGGGGTTCCTGGCAGAACAGGGGGTTGGGTTCCCTTCTGAGGTACCTGTTTCCTTTCTCTTGCCTGCTTCTCTTCTGCTTTCCCCTCTCCTGCCTGCTTTTCATTAGCCTGCTCCTCCCCTGCCTGCCTCTCCTTAGCCTGCACCTGCCCTGCCTGCTTCTTCACTCCTGCTATTAAAACTTTACTCTGTCCCTTGTTACACACGCAGAACCAGACCCAAGGCAGCAAGGTTTGAGCAATTTCTAACCAGCTGTCTTGTAGGGAAACTGATCTGAGTGTCCAGGGTCTTTCGTGACTACATTCCAGACTGCCATGATCCATCCCTTATATAAGGAGTCGACCCTTCCGAGGACCAGCCGACCCCAAAGGCTGGCCATTGTAATTCATAGAATTTCCTCAGTGGCTTTTGGGTTCATTTTAACACCATAGTCTCCATTGAAACCCTTTTCAAAATTTTCAACAAAATTTTTCAACATGCAATTGAAAAGTGGGTTTACTTTGTTTCGACCCCATGATGATTGGTAGCGAGAGACAGACAAGGGAGGTGGTGACCTATTTTCACAGATCCTCACTTATATGCCCACCTGGCAACATCCCTTGGGTTCTTAGATTTGTCTTAGCTAAGATGAAACCATATAAGGGTTTATGATAAAGATTTTTAGTCACCATTATGCCATATGACAAATCTTGGAACAACAGGTTGGGCCCACTGGGACTCCATAACCAAGGTTGTGGAGCCACACAAAGGATAAGAGAAGGCAGGCCCTCTTCCTCCACACTCACATACTTTCACCAGACATTCACTCAGAATTTAAAAACACAGTCCACCCGTTTCCTGACCAATTTAACTGATGAAGTCCTATGACTTCTAGGGAGGTGATCAAGCTCCCTTTTCACTCTTTTCAAAGAACCAGATCAGCAAAACCATGAGCTGGTTCTTTGTAAGGATAAACAAGATTGATGAACCTCTAGCGAGGATCACCAAGAAGCAAAGAGAGAGGACCCAAATAAACAGAATCAGAAATGAAAGAGGTGAAGTAACAACCAATCCCACAGAAATACAAACAATTATGGGGAAAAAATATTATGAACAACTCTATTCTAACAAAATGCACAACCTAGATGAAATGGACACATTTTTAGAAAAATACAAGCTCCCAAAACTCAACCAAGAAGAATAAAAAACCCTGAATAGGCTTATAACTACAAAATAAATTGAAACAGTGATCAAAAATCTTCCAATAAACAAAAGCCCTGGTTTGGATGGCTTTGCAGGGGAGTTCTACCAAGCATTCAAAGAATATCTGAAATCTATCTTCCTCAGACTATTCCAAAAAATTCAAGAGGAAGGCACACTAAGTAAGAAAAATGTGGACCCCCTTCCATATTCACAGGCTATGCTTGACCCCAACGGCTATGGATTTTTGTGGGGTGTAGACTTCCTTTGAAACTCTAGATTCCACTGTGTGCATTTCTCTAGCTTAAATCGCAGACTTCATCTTTCTCTAGGTGATATTTGACTTTTCTGTGAGAAGGTGCAGGTCTCATCTGCATCTGTGTATTTATGCAGCTGGTCCCTGGATGTTGTGGTTCTAGGGTCCTGGGAGGTATCTGAGTTCTACCCGGTTGAAGGTAATATTAGGCTTCCGATCACAGCCACTCTCTCCTTCAAGATGGTGTGGTCTCTGCAGCAGAGCTGCCCACTCTGGGAGAGATTTCAGCAGCAGTAGGGGATGCCCAATCAGGGAGCCTGGTCCAGCAGTTCCCAACAGTCCCTTGGAATATAGCTGTCCCTCACTCACAAATAGACACTCCCCCCACATCCACATTCTCTACTTTCATTCTCTCACTCACACACTATCTTGCAGCCTGCCTTCCGATCAACAGCCATCTTTATCAGTATCATTTTTGTAAAGAAAAATAAAATAGTACTTTTATATTAAAGCCACTGAAGGCTGGTGAGTTATCCCTGTTAAAAACTTTGTCAAGAAAATGCCTTGGATAATAATAATTGACTTTAAAATCTCAAAGTTACTAAGACAAAATAAATAGATGTAACTAAAATGAAGGGTTTATGATAAAGGTTTTTAGTGATAATTTTATGCCTAAACATAATTTTCTAAAGTCTTTGGTAACTTAACACTTTGGTGTTCACTGGGTTAAATAATAAAAAGTATTAAATATTTAGGTATTTATAATAATAAAAGTGTAATATGCTAGTTAGACTGGATGTCCTTCCAGATGTCTTTTCCTGACAAATCCAGGCCTGCAGCCATGGGATTGAGGCAGCCACACCCAGCTACAAAGGCCTACTCTTGCATGAATTTCATGCATTGGGCCTCTAGTTTTGAAATAACAGGATACTGAAATATTAATTAATTTCAGTTTGCCTACTTTGGGGTTTTTATTACAGAGAATCTAGAGGATAGATTTAAATCTATTAATGAATATGTATGGTATTTCATTTGAATTATATATTAAAATGTGTATATTGCTAATCTTAGAAATGTTAAGTACTTAACTTGTCAACTAAAATTTAAGGTTTCTAAGAGTTGGAAATTCTAGCTAATTGTAAAGAAATATGGTTTTGGTAATAGAAGGCATGAGGTGTGAAGATGTATTTTTTAAGGGAAAAGGGAATTTAGTTGTTCTAAAGCTAAATCAATAATAAGATTTGGGGAGACCGAAACAAGATGGCGGCCTAGGTAGTTTCCTAAGCTGCCACCTCATCAACAATTTGGAAAAAAACAACAGCTAAAATCGAAAGGGATCACATCAGACCCACAGGAAAGCTGGCGGAATGGGATGGCTACAACTAGAGACAAAAAAAAAGCACCGCTGCCGCCATGTGGAGTTTAAAACTACAGTGGAACCGGAGCCGCCGGACCTGCCGCCACCACCTCCACCGCAAGTGAGGGAAGCCCACCAAGAGCGGAGCTCGCTTGCCCCGGACCCAGGGAGTGGGCTGCTTCGGAGCATGGACTCCGCGTACACAGTCTTTCCAGCCTGCCCACCATGGGAGCGAGGAGCTGGTGTGGTGCCTTCCATTCGTGACCCCAGCGTCCCAGAGGGGCCGTGTGCCCCGGGAGAGCTGTGTGCCCCAGGGGGGCCGTGTGTCCCGGGAGAACTGTGTGCCCCAGGGGGCTGTGTTCCCCGGGTGAGCCGTGTGCCCCAGGGAAAGCCATGTGCTCCGGGGGAGCCATGTGCCCCGGAGAGCCGTGTGCCCTGGGGAACCTGTGGGACCCGGGGGCGGGGGGGTCTGTGCGAACCGGAGGAGGAGTGGATTCTAACGTGTGGTCCTGAGATAGTCACCGTAAAACAAGCAGACTGTCAAATGACAGCAGGGAGGGGAGGGAGATCTGGGGAGATAAGAGATCAACCGAAGGACTGGTATGCATGCATATAAGTACAACCAACGAACACAAAACTCTGGGGAGGGAGGGCATGTATGGGAGGTGGTGGTGGGGCAATGTTAAGCTATGTACACATATAATACCTTAATAAATTTTTTAAAAATGAAAAAAATAATAAGATTTGTAAAGTTTTATAAGACTTGTGAAGAAAAATCTTAAAAGGAAATTATAGGTAACCTGAATAATTTAATTAGATAAGTAAATCTAAAGTAAGCTAATACAGAATTTGTTTAGTCCTTTTCCAGCCTGTTAAAAGGAAAAAAGGTTTTCCTGTATTTGCCTAGGAAGCAAAAGTTCTATAAATTGTTGAAATAATTATATATTGTGTTATTTTAATCAGCTACTTAATTACTTAAAAAAGGTAATCTTCTTAATAGTGGTAACTGAAGTTTTGCTAGGCTATGTTTGTGATTTATACCCTTGAATAAATAGTCTAATACTATTTAATATAATAATGATATATAATCTTTTAGTAAAATAAGTTTGATAGCCGAAACCGGTTTGGCTCAGTGGTAGAGCGTCAGTCTGCGGACTGAAAGGTCCCGAGTCCGATTCCGGTCAAGGGTATGTACATTGGTTGCGGGCACATCCCCGGTGGGGGGTGTGCAGGAGGCAGCTGGTTGATGTTTCTCTCTCATCAACATTTCTAGCTCTCTATCTCTCTCCCTTCCTCACTGTAAAATATCAATAAAATATTTAAATTAAAAAAAAAGAAAATTCTAATAGGCCCTGGAATACCTCAAGGATTTGTGTTTATTGTGTGTGTGTGTTTTTTTCTTTATGGAAGAAAATTTTATACTTAAGTTACATGTGAAGGTTTGTCAAATAAAGAAATGATAATTATATTTTGTTTGTATATGCATATTAGATTCTGATATGCTTTTGCTTATAACTAATCATTATTAGGTATAATATTGTGAAATATTATGTTTTGCAGAAAGGATAAGATTCTTTGTTATTTGCAGTATAATCAAATCTATAACTGTGCCATTTTATTTTATTTTGTTTTATTTTTTAATAATAAATATTGTTCAGATTATTACAGGTGTTCCTCTTTCCCCTTTCTTCCCCCATATCGCCCCTCCACCTGATTCCCAACTATACCCCATGCCCTTAACCCCACCCCTGTCTTCATCCATAGGTGTAAGATTTTTGTCCAATTTCTTCCCCCCTGAGAATTGTTAATCCAATCCCTTTTTATGTTCCTGATTCTATTATATTCATCAGTCCATTTTGTTCTTCAGATTTTTTATTCACTTGATTTTTAGATTCATTTGTTGGTAGGTATGTATTTGATGTCTTTTTGTTGTTCATAATTTTTACATTTACCTTTTTCTTCTTACTCTTCTTAAATAATACTCTTCAGCATTTCATGTAATCCTGGTTTGGTGGTGATGAACTCCTTTAACTTTTTCTTGTCTGTGAAGCTCTTTATCTGCCCTTTAATTCTGAATGATAGCTTTACTGGGTAGAGTAATCTTGGTTGTAGGTTCTTGTTGTTCATAATTTTGAATATTTCTTGCCACTCCCTTCTGGCCTGCATAGTTTCTGTTGAGAAATCTGCTGACAGTCGTATGGGTATTCTCTTGTAGGTAACTAGTTGTTTTTCTCTTGCTGCTTGTAAGATTCTCTCTTTGTCTTTTGCTCTTGGCATTTTAATTGTGATGTTTCTTGGTGTGTTCCTCTTTGGATTCCTCTTGTTTGGGGTTCTGTGCACTTCCTGAACCTGTAAGTCTATTTCTTTCATCAGGTAGGGAAAGTTTTCTGTCATTATTTCTTCAAATAGGTCTTCAGTATCTTACTCTCTCTCTTCTTCTGGTACCCCAAAAATCCAGATGTTGCTACACTTTAAGCCATCACGGAGGCTCCTTACACTATCCTCACACTTCTTTTGGATTCTTCTTTCTTTCTGCCTCTCTGATTAGGTGATTTTTTTCTTCCTTATATTCCATATATTTGGTTTTATTCTTGGGGTACGTTGATCCATAGTTGAGTTTCTGTATATTCTTTATTTCAGATATTGTATGTTTAATTTCTGACTGGTCCTTTTCCTTTTTTTTTTTTTTTTGTATTCTCATTAAGGTCCTTGAAGGTCTCACCAAGCTTCTTGGAGGTCTCATCAAGTTTCTCAAAGGTTTTTTAGAAGACTCTTGAGTAATCTTATAAATGTGATTCTGTGTCATCCCGTAGTTTACTTTCCTCTATCTCTCCCATTCGTGACATGCTTCTGTGTCTCCTCATTTTGGCTTCCTCCCTGTGTTGATGGACTGGCTTTGTGTGGTAGGTGATCTATAGGGGTTTAGCTTTCCCAATCACCTGAGGTGGTTGTTTTTGATATATCCCTTTGTGGGCTGAGTGCAAAGTCTTGGTGTAATTAAGCCTTGATTGCTGTTGGTACACTGGGAGGAATTGATCTCCAGGCCAATTGTCTGTGACGACCAGCTGTGTCTATAAAGGAAGAATTGCTGCGCTAGAGACATGCTTTGTTTCAGTGGGGCTTTGGTGCTCACTGAGTCCATCTCCTAAATATGTCACTTATGGGTGTGAGGGGTTGAAACTGACCACTAGGAACACTGACTTCTGGATCTCCAGTGGGGTACATTTCATTTGCTTGGGACTTGGTGGTTTTGTTGCTGGAACTGCAGTTTATTTCATTAAGCTGCCACAATACAGGCCATTTATATGCAAAAGAAGCTGTGTGGTGTCTGGGCGGGTCTGTAAAATGTGCAGGCAGGGCCTCAGGGTGGGGCAGGGTCTCAGGACATCAGTAGACTAGGAAGTGGCTAACAAATGATGACTGCCTTTAGCCTTCCCTGAGCTTTTGTGTTTCCAAGTCCCAGAGTTTCCAAGTCCCCATGTCCCTGAGATCCAGTGCAGTAAACAATGATTGCTGCGCACACTTCTGCAAGAGAGTCACCTTCACTTTCAGACCTGATGGACGACAGACCAGCTTTTCCCCCTAGGCGTCTGGGTCCCCCACGTGACCCCAGACACTGGATTTCAAAGTTATGGGGAGCTTGCTTCCCTTTAGGTTGAAAAAAAAAAAAAAAAAGCTGCTCGCCCAGTTGCCTGCCACCAGCTCGATTCGTGTGCCTCCATACCTCAGCTTTTCAGCACTTGCATTCCTTTCTCTTTCAGCCAGCCTTCCTGTGGTTTCAGTGACAGATGTCCTTTATATTAGTTTTAATTTTGAAATTGTTGTGTGAGGCAGCAGACCAGTTGTTTACCTACACCACTATCTTGGTTTTGTCTCTCCTATAACTGTGTCATTTTAAATTCCTTCTTGTCATTTAGGGACAGTCACTGTTTTGTTACAATGCATTTGGAAAAATGTTGCATCTTCTGTACATTTTCTGAGGGATTCATGTAAAGTTCTTTAATATTTTCAAATCATCCCTTTCAAACTGGATGAAAATTAGTAGAACTCTATAGACTATTTGGATTTATAGACATTCTAGCAGAAAAAAATCAGGAGAAACAAAAAAATAATGGGACTGAATGAACTGAAAATAATTATAGTATTTGTAACTTTTGTTTAAAATATTGGTGATTCTTAAACTTTTTGTATTTCAGATATAAGGAAGCATTTTTAAAGCATTTTGATAAATTATTTTTTTCTCCCTACCTTTCCCTCCAATATTTGTCAATTCTTAATGAGTAAGTCATGGCAATGCATTTCTTTGCATAAATTCAATAAGACCAGTTTCCAATTGTGGTTTTATTAACCAAGACTTTGTAATGCCATGTCTAACACTCCCGGACTCTGGATGTCACCAGAAAGCTTTAGCAATAAAGCCAATGTGAGCACCTTGGAGAAAGCCTGATATCTTGCTTGGTCATGTGGTTCATGGCAGTATTTCAAAAGGAATTAAGGTTACTTTCCTGAAAGATGCAAAGGAAGGAACCTCAAGACATCTTTGGGAATCTCAACTTGAGGAATTCATCCAAGTGTACAAATATTGCAAGAAAACATAATAGCAGCTAAGTGGCACAGTTTCTTTGCCCTGCAGGGCTAATTAAAACTCAAATGTGAGAATCCAGCAAAACATTTTTTTAAGCCTGTATGAGCAACTGTTATTTTTACTGTGTTCATGCAAACAATCAGGCTTAACTGCAACTAGACTTAATACACTAAGTAAATTGGTCTTAATTTGGCTCTTTACTAAAAATGAGGGTGATTTTAGGAGAAAAAATTATATTTCAATAGGAAATTATTATAACTATTTTTCCCTTCCACTAGACCATTAGTTGTAATACTTACTGTTCTAACTTGCCCAATAATACTAAATTTTATAACACAGTTTGTCTCCATCAGGTTATAAGCCCTACTAACACTTAGAGAATACCATCTGTAGACACCATTGTTACCTCCATCTGTTTATAGGCCTCATCATCCATCTGACAAAGATCCAGGATCTCTTGGCTCTGAGAGAAGTCTCCATCCCTCTTCAGCATGAAGCAGTTTCAGAAGAAACTCTATGCTCCTTTTCTATGAAAGAATTCAGAGCCAAGATTCTTGAGGGGTGTGTGTGTGGCAGTTAAGCAGAGCAAGGATGATGGGCCAACTGGAGGAGAAATGGACATGCTTCTGAGACGTGCTTCTCACCACTCCAACTGCTCTGAAGCTGGCAGTGGACTTTCATATTTTGCCTAGTATGAGGTGGGATACCTATTGCTAATATATATTTTTGGGCATGGGTATTTTCTCTAAAGGTTGCTGCAGTAACTTCCTATGGTGAATGCTTGACTTTTATTGAGTGTTCTAGTTTTTGTCTTTAAGTATCTAATAACTACATCATTAATTGTTCTGATAATTTAACCCTCCCATATAGTAATAGACATACTAAGCTATAGGCCGGTTGATTTCTGATATGTGGGGTAAATGTTTATTCACATACCCCTGTCAACAGCACTGGGAGGCCTTGTTCCTTAGGACAATGAACAATCTTTATGCTTCAGAAACATCATTGGTTCCAAACCAAGAGAACCTTCTATGGCCATGACAACCAGACTGCAATGATGATCTCCACCTATGGATTTCTGCTAAATATATTACTTTAATCGTTTTCATTATACTGTTAATAGTAGGATCCCTTAATGTAGCTATGGCCCAGCTGGCTTGTAGCATGGTAAAAGCCATTAATGCCACTTCCAGTGCTATACATGGGATAAATCAAAAGCTGAGCCAGGTCAGGGAGGCTGTACTAGAAAATTGGGAAGCAAGCGATTATTTGCTGTTGCAGCACACAACAATTATGAGGAATTTAAAGGAATGTGTTGTTTTAACCTTTATGACAATTCTAAATTGATAGAAAACAACAGTCTGCAAATTGGGAAAACCATTTCTAAGGTAAAGCAACCAGAAGGGTTTTTTGGAGTTGACTTATTCAACCTAACTTTCTGGCTAGCCAACCCTTTCTGGGTTGCTGGAACACTTTTTAATTTTTCTCCTGGTTATTTTTTGTAGTTTGATAGCTTACTGCTGTATTCAATGTCTTCCTCTTTTGAAATCCTGCATTCATTGTATTCTGTCCCCAAGAACTACTATCAAGGCAGAAGCAAATGCAGCCAAAGGATGAGCTTTTTCATCTAAAATCAATCTCATAGATATGAGATGATAAAAATAGCAGTGGGGAAATGATAGGAGCAGAAATAGAATGTTGGGAAACTAGCTAGAATTGTAAGAAATATAAATCATACTGTTTTATTCTGATTAAAGAAGCTAACCTGGTTGGCAGCTGTACTCAGAACCTGGGAACTTAACCTCCTCATTAGGGATCTGCCTATGTGTCATGGAAAGATTAACAACTTTGCTGCAGAAACCAAAAGTGGCAGCCTTTTGAAGACCCCAGCCCTTTTTTTCATATCACTAGCCCTTTGAAGATCCCCACCCCAGTACTTACCACTTGGCTACTTTCCCATGTAATCTTTGTACTTCTACCCAAATAAGCAGTCAGCTTATGGTGGGGTGCAGAGCAAATTTTTGTGGATAGCCTGCTGCTCTTCTGTACTGCCAGAAATACTGGTATTGGAATAAATGCTCATAATGACTCAACCCTGTCTCTGCTCAATTGGCTGTAGTAGTGACAAGCATCATGGATCCATTGTTTGTCCAGTTATCCTGGGATGCCTGTTTCTCTGCTTCAGGCTCTTGGCAGTATTATTGGGCTTTGGAGGTAGGATTGTCTTTGTATAAACTGCTAGGGAGGTGACAGTTTCAGCTTTTGCTTCTAAGCTGCTCTAGTACTTGGCTCCAAAGATCTATCACCTTTTTTTCTTTTCTGAGAGATACAGAAGTGGGGTTCTCACTAGAAACTCTCCCACTCTGTCTTGAGCTTTATTCCAGAGCAGCCTTAGCATGTCTGGCACCTCTCTTTGGAGAGGGAAGGGGAATATCTCTTCTTGTCTGCTTTTCCTTTGGTCTTTCTAACTTTTGCTTTTGGCTTCATTCATTCACTACAAATGACTACTGAGCACCTACTAAGCCTCAAGATAAGAAGTGAGAAACTGTCCTTGTCTTGGAGAAGTTCATAACCCTGAACTTGGCCCTATCAGATTTCAAATATTTTTATAAAGTTACAGTAATTTAGTGTTCTGTGGGCTAAAACAGCACTCAGAAACACAAATATGAAAATATGACAAACTAAAATGTTTATTTCTTTCTTGTTTCATAATCTGAAGTGGGTAGGTGGCTATTCTCAGCCTTTTCCCCCAGGTGGTAATTCAGGGATCCAGGAACCTTTTATTTTGTGGTGCTTTCATCTTCAGCACATGATCTCCAAGATGACTGCGGAGTGATTCATGGCCAGACCTGGTAGTGGTGTACTTCACTTCTACCCATATTCATTGGCCAGCCACATGGTTCTAAAGCAACTCCTGAGAAAATGTGGTCTTCCTTTACACCTAAGAAAAGGAAACGATATCAGTTGGCATCTAGCCTGTCAGTTGTTATATTATAATTTATTAGGATAAAGAAATTGTTTTGCTTAGTTTTTGTTTATTTAATTTTTTATGAAGAGCTCAAGCAAGATGAATAAAAAACATAAGAATTGTTATTTTTTGTACAATTAAATCTTCTCTTTAATATGTATAGCTTAATGTTTATTTTATTTTATTTTTTGTATTCCTATTATCCCTTCCCCTTTGGCAGCCATCATCTTGTTCTATGTATTTGTGTGTCTGTTTCTGTTTTTTTAATTTTTAAAAAAATTTTAGATTTTGAACATAATAAGTGAAATTATATGGTATTTGTCTTTGTCTGTCTGACTTATTTAACTTAGCATAAAACCCTCTAGGTTCATTCCTGGTTGTTACAAATGGCAAGATTTCATTGTTTTTATTTTATTGCTGAATGATATTCTATTATGTGTTAACAAAAAAAAAAAAAAACAAAAAAAAAACATTGAAACCTGTAAAGAATTTTTGTGAGTTTATTTGAGCCAAACTTTTGAAAATTGCCGGGAAGCAGAACCTCAAAGGATTGAGATAATGCTCCAGAGAATGGCCAGTTATGTTTCTGTCTTTATACATTGCAATCAAAGGAGGAACATAGGTGGGTTACATGAAATTCATTGGTAATGGAGTAAGGAGGCGGGAGAAAGCAAGCCTGTGGGAAACCCCTGGGATTGGATAAAAAGTAAAATGATGGACGCTCACTTAGGTGAATGCAGGAACAATTAACATGATAACGAAGGAATTTGAGGCATCTGTCCTGGCGCCCACCACATTTGGTTGTACCCCAGGGGCTCCAGAAAAAAGGGAAGTTACAAGTTACCCAGACATCTCATAGATATGTTATCTTAGAGGTAAAAAGGCAAATGGGCTCAGTAAAGATCAAAGTTGATCTTTGTCTGGGAAAATATTGGCCTAGAAAATGACTGCCTACTATAACCTGTTGGTAGTAAGATGTTTGATTTTTAAACCATCTTTTGTGGTTACTTTAAGTGTCTGAATTTGCAAGACTGCCACGCAGGCCTTCCCTGAGCTTATCAGGTCAGCATGTGGCTCTTTTCGTTCACATATGTATGTGATATATATGTACATATGTGTGTATGTACTGTATATATGTGTGTAAATATAAATATAATCTTTATGTTTACCTATTTTAAATTTTATTGATTGATTTGAGAGAGAGATAGAAATATCGATTTGTTGTTCTACTTAATTATGCAGTCATTGGTTGATTCTTATACTGGGGATCAAACCTGCAACCTTCGTAAGTAAGCTTGATGCTCTAATCAGTTCAGCTACCTGATCAGGGCCTTCCAATCAACTATTGATAGACATCTAGGTTGCTTCTATATCTTGGCTATTACTAGTAATGCTACAATGAACATAGGGATGCACATATCTTTTCAAATTAGTGTTTTTGTTTCCTTTGGGTAAATACCCAAGAGTGGAATTTCTATATTGTACAGTAGCTCCATTTTCCATACTGTTTTCCATAGTGGCTGACCTAATTTACAATCCCATCATCAGTATACTAGGGTTTCTTTTTCTTCACAGCCTTACCAGCACTTGTTATTTGTTGATTTGTTGATGATAGTGGCCCCAGTGAACAGCCGGGACCAGCGCACATGTGCCAGGCCCCAGCTGACACTCATTCCCTGCGGGGGGGAGGGAGGAGCCAGCCCCCGACAACCCTATCCCCCATCCCTAACCCAACCAATCAGGGGTCCATATCCCCTATTCCCTATCCCTAATCCAACCAATCATCCCCCATCCCTAGCCCAACCAATCCCTTATCCCCTATCCCTAACCCAACCAATCAGGGTGATATGCCCCCGGGTATAAAACCCATGGAAATGGGACTTTGGCTCTCTTTCTCGCCTCGCTGTTGCCGGCGTTGGTGGGACTGAGCTCGGGCTGGTCCGAAATAAATCCAGACTTCCTGCAGTTACCTCGGATGCGGCTCCCTGATGGTCTTTGGTATTCAGGTACAGGGGCACAACATTTGGGGGCTCGTCCGGGATTTTCCCCTGATACTCAAGACCATGAGGGACACCAAATCCAGAGCCTGTCTGGTTGTGGTAGAGGTGTGAGGTGTGCGGTTTGCGGTTTGCGGTTTGTTTGTGTTTGATTAGCTGGTTCTGAAGGGATCCCTGTGGGAAGAGCCCGAACGGCCTAGTGGACGCACTTGAAGGCGTGAGGCTAACTCGTTAAGGTTGAGGCAGGTGGCGTGAGGCCAACTCGTTAAGGCTGAGGCAAGTGGCGTGAGGCCAACTCGTTAAGGTTAAAGCAGGTGGTGTGAATCCATCTTGTTGAGGTTAAAGTGGGTGGCGTGAAGCCATCTTGTTGAGGTTAAGGCAGTTGGAGTCTGTGAGGCAGTTGGAGTCTGTGAGGCGGTTGGAGTTAAGGCAGTTGGAATCCTCGAGGTGGGCAGAGTCATTGAGGCAGTTGGAATTCTTAAGGTGGGCGGAGTCAGTTAGGTGCTGCTTCCAGGGAATCAGAAGCTGTTCCTCGGGCCCCACCCCTGTCTGTTCCTGTGTTCTTTGTATAACACTGAGGATGTTGATGTGGGGAGTTCTCCTCTTGGGGGCCGTTATGATTCTCTGTGTAATCCTGTGGTCTCACCTCATGGGTGTTATGGGACAGACTCACATTACTCCTTTGAGCCTTGTAATTAGTCAATTTCAGGATGTAGAGGAAAGGGCTGACGATTTTGGTATGGAAGTCCAGAAGGATGAATGGCAGACTTTTTGTTCCAATGAGTGGCCAGCTTTCAATGTCGGATGGCCACCAGGGGGAACATTCGATCTCCATACCATTCGCCGGGTCCGAAGTGTCATCTCTCAACCCCAGATAGGGTACCCTGACCAGCTTCCATACATTATCATGTGGCAGGACCTTGTGGAGAACCCACCCTTGTGGCTTAAGCCCTTCGTGGCTCTGCGTCCCTCGGAGCCAGAACCTATTTTTGCCTTACAGGGAATGGAGAGATCAGTGGAGAAGAAGAAGAAAATTACCGTGCCATCGGCTCCCCCCTACTCTGTCTTGCAGGGGGGAACTGAAGAAGAATTAATTTTTCCTTCCCCATATTACTTCCCTAGGGTGCCTGAGGAGGAACCTGAGCCTCCTCCATTAAGGGAAGCAGACGCCAGGAGGAGAGTGGGAAGCCCGCCGTATACCAGACAAAGAGCCCAGAGAGAACCACTCGCCTATCCCCCTGACTCCACTATTAAGACTTTACCCCTGCGGGCCACAGGACCCCCAGATGAGAGGGGCAATCAGCCCCATCACTACTGGCCTTTCGCCACTAGCGATCTCTATAATTGGAAAGCTCAAAATCCTACATTTTCTGAAAAACCGGCGGGGCTTATTAATCTGTTGGATTCTGTCCTTTTTACCCATCAGCCAACCTGGGATGACTGCCAGCAGCTCTTGCAGGTCCTGTTCACCACCGAGGAGAGGGAGAGGATCCTTAATGAGGCCCGGAAGCTGGTTCCGGGCATGGATGGGAATCCTACCACCATCCAGGCTCAGATAGATACCTCTTTTCCTCTGACTAGGCCTGAATGGGATTTCAACACGGCAGAAGGTAAGGAGAGGCTCCGGGTCTACCGCCAGGCTCTAATGGGGGGTCTCCGGGCGGCTGCCAGAAAGCCGACTAATTTGGCTAAGGTAGGGAGTGTACAGCAGGAGAAAGACGAATCTCCAGCAGCATTCTTAGAGCGGATCATGGAGGCATTCCGCACCTATACCCCCATGGACCCAGAGGCTCCTGAGAGCAAGGCGGCTGTTATTATAGCTTTTGTAAACCAGTCTGCTGCAGATATTAGGAGAAAACTGCAAAGAGTAGATAGACTGGGAGAGAAGAGTCTGCAGGACTTGGTGGTGGTGGCTGAAAAGGTGTACAATAACCGGGAGCCCCCTGAAGATAAACGGGCTCTCAGGCACACCCGAGACCTGGCTAGGATCCTGTTGGCTATGGACTTCCCTGAGAAACGGAACCTCCGCCTCCGACAGCTTGCTAGGGATCGAAAGCAGGGTAAGGAGACCTCTGGGGAAGGGAGGTGGAGACTGCAGAGGGATCAGTGTGCATAATGCAAGGAGATAGGGCATTGGGCTCGAGAATGTCCGAAGAGAGACAGAAGCCGGGCTGGGCGGCGGTGGGGAAACCGCCGAGACAGCCGGGCCCTTGGAGAAGCCAAGATGCCGGCTAGGGGCAAGAAGAGCAAAGGGAAGGGCAAGAACAAAAGTGCAGTGGAAATCACAGAACTCTCTAGGATTGAGTATCGTGATAATTCCCTGAGACTTGCGAAAACTAATGAGGACTTAAAGAAGCAGCAGTATAAAATGGAGAAAGACACAATGAGTGTATTAAGCTACCTGAAGAAACAGGACCAGGAGAAAGATAATATGATTGAAAAACTAAAACAGCAATTGACTGAAACAAAGGAAAAAGCCCAAGAGGAGAAGGAGAAATTGGAACAAAAGTATACTGTGAAAATAAATGAGCTGGAGGGACAGTTCTATCGGAAAGAGAATGTTCATCTCCAGAGAGCTCTTGACTACCACCTGAAGGAAGCTGATGCTCTACAAATCAAAAGTCTTCAGAAGAAGGTGGTAAGCTTGGAGAATGCCCTGAATTGTCTGACTAGTGAGTTTAAGACTGAAGTTCTAAAACTGAAGCAACAGGCAATGGTAAATAACCAAGGTGATCAGATTGAAATTTTCAAGCTGCAGAACCTTCTTCAGTTGAAGAACAAGGAAATGAATAGAGTGAAGAAATTGGCCAAGAACATACTAGATGAGAGAACAGAAGTGGAAAGGTTCTTTTTGGATGCTCTATACCAAGTAAAGCAGCAGATTGCATTTAAAATGCGAGGGGCATATGCAGGATATGTTGTTCCAGACAGTGGACAAACAAAGAAAACTGGGGGTGAAAGTCAGCTTCAAGATCAAACCTTCATCACCCAGAAAGTACCAATCTCAGATTCTTCTCATGAAGTGGTAATATCTAATATTCAGAAAGGATCACACGAGCCTGACATGGGGACATTCTACCCAGGTACGGTTTCCCAGCTATGATAGGATCAGACAACTGCCCGGCTCTCATCTCACAGGTAACATGGGCAGCAGCCAAGGCTATAGGGGCAGATTGGAAATTATAGGCCCCAGAGCTCAGGACAGGTAAACGAGACCCTTTCTAAATTAACCATGGAGACTGGCGGGGACTAGGTGGCTCTCCTTCCCTATGCTCTTTACCGGGTGAGGAATTCACTCTATACCCTGGGCTTCACTCCCTATGAGATTATGTTTGGTAGGCCCCCGCCTATCATCCCCAATCTTAAGGCAGAACTACTAAATATATTTTTCTTTAAGAGGGCTCCAGAGGGCGCATGAGGACATTTGGCCACGCCTGCAGGCTATCTACGAGGCTGGTCCAATCCCTACGCCCCACCAGTACCGGCCTGGAGACTGGGTCTTTGTTAAAAGACACCGCCAGGAGACGCTTGAACCACGTTGGAAAGGACCATACATGGTGGTGCTGACTACGCCCACCGCTCTCAAAGTGGACGGCATTGCAACCTGGATCCACCACACCCATGTTCGTCCAGCTGATTCCTCTGCGATCCGGGAAGACTTCGCCAATCGATGGAGCATCGACCGGGACCGAGACAACCCCCTCAAGCTCAAGTTAAGGCGTACTCAACCTGCATGACATTGGGAATTCTGTTTGCGACTGCTGAGAGTCTCCGGACTCTATAAACTGGTTTGAGAGTCCCCAGACTCTATAAACTGGTTGACTCCCAATGCAAACGGTCCCATGATTGGGCCCGTTAAGTCTCAAGACAAGGGGGGAATGAACAGCCGGGACCAGTGCACATGTGCCAGGCCCCAGCTGACACTCATTCCCTGTGGGGGGGGAGGGAGGAGCCAGCCCCCGACAACCCTATCCCCTATCCCTAGCCCAACCAATCCCTTATCCCCTATCCCTAACCCAACAAATCAGGGTGATATGCCCCCGGGTATAAAATCCATGGAAATGGGACTTTCGCTCTCTTTCTCGCCTCGCTGCTGCCAGCGTTGGTGGGACTGATCTTGGGCTGGTCCGAAATAAATCCAGACTTCCAGCAGTTACATTGGATGCGGCTCCCTGATGGTCTTTGGTATTCAGGTACAGGGGCACAACAATTGATTCTCTTATAATTTTTATTTGATTGTATGATTTTGTTAGCTGGGTTCTAGTCACCTTTATTGGAGGATATTAATATTGCAAACGCTTTTCTGTTCAGTGCCTTGTGTGTTGTACCTGGTTGTGTTGTATTTTGTACCTTTAAATCTAAGCAGGAGAGAGAGAACTACATAATCAGGCATCCTAAAATAGAAGGATCATGGGGAGGCTAAGAAACACCCCACCTATGAAAGAAAATCAGCCATCACCAGAAAAGGAAGTAAACTATTTAGAGGCAAGCAACCTACCAGAGCAAGAATTCAGAGTAATGATCATGGGATGGCTAAAAAGAATGGAAGACAAATTTGACAATATGAGTAAGACCCAAGAGGAAATGAAGAAGAACCAAGAAGAAATGAAAAATGACATAGCTACTGTAAAGAACTCAATAGAAAGCATCAAAAGTAGGCTAGATGAAGCAGAGGACCGGATCAGTGAGCTAGAAGACAAGATGGAAAAAAATACCCAATTAGAGCAGCTTTTAGAAAAAAAAAAATAAAAAGCAGGAAGAGAGCCTACAGGAACTTTGGGACATTACAAAACAAAACAATATTAGAATAATAGGGGTTCCAGAAGGAAAGGAAACAGAGGAAGGCATAGAAAAACTGTTTCAAGATATAAAGACAGAAAACTTTCCTGAGATAGAGAAGAAAATACCCATACAAATACAAGAAGCTCGCAGAATCCCAAGCAAAATGAATCCCAAAAGACCAACAGCGAGGCACATTATAGTTAAAGTGCAAAATAACAACGACAAAGCAAGAATCTTAAAAGCAGCCAGAGAGAGACAGAAGGTTATATATAAAGGAACCCCCATCAGACTAGCAACTGATTTCTCCACAGAAACTCATCAGGCCAGAAGGGAAAGGGATGAAATATACAAAGTCATGCAAAGGAAGGGTCTGAATCCAAGAATACTGTACCCAGCAAGGCTATCAATCAAGATTGAAAATGAAATCAAGAGCTTCACAGACAAAAAAAGACTAAAGGAATTTATCTCCACCAAACCAGCAATGCAAGAAATGCTAAAGGGTTTACTGTAAAAATAAAGAAATAGGAAGCAAAGAAGGAACACAGGGGTATAGAATAAAAATGGCATCAAATACCTACTTATCAATAACAACTTTAAATGTTAATGGTTTAAATGTTCCAATCAAAAGACAGGATAACAGATTGGATAAGAAAGCAAGACCCATATATCTGCTATCTACAAGAAACACACTTCAGAAAAAAAGATGCACACAGGCTGAGGGTGAAAGGATGGAAAAAGATTTTCCAGGCGAACGGAAATGAAAAAAAGGCTGGGGTAGCAATACTTATATCTGACAAATTAGATCTCAAAGTGAAGGACATAAAAAGAGATAATGAAGGCCACTTCATTATACTAAAGGGAGCAATCCAACAAGAAGAAATAACCCTGGTAAACATATATGCACCCAATGTGGGAGCACCCAAATACATAAAAAAAAAACTGCTGGAGGACATGAAGGGAGAGATTGATTGTAATACAATCATAGTAGGAGATTTTAATACCCCACTGTCACATTTGGACAAATCACCCAAACAAAAATTCAGCAAAGAAATATCAATCCTAAATGACTCACTAGACCAGATGGAATTAATCGACATCTTCAGAACATTCCACCCCAAAGTCACAGAATACACATTCTTCTCAATTGCACATGGGTCATTTTCAAAGATAGAGCACATGTTGGGACATAGGCAAAGTCTCTTCAAATTCAAGAAGATAGAAATCAGATCAAGCATCTTTTCAGATCATAGTGGCATAAAACTGGAAATTAACTACAATAAAAATAATCCAAAGAACTCAAACACATGGAGACTAAACAGCATGCTATTAAACGAGGACTGGATTACCAGAGAAATCAAGGAAGAAATTATAAACATCCTGGCAACAAATGACAATGAAAACACAACAATCCAAAATCTATGGGACACAACAAAAGCAGTCTTGAGAGGGAAGTTCATATCTCTACATGCCTATTGCAAAAAACTAGAAAAAAAGGTAACAGATTATCTAACTCTAAAACTCAAAGAGTTAGAAAAAGAGCAATAAGAAAAGCTCACTGTAAGCAGAAGGAAAGAAATAATAAAAATTAGAGCAGAGATAAACGACATAGAGACCAAAGAAACAATACACAAGATCAACAAAACCAAGAGCTGGTTCTTTGAAAGGATAAACAAGATTGATGAAACTCTAGCCAGGCTAACCAAGAAACAAAGAGAGAGGACCCAAATAAACAAAATCAGAAACGAAAGTGGTGAAATAACAACAGACCCCACTGAAATACAAAGGATTGTTACAAAATACTATGAGCAACTCTATTCCAACAAATTGCACAACCTGGAAGAAATGGACATATTCCTAGAAAAATAGAACCTTCCAAAACTCAATCAGGAAGAAGCTAAAAATCTCAACAGACCAGTTACTTGGGAAGAAATTGAAACAGTCATCAAAAAGCTGCCAGCAAACAAAAGCCCAGGGCCAGATGGCTTCACAGGAGAGTTTTACCAAACATTCAAGGAAGAACTAAAACCTATCCTCCTCAGACTATTCAAAAAAATTCAAGAGGAAGGAACACTTCCAAACTCCTTCTATGAAGCCAGCATCACCCTAATACCAAAACCAGATAAAGACAACTCAATGAAAGAGAATTACAGGCCAATATCCCTCATGAACATAGATGCCAAAATCCTCAGCAAAATTCTAGCAAATCGCCTCCAGCAGTACATCAGGAAGATCATACACCATGACCAAGTAGGTTTTATTCCAGGAATGCAAGGATGGTACAATATCCACAAATCAATAAACGTGATACATCACATAAACAAATTGAAAGATAAAAATCATATGGTCATATCTATTGATGCAGAAAAAGCATTTGATAAAATCCAACACCCTTTCCTGATAAAAACTCTCAACAAGGTGGGAGTACAAGGATCATACCTCAACATAATAAAAGCTATATATGATAAACCCACAGCCAACATCATACTCAATGGGCATAAACTAAAGCCATTCCCTCTTAAAACAGGAACAAGACAGGGATGCCCACTCTCACCACTCCTGTTTGACATTGTACTGGAAGTACTTGCCATTGCAATTAGACAAGAAGAGGAAATAAAAGGCATCCAAATCGGAAAAGAAGAAGTAAAGTTATCCTTATTTGCAGATGACATAATATTGTACATAAAACCCCAAAAGACTCCATCAAAAAACTAATAGACTTAATAAATGAATTAGGCAATGTAGCTGGATACAAAATTAACGCCAGGAAATTGATGGCATTCCTGTACACCAACAATGAATTTACAGAAACAGAGACCAAAAAAAGCAATCCCATTTACCATCGCACCAAAAAAATTAAGATACCTGGGAATAAAGTTAACTAAGGAGGTAAAAGACCTATATACGGAAAACTACACAACACTGAAAAAAGAAATAGAGGAAGATGTAAACAGGTGGAAGAACATACCATGTTCATGGATTGGTAGAATCAACATCATCAAAATGTCCATACTTCCCAAAGCAATTTATAGGTTCAATGCACTCCCCATCAAAATACCAACGGCATATTTCACTGACCTAGAAGGAACTCTCCAAAAATTCATTTGGAACAATAAAAGACCTCGAATAGCATCAGCAATCCTGAGAAAGAAGAGTAAAGTAGGAGGGATCTCAATTCCAGATTCCAAGCTGTATTACAAAGCCACTGTTCTCAAAACAGCCTGGTACTGGCACAAGAACAGACATATAGATCAATGGAATAGAATATAGAATCCAGATATCAACCCAAATCAATATGCTCAATTAATATTTGACAAAGGAGGCACGAGCATACAATGGAGTCAAGACAGTCTCTTCAATAAATGGTGTTGGGAAAATTGGACAGATACTTGCAAAAGAATGAAACTAGAGTACCACCTTACTCCATACACAAAAATAAATTCAAAATGGTTATAGGACTTAAACATAAGATGGGAAACCATAAAAACACTAGAGGCATCCACAGGCAGCAAAATCTCAGACATATGCCAAAAGAACTTCTTCACTGATACTGCCCCTTGGGCAATGGAAGCTAAAGAGAAAATAAACAAATGGGACTACATCAAAATAAAAAGTTTTTTCACAGCAAAAGAAACCATCAACAAAACAACAAGAAAGCCCACTGTATGGGAGAACATATTTGCAAATGATATTACTGATAAAGGTTTAATCTCCAACATCTATAAACAGCTTATTCAACTCAGTAAGAGGAAAATAAATGAGCCAATTAAAAAATGGGCAATGGAACTAAATAGAATCTTCTCAAAAGAAGACAGAAGGGAAGCCAAGAGGTACATGAAAAACCGCTCAAAGTCACTAATTATCCGAGAGATGCAAATCAAAACAACAATGCGATACCATCTCACACCTGTCAGAATGGCCAACATTAACAAATCAACAAAGGATAAGTGTTGGCAAGGTTGTGGAGAAAAACGAACCCTCGTGCACTGCTGGTGGGAATGCAGACTGGTACAACCACTGTGGAGAACAGTATGGAGCTTCCTCAAAAAACTGAAAATGGAACTCCCATTTGACCCACTCCTAGGAATATATCCCAAGAAAATAGGAGCACCAATGAGAAAGGATATATGCACCCCTATGTTCATAGCAGCACAATTTACAATAGCTAGGATTTGGAAACAGCCTAGGTGTCCATCAGCAGATGATTGGATCAAAAAACTATGGTACATCTACACAATGGAATACTATGCTGCCATAAAAAAGAAGGAATTCTCATCATTTGCAGCAACCTGGATGGAATTGGAGAATATCATGCTGAGTGAAATAAGCCAATCAATGAAAGAGAAACACCACATGACTTCACTCATTTATGAATAATAAAGAACATTATAAACTGATGAACCATAAGTTAAATATAGGGACAGTAAAGCAACAAGCAGACTGTCTAATTACAGCGGGGAGGGGAGGGAAATAAGAGATCAACCGAAGGACCTGTACACATGCATATAAGTATAACCAATGGACACAAAACTCTGGGGAGCGAGGGAATGTTTTTTTTTTTTGGGGGGGGGGAAATGGTAATATATGTACACAGATAATAATTTAATAAAAAAATTTAAAAAAATGGTCCATTGGCTGAGAATTTCTCAAGTCAATCAACCCTTTTCATGATGATCAATGGTGAGTAGCCACGGAGTCTGTCCTTCTGTCTTTTTTTTGTCTCTTTCTTTTTTAATTGATTAAGGTATTACATATGCATCTTTATACCACCATTGTCCCCCACCCCACTTCTTATCATTCCCTCACTCCCTTGGTGTCTATGCCCATTGGTTAGGCTTATATTCATGCTTACAAGTCCTTTGGTTGATGTCTTCCCTTTATCCCCATCCTCCCCTAACTTCCCTTTGAGGTTTGAGCATCTGATTGAGGCTTCCCTATCTCTGGATATGCTTTTGTTCATCATTATAATGTTGTTCATTATAATCTGCAGATGAGTGAGATCATGTGATATTTCTTTCTCTGACTGACTTATTTCACTCTAGCCATGTTGTTGCAAATGGTAGGAATTCCTTCCTTTTTACAGCAGCCTAGTATTCTATTGTATAGATGTACCAGTTTTTAATCCACTCATCTTCTTATGGGCACTTAAGCTATTGTAAATTGTGGATGCTATGAACATAGGGGTGCATATATCCTTTCTTATTGATGTTTCTGGTTTCCAGGAATATACTTCTAGAAGTGGGATTACTGGGTCAAATGGGAGTTTCGTTTATCCTCACCTGAGGATATATTTCAATTGATTTTTTAAGGGCATGGAAAAGAGAGGGGAAGATGGAGAGAAACATCAATGTGAGAGAGACACTTTGATTGGTTGCCTCCTGCATGAGCCCTGACCTGGGCCCCGCCCAGGGAGGAGTCTGAATCTTAGGTACATGCCCTTGATCAGAGTCAAATCAGGACCCTGTGGTTCACTATATCTATCACAGATTCTATGCACTGAGCCAAATCATCTAGGGCAGGATATGACATTTATTAGCCCCTCCAGCAGCAGACCTTGTTTTTTTCCCTCTAGGAGTGAGGTGGAAAAAACCCTAGATTACCTTCTTGGATTCTTATTACCCAAGTTAGCAAGAACACTGCACATTGTGGCATACGGGGATTTCAGTGAATGACCAATCAGAAAAGGTGTTTCCTCTGCAGCTCACACACAGAGGCTCCCTGGTGTGGGTTGGCTGGGGTGGGGCATGCTCCATGCCACACCATGGCTGCTCAGAACATGCCCCAAGCCATTATGTTGTGTCTGCTGGGGTGAGGGTGTGCTCCAAACTAAGCCACAGCCGCTCAAAGAATGCCCCGAGCCATGGTGTTGTGTGTGCTGGGGTAGGGGTATGCTTGGAGCTGCACCATGGATGCTCTGAGCATGCCCCCATCTGTGTTGTAGTATCTCTGCTTCCCGGTGGCTGCTGGTGCTGGGGGTGCCATGCAATCCCCTCCCACCCATCTGCACACACAGGTCCTTCTGAGCCAGTCATGATGCAGCCTCCTCCTAAGCCAGTCATGATGCCTTAAAGCATCTCAGCTAATTTGCATATTACCTCATTATAGACATAGATACTCCAGTATGTTTATTTTCTCTTTAGTTTCCATTGCCTTAGGAGCTGAATCAGTAAAGCTATTGCTCTGGCACATGTCTGAGTTTTTGTTGCCTGTGGATTCCTCTAATATACTTATGGTTTCCTGTCATATGTATAAGTCCTTTATCCATTTTAAGTTTATTTTTGTGTATGGTGTAAGTTGGTGGTCTAGTTTCATTTTTTTTTTGTGTGCATAAATCTGTTCAATTATCCCAGCACCATTTATTGGAGAGGCTGTCTTGACTCCATTTTATGCTCTTGCTCTTTTGTCAAATATTAATTGAGCATAGTGGTTTGGGTAGATTTCTGGGTTCTCTATTCTAGTCCATTGGTCTATATGTCTATACTGCATGTGTCAGTACCATGCAGTTTTGAGAACAGTGGCTTTGTAATACATCTTGATATCTGATATAGAGATCCCTCATATCTTGTTCTTCTTTCTCAGGATTGCTGTAGCTATTCAGGGTCTTTTTAATTTCAGATGAATTTTTAGAGAGTTCGTTCTAGGTCTGTGAAATATGCCATTGATATTTTAAGGGATATTACATTGGATCTATAGATAGCTTTGGGTAGTATGTACATATCAATGATGTTGATTCTACCAAATCCATGAACATGGTATGCTCTTCCATCTATTTATGCATCCTTCTGTTTTTTCAATGTCCTGTAATTTTCTGAGTAGAGTTATTTTACCTTATTAGTTAATTTATTCCCAGGTATCTTAATTTTATTTGGTGAAATGGTAAATGGGATTGCTTATTTAATCTCTCTTTCTATAAGTTCACTATTGGTGTATATAAATGCCATAGATTTCTTGGCATTAATTTTGTATCCTGCTACATTGCCAAATTCATTTATTAAGTCTAATAATTCTTTGATGAAATCTTTAGAATTTTCTATGTACAGTATCATGTCATCTACAAAAAATGACAATTTTACTTCTTTTCCAATTTGGATGGCATTTATTTATTTTTCTTGTCTTATTGCTGTGTCTAGCACTTCTAGTACTATGTCAAACAGGAGTGGTGAAAGTGGGCATCCATGTCTTGTTCTTGTTCTTAGGGAAAATGGTTTTAGTTTTTGACCATTGAGTATGATGTTGGTTGTAGGTTTGCCATATAAGGCTTTTATTATGTTGAGGTATGACCCCTTTATCCCCACTTTGCTGAACATTTTTATCAGAAAAAGGGTGTTGGACTTTGTCAAATGCCTTTTCTGCATCAATTGATAGGATTATGTGATTTTGCCTCTCAATTTGTTTATGTAATGTATCACATTTATTGATTTGCAGATATACTAGCCTTGCATTCCTGGAATAAATTCCACTTGGTCATGGTCTATGATCTTTTTAATGCAATGTTGAATCCAGTTTGATAGAATTTTATTGAGAATTTTAGTATCTATGCTCATCAAGGAAATGGCCAGTACATCTTTTTCTTTGTGGTGTCTATCTGGTTTTGGGATTAGAATAATGCTGGCTTCATGAAAGAGTTTGGAAGTGATACTTCCTCTTGAACTTTTTGAAAATGTCTGAGAAGGATTGGCTTTATTTCTCTAAATGTTTGGTAAAACTCCCCTGTGGTCCAGGGCTTTTGTTTGACAGAAGCTTTTTGATTACTGTTTCAATTTCATCAATACTTATTGGCCTATACAGGTTTTTTGAATCTTCCTGATTGAGTTTTGGAATCTTGTATTTCTCTAGGAATGTGTCCATTTCTTTGAGATTGTCCAGTTTGTTGGAGTAGTTGTTCATAGTATTCCCCCCCCCCCCCCCGCCCACAATCATTTGTATATCTGTGGGGTCAGTTACTTCACCTCTTTCATTTCTGATTTTGTTGTGTGTTTTTGTTGTTGTTGTTGTTTTGTTGTTGTTTTGGGGGGGAGTCCTCTCTGTTTCTTGGTGAGCTTGGCCTTAATTTATCTTTTGTATATTTTTTGTCTTTATGTCATTTACTTCTGCTCTGATCTTTATTATCTCCATCCTACTAGTTTCTGTGGGTTTTTCTTATTGCCATTTTTCTAATTCTTTAAGTTGCAGAGTTATATAATTTACTAGAGGCCTGGTGAATGAAATTCATGCATGGGGGCAGTGCCAAGCCTGCACTCTTTCCAATCTGGGACTTTTTGAAGGATGTCTGACTGCTCATTTAGGCCCAATTCCACCAGGATCATGCCTAAACGGGCAGTTGGACTTTCCTCTCACAATCTAGGAATGCTGGCTCCCAACTGCTCGCCTGCCTCTGCCTAATCTTCTCCCTGCTAGCCTCATCATCCACTAACCACTCCCCTGCCAACCTGATTTAAACCTAACTGCTCCCCAGCCAGGCTGATTGCCCCTAACTTCCCTACCCTGCTGACCTGATCACCCTGAACTGCCCTCCCCTGCCAGTCTGGTAGCCCCTAACTGTCCTCCCCTGCAGGCCTGTTTGACCACAACTGCCCTCCCATGCAGGGCTGGTCCCACTCAAGTATCCTCCCCTGCTGGCCTGGTCACATGCAACTGCCATCTCCTGTACACCTAGGTTTCCCCCAACTGTCCTCCCCTGCAGGTATTGTCGCCTGCAACTACCCTCCCCTGCAGGCCTGGGTCCCCCCTCAACTGTCCTCCCTTACAGGCCTGGTCCCCCTCCCCCAGCAGGCCTAACTGGCCTCTTTCTGGCCTGATCAACCCCAACTGCTCTCCCCTGCAGGCCTGGTCCTGCCCAACTGCCTTTCCCTGCAGGCCTGATCCCTCCCAATAGCCCTTCCTTGAAGGCTTGGTCCCCCCAACTACCCTCCCCTGCAGGCCTGGGTCCCCCCCTACTTCCCTCCTGTGCAGGCCTAACTGGCCTCCTGCTGGCCTGATTACCCACAACTGCCCTTCCCTGCAGGCCTGGTCTCCCCCAACTTCCTTCCCTTGCAGGCTTGGTTTCTTCCCTCCCCCCCTTCCAATTGCCCTCCCCTGCAGGCTTGGTCCCCCCAACTCCCCTACCCTGCAGGCCTGGGTCCCCACCAACTGCCCTCCTTTGCTGACTCAATCACCCCTAACTGTCCTCCTCTGCTGGCCTGATCACCCCTAACTGCCAATAACCGCCCTCCTGGGTAGGCCATCATGTGATGTTGGCCATCTTGTGTCCACATGGGGCAGCCATCTTGTGTCTTGGTGTGATGGTAAATTTGCATATTACTCTTTTATTAGATAGGATTACATTTTTTTAGGTCAACCTGTAGGGCTATGACCTTTCATCTTAGGACTGCTTTCATTGTATCTCAAGGATTTTGTTTTGTTTTGTTTTCATTGTC
The DNA here is from genome assembly GCA_963924515.1 of Vespertilio murinus. Classification (NCBI taxonomy): domain Eukaryota; kingdom Metazoa; phylum Chordata; class Mammalia; order Chiroptera; family Vespertilionidae; genus Vespertilio; species Vespertilio murinus. The sequence goes on along the minus strand of OZ004707.1, from coordinate 93,786,980 downwards.
ATTTGTTTCCAGGATGCTTTTAATTTCTTCTTTGATCTCTTTGGTAACTCAATCATTGTTTAATAGCATGCTATTTAGCCTCCAAATGTTTATTTTTTTCATTGTTTTTATTGTAGTTGATTTCTAGTTTTATGCTATTGTTGTCTGAGAAGATGCTTGTTATGATTTCTATCTGCTTGAATTTAAAGAGACTTTGCCTGTGCCCTAATATGTGGTCTATCTTTGAAAATGTTCCATGTGCACTGGAGAAGAATGTATATTCTTTGGCTTTGGGGTGAAAAGTTATAAAGATGACAATTAAGTCCACCTGATCTAGTGGGTCATTTAAGATTGATGTATCTTTGCTGATTTGTTGTTTAGATGATTTATCCAGTGGTGTCAGTGGTATATTAAAGTCTCCTACTAAAATTGTATTGCTATCAATCTCTTCCTTTATATCTTCCAGAAATTTTTTAAAATGTATTTGGGTTCTCCTGTATTGGGTGCATATATGTTTATAAGAGTTATAACTTCTTGTTGGATTGCTCCCTTTAGTATTATGTAGAGGCCTTCCTTATCTCTTATTATGGCCTTTACTTTGAGGTCTATTTTTATCAGATATAAATATTGCAACCCCATCTTTTTTCTTATTTATATTTTCCTGAAAAATATATTTCCATCCCTTTACTCTCAGTCTGTGTGAATCCTTTGTTCTGAGGTGGGTCTCTTGAAGACAGCAAATATATGGGTCATTTTTTTTATCCATTCACCTACCCTATGTTTTTTTTTTTTTTTGGTGCATTTAATCCATTTATATTTAATGATATTATTGATATGTACTTGTTTGTTGTCATATTTACCATTAATATTTGTGTTTCTTCTTGCCTTTCTATTACTTCTTTTTACAGCAGTCCCTTTAGCATTTCTTGCATTGCTGCTTTGGTAAAACTCTTTTAGCCCTTTTTTGTCTGTGAAGCTCCTGATTCTACCTTCAATTTTGAATGATAGCCTTGCTGGATATAGTATTCTTGGGTTCATCCCTTGCTTTGCATCACTTTGTATATTTCATTCTATTCCTTTATGGCCTGGAGTGTTTCTGTTGAGAAACCCATTGATATTCCAATAGGAGATCCCTTGTAGATAACTTTCTGTCTCTCTGGCAGCCTTTAATATTCTTACTCTGTCTTTTGTGTTTGCCAATTTAATTATGATATGTTTTGGTGTTGGTCTTTTGGGTTCATCTTGTTTGGGATTCTATGTGCTTCTTGAACTTGTATAGGTTTTTTTTTCTTGCCAATATCAGAGAAGTTTTCTGTCATTATTTCTTTGAACAGGTTTTCTTCTTTTTTTAAAAATAAATCTTTATTGCTCAGATTATTACAATTGTTTCTCCTTTTTCTCCCCCATAGCTCCCTTCCACCTGATTCCCACCCCACCCTCTGCCCTCACCCCCTCCCCCCACTATTGTCCTCATCCATAGGTTATACAATTTTAATTCAGTCTCTGCACCCCACACCCCTTTCACCCTGATAATTATCTATCCACTCCCTTTCTTTGCCCCTAATTCTATTATATTCACCAGTTTATTCTATTCCTGAGATTTTTAATTCACTTGACCTTCTTCCTCTTCTTAAGTAATACCTTTCAGCATTTCATATAATACTGGTTTGGTGGTGATGAACTCCTTTAGCTTTTTCTTATCTGTGAAGCTCTTTATCTGCCCTTCAATTCTGAATGATAACTTTGCTGGATACAGTAATCTTGGTTGTAGGTTCTCCCTATTCATCACTTTGAATATTTCTTGCCACTCCCTTCTGGCCTGCATGGTTTCTGTTGAGAAATCAGCTGATAGTCGTATGGGTGCTCCCTTATAGGTAACCAACTGCTTTTCTCTTGCTGCTTGTAAGATCCTCTTTTTGTCTTTTACCCTTGGCATATTGATGATGATGTGTCGAGAAGAATTTTTCTTTGGATTCCTCTTGTTTGGGGTTCTGTAGGCTTCCTGTACTTGTAAGTCTATTTCTTTCACCAGGTGAGGGAAGTTTTCTGATATTATTTCTTCAAATATGTTTTCAGTATTTTGCACTCCCTCTTCTTCTGGCACCCCCATAATTCTGATGTTGGTGCGCTTGCAGTTGTCCCAGAGGCTCCTTACACTATCTTCAACTTTCTGGATCCTCTTTTCTTCTTCCTTCTCCAGCGGAATGTCTTTTGGCTCTTTGACCTGATTCTTGTGTTCTTCCATTCTGCTGTTGGATCTCTGCATAATATTTTCCAATTTAGTCAGTTTATCTATACTTTTTAGTTGGGTCTCATGAATTTTATCGAGCTTTTCTAGGATATTGTTGCATAACCTTAGAACCGTAGTTCTGAACTCTATATCCTCCATCTCTTTTGTTTGAGATCTATTTCCTTGTCTCGGCATTATCACCATTTTTCAGAGTTGGTAGGATGGCTTTGTGTGTTTGGTGTCCTATATAGCACAGTGGGTCAGCCTCCTCAGTTACCTGAGGTAGACACTCTTGGTGATCCCCTTTGTGGACTGCGTGCACAGCCTTGTTGTAGCTAAGTCTCTATTGTTGTAAATTGACCTTCAGGCCAATTGGATGTGGGTATCAGCTGTGTCTACTCTGGGATAACTTCTGTATTGGAGACAGTCTTATAGGATCAGACTTGAAAAACTGCAGAAGCCTTTGCTCAGCTTGGATGGGGTGGAGTCTCAGGGCTGAACTGACAGTCTTGGCTTCTGCCCTGCCCTTGTGCACTCGCCTGAGTTTCCGCCTGACCGGCCCAGTTTCCCCAAGCAAGAGCGTGGGTGCCCCAGGGGCTCACCCGGGCTTGGGCTGGTCTCTGTAGTCTGGAGCTTCTGACTCCTTCCGCTACAGAGAGGCTGCCACCTTGTACAGCGAGGCAGCGGCAGCCTTCTCGGTCAGACCTGGAGCTTCTGACTCCTTCCGCTACAGAGAGGCCGCCACCTTGTACAGCGAGGCAGCGGCAGCCTTCTCGGTCAGACCTGGAGCTTCTGACTCCTTCCGCTACGGAGGGGCAGCGGTCAGACCTCAGCGCGTACTTGCTCACACGCGCGAGTCTGTAGACCCTGCAGACTGCGACTGCGGCTCCCGGTCCCCGGTCTCCCAGTCTCCGAGTCTCTGAGTCTCTGGGTGCCTTTCTCTGCAGTCCAGACTCCACCTGTTTGAGCCTGGGACCACGGAATTTCAGCCGGGGTTGGGGTTCAGTACAGCCCGAAAGGGTTCCGTGCAATCGGGGATTCCTCCCCTCCCACCGCCAGGCAGGTATTCGGCGGCCGCGTGCGGCCTCCCTACCTCAGTGCTTTTCGGCTCCCAGTCTGATCCGTGAGCCTCTCTCTTTCTTTCTAGTTGTAGCTACTCCACTCTGCCAGCTTTCCTGACATTTTGGTGAAGTCCTTTTTTATTTTAGTTGTTTTTTTAATTAAATTGTTGATGAGGCGGCAGCTTAGGAGACTGCCTAGGCAGCCATCTTGGATGTTCTCCTGAACAGGTTTTCTATTCCTTGCTTCTCTTCCTCTCCTTCTGATACCCATATTATATGAATGTTGTTTCATTTTGTGTTATCTCACAGCTCTCTTAGGCTCTCCTATTGCTTTTTAGATCTTCTTTCTAGTTGCTTCTGTGTTTGTGTGTTTTTTTCTACCTTGTCTTCTAATTCGCTGATTTGGTCCTCAGCCTCTTCCAGTCTACTGTTTAAGCCTTCCATTGTGTTCTTTATTGCAGCTATGTCATTCTTCATCTCCTCTTGGTTCCTTTTCATGTTGGTGACATTCTCATTCAGTGCCTAATAATTCTCATTAAGTTGTGTGTATTTGTCATTGAATTGTGTGTATTTGTCATCCAGCTGTTTTAGCATCCTTATAACCATTACTCTGAATTCTTTCTCTGATGCTAGCCTCAATTTCATTTAACTCCCTTTCTGGGTGATTCCTCTTTTTCTTTCCTTTGGGGATTGTTTTTTCTGTCTTCCTATGTTTTGCTGTAACATTTTAATTGTAGATACGATTGCTTTGCTACACAGGCTATTTTGGGGCTGGTGCTACTGGTGTGATCTCTCAGGTCTCCTGGGTTTGGTAATCTAGTGTAGCTCCCTACTTGAGCTCCCTACAAGAGAATTTGGGTTCTCTTGATGTAGGCCTATGAGCTGGAAAGGTGCAATTACAGTGTCCAGAAGTCAGCAACCATGGAAGGGGATGTCCCAATTTTTGTTGTCTTGCATCCTTGATTGAAATTACTTGTGTGCAGGTATACAAGATGAGTGAATTCAGAATTTCTACTGCCGGCGGAGGGGAGTTACACCTGTTTATCCAAGGTCGTACCCAGTGAGAGCTCATAGAGGCTCCCACAAGCGCCCAGTGGATAGATGGGCTTAGGGGCCTGCCTGTTGGAAATGTGAAACTGTGGAGGTGCATTTGCTGGCACAGAGCTCTGAAACACTCTGAGGGTCCCTGAAACTGAGGTTGAGCAGCTGGAGTGACTGTGGGCAGTTGTACAGGCAGAGGGAATTCAGAATTTCTACTGCAGGGCAGCCTGCCCTTGTCGGTGCAGAATCACACTCAGCAGAGTCTCACAGATACTCCCCAGAGCACCCTGAAATACATGGGCTCAGAGGGCCTGCTCATTTTAAATGCTCGAATTTTGTGGTGTGTTTGCTGGCTCAGAGCTCTGATGCACTCTGAAGGGCCCTAATGCTGAAGTTGCACAGCTGGGGCGTCCCTGGGCAGTTATTCAGGAAAAAGGAGTTTAGAATTTCTATTGGGGTTGTAGCACTCCCTTGTCTGTACAAAATCACACCCAGTGGGGGCTCCCAGTGGCTCCTAGGTGCTGCCTATGGAGTGGTGTGCTATGGATGCCTGCATGCTAGAAACGTGAAATGTGGTGTACGGAGTCCTGCCATTGGAGAGGGGGGAAGTTGTACATATTGTTGCCAGATCTGTGCACATTTGGAGGTGGAAGTCCCATGGGTCTACAGGTAGGGCAGCAGGATTTGGCTGGAGTGTTAGCTGAGTCATGGGAAGTTTCAAGGTCTGTCTGGTTGGTGGTGTTGATGAATTCCTAGAAAAGGCCATTATCCCCTTCAAGATGGTGTGGGCTATGTGCCTGAGTCCCACAGTCCAGGAAGTGCTCACAGCGGTGGTAGTCTCTCCCTGTCCAAGAGAGCCTGGTCTGCAAGCCCCTGCTGCTCCTGATGGAATTAGCTTCCCCTCACTCACTCACACAATACACACATCCACACACTCTTCTTTCATCACCTCATTTACTCATTTCCTCTTCCTCATCTCTGTCCTGCCAGCTGCCATCTTCATCCATCCACATTGATTGGAATGTCCAATTTTTGCTGCCTTGTGCCTTTGTTTGTTTTCATGCTCACCCAGCAGTGGCTCACAGAGGCACTGGGGAGCTGTTTGCTAAGGTAGCACACTCAGTGTGGCCCCCATGTTGAACCCACATGACCAAGATGTCTTTGAGCAGGCAGCCAGAAGGGGAGGGGGAGGTCTGAATTTCTATTGCCAGGGCTGTGCACCCTTGTTTGGATGCGAGTGCACCCAGCGAGGGCTCACAGAGGCACCCAAGTGAGGCACTGAGCTTAGGAGGCCTGCATGCTGGAAAGGCATTACTGTGGTGTCCGGTGGTCAGCAGCTGTGGATGGGGAAGACTCAGTTTTTGCTACTGGGTTCTTGTGCCCTTGGTTGAATTCATGCATGCCCAGTGTTGCCTCACAGAGGTACCCCAGGCCCATTTGCCAAGGCAGTGCACTCAGAGAGAACCTTGTGCTGAAGCAGTGTGATTGAGGTGTCTATGGGAAGGCAGCTGTGGGTGGGAGAGAAGTCCAAATTTCTACTGCTAGGGACCTTGTGCCTTGGTTGGGTTCACACACACCTAGTGGTGGCGTGCTCATGCACTCAGAGGGGCCTTGGCACTGAAGCACTGTGACCCAGGTGTCTGTGGGCAGGTATCAAAGAAGGGGGAATTCAGGATTTCTACTGGAGGGGCAGTGAGCCCTTGTTTGGATAGGAGTATGCCCAGCAGTGGCACCCAAAAGTGGCTGTGGGGTGGTGGGCTCAGGAGGCTTATGTGCTTTAAAAGTGTGACTGTGGCTCTGGTAAAATGTGACTGGGGTGTTGATAGGTTGGCTGCTGGGGAAGGGGTAAGTCGCACTTGGAGGTAGAGATCCTAGGGTCTGCAGGTCTCTGCAGGTGGGGCAGCAGGATTTTGGATGGAGTGGCTGAAAGGTCACAGACAATGTCTAAGATCTATCTGGGTAGTGGTGTTGATGAGTTTCTAGAAGAGGCTTCTCTCCCCTTCAATATGGTGTGGGCTCCGTGTCCAAGTCCCACAGCCCTGGGAGTGCCCGCAGTGGTGGTAGGTGCTCCCTGTCCAGAAGAGCCTGGTCTGCCAGCCACTGCTACTCCTGCCAGATTTAACTGTCCCTCACTCACACACACCACACACTCTCCTTTCACCCCTCACTCATACCCTCTTCCTCATCTCTGTCCTGCCTACTTCCATCTTCTATAATCCAATTTTATATTTCTTATATGATTTTGGAGGCTGATAGCTGCCTACCAGTCACTTAAATTTGGCTGCCATCTAAAAAGTGGGCATCTCTCTCTCTCTTTTACTGCTCCATTCTGGATGTATTTTCCAGGGCCAAAACAAAATGAAGCATGGGTCAGTCAAGTAAAGGTCACTAGAGCAACTGCTACTACAAAAAAAGTCTCCCATGGAAGGATAAACTGGTGCCAGGTTGGGTTAGAGCATTAGGCTTTTACCAGTTGCAAGTCAAAGCCTGGCCATCGACTAAATGAGTGCTTGGGTTCCTGCCCAGCTCTGAGAAGATTAAAGAGGCAACCCCTCCCAGCACTACCCATCCTGGTCTGGGACCCTCATATGTTATTACTTGAGTAAGAGCCACAGTGGGGATGCTGGGGGAGACGTTCTATAGTGTGAAAACCACTTCATAGGGTTTTAACAACACATGTAGTTAAACTCTGACCCATCCAGGGTATGCATACAAGGATTGGTCACAAAGAATTCCAGGTCTTCACAGCTGTCTTAGATCCAGGAGAGAAACTGAGATATGATTAAAATGCGCACGCGCACACACACACACACACACACACACACACACACACACACTCACCATATAAAAACACACAAACAAACAAAAAACCATCACATTTCTGACCCACTACATATGTCCACTCCCCTGCCCCAGATCCCATGCAGGTTTTAATTGGAGAATTTTCTTCCTTTTTCTTCTGCTCTCTCTCTCTCAATTAGGTCAAATAGTAGTCAGTAAGATTGCTGCCTCTGCGGTCCAGGCCCCACTAAGCTTAAAATCTCCAGTCTCCTTTTGTGCATGCCTTTATAGTAAAAGCACTGGGGAAAAACTAGGCAAGAGTTAGGAGAGGGCCAACTAACTGTTTTCCACTTCTGGCATGTGAACATGGCCTAAATCTTCCCATAAGGCATAACAGGAGTTAATCACAGTACTTAGCTGCTTCTGCCACCATCCTGTAGAAGTCTTAGCCTTTCAGAGAATTTAGCATTACAGTCAGACACAGCTGTTAAGTTAACCCATTAATTACTAGGTAACTTGCCTCTCACCTTTATTGTGATTCTGTAAAATGATCACACATGCTCAGGAATGTTCTTAAAAGTTTCATTTTGCCATGTCCCTCATTGGAAATTTAGATAGGTGAGCCATTTCTCACAAATTAGGCATGGTTTTGGGACTTTCTGTACCCATGTAGAGGGAAAGGTTAGTTCAAGAGGAGGTGCGTCACCCGATTTTGGATGTCCACTTGGCCTGAGCCACATCTCTTCGTGGATGTGATGGAGGTGTTTTTTCTTTGAAAGATAGCAAAAATGACTCAAGGGGAATATGAGGCAACCAGGCAAGCCACATGGCCAAAATAGTCCATTGGAAAAATACTGAGGTTCTAGGGAGAGTCAGTTCTCCAAACCAGGGACAAGAGACATTGCTTCTTAATGGAGTGCTTTGTGGAGTATCTGTGGATTTTGCGTAAATATCCTATCTAATAAAAGAGTACTATGCAAATTGACCATCACTCCACCACACAAGATGGCCGCCCCAATGTGGACACAAGATGGCCAGCAGGGGAGAGCAGTTGGGGGTGACCAGGCCTGTAGGGAAGGGCAGTTGCGGGGGACCCAGGCCTGCAGAGGAAAGCAATCGGGCCAGAGGAGCAAATAGGCGTTGATCAGGCTGACAGGGCAGTGGTTAGGGGATGATCAGGCAGGCAGGCAGAAGATGTTAGGGGCAATCAGGAAGGCAGGCAGGTGAGCAGTTGGGAGAATATCTTTGCAATGTACCTTGGTTACTGATTGCTTTGCTAGCTGAGTTTGCTCTTTGCCATTTTTATGAACATAGAAAGCCCTCTGTTTCTGCTCTGTGTAGGCTTTGTGACACTTAGAACCAAAGGTTATTTTGCTGGATTAATATATGAAGATTCTAAGGCTAATTTGAAAGTGTAAAATTTGTGAAGGTTACACATATGTTAATCAAGGGAAGTTTAAACAAAGACCACTAGCTGAAATTGTAGCCTGCCCTTGATTGACAAACCATTTGTCTTCCTCACCTGGGGTGAAGCAGGAGGAGGAAGGGAAAAAAAAGAGAGAGAGCAATATTACTCAGACAAGCGGATTTTGGTTCCAAAAGTGGCAGAATAAGAGGTGGCACTGGCCTAACCTGTGTAGGCACTTAACAAAAGAAGCAGGGCGGGGAAAATTTACAAAGCCCTGTCCAGCAATGCATCCATTGAACTTCCAGTGGGTAGCATGGGTATTAATAGGGACCAGGAACTGAATGGTCCAGTGTCTGCCTCTGACATCACAAACCCAGGCAGGCTTGCCTAAGTGGAACTGACACTGGCTAAGAGGCAGCCACTTCTGTGCCCTTGGGGCATGGAGGCAAGGGAATAGGTATGTCTTCCCAGTGTTTTCTCTACAATTCAAAGTATACTTTGGAGTTATTAAAATATAACAATTTATTAGCCAGATTGAAAAGGACTAATTCAGTGGTCTGGACCAAATCTTTAATGTTAAAACTTGTTTAAGTATTTTTTAAATTTAATTTTATTGTTTAAAGTATTACAAATAGTAGTACATATGTCTCCTTTGTTCTCCCCTATGACTTTCCCCCAGCCTCCCCTATGCCCTGGCACAGGACCTCATTCCCCCATCCCCACAGTGTCTTGTGTCCACTGGTTGTGTTTATATGCATGCATACAAGTCCTTCAGTTGATCTCTTCCCATTCCCCGCAACACTCCTCAGCCTTTTCATTGTAATTTGACAGTCTCTTTGATGCTTCACTGCTTCTGTATCTATCTTTTTATTCATCAGGTTATCATGCTCTTTATTTATCATAAATGAGTGACATCTTGTGGTATTTTTCTTTCACTGACTGGCTTATTTCACTTAGCATAAGTCTTTCTAGTTCCATCCATGCTGCTGCAAATGGTAAGAATTTCTTTTTTATAACAGTGTAATATTTCATTCGGTATATCTACCATAGTTTTCTAATCCACTCATCTACTAAGGAGCATTTAGGCTCTTTCCAAATCTTAGCTATTGTAAATTTTGCTTCTATGAACATAGGGTGCATATATCCTTTGAGATTGGTGTTTCTAGCTTATTGAGGTATATTCCTAGAAGTGGGATTACTGGGTCAAATGAAAGTTCCATTTTTAGTTTTTGGATGAAACTCCATACTTTTCTCCATAGTGGCTGCACCAGTCTGCATTCCACTAGCAGTGCACTAGGGTTCTTTTTCGCCGCATCCTTGCCAGCACTTGTTTGTTGATTTGTTGATGATAGCCATTCTGACAGGTGTGAGATAGTACCTCAATGTCATTTTGATTTGCATGTCTCATATGATTAGTGACTTTGAGCAAGTTTTCATATGTCTTGGCCTTCCTTCTGTATTCTTTTGAAAGGTATCCATTTAGGTCTGTTGCCCATTTTTTTTTATTGGATCATTTATCTTCCTTTTGTTATGTTATATGAGTTCCCTGTAATTTGTTGGAGATTAAACCTTTATTGGAGCCGAAACCAGTTTGGCTCAGTGGATAGAGCATTGGCCTGCAGACTGAAAGGTCCCAGGTTCAATTCCTGTCAAGGGCATGTACCTTGGTTGTGGGCACATCCCCAGTAGGGGGTGTGCAAGAGGCAGCTGATTGATGTTTTTCTCTCATCGATGTTTCTAACTCTCTATCCCTCTCTCTTCCTTTCTGTAAAAAAAACAATAAAATATATTTAAACAACAACAACAAAAAAACCTTTATTGGAGATAACATTGGCAAATATGTTCTTCCATACAGTGGGTTTTCTTGTTGTTTTATTGATGGTTCCTTTTGCTGTGCAAAAGACTTTTATTTTTATTTTTTTAAAATATTTTTTTATTAAGGTATTATCTGTGTACATAGCTTATCATTGCCCCCCCCATAGATGCCCTCCCTCCCCAGAGTTTTGTGTCCATTGGTTGTTCTTATATGCAAGCATACCAGTCCTTCCGTTGATCTCTTATCTCCCCCAGATCTCCCTACCCCCCCCCCCCCCGCTGTCATTTGGCAATCTGCCTGTTGTTTTACTGTCACTATATCTATCTTTCTGTTCACTCGTTTATAATGTTCTTTAATATCCATAAATGAGTGAGGTCATGTAGTGTTTCTCTTTCATTGACTGGCTTATTTCACTCAGCATGATGCTCTCCAATTCCATCCAGGTTACTGCAAATGATGAGAATTCCTTCCTTTTTATGGCAGCATAGTATTCCATGGTGTAGATGTACCATAGTTTTCTGATCCATTCATCTGCTGACGGGTACCTAGGCTGTTTCCAAGTCCTAGCTATTGTAAATTGTGCTGCTATGGACATAGGGGTGCATATATCCTTTCTGATTGGTCTTTCTAGTTTTTGGGGGTATATTCCTAGTAGTGGGATTACTGGGTCAAATGGGAGTTCCATTTTCAGTTTTTTGAGGAAGCTCCATACTGTTCTCCACAGTGGTTGCACCACCCTGCAATCCCACCAGCAGTGCAGGAAGGTTCCTTTTTCTCCGCAACCTCGCCAACATTTGTTGTTTGTTGTTTTCTTGATGTTGGCCATTCTGACAGGTGTGAGATGGTACCGCATTGTTGTTTTGATTTGCATCTCTCGGATAATTAGTGACTTGGAACATGTTTTAATGTGCCTCTTGGCCTTCCTTCTGTCTTCTTTTGAGAGGATTCTATTGAATTCCATTGCCCATTTTTTAATTGGCTCATTCATTTTCCATTTATTGAGTTGTATAAGCTGTCTGTAGATGTTGGAGATTAAACCTTTATCAGTGATATCGTTTGCAAATATGTTCTCCCATACAGTGGGGTTTCTTGTGGTTTTGTTGATGGTTTCTTTTGATGTGAAAAAGCTTTTTATTTTGATGTAGTCCCATTTGTTTATTTTCTCTTTAGCTTCCATTGCCCCTAGGGTTAGTATCAGTGAAGAAGTTCTTGAGGCATATGTATGAGATTTTGCTGCCTGTGGATGCCTCTAGTATTTTTATGGTTTCCCGTCTTATGTTTAAGTCCTGTATCCATTTTGAGTTTATTTTTGTGTATGGTGTAAGTTGGTGATCTAGTTTCATTCTTTTGCATGTATCTGTCCAATTTTGCCAACACCATTCATTTATTGAAAAGACTGTCTTGGTTCCATTGTATGTTCGTGCCTCCTTTGTCAAATATTAATTGAGCATATTGATTTGGGTTGATGTCTGGATTCTCTAATCTATTCCATTGATCAATATGTCTGTTCTTGTGCCAGTACCAGGCTGTTTTGAGAACAGTTGCTTTGTAATACAGCTTGAAATCTGGTATTGAGATTCCTCCTACTTTACTCTTATTTCTCAAGATTGCTGAGGCTAATCGGGCTCTTTTATTGTTCCAAATGAATTTTTGGAGAGTTCTTTCTAGGTCTGTGAAGTACGTCCATGGTATTTTCATGGGGAGTGCATTGAACCTATAAATTTCTTTGGGAAGTATGGACATTTTGATGATGTTCATTCTACCAATCCATGAACATGGTATGTTCTTCCATCTGTTTACATCTTTCTCTATTTCTTTTTTCAGTGTCGTGTAGTTTGCTGCATATAAGTCTTTTACCTCCTTGGTTAAGTTTATTGCTAGGTATCTTAATTTTTTTGGTGCGATGGTAAACGGGATTGCTTTTTTAGTCTCTGTTTCTGTAAGTTCATTATTGGTGTAGAGAAATGCCATTGATTTCTTGGCATGATTTTGTATCCTGCTACATTGCCAAATTTTCTTATTAAGTCTATTAGCTTTTTGATGGAGTCTTTTGGGTTTTTTATGTACAATATCATGTCATCTGCAAATAGTGACAGCTTTACTTCTTCTTTTCCAATTTTGATGCCTTTTATTTCCTCTTCTTGTCTAATTGCAATGGCGAGTACTTGCAGTACTATGTCAAAGAGGAGTGGTGAGAGTGGGCATCCTGTCTGTTCCTGTTCTTAGAGGGAATGGTTTTAGTTTTTGCCCATTGCGCATGATGTTGGCTGTGGGTTTATCATATATAACTTTTATTATGTTGAGGTATGATCCTTGTACTCCCACCTTGTTGAGAGTTTTTATCAGGAAAGGATGTTGGATTTTATCAAATGCCTTTTCTGCATCGATAGATATGACCATATGATTTTTATCTCTCAATTTGTTTATGTGATGTATCACGTTTATTGATTTGCGAATATTGTACCATCCTTGCATTCCTGGAATAAAACCTACTTGGTCATGGTGTATGATCTTCCTGATGGCCGATTTGCTAGAATTTTGTTGAGGATTTTGGCATCTATGTTCATGAGGGATATTGGCCTGTAATTCTCTTTCGTTGAGTTGTCTTTATCTGGTTTTGGTATTAGGGTGATGCTGGCTTCATAGAAGGAGTTTGGCAGTGTTCCTTCCTCTTGAATTTTTTGGAAAAGTCTGAGGAGGATAGGTTTTAGTTCTTCCTTGAATGTTTGGTAAAACTCTCCTGTGAAGCCATCTGGCCATGGGCTTTTGTTTGCTGGAAGCTTTTTGATGACTGCTTCAATTTCTTCCCAAGTTACTGGTCTGTTGAGATTTTTAGCTTCTTCCTGATTGAGTTTTGGAAGGTTGTATTTTTCTAGGAATATGTCCATTTCCTCCAGGTTGTCCAGTTTGTTGGAATAGAGTTGTTCATAGTATTTTGTAACAATCCTTTGTATTTCGGCAGGGTCTGTTGTTATTTCACCTCTTTCATTTCTGTATTTGTTTATTTGGGTCCTCTCTCTTTGTTTCTTGGTTAGCCTGGCTAGAGGCTCATCAATCTTGTTTATCCGTTCAAAGAACCAGCTCTTGGTTTTGTTGATCTTATGTATTGTGTCTTTGTTCTCTATGTCGTTAATCTCCGCTCTGATTTTTATTATTTCCTTCCTTCTGCTTACACTGGGCCTTTCTTGCTGTTCTTTTTCTAACTGTTTGAGTTGTAGGGTTAGATAATTTGTTACCATTCTTTCTTGTTTTTTGCAATAGGCTTGTAGGGATATGAACTTCCCTCTCAAAACAGCTTTTGCTGTATCCCATAGATTTTGGATTGTTGTGTTTTCATTGTCATTAGTTGCCATGATGTTTTTGATTTCTTCCTTGATTTCTCTGGTAACCCAGTCTTTGTTCAATAGCATGCTATTTAGTCTCCATGTGTTTAATTTCTTTGGCTTATTATTATTGTAGTTGATTTCCAATTTTATGGCACTATGATCTGAGAAAATGCTTGATAAGATTTCTATCTTCTTGAATTTGAAGAGACTTTGCCTATGTCCCAACACGTGGTCTATCTTTGAGAATGACCCGTGTGCACTTGAGAAGAATGTATATTCTGTGGCTTTGGGATGAAATGTTCTGAAGATGTCGATTAATTCCATCTGGTCTAGTACGTCATTTAGTATTGACGTTTCTTTACTGATTTTTTTGTTTAGATGATTTGTCCAGAGGTGACAGTGGAGTATTAAAATCTCCTACTATGATTGCATTGCTATTAATCTCTCCGTTAATGTCCTCCAGCAGTTTCTTTATGTATTTGGGTGCTCCCATATTGGGTGCATATATGTTTACCAGGGTTATTTCTTCTTGTTGGATTGCTCCCTTTAGTATAATGAAGTGGCCTTCTATATCTCTTTTTATGTCCTTCACTTTGAGATCTAATTTGTCAGATATAAGTATTGCTACTCCAGCCTTTTTTTCATTTCCGTTCGCCTGGAAAATCTTTTTCCATCCTTTCACCCTCAGCCTGTGTGCATCTTTTTTTCTGAAGTGTGTTTCTTGTAGACAGCAGATATATGGGTCTTGCTTTCTTATCCATTCTGTTACCCTATGTCTTTTGATTGGAGCATTTAAACCATTTATATTTAAAGTTATTATTGATAAGTAGGTATTTGATGCCATTTTTATTCTATACCCCTGTGTTCCTTCTTTGCTTCCTATTTCTTTATTTTTACAGTAAACCCTTTAACATTTCTTGCATTGCTGGTTTGGTGGAGATAAATTCCTTTAGTCTTTTTTTGTCTGTGAAGCTCTTGATTTCATTTTCAATCTTGATTGATAGCCTTGCTGGGAACAGTATTCTTAGATTCAGACCCTTCCTTTGCATGACTTTGTATATTTCATCCCTTTCCCTTCTGGCCTGATGAGTTTCTGTGGAGAAATCAGTTGCTAGTCTGATGGTGGTTCCTTTATGTATAACCTTCTGTCTCTCTATGGCTGCTTTTAAGATTCTTGCTTTGTCGTTGTTGTTTTGCACTTTAATTATAATGTGCCTAGCTGTTTGTCTTTGGGGATTCATTTTGCTTGGGACTCTATGAGCTTCTTGTATTTGTATGTTTTTTTTCTTCTCTATCTCAGGAAAGTTTTCTGTCTTTATATCTTGAAACAGTTTTTCTATGCCTTCCTCTGTTTCCTTTCCTTCTGGAACCCCTATTATTCTAATATTGTTTTGTTTTGTAATGTCCCAAAGTTCCTGTAGGCTCTCTTCCTGCTTTTTAATTTTTTTTTCTAAAAGCTGCTCTAATTGGGTATTTTTTTCCATCTTGTCTTCTAGCTCACTGATGCGGTCCTCTGCTTCATCTAGCCTACTTTTGATGCTTTCTATTGAGTTCTTTACAGTAGCTATGACATTTTTCATTTCTTCTTGGTTCTTCTTAATTTCCTCTTGGGTCTTACTCATATTGTCCAATTTGTCTTCCATTCTTTTTAGCCATCCCATGATCATTTCTCTGAATTCTTGCTCTGGTAGGTTGCTTGCCTCTAAATCGCTTACTTCCTATGAAAGTAAAATGGCTGATTTTCTTTCATAGGTGTGGTGTTTCTTAGCCTCCCCATGATCTATCTTTTTAGGACGCCTGTTTATGTAGTTCTCTCTCTCCTGCTTAGATTTAAAGGTACAAAATACAACACAACCAGGTACAACACACAAGGCACTGAACAGAAAAGCGTTTGCAATATTAATATCCTCCAATAAAGGTGACTAGAACCCAGCTAACAAAATCATACAATCAAATAAACAGAATAAGCAAACCAATCTTACAAAAAAGCATACAACTTTGATATAGTTAGCATTTAGCATAGAACTACAAAGGGCTAGAGAGAAGGATTTTTTTTTTTTAAGGACAGCGACAAGGTTGGTGCGAATGGACTTGGAGTAGGAAGGGTGAAATTTTAGGAGGGGATAAGTATAAAAAATAGGGAAAATCTAGAGCAGTAAAGAGTTAAGATAAGCAGGGCACCAAAGGGAAAGGGTTAGGGAGAGAGTGATGGCATAAAGGTAGGGTTGAGTTAGAATAGAGTGTTGGAGAAGGAAAGGTATAAATAGTCTGTTGAGTAGTAATCCCAAAGGGGAAAAAAAAGAGAAAAGAAAGAAAAAGAAGAAAAAGAGAAAAAAAGAGAAAGAAAAAAAGGATTATAATATGTCACTTAAAAAGTAGTAATAAAAATAAACAAAAGAAAATAAGATAAAAAAGGTAAAATAGTAGTAGTAATAATGTTGATTACCTATAAAAAATGAATTAATTAAAAAGGTAAAATCAAGTGAGGGCAGATGAAAAAATCTTTGTGTAAACTTTGCAATTAAAGTAGGTAAAAACACAAATTAAACAGTTAAAAAGTAAAAATTGAAAATTAAACAAAATTTGCTGTAATGAAGGTCATTCAGTTTCTGTGTTGTTCTGTCTGGCACGCCTGTTCCCCGTCTGGGTGGTAGTTGCAGATCCCTGTGTTTCACTGTTCCTCCGTGTTGATTACAAGTCCTGATTTTGAAGCTGATCTAGAGACCATATGTGCTTTAGCCTCTGGGTGGCAGTGTTTCTGGATGACTTCCAGGACTCTAAAGCCTTTCTATCTTTTTCCCCCTCTCTGTGTCCCTGCTCTATGGAGGGCGGGGGGTGGGGTGGTCCCGAGCTGGCTGCACTCCCCTGTAATTCTGTGGATATTTCTTGGATTCAGATCCAGATGTGCTGCTCCTTAGATATCCCCCCTCTTAGGAGCCCAGTCCACAGACAGGCGCGCCTCCAGCCAAAAACCCTGGGGCTTCCTGCAAATCCAGGACCAGTCCTTCAGCCTCTGTGCACCTGGTGCTCGAGTGAGCTGGTGCGCTCAATCTGGTGCGAGGGGGTTGCTGCGCCGAATCAGGACTACCGGGCTGCGGGGAACTCACCTACCGGATCGCTGCGAAATCTGAGCTCCTCTGAGATCAAGGGTTCGCGCTGACTATGATCAGTTGGTGTTCCTTGGGGCTGTGGATAATCAGGCCTCTGACTCGAACCTCCTCCCTTCCAAGATGGCGAGATTTCCCCGTCCACGCCGGCAAGTATCTCCGGTAAGGGACCCAGCCGTGGGTGGTCAACTGTCCGGGGCTCCCTGATCAGCAGACCTCAAATTTCCTCTGGTGTTTGCCAGTCTCCTGGCTTGTTGACCAGCACTCCTAGCGCAATCCTTAGCTGCTCTCTCTCTCTTCCTCGGGACAAGACTCAGAATCCACCCATCTGCTCTTCCACCATTTTCTCCTCTCAAGTCTTTTATTTTGATGTAGTCCCATTTGTTTGTTTATTTATTTTTTTTTAGTTTCCATTACCCTAGCATCAGCATCAGTGAAGAAATTGCTTGGGCATATGTCTGAGATTTTGCTGCCTGTGGATTCCTCTAGTATTTTTTATGATTCCCTGTCTCATGTTTGTCTTTTATTCATTTTGAGTTTATTTTTGTGAATGGTTTAAGTTGGTGGTCTAGTTTCATTTTTTTGCATGTATCTATCCAATTTTCCCAACACCATTTATTGAAGAGACTGTCTTGACTCCATTGTATGTTCATGCCTCCTTTGTCAAATATTAATTGCGCATAGTGGTTTGGGTCAATTTCTGGGTTCTCCGTTCTATTCCTTTGGTCTATATATCTGTTCTTGTGCCAGTACCATGCTGTTTTGGGAGCAGTGGCTTTGTATTACAGCTTGAAATCTGGCGTTGAGATCCAACCTACTTTCCTCTTCTTTCTCAGGATTGCTGCAGCTATTCGGGTCTTTTTTAAAAATTCCAGATGAATTTTTGAAGAATTCTTTCTAGGTTAAATATTCTGTTGGTATTTCAATTGGGAGTGCATTGAATCTATAGATTGATTTGAGTAGTATGAACATTTTAATAATGTCGATTCTACCAATCCATGAACATGGTATGTTCTTCCTTCTGTTTATGTCTTCCTCTATTTCTTTTTTCAGTGTCCTATAGCTTTCTGCATATAGATCTTTTAACTCCTTAGTTAAGTTTATTCCTAGGTATTTTAATTTTTTGGTGTGATGGTAAATGAGATTGCTTCTTAAGTCTCTCTTTCTGTAAGTTCACTATTGGTGTATAGAAATACCATATATTTCTTGACATTAATTTTGTATCCTGCTACATTGCCATATTCATTTATTAAGTCTAATAATTTTTGATAGAGTCTTTAGTTTTGTTGTTGTTGTTGTTGTTTTTTTTTTTCTTTTAAATCATGTCATCTGTGAATCAGGACAGTTTTACTTCTTCTTTTCCAATGTGGATGTCTTTTATTTCTTCTTCTTGCCTAATCGATATGGCAAATAATTCCAGTACTATGTTAAACAGGAGTGGTGAGATTTGGCATCTCTGTCTTGTTCCTGTTCATAGAGGAAATGGTTTTAATTTTTGCCCATTGAGTATCATGTTGGCTGTGTTTTTGTCATAAACAGCTTTTATTATGTTGAGGTATGATCCTTCTATTTCCACCTTGCTGAGAGTTTTTATCATGAAAGGGTGTTGGATTTTTTCAAATGACTTTTCTGCATCAATTGATATGATCATGTGATTTTTACCTCAATTTCTTTATGTGATTTATCATGTTAATTGATTTGCAGATATTGTACCATCCTTGCATCCCTTTGATAAATCCTACTTGGTCATGGTGCATGATCTTTCTGATGTACTGCTGGATCCGGTTTGCTAGAATTTTGTTGAGGATTTTGGCATCTATGTTCTTGAGGGATATTGGCCTGTAGTTCTCTTCCATTGTATTGTCTTTATCTGGTTTTGGTATTAGGGTAATGCTAGCTTCATAGAATGAGCTTTGAAGTATCCCTTCCTCTTTAATTTTTTGGAATAGTCTTATGAGCATAGGTTTTAGTTCTTCCTTGAATGTTTGGTAAAACTCCCCTGTGAAGCCATCTGGCCATGGGCTTTTGTTTGCTGGAAGCTTTTTGAAGAGTGCTCCATTTTCTTCCATAGTTATAGGCCTATTGATATTTTTAAATTCTTCCTTATTGAGTTTTGGAAGGCTGTATTTTTCTAGGAATATGTCCATTTCCTCCAGGTTTTATTGTTTATTGGAATAGAGTTGTTCATATTTTTTAACAATCCTTTGTATTTCTGTGGGGTCTATTGTTATTTCACCTCTTTCATTTCTGATTTTGTTTATTTGGGTCCTCTCTATTTTCTTTTTGGTGAGCCCGGTTAGAGGTTCATCAATCTTATTTATCCTTTCAAAGAACCAACTCTTGGTTTTGGTGATATTTTGTATTGCTTTTTTTGTCTCTATGTCATTTATTTCTGTTCTGATCTTTATAATTTCCTTCCTTCTGCTTACACAGGACTTTTTTATTGCTCTCTTTCTAACTCTTTGCTTTGAGTTGTAGGGTTAGGTAATTTATTGTTTCTTGTTTTTTGTTTTTTTGCAGTAGGTTTGTAGAGCTATGAACTTCCCTCTCAAGACTGTTTTCACTGTGTCCCATAGATTTTGGATTGTGGTGTTTTCATTATTGTTTGTTACCATTATGCTTTTTTATTTCTTCTTTGATCTCTCTGTTAACCCAGTCATTATTTAATAACATGCTGTTTAGTCTCCAGGTATTTGAATTTTTTGGATTGTTTTTGTTGGATTTGATTTCCAGTTTTAGTCCATTGGGATCTGAGAAGATGCTTGATATGGTTTCTATCTTCTTGAATTTGAAGAGACTATGCCTATGACCAAATATATCTTCTATCTTTGGAAATGACCCATGTGCACTACAGAAGAAAGTATATTATGTGGTTTTGGGGTGAAGTGTTCTGAAGATGTCCATTTATTTCATCTGATCTTGTGAGTCTTTTAGGATTGATGTTTCTTTGCTGATTTTTAAATTTTTTTATTAAGGCATTATATAGGTACATATCCTACCATCTGCCCCCCCCCCCACTCTCTCCCATACATGCCCTTACCCCTGGGAGTTTTGCTCCATTGGTTATACTTATTTGTATTCACACAAGTCTTTATATTGATCTCTTATCTCCCCCACCTTTCCCTAAACTTCCCACTGTAATTTGACATTAAGTTTGATGTTTTACTGTCTCTGTATCTATCTTTTTGTTCAACAGTTCATAATTTTCTTTATTAACCATAAATGAGTGAGATCATGTGGTATTTTCCTTTCATTGGCTGGCTTATTTCACTTAGCATGATGTTCTCCAATTCCATTCAGGTTGCTGCAAATGGTAAGAATTCCTTCTTTTATGGCAGCATAGTATTCCATTATGTAGATGTACCATAGTTTTCTGATCCAGTCATCTGCAGACGGGCACATAGGCTGTTTCTAAATCTTAGCTATTGTAAATTGTACTGCTATGAATGTAGGGGTGCATATATTCATTCTTATTGGTGTTTCCAGTTTCTTAGGATATATTCCTAGGAGTGGGATTACTGGGTCAAATGGGAGTTCCATTTTCAGTTTTTTGAGGAAGCTCCATACTGTTCTCCACAGTGGTTGCACCAGTCTACATTCCCACCAGCAGTGCATGAGAGTTCCATTTTCTCTGCATCCTTGCAAACACTTGTCATTTCTTGATTTGCTGATAGCCATTCTGGCCGCTGTGAGATGATACCGCATTGTCGTTTTGATTTGCATCTCTCAGGTAATTAGTGACGTTGAGCATGTTTGCATGGTCTCTTAGCTTTCCTTCTGTCTTCTTTTGAAAAAATTCTATTTAGTTCAATTGTCCATTTCTTTATTGGATCATTTATCTTCCTTTTATTAAGTTGTGTAAGCTGCCTGTAGATGTTGGAAATTAATCTTTTATCAGTGATAACCTTTGCAAATATCTTCTCCCATTCAGTGAGATTTCTTATTGTTTTGTTTATAGTTTCTTTTACTGTGAAAAAGCTTTTTATTTTGGTATAGTCTCATTTTTTTATTTTTTCTTTAGCTTCCATTGCCCTAGGGTTATATATTCTATATTACTGCCCAACCCCCACCCCTCCATAGATCAGTATCAGTGAAGAAGTTCTTTTGGCATATGTCTGAGATTTTGCTGCCTGTGGATGCCTCTAGTATTTTTATGGTTTCCTGTCTTATGTTGAAGTCCTGTATCCATTTTGAGTTTATTTTTGTGTATGGTGTAAATTGATTATCTAGTTTCATTTTTTTGCATGTATCTGTCCAATTTCCCCAAAACCATTAATTGAAGAGACTGTCTTGACTCCATTGTATGTTCATGCCTCCTTTGTCAAATATTAATTGAGCATAGTGAAGAAACCCCAGGGTTTTGGGCTGGAGGCATCCCTGACTGTGGACAGGGCTCCTAAGTGGGGGATATCTAAGGAGCAGCACCTTTGGATCTGACTCCGAGAGAGTTACTGGGGAGTGCGTGGTCGGCTCGTCCTGCCCAACCCCCACCCCTCCATAGATCAGGGACACAGAGAGGGGAAAAAAGCTAGAAAGGCTTCAGAACTCTGGCAGTCTGCCACCAAGAAACACTGCCACCCACAGGCTACAGTACATATGGACTCTAGAACTGCTTAAAAATCATGATCTGATTACAACACGGAAGAAACACAGGGAACTGCAATTACCACCAAACTGGGAACTGGTGAGCTAGACAGAACAACAGAGGAAGTGAATGACCTTCATTACTGCAAATTTTATTTAATTTTTTATTTTGATTTTCTAATTGTTTAATTTTTTTGTTTTTGTTTTGTTTTTTAATTTACATTATTTGCAAAGTTTACTCAAGACGTTATTTTTTTCATCTTCCCTCACTTGATTTTACCTTTTTAATTAATTCATTTTTATACGTAATCAATATTTTACCTTTTTATCTATTAAAATACTAATATTTTACCTTTTTATCTTTTTAACCTTATTTTCTTTATTTATTTTTATTATCTTTTAAGTGCCATATTATATACTTTTTTTTCTTTTATCTCCCCCCCCCCCTTTTTGGGATTAGTATTCAACAGACTACTTATACCTTTCCTTCTCCAACGCTCTATTCTAACTCATCCCTACCTTTATGCCATCAATCTCTTCCTAACCCTTTCCCTTTGGTGTCCTGCTTATCTTAACCCTTTACTGCTCTAGATTTTCCCTATTTTTTCTATTTACACCCTCCTAAAATTTCACCCTTCCTGTGTATATCTAACTCCAAAATCCCTACTCCAAGACCATTCACACCTACCTTGTCGCTGTCCTGAAAAAAAAATCCTTCTCTCTACCCCTTTGTAGTTGTATGTTGAATGCTAACTATATCAAAGTTTTATGCTTTTTTGTAAGATTGGTTTGCTTATTCTTTTTATTTGATTGTATGATTTTGTTAGCTGGGTTCTAGTCACCTTTATTGAGGATATTAATATTGCAAACACTTTTCTGTTCAGTGCCTTGTGTGTTATACCTGGTTGTGTTGTATTTTTTACCTTTAAATCTAAGCAGGAGAGAGAGAACTACATAACCAGGCATCCTAAAAAGAGAGATAATGGGGGAGGCTAAGAAACAACCCGCCAATGAAAGAAAATCAGGCATCACCAGAGAAGGAAGTAAACAATTTAGAGGCAAGCAACCTACCAGAGCAAGAATTCAGAGTAATGATCATGAGATGGCTAAAATGAATGGAAGACAAATTTGACAATATGAGTAAGACCCAAGAGGAAATGAAGAAGAACCAAGAGGATCTGAAGAAGAACCAAGAGAAAATGAAAGTGACCCAAGAAGAAATGAAAAATGACATCGCTTCTATGAAGAACTCAATAGAAAGCATCAAGAGTAGACTAGAAGAAGCAGAGGACCGCATCAATGAGCTAGAAGACAAAATGGAAAAAAATACCCAATTAGAACAGCTGCTAGAAAAAAAAAATCAAAAAACAGGAGAGCATACGAGAGCTTTGGGACAATACAAAACAAAACAATATTAGGATAATAGGAGTCCCAGAAGGAAAGGAAACTGAGCAAGATATGGAAAAAGCATTTCAAGAAATAATGACAGAAAATTTCCTGAGATAGCGAAGAAAAAACCCACACAAATCCAAGACGCCGGCAGAGTCCCAAACAAAATGCATCCCCAAAGATCAACACCTAGACACATTATAATTAAATTGGCAAAATCCATCGACAAAACCAGAATCTTAAAAGCAGCCAGAGAGAGAGACAGAAAGTTACATATAAAGGAACCCCAATCAGACTAGCAACTGATTTCTCGACAGAAACTCACCAGGCCAGAAGGGAATGGGATGACATATACAAAGTCATGCAAAGGAAGGTTCTGAATCCAAGAATACTGTACCCTGCAAGGCTGTCAATCAAAATTGAAGGTGTAATCAGGAGCTTCACTGACAAAAACAGACTAAAGGAATTTATCTCCAACAAACCAGCAATGCAAAAAATCCTAAAGGGTCTACTGTAAAAATAAAGAAATGGGAAGTGAAGAAGGAACACAGGGGGATAGAATAAAAATGGCATCAAATACCTACCTATCAATAATTACTTTAAATGTAAATGGTTTAAATGCTCTAATCAAAAGACATAGGGTAACGGATTGGATAAGAAAGCAAAACCCATACATCTGCTGTCTACAAGAAACCCATTTCAGAAAAAAAGACACCCACAGACTGAAAGTGAAGGGATGGAGAAAGGTTTTCCAGGTGAAAGGAAATGAAAAAAAAAAAAAAAAAGCTGGGGTAGCAATACTTATATCTGACAAATTTGATCTCAAAGTGAAGGACATAAAAAGAGACAATGAAGGCCACTTCATAATACTAAGGGGAGCAATACAACAAGAAGTAATAACCCTGGTAAACATATATGCACCCAATACAGGAGCACCCAAATACATTAAAAAACTGCTGGAAGACATTAAGGGAGAGTTAATAGCAATACAATCATAGTAGGAAATTTTAATACCCCACTGTCACATTTGGACAAATCATCTAAACAAAAAAAAATCAGCAAAGAAACATCACCACTAAATGACACACTAGACCAGATGGAATTAATCAACATATTCAGAACATTTCACCCCAAAGCCACAGAATACACATTCTTCTCAAGTGCACATGTGTCATTTTCAAAGATAGACCACATGTTGGGACATAGGCAAAGTCTCTTCAAATTCAAGAAGATAGAAATCATAGCAAAGATCTTCTCAGATCATAGTGGCATAAAATTGGAAATCAACTACAATAAAAATAATCCAAGGAAATCAAACACATGGAAACTGAATAGCATGCTATTGAACAAGTACTGGGCTACCACGGAAATCAAGGAAGAAATTAAAAACATCTTGGCAACAAATGACAATGAAAATACAACAATCCAAAATCTATGGGACACAGCAAAAGCAATCTTGAGAGGGAAGTTCATATCTCTGCAAGCCTATTCTAAAAGACAAAAAAAAAAAAAAAAAATGGTAACAAATTATCTAACTCTACAACTCAAACAGTTAGAAAAAGAGCAACAAGAAAAGTCCAGGGTAAGCAGAAGGAAGGAAATAAAAAAATCGGAGTGGAGATAAATGACATAGAGACCAAAGAAACAATACATAAGATCAATAAAACCAAGAGCTGATTCTTTGAAAGAATAAACAAGATTGATGAACCTCTAGCCAGGCTAACCAAGAAACAAAGAGAGAGGACCCAAATAAACAAAATCAGAAATGAAAGAGGTGAAATAACAACAGACCCTGCCGAAATACAAAGGATTGTTACAAAATACTATGAACAACTCTATTCCAACAAACTGGACAACTTGGAGGAAATGGACATATTCCTAGAAAAATATAACCTGCCAAAACTCAATCAGGAAGAATCTAAAAATATCAATAGACCAGTGATTTTGGAAGAAATTGACGGAGTCATCAAAAAGCTTCCAGCAAACAAAAGCCCAGGGCCAGATCGCTTCACAGGAGAATTTTACCATACATTCAAGGAAGAACTAAAACCTATCCTCCTCAGACGATTCCAAAAAATTCAAGAGGAAGTAACACTTTCAAACTCCTTCTATGAAGCCTGCATCACCCTAATACCAAAATCAGATAAAGATAACATAATGAAAGAGAATTACAGGCCAATATCCCTCATGAACGTAGATGCCAAAATCCTCAACAAAATGGTAGCAAATTGGATCCAACAGAACATCAGAAAGATCATACACCATGACCAAGTAGGATTTATTCCCGGATCGCAAGGATGGTACAATATCCGCAAATCAATAAACGTGATACATCACATAAACAAACTGAAAGTTAAAAATCATATAGTCATATCAATTTATGCAGAAAAAGCATTTGATAAAATCCAACACCCTTTCCTGATAAAAACTCTCAACAAGATGGGAGTACAAGGATCATACCTCAGCATAATAAAAGCTATATATGATAAACCCACAGCAAACATCATACTCAATGGGCAAAAACTAAAACCATTCTCCCTAAGAACAGGAACAAGAGAGGGATGCCCACTCTCACCACTTCTGTTTGACATAGTACTGGAAGTACTAGCCATTTCAATTAGAGAAGAAGAGGAAATAAAAGGCATCAAAATTGGAAAAGAAGAAGTGAAGTTGTCCATTTTCGCAGATGACATGATATTGTACATAAAAAAATCCAAAATACTCAATCAAAAAACTAATAGAATTAATAAATGAATTTGGCAATGTAGCAGGATCCAAAATCAACGCTAAGATATCTATGGCATTTCTATACACCAATAGTCAACTCACAGAAACAGAGACTAAAAAAGCAATCACATTTACCATTGCACCCAAAAAATTAAGATACCTGGGAATAAACTTATCTAAGGCGGTAAAAGACCTATACGCAGAAAACTACATGACACTGAAAAAAGAGATAGAGGAAGATGTAAACAGATGGAAGAACATACCATGTTCATGGATTAGTTGAATCAACATAATCAAAATGTCCATACTTCCCAAAGCAATTTATAAGTTCAATGCACTCCCTATTAAAATATCAACGACATACTTCACAGACCTAGAAAGGACCCTTCAAAAGTTCATTTGGAACAATAAAAGTCCCCGAATAGCCTCAGCAATCTTGAGAAAGAAGAATAAAGTAGGAGGGATCTCAATACCAGATTTCAAGTTGTATTACAAAGCCACTGTTCTCAAAACAGCTTGATACTGGCACAAGAACAGACATATTGATCAATGGAATAGATTAGAGAATACAGATATCAACCCAAATCAATATGCTCAATTAATATTTGACAAAGGAGACATGAGCATACAATGGAGCCAAGACAGTCTCTTCCGTAAATGGTGTTGGGAAAATTGGACAGATACATGCAAAAGAATGAAACTAGACCACCAACTTACACCATACACAAAAATAAACTCAAAATGGATACAAGACTTAAACATAAGATGGGAAACCATAAAAATACTAGAGATTTCCACAGGCAGCAAAATCTCAGACATATGCCTAAAGAACTTTTTCACTGATACTAACCCTAGGGCAATGGAAGCTAAAGAGAAAATGAACAAGTGGGACTACATCAAAATAAAAAGCTTTATTATAGCAAAAGAAACTATCAACAAAACAACTAGAAGTCCCACGGTATGGGAGAACATATTTGCAAATGATATCACTGATAATGGTTTAATCTCCAACATCTACAGACAGCTTATAAAACTCAATAAAAGGGAAATAAATGAGCCAATTAAAAAATGGAAGATGGACCTAAATAGAATCATCTCAAAAGAAGACAGAAGGAAGGCCAAGAGGCACATGAAAACATGCTCAAATCACTAATCATCCAAGAGATGCAAATCAAAACAACAATGCGGTACCATCTCACACCTGTCAGAATGGCCAACATCAAGAAAACAACAAACAACAAATGTTGGCAAGGTTGCGGAGAAAAAGGAACCTTCCTGCACTGCTGGTGGGATTGCAGGGTGGTGCAACCACTATGGAGAACAGTATGGAGCTTCCTCAAAAAACTGAAAATGGAACTCCCATTTGACCCAGTAATCCCACTACTGGGAATATACCCCAAGAAACTAGAAAGACCAATCAGAAAGGATATATGCACCCCTATGTTCATTGCAGCACAATTTACAATAGCTAGGATTTGGAAACAGCCTAGGTGCCCATCAGCAGATGAATGGATCAGAAAACTATGGTACATCTACACCATGGAATACTATGCTGCCATAAAAAGAAAGGAATTCTCATCATTTGCAGTAACCTGAATGGAATTGGAGAGCATCATGCTGAGTGAAATAAGCCAGTCTATGAAAGAGAAACACCACCTGACTTCACTCATTTATGGATATTAAAGAACATTATAAACTAATGAACAGAAAGATAGATATAGAGACAGTAAAACAACAAGCAGACTGTCAAATGACAGCGGAGGGGGGGGTAGGGAGATCTGGGGGAGGTAAGAGATCAACTGAAGGACTGGTATACATGCATATAAGTACAACCAATGGACACAAAACTCTGGGAAGGGAGGGCATGTATGGGAGGGGAGCAATGGTAAGCTTTGCACACATATAATACCTTAATAATTAAAAAAATATTAATTGAGCATAATGATTTGGGTTGATATCTGGATTCTCTATTCTATTCCATTGATCTATATGTCTGTTCTTGTGCCAGTACCATGTTGTTTTGAGAGCAATGGCTTTGTATAACAGCTTACAATCTGGTATTGAGATACCTCTTACTTTGTTCTTGTTTTCCAGTATATTTTGGGTCTTCTTTTTATTCCAGAAGAATTTTTGAAAAGTTCTTTCTAGGTTTGTGAAATGTGCCATTGGTATTTTAATGGAGAATGCATTGAATCTATAGAATGCTTTTGGTAGTATGGACATTTTAATGATATTGATTCTACCAATCCATGAACATTGTATGTTCTTCCATCTGTTTATGCCTTCCTCTATCTCTTTTTTCAGTGTCGTGTAGTTTTCTGCATATAGATCTTTTACCTTCTTAGTTAAGTTTATTCCTAGGTATCTTAATCTTTTTTGGTGTGATAGTAAACGTGACTGCTTTTTAAGTCTCTCTTTCTGTAAGTTCACTATTGGTGTATAGAAAGGCCATATGTTTCTTGGCATTAATTTTCTATCTTGCTACATTTCCAAATTCATTTATTAAGTCTATTAGTTTTTTGATGGAATCTTGTTTTTTTTAATGTATAATATATGTCATTTGCAAATAAGGACAGTTTTACTTCTTCTTTTCCATCTTTGCTGGGGTTTTTTTTTGTTTAGAGGATTTATCCAGTGGTGAGAATGAGGTATTAAAATCCCCTACTATGATTCTTTTTTTTTTTTTTAATAAATCTTTATTGTTCATATTATTACAAATGTTCCTCATTCCCCCCCCCATTGCTCCCCTACACCAAGTTTCCATTCAATTCTCTGCCCTTTCCCCATCCCCCATTGTCCTCATCCATAGGTGCAGTTTATGTTCAGTCTCTTCCCGCCCTGCCCCACTCCCCATTTCCCTGAGAATCATCAGTCCACTCCCCTTCCATACCTCTGATTCTATTATATTCACCAGTTAATATTGTTCATCATGATTTTTACTTCCCTTGGTTTTTAGACTCACTTGTTGATAGTTACGTGTTTGTTTATAATTTTTATCTTTATTTTCTTCCTCTTCCTAAAGAACCCCTTTTAGCAATTCATATAATTCTGGCTTGGCAGTGATGAATTCCTTTAGCTTAAATTTATTTGTGAAGCTCTTTATCTGGCCTTCGATTCTGAGTGATAACTTTGCTGGGTAGAGTATTTTTGGATGTAGGTTCTTGTTGTTCAGCACCTTGAATATTTCTTGCCATTCCCGTCTGGCCTGCATGGTTTCTGTTGAGAAATCAGCTGACAGTCGTATGGGTGCCCCTTTATAGGTAACTACCTGCTTTTGTCTTGCTGCTTTTAATATTCTCTCTTTGTCTTTAGCTCTTGGAATTTTAATTATGATGTGTCTTGGTGTGGTTCTTTTTGGATTCCTTTTGTTTGGGGTTCTGTGTGCTTCCTGGATGTGTAAGTCTATTTCTTTCACCAGGTGGGGGAAGTTTTCTGTCACTATTTCTTTCAATATGTTTTCGGTATCTTGCTTTCTGTCATCTTCTGGGATGCCCATAATTCTGATGTTGGTTCGCTTGAAGTTGTCCCACAGGTTTCTTACATTATCTTCAACTTTCTGGATTCTCTTGTCTTCTTGCTTCTGTGGAGGAGTGTCCTCTGGCTCTTTGTGTTCCAAATCTTGGACTTGATCCTTGCAATCTTCCAATCTGTTTTTAGGACTCTGTATAATATTATTTATTTCAGAGATTGTATTCTTTATTTCTAGTTGACCCTTCATTATTTCTTGTTGATCCCTTATCATATCCTCATAGGTCTCATTTATTTTATCGGCCTTTTCTAAGAGATTGTTGAACAACCTTATAAGCGTGGCTTTGAATTCTATATCCAGTCGCTTTTTGTCCTCCATTTCTTTTGTTTGTGATCTGTTTCCTCGTTTCGGCATTTTCGCTGCTTCCCTGAGTTGGTAGGTTGGGAGGATCAGCTGTGTCTATGCCAGGAGACAACCTTATTCCACTAGACTTGGAAACCTGAAAAAGCCTCTCTGATTTCAGCTTGGAAGGGGCAGAGTTTCAGGGTGGAGCCTACAGCCTTGGCTTCTGGTTAGCCCCGCCCTCGGAGGTTCCTGAGTCTCAGTGTACCTCAGTGTCCTTTGGTACTCGCTGCAAGCACCTCTGAGAGAAAGGCACTCTAGAGTTTCGCCCACTACCAGACAGTGTAGTCTCTCCCCCAACAAGCCCACAACTGGGGTTCAGAGCAGTTGGAAGTGGGGTTAAGAACAGTCCGGAGCTTATGTCTCCTTCCCGCCAGGGCAATCTCGCGGCCCAAGCAACAGTCTGTCCTCTGTGCGCACAATGTGCGCGACTCAGGGGCTCTGCTTTTCGCCGTTCCCCCTGAGCTTCTGTCTTACAGCCCAGATTCCCTCTGTATGAGGCTGGAGCCCGAGGGTTTTGCCCAGGACTGGGGTTCAGTGCAGTCAGAACTGGGGCTCAGCACAGTCCTGAGCTTTTGTCTCCTTCCTGCTGGGGCAATTCAGCAGCTCAGCGAACAGTCCCTCCTCTGCGCGCAATGTGCGCGACTCTGGAGCTCTGCCTTTTTTCCGCTCAGCTGAGCTTCCGCCTTACAGCCCAGGTTCCCTCTGTATGAGCCTGGGACCCCCGGGGTCTTGCCCAGAACTGGGGTTCAGTGCAGTCGGAGTTGGGGTTCAGCACAGTCCGGAGCTTTTATGTCCTTCCCGAAGGGAACGCCAGCCAGGCACTCAGCCGCCCCTCCTCTCCGGCTCCGTCCTCTCCCCGTGCACACAGTGTCTCCGTACCTCAGGCTTTTACAGCTCCTCTGGTTTTCCTTCTGGTTTTCTCTTTCCTTCTAGTTGTAGAATTTCCAGTCAGTCAACTTTCCTGTAGTTCTGGATAGTGTCCACTCTATATTTTAGTTGTATTTTTTGAAATTGTTGAGTGCGGCTGCAGTTAGGCTTTTACCTCTGCCGCCATCTTGTTGTCTATACTACTATGATTCTTTTGCTGTAAATCTATCTCTTGGTTTCCTCCAGGGTGTTCCTGTATTGGGTGCATATAGGTTTATCAGAGTTATTTCTTTTTGTTGGATTTCTCCCTTTAGTATTATGAAGTGGCCTTTCTTATTTTTTCTATGTCCTTCACTTTGAGATCTAATTTGTCAGATATAAGTATTGCTATACCAGCTTTTTTATTTTTCATCTCCATTCACCTGAAAAACCTTTTCTCATCTTTCACCATCAATATGTCTTTGTCTTTTTTTCTGAGGTGGGTTTCCCAAAGACAGCAGATATATGGATCGTGTTTTCTTATCCATTCAGTTACCCTATCTCTTTTGATTGGGGCATTTAATCCATTTACATTTAAAGTTTTTATTGATAGTTACTTGTTTGTTGCAATTTTTATTTCTGTATTCCTTCTTTGCTTGCTATTTCTTTTTTTTCACACCAGTCCCTTTAGCATTTTTTGCATAGTCAGTTTGGTATTAAGAAACTCCTTAGTTCTTTTTGTCTGTAAAGTTCACGATTTCACTCTCAATTTTGATTGATAGCCTTGCTGGGTATAGTATTCTTTGATTCAGACCCTTGCTTTGTATGACTTTGTATATTTTATTCCATTCCCTTTTGGCCTGATGTGTTTCTGTTGAGAAATAAATCACTAATCTAATGGGGGATCATTTGTAGGTAACTTTCTGTCTCTCTCTGGCAGCCTTTAAGATTCTTACTTTGTCATTGGTGTTTGCCAATTTAATTATAATGTGCCATGGTATCAGGCTTTTGGGGTTCATTTTGTTGGGACTCTGTGAACTTCTTGGATTTGTGTGAGTTTTTTCTTCCTTATATCAGGGAAGTTTTCTGTCACTATTTCTTCAAACAGGTTTACTATTCCTCGCTCAGTTTTCTCTCCTTCTAGCACCCCTTTAAGTGGAAATTATTTTGTTCGGTGTTGTCCAAAGTTTCCTTAGGTTTTCTCCTGTTTTTTAATTTTTTTCCCTAGATACTGCTCTGCTTAGGTATTTTTTTCCTTACTTTTCTTCTAGCTCACTGATGTGGTACTCTGCTTCCAGTTTACTGTTGATTCTTTCTATTGAGTTTTTTTTTTTTTATAGCAGTGATGCTATTTTTCATTTCTTCCTGGTTCTTCTTCAATTCCTCTTGTTTCTTATACATATTGTTGAATTTGTCTTCCATTCTTTTCAGCCACCTTATTACTATTTCTCTGAATTCTTTCTCTGACAGATTTCTTGCTTCCTTTTCATTTACTTCCTCTTCTGGTGATGCCTCCTTTTCTTTCATATGCAGGCTGTTTCTTTGTCTCTCCCTGATCTCTCTTCTCCAGGTGTTTGGTTATGTAGTTCTATCTCTCTTGTGTTGTTTTAAAGGCACAAAAACACAACAAGGCACAACACACAGGCACTGAACACAAATGTATTCAGGATACTAATAATCCCAAATAAAGGTGACCACCAAAGAAAAGAGAATTAGGGGATAAGAAAGAATAAGAATAAAAGGAGTGAAAAAATGAAATTGAGAAAGGGGAATAAAAGTAAGGGAGAAAAAATAGATAAAAAAGAACAAGGGAAAAAACCTCTTCCTATAGGGAGAAAACGCCAATAGAACACCTAATTATCCTACCAAATGCAAGAAACAAATACCTAGAGATGAATGGGAACTACAAACAACAACTAATATCAAGTGAGGCATGGAAAAAGAGATTCAACAAATAAACAAAAATAGAACAAGAAAACAAAAAGAAAGAGTGAAACAATCTCACAAACAAGCATAAAAAACCAATGTAATCAACAATAAAGCAAACATCAACAAAAAGATAGAGAAAAAATGGATAGTGAAGAAAGAGGAGAGAGAAGTTTGTATGGACTTAGAGCAGGGGATTAGAAATTAAATATTTAAGTAGGATGAATTTTTAACGGGGTAAAAAAAGGAATCTGGAAAATATAAAGCAGAAATAGGGTAAGATAAACAGGATAACAAAAAGAGAAAAGTGAGAGAATGTTTGAATAAAGGTAAAGTTGAGATAGAGTAAAATGATGCTAAAGGAAAGATGAAAACAGAATGTAAAACACTAATTCCAAAATAAAATAGAGAAAATAAAATGACACTTAAAAACGGTAAAATAGAAGTAGTAAAAGTACTGATTAAAAATAAAAATGTAATAATTAAAAAGGTAAAACCAAGTGAGGAAAAAAGAAAAAAAAATGAGTTTCCTAAGTAAAAGATGGGGAAAAAAGAAAGAAAAAATGTGCAGTAGTGAAAGTCATTCACTTCCTCTACTATTCCATTTTGCACACCTATTTCCTAATCAGGACAGTATTGAAGTTCTCTGTACTCTACTGCTCCTCAGTGTTGTAAGCCACAGTCCTGATTTTCCAGCAGGCAGTACTTCCTTATTTCTTATACTCCTTTATTTGTGTTTACACAAGAATCAATTTGTGTTTCAACCCTGGAGTGGTAGTGTTTCTGGATTGACCTCTGGGTCTATAAGTCTTCTCTAGCTAGAGCTTAGATTTTGTTTTCCCTGTCACACTTAAGACTGGTTTGGGGTAACGGGCTGCCCCAGAGCTGGTTCTCTGATCTTTATTCCCTGCTTTGATCCCCAGGTTCCACAAAAACAACTTTCCCCTGCATCTCTTAATGTGTCCCCAATCGGGTGATCCTATGTTCTGAGCTTAGTTATTAAAAGCAAGAATTAAAAGAGAAAAAAAGAAAAGATAATAAAAAAGAGCCAGAGTAAGTGTGTGAACTTGCAGCTTTCACTCTCTGGTACTGCTTGCAAGTCTATGCAGTCTTTTTTCCTCCTAGCTCTAAGCAGCTGGCACACTGTTAAAATTTTTTGATTGCCTTTTTGCGCCCAGTTCAGTTATGGGTGCTTTTTAGAGTTGTCTTCTGTTAGCAGCCCTGAGGATTCCCTTCCACATTCATGAATCACCCTTGCCCCAGTGGCCACGGATTTTTTGGGCTGCAGACTTCCTGGATCCTCTAGTTCCCATTGTGTGCATTTCTCTCTCCTGCCTGGGTCATAGACCTTACTTTTTCCTACACAAAATCCATGAGAGGGTACAGAGCTCCTTCAAGTTGCTTAGGGTCTGGTGTTCCTATGTTTTCAGCTGTTCCCTGGGTTGGTGGTGGTATAGATTCCTGGGATTTTTAGTTTTCTGATAACAATCTCTCTCCCCTTCAAGATGGCATGGTCTCCATGTCAAAGCCGGTTGCTCAGGGAAGGATTTCAGCAGCAGTGGAGGCTGTCTGGTCAGGAGAACCTCGCCTGGCAATCTCCAACAGTCCCTTGGAATATAGCTGTCCCTCAACTCACAAATAAACACTCCCTGTGTGACCACACACTCTCCTTTCATTCTTTCACTCACACACTATCTTGCAGTCTGCCTTCCTGAAGGTATCCATCTTCTGAGGTTCCTGGTTTAAGTCTTAATAATCTTTAAATTGAGTATATTTGACAGCTTTCCAAGTGTAATATGAAATATGGTGGCAACCATACTTGGGTAAAACTGCTGTTTGGATTTTAACCCTGCTATTCTGGCTTCAGCATTCGCTGACTTGCTTAAATAAGAGTAGTTACCTCAGCTTCCAGATGGAGACCTGGAGACTAAGGCAATTTTCCTGTGCCTGGGACCAGAACTACAGGAGACTGATTCCCACTGACTCAGTAGCTTCAGGGGTATAAACTGTAGATAACCTTTAGAGACTAACCACTGAGCTCTGCTTCTGTATTATCGGCTATCACAAGATTGGGCCACATTCCAATGTCCAGCAGGATGTGGCTGTGAATGACCCTGCAGGGTGTTCCCAGCCTTTAGAATTTAGAATTTAGAACAAAGGAAAATTCTTGTGGTTTAGACCTTTAAAAGGACTGCCTACACCTGGAACAGTGCAGTCATGTGGACTCCTGCATGTGGTGCTCTTGCAGCTGTCCTGTCCAGTTCAATAAATCCTTGCCTGCTTTTTTAAAATCAACCATCAACCTCTGGCGGTCTTATTTTGAATCCAGAGTTCGACCCCAAAACATAATATTTTAAGAATTTAACTGAGAGACAGCATTGTGACATCTCAAGGGCCCTTAGCTGACACAAAGATTTATGCTTTCTCCATAAAAAGAAATATTTTTGAACTAAATTAGACCAATACAATATACTGCGAATTGCATGAGTATTTAAATATATATACTTTGGATGTTATAGAAATTTCAGTCTTCTTTAGAAAAAAACTTACACAGATTTAAAGCCAACTTTGAAATGGAAACTTTCAGTTAGGGAAAAGGGAAAGCATAGTAATTCTCTGCATCTGCCAATGACATTCTGGGTATTTGTGTTTCACATATTAGAGGTTTTAAATTATTTTCAATGCTTAATACATCATCTGCAATAAGCCACATGCTATTTTTATATACACATTTTTTTTTGTTGTACTAGAAGGTTGTTGTCTCAGAATATTATTAAATAAGGTTTTACCAATTGCATTTTAAAGAAATCTATAACAATGCCATATTTGAATTTTGTCATTCAACTGACAGCCATCTCAATACTTTGGTTCATTTAAGTATTTAGAAAGACCCATGGAAGAAACTCTGACATACTCTACATTGCAGGTGCTAAGCAGGTCATATATTTGAATTAAAAGGAGTTTGTAGAATTTCAGGTTATTATTAAAGTATATATAGAAGGTGATACCCCCTCCCAGAATACCTGAGTAAAATATACAGGTGAGCACTAAATAATGTATTAATTATAAAGATATAAATAGTTCAGGTAACTGTTTACACCCTTTGATAATGTAGTAAGGGTAAACGCTCTTCCCCAGGCAGACAGATAATCTAGTTTCCTGTCAGGAACTATCTTTGAAAAAATGTTGTAATTTATATTCGAATATACCAAACCTGGTTTTCGAGAGCTAGTGGCAAATAAAAACTAAAGTTTAAATTTGCCTCATAAAAAACTTAGAGGACAGAATAGCAACAGCAATCCTGAGAAAGAAGAGTAAAGTAGGAGGGATCTCAATACCAGATTTCAAGCTGTATTACAAAGCAACTGTTCTCAAAACAGCTTGGTACTGGCACAAGAACAGACATATAGATCAATGGATTTGAATAGAGAATCCAGCTATCAACCCAAATCAATATGCTCAATCAATATTTGACAAAGGAGGTATGAACATACAATGGAGTCAAGACAGTCTCTTCAATAAATGGTGTTGGGAAAATTGGACAGATACATGCAAAAGAATGAAACTACATCACCAACTTACACCATACACAAAAATAAACTCAAAATGGATACAGGACTTAAACATAAGATGGGAAACCATAAAAATACTAGGGACATCCAAAGGCAGCAAAATCTCAGACCTATGTCAAAAGAACTTCTTCACTGATATTATCCCTAGGGCAATGGAAGCTAAAGATAAAATAAATAAATGGGACTACAGCAAAATAAAAAAGCTTTTTTACAGCAAAAGAAACCATCAACAAAAGAACAAGAAAACCCACTGTATGGGAGAACATATTTAAAAATGATATCACTGATAAAGGTTTAAGCTCCAACAGACAGCTTATACAACTTAATAAAAGGAAGATAAATGAGCCAATTAAAAAGTGGGCACTGGACCTAAATAGAATCTTCTCAAAAGAAGACAGAAAGAAGGCCAAGAGGCACATGAAAACATGCTCAAAGTCACTAATTATCTGAGAGATGTAAATCAAAACAATGTGGTACCATCTCAAACCTGTCAGAATGGCCAACATCAACAAATCAACAAATGACAAGTGTTGGCAAGGTTGCAGAGAAAAAGGAACCCTGGTGCACTGCTGGTGGGAATGCAGACAGATACAATCACTGCGGAGAACAGTATGGAGCTTCCTCAAAAAACTGAAAATGGAACTCCCATTTGACCCAGTAATCCCACTACTAGGAATATACCCCAAGAAACCAGAAACACCAATCAGAAAGGATATATGCACCCCTATGTTCATAGCAGCACAATTTACAATAGCTAGGATTTGGAAACAGCCTAGGTGCCCATCAGCAGATGAATGGATCAGAAAACTATGGTACATCTACACCATGGAATACTATGCTGCCATAAAAAGGAAGGAATTCTCATCATTTGCAGTAACCTGGATGGAATTGGAGAGCATCATGCTGAGTGAAATAAGCCAGTCAATGAAAGAGAAACACTACATGACCTCACTCATTTATGGATATTAAAGAACATTATAAATGAATGAACAGAAAGATAGATATAGTGACAGTAAAACAATAAGCAGACTGTCAAATGACAGCGGGGGAGGGGGTGGGGGGGAGGGTAGGGAGATCTGGGGGAGATAAGAGATCAACTGAAGGACTGGTATGCTTGCATATAAGAACAACCAATGGACACAAAACTCTGGAGAGGGAGGGCATCTATGGGAGGGTGGGGTGGGTAATGGTAAACTATGTACACAGATAATACCTTAATAAAGTTAAAAAAAAAGACTGTGCAAAGCTGCCATTGTCATAAATCACAATTCCATATATATATATAACATATAACATATAACATATAACATATAACATATAACATATAACATATAACATATAACATATATGACATATAATATATATGACATATAATATATAATATAATATATAATATATATAATATATGGGTCTGTGGCTAGGACTCTATTTCATTGTGATATATATATATATACATATATATATATATATATATCTGTGGCTAGGATTCTATTTATTTCATTGTGATATTGTAAACCCTACATTTTTCTTCTATTTTAATTTTTTTTAGTTATTTTTGGTCATTTGCATATCCATATACATTTTAAAATCATCTTGTAAAATTTCTTTGGTAATGTAGATTACATTAGATAAATTTGGGGAAAATTGGTATTATCATATTAGTATTCTAATCCATAGTTATAATTTATCTATTTATATGTCTTCAATTTATTTCAATATTGTTTTAAGTTTTAATGTGCAGTTTTATACATATTTTGCTGTATATATTTCTGGGAATATGATATTTTAGATGTTATTGTAAAATTATGTTTAAAGTTTTAATTTTCTGAAGAAATTTTCTGTGCTATAGAAATGAAATAGATTTTTGAATGTTGATTGAAAAATACTAGCCTAGCTAAAATGAACTACTGTATTTTCCAGCGTATGAGACGATTTTTTGGCCCTGAAAAATACGTATTTGCCGGCATATAAGACGACTGGGCGTATAAGACGACCCCCTAACATTTCCACTAAAAATACAGAGTTTGTTATATACTCGCCGTATAAGACTACCCCCCACTTGGAGGCATATTTTTCAGGGCTAAAAAATCGTCTTATACACCGGCAAATACAGTAAATGATGCATAACAAATACTAGATAATTTCCTACACAATGGAGAATTTTCTGCTCAATATTTTAATGTTTATATTTTTATAAAGCATCATAAGAAAATACAGCAATCCAGTATTAATTTTATATTTCACTGTAACAGATTACTACAAACTTAGTGACTTCAAACAATACAAATTTATTATAATTCTGGAGTCCAGTGTCAAAAATCAATCAGTCTATGTTCCTTGTGGAGACTATGGGGAAAATTTTTTTTCTCATGCCTCTTAAAGCTTCTATAGGCCACTTGCATTACTTTGTTTGTGGCCCCACATAACTCTGACCATTCCTGTTGTGAACACATTCCCCTTTCTCATGCTGATATTCCTATCCTAATATATAAACACCCTGGGTCATAATGACCAGTAACAACCAAGGCTTGACCAAACAGAAGTCAGTCCTGCTGACTGCTTCCGCTGCAGTGCAGTGCCCCAGCACTGACTGCTGAGGGGGCTGTGAATCAGTGCCAGAGAGAGGCCTGGAGAGAGAAGCAGGGACTGTTCCATTGCCTCTGTGGCAGCTGTTGATCAATACTTGCCTCTCTCTTTCTCTCCCAGTCTGGCCAGCAGCCATGCTTCCATTTATCTTCAGGCCTCTAAGGGAGCTGCTGGTCAGTGCTACCTTTCTGATCAGGCCCTGTTGATAGGCCCAGAGATTCTGACTGGCATAGAAACCAACCAATCAGAACCAAATCTGGGTGAAGTGTGAGGAGCCAAAGGCTGCATTGGTGACAGAACTTTTGACACTGACTGGAATAGAAAACAACCAATCAGAACCAAACTGGCCAGCAGAGGCGGGCAGTTGGGGGGCAATACCAGGGGAGGGAAGTTGGAGGCAACCATGCTTGAAGGGGAGGACAGTTGGACCCAAAATCAGGCCAGCATGGGAGGACAGTTGGGGGCGAGATCAGGGTGGCATGGGAGGGCAGTTGGGGCAACTAGGCCATCAAGGGAGTGCACTTGGGGGCAAGATCAAGCCAGTAGGAGAGGGCATTTGGGAGTGAGATCAGGCTAGCAAGGGAGGGCAGTTGGGGGTGAGATTAGGCCCACAAGGGAGGGAAATGTGGGCAACCAGGACTGCAGGGTAGTTGGGGATAAGATCAGGCTAGTAGAGGAGGGCAGGTGGGAGTGAGATCAAGCCAGTAGGGGAGGGCATTTGGGGGTGAGATCAGCCAGCAGGAGAGAGCAATTGGGGGCGAGATCAGGCCGGCAAGGGAGGACAGTTAGGGGTGATCAGGCAGGCAGGCAGGTGAGCGATTAGGTCCCAGATTGCAAGAGGGATGTCCAATTGGAAAGGGTGCAGGCTGGACTGAGGGAATCCCCACTCCATGCACGAATTTTGTGCACCAGGTCACTGGTCTTTTATAAAGACCCTGTGATTATAATGGGCCTACCTAGATAATTCAGGATACTCTCATTTCAAGATGATTAACTTAATTATATCTGCAAAGTCCCCTTTTTAATGAAAGGTAATCTATTCTCAGGTTCTGGGGATAAGAAGTGGACATGTTGGGGGGAATATTATTCAACATAACATATCATCTATGGTTTATTTACCTTGCTATAGTCTCAAGAAAATTAGACTTCTACAAAAAATAGTCTAATAAAATAGATAGAATGAAATTAAAAATCTATCTTCAATAAAAAATATTTTTTGGCATTGTCTTTAAAACAAACCTCTGCTTGAACTGTACTGCCAAAATAGTTTGGAAATCTTTGTGGAGAATTATTAGTGACCTTAATTTTTGTGGAATTAGAAATGTTTGTTCAGAGTATTTATACTTATGTAGGATACTATTCTTTGTTTAAAACGTTCTGGGCTTGCTGAAACCAATTTGGCTTAGTGGATAGAGCATAGGTCTGCAGATTGAAAGGTCCCAGGTTCGATTCTGGTCAAGGGCATGTACCTTGGTTGTGGGAACATCCCCAGTAGGGGGTGTTCAAGAGGCAGCTGATCGATGATTCTCCCTCATCAATGTTTCTAACTCTCTGTCCCTCTCTCTTCCTCTCTGTAAAAAATCAATAAAATAAAAAACAAACAAAAAATCATCTGGGCTTTCTTCATCATTATACTTATTCTCTGGGACCTTAGTACTTTTGTGTCTAACTATAAAATAAAATTATAGTCTATTCATTATAGAGTTTGTTCATAAAACCTCACTTATTTATAAATAATAATATTTGTCCTTTTATTTGAGCTTTAAAATACGGTTGCATTTTACGTGCTTCCTAATGATAAAAGTATAGAACTATATTTTTATCTTAGGATAAATACCCAAGTGGCCAGTTGCAAGCCTGACACATTATTGAGATATTTATTAGAATTCTAAAAATGTTTGCATTGTACTATATTATATTAAACTAAAGGCTTGGTGCACAAAATTTGGGAAGGGGAAGTCCCTCAGACCAGCCTGCACCCTTGCCAATCTGGGACATATCTCTCATAATCCAGGACTCCGAACTGCTCACCTGCCTCTGCTTGATTGGTCCTAACCACTCTGCCTGCCAGCCCGATTACCCCCTAATCATGTCCCTGCCAGCCTAATCAAGGACTACTGCTCCCCAGCTGGCATGATTGCCCCTAACTGCCTTCCCCTGCAAGCCTGGTCATCCTTAACTAACCTCCCCTTCTAGTCTGGTCACCTCTAATTGTCCTCCCCTGCAGGCCTGGTTGCCCCCAACTACACTCCCCTGCTGGCCTGGTCACCCCTAACTGCCCTCCCTGCTGAACTGATCACCCACAACTGACCTCCCTTGCAGACCTGGGTCCTCCTCAACTGTTCACCCCTGCTGTTCTGGTCCTCCCAACTGCCTTCTCCTCATGTCATGCTCCCCCCAATTGCCCTCCCCTGCTGGCCTGGTGTCCCCAACTGCCCTCTTCTGCTGTCCCAGTCACCTCTAACTGCCCTCCCTGCTGGCCTGATCACCCACAACTGCTCTACCCTGCAAGCCTGGGTCTCCCCCAACTGCCCTCCTTTGCTGGCCTGGTCACCCTTAACTGTCCACAACTGCCCTCCCCTGCAGGCCATCTTGTGGTGGTCATCTTTGACCACATGGGGCGGCCATCTTGTGTCTTGGAGTGACAGTCAATTTTCATATTACTTTTTTATTAGATAGGACTTTAAAATATAATACTATACAGAATAACAAAAATTGTGTTACATAGCTTATACTCTTTCTCTAAGATATTTGAATATAATTAAAATTCTAGAAAGAGAAATTACATTTAAAATATAGCATTTTGTAGCACTGAAAATATGCAAATTGATCATCACTCCAACACACAAGATGGCTGCCCCATGTGATCAAAGATGGCTGTCCTCAAGTGGATACAAGCTGACCACCACAAGATGGCCAGAAAGGGATCGCAGTTGGGAGGGACCAGGCATATAAGGAAGAGCAGTTGGGGATGATCAAGCCTGTAGGGGACGGCAGTTAGGGGTGACCAAGCTGGCAGAGGAGAGAAGTTGGGGGCAGCTGAGCTTACAGGGAAGGGCAGTTGGGGGTACCAGGCCTGCAGTGGAGGACAGTTAGGGGCAATCAGGCTGGCAGGGGAGCAATTAGGCATCAATCAGGCTGTCAGGGGAATGGTTATGGGGGGATCAGGCTGGCAGGCAGAAGCAGATAGAGGCAATCAGGAAGGCAGGCAGGCAAGCAGTTAGCAGCCAGCAGTCCTGGATTGTGAGAGAGATGTCCAACTGCCCATTTAGGCCTGATCCTACCAGGCAGTAGTGGTCCATATTGGAGAGAGTGCAGGCTGGGCTGAGGGACACACATCCCCATGCACAAATGTCATGCACTGGGCCTCTAGTATATATATAAAAGCCCAAGTGACCGTTACAACCAAACGATAATCAAATAGGTTGTGTGGGGAAACCAGGCTGGCAGGAGTTTAGTGAGGGTTGACCAAACAACCAAGCAGCAAGCTGCAAGGGTCGACCAGGCCAGCAAGGGAGTTATTGAGGGGCAACCAAACGACTGAGCAGCAGGCTGCATGGGGCGAGCAGGCTGGCAGGGGATTTAGTGAGCGACAACCAAATGACCAACTAGCAGGGGCTACCAGGCCTGGGGGGGGGGGGGCATTTGGGAGTGACCAGGCTGGCAGGGAGGGAACAATGAGGGGTGACCAGGCTAGCAGAGGGGTTCAGTGAGAGGTGACCAGGCCAGCATAGGGGGACAGTATGGGGCGACCAGGTTAGTGTGTGTGGGGGCAGTTAGGGGATACCAGGCTGGTGGAGAGGTAGTTGGGGGTGATAGAACCAGCAAGGGTACAGTAAGGGGAGACCAGGCCAGCAGGGGGGGGGCAGTTAGCGGTGATCAGGCAAGCAGGCAGGTGAGCACTTAGGAGCCAGTGGTCCTGGATTGTGAGAGGGATGTCAAACTGCTGGTTTAGGCCCAATCCTCTAAACCAGCAGTCGGGCATCCCCCGAGTGGTCCCAAATTAGAGATGGTGCAGACTGGGCTGATGGGATACCCCCTTGCATGAATTTTGTGCACCGGGCCCCTAGTATATAAAAACTCTGCGATCATCAGGACCGGAGGCTTGCCCAACTGAAAGTCAGTCCTGCAGTCAGTACTGGGTTGCTGTGGTGACCCAGCACTGACTGCTATGGCCATAGGCATGGTGACCCAGCACTGACTACTAAGGGGGCTGTGAATCAGGCCAGGAGAGAGGCCTGAAGAGAGAAGCAGGGTCTGATTCATAGTCTCTGTGGCAGCTGTCAATCAGAAATTGCCTCTCTCTTTCTTTCTGGGCCTGGCCAGCAGCTGCACCTCCATTTCTCTCCAGGCCTCCACAGGGGCTGCTGATCAGCCCCACCTTTCTGATCAGGCCCCATTGATAGGAACAGAGATGTTGACTGGCATAAACACCAACCAATAAGAACCAGATTTGGGTGAAGTGTGAGGAGCCAATGGCTGCGTAGGAGGTGAGCTTTTGAAGCTGACTAGCATTGAAACTGACCAATCAAAACCAAATCTGGGTCAACTGTGAGGAGCCAATGGCTGCCATCTTTTGACACTAACTGGCATAGAAACTGACCGATCAGAACCAAATTGGCCAGCAGGGGAGGGCAGTTGGGGGCCATCAGGCCAGCAGGGGAGGGCAGTTATAACAACATTAATCATAAATAGAATTAGTATTCTTAAAAAAGAGGTGCCAGAGAGATTGATATTCCCTTTACCCCCATGTGAAGATAAAACAAGTCAGCAACCTGAAAGTGGGCCCTCACTTCATCATGCTGATACCCTGGTCTCATACTCCCAGCTTCCATAACTGAGAAATAACTTTTTGTTGTTTATAAGCCAACCAGTGTTATTTATTATAATAGAAAGTGATATTTCTTTATAGCAATCTGAAGGGACTAAAGCACTATTTAGCCTCATCCTATCTAATAAAAAGGGAATATGTTAATTGACTGTCACACCCTAACAAAAGATGGTGGTGCCACAGAAAATAAGGAGGGAATATGCTAATTGACTACCGTGCTCTCAAAGATGGCAGCACCCACAGCCACAATATGGCGACTCCCAGTCCCCTCAGCCCTCCCAGGGCAGTAAGCATGCAGCACGGCCAGGCTTGCCCCAGGCAGATCCAGTGGCTCCATGTGCCTGCCTCCAGAGTCCCCCAGTTCCCTCAGCCCTCCAGCCACCCAGGGCCAGCCCAAGGCACAGGCAAGCCTCATATATCGGCTGCACAGCCACCCCATGCAAGCCCAAGGTGCAGGCAAGCCTCAGATGTCATCTGCCAAGCCACCCAGGGATAGCCCAAAGCACAGACAAGCCTTGGATTGTGGCTACCCAGCTTCCCAGAGCCTCCTGAGAGGCTCAGGTAACCAGGGCAAGCTGAGGCTTGCACTGCTGGCAGTAGCAGAAGCAGAGTTGTGATGGGGGCATTGCCTTCCCTTGATCATCATTCACCTACTGCCTCTGAGAGCTCCCAGACTGTGAGAGGGGGCAAGCTGTACTGAGAGACCCCCCTCCAGTGCTGAATTTTCATGCACCTCTAGTCTGTAAAATAAAAATTGTAGTAACACTTCACAGACTTGTTATGATAAAGAATGTGGAAAAGGTGCCTTATAAACTTCAGCAGCTCTAGTTTTTGTTTATTCACTAGATAAACACAAATGAGATTAAAATTTGATTATTCAGGATTTTTAAGGATCAATATATAGAAAATCCAATTCAAATTCGTTTCAGGTAAAAGGGTATTTTATTGGCTCACATGACTCTCTTATTTAGGACCATTTTGATCTAGGGATTTGATCTTCAGCCTGGTCTTTTGCATAGTGGTTTCATTTCACTTATGTGTTGTGTTCACAGTATTAAACCTTTAGCTTTCTATGCTCAACTCCAGTGAAAAAGAACATAACTCTTTCAGAGTTTCTGTAAAACCCCTTGAATTCACTCTAAGTTGTACCAGTTTGAGAGATATATACATCCCTGATGTGGCCTGCTTTAACCATGAGGCAAGAGGGACTGAACCAGCAGGAATCACCTGGTCCATCCATAGAGCCATAAGGACCTCTAAGTAAACTACAAATACCGAGTGTCAATGGATTTGGCAAAAGAAGAGGGGGGTGATTTTCTAGATGATAAAAAGTCCATTCCAGGAGTACTTAATGATT
This sequence comes from Vespertilio murinus, assembly GCA_963924515.1. Taxonomy (NCBI): domain Eukaryota; kingdom Metazoa; phylum Chordata; class Mammalia; order Chiroptera; family Vespertilionidae; genus Vespertilio; species Vespertilio murinus. Next base: position 93,742,539 of record OZ004707.1, on the reverse strand, counting down.
CTGAGACCATGTCATTTTATCCTTAGTTTGTCCTCCTCAGGAGAGATAGCTTTCATGGAAGAATCATTACTTTCTGTTTAAAAATATTCAAATATTCATCTCCCACCCTATGTTTCTCTGAAGCTCATAATTATAACATGTTGTATGTGTCTCCTTTCTTTTTTGGCAAGTAATTTTCTGCCATCTGTTTTTTATTGAATGATGTATTGGAAAACCACATTTCCATAGCTGCTTGGAAGCTGTTTTCTTTGTCATGTGCATTCTGTTTAACACATTGCTATTTTTAGACTTTTGGAAAATTTATACATATGATTGGAAGCCAATATTTGCTCTTAAAATTTTTAGATAATTTCAAGTTTCATTTAGTTTTGAACACTTTTCCATGACTACTTGGGATATCATTCTAATTATATAAGGCTTAGCTAATATAGATAGTGATGTTATATAATTTATAAACATAACCTGAGTGGGTTTTTATTGTTCCATACCTAATTTAATTTATATTTAATATTAAGTGCAAAGAAATAAAACTTCCCCTCCCCCTGAATAAGATTGAAATTATTCATAGGCAGCCACTAAAATTTTGAGGTGCTAATTTTACTAAGAAAAAGAAGAAATAATTCACCTTTAAAGCTTGTACACCTTTATATGTTATATCATTGTACTCTTCATTTTCAAATGATAAAATTGAAGAATTCAATTTTAGAAAAAAGCATTGGAATATTCAAACTCTATTACAATACATTGTTATTGCTGGAAAGTTTTACTAGAAAAGAGGAACACAATTAAATCACCAATAATAATAATAATTTTCTTCTAGTGCATTTTCAAATCCTTATAAGGGAAATTTTTAGAATTTTGTTTTTGGCTAAATTTATATTTTGATTTGATAATCACATATTTTGGATACATTAAGTATGTGTAAATATATGAATAGCACAATTGATCAAAATATTTCCCATTTTTGTGGAAACATAATCTTAATTTTATTTTACTTCATTGAGTTACATTCATTCAGTTGTCTCTTCAAGATCAAGTTTATAAAGTAGGCCCATGATTTAACTGGCTTTCATTAGCCTATTCTTAGCAAATGCAAATGAATTATTGGGATCTGTCTAGGTAACTTATTATATACATAGGAGATAACACATGAGATATAAAAAGTGTTTACATAATTAGAATATATTTTAACTCTATTTAGACTCCCTGCTTTCTATGTGCTGAGATTCTCTGGCAGAGGGTAAAATAAACAGGTAAAAATTTCTTACAACTATTCCTTATCTAAACATCCTAATATATAAAAACCAAGGGTCTATAACATCCAAAACTACCAAAGGCTTGACCGACTGGAAGTCAATGCTGGGTCACCATGGTGTCCCAGCACTGACTGCCACGGCTGTAGGAGCCTGGACCCAAAATTGCCTGGTGAGGGGGCTAGGGATCAGATCTGAAGAGAGGCCTGGATAGAGAAGCAGGGTCTCATCTGTAGCCTCCATGGCAACTGTTGATTAGCACTTGCCTCTCTCTTTCACTTGGGGCCTGGCCAGCAGCCATGCCTCACTTTTTCTCAGGCCTCTGCTGGGGCTACTGATCAGCCCTGCTCTCGATCAGGCCTTTTGATAGGCCCAGAGATGCTGACTGGCATAGAAACCAACCAATCAGAATCAAATCTGGGTGAAGTGTGAGGAGTCAATGGCTGCCTAGGAGGCAGAGCTCTGATGCTGACTGGTGTTTCTACAATCAGAACCAAATATAGGTGAAGTAGGAGGAGCTAATAGCTGTCTAGGAGGTAGAGCTTTTGGTGATTACTGGCATAGAAACCAACCAATCAGAACCAAATATAGGTGAAGTAGGAAGAGCTAATAGCTGCCTAGGAGGTGGAGCTTTTGACAGTGACTGGCATAGAAACCAACCAATCAGAACCTAATCTGGGTGAACTGCGAAAGCAGAACCTAAGGTGGGGATTAAGGAGGGTTTTTAAGGGTAACAGCTGTTTGGTGTAAGGTATTAGAAAATGGTTTAATTTTTTATTTTTTAAAAATATATTTTATTGATTTTTTACAGAGAGGAAGGAGAAGGATAGAGAGTTAGAAACATCGATGTGAGAAGAAACATCAATAAGCTGCTCCTTGCACACCCCCTACTGGGGATGTGCCCACAACCAAGGTACATGCCCTTGACTGGAATTGAACCTGGGACCTTTTAGTCCACAGGCCGACGCTCTATCCACTGAGCCAAATCGGTTTCGGCTCAATTTTTTTAATGACCGGTTTGGCAGCATAGTGAATATGGCTGGCTATCAGGCAGATATAGGAATTATGTATTTTTATCTGCTAAGAACATCTCCTTCTGATAAAAAAGGCTTCCTCCCCCCTCCCAGCCCCTGCCATTTAAGCAATCCTATCCTATATAATCTATCTATACCACTAAAAGGGGGATATGCTAATTATACCAGGTCAACCAGCCATCTTCTGATGTCCCGCTTCCTTCTGGAAAAAGCCATGATGGTGGGGGCTGAGGCTGAGGTCATTAGGGGTGATCAGGTCATCGGGTGAGGGCAGTTTGGGGCACCAGGCTGGCAGGAGAGGGCAGTTGGGGGCAAGATCAGGCCAGCAGGGGAGAGCATTTAGGGTCAATAAGGCAGGCAGAGGCAGTTAGGGGAAATCAGGCCAGCAGAGAAGAGCATTGAGATCAGGCCTGCAGAGGAGGGACATCGGGGGTTAGATAAGGCCAGCAGGGTAGGCCAGTTGGGGCATCCAGGCTGGAAAGAGGAGGGCAGTTGGGGGATAAATCAGTCCAGAAAGGGAGGTCAGTTAGGGGTGATCAAGCAGGCAGGCAGAGGAAAGTTAGGCATGATCAGGCAGGAAATCAGAGAGGTTAGGGGTGATCAGGCAGTCATGCAGAGGGTTTAGGGGCAAGCAGGTAAGCAGGCAGGTGAATGGTTAGGAGTTAGAGGGATGTCCGACCATCATTTTAAGGCCCAATGCAGAACAACCAGAATGAGTAGAGACCAGAATGACTGCTGCTCCTCCTCCCAGCCAGCCCTTATCCCCCCTCCCCCAGAGGGGACCTTCACCCCAATCAGGGGTATGGCTGGCCTGGAAACCCCCACAAACTCTTGCCCTGTATGGCTCATACCCCCAGCATGGATCTCCACCCTGATCAGGGGTGTGGCCAACCTTCAAACTCTCACGGTTCCTCTCCCAGCTAGCCCCACTCCAAGTGGGGACCCCCACTCCAGTATGGGGTGTCCTTCCCACAAACTGCCTGCAGCCCCTTGCCCCAACCAACCCTGCCCCCAGCAGGAATCCCCACCCAATAGGGGGTATGGCTGGCTTGCAAACCACCCAGTGGCCCCTCGCCCAGGCCAGTACTGTCCCTCAGCAGGGACCCCCACTCCGATTGGGGGTGTGGTCAGCATGCAAACCCCTTGCCCAAGCCAGCCCTTCCCCCAGTGGGTACTTCCACCCTGATCCAGGGCCCCCATTGATTTTAAGAGCAGAATGGCCAGAATGACCCTTTGAGTAGTCACTATGAGGAACACTGACCACCTTTCAGTCTCTTTCTCCAGTCGGTAGGCTCTGATCACTGATGGTGAACAGAGAACAGGGGTATGGGTGGCGATGAGGGTCAGGGCCGCTGAGGGAAGCTGGGGAAGATGGCTCTGATCACAGGCCAATCCTAGGGACTGTACCCATGCAGGAATTTTGAGCAACATGCCTCCAGTGTTGTTTTTTTGTTTTAAATTTATTAAGGTATTATATGTGTACATAGCTTACCATCCCCCCCCCCCCCAATACATGTCCTCCCTCCCAGAGTTTTGTGTTCATTGGTTGTACTTATATATGCATGCATACTAGTCCTTCGGTTGATCTCTTATCTCCCCCAGATCTCCCTACCCTCCCCGCTGTTATTTGACAGCCTGCTTGTTGTTTTATCCAGTGTTTTTTATAATTGCAAATTTCTCTTATATAATGGATTAACATGGAGTATGGAGCAACTGTTAGAACATGGATTCTAGATTCAGAATGCCTGAATTTCCACATTAGCTCTACCATTCTAAACTTGAAATAACATTTGAAAAGTACTTTATTATAAAATGGGACTGATAAAAATAATGTCTAAAAGGTTGAAGTGAAGATTAAGTGAAATCATATGTCTAAAGCATTTGGCAAAGCAATCTACTCACTCTAGATTATAAAGTCCTCGTAGTGAATAATTTTGGTTTGGTTCTGGTCTTGCTGATCTCAAGTTTGGTTTGGGGAGTTTTGTTTTCCCATTGGGCAGATAATATCGAAGAATATTATGAAGAATATACCAATGCTGATGCATAAATTGCACAAATAAGCATTGTTGCTCAAATTTCAATTAATAAAGTATGAGTCTAGTGCCTCATCTATATGTACTTCATTAACTATATCTCTATCACTTTTATGCTGGTATTTTATCTCTTTTATCTCTTTCTAAGATATCTTTGTACTGATATGTTTAACCCAGAAACTATAAAGTTTAGTGCTCTCCAATACAAACTTTTTGAATGTTTGTAACCATTTTTTGTGCTATTTTGCTGCAGAGGAAGTTACTCTTAGGTGACTATACTCTGATGTATTAAAAGATTGCTCTGAAACTCTCTTCTAATACTTTATTCCATAAAGTTCATTCCTTTTTGCTTATTTTCCATCTCTTGATACAAATATTTATATGATTCCTTTGGAGCTAGGCCTAGTCTAGCTTTGCTATTTAACTGTTTCATATTTGGTACATATTAGAGGCCTGGTTCACAAAATTCGTGAATGGATATAGTCCCTAGGCCTGTGATTAAAGCCATCTTCCCTGGCTGCTCACAGCCGGCCCCACCCCCTGCTTCCACCACTCCCAATTCCCCATTTGCCATTGGGTAATTGGAGCCTACTGGCTGGGGGAAAGAACAGAGAGGTCGGTCATTCTGCCTGCTCGCTGTCCTCGCCCCAGCCACGGGTTGACCTCTGTGTGTGGGGCAACAGGTGGGGCAGAGACCTTGGCCTGGTGCCACCCGTGTTGCCCACCACCCACCCTCAGTTCCCCATTTTCCATTGGGTGATTAGAACCTGCCGGTCTGAGAAAGGATCTGAGAGGTGGTCAGTGTGCCTCATAGTGCCTGGTTGAATGGTCATTCTGGTCATTCTACTGTTAGAGTCAATTTGCATATTACCCTTTTATTATATAGAATAGAGGTCCTGTGCACAGGCAAGGGCTAGCTGGCCTTCCCTGATGGGGGCCCCAGATCAGGGTAGGGGTCCCCACTGGGAGGTGGGGCCAGATGGGGTGAGAGGCTGCTGGTTGTTTGCATGCTGACCATACACCCCTATTGGGGTGAAGGTCCTCACTGGGGGGCAGGGCCAGTTGGGGTGAAGGGTGGAAGTCGTTCAGGTCTCTGGTGGTTCCACCATTTTGGTCACTTGGTTTTTATTATATAGGACTAGTGACCCAGTGCATGAAATTCATGCATAGAGGGGGGTTCCCTCAGCCTAGTTTGTACCCTCTTCAATTGGGGATCCCTTGGGGAATGTCCAACTGCCAGTTTAGGCCTGATTCCATAGTGATCGGGCCTAAACTGACAGTCGGACATGCTTCTCACAATCTGGGACTGCTGGCTCCCAACTGCTCACCTGCCTGCTTTCCTGATATCCCCTAACTTCCTCTACCTGCCTGCCTGATTGCCCCTAACCTCTCTGCCTAATCACCCCTAACCTCTTTGCCTGCCTACCTTATCACCCTAACTGCCTATTCCTGCCTTCCTGATCGCCCCTAACTGCCCTCTCCTGCTGGCCTGATCTCACCCCAACTGCTCTCCTATGCTGGCTTGATTTTGCCCCCAACTCTCCTTCTTGCCTGATCACCTCTAACTGCCCTCCCCTGCCTGCCTGATCTTGCTCCCAACAGCCCTTCCCTGATGGCCTTATCTTGCTCTAACTGCTCTCTCCTGCTTGTCTGATCACTCCTAACTGCCTCTGCTTGACAGATCACCCTTAACTGCCCTCCTGATCTCATCCCCAACGGCCCTCCTCTGCCAGCCTGATCTTGTCCCCAACTACCCTCCCCTGCTGGCTTGTTTGCCCCTAACTGCCTCTGCCTGCCTGATCACCCCTAACTGCCCTCCCCTGCTGGCCTGATCACCCACAACTGCCCTCCCTTGCTGGCTATGTTGTGGCGACCATCTTGTGTCCACATGGGGTTGGCCATCTTTGACACATGTGGGTGGCCATCTTATATGTTGGAGTGATGGTCAATTTGCATATTACCTCTTTATTATATAGGATAGCATTTAAGGATAATAAAGCTATCTTGAGATTTCAAACAGAAATTTATACAAGAGTTTTAAAAAGTGAATCAATCAAGGTACAGTTTAAATATTAATCTACACATATGAATTCTATTTCCATTTAACAGGAATATTAACCTTTTAGTTTAATTCCCTCTGCTTCCCCCAATATGACATGAATTTGTAGAGCAGTGGTTCTCAACGGTGCTCATGTTTGCCCTCCAGCACACATTTGGCATCGGTAGTCACTGTGACTGTGATGGGGGTTGAAGGGGAGCAGGTGGGTACCAATAGCAAATAGTGGGTAGGACCTAAGGAGGTAAGAAACCGTATGGTAGCGTATGATCCAATTTCCATTTTAAAAATAGTCTATCTGTCCTCTGTAATTTTGGGGACACAGAATCTTATAGAAAACAGGACATATACCATTTTTTAAAAAAAATTTGGACCCGCTCAGTTATTTTGAGCTGTTCTGAAGGAGTTTAGCAAACAGTTTCTGTTGTACATTTTTCTGGATTATGATAAAAGTTTAATTATATGTAAAGCACCTGGCAAATAAAGTACTCTATGACTTCTTAATCTATTTTTTCTTCTTTCTCCTGCTTTCTTTTCTTATTTTTTTGTCTTTATGTCTTTATGTCAGCACTCCCAGCGTTATCCTCAGATACGCTCTCTGTCTCCTCCTTGAGATAAGACTCAGAACCCGCCCACCTGCTCTCCCACCATTTTCCCTCCCCATCTTGATTTTTGTAGAGGAATAGCAGCAGCGGCCTAGCTGTAGGGTTTGAACAGTATCAGGGACCATCAGTGATTGGCTTGGGAATGGGGCCCTCTGTCCCAACTGTCCCAGGAACCTGACTGGTGCTTCTCCCGCACAGAAGAGCTGATAAAAACTCCTGATTTCCAGCTATTACCACTAGACTGCATACAAGGATCTTCACTTAGCCAAGGCATGGACAATATTATCGGATATTCTCAGAGGAGTAGCTCTGGGATGGAAAAACACCCCCCTCACTTGCCCTGAAATATGAATGGATTTTCCCCTCAAGGGAGATCCAAAGGACTATATTCTTGATTCTATCTAAAGCTCTTTCAGAAACAGACATTTGAGTGGTTAAGAACCTGGGAATGTTGACCTGTGCTGCTATCAAACTGAACTTAGAGTACAGGTTGGCCCCTCTCATGTGTATCCAAGTCCTGTGGAGAAAGACATAAACTGTGGATCACTTGAAGCTTCAAACTGGTTATTAAGAGCCAATGGAGGACAGTTTCTGACAGTTCAAGGCCCAGAATTGGCAGACAAAAAAAAATCAGCCTCAATTAGATGAGCATGGTTGAAGGGAATCTTCCAGGAGACAGTATATTCTAAGACAAATCCACTTCACTTCTTCACTTTTCCCCCCTTGTTTATCTTCTTTATCTTTCTTCTGTATTGATTTGTTATATTTGTAACCTATCTTTTTCTTTCATATATCTAATTTTTCTTTTCTTTTTAATGATTTCAGAGAGAGGATAGGAGAGAGTTAGAAACATCGATAATGAGAGAGAATCATTGCCCTCCTATTAGAGATCGAGCTTGAAACCCAGGATTGTGCCCCGTCTGGGAATCAAACAGTGACCATGACCTCCTGGCTCATGGGTCAGCACTCAACCACTGAGCCTCACCAGCTTGTTTCTCATCCCTTTACTTAATCTATTTTTTTCTTCTTTCTCCTGCTTTCTTTTCTTATTTTTTTGTCTTTATGCTTTCTCTTATTTTCCTTATCACAATTTTCTCTTTCTCTTTTATTTTATACAATTTTCCTTTTTCAATTCTTTATTCTTATTTTTTTCTTTAACCTTTGCCCTTTCATGTAGATTTTTCTTCCCTTTTTTTCTCCTTGATTTTTTTCTTTTCATCTATTATTCTTATTTTCTTTTATCTTTCCTAAGTCTCTCTTCTATTGTGATTGCTTTTGCCATTGTTTAAGGGTTTTGTGTATGTTTTCGTTTTGATTCTTGCTTTCTTTTGTTCTGTTATCCCCTGAACACAGCTCACATGATGTATTTGGGGATGAGTTTCATAGTGCACCAGCTGTCTGAGAGAAGATTCCACCCATGAATGGGACAACATTCAAGACACAATTACAAGAGAGCCAAAATAAATCACACAAGGGACATTCCTAGATCACCTAGCACAGGAGACCAAAGAGATTCTGGCATTTTGTTCCACAGAATACTTAGTACATAAGGCCAACCTACAAAGATTTGGAGGCATTACAGTTTGATCTAATACCTTGATACAAATACAAAGGGACAACAAAAGTGGAGAGACAAAGAAACAACTCCTAAATGAAAGAAAAGGAGGAAATTCTGGAAAATGGAGCCAAACAAAATGGAGGAAAGCAATTTATCAGATATAGAATTCAAAGTAATATCTGGATGCTCTAGGAAGTTAGTGGAAACTATAACAGTATGAAACAAAATAGAAACAATAGATAAGAATCAGTTAGAAATGAAGAATAAAATATCTGACATCAAGAATACACTGAAAGGAATAAAACATAGATTGAATGAAGAAGATTAAATCAGTGATTTGGAAGATAAGCTACAAAATACTCAAATAGAGCACAAAGAAATAAAAAAGAAGTAAAAATCAGGAGGATAATTTAAAGGAACTTTGGGACACCATGAAAGGTGACAACATTGGAGTTATAAAGAAACCAGAAGGAGGAGAAAATGAGCAATGAATAGACAACCTGTTTAAAGAAATAATAACAGAAAATGTCCCTAACCTGTTAAAGGAAAAAGCCACAGAACTTCAAGAAGCAGAGAATTCCATTCAAAGAGCTCTATGCTCAGATATATCATAATTAAAATGACAAGAATAAAATACAAAGAATCTTTTTTTCTTTATTGATTAAGGTATTACATATGTGTTTTTATCCCCCCATTATACCCCTCCCAAATCCCCGCCCCCACTAATGCTCTCACCACCCTGTTGTCTGTCTCCATTGGTTAGCCTTATATGCATGCATACATGTCCTTTGGTTGATCTCTACTTACCCCCACCATCCCCTACCTTTCCTATGAGGTTTGAGCATTTGATTGATGTTTCTCCATGTCTGTATCTGTTTTTTGTTTATCAGTTTATGTTGTTCATTATATCCCCAAAATTAGTGAGATCATGTGATATTTATTTTTCACTAACTGGCTTATTTCACTTAGTATAATGCTCTCCAGTTCCATCCATGCTGTTGCAAATGGTAAGAATTCCTTCTTTTTTACTACAGAATAGTATCCCATTGTGAAGATGTACCACAGTTTTTTGTACTTAGGCTGTTTCCAAATTTTAGCTATTGTAAATTGTGCTGCTATGAACATAGGGGTGCATATATCCTTTCTGGTTGGTGTTTCTAGTTTCTTGGGATATATTCCTAGAAGTGGGATCACTGGGTCAAATGGGAGTTCCATTTTTAGTTTTCTGAGGAAACTCCATACTGTTCTCCATAGTGGCTGCACCAGTCTGCATTCCCATCAGCAATCCTTTTTCTCCGCATCCTTGCCAGCACTTGTCGTTTGTTGATTAGTTGATGATAGTCATTCTGACAGGTGTGAGATGGTACGGCATTGTCATTTTGATTTGCATATCTCAGATGATTAATGACGTTGAATATGTTTTCATATGTCTTTTGGCCTTCCTTGTGTCTTCTTTTGAAAAGTATCTATTTAGGTCCATTGCCCATTTTTTATTGGGTTGTTTAACTTTTTATTTAGTTGTATGAATTCCCTGTAAATGTTGGAGATTAAGCTCTTATAAGTGGTAGCACTGGCAAATGTGTTCTCTTATGCAGTGGGCTTTCTTGTTGTTTTGTTGAAGGTTTCTTTTGCTGTGCAGAATCTTTCAATTTTGATGTAGTCCCACTTGTTCATTTTCCCTTTAATTTCCATTACCCTACGAGCTGTATCAGTAAAGATATTGCATTGGCATATGTCTGATATTTTGCTGCCTGTGGATTTCTCTAATATTTTTATGGTTTATAATCTTACATTTAAGTCCTTTATACATTTTGAGTTTATTTTTGTGTATGGTGTAAGTTGGTGTTCTAATTTCATTTTCCCCCCATGTATCTGTCCAATTTTCCCAACACCATTTATTGAAGAGACTGTCTTGACTCCATTGTATGTTCCTGCCACCTTTGTCAAATATTAATTGAGCATAGTGATTTGGGTCAACTTCTGGGCTCTCTATTCTATCCCATTGGTCAATATGTCTGTTCTTATGCCAGTAGCAGACAATTTTGAGAATAGTGGCTTTGTAATACAGCTTGAAATATGCTATTGAGATACCTCCTACTTTGTACTTCTTTCTCAGGATTGCTGCAGTTATTTGGGGTATTTTTTTTTATTCCATATGTATTTTTGGAGAGTTTGTTCTAGTTCTGTGAGATATGCCATGGGTATTTTAATGGGGAGTGCACTGAATCTATAGATTACTTTGGGTAGTAAGGAAATTTTAATGATGTTGATTCTACCAATCCATGAACCAATATGCTTCTATCTGTTTATGTCTTCCTCTATCTCTCAAAGAAATAAGATTAAAGGCATCAAGGGAGAGACAGAAAGTTACCCATTAGATTGTCAGCTGATTCCTCAATGGAAACACTGCAGGCCAAAAAGGAGCTACAAAAAGTATTCAAAGTAGTTAAAAGCAAGGATCTAAACCCAAGACTACACTATGCAGCAAGGCCATTATTTAAAATTGAAGAGAAAATAAAGAGATTCCTAATTTTTTTTAAAGTTAAAGGAGTATTACCAAAACAGCATTGTAGGAAATGTTAAAAGGTGTGTTTTAAGAAGAATAAAGAGAGAGGAAAACATTTATAAAAAATATTGGCAGTAAATAAGTATCTATCAATAATAACCTTAAATGCAAGTAGATTAAATACTCCAATCAAAAGACATAGGTAGCTGGATGAGTCAGAAAATATGAACTATATATATGCTATCTACAAAATACCAACCTTGGAACAAAAGATTTATACATACTGAAAGTTAAGGGATGTAAAAAAAATTACATGCCAAAGGAAATGAATCATAAAAGTTGGTGTAGCAAAACTCATATCTGACAAAATAAACTTCAAAACAAAGGCCAAAACAAGAGCCAAGGAAGGTCACTACATAAGAGAAAAGTGATCATTCCAATAAGAGGCTATAATCCTGATAAACTTATATGCACATAAGGGAGAGGTTAATAGCAATATAGTCATAATAGTGGACTTTAATGCCCCACTGGAACCACTGGATACATTCTAAGTAAAAAATAAATAAGGAAACAGTGGCATTAATGATACACTAGATCAAAGAGATTTTATGGATATTTACAGATCATTTCATCCCAAAGAGGCAGAATAAACATTCTTCTCAAGTACACATGGATCATTCTCAAGTATAGACCACATGCTCAGACACTAAATAAGTCTTAAAAAATTCAAGAAAATTTAAATTATATCAAGCATCTTCTAGGATAATAATGGCATGAAACTAGAAATCAAGTACAATAAAAAATAACCTAAAAAATTCACACATGGAGAGTAACTAGATTGTGATTAAACAATGAATTCATTATCAATAAGCTCAAAACATAAATCAAAGCATTCCTGGAAACAAACAAAATGAACATACAACAACTCAAAATCTGTGAGACACAGTGAAAGCAGTACTGAGAGGGAAATTCATAACATTACAAGCCTATCTCAAAAATAAAGAAAAATAATGAATATACTATCTAACCCTACATCTATAAGCTAAGAAAGAGAACAATAAGAAAAGCCCAGTGCTCACTGCAATTGGAATGATGCAAAGAAGTTTAGCATAGACCCTGTGCAAGGATGACACACAAATTAGTGAAATGTTCCATATTTTGAAATGTAAAGGGACTGTTATAAAAATAAAAAATAGAAAGGGAAGAAGGAACACGGGCAGAAAGAATAAATATGACTAAAAACAAGTACTTATCTTAGCTAAGAAACGAACAATATGCAAATTAACCATCACTCTGCTATACCCACAAGCCACAGCCAACAGCCAATCAGGAGCTAGTATGCAAATTAACACAACCAAGATGGCTGGGGCCACAGAGGGAGCAGGAAGCTTAGGTTTCCCTGTCAATGGAGGAAGCCAAGCTTTCCACACACCCTGGCCGGCCAGACCTCCACTCAAATCTAAAAAGTTTCAATTATAGAAGATAAATAAATCCCAACAAAAATGGTGGGAGCCATGGATCTGCAGAGAGCAGCAGGCTTGAGTTGCCCCCAGCAATGGAGGAAGCGAAGCTTCCTAAACACATTGGCCTGCCTTGGTCTCCACTAGGTTATACTTCCTTGTCCCACCAGTAGTCCTCCTGGATGACTAAGGTGTTTGGTATCATCAGTGACTACTTTGGGCAGGAGGATCAACCCAGGTAAGGGCTCCCACCCGTGAAGGATTAGGAACATAGGTCCAGAAATACTTACCCAATAGCCCCAGGTTATATTACCATACAGCTGATGCCTGCTAGCCTGGCGGTAAAGGCGTTCTCAGGTGTTCTTGGGGTTCTGGTTACCTCACACTTTATTCTCTCTCTCTCTCTCTCTCTCTCTCTCTCTCTCTCTCTCTCTCTCTTATAATAATATTATTATTATTGTTTTACATGTGTTCTTATCCCCCCCTTATCCCCCACCCTCCACTTATACTCCACCCCCATTTATCTGTGGCCATTGATGAGGCTCATAAGTATGCCCTCTGTCTCTTGGTTGATTTCTCCCCCTTACTCCCAGCGATCCCCTCCTTCTCTGGTGTTTGGGGTTCTGATCAATGTTACTCAGTCTCTGGGTCTGTTCTTATTTGTCAGTCTATGCCATTCACTATATTCCATAAATGAGTGATATCATGTGATGTTTATCTTTCTCTGCCTGGCTTATTTCACTTAGCATAATGGACTCCATCTCCCTCCATTTTGCTGCAAATGGTAGGAAGTCTTTCTTTTTTACTGCAGCATAGCATTCCATTGAGTAGATGTACCACAGTTTTTTAATCCATTCATCTGCTGATGGGCATTTCGGCTGTTTCCAAGTCTTAGCTATGGTGAATTGTGCTGCTATAAACATAGGGGTGCATATATCCTTTCTGATTCGTGTTTCCATTTCCTTGGGATATATTCCTAGGAGTGGAATCATTGGGTCAAATGGGAGTTCCATTTTTAGTTTTTTTGAGGAAACGCCATACTGTTCTCCACTGTGGCTGCACCAGTCTGCATTCCCACCAGCAGTGTAAAAGAGTTCCTTTTCCTCCGCATCCTCACCAACACTTGTCGTTTGCTGTTTTGTTGATGATAGCCATTCTGACTGGTGTAAGATGGTACCGCATTGTTGTTTTGATTTGCATCTCTCTGATGATTAATGACTTTGAGCATGTTTTCATATGTCTCTTGGCCTTCCTTCTGTCTTCTTTAGAAAAGTTTCTATTTAGCTCAGTTGCCCATTTTTTAATTGGGTTGTTTATATTCTTTTTGTTAAGTTGTATGAGTTCTCTGTAAATTTTGGAGATTAAACCCTTATCAGTGATATCATTGGCAAATATGTTCTCCCATGCAGTGGGTTTTCTTGTGGTTTTACTGATGGTTTCCTTTGCTGTTAAAAAGCTTTTTATTTTGATGTAGTCCCATTTGTTTATTTTGTTTTTAGCTTCCATTGCCTTAGGAGCAGTATCAGTGAAGAAGTTCTTTCGCATATGTCTGAGATTTTCCTGCCTGTGGATTCCTCTAGTATTTTTATTGTTTCCCGTCTTATGTTTAAGTCCTGTGTCCACTTTGAGTTTATTTTTGTGTATGGTGTAAGTTGGAGGTCTAGTTTCATTCTTTTGCATGTATCTGTCCAATTTTCCCAGCACCATTTGTTAAAGAGACTGTCTTGTCTCCATTGTATATTCATGCCTCCTTTGTCAAATATTAATTGAGCATAGTGGCTTGGGTCAATATCTGGATTCTCCTTTCTATTCCATTGGTCTATATGTCTGTTCTTGTGCCAATACCAGGCTGTTTTGAGAACAGTGGCTTTGTAATACAGCTTGAAATCTGGCACAGAGATCCCTCCTACTTGATTCTTCTTTCTCAGGATTTCTGTGGCTATTCGGGGTCTTTTTTTATTCCAGATAAATTTTTGGAGACTTTTTTCTAGGTCTGTGAAAGATGCTGTTGATATTTTAATGGGGAGTGCATTAAATCTATAGATTGCTTTGGGTACTATGGACATTTTGATGATGTTGATTCTACCAATCCATGAACATGGTATGTTCTTCCATCTGTTTACATCTTCCTCTATCTCTTTTTTCAGTGTTGTGTAGTTTTCTGCGTATAAGTCTTTTACCTCCTTAGTTAGGTTTATTCCTAAGTATCTTGATTTTTTTGGTGCGATGGTAAATGGGATTGCTTTTTTTGTCTCTCTTTCTGTAAGTTCATTATTGATGTATAGAAATGCCATAGATTTCTTGGCATTGCTTTTGTATCCTGCTACCTTGGCAAATTCATTTATTAATTCTAATAATTTTTTGATGGACTCTTTAGGGTTTTCTATGTATAGTATCATGTCATCTGCAAATAAGGACAGTTTTACTTCTTCTTTTCCAATTTGGATGCCTTTTATTTCTTCTTGTTGTCTGATCACTATAGCTAGTACTTCCAGCACTATGTTGAACAGGAGTGGTGAGAGTGGGCATCCCTGTCTTGCTCCTTTTCTTAGAGGGAATGGTTTTAGTTTTTGCCCATTGAGTATGATGTTGGCTGTGGGTTTGTCATAAATGGCTTTTATTATGTTGAGATATGAACCTTCTATCCCTACCTTACTGAGAGTTTTTATCAAGAAAGGGTGTTGGATTTTGTCAAATGCTTTTTCTGCATCAATGGATATAACTATGTGATTTTTATCTCTCAATTTGTTTATGTGATGTAACACATTTATTGATTTGCGGATATTGTACCATCCTTGCATCCCTAGTATAAATCCTACTTGATCATGGTGTATGATCTTTCTGATGTACTGCTGGATCCGATTTGCTAGAATTTTGTTGAGGATTTTGGCATCTATGTTCATGAGGGATATTGGTCTGTAATTCTCTTTCATTGTGTTGTCTTTATCTGGTTTTGGTATTAGGGTGATGCTGGCTTCATAGAAGGAGCTTGGAAGTGTTCCTTCTTCTTGAATTTTCTGGAGTAGTCCGAGGAGGATAGGTTTTAGTTCTTTCTTGAATGTTTGGTAAAACTCTCCTGTGAAGCCATCTGGCCCCGGGCTTTTGTTTGCTGGAAGCTTTTTGATGACTGCTTCAATTTCATCCATAGTTATCTGCCTATTGAGATTTTTAGTATCTTCTTGATTAAGTTTTGTAATGTTGTATTTTTCTAGGAATGTGTCCATTTCCTCCAAGTTGTCTAATTTATTAGAATAGAGTTGCTAGTAGTATTTTTTAAGAATCCTTTGTATTTCATCGGGGTCTGTTGTTATTTCACCTCTTTCATTTCTGATTTTGTTTATTTGGGTCCCCTCTCTTTGCTTTTTGGTGAGCCTGGCTAGTGGTTCATCAATCTTGTTTATCCTTTCAAAGAACCAGCTCTTGGTTTTATTGATCTTTTGTATTGTTTCTTTGGTCTCTATGTCATTCATTTCTGCTCTGATCTTTATTATTTCCTTCCTTCTGTTCACTGTGGGTTTTTCTTGTTGCTGTCTTTCTAACTCTTTGAGTTGTTGAGTTAGATTATTTATTAACCCTTTTTGTTGTTTTTTGAGGTATGCCCCTATAGCTATAAATTTTCCTCTCAGTACTGCTTTCATTGTATCCCATAGTATTGATATTGTTGTGTTTTTTATTGTCATTAGTCTCCAGGAATTTTTAAATTTCTTCTTTGATCTCATTGTTTACCCAATCATTGTTTAATAGCATGTTATTCAACCTCCAAGTGTTTAAATTTTGGGGGGTGTTTTTCTTATAGTTTATTTCTAATATTATGCCATTGTGGTCTGAGAAAATGCTTGGTATGATTTCATTCTTTTTGAATTTGGGGAGACTTTGTTTGTGACCCAAAATGTGGTCTATTTTTGAAAATGTCCCATGTGCACTTGAGAAGAATGTATATTCTGTGGCTTTGGGGTGAAATGTTCTGAATATGTCAATTAAGTACATCTGATCCAGTGAGTCATTCAGAATTGCTGTTTCTTTGCTGATTTTTTGATTAGTTGATTTATCCATTGATGTCAGTGGCATATTAAAGTCTCCTACTATGATTGTGTTGTTGTTGATTTCTCCCTTGATATCTTCCAGGATATTTTTAATGTATTTGGGTGCTCCTACATTGGGTGCATATATGTTTATTAAGGTTATATCTTCTTGTTGTATCGATCTCTTTATTATTATGAAGTGGCCTTCTCTATCTTTTGTTATGGCCTTTACTTTGAGGTCTATTTTGTCAGAAATAAGTACTGCTACCCCAGCTTTTTTTTCCCTTTCCATTTGCCTGAAATATGTTTTTCCATCCCTTCACTTTCAATCTATATGAGTCCTTTTTTCTGAGGTGGGTCTCTTGTAGACAGCATATATATGGGTCATGTTTTTTTATCCATTCAGCCACTCGATGTCTTTTGAGTGGAGCATTTAGTCCGTTTACATTTAAGTTTATTATTGAAATGAAATTGTTTGTAGCCATTTTTATTTTTTGAGACTGTTCCTTCTTAACATTTTATTTTACACCAGCCCTTTTAGGATTTCTTGCATTGCTGGCTTGGTCGTGGTAAACTCCCTTAGCATTTTTTTTTGTCTGTGACGCTCCTTATTTGCCCTTCAATTTTGAATGATAACCTTGCTGGATAGAGTATTCTTGGATTTAATCCCTTGGTTTGCATCACTTTGTAGATTTCTTTCCATTCTTTTCTGGCCTGATGTGTTTCTGTTGAGAAATCATTTGCTAATCTAATGGGGGTTCCCTTGTATGTAACTTTCTGTCTCTCTCTTGAAGCCTTTAAGATTCTCTCTTTGTCCTGAATATTTGCCATAGTAATTATGATGTATCTTGGTCATGGGTCTATTCAGGTTCATTCTGTTTGGGACTCTCTGGGCTTGTATGACTTTTTTCTTTGCTACTTCAGGGAAGTTTTCTGACATTATTTCTTCAAATATTTCTTCTAACCTTTGTTCTTCCTTTTGTTCTGGCACCCTTATTATTCTTACGTTGCTTCGTTTCATGTTGTCCCATAGCTCCCTTAGGCTTTCCTCCTGTCTTTTAAGTTTTTTCTCCAATTGCAATTCAATTTGGCTGTGTTTTGCTTCCCTGTCTTCTAGTTCACTAATTCGGTCCTCTGCTTCTCCTAGTCTACTATTGAAGCTTCCGATGGTGTTTTTTATTGCATCTATATCATTCTTCATTTCTTCTTGATTTTTCCATAAGTTGTTGATTTTTTCATCCATTTCTTCTTGTTTCTTGCATATGGTGTTTTTTTTTCTTCCATCTGATTTAAGACCTCTATGATCCTTATTCTGAATTCTTTTTCTGGCATATTGCAGGCTTCTGTGTCACTTAGCTGTCTTTCTGGTGTTTCCTCATTTTCCTTCCTTTGGTGAGATCTTTGCTTACCCATTTTTGGTCTTACTGACTGATCTAGATGTTGAGCTTTGCAGGGGCTACTCCTTGGGTGGCAATAGCTTCTCTATCTGTAGTTTCTCTATGGCAGTAGCTACAGTTGGCTGCAGTTCCTTTGGTGGGTGTGTTCGCAGCAATGGTGCCTCCTCTGGTTTGTGGGGGAGGTTGCTCGTAGAGCTTCTGTTCCTTGGGCGGTGTTAGGCTGATTATGAGATTGCTATGGATCTGGATGCTCCCTCAGCTGCTGCTCCCTGGGCCAACAAGTCTCAACACCGAGGGAACTAAACACAGATTTACTCACGACACCAAAAACCCCAGTATAAGTGACCCCCTGAGAAAAGAGATATTGGACAGCAAAAAGGGAGCATAAATGCTATAGAAGAGAGAGGAAAATATATGGAATAAAAGACAGAAGAATAAGAGGATTGAAGCAGAATTTGTAGAGGCTAAGCTTATATAGTGAAAATAAGATTGAGAATTGGATGACTATGGGGCAGGCCTCAATTTAGTATTAAGGAAGTAGAAAGGGAATAATTGGATGAAAGGAAAGAGAATTAAAAAGTGGTAAATTTACATAAAGAAATTAATTTCAAAAATGGTATAAAAATTAAAAATAGCAAATAAAAAATAGTGATGAGAAATAATGTGGACAGATATAAAAGAAAAGTAACAAACCCGAACCAGAAAACAAAGAAGAAAAGAAGAAAGAATGCAGAAAGGAAGAAAGAAAGAAAGAAATAGAAAAAAAGAAGGAAGGAAGGAAAAAGGAAAGAAAGAAAAAAAAAAGGAAAAATAAAAATAAAAGTGGGGGAAAAAAGTAGAGTGTCTTCTTTTGGCTGGGTTATGATTCCATTTGTATTGTTCTGTCAGTTTCCTGGTTGCTATATCCTCAGGGATTATTCAGATTCCTTGTTTTACTCAATGTATGATTGGGGTGTGGCTACGTTGGTTGCCTGGAGACTGGAGGGCAGGGCTGTCTCTCGGGAGAAAATGGCGACTGTGCTTACGGATTTGACTCAGCACCAGGTCCGTGACCACCTCCCCCAGATCACCCACTCTTCCCCCGATCACCCACTCTTCCCCAATTCCACAAGCCCACACCCTCTCCCGCACCTCAGCCATGGGTAAGTGTATCTCAAAGGTCCTGCAAACCAGGTTTAGTGGGAGGAGGCACAGGCACCAGCGTGAGGAGGGACTGTGTCCCTAAGAGCTTCTCTCTTGTCGGCACTATGAGCTCCAGTTTACCTTTCAGAGTTTGCTCAGATCTAAATCCAGACACTTAGGATCAGAATCCCCGACTTCCCTAAGTCCCTTGGTCCCCTCCCTTTTATTTTCTCACAGAAATGCTTAGCCTCAGGGACACGGCCCAGCACCCTGTAGATTCCCCCTGCCTCTGGTCGCTGAGGCTCCGCAGATTCTCCCGCTTTGATCTTTGATTTTACCTTACTTCCAGAACTTCTGCCCTTCCTGGGTGTAAACTATCTCACCAGCTGTGTCTCCTCACCAAATTTGGGCTGAATTCCACTCGTTTCAGCTTCTCCCTCCACCTGCTCCGGGACTAGGCTCTGGATGGTCCTTCTACTACACCGCCATCTTCTTCCTCCTCTCTCTCCTCACTAGAGTTTTTATCAAGAAAGGGTGTTGGATTTTGTCAACTGTTTTTTGCATTGATATGATTATGTGACTTTTGTTTCTGAATTTATTTATGTGATGTATCTCATTTATTGATTTGTGAATATTGTACCATCCTTGCATCCCCAGAATAAATCCCACTTGGTCATGGTCTATGATCATTTTAATGTAATGCTGGATCCGAATGGCTAGACTTTTGTTGAGGATTTTAGAAGCTATGTTCATCAGGGATATTGACTTATAATTATCTTTCTTTGTGGTGTTGGTATTAGGGTAATGCTGGCTTTATAAAAAGAGCTTGGAAATGTGTCTTCCTCTTGAATATTTTTGAATAATCTGAGGAGGATACATTTTAGTTCTTTGAATGTTTTGTAGAACTCCCCTGTAAAGGCATCTGAACCAAGTTTTTTGTTTGCTGTAAGATTTTTGGTTACTGCTTCAATTTCATTGGTATTTATTGGCCTATTCAGGTATTTTGATTCTTCTTGATTGAGTTTTGAAAGTTTTTATTTATCTAAGAATATGTTCATTTTGTCTAGATTGTCTAGTTTGTTGGAGTATAATTGTTTGTAGTATATTTTTTACAATCCTTTGTATTTCTGTGGGGTCTATTGTTACTTCACCTCTTTCATTTCTGATTTTGTTTATTTGGGTCCTTTTTCTTTGTTTTTTTTTGTTTGTTTGTTTGTTTTTGTTTTTTTTGTTTTTTTGTTTGTTATCCTGGCTAGAAGTTCATCAATCTTGTTTATCTTTTCATAGTATAAGCTCTTGGTTTTATTGATCTTATTTCGTCTCCATGTTGTTTATTCCAGCTCTGGTATTTATTGTTTCTTTTCTTCTACTTACTCTGTACTTTTCTTATTGTTCTCTTTCTAATTCATTAAGTTGTAGGGTTAGATAATTTATTACCAGATTTCCTTTTCTTTTCTTTTTATTTATTTTTTGAGGTAGGTTTGTAATACTATGGACTTTCCTTTCTGACTGCTTTAACTGAGTTTCTTAAATTTTGGATTTCTGTGTTTTCATTGTTTTGGACTTTAGCCAAGCTATGCCAAGAAATGTCAGAGTTCTGGGTGTTTATATTACCCACAGGTCTCATGAGAATGAAAACCACACCTAAAAACAATTACAATTGTGCCTCTTTGAACTCACTTTTGGCAGGCTTTTCCTCAAATTTGGGCTGCTAATAGTTAAGAAAACCCTTCAGCTGTTACATTATACCATTAATCTAGGACAAGTATAAAAAGCATCACTGGAGTATAGAAAAAATTTTTACCTACCCCCAATAAAGACTAACAACACAAACAAATTAAACCAGCATACATAGTCTATTTGAAAACATAAAGGGACAACTGTTCTGAGTTCCAATTACAGTCCAAATGGAAGGGCCCACATGAAATCCTGTTAAGACTCCAATTTCAGTAAAGCTTGTAGGGATATCAAATAGGGTTTATATAACCCAAATTAAACCTGTTTCTTGCATGTCCCCACTGGATCCATAACCTGAACTTACTCTTGTAAACCTTCAAAAACCTCAAGCTTCTTTTCAAGAAACAAAAATCTGTTACAGCTAAGTAATGTAATGGCTAAGCCTTAATATAATTGTCTTTCTTTTATATTTAACACTTTTCCACTCTCCTGTCTATATGTCAGTGTGTTCTTCCAAAACACCTACAACTATTAAAAAAAACAAAACAATAACAATTTAAAACTCCTTTATCCATACTTTTCAAACCTTCTTATCAAATTTGTTGCCTCTAAGAAATAACAATACTATGTCAAGATTATGACTCGTTGGAGATTCCAGCCCATTCCTACTGTAGAGGAATTGGACGACAGCCTCTCTATTCCAGTCTCACATTCCATTCCCTTGTCTCCCTTAGATCAGGCAAGAAGAGACTTATGTTCCTTATGCATGCAAGAACTATGGCCATTGTCATCAAGAATCAATTACTGAAAACATACCTTACTCCCTCATTAACCCTAAATATTTCAAGTTTGGAAGTCTCTAAGGGAATAGGGGATGTGGTAGGATAATAAGAATCTGGAAAAATTCCTGAGCAAGTGGAATGGGGGAACTGAGACAAACTAATTAAACAAGGTCAAACAATTTGAACAACATACAGCCTGTTAGTGAATCATAAGACCTCATCTTCCTTAACTAAGGACACTTGAAAGCAAAAGATTTATATCAATTTTCCCTAACCATAGAATACATAGCTTAAATCATCCTGGTTGGAAAAATTAAGGACAAAGATCCAATTTATGCCATTTGTACCACTAAATCCAGGGACAGATGAATTCAGGAGAACAAATAACAAAAATCTGACTAGAGCCAGACAGATTCAAGGCAAAAGTAAAGCAACCAAACAATAACACAAATTTCCCTGTATGTTCATTTTGATGCATCAGCATAATAAATGCATCTAGAGAACTGTTGAATGTTTTGTTGAAACCCTCCTCTAAGATACTTACCTGCAGAAAATAGATAAAAACTCTCAAGACAAAATCCATTGTGGGTTTTTCTAGAGCAGAGGTGGGGAATGTCGGTCCCTCAGGCCATATAAAGCCTGAGGAATCATTTGGTCTGCCCCTATCAATGCATTAGGGGTGAGTTAATTAGATATTTGACCAAATATATCAGGCTAATTTTTAAGTTGATAATTTTGTATGACCCAAAAATGATGTTATAAATATCCAATGGCCCTTGGCAGAAAAATGTTCTCCACCCTGCACTAGAGCATGCCCATGACCTTTCTAGAGCATGAACTTTTCACTTTCTCCTAAACCCTGAGGATCTCCACAAGACTTGAAACCAGGGAAGCAATGAGCAGTGGCTGCTTATCCAGGCTTACCCCAACATCCTGTGTCCAAGGCCCCTTTTTTTCTCTTACTTCCCAGTGAGCTAAAAGCAGCCCTGCCTTGCCTCATTATTACCACTATGACCTTCACTTCTCAGTGAGTTAACAGCATTTCCCACCTTGGCTCAATTATTTCCAGTTGAGCACTGTTTAGGCTTTCTCCTGTTGCTTCTTCTACCCTAAGTCCTCCCTTTGTTTCATTGCCCTCAGCTTTAATAATGTACTCTCAAAATTACCTGTACTTGTATTGTAAAAGACAGCAAATGCAGTGTTTTCACCCTAAACTTTTTGTAGTGCCAGTCAGACCTTCTGCTTTAGTGTTACTCATACTAATGCTACAGTGATTTTCATATTTTAGTGAATTCTTCAGAAGTTGAATTGATCACTTTCATGCCCCTGTTTTCCTTTGCCTATCAAAAGTTTTCTTTTATAGATCTAGTCAGAAGTGCTAAGTATATTTTCAGGGTCCTTTTAAATCATCTATCTTCTTTATTAATCTCACTCAAGGAGAGGAAGCTTTAAGTAACCTCATCTTTTTCTGTCATGTATTCAGTGTAATTGTGGTCAAGGGAAACTAGCTTTGTACTGGGGATCAGGGCCTTAGAAATAGGCTGTAACTTCAGTTTCTGCATTTATAAAATAGTGTTTAGGTGAAGATTAAACAAAGTAACACAGAGCAGCACTTTGTAAATTATAAATGGCTATAAAAATTGTAGGCATAATTTTAAAAGTTTTAAAAATAAATTAACAAAAATAAATGTAAGAATAAATATTCAATAGTTTTTTGTATGGATAGTACACTGTCATAATGCAAAATGTATAGGAACACTGTTCCTAACTAGTGAATTTTCAATTGAAGAATAAAAAGATTGAAGAGAGATGGTAGGGTCTGGTAGGAGACATATGTTATTTAAGTAAAATTTCCTCTTTTGATTTTTTTCCACTTTGTAGATATTTGAAACAAGCACAAAAAGGAAAATATGGGTCACAAAATTCATGTATACTCAAAATATTTCCTAAAAACAAGATAAAAATATTTTTGGCTTTAAGAGCTCTTGGGAAAACTTAGAGTGTAGTATTCTGAGTAGGCCTTGGATGGTGTCCCAGTGACCCTGTCCTCCTCCCCTCCACCTGTACAGTATGTGTATTACTATTTGGCTGTTGCTTCATTACTTAGTCCAGTAAGTTGAGCATGTGCGTTGACCACAGGGACCTGGGCCTATAGAATGTAGTCTGAGTGGCGATTTCCATTTGGTGTTTGGTTTGGCCTAGTACATGAGATATCTTGCCAGACCTGTAAACTCCCATCAAAAGTCACTCATCCCTGGATGGGAAATATTCCTCATGCTGTTGTCAGAGAACTCTGATCTTTCATAATAAACCTGGTGGGATGTCTGTTAGCCAAACCAAACATCCAAAATCTAGATTTTTCTCTGTGAAGAATATCTACAGTGGATGATACTTGTAAAAGTATTTAGGGTTGTGGTGTTGGTCAGGTTTATCCACTTAAAAATGGGAAACTCATAAATGTAGATTGAAAGTCCACTTAAAAATAACAGAGGCAATGATTCAGTTCAATAGGCAAAGAAAAACATACGATATGGTACAGGATGTTATCTTAGACAGAGAATTTTGTGTTTAGGTCTATAGCCTTAGAGTTAGAGAAATATTATTCTATAAAATAAACATGGCACATGGGCAGGCACAGCTATGTTAAAGGTGTGATGATCTTGGCACAGATATTAAGGCCTGACTTTCCACTTAGCCCTTCCTAATGCCTATACGGTTGGATTGCTTTTATGCTATTCTTTTGTTCAGATCTATTCTTTTGGTGCTCTGCATATATGATAAGAGAATTTCACAAATCAAATCTGCATATATCTAAGTTCCCTTTTATCTAGAATTGTACTTGACATATAAAATTAATTTTTAAATAAGTATACATATCATATATATGCAGTTAAATAAAATTTCAGACCCTCATGGGAATAGAAACTATGAAGGCAGCATAGGTAAAAGCCAGTACAAGCTGCCTCCTACAACAACATCAAAATTATAACTATAATACAGAACAACCGTTATTCAAAACTTCTGAGAGTTTACTAAATGGAAGTCCTACAACTAAAAAAGTAAATAAGAAAGCACATTGAGACTGATAGGAGGGGTGGAGGTGCAGTACAACTGTCATCCATGTGTGCCATTGTTTTGTGTGTGTGTGTGTGTTTTTTTAATTGAGAAGAAGATAGTCTATGTGAAATCTACCTGTAGGAGCAAGAGGTCTCAACCCCACTCTAGACTCCCAGCCCAGGGTTCCAGAGCTGTAAAGAGAAATCCCTGTAACAAGGAGCAAGGGTTTTTGCTGTGTGACATGGAGGATGCTGGAGACCTAGATGTTTCTCTTAAAGGGCCAGCACACAAAGTTACTCAAACTCAATCCCTCTGAGCTCCAACACCATGTAGCTTGGGGGTCGCAGCCATGTACAGGAGGGATTGGAGTATCTAGCAATGGGGCAGGAACTCAGGAGACTTTTCTTCCAGACAAGGGTGCTCACAGGGGTAATTGTTCTTATACTGGGACCTCCCCAATCACAGAGCTGACTGGCAGCCATATCTTAGTTTCCATCAGCCTGGCTCACACTGTTTGCAACAACCTGGTGATTCCCTGAGACTCCACCCATTCAACTTGCAGTCTCATCTAAGCTGTTTGCAGCAGGTTTTCCATATGAATGGCCTGTCTTGGTTTAGGCTTCAAGCTTTGCTAAAATCTTTCAAACAAGCTGAAGCTAGTGTCAGCATGCCCCAAACCTAACA
This sequence comes from Vespertilio murinus, assembly GCA_963924515.1. Classification (NCBI taxonomy): domain Eukaryota; kingdom Metazoa; phylum Chordata; class Mammalia; order Chiroptera; family Vespertilionidae; genus Vespertilio; species Vespertilio murinus. The sequence goes on along the minus strand of OZ004707.1, from coordinate 93,717,293 downwards.
ATAAATGGCCTAAGATCCAGCACTAGCATTAGCCTGCCTTGATTTACCTCTAGGCTTTGCGCACTTCCAAGCCCAATACAAATAGCAACCATCTGCAGACCTCTCTGTAGCTCCTGTTACGTGGACATAAATAGTGGTTGACTTTGAACCTACTTAGAGGCCCTAGAGCCAGTGCACCCAGTAGAGAGTTTCAGACCATGCCATATTACAACTTTACACATCCACAAGTGACACATTCAAGGGGCAGACTTAGTGAGTACCAAAGCCCCACTAAAGCAAGTCCTGCTCCATAGGGATCTTTCCTACATATCAGCTCTCCCACTGTATTCACAGTTGGTCCTCACAAACAATTTGTCTGGAAGTCAATTTCTTCCTGTGATTCCAACAGCAATTAAGGATCAACTACAACAAGACTATGCACTCAGCCTATACAAGGCTGCACTTAGAATTCCCAATTCAGGTGACTAAGGAGGCTGAACTACTGGGCTCTTCAGGACACCTACTACACAATGCCACTCTACTAATTCCAGGAGATGCATCAACTCTACATAAGACATAAAAACAAACACAAGGGAACAGTCAAAATGGGGAAACAAAGAAACATGTCACAAATGAAAGAAATGGAAGTATGCCAACTACTGGATACAGAGTTTAAAAACATGGTTATAATATTGCTCAAGGATCTTAATGAGAACTTTAAGGGACTTAGTAAGACTTTCAAGGATCTTAGTGAGAATGCTAAAGACATGAAAAAGACCAGGAAGAAATTAAGCAAACACCAACTGAAATAAAGGATAACTTACAGGAATTCAACAGATTAGAGGATTCTAAGAATTAAATCAACAATTTTGAATATGAGGAAGCAAACAACCCCTAACCAGAAGAGAAAAAAGAATGAAAAAATATATAGTGTAAGGAGTCTCTGGGATAATTTCAAGCATACCAACATTTATGGGAGTATCAGAAGGAGCATATATTGAAAACCTACTTGATGAAATAACAATGGAAAACTTCCCCTATCTGGTGAAAGAAATAAATTTACGAGTCCAGGAAGTACAGACAGTACCAAACAAGAGAAACCCAAAGAGGGCCACATCAAGACACATCATAATTGAAATACCAAGGGTGAAAGATAAAGAGAGAATATCAAAAGTATCAAGAGAAAAGCAGTTAGTTATTTTCAAGAGAGCACCCATAGTTTTGTCAGCTGATTTCTCAACAGACACTTTGCAGGCCAGAAGAGATTGGCAAGAAATATTCAAAGTGATGAATACCAAGTCTACAACCAAGATTAGTCTACCCAGCAAAGCTATTATTTAGAAATGAAGGTGAGATAAAAAGCTTCACAGACAGAAAAAAGCTAACAGAGTTTATCACCACCAAACCATTATTATATGAAATTCTGAAAGGTATTGTTTAAGAAGAAGAAAAGGGAGAATAAAAGGATAAAAAAATATGAACCATAGCCTTGACTGGTTTGGCTCAGTGGATAGAGCGTCTCGGCCTGCAGACTAAAGGGTCTGAGGTTCGCCAGTCAAGGACATATACCTTGGTTGTGGACACATCCCCAGTTGTGGGTGTGCAAGAGGTAGCTGATCAATATTTCTCTCTCATTGATGTTTCTAACTCTCTCTCCCTATCATTTCCTCTGTAAAAAAAATCAACAAAATATATATTTTTTAAAATATGAAAAATAAAAAGGCAATAAATACTTATCTACCAGTCATTAAATCTAAAAATAAAAATAAGTGAACAAGAATTCTAATGAATAAATAAACTGATGAATAAAATAGAATCAGAAGCATGGAGACATGGAGCAGACTGACAAATCTCAGAGGGAAGGAGGGAAGGGGTTAGGAGGAGATTAACCAAAGATCTTATATTCATTATAGTCATACTAAAGGCCTGGTGCATGAAAATTTGTGCACGGGGGCAGGGGGTGGGAAAGAGGCTCATCCTGGCCTGTGCCCTCTCATAGTCCAGTAGCCCTCAGGGGATGTATGAATGTTGGCTTAGGACCCCACTCTGTGGAAGGTGACCAGGTGGGCCTGATTGGAGACAGCGCTGGCCAGTGAGCAGCCAGCCCTGCTCCCCTGACCACAACTCTGCTGCTGCTGCTGCTGCCACCCCCCAGTTGTCATCCCATCCCTCTGCCCACTGGCATGTGCTTTGGCTGGCCTGGCACCATATGCTCACCAGCTCTGCCCCCACTGACTGGTTGTTCTTCTCTCTGGTTGATTTCTACATTACACTTTTATTATATAAGACTACAGGTCCAGTGCATGGATTCATGCACCATTAAGTCCCTTGGCCTGGCCTGTGGAGATCAGGCCAAAATCAGCTCTCCAACATCCCCCAAGGGGTCCTGGACTGTGAGAAGGTGCAGGCCAGGTAGAGGGACCCCACTGGTGCATGATCAGGGATGGGGAGGGACTAAGGGAAAGCTCCAGAGCATGTCTGGCCCATCTCTCCTAGTCCTGATTGGCTGGACCCCTGCAGCAAGTTAACCTACTAGTTGAAGTCTCTGCCCCCTAGTGATTAGTGCATATCATAGCGACTGTTTGAATGGTCAAATTAAGCTCTTACTATATAGGATATGTGTTACCTATGCACACAGACAATAGGGTATGAACTGGATGGAGGGGGGCAATGGGAGGAAAAAAGGGGGCCATCTATAATACTCTTAACAATAAATATATTTTAAAATTAAATAAAATATAAATAAATAAATACAATTTCACACACCATTATTACTATGGTCTATGTTGAGAAATAGTACAATTATTAGTACTCCAGGAATCCTTCTTGTGCCCTTCACAGTCACTACCTACTCTTCTGTTTAATAAATAAGTTTAATAAATAATCTCTATTCAGATTTTTAAAATTTAACATTTTTTTAATTATTTATTTATAGATATTCTTTGGTTACTTGGAATCAAATAATCTATTTATTACATCTTTTTTCCACTCTGTGTATTTCTACTTTCATAATATTGTCTTGTAGTGAAAAGGTGAGGCTCATGTGAGTATGTGTGTGTGCATCCTTTTCAAGAAATACTTGTCTAGAAGAGAAAATGGCAGCAAATTGGCAGACATGTTCCCAGCCTTGTCCCAGAGCAGACAGAAGGAGAAGCTGAGGATCACTTAGGAAGTGTTTGTTGGCAAGCTAAGGGATAGAAAAACTCTAGGAGAATGTGGGGGACTGCTCGACGGGGTTCCCTGACTGGGCAGTCCACACTGTGTCTGGGTCCTCTCCCAGAGCTATGGGCTCAGAAGGAAAACTGTGCCATCTTACAAAGGAAAGTGGATCTTATTGGAAGCCTGAAAACCCACAACTGTGGAGACCACCAAACATCTGTGAGCCCCAGAACACTGGTTTACAATCTGCGCAAACACGCAGATTCAAGGGAGCTCTTCAATACACTACGGAAAGGTCAGATTTCACCAGGGATAAGGTGAGGTATCTGGGTCCCGGTGGCTGGAAAGAGAAACAAGCACGGGACCTGCAGGACTGGGGAAGTGTGTGCCTACAAAAGTCCCCGGCTGTTAGGTCTGGCATGATCTGTGAATGTGAAAGGGGATCCTCAAAACTGCTAACAGAAGGGATCTTTAAAAAGCAACCCATTCTGATCTGACACAAAGGGAGAACATAAGAATTTGAAAGGTGTGCAGGCTGCTTAAACTTGTGTGCAGACCCATCGTTCACATACCTGGGCTTTCCCCTCTTCATTCCCTTGCTTCTGATTACTAAGCAAGGATCACCCAGTTTGGCATACCCAGGGATACTGTAGGGGGAAGTTGCTTTTCTGGAAACTGGGGATCAGAGCAGGGAGAGACCATTGGAGAGGCAGCTCTGAGGCAGCCCACATCTACAAACCGGTATTGAGTGCCACAGAAAAAGAAGACTAGAGCAGCCAAAGAGACTGGGAAATCAATTCAGAAACACTGCCACCTAGGGGCTTACTCACAAACTGACTTATTATTATTATTTTTATTTAATAAAAAATAAAGTAATATAAGAAATTAAAACACTGCATACTTAAAAATCAACACTGAGGAGCAGTGGAACACAAGGAACTGCAATACTGTCTGGACTGAGAAACAGGCGTACCAAAACACCACTGCACATTTTTTTATTTTAATTATTTTATCTTCATTTTATGCATCTTTTACTTAAGAAATGTATTTTTTCCCTAACTTGATTTTACCTTTTGAATTATTACATTTTTATTTTCAATCAGCATCATTACTTCAGCAATTTTACCCTTTTTTCTTTATTTTTTTAAGTGTCATTTTATTTTCTCTTTATTTTACTTTGGGATTAGTGTTCTACATTCTATTTTCATCTACCCTTTAGCATTGTTTTATTCTATCTCAACACAAACTTTATGCCATCATTCTCTCTCTCTAACCATTCACCTTTTGGTGTCCTGTTTATCTTAACCTTTTCCTGCTTTAGATTTTCCCTATTATTTCTGTTTACTCCCTGCTAAAATTTCACCCTACTTATATATCTAATTTCCAATCCCCTGCTCCAAGTACATACACACCACTATTTTTGCTGTTTTAACTATCAAAAAATAGTTTTTCTCTGTCCTTTTGTTGTTGTTTGCTTGAATGTTGATTATATTGAATTTTTATGCTTTTTTTGAGAGAGAGATTGTTTTACTTATTCTTTTTGTTTGTTTGTTTGGTATTTTTTATCTGATTTGTTTTTATTTGTTTTTTACTTCTGTTTTCCGGTGCCTCATTTGACATTAGTTGGTGTTGTAGTTTGTAGTTTGTATTAATCTCCAGGAACTTGTTGCTGGCATTTGCTGGGATTAGTGGTTGGTTGTTTATTGGAATTTTCTCCATATATAGTTTGTTCCACTTTTCTCTCTTAGTCTCATTCTTGTCTCTCTTACATTTCCCACTCGTTTCCCCATTCCTTTTGACACCCCTTTTTTATGTTCTTTTTACTCTTCTTTCTCTCCTATCCTCTAATTTGTCTTTCTATGGTGGCCACCTTTATTGGAGGTTATTAATATCGTGAATACATTACTGTTCAGTGCCTTGTGTGTTCTACCTGGTTGTGTTGTATTTTGTGTCTTTAAATCAATGCAGGAGAGAGAGAACTACATACCCAGACATTCTGAGAAGAGAGACCATGGGGAGACAAAGAAACAGCCTGCATTTGAAAGAAAAGCAGGAATCACCAGAAAATGAAGTAAACGAATTAGAGGAAAGCAACCTATCAGAAAAAGAACTCAGAGAAATGGTCATAAGGTGGCTAAAAGGAATGGAAGACAAATTAACAATCTGTGTAAGAACCAAGAGAAAATAAAGAACCAAGAAGAAATTAAAAACAACATTGCTAGTGTAAAGAACTCAATAGAAAGCATCAAAAGTAGACTAGAAGAAGCAGAGGACAGCATCAGTGAGCTAGAAGACAAGATGGAAAAAATAACCAATTAGAGCAGCTTCTAGAGGGAAAAAAAGCAAGAGGAGAGTCTAAGGGAACTTTGGGACAACACAAAACAAAACAATATTCGCATAATAGGGGTGCCAGAAGGAGAGGTTACTGACCAAGGAACAGAAAACCTGTTATAAGAAATAATGACAAAAAACTTTCCTGATATAAGGAAGAAAACCTCCCACACAAATCCAAGAAGCTAACAGTCCCAAGCAAAATGAACTCCAAAAGACTGATGTCAAGGCACATTATAATTAAATTGGTAAACAACAATGACAAAGCAAGAAGCTTAAAAGCAGGCAGGCAGAGACAGAAAGTAACATATAACGGAACCCCCATCAGACTAGCAACTGATTTCTCAAGAGAAACTCATTAGGCCAGAGGGAATGGAATTAAATATATAGTCAAGAAAAGCAAGGGTCTGAATCCAAGAATACTGAACCCAGCAAGGCTATCAATCAAAATTAAAGGTGAAATCAGGAGATTCACAGACAGAAAAAGAAAGACTAAGGGAATTTATCACCACTAAACTGTCAATGCAAGTAATGCTAAAGGGTCTGCTATAATTTAAAAAAAAGGGTGGTGGTGGATAGGAAGTGAAGAAGGAACACAGGGGTATAGAATAAAAATGGCATCAAATAAGTACCTATCAATAATAACTGTGGAGAACAGTATGGAGTTTACTCAAAAAACTGAAAATGGAACTCCCATTTGACCCAGTAATCCCACTCCTAGGAATATATCCTAAAAAACTAGAAACACCAATCAGAAAGGATATATGCACACCTATGTTCATAGCAGCACAATTTACATTCTACTCAAGTGCACATGAGTCACTTTTAAAGATAGACCACATGTTGGGACATAGACACACTCTCTTCAAATTCAAGAAGATAGAAATCATATCAAGCATTTTCTCAGATTATAGTGGCATAAAACTGAAAATCAACTACAATAAAAACAATCCAAAAAAATCAAACACACGGAGACTAAACAGCATGCTATTAAACAATGACTGTGTTACCACAGAGATCAAGGAAGAAATAAAAAACATAATGGAAACACGTGAGAATGAAAACACAAAAATCCAAAATCTATGGGATAAATTGCAAGCAGTCATGATAGGGAAGTTCATAGCTCTACAAGCCTACTGCAAAAAAACAAGAAACAATGGTAATAAATCACCTAACGCTACAATTCAAAGAGTTAGAAAAAGAACAAAAAGAAAATCTCAGTGTAAGCAGAATAAATGAAATAATAAAAATCAGAGCAGATATAAATGACAAAGAGATGAAAGAAACAATACAAAAATCAACAAAACCAAGAGCTGGTTCTTTGAAAGACTAAACGGATTGATGAACCTCTCGCCAGGTTCACCAAGAACCAAAGACAGAGGACACAAATAAACAAAATTAGGAATGAAAGAGGCAACATAACAACAGAACCCACAGAAATACAAGATAGTTAAAAAAAATACTATGTACAACTCTATTCCAACAAACTGCACAACTTGGAGGAAATGGACACATTCCTAAAAATATATAACACAATAAGGAAGAATATAAACAGCTCAATAGGCCAATAACTATGGAAGAAATTGAAGCAGTCATCAAAAAGCCTCTGGCAAATAAAAGGCTATGGCCAGACAGCTTCACAGGAGAGTTTTACCAAACATTCAAGGAAGAACTATAACCTATCCTCCTCAGACTATTCCAAAAAATTCAAGAGGAAGCTTCCAAGCTCCTTCTATGAAGCCAGCATCACCATAATACTAAAACCAGATACAGATAACATGATGAAAGAGAATTATAGGTCAATATCCCTCATGAACATAGATGCCAAAATCCTCCAAAAAATTCTAGCAAATCAGCTCCAGCAATACATCAGAAAGATCATACATCATGACCACGTAGGATTTATCCTGGGATACAAGGATGGTACAATACCTTCAAATCAATAAATGTGATACATAACATAAACAAATTGAGAGATAAAAATTACATAGTCATATCAATTGATGCAGAAAAAGCATTTAACCAAATCCAACACCCTTTCCTGATAAAAAAATCTCAACAAGGTGGGAATAGAAAAATCATACCTCAACATAATAAAAGCTATATATGATAAGCCCACAGCAAACATCATACTCAATGGGAAAAAACTAAAACCATTTCCTCTAAGAACAGGAACAAGACAGGGATGCCCACTCTCACCACTCCTGTTTGACATAGTACTGAAAGTATTAGCCATTGCAATTAGACTAGAAGAAGAAATAAAGCACCCAAATTGGAAAAGAAGAACTAAAGCTGTTCTTATTTGCAGATGACATGATAATGAACATAAAAGACCAAAAGACTCCATCAAAAAACTAATAGACTTAATAAATGAATTTGGCAATGTAGCACAAAACAAAATTAACGCCAAGAAATCTATGGCCATTCTATACACCAATAGTGAACTTACAGAAACAGAGACTAAAAAAGCAATCCCATCTATCCTCACACCAGAAAAATTAAGATACCTAGGAATAAATTTAACTAAGGAGGTAAAAGATCTATATGTGGAAAACTACAGGACACTGAGAAAAGAGACAGAGGAAGATGTAAACAGATGGAAGAACATGGATTGGTAGAATCAACATAATTAAAATGTGCATACTTCCCAAAGCAATCTATAGATTCAATGTACTCCCCATTAAAATACCAATGGCATATTTCACAGACCTAGGAAAAAACTCTCCAAAAATTCATCTGGAGAAATAATTTAAAAAAGACCCCAAATAGCCATAGCTATCCTGAGAAAGAAGAGTAAAGTAGGAGGGACCTCAATATCAGATTTCAAGCTGTATTACAAAGCCACTGTTCTCAAAACAGCCTGGTACTGGCACAAGAATAGACATATAGATCAATGGAATAGAATAGAGAATCTGAATATTGACCCAAACCACTATGCTAAATTAATATTTGACAAAGGAGGCATGTACATGCAGTGAAATTAAGACAGTCTCTTCAATAAATGGTGTTGGGAAAATTGGACAGATACATGCAAAAAAATGAAACTAGATCACCACCTTACACTATACAGAAAATTAAACTGAAAATGGATAAAGGACTTAAACATAAGACAGGAAACCATAAAAATACTAGAGACATCCACAGGCAGCAAAAATCTCATAAATATGCTGAAACAACTTCTTCACTAATACTTCCCCTAAGGAAATGGAAGCTAAAGAGAAAACAAACAAATGGGACTACATCAAAATAAAAAGGTTTTTTTACAACAAAAGAAACCATCAACAAAAAATCAAGAAAGCCCACTGTATGGGAGAACATATTTGCAAATGTTATCACTGATAAAAGTTTAATCTCCAACATCTACAGGCAGCTTATACAACTTAATAAAAGGAAGATAAATGATCCAATATAAAAAATGGCAACGAACCTAAATAGAATCTTTTTGAAAGAAGACAGAAGGAAGGCAAAGAGACACATGAAAACATGCTCAAAGTCACTAATTATCCAAGAAATGCAAATGAAAATGACAATGCGGTACCATCTCACACCTATCAAAATGGATATCATCAACAAATCAACAAATGACAAGTTTTGGTGAGAATGCAGACAAAAAGAACTTTCATGCACTGTTGGTGGGAATGCAGACTGGTGCAACCACTGTGGAAAACAGTATGGGGTTTCCTCAAAAAACTGAAAATGGAACTCCCATTTGACCCAGTAATCCCACTCCTAGGAATATATCCTAAAAAACTAGAAACACCAATCAGAAAGGATATATGCACACCTATGTTCATAGCAGCACAATTTACAATAGTTTAAGATTTGGAAACAGCTTAGGTGCCCATCAGCAGATGACTGGATCATAAACTATGGTACATCTACACAATGGAATACTATGCTGCTATAAAAAAGAAGGAATTCTCATCATTTGCAGCAATCTGGATGGAATTGGAGAACATCATGCTCAGTGAAATAAGCCAATCAATGAAAGAGAAACACCACATAACCTCACTCATTTATGGACAATAAAGAACATTGTAAACTGATGAACAAAAAGATAGACACAGAGACAGTAAAGCAACATACAGACTGTCAAGCATGAAGATTAGGAAGATATGGGGGTGATAAGAGATCAACTATGTACTTGTATGCATTTATATAAGCATAGCCAATGGAACTCAATACTCTGGGGGTTGAGGGCATGTACGGGAGTTGTGGTAGGGGGCAATGGTAAGCTATGTACACATATAATATCTTAATAAAAAAATAAAAAAATACTTGTCTATTCCAACATCATGAATATATTCTTCTGTATTGTTTTCTAGAAGCTTTACTGTTTTATTTTTTCTATTCAGATCTACAGTTCATCTAGAATTGATTTTTGAGGTGGTAAGATGAATTTTTTATATGTGCAAAACATTGACTCAAAACCATATATTGACATAACCATCCTTTTGTCCACTGCTCTTCAGCATCACCTTGTCATAAATCAAGAGTCTATACATTGCCAAAACCAGTTTGGCTCAGTGAATAGAGCGTCATCTTGCAGACTGAAAGGTCTTAAGTTCGGTTCCGGTCATGGGCATGTACCTTGCACATCCTCAGTAGGGGGTGTGCAAGAGGCAGCTGATCAATGTCTCTCTCTCATCGATGTTTCTAACTCTCTATCTCTTTCTCTTCCTCTATGTAAAAACTCAATAATATATATATTTTAAAAAAGAGTACACATGTATTTTTAACTCTCTTTTCCCCCATTGGTTTATTTGTCCATCTTTTATGCCATAACTATATTCTCTTAATTATTTGGATTTATAATTTATATTTTCCTAAATTATATTTCTCCAAAATTGTTCTTCCTTTGGAGGTCCTGTTATTGTTATTTTGAATTTCCATATAAATAAAATAAAGTTATTAATTTCCACAAATAAAACTTGCTGAGATATTCTTTGGGAGATATTGTATTACATTTATAGATTAATTTGAAAAGAATGGACACCTGTATCCAATTAACTTTTAAAATATAACATGAATATTTCCTCCATTTATTTGCCCTTCCTTTCTTTTAATAACATTTTTTTTTTTTTTTTTTTTACAAATTCATACATGTTTTGTTAGATTTATTCCTGAGTGTTTGGAATTTTTTATGACTGTCACAGGTTGGATCTTTCAAAAGCAGAGAAGAAAATGTTTTGTGCATAAGGGATCTGTGGAAGGGAGAAAAAAGAAGCAAGATTAAGTGGGCAGCAAAAGAAGTTAAACTGCATTGCAAGCCTGGAAAAGCTTTGGTCAACCCTACAAGGTGCTCAGGAGCAAAATATAGCTGTCATAGATATCTCTTGGTAAGTAGAAATGGTGAGACCTTTGTACTCTTGTATCAATCGGTCATCAGTTGTGAACTGCTCCAGAAAGATGAATTCTGTGAAATGAGTCTTTGCAGCTGAAGCAAAACTTGTGGAAGCTTACAGAACTTTCAGAAGCTGGAGATATAAATCCTTCTTTGTAATGGGCATACATATCTATATCCAACATAGTCCACCCTGTGTGATGTGTCCTCAGATGACCTCTGATGCTGTTCAAATCCCTTCTTCATGTACCTTTCAGCAGCATCTTCTCACTAACCTTACTCTTCTAATTTTCCCCAGGAAGACAGGTACACAATCTGATGGGGATGATGTTCACAGACTGAACTAGAGACTTAATACTTAGATGCAAAACAAAAGAGGAAGTCAAAATGAAGACACACACTGAAAAAGCCCCAAATGAAAGAATAAGAGAATTTTCCAGAAGAAGAGCTAAACAAAAGGAGATAAAAATCTATCAGATATAAAGTTCAGAACTGTAATAACTAAGATGCTCAACAGCAGCAGTAAAGACATAATAACATGAAAAAAAGACCAGTTGGAAATAAAGAATGACATCCTACATAATAAAAGACTAATATGCAATTGTCCCCATGGGCATGAGTTTGACTTACTGGGAGTTAGACATTCACTGACCACCAGGGAGCAGTGCAGAACATGGCTGGTGTCAGCGATGCAGCAGTAGAGGTGCTGCCAGCACCCATGGGCCCTAACAAGAGTGGGATGGGTGGCACCAGGCCAAGTCAGATGCTAAGGGAGGCCCTGCCAGTGGTGGAAGCAAGCAGCCAGGAGAAAAGAGGCCCCAGCCGGTGGCAGCAGCAGGCAGCTGGGGGAAGGAAGGCAAGCCCCAGCTGGTGGCAGTGGCTGGCTAGTGGCAACCACTAGGGACCCTAGTGTACATGAATTTCATGCACTGGGCCTCTAGTAAAATAATAAAAAACACATTGGAAGGAATAAACAGCATATTAGGGGTAGCTGAGCATTAGACCCATGAATTAGAATACAGGATAGAAAATTTCACTCAATTAGAAAACCAAAAAGAAAAACAAAAAATGGGAGCACAGCTTAAGGGATTTGTGGGACAACATGAAATGTAACAATATTCATATAATAGGTGTGCCAGAAGGAGAAGAAAACGAGCAAGGAATAGAGAATGTGTTTGAAGAAATAATGGCAGAGAACTTCTCTAATCTGGTAAAGAAAAAAGTCACACAAGTTCAAATGGCACAGAGAGTCCCATAGAAATACTCAAACAGGCCCACATCCAGACACATCATAATTAAATGCCAAAAATGAAAGACAGAGAGAGAATCTTAAAAGCAGCAAGAGAAAAGAAAACTTTTTCCTATAAAGGCGTTGTCATAAGGCTATCAGCTGATTTCCCATTAGAAACTCTACAGGCCAGAAGGAAATGACAGGAATGACATAAAGTACTCAAGAGAATGAAAAGCTAGGATCTGAAATCAAGATAACTATATTCAGGAAAGTTATCATTCGAATAAATGATGACATAAAGAGATTCCCAGAATTCCACATCCTCCCCTCCAAAAAAAAAAGGCTAACAGAGTTTATCATCATAAATCATAACCACAAGAAATGTTAAAGGGAGTGCTGTAATGAAAAGAAATAGAGAGAAACGTAGGCATACAGAATTACCTATCAATAATAATACCTATAAATATACCAAAATACCTATCAATAATAATCTTAAATGTAAATGGGTTAAATGATCCAATCAAAATCCATAGAGTAGCTGAATATATACAAAAACATTACCCAATTATACAATGTCTCCAAGAGACCCACCTCAGATCTTTTGCACAGAAACTTAATAAGAAAACAGTGACTGTAAGTGACAAGCAGCATCAGATGAATTTAATTTACATTTATAGAACATTTCACCACAAAGCTGCAGAACATACATTCTTCTCAAGTGCACATGGGTCATTCACAAAGATAGAACATGTGTTAGGGCACAAATTTCTGGCACATAGCAGAAAGTAGTCCTGAGAGGGATAGCACTACAGGCCTACCTCAGATAAACAAGAAAAGTTAATAATAAACTATTTAACCCTAAAACTTAAAGAATTAGAAAGAGAGAAACAAGAAAATCCCAGATTAAATAGAAGGAAGCATAATTATAGCATAAATGAATGGCTTAGAGAAAAAAAAAAAGATGAAAGATCAATGAAACCAAGAGCTGTTTCTTTGAAAAGATAAACAAAATTGAACCTTTAGCTGACTCATTGAGAAATAAAGAGAGAGGATCTACCCCCCCCCCCCGTGCAAAATATCAGATACAAAAGTGATAAAGTAACAGCTGACACCACATAAATACGAAGTCTTATTAAAAGTATTATGAACAAGCTAGACAATATGGATAAAATGAAGAAATTCCTAGAAAAACACAGTCTTCCAAAACTGAATCAGGAAGAATCTAAAAACCTGAATAGGCCAATAACAGTTGATGAAATCAAAGAATAGTCATAAAACTCCATGAAAACAAAAGCCCTTACCTGGCTCTACAGTTTCACATGGGAGTTTTATCAAACATTCAAATAATGACTAATAAGAAATTAAAAATTATGGCTAAGTAAGTAGAAACTCACAGACACACTCACATGGAATTACAAACTGGAATTACAACTAAAAGACAAAAATACCCCCACAAAAAAAACCATGAATAATCAACTGAATACTAATGGAAGAGAATTCTGATAATGTAGGATGGAAAGAGGAGAGTGAATACATACTGATATGCATACAGGGAAGAGTTGTGAAATGGCTGGCTGGGCACCCACAGACAGCAGTTGAAGTTCTGGAGAGATATCTTAGCTATTGAGAGTTGCCACTGAAAATCCTGGGGTCTTATCCTCAAGTTGTGTCCTGTAGCAAAGAGAACTAGAACTCAAAAAGGTGCCCACATCTTGGAAAGGTGCCCACATCTGGTTTGGAAAAACAGCAGTGTTGCTATCTGCCAGGGATAGACATTTGGAAATGTAGGAACCCACTTAAAGGGCCAACACATAACATTTTGAATGCAGCCCCTCACTATGAGTTCTGGAAGAGGAAGGGAAGAGTGGACTGGACCTGTATAAACATCAGACAGGGTTGGGTGATCTGGGGTGAGAGCTCAGAAGGCATAAACCCTGATTCCATGCTGTGGAGGTCATGTTTCTCAGGCAAACTTTTTCTATCCTTCCATTTTTGCCTGGAGGTAAGATACTTGACCCACCCTATTGAAAAACCCTTGCCCCACTCACCCTGTTAAGTTTCTGAGGCCCATTAAGAGACTGAGATTAAGAGTTAGCCTCCAAGCAGAAGCAATTGTATCACCCTGTTGGAAAAGTTCTCACCCAACCTGTTGATAATTTCTTGAGGCTACTCCAAACTGAATATAATCAGTATGCAGGCAGAGGAGGTTCTCTGGAGGCTTTGAGTCTTTGCCTGATCTAATTAGTAAGAAACAACAGTTTGTGTCCCTGCAGCAGATACCATCCTGGACTGCTCAGTGATACAAAAGCTAATTGTACCACAAGCCTGAAGCTTACACCTGAAGGACAAGCTCTGTAGAGAAAAAAAGAACAGCTCAGAACAGGGTCAATCAAGGTGTAAGATTCAAGGCATACCCAGCCTCTAGGTTAATAATTTCTGGATCAATATACAGCTGATATGATGAAATTGGGGTTGAACCTCACTGGGATCAAGTCAGAGGGGAGATGCCTCCCACACATGGGACATCAACAACCAAGTCCCAATTATAATAGAAGAGCTGGAACAATGCACACCAGGTGAATTCCTAGAGCATCCAGCTCAGGTGAACAAAAAGACTCCACCAGTGGACCTCTCAAGACACTTTTTACATTAGGCCAGCCTCAAAAGACTGGAAGGCATAACAGTTCTATCTAATATGTAGAAGCAAACAAAAAAAGACCAGTAAATGAGAGACAAATAAATGACTCCCAACTGAGAAAAAAGAATCTTCAGAAAAAGAACTAAATGACATAGAGGTAAGCAAAGGTGAAGTTTGTCCAAATGATATACATTTTCTAGAATACCCAGCATATTTAAAAAATGTAATGATAAACGAAGATTCTGACAGTAAAAATTTCATGGACAATATTCATTCAATAAATAGTTATTTTGCTTTTGCTTCAGATGGTGTTTCTCTAAAGTTTGCTCAACTCTATATTTTAGATACAGCCAAAGCAATGAGTAAAAGATTAGCAATGCCAGAAAACCAAGGCTGCTCAGAATCACAATCAACATCACCAACCTCATGCATGAAATAAGTGAACAAAATGAATTTACAAGATGCTACATGAGGTAGAAAAGGAAGCCCAATCTGAAGCAGAAGCCAAAGGTATTTCTCCCATGGAAGTAACAATGGCAATTAAATACAATCATAACAGTGATCCATATAGATATAATTCTCCCTGTGTAACCGATATTGCTGTCATATTCAGAAACAAAGATGGAGAACCTCCTTTTGAAAGGAACTTGCTGCTGAAACCTGTTTGGCTTGGTGTATAGAGCATCAGCCTGTGGACTGAAAGGTCCCAGGTTAGATTCTGGTCAAGGACATGTACATTGGTTGTGAGCATATCCCTGGTGGGGTGTGCAGTAGGCAGCTGGTTGATGTTTCTTTCTCATTCATGTTTCTGACTCTCTATCCCTCTCCCTTACTCTCTGTAAAAAATCAATAAAATATATGTTTTAAAAGAAAGGCACTTGGTTAGTCACTGTAAACCAGATCACAATAATCTGAATGCCACTAAAATAAAACAAATCAGTAACCTGTTTCCTACATTAGATGCAATAACATATCCTAGTCTTTTCCCACATGCTGAAAAAGTCTGGGGAACAGATATTGCATTAATACTCAAAGACAACAGTGTAATCAACAATAACACTAGATAGAATGTAAGGACACAAGTCACACAAATGCAGTATTATGGATTTCATCTCTCTGTGCAGGACACATTCAATCCCATTTTAAATGCAGGAAAATTAACTCAAGAGTTTATTGTCTATTTATATTAACAAATGGAAGCCAATCGAATAAGTTGCATTAAAAAAACCAATCTTAATTGAGAGTTTAAAAATATAGTGGTTTGATGGATTATCTCACATATAGATTTGAAAATAACAATGTGCTGATTGATAACAATGATATTATTTTCATCATCTTTTGAGGATTGTCCCAGAAATAAGAAGCCGTGATATCAGGATGCTATGGAAATTGTAATGAAGTATGGAAAGCCTGATTTATTCATAACCATGGTGTGCAGCCCAAAATGGGCAGATATTACAATTTACCACACTGGCAAAAAGTTGAAAACAGACCTGACTTGGTAGCCAGGAATTTTAATATTAATCTGAATGCTCTTTTAAATTATATATGTAAATTCCATTTATTTGACAAAGTAATAGCAAAAATTCATGTCATTGAATTTCAGAAATGAGGACTGCCTCACACTCACATATTATTGATATTAGATAGTAAATCCAAATTACAAAAAGAAGATGACATTGACCTCATAATTAAGGCAGAAATTCCAGATGAGGACCAGTGTCCTTGACTTTTTCAAATTGTAAAATCAAATATGGTACATGGACCATGTGGAATACAAAATCCACATAGAAAATGTTCAAAGGGATATCCAAAAGAATTTCAAAATGCGACCATTGAAAATATTGATGAATATCCCAAATACAAATGAAGATCTGGTAGCACTATGTCTATTGAAAATAAAGCTGCTGATAACACTTAAATTGCTCCTAATAACCTGTATTTGTGCCTCAAATATATCTGTCATATAAATGTTGAAGTCTGCACATCAATTAAATGTGTCAAATATTTATTTGAATACTAGAGGCCCAGTGAACAAATTTTGTGCACCAGGGTGTGTGTCCCTCAGCCCAGCCTGTACCTCTCCAATCTGGGACCCTGTGAGGGATGTCTGACTGCCTGTTTAGGCCTGATCCTGATATTATCAGGCTTAAATGAGCAGTCAGCCATCTCTCTCACAATCCAGGACTGCTGACTCCCAACTACTCGCCTGCCTACCTTCCTGATTGCCCCTTACTGCTTCTGTCTGCCAGCCTAATCACCTCCTAACCATTCCCCTGCCAGCCAGATTGATGCCTTACTGCTCCCCCTCTGAGCCTGATTTCCCCCAACTGCCCTCCTGTGCAGGCCTGGTCACCCCTAATCACTCTCCCCTGCAGGCTTGATCACCCCCAACTGCCCTGATTGCAGGCCTGACCTCCTCTGCTGGCCATCTTGTGTCCACATGGGGGCAGCCATCTTGTGTGTTGGAGTGATGGTCAATTTTCATATTATTCCTTTATTAGATAGGATAGAGGCCTGGTGCTTGGGGGGGGGGGGCTGGCTGGTTTGCCCTGAACAGTGTCGCAGATCAGGGTGGGGTTCCCTTGGGGTATCAGGCAGCATGGGCGAGGGGCCTGTGGTGGTTTGCTGGCCAGCTATGCCCCCAAGCAACCCAAGTGGAGGCTCTGCTATCTGGGATTTATTTATCTTCTATAATTGAAACTTGCTAGCCTTGAGTGGAGACCAGGGCAGGCCAGGGCTGGCAGAAAGCTTGGCATCCTCCATAGCCAGGGGCAACCAAGCCTCCTGCTTTCTCCAGCTCCATGGCCATCACCATTTTTTTGGAATTTATTTATCTTCTATAATTGAAACTTTGTAGCCTTGTTCAGAGGCCAGGACCAGTCACAGCTGGCAAAAAACTTGCCTTCCTTCATCGCTGGGGGCAACCCAACCCTCCTGCTTGCTCCAGCTCCATAGCCGCCATATTTGTTGAGTTAATTTGCATACTCTCTCCTGATTGGCTGGTGGGCATGGCTTGTGGGTGTTGCAGAGGTACAGTCAAATTGATGTTTCTCTTTTATTAGATAGAATGCCTATAAAGAACATAATTTTGAAAATATTCAAATTTCTGAAAAAAATATTATCAATCATGATGAAGTACAGGACTTCATTGACTCCAGGTATATGAACACTTCTGAGACTGTTTGGAGACTTCTTGCAATGTGAATGCTTGACCATTCTCATGCAATCACAAAATTAGCTATTCATTTGTCAAATGAACAAAATTTGTATTTTCATACTGATGATTTTGCTCAAGTTATAGATAGGGTAAAATGTATAACTTGACTTTGATGGCTTGGTTTTTATTGAATAGAGGAGATTCCGACTCACTCAATTATTATTATTGGGAGATTCCACAACACTCTGTGTTTAATAATTATTTGTAGAGAAAACGCCAAAAGGATAGGAATAAAATATTAGGTAGACTGTTCACTGTGAGCTATAGAAAATCAGAATGATATTACCTTAGACTTTTGCTTCTGCATGTAAAAGGTGCAATAAGTTTTGGTAATCTGAGAACTGGTAGAGGGGTACTTTATGATATATTTTCTGAAGCTGCTAAACATTGAGGATTATTAATTGACAACACTATCTGGAAAGATACAATTGATGATGCAACCATCCTTAATATGCCCAAACAACTACTGCAACTTTTTGCATAAATACATGTGTTTGGAAGTCCTTCTGATGCAGACAAATTATGGGATGAGACTAAACCTCATTTTATTGAAGATTTTTGTTGGAAATTGCACTGAAGAGAAGGTGCTTGTGTGAACTGTGAAATGCATGCCTTTAACACAATTCAAGAGGTATTCACAATGCATGTAATGAAATGTTCACATTTCAAAATTCTGGAGTAGCCTTTATTAATGAATACAAACACATGTGATAAATTGTAAGAGTAACAACAGGCAGAGGTTTTGATAGCTTCTCTGAATGATGAACAGTTGGAAGTCTTTCAGACTATAACTTCAGCCATAAAAGATCAAACTCTACACATCAAATGCTTTTTCTTGGATGGTCCAGGTGGTAGTTAAAAAAACATATCTTGCCAGGGCCAGCCTGGCAGGTTGAACCGGGCTGAGGTAGGGAGGTGGGAATTGAGAAAAGAGAGACAGGAAAGTGGGGTCTGGAGGGCTACAAGTAGCCATTGATGGACTGTAGCAAGTTTATTAACTGCGCAATGCTTTTTATACACAAAACACTAATTAGGAGGTCTGTTAAGAGGACTTTATTATTTGTTCTTCTTAATCTCTAAAGGAGAGATAGAGCCAAAGGACAAATTCTTGGTACATCAAATCTCAGTAAATAGTTTCAGACTTCTTGGCAAGCCATGAAAGGTTGCTCTCATTCTACTGATAGTAGCCATCTAAACAAGTCAGGGAAAACTGTGTGGGTAGGCGGCCAGCCCTCCTAGTCCCCTCAGATGCAAGAACCTTGTCATCTTACACCCTGGCTCCAACAGATCCCCCTTTTTGTTTTTTAGGCTACTAATAATAAAAGTAAAATTTGAACAATATAAAGCTCTAATATTAAAACAATTGTAAACAATGCCAATGCAAAATCAAATTCCATATATGTTTTCATTTTCAATCTTTGAATGTCAAGAGCAAAACTTTGGCTATTAAATAATAACAAAACAATAAGAGAGAAACCAAAACTATGGACATGTTAACATTTTTAACTACTAATTGAAAGAAAGTCTCTAGTGTTGCTGATGTATATTTATTCAGAGTTCTTAGACTTGGCTGTGCAAGACTTTGTAGAAGACTGACAGCTAACAGATGCTAGTATGAGTAGGAACATGGTTGAAGAACTAGCTTCAACTTCTTGCTTTTTTACAATCTGCTGTACTGCAGTTGTTAATTTCTTTAGATCACTCTATGTTAGTACCTCAGTCCCTTGTATAGCTTTCAGTTTTCTTCTTTCTCCGCTTTGCTGTCATTAGGGCAGTCCTTAGTCCTTTTGAGTGAAGACATACAGGAGCTTGTCTGAGTCCATTGTGGTGACACACGTAATGCTCCAGCACCCAAATTGGCTGTTTTATATCTTCTGGAAAGATATAAAACACAAACTCTTCTCTACATTATTACTGAATCTGATAAAACTCTTTTCTGTTTTATGCTTCCTTCCACCAAGCTGACTTAGTAGAGGCTACTGTACAGGAGGCCTGATGCCTTTCACCTGCTGTACAATCCTCTACATCATAATTTAAAAATTTTTTAAAGTATAAAAAGTATGACTGAGCTTCTCTTGAGGTGACACATAACATCTGTCTCCCCCTTTTTGTTTTTTAAAATGATTTTAAGAGTACAATTGGCTTTTTATTTAGTTGAAAACTTTCATTATAATTTAATAAGTTTATTTATTTAAGTAATTAAAGTAGGTATCTTTACTTAAAGAAAATTTACATTTGATTTCACAAGCTTAATGTTGGCAGCTACATAAAGTTAGGCAGTAAATGATGGCTTCTAATTTGTTCTTAGATTTTACTTGGATTTAATTAATTAATTAATTAATTAATTAATTAAAAATATATTTTATTGATATTTTACAGAGAGGAAGGGAGAGAGATAGAGAGCTAGAAACGTCAACGAGAGAGAAACATCGACCAGCTGCCTCTTGCACACCCCCCACCGGGGATGTGCCCGCAACCAATGTACATGCCCTTGACAGGAATCGAACCCGGGACCTTTCAGTCCGCATACCGACGCTCTACCACTGAGCCAAACCGGCTTCGGCTGGATTTAATTATTTAAACATTAGTTTCTTATGTAACTTAATTTATATTAGACCATGATTATATTTTAAAAGACTAATTTATAAAGTAACTTTAAGTAGGTATCTTTAATTAAATTAAAGTAAATTTATTCAGTAAAATTTATAGGTTTGATACTTTATTGGTCTGATCCAAAAGCATAGCTTTTGTCTTTTTTGAAATTCTACTGCTGTTGAAAAATATGGCTATCTTTAAGAGATATATTGCTTTTGCCCTTCTTATAGGCAAAAACCTTTATAACATTTAATATATATTTAATACATATTTATTAATTTTTATTTGATAAAGTTTTCCATGAAATTTCAAGTATCACTTAATTTAATTAAAAATTATTTATTTTAAGAGAGAATAGACTTTAAAAATATTTTATTGATATTTTACAGAGAGGAAGGGAGAGAGATTGAGAGCTAGAAATGTTGATGAGAGAGAAACATCAACCTACCGGGGATGTGCCTACAACCAAGGTACATGCCCTTGACCGGAATCGAACCCGGGACCTTTCAGTCCGCAGACCGACACTCTACCACTGAGCCAAACCGGTTTCGGCAGAGAATAGACTTTTGAAAAACATTTTGGGGCCCATAAAATGTCTAAAAGTCACTCTCATTTTTGAAATAACTTGGAAAGATTATATATATATATATATATATATATATATATATATATGCCTCAAAGATTGTATAACTAAATTATCTTAAAGAATATCAATTATATTTACACTGAATCATAGAATTAATACCTTTTTTAAAATCAGACCAATAATTAATATATTTTAAATTCCTAATTATTAGAGAAAACATAATATTTTATTTTCTCAAAAATATATTTTTATAGTTTAGGTATATAATTATAGTATTTATATAATTTCTCCTAATTCAATATGTACTTAGAACTTTTAAAGCTGGCAAGTTAAATATATTTAGTATTTCCTAGAATAACACTTTATATTTTTAAGAAAAATACAAGACATAATCAATTAATAGAGTCAATTCTGTCCTCTAGGTTTTTTATGAGCTAAATTTAAACTTTAATTTTTATTTGCTAGTGGCTCTGGAAAACTATGTTTGGTTTATTTGAATGTAAATTACCACATTCTTTAAGATGGCTACTAGAAGAACACTGACCTGTCTGTTGGGGGAAGGGCGCCTACCCTTTCCTCCATCAACAAAGGATGTAGCCAGTTACCTGGACTACTTAGATCTTTATAATTAATACATTATTTATTTATCTATATTATAATAATTTCTTTGAAATTCTAGAGTCAATTATAATTATTTTAAAGCATTTACTTTTGATAAATTCTATGACAGAGACAAATTTACTTATTTTCTTGAAGGCCTTAAGAGTTAACTTTTAAAAAGGTTACTAGCATTTTTAAAACTACTCTTTATTATGGAAATGCAAATCCTGTTGCTGGAATTAGCTTGAATTTCTTTTAAGAAGACTTTTTCGCCATTTTTCTCAGGAAAAAGAATCAGCTCTGGGTTTTTCATTTCTATAGCCCTTGTAAAGAGTTAAGTCCAGTTCAAAACCTATCTAATATCCGAAATCGGACGTGTGCACATTTTGTATTACACCAGGTTTCTCTTTACACGTGTACAGATCCTAGACACATTTCTAAATTTTTAAAACTTTTTCATGGCGAGAAAGAAAACTTTTAATTTAATATACTAGGAGAGCGGGCTTCTATTTTGGATTGCCACGTGTCTCTCCCTTCCCCTACATCCTGCTTACTTCAGGGGAAGTGTCAGCAACAGATCTGGCTGAATTTCTTTTCATGCTTAAAAGATAGACAGATCTCAATTTTTTTTCTTTCTTTTTGGCTTTCTGAAGTAATACCTCATACCCAATTTGGCCAAGATTTGCATTTCCCTGTAAGTTCTCTTATAATTTTTAAACAAGGCATTAAGTAATCTTATTGCAAGTAATCTTATTGTGGGAGAGCAGATAGCCCTGCTCTCTCCTGCTACCTTTGAATTTTTCTGAACCAGAGGCAGTTTCAGCAGTGGAGTTCCTCTTATTAAATTCCATACACAAACTAAGATTCTAATTTGAACAAGAAGAAACATTATTTTGTGATCACATAGACTTTAACATTTGCCTCTAAAGGGCACTTTCACTTTGTCCCATGCTTTACTCCTGACTATAAATAAATTGCTCCTCCTTTACCTTAACGAGTGCACTCTTTGTCCGGAGGAGTTCCTCACCTTCTGCTTCCCAAGTCCTCAGGTCCCTGGATTTGGACGCCAATTGCCAGGGCCAGCCTGGCAGGTTGAATCGGGTTGAGGTAGGGAGGTGGGAATTGAGAAAAGAAAGAGAGGCAGGAAAGTGGGGTCGGGAGGGCTATAGGTAGCCATTGACAGACTGTAGCAAGTTTATTAACTGCACAATGTTTTTAATACACAAAACACTAATTAGGAGGTCTGTTAAGAGGAGTGTATTCTTTGTTCTTCTTATTCTCTAAAGGAGAGATAGAGCCAAAGGACAAATTCTTGGAACAGCAAATCTCAGTAAATAGTTACAGACTTCTTGGCAATCCATGAAAGGTTGCTCTCATTCTACTGATAGTAGCCATCTAAACAAGTCAGGGAAAACTGTGTGGGTAGGGGGCCAGCCTTGATATCCCCCTACAGCTTTAGTAAATACTTAAAGTGCTTTACAACTTAGTAAATACTTAAAGTGCTGATAGCCCCCTACAACTTAGTAAATACTTAAAGTGCTTTACAACTTAGTAAAGCACTTTGAAAGTGTTTTCACTCTTAATGTGGCATACAGGGAGGTATTAGAAAGAGTTTAATCAATTTATCAGTCATTGTATCAGTTTTGTTTTTACATCATATTTTTATAATATGTTTTTGTTGTTATATCATGTTGTGATTGTTTATTTATTAATAAATTTATATATTATTTTCATATACATTTTACTAATTTTCTTTCATCTCTGATACTTCTATTATACAGAAAGGGCAAATAGCAATATTAAAATATTTCCTCTAATTAAATTAATTCACTTTTAATGTACACAAATTTCATGCACCAGGCTACTAGTTTAACTAATATTTAACAAATGAAGCAAGAGCATCTGATGGAGTCAAGACAGTTTCTTCAATAAATTGTGTTGGGAAATTTGGAGAGGTACATGCAAAAAAATTAATCTAGACCACAAACTTATACCATACAAAAAAATAAACTCATCGTGGATAAAAGACTTAAATGTAAGACGTGAAATCATAAAAATCCTAGAAGAAACCTTAGGCAGCAAAATATCAGACTTTTCTCGTGTTTATAGATACATCTCCTAGGGCAAAGGAAACTAAGGATAAAAATAAACAAATAGGACTATATCAAAATAAAAAGCTCCTGCACAGAAAAGAAACCATCAACAAAATGAATAGGGAGCTAAATATTGTGAGAACATTTAATAAATGGTTAATATCCAAAAATATATAAGGAACTCATACAACTTAACAAAAGGAAGACAAACAATCTAATTAAAATGTAAGAAAGGACCTAAATAGACTTTTCTCCAAAGGTGACATACAGATGGCCAAGAGACATATGGAAAGATGCTCAATTTAATCATCAGAGAGATCATCAGAGAGATGCAAATTTAAACAACAATGTGGAATCACCTCACACCTGTAAGAATGGTTATCATCAACAAATCAACAAATGATAACTGCTGGAGAAGATATGAAGAAAAGGAAACCCTACTACATTGCTGGTGATAATGCAGACTGATTCAGCCATTATGGAAAGTGGTATGGAGTTACCTCAAAAAATTAAATATGGAACTGCCATTTGACCCAGTGTCCCCATTTTTAGGAATATATCGTAAGAAAACCAAACACTGATTGTAAAGAATATATGCACCATGTGTTCATAGCAGCACAATTTACAATAGCTAAGATCTGGAAACAGCCCAAGTGCCATCTGTAGATGAGTGGATAAAAATGCTGTGGTACATTTATATCATGGAATACTATGCAGCAATAAAAAAGGATCTCTTACCCTTTGAGACAGAATGGAGGAACCTTGAGACTATTATGCTAAGTGAAATAAGCCAGTCAGAGAAAGAAAAGTATTACATATTCTCATTCATATATGGAATCAAATGAACAAAATAATCTGACAAACAGTGTGGATCCAGAGACAGAGAAGGATGGAACAGATAGTAGAATCTCAAAAGGAAGGCTAGTGTGGGTGGGTCAGTTGGAAGTGATCAAAGTACTTGCATGCATTTACACATAATCCATGGACACAGACAATTGGATGGTGTAAGCCTGGGATGGGGGGCAGGAACAGGCTAGAGGGGGTCAGTGGGTGGGAGGGATATATGTAATAATTTTAACAATAAATATTTAAAAAATTAAACTGCATTGAAAGCCGTATGTTTATAAATATGTCTCTGTTTACTCCATCAGCATCATTCACATTTCTAACATGGCCTGATGAGACTTGGGCAGAAAAATATTGATAAAATATAAACAGATTTTTTAAAATGAGCAGAGGATTTGAATAATTTTCCCCCCCAAGAAGACTTTCAGATGGCCATCAGGTACATGAAAAGATACTCAGCATCACTAGTCACCAGGTAACTTCAAATCTAAACTACAAGGATATATATGACCTCATATATGACCTGTTAGAATTTTATCATAAAATAGATAAGAGGGACAAAATGGTGGTGCAATAGGCAAGTGTGTCTTGGGCCTTGTCCAGGAGGAGATAAAATGAGCAACTAAACTGAATAATATCCACCACGAATTGGCAAAGTAGACACAGCTGGTCAGACAATTCACAGCCAGGAAGGGCAGGAGAATGGCAAAATCAGGCATCTGGGCTGGAGAGAACTGAGACCTCTGAGACCAGAGGGTTATAAGGAAGCTGCATGGCACCAATACCACATCTCTTGGAACATACGTAACATATGGCCGTGGAAAGGAGATCTGCAGAACTGTTGGCAGCAGGGTATTCTAGATCTAAATCCATGAGAGATTGAACCCAGAGGGGCAGCCTAGATGGCTTCCCCAACAGCACCGTATGGGGGTTGGGGTAAGGGAGGGAAGAGGGGATCACAGTGGTACAGCTCTTCCCCCTCTTTTTGGTCTTTGCTTTTATTGGCTAAATAAAAGTTCATTGGATCTTTCAAATTGTTTCAAATTCAAACAATCACCCATGGCTGAGGTGCAGGTGGAGGTGCAGACTTGTGGAGTCTGGGGAGAGGCTGGAGAGAGGAGAGTAAGGGAGAGGTGACTGCAAGTGTGGTACTTAGTCATACAAGATGTCCTGGACCTAGGCAGTCATTTTATCCTGAAGAGATAGCCCCCCCTCGCCCCCCTGGTAGTCTCCTGGCAACCAATATAGTCACACCCAGACTACACCCTGAGTGGTACAAAGGATACCAAAAAAAAAAAAAAATTGAATAGTCCCTCAGGGACTGGCCTAAAGAGAGGCTGTTTAGTCCCAGCAACAGGAAAATGAGAAAGAGCAGACAGTACAGAAGAGTGGTATCTTAAACTAGCCCATATGGGGAATTAAAACTTGGCAGAAAGGAACATTTCACTTTTTCATTTTCATTTTTATTTTATTAATATTTTGTTATATTTTTCTTTTTTCATTTGTTTCTTTATTTTCTATTTCTTTTTGCATTATTTTTCATCATTCTAATTTTTTATTTTTAAAATTAATTCTTTTTGTTTGTTTGTTTTGGGCAAACCTTTTATTTAGTATTCTGTAGTTGCTTAACACACACTTAAATGATCTTATTGGGGAAGGAGGGAGGGGGAGGTTCTTGTGTATTCCAAGGGAATGTCAGAAAGACAAAATATGGCCAGCACTGTTTTGGGTTTACTGGGTGAATAGCACTTTCTTTTACATAAGCATCTGATCTCAGATTTTTCATACTGGTAACATTTGATATTTCAGTTGGAAGACTGTAATTATATCCTAAGAGTAGCATACCCCAACCACCCTCTAATAGCTAGCTTGTTTTATAGCAGAGGGATTCATCTTTCCATTTTAGATGGCTAAATGTTTGTAGATCTCAGAATTTCTTGTCTCATTAGCTGGGGGAAAAATCAGAAAGTGGCCTTTGTGACACTTTTACTTGGAAAATGACACCACTAGTACACAAGTCAAGCCTTAACACATTTAACATTTGCTTGTTGAAAGCAATGTCATAAGATCAAACATGTTTTACTTTTCTCCTCACAAGAACATAAAAATTATGAAAGGGGAACTTAACAGGAAATTTGAAAAATATAATATAATTTTTCCTTTTAGTAGTTCTTGGGTAGTTATGACAGAAGAGGTTCCATTTTCTGTTTGTTTCTTTGAACAGGGATTTTGGTCCAAAGTTTTGTTTTTAATATCTGCTTCTGCCTCCCCCTTTCAGATGGGCTTCCTCCATGGCCACCACCCCTGGGTGCTCTGAGGCTTGAACTGCTGTAGGAATCACGTGGAGGAGAGTACCCTCTTTCCATAGAAGGAGATAGCCCTCTTTCTTGTCTGCCAACCCAATTACGACCACTTGAGTAGAGATCACTTTGGCTGCTTGAGTAACTGTCTCGATTTCCACCATATCTGTCACGTGAATTGCTGTAATCATCATAGCGACTGCTTCCACCATACGATGGCGGGGGCCCTGGTGTAGGTGGAGCACTTCGTGAGTTACCATAACTGTCATATGAATTCCTGTAGGAACCACCACTTGGATGATCTAGTCATGATCACGATCATAGCCATCTCTATCAGTATAGCCTCTTGATGGATAGTTATCACGTGAACTTGAATGACCATAATAATGATAAGTATAATCTCTTGGTGGTGGAGCATAATCCTTGTATCTCGAGAGTTTGGGTAATCTCTACTTGAGTAGCTGTCCTTAGTAGAATATCCATCATCTCTTGGGGACAAATAAGCATCTCTATGGGAAGGCAAGGGTTCCCTTCGAGGTGGGCCTCCATAACTATCTCTTCCACGTGATACAGAAGCTCTTCCTTCCATTCCACTGCTGCTGCAAACTGGTCCTGAAGGAGCAGATCTTTTTACTGGAAGTGGTCCCCTGGAAGAACTCATGTTAAAATTCATGGAATAGCCACCATCATCCATGTGCCTTCCACGTGAGGGAGGTCCCCTGGTCCCTCCACTTCCTCCTCTTCCGCCTCAGAGACCTCTTGAAGGGCCTCTGCTTCTTGGAGGTGGAGGTGGTCCAAGTCTACCATTCAAGGCTTGTTCTACTTTGATGGCTTTTCCATCTAAGAACTTTCTATTCATATCTCTGGCTGCATCCTTAGCATCTGCTGGGCTTTCAAAAGTGACAAAAGCAAATCCTCTCTATTTGTTGGTTTCATGATCTTTCATCAAGAGTACTCCCACTATCCGTCCATATTTGCTAAATACAGCTTCAAGGACTTTCTCATTTGTTTCTGTATTGAGGCCACCAATAAAGAGCTTTCCTGAGCGATCAGCTTCAACCATGCCCCCCCCCCCCCCCCCCCCCCCCCGGTTAAGAGTCAGAGAGAGGGATGACGACCGTTTCAAGCTCCTATGAGCTAGCTGTCAGAGGCTTGCAGGCCACTCAGCACAAAGGATGGCTGCCGGCTCCGAAGACGGTAGGGAAAACCCATAGGAACCACTGCACAATGAGGGTGAACAAAGGAAACAGCAAACTTTACACTGCCCAGGAACCTAAAATTAATTCTTAAAATATTTTTATTATTAGTTTTTTTCTTCTCTTTCTTCTTATCTACTCATCCTATTTCTACTTCCTCTATACTTAACTGAGGTCCTCCCTATATTCATACTTTCTGTATATTAGCTTAGTTTTTACAGATTCTGCCCCACCATATTTATTGGGAATTTGGTGTTTGTATGTTTTTGTTTACCTGTTTGTTCTCTGGTGTTCTCTCTCTCTCTCTCTCTCTCTCTCTCTCTCTCTCTCTCTCTATATATATATATATATATATATATATATATAAAATATACATAATATATATACATAAAAATGGAATATAATATACATACATATATTATATTCCATTTTTCTACCTTTTTCTTTTTTCTCATACCACTTTTTCTGTCTCTTCGATATCATCTATGTTCTCTTTTTTCTCCCCTAATTCTCTTTTCTCTGGTAGTCACTTATATTGGGGTTATCAGTGTCATGAATACATTTGTGTTTTGTTCCCTTTGTTTCATGCTTTGTCGAGGTGAATTTTAACCTGTTTGGTCGATGTGGTAGAGAGTGAACCATATAACCAGACACCTGGAGAGGAGACTCCATCCACGAAAGGGTCAATAACACTCCAGACCCAACTACTGAGGCAGGAAGAAGGTGACAGTGAGGGAGAGAGTGTGAGTGAGTGAGGAATCAAAAGAGGAGTGTGTGGACATTGTGTGTGTGTGTGTGTGTGTGTGTGTGTGTGTGTGTGTGTCACAGTTAGATCCTGCAGGACTTTCAGGGAAGGCTAATCAGGCTTGCTTAAGCAAGCAGCCTCTGCTACCATTGCAAACAGTCCTGAAGGCTCTTCCACAGAGGCCTCAACTTTTTTAAGGGGAAAGCTGCTGTGACTGGGAGCCCAGCCTCATCTCCACCCAGGATGCCCTCAGATAATATCTAGGACTCTATAACCATCCCTTCCAGGGACCTGATGCCTCAGTTGTGTTATATCAAGACTTTAGCCACTCCAGGCATAAGCTCCTGTGAGTTCCAAAGCACACTCCCCTCTGGCTGGCTCAACAATTTAGCCCAGGTCACCACAACCACACTAGTGGCAGACATGTGAGCAGCCCTCCCCAGTCCAAGGAGCATCAGCCTCACAAAGCCTGCTGCCATGTAAGGACCAGCATCCCTGTGAGCAGCTCATCCACATTTGATAAGTGGCAGCCCTGCCAGAGGAGCTACAGGCACATCCAAGGAACAGCAGCCACATGCAGCCTGCATCCACTTGAAGAGCAACAGCTGTGTGAGAGGCCGACCCCATGTATGAAGAGCAGTAGCCTCATATGTAGCCAACAACTGAGCAGCAGCCTAGCAAGCAGCCCACCTTGATTTGAGAAGCAGCAGGTGCATTAATAGCAAAACACAGAAAGTTCCAAACAAGATGAACCCGAAAAGACCCACACCAAGACACATCATAACTATTATGCAAATGTTGAGGACAAAAAGAGAATATTAAGGCTGAAAGAGAGACAGAAATTACATACAAGGGATCTCCCATTAGATTATCAAAAGATTTTTCAACAGAAACACATCAGGCCAGAAAGGAATGGAAGGAAATTTACAAAGTGATCCAAGAATACTCTATCCAACAAGGCTATCATTCAAAATTAAAGGGGAAATAAGGAGCTTCACAGACAAAAAACAACAACAACAAAACAAATAACTAAGGGAGTTTATCACTACCAATTGAGCAATGCAAGAAATGCTAAAAGCACTGGTATAAAAAGGAAGAAATAGAGAGGGAAGAAAGAACACAGGCACAAAAAAATTAAAAATGGCTACAAATAAGTACCTATCCTATATAATAATAGAGTAATATGCAAATTAACCATCACTCCACGACAAAAATGATGGCCCCCATAGCCACAAGATGGCGGGGCCTAGTCGACTCAGCCCCACTGCTGGAGTGTCTGGCCTGTCCACAGGATCTGCCTCTCTGTTCCATTACTGCTGCAGTGTCTGGGCCTGTCAGCTCCGCTAGGGTTGTGGGGGACCAAGCAGTGAGGCTTGATCTTCCCCCAGACACAGCAGACAGAGCCCAGACAGCAGGGCATGGAGGCTTCCTTAGAAAGATGGTGGCAGGAACACCCTCAGGCCCTACAGACAGAGCCAGGACAACAGGGCATTGGGACTTCCTTCTCATGGTGCTTGGCTGAGGCAGGCAGAGAGCAGAGAGCAGAGAGCAGGGTACGGCAGCTTCATCTTCATGGCTGCAATGAAACCTTCAGGCCTTCAGAGAGCAGAGAACCACAGGGAGTGGGCCTAAAGCATCAGTAGGACATTCCCTGAGAGTTCCTAGGTTTTAGAGGGTGCAGGTTGGGCTGAGGGACCCCCGTGCACAAATTTGGTGCACCGGGCCTCTAGTCAATAATAACTTTAAATGTATGTGGACTAAATGCTCCAATCAAAAGATATCCCGTGGCTGAATAGATAAAAATACATGACCCATATATATGCTCTCTTCCAGAGACTCCCCTCAGAACAAGGGGCTAACACAGAATGAAAGTGAAGGAATGGAAAAATATCATCCAGGCAAAAGGAAATGAAAAAAAAAAAAAGCTGGGGTAACAATATTTATATCTGACAAAATAGACCTCAAAGTGAAGACCATAACAAGAGATAGGGAAGGACACTTCATAACACTAAAGGGATTGATACAACAAGAGGATATAACCCTGTTAAACACCCAAATACGGGAGCACCCAAATACATAAAAAATCTCCTGGAAGATATCAAGAGAGAGATTGACAACAATACATTCAGTGTAGGGGACTTTAATACACCACTGATATCACTGGATAAATCCTCTAGACAAAAAATCATCAAAGAAACAGAAATCCTAAATGACTCACTAGATCAGATGAACATAACTGATATCTTTAGAACATTTCACCCCAACACCATGGAATATATGTTCTACTCAAGTGCACATGGGATGTTTTCAAAGATAGATACATATTGGTTCACAGGCAAAGTCTCTTCAAATTCAAAAAGATTGACATCATATCAAGCATCTTCTCAGACCACAATGGCATAAAACTAGAAATAAACTACAATAAAAACAATTCAAAAATTCAAAAACTTGCAAGCTGAATAGCATGCTGTTAAGCAATGATTGGGTTAGCAAAGAGATCAATGAAGAGATTAAAAACATCATGGAAACTAATGTCAATCTACACTAATAAAAGAGAAAAATGTTAATTGACCATACCTTCACAATGCCCACAGCCAATCAGGAGTGATATGCAAATTAAGCCAACGAATATGGAGGGTAAATTTGCATATGCAGGAGGAGCGGCTGTGTCTGACACTGCTGTAGGGTCCAGTCCACCATGGGGGACCGAGCAGGCTAGGTGGGCAGTGCCTGACGATGCTTGCAGTGTCCAGGCCACCATTTGTAACCGGCAGGCCTGGGAGGAAGCCCCTCACATTGTCCGTGGGGTACAGGCAGGCATCAGGGTTGGGCAGGCCTGGCGGACAGTGCCTGTCACCACCCATGGGGTCCAGGCCACCATAAAAGATTGGCATGCCTGGTAGGCAATTCCGGACGCTGCCTGTGGGTTTCACACAGCCACTGCAGACAAGGAAGGCCTGGGGGGCAGCGCCTGATGTAGTACTCGGGGTCCAGGCAGCCATCTAGGTCAGGGCAGGCCAGGCGGATCCAGGCTGCCTTTGGGGACCCAGGTAGGAGTGGGTGGACAGGGTCTCTAGGATCACTGTGTGCCCGGGCTGCCTGTGGACACAGGTGGAGCAGGCCGAGGTTGAACATTTTAATGAAAATGGGATGCCTGTGCCCCAGCTCATTGTGCCCAGTTCCTGGCGAGGAGAGGGCAGTGGGCAGTTAGCAGGCACCAGGGCTTGGAAGGGACTGGGAGCAACCTGCAGGCATGCTACCAGGAAGAGGTGCTGAATGATGACACAGAGGGCTGGCTGATAGAAGCTCGCAAAGGTGCAGATGAAGCAGCTCTTGCTGGCACTAAGCTTGAAAAATGCATCAACAGCCTGATGGGCTAAATCGCCTTTCTGAAGTAGGTGCATGAAGAGATCGCGGAGCTGCAAGTGCAGATCCAGTACACTCAGATCTCCGTGGAGATAGACATGTTCTCCAAGTCCAACATATCTCCAGCACTCAAGGACATCAGTGCCCAGTAGAAGATACTGGCTGCCAAGGACATGCAGAATGCAGAAGAATGGTACGAGAGCTGCTCACCATGCTGACCAAGAGCACTGCCAAGAACACCTATGAGGTGCGTGGCGCCTGTTCAAGCACAAGACCCTGGAGATCAAAGGATGCTGGGGCATGAACTAAGCTCTGGGAAAGCAGCTGCAAGAGCTGGAGGATAAGCAGAACTCTGATGTTAGTGTAGGACACAATCAATAAATTAGAAAATGAATTGAGAACTACAGAGAGTGAAATTGCATGATATTTAAAAGAATACCAGGACTTCCTCAATGTGGCTTTGGACATTGACATTGCAGCTTATAGGAAACTCTTGGAAGATTAGGACACCCAGCTCAGTTCCACCAGCATGGGAAGCATAGCCAGTGGCTACAGAGTTCCCAGACCTTTGGTTGATCTGCCTAAGGTGGTTTACAGACTAGCTCCTACTTTAAGTCCGCTCGCTCCTTCTCTTCTTAATACACCAACAAAGTCCAGGAGGAGCAGATCGAGGTGGAGAAGACCATTAGGAAGCTAAAGATGAACCCCCATCTGAAGGAGAAGCTGAAGAGGAGGAGAAGGAAAAGGAAGTGGGTGATGAAGGGGAAGGAGAGGAAGAGGAAGAAGGTGCCAAGGAAGAATTTGAGCATGCAAAGGAGGAAGAAGAAGGAGGTGAAGGTGAAGGAGAAGATCCGGAGAAGCTAAGGATAAGAAGAAAGATGAAGGTGCTGGGGAGGAGCAAGCAACCAAGAAAAGATTAAGCTCTCATTTCCTTAATTATTTCAGGAATAATCCTCCTGAAACTGGTAAACCCCATCACCAACCAAGTGGTTGAGTTCCCAATACTATGTGAATTAAGAAGTTAATATATATAATATTCTGAGGTGACTCAGGTTGGACATTAAATGTTGTGCTATGACTTTTCTCCTTATGCAGAGTATCTGTTTGCTTGCAGAATGGCTTCCTGTCTTGCTGCCAGCCTGTGCATGGAACATACTTATGAGTTCAGGATCTATGACAATGCGAATTATTCAGATGTTTACAATAAAAACACATAAATACATGAATTCACTGATGTTAATGTTAAACTTCATGGAAAAAATAGTCCTTTGAATCTTTGGTGGTTAGAAATTAAAGACCTCAAATCATGTGCAATAAACAATAAAGTTACAATGAATGACAAAAAAAAAAATACATCAGGGACCAGGAAACATTCAAAGAATTGGGGAACCATTCCTAAATCATGAAAGGAAGTCACAGGGTGTATATTATTGCTATGAATATAGTATTTTCTACTACTTACAACATATACAATATAATGTATCAGGTTCCTTCATATCATATCGTATGAAATATGTATTCTCATAGAGTAATACTGGTTATGGTAGTATGTTATATTCTATCTATATTAATCAAAGGGTAATATGCTAATTAGACCATAAGACCTTCCAGAAGTCCTTCTAGACAAAGCCATGGTGGTGGGGCCGAGGCAGAGGTGGTTAGGGGTGATCAGGCCAGGAGGGGAAGGCAGTTGGAGATGATCAGGCCAAGAGGGGAGGGCAGTTGGGGGTGAGCAGGCTGGCAGAGGGAACCAGTTGGAGCTGAGCAGGCCAGCAGGGGGGTGCAGTTGGGGGTAATCAGGCCAGCATGCAGAGTGGTTAGGGGTGATCAAGCAGGCAGGCAGGTGAGTGGTTAGGAGCCAGCAGTCCCAGATTGCAAGGGGGTTGTCCGATTGCCAGTTTAGGCCA
Organism: Vespertilio murinus; assembly: GCA_963924515.1. Taxonomy (NCBI): domain Eukaryota; kingdom Metazoa; phylum Chordata; class Mammalia; order Chiroptera; family Vespertilionidae; genus Vespertilio; species Vespertilio murinus. Next base: position 93,683,157 of record OZ004707.1, on the reverse strand, counting down.
GATCCTACGGGGGTCTCAAATTAGAGAGGATGCAGGCCAGGCTGAGAGACACCCCCCCCACACACATCCCATGAATGAATTTTGTGCACTGGGCCACTAGTGAAAACATAACAATCCAAAATCTATGGGACATCTGAAAGCCGTCCTGAGAGAAAAGTTAATAGGCCTACCTCAAAAACAAAAACAGAAACAAAAAACAATAACAACAACAACAACAAAAAGAAATAATTTTAATAAAGCATCTAACTCTACAACTTAAAGAATTAGAAAAAGAGCAACAAGGAAATTCCAGAGTTAGCAGCAAGAAGGAGATAATACAGATCAGGGCAGAAGTAAATGAGAGAGACTAAAAAAAGCAATTGAAAAGATAAATAAAACCAAGAGTGGGTTCTTTGAAAGAATAAACAAGACTGTTGAACTTCTAGCCAGACTCACCAAGAACCAAAGACAGAGGACCCAAATAAACAAAATCAGAAATGAAAGAGGCAAAATAACAACAGATCCCACAGAAATACAAAGAATTGTTTAAAATACTATTAACAACTCTATTCCAATAAACTAGACAACCTAGAGGAAATGGACATATTCTTAGTAAAATACAATCTTCCAAATTCAATCAGAAAGTATTTAAAAATCTCAATAGGACAAAAACAATGAAGGAAATTGAAGCTGTCATCAAAAAGCTTTCACTAAACGAAAGTGTGGGGCCAGAAACCTTCACTAGGTCTTTTACCAAACATTCAAAGAAAACTAAAACCTATCTTCCCCAGACTATTCCAAAAAAATAGAGAGAAAGAAACACTTCAATACTTGTTCTAGGCAGCCGGCATTACCCCAATACCAAAACCAGATAAAGATAACACAGCAAAACAGAATTACAAGCCAATATCCCTCATGAACATAGATGCCAAAATCCTCAACAAAATTCTAGCAAATTGGATCCAGCATCACATCAGAAAGATCACACACCATGACCAAGTAGGTTTTATCGTAGGGATGCAAGGACAGTACAACATCCACAAATCAATAAATGTGTTTCATCACATAAACAAATCCAAAGATAAAAATCACAGTCATATCAATTGATTCACAAAACTAATTTAACAAAATCCAACACTTTCTTGATAAAAAAAAAACAAAACACCTCAGCAAAATGGGAATAGAAGGATTATATCTCAACATAATAAAAGCCTTATATGTGAACCTTCAGCCAACATCCTATTCAATGGGCAAAAACTAAAACCATTTTATCTAAGATCAGAAATGAGACAGGGATGCCCACTTTCACCATTCCTGTTCAACATAGTACTGGAATTTCACTCCATAGCAATTAGAAAAGAAGAAATATAAGGTACCCAAATTGAAAAAGAAGAAGTAAAACTGCCATTTGCAGGTGACTTGGTATTGTACATAGAAAACTCTAAAAACTCTATCAAAAACAACTTGACTTAACAAAAGAGTTTGGAAATGTATCAGGATATTAAATTAATGCGAGAAATCTATGGCATTTTTATACACCAATAGCGAACTTACAGAAAGATAGATTAAAAGGACAATCACATTTACTATAAAATTTAAAATATTTTAGGAATAAACTTAACTAAGGTGGCAAAAGACCTGTACTTGAAAACTATAGGGTACTAAAAAAAGAGTTAGAGGAAGACATAAACAGATGAAAGAACATACTGTGTTCACAGATTGGTAGAATTAACATCATTAAAATGTCCATACTACTTAAAGCAATATATAGTATCAATGAACTTCTTATTAAAATACCAATGGTGACTTTGTTGGACTGAAACAAGATGGAGGCCTAGGCAGCCTTCCAGGCTGCCATCTCATCAACAATTTGGGGAAAAAAACCAGCTAAAATTGAAAGGGATCGCACCAGACCCACAGGAAAGCTGGAAAAATGGGAAGGCTACAACTAGACACCGAGCAGGGTGCCACTGCTACCATGTGAAGTTTAAAACTACGGCGAAACTGGACCTGCCTGAGCCACTGCCGCCGGGAATAAGGGAAGCCAGACCTCGCTCTGCCCCGGGGCCCAGGGACTGGGCCAGCCCACCGGCCGCCATGGGAACCAGGGAGCTGATAGGGGACCTCCGCCGTGCCTTCGGCGCCTGCCTGGATGAGAAGCCTCCCTGCCCTCAACCAACCCGGCATGCAGCTGTCCCAGCCCGCCCGCCATGCTGGTGAGGAGCTGGCATGGCGTCTCCTGGCCTGGGGCCAGCTCGGCCTGGTTTCCGTGCACTCCGTGCTGTGAGGGGGCTGGTGCGGCACCTTCTGTTTGAGGCCCCGGTGAGTCCATACACCGCTGCCTCCCGCAGCCGGCTTGGCACGGCCTCTATGCATGCCGTGCTGGCGAAGAGATGGCACAGCATCTTCCAGCCCACAGCCAGCTAGGCCCAGCCTCCGAGTGCGGTGCTGGTGAGGAGCTGGCGCTGCGCCTTCCGTTGGCAGCCCCGGCGAGTCCTTTCTCCGCCACCCCATGGCTGGGCCAAAGCTTCCACCACTACCACCATGTGGATTTTAAAACTACAGCAGAAATTGAGCCACAGAAGCTACCATCGCTGCCACACCCGCCGCCGCCCCCGCGAATGGGAATCCACCGAAATCAGAGCTCACTATGCCCCAGGCTCAGAGAGAGTGCGGCTTCAGAACTTAGCCTCTGCGTCCACAGCAGCTCCACTTCCGCACAAAAGGAGACACCATTGAGGGCAGACTCTCTGCCCACAGCCATCTCAGCCCACCCACAACCTTCCCAGCACACCCGCCGTGCTGGTGAGGAGATGGCGTATGCTGGTGAGGAGCTGGCATGGCGCCTTCCGTTAGCGGCCCTGGTGAGTTCCTCCTCCGCCGCCGCATGGCCGAGCCGAAGCTCCCGCCACTGCCGCCATGTGAACTTTAAAACTACAGTGGAAATTGAACCACGGGAGTGACCGTCGCTGCCTCACCCGCCACTGCCACCCACCACCGCCACCGCGAATAAAGGAAATCCACTGAGAACAGAGATCACTATGCCCTGGGCTCAGGGAATGGGTGCCCTCAAAACTTAGCCTCCACATCCGCAGCTGCCGCTTCTGCACCAAATGAGACACCTTTGAGGGTGATCTCCTCGCCTGCAACCATTTTAACCTGCCTGCAGCCATCCCAGCCTGACCGCCGTGCTTGCGAGGAGCTAGTGCGGCGCCTCTAATATGCAACCCCAGTTCCCCAGGGACCGTGTGCCCCGGGTGAGCCGTGTGTCCCAGGGGGCCGTGTGCCTTGGGTGAGCTGTGTTCCCCGGGTGAGCCGTGTGTCCCAGGGGGCTGTGTGCCCCAGGTGAGCCGTGTGTCCCAGGGGGCCGTGTGCCCCGGGTGAACTGTGTGTCCCAGGGGGCCGTGTGCCCCGGTTGAGCAGTGTGTCCCTGGGGGCTGTGTGCCCCGGGTGAGCCATGCATCCCAGGGGAAGCAGTGGGACCCAGGGGGATGAGCAGTGAGAACCAGAGGAGGAGCAGACTCTATTCGTGTGGTCCTGAGATAGTCACCATAAAACATGCAGACTGACAAATGAGGAGCGGATTCTATTCATGTGATCCTGAGATAGTCATCATAAAACAAGCAGATTGTCAAATGACAGCAGGGAGGGGAAGGAGACCTGGGGTAAGATAAGAGAACAACCGAAGGACTGGTATGCATGAATATAAATACAACCACCGAACATAGAACTCTGGGGAGGGAGGGCATGAATGGGAGGTGGGGGGGGGGGCAATGGTAAGCTATGCACACATATAATACCATAATAAAAAAAATACCAATGGCATATTTCACAGACCTACAACAAATTCTCAAAAAATTCATATGGAATAAAAAAAAAATACCCCAAATACCCTCAGCAATCCTGAGAAAGAAGAACAAAGTAGGAGGGATCTCATGCTGTATTACCAAGCCACAGTTCTCAAGACTTCCTGGAACTGGTACAAGAACAGACAAATAGACCAATGGGATAGAATAGAGAACTCAGAAATTGACCCAAACCACTATGCTCAATTAATATTTGACATAGGAGGCAAAAACATACTATGGAGTCAAGGCAATCTCTTCAATAATTGGAGTTGGTAAAATTGGACAGATACTTGCAAAAAAAAAAAATGAAACAAGACCACCAACTGCCACCATACACAAAAATAAACTAAAAATGGATAACAAACTTAAATGTAAGACAACCATTAAGTATGCATATATAATACCTTAATAAAGAAAATAAATAAAAAATGCAAGAGGAATCCACAGGCAGGAAAATCTCAGACATATGCTGAAGCAATATCTTCACCAATACAGCTCCTAAAGCAATAGAAACTAAAGAGAAAATAAACAAATGGGAATACATCAAAATAAAAAGCTTCTGTACAGCAAAATCAAACAAACAAAAACCATCAACAAAAGAACAAGAAAGCATGGAAGAACATATTTGCAAATGTTATCACTGATAAAGGTTTAATCTCCAACATTTGTAGGGAATTTATACAACTTTACCAAAAGGAAGATAAACAATCCAATAACAAAAATGGGCAGTGGTCCTAAATAGATCATTTTCAAAACAGGACAAACCGAAGGCCAAGAGACATATGAAAACATGCTCAATGTCACTAATCATCTGAGAGATGCAAATCAAAATGACAATGCAATACTATCTCACACCTGTCAGAATGGCTATCATCAACCAATCAACAAATGACAAGTACTGGCAAGGATGGGGAGAAAAAGAAATCCTCTTGCACTACTGGTAGGAATGCAGACTGCGTGCAGTGACTGTGGAGAAAAGTATGGAGTTTCCTCAAAAAACTAAAAATGGAATTCCCATTTGACCCAGTGATCCCACTTTTAGGAATAATATTCCAAGAAACTAGAAACACCAACCAGAAAGGATATATGCACCCCTATGTTCATAGCAGCACAATTTACAATAGCTAAGATTTGGAAACAGCCTAGGTGCCCATCAGCAGATGACTGGATCAGAAAACTGTGGTGCATCTACACAATGGAATACTACACTGCTTCAAAAAAGAAGGAATCCTTACCATTTGCAACAGCATGGATGGAACTGGAGAGCATTATGCCAAGTGAAATAAGCCAGTCAGAGAATGATAAATATCACATGTTCTCACACATTTGTGGAATATAATGAACAACATGAAGTGATGATAAAAAACAGATCCAGATACAGAAGTATTGATCAGATCATCAACCCTCAGAGGGAAGGTAGGGGAGGGTAGAGGTAAGAGGGAGAGATCAACAAAAGAACTTGTATGCATGCATATAAACTAACCAATGGATACATACACCAGGGTATGTGAGGACATGAGTGGAGGTGGTGGGGGGCAATAGGTGTTTAAGTATGCATATATAATACCTTAATCAATCAAGAAAATAAATAAAAATGAAACAAATATAGTTCAAGTTTTGGTGAATCTGTGGAGAAAACTGAACTTATATTCATTACAAATTGTTGTCGCCCCTATGAAAAACAATATGAAGATTCCTAAATAAACTGAAAATAGAACTACAGCATGATCCAGCAATTACTGTTCTGGACATTTATCTGGAAAACTCCCATGGAAAACCTCTAATTTGAAAAGATATATTCACCCTCATATTTATTGAAGTATTATTTACAGTAGTTAAGACATGGAGACAATCTCAATATCCATCAATAAATGAATGGATAAAGACATAGTGATATATGTATAGTGAGAGAATTCTTCTAAACAAGTGAAATAAAACACAGAAAATAATATATTATCTCACTTATATGTGGAATCTAAAAACAAACAAAAAAATGAGTTCATAGATTTAGAGAACAATTTTGGTAGTTGCCTGAATTGGGGATAGGTGAAATGAATAAGGGATCAAAAGGTATAACTTCTTAATTTTACAATAAATGAATCATGAGGATTTAATGTATAGCATGATTACTATCCTAATATATATAAAGAGCTAGGTGGCGTCATGACCAAATGGGTGACCAGTCTATGAAGTGCATGGAGCACCTCTTGGTCCCCCATCTCCCCCAGCTTCTGAGCCACTCACTATGGTGGGGATGGCTGGCTGCAGGGCAGGACTGGGGACTGTTGAGAAGCATTGGATGGCTGCTTTGTGGGGTGGCTGTGAGCTTAGCAGAGCAGTCACCAAGGTGGCAGCAAGTTTTGTGAAGCAGTCGCAGGGCGGGGGAGTTTTGAGGCGTAGTTGCTGGGTTGGGGGAGCCTCATGGAGCAGTGGTGGAGCAGATAGGGGGTGTTTCGCAGTGTCCAGCAGGGAGCTTCACAGGGCGGCAGCAAGCTTCGAGGAGCAGTTGAGGGGCAGGGGGAGCCTTGTAGAACAGTCCAGGGGCCTAGAGCATCACGGAGTGTCCTGGGGCGGGTTGCTTCACGTAGTGTCACAGGGTAGCAGAGGCCATATGACAGTGGCCAGGCTAGGCTTAGGGATCCTGACTCTACATGATTTCATGCGTGCTGGGACTCTAACAGTTAATAAGCTTGTACTGTATATTTGAAATTAGCTAGGAGAATGATTCTTAAAAGTTTTCATCACGCACAAAAAAATAGTGTAATACTTATGGTGATGGATGTTAACTAGACATATTGTGGTGATCATTTTGCAATATATACAATATTGAATCATATTGTGCACCTGAAATGAACATAATGTTATGTCAATTATACCACACACACACACACACACACACACACACACACACACACACACACACGAAATTTGTGCACTGGGGAGGTGGGGGTCTCTCAGCCAATCCTGCCCCCTCTCACAGACTGGGAGACATCAGGGGATGTCCTATTGATGGCTTAAGCCCCAGTCTGGCTTCCCTCTGTGAGAGGTAACTGGGTTAGTCAGGGGAAGGTGCCAGACCCATCACCCCCCCCCCTGCTGCAGCCACTGCCAGCCACTGTAGCTGTCAAGGTGTTTTCTTTAAAATATATATAGGTGTTTTTGTTTGTTTGTTTGTTATCCAAACAGGGATGGTGCACACTTTTATGATACTACTGCTCATCAGTCTAGGCTTTTCAGGACAATAGGTTCTATGGGAAGATGATAAGTTGGACTGCTTAAAGCGGAATAACACTGGGATTTAGTTAAATCAAATGATGGTCAATAGCAGACTAGGTTGGTGAGGAGGAACAGAAAGCCCTCCTGGGGAGCTGTAACTTCTAAATTTCTTTTATTCTGTATATGGGAATTAGTGAAATTTTTGTAATAATAATATGTCAAAAGAAAGTTTTGGAACTTCACTTGATGAAATTTATTGACAGCACATATTTCTATTCAACATAAATTATAATTTTTTTCCAGAGGGCTATATGAAAGTAAAGCATTACAGAATAATGGAGGAGAAAGAAGGAGCAGATAGATATAAGCAAGTAATAATCTTTCTATCATCATAGCTACTTATAACAGAGCTATGCCATTTTAAAACTTATTTCATTTCAATAGTAATTTAATCCCATAGATAGAACAGAAATCCTTATTTTTAATCATTGTTTTAAATCTTTTAATTGTAACAACATTTTCCATGTGATCTGCCTTCCATCATGCTCAAATCTGATATTAATATAATATGAATTAAATTTGTTAATCTTCCTCTAAATAGATCATCTTTAGAACATGATCTATTTAGGATAGGTATTATGCTTTATTTTAATTATTTTATTAATAAACTTATTTTTCTAAATTATTAATAACTAGAGGCACAATTCATGAAATTTGTGAACAGGGGGGTTCCCTAAGCTCACCTGCACTCTCTCCAATCTGGGACCCCTGGGGGGGTGTCTGACTGCAACATTGGGCCTAAACTGGCAGTTGGGTATCTCTCTCACAATCCAGGACCACTGGTTCCTAAGCACTCACCTGCCTGCCTGCCTGATCACCCCTAACTGCCTTTGCTTGCCTGCCTGATTGCCCCTAACTGACTCTGCTAGTTTGATTGCCCCATAACCACCCCCTACCAGTCTGGCCATCCCCTAACTGTCCCCACTGCCAGCCTGCTCACCCCCTAACTCTCCTAAAGGGAGTTGAACATCTGGAAGATGTCCAGTCAACCCAGCCTAATTAGCATATTACCCTTTTATTAGTATAGATTCTAGTGATTTGGTAGTTTGCATATTTTCACTTTTAAACTATATATTTAAGATATTTAACAGCACAAACTGAAAAACATATTCTATTTTCCATGATAACAATAGATTTTAATGTAAGGGCTCAGAAATGTGAGTTACTATTTTTCAGGGGCACAGATTACACCATCAGAATGCCTACAATTAGGAGCACAGAAAAATTCATGATAGTCTAAAAATTCTAAAGACTATCCTATACTTTTCATCATGCTACAAACTTATTTTACTCCCCACCACTTTCCTGCTAGTCAACATCATGCTTTTATTTTGGGGTTTAACATGGAACATGTAGGAAGATATTTAGAGATCAAAAGAGGTACTAATAAGGGAAGAATTAGTCATTCCACTGTCTGGGCTGACCAACAGAACCTGAAGATCACTCAGATACAGTGAAAGAGAGGGCTAAGGGGGTCCTGGCTCTCCAGAGCATTTTTAATTGCCTGCCTCATTAGCCTTTTATTGCATTTTTATCTTTAAATACAATTAGTAGAGTGAGTAATCTTGGGAGGACACATTGTCCTCTAGGGAAGGACATCCAGAGATTAAAAATAAGGATTCCAGTAAACATCCGGGGGTCTGCACATGCACAGATTTATTTGGAAAAATCAAGGAATAATTAGGGGTGCCTCCTTCAACACTCCCCTAAGTCTCTCCTAAGTCAGAATTCTGATAATTAGGGCAGGCAGCCTTCCACACACTCCTCTTTTCTCATTACAACTTTCCAACCAAGTCTCTTGTTGGAAACATCTACCCAACATCTCCCCCTTTTTTGTTTTGCTGAATGCAGAAGACAGAGGGAGGTGGTGAACTTTCTGCTTTGGAATATCACAGTCCATGAGGCACATTTATTGCTGGAGTTCAGATTTTACATACTATAATAAAAACAAAAAGAGCAATGGTTAATCATCTGGAGAGGGTGGGGTGTGAGTAGTTGCCAATAACTGCTCAGCCTCTGCCCTCAGCTTCATTATTTCCCAGGTTATTCCGGGAGCCATCTGGGTCAGAGGAAAGTGCCTCCTTCAGTGTTATAGAATCCCCAAACTCAGATTCTTCATTTATGGAAGAGGATTGGTCCCATGCCATGCCATGATAGGGTTTAATCCAGCAAGCTGGAATCCACAGAGGCCCTGTGGGGGCATAAACACTCACATATTCTCTCCCCCAGGTTAATAATTCATTGGGTCTCATACAATTATTAGTGTCTACATGTTGCCACAAGACTTGTGGTTTCTGAAATGGAATTATTGAGGTAAATGGCCATTCTACAGAGGATTGAAAATGATAAATTCAGGTTTTAAAAGTTAAGGATAAAGAATGCTTTAGATAGTAGTGTAGTAGGATCCTTGAGCCACATATTCCCCCTTTTTGTTTTAATAGCATACCCTTTAGGGTAGCATGGGCATGTTCAATGATGGCCTGCCTTGTGGATTGTAAGGGATTCCCATGAAATGCTGGATGGACCAAGTTCTACAAAAGGTGGTGAAGCTAAGGATGTTATAAGCAGGCTCATTATTAATTTATCTTGGTTAATATAGCTACAACTGGAAACATGTCTTATTGAATTCATGTAAATAAAGATATTGTTACTTAATAAGAATTGCCAAATTCTGGAGGGACAGGAGGGGAGAATGCATTATTTACCAATTTTGCATTAAAATTTCTCCCTTATATCTGAAAAACAAAAAGTTTTAAAAATCAGCAATACTTGCAAATGACATGGAATTTTGTCCTTTCTGCAAAACAGAATATTTCAGAATAACAATTAGAGCTGTAAATGAAACCATAATATGGTATTATTATTTGACAAAGCTTCCCATGTACCTTAAGCAGAAAATTTTCCTTCATGAGAGAGAAAACAAACACTTGAAGCATTCCAGAGCCTATTGGAGTGATATAAAGCCAATTCTAAGTCAACAAAATTTTTTCTTAAAATTTAAACCCTGGAAAACAAAATTTTTCTTAAAATTTAATATTTATTTTACCAAAAGATAGACACAAACATAGGCCAGCAAACTTCAGGTTCCATGATTAAAAGATGGCCTTTAAAACATATACCTGATTAATATGACATATAACCATTTTAATAATTTATAGGACTAGAAAAGGTCTAACTAATAAAATAAAATAAAATAATGTTTATTTTCTAACTTCATTTGTCTTTGGGTGTGGTCAGCAAATGACACTAATTGGATTTCTGCTATCAGGCTCCCTGAATACATTGATATAAACTGTTTATCATCTGGTTATACACTCTGGTTAGGGAGGCAAAATGAAAATCATTTACTCTTACGTGTCCTTGGTTTAGGGAAGATAGGATTTACTGGATGGCTCCAAATTGCTGTTTAACCATCTCAGTTTCCCTATTCTTCTTGTCCCAACTTACTGGCCTGTGTCATTTACATAACTTCTTTTTGACATTTCTCTTTACACTATAGCTGACATTTCTCTTTACACTATAGCTTCCACAAACTTTCTTCAGCCTTACAACTTTTAGAAATAATCAGCTTTACAATCATATTTTAATGCAAAAAATTAAAATTTGAAAGCTATCAAGACTACATTATAAATTTCCAAAAGCCTCTTAATATTTAAATAAAAATGGGATGGTAGTAGAAGAATATCATGTAAGGAAAAATATCCTTTAAGTAAATTACCTATAGAAAATTTTTACTTTAGAAAATTAACTTTCATTTGTAATGCTAACAGCAAGTCACCCATGTAAAACATACATGGTGTCAAAACAAACTAAAGGAAAATGGTTTGGACAAAAAATGAAGCAGGATCACAAGTAAAATTTATAGAAAAGATTCCTTTATTAACTTTTGGTCAAGAATATATTTGTATGTTTTCAGAAAACAACTCCAAAACCATGTGGATTCCTGCAACAGAGAGGAATTGACTGGACTGATCCAACCATGGAGACAGAGGAAAAACAGTCCAGAGATGGAAGACACTGATGACACCTTGTCATACTAGCAGTCAGCAGCTGTGAATCACTGCAGGTTGCCCAGGACCAAACCAAAGAGGATCAGATCTGCATTACCAACATTGTCCACCATCCAGAACTGAAATATCATTGCTGACATGTACACACAAGAAACTGTTTGACATTGAAATTTTGACTCAAAAGAACTGTTGGCCCAGAAAGAAACTCACTACAGACTGATTCATTTGCCTCTTAGCATAACAATTATTTCTTATCTCATTTTTGGCTTTTATAAGTGTATTTCTAGTATCACATGATCTCACTCATCTAGGGGAAATGATGAACAACATAAACTAATGAACAAAACAGACCCTGAGACAGGGAAACATTGATCAGACTGTCAAACCTCAGAGGGAAAGTAGGGGAGGGTGGGGATAAGGAGGAGAGGTCCACTAAAGGACTTGTATGCATGCTTATAAACCTAATCAGTGGTCATAGACAACAGGGGGGTGAGGGGCATGCATGGGGAAGGGTTTGGGATGAGAATGGAGGGATGAAGACAAATATGTGATACCTTAATCAATAAAGATTTTTTAAAAAAGAAATAGCCAGATTTAGAATCCATTTTTTTTCCTTCAAAATATATCTTTGTCCCTCATGCTTTTCATGACATCAAAACCATAATTTCTTTCTAACTAGTTATAATTCTTAACTCTTAGAAACCTTATTTTTAGGTGACATGTAAGTAATTAATATTCATCAGATTAGCAATGCATTCACATTTTAAGAGATATTTCAAATATAATACAGACATTCTTAACACTCAAATTCATCCTCTAGATTTTTCATATGAAGCAAATTCAGATTAATATTTCTATAGCCTGTTATTTCAAAATACCTAGATATTTAATAGTTTTTACTATTTGATTCAGTAAACTCCAAATTTTTAAGTTACCAAAGACTTGGGAAAACTATATTTAGCCATATATACTTACCACTGAAAAAGCTTTATCACACACCCTTCATTTTAGTTATATTATTTTTGCCCTAACAACTTTGAAATTTTAAAGCCAATTATTATTACCCGAGGCATTTTCCTTGGCAAATTTTGTAACAGAAATAACTCACTGGCCTTCAGTGGCATTAATGTTAAAGTATTTTTTTTTAAATATTTTTTATTAAGGTATTATCTGTGTACATAGCTTATCATTGCCCCCCCCCACCATAGATGCCCTCCCTCCCCAGAGTTTTGTGTCCATTGGTTGTTCTTGATCTCTTATCTCCCCCAGATCTCCCTACCCTCCCCCCCCCCCGCTGTCATTTGGCAGTCTGCCTGTTGTTTTACTGTCACTATATCTATCTTTCTGTTCATTCGTTTATAATGTTCTTTAATATCCATAAATGAGTGAGGTCATGTAGTGTTTCTCTTTCATTGACTGGCTTATTTCACTCAGCATGATGCTCTCCAATTCCATCCAGGTTACTGCAAATGATGAGAATTCCTTCCTTTTTATGGCAGCATAGTATTCCATGGTGTAGATGTACCATAGTTTTCTGATCCATTCATCTGCTGACGGGTACCTAGGCTGTTTCCAAGTCCTAGCTATTGTAAATTGTGCTGCTATGAACATAGGGGTGCATATATCCTTTCTGATTGGTCTTTCTAGTTTCTTGGGGTATATTCCTAGTAGTGGGATTACTGGGTCAAATGGGAGTTCCATTTTCAGTTTTTTGAGGAAGCTCCATACTGTTCTCCACAGTGGTTGCACCACCCTGCAATCCCACCAGCAGTGCAGGAGGGTTCCTTTTTCTCCACAACCTCGCCAACATTTGTTGTTTGTTGTTTTGTTGATGTTGGCCATTCTGACAGGTGTGAGATGGTACCGCATTGTTGTTTTGACCTGCATCTCTCGGATAATTAGTGACTTGGAGCATGTTTTCATGTGCCTCTTGGCCTTCCTTCTGTCTTCTTTTGGGAGGATTCTATTTAGGTCCATTGCCCATTTTTTAATTGGCTCATTCATTTTCCTTTTATTGAGTTGTATAAGCTGTCTGTAGATGTTGGAGATTAAACCTTTATCAGTGATATCGTTTGCAAATATGTTCTCCCATACAGTGGGTTTTCTTGTTGTTTTGTTGATGGTTTCTTTTGATGTAAAAAAGCTTTTTATTTTGATGTAGTCCCATTTGTTTATTTTCTCCTTAGCTTCCATTGCCCTAGGGTTAGTATCAGTGAAGTAAAGTATTTTTTTTTAATTAACAAAAATGGATGTGGCCTTCACACTGTTATTTCTGCAGCCTGCTGGAGGGCACTTCTACAGGTCTAATCATTCTAGAAAAAAAGACTTGGGGAGAGGGGTTAAATGATTAATTCCCATATTTTTTTCTTTCTGAGTAGACTAACAATACGAAATCTCACCTATAAGCCTTAAACAAATTAAACCGAACAACATAGACACATAAAACAATCAACCGACACTCTTATATAAAATATTTATAGGCACATATAACACAAAGATAAGATTTAATAAATCAGAGTTATTGTAATGGATCTTTCAGATGTTTCATAGTTGCCTGAGACTTACAGCTAGATGCAACCAAGAGGGCTCCCAGGTGGGTCACCAATGAACACTCACAAATAGCCTGTTGTTCACAGATCTCATCATATTCTGCTCTCCATAGCAAATATTGACTGGCATCTAAAGTCGTTTTAGCCAAAATATCCTAGTCCCAAGGTATCATATGGTAATTTTCAGACAAAGGATTAAGAAACTCTTTTGTAAATGGAATGTTAGCCCCATTTTCTCTGGTTGATGAGCCTTCTCACACTGGGGCAGAGAATCGGGAGCCATAAATATTACAAGCTTTACAGGCTCTGTTTCAAGAGGAGGGGAAGAGGGAGGTGATAAATCCTTCTGGAATTCTGTAGGCATTTGGTCTTCAATATGAAGTGGGCACAGTGCAGCTTGAACAACACCCCACATAGTTAAAGATGACAAAGGCACTTATTTTTCCTGAGCCTGAATTCTCTTTACATTCCAGATTACTTGTTCCCAGAATTCAACATCTAATGTTCCACCATCAGGGAACAAAGGATTATAAATTATAGGCATCATTTCCTTTTAATAATTTTAAAGTAACAGAGTTGTTATTCAGTGGACAGCTGCTCTCCTACTGTGAAACCTTAGCTGAAAAACAATTCCCTCCAACTTGAAAATCCCAAGTGAGCTCCAATGACTTACTGTGCAGTTACTTTCATTTCCTTCCTCTTCGTTTTTGAGGGATCCCCTGCATCTCATTGTGCTCCTTGTTTCTCACATGGGCCACCATCTTTATGGGGCTGACCAGCAGCCCCTGAACAATGAATGAACAGATTTCCCAGACACAGTTTGACTGTGAAAGAGAGGGCTAAGGGGCTCCTGGCTCTGGCAGCTAGAGAAGCTTCAATTGCCTGCCTCATTAGCCTTTTATTGCAGTTTTATCTTTAGAAACAATCAGTAGAGTGAGTAATCATGGGAGGACACATGTGTTTACATTGTCCTCTAGGGAAGGGCATCCAGGGATTAAGAATAAGGATTCCAGGAGAAGGAGATAGCTGTGACCTGAAGGCAGACTGCAAGATAGTGTGTGAATGAGAAAACAAAGAGTGAGTGTGTGGTTGCCCAGGGAGTGTTTGTTGGGAAGTTGAGGGATAGCTATACTCCAGGAGATGGTGGGAGAATGCTGGACAGGGATCCCCTGACCAGGAAACCCCCACTGCTGCTGGGTTCCCTCCTGGAGTGACTGGTTAGGACTCAGAGACCACGCCATCTTGAAGGGGAGAGTGGATGTTATCGGACTTCTGAAAATTGTGGGGAATCTACAACTATGGCACCCACCAAACAGATGCAAACCCCAGAACATTGGCCCCCAAGCGGTGCAAGCACACGGATTCAGAGGAGCTCTACACTCATATTTTGCCTGGAATAAGGTGAAGTCTCTGGTCCGGGCAGGAGAGAGAAACATGTGCACTGTAGGAGCTTGAGGACTGGGGAAGTCTGCACCTAGGAAAATCCATGGCTGTTCTGGGTGGGCATGATCATGAATGTGGAAGGGGTTCTGCATAGGTGCTAACAGAAGCGAACTCAAAAAAGCAACCCATTTTCTTTTACGCAGAAGGACAGCGTAAAAGTTTTAAAAGTGTCCCTACTGCTTAGACTCAAGGGGGGAAAAAACCTGGAGTTCACACACTTACTCTGGCTCTTTTTTCCCCTGTCTTTAAATCCTTGCTTCTAATTACTAAGTCCAATACATAGGATCACCTAATTGGGATCACTCTAAGAGACTGCAGGGGAAAGTTGTTTTTCTGGAACCTAGAGATCAGAGCGGGGAATAATAATCTGAGAACCAACTCCACAAAACAGGTATTAAGTGCCACAGAATTTGAACAAATCTATACATTAGCTAGAGAGGACCTGGAGGTAAGTCCAGAAACACTGCCACCCAGGGAGGAGAATCACAAATTGACTCTTGTGTAAAAACAAATAAAGGAAAAAAAGAAATAGAGGCTTAAAATCAGGGCTGGCTTATAACACTGAGAAGCAGTGGAATTCAGGGAACTTAAAACTGTCCTATTAGGAAACAGGCATGCCAAACAGAACAGTAGAAGTGAATGACTTTCACTACTGCATATTTTAATTTTTTAATCTTTTACTTAAAAAATTTTTTTTCCTCACTTGATTTTACCTTTTTAATTATTATATTTTTATTTTCAATCAGTATTATTACTATTACTATTCTACCTTTTTTTAAGTGTCATTTTATTTTTCTCTTTATTTTACTTTGGGAGTAGTGTTCTACATTCTATGTTCATGTTTCCTTTAGAACAATCTTCCTCACTTTCCCCCTTTTGTTGTCCTGTTTCTCATACCCTATTCCTGCTTTAGATTTTCCCAATTCCTTTTTTTACCCTGTTAAAAATTTCACCCTACTTCTATATCTAATTTTCAATCCCCTGTTCCAAGTCCATACACACCACTCTCTTCTCTTTCTTCACTATCCAAAAATATTTTTCTCTCTGTCCTTTTGTGTTGTTTGCTTGATTGTTGATTATATTGATTTTTAGGCTTATTTGGGAGATTGTTTTGCTTTTGCTTTTTTGTGATTGTTTGTCTTTTGCTTCTGTTTTCACTCACCCTGATTGATATCAGTTGTTGTTTGTAGTTTGCATTTATCTCCAGTTACTTATTGTTGGGATTAGTGGCTATTCTATCAGAGTTTTATCCCCATAAAAATAGTTTTTCCCTTCTTCTTTCTGATTCTCTCTCTTTTCTTTCTTACTTTTTTCCATTTTCCCAATTTCATTTTTTTTCTTTCTCTCATATCCTCTAATTTTAATTTCTCTAGTGGTCAGCTTTATTTGGGGTTATTAATATCATGAATACATTTGTGTTCAGTACCTTGCACTTGGTACCTTGTTGTGTTGTATTTTGTGCCTTTAAATCAACACAGGAGAGAGAGATAACTACATAACCAGACACCTGGAGAAGAAAGTTCATGGGGAGATGAAGAAACAGCCTGCATATGAAAGAAAAGCAGACATCACCAGAAAAGGAAGTAAATGAAATGGAAGCAAGAAACCTGTCAGAAAATAATTCCGAGAAATAGTCATACAGTAGGTGAAAAGAATGGAAGACAAATTCGACAATATAGATATATAAGAACCAAGAAGAAATGAAGAAGAACCAAGGAGAAATAAAAAATGACATCACTGCTGTAAAGAACTCACTAGAAAGCATCAAGAGGAGACTAGAAGACACAGAGGATCATATCAGTGAGCTGGAAGACAAGGTAGAAAAAAAAAACCAAATAGAGTGGCTTCCAGAAAAAAACAAACAAACAAAAAAAAAAAAACAAGAGGAGAGCTTAAGGGAACTTTGGGACAATGCGAAACGTAACATCATCCACATAACAGGGGTGCCAGAAGGAGAGGAAACTGAGAAAGAAATAGAAAACCTGTTTGAAGAAATAATGACAGAAAACTTTCCTGATATATGAAAAAAAAAACAAACAACAACACAAATCCAAGAAATTCACAGAGTCTCAAGCAAAATGAACTCCAAAAGACCAACACAGAGGCACATTAAGATTAAATTGGCAAACACCAACAACAGAGTAAGAATATAAAAAGTGGCCAGAAAGAGACAGAAAATTACCTACAAATAATTCCCCATCAGGCTAGTAACTGATTTAAACAGAAACACATCAGGCCAGAAAGTAATGGAATAAAATATAAAAAGTCATGCAAAGGAAGGGTCTGAATCCAAGAATACTGTACCCAGAAAGGCTATCAATAAAAATTGAAGGTGATATCAGGAGCCTCACAGACAAAAAAGGACTAAGGGAGTTTATTACCACCAAACCAAAATGCAAGTAATGCTAAAGAGTCTGCTGTAAAAAAAAGAAAGCAAAAACAACAACAACAACAAAAAACAAACAAAAGAAAAAAACACCAGAAAAAGGAAATGAAGAAGGAACAAAGGGATAAAGAATAAAAATGGCAACAAACAAGTACCTATAATAATAACTTTAAATGTAAATGGATTAAATACCCTAATCAAAATACAGGATAGCTGAGTGGATAAGAAAACATGACCTATATATCTGCTGTCTATAGGAAACACACCTCAGACTAAAAGACACACACAGACTGATAGTAAAGGGATGGAAAAGGTTTTTCAGGCATATAGAAATGAGAAGAAGGTGGGATAGAAATACTTATATATGACAAATTATATCTCAAAGTGAAGGTCGTAAAAAGAGATAAGGAAGGCCGCTTCATAATACTAAAGAGAGCCATATAAAAGGAAGAAATAACTCTGGAAAACATATACACACCCAATATAGGAACACCCAAATACATTTAAAAAAAATCCTGGAGGATATCAAGGGAGAGATTGACAGCAATACAATCACAGTAGAAGACTTTAATACCCCACTATCACCATTGGACAAATCTTCTAAATAAAAAAATCAGTAAAGAAACATAAATCCTAAATGACTCATTAGATCAGATGGATTTAATTGACATATTCAGAACATCTCACCCCAAAGCCAAAGATTATACATTCTTCTCAAGTGCACATATATCATATGCAAAGATAGACCATATATTGGGTTACAGATAAGGTCTCTTCAAATTCAAGAAGCTAGAAATCATATCAAGCATCTTCTCAGATCTGAAATGAATAAAACTGGACATCAACTACAATAATAATAATCCAAAGAAATCAAACACATGGAGATTAAATAGCATGCTATTAAATAATGACTGGGCTATCAGAGGGATCAAAGAATAAATTTTTAAAAAAGCATCATGGCAAAAATGAAAACACAACAATCCCAAATCTATGGGACACAGCAAAAGCAGTCTTGAGAGGGAAGTTCATAGCTCTATGAACCTATTGCAAAAACAAACAAACAAAAAACAAAACAAGAAATAATGGTACTAAATTACCTAACCCTACAACTCAAAGAATTAGAAAGAGAGCAACATGAAAAGCCCAGTGTAAGCAAAAGGAAGGAAATACTAAAGATCAGAACAGGAATAAATGACATAGAGACCAAAAAGACAATACAAATTATCAACAAAACAAAGAGCTGTTTCTTTGAAAGGATAAATAAGATTGATGAACCTCTATCTAGGCTCACCAAGAAGCAAACAGTGAGAACCCAAATAAACAAAATCAGAAAATTAGACCCCACCGAAATACAAAGGGTTGTTAAAAAATTCTATGAACAACTCTATTCAAACAAACTGGAAAACCTTGACGAAATGCACATATTCCTATAAAAATACAACCTTCTAAAACTCAATCAAGAAGAATCTAAAAACCTCAATAGGCCAATAACTCTGGAAGAAAAACTTCCAGCGAACAAAGCCCAGGGCCAGATAACTTAACAGGGGACTTTTACCAAACATTCAAGGAAGAACTATAACCTTATAGTATAGTCTTATACTATTCCACAAAATTAAGAGGAAGCAACACTTCCAAGTTCCTTCTATGAAGCCAGCATCAGCCTAATACCAAAACCAGATAAAGACAAGAGAATTACAGGCAATATCTCTTGTGAAAATAGATGCCAAAATCCTCAACAAAATTCTAGCAAATCAGATCCAGAAGTACATCAGAAAGATCATACAGAGAAAGAACCTAGATGACAGCCAAGGTAAGCACCTAAGTTTCCACCTCTCACAACAATTTCAAATCAACAACTAAAATCAGAACAGACACCATCCAAAAACACAGGAGAGCTGGTGGAGTGGGAAATCTACAACTAGAAAGGAGAGAGGCTCATGGGTTGAATTGGAGCTGCAAAATACTGAGGTAGGGTGACACGCGCAGAGAGGAAATGTAGTCAAATGCCTGGCTGGCGGGAGGGGAAAGGAAGTTCTTGATTGCATTGAATCCTTTCCAACGGTACTGAACCTCCTGCTGAAACCTCATGAACCCAGGCTCATACATGTGGAGTCTGGACTGTAGAGAAAGGCACCCAGAGACTCAGAGACTGGGAGACTGGGGGATCCAGGAGCTTCAGTGGACAGGGTCTAAAGTTGCACTCAAGCAAGTGAGAGCAGAGAGATCTGACCATGGAGTTTGCTGCAGCCTCTCCATAGTGGAAGAAGTCAAAAGCTCCAGACTACAGAGACCCAACCCAATTCTGGGTGAGCCACTGGGGCACCCATGGTCTTGCAGGGGGAATCCGGGATGGCCAGGCGGAAACTCAGGCGAGCACACAAGGGCCAGGTTGATGGGAATCCAAGACTGTCAGCTCAGCCCTGAGACTCTGCCCATCCAACCTGAGCACAGAGGCTTTTGCAATTTTGCGACTCTGATCCTATAATACTGTCTCCAATACAGAAGGTATCATGGAGTAGACACAGCTGATACTCACATCCAATTGGCCTGAAGGTCAGTTCTTCACAGGGATACCAACATCAATAACTACAACGAGGCTGTACACACAGTCCACAGAGGGGAGCACCAAGAGTGTCTACCTCAGGTAACTGGGGAGGCTGACCCACTGAGCCATATAGGACACCAAATGCATAAAACCATCCTACAAACCCTGGGAAGCAGTGAAAATGATGATAAAAAGAAACAGGTCACAAATGAATGAAATGGAGGAAAACAAATTACTGGATATAGAGTTCAAAACCACAGTTATAAGTTTTTTCAAGAATTTCCTAGAAAAGACCAATAAATTTAGTGAGTCCCTTGAGGATACAAAAAAGGACCAACTAGAAATTTAACATAAACTGGCTGAAATGAAAAATATATATATTTTACAGAGAACCAACAGCAGACTAGAGGAACACAAGAATCAAGTCAAAGATTTGAAACATAAAGAAGCAAAAAACTTTCAACTGGGAAAGTAAACAGAAAAAAAGAATCCAAAAAGTTGAAGATAGTGTAAGAAGCCTCTAGGACAACTTCAAGTGTACCAACATAAGAATTATGAGGGTGTCAGAAGAAGAGAGAGAGAGAGAGATACTGAAAACATATTTGAAGAAATAATGACTAAAAACTTCCCCCACCTGGTGAAAGAAATAGACTTACAAGTACAGGAAGTGTACAGAACCTCAAACAAGAGGAATCCAAAGAGGACAACACCAAGACACATCATAATTAAAATGCCAGGGGCAAAAGAAAAAAAAAAAGGATCTTACAAACAGCAAGAGAAAAGCAGTTGGTTACCTATAAGGGAGCACCCATATGACTTTCAGCTGATTTTTCAAAAGAAGCTATTCAGGCCAGAAGGGAGTGGCAAGAAATATTCAAAGTGATGAATAGCGAGAACCTACAACCAAGATTACTTTACCCAGCAAAGTTATCATTCAGAATTGAAGGGCAGATAAAGATCTTCACAGATAAGAAAAAGTTAAAGGAATTCATCACCACCAAACCAGTATTATATGAAATGCTGAAAGGTATTCTTTAAGAAGAGGAAGAAGAAGAAAAAAGATAAAAATTATGATCAACAAATACATGTATATCAACAAGTGAATCTAAAAATCAAGTGAATTAAAAATCTGAGGAACAGAATAAACTGGTAAACATAATAGAATCAGGGGCAAAGAAAGGGAGTGGATTGATAATTATCATGGGTAAAAACTCTCAACAAGATGGGAATATAAGGATCATACCTAAACATAATAAAAGTCATATATGAGAAACCTGCAGCCAACATTATACTCAATGGACAAAAACTAAAATCATTTTCCCTAAGGGCCGTGTGCCCCGGGTGAGCCCTTTGCCCCAGGGGGGCTGGTGTCCCAGGTGAGCCATGTGCCCCGGGAGAGCCGTGTGCCCCGGGGAAGCGGTGGGACCGGGGGGGGGGTGGAGTGAACCAGAGGAGGAGCGGATTCTATTCGTGTGGGCCTGAGATAGTCACCATAAAACAAGCAGACTGTCAAATTACAGCGGGGAGGGGAAGGAGACCTGGGGGGAGATAAGAGAACAACCGAAAGACTGGTATACATGAATATAAGTACAACCAACGAACACAGAACTCTGGGGAAGGAGGGCATGAATGGAAGGTCGGGGGGGGGGTAATGGTAAGCTATGTACACATATAATACCTTAAAAAATTATGAATAACAAATATGTAACTGTCAACAAGTGAATCTAAAAACCAAGGGAAGAAAAAATCATGATGAACGATATCAACTGATGAATATAATAGAATCAGAGGTATGGAAGGGGAGTGGACTGATGATTCTCGGGGAAATGGGTACTGGGGGGTTGTGGGAAGAGACTGAACATAAACTGCACCTATGGATGAGGACAATGGGGGATGGGGAAAGGGCAGAGTGTGGGATGGAAACTTGGTGGAGGGGAGCAATGGAGAGGGGGAAAAATGAGGAACATTTGTAATAATATGAACAATAAAGGTTTTTATTAAAAAACAAAATAAAATAAAACCATTTTCCCTAAGAACTGGAACAAGATAGGGATGCCCACTATCTCCACTTGTGCTCAACATAGTACTGGAAGAATTAGCCATTGCTATTAGAGAAGAAGAAGAAATAAAAGGCATCCAATGTGGAAAATAAATAAAGTTGTCCTGATTTGCCAGTGACAGAATATGGTAGATAATAAAGTCCTAAAGACTCCATCAAAAGACTATTTGACTTAATAAAAGAATTTGGCAATGTAGCAGGATACAAAATTAATGCCAAGAAATCTTGCCAAGAGTCTGCTGTAAAAAAAATTACATGCAAAAGAGTCTGCTGTAAAAATAATTCCGAGAAATAGTCATACAGTAGGTGAAAAGAATATTCAGAAAGAGAGTCTAAAAAATAAATCCCATTTACTATTGCACCAAAAAAATTAAGATGCCTAGGAATAAACTTAACTAAGGAGGTAAAAGATCTACGGTATATGTGGAAAACTACATGACACTGAAAAAAGACAGAGAAAGATGTAAACAGATGGGAAAAATACCGTATTCATGAATTGGTAGAATCAAGAGCATTAAAATACTACCCAAATCATTCTAAAGATTCAATGCACTCCACATTAAAATACCGCTGGCATATTTCACAGACCTAGAAAGAACTCTTCAAAATTTCATCTGGAATAAAAAAGACCCTGAATAGCCACAGTAATCCTGAGAAAGAAGAACAAAGTAGGAAGGATCTCAATACAAGATTTCAAGCTGTATTACAAAGCCACTGTTCTAAAAACAGCCTGGTACTGGCACAAGAAACAATGGAATAGAATAGAGAATCCAGAAGTCAACTAAAACCACTATGCTCAATTAATATTTTACAAAGGAGGCAAGAGAATACAATGGAGTCAAGACAGTCTTCAATAAATGGTGTTGGGAAAATTTGACATATAGATGCAAAAAAAATAAAAAGAAACTAGACCATCAACAACAAAAATAAACTCAAAATGGAGAAAGGATTTAAAAATAAGATGGGAAACCATAAAAATAAGAGGACTCCACAGTCAGGAAAATCTCAGACATATGCTGAAGCAATTTCTTCACCAATACTACTCCTAGGGCATTGGAGGCTAAAGCAATAATAAACAAATGGGACTACATCAAAATAAAAAGCTTTTACACAGCCAAAGAAACCATCAATTAAAACAATAAGAAAGTCCACTGTATGGGAGGAAATATTTGCAAATGTTATCACTGATAAAGGTTTAATATCCAACATCTGCTGGGAACTTATACAACTTAATAAAAGGAAGATAAATGATCCAATAAAAAATGGGCAATGGACTAAAATATAATCTTTTCAAAGGACAGAAGAAATTCCAAGAGACATATGAAAACATGGTCAAAGTCACTAATTATCTGAGAGATGCAAATCAAAATGACAATGTGGTACCATCTCACACCTGTCAGAATGGCAATCATCAACAAATCAACCAAAGACAAGTGCTGGTGGATAAAAAGGAACCCTTGTGCACTGCTGGTGGGAATGCAGAATGGTTCTGCCACTGTGGAGAGCACTATGGAAAAAACTAAAAATGGAACTCCCATTTGACCCAGTAATCCCACTTATACGAATATATCCCAAGAAACTAGAAACAGCAATCAGAAAGGATATATGCACCCCTATATTCATAGCAGCACACTTTACCATAGCTTAGATTTGGAGACAACCTAAATGCCTATCAGGAGATGAGTGGAATAGAAAACTATGATACACCTACACAATGGAGTACTACACTGCTATAAAAAAGAAAGAATTCTTACCATTTGCAGCAGTGTGGATAGACTTAGACAGCATTATGTTAAGTGAAATAAATCAGGCAATGAAAGAAAAATACCACTTGATCTCACTCATTTATGGAAAATAAAGACCTTGATGAACCAAAAGATATATACAGAGGCAGTAAAACTCAGAACAGACTGTCAAATTACAGCAGAAAGGCTGGAGAATATGGGGAAGAGAGGAAAGAGATCAACCAAAGGACTTGTATGCACAAAAGCATACCAATGAACACAAGATACTGTGAGGGTGGGATTAGGACATGCAGCATAGGGTAGGGGAGGCTGGAGGAAGGTCAATGGGAAAAAAGGAGGTATATGTACTACTATATGTAATACTTTAAACAATAAAAAATATGAGGAAAAATAAGGATTCCTGTAAACACCTTGGGGTCTTCTCATGCACAGATTTGTTGCTAAGGTCAAAGAATAATTAAGGGTGCCTCCTTTGACACACCCCTAAGTCTCTCTAATTTGGAATTCTTGTAAACAGGGCAGGTCCTCCTTACAACTTTCCAAACAAATCTCTTGTGTTCCCCAAGAATTTCACCATTACCTCTCCCTCCTTTTCTTCATTGGTATAGAGCACCCATGCTACTTTGCTTCTGTATTTAGCAAGAGACTCTTTCCAAGCCTCTATCCTACTCTTTCATCCTATAGTCTGGTTCTCTCATGTGACACCACTTCTCTCAAACCTTCTTTCCAATATTGTGTTTTTTTTCTAGAGTTCATAATCTCTACTTTGTTCTAATTTCTTTAGTTTATCAGAAAAGACATAAGGACATTTCTGAATTATGAATGGAAGCTTAGCTGATGAATAGGTGAAACTACCAAAATTATTAGTCATAAAATTTGGCATGTCAAGCATGTACATTTCTATATATCCCTTCAGGCTAAATAAACTGGTCATATACTTTAGCCATACAATATAACCTTTTATTTATTTATTTTAAATATTTTATTGATATTTTTACAGAGAGGAAGGGAGAGAGATAGAGAGCTAGAAACATCAATGAGAGAGAAACATCGACCAGCCGCCTCTTGCACACCCCCTACTGGGGATGTGCCCGCAACCAATGTACATGCCCTTGATCGGAATCGAACCTGGAACCTTTCAGTCCACAGACCGACGCTCTACCACTGAGCCAAACCGGTTTCGGCACAATATAACCTTTTAAAACCTGGATATACAATTCCTTTTTACCTCTCTTCCTTCTACTTTATCTTTTATTTTTTTAGGATATAAAAAGATGTTTGTTACATGAATTGGTTCACTTGACTATGGAGATTGAGAAGTCTCACAATCTACTGCCTGCAAGGTGGTGAACCTTGAGAATTGATGGTGTAATTCAGTTGGAGTCCAAACATCTGTGAACCATGGAGCCAATGGTTTAAGTTTTGCTTTATGTTCAAAGGCGCATTACATGGAGGGTAGGAGTACAATGGTGTATGCTAAATCCCAGTCAGAGTCCAATGACCCCAGAATCAGGAGCAGTGATGTCTGAGGGGATAAAATTGGTAGTATTCCATCAGGTTGATATTTTACCTTGTTTTTCTTACTTAATAAATATTTTCTTGCCAGTCTATGGAAAGCTTTCTCATTGTTTCCAATGTGTGAACTAGTTTACTGGGTGAATGTACAATAATTTAATGTCTCCTAGAATCATATCCTGGATTCTAGAAGAAAGAAGACAAGA
Source organism: Vespertilio murinus (assembly GCA_963924515.1). Taxonomy (NCBI): domain Eukaryota; kingdom Metazoa; phylum Chordata; class Mammalia; order Chiroptera; family Vespertilionidae; genus Vespertilio; species Vespertilio murinus. Next base: position 93,657,596 of record OZ004707.1, on the reverse strand, counting down.
CAGGCTTTCTCGTGTTATTTTTCTATTTTTATTTTTTTACTTAATTCGGTGACATCCGATATAATAAAAGGCTAATATGAATCAACTGAACAGTGGAGCAACTGGTTATTATGATGCAAGCTGACCACCGGGGGGGGGGGGGCAGATGCCCAATGCAGGATCTGCCCCTTGATGGTCAGTGTTCTCCCATAGGGGAGTGTCACTCAGGCAGAAGCTGGGCTCACAACTGGTGAGCACAGTGGTGGTGGTGGGGAGCCTCTCCTGTTTCCGTGGCAGCACTAAGGATGTTTAAGAGGGCCTAAGGTATCAGTTGGATATTTCCCAAGGGCTCCTGGACTGCGAGAGGGTGCAGGCTGGGCTGAGGGACACCCCTACACCCCCAGTACATGAATTTTGTGCACCAGGCCTCTACTAGTTGTTGAAGAGAATTATAGTATTCAGGTGTAAAATTCTATAGTACATCATCTGTATATTGTATTATGTGTTTACTACCATAAATCAAGTCTCATTTCACCAACATTTATCCCCCCTATAGCCTTTTCTACTTTCCCACCTTGCTTTCCCTCTGTGTGTGTTTCTGTTTTGTTTGGTTTGTTTTTGCTTAATCCCTTCATCTTTTTTACTCAGCCAGGTTACTGCCTCTCTTTCTGACAGGTTGTCGGTCTGTTTTTTATGACTGACAACCATTTCTATTTTGTTTGTTAGTTTATTTTGTTCAATAGATCTTATATATGAGTGAAATTACCTGGTACTTATTTTTCTCAGACTGGTTTATTTAACTTAGCATTATGCTTTATCAGTCCATCTATGTTGTTGGCAAATGGTAAGATTTCTTTCTTTTTCTTTTCTTTTTTTTTGTGGCAGAGTGGTATATCATTGTACCACAGCTTTTTTATTTTTTAAAATATTTTTAATGATTCCAGGGAGAAAGGTCAAAGAAGAGAGAGGTAGAAACATAAATGAAGAGAGAGAACAAAGCTGCCTCTCACACACCTCACAATGGGGATAGAACATGCAACTCAGGCATATACTCCAACTGAGAATTGAACCATGACCTCCTGGTTCATAGGTCTACACCCAACCACTGAGTCCCACCAGCTGGGCTGTACCACAGCTTTTTTATCCACTCATCTACCAATGGACACTTGGTCTGCTTCCAAATCTTGGCAATTTTAAATAATGCTGCAATGAACATAGGGGTGCATAAATTCTTTCAAATTAGTGTTTTGTATTTGTTCACATATATTTCCAGAAGAGAAATTGCTGGGTGACAGGCAGTTTCATTTTTAATTTTTTTTGAGGAAACTCCATACTGATTTCCACAGTAGCTGCACTAACCTTGTCTTCCCAACAACAGTGCATGAGAGTTTCTTTTCTCCACATACTTGATAACACTTGTTTGTTGATTTATTGATGATAGCCATTCTAAAATGTGTGAAGTAATATTTTATTGTGGTTTTAATTTACATTTGTCTGATGGTTAGTGACATTAAGCACATTTTCATATGTCTATTTGCAATCAGGTCCTATGCCCAACTTTAATTGGATTTGTTTGTTTTTGGTGCTGAGTTTCATAAGTTCTTTTTAAATTTTGGATACTGACCCTTTACCAGAAGTATCATTGGTGAATACGATCTCCCATTCAGTGGATTGTCTTTTCATCTTGTTGATGATTTCCTTTGCTGTGGAAAAAAACTTTTTAGATTGATGTAGTCCCATTTTGTATATTTCCCTTGTTTCCCTTGAAGATATATTATCAGAAATATTGCTATGAGAGATATCTAACATTTTAATGCCTATATTTTATTTTTAAATTTGATTGATTAAAGTATTACATGTCTTCCTTTGACCCAATTGATCTCTCTCCAGCCACTCTCACCCCTCAGCACATGCCCTCACCACTCTAGTGTCTGTATCCATTGATAATACTTATATGCATGCACACAAGTACTTTATTTGATTTCTTACTCCCCCCCCCCACTTCCCTACCTTCCCTGTGATGTTTGACAGTCAGTTCGATACCTCTCTGTTTCTGGATTTATTTTTGTTCATCTGTTTATGCTGTTTACTATATTCCACAAATGAGTGAAACCATGTGGTATTTAACATTATCTGAATGGCTTATTTCACTAAGCATAATACTCTCCAGGTTTATCCATGTTGTTGCAAATAGTAGGAGTTCCTTCTTTTTTATAGCACCATAGTATTCCATTGTGTAGATGTACCACAGTTTTTTAATCCACTCATCTGCTGATGGGAACTTAGGCTGTTCCAAATAATAGCTATTGTAAATCGTGCTGCTATGAACATAGGGGTTCATATATCCTTTCTGATTGGTGCTTATGATTTCTTGGGATATATTCATATAAGTGTGATTACTGGTTAAATGGGAGTTCAGTTTCATTTTTATTTTTCTGAGGAAACCCCACTCTATTTTTCATAGTTACTGCACCAATCTACATTCCCCCCAGCAGTGGACGATGTTTCCCTTTTCTCCACACCCTTACCAGCACTTGTTGTTTGTTGATTTGTTAATAATAGCCATTATGACAAGTGTGAGACGGTACCTCACTGTCATTTTTATTTGCATCTCTCAGATGATTTGATCATGTTTTCATATGTCTCTTGATCTTCTGCATGTCCAGTTTATGAACTGTATAACCATTACTCTGAATTCTTTTTTGACATATTGCATGCCTCCATTTCATTTAGTTATTTTCCTGGCTATTCCTCCTTTTCTTTCCTTCGGGGATTTTTTTGTTGTCTCTACATTTTTGCTATAACCAAAAGGTCCAAGCACCAAGTTGCCTGGCCCTAAGCCACTTGCAGCAGGAGTGGTATGCCACCCAAGGTTTACTGAAGAGCTTAGACACTGAGAAGCATTGCTGCCATAGGTTGGTGGGATCCATGTGTGCTGAGAGTTGGCCCAGTCGAGTCAGGCTGCTTGGGGGTGGATGGCATAGCTGCTGGTGGTGTGGCACCCCAACCCCATGTACGCATGCACTAAGAATCAATGTTATGGGTGCTCGGTGTGACTACTTTGGATCACCAGGAGAGGGACATGTTCTGTGACTTATAGGAATCTGTGGCTAGAGTGGCTGGAGTCTCGATGACCATGGGTTTGGGGCTGTAGGGTCTTGGTTTGTGTCTGAGGACAGTCTGGGTGGTGGTGAGGCTGGGTTTCCAATCACAGCAGCCCTTCTCTTCAATATGGCATGGCTTCTGTGCCAGCGCTGGCCACCCAGGCATGCTTGAAGTGGCAGTGGGGTCTCTCAGTCTAAGACCACCTGGCCTGCCAGCCCATGAAATTCCTACAGGGTCTAACTGTCCCTTACACACACACACACACACACACACACACACACACACACACACACATCCACCCACTCTCCTTTCACTCTGTCACTGTCTCACACTGTCCCCCTCATTACCGTTCTTCCAGTTGGCATCTTCCCAATGCAGGATTGCTGTTTCTTTGCTGATTTTTTGTCTGGAGAATTTATCCAGTGATGTCAACAGGGTATTAAAAACCCCTAGTATGTTCACTTTGCTGTGAATCTCTCCCTTGATATCTTCAGAAGTTGTTTTGTTTTGTTGTTTTTTTGTAATGTATTTGGGTGCTTCTGTATTGGGTGTATATATGTTTATCAGAAGTATATCTTCTTGAGGAGAGTCAAGAGAAAATGGCGGAAGAGCAGATGGGCGGTTTCTGAGTCTTGTCCCCAGGAAGAGAGAGAGAGCAGCGGAGGATCGCGCTAGGAGTGCTGGTCAACAAGCCAGGAGACGGGCAAACACCAGAGGAAATTTGGGGTCTGCTGATCAGGGAGCCCCCGACAGTTGACCACCCGCGGCTGGGTCCCTTACCAGAGATACTTGCCGGCGCGCATGGGGAGATCTCGCCATCTTGGAAGGGAGGAGGTTCGAGTCGGAGGCCTGATTATCCACAGCCCTAAGGAACACCAACTGAACATAGTCGGCGCGAACCCTTGATCTCAGAGGAGCTCAGATTTCGCAGCGATCCGGTGGGTGAGTTCCCCTCGGCCCGGTAGTTCTGACTGAGTTCCACTCGCCGCAGCAACCCCCGCCCACCAGTTCTTGCGCACCAGCTCGCACGCAGCGCCAGGAGCACAGAGGCTGAAGGACTGGGCCTGGATTTGCAGGAAGCCCCAGGGTTTTCGGTTGGAGGCGCGCCTGTCTGTGGAATGGGCTCCTAGGAGGGGGGATATCTGGGGAGCAGTACATCTGGATCTGAATCCAAGAAGTGTCCACAGAGATACAGGGGAGTGCAGCCAGCTCGGGACCGCCCCACCCCCAGCCCTCCATAGACCAGAGACACAGAGAGAGGGGGGAAAAAGATAGAAAGGCTTTAGAGTCCTGGAAGTCATCCAGAAACACTGCCACCCAGAGGCTAAAGCACATATGGTCTCTAGATCGGCCTAAAAATCAGGACTTGTAATCAACACGGAGGAACAGTGAAACACAGGGATCTGCAACTACCGCCCAGACGGGGAACAGGCGTGCCAGACAGAACAACACAGAAACTGAATGACCTTCATTACAGCAAATTTTGTTTAATTTTCAATTTTTAATTTTTAACTGTTTAATTTTTGTTTTTTACCTACTTTAATTGCAAAGTTTACTCAAGAAATTTTTTCATCTGCCCTCACTTGACTTTACCTTTTTAATTAATTCATTTTTTATAGGTAATCAACATTATTACTACTACTATTTTACCTTTTTATGTTTTTTATCTTATTTTCTTTTGTTTATTTTTATTACTACTTTTTAAGTGACATATTATAATCCTTTTTTTATTTCTTTTTTTTTTATTTCTCTTTTTCTTCTTTTTCTTTCTTTTCTCTTTTTTCCCCTTTGGGATTACTATTCAAAAGACTATTTATACCTTTCCTTCTCCAACGCTCTATTCTAACTCAACTCTACCTTTATGCCATCACTCTCTTCCTAACCCTTTCCCTTTGGTGCCCTGCTTATCTTAACTCTTTACTGCTCTAGATTTTCCCTATTTTTTTCTATTTATCCCCTCCTAAATTTCACCGTTCCAGTGTATATCTAACCCCCAACCCCCTACTCTAAGTCCATTCGCACCTACCTTGTCACTGTCCTTAAAAAAAAAAAATCCTTCTCTCTACCCCTTTGTAGTTGTATGCTAAATGCTAACTATATCAAAGTTTTATGCTTTTTTGTAAGATTGGTTTGCTTATTCTGTTTATTTGATTGTATGATTTTGTTAGCTGGGTTCTAGTCACCTTTATTGGAGGATATTAATATTGCAAACGCTTTTCTGTTCAGTGCCTTGTGTGTTGTACCTGGTTGTATTGTATTTTGTACCTTTAAATCTAAGCAGGAGAGAGAGAACTACATAAACAGGCGTCCTAAAAAGATAGATCATGGGGAGGCTAAGAAACAACTCGCCTATGAAAGAAAATCAGCCATCACCAGAAAATGAAGTAAACGATTTAGAGGCTAGCAACCTACCAGAGCAAGAATTCAGAGTAATGATCATGGGATGGCTAAAAAGAATGGAAGACAAATTTGACAATATGAGTAAGACCCAAGAGGAAATGAAGAAGAACCAAGAAGAAATGAAAAATGACATAGCTACTGTAAAGAACTCAATAGAAAGCATCAAAAGTAGGCTAGATGAAGCAGAGGACCGCATCAGTGAGCTAGAAGACAAGATGGAAAAAAATACCCAATTAGAGCAGCTTTTAGAAAAAAAAATTAAAAAGCAGGAAGAGAGCCTACGGGAACTTTGGGACATTACAAAGCAAAACAATATTAGAATAATAGGGGTTCCAGAAGGAAAGGAAACAGAGGAAGGCATAGAAAAACTGTTTCAAGATATAATGACAGAAAACTTTCCTGAGATAAAGAAGAAAAAAACCATACAAATACAAGAAGCTCGTAGAGTCCCAAGCAAAATGAATCCCCAAAGACCAACAGCTAGGCATATTATAATTAAAGTGCAAAACAACAACGACAAAGCAAGAATCTTAAAAGCAGCTAGAGAGAGACAGAAGGTTACATATAAAGGAACCCCCATCAGACTAGCAACTGATTTCTCCACAGAAACTCATCAGACCAGAAGGGAATGGGATGAAATATACAAAGTCATGCAAAGGAAGGGTCTGAATCCAAGAATACTGTACCCAGCAAGGCTATCAATCAAGATTGAAAATGAAATCAAGAGCTTCACAGACAAAAAAAGACTAAAGGAATTTATCTCCACCAAACCAGCAATGCAAGAAATGTTAAAGGGTTTACTGTAAAAATGAAGAAATAGGAAGCAAAGAAGGAACACAGGGATATAGAATAAAAATGGCATCAAATACTTACTTATCAATAATAACTTTAAATGTAAATGGTTTAAATGCTCCAATCAAAAGACATAGGGTAACAGAATGGATAAGAAAGCAAGACCCATATATCTGCTGTCTACAAGAAACACACTTCAGGAAAAAAAAGATGCACACAGGCTGAGGGTGAAGGGATGGAAAAAGATTTTCCAGGCGAACAGAAATGAAAAAAAGGCTGGGGTAGCAATACTTATATCTGACAAATTAGATCTCAAAGTGAAGGACATAAAAAGAGATATTGAAGGCCACTTCATTATACTAAAGGGAGCAATCCAACAAGAAGAAATAACCCTGGTAAACATATATGCACCCAATATGGGAGCACCCAAATACATAAAGAAACTGCTGCAGGACATTAAGGGAGAGATTAATAGCAATGCAATCATAGTAGGAGATTTTAATACTCCACTGTCACCTCTGGACAAATCATCTAAACAAAAAATCAGTAAAGAAACGTCAATCCTAAATGACGTACTAGACCAGATGGAATTAATCAACATCTTCAGAACATTTCATCCCAAAGCCACAGAATATACATTCTTCTCAAGTGCACACGGGTCATTCTCAAAGATAGACCACATGTTAGGACATAGGCAAAGTCTCTTCAAATTCAAGAAGATAGAAATCTTATCAAGCATTTTCTCAGATCATAGTGCCATAAAATTGGAAATCAACTACAATAATAATAAGCCAAAGAAATTAAACACATGGAGACTAAATAGCATGCTATTGAACAAAGACTGGGTTACCAGAGAAATCAAGGAAGAAATCAAAAACATCATGGCAACTAATGACAATGAAAACACAACAATCCAAAATCTATGGGATACAACAAAAGCTGTTTTGAGAGGGAAGTTCATATCCCTACAAGCCTATTGCAAAAAACAAGAAAGAATGGTAACAAATTATCTAACCCTACAACTCAAACAGTTAGAAAAAGAACAGCAAGAAAGGCCCAGTGTAAGCAGAAGGAAGGAAATAATAAAAATCAGAGCGGAGATTAACGACATAGAGACCAAAGACACAATACATAAGATCAACAAAACCAAGAGCTGGTTCTTCGAACAGATAAACAAGATTGATGAGCCTCTAGCCAGGCTAACCAAGAAACAAAGAGAGAGGACCCAAATAAACAAAATCAGAAATGAAAGAGGTGAAATAACAACAGACCCAGCCGAAATACAAAGGATTGTTACAAAATACTATGAACAACTCTATTCCAACAAACTGGACAACCTGGAGGAAATGGACATATTCCTAGAAAAATACAACCTTCCAAAACTCAATCAGGAAGAATCTAAAAATCTCAATAGACCAGTAACTTGGGAAGAAATTGAAGCAGTCATCAAAAAGCTTCCAGCAAACAAAACCCAGGGCCAGATGGCTTCACAGGAGAGTTTTACCAAACATTCAAGGAAGAACTAAAACCTATCCTCCTCAGACTTTTCCAAAAAGTTCAAGAGGAAGGAACACTGCCAAACTCCTTTTATGAAGCCAGCATCACCCTAATACCAAAACCAGATAAAGACAACTCAATGAAAGAGAATTACAGGCCAATATCCCTCATGAACATAGATGCCAAAATCCTCAACAAAATTCTAGCAAATCGGCTCCAGCAGTACATCAGGAAGATCATACACCATGACCAAGTAGGTTTTATTCCAGGAATGCAAGGATGGTACAATATTCGCAAATCAATAAACGTGATACATCACATAAACAAGTTGAGAGATAAAAATCATATAGTCATATCTATTGATGCAGAAAAGGCATCTGATAAAATCCAACACCCTTTCCTGATAAAAACTCTCAACAAGGTGGGAGTACAAGGATCATACCTCAACATAATAAAAGCTATATATGATAAACCCACAGCCAACATCATGCTCAATGGGCAAAAACTAAAACCATTCCCTCTAAGAACAGGAACAAGACAGGGATGCCCACTCTCACCACTCCTCTTTGACATAGTACTGGAAGTACTCGCCATTGCAATTAGACAAGAAGAGGAAATAAAAGGCATCAAAATTGGAAAAGAAGAAGTAAAGCTGTCACTATTTGCAGATGACATGATATTGTACATAAAAAACCCAAAAGACTCCATCAAAAAGCTAATAGACTTAATAAACGAATTTGGCAATGTAGCAGGATACAAAATCAATGCCAAGAAATCAATGGCATTTCTCTACACCAATAGTGAACTTACAGAAACAGAGACTAAAAAAGCAATCCCGTTTACCATCGCACCAAAAAAATTAAGATACCTAGGAATAAACTTAACCAAGGAGGTAAAAGACCTATATGCAGCAAACTACACGACACTGAAAAAAGAAATAGAGAAAGATGTAAACAGATGGAAGAACATACCATGTTCATGGATTGGTAGAATCAACATCATCAAAATGTCCATACTTCCCAAAGCAATATACAAGTTCAATGCACTCCCCATGAAAATACCATGGACATACTTCACAGACCTAGAAAGAACTCTCCAAAAATTCATTAGGAACAATAAAAGACCCCGAATAGCCTCAGCAATCTTGAGAAATAAGAGTAAAGGAGGAGGAATCTCAATACCAGATTTCAAGCTGTATTACAAAGCAACTGTTCTCAAAACAGCCTGGTACTGGCACAAGAACAGACATATTGATCAATGGAATAGATTAGAGAATCCAGACATCAACCCAAATCAATATGCTCAATTAATATTTGACAAAGGAGGCACGAACATACAATGGAGCCAAGACAGTGTTTTCAATAAATGGTGTTGGGAAAATTGGACTGAGACATGCAAAAGAATGAAACTAGATCACCAACTTACACCATACACAAAAATAAACTCAAAATGGATACAGGACTTAAACATAAGACGGGAAACCATAAAAATACTAGAGGCATCCGCAGGCAGCAAAATCTCAGACATATGCCTAAAGAACTTCTTCACTGATACTAACCCTAGGGTAATGGAAGCTAAGGAGAAAATAAACAAATGGGACTACATCAAAATAAAAAGCTTTTTTACATCAAAAGAAACCATCAACAAAACAACAAGAAAACCCACTGTATGGGAGAACATATTTGCAAACGATATCACTGATAAAGGTTTAATCTCCAACATCTACAGACAGCTTATACAACTCAATAAAAGGAAAATGAATGAGCCAATTAAAAAATGGGCAATGGACCTAAATAGAATCCTCCCAAAAGAAGACAGAAGGAAGGCCAAGAGGCACATGAAAACATGCTCCAAGTCACTAATTATCCGAGAGATGCAGGTCAAAACAACAATGAGGTACCATCTCACACCTGTCAGAATGGCCAACATCAACAAAACAACAAACAACAAATGTTGGCGAGGTTGTGGAGAAAAAGGAACCCTCCTGCACTGCTGGTGGGATTGCAGGGTGGTGCAACCACTGTGGAGAACAGTATGGAGCTTCCTCAAAAAACTGAAAATGGAACTCCCATTTGACCCAGTAATCCCACTACTAGGAATATACCCCCAAAAACTAGAAAGACCAATCAGAAAGGATATATGCACCCCTATGTCCATAGCAGCACAATTTACAATAGCTAGGACTTGGAAACAGCCTAGGTACCCGTCAGCAGATGAATGGATCAGAAAACTATGGTACATCTACACCATGGAATACTATGCTGCCATAAAAAGGAAGGAATTCTCATCATTTGCAGTAACCTGGATGGAATTGGAGAGCATCATGCTGAGTGAAATAAGCCAGTCAATGAAAGAGAAACACTACATGACCTCACTCATTTATGGATATTAAAGAACATTATAAATGAATGAACAGAAAGATAGATATAGTGACAGTAAAACAACAGGCAGACTGCCAAATGACAGCGGGGGGGGGGGAGGGTAGGGAGATCTGGGGGAGATAAGAGATCAACCGAAGGACTGGTATGCTTGCATATAAGAACAACCAATGGACACAAAACTCTGGGGAGGGAGGGCATCTATGGGGGGGGGCAATGATAAGCTATGTACACAGATAATACCTTAATAAAAAATATTAAAAAAAAAGCAAAGGAAAAAATATCTTAGGATAAGAATTTTTTTAAAAGCCTTCCCTTGACATGCATTATTAATTTTTTAATATATATATATATTTTGTTGATTTGGAGAGGAGGATAGAGGGAGAGAGAGAGAGAGACAGCAATGGTGGTGGAGAGTCACTGATTGGCTGCCTCCTGCATGCTCCCCACTGGGGATCCAGCCCGCAACTCAGGCATGTCCAACTGGAATTGAACCTGGGACCCTTCAGGCCACAGGCTGATGCTCTATCCACTGAGCCAAACCGGCTAGGGCCCTTGGTATCTATTCTTACCTGATGTCACCTGAGTAAAAAACAGGTGTCCAAGGGAAGCAGCACACTCCGCAAGTTATCCCAGACCACACCCCAGGATGCCACCGTGATGGGAGGGCAGTGGGTGGCTTTTCTGGACTCAGCCTGGCCTGCTCCTAGGTGGGGTTGCCGGCTCAGCAGGAATTGAAAGATGCCCCTCGGAGGCCTCCAGAGCAAGCCTCCCTCCTTCTGCTTCTCTGGAGACATCAAACACCCCTGGCCGTGGGGGGCTGGCAGCGTTAACAAACACAGCCTGGCCTGGGGGAGGCTTACAAGCCTCTCAGTCTCCCCACTGCAGCCTGAGCAAACCCTGTTGGGACTTCAAAGCCAGCTGCTTGTTTGCCTGGCCACAGGACAGCAACAATGCTTCCCCTTTGACCTAAGAGAGCATCCCTGACAAATGCAGCACAGGACTCTGCGGAGGGGCGGTGAGGTAGGCATTCCTGCCAGCCTCCCTTGCCAGCCTAAGACCAAGCAATGCGTTTGGCAGACCTGACAGGAACTACGTTACACCTCTGGAAAGACAGACTGTACCTGGACTCAGTTCAAAGAGGGCAGGCCCCACCCCGCCCCTGCGGGAAGTAAGTGGCCACCCTTGGCAATGGAGACCACAACCCCATGCACTTGCTGCTCCCCCGAAGGCACCCTTGTCTCCAGAGACTGCTCGTCACAAATGTGGCGGTGTGGTGTGTGTGCTTGTCCGTGCCCTACACGCGTGTGTGCATATCCCAGTGACCCCAGACACCGCAGCTCTCTAGGAGCTCTGCCCTTGACTTGTATTCTGAAAACACACTTTGACGCTTGATCTGGTGTAGGAACGAAACCGTAAATGAAATCAACCAGCCTGCTCAAGAGGTGGAGAAACCTATCCTAGGATCAACCTTCAGCTAGTTTCTGCCAGGTCAATGATGAGTTATTAATACTTTCAGGGACCCTCACTTTGAGGCTTGAAATCAATTCCAGATTATAGCATCTAGCACCCATTTAGACCTTTAACAAGACTATATATATATATATATATATATATATATATATATATTCTCATTTGAACAACATTACTTAAAATGTGTTATTTGTATGTTTGAAAGTAGAGAAGAAAAGCTCTAAAGGCAGGATATAGAATGCTCTAGCTACTGAGCCAAACCGGTTAGGGCTCTTGTTTTGAATGGAAGTTCCATGAATGTATACAATATCAAAACTCATTGAACACTCAAGTTGTGTCATTTTTTTTTGTCTGTAAATTAAACTCCAATAATGAATTAATGAATGAGTAAATGAATTGGAAAGAACAGAAAGGGAGTTTCAAAGTTAAATTTGAAGCCTGGTCAGAGGTCACAGTTTGATTCCTGGTCAGGGCACATGCCTGGGTTGTGGTCTCAATCCCCGGTGTGGGGCGTGCAGGAGGCAGTCGATCGGTGATTCTCTCTCATCATTGTTGTTTCTATCTCTCTCTCCCTCTCCCTTCCTCTCTGAAATCAATAAAAATATATATATTTTTAAGTTAAATCTGGAGCAGAAGCTTATAGTCTCTACTCTAACCCTAAGGTGCTCAGAATGTAAAGCCCGTTGTGGGGAAGGCGAACAAAAAAAAAAAAAAAAAAAAAAAAAAAGAAGTATATCTTCTTTTTGCATTGATCCCTTTTGTACTATGAAGTGGCTCTCTTTATCTCTTATTATGCCCTTAACTTTTAGATCTAATTTATCAGATATAAATATTTCTACCCTAGCTTTTTTTTTTTTATCATTTCCATTTGCCTGAAATATATTTTCCATCTCTTTACTTTCAGTATGTGTGAGTTCCTTGTTCTGAAGTAGGTGTCTGAAGTACCTATGGGTTTTTCTATTCATTCAGCCACCTGATGTCTTTGGTTGGAGCATTTAATCCATTTACATTTAAGGTTATTATTATTATTATTTTTAAAAGAATGGAGAGAAAGACACTCTTTTAAAAAATATATGTTTTATTGATTTTTTATAGAGAGGAAAGGAGAGGGATAGAGAGTTAGAAACATCTATGAGAGAGAATCATCGATCAACTGCCTCCTGCATCCCCCCCCACACACACACACTGGGGATGTGCCCACAACCAAGGGTTATGGATGGATCCAGGCACTGAAATATGTGGGTCCGATGCCAATGCTGTGTGCTTGAAGGGCAGGGAGCACAGTCTGAGGCTTGTGGAAAGGACATACTGAATCTTGGGCCCATGCCTCGGGCTTGGCAGGCAGGGAACACAGTCTGAGGCTTTTGGTAGAGAGACACAGGCCAACACTGTGGTCTTGGCAAGTAGAGAACACTGTCAGAGTTTGATTTTAGTATGTGTGGTGCCAGGGTCCATGTTGCAGTCTTAGTGAGCAGGTATGCAGTCCCAGGCTTGCTGGTGAGACATGTTGGGCCCAGGACACATGCACAGACTTGGTGGGTGGGAGCACAGTTAGAGGTTTGCTTGCATGATGCAAGGGGCCAGGCTAATGCTGTTGGCTTGGCAGGTAGGGGGCACATTTTGAAAGTCACCAGTAGGATGTGTGGTGCCTAGGAATGATGTAATGGGCTGGTGGGAAGGGGACACATTCCAGGATCCACAGAAACTCACATCTGAGTAAGCTGAAGTCCTGATGTCTGTGGGTCTACAACTGAGGTAGCATTTCTTTGGCCATAATATCTTCTAGGGTCAGGGTTGTTGTCTGAGGTCTGTCTGGGTGGTGGTGAGCCTGGGTCCCTAGTCACAGCAGCTCTCCCCTTCAATATGGTGTGGTTTCTGTCAGAACCAGCTGCCTCAGGTGCTATTTCAGTGGTAGCAGTTGCTCTTCATTTAGGAAAGCCTGGTCTGCCAGCCCCCAAAAGTCCTGCAGGATCTAGCTGTCCTTTACACACACACACACACACACACACACACACACACACACACCACATGCACACACTCCCCTTTCACTTCCTTACTCTCTCCTGCTGGCTGCCTCTTCCCTTCTCCTACTGCCCATATTTTCTACTAGAATGTTTATGGTTTTGAGTTTAATATTTAAGTATTTACTTCATTTTCAATTTATCTTTGTGAATGTGTAATAAGGTGGTCTGGTTTCATTTTTTTTGCATGTATCTGTCCAATATTCCTAACACCATTTATTGAATAGAATATCTTTACCCCCATGTCAGTTTTTGCTTCCTTTGTCAAATATTAATTGGCTACAATAGCATGGTTTTGTCTCTGAGCTCCCTATTCTGTTTCGTTGATTTATATGTCAGTTTTTATGCCAGTGCCATGTTGTTTTGACTTCTATGGCCTTGCAGTATAGTTTGACATTGATATTGTACTACTTTCAACTTTGTTCTTCTTTTTCAATATTGCTGAGACTATTTTCAGTTTATTGTGGTTATATATAAATTTTTGGAATATTTGTTCTAGTTCTGTGAAATACAACATCGGTATATTCATAGGAATTGCATTGAGTCTATAAATTGCTTTGAGTAGTGCCAACAATACATTATATGCTTCTACTTATTTGTATTTTCTTCAGTTCCTTCTTTCAGTGTCATATAATTTCTTAGTATAAGTCTTTTACCTCTTTGGTTAAATTTATTTTTAGGTATTTTATTTTTTAAGCACTTATAAATGGGATTGTTTCCTTAGTTTTCCTTGCTGATAGTTGATTATTGGTGTATAAACACACAACTGACTTCTGGATATTTATTTTCTATCCTGCTACTTTACTGAAGTTATCAGTTTTAGTATTTTGTTGTTGTTGAATATTTAGAGTTCTCTATATACAGTATCATGTCATTTGCAAATAATTACAGTGTTATATATTCCTTTTCAATTTGGGTGCCTTTTATTTCTTCCTCTTGTCTGATTTCTGTGACTATTATTTCCAGTACTATGTTTAATAAGAGTGGTAAAAGCAGCCCTAGCTAGTTTGGTTACGTGGATAGACCATTGGCCTGCTGACTGAAGAGTCCTGGGTTTGATCACAGTCAATGGCATATACCTTGGTTTCAGGCTCAATCCCCAGCCCTGGTTGGAGCAACTGTGGGATGCAACTAATTGATGTGTCTCTCTCACATCAATGTTTCTCTCTGTGTGTCTTCCTCCTCCCTTCTACTGTCTCTAAAAATAAATGAAAAAAATATTCTCAGGTGAGGATTAACAAAAAATAAGAAAGAAAGAAAAAAGAAAGAAAAAAGAAAGAAAAAGAAAGAGCAGATATCCCTGAATTGTTCCTAATCCTAGGGGAAATACTTATTTTTGGCCATTCATATGTTGGGTGTGACTTGTGTTTCTGTTGTTAACAAGGATAAACTTTCCACTAATTTGTATCTTTTTTTACCAATGTAATCATTTAATTAACTTAACTCAGTACATCATGTTGGTGTATTAATGATGGCCCAATGACATTACATAAAATATCATATTTTTAAAGTTCAAGATAACTTCAGAAGTTTTATAGTTAAAACTATGAAACTAAGGTAGGAGGTTATAGCATAGATAGCCATCTCACTTTTTGAAACACTTCCACATCATTCAATCTTACATTTTGAACTATATTCCATGAATTAAAATGACATACTAATAAGTCTCTATATGTCTATTACTCACATTACACAACTTCTGTTATAGCACTTCGCAAAATACATTTTAACTCTTTATTATATAGAATCATTTTAAGTCCTGGATTCAGCTCATGTGAATCTCAGTAAATCACATTCTTTTAAGTTTCTTTTTTTATTTGACATACTTATAATGTTCAGTGATAAGTACCAAAATAATATTAACTTTGTGTTTTTTGTGTGGTTTTTATTTTAACAGTGCTAAGATTCACAAAATATTAGACCATAGGTACATGGTTCTTTCACTAAGCCTAGTGATTCTCAAACTTGAGCTAGTTTCAGAATCAGATTGCTAAATCCCAACCTGCTTCTAATACAGTAGGTTTAGAGTGAGGCACCATGATTTGTATATCTAATAAATTGCTAAATGATATTGTTACCTAAATCCCTTTCCCATCAAGGAACCATGATTTGAGAATCACTCCACTAAATTACATATTAAGAGGCTTTATCATTCTAGGTCCCAGAAAGTAGGACTTCACAGTTCTTTTCCCTGGCTTCCATAAAAGGCTGGGAATCTCTCCAGTTCTTTATCCCCTTAAACCATTACTTACATTTTCCTGATCATTCATTCATTTCAGGATCAATCCCTTTGCACCTCCCAACCCCGCTTTCCATAGGACCTGGCTGTCTCCCATTCTCGTTAATTATTTATTTTCCTAGATTCATTTCTTTAATGGGCAGATTTACAGGCTGTTTGAGGGAGCTAAACATCACTGAAGTATGGTAAAGGGGCCTCTGGCTCAGTCATTCTATAGACTTTGATAAGCAAGATCCCAAGGTGTTTGGCTAGCAAATCCCCTCTCTCTTGGTTTCTGCTGGTAGATCTGCAGTTCCCTCACCCTGCTTTCTCTCTATGCCATTGTCTCTGGGGCTGCCCTTATCTGCTTCTTGCAGTCTTCAGAGGATACGTTCTGGGCAGCTTGCCTCCTTCCACTGCAACTACAGCAACACTGATTCCTTTCTTTTTCTCCTCCATGTTTTTGAGCCCATACTTTGTTGGTGATTCTGGTTTTATTTATTTATTTTTTTTAGGAGGGAGGTAGTCAACCAAGCTCTTCTTTATGGCCTCCCTGTGCCTGCATAGTAATCCTCTTCTTCCTTTCCACTCCTTTGCAGAAGTTCATTTTGTGAAATGACATAAAGGCAGTATGGGAACCAATTCTCAAAATGCTGCTTTGCCCAGAGAGGGCTAAGGATTGTGGGATGAAAACTGGGAGGGTATCTTAAAACTAGAGGTAAAAGAAACAAGTAGATTTATTCTCTCATTAGAGAAGACTCAAACCCAGCCAAGTATCATGAGGCAAGGTCAGAAGTTGACTTCCAGGAAAAGATTAGAGAGCTAAAAAAACAGATGGGGTAGACCAGTGTTTCCCAAACTTTTGACATATGTGTACCCCTTTTATAATTTTCATAACGCTGAGTGCCCCTCGTCAAAAAAAATGGATGTTTTTTTTAATAACAATCAAATATATTTATTTTTTCTTTTTTGGTACATACACAAAATAATAATAAATGAAAAATAAAATTATTCATAACAAAATATAAATAAAAGTTATATTATAAATTACATTTATTTGCACACTGGACCATCTCACACCTCACAAGACTGTCTTGACTTGACTCATGAGAATGTAAAATTAGGCGCAGCTAAGCACAGTGCAGTGCATATCCTCACCAAACTCTTCCTGTACCCCTGGGGGTAGGCGTACCACACTTACAACTATCATGTAAGAAACACTGGGGTAGACAATTGTTTGGAGACTGAGAGACAATTACACAAAACATCTTAATGTGTCTTAGCTATCTCTGCTTTCACCCATGATTCCCAGGAAGTGAGTCTGTTCTAGATACATATTTTTTTTCTATTAGTCCACCAGTTATAATGGTAGCAGGCTGAGGCTTGGCTTACCTCAGGGTCCAGTAAGCCATGGCTTGGCCCTGGACATGAAACACTTTTGACTAAAGACTGAGTGTATAGCACTTGCTTCCTGCCTTTACTGCTAACACTGAGACCTATGGATTCCTGGCAGGTAGACAAGGAGCTAGCATGGGCCCTTGAGAGATTGTGTTATAGAGGAGGATGAACTGGAAGGCTTTGGCAACTGAAAGTTAAGCAATCATAAACTGAAAGGCTTGATGGGAGCTAAAATAGGAGTAGCCATAATCAAATCTTATAAGTCCTTTTGCCCAGGACTGCTTTCCCAAGCAGAGCTGCCTCTTGGAGGCAGGAACCTTTTATTGCCTTCTCCTAAGACCCATAAAAGAAGCTAGAATGCTAGTTTCCCTCACAAACCACTCTATCCCAAAATTTCCTTGAAGCTTGAAGCAATGCCTTCTGACCAGGGATTAGTGACTGAAACAGATGAAAAGCTGAATGATAGGTCACAAAGGGAGAAAAAAAAAGGAAAGAAAAAAATAGTAACTTTAAAAGTTAGAAAGTTATTACTTTATTATATAAAATATAGATTAACATGTTTTCTGTAATTGCCTCTCAGTCTCCAAACAATTGTCTACCCTTTCTAGTTTTTGAGCTCTGTAACCTTTTCCTGGAAGTCAACTTCTGACCTTACCTCATGATACTTGACTGGGTTTGAGTCTTCTCTGATGAGAGAGTAAATATACTTGTAGGTAGATAGAAGTATGTTATGGTGCTTTGCTTTACAAAATATTTAAGACTCAAGATTTCTAGCTTATTATTTTCCTGTGATATCCTCCATTCTAAAATATCATGGTCTAAAGTGCCTGATCCCATATAGGCATCATGTTCTTCCTTCAACTATCATGTAAGAAAAAGGACAAACAACCAAAATGTCCTTCAATAGATGATTGGATAAAGAATATATGTTACATATATGCAGTGAAATACTACACATCCATAAGAAGAGATAACATACTGCCATTTACAACATCATGGATGGATTTGGGGAATCTTATGCTAAGCAAAATAAATTAGAAATGTCAAGAATCATATGATTTCATTCATATGTGGGATATAAAATTGAATGCAATAAATAAGCAAACAAGAAAAAAAACCTTATAGACACTGTCAGTAGTGTGGTTTGGTAAAGTGTGGTTTCCTCATCAGAGGAAAGAGGCGTGGGGTTTGGTAAAGGGTAAAGAGAGTCAAATATATGGTGATGGAAGATTTGACTTAGTGGTGAACACACAATGCAATAAACAGATGATTATCATAGAATTGTACACTTGAAGCCTATATAATTTTATTAACCAATGTCACACAAATAAATTTAATAAAAAAAAGAAAAGGACAAAGGAGAAAAGTGAGAAAATTATGCATTGGCTAACTTTTAAGAAAAGTTTTCAGAAGTTGCCTCAAGAAACCTCTGCTTATGTTTTATTGAAGAATCAGGTCACAAAGCCAAATCTACTTGTAAGGAAAATCTTATTTTTGGTGGTCAAATGTCTAGCTAAAATTAGGCATTTTGCCACTGTGGGAGAACAGAATAACTTTTAGAGAAAAATCAGCATTTTCAGGCATATAGAGTTTCTAGATTCATCAGTATTTTGGTTATCTTTTTAAAGTTGAATTTAGTTTTTAACTGCAATATTGGTCCTAACAATGCCATAATCCGGGCTGCATAGAAATGTTTCATGCCTTGATTTTAACACAGCCTAAAACAGTAGCTAATTGTTTGAGAATAAACATCTTATCATGAGTTACAGTGAAGGGAAATTAAAAAGTTGTTCTCTGCCACTCTGGTCCCTTTATTGTGTGAAATGTAAGAAGTTTCAGAGTGCTTTCAAATCATTTAAATTTTTTCAAATATTCTCTGCAACCATTTGATTCTCTTAACAATTTCAGGAGAAACTAATGAAGGAATGTGATTTTTTCCTAATTGGTATTCTTAAGGTAGATATTTGATAAACAACATCATTGTTGTAATTGCCTACTATGTTACAGTTACTCTATTAAGTGCTTTTCACAGATTGTATCTTTTAATACTCTCAAGAATCCTATAAGGTAGGTTATTTTTGTGTCCATAGTAGAGGTAGGCACATTGATATTTAAGAAATTTAGTCCAAATCTCAAAAGTGGTAGCAAGTTGAGATTCAAATTCAACTCATAATCTGTGCTTTTAGTCACCATGTTATATTGGTTTTAGTCTTTTTCCCCTCTCTTCCTAAAATAAAGGAACATTGGTTAAAAAGAAAAAAATATTAGAGTTTTCCATTATAGATAAAAATTTTTTTTACTTGAAATGTTGCTTATATGTACACACCCCTGTTGCCCCCCCACACACACACACGCACGCACACATATATGTGTCATGGCAGTATAAAATGTTATTTATTCTGGATATTCAAATTATCATCAAAACTGTCTTTGAATATGTTTATAAGGCCAGATTTATAAGATTCAGAGGTAAAAAAATTAGATCTTTAGTTATTACCCATAGATTTTAGGCTTTGTTAAAATGTACAATACAGAAAATTTGTGCAAGTCCAGCAGAAATCAACTTTATGGGAATTAACTGGTTAGAAAAATTACTAGACAGTATAAAGCCACAGCAGACTCCTTAGGTTACTAGTAGATTTGAAAATAAACAGACATTTGCATGGATAGTAGTTTGCTTATACTTTGTTCTCTTCTCTGGTTACATTACATGATGCAAGCTGATGAATCAGAAATTGGATGTGTATGGGTAGATGTGGAAGACCATAATTTCCTACTATTCACTGTTTCTGCAGATGAGTTATTCCAACACCCCCTGGAATAATTTTGGAAATCAACCAGAACTCAAGATTTGTTAGGGAAGTTTGCTAAAATGCTTACATATAGAATGAATAGTGCTGATCTGATGCCTATTCCAGAGACATCTATATCTGACCTCCAAGTAACCTTCTGGACTGAGCTGTCTTTACTTTATTATTATTTTTTAAAATGTATTTTTTTGATATTTTACAGAGAGGAAGGGAGAGAGATAGAGCCAGAAACGTCAATGAGAGAGAAACATCGGCCAGCTGCCTCTTGCACATCCCCCACCGGGGATGTGCCCGCAACCAATGTACATGCCCTTGACCGGAATCGAACCCGGGACCTTTCAGTCCGCATACCGACGCTCTGCCACTGAGCCAAACCGGTTTCGGCAGCTGTCTTTACTTTAAAAATACAGCATATCTTCATGATGTTACTCCTCAAGGATATCACTATCTTAAATTCAACTGTTTGTATGCTTCCAAGAACTGATCTTTATTTTTGTTGTCTATTTTATATAGCTTTGCATTTGTGAAACAGAACTAATCTAGTTGGTAGGATTTACTCATGAATGAGAGATTGGACTGATATTTCCACTCTCCCTATAGTTACAATGACTAGTAGTTTTAAAAATTAATTTTTGTTAAACATATCTATTTTTTATTTAGCAATAAAGCATTTTTCTTTTAATATCATTCTGGGACCATTAGGATCAGAAACCATTTTTTAAAAAGGTAAGATCTTAGGTTCCACTAAAATTTTATAGTGTCAGAATATGTGGAAGTAGGGCTCAAAATCTCTATTTTAAATATGTTTCTCAAGTGATTTTATGCACTCTGAAGTTTTAAATTTCTACCTTAGCATAATAAGCACCTTGTGTCAGTTGTTTAACATAAGATACTAATTACTTTTTTCCTTCTTATTTTCTATGACTTACTTTACTTTTTTCTTATTTCCATCTTCTCTTTCTCAAAATGTAACCAAAATTTTTGGAGAAATATGTAATTCATAGGGACTTTCAAGTTCTATTCCACAGGTATCTTTCAACAATTAATACATATTATATCTGGGGCTGATTTTATATATGTATATATATTGGTGATCCTTAAATGACTTAAGAATCAGAGCATCATCATATTTATTCTGGCCCAAAGCATGTCTTGTTTTAATTTCTCTGATATCACCATTTCCTTTCTCTCAGGAAGATATTTTTAAAATAGCTGTTATATGTTTGGATTGTTTTGTATTTATCCAGTTATAGGGTACATGTCAAGCATAATATTCTAAATATATTCCATATTACAAAATATAACAGATTTAAAAGTATTAAAAAATGCTAGATATCATATACCATCTGCTGTGATGAAGTATCAAATTCTTAGATTATATCATTTAACATTAGAATGCCTCATTAAGATTCTTGTGGCTTGAGACCCAAGGTGAGAAAGAGGGGTAAATAAAGTAGTTGTCGATGAATTCCTATTAATATACATCACTGGGAAAGAGATTATTTAGGAAGGTATTCATACATTTTTACAATGGTCAGTAACAACATTGTCATATTGATATCTAAGTCTAGGTCTAAAAAAAATATTGTGGGTGCATTGGCTAAATATGGCATAATACAGTAAATGAGTCCATGAGATAATTGCTATAAATATTGGATGAGACAATCAATATATCAATTTCTCAGGGTATGATAATTGCTTCAGAGTGTGTGTATAATAAAAATTTATAAAATAAAAGTGAATCTCAGATTTTGAGACCCTGTTTGCAGAGTGTTTTTTTTACTACTTTTCCTGTGATGTTATGAGATGATGGTTGCTATTGTTATGCTATCTCCAAAAGATAAGAGCCAGTTGGATAATGCAGCCAACCCCAAGAAGAAAACTAAAATATCAAATGAAAGAAAACATTTTTTTTGCTGATATCATCTAAATACTTGCATCAAAAATCTCTTGTAGGTTGTAAAAAAATACTATGAATAATTCTGCTTCAAAAAACTGGACAACTTTGACAAAATGAACACATTCTTAGAAAAATACAAGCTTCCAACACTCAACCAGGAAGATTCAAAAAACCTGAATAGGCTGATAACTACTGATGAAATTGAAACAGTAATCAAAAAGCTTCCAGCAAACAAAAGCTCTGGACCAGATGGCTTCACAGGGGACTTTTACTGAATATTCAACAAAGAAATAAAATCAATTCTTCTCAGACTGTTCCAAAAAATTCAAGAGGAAGGCACACTTCCATATTCTTTCATTGAAGCCAGCATTACCTTAATCCCAAAACCTGATAAAGATACTTCAAAGCAAGAGAATTATAAGCCAATATTCCTGATGAACATATATGCTAAAATCCTCAACAAAATTCTAGCAAAACGGATACAGAATTAGATTAGAAAGATCATACAACATGATCAAGTGGGATTTATTCCAGGGATGCAAGATTGGTACAATACCTGCAAATCAGTAAATGTGATACATCACATAAACCAAGTCAGAGACAAAAATCACACAATCATATCAATTGATGTAGAAAAGGCATTTGACAAAAATCCAACACCCTTTTCTGATACAAATTCTCAGAAAGTGGGAATAGAGGAATCATATCTCAACATAACAAAAGGCTTATATGACAAATCTACACTCAACATCATACTCAATGGGCAAAAACTAACATCATTTCCACTAAGAACAGGAACAAGACAGGAATGCCCACTTTTACCACTCCTGTTCAACATAGTACTGGGAGTGATTGCCACAGCAATCATAAAAGAAGAAGAAATAAAAGGGATCTAAATTGGAAAAGAAGAAGTAAAATTTTCATTATTCACAGATGATATAATACTGTACATAGAAAACCCTAAAGATTCCATAAAAAATTATTAGACTTAACAAATGAATTTGCCAATGTAGCAGGATACAAAATTAACACCAAAAAATCTATAGCATTTCTATACAACAACAGTGAACTTACAGAAAGAGAAAATAAGAAAAAAATCCCATTTACCATCACACACAAAAAATTAAGATACCTGGGAAAAAACTTAACTAAGGAGGTAAAAGACCTATACGTATAAAAATACAGGACATTGAAAAGAGAGATAGAAGAAGACATAAAAAGATGGAAGACCATACCATGTTCAGGGATTGGTAGAATCAATATCATTAAAATTTCCATACTGCCCAAAGCAATCTATATGTTCAATGCACTACAAATTAAAATACCAATGGTTTATTTTACAGACCTAGAAAGAACTCTCCAGAAATTCATCTGGAATAAAAAAAAGACTCCAAGAGAGGAGAGACAAAATGGTGGCCAAAAAGATGGACCTTTTCTGAGCCTAGTCCCAGAGCAGATAGAAGGAGTGCCTGAGAGTCACTCAGGGGGTGTTAGTTGGCAAGCAAAGGGGTATCAGAACTCTAAGAGAAGGAAGGGGCCTGCTGGACAGGATTTCCTAACCAAGCAGCCCACACTACGCCAAGACCTCTCCTGGAACTACGGGCTCAGAAGGAAAACTACACCATCTTACAAAGAAAAGAGGTTCTTATCTGAGGCCTGAAAAACCCACAACAGTGGAGACCACCGAACAGCTGTGACGCCCCAGTAGGCGCAAACACGTGGATTCAGGGAGTTCTTCAATCACCCATG
Organism: Vespertilio murinus; assembly: GCA_963924515.1. NCBI lineage: Eukaryota > Metazoa > Chordata > Mammalia > Chiroptera > Vespertilionidae > Vespertilio > Vespertilio murinus. Next base: position 93,633,876 of record OZ004707.1, on the reverse strand, counting down.
GAAAGGTCAAAGTTTGCTGGGGATAACGTGAGGGATCTGGGTCCCCGGCAGCGCAGCGGCAGTGGCTAAAGGGGCTTCGTGCCCAGGGCAGCTCTGCTCCCTGGGCGGTTGCACAGCCAGAAAGGCTCCAAAAGTGGCAGTTGCTGCAGAGAGAATCACTCACTGTAAGACACAGTGGTGGACTTGGTGTGATCTCCCCCAAAATCAGGGCTTTTTTAAAAAATGCCAAGGGATGCGAGACAAATTGTTAAGAATTGGGATTATCCCGCCAAAAGTAGAACATCTGGGCACCTTGGCACAGACCCATTCTGAGCCTGGTCCACTTCATCCCCTTGCATCTGAGTACTAGGGAAGGACTGCCCAGTTTGGCATATCCTGGGGGACTGCAGGGGGGGATTGCCTTCCTGGAAACAGAGGATCAGAGACCATCTGGGAGCCAGCACCAAGGCAGCCTACCTCGGGAGACTGCAGAGAGTGCCATAGAAAAAGAAGACTAGAGCAGCCAAAAAGATGGGGAAGTCACTCCAGAAACATTGCCACCTAGGGACTGAATTACAAACTGACTTTTTTATTATTACTTTTAATAAATTTAAAAAAATGGACACAAATAACCAAAAAATAGCCTACTTAAAATTAATGACTAGCTTACAAAACTGAGGTGCAGTGGAACACAGGAAACTGCAATACTGTCTGGACTAAGAAACAGGTGTGCCAAATAGAATAAGAGGAAGTGAATGACCACTACTCCACATTTTTATGCTAATTTTTCATTTTATTTTCATTTTAAAAAATATATCTTTATTGTTCATGTTATTACAAATGTTCCTCATTTTTTCGCCCTCCATTGCTCCCCTCCACCAAGTTTCCATCCCACCCTCTGCCCTTTCCCTATCCCCAATTGTTCTCATCCATAGGTGCAGTTTATGTTCAGTCTCATCCCACATCCCCCCACTCCCCATTTCCCCAAGAATCATCAGTCCACTCCCTTTCCATACCTCTGATTCTATTGTATTCACCAGTTAATATTGTTCATAATGATTTTTTACCTCCCTTGGTTTTTAGATTCACTTGTTGATAGTTACGTATCTGTTGTTCATAATTTTTATCTTCATTTTCTTACTCTTCCTAAAGAACCCCTTTCAGCAATTCATATAATTCTGGCTTGGCAGTGATGAACTCCTTTAGGTTAAATTTATTTGTGAAGCTCCTTATCTGGCCTTCGATTCTAAGTGATA